>OX438979.1:60000-2670737 GCA_949316085.1 Hypercompe scribonia
CCCTCCAGCATCTCCTTACGCTTAATTTCCTTGGCGCGGCTGATGGCCAGCTTCAGAGTTTTCCGCGCCTCTCGGTACTCCTCATGAAGCTGGTCTTCCCCGCCTTCTTCGCGGTGTCGCCGCCGACCACGGGTGTAGGACCTCCGGGCACGAGTACAGGCCGCGCGGAGGTCCGCCAACTCCTGGGACCACCAGTAAACTTCCTTCCGTGGAGGCCGACAACCTCGGATGCGGGGCATGGCCGCATCGCAGATTTGCGTAATCGCATCGCGGAAACGACCAGCCCCCATGTCGACCTCCTCGATCGGAGCCTGCGGAGACAGCCAAGAGTGAATAATGGCTGCCTCCTCCAGTAGGTCCCTATTCAGTTTGGCTATAGCCCACCGCGGAAAGCGAGAAGAACGCCGCGCCGCGTGACCCCTACTGGGGTCCTGGGAGCGGGAGAGCTCAAATCGGATATAGAGATGATCCGAGAGCGTCTCAACCTCTTCCAGGACACGCCAGTTCCTTACTCGTGCGGCGAGGGCAGGGGTAGCGAACGAAAGGTCCACTATCGACCCTCCCTGCTGTCGCACACACGTGTTGGTGGAGCCCCTGTTTAGTAAACAGAGGCCCACCGAGGCCGCCCACTCCTCTACGGCCTCGCCCCTAGCGTCCGTCCTGGGGGAACCCCACGCAATGGACTTTGCGTTGAAGTCCCCCAGCACTAAGACGTGCCCAGACGTTAGACGCCGCATCGAGGTTTCCAAGTTGTTAAGGAAAACCTCGAAGTCGTTTAAACTCCGGTTGGGGGAGAAGTATACACCATATACAGTGATCCCCCCCCACTCGGCAGCAACATATCCAGTGCCCTTGTCTCTTAGCGACAAGGGCGGGGAATGAGCCGCCGTGGAGCCGACGACTGCCACGGAACCGTCCCGGTCACCCAACCAGTTTGGACGGGGAGGAACATAATAGGGTTCCGCGGCTACGGCAACACCGATCGACCACTGTGCCATGGTTTGCAGAAAAAGGTCCTGCGCCGCGGCACAGTGGTTCAGGTTAGTCTGGACAAGGAGGCTGGAGACTTGGGCCATTACTCGACCGTCTCTACAGCCTCCTCCATGGGCGACGGTATAGACGCACGAACGACGTCAGAAGCAGCCTGGGCCGACTGGCTAGCCCCTGACGCCTGCCGAGAACTGCGGGGAGGTTTGCAACCCCCCTGCCCAATCTGGTGATTGGCGGGTTTGTTACCCGCCGCACACGCGGGGCAGTGAGGGGCAGCAGAACAATCTGCCGCCTTGTGCCCCGGTCGACCGCAGCGGAAACATAATCCGCTGCAGTCGAAACAACTGACGCACTTGGCGCGTGTGTGCCCCGATGCCAGGCATTTGTAACACCTCATCGGTCTCGCCGCCAGGACTGTGATCCTAGCGCTCACGAAACCGATGAGCAGCCTGCCGGCGTCGCCCAACATTTTGGCCGACGCTACGGGACAGCTGACCCACACTGCGCCAAGTCCTCCTGGACCGGGGCGGATGGTGCCGACCCTAATGTTGTCCGTGTTGCAACCCGTCTTCTCTCTTACTGCAACACGGACATCCTCGGCCGTTATGGAGTCGTCCAGGCCCGAAATGCGCAATTCTGCGCACTTGGTGGGCCTGGCGATCTTGACACCATCCGTAGCCGTAAACATACTTCGCAATTTCTCGGCAATTGTGTCCGCCGTCTTAGCACCTTCAGCCCCAGGGAACTCGAGGACTCGAGCTCCCGTTTGGGCGAGGCGCATTCTGACACCTACTGTCCCGAAATCGCGTGCGAGACTGTCCCGGGCCCTTTTGAAAATGGCCGCGTAGGACAGCCCGCCGCTAGCTGCCTCCGGCGAAACGGTAACTACCACAGCCGCGCTTTTAGGCGCCTGTAGTTTGCGCGGCGTCTTTGTGGCAGCCACCGCAGCCGATGGCGCCTGCGGGGTAGAGGCTGCTTTTTGTGCAGACTTCTTACCCCGTTTTCGGGACTTTTTAGCCCCCCCGACTACCCGCCAACCATCCGTGGAAGGGGCAGATGTGGAGGGAGCACTTGTGGAGGTGCCAGATACAGCGGTTGGAGTGGGGAGCGGAGGGAACTCCGCCCCAGCCCCTGTCGCTGCTTTGGTCCCTGACCTCAGTGCAGGCGTCCGGGTTGTTGCCCTGGCCGCCTGCCGTGCCCTCGTAGCAGTTGCAGGAGCAGCAGAGACCGCCGCCGCCGCCGCGTAGGACACGCGACCGGTCGCAACGGGAAGCGATGCTGATACCGATGCAACCTTCGCTTTATGGGCCGCGAGCGGCGGCCGGACAACAGGGGCTGGTGGCAGCCTTGCCTCCAGACCAGCCAGACGCCCGTCCATCATGCGCCATACTGCATCTGTTATTTGGCGCAGATGGACATCAGGAATGCCACCGAGGTTGGAAGAGGGGGCAGGCTGAGACGGGGACGTGACCGGATCCTCTGTCGGGCGATGCGCCCGGAATTGGGCGAACTGAGCGCTGAGCTCAGCCACTTGCCCCGTCAGACGATCGTTGGCGGCTTGGAGACGAGCCACGTCCCCGATGAGGGTATCCACGACCCCCGCGATAGCGGAAGAGGAGTCCTTAAGGGCTTTCACAAAAGAGCCCTTAAGGTTACTCGACTTGGTGGCCACTTTGTGAATAATGGCCACCGCCGCATTCGCTCTCTCCTGCATGAACGATGGTGTTTGAGGAACTGAATCCCCCACCATCGGTTCCTTTATTCTTAGCAGGAGATCGGCGATCTCCTCCTCCGCTAAAACTTCGCCGTCCGCCCTGACCCGTCTATAGGCTTCCGCCTTACAGAAGACGGAGCCTGACGGGGCCGAGATCGGGGTTCGCGACCTCCCTCTGCGGCTGCTTGCTACCTTAGGAGGTAGCATCTCCTGGGATGTATCGCTCTCCTCATCCCTGGAGCGTCCGCGTTTTCGGCTGTCACTCGGCTCCGTCTCCATGTAGTCCAGCATGTCCGTCCTCGCATTGGAGCTTCCGCCCGCGGTAGATCTGGAGCGTAATCGCTCCGATGTTCTTCGGCTCCCAGCAGTCATAATAACTTCTGGGAGCCCCACCGAGGTAGGCATCTCAACCAATGCTTCCTCGTCGTTGGAACAGAAGTCCGCCCTTGCACTTTTCTGCTTCCTATCATCTATCTCCTTCTTTCCTTCCTTAGTTTTTATATTTTTAATTTGAATTTCCATAATTGAACCCACGAGATGGGGAGAAGAAAGGTCGACCCGGGCAGAGATCCCCAATACCCGGGCAAGCGTAAATTTGTGCCCAACCGAGGGGTCCGCAGGTACCCCGGCTGGGAGTGCGCTTACGACTGAACTACCCATCAGCCATGCATCCCCTGGTCACGCACCAGAACACGGGATTCGGGGTAATTTTTTAGAGAGGTTTTCTTCCTCACAGTCCGGGCGGTTAAGCCAAGACCCTCGCCCCCGATTGGAGTCGCGAGACTCCAACTCGGGACTACGATATGCCGACGGCGACAGGGAGACTACGTCTCCTGATGCCTGCTCGGTGGCAGTGTAAGTGCACACCGAGCCCGTCCTACCTTTTCAACCGCTGAGCGGAGGATTTCCGACCCAAGAAAGGGTCCCACCATCGTGATTTTTTACCGAGGTTTTCCTCCTCAATGCTCCGAAGAGCGAAGAGCCAACAGAGGATCCGACAGACACGCCCGCTCTGTTGGACCAAGTCTCGGCCGAATTGCCGAAGAAATGGCTTCCTCTTCGTGCTAGAATATTAGCCGTTGGCAGTGATGAATAACACCATCGCCAACGTTTCCAGGGTGCACCACGTGGAGGTTTTCTAGCCCAGCACCCCAACCTAACCTAACCTAACCTAACCTAACCTAACCTAACCTAACCTAACCTAACCTAACCTAACCTAACCTAACCTAACCTAACCTAACCTAACCTAACCTAACCTAACCTAACCTAACCTAACCTAACCTAACCTAACCTAACCTAACCTAACCTAACCTAACCAGCGAGGGATATAACAAGGCAACCTCAAGAGCAGACAACTCTCCACTCTATCGTCATTGCGTCCAAAGACGCAACAGAGACAGGAGAAGAGGTCCTGAGTAAGATACGGCAAGCTGTTAACGCTAAAGAGGGCTGGGTGACGATCGATCGTGTCAGAAAGGCCAGAGACCGGAAAGTAGTAGTGGGCTGTAGAACAGAGAAGGAGAGAGACGAAGTCAAGGAACGGCTGACCGGTTCAGGAGGGAATTTGATCGTGGAAGATATCAAAAACAAGGACCCGCTGCTCGTCCTTAAGGACGTATTGAAATACAACTCGGACGACGACATAATCAAGGCGATTAAAAATCAAAACATCGAGCTCTTCCACGATCTCGAAAAAGACGACCAAAGACTAGAGGTCAAGTATAAAAAGAAGACGAGGAATCCCCACACACATCATGTTGTGATCAAGGTTTCACCAAAACTTTACAACAAGATCCTCAACAAAACAGCTCTACACATAGACATCCAGAGGGTAAAAGTTGAAGATCAATCCCCTCTTGTACAGTGTACATGCTGTTTGGGCTACGGACACAGTAAAAAATTCTGTAAAGACACAACAGAAAAATGTAGCCACTGTGGGGGACCTCACACAAGAACACTATGCGCTGACTTGCTCGCCGGAGTAGCCCCGTCATGCATAAACTGTATGCATGCAAAAGCACCTAGCGCTGAGCATAATGCCTTCAGCAGTGAATGCCCCGTGCGCAGAAGATGGGAGGCTCTGGCTAGAGCAAGAGTAGCGTACTGCTAAAGTCGAACTGGTCAGCAAAAAAAATGGGCAGGCAACTCCACCAGCAGTTATGCAGTGGCTCAAGCAAACCTCCAACGAAAGGAGCTTGCGACACAAGAACTCATGATAGAGGCTTTCAAACGAAAGCTAGCTTTCGCCCTAGTTCAAGAGCCATATGTGGGTGGGATCCGTAGAATGAAGAGCTACCGAGGAGCGCGAATATACCAATGCGAGGACGATGGAAGTGGGACTGTGAAAGCAGCAGTGGTAGTTTTCGACCCCGATCTCGACATCATACAGTGCCCAGAACTCACTACAAACAACATCTTAGTGGTGAGGATCCGGTCCAAAGCGTGGGAAATCGCAGTAGTCTCATTCTATTTTGAGCCCGACCAGCCCATTGAACCATACCTTGAAAAGGTCAAACAAGTGGCAGCGAAAGTGGGCTTAAAAAGACTGCTCATTGGAGGCGATGCCAATGCTAAGAACACCTGGTGGGGAAGCACCATAAACGACCACAGGGGTATAGAAATGTCCGGGACCCTGGAAGAGTCGGACTTGCAGGTATTAAATAGGGGCGAAACACCAACCTTCGACACTATACGGGGAAACAGAAGGTACACCAGCCATGTGGACATCACAGCTTGTTCCACGAACCTAATACCCATAATCACAGACTGGCAACTTGATGAAGGACTGACTAGCTCAGACCACAATACCATCATCTTTAAATTAAACATGCGAAAGGAGAAAGGGATATGCATTCAGCGTACGACTCGCCTATATAATACAAAAAAGGCCAATTGGGAGAGGTTTGATGAAAAACTTAAACAATTGCACTCAGAGGACGTAACCTTGGAAACTATAGGCAGAGTCAAAGAGCCAATCCAACTAGATGCCGTAGTAAACACCCTAACAATCCTATTAACATCTGCGTGTAGAGAGACCATACCACAAAAGGCCACAAAGACAAAAGTCTCAACACCATGGTGGTCAGACGAACTCGCACATTTAAAGAAAGATATGGTCACGAAGAAACGTCGAATTAGACGAGCAGCACAAGATCGTAAAGATAAAGTTGTCAGTCTATACCTGCAAGCTAAAGAATATTATGAGTGCCAAGCCAAGAAAGCCCAAATACAGAGCTGGAAGGCGTTCTGTCAAAGACAAGACAGAGAGGGCATGTGGGAGGGTATATACAGAGTCATCGGTAAGACCGCCAAGCGACAGGAAGATCTGCCGCTAAGAAAGGACGGAGTGTACCTAAACCCAAAGGAGTCAGCTGCCTTACTAGCCGCAACATTTTTCCCCGAGGATGCCGCAGAGACGGATACTGAACACCATCGCCAAATTAGAGAACTAGCACGAGAAATAAACGCCCCGGGTCATGATGACCTCAATGATCCGCAGTTTACTAGAGACGAGCTAAGGACCGCGATGGGGAGCTTTAATCCGAAAAAGGCTCCAGGAGCGGACGGCTTCACAGCGGACATCTGTTGTCGAGCAATCTCTCAGGATCCGGACGTGTACCTTGCCCTGTATAACAAATGCCTAGAGATAGGCTACTTCCCGGACATCTGGAAGGAAGCCACAGTAGTGGTACTGAGAAAACCGGGCAAGGAAGATTACCAGAACCCCAAGGCTTATAGACCTATTGGTCTGCTGCCAGTCTTGGGGAAGATCCTGGAAAAGATGGTAGTAGCAAGGATCAGGTGGCACCTAGTACCGAGGATCAGTACTCGCCAGTACGGCTTTATGCCCCAGAGGAGCACCGAGGACGCCCTATATATTCTAGTGAACCACATCAGGGTAAATATAGAGCTGAAAAAGCTCGTAGTCCTAGTTTCACTGGATATAGAGGGGGCCTTCGATAGCGCATGGTGGCCGGCTATAAAAGTCAGACTGTCTGAGGAAAAGTGTCCGGTCAACATAAGGAGGCTACTGAACAGCTATCTCGACAACAGAAGAGTCGGCTTAAGGTACGCTGGGGAGGTACACACAAAAAACACCCAGAAAGGTTGCGTCCAAGGATCCATAAGCGGACCGATGCTCTGGAATCTCCTCCTCGACCCACTACTACACGAATTGGAACGAAGAGAGGTGTACTGTCAGGCTTATGCGGACGACGTGGTCCTTATTTTTACCGGGGATACGGCCCTTGACATCTCGGGGCGGGCGAGTGCGGCTCTCTCGTACGTTCAAGAGTGGGGAGCTCAGAACAAGCTAAAATTCGCACCGCACAAAACGTGCGCAATGCTACTAACGCGGAAATTAAAATACGACATCCCACAACTGAGCATGGGAGGGATCCGCATTGGCATGTCAAGGGAGGTTAGGATTTTGGGTCTCACCATAGACGAGAAGCTGACCTTCAACACACACGTTGCAAACGTGTGTAGAAAGGCAACAAACATCTACAAACAGCTTTCGCGTGCCGCCAAGATCAGCTGGGGTCTACACCCTGAAATTATCAGGTGTATCTATTTCGCCGCCGTAGAACCCATCATCACCTATGGTGCGGGCGTGTGGGCACCTGCAGCCAAGAAAGTCGGGGTACAGAAAGCCTTGGACGCGGTGCAAAGAGGCTTCGCTCAAAAATTATGCAGAGCATACCGTACGGTTTCATTAAACTCGGCGTTGATACTGGCCGGGATACTACCTCTCGACCTCAGAGTACAAGAAGCAGCCGCTCTGTATGAGGCCAGGAAAGGGTCGTCTCGGCTAGTGCTGGGAGATAGGGAGGTAGAACGAGTAGTGGGGTTCGCGGAGGTGTCTCACCCGGCGACACATATGGCACTGAGTTTCGCTAGCTTGACGACTCAAGCTCATGTTCACGAAAACAACGTGCAGGCGGTGCGAATATACACCGACGGCAGCAAGCTTAACGGCAAAGTCGGAGCGGCGCTTTCCATCTGGAACGGCGAGGCCGAAATAAAAACCGTTAAGCTCAGTCTATCCGCGTACTGCACGGTGTACCAGGCGGAACTCCTTGCCATATGTCGAGCCACGAGTGAGGTACTGAAGCGTAACGAATGCACTTACGGCATCTACAGTGACTCCAGATCCGCACTAGAGACCGTCACCAACCACGAAGCACTTCATCCCCTAGCCATTAAGACGCGCGAAAACCTGCGAGTGGCTATTGGTCAGAACAAAGCTGTTGCATTGTTTTACATCAAAGCTCACGCAGGTCTCCTGGGAAACGAACGCGCTGACCATCTGGCAAAGGAGGCAGCACTTTCCTGCCGGAGGTTGCCTGACTACGATCGCTGCCCGATCTCATTCGTCAAAAGGTGTATCCGAGAGGATACCCTGGACGAATGGAACAAGAGGTTCCAGTCAGGCGAAACCGCCTCCGTCACGAAGGTGTTTCTTCCTGATGCGGTAAACGCATATCACACCATCCGGCGGATAACCATAACACCAGGATTGGCTCAGGTGCTCACAGGGCATGGAGGATTTGCCCAATACCTCCATAGGTTTAAGTGTAGGGACACCCCATCTTGCGTTTGTGAGCCTGACAAAGAAGAGAGTGTGCTCCACTTGCTACTCGAGTGTCCAATTCACGCAAAAACTCGATACGACCTCGAGCACTTAATAAGTACAAAGATGTGCACAGAAAATCTGAGCAAAATATTAGCAGATAAGAACAAAAATTGTAGTTTTATAGAATATTGTGAAGAAATTGTTAAAATAGTAAATAATAGAAATAAGGCAGCATAAGCAATTTGATAGTTTATATATAATAGTAATATATAATAAACATCAAAGATAAAGCATATAGTAAATAAGAATATCTGTAATTAGAATAAGTAACCAACTATATATAGTAGCTTAGATTAAGTAAAAGTATGTAGAATTAGGAACACTAGCATAATGTGGTAAGTGGGTCTAAAGTAGATGTAACTAGAGCCGTAGTAAATTGCAACGTAGGGATAGAGTAAGCACGGGCTGGTCTAGAGTGTTCGAGGACGGCATGTGAAAATATTGTACAGCTAGCTACACTTAGAATTAACGAACACGCTGGCTCGGAATGTTCAGGAGCAGCCTGTTAAATACACTGTTAAGCTAATATAAATCACTAAGACCTAACCAAGGTCACACGAAAACATGTACTAGTTTTAAAAACGATCTGTGACACTTGCATGAGTCACAGGAGGCTGCAACACCCTGCGATGGCGGGTGCCAAAAGGAAAAAAAAAAAAAAAAAACCTAACCTAACCTAACCTAACCTAACCTAACCTAACCTAACCTAACCTAACCTAACCTAACCTAACCTAACCTAACCTAACCTAACCTAACCTAACCTAACCTAACCTAACCTAACCTAACCTAACCTAACCTAACCTAACCGCTCCATCCGGAGGTCATAAAAACGATCTATGTGGCGGCAATTGAACCGATTGTCCTGTACGCCGCCAGTGTATGGGCGCCGGCGGCTGGTAGAGTGGGAATTAAAGGACAGCTGAACACGGTCCAGCGTGGGATCGCGCAGAGGATGTGCAAGGCCTACCGCACGGTTTCACTAAACTCGGCGCTGGTGCTGGCCGGGATGCTCCCCTTGGATCTCCGAGTCCGGGAAGCGGCCTCACTATATGAGGCCAAAAGGGGGGTGCCTTGGCCTGCACTGGCGGGGAGGGAGGTGGAACGAAGGGCACCAATTATCGAGGCTCCCCATCCTGCAGAGCAGGACGACCTAACTATAATTAACTTGGCGGACCAGAGAGATGTCAGTGCACATAGCGCGCACGACATCCGCATATTCACGGATGGGAGTAGGATTGCGGGTCGTGTTGGGGCCGCGCTGTCCTTGTGGAATGACGAAACTGAGACTGCGGCAATCAGACTTGCTCTGCCTTCGTATTGCACGGTCTATCAGGCTGAACTGCTGGCTGTCTGTAGGGCAACCACAGAGATATTGAAACAAAAGGCGAAAACGTTCGGCGTCTATAGTGACTCCATGGCTGCCCTCTTAACCGTTAAAAACCACGACTGCCTCCATCCCCTGGCAGTGGAAGCAAGACAGAATTTAAGATCCGCATCTCTCCAGAACAAGGCTGTGACCTTGTTCTGGATAAAAGCACACGCAGGATTGGAGGGCAACGAGAGGGCAGACGAACTGGCGAGGATGGCAGCCGTGAAGTCGAAACGGACGCCGGATTACGACCGATGCCCTGTCTCATTCGTCAAGCGCAGCCTGAGAGTGGAATCGCTTGACGAGTGGAACAGAAGATACGCTACTGGCGATACCGCATCGACCACAAAAATCTTTTTTCCGGACGCGATATTAGCCTACAAAACGGTTAGAAAAATGAAGATCACAAGCGAAGGTACTCAGGTCATGACGGGTCATGGAGGATTCGGTGAATATCTGAACCGATTCAAGTGCAGGGAAAGTTCCTCCTGCATATGTGACCCGGCAAAAGCTGAGACAGTCCCACACATTCTATTCAGCTGCCCGATTTACGACCTGGAGCGCTATAATTTGGAGAGGGAACTGGACACTCGCCTTAACCCAAATGTAGTGAGCGAAATAATTACTGGAGAAAATAGAGAAATATTCTTAGAGTACTGTGTCAAATTAGCCAAAAAAGTCATTAAAAGAAACAAGACTAGGTAAAAGTGTATGTTTTCGCAATATTGTAGCAATATTAGGAGAAAACATAACGGTAAACAAACAGTAAGCAATGTATAGTAAAATAGTATTGACAGTTAGTCTAGTATAGAAATATAGTATAGAAACATAATATAGAAATAGGAAATAGCACATAAGTAGAATACATTCTGTTACATCTTTTCTAAGTAAGAGTATGAACAGAATGACATAGATTAGTAATATAGTAAGTTGTAACTATAATTGATAAGTAGCTCATAAGGCAGTGTTTAGTGTATAAGTTGTAGTGTATAAGTTAATTAAATAGAACTAAGTACAAATAAGTATGAATAAATAAACGAAAAGTGTCACTCTCATTAACCTCAAGCCTAGAAATAATAAAAAATGGATAGATAGTAGATAGAGGGGCATCCCACCCCTAAAAAGGATTGAAAGAAATGAAGGATAAAAGAAAGAATCAGTATGCAGCATAAAAGTGCGAGCGGAATAAATGCGAGAACTGGTATGAAAGAGTACCCGTAAACACAGCCTCCGATTATGTTGGAGATATAAGGATAAAAAAAAAAAAAAAAAGAAAAAAAAAAAAAAAAAAAAAAAAAAAAAAAAAAAAAAAAAAAAAAAAAAAAAAAAACCTAACCTAACCTAACCTAACCTAACCTAACCTAACCTAACCTAACCTAACCTAACCTAACCTAACAAGACCTATGTAGACAATGCCAAAAGACACTTGAATGACTCACGAAATTTGCGGGCGGACATCAAGTCCGGGGTCACAAAGTGGATAGACCGACTATACACGCTCGTTAAAGAAATGGACAGGGAAATGAAATCCAATAAAATAGAGCCTAAAATTACACAACCTGCACACCAGAACGACATCCATGAACTCTCTTCAAGGATAGAGGAACACACAAAGCTGCTAGTAGCAAATGCCGAAAAAATGAATGAGCTAAAGCTAGTACTAGAAGCAAAAGCCGGGACCCACGAAAATATGACATATGCGACTGTTGCAGCAAAAGTGCTCTCAACAATACCAGCTAGACCCGCACTACACTCCATAGTCGTCTCTTCGGAAAATGAGAATGAGACAGGTGAACAGGTTCTGGACAGGGTACAAAAAGCGGTAGATGCAAAGGAAGGCTGGATTAAGGTGGAAAAAGTGAGGAAAGCGAAGGATAGAAAAATTATCATCGGGTGCTCATCGTTGGCAGATAGGGACAGAGCGAGGCAGAGACTTGAGAAAAACCACCTCACTGTAGAAGACGTAAAGAATAAGGATCCACTGATAATCCTAAGAGACGTCCTAAACATTAACTCAGACGAGGAGGTGATCAAAGCCCTGAGAAAACAAAACACGGAAGTTTTTGCCGGCCTTGCAAAGGAGAACGATCGGGTTAAGATAAAATACAGGAAAAAAGCAAGAAATTCTCACACAAGCCACTTGGTACTCGAAGTCTCCCCTATCATATGGAGAAGATCGATAGAACTGGGTGCGCTTCATGTAGACTTACAACGGGTAAGGGTCATGGACCAGTCTCCACTGGTACAATGCTCGCGATGTCTGGCCTATGGTCACACCAGGAAGCTATGCACAGAAGAAGTGGACACCTGTTGTCATTGTAGGGGCCCACATCTGAAAGCAAAATGCGAGATTTGGGCAGTAAGTGCTACGCCGACGTGTAAAAACTGTACAAAAGCCAAAATAGATCGTACCGAGCATAATGCCTTCAGCGAGAAATGTCCTGTCCGAAGGCGCTGGGAAACCCTAGCCCGGTCTACAGTAGCTTATTGCTAAGTTGGATTCGAGGCAAAAAGCGGCCTACCACGTGCTCCAGGCGAATGTAATGAGGAAAAAGCTGGCGACAGAAGAGCTAATGATTGAGGCTACAAATCGAAAAACTGCAGCGGTCCTAATTCAGGAACCTTACGTTGGCACGACACGCAGTATGAGGAGCTACCGTGGTGCAAGAGTGTTCCAAAACAACACGCCAGGCGAGGGTACTATTAAAGCAGCAATAGTTGTTTTAGATGACAGCATTGATGTGGTGCAGTACCCTGAACTTACCACCAATAACATCACAGTGGTAGGTCTTAAAACTGTTGCATGGCAACTCACATTGGTCTCTTTTTACTTTGAGCCCAGCTTACTCTTAGATCCATACATTCGCCAACTAAAAAAGATAGCTTCGAAACCAGGACTAGGGAAGCTAATTATGGGCGGGGACGCAAACGCCTGGAACACGTGGTGGGGAAGTACGTCAACGGATACCCGAGGTGAAGACATGATGTCAATGATGGATGAGCTGGGCCTGCAACTGCTAAACGTGGGCAACATCCCGACTTTCGACACCATCCGAGGCGGACAACGATTCCACAGTCACGTGGATTTAACTATGTGCTCCGCTAGTGCGCTTGATCTGGTGGAGGACTGGAGAGTGGAGGAGAACCTTATCTTATATATCCTCCTTTTTTTGAATTCGGTCAATAGTAGAAACAGCTTTATTAGTCAATTGTACAGAAACTCTTTTGAGCAGCAACAAACAGTAGTGATGTGCAACAAGGATGCCGACGCAGCTAAATAACAACGCTCTAGCCGGTGAATCGACTCAGAACATAGAACACGAGGTAAGTAACTCTTTTAGGTATTAGTTTCTTAGCTTTTATTACAGAATTACGTAATAAATGAAAAACTTTGTAAAAACTACACGACGAAACACCGAAACCGATGTGTCTGCGTGTAGGTGACGCTGTTGCCGAAAATTCAAGACTAGAACGATCCAGATGCGTTGAGGGACGAGAGACATATATGCCCCCCTCATACCTCCAACTTTATCAATTCTTCCTTCTTTGTGCAGTCAGTTCTTCTGTGGAATGCACTGCCCGCCGATGTCAGGATGTCCACAAATCGCCACACTTTTAAGGCGAAAGTACGTGATCTACTTAGAGATAATTTGGTGGAATCGTCTTAACGAGTACCCGAGTTAGTGTTTATATTTATATAGAATATTGTATTAATTTTATATACATGTATGTTTATGTATTGTTTATGTACTGTTTATGTAAAATAATATTTTATTAGTAATGTATGTCAACTTTATTATTTTGTCTTTGCACCTACCGCTCATGTTTCTACATCACCTAAAGGTTGACTGGGAGAGAATGCCCCATGGCATTAAGTCCGCCTTTGTACAACATGTGCATCAAGAATAAATAAATAAAATAAATAAATAAATAAATAAATCCTATCACTGTAAACAAAAGAAAATTTTGCTAAGCCAATATATAGGTTATGTGAATTTTCAAAAGTATAAATATGCAAAAACATTATAATAGCTACGGATGTTGTAATAAAAGGTTTTTGTCACAGTTCAAGGTCGATTTGAGCAGAAAAGCTTTAGGTCGGTTGCAAATAACATTATTGAACATTCTCAGGTATATCACTTCGGCTGCACTCTTAGGTGGGGATGAAACTTAGTGTCGGTCTTAACTTTCGAATTTAATACCGACGCTAACTAATACAAACGGGAGGGTAGTTGATTAATTAATTTCTACGGGTAACCTCATTAGAATACTTTATTTAAGTCAGTGTCGTTGCGGCTGTCCTGCCAGTCTTGAACACATATTTCAGTGATTAACAGTGTCATCGTGCTAAAAAAATGGCTTCATACCAGTCAGGTAAAATATAATTATTTATTTATATTAACATATAATAAATCCACGTAGGTTTTTTTCAAACAACTCACGTATTTAAAACATATCAAGTGTCATGGAGGATATTACAAACGACACAAATAACGCCCGTTTGTGGATCATTCAAGATTTTATCCCAATTTACAACATTGAGCGCAGTTGAAAACGGTGAGGTAGCTTTGGTATACCTCACAATTCTTCGGAAGCCAAGATAAACTTAAAGACGCCGACAAAACCTTCAGTATCGGCAATCTTCGAGAGTCCCGTTAGTTTTTCTTCTTCACCAACAAGAACAGCGATAACCACTATATCGATACGTTGTCATTTCTAAGCAAACCTCGGCATACTTGAGAACTCTTCGCAATTTCTAAGCACAACTCGACAATCATCATTAGACAGCGTCTGCACTTATATATACCGAAGGTTCCGTAGCCGCGCCATCCGTGTAGTAGTATTTATATAATTATTTAGTAGTTCCGTGGTGATTTATAGGCTTCCTCATTATCGGCTTGACCGACCTGACGGTGTAGTGGCTTTCTTGGCTTGAATTCCGCCATACAACAGATATTGTGTAGTGAGCATGGTAATATGTTTTGTGTTTGGGTGTACTTTATCAATGATATACGTGTATTTAGAAATATATTATTGTTCATCAGCAGTCTAATTACCGTAGCCCAAGTTCTGCCTAGTTTGAGATATGACGTCCATTTGTGAGAGATGTTGAAAGCATATTTTTATAAAAATATATGCAAGTATGTTTAGCAGAAGTCTGGTTACCGTAGTACAGATGTCCTAAGTTATTATCTAGTTGTACCCTCCTGCCACGCTTCGTTGTCACTCATTATACTTGCATTTATAACTAATGAAGACCAAAACTGACGCGAAAAACAAAGAAAATAAGTACATAACAATTCCCTTCACATATTGTCAAAATTTAATATAAATTAGTGCAGCACTTTTTCAGTTATAGTACGCAAACCGCTTTCTCATTTTTATATAATAGATTGGCTTTTCCTGGGGCTCGACCCGTGTGTATGTCGGTTACCGCCGTAAATAGTAGCCTGCGTGTTACTCTTATTTATAAGCTATATTACTAGAAAGATTTATAATCCGTTTAGTAGTTTTTACGGTAAACAGTAACAATTTCATTCACATTTAAATATGGGGGATCGCAGGTAGGTAAAAATATCTTAGATGTTTGCAACGAACAAAAAATAACTTTGTAAAGGTTCTTTTTACTACGATTATCGTACTTCTAGCAAAAAATATATGAGGAATCCAAAATAAATATACAAAATATTCAACAGAAATATACATACAAAGTTTATTTTTTATAACTGAGCTCTGCAAAATATGCAACTGAGAAACGCAAGCCATCTGGTAACTAGTCCATCTAGAACGAACTATGGTATAAATAATATTGAATTTAAAAAAGTCAAGATATGCAATAAAGTATCTTTAATTATAAAAAAAATGCTGCAACAGTAAGTTTAGAAAATTATTGTAAAATCACATAATAGCTATCTGTTAATTAGTACATTTTACTATTCTTAAAACATTTACCATAAAACAAGGAAAACGATAACATATAAAAAAGATATATCTGTATATTTGTACCTATACCAACAGAAAGTTGAATGAGAAAATTAAAAAAAAAAAACAAATGTAATGCTAACATAGTAATAAAAAATATGAGTGTATATGTACACTCGTATGGTAAGCCATACGAGTGTCACATTTAGTTGAACAATTATAGTACAGCTTTGGTTCAGTTGTATGGGTCTCGCGTTTACGCTTTGTTCGAGTAAGTTCATAATTTTGTTCAAATTTGAGGATGGACTTTGGACATCAGAGAATAACTTAATGAAATTGTCTGAATCTGCAATTTACGATGATACTGGTGTAAGTATTTTATTTGTGCACGGTCAAACGTAGCTTTAAACTTTAGAGCCTATATAATCTAAATATCATTAGTTAATCGTTCATAACTATTAACTAGTCAACTAATGATGTGATATCGACACTCTTAGTAGTTACTAAGAGTGTCGATATCGATAAATTTATATTTTAGTGTTTTTACTTAAACTTATGTCGTTTTGTATTTATGTCGACAATTGTAAGGAATTATGTCCAAAATATTCAATGCAATTTTTCAGACTGAATCCTCCAAAGATGGTGGTCGTCAGAGTAAAGACTTGTGGAAACAAACTACACTCATAAATATGTTTGAAAGAAGTTCAAGCTATGAAGGTATTTTTTATTGATATTAGATTATTGTATTGTTCATATTTTAGATCTACGAGTATGTTCTCATTTTATTATATTTTTCTATTTAGCAGGGTGTCAAAAAAGTAGCCTAATAAAACTTTGATCTACATGATCTGCAAAGGCAACATGCCTCTATCTTGTGTAGAAAAATCTGGATTGAAAAGATTTCTGAGTGTCGTTTGTCCACGCTTTATAGTTCCATTTCGAACTACTGTAAGCAAAGTATACCTAATATTAAAAGATTATCTTATCTTTTTATTTTCAAATGCTTCTTTATTATTCATGCCTCATCATTACAGATAACTGGTTTCATGGAACAGCGATATGCCACTACCAAAGCCATTTTAAAACAAAAATTAAGTGAGAAAAATAATATTGCTTTAACAAGTGATATATTAACTCTTACTAACTCGACACGAAGTTTCATCGTAGTGACGGCGCATTTCTTTAACACTGCAGATAGCTCCACTCCTGAGCATGAGATGGTGACATTGACAGCACGGAGAATGTATCAGGTAAGAAAAGTATAAAATAAATACATCAAATTATAAAAAAAAACTAACATTTTGTAATAAATTTAATGAAGTGGACTAATATTGGTCTTTCCTGCAGGCACACACAGCTGATTATATAAAAGAATGCTTTGAAAATATTACCCAAGAGTTCACAATAGAAAAGGATTGCATTTTATCAATCACCACTGACGGTGGTGCTAACATGGTTACTGCAGTGAAACAATATTTGGGAGATGGAAAAAGAATTCTTTGCATGGCGCATTTGCTAAATTTAATAGTGGATGGAGCAACAAGAGATAATGGACCAGTTCTACAAATTGCCAATTGTGTCAAAACCATCGTAACATATTTTAAGCAATCTGTAAACGCTATGGACGATTTTCGAGCAGAGCAAGAGGGAGCAAAGAAAGAGGGAGAAGTGTTAACACTGATTACTTAACCAATCAGTAAGTACAAGATGGAATTCTTGTCCGGAAATTTTGAAAAGATTTAATACATTATCAGCTATTGTGGCTAAGATATTGGCAACCAGGCGGAATGCTCCTGATATTATAACTTCTTCAGACTTAAGTGTCATATGAGATCTTATAATATTGCTTACCCCATTTAAACAAGCTACTGAAGAAATTAGCGGCGATCAGTACGTGACTTCTAGTTTAGCGATTCCTATTGCAAACTTACTTCAGAAAGAACTTTAACAAATGAAACCTTCCACCGAATTTGGTGTTGCTGTTCAGAAGAATTTGCTAAACTTAGTTATTGTCAAACTAGAACCACTAAAGCGACATTTACATCTTGCTAAAGCAACAATTTTAGACCCTCGCTTTAAGTGTATTCATTTTAATTCTGCTATGACTATTTCCACTGCAATAAGCGCATTGTCAAAAGAAATACGTTTAGAACATAGACGTAAAGGACAACTTTCGCCTGAAATAAGATCTACTACCATAATACCAAATTCAGAATATTCTTCGCCGTCGTTGTGGTCTGGACATGAAAAAATTGTGGTAGACATTGCTGCAGCTTCAACAAACTCCAGTTCACTTTCAACCAGTGATGGAATTCCTAGCGAACTAAAGCAATACCTAGATCAGCCTATAATACCCAGAAAAGAGAATCCAACAAAATTTTGTCTTGATTGTCGCCATTTTACCCCAGTTCTTTCCGATATAGCTGTAAAGTATTTGATATCACCTGCCTCCTCGGTTTTCTCAGAGAGAGAGTGGCATCTGCTGTTAATCTCGCAGTACCCAATAACAGAAGTCACCTTACAGCCGAGTACATAAATCAAGGAGTTTTTCTAATGTCTGTATTGGACAAATATTGGTTTAGTTAAGAAATATTTTTTTGTATCGTTCTTGAGTCATTAAAATATTGTCTATTGATTATTATTTATCTAGTAATTACTTAAGATGACTGAAGTAGATAAGACCTTTTTTTTCATATCGTACCGATTTATCGATATATGGATATTTTTAAAAAAATATATCGATATGTATCGATACTTTATTTCATTTCTGACATCCCTACATTGAACGGGACGCCACAAGGGACGCCATTGACAGGTTGAAGCGTTTTGGCGGCAACGAAAAAAATTTAAAGTAAAATATATTTTCCTTAATATTGATTGTACATAATATTTATTTCTGAACTTGAAAAAGCAGTTATTCAAAATTTGTCATCATGCCTATTACAATACGTGTAGGTGTACTTTATTACATAAAGGTTCCAAAATTACAACTCATTATAGTAAGTTCCTTTACATGTCTTGTAATTTTACTCGAATTGTATTATGTTTTGTATTACTATACGTTGATCTAGAATTTCTCTCATATTTGTTTTGTAAAACAATTGTAATTTTACAAAAATTTTTAACAGTGTAAGGTTGTCTTGGTGTACAGTACAATGCTCACACAAACACACACCACAAAAAGTGCTCATGCACACATTCATTCGAAATGGCGTGCATACAGTTTTACACTACACACTTGCACACTGCTTGTTAAATTTGCGTAGACAGAGTGGTCTGCAAGAATCTGGTACTTTAATTCTTTTAATTATTTGAATAGCTCCTTTCTGTGAGGCCAAGGCCTTACACACATTGTAGCGTAGTTGCATCATGTGCACTAAAATTATTTTGTATATTTGGTGTAACAAACAAGCGAACACAATATTATGTTGAGTAGCGTGTGGGAGGAACCAAACATAGTAGGAGGCAGCGCAGGCGCCGCACCTTAACGCGGCGCGGTATGAGACAGTCCGTCCGTAACCTCACGTGATATACTCGCATGTCACCGCACTCCAAATATACTTGGCTCCCCGCATTACTTGTGTACTGCTTTCTTCTTTCTCTCCTTTGTGTTCATAATTTTTAATATAGTGTACGTTGAGACTTTTTGTGTACCTGTGACTAAACAAATAACATTATACCGTCGTTCATTAACAAAATGTATTTTTTATTTGTACACCCGACTTATCTAAACTGGTGACAACGACGTGATGAGCACAGAAAGAAAAATGGAGGAACTGCGGGAATCGTTTCGCGTCGGCGTGCGAATACCGCAATTCTACGCTGAAAAACCAGGCCTATGGTTCTCGCTGATGGAAGCTCGGTTCGCGGTAGTTAACATTAAGGCTGACGAGACAAAGTATTTTTATGTGATCGTCAACTTAGACCCGCAGTACGCGAGTAAAGTTGAAGATGTGATCGCCAACCCTCCACCAACGGACAAATACGAGAAACTCAAAACGGAACTCGTAAAACGACTTTCCGCATCACGGGAACGCAAGGTGAAGCAACTTCTGATCCATGAAGAATTGGGCGATCGGAAGCCATCACAGTTTTATCGGCATCTTTTAAACCTGGCCGGGCCAAGGATTCCCGAAGATTTCTTGTGGACAATTTGGACAAGCCGTCTGCTCAGTGGTACGCAAGCCATCATAGCTTCGCAGACGAGAACCGGCCTACAAGAATTGACAAAACTGGCTTACCGCCTACACGACATATAGTAAGTAGCATCAACATCCGCCACAGCTCCAGGTACTTCCTTGACGCCTATAGGGGCCAGTGCGAAGTCCGAGATCGTGGCACTTACGAGGCAAGTGCAGTTATTGACTCAAAAGGTCGAGCCATTGTCTCGGACCCGAGGGATATCGAGTGATCATGTTGGACGTCGTTCAGGTTCTACCCACAATCGCTCACAATCAAGCTATAGGCGATTTCCGATATGTCGATACCACTGTAAGTTCAGTGACAGGGCAAGGAAATGTGCTCGATCCTGCGATTATCACACGGCGGGAAACGCGAGAGGCAGTCAGTAATGGCGACCGGTGATTGCCCGCGTACTGGTCGCTTAATTGTCACCTATACTCGTTCGAAGGTACAGTTTTTGGTGGACACCGGCAGCGATCTGTGTCTTCTCTCGATCGGCGGCACCAGGACGACATATAAGAACAAACTGATATTGACTCATACTGCGGGGTACTTCGTTACGGAAAGTTGCCTTTTAAAGTCTCCGGCAATTTTATTTGTGAAACCACAATAAAAGTTACTTAACAGTGCAGTGCTATAGTAGAAACTTTAGATTAACTAATTTGAAGATTATTACAATTAGATCATTGCACATGTGTCGTGTCTTTTTGAAGAAAACTAAGTTTAAAAGTGACAAACACAAGATTTTAAGATAATATTACCCGCGCTTTTGCACTAACAAGACATTCAGTGCAAACGCGTAAGCGACGCCGATCACAGCGTTCTTACGACCTTTTGGTCGCGATATTTGGGTTGAGATACGGAGCGGCTGAACCGTGAGACTTTATTAGTGTGCCAATTACTTCTTATAAACTAATATATTTTGAGGAACTTTATTTGCGTGCTCTAATATAAAATATATTTTAAGTGAATATGCCACTCAGACACTCGCCTCCACCAACCTCACCCGTGCTGCCTCCAGTGATAAAACATCCTCCAAGAACTACATGTGCTACTCAGCAATCAGATGTGGATACTGCGTCTGAGAGAACTGGCAGAGGCAGTGGCAATATGAGACAAAAACGTAAGCGTGACGATGACGACCTAAAGGAACTGAAAGATCTAATCTCCTCTCTGTCACTTAAAGTCGACGAAAATTTCAGCGATATTAAGCGGAAAAAATGAAGAATTAAAGGAAAGCCTACAATTTGTTTCTGATCAATATGATACGATTATCAAGACCCTACAAAAATTACAATTGGAGAGAGATGAGGACAAAAAGATAATAGGGAGGTTGGAAGAGAAAATAGAGGTTCTTGAGTGTAAGAATAAATCTACTAGTATAGAAATACGTAATGTACCACTTGTTTTGCGTAATAATAAAAGGTATGAATTGAAGGAGGACGCCAATGAGATAATTAAAACCCTGTTAAAAGCTATAGAAGTTGAAATAAAAGATTCGAACATAAAAGATTCGTACAGAATTATGACTCATAAAGAGGGAAATAAATCGATTATGATTGAGTTAAACTGTGCCTTAAAAAAAGAGAAGCTTATACAGGGAGTTAAAAACTTTAACAAAAACAAACAAATCTCCGAAAAATTAAATACTGGCCACCTGAACATAGTTGGTGCTAATAGACCTGTATTTTTGTCAGAGGCTCTAACACCTAAAGCCCAAAAATTGTTTCACGCTGCTCGTCAATTTTCACGCGACAATGAATACGCCTTCTACTGGACTTCTCGAGGTTTAGTTTATCTTCGTAAAGCAGAGGGAGAACCCCCCATTTGTATCGACACCGAGTCGAGTCTTACTAGACTCATTGGTAAAATGTGACTATACTGGACACATTTTGATAACCTTTTAACTTATGTCATCTGTTTCTTTTTAACCGCTATATTGTTTATGCTTGAAGGCTGTATTTTTTATAAACCTTTTCTGATACAACCTTTACACACAGTAAATCTTTACCAGTCAAACAAACAGACATACCAAATCCACATATCTATCTGTTGTATACATAAATACGATAAGTGTAAACAAATGTTGCACTTACAGCTACACTCTTACAAAGTAACATATGCTCAAAATTTGGAAAAGTTAAATAAAACAAACAATAGCATGAATTCGTACTCTTGCTCCATCTTATTTAGAACAGCAATACTACACAACATTATCAAGAACCAGTCACTATTACTGATCCCCCGTGCTTTATATTTTAACATTCGATAACATGGATAACAATTTGGGCATTGTAGATGACTTCGAAATATCACAATCTTGCAGATGCGAGCCAGAAGAATGTGTAAAACTTGTAGCAGCTGATAGCTTTAAAATACTAACACAAAATATCCGAAGTATTTCAGCGAACATAACTGGATTACAAACTCTTTTGTCAAGAATATCTATGCTACAAGATATTATAATACTTATTGAATGCTGGTTAGCTTGTAACCCTAACATCCCAGTATTGGACGGTTACAATTTTTTTAAGACCACCAAAACTTAAATAAAAGTTATGGAATTGTGGTGTATATTAGGAATAATATAACGAATGTTGTTGTGATTGAAGTGGACCTTGTCGAGGCCAATTGTTTACAATTAAAGATGGAAAAAGAGTTCTGTAAATTTGCTATATATCGACCTCCATCTTTTAAAGAAACCACAAAATTTCTGTCCTCAGTAGAACAGGCGTTGTCGTCCACGGTTTCAGTTAAAAACGTAATGATTATCGGTGATATCAATATAAATATTGCAAATGGGAACACCGACGCGAAAGCACAGAAGTATCTTTACCTTACTGCTGCTCTTGGTCTCTTATCAGCTCACAATCTACCAACTCACGATAAAACTGACTTTAAAAGACACCAAAGACACCAAACGATAAAGACACCAAACGATATTGACACTGCAGCGGAATATATTACAACACTAATCCAAAAAGCGTGTTGGTATAGCACACCAGAATTGCAGAACTATCGCGAAGATAACAACTACCCGAACGCAATCATGAATGCAGTCTTAGAAAAACGGAGGCTCCGTTGAATATGGCACCAAAGTAGACTCACTGACTGACGTAGACTCTGAGAGAGATGCTTCGCGACTGGGAAGACGCTACACTTGAGGCTCAACTAGAGTCTCTAACACCAACGGCTTCTAATAACTACTCGCTGTGGAAATTCACGAAACATTATGAGAGACCTCAAGTTGCAATACCTCCAATCAAAGTGAACCATGGATGGGCCAGGACACCTCAAGAGAAAGTGAATGCCTTTGCAGAACATCTGAAGTCAATCTTCCGCCCAAACGAGACTTAAAGCGAGACATCCACTCGCGAAATTATTTCAGCGCTGAACCAGGATCTTCAAATGGCCCTTTCCCCTCCTCCTGCTACCGTTCGTGAAGTGTGGTGAACTATTAACACTCTCGGGAATAGGAAAGCACCCGGCTTTGATTTGGTCACCAAAGAAATTATTATACAGCTACCAAGAAAAGCCATCGTCTTCTTGACAATGTTATATAACGGCATATTGAGAGTGCAATATTATCCATTGTCATGGAAAGTATCACAAATACTTATGATTCATAAGCTAGGTAAACCACCCAATGCACTTACTTCCTATAGACCCATATGCCTCTTGCCAATACTGTCAAAAATATTGGAAAAAATGTTACTAAACAGAATCCAACCGATTCTTGAAAGTCGAAAAACAATACCAGCTCACCAATTTGGCTTCAAGCAAAAGCATTCGACTATCGAACAGGTGCATAGAGTATACGATAGGATAAGGAAAACTCTGGAAGAAAAAGAGTATTGCTCATCGGTTTTCTTGGATATCCAACAGGCCTTTGATCGAGTATGGCACCTCGGCCTCTTGTCCAAAATTAAAAAACATCTCCCACATAGTTACTTCCTCCTATTCAAATCATACCTAACGGAACGTAATTATCAAGTAAAAAGCACGGAAAGCACTTCAGGATTTTTTGACATTCTTGCTGGAGTGCCTCAGGGCTCTGTACTCGGGCCGATTCTGTATAACATATTTACCTCTGACCTCCCAGAAGTTGAAGGCATAACCATAGCTACCTTTGCAGACGACACGGCGTTACTAGCTACCAACAAAGACTCGAAATTAGCCACACAAACTCTGTAAAAAGGCCTTGACGAAGTAGCAAACTGGATGAGGAAATGGAGAATCTTAGTTAGTGGCCCCAAATCAGTACAGGTAAATTTCACTTTTCGAAAGGAGAATTGTCTTCCAGTGTCTCTCAACAGTACTGTGCTACCACACAAAGACAGCGTGAGATACCTGGGGTTAGATCTTGATAGACGACTTACGTGGAAGCAGCACATAAAGAACGAGAGGAACTAAAGACTAAATATAAATCAGGCTCCTCTGGCTTCTGAGAAGGAACAGCAAACTCTCAACAGATAACAAACTGCTGATTTATAAGGCCATATTGAAACCAGTTCGGATGTACGGCGTACAACTATGGGGTAGCGCGAACTCTACCAATATTCAGATCCTGCAAAGAATGCAAAATATCATAGTACGTACCATATGCGATGCCCCATGGTTCATGACTAATCCTGAAGTCCACCAGTATTCAAACATGAATACAGTCCATGAAGAAGTCCTGAATATCAGCCGGACGTATCAAGAGAGGCTGGAGAGCCACCCCAATACCTTGGCTACAGTTCTGCTAACCCGCACCTACTAAAAACGCCTTAAAAGAAAAGATATCCTACCATTCTAGGATAAAATAAACTATGAAAGTTAAGAGTAGTGGTCTCCATGGAGAACACACTCTACAAACCAAACCGCATACCCCATCTGCTTATAGCCTGGCTGATCGCAGATACGTATAACACAAAAAAAAAATACCGTTTTTTCTATATTAAAGTTGACTATCTGGAATAAGAGGTATCTGCAGAAGGTATACTGCCCGGTAACGCAAAAACTCAAGCTGTCAAAGCATTTCCTAAACCTCGTAATGTTCACGAAGTTCGCCAGTTTCTTGGCCTGACGGGACACTCTCCAAGATTATGGATTAATTGCCCGACCATTGACTTATCTGCTGATAAAAGATTCTACCTGGTTGTAGTCCAAAGAACAAGAAAATTCGTTTTCGTTGCTGAAAAAAAAACTTGTAGACAGGCCTGTTTTAGCTCTTTATGATCCTAAATTGGAGACCGAATTGCACACTGACGCCAGTGCTCTTGGCATAGGAGGGATCTTAATGCAGTGGCAAAAAGAAACGCGAGTATTAAAACCAGTTGCCTATTTTAGCAGGCAGACCACACCTGAGGAAAAACATCTTCATTCTTATGAGCTCGAAACATTGGCTGTCGTGTGCTCCTTGAAGAAATTTAGAGTATACTTGATGGGTATACACTTTAAAATTTGTACAGATTGCGCGGCTCTTAGAACCACCTTGACAAAAAGAGATTTGCTGTCGCGGATAGCAAGGTGATGGTTACCAATCTCTGAATTTACTTTTAACATAGAATATCGTCCTGGCGTCCAAATGTCACATGTCGACGCTCTCGGTGGAAATACTACACTATCCGTTACAGCAGATAATAATCCATGTGTCAATATTTATAGAATAGAACAGGAAAACTGGCTTCTTGCTCTACAACTAGCAGATCTTGATATTGTTCGGATATTTAAAATTCTAAAACCCGAGGAAGACAAAGAATGTAAAGAAATAAGGAGTAATTATGAAGTGAAAAATGGTACCGTGTATAGGAAACTTGATGGCGTAATACGTTTGGTTGTTCCACGAAATGCTAGATGGCAAATATGTAAAGCTAGCCATGATGACATCGGTCATCTTGGCTATACTAAGACTTTAGAAAAAGTCCAAAGTCAGTACTGGTTCCCCAAACTTAGGCGCTTTGTGAAGAAATATGTGGGCGCTTGCATTGACTGTGCATATAACAAAGACGGTGCATCTCGACAGAATAGCGGTCATTTGTTCCTTATAGAAAAGATATGTATACCGTTTCATACTATACATATCGATCACTTGGGGCCTAGATGGTTTCACAAAATACATATTCGTGCGGGCAGTCAAAAATACGAAAACAAATATTCACCTATTGCCTTTAAATTTTTGTAACATTAATAATTAGTAATGTTCGAAGTCAGTTCAACTTTTAAATAAATTCAAAACTGAAGTTCGGAACCTAAAAGTTTTAAAAACAATTTTATTATGCTTCACCAATGTAAAAGAAAAAATAAGGTGAATGAATGAAACAACTACATGTTACACTTTTATTAGAATGTTGATGTGAACATATGTACAATAAGTATCTTAAAGCATTATTAATGTCAGTATTATATAAATACAATTATAGTTGAAGTTGTAACTACATTTTTCAAACTTATTCTGTCTAGAAAAACTTTCCCCTTTTTAGAAATAACTTAGAAATAATTACACCCATAAAATTAGTACTGGGTTCTTTAAATTATGATACTTAACTAATACTAAAGTCCTAAATCAAGTCAATTGATCAAACACTTGAAGAAATACATATATAGGCCACAGAACCAATAACGTGAGATAGTGTAAGCGCTGCAGAGGCCAATGAATAGTAACAGCATTCGCCAAGCTGAGATGAGATTTACCGACGCAATGCTCGTGCCCGGGGCCAAAACACGCTGCCCACGCCATTCGGTACGGTAGTTGGCTCTGCTCGTACAAGCCCACGAAAATAGTGTGGTGTGGTCCACGTGCGAACACCACCACATCATCTCCACCGTGCGTCTCCGAAATAACCGGTATGTCTACGTGTGATCTCCACTTCAATGTACCTGCAGATCAAAATTGTTTCTGTGGATTAATACAACTGCCACTGCCAACAAAAAAAACTATACAACTGAAGGGTTGTATAGTTTTTTTTTAGCGTACAAGTCGCCTATCGTTGCAGCCTGCAATTTGTGGTTTCGAGTTGCACAGGGGTGACACTTTAGTCCAGATTAGTTAATGATCTGACGAACCGAGTGGGGCCTCATTGAATATTTTATACTATCCAGTAGGGTAGGGCGAGGTTAGTTGAGTATAGGGGTAAATTGGGCAATCAAAATACCGCTAAAACTATACACCGGACCGGAAAGAATGGCTTACCATGTGTGTGAAACGTCACTCTGAGTTGTCTATTCGTAAACCATAGCCAACTAGCCTCGGTAGGGCGACAGAAATTATGGATAAATATAGATTCACTGCTTCACAAATATGGAATGTGGATGAAACTGGAGTGTCCACAGTCCTGAAGCCGTCAAAAATTGTAGTTGCAAAGTGTAAACGTAACGTTGGCGCTATGACATCAGGGGAAAGAGGTGGTATAAATGTTACAATCGTAACAGCTGTCTGCTTTTGGAAACACAGTTCCTCCTATAGTTGTATTTCCCAGAAAAAAATTCAAGAGTCACTTCATTAATGGCGGCCTCCCTGACTGTATAGGATCAGGTAATTCCAGTGGATAGGTTACAGACCAGGAGTTCTTTCAGTTTATGCAACACTTTATTATATGTGTTAAAGCGTCGACGTTATTCGAAGAAAGAGAAAAGCTGCAATTCTCACAGATACACTCGAGAAAAACGTGTTGTAAGAAAAACAAAATAAAACTAGTAAAAAAAAGTTAAGAAGCATAGAAGAAAATTGAAAAAAATAGTAAGAAAGAGTGTTAGTAAAAAATACTTCAGTCCAGTGATAAAAGTGACAAAGATGAATTTATCTGCCTGGTTTGTAGCAAAGTGTGGTCTGACAGCATACCAGAAGAGAAGTGGATCCAATGCGAAATTCTAAAGAATGGGCACATAAAAAATGTGTCCAAGTTACTGGCCTTCATTTCATTTTCATCAATTGCGATGAGATGACGATGATGATTAGTTTTAGTCATAATGGATATTTTTTCTTAATTGAATCTTTATTGAAATTCATAAAGTCTGATTTTAAGTGCCAAGACTGAATGTATTCCAAAAATTAATCTCTAAGTATGTTGCGTTTTATTGATTCTATTTTTATGCTTAATATCTAGAAGAATATTATGTATTGTTTTATTTGTTTCACTTAGAAATTAATAAAGTAACAGTTGATTATCAAATACAATTTTTATTTCGTGTCCAGAAACCTTAGTGAGACTAGAATCTCTAGCTCAATTTGCCCCATACCCTTGCATACTTGACTTTCTTCGTTTAAACAGCTGTAAATTTTGAACTTGATTTGTCAGAAATAAATTACTATCGGCTTTTTGTAGAAGAATAAATAAGTAATCCAGCGGTATGTTACAGAAGCTATTGAGACTTATTGTTGAGGAGCTATAATCACTTGAGTAAAAAATAGCTCAACTAGTCCCACCCTACCCTAAAGGCACGTGGTAGATATTTATCCAGACGGTAGACAGGCTAGCAGAGGTAGGATGTGTCCGATATCTGCATCTCGGTTAAAAAAAGCAAAGCTGTCTTCAACGTATCGAAGTGGTGGTTACAGAATTGAAGTGTAAGTGTAGTCCCTAATATTGTGTAAGTTCACGTCAAGTGTGGCGAGTGGTGTTTTGGTGTGCCTGCTCTTACTGTGGGAAGATTTGGTTAGTGGGTTTGTGTTCCGCTGGTGGGACGTGGGGCAGCCCAGTGTTGGTTTTGTGCTGTCATAAAACACGCGGGACAGTCTAGCGCTGGCTATTGCTATCGTAAATGGAGGAAAATCTCCAGAAACCTCAATTTTTCGGTGGAAGGCATAAAGAAAATTGCTTAATAACCGATTCCCTGAAAGGCCGTAGTATCTAGGTGCCGGCCAAACCAGCCTTCTTTATCCAAAACACGGTCCTCCCACGGTAAAGTTATGGCCTAATATTGATGAATGATTATTGAATTTGTGTCAACTTTTCCTTCCTGTTTGTATACTATTGTTCTGAGTAGTTTGTTCCCTTACTGGGACATCTATGGGATGGATAGGGCTGGTGACACTTCGTATCTGTTCTTAATTTACCACCATATGGTGTTCACCACCAACAATTTACTGACGATACAGGTAGTTACATACTTACTCGAATAATCGTGAAGTTCGAATGTACAGTAAAACATTATAGTACAATATTGTAGAAAAACCAATTGACTATACTTGTATTGTATATCTTCTTTACTTAAGTAAAATGATAATATTTTAATTACATAACTTACCAAAGCTTTTTAGTTTGGTGATATCCGGCCTGACTCCATTTCCTATTTGTTTATAAAAACCCGGCCCGTTAGTGTAAGAAAGCGTCATATACGGTTTATTTTTGATATCTTTATTACTGGAAGGGCCGAGAATATCTTGACCTCGCTTAGAGTAGCCATTGAAGGACATAACGTGTGCGTGGTCTGCCGTAACCACGATGAGCGTGTCATCTTGTGACACCAGGCCGGCTGCACGCTCCACAGCCGCGCTAAACTGCACAGTCTCATCTAATGCGAAGTGAACACGGTTTTCATGGTGCCCATGGTCGATGCGTCCACCCTCCACAAATAGGAAGAAACCTTTAGTATTGCGTCTTAGAATTTTAATGGCTGTTTCTGTAAGCTCAGCAATTGTTGGTTCGGTGTTTTTGTTCATTAGTAAATTATACTGCAAATGGCTGGCCTCGAACAAGCCCAATAAATATTCAGGTAAATTATTGTTAGTGGTCATCAACTGGTCCCGGTTCCAAATATAATTATACGTAGCGTTCAGGTTTGCTTTTGATTGTTGCCAATCCTCAATTAAATTCCGGCCGTCTTTTCGTGCACCTGGAAAACCTTCTTCATCTTTAAGACAAGCTGGTAGAAAGTTACGCCGGCCTCCTCCTAAAATTACCTGTAAATATTAACAAGTAATGCAAAATGAAAGTATGGCTGTCGTATAGCTCTTTCTAGATGGAAAACCTACTCAGGGATTACATTCAAGTTGTTTACAGCCATTTTAAGCCAAATGTAGCAAAAAAAGCTGTCATACAATGCAGTAGGAAATTAAACATCATACATAGGGTTTGTATAATAACTACTGAAGCGCAGTCTGCAATATCTGAGTAAAGATGTATAGTAGTAATAAAGATTGATTAAGATTTATTCATAGTATTTATAGTAGTTACTATTGAGTGACTCTACTGATTATCTATAGAAAAGGACCAAAATCAAGTCATTATATACAGACTTCAAAAAGGAGAAGGTTTTTCAACTCGACTGTTTTTTTGTGCTTGTTACCTCACAGCTTATTACTGGGTACTTATACTGTTTTTGATGATTCTTTTTATATTCGAAAGTTGCTGCTTGTCATGTAGTTCTATATAATTGTGAAGGAGATCTAAGTAGAAGTTTTTAAGTAATCCATAATAAGGCGCGTTTTATTGATTTAGACTACATTATTTATGTTTTCTATTTTTCATTTCCCGGGTTAAGATAATCAAAAAAGAAATTGTCTACGATAGTTACTGTGAGTATTGTAGTATTTCAAAGTGGTCCCTTTATAGATAGTTCTTACGAGACATACACTGGAGCTCTTTAAAAAATGACAGAAAACCAGCCGTGAATACTAACCACGTGTATGTGTAATGTTTACACAATCACCTTTTTTTTTAAACTTGTGGATACTCCCTCAAACTGTCACTCCACCGGGGTTTACGGCGGGGTGGTGTGTCGGAATCGGACCAACTAAAACCACACGGTGTGCCACTCTGCGCCTGACATAGGAGGGATCTGGGAACAGCTGTTATTACGACATCCAGATCCCTCCTAGCGCCTACCCGCTACCGCGGGTACTATCTACAAACAAACTCTCTATTTAGGCGACGTACGGCATACGCGAACGTACTTGGTCTGTACAACTGTTAAACTCAACAAAGTACTAGCAAAGGGATAGTATAATACTACATATATACTTAATTTAAGCCTTGAATCGGTAATCTTTCCCGAAGTATGAAAAACCGGTTGTGATAATTCCAGTTTATAAAAATGATCCTCAAGACGCACCGGACCAGTAACATTCAATTATGTTGTTAACAGCATTTCCAAAACTACTAGAGAAAATATTTAACAATTGGCTTGTCAACTAAACTGAAAACAATAACCTAATAATATCTGCTACACAGTTTAGATTTAGGAGAGGGAAATCGACAGAGGAAGCTATGACACGTTTGACCTCGACGGTATCGGTGCAACTTGATAAGAATAGCTGCAACATTGGCGGTTTCCTTGACTTGGCAAAAGCCTTTGATACCGTCTCGTTTCATATAATACCACGTAAGCTAGAACTATATTTTGGCATAAGAAACAATGCTCTCGAATAATTTATGTTATTTGACAAATAGAAACAATGTGTGAGAGTTAGCGGATGTGAAAGTGGACTGGAAGCGATAAATTTTAGCATCCCACAGGTTAGTATCCTCAGGCCGATATTATTTATTATGTATATGAAACGGTTCACGCCAACATCATATATTATGCCGGTGACACTGCAATAATCTATGACGGTCCCACTTGGACAGAGGCCTTTGCACATACCGAGTCAGGAAGGAGTCGAGTGTCTGTACGGCTGAAAGTCATAACTTATTATCATTAAGTGCCAAAATAAAACTAAATATGTAAGCTAATTTAAGACATTAGCATCAGGTCCAGACTCGTTATTAGGAATTAAGATTCATAGTTCTGGGGACCCAGTACACCGCCACTGTGAAGTAATTGAAAAAGCCAATTCATTAAAGTACCTAGGGGGTAACAATAGACCAAAATCTGAACTTTAGGATTCATTTCGCTAGGTTATCAAAAAGAGTAGAAAAACCGGGCACATCATGAGATTAATTCGCTCCTCAGCACCAACGGACATCTTAAAGACAGTATACTTTGTGTTGAGCCAATTTTCGGCTGCATATTGTATAAACTGTTGGGGAAGTGTCTCAAAAACATATTTGATAGAAGTTGAACGAGCGAAGCGTTTGATGCTTAAAACAAGGCTTAAAAATCATTTATGTATCCCACCAAAGACCTATATAAGGACTCGAAAGTGCTTAATGTGTACCAGCTTTTTATCTTAAAAGCTTTTTTTAAAACACACAAGCAACAATTAACTGCGTACGCTACCTACAACTCCTAAAAAGTCGAGTTTAAATATTAGAGGTACCCAAAGTTAACACACACTTAAAAGATGCTTCAGTCCATTTATAAATCACTTTCTGTACAATAGGGTAGCTAATTCGTGTGATATTAAGAAATGTTTCATACACGTGGCAAAAAAAAGTTACAGACTGGCTCCTTACACTATCATATGACATGACAGAAAATCTCCTAGTGCACATTATATGATGATTCCTGATGGGCTCAGAATAGTGATACTCTGATTTTGATGTTGCTGTTGTTACTGATAGTTTAAGTTGTTCCCCATTTTCATGAATAGGTCTTAAATCTACATAATCATGTTAATCATATCAGCAGGTTGTGAATTTAGCCTGTAGAGCGTAGGTACTAACCTACGGCTTCATGTTAGCGGATGGAGGGGAAAACTCATCCCGTCCACCCGCGGCTACACTCAAGGCGGCATGAGACGCTGGCATGCGCGCCTCCGCCGCCCGGCACGCCGGCGGCGAATTGGATCCGAGTGGAGGTCGTCCTCCCGGGCCTTTTCCACCGCCTCCTTCCGCGAAATTACGTCTTCGCAGAAGGTTGCAACCGCGGTAAAACAACTGTCGCTACCGTCCATGGAGCGTATGACGGCCGGTAGCGAGAGATCTCGTCCAATAACTGCAGTGAGGACACCACGCAGCGCCGCCCAGGCGGAACAAACCGCTAACGTGTGCTGAGCCGAGTCCTCACTGCAGTCGCAGTGGTGACAGGCGGAACTCAATCCCCTCCTCGCGACCGAATGCAGATACTTTCCGAAGCAACCGTGCCCGGAAAGGACCTGCGTCAGTAGGAAGGAAAGGGTCCCGTGCTGCCGCACCGCCCACTCGGCGATGACCGGCTGGATGGAGAGCCTCCACGAGGGCAAAGCCAGCACGAGGAGTCTCCAACCGGAACGACCAACGAGCCATCGTGGCTCGACGAACGGCCTCACGCCACTCGCGTATCTCTTCGGGCGGGGTCCGTATGCCGCTACCCGCCCGGAAGTCAGCCGTCCGCCGATAAACTTCGGCGAGCACTGCCGCCTCCAAAGCCCACGCCGGAGTTCCGGCCAAGGTGCACGCCGCCTCCGTCGATACGGTGCGGTAACCGCGTATGAGTCTAACCGCCAATATCCTCTGAGTGCCGACCCTGATGTTGTCCATGTTGCAGCCCGTCTTCTCGCTAATTGCAACACGGACATCTTCGGTCGTTACAGAGTCATCCAGGCCCGAAATGCGCAACTTTGCGCACTTGGTAGGCCTGGCGATCTTCACACCATCCGTGGCTGCAAAGATTCCTCTCAGCTTCTCGGCGAACCTGTCCGCCGTCTTTACACCTTCAGCCCCGGGAAACTCGAGGACTCGAGCTTCCGTCTGGACAAGGCGCAACCTGACCCCTTCAGGCCCGAAATCAGTGGCGAGACTATCCCGGGCCTTCTTAAATAAGGCCGCATAGGACAGCCCGCCACTAGCTGCCTCCGGTGTTACGGTGACTACCACAGCCGCATTTTTAAGCACCTACAGTTTGTACGGCAAGCCATCGCAACCGACATCGCCTGGGGGGGTAGAGCCTGCTTTACCTACAGCCTTTTTACCCCGCTTTTGGGACTTCTTAGCCCCCCCGACTACCTACCACCCATCGGCGCAAGTGGTAGATGTTCAGGGAGCACAAGTGGAGGTGCCAGGTACAGCGGTTGGAGTGGGGAGCAGAGGGAACTCCGCTCCAGCCTTTGCCGCTGTTGGGGATCCTGGCCTCGGTCTAGCCGTCCTGGCTCCCCCAATACCCGGGCAAGCGTACATTAATGCCCAACCGAGGGGTCCGCAGGTGCCTCGGCTGGGAGTGCGCTTACGACTGAACTACCCATCAGCCATGCATCCCCTGGTCACGCACCAGAACAAGGGATTCGGGATAATTTTTTAGAGAGGTTTTCTTCCTCGCAGTCCGGGCGGCTAAGCCAAGACCCTCGCCCCCGATTGGAGTCTCGAGACTCCAATTTGGGACGTCTCCTAATGCCTGCTCGGTAGCAGTGTAAGTACACACCGAGCCCGTCCTACCTTTTCCACCGCTGAGCGGAGGAACTCCGACCCTAGAAAGGGGACCATCGTGATTTTTTTACCGAGGTTTTCCTCCTTAATGCTCCGAAGAGCGAAGAACCAAAAGAGGATCCGACAGACACGCCCGCTCTGTTGGGCCAAATCTCGGCCGAATTGCCGGATAAAATGGCTTCTTCTTCGTGCTAGAATATTAACCGCTACCTAACGTACCGTAATCTACCCCGCAGGCGCCATCGGTTGCAGTGGCTACCGTAAAAAAGCCGCGCAAACTGCAGGTGCCCAAAAGCGCGGCTGTGGTGGTCACCGTAACACCGGAGGCGGCTAGTGGCGGACTATCCTATGCGGCCTTATTTAAGAGGGCCAGGGATAGTCTCGCCACTGATTTCAGGACTGAAGGGGTCAGGCTGCGCCTTGTCCAGACGGGAGCTCGAGTCCTCGAGTTCCCCGGGGCTGAAGGCGCAAAGACGGCGGCAGGTTCGCCGAGAAACTGAGAGGCATCTTTTGCAGCCACGGATGGTGTAAAGATCGCCAGGCCTACTAAGTGCACAGAATTGCGAATTTCAAGCCTGGATAACTCTGTAGCGGCCGAAGATGTCCGCGTTGCAATTAGCGAGAAGACGAGGTGCAACACGGACAGTATCAGGGTCGGCACCATCCGCCCAGGTCCGGGGGGACTTGGCACAGTGTGGATCAGTTGTCCCGTGGCGTCGGCCAAAATTTTGGGCGACGCTGGCAAGATCCTCATTGGTTTCGTAAACGCCAGGATTACAGTCCTGGCACCGAGACCAGTGAGGTGTTTTAAGTCTCTAGTATCGGAACACACACGCGTCAAGTGTGTCAGCTGTTTTGACTGCAGTGGACTATGTTTCCGCTGCGGTCAACCGGGACACAAGGCGGCCGACTGCTCTGCCGCCCCTCACTGCCCGGTGTGTGTGCCGGGGGGTCGATAGTGGACCTTTCTTTCGCTACCCCTGCCCTCGCCGCACGAGTAAGGAACTGGCGTGTTCTGGAAGAGGTTGAGAGGCTCTCTAATCACTTCTACATCCGATTTGAGCTCTCCCGGATCCAGGACCCCAGCAGGGGTCACGCGGCGCGGCGTTTTTCTCGCTTTCCGCGGTGGACTGTGGACTGTAGCCAAACTAAATAGGGACCTACTAGAGGAGGCGGCCATCATTCACTCTTGGCTGTCTCCACAGGCCCCGGCCGAGGAGGTTGACATGAGGGCCGGTCGCTTCCGCGATGCGATTACGCAGATCTGCGCGGCGGCCATGCCCCGCATCCGAAGTTGTCGGCTTCCACGTAGGGGGTTTACTGGTGGTCCTAGGAGTTGGCAGACCTCGATGCAGCCTGTGCACGTGCCCGGAGGTCCTTTTTTTTTTTTAACGCGGGGAATGCTTTTCGCACCATGCCTTCCGGAGGGACGAAGGGCGTGTGTGGGACTTCCGGAAAACCGGTCTACCCACTAAACCCCGTGGCGGCCTACCTCGGCAGTCGCTATCGCACCTCCCATCGCCCTGCGCAGTAAGAGGAAGAACAGCGCCCCGCCCCAGACGACACTCCCCGGCCGCACCGGCGTGTCACCTGGCTCGGGTCGTTTGCAGCAGTCACAACGCTCCAAGATGTGACCGCAGCGACCCTTAGGCGGCGATTAGGGATCTAGCGACCTCTGCCACGTCCCCTTCGCCGCCTCCTTCGGGTCGAGCGATCTCGCTCTGCGGTCTCCTTCCGGACCATAACCTGCTCACAGAAGGAGATCGCGGCTTCCCATCCTTCACGACTCGCCGGCATTGCCGCGATCAATGCTGACGGTAGGTAGCGGCATCCGGCCCCCGCCTGAAGAGATACGCGAGTGGCGAGAGGCCGCTCGTCGAGCCACGATGGCTCATTGGTCGTCCCGGTTGGAGGCTCCACGTGCTGGCTTTGCCGCCGTAGAGGCTCTTCAGCCGGTCATCGCTGAGTAGGCAGGGCGACAACACGGGACCCTTTCCTTCCGACTGACGCAGATCCTTTCCGGGCACGGTTGCTTCGGGAAGTATCTGCACTCGGTCACCAGGAGGGAATTGAGTCCCGCCTGTCACCACTGCGACTGCAGTGAGGACTCGGCTCAGCTCACGCTAGCGGTTTGTTCCGCCTGGGCGGCGCAGCGTGGGGTCCTCACTGCAGTTATTGGAGGAGTTCTCGCGCTACCGACCGTCATACGCTCCATGGTCGGTAGCGACAGTTGTTTTATCGCGGTCGCAACCTTCTGCGAAGATGTAATTTCGCGGAAGGAGGCGGCGGAGAAGGCCCGGGAGGACGACCTCCACTCGGACCCAATTCGCCGCCGGCGAACCGGGCGGCGGAGGCGCGCGTACCAGCGCCTCTTGCCGCCTTGAGTGTGGCCGCGGGTGGACGGGACGGGTTTTCCCCTCCATCCGTTATAGTGGCCAACCGAAAGGAGGTGACGTCCGCGTGTGCCGTGCGTCGCCTAAATGGTGAGGTTATCCGTAGAAGGTGCCCGCGGCAGCGGGCAGGCGCTAGGAAGGATCTGGATGTCGTAATAACAGCTGTTCCCGGATCCCTCCTATGTCAGGCGCAGAGTGGCACACCGTGTGGTTTTAGTCGGTCCGATTCTGACACATCACCCCGCCGTAAACTCCGGTGGGGTGACGGCCCGAGGGGGTTCCACACGTTAAAAACAAAAAAAAAGGCTTGCCTAGTGTGAGGCTACTGGATGTAACAAATACTGTTTATTACATTATTTTTTTTTTTATGACACAATATTTTACTAATTTTGATATATTTCTTTTTGTATTTCAAAGGTTAAACAGCCGAGTTGGTCCCATTATCATCATGCCAAGATTTGATAATGAGAGTTTAAAGATAGCAAAGGCAATGTTAAAAGTTTGTAGGGACGCATTTACAAACACATTATTTGAAGTTATTTAAGTGTTTCATCCGGTACTTATTATCTTATGATGATAAACTGGTGATGCAAGGTGCAACCCCTTAACGGTTAGGAGTTGGAAATTATTTTTTTAAATATCTATGTTAAATTTAGATGTTTTCTTTCAAGTTTTTCAGGGTGATGTTTAAACCCACGAGATGGGGAGAACAAAGGTCGATCCGAGCAGAGATCTCCAATACCCGGGCAAGTGCAAATTTATTCCCAACCGAGGGTCCGCAGGTACCCCGGCTGGGAGTGCGCTTATGACTGAACTACCCATCCGCCACGCATGCCCTGGTCACGCACCAGAAGACGAGATTCGGATTAATTAAAGATTTTCTTCCTCGTAGCCCGGACTGTTAAGCCAAGACCCTCACCCCCGAGTAGAGTCGCGAGATATAACCACGACACTCCTTTCGAGATTACGATATGACGACGGTGGCAGGAAGGTTAAGTCTCCCACTGCCCGCTCGGTGCAGTCTGAGTATACACCGAGCCCGTTCTCCTTTCTCCACCACTGACAATGGAGAAACTTCGACCCGTGAAAGGGCTCCCACCTTCGTGTTTTTTAACGAGGTTTTCCTCCTCATTGCTCCGAAGAGCGAAGAGCCAACAGAGAAACCGGTAGATACACCCTCTCTGTTGGATCAAGCCTCGACCGAATGGCTGAAGAAAATGGCCTCCTCTTCGTGCTAGAATATTAGCTGTTGGCGGTGATGTCCTCTTCCAAATAACACCGGAAGAAATAATGCTGCCGCCAACGTTACCAGGGTGCACCACGTGGAGGTTTTCTAGCCCAGCACCCCTCCGATACATCACCCTGCCTCAAACCCCAGTGGGATGATGGTCTAAAGAGATTTCCACACGTAACAAATGGGTTAGGTACTACTTTAAGTTGCCGATGTAGTAGCTAGTACTCTGCAAGAAAGAAAAGGAAAGAAAAGACTTACAAAACTGAATTTGTAACATACACAGGATCGTCAAGGCATAGCATTTGGCATTTCGATAAGTAAAGTTTTTGAAGTGTCTTATGTGATATGTTTTAGATTTACTCGAACGACGTGCACATTCGGCGTTATAAGTGGTAAAGATTTAAGTGCGGATCAGTCAAAACGTCGAACATGTTCACTGAGACGATCGGTTGGACGTGAATTAAAGTCTCACGAGACTTTGAGGAGTTTATACATCGTAATAATTTATACATCAACTGAAGAGTACCGATGGCATTCATCGTTCAACATCCCGGTAGCCTTCAGATACCTGATACAGGTACTATGACTACTAACCCTTGAATCTGTTTTGCTTTATTCATTAAATTTTTCGAAGACTGAATTGGGTTATCCATTCTATTTGATCACGTGCACGATCCTTATTACATACAGTAACAGAAACATGGGCGCAAAGTGGCGTAAGGGGCTGCACCTTTCCTAGAAGAGAAAATATATAGGCTGACTATCGACGTCTCCTGGTGCCGCACGCATGTGTTGGTGGAGCCTTTGTTTAGTAGGCAGAGGCTTACCAACGCCGTCCACTATTCCACGACCTTGCTAGGGACTTGCCCAGAAGTTAGTCGCAGTATTGAGGTCTCGAAGCTGTTGGGGGAAACCTCAAAGTTCCCCGAACTCCAGTTAGAGGAGAAGTATACACCGTAAACGCTGAACCTTCCCTACTCAGCAGTAACACATCAAATTTCCTTGTCTTTTAGCGACAAAGCCTAGGGTAAAGGGCCGCCAAGGAACTGATGACTGCCTCGGACCCGTCCCGGTCACCCAATCAGTTAGGACGGAGAGGTACGTGACATGGTTTTATGGCTACGGCCACACCGATCGACCATTGTACTATAGTTTACGAAGAGATCCTGTGCCGCCGCAGAGTGGTTGAGGTCACAAGGAGGTTGGATACTTGGTCCATTACACGATTGTCTCTACAACCTCTTCTATGGGCGACGACTTTAACGCATGAACGACATCAGAGGTAGGCTGGGCCTTCAACCTCCCAGCCCCGTCTAATGATTGTTATCCCCCGCACACGCTGGACCATCAGTGAGGGGCGGCAGTATGTTTTATCGCTTTGTACCTTGCACTTAAAACAAGCGTGTCCCGCAGCCAGGCATTTGAAACACTTTGCCGGTCTCGCCGTCAGAATCATAACTCTGGCGTTAACGAAACCGATGAGGATCTTGCCAGCATCACCCAAAACTTTAGCCCATGCTACAAGACAACTAATCTACACTTTTTTTTTTTTTTGTTTTTTAACGTGTGGAAACCCCCTCGACCCGTCACCCCACCGGGGTTTACGGCAGGGTGGTGTGTCGGAATCGGACCGACTAAAACCACACGGTGTGCCACTCTGCGCTTGAGATAGGAGGGATCCGGGAACCGCTGCTATTACGACATCCAGATCCCTCCTAGCGCCTGCCCGGTACCTCGGGCACCATCTGCTGATAAACTCTCTATTTTAGGCGACGTACGGCACACGCGGACGTCGCCTCCTCGCGGCTGGCCATTATAGCGGATGGAGGGGAAAACCCATCCCGTCCATCCGCGGCCACACTCAAGGCGGCATGAGGCGCTGGTATGCGCGCCTCCGCCGCCTGGCTCGCCGACGGCGAATTGGGTCCAAGTGGATATCGTCCTCCCGGGCCTTCTCCGCCGCCTCCTTCCGCGAAATTACGTCTTCGCAGAAGGTTGCGACCGCGGTAAAACAACTGTCGCTACCGGCCATGGAGCGTATGACAGCCGGTAGCGAGAGATCTCCTCCAATAACTGCAGTGAGGACCCCACGCTGCGCCGCCCAGGCGGAACAAACCGCTAGCGTGTGCTGAGCCGAGTCCTCACTGCAGTCGCAGTGGTGACAGGCGGGACTCAATTCCCTCCTGGCGACCGAGTGCAGGTACTTCCCGAAGCAACCGTGCCCGGAAAGGACCTGCGTTAGTCGGAAGGAAAGGGTCCCGTGCTGCCGCCCCGCCCACTCGGCGATGACCGGCTGGAGAGCCTCCACGGCGGCAAAACCAGCACGTGGAGCCTCCAGCCGGGACGACCAACGAGCCATCGTGGCTCGACGAGCGGCCTCTCGCCACTCGCGTATCTCTTCGGGCGAGGGCTGTATGCCGCTACCCGCCCGGAAGTCAGCCGTCCGCCGATAAACTTCGGCGAGCACTTCCGCCACCAAATCCCACGGAGGAGTTCCGGCCAAGGCGCACGCCGCCTCCGTCGATACGGTGCGGTAACCGCGTATGGCTCTAACCGCCAATATCCTCTGAGGGCACCAGAGGCGAGCCCTATTCTGGGCGGTCAGAGCCGCCGCCCACACCGGTGCACCATACAGCGCCATTGACCGGACAACCCCCGTGTATAGCCGTCTTGTCGCGACGCTAGCTCCACCCAGATTGGGCAAAAGTCGCCCAAGGGCAGAAGCAGCGCCGACCAGCTTTGGAGAAAGCTGTCGGAAGTGCTCGTCGAAGAGCCACCTGCCGTCGAGGATCAGGCCCAGATACTTCATCTGGGCCTGAACCGGTACGAGGACCGAATTGACCACGATGGAGGCGCCGGAGGGTGGACCACGACGGGGCCCATGGAACAAAAGGGCCTCCGTCTTGTCCAGGGCCACCCGCAAACCCAGCGCCCCAATTCGCTCGACCACCAGAGAGACACCCGTGGTGGCCAGGCGCGCCGCCTCTTGAAAGTTCATCCCCCGGGCCGTGATCAATGTGTCATCTGCGTAACAAAGTACGCCCAGCCCGGGGGGAAGACGACCTCGAAGGGCCCAGTCGTATCCCATGTTCCACAGGAGTGGTCCGAAGACAGACCCCTGTGGAACACCGCACGACATGAGCCGCCGCCTTAGAACACCGTCTCGATCCTCGTACATGACGGTACGCTCCTCAAGATAGTCTGCCACAAGCCGCCTCAGGTACTTTGGCAACTAATCTACACTACACCAAGGCCCCCTGACCTAGGGCTGATGGTGACAATGCTGATGTTGGCGCATTGTATCCGGTCACTGAATCGTCTAGGCCGGAAATTGCAGCTCCGCGTACTTGGTAGGTCTGACAATCTTGACACCATCCGTGGCTCTCAATATTACCCGCAACTTCTTGGCAGATTTGTCTGCCGTCTCTGCAATTTCAGCCGCAGGGAAATTAAGTACTCGAGCTTCCATTTGAGCAAGGTGCAATCTGGTACCTACTGTTCCCAAATCCTGTGTCAGACTGTCACGTGCCTTTCTAAAGACGGTCACGTGGAATTGTCTTTTATTAGCAGCCTGAATCGTAGACCCTGCTTTCCTCGTAACCTTCTTACCCCACTTTCGGATCCTAGCTATAGCCAAAGGAGAGTAACTAAGAGCCATCCCAAAGGAGCTCTCTTTGGTTTGGTAACCATCTTCTAAATTATAGTCACCGCCAAGTTTGCTATCTCCTGCAAAGACGCCGGTGTTTGGAAGGTAGAAACCATATCCACCAGCTCCTGGACTTTCTGCATTACATCTGTAATCTCCTCTCCTGCTGCGCTATCAACCTTCGCTCTGATCCATCTATAGGCTTCTGCCTTGGAAAAGATAGATCCTAAAAGGGTAGAGATAAACGGGCGTGGTCTTCCTCTGTGGTTGCTCCTCCTTTAGGTGTTAGCATCTCCTGGGACATGTAGCTCTTCTTGTCCTTAGAGCATCTACGTTTTCTGCTATCGCAGATCTCTACTTCTGTGGATTTCAGCACATCCACAGTCGTACTCAAGTTACCACCGCCCGACGGATTGGTGGACCTGGAGTGCAATCATTTCGGTATTGCTCTTCGGCTTCCAGCAACCAAATTGACTTCTGGGAGCTGGACTGAGATAGAGTCCCAAGTTAATGTTTCTCCTTGTTACAAGAGGTCATTCGTAGTTCCAGGCTTCCCTTTACTACATTTGTTCTTCTTTTCAACCCTATTGTTTGAGCTTGTAATGATTCCATAGTTTGTTCATGCGGTACACATCACCACTGGTAGCATGAACTCTATTTGCAGTCAGTGGTCCTCGGGATCCCAAGTAGGTCGGTGGCCGGATTCTCCCCTGTCGACGTACAGGTGTTGGCGACGTCGGCGGTGAAATAAACTGATCGATGGAACTAGAGCTCGACGCCTTTGTGACAGCAGGAACTTCTATAGTTACATATCAGGACGGCAAGGCGGAGCAGAGCGATGAGTCCAAAAATGTTAGTTGTGCACTCTAACTCTTATTAAAATTCTGAAAATTCTCTAGTAAAATAAATAGATGTTTATTTATATATAGATAGACAGTTAATTTTTTGAAAAACCCATTTTATTGCAATTTTATCCTGTTTTATTACAATTATGTATTGGACATATGTTTATGTTCTCTTGAGGTTGATTTTCGATAGTCTGAGATAATAAATTTGTAGTAATAAATTGTGTATTTTATAAATATGTGTGATATGATGTAATAAAATATGTACGAGTAATTCCAATTGCTTCTAGTGTTGCTACTCATATCATGTCTGTTAAGTATTTTTATTATTATTTTGTTTGTCATAAAAGAGTTCAAGATACCAAAAAGGTATATATGACGGTCACAAGTGGTAAGCCGTAGACCCTTGCATGAAAAGGCGTTAGAGGAGTCTGTAGTAATAAGAGAGATTAAAGTTGCAGTAGATCACCAATCTCAGAACAAACGACTTCTATATGATATAGAAGGTGAAACGAGCAAATGAGGTGCATAGAGGTCGGTAATTACCGTCGCCAGGGAAAACGACCAGTTAAGAGCCGCGAGTGCATAGTCGCTCGCTGATAACCGTACCTATTCGATGAAAAGTAACAAAAAGATTCCTTTACATCGATTTTCTGAATGATAACTCTGGTGGTTGTTTGCAGCATGGCTGTTCGTCGCAACATAGATTCATCTTTCTAGCCAACCCACACTGCTCTAGGTAGTTTTATTAATACTTATTGTCAAATAGGTTTCCTTGCTAAAACTTCCTTGTAGACTACATTCTCACGTTTGGAATCACGTACATGTGCCAACGATATCAGATTCAAAATAAGGCACAATTTAGTCCAGTGTATTTAGTTTGATGAATGAGAATAACGAAACACGTATTTAATTTGAATTTTAATAGCTTAATCCAAAAAGTTTTCACATTGAACCCTTCCTCCAATTTTTTATTTTTAAGAATACTTCATTTAAAGTACATAACTAGTAAGCTAGCTGGATAGTTATATTTATTGAACTTCATAAATATATCAGGGCAACCTCAGGTTTTTCAACCACAACCTGAGGTTACTCAACCACTGCCACGCAGCGCAGGATCTTCTGATTCAGACGCTTGCGGAGCAGTCAGTTGCTCTGGCAGTTATTACAGAGCCCTATTGCATCCCCAACCATCTGCGGTGGTTCAGGGTGGTTGATGGCTCAGCGGCCATATATTTTTCGGGTGGAGAAGGCCTCCATTGCTCTCTCTTGAGACAAGGCGTGGGCTTTGCGGCAGTAGTGTTATTTTTCGTCTAATTGTGGCCTAGCCGAGTATGAGGCGTAGCTGCACGAGTTGGGGATTTGCATCTGCAGCTACATCACCCGTCCTGTATTCATCTTGGGTGACTTCAACGCCCACTCAAGGGAGAAGGGAGACACCCGAGACGACGGGAGGGGAGAGGTTATCCTGGAATGGGCGGCTCGACTGCACCTCCGACTCTTCCATTAGTACCTGTGTGCGATGACAGCGGGAGTCGATTGTGGACCTGTCCTGTCCTGGACGACTCCCTCTGCAATGCACATGGTGTCAGGTTGACAAATGGCGGCGAAAGTGGTTAGCCTCTCTAATCACCGGCACATCGTGTCCAATGTGTCATTCTGTCACTCTGGTCGTCCACACCAGGAAAAAGAACCTCCGCGACGATGCGGCTCCACCGAGATATGGTCGTAGCCGTTGCCCACGTCGGGATTTGTCAGAGGAAAGGGTTTCGTCCGATCCAGAAAAACTAGCGACCTGGTTTGGAAACATTATGGCGGCCATATGTAATGCCTTAATGCCCCGAGTCATGGCAGCCAGCAATGCAATCGCTGAGCCCAAGGCTCGGTCATGGAAAAAACTCATCGCGGGACTGGATAGGTATTCATGAGGACGTCCATATAAAATGGTACTGCGCAAGGTTAAGCCATGGGTTCCACTGTTGGATGGACGGCAACTCTGGTCCTAAAGTTTCTGGGCAGAGTGTGTCTAACACTTTTCCCAGAAACAAGGGTCCAAGATAGTCACCCGATTCCTTCGTCCCAATCGGACCGCCAAATCTGGTCCGACGAGTATGAGATGACGGAGAGTGAACTGGACCAAGCCACAAGGCGGCTCGCTTCCCGTAACACTGCGCCTGGACCTGATGACGTTCCTGGCCAGGCGTTAGTGATAGCTCTATCGGTACTGGGGGACAGACTGAGGCGGATGTTCACAGATTGTTTCCACCTCGGTATCTTCTCCCTCGGCTGGCAAGAAGCAAGACTGGTACTCTTAAAAAAAGAAGGAAGGGCTGCAGATTCTCCCTCTGCGTTCCAACCGATATGCCTGCTAAACGACTCGGGGAAACTCTTTGAGAGGATAATCTCTGACTAGATCAGCGGGCATCTGTCGCGAGTGGGCCCTAATCTATCGGACTGTCAATTTGGATTCTGGCGGGGACGTTAGTCCGTAGATACCGTCAGACACGTTTGATTCCTGTCGGATTCAACAGTCCGATCAGGGGGGTGGCGTTGGCGGTTAGCCTTGACATAATCAACGCTTTCGGCAAGCTCCCATGGCAGGCAATTTGGGCAGCCCTTGAATATCACGAGGTGCTACTCTATCTACGGACCGTCATTGAGGCCTATCTGCGCGACAGGGCGGTGAAATTTATCGGTCGGAACGGAGCGGAGAATCGTATATTGTGGGGTTTCCCAGGGCTCTGTATTGGGCCCACTATTATGGAACCTCACATACGATACTGTCCTCCGCACCAGTCTGCTTCCTGGCCTAAGCGTCGTCTGGGTTGTACACTATACTGGCTAAAGGGTCATAGGGTCATATCTCCTATGAGGCGTTGACGATTTTGGCGCGATCTCCGCCTTTCAACATTCTGGCCAACATGGACGCGATGGTCTATGACCAAATTTGTTCAGTCGGTCAGAATAATGAAGAGGCTGCACCAGATCATGAGCCCGGAACGCTACGGTAGAATGCGCATAAGCAAGCTCCGATGAATTGGCAGGCACGGCTCGAAGTGCAGGGCTGTGCTAGCCGCGCTGTAGGAGCCGTTCTGTCGAACTTCAGAACGTAGGTACAGAGGACCGACTGTGTAACTATTCGATTGACTCAGATACTCACCGGGCACGGGTGCTTCGGTGAGTATCTGAATCGACTTGGACGGGAGGCTACGGCACAATGCCACCATTGCGAGTCCGAATGGGACTCCGCCCAGCACACGCTGGACGATTGCCCTATATGGGAGTATGAGCGTCGAGTCCTGGACGGACGGATCGGACAAAACCTTTCACGTCAGCATTGATCGCGGCAATGCTGGTGAGTGGTGAGGGATGGGAAGCTACGGTCTCCTTTTGTAAGCATGTTATGCTCCAGAAGGAGACCGCAGAGCGAGATCGGGAAAGGGCCGATCGCGCTCGAAGAAGGTGGTGAAGGGGACGCGGCCCTAATCGCCGCGGGGTTTAGTGAACCATCAGTTCTCCGGGAGTCCCACAAACGCCTTTCGTCCCTCCGGAGGGTATGGTGCGAAAAACATTCCCGGCGTAAGTTTTCAGCCCTCAGGGAAGCGTCCAGACACCAAGCTAACGTCTAAGACCTCCCTGGGGCGGTTCGACATGTATTCAAGGGTTCGGACCAGCACTCGGCCAGGTATTCCGTCCCGACCCGGAGGGTCTCTGTAAGGGGGGGCCCGACTTGCGGAGACCCCAGGGGTCACCGTTTAAAACACTAGGTCAACGCTGCAGTTCAATGTTTTTGTAACATTAAATTAAGCGAACGATGACCAGTGCTACACAAACTTATTTAGCGCGTATGACTAGCAATATATAGGTATGCAACAAAACTAAAAAAATACTAGGAAAAATATACATTCGATATTTAGGCTCTGCAGCACTAACCTTGAATTTATTTCCTGGATAATTGTGCACAAGTTGGAATGCAATGTCTGGGCAAGTGGTGTTCTTGTAACCGCCCTTTTTGACTAACTCGTCATTCTCCCAGCCACGTTCCGGGATCTTGGCGTACGTGCCAGACGGCGATGCATGAGTCACTCGGGTTGTAGTCACCAATCCTGTCGCCAAAGGCTCTTGGTCATTTGTTACATCGTAATTTTTTACAAAAGAATACTTTGAGAAACGAGACGATCTCTTACCAACGTCGCGCCCGTCTGCAAGCGCCCATTCTGCAATAGACTGAACTTGGTTCACTGACTTCATTGCGTCCGCGCAGTTACCACGTTTCACGGCCGCACTCACGCCGATACATCCTGAATTAGTTTTTACGCCGCAAAGATAAGCAGTAGCTGTGCACGCGGAGTCTCCCACCTGACTGTTGGCGCAATACGTCTGCAATACTTATTTTATGTAGTATGCAGGGGCCGACTTGTACAACATTTTTTAGTAATTACTAATTTTTGCGTAAAAGTATGTGTAATGCAATTTGATTTGGTTTCGTGCTCAGGGGTACAGTGGTTAAAATTTATCTGTGACTGTGTCACCAGGGGAACAGCCACAAGTACACAGAAAAGACACGAGTACACGAAAAAATCATTGTGTTTTCTCAATTCCCCGACAATGAATGTTAAATATTTATATGATATTAAAATTGAGTGACTGGGAAATGATGCTTTGGAGATCACCTGTGTCTGATCTGAAAGGAGCCAACGCCTGAGTGCCTCTACTGCGATGGCCAGACCGTGGAGACGCCGCTCCACACGCTGGCAGAATGTCCAGCGTAGGTGGAGCTGAGGCGTGACCTTATGGCAGCCATCGGAGTGGAAACTCTCTTGCTCGGTAGTTCGCCATGTTGTGGAGCGAGAGCACGTGGAACTCCGCCGTCTCCTTTTCCAAGTAAGTTATGCATGCAAAGGAGATGTCGAAGCGGGATCGGGAGAGGTTAAGAACTCTCCCGGTCTGCCAGGCTCGGGAACGGGTCCGGTATCACAGACGGCTTCGGTATCAGAGATCGCAGAACGATCTCCGTCCTCCATAAACGCAAGTCTGGGGGTGACAGGTGAGGCCATCCGTCACCCTAAAAGCAGGCCAGGATGGCAGCGGGACGAGTACACGCTCTTTTGGGGCATAAAAGGGGTCTTCGGCAGGCCGTTGGTAGATGGCTCGAGGTACGTCGGGGTTCCAGGAATTTCCTTTGTAGGGTATAGCTGGTTCCCCAGCTACTGGTACCTGAGACGGCGTGCGGTTTTTGGTCGGTTCGAGTCCGATATAACCACCAGTCGGCGGTATCCGGGAGGAATTCAGCACAGAAAAAAAAAGGTGATAAAGAGAACGGAATTGCTGTGATAGCATCACACAAAGTAGTTGGGGCACCCAACGCAATTTTTAAACTCTCTATTAGCATTAGTTGAACGTGTGTACCCAGCAAATGTGCGTTAATAGGTAACAGAGTTTCAAACCGTTTCATGGAGTGCTGCTTCTCTGTTGCACCAAACCTCAACCGAATGGCCGAAAAGTATGGCCTCCTCTAAAGTGCTAGAAAATTAGCCGCTGGCAGTGATGAACAGCACCATCGCCAACGTATTGTGGAGGTTTTCTAGTTAAGCACCCCAGGGGAGTGATGTGGCGCACCTTTTGGTTGTGTTCGTTATGTTCTAGTTTCGTATGTTGCGTTGTTGTAACTTTTATACATATGTGCTTATATATAAGTTTTGTTTCTTGTAGTTTACATTGATAATGACGGACACACATATTAACTAACTAACGACCAATGCAATGTCGATCAAGCGTGACACAGCGACCGGCTACACGGTGACAGGCATTCCTTAAGAATAAGATGCGCACGCCAGTCGGATTTCATACTCAATGCGAAGCTACCACCGTTTAACCCCGACAGAGTAGAATATGGTAGAAAAGGGTGATCAAAGCAGTGAAAGAAAGAATTCGAAGAAATTCGAAGAAAACAAAAGATTTTATATTGGGTAATTAACAAGTTTCCTGTCCCCATACAATAGCTCCTAAAACTATAACCTGTAAAGATCACTTGGGACTAAAGGCCTTCAAGAGACACACTGACGATTTTTTGTTATAGTTCATTCAACTTCATAAGACCTAAATCTATCTTACTTTAATCCACTGAATTACGGCTTCCGAGCACTTTTAGAGAGCTTGGCAAGGTTGGCAGTTCAGAATGTTTCCATCGGGTGAGTGGATGTTTTAAATGACTGTATCCAGGCAAATGGATACCATTTTGAATTACTTTTATATATTTCTATAAAATTGGAAAACAAAGATTTTTCTTATTTGTCCGTCAATATTTGCGTTAACTTAAGACTCTATAGGTAGTTCTTGTAGGTACTCTCTAAAAGACGCTATGACAGACAGATAGACTCACGAGTGATTATGTAAGAAATCTGTTTTTTTGAATGAAATGAATAGGTACTTTTACTAAGCCTGTGGTTGGAAAAGACTCGAAGAACAGCTGAGCCTCCTCACCCGTTACGCCTTTCTGCTGGCCGGAGTAAATGCGCGCTGCAGCGAGAGTCGGCACGGACATGCCGTCACCTAGAAACAAGATCACATTACGTGCTTTACCGCCGGGTTCAGTCATCGTCGAGTGCGCTTTGATGGCTTGCTCCGCTTGTTGGGCCCAGTACTGGGGTTTCAGCTCTTCTGTATTGGGTACACTGGCGGTACGCAGTGCTAGACTCATGGGATGGTAACGATCAGCACGCGTCGAGCTTACTACGAGCACAGTTATTACCAAACCAACGTTGCAATATGTGGAACCCTGTTGCCTGCGTACGCTTTTATATCCTCTATTATCATACGAGAAAATAGACATTTTGTTTATGGTAGAAATTAGACTAGGTAAATAGGTGTTCATATGCCGATATAATCTCTTAAAGCGTAGGCATCTTCCAAAGAGTCTATTGATGTAAGAATGCCTTGAGAGGAACAAGAAACGAAAAACACGACCAACAAATACGTATCTTAATAACTTTTTTCTGTGTCAGCTGACATAATATTTAAAGGATTCCCTCGACCTACTCGATATGTAACGATTTTATCCTTTTTTAATTTTAATAGTTTCACAAGTTTTATAAACGAGTAAACTCTTTGTAGTGTAATTGTTAATCGTGGACGACGAGTATGATGATACTGTTAACTAATGTAGTTCTTCAAGGAATCGGGCCATCAATCAGGCAGGTATCCCGTCTGACCCGGAGCAATGTTCTTGGAGCAGATTCGTAGAACAACCGGCACTACCTCCGGTTGCCTGATGGATGGAATATTATCTACAATTCTTCCGTCGTCTTCGATCATGGAAACCGCTAGTGATAGGGGCGTTTGTTTCGCCTGGTGTGAGAAAAGGTCATCGACCACTTCTTGCCGGAAGACGAGCTGGAGCCACCCACCAACCCACCTGGCCCACGTGGTGTAGTAGGCCAAAACCTTCTTGCCAAGAAGGGGCCAACGTTCAGTAGTGAATTGTTGAAGGATGTCAGTGAAATGAATAAAAATCTCATATGACAATGTTTGTTATCGAACTCCTCCGAAACGGCTCGACCGATTTTTATATATTTTTTTTGTGTATATTTGAGTAAGTTTGAGAACAGTTCCTAAACTGTTTTATACCCATTGATGCAAGAGTGATAGTTATTGTGGTAAGTGTGTAAGCCTTACACTGCCACGATCACTGCCATGCCTTTTACGGTCGCAAACGAGGTTTGAAAAGACATCTCACTAGACTACCATGATTTGGGTCACCTTGCTGACCGTTTTGCCGGTTTTCCGACCGTGATTCGTAACGATTATTCTTGGACTCTACGCATGCTTTCCGTCAGGCAGAGTAGAGTGACTTTGGCCGGCTCTTAAAATAAAACAAAGAAAAAATATATCCATAAGTGATAAGAGTTATCTCTCCTGAACTTTATTTTCTTACTATTATGTTTTCGTTTAATGATTTGACACCAAAAAACATTATAACCCTAAATTTTCACACTTCTACAACCAATCCTTGTTTTTCGATAGCGACATGAATATTTTTACTTAGTTTAATTTTTTTCACTATTTGCTATTCGGCTAAAATATACTGACAATTTACGGAGAATGCCAGCAAAACGCATCTTTTGCTTTGCGAACATATCGTGAGAGATATGGAACCACTTGTGTATGTCCTACAGATAGTCAAAATTTTGTAAGAGCGGTATAAAGATTACGAGACAATCAAAGTTTGGTGTCTTGTAATGTTGAGTTTGCTCCACGAGCACCGATCGTTCTTGAAGAATATGTGTTGGACCATTTTATGCGTAATTCTGCACGCTCTACACAAACTGTATGTCAGGTTGTGTAGGGCTGCTCATCAATTCGGTGTTCAGCATAAAAAGATCAAAGAAAAAGAAGTTTTGAAGAGTACAGGCCTTATTGAACAGGGATCAATTCGTAAAAGTAGCATACTGTCGATGGTTATGCACCGAAGTAACAAATGGCCCTGATATACACGAATCATCGCATCAATACCGTTTCTCATTAAATATGTGAGCAGCTTGATGACCCAGTGTCTGACTGCAAAGACCAACTATCTGTTGCTCAAAACAGGCCTTTATGGTATCAGCTAGACGGAGCGCCTTCACATTCAGCTATATATTTTACGAGTATAGCTGTCTAGTCTGTTTGTTGAACAGTGGATAGGACGACCTACGCCTACGCATCTATACTAATTTTAACGGAAGTATATTAGATCGTGTTACTTACTAGTTATTATGTATTTAGCCAAAATTTGAGTGCCACTGTGTTTGTGCCACAATGAAAGGGAATATATAAGTATGTATACATACTATATATATTGTATACGCAACATACACATACGTATGTTAATATTAAACATTTAACTATTTTTTGTTTTCGTAAAATGGCATTTAGTCTCTATGTATCTACCTAACTTCAACCCAATTCTGATCAAACATTATAAGCATTATGAAAAATTATTTAAAAATCAGCCACAATAATAACGAAACAACAGTACCTAAATATAACAAAATTTTCTTAAAATTAAACTAGAACTATGTAGCATCAATCATCTGGCATATTAATGAATAAACGAATAAAAAACCTAAAGTAAAAAAAAAATAACAGAACATTAATTATCGGCAAATAATTCACAGCAGAACCTAAGATTTTGCTAATTATTACAGTAATTTCTTTGCTTCCATAGGCGAAAAGTGTACTTTGTGAAATAACACCACTCCTATAAATAACATTTACAACAGCGTATTTCTTAAACCTGTAGAACCGTATGAAGTCAATAAACATTTAGAATAGAATAGAATAAACTTTATTGTACACGAAAAATTTATACAGATTATAAACCAGAGCACATCAATTGAGTGACTACGTAAAAATGGCGGCCTTATCTCTAAAAGTAATTTCTTCCAGGCGACCTTCGGATTGAAAAAATAGACTGTAAAAATATAAATTCATGGGCAGTTTAAGTGTGAGAATAGAGAAAAAAAGAATAAAATAAATTGAAATTTACAAAATAATTCTAATGACTTAGATAAAAATAAATAACAAAAGAATTATTGAATAGATTTGATTTTGTTTACATGGTTTACATAATCACACTTGACGGTTGGTTTTGTGTATTGTTGAAGGTATACCTTCACCAATTACTAAATAAACTTTTCATACTTTTCCAATAATGTTTACAATTGTGTTGTGACAGTTATCGCACCTGTCAAATCGACATTTTGTTCTTTGCTCAGTGTCCATAACTCATAGCGGGTGCGTTCCGTTTCTTACAATATTACGTTGGAACACAGAGCAGTGAACTATGTTTAGCATTAGTATTTTTACTCTTTAGATTTTTACTTTTTATTTCTAATTCTTTTTATATTTCATTTTGATTCGATTGTATAATTTATGGTGACGGGTAGTCTTACCTATTAATTTTTGAACAATTATGTTATACCTTTCGTTTTGCAAGTTTCATGTGTGTAGGCTGGCGGGTGGTGTAGAAATAAGCACCGGTTTCGATCAAGGGATTAAATTAGACTTATAAATATATAATTGTATCTATATAAAATATTTTTATTATTTATTTATTCGTGTAACATTTGTTATAGTGTATTGAAATCAAATATATATTATTTTAAATGTGTACTCGTTTGTAATGATAATGGATGATAACAATTTTTATTTTTCTACAAATGACTCATCTGGAGACGAGAGCTTCAGTTCCCTACCTGATACCTTGGGTGAACAATTACGTCTGTCATTTAACAATCAATCTCGATCGCTATTGAATGTCTGTCATATTAATGCTCAGAGTATCCCCAGTCACTTTGGTGAATTGACTGAAACTTTCTCTGACAATAATGTGCATGCCATCCTGATTTCGGAAACTTGGTTAAAGCCGTATGTTGTTTTCACCTCTTATTCATTCACTGGTTTCGTACTCATTCAAAACGGCCGAAAAGGGGTGGTGGTGTTGCCATCTACCTACGTGAGTGTTTACCCTACAAAATCCTCGCCATTTTCTCTTCCGATCTTTCTTCTACTGCTGAATATCTTTGTCTTGAAGTCGGTATCAAGGGATCTAATGTCTTACAAGGGGTCGTTTATTGTTCTCCCGCTGTTAACTACTTCTCCAGTCTGGAAACAGTTCTGGAATCTTTCGAGTCAGAATACTCACACCACATTATTATGGACAATTTTAATACTAATCTCCTAGCAACTTGTTCGCTCTATACTCGTAATTTGCTCCATATCATCCAATCCACTAGCCCTCATATCCTCCCCCTTCAATCAACTCACCACAATATTGAGCATTAGGATACTTGGCTTGGCCTAATGCTCACCTCTGCTCCAAACCTAATCTATTCACATGGTCCACATTCTGCTCTCGGATTTTCTCATCATTACTTAATTTTCCTCTCTTATATCATGACACCTCCTAAATTCTCTCCCAAAATTCTGTGTATTCTAGTTTCATAGTTAATTATGCTTTAGACTTTTTTTTTTTTAACGTGTGGAAACCCCCTCGGGCCGTCACCCCACCGGGGTTTACGGCGGGGTGGTGTGTCGGAAGCGGACCGACTAAAACCACATGGTGTGCCACTCGGCGCCTGAGATAGGAGGGATCCGGGAACCGCTGCTATTACGACATCTAGATCCCTCCTAGCGCCTGCCCGCTACCTCGGGCACCATCTGCGGATAAACTCTTTACTTTAGGCGACGTACGGCACACGCGGACGTCGCCTCCTCGCGGCTGGATGGAGGGGAAAACCCATCCCGTCCATCCGCGGCCACACTCAAGACGGCATGAGGCGCTGGTATGCGCGCCTCCGTCGCCCGGCTCACTGGCGGCGAATTAGGTCCGAGTGGACATCATCCTCCCTCCCTCAAATTACGTCTTCGCAGAAGGTTGCGACCGCGGTAAAACAATTGTCGCTACCGGCCATGGAGCGTATGATGGCCGGTAGCGAGAGATCTCCTCCAATAACTCCAGTGAGGACCCCACGCTGCGCCGCCCATGCGGAACAAACCGCTAGCGTGTGCTGAGCCGAGTCCTCATTGCAGTCGCAGTGGTGACAAGCGGGACTCAATTCCCTCCTGGCGACCGAGTGCAGATACTTCCCGAAGCAACCGTGCCCAGAAAGGATCTGCGTCAGTCGGAAGGAAAGGGTCCCGTGCTGCCGCCCTGCCCACTCGGCGATGACTGGTCGGAGAGCCTCCACGGTGGCAAAACCAGCACGTGGAGTCTCCAGCCGGGACGACCAACGAGCCATCGTGGCTCGACGAGCGGCCTCTCGCCACTCGCGTATCTCTTCGGGCGGGGGACGTATGCCGCTACCCACCCGGAAATTAGCCGTTCGCCGATAAACTTCGGCGAGCACTTCCGCCTCCAAATCCCACGGGGGAGTTCCAGCCAAGGCGCACGCCGCCTCCGTTGATATGGTGCGGTAACCGCGTATGGCTCTAACCGCCAATATCCTCTGAGGGCGCCAGAGACGAGCCCTATTCTGGGCGGTCAGAGCCGCCGCCCACACCGGTGCACCATACAGTGCCATTGACCGGACAACCCCCGTGTATAGTCGTCTCGTCGCGATGCTGGCTCCACCCAAATTGGGCAAAATTCGCCCCAGGGCAGAAGCAGCGCCGACCAGCTTTGGAGAAAGTTGCCGGAAGTGCTCGTCGAAGAGCCACCTGCCGTCGAGGATCAGGCCCAGATATTTCATCTGGGCTCGAATCGGTACGAGGACCGAATTGACTACGATGGAGGCACCGGAGGGTGGACCACGACGGGGCCCATGGAACAAAAGGGCCTCCGTCTTGTCCAGGGCCACCTGCAAACCCAGCGCCTCAATACGCGCGACCACTAGAGAGACACCCGTGGTGGCCAGGCGTGCCGCCTCTTGGAAGTTCATCCCCCGGGCTGTAACCAATGTGTCATCTGCGTAACAAATTACGCCCAACCCGGGGGGAAGACGGCCTCGAAGGGCCCAGTCGTATCCCATATTCCACAGGAGTGGTCCGAGGACAGACCCCTATGGAACACCGCACGACATGGGCCGCCGCCTCAGAACACCGTCTCGGTCCTCGTACATGACGGTACGCTCCTCTAAGTAGTCTGCCACTATCCGCCTCAGGTACTCCGGCACCCCATGGTAGTGGAGTGCTTCCCTGATGCAGCTAAATGGCAGACTATTAAATGCGTTGGCGATGTCTAATGACACCGCCAACAGCACGCCGCCACAGCTCACCGCCTCTTCGGTGACGGCCCTCAGGCGCAGCACGGCATCGACTGTCGAACGCCCCGCCCGAAATCCAAATTGGGCGTCCGACAGATTGGGGCCCACTTCGCAGAGGTGCCAGACGATGCGGGCAGAGAGTATCCTCTCAAACAGTTTACCCGCCTCGTCCAGCAACACGATGGGCCTATAGGCCGCTACCGATTCGGCTGGTCGTCCCGGCATCCTCAATAGGACCAGCTTCCCGCTTTTCCAGCACTCAGGGAAGCATCCGGACGCCAAGCTAGCGTCCAGGACCTCCCTGAGGCGGTCCGACATGTGTTCGAGGGCTCGGGCCAGCACACGGGCAGATATACCGTCCGGCCCGGGGGCGGTGTTCTTAGAGCGGATCCGTAGAACAACCGCCCCTACCTCTGATTCCCTGATGAGCAGAACGTTCCCCTCGTTCCCCTCGTCGTCTTCGACCATGAAGGCCATCGACAGGAATGTGTGTTCCGCCCGCTGCGGGAAAAGGCCCTCGACCACTTCCTGCAGGAAGCTGGGCTGGAGCGTCTCTGTAAGGGGGGGGCCCGACGTGCGGAGCTTTTGTCGCGCCGCACGATAAGGGCGGCCCCAGGGGTCACGATCGAGGCCCTCCAGCATCTCCTTTCGTTTCACATCTTTGGCGCGGCTAATGGCCAGCTTCAGAGTTTTCCGCGCCTCTCGGTACTCCTCATGAAGCTGGTCCTCCCCGCTATCTTCGCGGTGACGTCGTCGACTGCGAGTGTAGGACCTCCGGGCACGAGTGCAGGCCGCACGGAGGTCCGCCAAGTCTTGGGACCACCAGTAAACCTCTTTCCGCGGAGGTCGGCGACCTCGGATGCGGGGCATGGCCGCATCGCAGATCTGCGTAATCGCATCACGAAAGCGACCAGCCCCCATGTCGACCTCCTCCGTCGGGGCCTGCGGAGACAGCCAAGAATGAATTATGGCCGCCTCCTCTAGTAGGTCCCTATTCAGCTTCGAAAAAGCCCACCGCGGAAAGCGAGAAGAACGCCGCGCCGCGTGACCCCTACTGGGGTCCTGGGTCCGGGAGAGCTCAAATCGGATGTAGAGGTGATCCGAGAGCGTCTCAACCTCTTCCAGGACACGCCAGTTCCTTACTCGTGCGGCGAGGGCAGGGGTAGCGAACGAAAGGTCCACTATCGACCCGCCCTGCTGTCGCACGCACGTGTTGGTGGAGCCTCTGTTCAGCAAGCAGAGGCCCACTGAGGCCGCCCACTCCTCTACGGCTTCGCCTCTAGCGTCCGTCCTGGGGGAGCCCCACGCAATGGATTTTGCGTTGAAGTCCCCCAGCACTAGGACGTGCCCAGACGTTAGTCGCCGCATCGAGGTCTCCAAGCTGTTGAGGAAACCCTCGAAGTCGCTGAAACTCCGGTTGGGGGAGAAGTATACACCGTATACGGTGATCCCCCCCCACTCAGCAGCAACATATCCAGTGCCCTTGTCTCTTAGCGACAAGGGCGGGGAATGAGCCGCTGTGGAACCGACGACTGCCACAGAGCCGTCCCGATCACCCAACCAGTTTGGACGGGGAGGAACATAATAAGGCTCCGCGGCTACAGCAACGCCGATCGACCACTGTGCCATGGCTTGCAGGAAGAGGTCTTGCGCCGCGGCACAGTGGTTCAGGTTCGTCTGAACAAGGAGGTTGGAGACTTGGTCCATTACTGGACCGTCTCTACAACCCCCTCCATGGGCGACGCCTTCGACGCAGGAACGACGTCAGAGGTAGCCTGGGCCGATTGGCTATACCCCGACGTTAGCCGAGAATTTCGGGGAGGCTTGCAACCTCCCTGCCCCATTTGATGATTGGCGGGCTTGTTACCCGCCGCACATACCGGGCAGTGAGGGGCGGCAGAACATTCTGCCGCCTTGTGCCCCGGTCGACCGCAACGGAAACATAATCCGCTACAGTCAAAACAACTATTGCACTTGATGCGAGTGTGTCCCGTAGCCAGGCATTTGAAACACCTCATCGGTCTCGCCGCCAAAACCGTGACTCTAGCGTTCACGAAACCGATGAGGATCTTGCCAATTTCGCCCAGACTTTTGGCTGACGCTACAGGACAGCTAACCCATACCGCACCAAGGCCTCCCAGACCGGGGCGAATGGTGCCGATCTTGATGTTGTCTGCGTTGCATCCGGTCTTCTCCCGAATCGCTTCGCGGACGTCCTCGGCCGTCACCGAATCGTCCAGGCCTGAAATGCGCAGCTCCGCGCATTTAGTAGGCCTGGTGATCTTGACACCATCCGTGGTTGCCAATATTCCGCGCAACTTCTCGGCAAATTTGTCTGCCGTCTCTGCCCCTTCAGTTCCAGGAAACTCAAGAATTCGAGCTCCCGTCTGGGCAAGACGCAATTTGACACCTACCGTTCCGAAATCTTTTGACAGACTATCCTGTGCCTTCTTAAAGACGGCTGCGTAGGACACTCCACCGTTAGCCGCTTCCGGTGACAAAGTTACAACCACAGCCGCTGTCTTAGGGGTCCGCAGTTTCCCAGAGTTCTTCTTGGTGGACTCTGCAACCGCGGGCTGAAGTGTAGGTCTTGCTCCCCTCGCAGCTTTTTTAGCCCGCTTTCGGGACTTCTCATTTCCTCCCACTACTTGCCACCCATCGTTTGCGGTAGCCGAAGAAAAGGGATGAGTATTAGGTGATGGAGTGGGCAGCGGAGGAAATTCCGCCCCTGTTTTTGCCAAGGTCTTAGTTGGAGGTCTAATCTTCTTTCCAGCTGCCTTGGTCGCTGGTGTCGCATTCGGTGTAACTGCTGATTGGGACGTCACCGTGGCATACGTCACGCGGCCACCCGTAGCTGGGAGTGGAGTCGGCACTGCGGTTTTCTTCGGCTTATCTGCTGCGAGTGGTGGCCGAACTATGGGAGCAGGAGGTAGCCTCGCCTCCAGGCCAGCGAGACGCCCATCCATCATACGCCAGACTGCGTCAGTAATCTGGCGTAGCTGAGCATCGGGGACGCCACCAAGAGACGAAGTAGGGGCGGGTTGCCGTGGAGCAGAGTTCTGTCGCTCAGGATAGTCCGCCCGCTCCCTAAATTGAGCGAACTGAGCACTAAGTTCTGCAACCTGTCCTGTCAATCGGTCGTTAGCTGTCTGGAGGCGAGCCACGTCCCCAGTGATGGTCTCAACGACCCCAGCGATAGCCAAAGCAGAGTCCTTCAGAGCTCTTACAAAAGAGCTCTTCAGATTTCTGGATTTCGTAGCCACCTTCTCGATTATAGCCACCGCTAGCTTTGCTCTCTCCTGCAAAGAAGCCGGTGTTTGGGGGGTTGAAACTTTATCCATCGGCTCCCGGATCTTCTGTAGGAGATCCGCAATCTCTTCTTCTGCTGCACTTTCGCCCTCCGCCCTGACTCATCTATAGGCTTCTGCCTTCGAGAAGACAGAACCTGAAGGGGTAGAAATGGTCGTGCGTGACCTGCCTCTGCGGCTGCTTCCCACTTTAGGAGGTAGCATCTCTTGAGATGTGTCACTCTCCTCGTCCCTGGAGCGTCCGCGTTTTCTGCTCTCACAGATCTCCACTTCTGTGGACTCCAGTACGTCCATACCGTCATCCGACGGATGGGCGGACTTGTAACGCAATCGCTCCGATTTTCTTCTTTGGCTCCCAGCAGCCAAATTGACTTCTGGGAGCCCTACTGAAATAGGAGCCCCAAGTACGGGTTCCTCCTCGTTCGACGAGAAGTCAGTTCCTGGCTTCCCTTTCTTACTCCTCTCTTTCTTGTCGTCTTTGTTGTTTTTATTTAAAATGGTTTCCATAATTAGACCCACGAGTGGGGGAGAACTAAAAGTCGACCCGGGCAGAGATCCCCCAATACCCGGGCAAGCGTAAATTTTTGCCCAACTGAGGGGTCCGCAGGTGCCTCAGCTGGGAGTGTGCTTACGACTGAACTACCCATCAGCCATGCATCCCCTGGCCACACACCAGAACACGGGATTCGGGGTAATTTTTTAAAGAGGTTTTCTTCCTCGCAGTCCAGGCGGTTAAGCCAAGACCCTCGTCCTCGAGTAGAGTTGCGAGACATAACCACGACACTCTTCTCAAGATTGCGATATGACGACGGTGGCAGGAAGATAAGTCTCTCACTGCCTGCTCGGTGGTAGTGTGAGTACACACCGAGCCCGTTCGCTTTTCTCCACCGCTGACAGTAGAGAAACTCCAACCCGTGAAAGGGCTCCCGCCTTCGTGATTTTTTACCGAGGTTTTCCTCCTCATTGCTCCGAAGAGCGAAGAGCCAACAGAGAAACCGGCTGATACACCCTCTCTGTTGAACCAAACCTCAACCAATGGCCGAAGATATAAGGCCTCCTCTTCGTGCTAGAATATTAGCCGTTGGCTGAGACGACCTCCTCCAAATAACAGAGGAAGAAACAACGTCATCGCCAACGTTTCCAAGGTGCACCACGTGGAGGTTTTCTAGCCCAGCACCCCTTCATAATAGCTGCTAGCTCAATCTTTGCTCTGTACCTTCAAGTTTTAGTAAATAATTTTTACATACACATGAAACATGTTTATGATTGTGACAGATATTGTAACTGTCAAATTGACGCCTCACTGTTCTTGTTTGTCATTGGTAGGGGTGCGTCCCGTTTTTCGCAACATTTAGATGTCACTAATTTAGTCTTTTCTATTTAATTTTGTTTTCTTTAAGTTTCTTAATTTACTTGCTTATACATTGATTGTACCTTCAAATTTTGTTTACTTTTTATCATAATTTGTTACAACTGTCATAATTTGTTACAACTATTTTCTTCGTTGGAGTGCGATCTGTAAATAAATAGTTGTAGCGTAAGAAATTCATAATTATGTAATATTTTGATTATAATATATTTTTTTGGAAATACATTTCTCTATTCTGTGTCTAGTCCACAAGTGAAGAAAGCTTATTTGTGATTTGTTGAATATGAGCGTTCCATATTAAGTTACTATCCAGTATCAATCCAAGGTATTTCTCTTGTTTGCCAATATGCAAAATACTTCCCTGATCATTCTAAGTTAAGGAATACCGATTTTTTTTAGTTTTAAATATTCTCTATCATGTTTTAGAAGTATTGACTATGAGGAGGTTGTACTAAAACTATTTTTGGAGTGTGTTAAGGCCAGGTTGAGCACGTTCAGTGATTTCACTGATACTGCTTCCAAAGTAAAATAAACATGCATGATCTGCATACAAAGTTAAATGCCCCTGTAGCCCTACTTGGTGTATGTTCTTAATGTACACTAGAAACAACAAAAGGTCTTAGGATAGATCACTGAGATACTCCACAGGTTAACCGTTCACAACTACTTTAGTATTCTCCCACTTTAACCACCTGATATCGATCACTCAAATAAGACTCGAGGATATTGTAGGCAGTTTCGGTAATACCAATACTCAACAGTTTCTTGAGTAACAGAGAATGACTGATGGTATCATATGCTTTTTTTAGATCAATAAACACCCCTAATGCTATCTGTTTTATGTTCATTTTTGTTTTGATATTGCTCTCTACAGTATGTCAATTCTTGCGTTACACTATTGTGGACATATTACATACACCGCCACCGATGATCCCATTCTTTTTAACGTGTGGCAACGCCTTCGAGCCGTCACCCCACCGGGTACGGGTTTACGGTGGGGTGATGTATTAGAATCGGACCGACTAAAACCACACGGTGTACCACTCTGCGCCTGAGATAAGGGACCCGGGAACAGCTTTTATTACAACATCCCCCTCCTAGCACCTGCCCGCTTGTGCGGGGAATCTCTTAGGGTAAACTCTCTATTCAGGTGACGTGTGGCACACGTGTAGGTCACCTCCTCACGGCTGGGCTCTGGAGGGGAAAAACTTTCGCGTCTACACGTGATCACACTCAGGGCAGCATGAGGCGCTGGTAAGCACGCCTCCGCCGCCCGGTTCTCCGGCGGCGAATTAGGTCCGAGTGGAGATCATACTCCCGGGCGTTCTCCGCCGCCTGCTTCTGCAAAATGGCATCTTTGCAGAAGGTTGCGACCTCAGTAAAATAGCTGTCGCCACCAGTCATGGAGCGTATGACGGCCGGTAGCGAGAGATCTCCTATAACTGCAGTGAGGACCCCATGCTGCGTCATCCAGGCGAAGCAAACTGCCAGCGTGTATTAGGCCGAGGGCCGACTGTTGGAGCGAAGACGTCATCATCTCGCTGCCAAAAAGTGCCAAGAATGACAAGCTCAAGGCTGAGCTGGTCAAGCGTCTCTCGGTATCCCGAGAAAAAAAAAAGTGAAACAGCTGCTCATCCATGAAGAGCTGAGAGACCGGAAGCTGTCACAATTCGTCCATCACCTACAGAACCTGGCAGGTTTCGGTGTACCTTAGGACTTTCTACGCACCATCTGGATAAGCCATTTACCATAAGGCACGCAAACAATTATCGCCTCTCAACCCAAAGCTGCGTTGGAGGAGTTGGCAGACTTCGCAGATCGAGTAAACGACGTCATAACACCCAACGTATACGCCGCATCGACATCCTGTGCTAATACTCAGGTACTCTCATCCTCCAACAATGTTGTTCCGGCCATAGAACGCCCGATAGCTGCGCTTACTGAATAGGTCAAAGCTTTGTCCAACGAGGTCATTCGATTTCGACCAGCGTAGAGACACCAATCAAGCAGCCGTCGACACCACCGTTTGACGTCTAGGCCGCAGTCGAGTTACTGCGTCCACCCACTATGCTGGCACCACTAGAATTTTGAGGAGCGGGCTCAGAAGTGCGTGAAGCCATGCGACTACCCTCCGTCGGGAAATGTGTGGGGAATCAGTGATGGCGACCCACGATAGTCCGAGTGCTGGTTGCTTATTTATTACCAATAAAAGGTCAAAGATACAATTTTGGTCGGTACCGGTAGTGACCCCCGTATCTACCCTCTATCGGCAATCCAACTACCAACTGTGTGCGGCAAACGGGACACCGATAACAACCTACGGATTTATTAATGTGTCGTTGAATCTAGGGTTGCACCGTGACCTCGCTTGGCGGTTTATTATTGCCGACGTTAAAAGGGCAACAATAGGTGTGGATTTTTTACCTAATTATAATTTGGTTGTTGATTGCAGAAACGCCTCATACCTTACTACGCTGTTCACCCCGGCGTTGCCTGTCCGATATTGTGATGGTGTCTCTTCGGTGAGGCTGAGTCTTGGTAATGCCGAATATACACATATACTACGGGAATTTTCCGACATCACCCGTCCACATGATTACATCACATATCACATTTAATTCTGTACATCATATCCGTACTACACCAGAGCCACCAGTATCGTGGACACCACGCAGATTGGTTGGTAATTGTGAATTCGAGACAATGTTGCAATGTGGCACCTGCTGCTTATTGATTGATGTGTGATGATTCACCTTGGTCATCGCCTCTTCACCTCGCACCCAAGAAAGATAATGGTTGGCGTCCATGTGGTGACTACAGGATGCTGAACGGACGTACCATCCCGGATCAGTATCTTTTCCGGCACATTCAGGACTTCGCTCATAGTTTGTCTGGCTCTACCGTATTCTCTCAAATTGACCTGGTTGATGGTGTTTTATGTTGTCATTTAAATTGTTATTAGAAAATGTTGATATACAGTTACTCATAAATTTAAATTAAATTAAAATGCAGAGTCTTGAAATATAATACAGCTGTCACAACTACCCACTCTTAAAAAATAAAATAACAAAATAATTTTGCCATGGACAAGATACCACCCTTTCTTATGAAGTATTGTGCAAACGAACTTACCCTACTGTTTTATCTACTGATAAATTCATCATTTCAAGAAAGGATATTGCCGAAGTTTTTAATAAGTCAGTAATAAAACTCATTCATAAAAGCACAGAAAAGATGACGTTAACAACTGACCCTTTAAAGCCCTACTACCCACGGCATCTACCATTTTTGAAAAAGCAATGTGCAATCGCATTTACTGCTTCTGTGAAAAATATCAAATATTTAATGATTGTCAGAGAGGATGCCTTAAGAACCGATCTACTTATTTGGTAGTTTACAAATATATTCTAGATGCTTTAAACATATGTAACAACAAATCGTATGGAATCGGTGTTTTGCTGAACAGAAGAAGAAGGTTAATGATAAAGTCGAATACAAAACGTTATTAAAGAAGTTGTATATAATGAGTATAAATGGCAAGGCTCACGACTGGCTTTTCTCTTATTTAAAAGATTGGGAACAATTAGTGGCAATAGAATATTTTAGCACTCACACTATCCAAGACATTAGATCAAATCCTACAAGAATAAATGCATCAATTCCACAGGGAAGTGTCATAGGTTATCTTTTGTTGATGATTTACATAAACGACTTACCGAATATATTAAAATGGTCATGTGTATTGTTCGCAAACGATGTTTTTTTTTGCTGGTTCCACGCCAAAACAGCTCAATTTTAAATAACGGACTAAGTAATATTTTCACAAACACAACTACTTGGAAACAGTATAATAGTCTAGGGATAAATTTTTCAAAAATTAAACTAATGACCTTCCACTCCCAGCAAAAATCCCTTTTGAAAACTAATTACAATTTTAAATATCATTAAACTAGAAGCGGTTACAGAATTTACACTTATCGGTCTTAATATAGATACTCATATAAACTGGCAGTCACACAGAAATAAAATAAAATCCAAAATTTGTCAATTTCCGTACACACTTAAAGTAATTAAAAAAAAAACACCGATATTAACGTATTACGCGTAGGCCTATTTACGATTTAATTGTGACGTTATTCTTTGGGGCAATAGTATCGGTTCATTTCAGCTCATAATTAGAATAATAATTAGAATATTAGTTGGCATCAACGATACATAGAGCCGTAGACCTTATTTCTAGACATAACATGGAACTCTAACAAATTATGTATAAATTCGAAATATGTTAATTTGTTTTGCAATACTCATAACAAGACAAGAAATTACAAAAAAATATACTCCGAGGTATTTAGAAGTAAATTACACCTGCCCACATCTAAATTAACTATGCACTCTGATTTAACCGTTAAAAGCAATTCTGAACACACACGTATTTTACTTGTTTATTAAAGTTTTTATGCTTTCTGTGTCTGAGTTGGTGTTTGTGGTAGATTTCGTACGACAATCATCTCCAAAGTGTTCTCCATCGAACTCGACAGTGTGTGAATCGTTACACAGTATATTTCATACTGAACAATATAAACTTAAAATTGAAAATGAACCCCTTCGTTTATTGACTACTAGCTGCTGCTCGCGACGTCGCCTGCATGAAGGCTACAGCACCAAATATACCTACGATGCCAGTGTCGCTATAGCGTTATAATTTAACAACTTTTAAAATAGCGTTAAAAAGTAAGTATACGTTTTTTTTACAAGCAAAGTAAGTGAAGACGGGCATCCGCTGAGTTCAGTCATAAGATGTGACTGAAGGAAATAGAGAAAATAATGCGGGAATATATTCCAGGACACAAAAGAGTAAAAATATGTACAAAGGTATCATACCTTTCAAAATATGCTTCGTTAGATTACACATTATTACTGAAGGCATAAGAAAAATAAAATTTCATAGCTCCTCCCCAATAGGTGATAATATTTAGCCTATATGTTAACCCAATCTGTTAGTTATATTCATGCAATATTTGAAGTAAATTCATGCAGTACTCTTTGAGCTTAGCCCAGACATACAGACAAATAGACAAAAATTCTAAAAACTTTATTTTTGGTTTCGATATTGATTGTAGATCACGCCTCAAGTATTCTTTTAAAAAAATATTCCGTGTACAGTTTTGACTTTCCTACGATTTTATTATATGTATAGATCTTGTGTGGTCTCGTAACAATGCGTAAAGGACACATTATGCAAGGCGCTTACGACATTCTCGTCGGCAACTCCAACTTTCATTGATAGATTTTATAGCGACTAGCGAGATTCAAAGTAGTTTAGTTAAATACATATAATATATGTTCGATACTAAGTTTCAGTAATCAATTCTTATTTTCTGTAAGAAGTTAACATATTAATACTCTACTTTCATCTTCACATACCATATACTATTTACAAGACGTTCTATCAAACAGTAAACACCAAAAACTACATACAAACTTGTACTATTGGTCTGATAAACTAAACATTTTATAGAAATATGTTTCAGGTTTTCATATTACTCACTATAGGCAATAATAGTTTTTATAGTGTATTAAAAATATTTTAGGCATCAATCTTTATGAAATGATAGTTTATTATGGATATTGAATAATAGAACCACCCCCTTATTTCTACGGAATCGTGACTTACAATTATTTATAAATTAAATTTAATCAATTGCATACTGCAGAAAAAAACGTAATGGACATTGAAACTATTGAGTACAGAAGAGTAAATGAACCTTCAGACTGTTTTCAGTTGATGTCCTGGTCTGAAAAATAATTCTGTATTAATTTTAACTGTAAACATACAAAGTGCTAACTTTGATATTTGCCTATGTTTCTTACTAAATTAAGCGTAGAGATGGACGTTTTAGTGTTGACCGAATGTTGCACTAATGAACACTTTATACCATCATCTATGATTAGAAAATTTTTCAAAGAATTTAGATCGAAAATATCTCTAAACTAGAACGACAGAGTTGTGGTGTACGTTCGTGAAGTTTTCGAAGTAGCGTCTTCGGAATCAGTCTGTTCTGAACGAAATTATATTGTCATTAGTCTTTCGAATAGTGTACCTACCAACCACCCAGTTTAAAAAACCCGCTTAGTTATTTGTACTCTCTAAGTAATATTTAAATATATTTAATGAAAATACAATTGATGATTTAAATTTAGATTAGTTATACTGAATAATCTAAACATTAACGCTACAACATATTTAAACTTAATGGCCTACACAGTCTTAGGCGAGGCATTCACTGTCCCACTATGCAAACTACGTGTCTTGTTCATTTTTTGATTAGAACTACTCCTAAAGTGTGAACTTATGCTTTTAATGAAATGACTGATCACTAACCTATATAATTACACATTGATAATTTGTTCCCAAGAAAATCGTATACGTTAGCAAAATTAGCATTGACTTCGATACTGTGGGTGAGTATTTGGAGAAGGAATTATGAAGTGATTTATATTCTTCAACAGATAAATAATAATAAGTAGTACTACTGATCGCAAGGAAGGGGGAAAGGGTAAAGAACTTCATGGTCGATTTTATTGGGCCCTACACGAGCCTGATATAGACTTTAAAGCGTCGACGTCTTGGCTACGGTATGGTAATCTCTTCGGAGAAACCGAAGATTTTGTTTGTGCGATTATGGACAAAGTTATAATGACGAATAACCACCGGAAATGTATCCTGAAAGATAGTACGGTTGACATCTGTCGGGCGTGCCACCGTCCTAGAGAATCTATTAGGAATATTATTTCTGGTTGTTCTCGTCTTGCTAACAGTAAGTATTTGCACAGGCATAAACAAGTAGCCAGGATAGTATACCAACAACTTGCCCTTAAATACCAACTTCTCAATTTCGAAGTGCCTTACTACAGGTATGTGCCCGACCAAGTTCTCGGGAACGGTCGTGTTACATTATATTAGGATCGATCACAGATAGGATTATTGTTGCCAATAAGCCTGATATTGTGGTGATAGATCGATTAGAGCGCCGCCCAATGATTGTTGATATCGCCGTTCCTCATGACGTCCATCGTCTCGTTTCATGAGAATCTCGTGAAAGTTGAAAAAGAAAAACAATTGAAGTATTTGGATCTATCTCACGAGATTGTCGACATGTGGAATGTGAATTCGGTGATCATTGTTCCGATAATCATATTTGTTCACGGATTGATTGATAGCCAAGAGCCTCGATGAACACCTGAGCCTCTTAGCTCACGTTGGAAGGTTGGATCAAGGGCCTGATGCAGAAGGCAGTCCTCCTTGACACGGCCCATTCAGTGAGGAGGTTCCTATAGGACGGGTTAGGGCAGACGGCGAAATCTTGGCGGAGGAGGAGATTGCTGGTCTCCTGCTGAAAATTAAGGAAATGATGGTGAGGGAGTCAGTTTCCCAAACAACGTCGTCATTGCAGGAGAGAGCGAACGCCTCAGTGGCTATTGTTCACAAAGTGGCCACCAAGTCGAGTAATCTTAAGGGCTCTTTTGTGAGAGCCCTTAAGGACTACTCTTCCGCTATTGCGAGGGTCGAGGATACTTTCATTGGAGACGTAGCTTGCCTCCAGGCAGCCAATGACCGCCTGACAGGGCAAGTGGTTGAGCTCAGCGCTCAGTTCGCCCAATTCCAGGCGCATCGTCCGGCAGAAGATCCTGCCTCGACCCTGTCTTAGCCTACTCCTTCTCCTAACCTCGATGCCATCTCTGATGTCCATTTGGGCCGAATTACGGACACAGTGTGATGTATGATGGACGGGCGTCTCGCCGGCCTCCTCCAGCCAGCGGGGACAGGGGGGACCCGTCAGCGCTTCCCGTTGTGGTAGGTCGCGTCTCCTATGTCGCGGCCGCATCCGTGTTTGCTGCTCTCGGAACTGCTCTGAGGGCACAACAAGCGGCGAAAGCAGCGGCCAGGACACCTGCACCGAGGTTAGGGCCCAAAGCAGCGGCAAAGGCTGGAGCGGAGTTCCCACCGCTTCCCACTCCAGCCGCTGTACCTGGCACCTCCACAAGTACTCCCTCCACATCTACCCCTGCCACCGATGGTTGGCAGGTAGTCGGGGGCCTAAGAAGTCCCGAAATCGGGGTAAAAAGGCGGCCCGAAAAGCTGCCTCTACTCCGCAGGCGCCATCGGTTGCAGTGGCTAACGCGAAAAAGCCGCGCAAACTGCAGGTGCCTAAAAGCGCGGCTGTGGTAGTCACCATAACACCGGAGGCGGTTAGTGGCGGTCTGTCCTATGCGGCTTTATTTAAGAGGGCCCGGGATAGTCTCGCCACTGATTTCGGGACTGAAGGGATCAGGTTGCGCCTTGCCCGGACGGGAGCTCGAGTCCTCGAGTCCCCCGGGGCTGAAGGCGCAAAGACGGCGGATAGGTTCGCCGTGAACAAAACAAAAAAGTGGGAGGGACCAACTTCATGAAGAGTACCGAGAGGCGCGGAAAACCTTGAAGCTGGTCATCAGCACCGCCAACGAAATTAAGAGAAAGGAGATGCGGTGCAACAAAAACTCCGCACGTCGGCCCCTCCCCTTAGAGAGACACTCCAGGCCAGTTTCCTGCAGAAAGTGGTCCAGGGCCTTTTTTCGCAGCGGGTGGAACACACACCCCCGTCGATGGCCTTCATGGTCGGAGACGACGGGGGGAACGATGACAATGTTCCGCCCGTCAGGGAATCGGAGGTAGGGGCGGTTGTTCTACGGATCCGCTCTACGAACACCGCCTCTGGACCAGACGGGATACCTGCCCGAGTGCTGGCTCGTGCCTTCGAACACATGTAGGACCGCCTCAGTGAGGTCCTGTACGCTGGCTTGTCGTCTGGACGCTTCCCTGAGTGCTGAAAAAGCGGGAAGCTGGTCCTATTAAGGAAGTCTGGACGGCCTGCCGAATCGGCCCATTGTGTTGCTGGACGAAGCGGGTAAACTGTTTGAGAGGATACTCTCTCCCTGCATCGTCCAGCACCTCTGCGAGGTGGGCCCCGATCTGTCGGACGCCCAATTCGGTTTTCGGGTGGGGCGTTCCACAGTCGATGTTGTTTTGCGCCTAAGAGCTGTTACCGAAGAGGCGGTGAGCTATGGCGGCGTGCTGTCGGCGGTGTTGTTAGCCATCGCCAACGCATTTAATAGTCTGGGGTGCCAGAGTGCCTGGGTCGGCTTGTGGTAGACCATCTTGAGGAGCGTACCGTCATGCATGAGGACCGAGATGGTATTCTGAGGCGGCGGCAGATGGTGCAGATGGGATCTGGATGTTGTAATAACAGCTGTTCCCGGATCCCTCCTATGTCAGACGCAGAGTGGCACACCGTGTGGTTTTAGTCGGCCCGATTCCGACACACCACCTCACTGTAAACCCCGGTGGGGTGACGGCCCGAGGGGGTTTACACACGTTAAAAAAAAAATTGTGTGTGTCTGCTCCGACGCACGACTGGAGTTTACTCCTTAAGTATGATTGTCAAAACAGACGCAAGAAAAGCTTATTTAACTGAAATAAGATTGATACCGTATGAAAGGGTAAACTAACAAATTAATGAAAACTTGCAGCATACTCTATACACATCTTAATACGCTCACAACCAGTTTAGCTGTACCAAAACCAGTGCAACCGCATTAAAAACGTAACGACGTTCAGTAGATTTTATTCCTCACATTTTTCTCATACCGCGCGCCTCATATCAAAAAACCGATTCTTAAGGAGCAACTCCAAAAAAAAAAGGGTCTGATGCAGAAGGCAGTCCTCCTTGACACGGCCCGTATTGTGAGGAGGTTCCTGTCTTTGGAGCCCTAACCACCAGTGTCTTGGTCCCTGTACCCGATGTCGGTGGTCTACTATTTTTTATATTTTTAAATATGTATTTTTGTATTTCTTTTGTATATATTTAAAAATGTAATCAAAAGTATTTATAAATGAAATAAAGAGAATAATAATAATATGTTATGTTTGCTTTAAACGTTGGTGTGGTTACAATTAAATTTTTTAGAGTACATACATGTCTTGCTAATAACTACTAGCAAGCAAAAATTTTACTTGGTCTATTAAAGGAACGCCTTAATACTATAAAAACTATAATTGAGTAGCCATTCATGTAATTTAACTTTAAAGAACCTTAAATGTAACGATTTTAAATGATTGAGTAACTTATTATAATCGCGTGTGCACATTGCCAAACAATTTTTGTTGTATTTAGTTGAACGGGGAATCTCATGTAATATTAATCTGTGTGGATCTCTCCTATTGCGTGGTATGTCGTTTGCTGTAGTAAATAAATGTAGGTTTTTTCTAACGAACATGCATGTTTCGTACATATATAAAGAAGGTAACGGTAGTAAGCCAAGGCTATTGAAGAATGGTTGATATGATTCATCTATATGTAGTCCACACATTGCTCTAATACACTTTTTTGTGAAATGAATGCTCTGTCTATTTCAGTACTGTTGCCCCACGTTATTAAACCATAACGCAGCACTGCCTCAACATACACACAGTAAGATATTACGGCAGTTTTAATATTTGTTATATTTCTTATCTGCCTTATTGTATACACATATTTTTTTTTTAAGCGTTTTCTACTTGCATTTGCCAATTTAAATTTGCATCAATAGTTATGCCTAGAAACTTCGTATATGTCACTTCTTCGATTTTTGGAATGCTAAGTTTACTGATTAAATTGAATATATGTGGATTAATCAAGATGAATATGCAAATAATTAATAGGTGGCCAATGAATTTAATTACCTATAGTATTATTGATGTCGGCTTCGTGGTCACAACTGTATTGGTTTTCTTATCAGTGGTTACAGTAATTAATATGTTTTCATATTATTATTATATATTATCCCGCAGGGGAGCATACCAGTATGCTCCCCTGTGGGACTCCAAATGTGTTCAGACTGTAATTCGATGAATATGGTATCATGTCCTTATTTTCATCTATCTTTGTGATAGAGACACGCTGTTGCTAAGGTATGAGGATATCCAATTTAGATGTCAATCACGCTAGACTAATGTTAACAATAAAATTGGAAAACATCATTAATAAGAACATTACAGAAAGAAAAACTGCCAAGCACAATAGACCTTTGAAACCTTGTATCACTATCGGCGCAATTAAATCAATACAAAAACGAGACGGAATGCATAAAGAGGTAAAAGTCGATTGTTATTTGAATATCAGAAATACATTGCAGAAAATAATAAAGAATTTAAAATAAAATTTTTATAAAGAAAAACTCTACAAAACTAAAGGGGAAGGCCCACATACTTCGTCTGGGCCTGAACCGGTACGAAGACTGAATTGACTACGATGGAGGCACCGGCGGGCGGACCACGACGGGGCCCATGGAACATGGCCCTATTGGGCCTCCGTCTTATCCAGGCCTATCCGTAAATTTAGCACCTTAATGCGACCGACCAACAGAGAGACACCCCTGGTGGCCAGACGCGCCGCCTTTTAGAAATTTGCTGACCTTTGTGTCATCGCCGTAACAAATTACGCCCGGTGTTAGTTGAGGCTCTTGGCTATCAATCCATAAACTGATACGACAATCGGAACGATGATCACTGAAATCCAATCAACATATCGGCAATCTCGTGAGACAGATCCAAGTATTTCATTTGTTTTTCTTTTTCAATTTTCTCGAGATTATCGTAATGAGAAATGGCGACATCGACAATTTTTGTGCGGTGCTTTAATCGATCAACATATCATGGTTAAATTGTGGTAATGTACTTGGATCCAATGCTGGTTCGAATTGTTATGTCAAACACGCAAGCGAGCCTCGAAACTACTTAAGCCAAAAGTCGTGCAGTCTGTCTAGACCAGGTTAATTTCCATTTTTTCAAGGAACGAACTGAACAACTTTCACCATCTTCATCAATACTAATGGATTCCAGCTTTTATAGACTCACATGAGCGTTTGACATCCCGCAACCTTCTATATGATAGACAGGGACTGACCAGATGTTACGTCAAAATATTTTAGTGGTATTTTCATTTGGAAAACGCCCATCGCTCACAGATGGACTCGGTTCATTTCTAGTTTCTTTGGAACATTCGATTCTGATTATACCCATCAACTCGTTTTAATACCACCTTATCCTATTTGCCCATGCATAAACTTTTGGCTTTAGAATGTCCATGCATTCTGTGACACATGACATGTACTGTGGAAGGTTAATGGTAGTCCCCAAGAATGCCTATTTCACAAAGCGCATGGCTCTTGACCGTGTATTGCGACTTTAAAAGTTAATTAATTTACAGATGAGTGTCCTGGTCTCAGCAATACGTCGTTCAATTATATACTGTATTACTGTTATAAAAAAAAAACTAAAAAAAACTATTCAATTAGGCACGTCCAACTTCGAAAAAGAGGTCAATCATCGAATCCAGGTAGGTTGGGCAGCGTTTGGGAAACTACGTAACGTTTTCTCTTCACAAATATCGCAGTGTCTCAAGACAAAAGTCTTTGACCAGTAATGACTTACGGCACAGAAATGTGGTCGCTCACTATGGGCTTGATAAGAAGACTCAAAGTCACCCAAAGAGCAATGGAGAGGGCAATGCTCGGAGTTTTTTTACGTGATCGAATCAGGAATAAAGAGAACCCCAGACAAACCAAGGTCACCGATATTGCCAGTAAAATTGCTAAACTTAAGGGGCAGTGGGTGGGGTACTTTATATGCAGAAACGATGGCCGATCGAGCCATAAAGTTCTGGAATGGTGACCGTGTATTGGGAAACGCAGCACCGGTAGACCTCCCACAAAGTGGTTCAACGACCTGGTAGAGGTCGCGGGAAGCTGCTGGATGCGGGTGGCACGGGACCAACTGTTGTGGAGAACCTTGGGGGAGGCCTATGTCCAACAGTGGACGTCTTTTGGCGGTAATGATGATGATGATGTTGATGCTGGTATAGTATTTTTGAGTCGAGTAGTACTGTTACATTCAATAAATTTAACCCTAGCTACTCGACAAACTGCAATAGCCGCACAATATAGAATATAATGTGTATCACTAAGATCTTGGCTATTATGAAAGTAATCCGGTAATAGCGAGTCTAGGGAATTCACAAACGCTAAATTGCGTTTATGAACGTCTACTATTATTATTTACATTTCGATATTCCTGAATTGTATCCTCTAAAACACTCCTTAGTCTATTGTTATGTTGGGTACTTACGAATATAATTTCACTTTCCATTACTTCATCGACATCTTCATTATATGATGCCAACTGAGGTGTGCTGTTGGTTACCACAGTCTGTGACAAAGAACCACCAAGATATCGCCTATTGAAAATACTATTGACCTAGACATAAATGGTTCATCGACAATAGAGGGGAATTGGTGCTCAACGGGTACCGTCACGACACGCTTGCTTGGCTAGCACGCCTTCACTCGTTAATGATCTACTTGGAAGTACAACAATAAATAAAAGATAATAGTATTAAATAATAAGCATTATTTTTATATTACAATATATTATGAACTAGTAGCCGACTCCAAATAATATTGGAAATAATAAAGGCTGGTAAGATGATAGCAAGATGATTATTAAATTAATTTATTTATATACTTAACTAGGCAATATCCTTAAAGATACAAAATGTTATATTATCACAACATACTATCACAATTTTAAGAAAGTAAGTAACACAAAAAATTTTATGCTACAAAAAGTAACAAGCTTGTTTAGGCACGGTGTCAATACAGATCCTGGGCTGAATATTTTTTTAATACAATAAAATAAGTATGCAATAGAGTTTATGTTTGACGAGTAAAGCACATTGCAACTATTGTGGTTAAAAAAGCGAACGCGAGCGACGCGTGGCCGAGATGAGCGGCGCCGTTACACGCGCGTTGGCCGGGACCAAAGCACGCCGCGTAAGCCATGCGGTGCGGGATGTTGGATTGCTCGTACACTCCTGTGAACAGGGAGTGATGAGATCCCCATGCAAATACAGCTACGTCATCCCCTCCGTGTGTTTCCGAGTCTAATGGCGCATCTACATGCGAGCGCCACCTCACTGCGTCTATTAAAAAAGGAAAAATTAAAAAAAAATGGTTATATAATCCTTATATAAACATTCATAGGTAAATAAGACAGAAGGGTACTTACTGAAGGTGGGTTCTGCGGTGACGTCAGGTCGGATTCCGTTCACATGGGGACGAAAACCTGGTCCGTTAGCATATGACAGTGTCATGTATGGTACGTCGTGTTCGTCGACGCTATTCGAGGGACCTAGGATGTCGTGGCCTCGAGGAGAGTATCCGTTGAATGTCATGACGTGTGCGTGATCCGCAGTCACTACCACTAATGAGTCTTCTTCGGACAGCATCTCTATAGCGACAGCCACGGCCTTTTCCATCTCCAGCGTCTCATCGAGTGCTAACTGCGCATAGTTGTCGTGGTGAGCGTGGTCGATGCGACCGCCCTCGACGAAAAGGAAGAATCCCTTCTCGTTGCGGCTCAACATTTTGATGGCAGTCTCTGTGAGTTCGGCGAGGGTTGGCTCGGTTACATTATTCGTCAAGAGGTTGTACATCAGGTGGTTGCTCTCAAATAGGCCCAACAAGTACTCGGGCAAGTCGTTATTAACACTAAGAAGCTCTTCACGATTCCAGATAAACTTGTGAGAGACCTCGCGATCTTCTTTGTCCTGAATCCACTCTTCTATCAAATTACGACCATCCGTCCGATTGCCTGCTACTCCTTCGTCGTCGTTAACATTTGTAGGCAGAAAAACACGCCTACCGCCACCTAAAACTACCTAAAATACAAAAAAAAATGTTTAAACATATTTTAATGTAATGTTTATCTCAAGTTACAATCTGGTAGCAGTGACGTGAGCTTAAAATACTTGCTATAAGTAGGAATAAAATTACAAATCACAAGATATATGGTGTGAATGGGGTCCAACAGTCGTTGACCCGAGTTTTGGCAATCCATATTAAAACATAAATACAAATAATATTCTGAGTTTGATGTTGCTTTGGATGATTTTGGCATACTAGACGGTGGATACGGTGTCAGAGATGACATCCACAGTACAAATGTGACCAATATTTTTTACACAAAACGCGTAAAACTTCCGCGGTTGCCACCAAGCGCATGTAATGTAGCAAACTTAAAACTGTAATATTTAACAAAGTGTTTAAATATTACAGTTTTAAATTTGTTAAGTTACCAAAAATACGAAGTATTCTGATGTTATTGATTATTATTATTTCTATGAGACTAAAAACCATTACATCACCTTAATCCGCAATACTGAGAATAGATAACTTATTCATAATACTTGAAAGTAATGTACAAGATGTTTTGAAAGGTTGCACCTTAATGTTAAGTTTTGAAAGGTTGCACCTTAATGTTAACCTGAACCTGATAAAACATAGTTCCACAAATAAGTAAAAGTTTGACCTGGAACTAGTTTTAGTTATTTTTAATATTTTTAAAAACAAACAATTTATTGTGAATACAATCATCAACGCTTACCGGATGTAACAAAATTTATATGAAATTTCACTTATTTTGGTTAGCGTTTTTAATACCAACTTTTCTAGTGAAAACTCAAAACCATTGTTAGGATTTCTTTTAGATGAATTTGATTTAAGAATTAACAATGATCCACTAATATCTATAACAAAATACAATACTATTAACGATGCAGTTTTTCAAGAAACTTACATAAGATTGAAACATGAACATATGTGTCTTATTATAGTTACCATAAACCAATTGTTACTAAGATTGAATTAATTGATTAAATTTATAATTAACTTGATATTTATATAACAATTAAAAATAAAACAAAATGTTTATATTCATAACTTTAAAAAAACATTGGTTACAATTTTATTAGCATTACTTCACCTATTTCATTTATCATTTAACTCCTAAATATTGTTAATTTATTTAATTATACCTCCTATAATACTTATTTCACATACGAAAAGAACTTCGTTCCAATCGGGTGTCCCACATGTGACACCTCAGACATTTTTCAGCACATTATTGTATAATTAGTGTGTGAATAAATAAAAACGAAACAACTAGTTTTGTTTACAGTTTCCAGATCAAATTCAGTAGTTATAGGTTTATTAACTACTAGAATGGTGGCTCAGTGAAATGGTTGGTTGACATGTTTTTACTTATTAAGCTTTAAGTATTGTCTCAAAATTTGGTGCTGAACATGTCTCCTGTAATATTGTATGTAGGAACACTTTAACTTGTGACTGATCGTACAAACCTTAAATTTGTTGCCAGGGTGCATATGTACGAGCTGGTGCGCGATGTCGGGGCAGGTTTCGGGGTCGTAGTTGGCTGCTTTCACTTCCACGTCGCTCTCCCAGTTGCGTTCCGCGATCTTAGCGTAGGTGCCGGCCGGTGAGGCGTGCGTCACGCGGGTCGTCGTCACGATACCTGTACACGTTACACATTCTTGTTACTCACATATTCTTACTTGATACACAACATATTTATATCATTTTATACTCAATATAAACAATACTTTCTCTATTTTCTTTGATTTTTTTTACATCATAGGCTTTAAGAAAGAAAGAAAGAAGAAACTTATTTTGGTATACAATCAATCACTCACGAAACACTTATATTTCAATTTAAAACTATTAAATGAAGAAATGAGTTCTGACCGGCATCTCGTCCGTCTGCAAGTGCCCATTCAGCAATAGACTCCACTTGGTTGACTGTGTTTCTGCCTCCGAGGCAGTCGCGCCGGGGCACTGCAGCACTTACGCCCAACATGCCTTGGTTAGTTTTGATCCCGCACAGATATGAAGTGGCGGTGCATGCTGAGTCTGGAATCTGACTGTTGACGCAGTATGTCTGTAATGAACAGATCAGCAGTTAAACTTACATAGATATTTGACTCTGGGTCCTGCGAGTCAAAACTGGATAAAAAAGACAATACACGTTCAGTTTCCATATTAGGTAACGTTACTAGGCACTAGGTGCAATCTGCTCTGTTTAAATCGATCCCGATTTTTTGTTTATCATGGTACCTGATTGTTTAAATTGAAATAGAATTCTGTTTACACTTTGCAATGTTAATTGATTCGATATTTATTTATTTGACCAGCTAACAGATCAGGATCCCTATAGAATATTCGCTCAGATATAATAACATGTTTTACGATCATGGCATAGATGCGACTTAAACATCAGGTTGCGAACTCATCGGTGGTCGACAAAACGCCGACGTTTACCAGTAAACTACGGAATATATCACTTACTTTGGCCAAGCCTGTTGAGGGAAATGTATCAAAAGACATCTGCGACTCCTCTCCGGTGGAATTTTTTCGCTGCCCGAACAAAATGCGAGCGGCAGTGATGGTCGGTATTGACATGCCGTCACCCAGGAACATAACAACGTTGCGTGCCTTATTTTTCGGTACAGTGTGTTGGTTGTTCTCTGTGATTGCTGCTTGTGCCTGATTCACCCAAAAGCGGGGATCGGTTTCGGCGAGGTTGGCAGCGGCGACGCGCCCCGCGCGGTCCGCTGGGTGATAGCGGTCAGCGCGCACTACCAACGCAGCCGCTAATATTAGCAATGCTACTTGCGTCTTCATGTTGATTCAAGCGTCTGGACTGCCGGACTCGTTCAGAGCGCTTTTATCTTTTGTCCAATATCTTATCTTGAATAGTAAAAATATATTAATATAATAATGTTTAAATCAGTATCTTGACAGATTAATAATAGTAAGTGGCATAAAGTCGTCGAAAAACCCTAGCGTTGATAATCAAATTATTTTACAATGCCAACGGGGGCAAATGAGTTGATTACCTTGAACACTCATAGCTCAAGGGACACAAAGGCGCACTTGCCTCTGATCACCTGACTCACTTGCGAAAAGACAACCAAGGAATACATACATACATAATACTAGTTACACATTCATGAGGATGTGCCGCATATACGTACCGAAACACAATACTCTCACAACAGTTTTGTATAAAGGACCTTTCACAACAGTGTTATTATTTGAGAGTTGGTCAACTATTTGGAGTAGCTTTTCGAGGCACTACGAGAAAAATGTAGTTGGTCTTGCAAGGCTTCTAAGTAAGGTTGCCGAGGTCTGGTCTTGTATCTAATAATATTTCGAAGAAATTTTCATGACTTTGAGATACTATTTATATGTTTACTGCCTGATAAGCCTGTCTGCCCAAGTGACCATAATTCTAACTCCATAGTCGGTGATTATTCTTAATATACCTGTAGACTTGGGGGCATGCACAGGGAAACGTTCAGATTCAGTAAAAAAACAAAGGCCAGTCTGTCGCGGTCTCTTGAACTGTTATTAATTACTAACTTTTGCTCGCGGCTCTGCCAGCGTATATGTCGGTTATCGTAACCATAAATCACAACCTATGTACTTCCTTAATAATCAAAGTATCCTCAATCCTATATGATAACTTTTGTAAGTGTGTAAAACACAAAGTTAATCTATAATAAATACTGAAAGTGACAAATAATTTTGATAAAAAATTGATTTAACTGAAATGTACATTGTAAAATAGTATCCAATTTATGTAATTATATTTATGGTGCACTACTCATAATATAATGACTTCCACATAAAATATATATATATATATGCTGTCGCTGTGTTTATTCATAATTATTTAAACTTATAATCTGTAAGTAAGTAAGTATAAGTAAGTATCTGTAAGTATATTACTGACGTGTAACTCTAACGATTCAAACAGCGCGCGTGATAGTAGCTTTCAGACGGCAATGATAGGGGGCTCAAATTTAAGAAGATGGAGGCGCTGGAAGCAGACTACGATGGGATCTATGGAACAAAAACGCCTCCGTCTTATGAAACGACCTCGAAGGGCTCAGTTGTATCAAATGTTCCGCAGGAGTGTTCCAAGAACAGACTCTTACGGAACATCGCAGGACATGAGCCAACGTCTAAAAACACAATCTCGATGTTCGTATATAACGGTACGCTCCTCTAGATAGCTTGCCACTAGCCACCTCAGGTACTCTGGCACCACGGGCTAATGGTAGACTGTTAAATGTGTTGGTGATATGTAACAACAACGTCCCACAAATCATAGCCCACATTGCAGAGACGCCAGACAATGCAGGCAGATAAGATTTAAACAAGTTACCGGCCTCGTCCAGCAACGGCAGGCCATTCCGGTTTTCTTAATGGAACCAGCTTCCCATTCTTTTAGAGCTCAGGCAAGCATCTGGACACCAAGGTAGCGTCCAGATCCTCCCTGAGGCGGTCTGAAATGTAGTCGAGGGTGCGCACGAGCACTCGGGCAGGTATCTCCTAGGACCCGGGGGTAGTGTTTTTAGAGCAGATTCGTAGAACAACCACCCCTTGGGGCTACGATCGAGACCCTGCAGCATCTCCTTTCACTTTACTCCTTTGACGAGACTAATGGCTAGCTTCAGATTTTTCTACGCCTCTCGGCACTCCTCATGTAACTGTAACAAAACATAAAATAAATATCAACGTTTTCACGATGACACCGCCGACTACAAGTGACGGGCCCAGGGGTACGAGTACAGCTTGCAAGGTTGCACGGAGGTCCGCCACCTTCTGGGAAACTAATCTTGAATCTATCCCGATGATGTAACAGACTATTAAAGGTTTTATTTATTTACAAACACCGGACTTAGATCCAAAAAATATGTAAAGATATATCGCCGTCTCGTTGCATCATAAGCCATCATTATACCACTACACTTTTCACATGCTAGGCCATCTTAGCAGGCCAGTACCATGACCCATCATGTGAAAGATAGGATAGATACTTGTTTGCAGAAAATTCACATTATAATTATCAATCCGTTATTAAATTTCACTTTACGTTTTGTTATTTCAGCTTAGTAATAATCTGTGTCTGTGCTATACAAAGTTTTTAGTTTACATTATGCAAATAGTGTCTAAGTAAGTGAATCATTGTGAATTCTTATGAGGAAATAAAAAACTTAGTCCGAAAATGTAAAGGCACATAGACAAACAGAAAGATTAATATATTGTTTTAAACACCTTTGCTTTTCTTGAGTACTGAGATTGTGAATTTAAAACTGTTTGTTTATAACATGATGGAGATATGTAGGCATGTATGTTTACATACCTACATTACGTCATAAAAAAAAACCTATCGATAGACTCAGATACTCACCGGGCACGGCTGCTTCGGTGAAGATCTGAATGGAATGGGACGGGAGGTTACAGCATAGTGCCACCACTGCGGGTCCGAATTGGAATCCGCCCAGCACACGCTGCGTGGGAGTCCGAGCGTCAAGTCCTGGTCGGACGGATCGGACGAAACCTGTCACCGTCAGCATTGTTCGTGGCAATACTGGCGAGTGGTGAGGGATGTGAAACCGCGGTCTTCTTTTGTGAGGATGTCATGCTCCAGAAGGAAACCGCTGATCGAGACCAGGAAAAGGCCGAACCCACTCGAAGTTGGTGGCGAAGGAGGCGCAGTAGAGGGCGCTAGTTCCCTAATCGCCGCCTAAGGGTCGCTGCGCTCATATCTTGGGGCGATATAGGTTGCACTCTTCAGTTAAGCACCTTGTGACACACGATATTTTTTGTTTTATTAACAGGCGCAAGTACAAACGACGCAGATGGTCTTCCGACCCGTGAACATGCCATATGAAAAACATTGATTTTCCAGATTCAGACGACAAACTTTCAAGGATTGGCCTTGTGATTTTTCAATGGTCATGGCGAATGCAAGACGAATCAGCAATTAAAGTCTTTTAAACTCAAACGGCATATCAGTTGGGATCATCGGGATCCTCGGAATGAGAACTTCTTCACCCCCGGCTTTTCCTCATCATCAATTTATCAATTTAAAAGTTCAAAGTTAATCAATTTAATTACCACCAAACACGTACCGTCGCAAAGTTTTGGAGGGTTTATGTTTCGAAGCATGATTACTACGAAGCCAAGCTTCAGACGTAAATTATGCGGTGATAAGTCAGGCACATCCAAAGAGCTTAAAAATTAAATTGCTCTTTTGTTTGCTGTTAGCTGATATTTCTTCACATAGCGCCATAGATTCGATGATTTGAGGCAAGCGTTTATTTCGTCGACAGCCGTTGACCTTGGAATTACTGGCAGTGTTTGGTGGATATCGCCAGACAGTAAAATCATTGCGCCTCCAAAATATCTCGAGTCATTGTGTAGATCTTTCAATGTTTTTAATAATTATACATAATTATAATATTAACTAACTAAATATTACCATATAGTAATATTACCATAATAACGCGGCGCTCTTCACGGCCAATTCCTTGTGGTTCTTCAGTCATTTCATCCGCAATGTTCGTATTCTTCTTGCATTACGGCTTTTTCTTGTAAAATTCGATCGTCTTGGTCGCGGTGTTGTTATTGATGATTCAAAGATACTCGTAATATAAATTACTGATGGTTATATATTTCTTACAAAATTAATATTATCAATCATGTTTAGCTATCATATTTAAAATTGTCAATTTTTTTTACCATACTTAACCATAGACAAAATTACGTTAAGCTGTCATTTGCGTTTTGTTATTCTATGTCAGGTGATATTCATTTGTTTATTTTTGTACTTACATACATATAATAGATGAATAACTTAATATAGTAGATGAATAACTTACTATACTTATTCGTACGCATTATGTTTGCTGATTAGACATTAAAAAATGTTTATAAATCAGAAATATTGACTTTTTTTTTTATTTTGTATATACAAGGATAGATTCACCTTCGAATTGGATGACTGCAACCTCTCGAAGATGCACAGCTAAGATTTTTACAAATATACTTCATGGGCAACATGAAAAAATAACTTGATCGACGTCAAGAGATAAATGTAGCAATGAAAAGAGCAATTCTTCAAGATCTGCAAAAACTGTTTCATGAACATCATCCGTTGGTCAGGCTGGTCAAGAGTGCTTTGGAACGAATGCCAAATAGTGATTACAAATTTGTGATTAGAGCAGATAAATGACCATCTGGATCACACGAACGCATATTTAACGCTCCAACAATAGATGAAGTTGCCATCATGATTGCTGGTGAAAACTTGCAAACATGCGATATTGTGCTTACATACGATACTGGGCAACTGCAACAAATATCTGAAACACATCGTTCATATGACACGTTGCAGTACCCGCTGATGTTTTGGCAAGGAAAAGATGGATATTATTTTAATATCAAAATGATAAATCCATTGAATGGTGAGTATATTATAGTATATTATAGTTCAACATGACATATATTTTACATTGTTTGGTTTTGGTTTAGAATAAAAGACCAATTACACTGCTTATTAACAAGAAAAGATCAGGGGTTGTTGAAAAATTAGACAAATGACTGGCAACCGATTTGAAATCATTTATCTTCACCCCTTATTAATTATTAAAAAAATATACATTTATTTACAAAGTAATAAATCTAATCTCTTAATTTTAGTCGAAGAAACTACAAAGCAAGTTAACTCGATGAATTATTATGCCTGTCGTTTGATGATTCGTCAAAACGCTGAGAACTATTTGCTGCGGTTTCGTCGATTGTTTTAGTAGTATTGCATCAACATGTACGTCAAAATAGAAACGGATCGTTTAAATTTCATTAGGTTGAACCAAGCCAAACTGCGTTCTAAGGAGTATGTACTCTTACGTGATGCAATTGGTACTGAAGGAAATGCAGCTGATATTAGTCGATTAACTATTCTTCCGACGACATACATAGGCAGTTCTCATCATATGCATGAATAAGCTTTTGCCCGCAGCTTCGCTCGCGTTAAGAAGTATTATTATTAATTAGGTAAAAATTTTCAGGCTTTGTTTTTGTTTAATGTTTGTAAAAAATTAAGGTATATAAACCTTCTTTGTACACAATATTCTTAACTTATCTTTCATTAGGCGCTATAACATAAAACTGTCTATGAGAGAAGCGATGTTCTCTCAAGTCAATAACCGCAAATTTAAGAGTGTACCCCTGAGATTTGTTTATTGTGATGGCAAGCAGACTTTTAGGATAAACTGTAATCGTTTAAATTCGAACGGGATATCATTGGGTATTAATGGGATTCGTGATATAATTACAGTTTCCTTTTTCGCACACCCAGTTAATATAGTGGCTTCTACTACATTACGATACGTACCGTTACAAAGTTTTGGTGGTTTTAAATTACGCAACAATATAATTGGAGTGCAGAATAAGCTCATGATAAGGTAAACCTGGCGGTTTCAATGAATTTAAAATTCTGCAGGGTAATTAGTAGCGCCATCTGTATTACCCACAGTGTCAATCGAAGTATAGACCTTTTCTTCGCCCTCAAACGACATGAGCAGGATATCATTGATAGCTGCTGCTTGACCGTTCTTTGGAGTAAGTATGAAACGCTCACATAACCATTCAACAGGCTTGTTATGCATATGAATAACGTCTGGATAAACTTTAGACAGTAATTCTTGAACCGTAGTAACAACTGTGCACAATTCTGCCGGGATGGTTATCATTCCATGAAACGATGAAAAATCACCAATACCGATTTTAAGGAGGAGATCTGAAAAGTTAGCAGCAGACTCATCCCCGCCAAAATATGTTCTCATATTTTTAGAGAGCTTAAGCATATTAACCTGGGACCACAAATTAGATTTCTTAATGCACGACTTTACTTCGTCAGCTCTGGTTCCTTTTGGCACCACTGGTAGAATCTGCCGAAAGTCTCCGGCCAGCAAAACTGTTACGCCGCCCATTAATTTAATGTTACCCCTTATATCCCTTAGTGATCTTCGTTCCCCTTCGTTACCTTTAGAGCCATCGTTATTTCGTCCCACACGATTATTTTTGTACTTTTAAAACTTCAACAAAAATGATTAAATTGAGTGGTAACTTAATTTAATCATTTTTGCTGATGTAGCAGCTATGCCGGACGACGCCACAGCCAGGGCAATGCCGTGAGTACTTCTTTCGCCAAAAGTAAATTAATGAGGAACGTTTTAGCAGTTCCACCTGGAACGTCTAAGAAGAATATTCGACCGTCATTTGCATCTACACTTGTGATAATTTTATTGTAAACTTTTTGTTGCTCGTCGCTCAAGGATTCTTCATCTTTTCTTACTGCGTCTTCTAAGGCCACTGTATCGTAACTGGTCTCCTTCACGTATTCTCTATTTTCCAAATGTATTGATGTTACTGACTGAGGTAATCTATACTCTTTAAGAGAACGGCCGCCTAATCATAATACACCATCCTCTAATACCGACAGGCGTTTGTTAAATATCAGGTCCTATGAGTGCTCTACATTCACGTCACCTTGCATTTCCAGTTGTTTTTTTAGTCTTTAGTTATTTATCGTACTTTTTCCAAATACACAAAAGGTCGGCAACCTGGCAGAACAATATTATGATAGCAAAAAGTTCTCGAATCATATGCGGTGGTCTACAAAGTGCTGCCAAAATCGTCAAAAATAATCCGCCAGAAATATTTAGATATAGTATGTACTATTAGATACGGCGGCCACTCATCATTGGGTATATGTAATTCAGTGAAAACACAACGATAGCGTATTTTAAAATACTACTAACGCCATCTATTGTCAACATTTAGAACTATACATTATTTTGTTAATAATTAAATAAAAAATACTAATTTATTCATTCCATTAGGTACTGATAGGTTCAAACTAGTACATTTACATCCTTCATCATCCCTTATTTTATCCCCATAGGGGATGAATTTATCAAAATCCTATTTAAGCGGACGTCTTCATCAAAGTAGCTCCGATCTTTAATTTCAGGTTAATCAGTCGAAAATCTAAGAAGATTTATACAAACTTTCATCGCCTTTTCTACCTACCTGCCATACCATAATATCTACCTGCATGCAAAGTCTCAGCCTGATCGGCTTAGAATTGATAAAGTTTCAAACAAACTTTTGTCGCCTACTTTATCCCCTTGGGGGTAGAGTTGATCAAAATTCTTTCTTAACGGATGCCTACGTCATAATGTCTACTTGCATGCCAAAAATCAGCCTGATCGGTTTAAAATTGACAAAGTTTCATACAAATTTTTATCCCCTTGGGGGTAGAATTGATCAAAATCCGTTCTTAGCAGATGCTTACGTCATAATATCTACCTGCATGCCAAATTTCGGCCCGATTCATCCAGTGGTTTGGGTTGTACGTTGATAGATCACTATGTCAGTCAGTCACCTTTGAGTTATATATACATTTATAGATATGCGCAAGATGCAATGACATATGTTCGTCATTACGGTCGGCCAGATCTTTTTATTACTTTTACCTGTAATCCAAAATGGATAGAAATTGTTCAATTGCTGCTTCCTGGACAAACATCAAGTGATCGATAGGACATCACAGGGCTGCACGTGAATTTAGACAAAAATGTGATCCCTGACGAATTTTGAGTGAGCGAGCAATTTCAGCCGTTAAGAATAAAGATGTAGATGAACATAAACTACATAATTCAGAATGATATCATTGGAATAATGCATTTATTCAAATCAATTGACTGTGTAACAAATGAAAATGAAGGCACTAACTACCCAATTGAATTTTTAATCTCCTTGGATATACCTGGCTTACCATCGCGCAATTTGCGCCTGAAGGTTGGCTCCGTAGTAGTCATGCTTCGAAGCATAAACCTACCAACTGATATGCCGTTTGAGTTTAAAAGACTTTAATTTCCGATCCATTTTGCATTCACCATGACCATTAACAAATCACAAGGAAAATCAATGTTTTTCACATAGTCAATTATGTGTACTGGTAAGTGGCATGTTCAAGAGCCGGAAGACCATCTGCGTTGTTTGTACTTGGGCCTGATGATAAAACTAAAAATGTTGTGTATCACAAGGTGCTTAACTGAAGAGTACAACCTATGTACCAAAATACATGAACAATAAAGAATCATTAAAATAATTGATTTTTTATATTTACATTTATTTCCTAAGAAATGAAAAAAAGGAATTGAATAAAATCCAAAAATTGCTTATTTATTGCCTCTAAGGCGGAACAGAGTTCTCTGGGTCAGCTAGTATAAATATATACACATACACACATATATACATCTACTACTTTAATTAAATAAAGTCATAATACATTTAGTTACACTTAATGTTAGATGTTAGATTAAATAAAGACATATAAATAAATAAGTTAAATTTATACGCACGCCATGCAAACCTAAAGGGAATACCTTGACCTAATAGAGTACAGCAAAGTAAACTATGGGATATTGATGTCTCCCAGATAATATTTCTTTACCAGTCTCTCAAAGGCAGTCAATATTTTAACACGTCAGATTTCGACTGATATGGCGTTCCATAGTCGAACTGCTTGGATAGAGAAGGAGTGATCGAGAAATTCGATAGTATTTACTGGTATTCTTAATTTCAGATTATCTGACGAAATCGATAATAAAAATACATATATAAATATAAATATATATATTATTATTAAATAAGGTAATGTAAAGTAAGAGGATTGAATAAAATATTATATAAAAGAGAAAGTTTATGTATATTCCGGCGAAGGCGGATGGGTAACCACTTAAGCTGTTTACGATAATCGGAGATATCATCATGTTTGCGTAAGCAAAATATGAATTTTATACCGAGGTTTTGGACTCTCTCAAACTTATTTAATTGATTTTCAGTGTGATTAAGGTTTTGCATAATGAAAGATGGGAAAAAGAAGGGATTGTGTAAGAGCAATCTTGGTAGATGTGGATAGGAAATCGCATAGTCTACGCTTCAGACGCTTGCGATTCAGATCTTATCACTGAGGACCTCAGGATAAAGCACTATCAATATGTAATAGATTTTCAAATTCTTTACTTTGTTACTTTGGAATCCTGTGCTATTGCAAGTGACTTGTAGCTATTTCGTCAATCAAATCAACTTCCAATATCATTTACAAGTTTCCAACGTCAGTGACTGGATGAGTTTATTTCTAGGCTGCATTATTCCATGTGTTGGTGAGGGGAGAAAGGGAGCTGCCTTTTGGTACGCCGGCTGTAGTACTATACCAAAAAGAAATATTGTTTTCAGTACCAATGCACTGCCAGCGACCAAACGAGTAGTAGTAAAACCAGTTAATTGCAGTTAGAGATATGTTAAGAGAACATTGAAGTCAACAGCGTTGAATACATTACTGAAGTCTAGGAGTGGTAGAATTGTGAGTAAATCATTTTCCACAGTAGATATGATGTTCGCCGAAATATGTACTAGAGTAGTGGTAGTTAACAAGGTTGCGGTCACGATACTTTGCGAGAGCGCATGGAATGCCGCCGTCTCTTTCTGCGAGCAAATTATTACAGGACCGGGAGAGGTCTAGAACTCTCATGGTCCGCCAGGCCCGGAAACGAGCTAAGTATCACAGGAAACTCAGATCGTGGGATATCGTTAAACGATCTCCGTCCTCTATAAGTGCAGGCCTGAGGGTAGTAGGTGAGGCCATCTGTCACCCTAGCAGAAGCAGGCCGGGGTAGCACTGCGAGCGCTACCGACCGCGCTCGTCCTTTTGGGGGTAGGAAGAAAAGGGAACATCGGGGTTCCCACACTCAAGTGGCCATCTACAAGCCGTAGATGGTCCGAAGTACGTCGGGGTTCCAGGGATTTCCTTACAAGGGTGCACCTGGTTCCTTGGCTGCTGGTACCTGAGACGGCGTGCGGTTTTTGGTCTATCTGTGTGGTATCTGTGTGATTGCCGCACAAATAAAAAGAAAAATGGTAGTATTATTGACCAGGATTTGAGATTTGAACTAGGGAAGATTTAGTTGTTGATTTCGAGAGTTGCTTATGGATAAGATGTTTAAGAAGTATTGAGAGAAAAGCGAGAATAGAAATTGGGTGGTAATCGAAAGAGGATACAGAGTTCTCTTTTAGGAATGGATATTATACCAGCATCCTTCCAAGCCTTTGGAAATACGCTGTAGGAGGCTGACTAGTTTAGAACATGAGAGATGACACGAAGAATTTTACCAAATATAGGGCGGATCATATTACGGCTGAAATAATAAAAACTTACTGTGTTTCAAGTAATAGACACTATACGCGCTAGAATTATAGTCTAAAGTCGAATATAGACTAAAGTAAAAAAGAGACTAGTCAGAAATTGGAAGAGAAGTAAAATTTTTATTGTAGCGTCTTTTATCAGTTTATCAAAATTTGACAAATCAGAGGAATGTTAATTACGGGATTTTAAACTATCGTTTTTGGGAAACGAATCATGAATAAGTGTACCTATGTTCAGTGTCTTCAAAATTTACCAGACTTTAGCTAAATCTCCATTTTGAACGAAACTGTGAATGTATCGGCGTTCAGCATTCCTACACATCTTGTCGCAATGATTCCTGATGGTCACATATTTATTCATATTCATCCATACCGCCCATCAAACACGTACAGGCTTTACAACTTTGTTGTGTCACTTTAAGTTTGTGGTAATTATTCTTTTCATAAAATTTAGAAATCTACAATCATAAAATTATGCATAAATATATTCTAGACACAAATAACCGAATCTACGAGCTAGCACTGAACATGACTAACCAATAAGGGAAAACGTAAAATTCGATTTACATTTTACGCATAATTTATCATGATATTATTGATATATCGCTATCAGGGCCCTTGTCAATATTTGAGCGGGCTAATCTTATAAGATAGTCAAGGAGATGATACCGCTCGTCTACCAACGGATGCTGCACATTCGTTCAGAGTTTCTTATATGTGGTGTAGTCGAGGCCGTAGATGTTGTGTAGTGAACACGCTCCTTGTGGACGAGTCAAGATGCCACGTGTGCTTCGCACCTGGTTGCTGTTGGCAGTAGTTACGCTCGTGCGTCCCTCTCACGGTACGTGCTCCAAGATTAACTTATGTTACTAGGAAACGGACTATGAATTTGGCCGTGGATGTGCTCACCGAAACTTATCGGCGGGCAGTTGGGTTTGTAGCGACAGTCGGCCCTTACCCAATAGTCCGAGTGACGTGAGTCTGCTCGAGGAGTTACTGTGAGCTTCAGCTGGTTACTGTCGAATGGCTAAAGCAAAAATCTTTTACTTATATGATGTCTACTCTAGCAGCGTGATTCTTAGCAGCTCATTTTCCTAATGAAAAATTGAATTTTCACACTTAAAGAGAACATTTATTGAAAACTGCTGCATAAATGTGATGATTTTGTATTGTTATTAGAAATACATTTAATTTGTGCTAGAGTGCACCAGAATTACACGTTTGACTTTGTTCGATATCAGTTTTCAATTCTGGATATCTCCAACATTAAATAACTTCTGGAATTATACTACAAATTGTCTAAATATAAGTACATTAATAGCTATTATCCGTGCCTCCACCCGCGTGAATGTCGGTTATCGTGATAAAAAGTGGTCTATGTTACTTGTTGATTATAAAATGACATTTATAATATCAATTATGATTGTGATTCACAACTCATGCAAATTGAAAATATTTTAACAAAAATAAGGCCAGTGCTTTTGTAAGCAGAATTTCATTTTTTAGGCTAATTGGGAGGACTACAATTATTATAACATATCAATGTGTTTTGTATAGTCCGTACCTATATAGATGATATTCCAAATATATTTATTGTAGATAATTAATTTATATATTTTATAAACACTCAATAGAATGAGTATACGATGAAATTTATAAATATTCAATTAAACTCTTAGGAGCAAGACCGATTCAGGGGGACCTAAGACCACGAAGTCCTTTCCAAAGCAGAGTACCTTAAGCTGATTTTAGTGAAAACGTCAAACCTTATTGGAGATTCGAAGAGATGGTTACAAAAGAAATGGTCTTAAGTAACATTAATAAATGAAAAGAATTTTCGAATTATACCGAAATGTGAATTGTTTCAACTCGTGAACAATCTACGAGTAAGTGTGGGAAATGTGGCAGATAATTGTGTTAATTATTTCAGAAGTTGATGTTTACCACAAGATGTTGCGTGGCTCTGGGACACCATCACTCGGCCGCGAGACAGAGATAGATCCACAGTTCTGGGCCGGTGAGGCACGAGCCGCCATCGACGCGAAACTGCGACGTATCGAGCCCACTGGCAAAGCGCGCAATGTCGTCATGTTTTTGGGCGACGGCATGTCCGTACCTACGCTCACCGCCGCACGTACTCTGCTCGGCCAGCGACAGGGTGCTAACGGAGAGGAGGCACAACTCGAGTTTGAGAAATTTCCTACCACAGGATTGTCCAAGGTAGTCAAAGTATTGAACGCTACTGTTCAGTTATATATACACATTTTTACTGCACGTTAGTATAAATCAACTAGATTATTGGTTGATACTTTATATGTAAGTAGTTGAAGTGATAACTAAATACGATGGATATTTCGTGTCGACAGACTTACTGCGTAGACGCACAGATTGCAGACTCAGCATGTACAGCCACGGCGTATCTATGCGGTTCCAAGGCAAACAGCGGCACCATCGGCGTGAGCGCCGCCGTGCCACGCTACCACTGCACTGCGGCCGCTGACTCCAACAAACACGTGCATTCCATTGCCGACTGGGCGCTCAGTGATGGCCGAGATGCTGGTAGGACCAATTAAGTATATCATGAATAACATAAAAAGTGATTATAAGTGAACTAACGCTGACTTGTCGAACGTTCCTACTGTATAATTATTGTAGGTATTGTGACAACGACGCGGGTGACGCACGCCTCGCCTGCCGGCACCTATGCGCACACGGCGAATCGCGACTGGGAGAGCGACTCAGATATCGAATGTGAAGAGCCGCGACCTCGTGATATTGCAATGCAACTGGTACATGACCACCCCGGGGACAAGTTCAAAGTGAGAAACTTATACACGACTAATATCAATCATCGTTATTACAATATTACATCACTATTGTTTATCTCTTGGCCTTATTGTGGGTGATTAAGAATATGGAGTATGACCACTCCTATGCATTTTGTGGGTGTCGTAAAAGTTGACTACGGGTGCAAACTACGCAGGACAATAACGCTGCAAAGAGAAGGAACACTTGAAATAAATTGTACACCAATCTGTCTGGCTAGCGTGGTAAAGTAGGCCAAATCCTTCTTTTTAAGAAGAGGTCTATTTCCAGCAATGGACTGTTGAAGGCCGTTGACGATAATAATTTTTTTTAACCAAATTAAGCAAAATGAAATATTTCAGGTCATTCTAGGTGGTGGACGGAGGGAGTTTTTACCAAATACAGTCTTAGATGAAGAGGGCACGCAAGGCAGAAGATCTGATGGAAGAAACCTAATCGAAGAATGGCAAGAAAATAAGAAGATGCTCAACGTCAGCTATCAGTATATATGGAATCGTGAGCAGCTACTAGACACAGCGTCAAATCCACCGGAGTTCTTGCTTGGTTTGTTTGAAGGCAGCCATATGCAGTATCATATGCAATCAGATCCAACCACAGAGCCAACTTTAGCCGAGCTCACTGAAGTAGCTATTCGCTCATTAAGTCGGAATGAAAACGGCTTCTTTTTATTCGTTGAGGTGAGGAATTTAACATTTTAAGTATTTTGTGGTGGAATAAAATAAAACAATAAAAGAATATTTCTTCATGTTTTCGTGAATGTAATACAGGGTGGGTCACAAATTAGTCAACATTGGAAAAAATCATATAAAAAGTATTTAATGTATTATAAAGATTGTATATTTACAAGAAAACTAATTAGTTTAAATTTATTTTTTAAAAATTACATCGTCTAATTGACCACCGTTTCGACATTTGCACTCTTCTAAGCGAGCACCGAAATTATAGAGATCACCGACATCCGTTCGCTGAGTTTCTATTTTAGTTGACGTATTGTATTTAGTTTATTAATTTAGACACGATTCTTCGAATAACCCCAAAAAAAAGCTTGCTGGGGATAGATCTGGACTTCTTATGGCATGTTGCCTCGTCTGAAAATCAGCATTTTCCGGTAACATGTCTTTGGCCACCAGCAGGGACTCATTGGATGTGTGACGAGTGGCTCCATCTTGTTGAAAGGACGTGTTACAATTGCAGCCAGTAAATACCAGAAGCATCGGTCCCAAGAATCTTCGAAAAAGTAAGGTCCAATGTATATGTGTGTGGGTGTTTGCGCGGGATGTTAGATTCAAATGTTAACGAAATCTTGGCCCACCCTCTACATTCTTTTTACAAATATTTATTGAAATATTTGGCTATTAATTGAACTATTTACACTAATCTATTTTCTTCTTACCGTAGGGTGGGCGTATTGATCATGCTCATCACGACAATTTTGCACAACTGGCCTTGGACGAGACCATCCAGATGAGCGAAGCGGTGGCCCGCGCAGCCTCCTTGCTATCGGAGGAGGATTCACTGATTGTTGTAACAGCGGATCACGCTCACGTTATGAATATTAACGGGTACACGGCACGCGGCAGCAGCATCATCGGCCCGTCAGACTCTGTCGGTGATGACGACGTGCCCTACTTGACATTATCGTACGGCAACGGGCCCGGTTTCCGTGCGCACACAGAGGCCGGCATACGCGAGGACATCACCGAAAACGATTACCGTACGTTCTTGAAATTTTCGTAAAAACAAAGGATTTGTGTTTGTGCAACGTAAGGTATATTGTCCTTTGTTTGAAACAACTACTAAATATTTATTTATTCTTAGATGTACGACAAAAAGTAGAAGTTTCTGACTCTGTTCACTGGTATTACAGATGAAATAAACTACTGTAGCCAGTATGTAATATACATAGGATTGTAACTTTTAACTATTTTCCATATTTAACATACTTCTAGGAGACGCGATGTTCCGGTTCGAAGCGCTGGTGCCGTTGGTGGAGGAGACGCACGGAGGCGACGATGTAGCGGTGTTCTCTCGCGGCCCCCACCACTCCATGTTCTCCGGCCTGTACGAGCAAAATCACATCCCGCACCTGATGGCATACGCGGCGTGCCTCGGTCCCCCGCCGAATGCATGTCAAACTACTTCTACTTAATGCTGCTGATTCAATAAAGTTCAGCTTGATGGACGATGTGTCTATATATAAAAAAGTACTAGACTGTACTTACTCGTACGAGAAGTGTCCTACACTCTTATAATCGAGCATAACAGTACATATTTGCGCACACGCTCGTGTCGTTGCGCTGGCACAAGGGTCGGCCCTGCCCTGTTACTTCGTTGCTAGCTATTCATAATGTCAAGCTAATCGATACCATAATGCTTAATTTAATGCTGATGTACTTTCCTATCTCGTACCTGTGTTATATTATAGACATCTGTAATCAGGAAATTGTATTTTTACATCAATTGCAAAGTTTTAGTCCCAAGTGCGCGTCATTTGCTATTCTTATCTATATATATACTTTTATCTGTATATTTACTATACTATATGTTTATCTACTACTATACTACACCATATATATGTGGTGTAGTATATATATGTATGTATCTGATAATTTTAACTAAGTTAGTGAATTACTGTGATAGAGCTATGATTAGATATAGAACAGCTGGCTGGAGCGAAACTACGGTTTCATAGAAAATCAGCATTAGATATTACCCTGAAATTGACGGGAAGCCGAGGGGTTGAAATATGACAAGACACTTATGTCTCTCGAGTTGCAGGCGATCCTGGGCAGCGTTATAATCTGGCCGTGAGTTTTCTCTACTCGTTAGCTTCTCATACCATAAAAAATAAATATTTTAACAGTTTAGATATTGTAGTATTTTCTCGTATTTTTAAAAACTACCAGAACGCGGGCAAAATGTGGAACATAAAAATAATACTCATTTAACAAAGGAAGATGGTATTTGTTTACTTTTAAGAAAAAGGTGATTTTATAGATGATTTTATAGAAATAGATGATACTTGATAGACGATTTTGTCTTGATAAAATCTAAACTGAAGTAAGACACATAAAAAACCTCCTAACCTAAGCATACCTTAATATAATAACATCACAGACCCGTGCATGAATGTGGTACACATTTCAGTTCATGTTGTAAGCTCTTGTCTTTACATGTTTAACTGTTCAGCGAGTACAAGTTATGTCTAATACCAGTGCATGCAAAGCCTATGGTGAAGTGCGGACAGTAATCAAATGTCGATAACATGTCGATAATTAAATATTAATGTCGTAAGTATTAACTACGACTGACGCACACTTTGCCAATAATACAAATCACTCGTCGTTATAAGGCACAAAGTCTGTTTCCGCTTCGTCGATGCAACACTATTGATTAAAAGTGTAATTAGCAACGTGCACAGCCCCTCACAAATGGTGCGTTGCACTTCTGTCAAATTGAAACATTACGAAAATATCATTCGTCAAAATTTCCCCGAAGACTGTGGGGTCCGGGCTCGGGGCGGCCGGGGCATCCCTGCCCCGCGAGCGCCGGGGGTGGCGCGCGGCGCGTCCCGGGCGCGGCGGCACTCCGGCAGTGGCGAGCGCCTACCCTCGCAGAACGTGCGCCTCAAGCCGCTCCACGCTGCCGACCTAACCGGCGAGCTGAAACTTTCGTCGCGAGCTTCACCCGCCCGATACTGGGCATGTTCTTAACCGCTTTACAAACTTGTGCGTGTATTAATGCTATGTTAACGCACCAGTACGAGTGATTTGAGCTACTTGGATTCAGTGCATTTTTGTCGTTTGTGTCAGTGTTCTAACATATATACGTTTCTAGCAGTGAATAAGGTGCCCAGTCGGAACTTTCGCTAGTTCAGGTAATTTTAATTGCCTAACAATTCTGTTTAAAAATTAAATTTACTTGAAAAACCGTTTAAAACACCAGTGTCGATATTGGCACCCAGCGCGGGGCCTGCACGAGACTAAGCCGCAACTTTATTTTATTACTATGTTACGGGCAGTGGCCAAACATTACAGTTTTTTGCAAGGGTCTGGTAACTAGTAACGTGGCATTGTTAGCCAGAAACTATTTGTTTAATTTTATGGTCTTTAATTTGGTGCTCATCATTTATTTTAATGGTCTGCTGGACATTAAATTTGGTGCTATTTTAAAGTTAAGTCAATTAATTTGTGGTAAGATATTTTATGTAGTTATTCAAATAAATAATAAATTAACTTACATCTAAATAACACATTTACAATGTTAGAGAGGCTCGAATTGTCTTTAGCTTTTACACATTAACTAGTCAACAGTTATTGAGACCACAGAAAAAAGAGATAGAGCTCTAATTCTTAAAAAAAGTCAACAGACAAGGGATGCCGGCATCGTTCACGGGCAACAGATATAAATGTACTATATTCTTCGTCAAGGTAGGTGTCAGCCCTACCTGCAAGTATTATTGCGATTTACTTCTCAACTTGCAAGTTGTACTTTGCCAGTTAAGAGCGTAAAGAATAGCTATTGGTTTTACTTGACATTTTATCGTAACATCAACATGGAAAAGTGTGTGTGGTGAGTAATGTATGGCCATTGATATGTTGTAATCAATGTGTGTGGCGAGTCGTTTGGGCGCATGACTTGCATCTAATGGTGCTCCACTTGTAACTTGGGACAGTTGTTTCCAGCAACACCAATATGCAGGAGCATATATTGAATAGAAATACTCAAAATGACCCAAAATACGTAAGATACAACGAAGTTAGGTTGTTTGAATTAAGTCTCATATCCTACAGAAACAGCCTGAAAATTTACTGAACAAAGTCCACCGTTGTTGGTTAATTTTTTAATAATACTTTGAACATTGCAAAAAATGATCTAGGCATTTAATTGTTACGCATGCAAACCTTGATTACAAACTGTACAAAAACAGATCAGTAACAACATCTACATACAATGTACGTTCGCCATTAAACGTAAAAGTTTGGCGGGTATACTATGTACAAATGAACTTACATCGTGTCTTGAACACCGTTGTTGAAGTGTTGCCAAGTTAAATGTATGGGTATTACTTATTTTGAATCTCTTCGTCATTTGGAGTACTATTTAAGTTTACACAAATCGGGATAGGTACCGAATCAAAAATATGTTTTGCAAAGTATTATTAAATATTATATAATAGGCTTTAACACCTTCATTCTAAGGAGAGGCCTAAGTCCAGCTGTGGGCTCTTAAAGGCTGTCTATATGATGATGATAAGCTTTCTAAGCAAAAAACCTTTAACATAAGTGCCTCGAAATATGGCTAAATATTATACAGGATAAATGAACACACAAAAACAACAAGCACGCGACTTAGTAGTAGTAAGTTACATCGTACTATATCGTAATATATCACAAGTAATTGAGCACAAAAAAACAAAATTTTGAATCATAAAAACTTCAAAACTGTCGAACATGATCAACTATTGGTAATGTGGACCAATTTTTAATTTAAACATGTTTTCAGTCACTGTATTCTTGATGGATTGTTTTCTTATGTTGGCATAACATCATCTTTTAAATTGGTGACTTATTGTTTGTACCGACTTAACAAAAACACATGGGCAAACCATTAGACACTTAGCTTTATTGGAGCCTTAAACAGCCAAGCACAATGGATGGTCACGACAGATCGTGGACATCGACAGCAGAAAGCCAATTCTCGTAATAAAGTTCGATCACAATTCTTTACCGATCAATTTTCGTTCTCGCGACTGTCACAAAAGATATTTTCGTAATGAAATACTAAATTATTACTAAGACTAGCAAATATCGATTCCATTTTGTGGTACAATTTAATATAATAGCATATCAGTCAACGTTTAATTTTTAATATTTTACTACCAAAATACTTTTAACCACATTTGTGAGATCGAACCTGAGTAGTTACTGAACATTTTACGACTTTGTTACGACAATTGACCTTCAACTTAAAAGTACACAGACTGTTTTCGATATGTCCAACGTAAAGCCGTATTGTTTGTCCAAAATTTTACTTCGGCCGGCATAGTGCGGGAAGGTTCAACAAGACTCTCGAGCTGTTATTGAATAGTGTAACCGTATATTAATTGAAACTCAGAAAATAATTTTATTTTTAAATGCATTTAGAATTTTATTGATAATAACTAAATTATAGTAACAAAGTAAACTTTTGCTTTCAGTTGTTTGATAAAATCGTGCATTTAGCATTCCATGTGATTTTTTTAATCGGTTTAGTTTTTATTGAGTGCCTTTAAAATGCGCTTACTTACTTATTTTGTAATAAAATGTAATGAATGTAGTCTACAGTATTAACGCTGAAAAGGTTGTCGATAACTGTCACGAATTAAGTAAAATAAAAATATTTACTTAAAGTCATATACTTGAGAATTCCTTTTTTAACAAAAAATAAGTGTAAACGAGTTTACACGAGTGTAGTTATAACAATTATCACTCTGGTTAATTCTTCTATGATGTACATAAGGATATTACGGGTAAACCGTTATTTACTCCACATACAGAAACTAAACCACCACCACCCGTGGACATCATAAGAACCATTTTATCGAGTAAATTAGTCAGAACCACAACAATGGAGAAAGAACGTAAACTTGTAACAAATCCTATACCAAGTTTATGCGCCAGCGTGGTACATTGGGCCAAATTCTCATTTCGAAAGGGATATTTTTATCCAATAGGGGCTATCGAAGATGATGGTAACAAAATATAATCAAGAGATGTAAGTAGATAAAGATTGGTGGCTATTCAGTGTTCCTGCCAGTTACATTGAAACAATTGTTTTCATCTTATACGTTTAATAGTATAGAACTAAAATTAACAATACATACACAATACAGCACTATAAACAGTACAAAAAAAAGAAAATAAAAAGTAAAATTAAATATTCACATACAATACAACACAACTAATACAATACAGAAAAAACAACACAGAAATCTGTTAATTTTTAACCAAAATGATTACTTAAAACGCACCAGACGACCTTTGAGAATTCATTCAGGGAATACGGAAACAAATCAATACGGTCCACCATATTAAGCACATGTAGTGCGTGCGTGAGCGGGGCGCGCTGCAGCAGGTTGGTGAGCGCGCGCGTTACCTCCAGCAGCCTCGAGCGCTGCTGCCGCGGTGCGTACTCTCTCGGCGCGCAGTCTAATCTCCCACAGGATGACTGGATTGTGTATGTAGCCACGAAGCACTTTAAACATGTAAAGGGTTAGAGCTACCTCCCTCCTCACTTCCAACGTATAGTATCCCACGATGTCCAAAACAAACAGTGTTAGATACAACAAAGGGTATCTGGATACACACTAAAAAGTTTACGGTATAAAAATCATAAAAAGTTGTTTTGTATACGTTCTAACATTATTTTTTTATTTATTTACGGATGGTGATCAGGTGCTGGAATTGTATTCTAGGTGGCTTTTGACTAATGCCTCGTATAACACGCTCAAAGCTGTGATATTTGTAAAATGATTTGCCTATGTCAAAGGAAACCTAGGTTTTTTTTCTGTTTAAGAAAAGTAAGTTGACAAATACTGTCTTCACATGACATCATTTATAATAAAATTAAATGAGGGATCGTTACTTTTTTCAACATAGTAAATTTTGACACAACACTTGATTGGATGCCCTGTGTGATGAGAGTAGGATGAATAAACACACAAAAAACAAATGATAAAAAAATATTAGAGAAAGTCTACTTAGAGTATCACCCAGATAATATGTAATTGCGTAAGGACATTCTGTAGGTTGTCAGATGAATGGAAATTGGCAAATGCCAGAGAATACGGTAAGGAGTGAGCAGTGAAATGATGACGGGTAGAGTAGTAAAGAATAGATACCCATGGAATGAATAGGATTGGTAACACTGTATTTTTAACCCATGGCCAGATGGATAATTCATCACGTAGACTTTGGTGACGGTTGAGAAAAGCACCACCCCATCTCTTTACGTGGGTGTCGTAAAAGTTGACTAAGGGATAGTACACCAGAGGATGAACAGCAGCGTCCTACTGAATACAACATCTCACTATGATCGCCAACTCGTATGCCAAGCGTGGCGATTATGGCATTAATTGGGGTATGCCTATGTCCAACAGTGGACGTCTTCTAATCTTTTACTTACAACCTTTTACTTATACGTTAACCTTTTGATCCTACCCGTGTTGTTGTTGATCGATTGTCGTTCCACCTATTGTTTGAAATGTTTTTGAGCTTTTCCGACTACTTATTTTATTATAAATATTGATATTGTGTTTTACATTTATTTTAAAACTTAATGCACGTATGGTACAATGATGGTCTTAACGGCATGGACTCAGTTGACCCAGTTTCAGGTGATGTAGAAAGTTGATGTAGAATTCGTTCATTCAATCCAGAATGAACGAATTTTATCGTTTGTGCAAATAGAAATGCTACTTTTTTACAAACTTTTATTTAATTTGCAATGTATGTTTGTTCGGGTGAAATCTTGCAACTCGATTTTGACGAAAAAGGCTTTAACTGATTGAGCTGTAAGCTTGCATGCGTATGTATATCAAGTGACAATGCAATGTTATAATGATATGAACCTGACTTGGTGATGAGACTGGCAGGTAGCCCTAGGAGCTCCGTCATAAAACGATATAACCCCATCGAGTTTGATCTCGTACGGTTCGTCTTGACGTGTACTTTGTCTCTAAATAGTAACCACGGTCTGATAATAATGCTGTAAGTGGCCATTAGTGGTCTTCCATATTAAAATGACATAATTTCATCGAATTTGGGCTCGCTTGATGTCCTGACATGCACGTTATTCCTAAATGATAACCAGGGTTGGATGATCAAGCTGGAAGGTAGTCATACTATCAGTAATTATCGACGTAATCGTATCGAGTTTAGGCTTTTTTGATTCCCCTTGATGAGTACTTTAGTCCTTGATAATAACCATATGTAACACCATCAGATTTGGAAAAATAAGTTTGTTCCATTTGTTATAAATGTCTATTCCATGATGAACAGATTGAGAAACTTGTTCCGTGACAACTACAAAGTAAATAAAATTTCTTTAAAAATAAAGATTTAAATAAAAGCTTAAATGTGTCAAAAAGCATAAAGTAAACATTTCGTTGGAAATTTTCCTTTCGTTCGTTCACTTAAAGTGTTATAATACAATTTACAATTACATAAAATGTTGTCGATTGAGAAAGTTCATTTTGCTTGAAAATTGCTTGGATTGTTTTTTTTATACTCATCTCATATTTAAAAATATGCTGTTTCTCTTCATTGTTGTAAAAAATTAGCAACATTTATTTGTTTAAAAGACGTATCCTCTAAAAGACCGTTACATTGGACTTCACTTATTTATTTTTTATAAGCTACATCAATAATATACAGAAACGGTCTACGTTAGAAGCTGAAAATAAAAGTTTATACTCGTACGTACATACATATATCCATTTTAGATATACACAACATTTTTTGTAGAGAACATTAAAAATGATACAATTTGAATACAAAGCAATTCCCTTCGTTTTTTTTAAGTTTAAGAGTCGACATCATTCGAGTGGAAAATTAATTAATATTTCTTAGCTGGAAAGGATTGATGCAGAGGTGACAGTCGTCGTGGTAACTGTGTAAGCCTTACACTGTCACGATGACTGTCATACCTTTTACGTCCCCAAGTGGGGTGTGGAAAACCATCTCACAAGCTCGCCATAGTGTGGGTCACCATACTGCATTGTCTGCATTTGCAATGAGTATGGTGACTACAACTCTTAGCAGGCTCTTAATATATATAAAGGAAATGTGGTATGTTTGACCTGTGTGTATCAATACATGTCCATCTGTATATTCTCGCAACTTCTAAACTTACAGTAAGTTTAGATGTCGAGTAGAACTATCTTCGTTCTTTTGATGAAATGATATTGATAAATTTTACTACTAGAAATAAATAATATAAGTAGATATTTATAAATTATATACCGTACAAGTACCTATGCATTCAGTGCGTTGACGGATTAACAGTACGAAGTGTCACCAGCCCTGTTCAATGCGTGGGTATCGTGGGAACTTATTGAGGGAGCAAACCCTCTTACTATATAGGTTCATAAACTAAACTAAACAGATTTATGTTAAGATTAAAAAATAAACAAAAGTAAACAAATTATTTAAAGTATTAATTTAAAAACATCCCATTTGTTTACAGTTAAAAATTAAATGCAAAATTCGTAAATATTGTATTGTATTGTTTTATAATTTGTATTGTAAAAAAAATATGAAAACCGATGTGTTTACCTAATTATCGCTTAGCATGCTGTGGGCGTAAACATAAAATGTGTCAATAAACAGTGGTTTTGATTTTAGATTGTATCAAACAGTGGTTATATTGTGGCGATGACAGCATCTTGCCGATCAACTAAATTGGTTTAACTTGTGACGTGTGACGTGATGTTTGTTGCAGCGTCAGCCGTGATGTGATTGGACGCTGCGCGTGAGTGCGCGTCGCTGAGATGTGCACGTAACGCGAGGGACGACAGAGCGACATGGCGGACGATAACACCATCATCGAAGGCACAGTCAAATTCCGCGACGGGAAGAAGGTGAATGATTATAATTACTAAGGAACCCAAATGAGGAGTATAGTTGTCTGTGCCGGCGGTTAATATTTGGACCATTTGTATTAATATTTTTAACCTTTAGCATTGTGTGTTTCGGAATGTGTAACTTTAATCACAAGTAGTTTGTTTTCTCAATAGTTAGTACACGATATAATAAATGCGGGACACAATCACCTCATTTTCCTGAACTAGAGGTCTGTCTCGGATGATTTATGATTTTTTTAGTAATAAAACCAAAAAAATGGCACGTTGCTGTCCAGTGGTCGACAATGTCTCTGGTATACGTTAAAACTTAATTTTAAGTAAAGTTTACAATATTTTTAGTAGTGTAAAACTTGTCGTGTAAAAATATCACATACTCAGACAGTCCTCTCGACTGTGTGAGCGTGTGTTTGCTCAATAACAAACACTTGCTTATTTTTGTGCCCGAGTTTAGTTGTAAAGAATTCTCTCCACTATTAACAGTAGATATTAGGTAGTTAGTTAGAAATACAAAAAATAAATGATACCACTACAGTCTCCTCGACGGACTTTGACAACTATCCTACTGAGGAAAACCCTATAAGGTCTAATAAAGTTGGGCGTCTGTTAAACAGCAGGGGACTGCAACGCAGACTGGCGAAAGATGATCCCCTCACATTCAGAAAAATACGTGGTGAATGAGAACACGGAGAGTGCATTTCTTTCCGACAGAGCAGCACTCACTGATCTTTACATATTTAAAATACGATAGTGCACATGTGACTTAGTTAATATTTACTAATATCTATCTTATATCTTTTTTTTTTCTAAATTGAATAGTTTGTGTGAGACACTGATATTGATGAACTTCTAAAAGAGAGAATGATAAATTAAAAAAAATGTATGATGTACATACATTACAATGTAAGTTTCTACCGAAAATGGATTTGAACGAGATCTAGTAAGTAGTTTCTTTTTAATATTTCTAGATCGCTGCTACGGAACCCTTCACGGCGAGTCCGACTAGCACTTGACCACTTTTCATCCTTCACTTTCGAAGAGAAATAATGACTTATTTCTTAATTAAGCACCTTAAATATATTGTTGTTGCACGATACCTTTTAAACGAATATTTTTGAAGATATTGTAAATTTAAAATGCAGTGTCAAAGCAATTGCAGCGGTACCCCCTCTGGGTGCCGGCCGATACCTTTTCATTAGCAGTGATCGCACACGTTTATCGGGGATCTCTAGCGAGGAAAATAACAATACTTAATAAAAAAGTTACGAAAAATTAAAACAATATCTATATTCAAAATCGTATAATAAAATACATAATATTTAAATACTAAAGTAAATTCTTTTTTAAGATAATACGTGTTTCTAAGTGCGGCATTTTTTTCGAAACTGTGTTGTCTACTGACGAAAGAGCTATGAACGTCGATGTAAATAAAGAAATTCCGTAGTATATTTGGCAGCATTGCACGCCTGTGAAGTTAAGGCTGGTCACTAGTTAATGGCTAAAAAAGTAAAAATTAATTAGAATTTCAAAAACTAAAATAACAGTCTTTTGCAAGGAGCCGAACTAAAGAGCAGAAATTATTATTTTATTATTAAAAGCCTGGGGCGCTTTTCAAGATATTTTATATTATAACAACTTTTCTTTTATTAAAATCTGACAATGAATTGTTTACAACAATTGCCATATATGATGAAATGATTTTAAATACATTGTACGATGATTTTCAGACAGAGAATACTAAACCTTAATACCGCCTTCGTACTCGAAGTACTTAAATAAAGTGTGAGTGAATAAATGAATAAATATTTAGGTGTAACATAAAGTCACGTGTTACGCAGACGACACGCTTGTGACGGCGTGTGGCAAGACGCACCGTGAGGCAACCCTGAGGGCCACGGCCGGTGTTACCCAAGTAGTGCAGCGAATCCGCCGGCTGGGTCTCGAGGTGGCTTTGCATAAATCCGAAGCCTTGTTCTTTCACGGGTCTTGGTGGAAGTCACCTGATGGACTCAGCCTCATAGTAAGAGGCATTTGCATCGGTATCGAGCCCTCTACGAGGTATCTGGGGCTCGTACTTGATGGCCGGTGGATCTTTGGACATCACTTACGAAATCTGGTCCTCAAGTTAGTTGGTGTAGCGCGTGCATTGGCACGTTTGCTGCCGAACATGAGGGGACCCGATGACTCCTGCAGGAGACTCTACGCTAGAGTTGTGTGGTCCATGGCCTTTTATGAAGTCCTGAAGGCCAGCAATGTAGCGTTACTACGATGGCCACAGCGAGTGCTGGCCATCAGGATTGTAAGGGGATACCGTACGATCTCCTTTGAGGTGGCGAGTCTCCTGGCCGGCACTTCACCATAGGACCTGGAGGCGAGAACCTTTGCAGCTCTTTATCAGTAGCGCAAGGAGGCACGGAAGTTGGGTAGGAGTCCTGAGAATCGTGAAATCGAACATCAGAAATCCCAACTCCGCCAGGCCCTCATGGACTAGTAGGCAGAACGACTTGGGCAACCAAACGCTGGGCACGTCCTCGTCTCGGTGGTAAGACTCGTCATTTAGGATTGGCTAGCTAGCTAGCTAACTTGAGAGGCATCACGTGACTCTCTCATACCGGCTGACGCAGGTGATCATTGGAAAAGGATGTTTCGGAGATCACCTGTGTCCGATCCATAAGGAGCAAACATTTGAGTGCAATCACTGCAATGGCCGGGCCGTGGACACAGCGCTCCACATGCTGGCAGAATGCTCGGAATGGATGGAGCAGAGATGTGACCTCGCGGCGGCCAGCAGAGTGGGGATTCTCTTGCACGGTAACATGATTGCAGCTATGATATGAAGCGAGAGCGCGTGGAGCTACATCGTCTCTTTCTGGGAGCAGGTAATATGCTTGCGATGGAGATGGCGGATCGGGGCCGGGAGAGGTTTAGAACTCTTCCGGTCCGCCAGGTCCGGCAAAGGGACAGGCACTGCAGGAAACTTAGATTGTGAGAGATCGTTAAACGATATCCATCCTCTAAAAGCGCAGGCCTGGAGGTAGCAGGTGAGAGAATCTGTCACCCTAGCAGAAGCAGGCCGGGGTTGCGCTGCAAGCGCTACCGACGGCGACCGTCCTTTTGGGGCAGGAAGAAAAGGGAACATGGGAGATCCCACACGGGGGAGGGGGCATCTACAAACCTTACTGACCCGTGGTACGTCGGGGTTCCCAGAAGCCGGACCGCCCAGAATAGTATTCACCTCTGGCGCACTCAGCGATTATTGGCGGTTAGAGCCACACGCGGTTACCGCATCGTGTCGACGGCGGCGGGCGTCTTAGCAAGAACTCCTCCGTGGGATGTAGAGGTGGAAATGCTCGCCAAAGTTTAGGGTAGTGGCATTAGGCTTCCGCCTGAAGAGGTACGCGAGTGGCGTGAAGCTGCTCATCGAGTCACGATGGCACGTTTGTCGTTCCGGTTGGAGATTCAACGTGCTGGTTTTACCGTCGTGGAGGCTTTCCAGATGGTCATCGTCTACTGAGCAGGGCGGCAGTACGAGACCCTTACCTTCCGGCTGACGCAGGTCCTTTCCGGGCATGGCTGCTTCGGGAAGTATCTGCACTCGGTCACTAGGAGGGAATTGACTCCCGCTTGTCACTATTGCAGTGAGGACTCGACCCAACACATGCTGGCAGTTTATTCCGTCCGGGTGGCGCAGTGTGGGGTCCTCACTGCAGTAATTGGAGGTGATCTCTCGCTACCGGTCGTCATACGCTCCATGACCGGTGGCGACAGTTATTTTACCACGGTCGCAACCTTCTGCGAAAACGTAATTTCGTGGAGGCGTGCTTACCAGCGCCTCATGTCGCCCTGAGTGTGACCGCGGGTGGACAGAATGATTTTTCCCCTCCATCTGCTACAGAGGCTACCAGCAAGAAGAAGACGTACGTGTGTGCCGTATGTTGCCTAAATAGAGAGTTTATCCGCAGACGGTGCCCGCTCAAGCAGGCAGGCACTAAGAGGGGTTTGGAGGTCGTAATAATTGTTCCCTGGTTCCTCCTATCTCAGGTGCAGAGTGGCACACCGTGTGTTTTTAGTTGGTCCGGTGGTGTATCAGCACCACCCCGCCGTAATGCCCGGTGGGGAGATGGCCCGAGGGGGGTTTCCACGCGTTATAAAAAAAAAGATGAGATTTGATTGTTATAAGAGTTTACATCGTGTGCAAACACTTCTCAAAAGCTACTTATTTCTGAAAATAGATAGATTAAAATGCATCAAGACCAAAAGAATAAATAACAGAATTTCATATTAATATAGAAAAATTAGAAAAAAATAGCGATTATTTGTGACCCTGATATTTCGAAATCGATCAATTAAGACACTATTTAAGGATGTACACTTAGAATATAACAGTATTCAACTACTTGTTGTAATGAATTGTAATTTAAATATGTGTCAAGTATTAACTAAGGCTATATGGTTTGTTCACAGTGGAAGTCGCGGTGGTGCGTGATGCGCAGACTGTCTCCCGTTGCTGGTAAGTGTGCATTGCCCGTGACACTATTCCAATGAATTATACTTATGCGTCGTAGTTTTACTGTAAAGTGTGAGAATGGTCAGTAACTTTGTGTTTAAAACGTTTGCGGCACCCAATTTTTGGTTTTAAATAGCTAGGTATAAATTCTCTGTAATCATGGCTTCTTAGGTCTCACCTATAGTATATAATTGTATGATAAACACGAACTAGGAGATCGTTTCCCTCTGTGTCAATGTATTTATGAGTATGTAGTTATAGTGGTGGTAAGGCCCGCTATGTAGGATTAGTTTGAGAGGCAACGATGGTCGGACCATAGACACCGCGCTCCATACACTGACAAAATGTTTAGAGTGGGTCAAGCAGAGGCGTGGCTTAGTGGTGGGTAAGAGTTGACGACGCTCAATAAAGACGTTAGGACGGCGCACTGATTGTAATGGTGATACGGATCGTGCGAGGCTACTGCACAATCTCCTATGGGGCGGCGACGATTCTGGCGCGATTCCGCCCTTCGACATTCTGCCCGACACGGACGCGATGGTCTATCACCAAATTCGTTTTCGGTCGCTCGAAGGCGGCGGCGTTTTCTTGATGGAGCCTCAGGATGTTTTCTTATAAGTAACAAGAGAATAAAAGTCTCTAGAACCTACTTTGACTTTTACCCCGCCCCAAGAAGATATGTAATAATTAAATATTGACCAGAGAGCATTGTACACAATTTTGAAGGTCTGAGACCTTCTGGTCTGAGAGGTCTGGAGGTCTGAGACCATTACACAATTTTGAAGGTCTCAGTACGCAGTTTCATTAACTGTCTTATAGATATTATTAACCAATTGTCCCTTCATACTTGCACACCAGAACAGACATGATGTATTATTATCAACCTACCGACTTTTTAAAACTGTGTCTACAGATTCTGTTGCAACGTCTTTCATTTGAAAGTGTTATAATATTTTTGTTAAAACTTGAGCTAATACCCAATCAAGTTTCAGCAATAGCAAAGGTGTTCAATTGGATCTATTCAAAGCTATCTAACCAATCGACTGCAATTTGTTAGGATAATTATAATAGAATTAAATTTACTATTGGTGAGGCGTGCCACAGGAGGTACGAGTATTCTAGGGCCAAATTTTTTCTCATCTCCATAAATGAACTATACGACCTTAAAATCCACAACGCCAACATAATATCGTTCGTGGGTGACACTGCTATAACTCTTGTGATGGTGCTTAACTGGCTCAATAGTCTGCCCTGCTTATACATTAAGTATAGCCTCTCAACTCCCTCATCTCAATTACTTCAATATCAAACTCCTGTCACCCATGTACGAGTAGAGTACTTAAAACGAATGGGTGTGACATTGGATAAAACCTTAGTTCAGTGTTATTTTTATCTAAAAATGTTTGTACCGTACTTACTATGAGATCTCATATAAGAATTAACTTCATTAACTTTAATAGCTAATATTTCTGCATGCAATTTACTATAGATGAGACAATTGTAACTATTACGATGTGAAAGGGATTTTACAAGTATGGGTTATAGGGATGGATTCGGAAGTGTAAGCAATAGTTCAAACTGGCCAGGGTCGTATCGGTCAGTAAAAGGTCTTGCTCGACAATTACGTCAATCCATTAAATCCTCTATAAACATTCTTACGGCCAGAGTCCGGTACCTCATGTACACATTTATGACGCTTCGAAAAGTTGCTAATTATTCCGTTGCACACAATTATTACGCAACGGTCTATTATTATACATAGTATTCATGTTGGGGTAGTGGAGTTAAAACGATTATAAAATCGTTAGAGATAGAACATAGAACAGTATTTAAAATGTGTACTTTACGCCCCATCATATTTCCTAATATTTAAATGTAAGGTGTAAGAGTATTAAAAAATAAGACAACACTACCAGTATATCATACAAATATTTCTTCTACAACACTAGAAAACGCCATACAGAACCATTCATAAATGTAGTAAAGGCAAAGTCTGTACCACATACGTTTCCATCTTTCTTGAAAGATTCTTTGAGTATCTTGACCCTTCTTTGTACATATTTAACATAACAAAATAAATAAGCATTGTCCTGTACACGAGTTAACGTATTACAACTGTAAGAAAATAACATCTTTGTTTTTTCTCCAATATTCATACGAAGAAACAGAAAAAAGTTCTGATTATATTTTCGACAAGCAATCAACATACACTATATTAACTCACCACTGACCCATCACACACATACGTATGTAGTTGTTAATTGGATACGATTACATGTGCTCTGTAAAATTCGCTCCTATTAGGTTTTAGTGTCTTTTTACCTCGTGAAACATTTGATATACCCACTTATTAAAAATATGCTTAACCACGGTCATCAAAAAGACTTTGCAATATTATTGTTACTATTGTGAAATATTTATTGTTATATATTGATCATCTTCTATAATTATTTGTCTTTAAAAATTATATTGTATTTGTTGTCCACAGTTCTAATTTTACCTTCAGTTAACTTTTTATAATTAGCATTTAAAATTCTTATATTTGAAAAAATAAAAATATCAGTTTATATTCCTTAAAAAAAATAAGAAACAATATATCTTAGCGCCATAATTTATCTAGGTAGGTGCCTGCGGTTATAAAACTGGGCTCATATTTTTGTATAATAGAGTTAATTCTGCTATATGTATGTTTCATAATTTTTCGAGAATTGTTTATATTATAATAATTTCATGTATTAATTTTGGCATTATTATAATATCGATGGAAATTCAAATAGCCTCAGCATATTATGGCATTCTTATCTAAACGTTACCACAATCGTCGTATCTTCACTGTCCTTAATTTTTCGTTCTAAACTAAAATAAAAAATCTAAAATAACATATGCAAAACAAACGTATGGGCATTTCAAAATTAAATAAATTAATTTTAAGCCCATATGCCTTTTTTAGAGGGCTCTAACAATCTCACAAAAATATTTTGAAAGTCGACCGAAAGTCGACCTGATCGCTACCCAGCCGTGGCGGTTAGCCATCCCATCGGATTGTGAGAGTGTAGGAACAGAGAGTGCACCTGTGCTTTTGCACTCACTTGTGTATTATAATTGGCTGGTGTCTGTTGAGACTGGCAGCCGCAGTCGAAATCAGTTAGGAGTACAACATAATGTATAACGTACGTATACTGACATACAGTGATTTGCAATCTTTAAAAATAAATAAATTCTAACCGAATATATTTTGTATTAACGGAAGTAGTTAAATATTGATTCTGTTGGTAATCCGGTGGTAAACAATGATGTACATTGGTACACGTTGATAGTTCCTAGTCCACTTTGTTGTGTAATACAGAGCAACTACTAGAACACACAACAACCGTTAAATCTATTTACTATTTGAAGTTAGGTTATTTGAAAATAATCGTTAGAAAAAATATATATGTGTTGCCTCACTCCAATCCAGATACTCCATTACAGATAAGCATAATAAGAATGTTACACTTTTATTGATTTCAAAACTAAACGTACGCTTTAGAAACATACTTTAACAAAATTGGTGACAAATTTTAATGAATACGTGGTAATAATATAATTAGGCCGGCACGCCGTGTTAAATGTGATCATTAGAGACGTGTGGCCGGCGCAGCGTGTTGGGCGCTGCGCCTGTCATTTGCATCACAATTAGTGGCGCGGCGCACGGTGCGATGAGGCGCCCGCGCGTTAATTAATGACTGTTCACCGACCAAATGTCACGGCTCATGGGCGGCCGTGTCGAAGCGGCTATCGACTTCAGCGAACACTTCGCTTCAACTATGTAGTCTACTAGATAACAATAAGTGCTTAAGGGAGATAGTGCGTGGATAGAATGATATACTGTTCATTTAATTTTCATTTTTTTATGCAGGTCAAACTAAACCGTAATTTGTTGCTTTAATAAATGGACCTAATATTAACTTTTAAGTCCCACATTGACATGTAACAATTGGAAATCGTAATATGATATATATTTAAGACACTGAGCCATACAGCGGATAATATAATATAGCTTTTATTGTCAATTTACAAATATTGCAGTACATTGCAAGAATATTTGCTTCTTATTTTATAATCTGTGTAAAGTAGCGATAGTTCCAAATCTCTAATGAATTACCCGTGATCAATAAAATTATTAATTTAAAAATAAAAAACCTAATAGCATAAAAATAATTAATAATAACTAAGAACTTTAAATAAATTCAAAAGTAAAAAAACAAGTTCAGTTCAGAAGTGTAGAAAGCAATTTATTTACTACAACATTAAATACTTTAATTATCAATACTAACATTAAATGAAAGAAATAAAAAATTGTAATACAGATCAAATTGGCTGCAACAGTCGGGACCCATTTAGGACAGAATGATTATAGTTTAGATTATTTATGGGATCCCGACCGTCGTAATCACATTGGGGTTTTTTATTTTTAAATTTATTTTTTATTTTAAATTATAATGATTATTTTAAATAAGATTATAATAAGATGGAGAATTTCTCAATTTTATGTTATGTTTGTTGTAAATTTCGTAAACTCATTCTTTATAGAAATGTTCATCACGTGTGTATTTACTTATGTACATTTATCAGTTTGACGTTCACCATCCTACCTAGTCATCTGCGGGTATTTTATATGTGCAGATAAATGAATAACGTATTTCTTAAATTGAAAAAGTGTTCATGATATACCATTTTAAAATGCTTTTTAGCAATAATAAATAATACTCGTATACCCATTTAGCAGTAACCAAAAAAAAATATTTTGTTTTTTTTCTTGTCGACTGTCTAATAACACTTTGGTTATTAAAACAAATCCAACGATATGTTAAGTAAATAAGCCCGTGCAGCAGTTTGGACGATATGAGGTCACAAAGAATATTTACATATACATACAAGGTACACGCGAAAAACATAACTCTTCCTTGACAGTCATATAAAAATGCTACAAATAAAATTAAAAAAACTAAAAAAAACACAAGCACCCTGTAAAGCAGGATGTGAACTAAGGGCTGCGAGCCCGTAGCCCGTACGCCCTACAAAGTTCGACCCCTTAGGAAGTAAAATATTTTTGTGAGATTGTTAGAGCCCTCTAAAAAAGGCATATGGGCTTAAAATTAATTTATTTAATTTTGAAATGCCCATACGTTTGTTGTTATTAAGCATTTCGATCGACTTGGCGCTGGGCTGTTATTAAGCATTTCGATAATCCGAAAAACTCGGTAACATGTTTTTGTATGATCCTGGAATCTGAGGTCTTTTAAATGGCAGCAATACACGCTGTTACAACTGTGTACAACTGTTAGCTCGATGATGTCGTCAATGAAGTAAATCTAAAGGTAATTAAATATACAAATGTTTATATAGAGTATTAAGTGCAGCGTCAGTGTGGTGGTTGAATAAGCGGACCCGCAAAAGCACCTATCGTCGCTTCTAATCGACTAACTGTTGAGTATAGAAACTTATTTTTATTTATTTATTTATTTATTTATTTATACATCATGCACTTTATGTACATAGGCGAACTTAATGCCTAAGGCATTCTCTACCAGTCAACCTTTGGGTGATGCAGAGAAAATAGGAAGTAGGTGCGTTTCAGGTGTTGAAAAGAAGAAGTAGACATAACAAACTTTCATATACTAAAATTAATACAAATACATAAATACATACATATACATACTTAAGTTGATGTAAGTCTATATACATACATACACAAATAAATATCATAACAAGTATAAGATGATAATCATGTATTGGTTGATTCTACCAGCTGTTTCAGTAAATACTGCTTCACTTTTTTCTTAAAAGTAAAAGCGTTGCTAGCCATCCTGACTTCGAGGGGAAGCTCATTCCAGAGAAGAACGGACTGCACAAAGAAAGATGATTTTTCACTTTAAGACACACTGCTATAATTACTACTCAGTAGCGTTGACATATCCAAACTAGTAGTGTACTCGTGTGTGGCACCATTAAAAAAGCGAACGCCCGCGCGGCGCCGGTAACAGGAGCACGATTAACCGCGCCGTGTGTGGCCGCCCTGCGTCTCTTTACGGCTGAACCGCTCTTTGTTCCACTCAGGCCGCGTTTCCGCCAAGTTATAGTCTCATAAACTACAAACAGTGTAATACCCATGACATGCCTCGGCGACAAGTTAAAACAACCGGTCTTAATTGTATATAGTGTAGAAGAAGTTCATTAACAACTCGCAGGGTCTTGCATCTTCGAGATTATTAGTGTGATGGTACAACTGTTAACTCGAGTTGTCCATCAATGATGTCGCGGACACACACAGTAATTATCATTTCATGTTGAGTGCTGAGCAAACTTTTAGGAATTCTCTCAGCAGGAAACAGCTTTAAACCGAAGTGAGTTTTGATGTTAAAACAAACATCCACGTCTGATACAAGGCTAGGAAGTAGAGCGCCGCTGATTTCAGTACAAGCGGGCCGGCTCGACCGGGACAGTACTATCCTCCCACAGAAGACCTACCTAAAGCGCCAGCATCCATGTTGCCGTGTTTCGTTGGTGAGTGTGAGACCGGAGGCCCATTGATGTAGTGGTGACAGTTATCGTGGTAACTGTGTAAGCCTTACACTATCACGATGACTGTCATGCCTTTTACGTCCCCAAGCGGGGTGTGAAAAAGCATCTCACTCTAGTGTGTGTGTCGGTCGGTCTCACTCTAGTGTAGTGGCGGTCTACCGCCATAGTGTGGATCATAATACTACATTGTCTGCATTTGCAATGACTATGGTGACCACAACTCTTGGATTCTATTCATGCTTTCCATCAGGCATAGTAGGGTCACATTGGCAGGCTCTTAATAAAGAAAAAAAACAAAGACGTTGCCGCCCGTTAACTGACATGTTGAAAGCAGGAGTTTAAAGATCTCTGGTATCTTCCTCGCTTTAAGAAAGTTCGCTGCTATATCTTGCATTTTACACGTAGCATCACATCGATCTGTATAAGTACTTGTAGCTCACCAATTCTACAAAATTGGACGGGTTGTCATTTGATTGGTGGTTGTTTTATTGGTAAGTGAAAAACTTTGGTGGGGTACTTGTTTATGATAAATAAATATATTTAATAAATTAACGAATCATAGCAGACAAATTCGTTACTTGTAAAATAAAAGAAAATAATTACGCCTCATGTACACGTTAATGGCACGAGGTTTGAAACGCACCTGACCTCAACTATCAGATGACGTAATACAAACGTCTCTGCAAAGAGACGAAAACACTGACCATAACGTAATTAGAAAGGACATTTCTAAAGAACAACAATATCATACACATTAATTTAACCGATAACGTCTCGCGTCCAACAGTCTCGGATGAGTTGAATAGGGTTCAGATGTGTGGGTGTACCTGTTCATCACGTATTGGATTATTTGTGAGTGGGTGATGACAACCTTTGCAAGTTATGTTTACTCTCATGATGGTATGTTGATAGCATGTATTTGTTGTGCACGTAGATTGCGTGCACCTACAGCTGTACCGTGACTCGAAGGCGCGCTGGGGCGGTGCGGCGAGTAAGGCCTCCCTGTCACTGCAACACTACCTCGGCAGCGAGTCGGGTTTCACGCTCGACAAGCATTCCAACACACTGGCGCTCGTATGCAAAGATCTCGTCGCAATACTCGCCTTCGAGACCCGCGAGCGGCTCATACAGTGGCAGGTATGCGTTATACTAAGTATACTTAAGCTTTTAAAAATTAAATACCTAATCCAACAATGTTCTGTTCGTAAATTTGATACGATATGTCAATTATTTTACTGGATCAACTACGATGCCATGAGCTATTATATCAGAAGAGGGACAGCAGCGTCTTACTGAGCACAGTATCATCTCACTGCACGGACACCACAATACAAGGAATCCTAGTGTGAGGTCTAGAGCTTCCATCCATGTATATTCTATTTTTATGAGACAAAAAATATTATAATTAAATATTATTATTATACTATCTAGGACTAAAGTATTCATCAAGACGAATCAATGAACCCGAAATTCGAGGCGGTTACGTCGATTTTTTACTGCGTTGTTTTATTACAGAATTCCAATGACCATCTTCCATCTTCATTATTAGTTAAGGTTCACGTTATCACAATATTATATTGTCACACAATATACTTGTGCATGTGAAATTTTAACTCAATTGGTTGAAGATATCTGCTTCAAAATTGAGTTGTAACATTCCACCCGAACAAACATAGTAACACTTATATAAACATTACAAATTAAAAAAAGCTTATAAAAATGAGCACAATAACACGTTGAACTTATAGTGCCTCGGTGGCGCAGCGGTAGTGAATGCGACTGCTGTGCTTGAGGTCTCGGGTTCGATTCCCGGATCGGACCAAATGTTTGCATGAACTGCAAATATTTGTTTCGAAGTTTGGGTATTTTCTATGTATAATATGTATGTATTTACAAAAAAAAAGCATATAAGTATTCTATCAGTCAGTCTAGTTATCATAGCACAAGCTCTGCTTAGTTTGAAACTAGATGACGTTGTGTGTCAAATGTCCAAAATATTTATTATTATTATAGAGCCTGTGAACTAAACGATGTAAGTACACTGTGTTCAGGTGAAAGTAAGTGCACAGCTAGGAGAGCCGCGCCATTATTTGGTGTTGGTGGGTGGTGCGGGCGCAGCTAGTGCAATGGGGGTCGGGCCGGTTGTCAGCAACAAGCGACTCCCGGCAGGACCCGCACGTCTGCATTTGCACGAGCGTCGTCTCGCGCTCACCGCTGGAGTACCGCCCAGATTACTGGGTATATGGGAACTTCCACATCTCAGGTACAGCTATATAATTTGTTTTTCAGATGATTTTATGATCATTATTTTTCATGCATGTTCAAAAGCAGAAAGCAAGTAGCAGAAAATAATTTAACTTGTATTTAAAACTTAGCAGTAAAGGTGGAGGATCTGTTTTCATGGTTGCACGTTAAGTTAGTTACTATGGACTGTACTAATATTTATTTTTCAATTTAATTAACGTTACCCTTCACCTTGGGTTGCCTTACAACAATGTAGACGTTACGGTGTGGTGGAGGGGCGGTTCTGCTTCGAGGGTGGTTCGCACTGTGGTAAAGGCGAAGGCCTGCACGTGCTCATCACTGATCAGGCGCACGAGATCTCACGGGACTTCGATCTCGCTTCACAGGGCCGACTGTCGCCCAGACGACGACCAAACAACTTTAGAAGAAATGAAGGTATACTTGAATTCGACTATATTTAGTTATATGTTTACAAAACGTTTAGTGCAATAGTTATATTATTTACTAGTATCAACTATCGTCGTTTTGTTGTCTTATCACATATTTGTTACTGTAAAAATCAGAACTACGGTAAACTCCTAAGCCTTACCGGCTTAATGCTGTTTTGCTTCAAGTAGTTTGCTAGATAGTAGAGCCACGCTGATTTCAGCACGAACGGACCGGCTCGACCGAGGCAGTGTTACTCTCTCATAGAAGATCAACCTAAAGTATTATATATCCCCAAGTGGGCCAAGTGGGGCGTGAAGTAGCATCTTGCTAGGGCACCATAGTGTGTGTCACCATATTGCATTGTCTGCATTCACAATGAGTGTGGTTACCACAACTCTTGCATTCTATTCAGGTTTACCATCAGGCAGAGTAGAGTTACTTTGGTAGGCCTTTAAAATGAAAAAAAACTGTCGAATCTGAACTAAATCCAGGTGATTGCCTCAGGAGAAGCTAATAGGTTCGTAAAAAGAAACCACATAAATTGATCTATGGTAATGTATTTTCATTAACCAACCACTCAATTCCATACAAAATAAAATATAGATAATAGATTATTTAACCATAATAGATATAGATACAGAACTACTAAACTCATTTCGATATAAATATGTGGAAACTATTTGAGTAATTGTAATGTAAGGCTAATTTCAAATGTTGGTTATTTACCAGTGATAACTGCGGCTGTCAGTGTACAATCCACTAGAATATTGACCCCTGAAAATCAATACTGGGTTATTATATAGTTGTAATGGAATAGGCGTTTGTCTTCCATCTCACCTGATTGAAAGTGTAGATGAAGATGAAGATGGTACACGCCCATTCAAAAGAAACCTGTTCACTCTACTCTTAAAGGCTCCAGAGTTCAATTCATCAGGAAAAATAGACCCAGGTAGGTCGTTCCAAATTTTGGCGACTCTTATCAAAAACGAGCTGTCAAACCGTTTAGTTAGACTTTTCGGTATGTCAGCAACGTATTGATGAAATTTTTACCTGCGCCTAGTGCGATAAAGGGAATGGAGATAGCTCAATCAGTTTGAAAAGAACCTTCGAGGGCTCTTCGAAGTATATCTTATAAAAAACCGATAAACTGGCAACTCGACGACGATGTTCAAGGGTGTGTAGTTTATTGATAATTTTTTTTTACAGAGATTTTATTAAACTTTTGTAGGTAGTATAGCTGCACTCGGTACTTTATATATTTCTACAAGTACATCTTCTTGAAGTGAGTATTTTTCTCTTATTTTAGCATAATTTTCTTTAAAGAGATCCCAATTCTTTTGTAATAACTCTTTTTTGATATCTGTAAATTTGAGTGTTATTTTGTCCTTGAGCAAGTTTTTAAAATAAATTAGACCTCTACCTATTATATCAAATAAAAATAAAATGGCCTTTCACATTAAATGCAAATTAAAACCAAACTAATATTCAAAAAAGGTAACCATATTTATTTACTTATTTAATTACTTCTTTGGCTCACCTACAATTTTTTTTCTTGGATTAGATAAAATCTTCTTTAATTTTTTTTCTATTTTAAAAGCCTGCCAAAGTGACTCTACTCTGCCTGATGGAAAACATGAATAGAATCCAAGAGTTGTGGTCACCATACTGCATTGTCTGCATTTGCAATGAGTATGGTAACCACAACACCACCCCGCTTGGGGACGTAATAGGCATGACACTCATCGTGACAGTGTAAGGCTTACACAGCTACCACGATAACTGTCACCCCTGCACCAATGGGCCTCCGGTCTTCCACTCACCAACGAAACACGACAACACGGATGCTGCACCTTAGGTTGGTCTTCTGTGGGAGGGTAGTACTGCCCCGGTCGAGCCGGCCCACTCGTGCTGAAATCAGCGTGGCTCTACTACCTAGTAAAACCTTTCTTCAACAATCATTGTGAAACTTAAAGTTAAATTCATGTTTAGTATAAAACCACATTGTAACTTGATCTATGGTAATGTACTCGTATTTTGATTAACTAATCACTCAATCACACACAAATAATTACAAACATCTTAAATAGGTTGACCATTAACTAAATCATAGCGCGATTCGGAAAAAAGAACAATACCATCTAACGTGGAAATATGTCGTTATTTTTTGTTTTGAACAAATAATATTTTCAAATAAATTGTAATTTCGCTACCATGGCTATTAAACTACGAGTAACATATCGTGAACGTGAAATGTCAAAGGTCTAAACCGTTCTATGATTATCATTTATGTGGAACGGAACGGAAATGAACGCCGAGTGTCAAATCAGTAAGATGAGTTTGGTAGATTGTTTTACTCTCAAAAATAACATTAGCGAAATGCCTATGGTAAAATCGAGCATTACTAAATTTTAGTGGCCAAAACCCGGTAAAAAAATGTGTTTATAAATTATTACAGACGACGGTAGATCAACGGTTGTAAAGTGTTAGTGCTATATGAATGTATGTAGTCTGTGGAAGGGTGAGTACACAACAACTGAGTCAGGGCGACGGTGTGGAACCCGCCCTCATTCTAGCTGTCTAAACTTCCGGTAACCGCTTTACACACAATCACCAATGGTTTTAATATGTCGACGCGGGTCTCCGTAAAAGCGAATGACACAATTTAGGTCGCTTGCTCCCGACAATAAAAATAATACAATATCAATTAAATGTTTTTGAATGAGTATTAATTGTTCATTGTCAACCGTGAATGCCGCGACTCAATGTCCAAAACAGCGAGTTAATCATCCCGCTGTTTGAATAATATTAAACACACAAGAATAAGTAATATAATAAAATAATAAATTAAATATCAACAACCAATTTACATAAAGATACCAATGATAGTTCGTCAAACATTTGTATTAAATAGTAGCATCCGAAAACATAAAGTTACTCCATATGATCCAAATATCACGTACAAGTACTCATTCCGAAGAAGAAATAGAATTTGTGTCTGCTAAAACTGCCTTTCTAAGATGACAACAAATTCTGCTCCTTCTGCTTCTTAAAAAGACAACACCCACATTAGAAATATATCCTGTGTCGTGGGGGGCTTTACAAACATATAAGAAACGGTTACAAAGAACAACCAGACTCAAAACAACAATTTGTGGACCACATAAAGTGTAGTCGTAACGCAAAAGAGAGCGGTGTGGCAAACGCTTCAACCACTACGCCATCCGTGCAGTTATCTCTTTTTATACCATACCATGCTACCACACTAATACAATAAGATGAAATGACATATAAGTGTAAATCTTCTACGCACAATTATTTAATCAATCATCATATATAGACTCAGAATCGCTTACCACTATTTTCAGGTGACGAACATTTATACAATTTATACACACTCATACTTGCTTATACAACAGGTACACACACATACATTCACACATAATATTTAGATAGATTTCATCGTTACCAGACGCGCTGACATTGTTGAGAGCGATAACATGACTTTTACAATTAGATACTATATAGATAATCAATAATATTACTTATGCTTGGTGCAACTCTTTCAAAACGCAACGGGTTTTAAAAAGTTCCTGTTACACAATCAGTGGAGCAAACCAGTGGCATCATGGATTCAGGTTGTATGCCACAAAGAAAACCTGGGCTCTGAACAATAGTTTGTGGATCATACAAAGTGGGGTGCCATGTGGAGTTTGAATGCACAGGGCAGTAGAACATGGCGTCTCAATAATTTGCGAATCAATGTGTTGCCCCATTGATGTATCAATATAATTCTTATTTTTATTTCATTTCTTCCCATGACAGGTGTTGACAGTCCAATGTCACATAAAGCGTATCGCCCAGACACGCGGCTATCAGAACTGAATACAATCGATCACTCTTTCCCGCCCATGGATTTCCGGCACTACGATGAAGCATGTGGAGGAGAATATAACGGTGCAATTTCACCGTACTGGCCGTCAACAGAACAAAATCAGTTTCCTGACATGGGACTAGGGGATACAGCCTCAGTTCACGAAGGAGATTCGGGTGACGCAACAGCTTGGGGGAATGGGGTCGGTAACGTGACGCTTGAGCGCTGCATGAGTTGCATTTCAAAGCTTGGTGGTATGTCTAGATCATCAACCGCTGCTCTAACTCCTGGAGCAAAACATTTTAGCCCTGCGTGGACTATGGAACCAGTTCATGAATCTGTACCAGATATTGTGACTCATTGTGATAGTTTACCTAGTGCAACCGATAAGACTGAAGTATGCCGCTGCGTGGAGCAATCGAACCGACCTCCAGACAGGCCACCTAAACCTACCAGATTGGATTTGAATCTTAAACATAAACCCATGACCTGTAGCTGCCCCTACACAGCACCAGCTGATGACAAATCCAGTAGAGTGGGACCCTATGAGAATTATGATGTGCCAAAATTGCCCTCAGCAGAGGTAATATTTACATACTTTTGTTAAACTTGTAATTAATTGTTGTAATATTTCTTACAATATATCTTCACACTTTTCACACTTAGCCATCTGATCCCAAACTATGAAAAGTGTGTACTATGTTAACAGACTTATATATTTCCAAATACATATACATTACAGATAGACAAATATATAGAAAAAATGATCGAGTTCATTACGCGACAATTTATTCACAACTTCTGGTGTAGCAGTCAATATCAGTAATCATTAACAAACAGACCCGTCGTTGTAATACATATTATCAGTTAATGATAATCTTAATTGTTGAGTCTACTTTTACCTTCTACTTTAATTATATCTTACTTTTACCAGGTTGAAGGTGAATATTACGATACACCGAAAAGGATTAAGGAATGTCTGAGTAACGAACTTTTTAAAATTACAAAAAGTTCTACATCAAACTCTGTCATACTAAAAAAACCGTGTGGCTGTTTGCTAAAGTTTGGGAAAAGACGGAGAGAGCCTACAATCGTTGATTCCGAAGAAAATTTTCAACCAGTAAATTGTCCATGTCAGCGCGTCACCGATTGGGCCAATAATTGGATCAAATTGCCATACTGTAGAAAAAATACTCTATCTAGTGATAATTTTCAGCCAAACAAAGAAAACGTTATGCCAATTAGTGATGACCGTAGTGCATTGTATGCAACTATTGACCTTTCACGAAAGACAAGAAGAAAATCACGAACGTGCGAACAGCAAGATGATGAATTTGACTCCAATGACGCAAAAATGAGTACGATGAGATCTACAGAAATTGACAATGGTCCCCTCGCCAACTACGAGAACCTAAGTTTTGCCTTATCCCTGGAACACTATGAAAATGCTAAAGATTTATTAAGAAAGGCAGGTGTTACTCAAGTAGAACTGGATGCTATTAGTGCAAATCTTAAACCAGTTTCTTTCACAAATGTAAATGGTAAAAATATCTGTACTAAATGTGGTCACCCACAAAAACGTGCACACGCAAATTTAGATTCATTGACTATTAGTACTCATGACGATTATTTAATGATGGAACCAAATGTCATGGAATCCAAGCTAGAGCACAGTAAGACATTGCCTTCAGGCTACACACCCATGTCACCTATTGGTGGTTTTGCTTTTAATACACTAAAACATCCAGCAAAAAGTCCGATAAACAGATTGCTGGAAGAAAAATCAGCAAGCAACCCTACACTTTGTGGTCCTGATGAATGTCGCCGCGCACAAAGTCATGAAAATGGAGACGCATCACGTGTTTCAGGTACGCCTGTAGAACGAGTTGAAAGAGTTGAATATAGAAAACGTTCTAGTTCAGCAGATTCTTCAAGATTCCTCGAGGATGTAAAAGAATTTGAGGGCAACGTTGATAGCCACGGCTCTAACTCTTCTATAGAAACGCTACGGAACATTGTACTTGACCACCGAGTACCCACATCATGTGATTGTGCAACTGATAATAAAAATTCTGATGCTGAGAGTTCTGAGGCTTCAAAAGACGCTCAAGGCAGAGAAGTACAACAAACTAAGCGCTCATCATCAGTGCCCGGCAAGTCTGGCGGTAACCGTGATTCATCGTCCTCTAATGACTCTGGAGTATCAAGTTGTTCATTGCGAAGGGCAGGTGAATTACCTGATTTTGAATTACCCTTAACGACATCCGCAACTTGGAGGCATTACCGGAGTACGCGCCGGGCAGCTGCGTGCATACACACGTCCTTACCGCGACGTTCTAAATCTACGGATCCACTTAGAGATTTCGCCACACTGCAGCGAGTTCGTGTTCCAGCTAAGTCATCATCTGCCGAAGCTGAGGTGCCCGTGTTAACTACAAAACCACTACGAAGTAAGTTACGTTGCATGTTGTACTTTGATTTTTATCTACGATAGCACAAAATAAGGTTTTGTTTAACATTAGAAACGATGTGGTAGATGTCTTGGTCAAATTTTATTGTTATTGTTTCATAAGTTGTGCTTATGTAATTTTTAAAGTTAATACTCACGATAGGAAAATAAACAAGTCCTTGTAAAGTTACTTTAAATAAGTAAATGCTTCACAAAAGTAGAAAGATTGGTAGTAGCACAGCTCTCCAACTCAATGATTTGCTCATGAGCTAAACAATTCAACTCTTTCTTTTCGTGTCAAACAGTTAAAACCTGAAACTCACAATCAACGTAAGTATTTTACGTTTACTGCCCTGGCCCTGGTGCTTTAAGTGGAGCGTGAAAAATCATCTCAGTGTAGTCATCTTATCACAGCTCTGTATCAAACTGGGTCACCACATTCAATGCCTGCATTCACAATGGCGACCACTACTCTTGGATTCTACTCATGCTTTCACTCAAGCAAAGTAGGGTTACTTTGGCGGGCTCTATGTTTAAAAAAATAAAATATAATCAAGATTTAGTAAACATTAGCTATTTAAATTTTAATGTTTTTTAATTAAGACATTAATTAGCCAATAAATTTAATACAATATTGCTACCGCATGAGATTACGTTAGCCTGACCTGAAGAGTTTCATTGTAGGTATACTGGATACACACAGCACATCGAGTGGTACGTCCGACATGTCGGACTATATCGAGACGTTGTCGATATGTTCCTCACATTCATCGACAGACACTCCCGTCACCATGAGGTGAGTATCTTGTTTACCATTAAGCTTTATATATGTATGTATCGTATAATTCATATATCAGGCAGTAGTGGTACCCATTGGGACCACTTGGTTTAAGTCCATCCGGGTGGTGCCCCCTGCACCCGGATAAGCCTTTATACTGTGGAGGTCGGCCGGTATCTACAGGTATTTACGACTTTATTGTATGGTGTTATAGACTGTCCTAGTCATGGGCTGGCCAATTTAGGCAAGCCCTCCGGCCAACAGCTTCTCCGCGTACCCTCCTGGAGCCACCAGTCGGATCTTTGTTGAGGCCCTGTTGGTTACGGAATGCGAGAAGGTGGTTAATCCTCTCTCACCGACGGCGGCAATAATGCCTGTCAGCCTATGCGTGAGCAGTGGGCCGACCCGCCCCAGGATTCCTTGCGGATCCTACCTCGGCTGCTACCGTCACTCGTCCAGTCTCCTCTGATTACACAGAAGAGTACCGATAGCAATTTATCCCCCACTGCCAGGTTAATCGCCGGCAGCCAATTCTCAACCCCTCAGTGGAAGTCATTGACCACCGCCAAGGGAGCACCGGCTCTCTGCTTCCTTTCCCCCGAACAAAATGGTTATAGAGGACACGAAACACGAGAATACACGTGCAGGTTACCCGACCCGCACCCCATGCCACAGTACCTACAATAGCTTTTCTCAATGCAGATCATGTTAAATGAACTTGTACTACTGGAACCTACTTGTACACGGTGCCGTTCTAGAAGTTATTCAAAAGGATTAGAAAAGTTCTTTATTTATTAGAAGTTATTTATTATTAATGCAGGAATGATAGTTATCGTGGTAACTGTGTAAGCCTTACACTGTCACGATGACTGTCATGCCTTTTACGTCCCCAAGCGGGGTGTGAAAGAGCATCTCACTAGGCCGCCATAGTGTGGATCACCATACTACATTGTCTGCATTTGCAATGAGTATAGTGACCACAACTCTTGGATGCTATTCATGCTTTCCATCAGGCAGAGTAGAGTCACTTTGGCAGGTTCTTAATATAGAAAAAAAAATATAGAAAAAATGTTTATCTTGGACGGACATTGCAGGTAGAAACAACATCGAGGATGAGGTAAATAGAATATTTCAGTTGGGTTGGGCAGCATTTAGTAAGCTATGTTGTGTCTTCTTATTGTCGCTACAATACCTAAACTCAAAAGTCAGAGCTGAAACGTGGATGTTTATGGTACAGTTAGTCTACAAGCTTAAAGTCGCTCAGCGTGCTATGAAAAGGGCTTTGGTCGGTGTTTCTCTCAGGGATCGTATCAAGAACGATACGATCCAACTGAGAACCAAGATCGTCGACATAGGCAACAGGATTAGCAATCTGAAGTGTATTCAATTGAGCAAAAAATCAATTAAATAAACACACCTACTAAATTCTAAGTTCTAGAGTGTAGACCGCGTCTCCGCAAACGTAGTGTTGGACATTCATAGGTCAGGTAGAGTGCCGATTTGCGTGAGTAGACTAGAAGGAGCTGGACATGAGAAGCCGAGGATGAACCAAGTGGTGTGTCATTGGAGAGATTTATGTCCAGCAGCGGACGCCGACAACCTGATCATGAGAAATCATATATAATCAGAGATGTTTCTATAAATAATCCGCTTATCATTCGCTTAAAAAGTTGGGAGACGTAAAAGCATCCCCTTTGTTATCTCATTCTGTTTCCTACAGAATGGACGTAGGTAGCGTAGGTATTCTCTACAAATATAATATAGGATCATATATGTACGTAGGAAATACACAACATTCTAAAAACATCGACTTCCTATTAAATTAAGTGTACGGATTCGTTTTGATAGTTCTTTGATAATATAGTAAAAACGTTTGAATTACGATCAGGACTGATAAAATCGTATCGTATCGATTATGATTTCATCGTAGCTCTCGCATTAAAAATGTCTTAAGTTTGGCTTTATAATTGCCTCGGTGGTGAAATGATAGCGAATGCGATTACTGTACTTGAGGTCTTGAGTTTGACTATTGGGTCAGACCTAATGTTTGTATAGCCTGCAATTTTTGTTTTGGAGTTTTTTTGTTTTCTATGTATGTATTTACTAATAATCTAGGAAACATAGTATAAACTTTGCTTAATTTGAAGCTAGGTGGTGCTGTGTGTCTGTATTGTACGAAATATTTACTACTGTTATTATATTTATTAATCGTGAGTGTAATAATTTTTAATATAGTAAGTAATTAGATTTAAAGTAAAGTGGTTTAGTACATTCTTAAAACAATCTCATTTCCAAGTACAAATAAAATTGTTTCAAGTTAAGCTAATAAAAATTTATTCAATCATTTAATCTAAATTGATCTGAAAGATTTCAAAACTTACTAACTTTGATACTTAGGTAGGATACTTTAGTAAGTTTAGGCATAAGGCGAAACCGGTGACGTTAATTTACATTAAGTAGTAGAACGAAAGTACAAGTTTGTTTTAATAACTTGCACCAAATTAAATCAAATTTATACTACATGAACATTTTAATTACAGTGAACCCCCAGTAATTCGACAAATGTTTTTGATTATAGAGTAATTATAGAGTACTGCCTAAGACCCCCTATAGCCCGGCTTTTTTTTACAAAAGAGTACCTTGTAATCCGACAAATTACAGACAAATGATAAGATTGTGTATGTTGTTGTCTTCTGGGCTTCTGACTACATTACTAGGTACATATACATAATACACAATGAAAAAACAGCAAACAACGAACGCACACTAAGCTGCACCGCTATCACACATAGTCAAATTCAAACTAAGCAATCGGAATTAAAACAGTATCTACGCGTCGAGTACAAGTTGTAACCTGTTCAATTGTGCACGATCTACATTAGCGAAAATTGTTTGATTGATGTCGGATTACAGGGGGCCGGATTACCGAGAGTCCACTGTATAAACTATTTGTTAGGAGTTCGTAAGCTATGGATGTTTAGGGTTATAAGTTGTAGTGAATGGACGTTGTAACCGCAAAGTTTCCTGTTTGTCATTAGGGTGATGCGTCAGACGACGAGCACGCTGCGCCCGCGCTCGGGTAAGGAGTACCAGAACCTGGACCCGCGCCTCACATCCGTGTACCGCGGGCCTGCGCCGCACGCATCCTCGCGTCCCCGCCACGCACACTACTACACAAACCTGCCCTAGAAATTCCGCTATTTGTTAAGCTACGGACACCACCATTTATTGAATACGTTTTTTACTACGACTATGTGATTTAAATATAGTAATTCCAAATCTTTAAGTAAATGTGACTATCTAAGTTATTAAATATTTATAGCATACAAAATCTTTATTCGTTAATTTTTTCTGTCAATGACAGTTCAAAAATATTAAATTGCGTTTTATGCGAGAAGAATGTGAAAGTAGCGCCATAAGCCGTTTATCGCTCGCTGACTGTAACATGATGTTGAAGGAATACATCGACAAACCGGTATCTTTAGAGCTCTAATAAATATTCAAGAACTTTGAAGCGGTGAAGCAGCTATTATATAATAAAATATTACTTTCGCCCGAGACATATTCGCAAAGCTGTGAGTCGGGTAAAGCTGTTTAATAACAGGCTCTTTAAACTCAAACACTTGCAAATATGGCTCATATCATGTATCGATGTAGTGTGTTTCTAAAGAGGATATAAAAACGAGATAGAAAACAACAAAATTTGTACAGATGTGATTTAATACCCGTAAGTTATTAACATCTACTCACAGAGCGAGCCCTGTGGGTGCGCGGCGACCAGCGGCTTAACTTTTACTAGTTTTAGTACGATTTTAATTCTGTTCATTGTAGTTCCTCAAATGTTAATAATTTAATGGCCATTGCGGTTATAAATCCTTTTCGGCGGATCCATCCCTGAAAACCAGACATGTTGATGGTCTACATTCGCAACTTCATACTATGAGTAAATTATGTAACCTTTAACATTAGTAATGTCAGAACCAAAAGTAGGTCTGCATGACATCTAAACTTAACGCAAAACTGTGGTGTAGTATATCTAATTAAATTGAGAATATGTGTTTTGTAAAATCTCCAGTCGAATCACCATCAAATGTCTACCGAGTCTGAAGCTCGAATTCTATTGCTCGGCTTAGTTCTCAACGCGAGACCGAGAGGTTCTACACCTTATGTCTCTCTACCTTTACAAAGTAACGTTCTGAACATCAGTACGATCGATCTCTCTGATATGAGTTGTCACAGTTAATCTTACACACATTATTATACTGAATTTTATAAATCATAATTTTGAAAAAGAATATAGTGTGTGAGTGCCAAGTCCGGTTTTTACGTTTACACACTTGATTTGTAGCATTTAAACTACATAATGTACTATGAATTAATTGCACATATTTACATAAATAAGTACGAATGTTTAAATATCTTTTTGTAACCTTTGCCGTATTCATAGTCGTCGTTGGTATCTCTCAATGTTAGTAGCCGGTGATTAAGTTCACTTCGCTCACCGAAACCAACAAATAGTGAAGCAATAAAAATGTCGGTAGCAGTTTACCGCTCGTACACATGATCATATAGTACTGTAAGTGACGTATATCCGTGCGTGATCTTAGTTCTGTTTAGTCTATGAGTTAAGTGTCATCCGTCCAAGGTCTATCTCTCGTGTGTGACCTATTGTATACACTGTCTCTTCGTGGCTATCCGATGGCGCCCGAATAAAATACTCGTTTATCGTTGGCGCATCTTGTCCAAGGTTGAACAACAACAAATGCACTCCTGTGCCTGTTTGAACGTGAACATTGTTTGTGTCAGTTGGTTCAACGTTAGTGAACATTGTGTGTAAATAGTTGGCTGTTGTTGCCAGCACTCGTTATAAGTTGGTTTAACCTCGGCCCTCCCCTCACAGTGCGATCTCCATTAAATTGAAAAACCATAAAGTACTTCAGTCGACGTTTGCACCTCGTGCACCCACAATCGCAAGACGTGTAAGTCCATTTGCGATAAAAACTGAACGAATTACGAAACAGGTCAAATAGAATAACTATTGTTAATATTTTTTTTATTGTACACACGAACATTGTAGGCCTATAAGACTAGGTAGGATGATATCGGATGTAAGAGTAAGTGTGATCGCTCGGTCGGACAGCTTAGAACGATGTTAATGATATATTACATAGTATTAATAAATAATTATATTATATAAATTTAATCTCTACAACGACTTTCTTGTCTGTACTTTGTTACGATGATGTAATATTTTGATATTCGAAGTTTATCTGGTGTGAGACACGTGTCCACACGCACGCAACGATAGCAATAAGGTGGCGGCCCGACGTGATCTGTACATTGTATGTAATATTATAATTAATTAAGGTAGAGTGAGCGGTCGATGGACAGAGAGTGGCGCGACTGTCGCGGTTCTGTCGCCGTACAGTCGCATGTGTCGCACCGGAAGACTGGAATTGTAAGCAGGTTGTTTAGATACTACGCTAGCGAATGAATTTATACTATAGTGAAAATTAATGTTAATAAACTTTAATTTAAAAATAAAAAGTAAATAACTTGGATGAGTTTTATTATTTTTTGTTATACACACAAGCAACACAATCAATTGCAAAGCGAGTGGGAAGCAGCACGTACTCAGCGCAGCCCGAAATGTTTCTTTTCGTTTTTTCAAATTCTATGTGACGTGCACGTGTGACGTCACATTAATTTTAGCGTTAATTTTAGTTCTGCACTACAGTATTGGATGTAATCGATAATGATAGTGTTTACCATGATAATAAATAAATAAAAAAGTGTCACCGAAATTTTATCTGTAACACTCCAGAGTATTGTACGCGTAGGTATTTATTGATTACGATTGAATCAAAATCGGACAGCAATACCTTTGTCCGATTAACGTATTAAAATTATAGGGATTAATATTATAAATTGTATGGCAGCTCACTAAACGATCTTAAGTACAAGTCAGTGACAGTGTGGTTATGGAATCTTTTACTCAGTCTGAAATTAAAATCAACCAATTTATCGGATAGTAATATCCCTATCAAAACAACTTAAAACAACTGTTACGGTGTTATCTCTATAGCGAATAGAGATAAAGTGTGGTAAACCCAAACGTGAAATTAGCAAATTTCACGTTTGGGTTACTTCAGCGTCATAAATAATGTTGGCTGGCGACAGAACTACGAAACAATACAGGGAAATCATCAAAATCGTAAAAGCGCAATTAAATATAATCAATAAATATTAGCATTTGAAGTGGAAGTATGTCTATCTAATCTTTATTGAGCTCTTATGCTCTCGGATATTTGAAATCGCAATCAACGCGTGATGGTTGGCATAAAAGGCGTGTTGTGCACTAATTTTATAATAAAATCATGTCAGATATAGAATGGCACGTTTCGTACACTTGTATCACACCTGATTGAGAGGGGCTTAGATGATAGAGGCTCCACTGGGTATAGATTCGACGCTCAATTTGGTGTTTTTTGATATCTTTTATGTGTTTACTCACCGTCTAAAGAAAGACGGTTCTAGGAAATGCTATAAAGTTTTTAGTATGACATAGAGGGTTATTTGACTGATATTTTGCAGGTCATCATCTTCATCAACAGCCTATTGCAATCTACTGTTGGCCATAGGCCTCTCTCATTGCACGCCACTCTGATTGATTTTGAGCTTCTTGCATTTACCTCCTAACAGCTATTTTGCGCAAATCGTCACTCCATCTGACCTATGTCGTCCAACACTACGTTTGCCAAGACGTGGTCTCCACTTTAGAGCTTACAATTTAGTAGGTGTGTTCATTTGTTTGATTTTTTGCTCAACAATCAGTTAAGTATTCAATACTTTACAAAATTAAAGCCATAACAAGTTTGTCGCGCCACGATAAGCAATCTCAGACAAGTTATTTATTTATTATTGTACGTCTTTGACGACATTGTACTCAAGGTCATCATTTGTTCGTGGCGTTACACTCGGTGTAATCGTTAACAATTTTTTTTAAACTTTAAAATGTCCCTTTCTATGAGTGTTATATCGATTTGCGATACGTCGTCAACCTTTACTGTGTCTCGGACTAAGAGACGTTTTGTAAATATTTCTCGATGTGTTGCACACCCAGAGAAACAAAGGCGCACGATGAATACACTTAAAACATTTAACCAGGAATATCTATTACGTTTTTAAGTAAATGATCTTTGGTTATTTCCTAAAAATAATAAGAAAATCATTGATATTTTATTTAAATCGAAATACCTCAAATTATCTCGATAGTGCATTATTTATGTTTAAAGTTTATATACACGTTTATCTTCTTTGTTTACGACTTATCCTCAATTGTATAGATTTTTACGCTAAGTATCATTTTCTAAATAATTATTATATTATAACCCCCATGATAACATCTTTAACGAAGTTATATAGTGTAACAAAATACATAGTCTGAATGAGTTGGAAGGTCCGTAGGCGAGAAATAATAAAACTCAATAATAATTTAAACGTATGTATTCTCAAAGAGACAAGTTTTACACAAAAATATTTCTCCAAGGTATACCACCACTCGGTTAACTAAACGATATAAACGGATCGACTTAGTAATATTTATGCATAAATATAGTAATGTTGTTTGAGTGACCTGTGCATACCACCCACCAACGACATAGTACAACAGTATTTCCTTCAAATTCAATCACTAACTAATGATTCTAACTAATCAAAGTATACGAAAAGAAAATTAAAATCACTATGTTATCGTGGGTACGTACAAAGCTTAGATGTAAGTCTTTTGATTACCATTCCCTTAGTGCATACTCTAATTACACGGGCAACATTATCCTGGATAATATTGGGACTGGATGCTTACGCTCAATTTTTGCTACCGACCACCGACCAGGAGGCATATCCTCTTATTTTATTAAAACTATTAATGTTTCTGGATTACCATTTATGTCCTTGCAGAAATTGATCAAGATAATCTTGTGAAAAACGATGCCAAAAATCCTTCATCACTCTCTGGTGTAGTCACCATCACCGTAGGGTATACAGGTTGGATTTTTCATAACTACAATCTGAAACTACGACTAGTGCTTCACCCACCGCGGAATAACCAGAAGTTAACACTAAAAGATCATTTTGGTTCTCCACGTACGACAATTTTTTTATTTTTTTTGTGTTATACCACACGAACTCAACGAATATTAAACTCGAACCAACCAAAAATGACACGCCGTTTTGGATACCAGAAGCTGAGGATCCAGGTGCACCCTAGTAAGTATATCCCTGGAACCCCGACGTACCTCGGTTCACCTACGGCTGTAGGTAACTCCTTTCTGTGTGGTTCCTTTATTGCCCCCAAAAGGGTGCGCGCAGTCTGACGCACTCGCATCGTCACCACGGCCTACTTCTGTTAGGGTGACAAATGGTTTCACTTCGCACCTCCAGGCCTGCTCTTATGGAGGACGGAGATTGTCAAGAGTACCTGGCCACGTTCCTGGGCCTGGCGGGCCGGGAGAGTCCTAAACCTCTTCTGATCCCACTCTACTCTCAATGTTATACACAACAACTCCTCATATGTCTAGAGTTGATTCTTAATATGAAATTTGATAATTTCATGACTGGCCTCAAAATACGGTGTCGGCATTCCGGGAGACTCATTATGTGAAGAAATGTCGAAAAAAGACCACACAGGTGTTCTTGTTTTGTTAAGTCCGTGAACATTGATTAAAGAGAAAGTAAGAGAGTACAGTACAGTGTCAGGTTTGGCTTTTTGGAGAAAGGACCGTAGTTTTGAGTCAGCCTGTCAATACAGATGGCATAACAGCCCCAGCCATCATGACACCTGACCAGTATTAGTCAAGACTAACGACCGGAAGCATGACATTACCAGCTGATCATTTGAGTAGAACGTGAAAACACTCAAAACCACCGGAAAGATACTAAATATGAACGAACACGACAAAATATTATAAATCTAGATTATACTCACCTTTACATACATAAATAAATACTATTATACAACTAATAATATATAAAAAATAAGAAACTAAACATTAAATACAATAATAAATTTATATGTCCATTACTTTGAAAAACGATAACGTAAACACGAGAGTGAGCAGCATCAATCCCAAGCAAACTCGTCTTTTTAATAACCTAAAACTATACAGTTTTTAGTAAACCTTTTCACATAGTTTTTGTTTTAAGAAGTCTTAAATTTGTTAATACTTAGTTCTTGAAATTCATTCATCAACCCTGACATCAAAGAGACTTGCTTACTTTTCGTAATGTAGTCATTGACAACACGATTTAAATTTTATTTCTGTTGATATCTTGAATGTCGCTAAAGTTTTGTATATGTATTGAGATACAACTGCCGTGACTGTATTTATTTACATTTATCGTGTATTTGATACCTTTAGAAGTACGTTAGGTACTTTTCTCTATGTATCTTTATGCCAAATATAATTAAGATCGATTCAATAACTTAGTAATAGCGTGGCATACAGATAATATTCCTTAAGGCAGTACGCGTTTGAAGAATTAACGTACCTACTTTATTATTATTGTTTGTGTAACACTCTATTAAACTTGAACTGGTTATCAGCTAATATGTATATCAGTATTGGACAAGGGATTATGATAACACCGCCCATGCGATAAGAATCAGTTACCAACTGAGTACAACAAAATACTCTGCAGATATCAAGTTAACGTTTACGAAATAGCAACTAATACTTGCGTATCCGCTCGTGTAAGGAACATGAGTTAACCTCTTATACTAGTTCTCGTACATTTTGGCGTTAGCATATATTTAATAAAGTACCTTTTTGTAGAAAAGCTTGTGTAAATTATTGCATAATATTTGTTTACACAAAAGTGGTAAAATCCAGAACATATAAAATGTATTACGATGTACTAATATATTTATGAATTAAGTAATACATATAAACCAACCTATCAAATGATAACATGGCGTACCTAACATGCGATAAACCTAATACAATTGTTATTATTACCTATAACTTAGTGTACTTGATGGCTGACTGCAAACGTGACGACGTTGGAAGTTCGAAACATTTTCTAAAATGGTAAATACATCAGGCGTCATGTATGGTCTATAGTTGTCTGTTCTTATTTCTATTTAATTCCACCAAACCTCATCTGGGGAAGATTGACTTTGAGTTTTTCAAAACTTTTACATCAACTGTAAAGTTAAATTAAAACAATCAATGAAATGAAATACTAAAGACAATCATGTAAGCAGCTGTTTCGATCTCCTCTTGAACAGTATCGCTCGGTACAAAAACGGTACGGGAAGTAAAAAAAGAAGAAACCAAAACAGTCAGCGACAGTAATATCAAGGAAGCACTAGTTTGCCACATCATTCCTGATTTAGTTTGCTTCTGTACTATGACACTGACTTCAATTTACAAAATAATTAAAAAATGAGATAATGTTAGTGAGTGTCATTATATATCATTGCAAGACTACATCACACAAACTGCTGAATTTTACCGAGACCGATGGTAGTTTATATACACATATTTATATATTTTTCTCACCTTTTCTAAATTTATGCTAAATTGTATTTAATATATTTATCGGTCACATATTACAACAAAGACATGTAGATGTTAAAGAAAAATTACAGAGATAGAAGCGATTGTTCTACGGATCCGTTCCAAGAATACGGACCCCGGGCCGAATACAGGCGCGAGCCTCAATCACATGTCGGACCGACACAAAGATTTTCTGAACGCTAGCTTGACGTCCAGATGCTTTTCTAAGTGCTAGAAGAGCGGGAAGCTGGTCCTACTACAGAAGCTGGGACTTCCAGTCGATTCGGTCACGGTCTATAGGTCTATCGTGGTGTTGGAGGAAGCAGGCAAATTATTTGAGAGGATATTCTTTGCCCACATCGTCCGGTATCTTTGCGAGGTGGGCCCCGATCTGTCGGACGCCCGTCTGGACATTCAACGGTCGATGCCGTGTTGTACCGTAGATGAACTGTAGCGGTGTGCCGTTGGTGGTGTCGTTGGACATTACCAACGCATTCAACAGTCAGCCGTTTAGTTGCATCAGGGAAGCACTTTATTAGTACGCTGTGCCAAAGTAGGCGCAGTAGTAGTGGCGTTCGCCTTGGCCTGAACGTCTCCGTGGGATTTGGAGGCGGAAGTGCTCACCGAAGTTTATCGGCAGACGGCTGACTTCCGGGCGAGTAGCGGCATACAGCCCCCGCGCGAAGAGGAACGCGAGTGGCGTGAGGCCGCTCGTCGAGCCACGATGGCTCGTTTATCGTCTTGGCTGGACGAGTCCGAGTTCCACGTGCTGGCTTTGCCGCCGTGGAAGCTCTTCAGCTGGTCATCCTCGAACGAGCACGGCCACAGCACGGTACCCTTTCCTTCCGACTAACGCAGATCCTTTCCGGGCACGGTTGCTTCGGGAAATATCTGCACTCGGTCGCTAGGATGGTATTGAATTCCACCTGTCACCACTACGACTGCAGTGAGGACTTGGTTCAGCACACGCTATTGACGTTCTTACTGCAGTTATTGGAGGAAATCTCTCACTACCGGCTGTCATACGCTCCATGGTCGGTAGCGACAACTGTTTTACCGCGGTCGCAATATACAGTGAAGATGTAATTTCGCAGAAGGAGACGGCGAAAAAGGCTCTGGAGGACGATCTCCACTGGGATCCAATTTGCCGTCGGCAAACCTGGTGGCAGAGGCGTGCTTACCAGCACTTCATGCCGGCCTAAGTGTGACCGTGTGAGGACGGGATTGGGTATCCCTTCCATCCGCTACAGTGGCCAGCCGCGAGAAGACGACGTCGAAATAGAGAGTTTTACTCGAAGATGGTGCCCGCCCAAGCGGGCAGGCAGGATGGATCTGGATGTCGTTGTAACAACTGTCCCCGGATCCCTTCTATCTGAGGCGCAGAGTGGCATACCGTGTGGTTTTAATCGGTCCGATTCCGATGCACCACTCCACTGTAAACCCCGGAGGGGTGACAGTCCAAGGGGGTTTTCAAATGTTAAAAAAAAAGTTTAAATATACTGCTCGATCACTGCAACAAGCTATGCCTACAAGCTACTCCTAAACTGATACGTGTTCCGTAAATCTATTATAATTATAATTTTGTTTTTTAATAATTATAAATTATCAACTGTTTTCAAGCCTAAAAATGAATAGTACAGGACAACATCTTAAATAAGAAAAAAGAATCTGCTGTTTTAGCTCATTTTTATTTAGTAGCTACCCATAAATTTAAAATTTGAAGCAATTAGGTTTATTACTGAGAAGTTCCAGTGAACATTCAGGCATATGTTGGAGTGATGCTATACTGTGCTGCGCTGTGACGAGAGTAATATAATGCTTATACTGTAAATGCGCACGGAACCTAGATAACATCGGATTTAAAGATATACTAAACAAGTTGTTTATGATTGACATCAGATAGCGACTGAGCAAGGTTGACGTTGACAATGTAAGCCCGATCATATAAAGATTGGATAGTATGACATAATTGATTTGTACGTGCGCCTGTGTGGATGTTGTAATAGCAATCACATATTTATATTAAATGGTAATGATTTTAATCAAACTCATTCTTCAAATATGTCTACATCAAAGGTTATAATTATTTAGAACAACATCAAATTAATCTTATCTATCTGTACTATTTAAGTTTCAAAATGAATCCTAACAAAAATTCAATGGTTATTCATAGCAAGTAATTTTCTTTGAATTCGTCTTGAAAGCGGGGCAACACGAGGGAAAAATTTTTTAAAGTAAAGATGGTTAACCATCGTTTGCGCCTAAAAAGAAAATATAACTTTATGACTATATTCTATCAGAGTATTAAATGAGTGAATAGTAAACATCTCGGACAAATAAGTGTTGTTATGCACCACTGATCAAACTTAATTTTATTCAGAACTACATCATTTTTCGAAGCAATTATAATAAAAATTATTTATTTATCTATTATCACAGATAGAATTATTGTTGCCAATAAGCCTGATATTGTGGTGATAGATCGATTAGAGCGCCGCACAATGATTGTCGATATCACCGTTCCTCATGACGAGAATCTCGTGAAAGTTGAAGAAAAAAAACAATTGAAATATTTGGATCTGTCTTACGAGATTGCCGACATGTGGAATGTGGATTCGGTGATCATTGTTCCGATAATCATATCTGTTTATGGATTGATAGCGAAGAGCCTCGACCAACACCTTAAGAGGCTCACGTTAGAAGGTTGGATCAAGGGTCTAATGTAGAATGGGTGGAGCCAGCGTCGCGAAGAGACGGCTATACACGGGGGTTGTCCGGTCAATGGCGCTGTATGGTGCACCAGTGTGGGCGGCGGCTCTGACCGCCCAGAATAGGATCCGGCGTCCTCAGAGGATATCGGCGGTTAGAGCTATACGCGGTTACCGCACTGTATCGACGGAGGCGGCGTGCGCCTTAGCCGGAACTCCCTCGTGGAATTTGGAGGCGGAAGTGCTCGCCGAAGTTTATCGGCGAACGGCAGACTTCCGGGTGAGTAGCGGCATCCGGCCCCCGCCCGAAGAAATACGCGAGTGGCGAGAGGCCACTCGTCGAGCCACGATGGCTCGTTGGTCGTCCCGGCTGCAGGCTCCTCGTGCTGGCTTTGCCGCCGTGGAGGCTCTCCAGCCGGTCATCGCCGAGTGGGCGGGGCGATAGCCCGGGACCCTTTCCTTCCGACTGACGCAGATCCTTTCCGGGCACGGTTGCTTCGGGAAGTATCTGCACTCGGTCGCCAGGAGGGAATTGAGTCCCGCCTGTCACTACTGCGACTGCAGTGAGGACTTGGTTCTGCACACGCTGGCGGTTTGTTCCGCCTGGGCGGCGCAGCGTGGTGTCCTCACTGCAGTTATTGGAGGAGATCTCTCGCTACCGGTCGTCATACGCTCCATGGTCGGTAGCGACAGTTGTTTTACCGCGGTCGCAACCTTCTGCGAAGACGTAATTTCGCGGAAGGAGACGGCAGAGAGTGCCCGGGAGGACGACCTCCACTCGGATCCAATCCGCTGCCGGCGAACCGGGCGGCAGAGGCGCGCGTACCAGCGCCTCATGCCGCCTTGAGTGTGGCCGCGGGTGGACGGGACGGGTTTTCTCCTCCATCCGCTATAGTGGCCAACCGCGAGGAGGCGACGTTCGCGTATGCCGTACGTCGCCTAAATAGAGAGGTTATCCGCAGAAGGTGCCCGCGCTAGCGGGCAGGCGCTAGGAGGGATCTGGATGTCGTAATAACAGCTGTTCCCGGATCCCTCCTATGTCAGGCGCAGAGTGGCACACCGTGTAGTTTTAGTCGGTCCGATTCCGACACACCACTCCGCCGTAAACCACGGTGGCGTGACGGCCCGAGGGGGTTTACACACGTTAAAAAAAAAAAAGGGTCTAATGCAGAAGGCAATCCTCCTTGACACGACCTATATTGTGAGGAGTTTCCTGTCTTTGGAGTCCTAACCACCGGTGTCTTGGTCCCTGTATCCGATATCGGTGGCCTACTACTATTGTTTATATTTTTAAATGTGGATTTTTTTTTTTTTATATATTTAAAAATGTAATCAATATGTGTATATAATGAAATAAAGAAAATAATTTAATTAAAATTCATTTTACATAAACATCAACTTATACAATAAACAGGAAACATTCGAGGCACAAATAGTAGTTGAATGGTAGTTGAGTGATAATATTAACTTGTGTTATGGGCACCGGGGCTTCCCTATAAGCCATAAACAACATTGTCTGCGTAATAATAAGTATAAATTAAAATTAAAATGAAATGAAAATAGAAGTGCTATAAATATAAACCGGTAAATATTCTAAGTGTTACATATGTAGGAACAACAATAGCAAGTATCCGAATTTGGCTGGCATGTATCTCTATTCCTGTAAAAGGTATTTTTTTTCTGTGTTAAGTATATTAATTTTTTTCTCTGCGTCTCTGACAGTATCTATGCAATAATTTCTTATATGTAGAGTAACTGATGGTTGTAACGTCAAAAATGTTGAGAAAGAATATATTATTGACCAGAAACGAAGACAGGAGTCAATTGCTACAGCAGCAAGGCGCAGGACATGCGAGCATCATCTCTCGATCAGACGAGTATCTGCAGCTTATTGATTGGGGTATTATGGTTATTCGCAAAGCATCTGGCGTTGCGAATAACCATTTTTATGAATGTTTCTTCTTTCAAAATAATCATTTCGTTTTATTTCAAGTAGTAAACGAGAAGCTGGCCGTTGCGGAGCACTGTTCGTTTAATGACCCCTCGCTCGGAGTAAAATCATTAGTCCTCCTGAAACCAATCGGCGAGAGATAAATCCCGCGCTCTCCTGATACCAGCCACATGTCTATGTCGACACTCGCGTTCCACTAATTTATACCTATTATTGCAATGAACTGATCCGCTCGCCAATGTGGTGTTCTATTTGGGACCATCTGTTACATCTTCTGAGTGTGTGTGTGACTAATATTGTTCCTATGCTATTTTATTTATTTATTTATTTATTTATACATCATGCACTTTATGTACATAGGCGGACTTAATGCCTAAGGCATTCTCTACCAGTCAACCTTTGGGTGATGCAGAGAAAATAGGAAGTAGGTGCGTTTCAGATGTTGAAAAGAAGAAGTAGACATATACAAACTTTCATATACTAAAATTAATACAAATACATAAATACATACAAATACATACTTAAGTTGATGTAAGTCTATATACATACATACACAAATAAATATCATAACAAGTAATAATAAGATGATAATCATGTATTAGTTGATTCTACCAGCTGTTTCAGTAAATACTGCTTCACTTTTTTCTTAAAAGTAAAAGCGTTGCTAGCCATCCTGACTTCGAGGGGAAGCTCATTCCAGAGAAGAACGGACTGCACAAAGAAAATTTTACAGCTGCACAAGTGAAGTAATTGTTATATGAATGATTTTTTTTTGCCATTTTTATGATAAAGTGTAAATGATGATACCGGCATAAGTGGAGGCAATTGCTTTGTAGCAGGTGAGTCATTTCGCTTTGCCGAGAATGGATTTCCAAGAATGTCACGTCATATACAGGAACATGTAGTTGTGTGGTGAGTTACAGTGTAGAGAATATATCGCGATAACGTATGCAGTAGGTTGTATAATGTCACAAGATCACTATAAATTAGAGCGCGGCCCCCGGTCCGCTCACACTTGTATGTATCACTAAAGTCGAACTCATCAAAAGTCTAAATTAGGATATTTAATATCGACTTAGGCTTTTCGGATGTGAAGCATTATTTGCCTGGTCTATTCTAATTGAAACATACGTGTTTTCCGTAAATAATTTCTTTAACTAGTAATTACTGGACCGACTGGTATAGTGGTTGGTGATCCTAACGGTTTTGCCATGAGTTAGGTTGCCAACAGTAAATGTCACATACAAGAAACAATATTGAGATGGGTATGATCATTTGTTCTGTGTGTGACTTATCTGTAATGAAACCGCGCTGCAACTACCGTCACGTCGTGAATATGCGAGATAACATTCGTATCACGTAAACGATTATACTCGAGTTTATGAAAAATTTGAATACAAATTATAACAGCCAGGCATTTCATTCGTGGCTTGACATTTAGTATAACTTAATTTATAAAAAACTTGCTGTGGCTGTTTATAAATGTGTGGGTTTAACATTACACTCGTATAAACTTGCATCTGTGCATGTGCCAACATTTTGATATTTATTAGCGATAGAAAGCGTTACAATACTTTACCCACGTCAGTGGTGCAGTTATATGACAGCTGGTGTTATTGGTACTTAGTGAATGAGAAGAGCGTTGTGTAACGTCACTAGTTCAAATTACTGGTAAACATCACAACTTAACCGAATGATGCTTGTTTTCAAATGTTATCTTGGATTTTGGTAATTATGATATATTAGCTTTGAACTATATTTTATCAACTGGAATTAAGTATAACACATTCAATTAGTTATAGAGATAATTTATCTTACATTATCAACTACAATTACCAAAGCGGATTTTATACATTGGAAAATAAAATTGTAACGATCCCTCATACATTCGATCAACAACACCGAAAAAAGAACAATCGTGCGTAATTAGGCAGAGTTCCTCCGTGGAGAGGTTGCCGCTGCACTGTGTTTCGGGCGACCTGGCTAGTTACAGTGTCATCGGCTCAAAAAAGTGCATTTGATACACTGGGTGATAGACAAGTTCTTGCCCAGGTTCTGACAGTAGTTGATCTGTGTGATGCATACAGTCCTTTGTATGGATGACAAAATAAAAATGGTCGCTGTATAATGCAGAAGAATGGTCAATGCATTCAAAGAGCACATTACTGGTCTAGAATTAATGTCTCTCACAATATGTTTGTGTGGGGTGACAATAAATCTAAATATTCATCAGAGTAGACCCTCATTCGAGCAGCATTAATTAAGACGCCCTCCACGCTCCCACTGCTCCGCGCAAACGAGTCGCCTTTTTAATATTCGTACTACGTAGTCCTGTAGCGTCTCGTAGCACCGCGTAGATGACACTGAAGGTTTAGTGCTCACATACACCTGCCACTTCGGCCGGTACAGTTATCTCAACCGTACAATAATAAGAACTGAGGTTATGTTACACATTTTTAGTAACTTAGCGTAGTTGATACACATCACGACCATGAGCGAGTTTCTGGTACAATTCAGAACTACATTTTGCGTCTGAAATTCGAAATTGAACCGTTGAACTTTTTCTGACTGGTTACTAAATATTGTACTAGGCAGTATAGGTAAAAGGCTAAACAATTTGTGAAAAAACACTTATAACACGAGTGCTCGTTTTTAAGTAGGGAGACAGCAGCGACCACACTTTCTTCACTAGGTTGTCTGCGACACTCTCTTTCTATCGCAGTATGAATGAGCGAGTGAGGTGCCAACCAGGAGCGTGGGTCTATGTCACACATACATAATGCATGAGTCGCGACCAATGCTCACAATTACTCCGGCGAATAGGGCCGCGGTCAAATTCGAATTAATATGAGGCAACCGCTGCAGGGCTTTATTTATTCTCCAAAATAAGTTCGTATGTGGAGTCGTACATTACAGTAATTGACTTGCGCCGCCCTGTTCTACCTGTGTGTCCTGTTCTCTCTCTTCAAATTACCTATAACAGAATTGTTCAACGCATCAGTATATATGCTTTTTATAATAACTACAAGTACTATATATATTATGCAATACCGTAATAATTACAGTAATATACTCAAATCTAAAATGTATAATGAAAGAAAAAATACATTCAAATTGTTTCAGGCAAAGCCGGCTTTCATGCTTAGGTTTATGTGCTGTGGAAGTCATCAACATCAACAGCCTTTAACAGTCCACTGCTGGGCATAGGCCTCTCCTTGGAAAAGAAGTTTTGTCCTAATATACCGCGACTGCCAGACTGGCTGGATATATACCATATATGTAGATTGTGCCCAGTTCCCCTTCTCTTTGTAATGGATTGTTATGCATAGTTTACTTCCTTAGTCGTCTCCTATATGGCGCAGCGGTAGTGAATTCGGCTGCTGTGCTTGAGGTATCGGGTTCGATTCCCAGGTCGAACGAAGTGTTTGTATTATCTGCAAATATTTGTTTCGAGGTTTGGGTGTTTTCTACGTATTATAAGTATGTATTTAAAAAAAAACACATATAAGTATTCTATCAGTCAGTGTAGTAATCGTAGCACAAGCTCTGCTTAGTTTCAAACTAGACGACGTTGTGTGTTAAATGACCGAAATATTTGTTGTTGTTTTGTTGTTGTTAATCCGTGACCATACAGAGAATCGTGCAGACTGCCTTATATATGTAACTAGCGTTGAGATAACATCGTGTACATAATTGGAGCTATGTTGCTCTTAACACATCCATTGATGTGTGTTAATTAGTTTAATTAATATTAAAATTGATCCCTTTGTAATCGGCCGCTCTACTCAAAGGCATTAAGTAAATAATTTCGTAAACAAACACGCGTCGTACACATACATTGTACATTGTGTAGGCAAACATTAACACAATAAAGGTGTCACGACTTCCGCGAAGCAATATGCTATGTATAATCAACTGTACTGTTTACCAATACATATAAGAAACTGTATTTGTACTTTAATGCAGCCCTCTGCCTCGACGTTGTAGCATACTACACAACACACTACACACTACACGCTACACACTACACACTACACACTACACAATACACACTACACACTACACACTACATACACGCTTGAAGAGTATCGCCTCTGGCGTCAAACTTTCGATAGTCTCGTTTCATAATATTTTTAATAGAAGGTGGTTATTGGCCTACGTACATATCTATATTCTAAACACTCACAGAGCTACACTTGCTTTGTGAATTTCGTCATGCTTTTCATTGAAGACGGATTTTTCTAATTAGCAAGAAATATATATAACATTACAAAACGTAGTGCTACCACTCCTATTCATCCCGTGTGTATACACAGGACATTAGTAGTGCAAAGAGAAGGTAAATTTAACACACGCGCGATACTAACTTTTTTTTTTTTAACGTGTGGAAACTCCCTCGGGCCGTCACCCCACCGGGGTTTACGGCGGGGTGGTGTGTCGGAAGCGGACCGACTAAAACCACACGGTGTGCCACTCTGCGCCTGACATAGGAGGGATCCGGGAACAGCTGCTATTACGACATCCAGATCCCTTCTAGCGCCTGCCTGCTAACGCGAGCACCTTTTGCGGGAAAACTCTCTAATAAGGGCGACGTACGGCACACGTAGACGTCGCCTCCTCGCGGCTGGCCGTTGTAGCGGATGGAGGGGAAAACCCGTCCCGTCCAACCGCGGCCACACTCAAGGTGGCATGAGGCGCTGGTACGACGCGCGATACTAACTAGTCTAAGCAACATGGTATAGTAGCACGAAACCTTCTCTCTAAGAAGATGTTGAAACAAGGTGAGGGTTGGTCAAAAATAGCTGTGAATTTCCTCTAAACAAATAAACGGAATAATACAAGGAAAATATCATAGGATTGACATTTAGCGAACCCTAAAACTTCTTCCCTGAACTGCGTGACAATTCTCTACTTACAGTTACTTATTATGCTTATAGGCTAGCGGACCACCGAACTGCCAGTGCCTGACTTCACTTCGTGTTGGTCCACTACAATCTAATATAATATAATTCCCACAGTACCAATACGGGAATTATGTTATTCCCTGTGTCTTGTAACCTACATCAAATTAAAAAAAAAATGCTTTAAGTATCAAAAGTTTTCTAAAAGGTGTAAGACTTTAATAAGTTTAATAAAAATATGATAATAACTAGCTTTTGCCAGCGGTTTCACTCGCGTTAAGAAGTATTATTATTAATTAAGTATAATTTTTAGAGCTTTACTTTTGTTTAGCGTTTGTAAAAATTAAGTTATATAAAACTTCTTTGTACACAATACCTATATTCTTAACTAATCTGTCCTTAGGCGCTAAAACATAAAACTGTTCATTAAAGAAGCAATGATTAATTCTTAAAGAATCTTTAATTTCAGTTCAATCAGTCGAAAATCTAAGAAGATTTATACAAACTTTCATCCCCTATTTTATCCCCTTAGGGGTAGAATTTATTAAAACCTTTTTTAGGGGATGTTTAGGTTATAGTAGCTTTATGCATGCAAAGTTTCAGCCCGATTGGCTTAAAATTGACAAAGTTTCATACAAACTTTTATCACCTATTTCATCCCCTTGAAAAATTGGGGTAAAATTGACCAAAATCCTTTCTTAGCGGATGCTTACGTCATAGCCACATACCTGCATGCCAAACTTCAGCCCGATTCGTCTAGTGGTTTGGGCTGTGCGTTGATAGATCACTATGTCAGTCAGTCACCTTTGAGTTATTTATGTATATATAGATAGTGGGTCAAAAAAATGCACAAACTTATTTTTATTTTTCATAATTGTTCATGGTGCTCGTCTAAATTTACATCGAAACGAATGAAGATTAAATAATAGACTAAATATATTTTTTGTATGTTAAGACATCACAGAAACAAAGCCTGTACGCTGTATCAAGGTGTGTAATGGGGCCTGAGGTACGAAAATTTGGATACGAAATTGAGCTATCGAATACAATTGCACAGCTCGTGTAAAAATCAAATTTGTTTATATTCATTTATTTATGATGTAGATAGCAATTACCGGAAGTCAAGACTGTCTTGTTTGACTTCCCGTTTGACTGAGAGATCTCGAGTTTAACTTCCGAGTCGGGCCTAAAGTGATGTTGGTTTTTTTCTTAAAAGAAATTCTTAATAGCAGACCGGAGCATGAAAGTTTACAGATATTTCACGCCCGTACCTCGAAGAGCACGAGAAACCGTCGATCCCGGTTATCATGAACATCCATGACAATCGTTATTGGAAAGTGAGTGCTCTCAAATATATTGACAACTAGTTCAACCTTCGAATTCAGTTTGTGCTCAGGGTTACGGAGGTCTAATGCCAGTCCCTACATGGGAAAAATGATATTCCGCAAAACCGGTTGAATAACTAGCCAACTTTAAATAATATCGGGAATAATAAATGCAGGAAAGATGATGATTAGGACAAAAGCGCAAACTTGCTACCTGATGGTAAGTGACAAAACGATACGCCACCTGAGGAATCAAAAAAAGTAAGTGCGCGTCCACTTTAATAGTTTCTCCTAGGGTTATTAAATCTTCAATAGTTACACTCAATTGGTAAAAAGCATTGACGTAATTGCTTAAATCAGTTTTCTTTGAGGTCGTGTTATTCTTGCAGTTGAGCCGACTCTTATGTGTCGTGCATGGCTCTCATTCGTTAAATGTTTCAAATGTAGGCTCGAAATATAAGTTTAGTATAGAAGTAGCATACAAGTTACATTCATCCGGTTCTACAAAATATTTAATCTTATGTAAACTAACCTAAAGTGTATGTTGCTATTTCTCTGGAATAGAAGGTTTGTCCACATTTATTCTTCACTACCCTCTAATGAGGAGGATAAGGATAAGGAGGATAGGCTACGAATTAGTTAACATTTAAAAAAAAACATATAAAAATCATTTGATATATTATAAAAATGATTATTTACAAGGGAGCTAATTATTTGACATTTAGAAGTGGTCCCATCTTGTTGTAACATATCTTACAATTAAAGACAGCAAATTCCAGTAGCATCGGTCGAAAGAACTCCCGTAACATTTTCACATATTCAGCACAATTAACAGTAACTGAACGGCCCCGAGAATCTTCGAGAAAGTAGGGTCCAATGATTCCTTTTGCTGAAATTGTAGGCCATGCCTAGGGAGAATGAAGTGGTCCTCGTGTTTAGCTTCGGGAGTTTGACTGCTCCAATATCTGCAATTCTGTTTGTTTACATGAAAATGGGCTTCGTCAGAAAATAAGATGTTGTCAAAATAACTGAATCGTTCTAACATTGTTTCGGTATACGACTTGCGCAAATTTAAATAATTAGGTTTTATTCTTGCACTATTTGGATCTTACATGGATTTAATTTCAAAATATACAGTAATGATGTGCGGGATAACTCTAATTCAGCTAAATGTTTGCGAGTCGATAAATCTGGATTACGTCGAACAGAAGCGGAAATTGGTGCACGTTCTCTTTGGTCCGAGAAGTCGTAGGCCTCCAGTTTACGTCTGTTCAAACTTCTTCACCTATTTCTTTATTAAAGGAGCATTCGGACACTGATTTAAGTAGTGTAAATCGTATTCAACGCAAAGTAAGCGTCTCACAGTAATAAGCGAACTGTTGTTTAAATAAAATTATTTCCGAGAAGTGAGCTAGTGTTCAGATCACTCCCCGCGCCCCGTGTTATATATGTTTGCGTGGCATGTTAGATTCGAATGTTAACGATTTCTTGGCCCACCACTTGAAGTTATATTATTGTTAAAGTGAACACTTATCTTAGTAATAAAAACACTATAAAATATTCCACTAATAATGCGACAGGCCTTTCCAATTTTTTTCAATTTTTAAGTAAAAATGAGAATGTTGTAACTGAATCGGTGCCTCAAGGTAGGTTTCATCAATTATTAATCGGTGAATAATTGCAACAAATATATTTTCAATTTGTGAAGGCTATATTGTGTAGACTTTGGTCGAGGACATCTCTGTTCGTCAATTCAATGAATCTTATTAAAGTTAACGATAAGCGGCTATCGCGGCTTGAGGGCAGCGCAGGGTATGAAGAAGATGGAAGAAGGGTGTAGGTGTGTATCAGTGTGAGAACGTGATTTAGTTCATCTCTCGTGGGGAGCAAACTGCTTCAGATCTAATTACTTTTGTAGTTTTTTATCTTTTCAGTTCGGCTTTGATCCGACGCCGCGACTACTTTGTATAGGAATCCTCAAAGAGTTGATCGTTTACTGAGGCGGCTGAGTACTGTAGCGACGCTCAGCGCGCGATCAGCGGCAGCAATCACGAAGAAGTGTAGTGCTTGTACATTCTTATCATTTTAACTCTTAGTTTGCATTGCGATATAGACTACTCAAGGAAAATGGACGACAGAGGCAAGTGGAATTGATGTTGGCTCAATCTTTTTTTCAGACGGTCAACATGCGCTTCTCAGCATTCGAGATGATTATTTTGACAGTAACAATAATATGGTAACTCAAAATATTTCACGCACGGCCGTCTGATCCAAAACTAAGCATAATTTACAGTATGGTGACCTGAGAGTAGATACAAATACTTTATATTCACATGTGCCAACATACCTACATATATCATAGAAAAGTTACACTTAGATGCAAGACAGATGACCGTGCTCTCATTAACATTATTCAAAGTGGGAATCGCAAGCTGACTCAACAGTGAGATGACCGGTAGACCGACCGACCTTCCGTTACAGTTGCTTCGGATCTCTCCATCTTACATGGTGAGTGTTATGATTATACTATTTACACAGTTCTAGTATTAACATATCCTTACAGTATACACTTCAAAACTCATTTCAACTGCGTTTATATAGAAAATTCTAATAGTCCATTTACATTTATACTCGTAAAGTAACATTTCCATTAAATATAGAACTTAAATAAAGTTTTTGTTATATTAAGAAGTTATATCTTTGTATGTTTGGTTCTTAATTAATTAGTAATATAAAGAGAACATTCATGAAAGACGAAATAATTTTATTGGAGGGAAGACTTCTGACGCACGTTTTTATTTGAGCTCCACATGGACCGCCGAGCCTCGGGGCACTCGTTTTACGTGTAATTAGGTTAAGATCTCTACTCTATCTGAGCCAAATGAGTGAAATATTTATTCAGTTGTTACATTACAATATGATCGCTAGCTCTGCTGATATCTGCAGATGTTAAAGCTACAACTACGTATGGTATATATATTTAATTTCTCTTTAAATACACGTAAAGTTAATATTATGTTCCATTCATACTCCGTGGTAGCGTTATATTTTGAGACACGAAACAAGTCTGCCATTTCTTAAATACATCTTTAATACAGTTAGTGCTAATTAATCGTCTCTTCTAAGTGTTGATTAGTTAATAGGCTTAACATTTTAAACCACTCAACCTTTTACAGATTTACTGCTATGAGTTGAGCAAAAATTTCCTATATTCAATCTCCTGAAGGAGGTTAAAATAAAGCAAATATTTGTGACGAACCAAAAGTTATGTAACTTGGCGTAAAAGGACGTAACGAAATGACTCTATATAGAGCGAAAGTCGTGAAAGATGCGTCACTCACGTTACGTTGCACTGCATTTGCCGAACAGATAACATTTAACATTCAACCAGAGGATACAGAGGGCGCGCCCGTCGCCCGCCGGTTAACGACTTCCGGTTCCGGCGACAGCGGACACAGCGCCGCGGGAGTACGGACCTATCCACTGCTGGTGCCAGTGAATGGCCGTGTCGGACGAAATTCAGAATTATGAGTTTATTTGAGAAATACGAGTGTTTTTATTACATTTCGAGTTTGATACAAATACAACGAGCAACGCGACGGAAGCGTCTCCGCGACCTTTGCACGTGGTCCGGGTGCGCACAACGATCGCTCATTAATCTTGTCACATTCGATACATGCCAATAAAAATATTTAAAGGAACCGTCGAATAAAATCTGTACAGACAAATAGAAATTTCTATTGTCTGTATCTATACAATGTATACATTGTATATGAAATATTTAGTTGGTTTTTGCGCGTTTCAAAAACTCAAAAAGTTCTGCACCGATTGATTTCAAATTTTGACACGATGTAGAAACTGTTTCATAGATTGTTTTTATACACTTTTAAGTTAGTTTTATTCTTCATTTCTTACTATCGTGCCACAGCAAAGTGTGCCAGGCTACAGATAGTATTAAATGAAAAAAAAACATATCAAAACATAATTAATATTTTCTTGAACAAAAGTGATATCTTTATTTTCCAAACGTAAGACCGCTTCCCTCTATCGCCTGATCCACATCCAAATCTCAAAATAAAAAAGTCACCCTTGGAATCTCAGTTACCCTACTTGCATGGACGAGCGAGGGGGTGCGGGACTGTGCGGGGCGCGGGTGTAAGCCAAAAAAACACTGAATATTTATGCAGCGCGCGAGTGACGCGACAAGTTTCCTCCATGAATACGACAATTGAAATTACATCAGCAACGAAACAATTTTGTTATTCAAACGCGAGCTCCGTCCCGGTGCGAGATCTAATCAAAACAGTGCATGATTGAATACAAACATTGCTGTAAAAACTTCGCTTATCGAATGTTGGACCACTCTGGGATTGGGTTTCGATCCATCGCTCGCTAGAAAACCCCGAGGTCCAACCGAGGTTCAAGTTTAGGACGAGCAGGCTTTACGGTCATTTAGCAAAACAAATTATTGAAACCAGCCATGTACAGTTCAACACACACATTCTTTTAATCGTCAAAAGTTTTAATAGACATTCACAATGATGTATTGTAAATTATTGTATTTTCAGAGTTTTTGAGGAATAAACATAAAAAAAACACTGTTGAGTTAAGTACCTAATTTTTCCTTTATTGCGGTCGGTTAAAACAATTTCATTATAAGTTTTGAATTATATTGTCTGTAAAATATTTTGCCATGAGATACTTTTAATTAAGGAAAATGAACTTGACCATCACTATATTTCAGACGATTTCAATCAGAGAAGCCTTTCAACGATTAGTGCCGTAGTTACGGCAGCGATGAGAACAGTATGAGGCGTGATTGTCGCCACAGCAGCAAGTGGAGGCTCTCAAGTGTTAGATTGCATTTCTGTCACGTATATATATAATGTTATATGTAAATAATTTTGTACGTAGCTGTACTTTAAACGACACCTACAACCATTAACATTACATTTTTAAGATATCAGATTACGATATTAGTTTATAAATGCAAAGCATAAGCGTAAATCATAAATTATTTAATCCATTTTGATATTACCAATAAAATGTAAGCTTCTAATTTGTTCTGACTAATCCGTCGAACGTAGTATTGACTCATCACACAATACTGCGCTACTTCCGTGATAGTGTACAACTATTTTGCATCTAATATATGCCTTTGTTATACGAAACGTGCCAGTTAGAAACAGCTATAATTTGTGTAAACGCTTTGTAACTGTTCTGAAGCAACACTTACAGAGCAGAGAGAAGACTGATTCACTGAGGTTACTGTTTACTGTGTCACTGGTGACATCGCGACCCTGATTTAGGCATGTTCTGCGGCAGAGAGGTAGCAATCAACCTTAATACGTTTTTGCGTCATAAACCGCGTCACACAGCAAGTACCAGTATTTATTAGAATATATTTGGACTAATGTATGCAAACCTTGTACGGGATTCGCACATTGTGTGCACCAACACTATTTTTTTTTTTAATTTTACGAAAACTGTACGCTACTGTAAGAATATATAAGAGACAGTTTTTTTGTGATATCGTTAATCTATCTATAGAAACAGTTTGCTCTCGGTCTTATCTCCGTTCAGTTACAGAGACGGTGTCGCCCTCTCTCGTGCCAAGTGTTAAACAATTAAGAGGTGTAAGTTTAGGTAGGTAAGGTATTGATGTCGCAGAAAAAGGAATAATAGCCTTTGTTCTGTGACTTATGTCGTCGTAATTTTGTACTCGTTGTTATCGAAGGCTATCATAAAGATAATTGAATCTATATTATAAACTTGTATTATAAACGTATCGCAATTGGTTCCGGTTGTTGAACTAGCTACATTTGAGGTGCGCTCTCGTCTGCAGTAACTGTACCTACTTTTTTCATAATTGTGTTCAATGCCAATGTAGAACTACGATCGGTAATAAAGAGAGTTATTTTTTTTTACAATCGCCTTGATATTCATTCTGCATAATAATATTTTATTTTTTTTTGGCTTACGGTCTACAATTAAATCTAGTACATAAAAAATCAAGTTCTGTACCCGAGGGATGAAAAATCACTACTACTTAAAAGAAGCCCGAAGTCAAAGCTAGTATGTTATGAAATGTCAAAACAGGCTATTACTCTATGAAGTCAAGCCAATTTCCAAGGAGGGTAACACAGCCATCCGCTGTCGTAAACACGAAAAAAAACTATTTTTAATGTTATCAAAGTGAGCGCTTCTTTTGAGACATTCTTTACTTCCATCGCTAACCCTCGCAGCGAAGGGTATCCCTATCGGGTTTAATCATCCCTCTCGCCTCCCCCCCCGAGCCGCTGGGCTTATCTCGGCACAAAGCGGCCTCACACGCTTCGGGATAACAATCGACTTCAAATAAAAGTGAACCTTTGTTTTTCACCTCCAGACGACTCCAAGGCTGGCTTCGCTCACACACCGAGCGAAACAGAACATAATATTCAGTAAGCATTGAAGTGAGCAAGGAGAGTTGTCGTAAGTGACAACATAATACTGTAATTGTGCAACCTGCTGGACGGATTATGATCACACCTCCGGTCGAGCTCGAATTACTTAGCTTTTGACGGCTGCCGTGTCGTGGAAAAAAGAGGAATCCATATTGGAGATCAACACAAATTGTTTTGTTTAGTATTCAATTTAAATAAAAAGAATATTAAAAAAGCAAAATCAAGAAAATGAAGAATTTCTGGATGTCATTAAGATTATTCTATGTCTAGTAATATTTTTGTTTTTTTAATTTATCAGTTAGCTTCTGCTTAATTTTATAGACATCAGACACCTTGTTATTCACTATTTTTATTTTTAAAAATAAGTAAAATATGTCTAATTGCATGAGGCTACTGAATAATGCTCGTTTATTGCGTAAACGTCTCTCTGCTTATATCTATAAATAGTTGATGTAGTTTTTAATTTTATTTATAACCGTGTTAGATAAATCACATTACCTAATGTGACGTCGTTAATATAAACTGAACTGATACCTTAAGTCCTCTGCACTCGTGTGTGCAGAACAAAACAAAGTTTTGCTTGCGGTCCTATGCCATTATTAATACAATCAACTGTGTCAACTGCTTAGGAATCAATATACGGGTGTTATAACAATACTATGAGGCGACGATACTTTTTTTTTACGAGTGATGACACACAATGATTTTGAATCGTTTTTAAAGGCCAATAACAATGGGAGATATAGATTACACAAGAGGCAGTTACATTATACTAGCAAAGGTTATGCCATTAGCGATCAGCTCAGTCGGACGAGAGCTGTCCTCGCCAGCAATCATTGCTGATATACTGACGAGTGAGGAGAGCTAGGACGCAGTGATTTGTTTCTGTGAAGCTGTTACGTTCTAAAAAGAGACAGAGATTGCTGAACGGGACCAGGAGCGGGCTGATTCGATTTTCATGAGGTCAATCGAAGACTTTTGTTCTTTTGAAAGACAAAGTCCACACTAGGAATAAATCCTGTGTCGCGGTAAACTTTACGAACATACAAGAAATGGACACAAAGACTCATCCAGACTCAGAACAACAATTTGTAGACCATATAAAGTGTTATCCTTTGTGAGGTTTGAACCCACAATACTTAGTGTAGTAGGGAGCGGTGTAACGACCGCTTGAAATACTTTTTTTTTTTTAACTTGTGGAAACCCCCTCGGGCCGTCACCCCACCGGAGCTTACGGCGAGGCGGTGTGTCGGAATCGGACCGACTAAAACCACACGGTGTGCCACTCTGCGCCTAACATAGGAGGGATCCGGGAACAGCTGCTATTACGACATCCAGACCCCTCCTAGCGCCTACCCGCTAACGCGGGCACCATCTGCGGGTAAACTCTCTATTTAGGCGACGTACGGCACACGCGGACATTGCCTTCTCGCGGCTGGCCACTATAGGGGATGTAGGGGAAAACCCGTCCCGTCCATCCGCGGCCACACTCAAGGTGGCATGAGGCGCTAGTATGCGCGCCTCCGCCGCCCAATTCGCCGGCGGCAAATTGGGTCTGTGTGGAGATTGTCCTCCCGGGCCCTCTCCGCCGCCTCCTTCTGCGAAATTACATCTTCGCAGAAGGTTGCGACCGCGGTAAACAACTGTCGCTACCGACCATGGAGCGTATAACGGCCGGTAGCGAGAGATCTCCTCCAATAACTGCAGTGAGGACCCCACGCTGCGCCGCCCAAGAGGAACAAACCGCTAGCGTGTGCCGAGCCGAGTCCTCACTGCAGTCGCAATGGTGACAAGCGGAACTCAATTCCCTCCTGGCGACCGAGTGCAGATACTTCCCGAAGCAACCGTGCCCGGAAAGGATCTGCGTCAGTCAGAAGGAAAGGGTCCCGTGTTGTCGCTCCGCCCACTCGGCAATGACCGGCTGGAGAGCCTCCACGGCGGCAAAGCCGGCACGAGGAGCCTGCAGCCGGGACGACCAACGAGCCATCATGGCTCGACGAGCGGCCTCTCGCCACTCGCGCATCTCTTCAGGCGGGGGCCGCATGCCGCTACCCGCCCGGCAGTCAGCCGTCCGCCGATAAACTTTGGCGAGCACTTCCGCCTCCAAGTCCCACGGCGGAGTTCCGGCCAAGGCACACGCCGCCTCCGTCGATACGGTGCGGTAACCGCGTATGGCTCTAACCGCCAATATCCTCTGAGGGCGCCAGAGGCGAGCCCTATTCTGAGCGGTCAGAGCCGCCGCCCACACCGGTGCACCATACAGTGCCATTGACCGAACAACCCCCGTGTATAGCCGTCTTGTCGCGACGCTGGCTCCACCCAAATTCGGCGAAAGTCGTCCGAGGGCAGAGGCAGTGCCGACAACCGCTTAAAAAACTGGGCCAACCATGTAGTCAGTTGCTTGACATTTGTCGCCTCCAAAGTTATATCACTCACTTTTTTAATTTCAGATCTTTCTTCATTTTAACTGTAGATTAATAAGATATAAAAAAGAATTATTGGCATTACTGCTAGATCTGCTAAATTCGTAACCAACGATAAGGCTTAGTATTATCCTATCTTTTAATAGCATGTTATCGCTATAATCGAAGATCCAATATAAAGATATCATAAATCGATGAAAGTCAATAGCTATCGTTGTCAAAATTATAGAATAGTTAAAAAATCTTCACGCTATTTTACATAAAAGAGATTCTCCAGCGCTGCATAGTGCAGTCATTGCTCATATACTGTGAGTGGCTGTCACAGTAACTATGGTTGTCGAACGTAGAACTTAGTAAATTATATAGATCAAACAATAATATTTTTTTTAACGAGTAGAAGCCTCCTCGGGCTGTCACCTCACCGGGGTTTGTGGCTGGGTGGTGTGTCGAACAGGGACCGACTAAAACCACATGGTGTGCCACTCTGCGCCTGAAATAGTATGGATCTGGGAACAGCTTTAATTACGACATCCAGACCCATACTAGCGACTGCCCGCTAGTGCACCATCTTCGGGTAAACTCTATATTCAGGTTACGTACCGCACATGCCTACATCGCTCCCACGCGGCTGGCTATTGTAGCAGATGGTGGGAAAAACCTATCCCGTCCATTCGTGGCTATACTCAGGGCGGCATGAGGCGCAAGCACGCCTCCACCGCTCAGTTCGCCAGCAGCGAATTGGGTCCGAGTGGAGATTGTCCTCCCAGGAATTCACTACCGGCCATAAAGACTATGACACACAGAGAGTACACAGCAAATGTGTACTGAGCCGAGTCCTCACTGCAGTCGCAGTGGTGACAGGCGGGACTCAATTTCCTAGCGACCGGAGTGCAGATACTTACCGAAGCAACCGTGACCGGAAAAGGCATGTGTAAGTCGGAAGGAATGTATGCCGCACTGCACCCCTGCCCACACGATGATGATTGGCTGGAGAGTCTCCACAGCGGTATAGCCAGCACGTGGAACCTTCAGCCGGGACCAACGAGCTATAGTGGCTCGATTAACGCTCCTCACGCCACTCGTGTTCCTCTTCGGGCGGGTGCCGAATACCACTACCCGCCCGAAAGTCAGCCGTCCGTGGTAAACTTCGGCGAAGACTTCCGCCTCCAAATCCAACGGGAGAGTTCCGGTCAAGGCACACACCGCCTCCGTCGAAACGGTGTGGTAACCGCGTATGGCTCTAACTGCCAACATCCTCTGAGACTGCTAGAGGCGAGTCCTATTCTGGGCGGTCAGAACCGCTACCCACGCCAGTGCACCATATAGTGCCATTGACGGGACAACCTCCGTGTACAGTCGTCTCGATGCGACGTTGGTTACACCCAAATTGGACAAAAGTAACCCAAGAGCAACGCCGACCAGCTTTGGAAGGTCAAACATTGACTCGCCTTAATCTATTCATTGGTCTTTCACATTTTATTTGTTGTTTAAACCCTCCTACCCTACAACCGATTTAAATTTGATGGAGTTTCGTAGATTAGCCTTTTTCCGCCGTCTAACTTTACTTAACTTGGAATTGTTTAGAGTGCTCTGAATAAAGTAAATGGCACTGATTTTTGAATTACATTTCAATTCATTTATCCACATTCATTGTAATGTCAAGCGCCCGAAAAGATGGTAGTAGACTGCGTGTAAACTGATTCTATCTGTTATCTTGCTGCTTGTTTACTGCCGTCACAGGACGTACTATCAAATACTGTTCTATCATTTGTGTCACTAATGACTACTATGAATATGCTATTTACTATACGAGTACATACAAACATTTCTTAAATTTTCATAAGAGTATGTACTGGTGTGAGTGTTGAGACACCAAGAAACAGGGTTGTCTACATTGTCAGTGGGTTAAGAATTAAATCATTTGCTCTTGATACATCAATGAGGCATTATTTGATAAGACTAATAATTATAATGACTATATTATCATAGGGATGAATTTATTTTTTAGTAAGTTATTCAATTGTCTAGTAGTTAAGCTATTACTATGTCTCTTTAGTAGTCAAAAACTGCGTTAGGTTATTAAATTCATGTTACCAAAAAATTGATGAGTGATATCCTCAGTAACCCGTGGACGTGTCTCATATATCAATAACCAATCTGTATGGTTATTAGAACAACGACCGGCCAAATGGACTCGCTCATGTTCGTCACTCGTGAACGTACTAATACAACCCCCACACTTATGAATGTATTGGGGACACCTACATTATGCTCTCATGCAGGGGTTGGGGTACTTTATTTAATATTTACATTCGTTGCACAAATCGTAGTAACTGGAAGGGTCCTTATAGCAAGGACCGTTTGAAATCCCTCGATAGTTTGTGTCTATCAACAATCATTGCAGTTGTTATCTTAAATGGATATATTACTTCATAGATTCCAAATGGATGTATATACATACATGAAACATCTATCTCAAACTACTATCTGTTATAATATTTCTACTTCACATTTTTGACGATTGCACGTTTCAATCAGACTTGTACGTTTATTTGTCGAAAACACTAACGGATTCAAGCCGCGTTCCTTAAGGAATCGAAATATTTTAGAACAAAAGTAAATTACCGGTTAAATTGCAGTTTCACGTTCATTAGTAAGCATTAACCTACTTCGTAAAAGGTTTTGTCTTTTTAATGTCCCATTTTCATTTATTTACAAATTTGTTAAACTACTAAAAGAATAAGAAACATTGTCAATAATTATCAAAATAGTGAATTAAGTTTTATTGTATTAACATTCTGTAAGGTATATAAATATTTCACTAAATAATCAAGACTTTACTAGGTAGTAGACCCACACTGATTTCTGCACAAGCGGGCCGGCTCAACCGGAGCAGTACTACCCTCCCTCAGAAAACCAACGTAAAGCACCAGCACCAGCACCAGCACGACCGTGTTGTCGTATTTCGTTGGTGAGTGTGAGACTGGAAGCCCATTGATGCAGGGGTGACAGTTATCGTGGTAACTGTGTAAGCCTTATACTGTCACGATGACTGTCATGCCTTTTACGTCTCCAAGAAGGGTGTGAAGAAGCATCTCACAAGGCCGCCATAGTGTGGGTCACCATACTGCATTGTCTGCATTTGCAGTGAGTATGATGATCACAACTCTTGGATTTTATTCATGCTTTCTATCAGGCAGAGTAGAGTCACTTTGGCAGGCTCTTAATATAAAAAAAAAACTTGGAGCTGACTACTAACACACGTGTTTCCTCTCATTATGATTCTAAGTTCTTTAAATGGATCGTAAAAAACTTTTTCACTAGGCTGACATAGTATGGGGCACCATGCTGTATTGTCCACATTCACAATTAGGATGATGGCCATCTCTCTTGGATTCTGCTCATGCTTTCCATCAAACAGAGTGGAGTCATTTTGGCAACTATCGCACAAAAAAAGAAAAATTACTCCTTATATAATATACTGATTTCGTAATATTAAGGTATCCTTATTATCACTTTAAACTTTGTGATATAATTGAGTTTAGTCAAATACACTTGAATAAAAAATATGTCAAGAAGCTTGAGACGCGAATTTTAAAGTTTAAAAACATAATTGTGCGTTCGTTAACATTAGTGAAATCGGTCGATAATCGAGGCTGCTTGTACAACTAGAGTTATAGAGCAGCCGCCAACTTAGCGCCAACTAATTATGTTGATAATTAGGGAGGAGGGAACTACATTACTCGCACAAAGAACTCGTGTCTGCGTCGCGTCGCCCTCTATCATATTATCTGTACTTAGTTCTCGCTTAACTTTGTCTCGATAAACAGTGTTATTTAGGGGAGATTAGCGAGTTCATTTAACAACTTGTTCAAACTAGTTATTTCTTTAGTTAAACAATTTATAAGGATAACGAAATATGTCTGAATAGACCTTACCAATGTAAACAATATACACATGAAGATTAACAAATATCAGAACAATTGACTTGTTTTAAAATCAAAAGTGTATTTACTGACAAATAACCAATATCTTAACAATTCCTTTGCTTTGATTATTTAGGCTCTAACTATATCAGCAAATGTATCAATCACTTCGAGATAAATTTAATCAAGTGCAATTCTCGTTGTAATAATTCACTGAACGTAACGAAATCCTCATTTTAGGATTAATTTCATGCCGAATCACTTAAAATAAGTGATTGAAATTAACGAAATATTTAATACATTCTGATTTGTTGTGATCCCTTAAGGTGAGTTATCTTTATTTCTCCACCACACCATCACACACACACCATCTAAAATTGTATTTATTCTGAAGTTAGAAACTGTTGATGAAATGGATATAATTGAAAAATATTTAATTATTAATTTGTTCAAAATCATAATAAGTACATCGAGATAAATATATATAATATCGAGATATGATAAATCTTTTAACAAACTAGGCAGACAATGCAATAGGAACATGACCCAATCTGAGCCCCTTAGACAGAACGTGGTCCAAACTATTTCATAACTAGGTACCATGATTACTCTACTATCTACCAATTAGCTTGCAAGTATTAACTCAATATACACATAAACGTAAATGAATTCTTTCCAATAGAAACCCTTAAGAAAATTACTCATTGTATTTGTATTTGTTACACTTTTATATTTATTGCTTTATGTTATTTGTTGTTCGATGTGTTTGTTGTCGAACAAAATCGAAAAACCAGACAAAAATGTTCTCGATCACAAGTAAATTAATCATAACTAGACTACATATCGATAATGCGGTAATACTGACCACAGACATAGTGTGTATTTGGCCAAATACCAAACGGTTGCGATTCAGGTGTGTCTGGTGCACACTTTGCCATATGTGTGACAAGGAATAAGTGAGATACGAGTTGTTGTTTTAGTCTGTCTATTTGTAGTTGTGCTAATGCTTATATACTAATATGGTACGTGATAATGTGAAAGTATGCAGCTTCCTTAATACGTGAGTATATGTGCGCTATTGTACATTTCTTTGTGTTGTAATGTAAAAGCCGCTACACACACCTGCACGACAAATTGCCGCAATCGGCGAAATACGCGAAATACGCTAGTGATTTGTATTCGGTTTAATTTGGGTCTTATCTGGTTTCTATGGGACAGTTCTAATACTCTGATAGTTGAGCGGAAAACGAAATTTTACTGCACTCAAGATGATCATTTAACGAGACTTAATTTTTGCCCTTTTTTCTTTGAATTTATATCAATAACTTGTCACATTTAATAAAAGAAACTAAGGGACACCAATAACTTTGCTAACTCTAGTTATGGTTATCCACAGTCTATTTTTGTTTAATACATCTACTACTTGAAGGGCAAAATTAAACACATGGAATACATTTTCAATGGATTTACAGTAAAGATGATACAAATATTCACTTTATTTTCTCCAAGAACTTGAATAATAGTTTTTATCAATCAGAATGGGTACTTATCATTTTTTGTACCAAATTCTTGTGGGAAAGAACAAAGGCGTTGTCCAATAGTGTTGCCACTTGATCGCTACAACATAGTCATGTTTAACAACTACGATTGAAACTAAACTTAACCGAATATTCGTGCAAATCTGGTAAAATATATTACAATTTTACAGATAAATCAATATACCTAGTCTTGCCATAAATATTGTAATAAAGAAAAAAGAAAATTGTTAACTGCAAATAACATTTATTACTTTTACAGTGTGTCAGTTTAATACATAAATATAAAACAATTAAAAATATAAAAAGCTTATTCGAAGTGGTCTCCATTGGCTGCAATACAGTCCTTTAAACGATGAGGCCAGTTATCAATAGAAGCACGCACTCTTTCCATGGGAAAATTCTTCACTGCCAATCGTATAGATTGTTTTAGGGACTCCAAATTATCATGGCGTTTAGAGCAAGCTGTACTCTCTAAAACTGACCACAAATCATAATCCAGCGGATTAAGATCGGGACTAGACGACGGCCAGTCTTCAGCTCTGATGAAGTCCGAAACGTTCGATTCCAACCAAGACTGCGTGGACCGAGCTTTATGACCCGGCGCCGAGTCTTGCTGGAAGGACCATACTTGGTTATTGAACATGGTGATGTTAAGGGGCTTAACTACCTTCTCAAGAATGGTATCTTGATACACTTGTGCCGATGTTTTGATACCTTTTTCACAAAAATATGGCTCAGTCACTCCTTCATAGCTAACACCCCACCAAACCATCACTGAAGTCGGATAATGTCCACGTTGCACTCTGTCGACTAATTGGGAAGCTTCCTTAGAGCTTTGAGCATAAATACGGTCATTTTGTTTGTTAAAATGTTGCTCAATTGTAAAAATTTTCTCATCCGTAAACAAAATTTTTCTGTGACCTCCCTTTGCGTACCGCTTCAGTAGTTGTTTCGATTTTACCACCCTATTCTTCTTTAAATTATCAGTTAAGAAATGGCCAGTGCGTCTCTTATAGGCTGCAAGTCCTAAGTCATCTTTTAAAATACGCGACATGGTTCTAGGTGCTATCTTCATTTCCCGAGATAAAATCTTTTGCTTTCGGACAGGATTTCTTCGAATTCTTTCCCTTACTGCTTTGACCACCTTTTTCGTACGAACACTACGTGGACGGCCAGATCTTTTTCTGTCACAAACAGAGGAGGTCTCATTGTACCTATTAATAGCCCGGTACACAAACATTTTACTAATACCAAGTGTATGGAGAGTTTTAAAAATTGCATTTGGCTCCATACCTACTTTGTGTAATGCTATCACAGCGATTCGGTTCTCTTTATCACCCCACACCATTTTAATATCGCAAAATATTTTACAATGTATTGGCGCCAAAATGAGAAAACACAATGAACAATCGTATAAAAATGACAGATTCGAAATTCAAATGTAATATTTTTTTATAATTAAGTGTAACAGTATTTATGGCCAGACTAAGTATTTGTCTTTTTCTACGTACACACGCAATAAATATAAATTGCTTGTCTAAAGGTAAATAAGTCTCAGTGTACCGTTTAGGATCTAAAAATAAACAAATAACATGATATGCTGCAGCCATTGTAGTAACATACCCGTCTGGCCAGCATTGTATCGTAATAAAACCTCTAAGCTAAAGAGAAGCCTATGTCCAACAGTGGACTGTTGAAGGCTGTTAATATGGTATGCCACGTACAAAAAGTATCGACCTATGTAGACGTGAACTAGTGCGCGTACCCTATACGGCGCAAATGTTATACTGTTCTATTGTTATTACTTGTCAGATTCATTTACATATTCATTTTTTGAAAAATGTGATTAGAGTTTTTACTTTGGAGTTTTAAGATTTTACTTCACCTAATCGTTTACTCCTTAAGCTCATTTAATGTAAATTAACTATGTTTAATTTAAATATCGTAACGATAATCGAATGAACTGTCGAATAATTCAAGAGACACAATACAAACGGTAGTGTTTTCTGACGCGACTATATAAGGGAGAGATCATTTGGATACGATGTAATTAGTTAAGACATCGGCGTAACGCGATTCTCGCGACGCTGGCGTTCAGTGACGAGGCGACACGATACCGGACCCGCACCGCAACCGAAATAATTTGTACACCGACTTGTTAATCTACGGACAAAAGCCTTTGATCTGGAGCACAAACTTCCTGCCCTCCCCCTGGTCCTCTCAGTACGCGCCGTGCGCGCCTTGGACGTTCTCGATTAATGTTAGTAGGAATCCGGTTACTTTTATCTTCGCAAAGCGAAGATTTTTGCGTAGCTATTAATTCATCGTTATGTTGCAAGGGCACTCGGTGCTTCCTTGTGGGAAGGTTTCTTTTTTCTGTAAAGCCGCTATTGAGCATATATATAGGGCTTCTAATACCAATTGCACTCTAAGTCACGTTTCTTTCTCTGAGAAATGTGTCACCCTCAACTTTAGTTTTTTCACCATATGTGTTTCTTTTATTTCCTTTAAATGTAATTTAAAATTTGCCTGTTACATGCTACGATGTTTATGAAAATTGTTGTGAATTTATAAGGTAGTATGTATCGGTAAGCGGCTGGACCGTTTATTATTTATAGATTTGGTCGAGAAACGTCAGCACCGTTTTACTAGCACTCGTCGGGCGCAGCGCGCGGTGAGAGGAGTCGGTACTTAATATATTACCGTATGTTGTATCCGCCACTTACGGTGCTACGTTGCGGCGAAAGGTTCGACATTATTTATTGATAGACCCCTGTATGTCTCTGATACTTCGAGATGCACAGAAACTAATGAAGATACAAGTGACGACATAGATTGTGATAAAGCGAATAAGGTCGCTATTTTCAACTTACATGTAATAAATTGAAAATTATAATTAAAACGTCTCAAGAAGTGTACTAAAATTAAATCTGAATTTCTAGACACACTGCTTTTCTCTCTTATTAATAGATGAATTTACTGCAAGGTAACAGGTATTTCATTAATGCGTCGCCTAAAAATTGAACATGTATTTATTCACAGTTGTAAAACTGAGCTGGTATTGAATATTTAGCTTGAACGTTCATAAGTACTTATAGTGTGTTATGAAAAAGTCAAGAAGTAATGGAATCACGGTAATGATATAAGATATCGCACGTTGTGATTTATTGACACTTGACTGGTTGAATGTTTAAGATGGCTCTTGTATATCTGGACGATTAAAACTATCCACAGCAATAAATTTTTGTTACAAAAATAAACACATAAACAAAAATTTTCAATAAAAATTCCAAAGAACCACGAGACACAGTGGAAATGTTTGAAAATATCTATTTAAACAAACAGCCAGTTAATTACTGTCGTGTCAAACATTTACTCAAACTGGATTACATTTTGGCGCTTTCAAATTAAATCAGCACTGGTAATTACATTTAAAACTATAAGTAAACGCGTGGTCAAGTGGACTTTACGTACTAATTAGAGCGCGGTCCATGTCTCTAGCGGTTTTTCCCTCGCATCTCCCACGCGCCCCCCGCGCACCCCTCCAGGTAGTTAACCATTAAATTGTTCTCTCTCCCTCCTCCCACCGCATAATTCCTTTGAACTAAACAAGGGAATGAGATAAAAGCAAAGGTTTTTGTTTGTGATATCAATTATAGCGTCGCAGTTCAGTCGTTCATTCACTTTGTTGACAGAACCCAATCGGTGATCATTTAAGAAAGCGTTTGGTTTCCTAGATCGATGAACCAAAATTTTTTTAATCCTTGCATTTACATTATATATAGTGGACTTGGTGCCATATGGTGTAAGCTACCAGTCGACCTCTGGAGGATTCAGGGCGAAACATGGTATCTATATTGAAATTAATTACCTTAAGGAGTATAATCATGTTTATCCACATTCATTTGAATATAAATATTTTATAGAAAACACCAATATCATATCGATGGACGGTAGGAAGTTGATGTTACCCAGGTTTGATTTAATGTTGCTTTATTATTTTCCACGTACTCGTAGTCTTCCACAAAGTTATCTGCTACACAATAAGCAGGTTTTCTATTATATTAATAGTATGATGTTTATGGGTGACAAATATTAGGACATGTTAAGAGACGTTCAGTTTCAGAGTCACCTCGAAGTCAAGGTCAAACCTTTCCGATGGCCAGTTACAGCAAAATATTCTATGCCTTTCATTTTCCTTAAACCAAACTTATTTTGCCACGCCACATATACGTAGTTGAGTTTTGAACATAACATTAAAGAGTGATTATACCTGCATCTCTCCCTCCCTTCTCGGCACCCCGTACGGACCAGTGTAATTTGTTATCCGATATATCAGCACAACTTCAATTTAGACATACGCAAGAATTCGTTGATAAATATAGCTAATTTTAGTTTCATATTCACGAGCGACGCGACGTGTTCAATACTGTTATAGTTTGTTTTCTATGTAACTGTAGTAAGAACAGTTATGCAATTTAATAAGTTTCACTTTGTGGCATAATAATCGACCGCATGTTTTAACGTCGCTTATTAAGTTGCAAGCAATTAGTATTCGATTACATTGTCTGCCGCGGGCAGTAAATTTATATGCAACCAAACAAATTGTGTAGTCTAGTAAAACTATTGTACGTTAAGAGATTGATGAAGATGTTTGTCTCCTCACATTTATTTTAAAGTGTATTGTAACGTCTCAAGGTAAATCTGACTTTCTAACGAGCATGTTGTGGATTAGCCCGCCACTTTATTTTATTAAATTATTGTCATATCTCTCATTGTCACTGATCTAAATCAAGACAGTGAGCCACACATCAGTTTTGTATTATTTATACATTCAAACACCTACAACAACAATTTTGATTTCTGAAATGTGTCAAAAGATACTTTATTTTTAACATATTTACATAAACATTATGTAAATATGTTAAAAGCGGTACTCAGTTACCAAAGTTAATAGAATATCGATAACCAATAATAAAAAGGTGACTAAAGGTAATCTAATCTATGAGTGATTCAGTAAGAGGATAAACATAAAGCTTTACTTAAACTCGAATAACGTCAGATAAGTGAATACCTACTTATCTCAATATCATTTGTGATATGATTTACTGTATTGCTCACTGTATCACGTAGCTGTATCAAAATAAGAGGATTCGGTTATCAATCGAGAAAGTTCTATACCGAAACGATTCTTCTATTATCCTCACTAAATTATTTGATTTTAAAATTATATTCATAAATATGTGAAAGAAAAAGTGCTATTTCATATGAAATCGCTATGTTAGATATGACTGCAACATAGGTAGGTCACTTTTCAGACAGATCCCGAGTATACGGTGCGGACGGTAGTTGCCTAAAAAGTAAACCTGTTCCGGCTTTAGCCATGTTACGATGCTCGTTTCTCATAAACGTCACATGGTTCGGGCTGCGGTCTAGTATCCTGAAACTTTGTTCGATAATCTGTGTGAAGTGAACACCACAACGCTTAATTATCTTTGGGCTAATAAATCCTATTACTTTCGATTCTTTACAGGATTCATTTGTAAATTCCTAGAAAATCTTAAAACTTACTAATAACATTTTCGTTAAAATGAGAGATGAAATTTTTTACCCCGGCAGTGAACCCGGGCTTCCCAAATTTATCAATAATTAAAAAGAATATTACTACAAATTTGTGCAATGGGAGAGGCCTGTGTCCAGCAGGGAAAGCAGAAAAAGTAACCATTAATAGTTTATTTCTTTCTATACAAAACGTTTATATTTAATCGAAAGGTATGGTTGATTTTTTAATAGCGGGCTCCTTACTTAGTACGAACACTCCTTGGAAATACAACCGTTTTTAGAGGGGACAAGAATGAAAGTTAATTAGGAGAAAGTAGTAGCAGTGGAGTATTAAATGCCGTTGACGAGTGGAAAGAAGGAGGGCGTTGAAAAATTATTCGAGAAACGAGACAAAGATTGCAAGAACTGCAAGACCACAGAACAAACCATTAATTATAAATACTGATGCATATTTATGTGATCATATTCTAATATTTTTTAGACGGACCATGTGTGTTTAGATTATTAATAACAATTCACTTAATAGCTTCACTTAATTTCACATAACATAGAAATTAAACATTAGTTCTAAATTCTACAGAAGCTAATAATGAGGCGTTCCTAGCATGGCCTGCAACAGTGTTACGTTAGCCGGAGTGACGTAAACGTATCTCAGCATAACTAGTCACTTCACATCGATGACTAGACAGACGCTTAATACTCCTTAAAACTTTGATGAATTTCTAATATTCTGTTTTGTTTTTTTTTTCAAAAGATACGTGAAAGTTATTGTTGGCTTATCACCGTTACTAAATAATAAAAACTAAAAGAATTCGTATAGGTATACTCGTATTATTGAGATCTATTAGGTTCAGTTTGTGCATGGCTATTAGTTGATGTTTTATGCAAAAAACTGACATATCTGAAATTTAAAAGATCACAATAAAAAATGAAGTATTGTATTAAATAACAAAGAGATCACAGATATTTTAGTCCACGGAGTAGAGTGGTACAGAGGGTAGGTAATATTTGTAGATGTATATACAATCAAACATCGTATTTCATTTTGAATTATTCGTCTGTTCTCGTACTACTCTCGTACTACTCGCCTGGAACTGTCTCACTCGTAACATTTATTCTATTTCTAATGTGTTATATAACATTTTTTATTGTTTATTACAATTCGTTATTCATCAGTATTGGTGATGATCGCGGAGCACGTCGTCAGCTGCCAGTACTTTTTGTTTGTTTCACTTTTGCCGGCCGGTGAAGTTGATATAAGCAAAACATTTAAAGCTAGGCTGTGCGTTTGTAAAACGAAATTCGTAACGTTGTCATTATACGAGTATAAAGTAAAAAGCGTGGGTCAACAAATGAAACGGTGAGTGCCGCGAGCGCAGACGCGCGCGCTCTTAATCATAATCCACGCATTTAAAGAGCTTGCAGCCGAGAATGTAATAGCGCGGCTTAAAACCATGGTTCACCCTTTACCGTCCGCTCAAGGACTTTTACGGCCAGGTAACACTACATTTTGATTATGTACAATTACACAATTTTATATACTCCTTGTATTTATTTGTAAATGTTAAACAGGACCGTAGATTACATAGAAAAGGAATATCCGTTATAATAACTAATGAAACTAAAGGACACCATATTTTATATACAGAAGTGTGTGTCCACAGATAATAAAAATATAGGGACTAGATGCATCGGGAGCGCACACTAGTGAGGTGGCACTGCGATGAATTATAATTATAACTGTACCATACATTACAACACGCCTCCTTAAATTTACAATCGTAGTCCAACGAACCAAGTTGTATGTTATATTAAATTAATCTTAGCTCTAATCTGTTTTAAAAAATTTTGTCTTAAGTAAGCTTTTTGTCAATATATCTGCCAAACTAAAATCTGTATCAATTTTCACGATACCAATTATTGTCCTTTCATGGTTCTCATTTATATGATGATACTGTACCTCAATTTGTTTTGAATTTTTTGTAAAGTTACCATATTTAGCAATCGCAACAGCACCCAAATTATCTTCATACAATTTAATTGATGCACAAAATTTCACATTAAATAATTCATAGAGATTGAAAGTGTTGCCCTCGCTTCCGAAAAGAAAATATATAATTTCGTGATCATAATTTCAAAATTAACTACTTAATATTTATCGTAAGTAAATAAATTTGTGTTAATCGTATTGTAATTACAGATTCTAGGATATTATATCATTCTAATTAGCAAATGTTGAAAATTTATTTGTTATACAGCCACAAACGATTTAGTCAACGAAGTCACATCACAATTCCCTTTAAGTATTTGTCAGCTGCATCGACGGATGTTCGTGAATTAAAAGTATGTTGGCATTGCAATATTGTTTAGTTATAAGTTTATTCATAAATTACCTCTGTACCTGTTGTTTAAACGATGTCAATGTAAAGTTTCCTACATTTAGTCATCGTCTATTGGTTTACAGAGGTTAGAGAAGTTGCTTAGCGAACAAGCTCTCGCCTGCCACACAGCGCACTGGACAGTGACAGTGTGGAGATGAAAAGTTTAGTCTGGGACTAAATAAGTGAATTTTGCTATTGACAACTAAGCCACCGGACTCAAGCTTCTGGCAGATAGAATTGGAAATTGCAGTCGTCGAAAACTGTACGTCAAAAATCAGTATTTAACACAAAGCAGATGCTGTTTATGTAGTAGTTATAGGATTGACTTTGGTTATTTTTTATAATAATCTGATGAAGTTTAAATTACCGCACACAACTAAAATGGTATAACTCAGACACATACTAATACTTAACTTACTTACATACATACTTAAACACAAAGTGCATCTCTCATAAAATCATATCAGCTGATGCACTGGGGGTTCCCTATAAAAATAGTACAAATATAAACTATCTGTTTCTTTCAGTACCTTTCCAAAAACAAGAGCCTTGACAGGAAAACGTTTTATTCTGTTCTAACTATTCAATTAGCCGATAAAATACTGTTCAGCTCTTTTTTAAGAAGTAATATGATGTGCCTTCAAATAATTATCGATAACTAAATAATTCTTATATTATTATCATTCATTAAAACTTAAATTCTAATATGCTAAGACTGGTTATATTTTCAGTTTTGTTTGATAAGACACTGCAATAGGATCGTGTTCTACACCTTGTGAGATATTAAACAAATGTGTACAAAGTAATGCATTTAAGACATGTGACAAAGAGTATGGAACACGTATATTATTTCGTCAAAGCTGTGTATGTAAGTATACATGAAATTTATTATTTATTTTATTTTATTTAAATTTCTTATTATACTTCCATTTGGTACAGTCGGAGCAATAGCGAAGTTACGAGTAAACGCGTTATGTGTATGTTTAAAAAGCCCACTTTGTGCGATGTGACACGACATAAAATACTGGCGACGCGACGTGACTGAGTCTGCGGTGTTGTTGTGTAAATTGAGTTGTTGGTGCCTCCAACGAAGCTTAGTTTTGTACTTCGTAATACATCTGCTCACAACTCTTTAAATAGAAAATGTCATTTAGTTACTGATATCTTAGTGAACGAAACGAAATTCAAATAACAGGGTTACACGAGATACAGGCTCTCTTACTACTTACTACAGGCTCTCTTACTACTTACTCTTATCTCTTATTAGCTAACAATTATCAATTAAATTTGAAGTGTATTTTTGGAAGTTCTTCTTTTCAGTCATTGACACACAACACCACCTAGTCCCAAACTAAGCAGAGCTTGAACTAACGGTACTAGGTAATTGTAATTGATACTTTTGTTTTGTAAGTATTATATATAGTATAGTATTATACATAGAAAATATTCTAACTCCGAAACAAATATTTGCAGATCATACAAACATTTTGTCCGACCGCACAGCGTGCCATCAAGGTAATTAATTTATGATTTTTAATATATAAATGTTACTTTGAAAGTGACAATTTGTATGAGAGAGCACTGACTGGCATAAGACTGTAAAAAGCGACGATATTGTGAATGAAATAGACGTAATTCAAACTATTTTGAAAATTTATGCCAAAAAAGTAAGTTTATGAAATTGGGTTTTCATAAGAAAAGCATTTAAAAAAAATGTAGTTGTTTATTTATATACATCATCTAGGTTAAAATGTAGTAAAATAAAGAAATGATCGTATGATCAGTTTCGTAAATAGTATAAAAATCCATTTAACATATTATAAAAAATGTTTATTTACAAAGAAGTTAATTAGTGGAAATTTATTTTTTGAAATTTGTATTGTCTAAATGACCACCGGTTCGACGTTTGTACTCTTCTACGTGAGAAAGAGACCGCGAGATCACCGACATTTCTTCGCCGATTTTTCTTTTAGTTGACTTCTGGGTGGCCATGAAATGTTGCCTAGTCTGGCAATCAGCTTTGATCACCGCCAGGGACTCATTGGATGAGTCACAAGTGGTTCTATCTTGTTTAAACCAAGTGTTATCATTGTAGCCGGCAAATTCCAGTAACATTGGATCCAAGAACTCCCGTAACCTGTTTGCACGGGATGTTAAATTCAAACGTTAATAAATTCTTGGCCTAGCCTTTCAGAATGGAGTGAACGTTACTTTGGTCGTGAAGATCCCTTGGCGCCAGCGCTGGTCACCTTATCTGCTGATATACACTTCTGGGACATCGTCACTAGGTAATTGAGCTGTTCTGCTGTTATCACCCTACGTCTGATGCTATTCAGTGCCAGCACACAGATGACCCTAAAACATGCTTGGGAAAAAGTGTCTAGCATCAAAGAAAATTCCGCTATTTGTTTCCGCAGCAATCCCAACATTGAGAATAAGAGTTCTTTAAATGTGCGGCACTTCTCGGCAGCTTTGGCAACAGTAACCTTACTGGGTGCACTACCTTGAATCTGTGGTTACAGCTCGTTCATTCTTTTGACAAAGCATTCCTCAAGATTCTTCTATGCAGCAATATTAGTTAATTGAGACATTTTGTTAGCAAAATTCAGTGCCATGATAAAAGAAGATAATTTTAGATAAAAGGAAAAAAAATGTATGCTGTAACAGGCTGGTAGCTGTTTCACCAATCATTGGATGTTAGGATGCATTACATGTATCACAAACACTAACACACTTCAGTTGCTATCTGTAACACTTAATAAACTTCAAGAAGTTGTAAATATTTAAGTTTTACTGTTTTGGATCACTTTTATTACTTAGAGCTAAAAGTCAGCTTTTTCTACACCTACCCACTCTTTCCTATTTTATGTTGCGTCTTCTGTATGTGACACAAAAGGATATTTCACAAAAATATATTATAATTATTATTTTTAAATATTAATAAAATATTTTGCCGTAACCAGTCAGTACCGTACCGTCACCGTACGTTTGCCAATACACTTGATGAGGAGCCGAGCGCTGAAATTATTTAAAACATCGGTGACCTAATCGATCATACTATGAGCTTTCCAACAACTTTAGTTGTTGTTAATATTTAAGCATCCCCAACCTATATACCCCACCGTTCTTTACACATATACCCCACCGTCCTTCACACATATACCCCACCGTTTTTCGCGACCCCTGCTGTTTGAATTCGTGATATGAACTTAATAACTATCAAGGTTGGAGCTTAATAACTGTTGATCTGTACTTTATTAGTCTCTGATCGTCTAAGAGCGTCGTTTCATAAAATAACGATATAGGTTTCGTGTGTTGTTTGTTTGTGTTGTGCTGTTGTTATATCAGCGGGATGCTATTTACATTGTTGTGTCTTATAGGCCGTAAAAGTTTTGTAGTCCGCTGATGTCATCGTTAATACTTTGCTCACTTTCATGTGTTTTCGAATTACCCGAACGGTGACATGGTCCAAACAAGGAAAAATTTATAGGGAATACAGGAATTATTTTTCTTATCATGGATGTTACACTCTTCAAAATCAGTTTTTTATTAAAAAAATATATATGTGGTTCTTTTGCTTGGGTGGGAGAGCCGCATTAACCCTGTATAGATATGATGAGCAGATAGCCCACATACTGATCAAAAGAATAGTCATCACCGCTCAAAAAAGGAAGATTAAATTTCTTTTAGGGTTTTATAAGAACGACTGATGGATTTAGAACCAATGTACGAGTATGTGTACACAACAATAAAAAAAAAGGTTGATGTGCGCTCCTCCTAAAATTGCCCTCTCTCGCATTAAACATTCAATATGATTAACAATTCAAATTACACTGAAGATGAAAACATTTGAGTTTGTATTACTTGTATATGTACGTGTAATTATTATATGAGAGACGTATGCGAGAGTCCCACAAGGGACAGGGGCTTTGAGTTTTACTGTAATTACTATATTTGAATAGGCAGCATTTGTAGGAACGCCCGCACGCTGTTGTGTAGAAACATAATAGTATCAGTTGGGTAAGCATACTGTAGTGGTATTTAGTAGGACGTCTTTGTCTTTCTTCTATCAGTTAAGTTTACCAGGGTTGTCCGTAGACAGGAAATAAATAAAAGCATTATTAAGATAATTCACCTCTAAATTTCTTAAGTTGTTTCAGACGTGTGGCAAAATTAAACACAAGCATAGATATACGACCCTCAGTCTTTAGAGTGTAATATAACTTAGAGTTAAGCATAAAGGAAGTAATCCTTTTCACAGATATTTTACTTTTAATGTTAACACTACACACATTCGATTAACACAATGTAAATGATTATATGAAGTCGGAGGCACGCACTCTTTTTTTTTCTATGTGGAAATCTCCACGGAAACCACTGAAAGGTGTTTATGTTGAACTTGAACCTACCAAAAACCGCACGCCGTCTCAGGTACTAGTAGCCGGGGAACCATTCCACACCAAAATGTCAGTATTATATTATATTCGTTATACGAGTATTATTGTATTGTTTTGTATAGTACTTACAGCACAAACATTAAGACAATAATGACTTGACTGATTTAAATAAGTGTAAATTGTTCTTGAATCAACGTTAGCCTAGCTTGTAAAAAAATGAGTGACGCAGTATTCTATCTCGAGTTATGCCCGCGACAACCTTTTGCGACCAGATGGAAAAAATTTTAAAGGTGGCTTTAGTTTATACCTCCCATCGTTGTTATCATTCGTCCATGAGGTCGATATAAACATCGAAGTGCTGTTAAAGTAATCTTGTTATATAGTCGCAGTCTCGTGCCCGTAAAAAGTCGTATGTGTATGTTATGTTTCTAATGTTTAATAATGCACGGCTGCATGTGTTTACAACTCGAGATCGACTGGAAGCACACCAGAAAAACTGGTAAAGCCTCAGTGCTAATCTTCATATATAACTTACAAAAGAATATCGGAACAAGTCGTTGTTGGCCTCGTCTATGTGACCTTTGACGTCTTCGACACAGAATCATGGCCAAATCTTAGTTTAATTGTACATTTTGGAAAGGACGAGAAATATATCATTAAATATTTTAAAGTACCCTCTTGATTTTAACTCATTACTTCCCAAGCATCGAAAAATTTAGAATTTTCTGTTTATATTACAAAATATATTTGTTAATACAATAAGAAAAAATAATGTGAAGCAAAAAACAAAAAAATATTTATTTTAGGGTCTGAATCAGCCAAAGAAGTTATAAGAAAATCATATTTATTTTAATTACAATCATTTTTACAGAAAAATTACCAAAGTGTTATTTCACATTTTTCGCAAAAAATCAGAGGCTTCCTCTTACAATCTGGTCCCTAGCACCGCCTTTGTTTATCCCTCTTTATCATGTAATGACCAACATTATCAAATCTGACAGGTTGCAAAAGGGCCCCAGGTGTTCTTAGAGTTGGTTTATGTGTCTGTTGAAAGAGGAATTATATTATCTTTATCTATTTGATTTTTTATAATCCTCGAGTTCACTAGAAACACTTCTTACAATTGGATGATAAGGGGCCAATAATGGCCATATATGTATACATACATATATTAATACAAATAAATATTTCAAAATTTTCAATAACACTGAACAAAATCCATTGATTATTTAAAAAAAATCAATTTAAAATATTTATAAACTTATCCCTGAATCGTCACTTAGACATTAACAGTTTATATGTTTTATAACCACATAGGAAGATTCAGCTGGGCTGGGCAGCATATAGGAAGCTGCGTCACATCTTCAAGTCGCCGATTTCACAATCATTAAAGACCAATATATTTGACCAGTATGCCCTACCCGTAATGACATAAGGAGCCGAGACGTGGACACTCACCATTGGCTTGGTCGACGAGTTTAAAGTAGCTCAGCGTGCGAAGGAGCATGCGATGCTGGTTGTTTCTCTGGCTGATATAATCCGTAGCAAGGTTATTCCACAGAGAACGGAAGTACCTGACATTGAACGGAGAATCAATATGCTGAAGTGTAAGTGGGAACCGATGGTTGCTCGAGCCAAAGTGTGCTTGAGTGGAGACCACGATGGCAAATGTACTGTAGGGCGGCCTGCGGCACGATGGACCGACGACTTGAAGAAAGTGGCTGGCAGCGGATAGGTGCGAATTTCCCAAGACCGTGTTGGTTGGCGCTACTTGGGGGAGACTTTTGTTCAGCAGTAGATGGCGATAGTTTGATTTGAATCACATTGTATAACATTATCTATGTGCCACGGTCTTTGTCACTCCACGTTTATCCACTCGTCGAGCCCTTTTCAATGAGACTAAATACAATATATCTGCTGTTAGTTGTCGAGGAGTTAGGTACTCTATAGACTATCCTGGCTGCATCAGCATGATTTGATATATGCACCAAGTTTCAACTCAATCGGTGCAGTAGAAATATACTAAGAGTCCATTAAGTGAATGATTACCTCAACATCATGTCGAAAAAGAACTGATTTTCAGGAAACATAGCTAAGAACACTTCTGATTAAGTCACCTTTCTAACAAAAAAAGAATTAGCCAATTCGATTCACCCATTTGACACACGCACACACACATACACACACACACACACACACACACACACACACACACACAAATACACACACACGTAGGGGTTAGTAAATAAATGTTAAATGTAAGTAAATGTTGTTTACGGTAAATTCATGTAAATAAACAAAGATTTTAAAAAACGTCTCTCAGTAGAAAATTCTGTTTAAATAAAATATCTTTCAATGATGACTATTTAGTACTGTATTATATTGCGACCTTATTGTCGAAGATGCTCGTATTATGTTTTTCGTTCAAATATTGCCATACAAGGCTACAACTTTTAAAAAAACCCAAATGTATGTACTATCATTATCAGTGAATTTTTGATGTATCTGACATTTTAATCATTTGTTTAAACAAATAAAAATAGTATAACGACTGCTGATAAAGTCGTCCTACCTAAACTTTTTAAACTGAAATGTATTAAAAATTGTAAATTTAAAAATAAAAAATATGAGTATCTTAAATGTTCTCGCTAAAAATAACATTCTGTAACAGGCGTACACTCACATGGAGAGATCTGAGGCGCCACGACTCACTTTCGGCTCTTTTGCATAAACTACAAACTTGTCTCTACATTGATGCTAAATTAAATTACTGGAGGTAAGTTTTTCCTGAAGTACAACGTTTGAGCATGTTTAACTTAATGATAAAGTTTTGTTCAACTTTTGCGCTCTTTATGCCGCTAGCGGTTGGCAGCGATGGGTGTACGCTGAGGATGGACTGTGAAAACCTTTAATGAAAGTGATTTCATTTTATAAAACTTTTGTAAATTAGTTAGGAGTGTTACATCAATAACAATATGTGTTACAGCTGTAGTGATGTTACTCGTCAGCAAAGAAGAGAAATTTATCAAAGCAGCTGTGTAACTGCCAACGTTAGTATGGTGATAGTGTGTACACCTGACTACAGAGTGTTAAGTGTACAGACTGTGAAAGTGTACAGAGAGTGAAAACCTTCAGTGTCCCACACGATCGATTGCAGACACTGTATAATTTTGATTTTATATGATTGTGTGCTGCTGCTAATACCAAAAACATTTTATTTATAGGTAGAGAATTAACATCTGAAAAAATCATGTAAATGTCAATAATAACGTACCACTACTGCCTGTATCGTCACGTATCGCGTGAGAGCATGCGTGGCGTGGGACTAGTACATACGTAATGACTTGCCATTAACAGTTGCACTCATTGTCCCACTGATTTTTCTTTTCTCTCCAATTGATTCAACGCAGTGATATTTTTTTTGTGACGTATTGTACCGTAGCTACTCATTATAGAGTTTTAATTTGTTTCGAGCTTGGCAAGTTCTTTATCAAAGACAGAAGTGATCATGCCGTCTATATCATTCTTTTTCACTTTGGAAGAGAAAGTGAAAGTGATTGAATTTCATCTTTATGGTGTTGTATATAAAAGTTTTTAACACAGATGGTCTTCTAATTTTATTTAAAAACAACTAGCTCTATACATGTGGGCGTTAAGTGTTTTACATGTGCAAAAATTCAGTTTCTTAAACAGGTTTATTTTTGTTATCTTATATCACGCAATCACATTACTGTATACTTTTCTCAATTCTCCATCCTCTCCCACTGATTTAACATTAGAAATTCAATTATTGGACAACAACCACAACAGAAACCTTCGTTCGGTTAATAATCTCCTTCTACTCTGTCCTTCTCACTCCACTGGGTTTGTCGGTTCTTCGTTCTTCGTGATGGCTATCCTTTCGTAGAACGCGCTTTCCCTCGAAGTCAGGATAGCTTAAAGTCGTGACTTGTTTAAAATTAAAGTGAAGAAGCTTTTATTGGCTGAATTGGCGACGTCTTAGTGCATCACCAGGTATTATTATATCTTATAGTGATAATATGTATGCACTGATATGTATGAGTTATATGTATGTCTATTATACATGTATGTGTGTTATATACGAGTATGTATGTGTTTATGTACCTATATTTGCTTATTTATGGTCAAACGAGTCTATATAAATTAAATCCTGTCAATTACTTCTTATCCTTTAGTGCACCTACCTCTACTTTTCTCTGCATCGGTCGACTGGCAGAAAATGCTTTAGGCATTAAGTCCGCCGATGCATGTATTTGTGCATAAAGTTGTAAGTAAATAAATAAATAACTAAATAAATAAGATATTTTTGTGATCTATCTAAGACGCTGGTACTTTTCATGAAAAATTGTGTTACTGTGGAATAAGGAATGCTATTTTGGTTGTTTTTATCTTTTATACAGGATACAGAGAGTGAAAGTTAATGATTAGAGGTCCTTGGGAACTTTGATCAGTATGAGAGTTCCATAAAGCTCAAAACGCAGCTTATTTTTGTTTCTCGTTTACAAAAATGTCTTACTGACTGAATAACTCATAAAATATTGTCAAGAGATAGGATAGCTATTTGTGAACGGCAAGTCGCTTTTATCATCAATCATGCATAATAGGCATGCATCTTCGAGTGCTGTGTCCTTTAAAGATGTTACTACTAAGATTGTGCAAGAATACGTCTCTCTTGTCTAAACTCTCCAACTCGGTCGACACAACTTTGATTGGGAGGCTCATAGAAGAATGCGTCTAGGCTGAGTAACATACTCAAGACTAGTAAAGGCTTTTAATCAGTGCATCCTACCCGAACATACAGACTGGTTCACAACTTTATAGTCGCTCAGCATTCGATGCTGGGTATTTCTCTAGTCAGTAGAACTCTTAACGCAGCAATCCGACAGAGAACTGGAGTAACCTATATAGCATGGAGAATCAGCACACTGAAATGTAAATGAATCAGGGATGGATGGCAATACGCTGAAGTAAGAAATTAATAAACAGTTTAGTTACCACAACCGTTTAATCTCATACTATTAAGCTTTATCTATAGTATGAGATTAGGCGGCTGTGTGCGGAGTTACCCGATTTTTTTTTTCTAGTAACCTACCAAAGTGTCTCTATTCTGCCTGATGGAAAGCATGAATAGTATCTAAAAGCGGTGGTCACTGTACTCACTGCAAATGAAGATAGTGCAGTATGGCGACCCAAGCTATGGCGGTCTAGTGAGATGCTTTTTCACTCCCCACTTAAAGGACCCGGCATCGAAGTGGGAGAGAAACATGTGCGCTGGTAATGAATTCCAGGCTTTAACTGATTTGCACAGGAAGGAAGAGCCGAACCGTTTAGTTCGGGAGCGCATGTCTACCATTCTGAAACGGTGACTAGCAAATGAAATAATTATTATTAAAGAAAGAGAGAGAATATACATAAAATTATAAAAAATTTGTTTAACAGTTAACTCTACTCAAAGAAATAAAAAGGTACACTTCTATGAGAAATAGGTCAAAAATCAACAATTGAAAGTGACGCCGGCCGCTGAGCGTAATGGGAAATGACCCCGATTTACATTATCGTTCAATGAGACGGCCGCGCAGGATGGGAGCCGCCGGGGAGCGAAGTGTAGGGAGCAGTAATCTCACTTAATATAAACTAAATAATAAATCAGCTTTGTTTGTAGTCTCGCTCTGTATTATTTAAAGGTTCAAAGTACGCCGACAACCTGCTAACAGTTTACTTCTACTGTTTCTGAATAATTAGTCGTCACGATTTTTGCTCGGAATATAACTGAACTCTTGGCAATGATTATACTCACTACAATAAATAAAGTTACTAAGATGAGCTTTCGGGAACAACCGTTCAAGGTTGTTTGCATTCTTAGTATTCTGTTGTTAAAGTAGTCTCACTGTTTTTACAGCCAAATTTCTTAGCAATTCTTCACTTGAAGAAGTAACTGCTTTTATAATAAATATTCGAAACAATAAAGGGACAGTGTCCATCAATCTCATAGATCCTTTAGTTGGATACAAATCCCTAAGCATTAACCAATTTACTGAGTAGATCACCATTGAAAAGTTCGGTGCTATTCGTTAGCTGTTTATGATTTGAGTAGTTGATAAGCCGTTATATCAAAATATAAAAAGAAATTATTTACATCCTTTTTTTTTTTTTTTTTAACGTGTGTAAACGTGTGAAGTCCGTGCGGTTAAGGCAAGACCCTCGCCCCCGATTGGAGTCGCGTGACTCCAACTCGGGACTACGATATGTCAACGGTGGCAAGGAGACTACGTCTCCTGATGCCTGCTCGGTGGCAGTGTAAGCGCACGCCGAGCCCGTCCTACCTTTTCCACCGCTGAGCGGAGGAACTCCGACCCTAGAAAGGGTCCCACCATCGTGATTTTTTACCGAGGTTTTCCTCCTCAATGCTCCGAAGAGCGAAGAACCAACAGAGGATACGACGAACACGCCCGCTCTGTTGGACCAAGTCTCGGCCGAATTGCCGAAGAAATAGTTTCTTCTTCGTGCTAGAATATTAGCCGTTGGCACTGATGAACACCATCGCCAACGTTACCAGGGTACACCACGTGGAGGTTTTCTAGCCAAGCACCCCAAATTATTTACGTCCTGGCATAACTTTACTGACTATTTGCTCTATGATTAAATGTAACATTTAAACGTTAACTATTTTTTACAAAACCTGAACTGATTGGCATGTATACAAGCTTAATAAGTGACGTATATATATTACTACTGGACCGACAGAGGTCGTTCCGTACAAATGTTTATTAAATAAATTATTAGAGATGGTTGTTACCGTCAATTATCCGTCAAATTGGACCTCTGTTGTTTGTTGACAGTAAATTCTTTCAGAAACAGAAAGTAGCCATCAAGATTAATAATTGTTCTCTAATTGCATACAGAGTGTTGTAATATTTGTCAGATAAATGTGTGCATCCCCTGTGGGACTATCTCTCAGTCATACTCGTGACGGTATGATCAACTGGCAATCGGATTATGTTCATTAGTCGGTACATGTCGGCAGCGACGGACTCTTTCTAATCTATATTTTTGTAATCTTAGAGTGCTGTCTATATTGCAAAAAAATGCAATGTTGATCTGTATGTTCTTCAAAAAGTCAAAAAGTTCAGCATTAATTGCTCTCAAATTTTGACAGAATATACAATACGCGTATTTTTTTTATGATAAGTAATGAAACGAAGAAGAGATAAGGAGAAAAATACCAAGGAGTTTCTTAAAATATCAAGGAAACGAACAATCTTCCCTGTTGATCTCTATACTTTATGGTTACACGTAACTTTTGGTCCAAAGTGTACTCTGACCCTTAAAGGAAAAACACTTAAATATGTACGTACAATAATGTGTGTGTGTGTGTTTTTTCTTCTTCAATTTAATTAAAAACACACATTTTCATACTTAACGTTAACTTTTCCGTTTACTACTACTACTAATAGATATACTCGTATAACAGATACTATCAATAGATTTCCTCATTGCACGTCACGTGCACATACCGCACATTCTCTTAGCTCGAGAATTAGAATAGAACATTAACATCACATCATCACATTGTCTTACATTGCGCTAAAACTGTCTGTCAAGTGTTCTATTTTGAATGTACTATTTGAACAAAAATATCGCATAGAAAGGAATTTTGTTTGAAGTTGTCGAGAATAAAAGTGAGCTTGCACATAGTTGTCGCCGCGGAGCGCCTAACTACTCTTAGGTTGAAAGCGCTCTCTGTGTGCGCTTGCACTGAAGTCCCCGCACTAGAACTAGTTCACGCAGCGCTTCACGTATAACTAAATGTTTCTGTATGTGCTGTGCATTATAAATAGAACAATTAAGATTGTTTTCGAAACTAAACCTGATTTAATTTGATTTACTAATATAATTAAAAAAATAAAAAGAGTATAAACATTTCAATATTTTCAGTAAAATAGATTATAAAAGTTTATTGTACGTTTTTCTTTGCTTCTTAAAAATGGAATATTTAAACGAATAAAATTTGAAAAATAGTGATCGTAATAATAGATTTAAAAAGTATTGAAATCGATTAACAAAAGCCGATGACTTTCTTTTTAAAGTCTATTAAAATGTACACAAGAGTGCCTGTGAAAATTGTTATAGCGGAGTTCAACTGAACCATGTAACTTTGTCGCACTATTTTACAAGGATGCTAACAAACAAGGGGCCAACATGAAAGTTTAACAGTAACGTCGGCAGAATTCCATGACAGGGGACGGATTTCTAGACAGCTGACACCAATAATGGTGAAAGCATGTCGTATGTATGCTACTATTCTAACCATATATATATTTTTTATGTTAAGCCTGCCAAAGTGACTATACCCTTTTCTTTTTTTTTTTTTTTAACGCGGCTTATGCTTTTCGCATCATACCCTCCGGAGGGACGAAGGGCGTGTGTGGGACTCCCGGAAAACCGGTCTACCCACTAAAACCCGCGGCGGCCTACCTCGGCAGTTGGGAGGAGCTCTAGGAACGCATTAGCGGCTTTTAGAGTCCTCCCTGCCGTACCTCACAAGTGAGGTACATCCCGGGCACCTCATGCCCCAGGGGCAAGAAGCCATCGCACCTCCCACCGCCCTGCGCAGTAAGAGGCAGAACAGCGCCCCGCCCCAGACGACACTCCCCGGCCGCACCGGAGTGTCACCTGACTCGGGTCGTTTGCAGCAGTCACAACGCCCCAAGATGTGACCGCAGCGACCCTTAGGCGGCGATTACGGAGCTAGCGACCTCTGCCGCGTCCCTTTTCGCCGCCTCCTTCGAGCGGGATCGGCCCTTTCCCGATCTCGCTCTGCAGTCTCCTTCCGGAGCATAACCTGCTCACAGAAGGAGATCGCGGCTTCCCATCCTTCACGACTCGCCAGCATTGCCGCAATCAATGCTGACGGTGAAAGGTTACGTCCGATTCGTCCGACCAGGACTCGACGCTCAGACTCCCAAGCAGGGCAGTCCTCCAGCGTGTGCTGGGCGGAGTCCCGTTCGGACTCGCAGTGGTGGCATTGTGCCGTAGCCTCCCGTCCTATTCGATTCAGATACTCACCGAAGCAGCCGTGCCCGGTGAGTATCTGGGTCAATCGATAGGTGACACAGTCGGTCCTCTCTATCCACGCTTCGAAGTTCGGCAGAACGGCTCCGACGGCGCGTTGGCTAGCACAGCCCTCAGTTTCGAGCCGTGCCTGCCAAACCACCAAAGCTTGCTTATGCGCGTTCTGCCGTAGCATTCCGGGCTCATAATCTGGCGCGGCCTCTTCAGCATTCCGACCGACAGAACGAATTTGGTCGTACACCATTGCGTCCATGTCGGCCAGAATATCGAAGGGCGGAGATCGCGCCAGGATCGTCGCCGCCTCATAGGAGATTGTGCGGTAGCCCCGCACGATCCGTATAGCCATCAGCCGCTGCAGGCTCCTGAGTAGGGCCCGGCAGCGGGAGGCACCCGCTAGATCATCAAACCAGACGGGTGCCCCATAGAGGACCATGGATCTAACAACCCCCATGTTGAGGCGGCGAACTTCTTCCCGTGGTCCCCCGACATTGGGCAGCAAACGATGCAGCGCACCTGCTACCCTTCGCACTCGGGGTACCAATCGCCCGAAATGCTCTTCGAAGCTCCACCGACTATCCAGGATGAGGCCTAGGTACTTCATGTACTGGCCTACCTGGACTTCAGCGTCACCTACCCAGAGACATGAGCTGGGTGGCTCCTGGCGCTTACGCAGGCCATAGAACCATATCGCCTCAGTTTTATGAGGCGCCACCCTCAGGCCCAGCTCACGTATCTTTTCCACAACACTAGCCACCACCTGCTCGGCGAGCCAAAGCACCTCCTCGAAGTGTGACCCTCTAGCCAGTATTAATGTATCGTCCGCATAGCAGACGACACTTAGGCCAGAGGGCAGACTGGTGCGAAGGACAGCATCGTATGCGAGGTTCCATAATAATGGGCCCAATACCGAGCCCTGGGGAACCCCGCAACATACTTCCTTTCGATTCTCCACTCCATTCCGACCGATAAACTTCACCGTCCTGTCGCGCAGATAGGCCTCAATAACGGTTCGCAGTTAGAGCGGCACCTCATGATATTCGAGGGCCGCCCTAATTGCCCGCCAGGGGAGGGTGCCGAAAGCGTTGACTATATCAAGGCTAACCGCCAACGCCACCCCCCCCGATCGGACTGTAGACTCCGACAGGGATCGAACGCACCTAACAGCATCTACTGTCGAACGTCCCCGTCGGAATCCGAACTGACAGTCCGATAGGTCAGGGCCCACTCGCGACAGATGCCCGCTAATCCGGTCAGAGATTATCCTCTCAAAGAGTTTCCCTGACTCGTTCAGCAGGCATATCGGTCGGAATGCAGAGGGAGAATCTGCAGCCCTTCCGTCCTTTTTTAAAAGCACCAGTCTTGCTTCTTTCTAGCCGAGGGGGAAGATACCGAGGCGGAAACAATCTGTGAAAATCTGCCTCAGTTTGTCCCCCAGTACCGACAGAGCTATCACCAACGCCCGACCCGGAATGCCATCAGGTCCAGGCGCGGTGTTGCGGGAAGCGAGCCGCCGCGTGGCTCGGTCAAGTTCACCCTCCGTGACCTCATACTCCTCGGACCACATTTGGCGGACCGATTGGGACGGAGGAATCGCAGGACTGTCCTGGACCCTTGGGAAGAGTGTGTCTAACACTCTTCCCAGAAACTCCGTATCCAGAGTTTCTGTTAATCGCGCAATCTCGCGACTGTCATTCTCAGCCGCGAGATCTCCGCGCTCCACCAGTACACCGAGCCTGTTCTGGCCGCCTTGACTCGGGGCATTGAGGCATCACATATGGGCGCCATAATGTTCCCAAACCAGGCAGCCAGTGCCTCTGGATCGGACGAAACCCTTTCCTCTGACCAATCCGCGACGTGGGATGTGGGATGCGGCTACGACCATATCCCGGTTGAGCCGCTTAAGGGACCATCGTCGCGGGGGTCTCTTTCCTGGTGTAGGCGTTCTGGGTGACGGAGCGACACATCGAATAAGATGTGCCGGTGGTCAGAGAGGCTACTAACCACTTCCTCCGCCACCCGCCATCCCGATACCATGTGCACTGCAGAGGGAGTAGCCCATGACAGGTCGACAATTGACTCCCCCTGCCACCGCACACATGTGCTGACTGAACCCCGATTGAGAAGTCGGAGGTCCAGTCCAGCAGCCCACTCCAGGATGGCCTCTCCTCTCGCGTCGTCCCGGGTATCGCCCCACTCTCTTGAGTGGGCGTTGAAGTCACCCAAGATGAATACCGGACGGGCAGTGTAGCTGCGTATGCAAATTTCTAACCCGTGCAGGTATGCCTCATACTCGGCTAGGCCGCGATTGGGAGAGAAGTAACAGCCTACCACCACTGTCACTCCCCACTTCACTGACACAGAGCCTGCACCCTTCCTCAGGAGAGAGCAATGCAGGTTTTCCCCCCCCGACCAATATATGGCCACTGAGCCATCGACTGCCCCGAACCACCGTGGATGATCTGGGACTGTGTAGGGCTCTGCGATTACTGCCAGGGCAACAAGCGTCTGGATCAAAAGATCCTGTGCTGCGCGACAGTGATTGAGATTACCCTGTAAAATCCTTGTGTGGGGTGGGAATCCTAAGTTTCCATTGCCTCTCCCGTCGTGTTACCACTCGACACGGACTGCCCCGATTGAACAAAAGCGGGCCGAGGCTGAAGCTGTCCCGTTTTCTTCTTTGGAGGGCAGCAATTTTTGCTGCCCAGCCTATGGTTGGCGGCCCGATCGTAGTCGAGACACACCGGACATTTCGGTGCGCTCGCTGCGCAGGCTCGGGCCTTATGGCCTAATTCCCCACAGCGGAAGCAACGCCCACTTCTGTCAGCGTGGCCCGTGCATTTTACCCTGACGTGCCCCATTTCAAGACACTGGTAGCATTGTAGGGGCCTCGGTGCTAATGTTTTGGTACGGACCAACGCCCAACCCACCTGTAGACGTTTGGCGGCCGCGACTTGTCGTACTACCGCAAGTGGGCCACGCACCCAAACCGTTCCCAACCGGGCTGCCGTTTTGCGTATCTCTCCGACCTTGATGTCGGACGGAGAGCAGCCACCCGCTGCGGCTATTGCCTCTGCAACTTCGGTAGGAGTGATGGATTCATCTAAATCCATAACTCGTAGTTCGGCCGTTTTGCACGGCCGCGTAAATCGCACATCCATGTCGCCCATGACTGCACGCAAGCGTTCGGCCAAAGCGTCCGCTTTGACAACGCTCTCCGGCCCGGGGATCTCCAGTATAAGGTCCCCTGTGATCGCCTTACGCTGCCGAATCCCGCCCGTAATTCCTAGTTCCGCCAACTTTACGCGGGACTTTGCTGCTTGCATTATTTGTGCAAGTGAGTTATTGGATTCTGGAGGTACCATGACCACGACGGCGGCGTTGTTGGGAGGTCGTGGTAAATGTGGCCTCTTCTCCTTCGGGGCGAGTGCAGCAACTGTGCCCTGTCTCACAGCAATAGCCTGGGCTTTTCTCCCAACAACTTGGGCCCAGGTTCCCCCTTCCTGCCTTACTACTGGTTGTGTCAGGGTCCCTGATCCCAATGCCTGCCTTATCAGGGGTTTTGCAGGGATCAGTACTTGCGCAGTTGGCCCGTTCAGCTTTTTCTTTTTCTTCTTTTTTTTTCTCTTCTTTTTCTTCTCAGAAGAAGAGAGAATTGTGGTTGCAGCAACCGGCTGCTTCGCCACTGGAGCCCGTCCTTGACCTAGAGGAAGTCTAGCACCTCTCTCTGGGAAAAACCTATCTAAAAGCCCGGACTGGAATCGGGCAAATTCGCGGTTCATGATAACCTCAATTTGTTCCCAGTCCGGTTGGTTTGCCCTTGCTAGGGCTAGTGGCACCGCTGAGCCGCTTTTTGAGCCCTGTTTGGCATTGACAGAAGGCAACGAGTTTTCTTTTGTTGTCTTTGTGGCCGCATCACTTCGCATCGTGGCCGGAGATGGTGCCACTGACTTTACCCGGGTGAGGGATTCGATCTCCTGTTGGAGATCCCTCACCTGGTTAGTCAGTTCTACTATCCTATTGGATAAAGTTTGTGTCTGGTTCCGGACAGACGCTTCTTCGCGCTCGCGTGATACCACTTGATTGCAGAGCTCCTTAATGCCACCCTACAAAGTTCCCAGAGCCTGGCGAATGGAGCTCGTTAATTCCACTTTGGTGCTACGAGGTCTCTCCAGTATCTCCTGGACCTCAGCCAGACTAAAGAGCATTTGGGCACCAATCTCTGTGGAACTCAGCTTGGTAGTTTTACCCTCTGTATCTGGCTGGTTTGCGTCACTGACACTGTGTGCCCGTTTCGCATGACCAGACTCTTCCTCGGCCTCGAGTTGCGAATTCCTGCGCTTCCGAGGCTGTTGACGTGTTTCCTTCTCTGACCTTACCGAGGCTGAGCTATCGCTCTCTTCCGCTCGCTCACCTCCATCTACAGGAAGCGGAGTAGTGGATCTACTTAAGACTACTTTTAGTGACCGAGGCCGCAACCGCCGTCCTTCATCTTCTCCCGCCTACTCCGCTCTTGATCTCAAAATTCCAGTTTTCGTTAAGCCAGTATCATTGTTATATCGATCTGTTATTGTTTTGGTTTTGCATTCATTAGAGTCCATATCTAATCCCACGAGTATGGGGGAAATGCGGTCCGTCCGGGCGGTGCCCCCTGCACCCGGATAAGCCTATATACTGTGGAGGTCGGCCAGTATCCACAGGTTTTTACGACTTTGCTGTCTGGTGTTATAGACTGTCCTTGTCATGGGCCGGCCAATTAAGGCAAGCCCTCCGGTCAACAGGTTCTTAGCGTACCCTCCTAGAGCCACTAGTTGGGTCGTTGATGAGCACCTGTTGATTACGGAACGCGAGAGGGTGGCTAGTGCTCTCTCACCGGCGGCAGCACTAATGCCTGTCCGTCCCTGCGCGAGCAGTGGACCGACCCGCCCCTGGATTCCCTATGAATCCTGCCTCGGCCCCTACCGTCACTTGTCTAGTCTCTTCTGATTGGACAGAAGAGTACCGAGAGCGTTTACCACCCTTTGAGCCATCCTGCCTCTGTGGTTTTTTATAGAGGTTTTCTCCTCGTGGCCACGTCTCGCGGCTAAGTCTCCCACGTAGGTTAAAGGCACCCACTCCCAATAAGTTGGCGTCTGCGGGTTGGGCCGTCCGTTTGCTGGTGTTCAGCATTGACCACCGTCAGTCATTCCACTCAGTGCGAGAACTTCAACGGTAGTCCCGTCGCCCCTCTCGTGGCCGTCGAGCCACTCTACCCATGCCAGGAACCACATTAGCCGCGCCAGTAATATAAGGTCGCGTGTACCACCTTCCGCGTGCAACTGGTGGTCGTTGCATTGGACGCCGTGGTTTGGTCTTTGGAAGGCAAAGTCACTCTACCCTGCCCGATGGGAAGCTTGAATAGAATCCAAGAGTTGTGGTCACCACACTCATTGTAAATGATGCAATCAGACAATACAGCACGGCGACCCACACCATGGCAGCCCAGTGAGATGCTTTTTCACACCCCGCTTGGGGACGTAAAAGGCATGACAGTCATCGTGACAATATAAGGCTTACACAGTTACCACGTTAACTGTCAGCCCTGCATCAAAGGGCCTTCGGTCTCACCAACGAAACACGACAACACGGATGCTGTCGCTTTAGGTTGGTCTTCTGTGGCAGGGTAGTACTGCCCCCAGTCGAGCCGCCCCGTTTGTGCTGAAATTAGCGTGGCTCTACTACCTAGTAAAGAAGAATAAAGAGATAAAAATGATTCACTAAGGTAAGACAAGTATTATAAATACTTTCATGCCTCTATAATAGAACAAGGCACAAGGCTACTCAAACTCAGAAACTGCTCAGACCTGCTGAAAAAGTTTCTAGATATCAATTTGTTGATTTCTTAACTAAAATACTCAGAGGACATCACCTTAAGAGGTTTAAAGGTAATAGAAAGAGAATATGCCCTAAAAATGGTGACCTAGTGAGATGCCTTTTCACACCCCGCTTAAAGGACCCGGGATCATAATGAAAGGGAAGCACGTGCGCTGGTAGTAATTCCAGGTTTTGACTGCCTTTGACTGCAAGAAGGAAAAGTCGAACCGTTTAGTTCGAGAGCGTATGTCTTCAACTCTAGAACGGGGGCTTTCAAGGCTAATACGTGTTTTCATGTAGAGAAAGAAGAAGCATCTCATTAAATCATCAATGGAAAACAGTACTGTCTCAGGGAAATATCTATAATATTTCTTACGTTGTACCAACCATTTTGATATGTTAATAATTGGAAAGTCTTTGTCTAGCAGTGTGATAAGATAATAATCGTAAATAAGAAACATTCGATCTCTTCAAACCATTTATTTACTTCAGTTTGTGCAGAAATCACTATCTCTAATTAAGGTTGTACTAGCCTAGGTACTAACGGGATAAGCTCATAAATGAAGCGGTTGTAGGTGATCACGTACCACGGCCGATAAGCCGTCGGGCTGCGGGTGGCGGGCGGCGCCTGCGGGCTGATTGAAACCCTCCCGCGCCATTATTACGCACATTACATCTGGCCCGAAGCAAGGAAATTATTTATTGTTTCTATCTTACCTTCGTATTGCCTCGTCGCTCCGACCGCAATCTTTCAATCATCTATTATCAACCGAGATTACGTTTCTGTTCGCTGATATTATTAGCTGTAATGTCGCAGAAATGTCTTCATGGCCTCTAATGTCATTGTAACGAGGAAAACGGATATCGTACTAATATTGTACAGAATATGTCAGGCTCTTATTACAATTGTATGTGAAGAAAGTATTATATAGCAATTTTTGTTGAGGTTTTTTTCCTCATCTTAACTCCAACTAATCCAAACTAAATTATAATTTTCCTGTAAGTCACTTCTTAAAGTTCAGTTCATCAAGAAGCAAAACCATTTGTGACGTTTTATATTGTCATTTAAGTCCAAGAAACTACCAAGATTTTCTTTTATTATACACTAAGACAAGAAAAACACCTGTTCTGTTATAATTGTCATAACGGTTATGCCGTTTATTTTGTACATAATTTGAATTTAATCAAAACTATATCATCGGTGATTAACATATAAATGATGTATGTCACATCACACATTTTCAAATAAAGCTACAATTACGTACAGAATGTTTGAATAATAGAGTTATAATGGGTAAGGATATTATATCATAATCAGATTGCCCGCAAAATAAGTGGGCAGACCCTCACCGGTTCGTATTTGCAGCATCAGTTAAGAATGCTTCTACGTCGAAGTACGATCCGTACCTATCAATGCGTTTTGATAAAGACATATATAATTTTTTTTTTTTTTCTTTTTTTTTTTTTTTTAAGACAACGCCCGCATTAGGAATAAATCCTGTGTCGCGGGGGACTTTACAAACATACAAGAAACGGACACAAAGAACACCCAGACTCAAAACAACAATTTATGGATCACACAAAGTGCTGTCCCATGTAGGATTTGAACCCACAACGCTCAGCGACGTGGAAAGTGGCGTGGCGACCGCTTAAACCACTAGACCAATCGTGCAGTCCACAAAATTCCACCAGGTATGTGATTTAAAAGGAGATATTTTCCTATTATTATTTATTTTTCCCTTAAAACACTTTCCACTGAAATAAGAGTTCTATTAAAAAAAATGTTGACCTCATCCTTACAATTATTTTCTTTGCAATATGTGAGAGAAACATACACTTTTAAAGGTAGAAGTAGTCATCGAATGATATGGAAAGGGATCATAATATAAGCACAACTCTACCACGTTTACTTATAACGAGTGCTCTTAACTAACTTTAGCTTAACGTGCTTGATTTAACTTTAATATATGAGAACGCTTTCAAAATATAGGCACTTTGCATAAACCATGTACAAACGTATAAGTTAACATGTACATCAAAGCGTATCACAATTACGCGTTGCCAAGGCTCGTTACTCTGCAGATACACGCTCATAAATATCATTCATGATTCAATTCCGTTTCAATAACATCTACTGGTGTCTTAAGATAGTGTGTGACGCTGCTTAACAATTCTCTGTGTGTCGCGGGTGAACTCGGACGGACGGACGAACGAAACCAGTGGGTAATTGCGCTAACTACGGCTTGTGAGCGAACTGAGCGAGGTAGGTACCTCTTACCACTACTGGCGCACGATAGGGGACGACAACATTTACACGATATTGAATCATTGTACATCTTTGTATTAGACCCGATCTACATACAGGGATGTTGAATGTTTTTGGTAAAACATTTTATGTGTGTCGCGATATAAACGTTAATATTGTACACATTCTGTGCAACACAATATGCACCGTTACAAATTATACTCAGAACTACATATTTACATTATTAAAACACTATAAAATGTTTACTAATGTGTTGTGAGATAGAGGAGAAAGCTTGACTCGATTCAGATCACTAATGATAAATCGATTGCGGCCCTTAAGAATTGTAATACTATTCTTTAGCACTATGTATAACTGCCACGATTATTTTTCCAGATAACTAACTTTTACAGAAAAGACTTTTTCCTATATGTGCGATCCTTCAGAGGATAAAGTGCGGATAACAATACACTCGTGTAGCCCCAGCCTTACCGTAACTTGTATTATGTATGTTGAGAATATTGTAAACATCGGTTGCGCTCGTCAAGACTGTACCAGGTGGCGCTTTGTGTGTCAGCTGAAAGGCGACTGTTTGTGCGCCCTGGTCTTGTCTACTAATTTCATTGATTATTGTTTATGGTTTTCTTTTATCACCGAGCCAAATTATAAATTTACTACCCGGTAATGATTAGGAGACATTAATGAATTTTAAAGTATTAAATTTAAAACAAATTTAAAATGGCCCAGAATCCCAAATTACTTGCGAGGAAGGAACTTTTTAGAAATTAGTAATATATAATATGATTATAGGTTCAGTTTGATGACCTCGAAATCTTAATTTGAAACTTAAACAAGTATTAGTCCAACTCAACTGCAATATGATAACAATTAATCATATTTTTCGTAGAATAATAGTATTACTCTAAATAAGAAAGAAACTGTATACGGTGATAGCTAGGTGAGTCATAGTAACGCTAATGCTGAAAAATAAATATACATATAATAGACGTGTTTATTAAAAGCCAAAGCGAAAGTTCATTAAAAAACCAATTCAGGATACATGGGTACAGCTATACTTCACGCAAGATGACTTTAGCACACTTTCAGTCGATTAAGTCTACTGTTGATTATGACAATGAGAATGATGACCTGCTACAATATATTAAAAGGTTGAGATCATTAAGCTTGGTGTCAAGTCTACGTCTCCAAACGAAATTCAACATTCCTTATAATGAACGTCGCGTCCGACCGGTCTCATCCATTCGACGGTTGCCGTAATGAGATAACTCAAGGAAGCAAATTGTGTTACGTCACAGTCGGGTAAGTAGACAAGATGCTGCCGCTCCGCTGTACCTGGAGCAACCCTGACATGTGCTGTACAGGACTGTAAAATAAACAGTTTTTAACTTTAGAGTTACACTTAGTAAGTATCTTAAATAAGAATACAAATTATAGATATGGAATCCGCACCGTAACATATGTATACATAATATTAAGAGTATTGTTCTATGTTTCTTGAGGGTAAGTTTCTATGCTTTGGCTTCACATACGAGTCTGAAAGATATTTAGATCTTTACAGGAAGTTTCACATTCAAACCTTAAGATATCATCATCGACTTGCGGATTATACGTACACACTTATCTGAAATCTTGTGTAGTGAAGTGGACTGCCCTGACCTCCTACATGAACTTGAGTTTAATGTTCCTACAAGAAGCATCAGGTTTAATTCATCTAGTTTCTATCCGTTGCGCCTGCGAAGTACAGATTGCAATAATTTATGGTGTGAGCGATTTTGCACATAACTATTGTTCCACGTATAAACGGTGAATAGCAATACTGTAAGGAGATTGATGAATCGTGTTTTAGAGTATTTTGCTAAAAAGCACTATTAGCAAGTAAAAGAAATTTACTCACGAACTCGTGAGTACATAAAGCAAACGTTTGTGATACCAGTCTTGAAATTCGTGAATCTTTTGGTCAGCGAATCCGCCGGGATGAACATGGAAGATCATTCAAAGGATATTGGTATTACTGAAATGAAATCTTTACCCGCAGCGCCAACATTTCGATGTCGAAAAACAAATAGCAAACTAGATGACTTGATGATGAAGCAAAGTAATAATTTTAACACCACAATTAAACATAAACTTAGAAAGCATGGGCGAAAAGTAGAAGTTTCAGGATACATTAAAATCTTTGGAAGCAAGATGGTTTACTATCGACTCTCTTCATTGGAAGTTAGACGAAGAGCTCCACGATAAAATCAGTCATACCAAGACGCGATTGCAATTGCAACATGCAACTGAAAGCTGTTTCATGTGCTTATTCAGTATACGAAAAAGCTTTTAATTACATGAAAAAGTAACTGAATAGCAAGTTAAAGCAGCAAGTATGACAAAGTCAACGCCTATGATGGATGTTTCTTTATGTCAAGGCAATGTCAGTCAATGAAACAAAAAACGTAAATAGGTAAGAAAATCTGTAAATTCTAGAAAATGTAACTAAAAAATGTAACGGTGTGGTAACAAGTAAAGTCTTAAGGTAGTAGAGCCACGCTGATCTCAGCACGAATGGGCCGGCTCGACCGGGGTGGTACTACCCTCACACAGAAGACCAACCTAAAGCGATAGCACTCGTGCAGTCGTCTTTCGTTGGTGAGTGCGAGACCGGAGACCCAATGATGCAGGGGTGACAGTTGTCGTAGTATGTGTGTGAGCAGTGGAGTGTTCGTGGGGCCACTGTGGGGGTGACGTGGATCGAACCGTCGGCCAGGGAGACCCGTAGAAACGGTAGTGCTGCTGGCCGCCCGCGGCATAGAGAGGGGCCTAACCACGGCTAACCACCCTGGGAAGCTGCCCCGTCAGGTCGCGCATAATCTGCGGAGTGGCTCGTCGTGCCGGTTGGTGACCGGATGGTGGGGCCCGGCGACCACTTCCAGGAGGGTACGGAGGCCCTTCCGTCCGACGGTTCGGTAGCCGTCTTGCTTCACCGTAATGTGAAACCACAGTATTCCGAGTCTCAGACTACACTGCCACGACGACTGTCATGCCTTTTTTTATGTCCCCGTTTCCCCTTTAATAAAACAATCATGGCAGCGCAAACAAAAACAAATACAGGTTCAACAGCGGCACTCTCCTCCTCTCCCACCAACTCGCTTCTTGAGGTGGAGTCCACGAATATTCATGGACTCCATGCAAACCTCAGCGCCGTCCATCAGCACCTCGAGACGGTACGACCGGCCATGCTATTCCTGACGGAGACACAAATACGCCGCCCTGATGACACGACTTATCTCCACTATCCCGGCTATATACTGGAGGAGTGCTTTCTCGCAAAGGCTGGAGTTTGTCTTTTCGTCAGGGCGGATGTTTGTTACCGCCGTCTGCGCTGCCTTGAGGACCCATCCTTCTCTATCCTCTGGCTCCACGTAGATCTCGGATTTACAAGCCAAATCTACGCGTGCGTATACCGATCTCATTCCGGAGACGCTGAGACAACTCGCATCTTCGATCATCTCAGTCAGGCAGCAGATAAGGCACAGGAGCAATTTCCGACCGCTGAGCTGGTGTTTCTGGGAGACTTTAACGCCCACCACGAGTCCTGGTTGGGTTCTTCCAGAACTGACCACGCTGGTCGAACTGCCCACGCATTCGCTCTCACGCATGACCTCACCCAGCTGGTACTGCAGCCCACCAGGATACGAGACATAACAGGTCAAGCGCCCTCTTTGCTAGACCTACTGCTGACGAGTGACCCAGGGTAGTACACAGTATCGGTTCTCTCCCCTCTGGGATCCTCCGATCACTGCCTGGTGTCCACTACGGTGCCCCTTGTTGCCCCGCCACGACCTGTGGCGACGAGACGACGGTTATGGCACTACTCGTCAGCAGACTGGGATGGAATGCGAGATTATTTTGCATCCATCCCCTGGGCTCAACGCTGTTTCAAAGACAGGGATCTGTCGCAAAGTGCATCCACCGTTGCTGGCTCAATCGTGAGTGCACTCACGCTATTACTCACAAGCAAGCGGCCTACCGCGCATGGGCCAGGGCCCGCGCTCAAGACCATCCAGACGTAGATCGCCTAAAAGTAGTATACAACAAAGCCACCAAGGAATGCAAGAGGGCTTACATTAGAGCGGATGCCCAGTACATTGCACGGACTGGCCAAGAACTCATCGCACACCCTACGGGTAGCCGAAAGTTCTGGCAATTGGCCAAAGCCGTGCAATCCAATCACTCCCAATCATCGCTACCACCACTGAAGAATCCCGACGGATCGCTCGCCTATCAGCCGCAAGAGAAAGCGAATCTGCTTGCTGACCTTTTTGCGGCCAACTCCCGAATCGAGGACCGTGGTCTACACCCGCCCACCATTCCGACCTGCGATGTTACAATGCGGGATATTCGTATTCGGTAAAGTGACGTCCACGCGGAGCTACGGTCACTCGACGTCCGGAAAGCCAGTGGACCAGACGGTATTCCGGCGGTGGTTCTTAAGAACTGCGCTCCAGAGTTGTCTCCAGCATTGACGCACCTATACCGCCTGTCGTATTTCTCCGGGATTGTTCCGGAGATATGGAGAGAGGCGGATGTCCAACCCATCCCCAAAAAATGCGACCGCTTCAACCCGGCCAATTACCGACCTATAGCCATCACCTCCATTATCTGCAAGGTGCTCGAACGTGTCATTAATAAACAACTAGTCTGTCACCTGGAGGATCGCTGGTTGTTAAATGATCAGCAATACGGCTTCAGACCGAACCGATCCACGGGTGATCTCCTTGCGTTCTTCACACACCTCTGGGGCGAGGCTGTAGATAGGCATGGGGAGTACTTGGCGATAGCCATAGGCCATATCGAGGCTGATAAGATCGCTGATAAGCCTCGATATGGCCAAGGCTTTCGATAGGGTCTGGCACCGTTCGCTCCTCTCCTAACTTCCATCATTCGGCCTGCCCCCCAAACTTTGCAGCTGGGTGGCCGCATTTCTGCACAAGCGCCGTATTAGAGTCCTCTGTGACGGCGCCACCGCCAACTTTCAGCAGGTTAATGCTGGTGTACCTCAAGGTTCCCTCCTGTCACCCACACTGTTTCTTCTGCATATCAATGACATGTTGACCCTTGGCAATATACATTGCTATGCAGACGACAGCACAGTTCACGGACGGTACTATGGTCACCCTACAGACAAATTAGCGGACTTTGAGGAAAAGCGACAAAAGCTTGTCACTGAGCTGGACCGGGTCCTAGACCGTATTTCTCAATGGGATCATGAGAATTTGGTCGAGTTCAACGCCAAGAAAACACAGGCGTGCGCGCTCTCTGCCAAAAAGTCTCCATTCCTTCCCTCCCCACTTTTCAGAATACTCAACTGCAACTGCAGGACAATCTCAGCATTCTGGGTATGAATATTGGCCGGGACCTCAATCCGCAAGAATACATTGAAAGCGTTACTAAGGCGGCCTCACGGAAGCTGGGTATAGTTAACAGAGTGAGACAGTTCTTTGCGTCTGAGCATATGTGTCTTCTTTATAAGACCCAGGTACGCTCCTGCGTGTGCTGCGCAACTGTTCTCATCTTTACGATGGATCCGTGCAGTATTTGCTGGACACTTTGGATCGGTTACAACGGCGAGCAGTCCGGATTATCAATAACCCGAAAGTCACTGAATCCCTTGAGTCTCTGCAGTTGTGAAGAGATGTCGCCTCTATGGCAGCCCTCTATCGTCTTCATCATGGAGAGTGTTCTGATGAGCTCTTCCAACTGATCCCATCCTCTCCGTTCCTCTATAGGACAACTCGTGCTGGCCTCGGAAGTCACCGTTTCAGAATGGCAGACATACGCTCCCAAACTAAACGGTTCGGCTCTTCCTTCCTGTGCAGAACGGTTAAAGCCTGGAATTCGTTACCGGCGCACGTGTTTCCCTCCCACTACGATCCCGAGTCCTTTAAGCGGGGCGTCAAAAAGCATCTCATTAGGCCGCCATAGCGTGGGTCGCCATATTGCACTGTCGGCATTCGCAGTGAGTATGGCGACCTCCGTTCTTGGATTCTATTCATGCTTTCCATCAGGCAGAATAGAGTCACTTTGGTAGGTTTAATATAAAAGAAAAAGAAAAAAACAAGTGTCAAAGGGAAAAATAATGCTTGTTTTGTGCAATTGTACTGCAATAAACTGTATTTCCAGGAATAATTTTTACACTTTTAAGACAGATGTTTTTAGTATGAAAAACCTGGCAAAAACGTTACCGTGTTACTAAGCCAACATGGACGTACTTAGACAATATATTTCTTGCTGATCCAGATTTTAAACTCAAGTCGAAGTCGTGGGTAAATTTAAGCCGAAAACTTTTGCCCAATTTGGCTTCTTGGAACGAAAATTGAACATTTGGATATAAATCTTTTAAAAAACAAGTACTTAGTGTTTAGTCAGATGACACAAATAATAAGTAATATGACATTTTAGTGCTTCCTGCCACACCATAGTATACTACGTGACTCTACGTGTCATTACGAGTAGCATTTAATGCGTCATCAAAAAAGTCAAGTCAATTTGAATGACCTTTTTTTATGGAAGCTTGCCAAAGTGACTCTACTCTATTACCAATTGCCAACATATTTTAATGTATAAGGGCCAAATAAACACCAAGATTTTCAGCTTCTAAAATTAAAATGAAGACAAAGTCAGACCTCACAGAAGATCCATTGAAAGGATAGCCCAACCGATAGACTAGAGATATGTATATCAGTTAGAAATGTCAAGTAGCATGAAAGCAGCTTCTTTATTTTCTAACTATGACAACTTTGAGACATAAAAGGTACAAGTAACCGGAACAAGCAAAAAACCTAGAAGAGTTCATTTACATCCATGACTTGGTCCATGGGATCCATAACATACCCTAAGCGTATCACTTGCAGGAGTATTTAATAACATTATTAAAGAGTTATGGTTTATCTTAATGAAGTAGGTATCGAACAAGGTTCAGTTGTTACATTATGAGACGTTATAACAGGAATCGTTAGCTTTTAAACAACCAGAGTCTTCAAAAACATTAGGACTTCACTGGAATCCGTCACAAGATAATTTTACACTTCAAAGCTTAGTTCAAAATAAATGTTAATAATTATCTAAGATAGACAGTTTTACACTTACACTTTACACTTTATGCACTTTGTACAGCGGCGGAGTTAATGCCCAAGGCATTCTCTTCCAGTCAACCTTAAGGTGGTATAGAAATATTGTAAGGGAGGTGCACAGCGGTTATATTGACAATTAAGATATATAATACATGAGTACGTATACATACATGAACACATACAATACATACGTTATAAATACACATATAAATATACATATACATACACATTTAGATTATATTCGTACACTATGACAACTTGACTGTAAGCTGAGCCAACTATCGATAAGACGATTCTTCAATCTCGTTAAGAAGGAGATTATGTACATTCTTTTTGAATGTAAAACGGTTTGTGGACATCCTGACTTCGAGCGGGATCGCATTCCAGAGTAGTACTGCCTGAACAAAGAACGAAGAGTTCACGAAATCAGAGTTGTGAGAGGGACATAAGAGAAGCAGATTATTTTCTGAGCGAAGGTTTCTGTCGTGATTAGAGGATAGATAACGGAGGTGCGGAGTCAGATATGTAGGTGAAAACGGTGAGTTGATAAATGAGAATAGAGCAGTTAGTGCTCGCAGATTGCGGCGCTGGCGAATAGGTAACTATTTTAATTGGGAACGTAAAGCAGACACATGATCATACTTTCGAAGATTAAAAATGTATCGAATGCAGTTATTGAAAAGTCGGTCTAGTTTGTTAAGAAGGTCTGCATTCAGGTCGTAATAACACACATCACCATAGTCGATTATTGGGATTATTAAGGACTGCATGAGAGTAATTTTGGTATTAGAAGGCAGAAAGTTCTTCAGACGATATAATATTCGCAGATTTCTCGTTACTTTCTGGCTGACATGAGTAACCTGAGCTCGCCAATCAAGGGTAGAGTCGATGAGTAAGCCCAGATCTTTGACTACGGGGCTGAACGGTACGACTGATCCGTTAAAGATGATTGGTGAGATTGAGGCAGTATCGAGTCTGCTCATAATGCGTTTGCTGCCCACTATGATCGCCTGACACTTGGTTGGGTTAACCGTCAATCTGAAATTCGTCGACCACGAGTTTATGACCTCCAAGTCTCTGTTGACCATGTTGACAGCTTGTGTTATATCTTCCACCCTTGACTGTGTATACATTTGCAGATCGTCGGCGTATGGGTGATACGCACTCTGAAGTTGTTGAGTAATGAGATTAATAAAAATTGAGAATAAGAGAGGAGATAGAATGCCGCCTTGAGGGACGCCAGCGAGGAGATCGCACCAGCTCGATGTCGAGTCAGCAACGTGAATACTCTGTTATCGCCCCTGAAGATAAGTGGAGAACCATTCCAGTGCCCCAGAGGTAACCATGAGTTATTTAAGGATAGATAAAAGGATTTCATGACTGACGGTTTTAAAGGCATTGGAAAAGTCAACTAGTACAAGTACTGTGACTTTGGTGTCCTCCATGCCCTTCCTAATATCACCAGTCACTTTAAGGAGAGCAGTAACTGTGCTGTGACCAGCCTTAAAGCCAGATTGTAGAGGGCTTAATAGGTGGTTTCTGTGAACAAATTGGGAAAGTTGCTTATGAACACAGGCCTCGAGTACTTTAGACAGAAAGGGAAGAATAGAAATAGGACGGAAGTGTTCAGGGAGAGAAGGATTATTGTTTTTTGGAAGAGAAATGATATAAGCCTTTCGCCATAGAGAGGGAAAGGTGCCGGAGTCGAGAGAAAAATTGATGATGTGAGTGATTGCTAAGAGGATACAATCCAGGATGGTAACAATCATGCGACGACTTATGCTATCGCATCCTACAGCATTAGAATGGATAGATAGGATAATTTTTTTGATATCCTCAGGAGGCACCGGAGAAAATTCGAATGAGTCAGTGGTAGGACTGGTAAGACCAGATATGTAGTTCAGTGTTTGACACTTAGTTTGAAGATCCATCATAGTTGCAGATGAGAAATGAAGATTTAAATCATTCAAACTAATTGTATTACTGAAAGTGAGCTGTTGTTTTTTACCAATACCTAAGGTATTAAGAAATAAAGAAGAAGAAGACTCTATGTTTTAAAGAATATGTCGGCGTTTAGCGTTGCGTATCACCTGGTTGCACCGATTCCTAGCAGCCTTATATTGGTTCCATTTGTCTTCCCAACGATTTTGTTTGAACCGACGAAATGACTGATCCCGTCGCCTCATAGCTGTTCGGGCCTCCTCCGTCATCCAGGGCGCCGGTGCCTGTTTTACCTTTACAGACTTAATTGGAGCATGGAGGTCGTATAGTTTGACGATGGTGTCATTAAAAATAGACACTTTGTTGTCTACGTCAGTAGCAGCTGCCATGTTCGTCCAGTCTATCCTCACAGCATCTGCATGTAATTTTTCAACATCCATGCGTCGGAAACTGCGAGTCTGCACGACTTTAGGTGGTGATTTGGATGGTTTCAGGATATAGGAGAGGAAAATCAAGTCGTGATGGGAAAAACCAGGGGCTGGCAGTTGACCGTGGGAAGAGACAAGGTGTGGGAAAGAGGTGAGGATTAGATCAAGCCAGGTGTCCTGATAGTCTATGTTGTGATGAGTGGCTTGAAGGAGCAGGACGTGGAGGCTGGTTGCTTGTGTGATGTGAAGGAGGCTGCGTGTGCGACTTGAGTTTGAGGCTAGGATATCAGTGTTAAAATCTCCCATGATGACGTGATGAGAATATTCCGACCCTAAAGATTCCAGAACTGTTTCCAGACTGGAGAAGTAGTTAACAGTTGGAGGGCAATAAACTACACCTAGAATGACATTAGCTCCCTTGACACAAACCTGTAGGAAAATATATTCCGCAGTGGTGGTGAGATGAGAAGTAGAAGAGGCGACTATTTTATAGGGTAAGAAGCTGCGAAGGTAAATGGCAACACCGCCACCTCTTTTATCCAAACGATCATTTCGGATAAGGACAAATCCAGGGAGAGCGTAAGAGATAGGGTAAGTGAGGTTTGAGCCAGGTCTCCGAAATCAGGATGGCATGAATATTATCATCAGAGAAGGTCTCAGCTAAATCATCGTAATGACTGGGGACACTTTGTGCGTTTATGTGACAAACATTAAAATAAGGACGAGATTGAGTGTGAAATATGTGCCGCAATTGCTCACCCAGTGTCTCAGTCATGGAACTGAAACTAACGTCGTCTGAAGAATCCTCAGCAGAAAAGAATACATCAGATCCATTATTACTCATAAGTACTAATATTCAAATATATATCTATAAAAAAAAAAAAAACCTATAAAAATACTATTTTAATATAAAATTACTGCGTAATTAAAAAAAAAAAAAAGAATTACCAGATAGTATATCTATACCACCCGCCAGCAGGTACACAAACAAAATTAATGTTGTATTTCCAAGAATAACTTTGTAACATTAAAACAATGCAATGAATAATTAACGTAATAGAATAAGACAGAGAAAAGAGTAAAAAAAAAACACAAAAAAAAATGAACATGAATTAATAAAAACAAAAGAATTAAGAAAAAACTGGACTCGGACACACTTTCATCGTTGTGGCTGAATTAATATCTATTGAACGCACTCCAACGAAGAAAATAAAACGTAATCTTGATAGATGTCAGTAGTAACAGTTGTAACGAATTGTGATAAAAAGTAAACAAAATTTAAAGGTACAATCAATGTATAAGCAAGTAAGTTAGGAAATAAAACTAAAACAAAACAATATTAAATACAATAGACTAAATTAGTGACATCTAAACATTGCGAAAAACGGAACGCACCGCTACCAATGACAAACAAGAACAGTGAAGCGTCAATTTGACAGTTAAAATATCTGTCACAATCATAAACATTTTTCATGTGTATGTAAAAATTATTTACTAAAACTTGAAGGTACAGAGCAAAAATTGAGCTAGCAGCCATTATGAAAATATACAAACACAACAATAACAAAAAGGATATATTGTACACGCAAAAGACTAAAGGATTCCAGAAGAACCAGCGTTTTCGTGAACTCTTACTGTTGATGCTCGAACTCGAATTATTGGAGTCACCTCTGCTTGTTGACAATGTCTTTGGAAACTTGACTAGTAGAGGCTTTAGCTCATCAGTGGATGTTAATTTATATCTGCTATTATCGCCTGTCTTGACAACAATAGTGCCATCCTGTGTCCAGCAAGACGACATGCCGAAATGTTGTCGAGCCGTAATGAAAACACTTTGGCGTATTTTAGTAAGAAATTCTCTCACCGAGAAGCCAGAACCCTTTAACGCTGTTTTGGACTCCCAGACTGCATGTCTAGCCTTAACGGTAGTAAACCTCACCAGTAGTGGCCGACGATGTTCCTTGGAGGGTGCTCCAATACGATAGCAGTGCTCTATGTTGAACCGTGAGATGTCCTGAAGACCCATCCTTTTCGTAACCTCAAGCACGGTTGCACAGCAGTCCTCTTTGATGGCCTCGGGCACTCCAAGAAACAAAAGTGACTTGTGGCGATGCCGAGTCTCCATAGCATCGACCATCTTAACGCACTCATTAATCTGGTTTCGAAGAAGTCCCATCATGGAAAATATCAGTTCCCGAAAAGTTTTAAACTCTTCCGACACCCGAGCAACCGTCTCCTTGCTGTTTCCGCCAGAATGCAGCTGTGCCTCCAGCTGTGCCATCCTCCTGGAAAAGCTGTCCTCCAAATTGTTCTGGGCCTCTTTTATATCGAACAATTGAGACATAGTTGCAATGGATAGTTTAATTGTTCTTGTGAGTTGTAACTTTGTACACTTGACACTTATATAGTTCTTTGATACCTTAGGATGGCACACGCCTGTTACTACTAAATTTAAAGTTATGTTTCATAGAACTTGTGTCTTGAATATGCAATGATCAGTTGCCGGAAGAAAACGTTCATAAGACGAAAATATTGAATTTCAAGTGGTAACGACACTTTAAAAAAATAGAAATATATTACGGGGAGTTTAATCCAAGTCTTTTGATACTAGCACATTTAGAGACCCATAGCTGGTCAATTTCGTTTGAGCTCTTCAATTTAATCAGCGTACTTCAGATCAAGAGCGGCAATATGATCAACATTAAACTAATATCAAAGTATGTGACTATTAACTCAAAAACAGACATACATATGAGTATAGTGACCTTAACTCCTGGATTCCATTCATACTTTCCATCAGGTAGAGTACAGTCATTTTGGCAGGCGCTTAAAGTAAAAAAATTATTACATGAAATGACAGGGAGCTGAATCTAAAACCTTAGATATACGTTCCAATAATACCAGCAATACATAAATCATATTACCAACATTCTCATTCTGCATGAAGTTTCACTAAATTACTTGGTAGTGAAAGGTGATTATAAAGAACTCATTAGTCAGTAAATATAGTAGTTACCTACGAAATTAGTTTACTCACCAATATAGTTTGCAGTGTACTCACATTACGTATGAACTAATTTTCCACTCTTAATTTTTGTACATAATTTAAAAGCAATATAATCATCATCAGATAAAGTTATCTACTCATTTATCAAACCAGCAAACTATCAGTAATGTAAGAACAATTATTTCCGTATAAGGTTTGACGTCACAAGAAGGCTATGCCTGAGCTCACAAATATGATGTGACGCCATGTCGACATCCGATACTTCAGTTTTACTTTCAGAAGTGACGAAGCCTGTCAGGTCACGTCGTCTTGCACGTTATTTGCTATCATATTACACTGGCAAACGTCTAAGGTATACGAGTATATTTGGTCAATAAGATTTGAATTGTCGGTTAACACAATCAAATGTCAGGTTATCAGTAGGTAGCAAACGCATAATCAGTAGACTTGACACTTAATCTCACCAATTTTGTTCAATGATTCAGTTATTCTGTTTAGCCCCGTTGTCAAATATCTGGGCTTACTCATCGACTCAACTCTGACTGATGAGCTAAAATTAGTTACGTCAGTCAGAAAGTAACTGGAAACCTGTGAACTCGTCTTAAGAACTTCCTGTCTCCCAAAACCAAAATGTAGTCCTTAATCATTTCAAAAATTGACTAAGGTGATTATTTATACCTGAATGCAAACCTTCTCGATAAACTAGACCACCTTCTTAATAACTGCCTTAGATACATTTTTAATCTTCGGAAGTACCAACGTATATCTGCTTTACGTTCCCAATTAAAATAGTTACCTATTTAAATGCACCACAATCAGAGAACGCTTGCCTATTTTTATTCCTCAACTCACTTGCATACCTTACCCTATACTGCCGTTAACTATTCTCTAACCACGACAGAAATCTTGGTTCAGTTTGTAATCTATTTCTCTCATGTCCCACCCACAACACCGACTTCGTGAACTGTTCGTTCTTTATTCAAGCAGTCTACTTCATCATCAGGGTGTTATTTCCGGTTGCGTCTGGTGACTCTCGGAGTCAATTTTTCAACTCTTGTTCCTCCACTTTGCACTGTCTTTGGTATCCTGTGTTGTAAGACCATTGATACGCATCCCTTATGTCGTCGAGCCAGCACTTCTTGTACCTACCCCTACTGCTGAGCTCAGCAGAGACGCCATGAAAAAATATTTGTTCCCCACATAGTTCGATGGTTACCGCAAAACGTGACTATACCATCCTGTTCAAGCAATACTACACTGTAATGCTCGCACGCTCAATGTCAAGATATGCACAAACAGTTTTACGTTCAAAAGGAAGGTACATGATCTCTTACTAATGATTTTTTCTTCAGTGACTACCAAAGTTACTCTAAACTCTAAAGCAGGAATAGAAGCCAAAAGTGGTGCTCTTCCTACACATTGTGAATGCAGACAGTGCAGTATAGCGACCCACACTACGGCAGCCCAGAATAAAATTACCAACCATTTTTGTCCTATTTTGGGCCTACCAAAAGTGACTCTAATCTCTTTGATGGAAAGCATAAATGGAATCCAAGAGTGATGGTCTCTATATTCATTGTGAATGCAGACAATTCGGTATGGTGACCCACACTATGGTGGCCTTGGTAGATAGTTAATAAACTTAAAATTTGGGTTGTCATAGATAGTGAGTTGTACGTACGTATATTCATACGAGTAATATAGGTGTGTGTGGGTGTGTGTGTGTGTGTGTATATCCAGCAGTGAACGTCTTTCGGTTGAGATGATGATGTGTATGTATTTATAATTTTTTTGTGTGTAGTGTTTATCTTTATTGATTATGTAACTTTTGTGCACCTTTCAAGATATCTACACCACTCAAATTTGACTAGAGTAGAGTACCTTGGGTACAAAGTTCACCGTTGTATAAAAGTAATGTATGTTTAGGCAATAGAAAACAGGTACAGGACGGACATACTGGTTTTCTACTTCCTGAATAATCGAATTTCGGAAGACTCAGTCCTGTTTCCTCGTTCGCGACTTACAGCCTCTCTTGCCTCAGCTTTCTCTATATATGATATGTCACATAATATCATATAATACCTTATCTTTCTCTATAATATATCTAGTATTATAGTTGCTTAAAAACTACTTATTTTTTTTGTATTAATTTCTCATATTTCTACTCTTTCTGTGAAGTTGCACGTATTTAAATTATTTTTTATATTGAAACTCAAACAAATATTCCAGATTTTGCATTTATTTGAGTGAGGTAAAAAAATAATTTATTCGGTTCTAATTACAAATAAAAATAATTCAAAGTAAAGTATTGTGTGCCAGATCGTATAAACAAGACTATTTTAGCAAATATTAATGTGGTATACTACGCACATTAGTGTGTATGGTACTGACAGTAACTTTTAACGCCATGCCATGCTATCTTCTATACTGAACCGTTCACATAAAAATGTTTATTTTTGATTAGAGTTAACTTTTGAATCGGTACTGTGACAATTCAGTAGAAACTTTCAATAATGTTTTGTAATTATCCACTAAGTTTATTACACATACGAGTATAATCAAAAGCTAATAATAATTTTATACAACAAAAAAACAAAATTTATCTACATTCCTATAACATCCAGAAATTATTCAAGTTTATGTAGATATATATTGTGTGGTCGTTGTAATGTGTCGAGAGTTGAGTAAAACTTAACGTCATCGATTCATTGTGTATTCACGAGGGTTTGATGTGACCGTGCCTTGTTCCACGTGCGCTTCATCTCCGACTGCTATTAATTATAAATTTGTAACTATCGGTACTAATACGTGCCTGTGGATACCTACACACACGACGTGACGACGGAGCACACTGTGAGGTAAGCATCTTCCAACACATCTTAAACCGATGAAATTGTTTTGTAAGAAGATTAGATATATTCATAGCTAAAGCAAGTGTTTACATAAGTGTCCTACTATGTTGTGTAAAGTTTTACACGACACTATTTAAATTTTATACATATTATAAACATTCAAAATATAATCGACCAATAAATTATGGTGGTGAATAAATATATTGCACAGTTGACAGCGAAATATATTTATTTATACCTGCAAAGTTAGTCGGCGGATTATCCCCAACTCGTCGGGGTGTGAAAACAATAAAATATATTAAGTTTAATACACAAAGTTTTGCGGAACATAAATTGGAAATGCCAATCGTAAATAAATCCCACGCAAGGCTCTAGAATTTGATAAATTTCATTTTATTCCAAGGATTATGAAAATATAGGTCTCAAGCTGAGAGTTGCGAAAGAGTTCATTAAAAAAGTTTTGTGTGTTGCTAAACCGTATAGAGGTAAGGGGAGGGCGAGGTGCAGGGAGTATGGCGGGAATGGTAGGAGGAGTGAGTGTACTGTGCTCGTGCACCGAGAATTTTTAACAACCGCGTACATGTTGTATGCGGCGCAAGACGCTCATTAAACTGAATGCAGAGCAGAAGCGCCAGCGTAGAAGTGCGCGACCACGACCGATAAAACAAGTCTGTGATAATTATTTACCATTAATCCATTTACAAAAAGTAAATTTAGAAACTGTGATTCAATACATTTACAATTGACATAGAGAAAATGTAAGTATTTGCAATGAGTGTGGTGTCAACAACTCTTGGATTCTATTCATGTTTTCCATCAAGCAGTGTAGAGTCACTTTGGCAGGCTATTAAAATAAAAAAAAAAAGTATTTACACGATTGTTTAATTTAAATTACCAGTAACTACATACATGTACAGTATAGGTTACAGTAACTACATACATGTACAGTATAGGTTACAGTAACTACATACATGTACAGTATAGGTTACAGTAACTACTGACTTAATGCAATAATTCCTATGATCGACAAATTATTGAAAAAAGTAATTGTTTGCTCAAGTTAACAAGTTCAGAATATTATAGTATCTTGTCGAATGTACAGCACAGCTCTGGATGGGTTTGCAGATCATACCAATGTAAGTAAAGAGCATATAGCACTATTTTTTTTACATTAAGTGTCTGCTTTATCAATAAAGATAGAAAAAAAAAGTGCCTGCCAAAGTGACTCTACTCTGCCTGATGGAAAGCATGAATAGTATCCAAGAGTTGTGGTCACCATACTAACTACAAATGCAGACAATACAGTATGGTGAGCCACACTATGGCAGGCCTGTGAGATGATTTTTCACACCCCGCTTGGGGACGTAAAAGGCATGACAGTCATCGTGACAGTGTTAGGCTTACATAGTTACCACGATAACTGTCACCCCTGCATCAATGGGCCTCCAGTCTTATACTCACCAACGAAACACGACAACACGGATGCTGGCGTTTTAGGTTGGAAAATAGCTATTTATAGACTATAAAACAATCGACACGTGAAATATGATGTGTTGCTCTAGGTGATGCAACACACGACGACTACGATTGGTTCTATAAATATCGGAATAACGGAAAGATTCGTACGTAATTAATAAGTTCGAGGACAAGGAGGCTTTTATGACCTGGGTGTACCGACCGGATCAGTATTTGGGCTTGTAAGCCATATAATGCATGTGAACACTGTTGCTAATGTAATAAACATATATGTATGTTGAAGACATATACTTACTCTATGCGTCTAAAGAACGGTCCGAGGCTCCAGAGAATATTTAACAAGAGTTAGAAAGTATGACATAGTAGGAACATGACAACGGTATCATTCTGAATGAATCTAAAATCCACTCAAACTCACTCCTCCAATCAGCGAGCTAAGTATATAAATATAGTGTTTACACAGATACAAACTCAACTATGACTGTCGTGGCATACAATCAGTAGAAACATATAAACAGATTGACTGTGGATAGACATTTTAACTTTATATCATATGTAAATGACGCCTACAACAGACTTTGATCAGTCCTAGTTAATTTTTTCAACTTAAACAATTCATTCATGAACGTATTATGGTAATACTATACGATATCTACAGACTCGATACTTGTTAGTAATGCGTTTAACGTATGTGGGTAGACATTTGTAATATACACTAGAAAAATAAAGTGTATACAGACGAAGCTTATAAAGTATTTAGGTGATAAAAATGTTAAAACCATGTGCAATAAAAACTATAAATTACTGTATCCCTCATGCAAAATACTGTCAGTAAATTTTGAAATCGTTTTTTTAATAGCTCTCGATTATCGATAGCCCATACAATTCGAGAAATGTAAATAAGACAAAAAAAGCTACTAAAACCGCAAATCAATAAATATTACGGAAAGAGAATGACTTATTTTCTAGTCCCAAAGCATTTGAAAATGTTAAATTGTTAAGAACAGAACTGAAGTAAAGAAAAAATACTATATACTTGACGTTGATGGGGCTACTGCTCGGCGAAGGTGACGGTACAGTTAGTGAAGACCATACGCGTGGTGCACTTGATTCATAGGTATTTTAGATGTAGTGTTTGAATTTATTATAGTTTTTATTATTAATAGCTATAGTAGATATGAAACAGTTAAAGAGCGTATCTCTTTAACAAGCCGTGTAGCTTGAGGATATACGCTCTTTAACTGTTTAACTTATAAAAAAATGTTTATTAAATTTAAAGGCCACGTTTCGCAAAATATATACAGTTCGTTTCATGTAACAAAAAACACCTGGTCTATGTATGTTAAAAGTATGTAATATATAAATGTATGTATGAATATGTAATAACATCTGAACGTGTTATTAGATGCTTCACAAAATTTGTTTTACACCTTTCTTCCTCTCAGAAATACTGGTCAACAGAGTACTGTAGTGGATTGAAATGTATAACTGTTCAGTTGAATTTTATAAAATTGTATCATAATGCAGCATAGAGCACATTTACCCTAATGTGACAGTCATGATTGTAAGCGTAGATGACTAGAAATATCAGCTCATTGCGCTCTGTAGCCTTCGTATTGGGTTCCCTTATCACTCCGCGGTATTGACGAAATTGCATTCCTTATCTTAGGTAGATGCAGTGAAGCGTGACAGCGTGCAATCGTAGTGACATCATACAATCCCGTGTTTACAGGTCAATAAGCGACAATAATATCGCATTGTCGCCGCCGACAAATTTTACGCCCCGCCGACATTCCCCTAAAAGATATATGACGAAATATGAGTAACGTCCTGCACAAAAAGATTCTCATTTCCTCATTCAACTGTTCGTGAGAAACTGTCTCATATTTGTTGTACGTGTCGCCCTTCGCGTAACAGTGGCTTGTTTATAGTACCCTTACAACTGCCTAATATCAGGATCAAAGAATGTCGGCGCACACGAGCTAATTTAAAAGAAATTGCACGACTTCACACTGGTATTAAAACAGTGTACTGAAATTTCTTCTCGGGTGGTTAAAGAATGTAATAAAATATTGGCGTGGGCTGGTACTCCTTATTCTGTTCGTATTGAGATGAACAATAGGGTCGTGCAGGTACAACAGCGCGGTTCTCACACTCGATGCGAGTACGTCACTGTTTCGTGGAGGACATTAAGTTAACGCGCGCCTTCGCTTTGATATGCAAATACGTCCGCGGCGACAGCGTGCACGGTATGTTTTTTTTTCCACTGTGTCTGTTTACTTAACTCCTTTATTGGCATTCAAAAAGTAGAACTGAATAAGGAAACGTTTGACTACGTTATTGGCAAAATAATCTAGCGGTAGGCCTGCGCCCTCTGCGCTCCATATTACAAAAGGAGGAAGTTTATTGCATGAGGAAAAATCTCAAAATATGCTCTCAATTTAGATAATTATTATGAATAATCTTATTTGTTTTAGTTACTACAAATACGCAATAGTATGCAATGAGAGCTAAGTATTTCAGCTATAATTCTTGCAATGTAAATTCTTTTCCTTTTTACATCTGAAGTTAGAATATATTATATGAAATAAGTAATTTCCAATTTTCCAATTGAACAAGTCAATTTGAAGTCGATACTCGCTACTAAAGACACAGTTCCGGGGCAGTGGATTCTTGATGTGTATTGTTCTTATTGCTACGGCTCAACGAAGTGAATCGTATTGTGGAAAGATAAAAACATGTGCTGTCACGGACCTGCAGTAAGCGCGTGATACTCACTTTTGTTTTTGTTAATTTATTTATCAGTGTCTCATTAATCATCAACACAAATTTGCACGTAAATAAAGTTGTTCTGGAGCGAGACATTCATCAGCATGAGAGATCTTTCCGATGAAAACACGATATATTGCACTTTCAATCGGTACGTAATTAATGTACGGAATAGGTTACTTGTGTCGACATTTTCTTGTGTTTTTTTTTAAGTTTTTTCAATGACGTGTGAGAATATTTACTACAGTACAGCTACTTATAACTACATCTAGTTTCTTAAATCTAACGTTCAATTTACTATTAAATTTTAGAATAGAATATTTCCGTGTAGTGACGGATTTGAAATACAGAGTGTGAATCCCTATTCATTCCATGGGTGTCAAAGGAGCCGACTAAGGGCGCAAATTATTCAGGGCAACATAACTGCAAAGAGAAGGAAAATTTTAAATGAGCCCTATACCAATCCGTCTGGCCAGCGTGGTGCATGCTGGTCTAAACTTACTTTCTAATGAGTGTTCTACGTTCAGCAGTAGAGTATTAAAAGCTGTAGATGATGATAGAGAAGATTAATTGTAAGTATAGTATGAAAACATAGTGACAGTGTAATAAAATATTACTTTGTAATTTTTATATTTGTATAATATCTCTGCGGTAAGAAAGGCGAAAATGTCTATGTTATAGCTAGACAATAAAAGGGATATCGCTAGTCTCGTAACTGAACTCAACCCGTCTGAAAACACAGGAGTGGGTCGATAATGAGTTTTTTAGTAGATAAATTATCACAACAGTGAGATCAACTCCCAATTTATCTAATTTTTAATTCAGGGTTATATTTTTCAATCAATTCAGGGTTACCCTGGATATATGTTTTATTGTATAAAAACTTAACGCACTGATTGTACGAAATGTAAAACATTTATCGAATACGGTATTGTGTAATTGACCACTGTTTGCTTCAAACAACACTGTAATGCGTTAATTAACTGCGTTGTATTAAGCACTTCGTTTCAAAAGGTTATATTCCCACAGGCGGTCTACCGAATCACTTAAACCTGCGAAATGTGTTCACATGAAAATAAGCAAGAACAGTTCATAAATCTCTGTTGCTGTGGCCACGGGGGTGTGTGCACCGGAGTGAGCAAGGAGGAGGGGGGAGGGAATTAAGACAGTAAAAACGCGACGGGAACTCGCGGGTCATTAATAACGAGCGGTCACTCGACAAGAGCGCTAGTGGCGCCCGCACACACACCACCAATAACTGTAGAGATAATAACGGCTTCTATTTTCGGGTTCCATTTCTCTTACTACAGGGACACGTCGTCTGAGTAGTGAAAGGAACAATTTTATTGTCCGATTGATCCTGAAGTCAGTGTAGTTCTAACTGCATGTGAGCTGTAAAACATTTGCACATGACCTGTCAGTAGATTAGTGAAATTGCATGGACAACCTCAAGAAGCTTACTTACGCATTGATCAGATGAGAACTAACACTCTTAATTGATTAAAACTTTAAATTATTTTTATCTTCATTGTAGTTTAATTGCTATAAACGTAAGCTATGAGAAAATATTCTCAGAAAATGTTGTCCTTGCGGTATTATGCACCCTCAATTGAAGCTACATTTTAGACAAAGAACAAATTGTTTTAACTTTTTATATTTATTATTTTACGATTAAAGCTTGTAAAAAACTTGTAAAAATACAGTATTGCGTTGCTAAAACCAGTTTATTTTAGAGGTCCTTGTAGTCTTTGACCTTACCTTCCTTATAGTTTAAAATTAAACGTGAACTTCAGTTGATGGTGAGGTTGGTTGGCGTCCGTGTGCACACTCTTTACATAAATCGATTCTGTCTCTATTATTTGTCCGTGTCAGCACTTTGCCTTTACACCTACTCGCACTTCAAAGTTGTCAATAAACACTCCACTCACCGCACTGATCGCGCTGAGGATTGTTCTTTCTGTAAGACAATACCTTCGAATAACTCAATAATTTCATTTCCTAAACAAAAGAAGATACAGAAGGTACAGGAACAATTATTGGTAGATGAATACAAACAATATTGTGGATGTTTAAAAGAAACTCACATTATTAATATTCCTGAGCAGGTTACGAAAAAGGTATCACAAAATTTATAATCTGATTAGAATTTTTTTTTTTTCCTAAGAGATCTTTGTTTTACTTGTTCCAGAATATATCAAAGGAACGATTTTGATTGTGTGTATCTCAAACGGATAGCTATAGCATTTGCTTGTTCTTTATTAAGAAGTAACATGTTACACCATGACGGCCTGGCGTTGCACTGAAGACACCTTTATCAAAAAATACCACTTACAAAGGTTATCTTTTTTTGTATGAAGATTTAGAAGGCAACGAATGTATATTTCTATTAAATTGAGTTATCAATAAACTTAGACAGAAAATTTAACAATTCCGATATTATTTACGGTTTTGAATAAGTCTCGAGGAGAACTGTTAGTAGCCGCTACAAATATTAAAGCATCAAACATTTTGTTTGCCCTTTTTTTTATAAAAACTTTTCCAATAGCCTTTAATGAACAAATAGTGCCTAATTTATAGTATCATTTAACATAACGATAAAACAACCTGAGCTTGAAAACAATTAAGAGACGACCTGTATTGTAACGAGCACGTTCACACAAAACGGACTCGGTGCGTTGGGACTAAGTATAGAACCCGGTAAGACTAATGCCCCGGTGTCGCGAGACCCGCCTGGTCTCTGAATGTAATGAATACAAGGAACAAAAGTGATTGTTATAGATTGTTTCATCCTCGGCAACAGTGAACGAGCATGACATATATATTAACATAGAATGATCATTTTACTTTTATCACTTTACTGCCCTTATCTTTAAGTTCTGTAAAAACTACTTATATACCTTTTTTAACATTTCATTTTTCTTTAGAAACCATGAAAACATTCCTCATTTCTTATTCATAGTAAATAGCCAATGCTTACCTTATTTAAATCTATTCAAATTGTTAACGTTATAAGATTTCTGTGGACACGATTTAGGCTACGTATAATTCACTTATCCCTTGCCAAGAATCAAGCTGGAATACAAAAATAAGTGCAATCAGGTCGCGCTCCCTGCGACACAGTTGACATTCAGCATGGCGCGCGACGCGCCGCTTTATCACGTGCGAGGCGTGCATACCGAGTGCTGCTTCACGCGGCGTTATTTGCGCGCGGCAAACACCCACCACATCCCGCGTGCGCACCGCGGTCGCACCACACGTTGCTCAGCGACAAGAGGACGACTGTTAGCCCGTTTATGCTTCTAGAATTATAATATTTTTGATTTCATGTTTATAGAAAATAAGTAGGTCCGTATTTCTATAATACTGTATAAATACGGACCTACTTATTTTACTACAGCTAAATTTACTAACGACGAATATGCTTATGTCAGGCCTGTACTTGTAGCTTAGTTACAATTTATTAAATAGGGACTTTCGACTGCATCGGTGGTGCAATGGTGGCATATGTGGCTTCTATGCTTGAGGTATCGGGTTCGATTTCTAGGTATCTCTTTTCTATGTAAAATCTAAATGTACAATTTACAAAAAAAATGTAAATGAAATAAAATATAAATAATATTAAACATATATAAATGTACATGTAATATTATATCAGTTGTCTAGAACTCATAGCACTAGGTATGTTTAGTTTGGAACTAGATGGCGTTGTGTTTCAGATGTCCAAAATGTTCGATATACAAGGTTGGCCGAGAATTCGTTAACATTTTAATCTAACATCCCGCGCAAACAAATATCGCACGGGGTGCGGGGAGGGGTCTGACCACTAGTTCGTTTCTCAGAAATTTTGTCACAATAAATCGCTTCATGAGGTCGCAGCGTGCTTACTGTGTGTAACGATTTTATTTAAACAAGAGTTCGCTTATTACTGCGAGACGCTTATTTAGCGTTGAATACGATTTACATGACTTAAATCAGTGTCCCAGTGCTCCTTTAATATAGAAACGGGTAAAAAAGTTCAAGGAGATCTGATCTACGCTAAATGTTAGGCAAAATGGAGGCTCACGGACTTCTCAAATTGAAGAGAACGTCTCGCACATCATTGTGCCATATTATGAAATTAGATTTGAAATTACATCCATATAAGATCCAAATAGTGCAGGAACTCAACCCTAATGATTTAAATTTGAGCAAGTTGTATGCCGAAACAATGTTAGAGCGATTCAATAATTTTGACATCTAATTTTTGACGAAGCTCATTTTCACCGCAAGAGACATATAAACAAACAGAATTGCAAGTATTGGAGCAGTAAAAATTACGAAGTAATCCCAAAGTCAAACACGTATGTGTTGCAATTTCAGCGAAAGAAACCATTGGACCCTACTTTTTCGACGATCTTCGCAGCCGTTCAGTTACTGTTAATTCTGCTAAATATGTGAAAATGTTACGGGAGTTCTTGGTACCGATGTTACTGGAATTTGTTGGCTACAATTGCAGCACATAATTTCAACAAGATGGAGCTATTTATCACACATCTAATGAGTCCCTGCTGCTGGTTAAAGACATGTATTCAGAAAAGCTGATTTCCAGACGAGGCGACAACCCATGGCCACTTAGAAGTCAAGATCAATCCCCAGCAGACTTCTTTTTATGGTATTATTAAAAGAATCGTGTCTACATCAATAAACCAAATACACTACATCAACTAAATGAAAAAATCAACGAAGAAATGTTGGTGATCTCGCGGTCTCTTTGCCGACGAGTATTCGAAAACTTCGGTGTCCGCTTAGAAGAGAGCAAATGTCGAAACAGTGGTCATTTGAACAATGTAATTTTTAAAAAATAAATTTCAAGTAATTAGCTTTTTATATATGATTTTTTCCAATGTTAACTAATTTGTGGCCCACCGTATATAATCCTATATTTTTTCAGTGAAACATTTTCGATTACAAGTTTTTTTAATCTCCACTAAATAGTAGACTAAAATTGTCTAAGATTGATCACCAGTTTATACCATACCCTTGACAATCTTCAAGTGTTCTTAAATAATTGTTTTGAGTGACCTTGGCATAATTGTGGTTAAGCTCCGTAAATAAAGAATAAAAAGAAATAATATTTTCAGTTAAACAAAAAACATAGTCTATTAACAAAAAAACTATCTTTAAGTTTCAACCTCTAAGAAACTATTCCACTATTCAGTCAATCACTTTTTGAACATAAAACATTTCTCTAAAAAACTCAACCTAAGTTATTCTAGTCTAATTAAAACTCAAGCAACAAAACAGGAAGTTCTTTAAGATGTAGAGACTAAGTATTATATTATCTATTTCTTAAAGCAGAAATCCAGAGAAACTCGGTCGAACTCGAAATAAAAATCTTGTAGCTAAACTAACTAGTTATCTTAATACAAGTCACGTAAGGATCAATTTTTTGCTTCAAAATTTAGATGTCGTAAACACAGCGCCATATCAGCATCAAAATGATTATGAAAGTAAAAGCTACACAATACAATTTAAAGAGCGCAATTAACATACATTTTAAATGATACTTGTAAGCGCGCAGTGATTGTCGGAATTTATGAGTTATGCTAAGGGTAGGGGCATGTCGCCGTCCGACCAACCCGCTATAATCCTGCCAAATGAATGTTTGCCGTGCTACGCAAATGCTACGGGAGCTACGAAATTACATACAATCCACTACGACACTTATAATGGTGCAGAAAAACTACAGCTTTACATTTGAGCTTGATTACGCTCGTGTTGAAGATGGATTCTTATAACTACAGTAATAGGAAAGATAAGCTATGTTAGAATGGGTATACACACTTAACTTGGTAACATTTTTTACATAATAAACTATCTCATAGAAAATAAAAATGACTAGTAGATAATAATTTAATAGATTAATACCACACAAGATTTTTTATATAGAACTTCCTTTTATCTACTAAATTAAAACTTCCAAAATATGTATGACGAGGTGAGAAACAGTATCACTAATCTCCTGAACCACCACCCGAAATAATCCAATAAATTGAACACAACATAAATATCTTACACAGAAATCATTCCATAACTTAGTACTCGACAGCCAACGGCTCATACTCATGAAAAAAAGTATGGAGCAGTCACCATAAACAATAGTTATATGTCCTCGCGGAGAATCGTCGTGCGACGTACGACCACCAAAGTGCGCCGCAGAAGTGATTCAATTTCCTCACAGATACTTACCGTGGTTAGTAGGCACTCGAGGACTGCCCTCCCTGCCGCTGATGTTAGGCGGTCAATGCATTTAAATAAGTCGCGCTCTCCGAATTGCTTCCTATTTCTGACCGGCCGATGACACATTTATGGCCGCTTTGGGACATGGAGCATCTAGTTTTTAACCTTTTTCAAAACAGTATGAGGTTCTCAAGTTGATTGTATCGTTTTTGTTTTTACCTCAAAATTTTCCTAACCTCAAAGTTTATGAATTGATTAATTTGTGTGTTATTGTAATTCTTTTACAAAAATATCAAAAAAAGTGTTATATCATGTACCTAATGTGGTAAACCATTGCGAATGCGAACCCTTATTAATTAATAAAGAAATATGTCAATAAGTTGAAATGTACTTCACTCCTTTATACGAATTATAGTTACCTACCGGTATTCAATCGGTAATAATACAATTTCAATAGATATACACATCAGTGCCACACAGATGCCACGCAATAGGGCGCAACCACGCCGATGGCTGCAATCGGCTTTTAAAATGACGCCGCGTCCATTACTCGCGAGACAAGAACGTGAATTCCGTGAAATGGAAATCATGTTGCATGGATGCATTGTATAATACCGACTAAAAATTGTTTTGGAATTTGATTAAATCTATGCAATTGAATATGGTTGAATTTTTATTTTGTTTTCACGATATAGCAAATATGAAGTCCGCCACAAGAGTCAGAAGCTACGAGTTGCCAGTCTTTGACTGCAGAATTAGGTATTGAAGAATAGGCGTTCGTTAAAGTTATGAGCCTGATATATTTTAAATCAACCACAGTTTGAGCGTCATTAAGCATGAAACTAGGCTTAATTTCATAATTTCATGTGATTGAATCCAGTGCCATTCATTCCAACGTAGATACGTTGAAGTCCGCACTCGCCTTTTAGTTGATTGAGTAGTTCGCCACTGACTTATTGTTGCGGTAAGTGCATCCCATACCTCGTCATTTTCGTGGAGCTTCCACAGAAGACGATGTCTAAATAAACATTTTAAGCACTGCAAGTATTTTCTTGTTAGATCAATATAAATATCTATTGAGGTGGTTGACATTCAGTTGGTCCAATATTGATACACTCCACAGCTATTTAAAGCCCATCACCATTGGTTTGGTTGAAATTACTTAATACAAATCTATACTTTCGAAGTACCGTTCAAGATTGTAAATTTATGCTTACTTTGAAATAGTTTATCTTAGTCTTTATTTTTGTCTTTTTACTCTATATACTACTTGTATATCACTATGGGGCTTCAGTTGCTACTGAAGCCCGATCATTCAATATACTTCGATGAATAGGTTACGTCTATTGACATTTAAGCAGTTTATGAAAGAATAAGGAGGAATATGTGCGCAAATGTCAGATAACAGAGTCAGTAATTCGATGCAGTGCGTTGTAGTTCTATAATCGGCCACAGGCGACAGTGCCACTAAAAAACCCTCGGCTCAGTGTTATCGCGTGCCACAGTTCCCCTGAGCTCTCACACCCTCTTTCTAAATATTTCAAAAGAATCATTACATTGCTCAGTTTTCGGTGAGATTTTCTATTTTAAACTGTTAACCCCGACCTAACACAGCAGCCCGCCCTATTCTACGACGAATAGTTGAGGAACACTGCGTTTCTCTTATGTGGTGGTGATGCTATTCATTTGATTGCGTTCTTGGAGCAAATTTATAAAATTTCTTATTTCTGAAGTTAATCTCGAAATTTGATAATAGATCGTTCATACATACAATGTATTTACTTTTAGAATGATTACATGTCTCGCTCAATTGTCGCATCGCATTCCTACATGCAGTGTATTGACACAAAGTACGTTTATATTATAAATAGTTCATTTTAAGTGACTTTTTTAATCCTAAAACAATTTTATACAACTATTTTTCACGCGTGAGGCTCGAATAGCACGCACAGTTGGTGAGGTGAACAATAAAACTATTGTATTTTATTACTTTAGATGTTATTTGTCTCACGCTACTTGTTCATCGCTACCCTTTTGCAAGTAACTTTAACAACAATCATTTTTCACATCTCTTGAAATGGTTGACTCTTATTGTTAGATGGATTGTTCACAGATATCAGTCTATTTAATGCGTTGTTGTCAACAACATCATTACTTTGTTGAGACCTTCATTGGTATTTGTGGTGAAACGAGACTTGCCTTTATCAAAAAGTTATTTTAAAAACTATTGTATATAATGTTTGACAGATATTAATACATTTTTTTGCCGTGTACTTGGTAATCTAATATTGTACAGTCACTATGAAATGTTGTTCTTTCACAAATCAAGTAAAATTCAATCAATGAAAAATCTTATATCTGTGATCTATACTTCGATCGTTCGTAAAATAATATGTATACTTTTAGGTTTTCATTGCCAAAATGGTAAGAAAGGCATCCTTATAGTTTTGACATGTCCGTCCCGTCCAACGAATTCTATATTGGGCATGGCTCGATACACACTTGGCCAATTTTCAAATTACATTGATTACAGTAATCAGGCGTGTTATGGTTTAGTTTCGAAAGTTAATATTTGAGTTATCATATTTAAACTCATCGATAAAGTCATAGACACATAGCTTATTGTACTGTTATATGTAGTCGTAAACAAATGTGTAGAATGGAACAACATATTATATAACCTTTTTCTTGTTGTTCAAGAACACAACACACTGAGATAGCGCGCTGGTGTAAAGAACAAACTATTTTCGAAGTCTCATGTAGAGTATACTGAAGCGTTAGTTAAGATGGTGTTAGGCCAGCGAGCACCACGAAGAGTGCAGATGCGTGTTGTGAGCTGGCGCGACGTCGGCGCGGCGTCGGTGCGGCATGCCGGTGACGCGGTGAGAGTGCTATTTTATTGTGCGATCCAGGCCGTTGTCTGTTCTGCTTCGTTGACTATTGGAAGGGTGGCAGTTTACGCGAGTTGCGGCAATATAATATTGACAGTTCTTTTAATCGTGAACTCAAGTTATTCTGTGTAATAAAATTTCACGAGTAAAGTGACCACCAATAGAAACTAGTAACCGATAATATTATACGTCAACATTCAAAGGAAAAATGTAAACGATTGTTGTTGAGCCTTTCTAACTAAAAAGTAATTAAATCATTTCTGTTATTCGTTTATTAATAATAATTATCACTAATTGTATTATTATTTAGTTAAATCCTAGTATTTTGAAATGTTTAAATCTAATATGAAACAAGCGATACTATCGTTGACTTTTTACTGGCTCTAACGTGTCTCAAAGCCTTTTAGCAGGGGATTCATTATTGCTCACGTAGATGAACCAAGAAAAAACTAGACGTTTGACAGAAAGGCTCATAAAATCCTAAAAAATATAAAGGTAAGAGATATGAAAAAAAAATGAATATCTAGCACACCGAAAACTGTTTAGGACAGTTGCTATGTAAGAAATTACGAAGGAATTACGACTTACGTGTGCCATTAACAATAAAAGAGTGCTCTTAAAATCATATTCTTCATAAAACTGTATTTATAATGGTGCCCCAATTTACTGATAGCTAAGTAAGTACTTAGGTAACTTACTAAGTGTTTTTTACATATACGAGCTCTTGGGATCCGCTCGGATTTAAAATAACGTAGCGTAAAAAGGAGAGAACTAAGTACTAATCACATTCCTCTGAGAGTATTGAATACACGCTTTCGACTCGCTATCACTGAGACCAAGCTCTACACTTGGCAATTAAATGCAGAAACAAACGTAGCATCACCCGTCTCGACTCGGTGTGTCTCATGTGAAATATTGAAAAGTCGTCTTTATCGGTTGTTCCCGATGAACATGTTAGAATTGCCGACCCCAACCCGGGAGCGCCACGCGTAATGCGCTTGCTAGGGTTGACCCTTGCACTTGTACGCGCCGAGATAAACCCGGCACGTTTTGATTGTCCAGTAGCTTTACAGTTGCTCCGTGCAATGAATGTATATGTGTTAACCGCCTTAATTTCATTCCCGTATTTTTTATATTCACGAGCTTCTTCACACTGTATTTGGTTTGTATCACGAGATAATTTATAAGCATAGAATGATTCAAAAGTCTCTTCACTTTTACTGAGAATTTTTATCAGTAACGAGATTATACTCAAAAACCTTATTACACCTGGATTAAATGGATATTATATGGATAATAAACCTGGTAATACAACTGCACTGTTTAGGACAGGTCGTAAAAGATGTATAAGTTGTTTATTTATGCTTAAAAGCAATTAGTTAGTAGTATACAACAATTGTACACATATTACAAAAACATAATATTTCATTAAAATTAATACTCGTAGGTAATTAGATTAAGATAAGAATTATCACACAGTAATTATGTAAGTATATTTAAAATTTTATTGAACATAGCTAAATTATAGTTACTCAGTAAACTTTTGATTTAAGTAGTTAGAAAAAGTCGTGCGTTTTTGAAGAAGTAAATAATTCAGTTTATTTTTCGCTTTTAAGTGTTTCTAGGTAGGGAGGTTTCGTTTGATTTTTTTTTTTGAAGTCTGTTAAATTTTTTATGAAAAAATTTACATTTGCCATTTTGAGTGTAAAGTAATAGTAAGTAGAACTATATCATGTAAGTCACAAGACGAAAAATGACCTCGTTCAAGCGCTGCTGCATGTTTTGAAACTGGGTCCAAAACTATGTTGAGACACAATCTTTTTATTACTGATGGCTTGGTACTAGCGGGGCATTAAGGATCGTGTACATGATTAAATAGAATCGAGTAAGTAACCCGAGTCATTCATTCATTTGACGAAAAAAGCAAAAGACATTAAGGGGTTAGTTATCACAGTGCCTGTATCAGATTTCTGAAGGCCGCGAGGATATTGAACGAAGAATGCCCAATAGCCCTAAAGATCTAATGACTCACACTAGAACCTCTGAACTCCTCACTTGACAAATGCAATCACTATGACGATTTCACAAACTCACACAAAGTCCTCAGGGCACCATCTCAAACAAAGGCGTGATCAATTTATAAAAAAAATTTTGGGTTTTCGAGCAAGGCATTCGACCGCCGACGCCGTGTTGCGTCAGAGGGCAGTGACTGAAGAGGTGGTGAGTTCTAGGGGGGTTGGATATCGCCAACGCATTCAATATGCCATTTGGATGCATCAAAGAAACAGTACACTACCACAGGGAGCCAGACTACCTGGCCCGGCTTGTGGCAGCCTAGTATTAGGCATGATTAGAGAGACTTTCTGAGGTAATGACTCTTGTCGTGTGGTGTTCCGCAGGGGTCCCTCCCTCCGGGCTAGACATAATTTGTTACACCGATAACCCACTGGTCACAGGGGGTAAACTTTTAAGAGGTGACACGTCTGGCCATCACGGGAGTCTCTTTGGTGATCGAGTGCAATGAGGCGCTGGGTTATCATATAATATTCACTTAAATTTACCTCCAACTGTTAACTGTTAAGGAGTTGTACCTTCCACCATCAGCTTATCATCATGAGATTTTAAATACCAGACACAAATACTTGAACAACTTCAGAAAATAGTATATGTAAAAAACGTAAAAAGCATAATATGTGCTTTGGAAGTTTTCCTCGGTTTCCTTGCGATCTTATCATCAGATCTTGACATGGTGATAATGGAACCACTTCGGAACAATAAAATTCAAAATAAAGCCACAATTACCAGAGTAATCGACAAACATATATAAAAAATACATACAGTGGAATATAGAACCTCTTTCTTTTTTGAAATCTTTTAAAAAAGATCTCCCGCACGACACACGAGTCTAGGATCGCTCCTCTTAACAGTAGCACACTTACAGAATTTATTTAATCCCGTCAAAGAAGCGCAGAATATGTTTATTTTCAATTTGGAGGCAACATTACGCCGACGACTTTAGCGCGCTGAAATAAGCTGTCAGTAAAAACCAGCGCCTTGTTTACCTAATAAGTTAGTTTAGATCAAAAGGTCTTTGAAATGTTCAATTAGGCGGGCGCTACCTTTGGGATTATGTCAGAAAGCTCTGATTTAAGTAAAAACACTTTCTTATAAACACACTTTATACAATTACATTTAGTCAACGTCGCATTCAAACACAAAATTCAATGCTTAAACAGAGCAAATGCATTTTATGCATTTTATTATTGACATTCTAAGTATTGCTCCGTGTCCCGTACGTTGTACTTCAAATAATAGTGCGAAATAATTATGAAATGTTAGTAAATCGTAAATAGATTGGCTTGCGATTCATAATACTAAATACACAAGTAAGAACAAAGCAATTGTATGAAGTGTAACGAGGCGATGTCGCTAAAAAAGCAGTTATTACCAAAGAAAATGTGTTCCTTTTGTCATTAATTTGTAGCTCGTAAAGCGATGCACAGTTTTTACGACTTCCCTTTGATGTAAGAACAAAAAAAATACTGTACACGGGACATCATAACGAAGTTGATGTTAATTCTCCAATTATTGTTCCTAGTGTTGTAAACTATTAAAAATCGATTTCTTTTCAGATAAAAAGAAAAATATCATTTTATTTGTAATAATAATAACAAGTCTTTATTCAATGTAAGACACAGCATACAAACTAAAATGCAATTGCCAAGAACAATCCAAAAAAAATAACAAACATTTTTTAAGCTCATAAAATTTCGATATCAACTTGCATAAGCATTTATGACGTGTATTAACACGTTTAATTTATATATTTTATATGGGAGGTTCAAACAACAAAGACTATTACAACTTATGTATTATTTATGTAATATAACAACTTATGTTTAAGATTTTTGTGATTAAGTTACAATATGAGACTACGAACTGGACTTAAAATAAATTATTGTAATTAAACATTCATTGTCACGTTACAGCGCAACAGTTACAGCCGCTCTGAGTCGTGTTCTTATCTTTTCATTAAACGTTTCGGTTCAACAGTGAGTTTCCCTATGTGCGCTTTTAGTTTCACGTGCGATGAACTCAATTCCTTTTTATGGACTCAGGGCGAGACGATAATTAATAGCCGATAACTTTGCAGAACATTTTGTGGTTCTCAGTAGTACTCGACCTCACCACTTACGAATCTATTTGCAACACAAAGTAAATAAGTCTAGCAATAATTTTGATTTAAACTCACGAAATACTTCAGCGAGTCGTTTACGAGTAATGCTGTTTCCAATTCACGTGTCTGGCGGTCGTAAACATATCAAAGTGAGTGCACATATGTACATGTTAAACTAAATACATCATCTAACTTCTACTGTTCTTTAGTTATCTATTACGTAAATGAAAATGTTAGGTTGGTTGTCGTACGCTACAAAAACGTGGAAAGTTGTACACTGATTGAGCGATACGATGTACAACCCACTTCAAAAATGAAATTATTCTATTTTCCGCACCAACTTAATTCTTCACTCTTCATCAATGCAACCACAGTGTACAACTTCAAGGAGTAGCAGGATAGAGCCAATTCAAAATTAAAATAAGAATTTTTAAGAAATGTAATAAGTTTTACATGAAGTATGACATATTTGACAACAGTTTATTTATTTCATGCCATGTACATAATAAAGAAGCATTGTGCACATGCCCTAAGACTTGATTCAGTCGAATTCGAATAGTTTCTATGTGTGCAACTGTTTTTGTGAAATTGGGCTTATTAAGAGTTTTAATGGACTATGATGAAACCAACACATTTTTCAAGTTTCTGTAATTATTCAATTTATGAACAGTATTCATTTAATACTTTGACGTAAACGAAGGTAATATTACATTATTAAGATTTTCATGCTTATACGTTTAGTTAACCTCATTATTTGATATTAATTATTGAAATCTAGCGTCTTATATGCAGCTGAGACGTGGGCAGCGCGCAAGTTGGAAAGAGAGAAGATAAAATACTCGGGATTTCGTGGACGGCACTTTACACTAACGTGTCTATACTGTAGGAGCTCGGTATTACACAGCGTCATTGACCACTGTGCAGTCGCGCATACTGCAGTACTTTGACCATGTCTCTAGATGGAATAGCGACACCACAAATTGAGTAAAAAGGCAGGTAAAAACTGGAGATTACTAGATTCCACGTCAGGGTACCTATGCGTAGAACTGACCAGGTGAAATCCTCACCAAGAAGTCGCATATTTGACTGTATCCAAAATCTGCTACCAGGGAGATATGGCACGAGGAAGTACGAAGGGTGGTGTTCGCCTTTATGAAACCAGAGCATAATTTTTATAATATATTATATAATATGTAGTTTTTATTAATTGATTATTATTTTATTCATTGCATTAAGATGTAACAAATATTTCAGTCTTTTTAGCTCAACATTTATGCTTCGTTAATGGGTAGTAGTGTACAGTTACATATGGATAGAAACTACAACACAAGCAAACCAAGTTACCACAACACAAACACGCCTTTTCAAAATGTAACCAACGCTTTGTGGCATAGGCGGGCATCCGGCACAGGTACAATCGCCGAGGCGCACTTCAACAAAGGGTTCTGTCCCTCAGGGCCAGTCGTCATTTATCGGTTACGGTCTCTGCAAGGGTCCCTAAATAAGCCCACTTCTAATGGAAGAGAAAACCTAAGACAAAGCTACCCTTTTTTAGTTTATTTGATTCGACCCCAGTTCCGCTGAAATAAGAGCAGGAACAAAGCAACGTTACTGCCGGACGCAGGTGTTTTCTAATAATTATACTGACTTTAAAAGCTTTAAGATAAACTAATTCTGGAGATCTCATTGAGCTGCCTTTTGGTCTCCAGTGATGGGAGACAAAGGTTGCGGATTCCATTTCTGCCTAGGAAAGATAATTGCGTTATTCGTAAGTAACCGTAGACTATATATTAAAGCAGTCACTTTGAACATAAATAACAGTTAAATTAAAAAAACAATGTATTAAACAGTATTTAAGTAAAGTAGTAACAAACTAAGAGTTAAGTGGGTATTCATATTCTGGGTGCGCGTGATCACGACATCACGAACATACAATTTAATAAGCGCTAATGAGCGGTAGCTCTAACTAGTTACATATCCATACTACATGTGTGTTGTACTGTTCTTTTTATGCGGCCTACGACACTCACAAAGTGACTTTTACCATCTCTGACATATGATCCTGTGTGACATTGTACTATAAGTTTTTATGGTTATTAGGTAATAGGTATTGAGGATGGGATGGAATACTGACGTAACGGGTAAACGGATGACTCTCCGGTAACGGTAGGATGGTAAACGGGTATATCTGTCACCTGATTTTATATAACTATCGCTGGCCTAGGACGCCTGTAACCTTTGAGGCTCTTTGCCTAGAATCAGTTGGGGTTGACTCACGTCGAGATAGTTTATTAGTGCCGAAGCATGACTCATTCGCCAACTTTATTAGTAAAGCACAATTAAATGTTATTCAATTCCGGCTGGACAAGGAAATTGATTGAAAATATTGATTTACGATTAGAGAGTACAGATTTTCAGACTTTTAGGCAAGAGCCAACTCATTTCACTGGCATGTGAACTTCACCTGATTACGTGAAAGCTTTCGCTTTCAATCTTTGTATACTTATAACATTGTTGTACTTATTTATTTTTAATGAGAATGACAGTGCTACTAAAATATTTAGTAAATTAAGAATATAAATCGCTATGTATTCGTTCCATATTGTTAATATAAGGCTTTTCTTCTTCTTATTACCAAAGTACTCAGGCTAAAATAGTAGTCTTTCAAACAGTACGTAATACGTGTTGACGCGCTGGAGGCAACAAGTTTAGCACCGCAATAACAGTAGTAATCTACACTTCTACACTAATATTATAAAGAGGAAAACTTTGTTTGTTTGGTTGTAATGAATAGGCTCAAAAACTACTGGACCGTTTTTAAAAATTCTTTCACCATTCGAAAGCTACATTATCCACGAGTAACATAGGCAAAATTTTATTTTGGAAAAAAATAGGGTTCCTTAAAATATTTGGGTTTTTCGGACACAAAGTGTAAAAAATCAACCAGAAAAGTTACTTATTTTGCGTACGCTGCCTAAACTATAAAAGATAGAAGCATAAAATGTTCTAATTAATTGGAGATCTTATAAATATCTACAAAAAAGTCCGCGACACACTATACCTATCTATGTCGAGTGAGGCACAACAACCATTTTTTTATTTAAAAATCTTAATTTTTTTTTGGACTACATTTAAACGCATTTATTTTACTCATGCTATTAATCCTTATCAAAATAAATTATTTCATCACTAAGTACAGTTTATGTAGATAATATTTGGTATTTAAAAGATTAAAATTGGACGTTTGGTTTTGAAGTTATGGCGAAATTAAAATATTACTATTTCTGCGTTGCGAAGTGGGCGTCACCAAGGCGGGGATGCGAGTGCGGGAGGGGAGTTTAGATCTATGAGTAAGGTACCCGCGCGGCTCAGTCGCGCGGTCGGCTCCCTACGCAGCGGTCGTGCGCGAAGTCTAATCATTTTCATTCGATTTTTATTAGACTTCATTCTTAAAACTACACCTACGCAAAAGTTCTTCTCAGAGCTAAACAACAGTTCTTCTCAGAGCTAATCAACAGTTCTTTTCAGGACTAAAAAACATTTCTTTTCAGGACTAAACAACAGTTCTTTTCAGGGCTAAACAACAGTTCTTTTCAGAGCTAGAATATTACAGGCTATTAACATTTTCTTAAACATTTGAAAATGCCTAAGAGAGCCAGGTCCCAACTTTCTAACCATAGTTCTCAAGCACGGGCAGCAAGAATACGTCGTATGGGAGAATCTTCACCTGAACGTTCACAACGCCTTGCTGAACAAAATCAGAGAAACTCTCAGGCTCGCGCACGAGAGTCGAGTGTCGAACGTTCGCAACGCCTTGCACAACAAAATCTGAGAACCTCTGAGTTACGTGCACGAGAGTCGAGGCTGGAGCGTTCCCAACGTCTTCGTGAACAAAATGTAAGGACCTCTCAGTTGCGCGAAAGCGAGTCGAATGTCGAGCGTTTGCAGCGACTTAGAGCTCAGGCAGAGAGACAGCAGTTGTCCACAAATAGAGTTCGCAATCGAAGTTTAGCTAACAGCAACAGACTGGCTTTCAGATATGATCCGCAGGTTGATTATGCACAACAAGCGTCCGTCCAAATCGGAGTCATGAATAAGATCTGCTCTAACTGTTCTGCCAAGAAATGGGCGGATGAACCTAATGGTATGTGCTGTGCTTCAGGTAAAGTTTGTCTTCCTAACCTTCAGGAGCCGCCACAACCAATAAAAAATCTTTTAACTAATAACCATCCATTATCTGGTCATTTTTTAACAAATACACGTAAATACAATAGTCTTTTTCAAATGACTTCTTTTGGGGCTAAAGAAATCAGGGAAGGTCATTTTATGCCCACTTTTAAAATTGAAGGACAGGTGTATCATCTCATTGGTAGCCTTTTACCACCATCAGGCCAAAACCCACAGTTCTTGCAAATATATTTTATTTCGGATGCAGACCAATTATCGTTGCGATCAAGCATCGCACCAACCTTAAAAATGGATTTAATTCGCGAATTACAGACCGTTCTGAATAATCATAACGCGTATATACAAAGTTTTAAACAAAATTTAGAACTCAACTCCTCAGATAATTTAAAGTTAATTATTCATTCAGATCGCACTCCACAGACAGCACACAGAGGCAGATATAATGCTCCTACTGTAAACGAGGTAGCCGTTCTCTTAGTCGATGAAGACAAAGGTCCCAGGGATATAGTCTTACACGGGAGAGACGGACAGCTCAAGAGAGTTTCTGAGCTACATCGGTCCTATGATCCACTACAGTATCCCATAATGTTTGTGTCAGGAGAAGACGGTTATTATTTGACTATCTCTCAGCAGGGTTCTGCGCGTAATAAGACTGTTTCATGTATGCAATTTTATGCATTTAGATTAATGTTTAGAACTAACTCTTTTAATCCGTTACATAATTACAGAGACTTATTTAGTCAATATTGTGTTGACATGATGGCGAAAATGATATCTGAAAGATTAAATTATATTTCCCGGAATCAACAAAGACTGAGGGCTGATGACTACATTCATCTCAGAGATGCCTTAAATCATGACGCAAATGTTGACCCATCAAACATTGGTCAACATGTCATATTGCCATCTTCATTTACGGGTTCTCCGCGTTTCATGCACGAGAAAACGCTGGACGCGATGACGTACGTCCGAAATTATGGTAGACCTGACCTATTTGTCACTTTTACATGTAACCCTGAATGGCCTGAGATTAAGGCGGAGCTACTACCAGGACAACGGTCTTTCGACCGTCATGATATAATTTCCCGTGTCTTTCATTTAAAGATGAAGAAATTCATCAAATTATTTGTCAAAGAACAGATATTCGGTAAAACAAAATGTTATATGGCAAGTGTGGAATGGCAAAAGCGCGGTTTACCTCATTGTCATTTGCTGTTCTGGCTAGAAAGTAAAATACAACCAGACGAGATCGACAGCGTCATAGTTGCGGAGCTACCCGATCAAGACATTGATCCGGTACTACACAATATTATAACTAAAAATATGGTACATGGACCCTGCGGAGAGCATAATTTAGCTGCACCATGCATGAAGAACGGTGTCTGCACAAAAAAATACCCTCGCCGTTTCATGAACGATACCCAAACCGGAGAGGATGGGTATCCAGTTTATCGTAGGCGCGATACAGAAAATGGCGGTCGGAGCACTACGCTACAAATTAGGGGCAACATGGTGACGATAGATAATAGGTGGATTGTTCCATACTCCCCGCTACTATGTAAGACTTTTAACGCTCATATAAACGTGGAGTATTGCCACTCTGTCCAAGCCATTAAGTATATATGTAAATATATAAATAAAGGCTCAGATCAGGCAACTTTTAGCCTTAGGAACCCACAAGATGAGGTCGAAAACTATTTAAATGGCAGGTACATAAGCACATCTGAAGCTGTCTGGAGCTTATTTGAATTTCCCATTCACGACCGGTATCCTACTGTAGTGCATTTGGCTGTTCATCTAGAGAACGGTCAAAGGGTGTATTTTACACCAGGGACAGCTCATCAAGTTATCCAAAACCCACGCAATACCACATTACTGGCATTTTTTGCTCTCTGTAATGAAGATGAATTCGCGAAAACTCTTCTGTATCATGAAGTCCCGCAGTACTATACATGGGCAAATAATAAATTCACTAGAAGGAGGCGTGGTGAAGATGTAGTTGGACATCCGGGGATAAAAAAAGATGCCGCTTTAGGTAGAGTCTACGGGATACATCCATCACAATCGGAGTGTTTTTATCTTAGGATTCTACTGCACCACGTACGCGGTCCGACCTCATTTGCATACCTCAAAACTGTAAACGGTTTTGTCAAAGAGACGTATCAAGCAGCTTGCCGTGACCGAGGTTTACTTGAAAACGATGACCATTGGGGTAATACTTTAAGCGAAGCTTCGTTATCACATTGTCCAAAAAAACTAAGGGAGTTATTCGTAGTCATACTTTTATTTTGTCAACCATCGGAACCATTGAAGTTATGGCATACTTTCAAAGATCAGTTCTGTGAAGATATTAGACATCGTATCAGACAACAAAATCAGGATAACACTTTACCCTTTACAGAAGTAATTTATAATGAAGGATTAATTGAAATAGAAAACAAACTTCTAGAATTAAACGACAAAAATTTAAGTGATTTTGGATTACCTTCTCCCGTTCGTACCCAGAATAATACTATTGACACAATGGTACAACAGTATAACAGAAATGATCTAACAGCGTTTGTAAATGACAATGTGCCAAAATTAGTACCAGATCAAAGACATGCTTATGAGACTATTGTGGATAGCGTGAACAATAACATGGGGAGATTATTTTTTTTGGACGCACCAGGAGGCACCGGAAAGACTTTTCTCGCAAATTTGATACTTGCTAAGATACGGCAATCAGGGAAGATAGCGATTGCAGTAGCTTCGTCAGGAATTGCTGCAACTCTCTTGAACGAAGGAAAAACTGCTCACTCTACGTTTAAACTCCCGCTATCTGTATCTTTAGATCAACGGTCTACGTGCTCTATTCGGAAAAATGGGCCTCTTGGTAAGTTACTGCAAGACGCGTCGTTGGTAATATGGGATGAATGCACCATGAGTCATAGAGCTCATGTGGAGGCCGTGGACCGTACTTTAAAAGACCTCCGAAGCTCTGCTAATGTTATGGGTGGTATCACTTTTGTATTTGCTGGAGATTTCCGACAAACGCTTCCAGTCGTCAACAGAGGTACGCGAGCAGATATTATGAAGGCATGTTTAAAATCGTCTCAACTTTGGACATCTGTTCAACATTTGTATTTGCGCACCAACATGAGAGCTCACTTACATGGAAATGCGCATAGCAATTTTCCACAACAGCTGCTGAAACTTGGAGAAGGAATTTTTCCATTTTTAAATTTGGGCACCAATTATGCAGTTACTTTAGATGAGTCTCTAGGCCAAATAGTCCATAATTTAGATAGTCTGATAAATGCTATATATCCTGACATCGAAAACTTACATCAAAATGATTTTCGTTGGCTGTGTTGTAGAGCAATAGTTTCTCCCAGGAATGAAACAGTCAACGAAATAAACAATTTAATTATGCAGAAAGTACCGGGTGAAGTTAAGTGCTATAAATCCATAGACACCGTCACTAACATCGAGGACGCAGTACACTATCCCCAGGAATTTTTAAATTCTCTGAACCCCGCTGGGCTACCACCTCATGAACTGTCGTTAAAAGTAGGCACGCCGATAATGCTTCTCAGAAATTTAAACCCCCCTAACATGTGTAATGGCACGAGACTTCTTATAAAGGAGCTAAAAGATAATTTAATAGTAGCGAAGATTATCACCGGCCCTGCAGCTGGTGAATTAGCTCATATACCAAGAATACCCATGATTCCTACTGATTTGCCTATACCCTTCAAAAGGCTCCAATTTCCAGTAAAAATTTCTTTCGCACTAACGATAAACAAATCCCAGGGCCAAACATTCAAATTAGTAGGAATTGATTTACGAAAAGAATGTTTTACGCATGGGCAACTTTACGTTGCCCTATCACGGGTCGGGGCTCCCGACCATCAGTATATTTTGTTACCAGAAAATAATTTAACGTCTAATGTTGTTTATAGAGAAGCTCTCCAATAATCGCTTTATTTATCTATCCTAAAACAACCGGGTTACACTTCGGGACTCCCGGCAGAAGTGAAAACTTAGTATTAATTACATTTAAATATTTTCATCATTAACAACTTTAACATCCTCATAAAGACAATCTATGCAGCCTGTGGATAATGATGATGTCGTTTGTCCATCTTTCGCGGCAAAACGGAGTGATGAATTGATGTTTTTTTTTTAAGTGGAGATAGTAGTTAAATAAAAGGATGGACAGTGACATGGGCTATTTACCACCCAACGAAGTGGGTGCGGGTCAGCTAGTTATATAATGAAGATGTGCCTTGAATGTTGTATTAGAGACGTTCGCTACCGGAGCGCAGGCCGGCACTCTTCAATCATTCATACGCTACACAACATTACGCGGCGGATTGTTTGAACTTGGTGAGCCACGCTTAAGTTTTTCATACAAAAAATAAGTACCTACTGCTTAGGTCTTTAGCTGGTAAACAATTTATAATGGAACGCGAGAATATTAATTGTATTTCCCAATCAAATTCTCTCTTACTCAATCAATTTACGTGAGCAAAGACTTGTATTAAAGAGCTCGTTTTGGCTAGTGTTCTTAGACGTAGTCCATTCTCGTTAAATTGGAATCGAAGACATAGTGGGAAAAAGGTATGAAAGTATTAGGAATGTGCTACTGTTAATCGCGTTTTACCGTGACTTAAATGGAGTTAATGTCAGTCGTTTTTTCTGTGTCAAAAAACTTTTCGTTAAATAAACTATTATGAAGCTTTCATCTGAAGTATTTCATATCATGATCAATTAAAATAATATTTTCTTAATTATTTTTCAACCCTCAGAGATGATATTTGTTTGTTTGATCTGAATATCACCTAATAGAAATAAATTAATAAATTGCTTTAAAATGGCCAATGAATAACATATAGTGAATGAATAAGTAGAAACAAACACAACATAACAGGTACCTTTATTTTTGAGGTCAGTATAAAACGAGTGGTTTAATACAGCCTTGGACTATTAAGATATTAGTATTAGTGAGAGTTATTCATGTTTAACAATAATATAATGTATAAAGGTAGAGAAATACAAACTTGACCCACGTTTGTAACAGTTATCATAACTTATAATGTACCCATGTACAGTCAGTAAATACGATTTGAACATGACTTTTAAAAAAGTCGTAACGTCGTAAAAGGTGGAAAGTTCTAAAAATCATTTAAAATATTGAGTGGCGTGTTAAACGGAAGAAAGTAGAATTTGCATGATTGTGTTTAGCAATATACGAGTAAATGTATATTTAACAATAGGCTGTGTACGAGAGCATAGCCTCAGGTCAGTTTGAGAACTTTTTGCATTAACTCTATGGTGTCCATTAATACCAGCTTTATTGTACTCCAGGTAAGTACAAAAGTGATTTTAAGCTAGGTATGTAGGTCACTTCTGACACAGTTTAATAACTTGATGATTGATGAATAGCTACTAAACTAACAATAATTAGTTCTCCTGTAAGTTTCGTTCGATGGTTCACTTTAATATAACAACATTAAAATTAAATGACCTTACAGGGAATTCACAAGAGGTACCTATGTTACAATATAGGTTGATTCACTCGTAACACGCTGTTTACTTTAAATAATTCAATAATTCAGAATGATGGTAAGCGAATGTTGACACGTCACTCAACAATCGTATCAATCATCGTCTTGTACGGAATATTTTTGTATACCTGAATTGATCGTCACAGTGCTCATTTTTACCTCTGGATAACGCAGATCTTACCAATAGTTAATGTACATTGTAGCTACAGGAAGTATCATACAATGAGAATTTTTGGTTCGCGATCATTTTGAGTTGGTGGTCCGTGTACTTCACTTGTGTGGAAGATAATAGGATGCGCCCTTGGTGCATTATTCTTGAAATGGATTTCCAAAAATCTTTCTTCTCCATAATTTCCACGTGATTCTATTACATTTTCAATTTAGTAAATAGCAAATATATAAGGAACCGCGACACCTATGGCGCACTATTTAGTTGTTATTGATACGAAATTCTTAATTCAGCATCTCATGTTGGGTAAAAGCTTTTAAAACCTGTTCAATAAATTTAGAAACTTGTAAAAAACTAGTCATAGTTTAATAAAACCAAAACACATGCTTATTAAAGTCAGTTACAAGCAAACAAACAATCAGGTATTGCTTGTAAAAGAGTATTAAAAAATGATACAATTGTACTGAATTATATTACGTTATTATTGTATTAAATGATGATGATGTCCTTCTTGACGTATCCGCCGACGACGACCCTATGGCATTTTCCTGGCGTGTGCACGGATGTGACTGGCAAAACTAAATTTCGTCCTGAATGTGCGGTTACAGGTAACGCAGCAAAGTTGACCGCTTTGTTGTTGACCATTTGTTGACCATTGCGTGTGTAGTCGTAGACAGGCCTCGGCTGGGTCTTTCGCAAGTGCCTTCTCGCATCAAGCTCTTTTAGACGCTGTTGCTCATACTTGTCAACTCCGCTCTTGATTCGCCGTCTCCACTCGGATCGATGTAGTGATAACCTCCCCCAATCTTTCACCGGTAAGTCACAGATAACTAAATGTCTTTTGAGGACATCCTTGTAACGCATACATTGTCCACCAACCCTACGCCTGTCCTGCTGGAACTCTGCGTGAAAGATAATTATATTGTAATGACTTAAATACATTTTTATTACATGTTGTTTATTAAGTGAAAATACCCACTTTTAATATTAATGGCCGTATTAAAACGATTTTTTTGTGATATATTTGTAGTTTACGTCATTATGTTATAATTTTAAATTTTGGGGGTACGCTCATTATGTATGAAAAACAAAGAAACTATTAGAAGTCCCAAACTCAAATGATTTGTCACTTTACCAGATTCGACTCCGCAAGGAAGGTTGATATTTGGTTCTCGTTTTCTTTGTATTTGTAAATTATAGATCGTTTCATTTGTTATTTATTTCATCAATGTTACCATGACTCAAAAATAAATATGAATGTGTTTTCACGTAACACGATCACATAAAACCCGTAGCTCCATTACCTAATATAAAATATTTACGATTATTGCTAATGACAAGAGGCGCTATTACCGCGTGTGTTTATGCATAATGAACATGGCGCTGGTGGTGACATACTACTCATTACTCAACTGTTACACGATGCGAACGATATGAAATAACAGTAGTGACAATAACCCCAAACATTTGCTCTAACAGTCATTGATAGTGAGTTGTGATGTAAACCGTGACATGACGTCATTACTGGTTCGAGTGTGACTTTAGTAAGTATAACCAAGCTAAATGCCTATGTAAGAAATATGTTCATGTACGCAGCGGCCCGGGTGCGATTCGAACGAACAATCATTGTGTCACAACGTAAATAATGAAAAAATCGGTATCACTGGATTGGTGCAAGGATATTTTATATTGCAAAAGCAATACAAGTTTTTGACGACTGCTTAGTAATAAACAGCTTTAATGTTGCCGGTGAACTCATGCATTCTTGTTTATAGCCTGAATGCATCTGAATTATTATTAAAGTATTTTTAAATAAATAAAAATGACGTACACACCTATTCACGAGTAACTTCCTTCTACTCTACATGTGATTTTACACGATTTAGTGTTTAATAGTAATCGTATGTTATAATTAGAGGCTTTTTTAGTAACTTCTTTGTCAAAGACGACAACAATAATGTTCTACTTATGTTATTTCAATAAAATCCTTTATTAAAATAGTGGAATCAGTTTCAAAAAAATTATCATACTAAATTTTTTAAAAGAAACTGTACAAATGAGTAGGTTTGCCAATATTATTATCACGAATTTAACGTGGATCATTATAAAACCGTTTAAGCTATTATGTTAATCAAAAACTCAATATGTTAAACTGAGTACGGACATTTTCGAAATAAAATGAAATATAACTTCAATGAGAATACAAAAATAAATTCAAATGAAATAATGAACGTCAGAGCACATTGTTTCAGTGTAATACCTTGTCCAAACATTCATCAAAACCTTCGGCCACAGAACTAAATAAAGCTCTAAATGAAAACCTTCAACATTTCCACGCGCACTCGGCCTTGTTACTTAGTGAGCCTTTCCTGGCTTCTCCTATATAATTTATATCCTCTCCGCATAAAGAACATTTATAGGAAATAGTTTACAATTTCTATGCTAACATTAGAATGTTCTGTATAAATGTAGCTATGGTAGTGTACCTGTGTTACTGCTCTTTAGTGTCTGTAAATATTATTTTGAACAAAGTAAACTTTAGATTGAATAAATAATTAAAAACCTAATACCCCAAGACAATTCAGCGTTGTCTGAACTCAAACAAGGCATATACAGTATTGTACCCGAGTCTTGATCACACGGTCGGATTTTATTCGATGCCACAAACATATGGCAATTCAAAGTTCTTGTATACCGTTTGATATTCAAAATGAATACTTAAAATCTTATTCAAACGTTCATGCTCTAACCCAAAATCAAAATTCAGAAGGTGCCAAGCTAGGAATACAAAACAGAGACGGATGGAAAAGAGTGAGCTCTGAATAGAATTAACTGTACCGCAATGCTAGTCTTATTCGTACGTACGTACGTACTCGACGAGTACGTGCCTTAGCTCGGTCTGTCCCACTTAGCGGATATTTTTTCTTAGCCTGCCTTTGAGCTTTCTTCAGTACGACTTAAATCTTCTCGGATCAAAATTCTCTGTCGCACAAAGATGTAAGTTGGTTATACATTGATATCATCACCGGCAGCTTTTAGTAGTTCACTGCCTGACATAAGTAGTTAATAGATAATTTAATGTTAGATAGGAATATTGGATTACTTATTTTAAGTTATGTCTACTATACGCATGCAGACGTATGATACATGTTACTGCAGTCAAGGAAGATTTTGAAATACTTACTATTTATCATTTATTTCAGATTGAAATGTATAAAGCCAATTAATGCAGTATTATCTCCTGTTTTGGGAATAACGGATATCAACTGTGTGTATAACGCGACGCCCGCATGCCGTGGTTCTGTCCCAAACATTGCAGTCTCGGCCAACCGTTGGCTAGTTCAAACAAACCCGCACCGATACTGTACACACAGCTCTACATTACTTTTTGTACCAAATGATTGCTACCTGTATTAAGTCATTGCTGAAGCCAACTTCAACATTTTTTATTTTCTCTAAAGTTCGTACGCTAAAGTATGTGAAGAAGCATTTAAAATTGAATTGAATTGAAAATTGTCTAATTACTGGTCCGTGGCACGAACTACTTTACCTAAACATTGGGTAGCCATTTTATTAAGGAAACGATTCAAATAATTTTTACACTGCATCTTTTATTGAAAAAACTGAAGTATTTTTATACGAAACTCTTGATGCATTTTACGTAAATATGTAAAATCTGGACGTCTTTCTCGACTGAAGTGATGGCGATACAAAATGTGCCCTACCAACGGTAAAGGTAGTGACCGTCTGCAAAAATATTGGAATATCGTTTTTTGCCGTAAGAAATATAAACAAATAATCGTCAACAGATTTTTCCAGAGGGGTGCGAGTGATTTATACAGCTTGGCATTTCTACCGCTGTTAACTACCGACTGTTAATAACGATACTGGACACAAATTTCTATGGTTTTGTTCAATTGGATGAGCCATCGAATTGCTAAGTATAGGATATATCTATATTTGGCAATTAATTAAACAACACTTAAAGAAAACAAAAATCGCTACAGTAACAGTAAGATAGTTTGGTGAAACAGGAGGTGAGATGTAACAGTGAGTAGTAACGCGCGTAGAACGAGGAAACTCAATTCCTAACGGAGCGATACAGAGTTGAGAGCATGGCGGAGACATACGCGTTGCAGAGCATTTAAACATCCTTACTGCTTTACTTTATGCTTAACGCTCTCTATTTCCATGTTGCAATAAAGGTCTATTTTGTAAAGGAATTTTAAATTGAGCTACATTAATTTGTCTTCCCTCAAAGTCAGTCGGCTATTTATGTCAAAATGAGTTTGTCCCACACTTTCAAAGGGAGTTAACACCCTACATAACATTCACCCACTGTGCGTGCATGGGGTGCAGCTCTTCTCATGTTATTAATTACTTAAGCAGTAATGTTTATGTCGCTTAGACCGCAACGTGAGATACAGGAGACAATGATACCCAAAAAAAATAAATGCGTAATAATCTACTTCAAAGAAAGCGACACCGAATTCAATTAAACTTTGTAATCGTCCCCTTTAAGGATAGTTTTAAGGTTAAAATCACGGCGTTCTAAGGTACTAAACACAAAAATAACCGTTTTGGAAACTTCCTTCCATTTTAAGAGTCCGCTGAAATTCGTACTACTGCTTTTCCAAATCGTCTATTATTTTAATGCTTTAAGATTATCCTTAAGTACAAATCAAATCTATTTTACCTGTTCCAGCTTCGTCGGCTTTCCTTATAACTAGTAAGTTGACTTAGAGCAAGTCATATAAGTTTTCTTTTGTTTTCTTTTCTCGATGTTGTATCGATTTATGTTCTGTGGCTACCTGAACACCCCTCGTAATGATAAAACCTGAAGACTGATAGTAGAGTCCTTATTTAGTTTTTTATTCAGTTTGTCATTATACTTACCATGTTTTTTTTTGGTTGGCTAAACTATATATTTCTAAATAGCATAAATTGCTGTCAATTTTATTGAAACTGACTTTTTTGATTGAAAAATTGACTTCTTCTTCGCGCAGTAATAGCATTCTCTAACACCCACTTATTTACTGCAGTATTATGTGCCTATGTGTGTGTACATTATCATATTCTGATTTCTTTTGATACCCACCATGATTGATACTTATTATTCATTCTATCGTCAAATCGTCTAATAGGTCTCATTAGGCCGCCATAGCGTGGGTTACCATATTACACTGTCGTCATTCGCAGTGAGTATGGCTACCACCGCTCTTGGATTCTATTTCTCTTTCCATCAGGCAGAATAGAGTCACTTTGGTAGGTTGTAAATAAAAAAAATATCTCTATAAAATATTGGGTAGAAATTAAAAAATTACGAAACAATAAAAAACCGCTGTATTGTTGCCGCTGTAAAACGAAGTTTACATTTATGGAACGATTTTTAGCAATGACACGACAATAAAGCAATTGTATTGGCACGACCATTGATTTTCTGTCCCAGAAACCGAGGGGAATAACGCCGCTGGGGGGACATAGTTCTGCCTACTACGCGTAATGAGTTAAGTTACAACACTAAGTTTGCTCTTCCAACAAGCAAAATTAAACCGTACCCCTACAAAATAAAGTTTTCACTTAAGTTATCAAAGTCTCTGTTGGTCGAAGTTGAAAACGCTCCAGCTTTGTACGCTTTAGAACACTTTAAAGCGCTGTTCAACGTGCGGCTTCTAGTATGGCTGCGGACGGCTCGCATTGAGACGTAGAAGGCCGCAAGGCTGATGAATCTAGTTTCAGTACTTATATTTGACCTCTAATATTAAGCTTGGTATACAACTTAGTGAATAAAATACACCAACACCATAGTCACTAAACAATATACGTATGTATTAAAGCCATCGATATAATTTATTGACATGAAATATTTATTGCCAGGCCGGTAGTCGGTGACGCCTCGCTTGTGATAGTTTATAATACGTAACATATAATGCAGTGTAGACCATATTAAATCAAAATATAATTGATCAAAGTTGTAACTATCTGTATAAAAAATTATTTATTTTTTTTGTAACTTAACTAGTAACATAAAAACCAATATCATTTGAATTTTAATAAAAGTTTTTGGGCCACAGTCATTTGTGTAAAAAAATTAAGATAGTCTAACAACATCCTTATAAAGTCGCTAGATGAAACAAGACCAGACGTGTTCATAACAACACAGAAAGTTTAACCTAACACCTGGCACGCGAATGACAAGTTCGGTCGTGTTCATTTAAAGCCAAGTCTAATTTATTCTGTTTCTTGTAATATGGATGGCTTCGTATTCATTATCTCGTTCTAAGAAGTCACCGGTGTAACCTTGAAACAGATATTTGTTTCTAGAATTTAGTGGTTCTTCATTTATATCATTTTGAATTAGTTGGAAGTTATCTGAATACATATTTCCGTCAGTTACGTATGGACGGCATCATATATGTTAACAGCTTCACTTTCAAAGATATCCTTCAAACGATTTATTTTAGATATGCTGTCACAAAATAGAAATTTTTGATTGTGTATTAGCTCATTCGATTAATCAATACAATAGAAATTTGTATACAGTATTATTATTAACAATCGGTAGTTGACAGCGATAGAAATGCCGAACTATATAAATCACTCGCCACCTGGAAATTTCTCCAATACAATAATTTTATATACAATAATGTTGATTATTTGTTTATATTTCTTACAGTAAAAAACCCAATCCAAAAAACCACTGATACCCAACAACCTTTATCGTTGATACATTTTCTATCTTCATCATTTCAGTCGACAAAAAACCCAAGATCCCAAAGTTCGTATAGAAATATTTTAGTATTTTCAATAAAAGTGGCAGTGTAAAAAAATCCTCTTAATAAATAGACTACCAAAGGTTTAAGTAAAGTAATTTGTACCATGGACATGTAATCAGACAATTTGCAATTGCATTCCATTTTTTCCTTCTATAGATACTTTAATGTACGAACTTTCGGGCAAATAAAAAAAAAAACTCCTATTGATAGCGAAACTGGCTTAAACAATGACTTAATTCAGGCAGCAACCATTATATATACATATATATGTAGTGAAACGTTATTTCATTAGTTCATTCATTGGCCGCACTCCGCGCGTTTTTAGGTTATCTGTGGCGCATATTGACACGTCATTTTTAATGGTGGATAATATTTTAGATTGTTTCGTGAACATTGGTTGTTATAAAAACTTATAGAGTGATAAACGAAAGGATATAGTTAAGGAATCGATATTAGTAAACTTTAAATGTCATTTCTTTGTATTTTCAGGTAAGATTTTTTTTTATTTTATTTTTTTTTTATTTTTTTTTTTTTTTATTTTTTTTTTAAAAAGACAACGCCCGCATTAGGAATAAATCCTGTGTCGCGGGGGACTTTACAAACATACAAGAAACGGACACAAAGAACACCCAGACTCAGAACAACAATTTGTGGATCACACAAAGTGTTGTTCTATGTAGGATTTGAACCCACAACACAGCGAAGCGGAGAGCGGCGTGGCGGCCACTTAAACCACTAGGCCAATCGTGCAGTAAGATAATAATATGATTGTAGTAGTTAAACAAAATGGTTGTTATATTGTGAAACGTGTCAAATAAAACAAGAACTTTGTATTTTCAGAGAAATAATTCATGATTTATTTTGATAATCCTCGATAACATACCTTATACATATATGTAGGTATATCCTATACTTAACAATTAATTAAATAAAACTTGTAATATTCTAATATTCATATATAAATTTTATGAATATGTGTATTTATAATTCTCAAATTTCTGTTGTAAATGTATATGACGACGGCATCATACAATAAACGTCATCTTTGCCTCCAACACAATCGCTCAGCCTCTAGCTACTTTATGGAAAGAAATGCCGGATGAAGATGGTGGTCCTTAGAGAGCTATTTGTGACAGTCCAACACCAAATATCGTCTGTTTACCGAGAATGTTTACAGCACACAATCTAGTACATCCTCATTGCAACGCCCTTCTAGTTTCAAAAATTCATTCACTCGCCATTAATCGACCTTGAAGAGTAAGAAGATTCTCACCACCGATCTGTTTTTTTTATTTATTTGTAAAAGAACACACAACAACAGTAAACAATAAGACATGAAACATCCATAAAAGCCGTATTGGTTTAACTTGGGTGCGAATCTACATTCGTCATTCCGCTCTGTTTTGTTTAATGTATCCACATGCACTACATAAACAAGTCATTATTCAAAATTAATATTACAATTCGCAGGTAGCACTACAAGAAATAATAGGTGCAGGGTAGGTAGATGTATAAATTTTTCTAGCGTTCGACCGAGTGTTGTTGTGTACGTTTGGTGAACTATGTACTACTACTTTTATGAGTTCATTTAGTATTTACAGATGATTGGTTACGAGAACATTTTTTTTGTTTTTGTACTTTTCTCGATTTTTTTTTCTTTTCTTAGTTATGAAATAGGTAATTTACTTATAAATATTGTTTCTTTATATTTTTTTAATATTATTTATTATATTTATGTATATACACATATATATATATATATATATATATGTGTGTATATACATATATATATATATATATGTGTGTATATGTGTATATATATTTTGTATATATGTATATTGTATACAACGCTGGACCTAGAGAAACAATAACTAACAAGTAACATGGTGCAATTTTTCATAAAAATACAGAAAGGCTAGTTTATAACAAAATAAGTACAATTATTTCAATTCTAAATTAGAGCACTCTTGAATACGCGGGTCACTCATGTGTAGACGGTGGCAACGTGAGTGGCACAAAAATGGCAGTGAAATCAAACGTGAGCCAAGCGTCGCGTCACGTCTTTAATATTACATTCTTATAACTCATCAGTTTTCACTCGGTTCACATTTTTTTTTAAATCAGATCACTATTTACTTAAAATATAATTCAATTATTTAATTTATTTAATCTAAATTTTAAATGTTCAAACTGTTTACCGCTCACTTCAATGTATCGACGATATCTTTCCAACATGTTTTCACCTATTTTAGTACATAAATTTTTATTCGCGGCTAGGACTTTTGTTTTATCAAATGCACTAATGATCCTTGATCTCAGCTCTTCTACTGAATTAACGTCTGTTGGTACACTTCACTTTTCACACATCCCCACAAAAAAAGTCTAGAGGTGTCAAATCTGGTGATCTTGGTGGCCATCGTGTAGGCCCATATCGTCCTATCCACTGTTCATCAGACATATAGTTAAGACGCAGTCTGGCAGCCACCACTGAATGTGAAGGCGCTCTGTCTAACTGTACCATAATCGCCAGTTTTGAGCAACAGACATCAAGAAATTTTAAAAACTTAACAGCAGTTGAATTTAAAGACTGTTTCATATTATCGATTACGAAGAAAAAATATTGTTTCTAAATTTTAAGGATGGTATTGTAGATTTAAGAACTAAACAGTTTTAGGATCCTTTTTAATTTTATTGCCTGTCCGTCAAATATACTTATTTTTATTCTCAATAAAACCATTACGGTCAATCACGTGTACAACATCTGTTTCTAGAAATATTCTTTGAACACTTCAGACTATTCTCGTTAAACGTACAATTTTCATTTAAAAATAGTTTTGCACCGTTCAGGTAACCACACCTATCGAACCTTTTCTATCTTACCAAGACATTGTAACCGCTTACCAACTTACTTCAACGTTTTTGAGTCAGTCCGCAACCCAACTCTCGACGAACAACAATCCTATCAATATTTCGAAATCCACAATCTGTCAATAGTCGATACTTCATCAATTTTAATTATAAAGCAGCCATTATAAAGTTATAAACTCAAGACCTTGTTTTTGTATTAAGTTTTAAGATTTTCAGTTAGTTAAATTTAAAAGGCAATAAAACGAACTCTCGACAATTATTGAAATATCCTCACTCATTAAATTGTAGTTAAGAATAAACATAATATATACAAAATAAATTTCTAAACGCACGTATACATGTTAATCATTCGTCATTATTTCTGTACGCACGCATTAATATTTGAGGAACTTCTATGTATCTGCTTAATGCACTTTCAAACCTATTTAATTGATTTAAAAAAAATACGGATAATAGTTTATTAACCCATTTTCAAAAACTTACACAAAATACATTTCTGAACGCATGCATAAATATCAACCATTACTTACAGTATTTGACAGAATTGACAACAAATGTTTGACGGGTATGAAACAAAGAAACATTTAGGAAAAACGATTCATGTTTCATAATTATGTATTTGTCGAGTTTTCATTGTTTATAAGATGTATTTTGCTGTTCGAGGCAAAGACAAATCCAACGAATCAAAAACCATGAAAATGGGTCCAGCAGATCTAGAGTTATAAGTCATGGAACAAATCAGTCTTCCTTTTATATATATGTATATATAAATATAGATTGTAGTAGCAGTAATCTATATTAGTCTTAATGTGTAGTACACGAGAATGTGCAACAGAGACGTGATGGTCCGCTAGTACTGTACCGAGCGCCGCACAATACACAACGAAATCAATCGATCAAATATGAATGCCACCCATTCGATCTGCATTAACATATTTTACTCTAACCATAAAGACATAGAGAATATAATCTCTTGCTGTTATTTAGTACCACAAATTCACACAATACGTACCTGATTTTTCACTGCGGACGCAGGGGTGACAGGCAGGACTCAGTTCCCTCCTATCGACTGTGTGTAGATACTTGCAGAAGTAACCGTGTTCGGAAAGGACTGGCGTCAGTCGGAAGGAAAGGGTCCTGTGTTGCCGCCCAAACAAATCAGCTATGGCCGGTTGGAGAGCCGCCACAGCGCACAGCGGCAAAGCCAGAACGTTGAGTCTCCAGCCGGGACGATCAACTAGTCATCGTGGTTTGACGAGTAACCTCACGCTACTCGCGTACCTCTTCCGGTGGGGCGTCAAATGCCACCACTCGCCCAGAAGTCAGTCGCCCGCCGATAAAGTTCAGCGAGCAATTCCGCCACCACATCCCACGCAGGAGTCCCGGCCACGGCGCACGCCGCCTCCATCGACGCGGTGCGGTAACCGTGTATGGCTCTAACCACCCATATCCTTTGAGGGCGCCGGAGGCGTGCCCTATTCTGGGTCAGAATCGTCACCTACACCGATGCACCATATAGTGCCATTGACCGGACAACCTCCGTGTGCAACCATCGTCATGAAGCTGACTCTACCCAAATTGGGCAAAAGTCGTCCAAAGGCAAATGCAGCGCCTACCGGCTTTGGAGAAGTGTTTCTTCAAGAACCACCTCGTTTGTCCTCCAGGCTGTGACCAGTGCGTCATTGACGTAACAAATTACGCCCCGGGCTGGGCGTCAACCTCAAAAGGCTTAAACGTATCCCATGTTCTACAAGAGTGGTCTGAGGACAGAATCCTGCGAAACACCGCACGACATGAGCCCTCGTCTCCGAACAGCATTTCGGTCCTCGTACATAACGGTCCGCTTCTCTAAATGATCTACCACAAGCTGCCTTAGATACTTTGGCGTCCCACGGTAGCGCAGTGCTTCCCTAGTGCAGTTTTATGGCAAACTATTGAGTGTTGGCGACGTCCAAAAAACAAATATTTTAGTACAACCCTCCAGAATAACTCTCCTAAACAAATCATCAAAATCAGTCTAGTCATTTTAGGTTCAAAAAAAAAACATTATAATACGAGAATTTTTAATTCAGAATCGTAACGGATAGTTGGAGCCCTAAAAAATTTGATTTCGTAATATACGTGAATTGTAGAGTTCTAATAGTAATCACTCCAAGTAAAACAATCGAAGTTCAGCCACATCGTAGTAAACCTGAAGCCCACTCCAACCTTTTGCGCCAAAAGGCCGTAGACAGAAAGAGATAGGTAAAAATTGTTTCCATCCATTATAACAATTTATACTATAGTTCTTTTCACATGTCATGCCTACTTTGAAAAAGAGTCACTATACTCGCTACTGCTGTATATCATATGTAGAAATTCGTTAGCATTTGAAACTAACATCTCATGAAAACAAGTACGGCGAGGGGCACAGGGAGGGATCTGACTACTAGTTCGTTTCTCGGAAATTTTGTCGCAATGAATCGCTTCACGGAACTGCAGCGCACTTACTGTGGAAAATATTTTTATTTAAACAACAGTTCGCTTATTACTGTGAAACACTTATATTGTGTTAAATACGATTAACACGACTTAAATGAGTGTCCGAGTGCTCCTTTAACAAAAAAATGGGTGAAGAAGTTCGAAGAGACGGGATCTACGCTAAATGATTTGTTATACTGGAGGCCCACGGACTTCTCGGACCGAAGAGAACGTGCAGCAAGTTTCCGCTTCTGTTCGACATAACCCATTTTTATCGATCAGAAGTCCAGATCTATTCCCAGCAGATTCTTTTGATGGGGTAATTTGAAGAATTGTGTCTACATCAATAAACCAAATACACTACGTAAACTAAACAAAAAAATTAACGATGAGATGTTGGCAATCTTGCGGTCTATTTGCCGACAAGTATTCAAAAATTTCGGTGCTCGCTTAGAAGACTGCAAACGTCGAAACGGTGGTCATTTATTTAGACGATGTTATTTTTTAACTAACTAATCGAATTTCTTGTAAATAAACAATTTTTATAATCTATCAAATGATTTTATTTATACGACTTTCTCAAATGTTAACTAATTCATGGCCCACCTTGTTATAAGTTATAATAAATATCCTGCGTTATCTGTCACAACTAATCAAGAAATATTAATAACATGCGGATGCATCAGAATATTTGTACAAAATCGCTGTACCACACAGGGTATCGATGATCTATTAGGGTATCGATGATCTATTAGGGTATTGATGATCTATTTGGGTTAAATAATCTAAAACTACGTAGTATGCCTTTTCACCTAATTTTTGTTTTAGTAGAGACTTAATTTTTTTTTCTTGGGATTCTTGGAATTTGATGGGCAATTTCATCGTAGAATTTCACACCTTGACGTGGAATAGACTTGCTTACGTTTGCTAGTCTTGTCGTTGATAACATGAGTTTATCTTTATTCCTAATTTTGATGTCATGAATGTCGTAAAACTTTGTGAAGAAATAAATGTTGTCCTACACGAAACTTAAATATTTCCACTTACGCCATTTTCATTGTTATGATAAAAATTTACATACATTTAAAATCTTCAGATTGATACTTTAAGTTCACGCCACAGTCGTGTAGGTTATATCAGTTACCGAACTGTAGAAAAAATGTGTTTAATGTAGAACCATGTCTAAGTCACGATAACTGGAAGAATTTTGAAGATTGAAAGTTATTTTAAAACTTACATTGCAGGTGATCTATAGCTATTTCAATATGATGCATAATGGAAACTTTAAGATTTTTCATGTCCATCATCTGTATTGTTCTAATAAGTACCTACAAGGATCTATAAGTTTTACACTATGATATTTTTAAGTCAATAGTTATGTTATCAATAATTGCTGTTCAAAGTGATGCCATTTAATGAGTTTCTTGACTATTTTGTATTTATTAACCAATTATTTACTTATTTAGTCAATAAGAGAATAATTATGTATAAAACTTTAATGTGGTCACTTACATGGGGTTCCAAGAGTTACCCGTGTTAACATAGAACGTCGTTTATTTCAGACCTTCCCGTAAAATAATGTACGCTATTTACTTCCATCATGTAATATCTTATGTTGCTATAGAATTCACTTTGCGGAGTATTTAACAAGTCAGAGACGGTGTAACAATATACATACAAATTTAAATCTTAAATCTCACTGATTGAAAATTACACCAAATTAAGCAAGTCAAAACATCTCTGACCTTTATGAAAACTATCAAATCTGCAGATCAGGCTTTATTCAAGGGATGAGTCGTATTTACTGGATGTCGTAATAGCAGCTGTTCCCGGATCCCTCCTATGTCAGGCGCAGAGTGGCACACCGTGTGGTTTTAGTCGGTCCGATGCCGACACACCACCTCGCCGTAAACCCCAGTGGGGTGACGGCCCGAGGAGGTTGCTACACGTTAAAAAAAAAAAAGGATAAGTCGTATTTACTAATGTTCTTGCATTACTTGTATCTACAAACATTACAAAAAATAGTTAAGAAGGCGTCAAACAGGAGTAGTTATCTTATAATTACTTTTAATCACTCTTACATTTCAGCAGCACTGTTCATGTACATTTATTACTATTTTAAAATGTAATTAAAATTGCATTGAGATTTAGGAAAACCTCCTGAATACCGCCAGTATTTACTTATTATTCGTTTTTTACTATTTAAAATCTATATTATGTTGGGTTTGTTAATCTTTGACACAAAGTTTACCTTTACTTTTAGAGTAGGTATTATTTTCTTACATCTGAATAAGATTACATTACCAAAATCGTTATTCAACATTTATATAATTGTTACCTAATTTTTTTTTAACCAAAAAAGTGCCATGTACAGTGTTGGCAGCTCACTGATTATCGTGCCTATCGATTGCTTAAAATAAAATAACACTATACACGTTTACAATATTTACATCCCACAGAAGACCAACCGCCAGCAACCGTGTTGTCGTGTTTCATTGGTGAGTGTGAGACCGGAGGCCCATTGATGCAGGGGTGACGGTTATCGTGGTAACTGTGTAAGCCTTACACTATCACGATGACTGTCATGCCTTTTACGTTCCCAAGCGGGGTGTGAAAAAGCATCTCACAAGGCTGCCATATTGTGGGTCACCATACTGCATTGTCTGCAGTTGCAATGAGTATGGTGACCACAAGTCTTGGATTCTATTCATGCTTTCCATTAGGCAGAGTAGAGCCACTTTAGCAGGCTCTTAATATACATCCTTTCATCACTGTAAAGAGATGATGGTTAAGTACAAATAAGTTATTGTTAAGTTCATTGGTTCCAGTTACGCGCTCGCAAATTTACATGAACATGGATCATTGTTCGAGTAAACGACATTTAACGTCATTTCGTAAAGTATTAGTCGTGAGTCGATACAAATACATTGTTGGTACCGGAATGTTAGAGCAAAGCAAATGGATTTACTTTAAAACGCTGCTTTTAAAATATTTGTTACTTGAGCTCGCGGAACATAAATCTCATTCGGTCATTTGCCTGATTTCAACGTAATAGAACTATAGTGTCGTATTTTGCTATCTAATACATGAAATATTTCTAATATATACGAAATCTACTTATTACTAATAACTGGATGATCAGCAATCGTGTAGGTATTGTTAAAAAAACGTCTTGAGTGAACTTTAATATGTCATTATATAAATATTTATCTGTGTAAAACTTTCATTGTCTTACTCAACTATTTTGTTTGTATTGACGAATACTTGTAAAAAATTTTAGATATCTTAAATTGTCAGCAATTGTTTTATTTTCATGTGAATCTTTAGACGGATCTGTCCATAGGATAGATCAACATTAAATTAAAATCATCTACATAACATTTTTTAACCCTTTTCGACAGCTTCGGCGGCGCAGCGATAGCGAATGCTACTGTTGTACTTGAGATCTCGGGCCGTACTAAACGTTTATATGATCTACAAGTACTTGTTTCGAAGTTTCAGTGTTTTCTATGTATAATATGTATGTATTTACAAAAATAATAAATATGTATTCTATTAGTCAATCTAGCTACATATAACAGTACAAGCTCTCCTCAGTCTGAAGCTCGGCTATACGTTGTGTGTCAGATGTCCGAAATATTTATTTATTTTATTTTGTTATTAGTTTTTAGGCTGGATAGTAGCCAAGTCAACGAAATAATAACTGTGCATTTCTTCAGATACTTTTAAATACGGATACACAATTCCTTGGTATTTCGGGTGAATTTAATATAATTCTATATTTTATATAATGTCATCTGTGTTGCCCAAAATGACAACGCAAATCACTGTGCCCCTGCATCGAGATCAGAAGGACAGAGCGTGATGAATCTTTCTCGTATAACTTCTATCGCCTTGAAATCGAGGCTACCCTATACTTTAAGGGTATCCTAAACATCATTAACAGCCATTTACAGTCCACTGCTGGACATAGGCCTCTCCTTAGCAAGGAGGTTTTGGCCTACTATACCACGCTGGCCAGACGGGTTGGAATAGCGTTTGTGTTTAAGTTTTCCTTCTCTTTGTAATGATGTTGTCTTGCATACTTTGTTCTCTAAGTCGCCTTTTATGACACCCACGGGATGAATAGGGGTGGTAACACTATGTATTCTTAATCCGTCACCACACGGACATAGTATCCTAAACAGTTACTTGTATTTCGAATGGAACCACTATTTTTGAAATTTATATCGTTCTTCTTCATCAATGGCCGTTTCGAGAAATTTTTAGTATTACGCGATCTTTATTAATTATAGCTAAGTTAACCTCGATAAAAGCAATAATCGAAAATTTTACTTAAAGTTTTTTTCTAATAACGTTCCATTAAGATCAGAATTTTTTGACTAATTACTTTGCGAAGTCGAGCCGTGAATTATTAAAATGCCAATAATAATTAATTTTATATAGAGTTCAAAGCTTCAGTCGAAATCTGTGAGCAAATTTTCATATAAATTGAAATTATCGTGCACCACGGCGCGGTACAATATCACGTCATTTTTATTCGATTTCAATATTATATTCAGTGTATACTACAATATTTTAACCGACTTGAAAAGAAAAGGAAATTCTCAAAATGGTTGTGATTTTTTAGTGTTTGTTACCCAATAGCTCTATCACAAACTTCTGAACGAATTTGGAGAATTCTTATTGTGTTTTAAAGAGCATACTTTTCTTTTAAATGTAGAGCCTACCATAGTGACTCTACTTTGTCTGATGGAAAGTATGAGTGGAATTCAAGAGTGGTGGTCACCATACATATTGTAAACGCAGATAATGTTTGTTCCCATTAATGTTGTACCTCTCTAAATGTGGAAAATCAAGGTGTGAAGAATACAGTTCCATTTATCATGAAGTAAGTACGCTTTGAAGTGGGAGGTTAATTATATTATATTAATAATATTTAATTTTATAGGACAAAGATAGGTTTTTTGTAATTTAGCTCACAAATTGTTCATCTTCTTGTCATTTTCTCGTGTGGTGTATGTATAAGTTGACAACACTCGTTATCAGCGTGTTGCTAACGTCGGTCGTTAGCGGCTAATGCCATAGTGCCGAAAACAATCTTCCCACCCCCACTGTCACGTGACGAGGCGCTGTTTCATCCTCGCGTTATTATTGTAGCGTGTGCACGGAGCGTGTTATTAATGTTCTCAGGGAAATAGTTTCTCATCTCATTTTCTTGCTCTGAATGCATCATTGTATAATAGGCACAACCTGCCACCGTTCCGTACGCGACGCCGAGGAGTTCAATATTTTTCATTAAAATGTTACTTGGTAAACAATTTCTCATTTCGTGTTGTCATGTTTGTTCTCTTTGTGCCATCTTTGCCATAAAGCTCTACGATAATACAAATATGCATTTTATATAAAGTCTATTTTGAAACGATGCAATGTTCTTAAATTATTACAAATAGATACACAATGACAAATTGATAACTTAAAATCATTGAATCCATAGGAGAGTCTAAAAAGATATAGGTTGCATTCATAAAATATGCTATGTAGTGTTAACAGACTAGAAAATTACGTCCAGGAATTATTGATTTCGAAAAGAAACTAAATAATTAAAAAGAAGTAATAAAATGATGTATAATCACACACGTTATTTAGAAAAAGTATAAGAAAATAAAGGTCTACATAAAATAGTAATACACGAGGCATATTACCCTTGGTGCGCGGTGGCACAGCGGTGTGGTGGTGCGAGAGCGCGTCATTAGTCGGGTTTGTTCCGCTCGGCCGCGTGGCTCCCCGCGACACACGCGCGTTTTGGGCCGGCCCACGTTTTATACATTGGCAATAATAACAGCGTCAAGTTGGCTGTATGGTATTGTTTCCATAAGCTCTTAAGTAAACATAGAAATAGGAATGTGTGTACCCTACCGTGACTTGTTTCCTAACGTCTAGTCTCGGGAGGGTCATGCTTTAGGATATTTCACCGGCTTGAAAGGTTTGAAAACCCTTACGCGTACCTATAGGATTATTTAATTATTATTTACTAATTATTGGTTATTCTTTATATTAAAGAATGTTACCGAATTTACAAAAATGTCGATACACTGTATTTTCGAAATCATAAAAATTTGGTTTTCTGTACTGAGAAAAAATTTACAACAGTTTGAATGGAACTATGAACAAGAATGAATACACTACATTTTAATACTATCTAAAGACAAATCATAGAAAAACCTAATCAAAGTTGAATAAACTCATCGATCGTATGTGTTAGCGGTTTTGGAACAGCTGACTCGTGAGTCACGCGTCACTTTTCGTACGATATAACAATTCGTGATACGACCCCACTCTTCAAGAGACAAGCTTCTGCCGTACAACACGAAACAGGACGAGTCATGGTATCGTAATAATGGTATTAGTTTTGGTACTTTTATGCCATTAAAGTATACAAAAATGCAATGATAGTTAGGTAGTTAATCATCACTGCAGCGCATCGAGTGCTCATCCGTTTTATATATTTGGCGAAAACAAAAAACCTTTAAGAGATGAATCGATTTCTTCTCATTTCGTCCTATTTATTTATTTTTAATTGCTAACCTCCTCCTTCACCAAACATAACATTAAGATAACATTTTTTTATCTTCTTATCTCAATAAGACGTCGATGTGTGGATATATAGAAAAACTTCCTTTTTCTGTCCGCTGAATAATTATTAATGTCTATTTATTTCTTTAAAAATTTCATGTGCCTGATATATGAAAATTCACGTTCGTTGAAACATAATAACAATACTGAAATTGGGACTATATATTTTCACTATCGAATAGTGAAAATATTATTGCCATCCATTTTCTTTTTTCTACCGAAACATTCCATCAAATCAAATTATTTTCTCTGCGAAGGCTTGCTTCGTAATTGTATCAGTTTATATTTCTCGACTCGTTATCTGTCGGCAGATAAGCACGCGGCGGCGGCGGCTATCAAAAGCCTATCTGACTTCACAGAAACTCTTTGTTCTCTCTAATGTAATTACATCTAAACGTTTTGAGTGAGATGACTCAAACACCCATCGGTATTCTGTTTATGTCTGAGACGTTTGTTTCACAACTCAATAAAACGTAAAACACAGAAAATACAGAGATTTTAAAGGGTGTCTACAACGGCGAGCGTGGAGGGAGGAGGCGCGCGACTGCTTCATCTTCTCTGATTGAACCCACCGATATTGTGTTTCTCTAAAGAATTCGGCAAATCCACTCTAATGATTTCCGTCTTAGCATTGATTCTTGATACTGTATTTATAATTAATCAACGTATATTAATTATCTTTTACTTATTTGAATTGTAAGCGCTACAAAATATAAACTGTTAAAGTACTTAGATACAATTTTTTTATGTAATGTTCAAAAGTAATCAGTAACCACAATTAATTAATATTCTCATCGCAGGTAATTCGTTTGTAAAAGCACCTCGTCTTTGGTTTTCTAATAATACTAATATTTTAAAATAAAAATATCAAACATGACTCGTATTCTGATCAAGTGGAGTACCTAACGTATTAAATATGTAGACACTCATGATTAATACTTTTTTAGTCATCAATCGACAAAATATTCTACGTGAAACTACAAGAAAATCTAGATTTATTGTCGGACACAAACTAAATAAGCCAAGAGTCTCGAAACCTCTATTTGAATATTGTTGAGTAGCTTATCATAAGAAAGTTAAGCATTTTCCATATTTTTTATGAAATAAGATAGTCGCTGTACTCGTACATTCATAGGAAAAATATTTCGTTGTAAATATTTTTGTAAAATATTCGAGGCAGGCAATTATTATTCACCAGAATCTTGGCTCGTTAAAACTGCTCTATGCATTTTGCAGCAGCGTATTACTCATATTGTTCATTTCAGTATACCACAATAAAACTTGGAGTGAACTGAAGTGAAACAAAATGTCTACCGAGTTTTATTGTGGCTCACAATGCGCGAATACTTCTCTCTGCGTGTTATGAACAAGTTTGTTGTGTATTGTTGTCGGTTTGGTCTACATTCAAAACTATATTGTTATCAAGTTATTCAAACTTTAAAGACTTCTCATCCACTGAAAAAAAACACTTGAAATATTGGTTTGCACGGTTTAAGTGGTCGCCACGCTGCCCTCTATTGTGCTGAGTGTTGTGGGTTCAAATCGCCGGGTCACCAGTGGTGAATTGGATCCGAGTGGAGATCGTCCTCCCAGGCCTTCTCCACTGCCTACTTCTGCGAAATTACGTCTTCGCAGAATGTTGGTAAAAGAGCTGTCGCTACCGGCCATGAGCGTCAGACGGCGTACGTACGTATTACTGCAGTGAGGGTCCCACACTGCACTGCCTAGGCTGAAAAAAACCACCAGCGTGGGTTGAGCCGAATCCTCACTGTGGTCGCAAATTGACAGGCGGGCTCAATTCCCTCCTAGTGACCAAGTGCAGATATTTTCCAAAGCAACCGTGCCTGGAAAGGACCTGCGTTAGTCGGAAGGAAAGGGTCCCGTGCTGCCGCCCTGCCCACTCGACGATGATCGGGTGGACAGTCTAAACGACAGCAAAGCCAGCCAGGGGGGTGGACCAAATGTACTGACTACTTTTTTTTTTTTTTTTTTTTTTTTTTTTTTTTTTTTTTAACGTGTGGAAACCCCCTCGGGCCGTCACCCCACCGGGGTTTACGGCGGGGTGGTGTGTCGGAATCGGACCGACTAAAACCACACGGTGTGCCACTCTGCGCCTGACATAGGAGGGACCGGGAACAGCTGTTATTACGACATCCAGATCCCTCCTAGCGCCTGCCCGCAACCTCGGGCACCATCTGCGGATAAACTCTCTATTTTAGGCGACGTACGGCACACGCGGACGTCGCCTCCTCGCGGCTGGCCATTGTAGCGGATGGAGGGGAAAACCCATCCCGTCCACCCGCGGCCACACTCAAGGCGGCATGAGGCGCTGGTATGCGCGCCTCCGCCGCCCGGCTCGCCGGCGGCGAATTGGGTCCGAGTGGATATCGTCCTCCCGGGCCTTCTCCGCCGCCTCCTTCCGCGAAATTACGTCTTCGCAGAAGGTTGCGACCGCGGTAAAACAACTGTCGCTACCGGCCATGGAGCGTATGACGGCCGGTAGCGAGAGGTCTCCTCCAATAACTGCAGTGAGGACCCCACGCTGCGCCGCCCAGGCGGAACAAACCGCCAGCGTGTGCTGAGCCGAGTCCTCACTGCAGTCGCAGTGGTGACAGGCGGGACTCAATTCCCTCCTGGCGACCGAGTGCAGATACTTCCCGAAGCAACCGTGCCCGGAAAGGACCTGCGTCAGTCGGAAGGAAAGGGTCCCGTGCTGCCGCCCTGCCCACTCGGCGACGATCGGCTGGAGAGCTTCCACGGCGGCAAAGCCAGCACGTGGAGCCTCCAGCCGGGACGACCAACGAGCCATCGTGGCTCGACGAGCGGCCTCTCGCCACTCGCGTATCTCTTCGGGCGGGGGCCGTATGCCGCTGCCCGCCCGGAAGTCAGCCGTCCGCCGATAAACTTCGGCGAGCACTTCCGCCTCCAAATCCCACGGGGGAGTTCCGGCCAAGGCGCACGCCGCCTCCGTCGATACGGTGCGGTAACCGCGTATGGCTCTAACCGCCAATATCCTCTGAGGGCGCCAGAGGCGAGCCCTATTCTGGGCGGTCAGAGCCGCCGCCCACACCGGCGCACCATACAGCGCCATTGACCGGACAACCCCCGTGTATAGCCGTCTCGTCGCGACGCTGGCTCCACCCAAATTCGGCAAAAGTCGCCCGAGGGCAGAGGCAGCGCCGACCAGCTTTGGAGAAAGCTGTCGGAAGTGCTCGTCGAAGAGCCACCTCCCGTCAAGGATCAGGCCCAGGTACTTCATCTGGACCTGAACCGGTACGAGGACCGAATTGACTACGATAGAGGCGCCGGGTGGTGGACCACGACGGGGCCCATGGAACAAAAGGGCCTCCGTCTTATCTAGGGCCACCCGTAAACCCAGCGCCTCAATACGCCCGACCACCAAAGAGACTCCCGTGGTGGCCAGGCGCGCCGCCTCTTGAAAGTTCAGTCCCCGGGCTGTGACCAATGTGTCATCTGCGTAACAAATTACGCCCAACCCGGGGGGAAGACGACCTCGGAGGGCCCAGTCGTATCCCATGTTCCACAGGAGTGGTCCGAGGACAGACCCCTGCGGAACACCGCACGTCATGGGCCGCCGCCTCAGAACACCGTCACGGTCCTCGTACATGACGGTACGCTCCTCAAGGTAGTCTGCCACAAGCCGCCTCAGGTACTCTGGCACCCCGTGGTAGTGGAGGGCTTCCCTGATGCAGCTAAATGGCAGACTATTAAAAGCGTTGGCGATGTCTAACGACACCGCCAACAGCACGCCGCCACAGCTCACCGCCTCTTCGGTAACGGCCCTCAGGCGCAGCACAGCATCGACCGTCGAACGCCCCGCCCGAAAACCAAATTGGGCGTCCGACAGATCGGGGCCCACCTCGCAGAGGTGCCGGACGATGCGGGCAGAGAGTATCCTCTCAAACAGTTTACCCGCCTCGTCCAGCAACACGATGGGCCTATAGGCCGCTACCGATTCGGCTGGCCGTCCCGGCTTCCTCAATAGGACCAGCTTCCCGCTTTTCCAGCACTCAGGAAAGCGTCCGGACGCCAAGCTAGCGTCCAGGACCTCCCTGAGGCAGTCCGACATGTGTTCGAGGGCTCGGGCTAGCACTCGGGCAGGTATCCCGTCCGGCCCGGGGGCGGTGTTCTTAGAGCGGATCCGTAGAACAACCGCCCCTACCTCCGATTCCCTGACGGGCGGAACATTGTCTTCGTTCACCCCGTCGTCTTCGACCATGAAGGCCATCGACGGGGGCGTGTGCTCCGCCCGCTGCGGGAAAAGGCCCTCGACCACTTCCCGCAGGAAGCTGGGCTGGAGTGTCTCTGTAAGGGGGGGGCCCGACGTGCGGAGCTTTTGCCGCGCCGCACGATAGGGGCGACCCCAGGGGTCACGATCGAGACCCTCCAGCATTTCCTTTCTCTTAATTTCTTTGGCGCGGCTGATGGCCAGCTTCAGAGTTTTCCGCGCCTCTCGGTACTCCTCATGAAGCTGGTCCTCCCCGCCTTCTTCGCGGTGTCGCCGCCGACTACGGGTGTAGGACCTCCGGGCACGAGTACAGGCCGCACGGAGGTCCGCCAACTCCTGGGACCACCAGTAAACCTCCTTCCGTGGAGGCCGGCAACCTCGGATGCGGGGCATGGCCGCATCACAAATTTGTGCAATCGCTTCGCAGAAGCGACCAGCCCTCATGTCGACCTCCTCGGTCGGGGCCTGCGGAGACGGCCAAGAGTGAATAATGGCCGCCTCCTCTAGTAGATCCCTATTTAATTTGGCTACAGCCCACCGCGGAAAGCGGGAAGAACGCCGCGCCGCGTGACCCCTACTGGCGTCCTGGGACCGGGAGAGCTCAAATCGGATATAGAGATGGTCCGAGAGCGTCTCAACCTCTTCCAGGACACGCCAGTTCCTTACTCGTGCGGCGAGGGCAGGGGTAGCGAACGAAAGGTCCACTATCGACCCTCCCTGCTGTCGCACGCACGTGTTGGTGGAGCCCCTGTTTAGTAAACAGAGGCCCACCGAGGCCGCCCACTCCTCTACGGCCTCGCCCCTAGCGTCCGTCCTGGGGGAACCCCACGCAATGGACTTTGCGTTGAAGTCCCCCAGCACTAAGACGTGCCCAGACGTTAGACGCCGCATCGAGGTTTCCAAGTTGTTAAGGAAAACCTCGAAGTCGTTCAAACTCCGGTTGGGGGAGAAGTATACACCATATACAGTGATCCCCCCCCACCTGGCAGCAACATATCCAGTGCCCTTGTCTCTTAGCGACAAGGGCGGGGAATGAGCCGCCGTGGAGCCAACGACTGCCACGGAACCGTCCCGGTCACCCAACCAGTTTGGACGGGGAGGAACATAATAGGGTTCCGCGGCTACGGCAACACCGATCGACCACTGTGTCATGGTTTGCAGGAAAAGGTCCTGCGCCGCGGCACAGTGGTTCAGGTTCGTCTGGACCAGGAGGTTGGAGACTTGGGCCATTACTCGACCGTCTCTACAACCTCCTCCATGGGCAACGATGCCGACATGCGAACGACATCAGAGGCAGCCTGGGTCGATTGGCTAGCCCCCGACGCTTGCCGAGAATTATAGGGAGGTTTGCAGCCTCCCTGCCCAATTTGGTGATTGGCGGGCTTGTTACCCGCCGCACACACCGGGCAGTGAGGGGCGGCAGAGCATTCAGCCGCCTTGTGTCCCGGTCGACCGCAGCGGAAACATAATCCGCTGCAGTCAAAACAGCTGGCGCACTTGGCACGTGTGTGTCCCGATGCCAGACATTTAAAACATCTCATCGGTCTCGCTGCCAGGACTGTGATCCTGGCGCTCACGAAACCGATGAGCAGCCTACCGGGATCGCCCAAGATTTTGGCCGATGCTACGGGACAGCTGACCCACACTGCGCCAAGCCCTCCTGGACCGGGACGGATGGTGCCGACCCTAATGTTGTCCGCATTGCACCCTGTCTTCTCTCTTACTGCAACACGGACATCCTCGGCCGTTATGGAGTCGTCCAGGCCTGAGATGCGCAACTCTGCACACTTGGTGGGCCTGGCGATCTTAACACCATCCGTGGCCGCAAACATGCCCCGCAACTTTTCGGCAAACGTATCAGCCGTCTTTGCACCTTCGGCTCCAGGGAACTCTAGGACACGAGCTCCCGTCTGAGCGAGGCGCAACCTGACTCCTTCCGTCCCGATGTCGTTGGCGAGACTAGCCCGGGCCCTCTGAAAGATGGCCGCGTAAGACAGTCCGCCGTTAGCTGCTTCCGGTGATACGGTGACCACCACCGCCGCGGTCTTGGGTACCTGCAGGTTGCGCGGCCTCTTCGTAGTGGCCACTACCACCGATAGCGACTGCGGGGTAGAGGCTGCTTTTTGAGCAGCCTTTTTACCCCGCTTTCGGGACTTCTTAGTCCCCCCGACTACCTGCCAACCCTCCGTGGAAGGGGCAGATATGGGGGGAGCAGACGTGGAGGTGCCAGGTACAGCGGCTGGAGTGGAGAGTGGAGGGAATTCCGCTCTAGACTTGGCCGCCGTTTTGGGCCCTGACCTCGGTGCACCTGTCTTGGCTGTTGCTTTAGCTGCCTGTCGTGCCCTCGGAGCAACCGCAGGAGCAGCAGACACAGACGCCACCGCCGCATAGGATACACGACCGCCCGCAACGGGAGGCGTTGATGGCACCGATACGGTCTTAGGTCTATTTGCCGCGAGCGGCGGTCGGACAACTGGGGCCGGAGGCAGCCTCGCCTCCAGGCCAGCGAGACGCCCGTCCATCATGCGCCAAACTGCGTCCGTGATTTGGCGCAGGTGGGCATCAGGAATACCCCCGAGGTTGGAAGAGGGGGTAAGTTGTGACGGAGGCGAGCTTTCTCTTTCGGGGCGATCTGCCCGGAATTGAGCAAACTGAGCACTGAGCTCAGTCACCTGCCCCGTCAGACGCTCGTTGGCTGCCTGGAGACGAGCCATGTCTCCGATAAGGCTCTCCACGACCCCCGCAATAGCGGCAGAGGAGTCCTTAAGGGCCTTCACAAAACAGCCCTTAAGGTTACTAGACTTGGTGGCCACTTTGTGGATGATGGCCACCGCCGCGTTTGCTCTCTCCTGCATGGACGATGGTGTTTGGAGAACAGAACTCCCTACTATCGGCTCCTTGATTTTAAGCAGGAGATCTGCGACCTCCTCTTCCGCTAATGCTTCGCCGTCCGCCCTGACTCTTCTGTAGGCTCCTGCCTTGCAGAAAACGGAGCCCGACGGGACCGAGGCCGGAGTTCGTGACCTCCCTCTACGGCTGCTTGCAACCTTGGGAGGTAACATCTCCTGAGACGTATCGCTGCCGTCATCCCTGGAGCGTCCGCGTTTCCGACTGGCACAGAGCTCCGTTTCCATAAGCTCCAGTGTGTCCTCCTTCGCACCGGAGCTACCACCCGCGACAGATTTTGAACGCAATCGTTCCGATATTCTACGGCTCCCAGCAGCCATAATAACTTCTGGGAGCCCCACCGAGATAGGCGTGCTAACCAATGTCTCCTCTTTGTTGGAAGAGAAGTCGTCCGTTCTTGCACTCCTTTCCCCTCTGTTTTTTTTCTCCTTCTTTTCGTCTGTATTTTTATTTTTATTTGTAATTGATTCCATATTTGAACCCACGAGATGGGGAGAACAGAGGTCGACCCGGGCAGAGATCCCCAATACCCGGGCAAGCGTAAATTTATGCCCAACCGAGGGGTCCGCAGGTGCCTCGGCTGGGAGTGCGCTTACGACTGAACTGCCCATCAGCCATGCATCCCCTGGTCACGCACCAGAACACGGGATTCGGGGTAATTTTTTAAAGAGGTTTTCTTCCTCGCAGTCCGGGCGGCTAAGCCAAGACCCTCGCCCCCGATTGGTGTCGCGAGACATAACCACCACACTCCTTTCGGGATTACGATGTGACAACGGTGGCAGGAAGATTAAATCTTCCAATGCCTGCTCGGCGGTAGTGTGAGTACACACCGAGCCCATTCTCCTTTCTCCACCATTGACAGTGGAGAAATGCCGACCCATGAAAGGGTCCCACCCTAATGATTTTTTATCGAGGTTTTCCTCCTCATTGCTCCAAAGAGCGAAGAGCCAACGGAGGAATCGACATAAATGCCCGCTCTGTTGGACCAAGCCTCAGCCGAATGGCCGAAGAAAATGGCCTCCTCTTCTTCGTGCTAGAATATTAGCCGTTGGCGTGATGTCCTCTTCCAAATGGCACAGGAAGAAACAGTGCCATCGCCAACGTTACCAGGGTGCACCACGTGGAGGTTTTCTAGCCCAGCACCCCAAATGTACTGACTACTAGTTCAACCTTCGAATTCACTTCGTGTTACGAAGGTGCGACGACAGTCACTTCATGGAAAAACTGATATTCTTGTAAAACCGGTTGAAGTAGTAGCTAACCCCAAATAATCTTTTGCATAATAAAGGCTGGTAAGATGGAAAGTCATATCATCATCATCATCATCAACAGCCTTTTACAGTCCACTGCTGGATATAGCCTCTCCTTAGCAAGGAGGTTTTAGCCTACTATACCACGCTGGCCAGACGGGTTGGAATTTGTTTCAAGTTTTCCTTCTCTTTGTAATGATGTTGTCTTGCATACTTTGTTCCCTTACTCGCCTTTTACGACACCGTCACGATAAATAGGGGTGGTAACAGTATGTATTCTTATTCCGTCACCAGACGGACAAATCGGACGGATAATCTTGTAATACCATGTATTCGGTAACATTTTTTGACTATATTGCTGCAGACAAAATTTTTAACTAATCAAAAATATTTTGGACAATAAAAAAATATTCAAAATCAGACGGTTCCAGAGAGATTGTAGTCAATGGTAAAACGAAATTATAGTCATAAGTATATATAAATAGATACAGTTTGAAAACCAACAGTTGGTTTAGACAGTTTGATTAAATTTCTAAATACTTAAAAATAATTTTTTGACTGATGAGCGAATATATTAATTAGTTAATTGTGATTTTGACTAAAACTAAAAAGTGTCAAAAAGCTTTAGTCAAAGTTAAAAATTTAATGCCAAGATTTCAGTCAAACCAATGATTTAAAAGTGTATTTTTGACCGATAAAAAATTCTGACTAACATATTTATGAGTTATTCACTGATGAGAATCACTTAGGGAGCCGTAATTTTTAACACCCTCCATCCTAACCTTGTGACGCTCTGAAGGGGTAGCGCCTTTAATCTTCACTGTCATGTGTGGGCCCTTCTTAGCGGGGTCCGGCTGGTACGACTGTGTATTCTCATTGTCCCACAATTCTTCATTGGGGTCCACACTCGCCAATGAGCTAGAGTCATCATCGGAAAGTCATATATTTTTTTTTAAAACTTGAAACTTTTGTTTACACCAAGCCACCATCGTTATATGTTAAAAGCATATATTTTGTGTTTGTTTCTATTTTGCCTTAACTATCGTGCTCTCGGTCCTTCAATTTTACATTCAATCTACCCTGGGTAAACTTTTCTGTTTGTCAGTGGATTATTTGTCGGATCCGTGGTCTAGACTCTAAGATTCATTTGCTTCAGTTGTAATAAGTCAATTTCATTTTTAATGACAAAAGGAGTTAAACGAATCACTTGATGGTGGCTATTGCCGCCAAGGAACCTGCAATTCCAGAGTGAGATAATGCTCCTTGAGTCCCTTTTCTAGGAACAAGATGAGTTGGACGGGGGGTGTTATACATGTAAGCACTATAGTTTGAAACATAGCGGACAGTAAATTGTTTTACACATTTGGAACCGTTCATGTTCCATAAATGACGTAATTGTTAACAAGAAAGAATTAATTTTACAAATACAGTATTGTAGTCTACAGGAGGCAGCGCAGTACTTCCAATTGTCTTGGGAGATGCTGTCAACTTTCAACTTTATTCTTTAGTTAAATGCCTCCTTTGTGAGTATAAATACTAAGCGATCGAATTGCAACAAAATAATATTACAGAATTCGAATAAACTTTATACAAAAGTACCGAAACCTGGCCGTTAGTAGGTCTTGCAAACAATCCGAAACGAACGATGTGCCATTTTGATGACGGCGCGATTGTTGCTGACACGACAGAGATAGCACAATTGTTTTCCTGAAAAGTGAAAGAGACAACGCATTTAGGATAGTAGGAAGTTGTTAAAGTCAATGTGACGCAACGGCCACTGAGTGGACGAATGTTATAGGGTTAATATCCACTGCACTGTAGCGCTATCACATAAAACTGCGCAACGTTAATTTTGTGCTGGTGGACAACTGTGTATGACGGGAACTAACGACTGTACATGAACATTGGTGGATAAAATTCTGTTACCTAACAACTACGTCAGATGTATATATTACACTTTCATTTTTATATTAAAATCGCGTCTTGTAAATGTACAGACTTCATGTTTATTATATCGTAATCAATTTTGTGTATTGTACGAGTTTTGTGTTGTTCCTTGTTGTTAAGCTTGTTCCTGTCTTTTTTTAGTTAAAATACACCAAAATTGATTTTCCATTACATTTGTTTCTATTACACTCTATTATGTCAAATTTGCCTAAAAAATTACTTTTCCCAGTCGTTTTAATAGTTTAAACGATTTTATTTTAGGATAACCGGTTAAGTAGCTAGGGTATAAGAGTGGCAAGGAACCAATAAATAAAGACAGTCTCGCGTACAGCTTTCAAAAAGTTTTTTAGTTAATTGTACGTGAAAAAGTGATACAAAAAAAGATGTTCCCACACAATCAGCGCAAAAAATCCAGAAATGCAATTACAATTTAATAATTAAGCAGCTGGCGCCTGTCAGCTACGGCGTGGTGTTTGCTTTGTATCTGATGGACGAACGCCTTAAGGTTAAATATAAGTTACGTGTCAATATATCTGGCGCTGCGGGCTCTGAAACCGGATTATACTATTTGTTCTCGGTTCTCATATTTGAGTTTCGGAAGCTCCACAATCTTTACATTGTAAAACAAATTCGCTGAGCTGGCGTTTCTTTTACATTTATATAACTTCAAGCAGGTATTGTGAATTCCTCTTCTTCGTAGATTGGTTTCGCAGAAATATAAACGTTGCGTAGTCAGGAATATGGTTTATAGATTTTTCTTTTGCAATGTTGAATGTTGGATGTAGCGTATATATTTACAATCAACATTTGAAATGTCTAAATGCTTAGCCTATACTCGCGCACGTACGAGTACAAGTTGGGTGATAGTCTAAGTGAGGTCAAATATGAAGACTTTGAATGAAACTTTTCAATTGTCTTTGGGTAGACAATGGATGCACGCTGCCTCCAAAAGATCTTCTTGGTAACTGTGCAGGAAAGTATTTATACAGTATGGTTGAAATAATGATAGGATGAATGAAAGATACAAAAGTATACCGGCAACATCCTGAAGTTTATTTACTTTTTTTCATCTATGATTTGTGTTTGAAATAGAGTAATCGACTCTGTTAATCATCATTTACATTCAGACCTAAGAATTCTTCAAAAATAACAAAAAAGGTTAACTTTTATTTCATTTTTCATTACAAGACATTTTTAATATTTTTACATTGGTTATTTCATTAAAACCCAAATATTTGTTAAGGTTTATAGGAACCCTTAAAAGTAATTTAATGAAATCAATATTTATTACGTAATAGCTTTTTGTGTTACCAAACAGGGCCAGTTTACGAAAATCGATGAAAAGTGTCGCTAAAAATATGCAATTAACAGGAAAAAGACTACAAACCAAAATGAACTCTTCCTTATATCGTTACGGAGACAAAAGACAAAATAGAACAAATAAACAGCGACCTTCAACCTCCCACAGAAAAAGAAATTATTTGGGACCTGAAAAAAATTGTCATTATTAACGAATTACGAAACAAAAGGGCTTGTTGAGTGTAATTATGTGAGTGTTTGTATCAAATACTCGTTTGTGAGGTCAGGCCAGCGAACAACCTGTGCGCGGTGTACCCCTTCCACAGCTTACCCAGTGCGGGTACATATGAACGTTATTAGTCGTGTTTATGGTATAATTTAGTAATTATCGAACATCTGTACAACACAATTACTGATTATGCTTTATTTAATAATTCAAACATTACTTCTATTTTTAAATATGTTTTTCGGACATCTGTCATGCTACGCCTTTTTCACTCATGTATATTATAAATATAAACATTTGGTCCGATCCGGGAATTATACCCGGGACCTCAGCACAATAGTCACGTACGCTATCACTGGGTCACCGGGGCAGTCAATCAAAAAAGTTATTAGAGAGCGCTATTACTCATAGGAATATTACGATAGTATTTTTTTTAATTATATTTTAATATTGAGTTGCCAAATAAAATAAAATATTTACCTACCTCTCCTATACGGCAGTCTGATAACAAACTAGATGGAGTCTGTTCTGTTGTGACCACACAAATATTATATCATCTATTCATCTATCTAAATACGTGTAAAAAAATAGTTAGAGTGATTATATAATGTATAGGTATGTATAACCTGTGTCCATATTTCTTTGAAGAACGATACTAGCGTAAATTTTAAATTTGTAATCAAATCACGTGATTCACGTAAATTAACAAGTACATTGAGTGTCTGCAATAATCAAACAAATATATGGTTACTTAAACAATATTAAACGGGAAGTAATCTTAAGCATTAACACATTAAGGGCATCACATTAAATACGTGAAAGTGTACAAAAACTTGGAGCACACAACACGGCGCATTCCATTAGCATAATATATTTCTTATTAATACTCCAGAGCAGCGTCTCTCGTCGATTAACGCGATTCCGGGATGTTGCCGGGGAGGTCCCGGAGCGCTGGCTTCATTACATTAGCAGTACAATGCCGACGGCGCGCTGCCACAATGGGCACGTCGCACAATGCACGACCCACTGCAATACAACGCGCAACACTGCTCCCGTAATACTTTTAAAATTGTTCCCCTCCCTTGAGTAATTATGTTTTACATTTGCCACGGAATGCACTATTCGAAATAAATAAATTAATGTGTCGAATGAAAATTAAACCGTGAGATGTACATTTGATGTACGTATTGAGTTATTATAAACTGATGAATTATAGAAATCAGTTTTGTCATATTTCAAAAATTGCTGTGACAGGGTGGAAAATTCCTTTGAATCTGCACCTGCTCAGGGATGCAGGAGTACTTCTAAATTTGTACTGAAATCCACTTCGACAACCATACATAAAACAGAACCCGGATCATGCTATTTCAGATCCCTCCAGGCTTAACACCGCACCTAGCCAGACGCAATTATATCGGACCGGTCATTATATTTTATTGCGGCGTAATAATTGTTGGCGAGCAAAGGTCTCGTCTGATTTGGTCGATTAGGACTTCACGTTAGAGGCCCATGTGGGATAGTCTTCTAGCGTACGCTGAATAGTGTCTCTGTCGACTGGGGTGGTCCTCGCATCCAATTTTATTCAGATACTCACCGAAGCAACCATGCCCACTAAGTGTCTGTGTCAGTCAGTAGGTAACACGATCTTCCTCCTTACCTACTCGAGTTTCGAGGGTAGGTAGGACGGCACCGACAGCTCTTTGGTGCTCTTTCTGTGGTTGTTCCAAAGTTAATGCCTGTCAGTGAGCGTTCTCATTTTGAGCTCGTCATGATTTTCCTTACTCTAACCTTGTGAGATGGCGCGAGACTGGTTATAGACCCTCGCGTTCATATGGACCAGGATATCAAAAGGAGAAAAATGTGCCCCGTGACTCTAACACACTTGAGCTATTTCTACACTCCAAGGTTTATCCATGTAAACTTTGTCCCGTCCCCCAAAAGTTTACTTCTCTTCCTAAAATTGATTGTTTATTTCAATATATTCCTGTTTTTTTTTCTATTTAATACCAGACGTGTCTGTAAGACGGCGACAAGCGTGCTCTTTATTATGTAAAAGGGTAAAAATTGTAGTTGACGAAAGTGAGTGTTTGATATACCTTTTGTTGAGTATACATACGTGCAATAATCAAAAAATAGAAAATAAAAATGTTTTTTCAGGTTAATTGACTTGCAACTTACAAAGAATAAAAATATGAAATAAGGTTTTTCTTCCAATCATCTATTTCAAACGTTAAAATTGCAAGTCTGATAAAAGTTTTGCGGTCTGTTGAAACTTGGCTCGTTTTATTTAATAGTCAGAAAGTCAAGCTTTCACAGTTCCACTTAAAAATTTCTTCAGGAAGTGAGAAATATAAAATAGTGGTGAGAAGTTATGGAAACCGGACGTAACCCAGTACTTAGTTTACCGGGAACTTAGCGGAAAGGCACACCGAGATATTTTAAAATGTTCTTTGCACCAACTTACCGCTCGAATTAGTCTTAAGTGTACCGATTTTTAGTAAGTAAAAACTCTCAGAATGCTTCTAGCTCGCTTTTGTTTATTTGCATTTTTAATTCCGTTCACTCATAAATTTTATTTTTATTTTTTTATTTCTTTTTAGACTGGGCCTACCAAAGTGACTCTACTCTGCCTGATGTAAAGCATGAATAGAATGCAAGAGTGGTGCTCGCCATATTCATTGCGAATGCAGGCAATTTAGTATGGTAATTCACATTATGGTAGCCTTGTGAAATGCTTTTGCACACTGCCCAAAGGCCCCAGTGTCATAGTAGGAGTGAAACACCTGCGCTGGTAGTGAGTTCCAGGTTTTAGCTGATTCGCATAGGCAGGAAGAGCCGAATTAGTTAGGTAGGGAGTGTAGAGATGAGGCCATCTGTTACCCCCAGGCCTGCGTTTATGGAGGACGGAGATCGTCTAATGATCACCGGCGCCTCAGTCTTCTGCGGTACCTATTCATTCCCGGGCCTGGCGGACCGATAGAGTACTAAAGTTCTCCCGGTTCCGCTCCGCTATCTCCTTCGCAAGCACAATCAGCTTGCAGAAAAGGACGCCCTCTACTCCATCCTTGTCGGGCATTCTGCTAGCGTGTGGAACGCTGTGTCCACGGTACGGCCTTCGCAGTGATGGCACTTAGGCGTTGTCTTCTTACAGATCAGACATAGGTGGTCTCCGAAACATCCTTTCCCAGTGATCACCAGCATCAGCCGGTACAAGAGGGTCCCGTAATGCCTCTCAAGCCAATCCTCCATAAGGGGTCTTGTCTTACTGCCGAAATAACAGCATGCTCTGGCTTGGTTGCGCAAGTCGTTCCTTCAACTCCTCCACGAGGGCCTGGCGGAGTTAGGATTTCTGATGTTTGATTTCTCGAGTCTCAGGACTCCGACCCGACTCCCACGCCTCCTTGCGCCACTGACAAAGAGCCGCAAGGGCTCTCGCCTGCAGGTTCCACGGTAGAGTTCCGGTCAGGAGACTCGCCGCCTCAAACGAGATCGTGCGGTGCCCCCTTATGATCCTGATGGCCACCATTCACTATGGTACATTGCTGGTCTTCAGGTCCTCCGCCCATACTGGGGCCCCATAAAGGTCCATGGACTGCACAACTCCAGCGTAGAGTCTTCTGCATAAGTCATCGGACCCTCTCATATTCGGTAGCAAAAGTGCCAATGTACGCGTTGCACCAACTAACTTGGTGACCAGACTTCGAAAGTGATGTCCGAAGTCCCATCGGCCGTTGAGTACGAGCCCCAGAAATCTCATAGAGGGCTCGATGCCGATGCGAGTGCCTCCTATTATGAGACTGAATCTATCAGGTGGCTTCTTCCGAGGCCCATTAAAAGAACAAAATCTCGGATTTGTGCAAAGCCACCTCGAGACCCAGCCGCCGGATTCGCTTCACGACTTGGGTAACACCGGCCATGGTTCTCTAAGTTGCCTCATGGTGTGTCTTGCTGCACGCCGTCACAAGCTTATCGTCCATGTAACATGTGACGGCGACACCATCTAAGTATGCACAGCGAAGCACTCAGTCGTAGCCAATGTTCCACATGAGAGGCCCTAAGACCGACCTCTGCGGAACACCACACGATATTTCACGTCGACCGGGACCGGTTCTACTTAGGTAGATAACGACTCTCTCCGACAAATATGCCCCGACAACGCAGCAGAGGTAGAGAGGTACTCTAAGATATACTAGCGCCTCCCTGATGCAACGTTCCGGGGAACGGCTTTCTCTGACAGAGTCCTCACGCGCGCGTGATCGCATCCACGGTGAAGCGTCCGTGACGGAAATCATACTGGTTATCCACCAGATCAGGCCCTACTTTGAAGAGATGCTTGACGAGAGGCCATGCAATCACTCTTTCATAGTTTGCATACCTCGTCAAACAACACTATGGGCCGGTAAGCGGATGGTGAGTCCGCCGGTTGCTCCTCTTTCCGGATGAAAACCAGTTTCCCCGTCTTCCATAATTTCGGAAACTGGCCCTGCTCGAGGCATGCACTGAAGAACACTCTTAGTCGGACCTCCAGAGCCGGCGCTTCATCATTTAGACCCAGTACCCATGCTCGTCCTGGAATGCCATCGGGTCCTGGGGCGGTGTTTTTGACTTTAAACCGTCGCACCACCGGCGCTAGTTCTGCCCAATTGACCTCAGGCGCGTCGTCGTCATCCACAATAGGCGTCTCAGACGCTGTAGGCGGTGCCATCGGTGGTGAAGTATGTTCCACCACACGCGATGGAAACAGGAAGCCGACGATACTCTCAAGCAGCTCTAGCTGGAGATATCGGGTCAATGGTGGGGCCCATGGGCGCATTCTGCCCCTAATCAAGCGGTAAGGGCGTCCCCCTGGATCCCGTTCCAGTGTCTCCAACAACTCGCGGCGGGCCTTGCTCTTTACTCGCTTTATCGCAGCCTTTATTAAATCTGTAACTGTGCGAGTTAGGTGATTACTAAATTTACAGTTACAGATACCCTGACATGTGCAAATTGTTATATCAATATGTAGCTGAACATTTCAAAAACTGACTTCTAAAGATTTTTTCTCAGGAACAAACTTAACCGTTCCTAAAATCTATTCTACCACATATAGATAAGGCAAAAGTTTTCATACTCAAAATGTGAACGTCCTCTGCGTCCTTTACTCTGGAATATACATAATCTTTCTCATTCCATTTTTGTACGATTTGTTCCATCCACACACGCCTTATTCTCATGAATTATGTTTTGAGTTTTTACACAACACACATTGCCTAAAATCATTAAAAAATTTTAGGCCTGGAAGTCTGAATCTCGAAGTTATTATTGCCAACGCCGTGCTACGCCACAGGGGATGAAGCCTAAAAATGTATATATTGTCCTGGTTGCAAAAAATGACATGAAAAGTGCAAATGTTAAAATAATAATCACTTCAGTTCTTGGTTGTTGAACAAGTCAAAAAAACTATACCAATGAATTATAAACGTATTCATGGATGTTGATTGGTCACGCTTATATACACAGTTATCTCTTTACACTCTTTCTCTTCTTAGCTGAACAAATCATTTTCATTATTATATTTTCTTTTCTTGTGTTCATTACAAACTTTGCCGCACTGTCAAATTTGCCAACATTTAATTATTCGATGATCCGCTCTAGGATTGTAATCATATTTCTTATAGAAATACTCGTATTTGTATATTGACACGTGCGAGGCGTCGGCGTCGACGCGTATCCGCAATTCGACCGATAGAGAACAAAGCCGCCGCGACCGGAGATTGCACTCAAATACATTTTTCCGCAGCCCACCACCCCTTTACACGTCGGCGTACAATGGGGTACACTGCGCCGGTGACGGAACACGGCTAACGAGCGCCTTTGTTGCACTCCGTGGTGTTCATTGGGGCATTGTGCTGCGTGGGGTAAAACCGAGCTGCGAGCAAGTGTTAATGTGTAATGGTAGCTGATTGTTAGAGGTGATGGGATAAACGACCTGCGTTCTAAACTATTGTAGGTTTAATTGGGTCTAATGATAGCGGTCGACAAATCGTTGTAAGGCTTTATTTAGTTCAGTAATTCATTTCAAATTTAATATGTACTATTTAACAATACTTTGATAGTAATTTCATAATAGCAACACACATGGCTGTTGTTTTTATACACAAAATAGATGTTATACAGAATTTGATTATTTATATACTACAAATATGTTGTGTATGTACTTACCCTTTTATCGTATTCATTGCATTTTTTAATTTTGACTGATTTAATTTTAGTGTATTTTGTGTCATCTCTATCCGACAGTTATGTCTAGCAAGCCTTATAGTGTCAACATAAAAAAAGAGAATGTAGAAAGTAAGAAAGATAATGCGAAAAGGATGTTGCTTCTTCGTATAGATGTGTGAGGTGAGCAGTGCAGGGTTGCATACCTGTAACTGCAATTTGCGTATTGTTGGGAAGTCTAAGTACTCTAATCCATTTGATTATGAAAAAATAATGATGGTAATATCTGTACCTGTGACAATTTATATTAATTTTACATGCTACAGAGTTTGTTTATTTGATTGAACACATTAATCTTAGTAACTACTAGCTCGATTTAAAAAATCTTTCAATGTTAGATAGTCCAGTAATGAAAAAAGGTTACGGGCTACATACCATCATGCTTCGACTAAAAGAGGCATAGTGTAATAGTAAATACTGTAAAACTAGGAAAAAATACTCCTTTTGAAAGCTTCCATCGCGTGCACTACATAAGCGGTTAAAGTTTAAATTATGTCTGAGAAAATGGTTCTCCATTAAAAGTTCTAAAAAACTCAGTGTTAATACATGTCTATTTTTTTTAAATTGGCTATTTGTCTATTTACTGATTAACGAAATGGTTCAAGTGTTTAATATCACATTACGGGCAATAGGAGACGCAGAGTCGGATACACGGGTCAGCTACTGGTAATATATATATATAAGTGTCACGATATTTCGCGACTGGAACAATTATGGGGCTGTGATTATTCACGTGAACAAACGGGAGAAGTTAGAAATAAGTTCAGCCCGAATGAGCCAGACAATAGCGGGGCGAGTGAGCATAGAGAGTAGCGCCACGCTACCGTGCCGGGGCGACAACTAAAGTGTGAAATAACTCACAAGGGCTATTGCTAACAGCGACTTTCTTGATCTATTGTTACACTTACTTATCCAATCTTATGGACAACATCCTTTCTTTGTCGCTACTTAAATTTCAATATACTCTTAAACATTATATTGACTAAACACCCGGTGGACTAATTTTTTGTCAATACCACGGGACCACTATATAGTAGCAAAAATAGAGTGTAAACGTAATCAAATAAAAACAAAATCCATTTTATCATAATATTTAAAGAAGCGTCTTGTGAAGAAATAAAATTGTTACTATTAGACAGTTTCTGTTTGTTATTCTATCAACAGATACGCAATAATTTCTAAAATAAAAGCTACTAAGAAATAGATTGTAATTCATATCAATATCAAATATACGAGTAGATATACACTTGTTGCTCAGAATTGTGTTACGTGCCTTGCACGGACTATCGCAGAAACGTGGTTATTTGTGAACTCAAAGGTGACGGTAGCATTTGTTCGTTAAGCTGCTCGATTTTTAGGTTATTGTGATTACAGTGCATATACTGTTTGAGTTATTTAGTATTATTAAGTAGTAAGAAAATCATGGGTTATATATTCTTGCCTATTAGGATTCGTTTAGTTTGAGAAATAAACCTTATGACGACTAAAAGGGACTTTATTACTAACACTCTTAAAAACGTTCAAATAATACAAAGCAATCGTCCTTGATGATTGTCGCGGTCACAGGGTTAATCTGCTGGGTTAATTATTTATACTACTTCGGTATTTATCGCACTCTGGTTGAAACTGAGCTAACTTGCGGTCGATGAAGCGCCCAGATGTTCATGCTTCATTTCCACATGTTCCAATTGCTAACAGAACATTCGGACACGACTGCTTCCGAGAAACACTGCCGAATGTAAACAAACCAACCGCGCGATAATCTATCTATATTCGACTTTATGCTTATCTTGGAAAATTTCATTGTTCTGTGCTATAATGCATTATTTTTGGAACCTAACCTAGAATCACACGGCCGAACTGACTGATGCTTCCTTTCTCGAGTTTTTGGGATATTTCATAACAATATTATTATATTTAACTTAGAAACGATCGGGTACTAAACTTGTGAAACTATTTCATATTTTTTCCCTTATAAGAAAAGTAATTATTGCAATGTGCTTCATAATCTACACAAAAAAAATATCGGCAGCATTTAGTTTTAAAACATTCTACAACTTTAAAGTTTTTGTGAAAAGAAAGATTCGAAACATAATACGTGTAACACGAAATTTCACACGAAATTTTTCAGTTACAAAGCGCCGTTATTGTTACGCTCGTATGTTTTTTTCGACCACTACTGAAATATTTTAATATTTGGTTACGGTACCATAATCGTTTATTTTTGATTTGTTCACCATAACTTAATTTAAACTCTGTCCTGACTTTTAAATCTCGTGCATATTGTATAAGCCAGGGAACAGCTTCCTTATTCAAAGTTACGAAACAAATAGGTATTTTTAATCGAATATCGACCGGGAAACGCCAAAGGGTACAAAATTATACAACGTAGTGAAAACGTAACGGTATTATTTGTGGCTGTCAAGATAAATCAATTCGTCGGCTGTTTTGACAAATGTGTAATCTATTAGGGCGGGGGCTTAGAACAAATCCATTTAGGTGAGCAGACAGAGGGCCGTGACCGCTTATTCCCCGTACAAAAGACTCCTCGTCAAAGGCGGTATCGGCCCCGGTTAACACAGCCGTAAGCCGATTTCGGACGAATTTTATAAGATTTGTTACAACTGCCTGGACATAGTGAATGCGCCACTTGTATCAGTAAATTGATAACTTAAAAGCTACCATCTCGCAAAGGGGCAATACATTTTGTGTGATGTTGTGACAGATTTTTGACAAATCTTGCATTTTTTTTTTCACTGAGTGGATGTCTGCATGACAGTACTGATCAGTAGATTGTCGTGCTTCTAAAAATTCAAATTAGTTCAGTATTGTTCATCTATTGAAGTGATTAAGAGATCAAATCTTTGTCACAAACGTGAAACGCCTGAAATAAAACCAATTAATATAAAATGTTCTAAGTTTCGAATATATTAACAATAACGAAATAAGGAAAAATAATCTTTGGCAATTACTCCAAATCAAAAATGTACATAAGTCTTTCATATATAACAAAATAATGTAATATTCTGTTACAAACCAAAAATTTCTGTAAAGTCATGACTCTTCCTAAGAAAATATTGAAATAAGGAGGGAGCAGAAAGAGGAAGAGAAAATGGCCTGAAGCGAATTTTCAAACAAATTATAAACTCGTCATTGGCAAAATCTGGAAGTAATAACGGATGGTTATTTCTGTTACAATACTTCGCTTTGGAAATTCTATTGCAGCCATCGCAATTTTATTTTTGTAATTCTCATACTTTTAGTGTTTAAAGTAAAAGAAATTACTCTATAGATAAAGACAAAATAAATGTAGGAACGTTAAACAACCTATTACCTTCTACAACAGCTTACCAAAAAGTCTTAAGTATATGCTTTAACTAATTAACAACAGTGAAGGCATCGGCTTTTATTCGCTGTAAATCGTCTCGTAAAAGCAGCCTACTAAACTGTCTTACTGCAAGTATGGTACAAAAACAAGTAGGAGTATATTATTTTAACTAACCACATTTGACGTAGTTAAACTTTAACTAAGTACACTAGTTTAGTTATCATAATCTATTATAATACTTTACATGTGAGTGTGTAGTGAAACCTGTATGAGAGATAAAATACATGTAATAATGTGACATGTCTGGTCCATTCATATCTCACATAATTAGGGCAAATTGTTATATTATTGTAAATACACAATGCATTTTTTTTTGCACCCGAATCAACTGGTTAACTCTGATATAACATGGAACTAAAATAACTATTTATTGTATTTTTTCACATAGCAAATACAGAGTAAAACAAACAAAAATCCAACTTTAGACGTTTACTTGGCGTCGTTTATCAGGATATCGTAACTTGTATTTTTCAGATTGAGACACCTTCAATGAAGCAGTCGAATCTTGGCTATTTGCAAACAGAAGAACACCGGTGTGATTTTCAGTGGGTAACAGTGCTATAGACCCCTTCGTTTCCTCCATTGGGCGTAGGACAACGTTGAGGATTTTCAACCAAATTAAACAAAAAAATACACATAAGTTTAAATTAGGCAGAGTTTAAACTATAATAGCCTGGCAGATGATAACTGCACGCATACAACAAGTGTGCTCATCACACGGTCACTTAAGATATTGAATTACTTGTTACCGACCTCTTCTTTGCAGGTACCCTCTCTTGAACCGGTTTGTTCCTGTAAACGTCTTGTCCCGAGGCGCTCGAGTTTTTCTTTGTTTCACGAATTAATTAATTTTGAGGTTCGATAAAAAGGAATCAGAAAGAGGATCGTTACGCGGGACTAGTTGTGATTTAAAAATAATATTTCTTTATTTTAAAACGTACGTTTATTTTCCAAAAATAAACTTGTTGTTTTAGTAAGCATTTAAAGTAATAAAAACTAAATAGAGGTTCCAATTTACATCTAATAAGAATTGACCTGAGGATGAGATAGGAATAAGAATAAAAAGATAAATATTCAAAAGATTTAATTATATATACCCATGAAACCTATCTGAAATGGCCTTAAGACATTACATCATTTAATGTTGAAAATTTGCTGGTTACAATCGTAACACATGGTTTCAACAAAGTGAGGCTCCACTTTGTCATATGTCTAATGAGTCCCTGCCAGTGGTCAAAAACATGTTGCCGGAAAAGCTGATTTCTAGACAAGATGACATTCCATGCCCACCCAGAACTGCTTTTTATGGAGTTATTTGAAGAATCGTGTCTACATTAATAAACTAAATACATTGTGTCAATTAAGAGAAAAAAACAGCGAAAAGATGTCGACAATCTCGAGCTCTTTGCCAACGAGTATTCGAAAATTTCGGTACTCACTTAGAAGAGTGAAAATGTCGAAACGGTGGTCATTTAAACGTTGTTATTTTAAAATAATAAATTCAAACTAATTAACTTTCTTGTATAAACAGTATTTACAATATATGAAACGGTTTTATTATACGAATTTTTCGAATGTTAAGTAATTTGTGGTCCACCCTATATATTACCTTTTTTCAGCATATGATGATGCGCTTTCTCATATAATAAACTACTTGAAACACGATTTCATCAGTACATAAAAAATATATTTCTGTAAAGAGATTACATCTAAATCATGCCAAGCACGTTTAAAAGGGATATCAGTGTGTTCAGTGCTTGCTCTCAGCTTTTTGTATCGACTGCCAACATCTCGGTCAAGAGGCAATGCTCGTTGCAACGAGACGGTGCCCTCGTGGGGGAAGGGAGGTCGACAACTGGCTGCAATTTGAAAACAACCTCTAGTATTGAATGTGAGGATGAGTTTTTTCATAAATAATAAATAAATAATAAATAATAATTTGTTTATTTGTTTATCTCATTTACAAAGGTAAGTACAATTTATCGGATAGGTACAATACTACGAGGGTAAGTTTTTAAGTTCGCGGAATGACAGTGAAAAAGGCGGGTAAACGCGCTCTTTTGATGCCTACCGTATTCAGTGACTCATAATTAGTCTGCATAGTAAAATTTGTTGTGATTGGATCATTAGTTATTAAACTATCGTTGACCAAGTATTTTAATCGGGAACGAAGTGAAAAAAATGGAGAAAATTGAATTCCGTGCGGTGATAAAGTTCCTTACTAAGCAAGGAAAGTCTGTTCAAACCATACTCAATGAGATGTCATCGGTTTACGGGGATTCTTGCCCAGGAAAAACAATGATCTACAAGTGGCATAGTTTATTTAAACAAGGCAGGGAATCACTTGAAGACGACCCGAGGCCGGGGCGCTCCGTTGAGGTGACTACGCCAGAAGTTATTGCAAAAGTAGAAAAAATTGTATTGGAAGATGCTCGACTAAAAAAGAAACAACTCGCAGAAATGGTTGGAGTATCGGATACAACAATTTTTAAAATTTTACGCGATCATCTTGGCATGACTAAGGTTAGCGCACGGTGGGTGCCGAGAATGCTCACGCCATTGCAAAAACAACAGCGCGTGGAATGTTCACGTGCGTTTTTGGACCTCTGCAATGAAGACAAGGATGGCGTATTGAATCAAATTCTTACTGGGGATGAAACTTGGGTTCATCATTATGAACCCGAGTCCAAACAAGACTCCATGCAGTGGCACAAAAAGGGCACAGCACCACCCAAGAAATTTAAGGTTTCACAGTCGGCTGGGAAATTCATGGCAACGATTTTTTGGGACTCAGAAGGAATATTATTGATAGATTATAAAGATAAAGGCATTTCTATAACGGGGGAATACTACGCTTCAATCTTAGAACAGTTAAAAGAAGCCATCAAAGAAAAAAGACGGAGAAAATTAACGAAAGGTGTCCTGCTATTGCATGACAATGCTCCCGTTCACAAGAGCCGAGTCGCACTGGCTGCCCTGCATAAGGTGGGCTTCGATATTTTGAATCACCCACCCTACAGTCCAGATTTGGCTCCGAGTGATTATTATCTCTTTCCAAAAATGAAAAAAGAATTACGTGGTAAGAAATTTTCAACTGATGAGGAGGTTAAGGAGGCGGTTTCGGCGTATTTTTCAGACAAAGATAAAACTTTTTTTTACGAGGGAATAAAAAAACTAATTGAAAGATCTGAAAAATGTATTCGTGTTGCAGGGGAATATATAGAAAAAGAAAAATAATTTTGTGTTTTTATTATTACTCAATACCCTCCATTCCGCGAACTTAAAAACGCCCCCTCGTAGTTAAGTCATTCTTATTCCTTTGTGAGAGAGTGGTGTCTGTAGTAGGAAAACCCTGTGTCACAGATCACCAGGCTCCCACCTCCTGGGTGAATCTTAGTAACAATTTACAATGAGATTGGGAAATACCATATACATATTTTAATTTACTTTAAGTTAGGCATACAGTAACTGTTTTGCGAATACGTGTTTGATAGAATGCAGTAAGCTTCTGTATATGAGTGTTTGTGTAAGTGAGATTGTTGCACATACATAAATATACATATGTGTCTTTCTATGCATATGTGTGTGTGTGTGTGTGTGTGTGTGTGTGTGTGGAAGTGTGTATTAGTGTAAGTTCTTGTGAAGATCCAGTTGTTGCCCCTGTGTTAAATTAATTTTTAATTACATTTATTATGTTAATGGTACAATTAGGTTTTCAGTATCGCTGTAAGATAATTTTTTTAGCCACGACGTTAATTTTTCTAGTAACTTAAATTTGTTCAAGGAGTATATAGAAAGGAGACAGTTGATTTTGTTGTATAAGTATGGACCTAGAAAACAGTAGAATCTATGTGACGAGGCTGTTTTATATGTTGTTTCAGTCTGGTAGATTTTGTGTTTACGGCGTTTGGTAGCGTTAATTAGTGGGTCGTATTTAGAATTTGCATGTGACTTAACAACTATACGAAGAATAAATAGCTGTCGAACTGTAAGTACATCAAGCTTCGCGTATAGATCGGCTGTAGGATGTAAGAATGGCAGGCATAGGGCCACTTTTAAAACTGCTCTTTGGGCTCGTTCTAATTTTAACAAGGTAGTTTTGGCGGCATCCCCCAGGATGATATACAGTAAGTTATCATGGATTGGCATAAAGTGAGGTAAGTAATTCTCAGGACTTTGTTGTCTGAGACATGTCGTAGGTTTCTAAATATGTAAATCAGTTTCCTAATCCTAGATGTCAATAGATCTATGTGAGCCTGAAAATTTAAGTTTTTATCTAAGATAATCCCAAGATATTTGACAGAATCAACCGATTGCAACTTCTTACAGGTACATTGTCGAAGCAGAATGTTTTTGTCTAAACAGGAATGGACTAAAATAGGAATAGGATCTCTGTGCAGTTTGTTATTTTTTAGGTTAAATGCTATGTATTTAGATTTATCGACATTCAATGAGAGGAGATTGGCGTTTAACCACTTAGTGACCCGGTCCATACCACTCTGTGCACATCGATACGTCTCATCCCAGGAATCACCTCGGAAAACCAGTGCAGTATCGTCTGCAAAGGTGATGACCCTCCCATTTGCCAAGTTTAGCTGACAAAGGTCGTTAATAAAGATAAGAAACAAGGTTGGGCCGAGAATACTGCCTTGTGGTACACCTGTGTTGATGGGAAGATCATCGCCCCATACGCCATCTAGCTGTACACATTGAGTTCGATCTTTAAGGTAGCTTGCAAAGAATTGCAGCTGCGCACCTCGTACACCCAATCGCTCCAGTTTATCAAGAAGAAGTGAAACGGAGACCGTGTCAAATGCCTTGGCCAAGTCAAGAAATATCGCCATTACTTTTTTTTTTCGTCCATACTGGTGATTATGGTGTTTGTTAGATCGTGAACTGCGTCATCAGTTGACTTATTTCTCCGGAAACCGAATTGTGATTCAGATATTAGTTTTTTGTTTTCTAGATAATTAACAAGTCTATTGTTGACGGTTTTTTCAATTATCTTCGACAAAGCAGGCAAGATAGATATTGGTCTATAGTTGTCGACACAACCTACGTCGCCACTCTTATAGATTGGGTGAACAACAGCCTGTTTGAATGATCTTGGGAAGATACCCGATGTAAATGCCAAATTACAAATGTACGCGAGCGGTTCAGCCAGAATACTTCTATACCTTTTAATTAAATTGTTAGAAATACCGTCCAGGCCAACAGCACAATCGTTTCTAAGTTTACTCATGATTAGATCAATTTCAGCTACGTCTGTTGGGGAGAGGACAAATGATTGTGGCTGGGTAGGGTTATATGTGCCTGTAGAAGACACTGCGGAATTTGATATCGCAAGATTCGCAGCTAAGATCTTGCCAATATTAACAAAGTATTCGTTTACCGAATTGGCTGATGCCACAGGGTTGTTGTTAGTTATTAAACCGCATGCTGATGTTTGAGTTTTATTTGTATGGTTGATGTTTTTAATAACTTGCCAAAGCCTTTTGGTGTTGTGCTTAGCGTTGTCCATTTCTCTCTTTTCTTATTCTCTTTTAGCGTTTTTTATTAGTGAATTGCAGAAATTACGATAGCGACTATAGGTTACTTGATGAATTTCATTATGTGGATTTTTTTTTGCTTTCATGTATAAATTATTTCTGTTTCTTATGCATCTTAACATACCCTTTGTAATCCATGGTTTTAGGATATGTTGGCGTCTAGGAGTAGGAATAATTTTTGTGCAGCTACGTAGTTTACTATTTAAGGTAGAGATAAGAAAGTCAACAGCTTCATCAACATCCATCATCGATAGTACCGGGTCCAGATCCATTTTAGAGAGGCACTTGTCAAGAGAGGTATAATCTACTCCCTTTTTTACCCTAGTGGGTTTTAGAGTGCTAGGTAGCATATCAAGGCTAAGTATGACACTAGAGTGATCAGTTACAGTAGTATGTGCAACGTAACATTTCGCAGGCAAATTGGTCTTAAGGATGACATGATCAAGACAAGTATGTGTATGAGTAGGTATATTATATGCAGGTAACATACCATGTGAAGCTAGAAGATTTAGATAGTTTTCCGATCTCCTATCCTTCGACGAAACTGCAATATCCAAGTTTATGTCCCCGGTTAAAATTATGTTCTTAAATGATGCTAATTTAATGAGTATATTATTTAACGATTCCAAAAAATTTGATATGTCTCTTATACCGGGACGACGATATATAGCGAGAATAACGGTAGTATTACTTACTGTTACCATTAAACAATTGGCATCCGCCAGTAGCGGTTCTGTTATGTTATAGTTATACTTTGAGTTGTAATATACTACAACACCCTCATTTTGTGTCTTATTATCAGTGGTAGATGCGTGGTTATAGCCATCTAACTGTGGTATAAAATCATTATTTTGCATCCAACATTCGGCCAATACAAGTAAGTCAAAACAAGTGTTTGAGTTGTGTAATAATGTTTCGAAGTGTATAATATTACAACGAATACTTCGAATATTTTGAACCATTAAATTTAGAGACTTATTAACTGGATAAAGCATGTTAGTACATATATTTTCCACGTCACAGGTAGTACTGTTCGCCAAAGTCATGCCATCTAATTCCGAGTTTATAAAGATACTATCCTGATCGAATGTTAATGTATGTTGTTTTTAACTCTGCAAAAAGTTCGAATAGAACACATTTCCATATACAGTTTACTTTGATATTAGGTAGTGGACAGATTTCACAACACTGAAAAAGGCTTGAGATGCAAGTTTTATAAGTTACATCAAATTTTTCTAGGTTGGTCATTTGTATACTAGTTTTATTATATTGTAAGTGTGTTTGATACATTGTTTTGGGTAATTGAAAGTGTGCGTCTTTTTGTTTTGTGTAGAATTGTTCATGTGTGGAGTTTGTGTTTGTGAGTTTTTGAAGGTATGTGTAGAAACTATGACTATTAATATATATATTACAAATACAAAATAGGGATCGTTCTAGTCACTTTTGCGCACCTAACTTGTCAATATCGCGAATATCATCTTCGGTATTTATACGGATTGTTGGTTGTCCGTCCTTGCTCCGCATAAAAACTTTTCCGAACGCCGTCCAACAACTAGCCTGTTGGTGGGTCTTTGTATACTGCCGTGCCAAGTAGAATAGACGTCTGCCTTTGGTAGTTAAATTGTCAGTCACATAGATCGGAACCGAATTTCCTCGAATCTTTAGGTGACCTGTATTAATTTTACCATCGTTCCCTTTGTTTTTGTTAAAGTTGATTACCGATTTTATTAGATTTTCTTTTCGTAATGTTGTAGTAAATTCCACAATAACAGGTCCTGATTCATTTTTTGTTTTTATCCTGTAAATATCACGGATTTCCGTATCCTGTAACGGTTGATTAACAGCCTCACTGAGACGTAAGATGTGAGCTGTTAAATCCAACTTTGTCTCTGGTTTAAGCAACGGGATATTACGGACTTCAATAGAAGAAGACTTAATGCTTCGTTCCAACTTTTCTATCTTAGTTTCAAATACTTTTATGTGGTCTTTACTTGTTGCATTTTTCTTTTCTATTTTTTCAAACTTTTGGAGTAAGGTATCATACATACCAGAAAGGAATTCCAACGACTTCTGGTACTCAATATTTTGTTTTTTGATGGTTTCCATGTCCAACTTAATGCTTTGGAACTCTGCACTTTGTTTCTTCTGCATGTCACAGAGAAGTTCTTTTAGTTCAGCGTTAGCCACATCATCATGTTTACGTTTTGGCCTCCTTGAAATACTTGGAAGTCGCTGTTCAATATCAGACAGCACTTTATCGGAGGCAGTGTCCGAGTCTTGGGTTATAAGAATATCGTTAGGAGGTACTGATAGTGTTAAAGTCGAAGGTGGAGTTCGGTTAATTGGCATGTTTCTTCAAGTATGTTAAAAATTATTTTCTAATCAAAATGCACAAGTTTAACCACTTTTTCAAGTAAGAACTTCTGTAGTATTTATTTACGTACAATGGCGTTAACGCTTGTGGTCGATAATTATTATAGTAAAATCAACTAATTATTTTACCTTGTTTTCTCAGCAAAACGACAAATACGTTGCTTAACAATATGTATTTCTTCACTTCTTCCCAAATAAATAAACTTTGTAGGGAAGTAAAAATCCTCACAGTTCGAAAGCTCGAAAGCAAACACCGACAAGATCGCGGTAAAAACGTCGTAAGCGCCGTATACAGCGCGTCGCTTACGCGTAATTGTGTTATACACCCAGATAGTTGCTTGTTGACGGTACATTATTTTGATGAATATTTTACTGGTAAGATTATTTTGTTATTACACTGTTATAAGGATAGTTACTATCTGGCAACTCGAACACAATCGTCATAGAACCCCTATACAACAAATATTATCACAAAGAAACACTTTCTGCAACAAAACTTGTAATTATTATCCGGAGCAAATAAATATGCTGTCAACTGTGCGGATACCCACGGAGGAAGGTCGTGTGTAATAGATACTGAGTATAGGTTTCACGATAGAAGGACTTTGTAATGAAGTAGATGATAGAATTCACTATTTTATCAGACATCCATTGACTGGCTTAAAAATAGGGAGCACATGAATTTTACTATTATGTTAAATTTATTGGCCACAGTTTTAGTCACGAATAGTCACTACATGACTTCAAGTGGTATATACTTATGTAGACTATACTATAATAGTGTACTATAATAGTGGTTATATTATGTTACATAGCTTCATCCTAATAAATAATCTATGCAAAATCGTGATAAGTAGTATTCGGTAGATTTATTTCAATGCCATAGCTTTTTTAGATTTTTAAACTACTCGAAATATATCCAATTACAGAGCAAACATAAATAGAAAAGCGATGGGTATTGAGGTTTTGCTCATTTTCAGTAATTTATGAAAATAAGACGAAATACTGTAATGATGGAATTTAGTAGTTATGCAGAATCTTCAGTGTTGAGACCTAGACACAAAGAGGCCTTGTACCATTGTTAAATACTCTAAATTTCACAAAGTTCAATCTAAAAGTTTTCTTTTAAGCCTTGTCGAAGTTGGTTTCGACCACGTCTTAGAGTATAAGTGCTAGCTTTAGGTTCAACGGAACTATAAGTCGTGCGAACTAATTAAAAGTTTTGTAAATAATTCCACGTGCAAAGGATTTGTGAGATATCGGTGAGTGACTTTGTACACTGCATTATTAAGTTGGAGACGGGTTGAATTTAGTGGGTTAACTAAATTAAAACATGATATTGAAATCTCATGTTTAGAGGATTGACAAGTAACTATAAGATTTATATGATATATGTATAAATAAAAGCAAGTAGCTCTTATTTATAAAAAAAACGTTTTTAACTTTTTGTGTTCCATGTTTATAAGTACCAAACTGTAGTATGACTCTCATACAACTTAAAAACAACAAGGCACCTGGTGAACGTGAAATTACGGCTGAACTCCTGAAGGTAGGTGACAAGTCTATTTTAAAATCTTTTACAAAATATTTAACTACCTCTTACTAGATGGAAAACCACCTCAGGCACGGCTCAGAGGTGTGGCGGTACTTTTCTTCAAAGAGGGCGAGAATACCACGTTGGAAAACAATAGATTCATCTTTTTCGTGAGCCATATGAAAAAACTGCTCTCGAAAGTCAAACTTCTAGCCTCGGTGGGCTAGATGAAGCATTAAAAACCATTTTTCTAACTCCAGAACGAGCCCAAAGAGCGGTTCTAAAAATATATCGCGACCATTTCTTTTCTCCACAACTGTGTCATATCAATCATGCAAGGTGATGACTGTCCGTCAAATTTTCATATATCACACTATTTCGTACATTATACTATTTTGACCCACTTTGATACTGCAAGTTGTTACGCGAGTTATTAAATGTTATTGTTTGTGTTGTAAATTTTATTTAAATATATATATGCATTTGTAATGTATTATGCAATATGTAAGTATTTTTCTTCGTCCGAGACGCAAATTCAATCTAGTTCGAGCTAACAACAAATTCATAATATTCTATTTATAAATTAACAAGAAATATAAGGTATATTATTGTGTCTTAACCAAAATAAATGTTATAATTATTATTGTACTGTTGTATACAATGTGTTGATGTGTTTGCGGGTACACAGGTCGCAGCTCACGCATTAACTATGTTGACAATATATCTAGAGCTATACATATGGCTATAGATATAAATTTAGCATTATCATATAGCTAACGTGAGCCAATAGAAATTTCTGTAATCAAACGCGGCTATAAAATTTTCACTTCAAAGAAAAGGTTGTTTCCCGTCAAGTTCTGTTCTTTGACAATTTAGAAAATTGCGTCGAGGTATGTAAGAGATACCTTTACAAAATATTATACACGATGTTTATGTTTTAGGTATCCGGCAACAAGTAGATTAGTAGGTAGACCTTAGATCAAAGCAAATTCGTTTTTAGAAGTGAAATCTATTTTAGAGCATATGGTAGATACGATTTTAATTGCTAAGAGCCAAATGATTGATTGCACTAGATGGGTGTTGTTAGCGACAGATTTATGAAAATGCAATAATGTTGAATAATAATCAGATAATGAATCTGTGTGTGTGCGAGGTGCTGATGGATTGGTAGGGTCAAGTTAAATCTCTAAAAACTTAAATTTACAAATTTAAGAAACATAATTGTATGTTATACTATGTCTAAAGTGAATGTTACCAAATGCCATAGTCACGTATGATTGTTATGTTGGTAAGCAAACTAGTAAGCCATCCGGCGTCGAGCTTACCCCACTAATAACAGATTCTATCCGCGTATCGCTGGAGCTGCAACATCGCGCCAAGACGCATTGTACGCGTCAATCGAACCCGCCTAGTGTATCGGCATCGATCAATACCACGCCGGTTACTTCACCTTGTTTATACACAAACGAGTTTATCATTTTAGAAGTGTGATTGATTTCTTTTTCTTATTATAAAACCTGCCAGACTCTACTCTGTTTGTTGGAAAGTATGAGTGGAATCTAAAAGCTAAAAAAAAAACAAGAATTGTGTTATAATTTAATATATATCATGTATCCTTCTAATTGGACAAGATAAGATAGATCCTGCCTTATTTTCTCGAAAGTGAAACTAATATGTGTATAGCACTTGCTTATAACATATGTTAATGTAACTACGTACTAAAAAGATCAAGTCATGACATTTTCTTGAGTTTTTCTCAACACTGGACTGCTAAATAATAAATTCTCGAAACAACAACAGTAACAAATATTAACGAGCTCTTAACATTGCCAACGTGAAATATTTAAACTAACATTTGTTCAGAGTCTATCTTTACTATTGGCTTTTATATTTTCTCATTAATAAAGTGTTATAACATCATAATGTTGTTATTTGTTAATTCTTTTTACAGTCGGCGAAAGCACAAACGTGCTTGATTAAAATCTCTAAGGTTAAATATGAAAGGCTAAAGGACTAACTATCTAAGTTGTGCAATTTGTGCTTAGAGCAAACGTGGATGGATTGTGAAGATAATTGTGTTATTGTGTATAGTTATTGCTCACAATTATCAAGTATTCATTTTATAACTGATCTTTCAAACAGAAAGTAATTAAAATTACTTTAAAAATTTTGTTAGATAGTAAAGCCACGCTGATTTCAGCACGAGTGGGCCGGCTCGACCGGGACAGTACTACCCTCCCACAGAATACCAACCTAAAGCGCCAGCATCCGTGCTGTCATGTTTCGTTGGTGAGTGCGAGACCGACGACAGGTGACAGTTGTCGTGATAACTATGTAAGTCTTATACTGTCACGATGACTGTCATACCTTTTACGTCCCCGAGCGTGGTGTGAAATAGCATCTCACTAGGCCGCCATAGTGCGGGCTACCACACTGCATTGTCTATATTTGCAATGAGTATGGTGACCACAACTCTTTGGATTCTATTCATGCTTTCCATCAGGCAGAATAGAGTCACTTTGGCAGGCTCTTAATATAGAAAAAAAAATACAGTTATTGGACATACTGGTAGTTGATTATAAAACGATAAAATTGTGTCATCACATCTGGTAATGTGTTTCTTTTTCTTAAATTTATATAGAGTATGTGTATCTGTTGGCCAAACCCAGTTGACGAAATTGAAGACTGATGATGACAGAATTTTAACATTCAGATGGCAACTTCTGAGTGAGATGGAGAGGTTCTATTAGCAGTTAAATATGGCAGCTCTGGTTTCTATTGCTAACCAAAAATCCTTCAGAAAATACTAAATTCCATCATACTTTATGGAGAGATACCTTTGGCATGGCTTAGAGGTATGATGTTGCTTTTTATCAAAAAGAGTGATAACATCTTGTCGTAGAACTATATACGCATCCCTCTTCTGAGCCACTGCTCTCGAAAGTCATCACGAAACGTCTCGTACACAGATTTGACGACTTCCAAATTCTCGAACAATACAGTTTCTAAATAAGCTTTAGTAGCATAGACCACATTCATATGTTACTGTAATTTATACTGTGCTGTAGTATCTCCAGCCGTATCAAACTGATTAAAGGTATACATATATGTATATACATGGGCCTCATAAGATGGTCCAAAGTCACCTGAAGAGCAACGTAAAGGGTAATGTTCGGAGTTTCTTTGCGTGATCGAATCAAGAATGAATGAATCAAGGTCACTCATATTGCCCGTAATATTATTAAACTTAAGTTACAGTGGGTGTGGCACATTGCACGCAGAAATAATGAGTAATGGGGTCATAAAATTCTCGAGTCGTGACCATGTACTGGAAAAGGCAGCGTTGGTGGTCCGACGGTACAGTAAGGGTCGCGGGAAGCTTTTACATAGATGCGAGCATGGGACCGTCTGTTGTTGAGAACCCTGAAGGAGACCGTTGTCCAGCAGCGGAGGTGTGTTTACGTGTACTTTGACCTGTCATAGTTTACAAATCTTTTTAAAAAACATTGATAACGTAGTACATTATTTTCGTATTCGATATAGCTATTGGATTTCATATATCATTTTATTGTTTAATTCATTAGCTAGCCTAGATTCATTAGCTTAGCGTATACAAACTCGTAATGATATTTTTTTCATATTCAGTAATCACTATTAGATTTCACCTCATTTTTACACAACCAAACTTGTTTTGGTCATCCATGAGTAAATTGTACAAAAATACTTATTTCATTTCCTCTTCATATTGATAAATGCATGCTTTGTACAATTTGTTTTATTTTCGTTTCCAAGATGTCTCAAGACAAATGTCCACATTAAAAGATTAGTGTATGTACTTGTAGGTATAGGTAGGGCTATTAAATCTCCGCCCCATCGCCCGCCATGGAATGATGTCGTAAAACAAAGAGTATTATCTCACGCCATCGTTCCTCTCGGGCAGACATCTTTATTTGCCCTTCTATAGGAAATTCGTGTAGTTCTTATTTACTTTTAGATGATCACAACTTTACTAATAAAGGTTGCATATGTGTATAGTGTGATAGTTGGGCGTGAGAAAGTCTGCATTTGTACAATAATTTATTCCAGATTTCTTTTTGGCTTATTTGATTAAAAAAATATGCTTTGAAGGTGTAAGTTATAAAAACTTTTGTGTAAAAGAAGCATAATTGTGAAGTTATTTAATTTTATAATATTATACTTCTTTTTTTTGTAGCGTGTAGAAACTCCCTCGGGCTGTAACCCGACCATGGTTTGCGGCGGGGTGATATGTCGGAAACGGACTGACTAAAACCACGCGGTGTGCTACTCTGCACCTGAGATATTCCTATCTCCGGGATCTTCTCCGGATTTCTCCACCATCTTTTTTTGCGAAATAATGTCTTCGTAGAAAGTTGCGACCGCGGTAAAACAATTGTTGTTACCGACCATGGAGCATATAACGCCCAGTAGAGAGAGATCTTCTCCAATAACTGTAATGAAGGCCCCATGCTGCGCCACCCAGGAAGAACAACTCGCTACCGTGTGCTGAGCCAAGTTTTCGCTGCAGACGCAGTGGCGACAGGCGGGACTCAATTCTCTCTTAGCGATGAAGTACAGGTACTTTCCGAAGCAACCACGCCCCGTAAGAACCTGCGTTAGTCGCAAGGGAAGGATCCCGTGCTGCCGCCCTGCACACTCGATGATGGCGAAGCCGGCCGGTGCCTCCAGCTGAGACGACGAACGAGCCATTGTGGCTCGACGAGTCGCCTCACACCACTCGTGAACCTCTTCGGGCGGGAGCCGTATCACTATCTGTCCGAAAGTCAGTCGTTCGTCAATATATTACAGCAAGCACTACCGCCTCGAAATTCCACGGGGGAGTTTAGACCAAGCCGTACGCTGCCTTTGCCTGGCTCTGTTCGCTAATATCTGAGAATCTCTGAAAGTGCCAGAGGTGATCCCTATTTTGGACTGTCAGAGCTACTGCCCACACCGGTGCACCATACAGTACCATTGACCGGGTAACACTCGTATACAGCCGTCTCATTGTGCTGCTGCAGAAGCAGCCGCCGACCAGCTTCGGAGTAAGCTGTCGCAAGTGCTCGTCGAAGAGCCACCTTCCTTTAAGGATCAGACTCAAATAAAGTTTTTTTTTTAAAAAACACAATGCCAACACTAGAAACAAAGCCTGTGTCGCAGGAGACTTTAAAAAGATACAAGAAATGGACACAAAGAACTCTCAGACTCAGAACAACAATTTATGTATGGATCACAAAGTGTTGTCCCATGTGGGGTTTGAACCTACAACACTCAGCGCAGTAGAGAGCGACATCACGATCGTTTAAACTACTTTTTTTTTTTTTTTTTTTTTTTTAACGTGTGGAAACCCCCTCGGGCCGTCACCCCACCGGGGTTTACGGCGGGGTGGTGTGTCGGAATTGGACCGACTAAAACCACACGGTGTGCCACTCTGCGCCTGACATAGGAGGGATCCGGGAACAGCTGTTATTACGACATCCAGATCCCTCCTGGCGCCTGCCCGCTAGCGCGGGCACCTTCTGCGGATAACCTCTCCATTTAGGCGACGTACGGCACACGCGGACGTCACCTCCTCGCGGTTGGCCACTATAGCGGATGGAGGGGAAAACCCGTCCCGTCCACCCGCGGCCACACTCAAGGCGGCATGAGGCGCTGGTACGCGCGCCTCCGCCGCCCGGTTCGCCGGCGGCGGATTGGGTCCGAGTGGAGGTCGTCCTCCCGGGCCCTCTCCGCCGTCTCCTTCCGCGAAATTACGTCTTCGCAGAAGGTTGCGACCGCGGTAAAACAACTGTCGCTACCGACCATGGAGTGTATGACGGCCGGTAGCGAGAGATCTCCTCCAATAACTGCAGTGAGGACCCCACGCTGCGCCGCCCAGGCGGAACAAACCGCCAGCGTGTGCTGAGCCGAGTCCTCACTGCAGTCGCAGTGGTGACAGGCGGGACTCAATTCCCTCCTGGCGACCGAGTGCAGATACTTCCCGAAGCAACCGTGCCCGGAAAGGATCTGCGTCAGTCGGAAGGAAAGGGTCCCGTGCTGTCGCCCCGCCCACTCGGCGATGACCGGCTGGAGAGCCTCCACGGTGGCAAAGCCAGCACGTGGAGCCTCCAGCCGGGACGACCAACGAGCCATCGTGGCTTGACGAGCGGCCTCTCGCCACTCGCGTATCTCTTCGGGCGGGGGCCGGATGCCGCTACTCACCCGGAAGTCTGCCGTTCGCCGATAAACTTCGGCGAGCACTTCCGCCTCCAAATCCCACGGGGGAGTTCCGGCTAAGGCGCTCGCCGCCTCCGTCGATATAGTGCGGTAACCGCGTATGGCTCTAACCGCCAATATCCTCTGAGGACGCCAGAGGCGAGTCCTATTCTGGGCGGTCAGAGCCGCCGCCCACACTGGTGCACCATACAGCGCCATTGACCGGACAACCCCCGTGTATAGCCGTCTCGTCGCGACGCTGGCTCCACCCAAATTGGGCAAAAGTCGCCCAAGGGCAGAAGCAGCGCCGACCAGCTTTGGAGTAAGCTGTCGGAAGTGCTCGTCGAAGAGCCACCTGCCGTCAAGGATCAGGCCCAGATACTTCATCTGGGCCTGAACCGGTACGAGGACCGAATTGACTACGATGGAGGCGCCGGAGGGTGGACCACGACGGGGCCCATGGAACAAAAGGGCCTCCGTCTTGTCCAGGGCCACCCGCAAACCCAGCGCCTCAATACGCCCGACCACCAGAGAGACACCCGTGGTGGCCAGGCGCGCCGCCTCTGCAAAGTTCATTCCCCGAGCCGTGACCAATGTGTCATCTGCGTAACAAATTACGCCCAGCCCGGGGGGAAGACGACCTCGAAGGGCCCAGTCATATCCCATATTCCACAGGAGTGGTCCGAGGACAGACCCCTGTGGAACACCGCACGACATGAGCCGCCGCCTCAGAACACCGTCTCGGTCCTCTTACATGACGGTACGCTCCTGTAGATAGTCTGCCACAAGCCGCCTGTCGAACGTCCGGTTCGAAACCCGTATTGGGCGTCCGACAGATCGGGGCCCACTTCACAGAGGTGCCGGACGATGCGGGCAGAGAGTATCCTCTCAAACAATTTACCCGCCTCGTCCAGCAACACGATGGGCCTATAGGCCGCGACCGAATCGGTCGACCGTCCCGGCTTACGTAGTAGGACCAGCTTCCCGCTTTTCCAGCCCTCAGGAAAGCGCCCGGACGCCAAGCTGGCGTTTAGGACTTCCCCAAGGCGATTCGACATGTGGTCGAGGGTTCGCGCCAACACTCGGGCAGGTATCCCATCTGGCCCAGGGGCGGTGTTCTTAGAGCGGATCCGTAGAACGACCGCCCCTATCTCCGATTCTCTGACGGGCGGAACATTATCCTCATTCCATCCCCCGTCGTCTCTGACCAAGGAGGCCATCGACGGGGGTGTGTGTTCCACCCGCTGCGGGAAAAGCCCCTCGACCACTTCCTGCAGGAAGCTGGGCTGGAGGGTCTCTGTAAGGGGGGGGGCCGACATGCGGAGCTTTTGTCGCGCCGCACGATAAGGGCGACCCCAGGGGTCACGATCGAGACTCTCCAGCATCTCCTTCCTCTTCACTTCTTTGGCGCGGCTAATGGCCAGCTTCAGAGTTTTCCGCGCCTCTCGGTACTCCTCGTGAAGCTGGTCCCCCTCGCCTTCTTCGCGGTGTCGCCGCCGACTACGGGTGTAGGACCTCCGGGCACGTGTACAGGCCGCACGGAGGTCCGCCAACTCCTGGGACCACCAGTAAACCCCCCTCCGTGGAGGCCGACAACCTCGGATGCGGGGCATGGCCGCATCGCATATCTGCGTAATCGCATCGCGGAAGCGACCAGCCCCCATGTCAACCTCCTCGGCCGGGGCCTGTGGAGACAGCCAAGAATAGATGACGGCCGCCTCCTCTAGTAGGTCCCTATTTAGTTTAGCTATAGCCCACCGCGTAAAACGAGAAGAACGCCGCGCCGCGTGACCCCTACTGGGGTCCTGGGTCCGGGAGAGCTCGAATCGGATGTACAGGTGATCCGAGAGCGTCTCAACCTCTTCCAAGACGCGCCAGTTCCTTACTCGTGCGGCGAGGGCTGGGGTAGCGAAGGAAAGGTCCACTATTGACCCCCCCTGCTGTCGCACGCACGTGTTGGTGGAGCCTCTGTTTAATAAACAGAGGCCCACCGAGGCCGCCCACTCCTCTACGGCCTCGCCCCTAGCGTCCGTCCTGGTGGAACCCCACGCGATGGATTTTGCGTTGAAGTCCCCCAGCACTAAGACGTGCCCAGACGTTAGTCGCCGTATCGAGGTTTCCAAGTTGTTAAGGAAAACCTCGAAGTCGCTCACACTCCGGTTGGGGGAGAAGTAGACACCATATATGGTGATCCCCCCCCACTCAGCAGCAACATATCCAGTGCCCTTGTCTTTTAGCGACAAGGGTGGGGAATGAGCCGCCGTGGAGGCAACGACTGCCACGGAGCCGTCCCGATCACCCAACCAATTTGGGCGGGGAGGAACGTAATAGGGCTCCGCGGCTACGGCAACACCGATCGACCACTGTGCCATGGTTTGCAGGAAAAGGTCCTGCGCTGCGGCACAGTGGTTCAAGTTCGTCTGGACAAGGAGGTTGGAGACTTGGTCCATTACTTGACCGTCTCTACAACCTCCTCCATGGGCGACGATATCGACGCACGAACGATGTCAGAAGCAGCCTGGGTCGACTGGCTAGCCCCTGACACTTTGCCGAGAATTGCGGGCAATGCTGGGTTTGCAGCCTCCCTGCCCAATCTGGTGATTGGCGGGCTTGTTACCCGCCGCACATACCGGGCAGTGAGGGGCGGCAGAGCATTCGGCCGCCTTGTGCCCCGGTCGACCACAGCGGAAGCATAGTCCGCTGCAGTCAAAACAGCTAACACACTTGGCGCGTGTGTGTCCCGATGACAGACACTTAAAACACCTCATTGGCCTCGGCGCCAGGACTGTAATCCTAGCGTTCACGAAACCAATGAGGATCTTGCCAGCATCGCCCAAAATTTCTCGGCGAACCTGTCCGCCGTCTTTGCGCCTTCAGCCCCGGGGAACTCCAGGACTCGAGCTCCCGTTTGGGCAAGGCGCAACCTGACCCCTTCAGTCCCGAAATCAGTGGCGAAACTATCCCGGGCCTTTTTAAATAAGGCCGCATAGGACAGTCCGCCACTAGCTGCCTCCGGTGTTACGGTGACCACCACAGCCGCGCTTTTAGGCACCCGCAGTTTGCGCGGCTTTTTTGCGGTAGCCACCGCAGCCGATGGTGCCTGCGGGGTAGAGGCTGCTGTTTGTGCAGCCTTCTTACCCCGCTTTCGGGACTTCTTAGCCCCCCCGACTACCCGCCAACCATCGGTGGAAGGGACAGATGTTGAGGGAGCACATGTGGAGGTGCCAGGTACAGCGATTGGAGTGGGGAGCGGAGGGAACTCCGCTCCAGCCTTTGCCACTGTTTTTGGCCCCAACCTTGGTGCAGGCGTCTTGGTCGCTATCTTCACTGCCCGTCGTGCCCCCGGAGTTGTTGTGGCAGCAGCAGACACCGACGCCGCCGCGGCATAGGTCACGCGACCGCCCACAACGGGCAGCGCTGACGGTGCCAATGCGGCCTTCGGCTTATGCGCCGCAAGTGGCGGCCGGACAACGGGGGCCGGTGGCAGTCTCGCCTCCAGGCCAGCCAGACGTCCGTCCATCATGCGCCATACCACATCCGTAATTTGGCGCAGATGGGCGTCAGGAATAACACCGAGGTTGGAAGAGGAAGTAGGCTGAGACGGGGACGGGACCGGATCTACAGCCGGACGATGCGCCCGGAATTGGGCGAACTGAGCGCTGAGCTCAGCCACTTGCCCCGTCAGGCGATCGTTGGCCGCCTGGAGACGAGCCACGTCGCCGATGAGGGTATCCACGACCCCCACAATAGCGGAAGAGGAGTCCTTAAGGGCTTTCACAAAAGAGCCCTTAAGGTTACTCGATTTGGTGGCCACTTTGTGAATAATGGCCACCGCCGCGTTAGCTCTCTCCTGCATGGATGATGGTGTTTGGGGAACTGAATCCCCCATCATCGGCTCCTTAATTTTCAGCAGGAGATCTGCAATCTCCTCTTCCGCCAGCGTTTCGCCGTCTGCCCTGACTCGTCTATAGGCTTCCGCCTTGCAGAAGACGGAGCCTGACGTGGCCGAGACCGGGGTTCGTGGCCTCCCTCTGCGACTGCTTGGAACCTTAGGAGGCAACATCTCCCGGGATGTGTCGCTCTCCTCGTCCCTGGAGCGTCCGCGTTTTCGGCTGTCGCATCGCTCAGTTTCCATAAGTTCCAGTGCGTCCTCCCTCGCACTGGAGTTACCGCCCGCGGCGGATCTGGAACGTAATCGTTCCGATGTTCTACGGCTCCCAGCAGCCATAATGACTTCTGGGAGCCCCACCGAGATAGGCATCCCAACTAGTGTTTCCTCTTCGTTGGAAGAGAAATCCTCTGCTTTTGCATTTATATCCCTCCTATTATTGATCTCCTTTCTTTCTTTAACAATATTGGTGTTTTTTGTTTTATTTAAGTTTGATTCCATTTTTGAACCCACGAGATGGGGAGAACAGAGGTCGACCCGGGCAGAGATCCCCAATACCCGGGCAAGCGTATATTTATGCCCAACCGAGGGGTCCGCAGGTGCCTCGGCTGGGAGTGCGCTTACGACTGAACTGCCCATCAGCCATGCATCCCCTGGCCACGCACCAGAACACGGGATTCGGGGTAATTTTTTATAGAGGTTTTCTTCCTCGCAGTCCGGGCGGTTAAGCCAAGACCCTCGTCCCCGATAGAAGTCGCGAGACATAACCACAACACTACTTTCGGGACTACGATATGCCGACGGTGGCAGGGAGACGACGTCTCCTGATGCCTGCTCGGTGGCAGTGTAAGTACACACCGAGCCCGTCCTTCTTTTCCACCGCTGAAAGCGGAGGAACTCCGACCGAGAAAGATTTTTCTCCGCATTGCTCCGAAGAGCGAAGAGCCAACAGAGGAACCGACAAAAATGCCCGCTCTGTTGGACCAAGCCTCAACCGAATGACCGAAGAAAATGGTGTCCTCTTCTTCGTGCTAGAATATTAGCCGTTGGCGTGATGTCCTCTTCCAAATGGCACAGGAAGAAACAGTGCCGTCGCCAACGTTACCAGGGTGCACCACGTGGAGGTTTTCTAGCCCAGCACCCCATCGTTTAAACTACTAAGCCAACCATGCAGTCATAGTATTTAGCCCTGATTCGGTACGAGGACTGAATGGACCACGTTAGAAGCACTGGGGAGGCGGACCACTATGGGGCCTATGGAACAAAAGGGTCTCTGTCTTATCCAGAGCCACCCGTAAACCTAGTGTCTCATTGCACCCGACTACCAGAGAGACTTCCCTGGTAGCCAAACGCGCCTCCTCTTGAAAGTTTGTATGCCGGGCTGTGGCCAGTGTGAGGTGTGTGGCAACCCGGGAAGAAGACGACCTCAAAGGGCTCAGTCATATCCTAACGTCACAATTATGTTGTGGCAACGTGAAAGGCTAAAAATAACAGCACAGTACATAATGTAAAAAAAAATATTTTATTAATACTTTAGTCACGAAATAATAAACACAATAAAACATAATTTTTTCTCTTTCGCACGACAAACAATAGAGAAAATATAATGTAGAGATTACGAAAAAATAAACACAAGAACATATCTAATAAAAGGATAGCACCCTTTCCTAAGAGCCAGTATGTAAATTAACGTAAAAAGTTTCAACATTTTCAATCTAGCACCAAAAACTCTTCACTAATACGAATTCTAATATCATGGAAAACCCGTATAAAGGCGCAAAGCGCTACACGAAACAATAAAGCGCTTAAGCCAAATCCCCTCAGCCTACGGGCTCCGTAGGGCATTTAATTTGGGCGCTGCTTAGCATTTTTCCGTCACAATCAGGCCTAGACTCAATTCGGTCGTGAGCTGCAAGCCAAACATCCAGCTAAGGAGAGGCTTTTAAACGTGCCGTGTGCTGCTACCGCCGCACCGCCTGCAATATCCGACCGCAGAGATGCGACACGCTGTCACGGACTATGGGACATCCCGGGATGTTAATCGATAATTTTTTACAAATTATTATAAACTGCTAGCTAGGATGATACGATTTTGAGTTATTATAAAATAGAAAGTTAATCTTAGTAATGATATAATTACCAATTCATTAACAAATGTGAAACTTATAATTCCCGTTAATGTCATTGACAATGCTCTTTTATCATACGAGTACACATATCTGAGACAAATTTAGGTGTTTTGAAATTTTTAAAGTTGCTTAGTTTTGGATATATAAAAGAATACGTTTACATATAATATATGTATACATTGTAAAGTTGACAACATTTACACATTATATTACGTCCTTTACCTTTCCAACTAATGGAGGTCTACTTCAAGTTTGTCTCGCATCTGTGAGTAAGCAGAAAAGTTTATCGATCGTTATCTTGCCCTTTATAAAGATAAAGTTGTAAGAGGTCGAACTCGTATCCATTATCTTGTAGAACAAAACGCACTGAGCAATGTAGTTTGTCTTCTAATAAGTGATGATGTTACGACTTCACTTTCAGTTTATTATCTTTCATTACATCTTTTTTTCTGTATATTATACGATGTTTACCTGCACAGACAATAGAAATTGACAAATGTATATTGTAATATTTAAATAGATACTTAAAAAAAAAATACACCTACAAAACTCAGTTAGAAATTAATAGGTGAAGCTAACAAAAGCTTATGAAAATAATATTTATTTATTTTTGTTAGAAGATTACCAAGCTTGTTATTGTTCGATAGTTCTCGGTAATTTTATAAATAGACATAAACTGTATCTTTTATTTGTTCATTTTGATAAAAATATACTCAAACAAAAATAATTGCGTTGTTTTTAATAAAAAGAAATAGGTTCATATCTAAGAAGGAAAAATTCTATAAGCCATATATATTCCCGCTAAACTTGTTCGTGTTTCCCATCACTATCACTGATGTTTCACAAGACAACGGCAAAGCTACGTGTAATTACCGCTTATACACAACTGAATAACAATTTGCTCGCTCATTACTGACCGTTCTGTTCTCTCTGAACACACGATACGTGCGTCTCATCTCGCATGTCAGGTAAATTACTACGTTACATTTTAAACAATTTAAACTGACATGTCAATTCTAATATTGTTATTTCGAACTAAACATTTCTAAACATTAAATATAAATAGTTTAGAGGTATTATTTAATCTATAAGTCAGTTGAAGATATCATAGCGACGAGATACTTCTAAAAGCTTGAATCCATGAAAAGAATATACAAGTTAATTAATTACGTAACGAGACAAGCGAACTTGGGCGCCTTGCTCCTGATTGTGTATATTCTAAACTCGGAGTGGAGAGATATTACGAAACAAGTTACTAAGTAATATGAAACAACTTTGGTACAGTGCATCAACTATTTTCATCAGAAGAACCACTTGGAAAGTCTGGCTGAAACTCATACTTGGAAGGAAATAAAAGGGTAATACAATTGTCAGATGTTGAATTAAAATTGTACTACTACTACTAATAAAATAATTATTAAAAATTAAAATATTATGCAAACACTCACGTTTGTATCTATAAAGTTGGATAAAATGTAATGCACGGAATATTTATCCGTTACGTAACATGGTAACGATACTGCTCCCACTTGCTCGGTTTTCTAAATCCATCGTTATTTTGAGTACCAGTTATTAAGTTTGACGGCGGATGTTTCTAAATGCTCCTGTCGTGGGGCAGACTAACGATACGTACAGCTGTAACGGGTTTTATAACCCTTCCTAAAAATGTAATAAAAAATATTTAGATGGTTAGTCTTCCCCAGTCGGATTATTTGAATTTTAGCTGGAAATTGATTAAAATGTAGTAGCCTTCTTATTTAAATTTTCTAGATGTTGGTCTACGTTGAGATTGATTGCTCCACAACAAAAAGACTTAACGGTTCCTAAAATCAGTTGATATTGTTATGATGCAGAACTAGTAGGGAGCTTAAACATGTCTGCTCTTGTTATGTTTTCATATTCTTTATTTATAAATGTCAATCACGTAATCGTTGAACATTAAAATATATTTTGTTCCCTGTAACTGCTAACTGGTTCCTATCGTATAATCGTATCGTATAATGAATCTTTTTTTTAAATAATGAAGAAATCATAACATGATTAACAATTTCATTATTTGTGCAATAAAATTTGTTGTGCAATGCTTGTACATCACAGTTCATATCAAACTGTAAACTGTGCTATGGTTTTCTACGTTGCGGTTAGAATCATCAAAATAACGATAGACTATTTATAACCAGAGTTATTTTATTTTCATCCAGGCACTGAAATTAAATAAACTATAAAGTCTAAATTGTTTGCACCGCCGCATAGCTGCCACGCCGTTGACTCAAATTGATTGTGTCACCGCGTAACATTGCAGCGATCATGCCACATGCCGCAATGACGGCAAAATTCACTTTGTATTCAGTTACGAGCTTATTCACTGCAATATGTAATGATATGCATACGCTAGTCTTTTAGATTCGTGTGATAGTGATAACTGTCCAATAAATATACATACGGGCTAACAACTTTGTACTTTTTTAACATTTGTTACAGTAAGAATCGGTAAACGAAAATTCTTGATATATGAATAATACATTATATTGATACTCGTATATGATACTATAACAAGAGTGTATTAAATGCTTGCCTAATAAATATAAGACAGAGTAGAGAATTAAATACCTATCCTGATTTGTTTTTAAACTTATTACTCATCGTTAACTGCTTTTAACAGTCCACCACTGGACATAGGCTTCCCCTTAGCAAGGAGGTTTTGGCCTATACCACACGATATAGGGTTTAATTTTTATTTGGAGGTGGACGTGCTCGCTGAAGTTTATTGGCGGACGGCTGAATTCGGGGCGGGTAACGGTATACGACCCTCGCCCAAAGAGGTACACGAGTGAGGTAAGGTCGCTCGTCGAGCCATCGTGGCTGGAGGCTCTGCCGCCGTGGAGGCTCTCCAGCCGGCCATCATCGAGTGGGTAGGGTGGCAGCACGGAACTCTTTCCATTCGACTAACGTAGGTTTATTCCGGGCAGGGTTGCTCCAGCAAGTATCAGCACTCGGTCGCTAGGAGGAAATTGAGTTCTGCCTGTCACCACTGCGACTGCAGTGAGGACTCGGCTCAACACACACTGGCAGTTTGTTCCACCTAGGCGGCGCAGTGAGGGGCCCTCACTGCAGTTATTGGAGGAAATCTCTAGCTGCCAGCATTCATATGCTCTAAGGCCGGTAGCGACAGCTGTTTTACCGTGGTCGTAACCTTCTGCAAAGACGTTATTTCGCAGAAAGAGGTAGTGGAGAAGGCCTGGGAGAACGATCTCAAATCGGCCGCAATTAGGCGCCGGATAACAGCTGTTTCCGGGTCCCTTCTATCTCAGGTTCAGAGTGGCATACCGTGTGGTTTTAGTCGTTCCGATTCCGACACACCACCCCTACCTAAATCCCGGTGGTATGACGGCCAAAGGGTAAAAAACCACACGTAAAAAAAGGGTTCGTTTCAAGTTTTCCTTCTCTTTGCAGCTACATTGTCTTGCATAGTTTCTTTCCTTAGTCGTCTTTTATGAGACCATCGGGATGAATAGGGTTCGTGACTCTCTGTGTTCTTAATCCGTCACCACACGGAGAAAATTTATTATTTTTGTTAATTAATTATTACTGTTACTGATTATTTATTAAATTATTGTTATATAGGATAGTTCAGTGTTTTAGCAGATTAAGAATACAGTGTCACCACCTCAGTACAACCTGTGGGTGTCGTAAGAGGCGGCTAAGGAAGGATATTACACAAGATGAGAGCACTGCAAAGAGAAGGAAAAATTGATACAAAGCCTACACCAATCCGTTTGGTCAGCGTGGTATAGGAGGCCAAAACCTCCCTTCTATCCTGTGTCCAGCAGTATACTATTAAATGCTGTTGATGTGATGATGGTACCCGACTCCAAATAATATTTGGGATTATAAAATTAAATTTAAGATATACTCGATAACACCAAGAATTGTGATCAGTTCTTTACAAAAACGATTGTCATATACGTTTGTTAAATAAAACTACAACTTGCAAAACGCTAAACAAGGCCTAGAATGAAAATATATTACCATTCGATCAAACGGGTAAAAGGAACACAGCTGTTTGAATAAAAGTAACGTTAATATTAAAATTTCAACAGTCGATACTAGTAGCGAGGTGTATCATAGTTATAAAGAGATTGCGTGTTTCGTACACAATCAAACGTTGTACATAATACAAATATTTAAAATGTATTGTAAACACATAATTGTCAAAATTACATAAAGTTAAAGTTACAATTAAGGTGCAGTGACAATTAAAGAAAAATTAAATTACTGAAGTAAACTTGTTGGGTAATTGATTTATTTTACAAAGTGGTTCGAGTTGAGTGGGGCTGCGTTCACAGTCGCAAAACCCGGTGCACACATAAGGGCGCGGGGCGAGCCGCAGCCGGCCCGCGGCGACATCGTGACCGTTTGCTTAGGATGTGTGCACACTCGCTGTTTTGTCTTACTACATGCTATTTGTTCAACTACTTCATCGAATAAGTCAGCTTAACATGTTCGATGGAACTCAAATAACGATCCTTTGCCGAGAGCAAGTTCTCAGTGCTTTTGTTAGTCCTTCATTGTTTATAAAATAAAACAATAGACTTTGAGACTAGTAGATATTGATTTAACAACTACTGCGATATCGATATGAGCTTTGTTTTCATCGACTACTTCAACCTCTATTGAAAATCAATAATAGACGCATTTAATTTTGTTATTTATTTATAAAATATATTACCATTGATCTATGATCTCTATTTTAAGCAATAAAACATTTTGAGTTATCAGAACCAACATTTTAGGGCAGCTATTTGGTATGTAGCAATCAAAAATTGAAATGATAGTCTTCATATCGGATAAATAGCTAATTGAAATAAAAAAAACCATAATAATGAATAAACAACAAATTATTCACACGGATTTATCGGAATACGTACAATATATTTTAAGCAGTGTGTAATATACATTAAAAATATATATTTGTAACTATAATGGAATAAAGCATTTACTTTTTAGAAAACAGAAAAGCACAAGCTTCATATAACTAATTGGTTTCCTAAAAACTTTAGATTAATACATGTGTCAATCTATTTTTTGTGTTACTTTGTGTTAGTTAAGAAACTTGTATCAGCTATCTATCTAAATGTACTCTTGCTTCTATTAATACATTCACACAAACAATGACGAAGGTATATCTGACTTCAATTTGTTGATTACGCAATCAAAACCTTAAAGTTTCTTAAAATTTTAAGAACAAATTTCTACGCCGGATTCAGTCGGAGAAGAAATGTAAGTTGAAGATATTCCCTTACATCAAAACGTGTTCTAGATTTTTAGATGGCCTTAAATGAGCAGAATTTATTGCAAATAATAATAAAAAGGCGAAACATCTTATTAAAATGATTCTGTGACAGATGTCTAGTCGACAATTTATGGTACCACTCCAGACATCAACTTCTCAACGCGACATACTTTAAATTATACCCTTATATCTCGAAGTAAAGTTTAAAATGGACTTAATTAATTTTTGAACTCTGAGCTTTTCACGAGAAATATGTATCTTTGTAATACTTTCAGTCTTTCTGCGACTACAAGTTTTCAGTCGAGGATAAGTTTAAACTAAACAATTCTTTGCAGAGTCGAGTCATTGGAGAGACTATGAGTACTTTTAAAGTTGTCAGAGCTGGAAGTAAGTTCAGCGGATAGTTAATGATAGTTCAGTAATAGTGTTGGTCTCTTGGAGCGTGCAACTTTGCTATTGGCGCCCTCAAAATGTATTGCACATCAGAGATTAATTCTTTGCACATAAAACAGAACAATAGTACATACATACGTTTAGTACATTTCTACTTGTCAAGAAGAGGGAATGCTAATTTTTATAATTTTACTAGCTGACCCGGCAAACGTTATTTTGCCATATAAATTACTTCTAGGTAATTTGAGAAAACTACTAAAATGGCTATTAAAAAATAAGAGTTAATCGTAGAAGGGTGAAAATTGAGGATTGTATGTATTTTTGTATGTTGTATCATAAAAAAATAGAAATTAAAAATTTTGTATATAAAAAAAAAAAAACATTAGGGTTGTACTACCCCTAACATTTAGGGGGATGAAAAATAGATGTTGGCCGATTCTCATAGATACCGGATAAGCACAAAAAATTTCATCAAAATCGGTCAAGCCGTTTCGGAGGAGTATGGCAACGAAAACTGTGACACGAGAATTTTATATATTAGATAATTCAAATTGGTTAGGTATTTTAGGCTATTAATATTCGTATAGTATAAGTTCGTTAACTAATCCATGTATTATTATAAATTGAAAAACACATGATTTTGGTAAATTGCTCACAATTATAACATATAAATAAGTGCTGCTTAATCCACAGTTAGATTACTTTATTGCTTGATACTTGTTAATATTAGTTAGATAAAATAAAACAATGCGATGAAAAGTAATCAGAGGAATAAACGGCGTATATAGAGGAAAACGTAAAAATCTATTAAATCGCTTTGTTTGAGGGGTTGATACGTCCTTACCCGCGTCAAACCCGTGACACAACTCAAACACATCCCACAAACAGTTTACATGTACAAACATCTCACGATCTATGAGCTGACGATACAAAACGATGAGATTTTTTACCAATATCAAGACTTTGACTTGCCAATTTTTTCACTACACAACACTCTTATTACAACTCAATAGAGTTCTATGAATATCTACGGTTGCATTAAAGGATGTGCAAATATAAGGTAACTGAAGAGATATTTGCTTTGGATTTTACGTTGATACTGAGACAATTTTTGTTGTCAAATATTGAAGCGTCCCGCGGCATCGCTTTGAGTGTTTATCTGACACACTTTGTGTATCATAGTGCAGACAATTTATGATACAAACATCGCCATTAAAGAGGAAGCTCCAACGCTGTAGAAAATAAAACTGAATGCAGTATTTGGTTCTATTTTGGTTCTATCAGAACCCAAAATGAGGCAACTTTTTTTAACTACAGTGAAAAAATTAAATTGACTTACTCGTCTTACTTTAAGACAGAGTGTTTTATGTGCAAGCCACAAAGATCAGACGTTAATAACTTAAAAACTCTTCAAACAATGCTAATGAAACTATTAAATTGATTTTGACCAGGTTGTAAAAATGAAATTGATTTTTATAGTCAAATATACGTGTATTCAGTACAGAGGTGAAACGATGAAGTGACATTACAATAAAAAAATAGTTAGTACAACAGAAACGCCTTTACAAACATTCTTGTGTGTTGGCGACAGAAAAAGTTACATTGCTAATTTATACTAAGCGGAATAATAGTAAATTAATTCTAAACATTCCCCCGGGCGTTGAAATATTTTATTTCAACCCAAATCTTCGGTATCTGGAAGTGGACAGATCTTGCTGAAAGCACGTCGAACAATGCCATTGGTTGTTTTAATGTCAGCTACTCTGCTTATGCCATCCTGACCGGGGTACAAAACAGCAACCCGACCGAGTCTCCATTTTAATGGTGGTAAGTTATCCTCTTTCACTAGAACTAGTGAATCCAATTTTAAAGATGATGATTGGTGGGGTGGTCACGAAAATCCTTGACCGGCAGACATGTAAGCGGTCGCCCAATGATAAAATGGCCAGGAGTTAAGGGCATATAATCCGACGGGTCCGACGACAATGGAGTGAGTGGTCGGGAGTTTAAAATGGCTTCAATTTGGATTAAAATTGTATTGAGTTCTTCATAATTTAAATTACAATTTCCCAACACTCTATTTAAATGGAATTTAACTGATTTAACTCCCGCTTCCCACAATCCACCAAAATGAGGTGCGTTAGCAGGAATAAAGTGAAAGTTGATACCATCATTGACCGCATTTTCTGCCAACGAGTTACAGTTATCTTTTATAAATTTCGAAATTTCATTGTATGCACCCACAAATGAAGTGCCGTTGTCAGAATATATGTTTGACGGTTTTCCTCGTCTAGAAATAAATCTACGTAGTGCGAGTAAGAAGGTTTGACTAGTTAAATTGCCGACTAATTCTAAATGAATGGCTTTAGTAGCAAAACCCACAAAAACGGCAATGTAAACCTTCACAAGCCTGCATCCACGACCTTGGCGACTGGCAGATAAAATAGGACCTGCATAATCAACGCCTACGTTTTGAAATGGCCAGCCTGGAGTAACACGATTTTTTGGCAAATTGCCCATTTGAGGTGAAACCACTTCGCCCTTCATACGGCAACATAGAACACAACGGCGAAAGGTAACCTTGGCCAAATTACGGCCACCTATAGGCCAATAGGTGTCTTTGATATAAGCTAAAAGTAATTGCGGTCCTGCGTGTAGTAGTCGTTTATGCTCAAAATTAAATAATAACTTAGCAAAATGATGAGTGGACTGTATTAAAATAGGGTGTTTTTTCTCATAATTAAAATCGGAATTTTCTAAGCGTCCTCCAACACGCATTATTTTATTTTCGTCGAGGAACGGACTAAATTTTAATAAACAGCTGGATTTAGGTAATTTTCTATTTTTTACCAATAAGCTATACTCAGGAAATGACTCATCTTGAGCTGTTTTAATAATAAATTCCATAGCAGTTTTTAATTCCGCTACATTAAGATGATTTGAAATAACGGCTTTTGGAACCGTTTTTAATAAAAACACATTAATGAATCGCAATGCGTAAGCGACAGCTCGTTGTAGCCTTAAGTAATTTGAAAATCGTTTAAATACAATAATTGTATCTTTGGGTAATTGGTTTTCCGATATTATGATAGATTGCATTGTAATGTCGTGCCGTGTTTCAGGAAGTGTCTCCGGTATCGATTCCGTCTTTGAGTAACAGGGCCAACAAGAACTACTTTGCATTAAAAAAGAAGGTCCAGACCACCAAAATTCTAGTGACTGAGACAAATTTGTTCCACGAGAAATAAGATCTGCGGGATTTTCTGAAGTTGGGACATGTCTCCACGTGCTGGAATGAGTGACTTCCAGAATCTCAGCGACACGGTTACGCACAAATGGTTGTAATTTACAAGGCATCATTTTTAACCAACCCAAAACTACGGTGGAGTCTGTCCAAAAATTAGCTTGCTGAACTGGTACTCGCAATGAGCTGCTCGCTTTCTCGTACAAACGTGCACCAACCAAAGCAGCACAAAGCTCGAGCCGTGGAATAGTGCAAGGCTTTATGGGAGCCACTCTGCTTTTTGCGAGCAGCAACCGTACTGAAACTTTACCACTTTTATTAATACTGCGAACATATAAACATGCACCATATGCGTGTTCCGATGCATCACAAAAAATATGAAAGTCAAAGACAGTATGAAAATCACAAACAACATGACGTGGAATTTGTAATTCATTTAGTTTCGGTAGTTCATTTAGTATTTTAATCCACTGATTAGTTATTTCCAGCGGCAGTTGTTCATCCCAAGAAAGTTTAAATAACCATAATTTTTGCAATATTATTTTCATACGAATGACAAATGGCGAAAGTAGCCCCCAAAGGATCAAAAATCTGAGCAATGACAGATAAAATTTCGCGCTTAGTGTTTTTGTGGTTCGACATCGTACTAGCGACTTGAAATTGTAGAACGTCAGTCTGTGTGCGCCACCATAAGCCAAGAGTTTTATTAAGCTCATCACCACCGATATTTACGCTAGATGATGATTGAAATGGCTTTTCTGAAGCTAGAACCGGTTCATTGGATTTCCACTTTCTAAGTGGCATACAAGCTGAAGAAAGAGCTTCTGTTACCTTATGTCGGATGGTAAATGCGTCGTCAAGTTGGTTCGCACCTGTCAGCAAGTCATCAACATAAAAGTCGTGTAAAATTATGCTGCTAATATTCTCGTCAGCACACTCTAAGGCTATTTGCTTTACGCACCTAGTCGCCAAGTAAGGGGCGCTAGCTGTACCATATGTTACAGTATTTAATTGATAAGCCTTTAGAGGGATACTTGTACCATCACGCCAAACAATTTGTTGTAGACACCTGTCATCGGGATGAACAAGTATCTGTCGGTACATTTTCTCAATGTCAGCGGAAATAACGTACTTGTACAAACGAAAACGAATTAAAATAGCTAAGAGATCGTCTTGTACCGTGGGTCCCACCATTTGAATGCTGTTTAAGGACACGCCAGAACTAGTCGGACTACTTGCATTAAAAACTACTCTTAATTTCGTGGTGATGCTATTTTCTCGTAAAATTCCATGATGAGGAATAAAATGTCCACAGAATTCTGTGGTTAAGTGAAGTTCAGACATATGTCCCAACGATATGTATTCTGACATAAATTCATTATACATTTTCTGATATAAAGGTTGTCGCTCATTACGTCGCTCTAATGAAAAAAGGCATTGTTTTGCACGATGTAATGAGTCACCTAAAACGTGTGGGGATTCCTTTAATGGTATACGTACACAGAATCGACCGTTTTCTAAACGCGTAGTATTTTTTATAAAATGTTCCTCACAAAGTTTTTCTTCCGCAGAGTAATTAGATGATTTTGGGCAAACCTCTTCAAGTTGCCAAAAACGCGTAAGCTGAGCTTGTATCTCGTGAAATTCATTTGTTGCATCACTGGACTGCACCTTTGCAAAATTACATTTATTTGATGATTTACGAACAGACGGAGGGCGTGAAAGATCACTGTTAATTGGGCCAGAAACTAGCCAACCCAGCCTCGTCTCGTAAAGAATGGGCTGTCCATCACCTAACTTAATTTTTTTAGAACCTAACAAGTCCCAAAACACGTCCGCCCCGATTATTAAATCGATGGCTGAAGGCGTATGAAAATTAGGGTCTGCTAAACAAATGTTAGAAGGAATTTTCACGTGATTTAAATTAATACTATTACTAGGAACGTTTTCTGCAATTGAGGGTAAAACAAAACAATCAATTTTCATAGAAAATGTGTCAGTTAAAGATTTAATTTGCACGGAACACCGTTTGCCTACGTGCGAAGATATGTTATTAATGCCGAGGACACATTTATTTATTTTATTATAGGACAGGTTTAATCTTTGTCTGACGTTCTCACTTATAAGACATGACGTACTGCCGCTGTCTAAAACAGCGCGAACTATGTGCTCACGGTTCTCACAGTCATACATTTTCACTAAGGCGGTTGACAGCAGTACATCGCCGCTGTTACCGCTTAATGCAGCGACACGCGCAGATAACGTTACCTTTTGTACATCGCTGGCGTTATTTTGCGTCGCGCTGCCAGCGCTTAAAGGCGTTGGTGCAGAGCATGCATTAGTTAAGCAGCCCGTTGTGTTTATGTCCGTAACTGATTTCTTAGTATCGCCTCTGTTTATATGTATCAACGTGCTATGTTTGCGCTTACAAACTTTACACCCGACCTTCTTACAATGGTTTGAATAGTGACCAGAATGTAAACAATTATAACAAACTTTATATTTAGATAATTCCTGTAGTCGTTCTTCGTTATTTAACGATAAAAACTGAGAACAGTTATTGAGGAAATGTTCACCATTACATTTAGGGCACAATTGTGCTGATGGCGTATGCTGTAACGACATCATACTTTTTAATTTTATATTATTCTTGTTAGAAGAGTGACCTTGAATAGTATTACGAGACAACTCCAACGTTTCAATTAAATCCGCACGACAACGTATAAATTCGAGAAAATTATCACATGATATATTTTTATTTTTGTCTAAGCGACCTTTGTATTCCTCCCATTCTCGAAAAGTTTTGGAATCTAATTTTTGAGTAATAATGTAAATAAGAAGTGTGTCCCAATGCTGTATTGGTTCACCAAGTGTGTTTAAAGCTCGCAAATTTTTATTTATGTTATCAATCAAACCTTTTAAAGTCACTGACGATTCCTTTGTAATTGTTTCAATGTTAAACAGTGATGAAATGTGATTATGTACTAGTAATCGTTTATTGTCGAATCTCTCACACAAGAGACTCCATGCGATTTCGTAGCCTTTCGCAGAAAAATCAATAGATCTTATTACTAGGCTAGCAGAACCTTCTAATGAAGATCTTAAATAATGAAACTTATTGATGGAATTGATCTCGTCATTGCCGTGAATGAGACTTGTGAAAGTATCTCGAAATTCTAACCAATTTTCGTACTTGCCACTAAATTTAGGTAATTGAATAGTAGGCAACCTAACACAATTATATTTGTTGCTGCCAATATTATGAGACGAAATTGATTTATTGTCACTTTCTTGATCTTTTTTATTAAAGTAGGATAGAATGTTTTGTGCTTTGGCACATTCACTGTAATATAGATTCTCAAAGTACATTCGCTCCTTTAATTGATTATCAATATCATCAGAAATGCACTCTATTTGCAACTGTACTTCATCATATTTATTATACAATAATTCCAGCTTACCAATGCGTAACTGTAACTCCGTTGTGTCAGAAGCAGTCATTTTGGAAATTTCTAACGGCTTTAAATAATTGCAGAATGCAGTCAACTAACCTTTATAACTGCTCCGTTTTTTGATTAAATCCTTTTCTTCGGTCATTGTGGGAAACGGAGTTTACAAATAACCTGGAACTTTGAATAATACTAAATTAAACAATGTTATAATGAACTGTGTTATAAATGTTATAAATACCTAAGTACCTTCACATAACACAATGGTATGTTGTATTCTAGCGAACAGAACTAACATCAACAAAGGTATAAAACAACAGTCTTATAACAACTTACAGGTCGTGTTACATTATTTAAACCCGTGTAATTTTTTATGAATTTAATGTATTACTTTTAGTAAATACTTAAGTTAATGGCTAAATGTAATTAAATTAAATTATATTCAAATATAATTACTGAATCAAACAAACACATGTGGGTATGCTTAAATTCTAGCCCAACAAAGTTATTTTGCAAAAAAAATAATACTACGGTACTGACCTTTGAATAACACAATTACACTAAATACAACCTGAATAAAAGAGTGATGGGTGAAGTAATTACGTTAAACTTAATACTGTGTTATCCCGAACCACGTTTCCATTCTTCACTATGGCACGCCGGCGCAGTTGTAATTAATTAAAATAATCTTCACTTTCTCACTTTAATAAAAATCAATTATTATGCTGATCTTCTCTTCTAATAATTATCCGACTCGATGGACCATGTATTGATTTTGACCAGGTTGTAAAAATGAAATTGATTTTTATAGTCAAATATACGTGTATTCAGTACAGAGGTGAAACGATGAAGTGACATTACAATAAAAAAAATAGTTAGTACAACAGAAACGCCTTTACAAACATTCTTGTGTGTTGGCGACAGAAAAAGTTACATTGCTAATTTATATTAAGCGGAATAATAGTAAATTAATTCTAAACACATATCATATATCTATGAACGAGGACTTGTAACTTGCTTACTATTACTTGATAACAAACCTTATTGTCTTAGCTATAACCTTTCCATAACATAAATAAATATAGTGATCAGACCTTCAAGACACTGAGAAGAAACATTTTAGGTCCCGGTAATCAATATTAAACGGTCAACTGAATATACAGTACTGGTAGAAGAAGTACCAGCTGTATGTCAATGATCTTAATAAATAGCCTCCTAACGTGTCTGCATACCACAGAAGGGAAAAATACCGCTCCACATATCCTTGTACTCACTTATTTCATAATAGAATATGTTGTGTTATTTTGTATATATTTGCAAGCTGCAGCATATCCACACTATTAGGTTTACGGGTTCTGAATGCATATGCCGATAATGAGGCGATGGTATTTGGAACAAGCACGCGAGCCATCTGGACGCGTCTCTGGTATTACATTCAAACCTGCTGCTTGTAGTTATGTTCCGGATATTTGGATATGGACAGCAGTCTATAGTAGACATATTAAGTTAGGTACTGATAACAATGTATTTCACAGTGATAATAATCTGTTCATTTTCTCAAATACGGTTTTATAAAGATTTTAGTTTCGTGTAGTTCACGTGTCATTTTTTTCTACATTTAGTCACGATTTGCCCAGATATTTGTGTTCAAACAATTTACCGACGTCACTGCCACAGCTTGAAGCAATAAACGACGATACCTACATTTCACGGAATGATGTACTAAGCACACCAACTTGTTCCGAAATACAAGCGTATGTAAACGACACGATCGTGAGAAGACACGTGATTACCCGCCGACGTCTGGAGCCGTCTCAAAGGAATATTACTTATTAAGTAAGAAGTAACTTTAAAACTTGGAAATTAATTATCTGCGAATGAATTTTCTCCGTTTTATGGACTTAATTGTTTTTGAATGTTGTTCAAAGTTTGTTTTCTTCTATTTAGCTTTAGTCAGTGTTTGAAGTTGAAACTTTTTGTTCGATAGGAGTTCGTTAACATCATTTTTGGTAGTTTCTTGTTTCACTAGGTCTAAATAATTTTCATATTTAGACGTTCCATTTTCATGTATATGAGGACATGGGTGAATTGTAGCAAGGAAATTGTTACTATTTCTTTTTCATAGAAACATACTTTTTTCATATTTTGAATTTTTTGCTATTATTAATTTTATACTTTGTTACGTAGGCTACCATATAGATTAAAAGAAACTACACACAATTTCATTATCATAATTAACAAGAATCATCTGATCATTCGCGACTAGAGCTACAAAGAAGTATAATTTACGATGCATAGACACAACTGTAGTTTGACTTAAAATATCATGTTTTAAAAACGTCTCGCAAACGTTAAAACTTGCACAAAGAGCGTGTTAAATGATGTGGCAGTAAATATGAAAGTCTCACTTAGAACTCCCCACTTGCGTCAGAAACTACTTGCACACGTTACTTCAACTGTCTGAATTCCCTAAATGCACATTCAACAGTTTTCACGTCATTTTCTTACCGAGTCACCAGCCTAACGAAGAGTCCTTAACTTTACACGTTACAAACGTAACTTGAAGAATTGTATTACGACATTATAACCCTTATGTATTTGTACTTTAAGGTGCACAGTGGCGGTTGTATAGTGATTGTATAAAAGAACTTCACGCTCTTTGCAGCTTCGCCGCGTTGAATCGTAACAAAAACATATTTGCGTCACTCTTGACTCAATTGTTTCTTTAAGAGATCTAGAGAGAGATAAGATCTATATTATACATCTTAGACTCATATATTAAATTAGCTACTTTTACGTATCAGGACGTTAATTTTACGATACAATGACTATGAACAAATTGTCACTATCAGACTGTCAGGTTTGAGTTTTAAGGGTTGTAATTGCACTAGAATCTGATCATAACTTCCTTCACTATCTATAATTATTGAGAGCATTGTGTCTGTATTAATTCAGCAGTGGATGGCGATGGGCTAATTTGATATGTATATCAGTTTGAAATATGAATTCTGTCAAATAATTAGTGACAAAATCCTATAACACGAATTACCTGCGATAGCGCACTTCGTTAACTACTTAACCCAGTTAGCGCTGGGAGACGGGTGTAAGTTTAATCATTACGTATCAGTGCTCAAGTGAAGAGCAACTTTAGTTGAGTTGAACTCGCCTCTAGAGAATACGAGACATGCAGCTTGGACGCACAAAGATATCACGTGTGATAAGCGGTGTGAAATTTGGTAAGCTTTATACTGCATTGTGCAGATAAATTAGAAATAATAAGTTACTGATTTTAACATTTGGTTTAAATGTTGTCAAGTTTCCGAAATTTTAACTTATTCAATATTCTGCTACAAAATCAAAAGTAATTTACTCAAATTAAGTTAACAACCAGTAGTTTTGAACATCATTATTTACCTAAAGACAGTCCTCAAAATCGCCAAAATCATCACCACTTACGTGTTTTAAGTGGAATAAACTCCCGAACTTTATTTTCACACTCATGGGCCGGACGTGATTTCTTTTAAACTCTAGCCAAATTAAAATTATTAATTTCAATTTTATTTATTTTCTTTTTTATTGCAGCCGTAAATCGTATTAGCCAAATTAATCTACTGCAACTAAACCCACCTCAATAGTGTTACAAGTACGAGGAAATACTCCTCGTACTTGTAAAAAAGTAAAGCTTCTCATGTAAATTATTTGATCTCGATTTTGATCGACTTGAAATATTCATGAAATATAGAGTAAACGTCTTCAATAAATTGACGGAAAGAAAGATCCAAAACTTTTTAGAAATATGATGCGCTATTATCGAACTTCGGCAACAAAAACACATTAGACGTAAATATACACGTGTTACAAATTTCATCAGAGTAACGTTAACAAGAATTCCCAACTATTTACATAATGATGAAAACGACCTACTTACTGAGCCGTTTACCTTCGCATGAAAAATTCACCCGAAGTTCCCGAGGTAACGTTAAGTTTTAATTCAATAACACGCCGATGAACTAGGCCAGCGAGTGTAATTTGTATGATTACATCCCTGGGCCGGACCGGGCCGGACCCGACCTGCCCCGGTCGTAAGCCGGGAGTTATGGGATCGCGGCGACTCGCCAACACTTACCGTTTAATTCGAGTACCCATTATGTCATGAGATTTGCATACATTGGTGAAAGTGTTTAAGATTGGACTCCGTAATCCCGCTGTAAGTCATTCGGTAAATGTTGACTTGGTGTTGGATGACTGCTGACTTAGGTTTGGTCTGAAGATTACAGCTGTTTACCAAATTTGTTTTCAGCGTGTTAATTTTTGTTAAATGTGCCTCTAAGAGAGACTCTAAATACAATAATATACCAAAGTTTATCGTAGTCTCCCTCGATCCTTCGTAAAAAGTTATTTTTCTATCCATTGGTTAAAAAGTAATTTTTATTCTGAAATTCGATTCTGAATTTTTATAAAAGGGATCTTATGTTTTTTTTGCAACTTGAGTACGTATTCGTACAATGTCATCATAATAAGGAAGCCGATGTCCAAAAGCAGGGAAAAAACAACACATTTTTATTTGCCTTCAGTATGATTTATTTATTTATTTATTTATACTTTCTGCAAATGAAGTACATTGCATAAGGCGGACTTAATGCCGTAGGCATTTTCTTCCAGTCGACCTTTGGGTGATGCAGAGATGCGTGTAGCAGGTGTAACAATAGATTTAGTAGTGTTGATTTCTAATTTGCGTATAAAATTTTATGTAGTACATAATGATATAAATACATATATACATACATATACACATATAAAAGGGAACACATACCTATATATATATATATATACACACACAAATACATACATATTCATACAATGATGAATAGGCAAGTAATCATTCTGATGACTCCGTCAACAAGTCTCCGTAAAGCTTGCGTACTCTAACCTTAAAGGTTTTTATTTAAGTTAAGACTTTAATTTTGTGGTTATTTGAATAACATTTTCCAAACCTATTAAAGAAAATTCATGTTCCTATTTCTACATAATATATTTGAGTATAACAGTTACAAAAGCAAAACATAAATAATATATCTATTACAACTAAATGTACAACATTTAATGTTTTCTAACTTGTAACTCTGGAACAAAAAACACGACGGTGACATCTAAAATAAAGGACTGAGGAACAATTAAGTCGACACCAAATTAGCAGACGCCTAACGAGAGCTCATAAAACTCAGACGAAAAAGCGCGCAGTCATCACGTCGCGACTTCACGTCACTGTCATAATGATCCCGGCCAGTAAATGATCCCGGGATAGCACACCCCTACAAAGCGTTTCGTGTAATTAATAACCAAATTAATTACGCTAATAAAGTACCGAACCAGTAACTACAGTACATTTTGTTATTTAACTAATAACCAATATGAAACGGTAATGACCGAGCACGTAATTGTGTTTAGTGTCCCGTCTTTGCTTCCGCGAACTCACAGTGAACAGCTCGAGGACAAAATTTAGGGAAATTAATTAAAATATGTGATTAAATGACGGTAATAACTTAATTGACTATAAGGTTGTCCATATCACATATGGCTTTGTTTATATGCCAAGTTCACAATCAATCGGTCACACAATTTACATTATTGGATCTAAGGAACGCTATGGCGTATATCTCAAAATCTCTTTATTATATTACTCTTCTACTTATCTCTTACTCAGAATAGTAAGTTAAAACACAAGTTGCAAGCATAGAGTTAACAGCATCTATTATTAGAAATTTACTCTTTTGTGTGCCTGAACTCATTTTAATGTTAAGTTCTTTATATCTTTAACTCAGTTAATATGTAGGCTTGTTATTGTTTGCTAACTCTTCTCGTTCAGAGAGCGACGTTGTTCGAACTTTGATTCGTTACGACTTTGTTGTACGTGTATTCCTTTTGATTTAAGAATTACCATTTGAATTTTGATGTTGAAAGTTAAATTGACTTCTGTAAAGTACAAAGTTTACTAATCTTTTTTAAGTTTATGTACTTTGTTTCTCTATAACAAGAAAATGTTTTAAAGCGGTAAACTATCTGAATTCTTGGATTTTATATTGCAAAATTACGTCGGCACCAAATCGGCAGATGTATCGTACTTTCCAATTGTGGAGTACTATTAACGATTGAAAACTGCTACGTACAGCGCAAGTAACGAAGCAGGATCCTATACGCCTCGTCGGCGAACTCTTTCACAATTGGCTTGTGAACCCTACCTCTCGAGAATGGTATTACGCATTAGTGATGTAAACTCAACAAAAATGTACGTCATGTAATTTACCGCTCTATTTAGTTTGTAAAGAGCACATCGGTTTAAGTGAATTCAGGCGCAGGCAGGCGCTCGATTGAACACGATGGAGATACGCGATGGACGATGTGATGTAGCGTTTAGGGGAAATGTTATGCGAAAAACATTACGAATATCTTATTCCGTATCAGTAATAATAAAATTATAACATTAATGTAATATTTTTTAATTAAAAAGGAGACATGTATTCAGTACAACAATTTTACCAAGTAGGTGTAAATTTATAGATAGATAGAGCTATATATAATTTTATATATAACTTTGTTTAGCGATATGGCTACGAGTATGATGACACTGCACGGCACGGCACGGATACATTACAGGAGTCAATTTTAGTTTATTATATGAATTTACTTCTTACAAAAAAATCTCAAAAGTGCAAATTATGAAGTACTAGATAACACATAGGCTTTCAAAAAATACATTAATTTTGGTCAATATGGTATTTAAGATATTTTATGGAAAGTATAATCGTCTTCTTACCTTCACCCAATTTTATTTGTGCTTTAAGCCTGTCTAGAGTCGACCCTCCATGGGAACGCTACAGTTGTCATACAGGGAAAAAAATGTGTATAAGAAATGGTCACTAACTGAAAGTCAGGTTGACTCTTCAACGAATACCTGATCAACCAGATTTACAAAAGAATACAGTAAAGGTAGTAATAAGCCGTATTAGATATTCTCGTCTTTTAATTATAGGCACCATTTGCACAGGTTTTTGATTACCCAGTAACTTCAGGAAACTAGTACATAAGTTGTTCCTATTGACTTATTTTTTACACGTCGTTGGTCACAGTAGTTTATAAATAAACTACACTTAGTTCAGTCACGTTAATAGAATATTTATATATGGTACTTTTTCATATGCTATTTCTTACTTTCCAAAACATGAAACTTCACCAAGGAATTTATATATTTTTTCTTACAAAAAGGGTTGTTATAGTTTTCTTTTTTCTGGGATTTTACAAACCTTATTCTTCTATTGATAAAAGATATTGTAGAATCTTTTCAAGGACTCAAGCCATGAATACGTTAAAAAAAACTCCTACTAAAGTTTTCAAATAACGCGTCAAGTTGATGTTTATCGCAAGCCATAGCTCATAAGTCGTTACACATACGGCATCTGTGTGTCACTGTGCTGGCGTGTTCGGTGAGCTCATAACACAAAAACAACAAGTTCCAAGTATCAACAATAACTCCTCGCTCACATACGAATAAACGAGACTACCAAGTGTGGAGTTAAGTGGTGGGCGGTGCGCGTTGAGGCCAAAATATTGCTCGTACTACTCCTATACGGGGTAACGCCTGGCTAGTGATTTGTTACACTCGCTTATTAAAACATCACTTGAAACTATAAAAAAAGATTTAGATCTACTTTTCCTTTTTCACATTCACATTGCACACCATGCAGAAATGAGGAGGGCGAAACAAAATAAGAGCATATAGTCTATTAGTAAACGTCTCGTCTATGGATTCTTTTCATTTGCTTCAACGATGAGAATATGATATTTGAACTAGGACTACTACCAGAAAATTAATTGAGTTTTTATTTATTATGTTTAGAGACGAGGTTTGTCTACTATTTGTGCTTCTTAAAGCTTTCCTTCGTAATTATTGTGCAGATGTTTTGTAATGACTATTATTACATTTTCAACATAGCGGTAGATACGTAGGTGATGTATGGAGCGAGTTGTGTAAGCAGACGGGGTTTTGTAGTAACAGACATACCGAACGTGGCTCCGCTGTTACCACATGCTTCTATACAGTTTTTGTTTTTTAAAGGACTACTCCCGTATTAAGAATAAATCCTGTGTCGCGTGAGACTTAACAATTATACATTCAATCGACACAAAAAACACCTACATACAGAACACCGATTTGTGGTTCACACAAAGTGTTGACCCAGGTGGGGTTTGAATCTAAAATACTAGGCGCAATCGAAAACTACGTGGAAATCGCTGAAATCACTACGCTATCTGTGCAATAAAATTAAGAGCCAATCAATCAACCTATCGCTGTCCACTGCTGAACAAAGGTCTTCCCTAAGGAACGCCAACGGTCCCGATCTTGGGCAATTCGCATCCATCCGTGGCCAGCCACCTTCTTCAAGTCGTCGGTCCATCGCGCCGCAGGGCGCCCTACACTACATTTGCCCAACGTGGTATCCACTCTAGTACACTTCGGCTTCAGCGACCATCGGTTCGTCTAGAGACATGGCCGGCATCGTTAACTTTACAATTCATTTTAAATGTAAAAATTCAAATTCGAAAATTGAATGAAAAAACAAAACTTTCTGCATAAAAAAAACCCTTCGATGTACAAACATACTTTCACAGTAATCGATCAAGCGATATCGATGCTTACCGATCTCATGATGTGTAATATATATACAGCGGACGTCCATATTGTAAGGTCTTATCTTTCCATCCTATACATTATGATGAACCGTCGCAGACATTTTCGATTACAAGCTGATACTTAAGCTAATGTTGAATGATTACTGTTTACAAACATTAAGATTTGTTACAGGATCCTGCTCACTGCAATTTGATATGGAAACCATCCTGTTACTGTTACATTAAATGTCCATGTTTCATCAGTCTTTTGGTGCCCTGTTGCAGGTGACGAGCCAGATCCTAAGCGATATCGATTTTCACTGGAAAGATTTAGTAGAGCTTAAACTACCTGTAACTATTGTTCATATCAGAAACCGGAATCCACAGCTTGACGTGACTGGATTGACCTGGCCAAAATTATTGAATATTGTAATATGTTCACTTACTCGGTTTCCACTTAGTCTCGATCCCCTCCACAAAAAGATCACGTAGCCTCTCAATGTACAGGATGGGCCAAGAATTCATTAACATTTTAATCTAACATCCCGCGCAAAACAAATGTTGCACGCGGCACGAGGAGTGGTCTGACCACTACCTCGTTTCTCGGAAATTTTGTCGCAATGCATCACTTCATGGGGCCGCAGCGTGCTTACTATATCAAACAATTTTATTTAAACAATAGCTTGCCTATTACTGTGAGACGATTATTTCACGTTGAATACGATTTATTCGACTTAAATCGGTGTCCTCTAATAAAGATCGATTGATCGTAGGTTATTATAGTTTAAATTTAATCAGGATATGATGATATTATTCAAGGCACAAAATACAGTTGTAGTTACGATATCTACTGAGATTCTGGGTGTGCAGTGAAGCGGCACTATCCGTCGTAAACAAGGTACCGCGAGGGTTGTACAGTTTATGCATGAGCTCCTCATCTAATCCTATTTTACATTATTCTTATAGATATACTTAGTCTGGCCATAAATACTGTTACACTTAATTATAAAAAAATATTACATTTGAATTTCGAATCTGTCATTTTTATACGATTGTTCATTGTGTTTTCTCATTTTGGCGCCAATACATTGTAAAATATTTTGCGATATTAAAATGGTGTGGGGTGATAAAGAGAACCGAATCGCTGTGATAGCATTACACAAAGTAGGTATGGAGCCAAATGCAATTTTTAAAACTCTCCATACACTTGGTATTAGTAAAATGTTTGTGTACCGGGCTATTAATAGGTACAATGAGACCTCCTCTGTTTGTGACAGAAAAAGATCTGGCCGTCCACGTAGTGTTCGTACGAAAAAGGTGGTCAAAGCAGTAAGGGAAAGAATTCGAAGAAATCCTGTCCGAAAGCAAAAGATTTTATCTCGGGAAATGAAGATAGCACCTAGAACCATGTCGCGTATTTTAAAAGATGACTTAGGACTTGCAGCCTATAAGAGACGCACTGGCCATTTCTTAACTGATAATTTAAAGAAGAATAGGGTGGTAAAATCGAAACAACTACTGAAGCGGTACGCAAAGGGAGGTCACAGAAAAATTTTGTTTACGGATGAGAAAATTTTTACAATTGAGCAACATTTTAACAAACAAAATGACCGTATTTATGCTCAAAGCTCTAAGGAAGCTTCCCAATTAGTCGACAGAGTGCAACGTGGACATTATCCGACTTCAGTGATGGTTTGGTGGGGTGTTAGCTATGAAGGAGTGACTGAGCCATATTTTTGTGAAAAAGGTATCAAAACATCGGCACAAGTGTATCAAGATACCATTCTTGAGAAGGTAGTTAAGCCCCTTAACATCACCATGTTCAATAACCAAGTATGGTCCTTCCAGCAAGACTCGGCGCCGGGTCATAAAGCTCGGTCCACGCAGTCTTGGTTGGAATCGAACGTTTCGGACTTCATCAGAGCTGAAGACTGGCCGTCGTCTAGTCCCGATCTTAATCCGCTGGATTATGATTTGTGGTCAGTTTTAGAGAGTACAGCTTGCTCTAAACGCCATGATAATTTGGAGTCCCTAAAACAATCTATACGATTGGCAGTGAAGAATTTTCCCATGGAAAGAGTGCGTGCTTCTATTGATAACTGGCCTCATCGTTTAAAGGACTGTATTGCAGCCAATGGAGACCACTTCGAATAAGCTTTTTATATTTTTAATTGTTTTATATTTATGTATTAAACTGACACACTGTAAAAGTAATAAATGTTATTTGCAGTTAACAATTTTCTTTTTTCTTTATTACAATATTTATGGCAAGACTAGGTATAATAACGATTTATAGTTTTAGCCACATCAAGTAACTTGAAAAGAAAAAATATCATCATATCACATTTACCGAAGAAGTCTTCAGAGCTTACTAGACTAGTGAGATAAGAAACTTAGAACAGTTTGTAAAAGAAAAGTATAAAACTTCTTTCAATCTCTTCAATGTCAGCAAAAGACTGCATGAATCACGTAACGGTTTCAGCGGTCACCTCATCGTTTTTACTATGTTGAGTTTTGAGGGTTCAAACCCCGCGTGGGACAACGCTTTGTGTGATCCACAAATTGTTGTTCTGAGTCTTGGTGTCCTTTGTGTCCGTTTCATGTATGTTTGTAGAGTCCTACGTGATACAGGAATTATGCTTACGGTGGGAGGCGCCTTTAAAAAAAGATCAGTTTTCTATTAATATATTGCTATAGTTAGTAACCAGTTGCTTAAAATAATGGTGAAAATTCACTATTACAGCTGTCATTATTAACAAAAACAAAAATATTTATCTACAGTAGTCCTAAATCTGTTTTTAGTTTCGAGTAGTTTATATACAGAGATAATTTAGAAATAAAATATATATTATAAAAGCATTTTGTAGATATTTCTGTCACTTATTACGAGCAGAGCGCAGACGGGAAACTTCTGCAACAAATCTTACATTTCTTTGAATAAAATATAAATCTTAGTTTTGCAACTACCAACAAAAAAGAATGAGCTAAATCTAAGTTGGAAGAAATCGGAGATTCTTGGAGGAAAACAGAAAATTCACTGTATGTACTGCAGTTTCACTTACAACTTACAACGATGAAATAGATAATAAAGAAAACTAATCATATTATTGATGTCAATTAGATAATCTAATACTATTAAAATTTTTACATTATAAAATAATGGCCGTTGCATGGAATTTTAAATTTAAATGAAAATTTCTGTAGAAAGAAAGAAAATAACTCAGATCTGCAACTTAGAAAAGTGTTCTTGAAATTTATTGAACTTTTTAATCAATCACAAAAGGTGGTTTAATTATTTTTTTTGCATGTTTAGCTAGCACTTATCTGATGGCAATGTCATCTGGCACAATCAAAATTTATGTATTGTCATGTACAGGTTCAAATATTTTCGCAAATAAAACTGCAATGATAAAGGGTAACGTAGGTTTATCACATCTCTAGATTATCACTGACTGTAGTAATTTTGTTGGGTTTCCGGATAACTTTAGCCGGTTTTTACGAGTTTTAACACATTTTTGGTAATTTTCATGCAAGAACATAATTGCTTTTCATCAATCCACAACCTATGGTATACTAACGAATATCATGGGTAGACAGAATGTCATCAAGTAGATCCATAAAATCGGGATTAATAGATCGCAATATCATCAAATTTTGTTTATAAATTTACCAGAATAAAATGAAATTCCCTCTCTTTTCTAATACACAAAAATCCAGGTAATTATTCTCAGCTAATCGTTAAATTTGTTAACGTAATATTGATATAATGTTATCATTGTCATCGCACAATTATTAAAATTTAAATCGTGTATATTAAATTCTCGTGTCACAATGTTAGTTACCTTACTCCTCCGAAACGGCTTAATCGATTTTTACCAAATTTTATAGGTATATTCAGTAGGTCTGAGAATCAGCTACTATCTATTTTTCACACCCCTAAGTTATAAGGGTTGTTCTAGAAAAAATTTATATGGCAAAATAAAGTTTGCCGGGTCAGCTAGTATTAAAATAATATTTTTGAATTTCAAACATTTTTTTTTAATTTCATCAAAATATAATGCTGATAAATGTAAAGTTCTACAAACGACATTGTAAAAGTAAGTATATAGAAGCCATAATAAAAGGTAATGTTCAAATAATAATAAAAAACTCTTAAGTTTGATTAATTGAAAAAGAAAAAACACAAGTCAACATTGTAAAATCCTTCGAATAACATTTGCATCTCTTCTAAAGCCATTCAGTCATAATCCGGCTAAAATTATTTGTTTCTTGTTATTCTACGGCATTATTTTCTTTCTCTTCCTTATTTTCTTAAAAGTATGTTCTTAATATTAACGTGTTAGATCGAAACTCACATGAACTAATTACAATCACTAAGTGTTAAGATCTTGATTTAGAGTATCATGGATAACACAAACAAATTGAATGCAAGACGTTAATGGAGAGATATAAATACGAGTATATCTGCAGGATGTCAGATCCTTGCACTAGATATTCGGATAATTTATGTAATTAAGATGTATCGCAGATCGCAGCTGCAATCTAAATCGTGTCTTGTGTCTAAGGAGGACTCTGATTGGATTTAGATATTAATACGGTCAAGATGGATGAAGTAGATTGAAATATGCAGTTGAGTTATGATCTTATACGTCGCTGAGACCAATGGTCTAAACTTACATCAAAGAAATTTATTAGCTTCGTGTGAAATACATAACAATTCTGTTTAAAAAAAAAGTCTTTGCCTTCTATGATGACCTGTTTACTTGATAGGTTAAAATTTAGTATCTTTGTATGTAATGTACTCAACCGTATTGTTGATATAATGAAATGGATCATGCAATAAAACTGTTTAGGAAACAGAAAAAATAGATCGTATATTTCTTTGAAGTCATATTTTACTCATATTATATTTTACAACAATTTTCAGTGCAAAAAAAGTTTGCCTACCCAACACACTACAATGAATCAATTTTACAATAAAGCTTGCGTTCTCAAATACCAACATGTATACATATTTTATTCTTTTAAAATCACAATAAATTGTTATTGTCATATTATATTATATATCGGATTGAAATCAAGTTTCTTGATATCGCCTTCTAAATACGTATATTATGGTCAAACATTATCATTATCAACATCATCTCACCCGAAAGAAGTCTACTGCTGATCAAAAAAAAAATGTTTTTATAAACAGCTACGTGTTGATGATTGATTGATAAAAGCAGTCAACGTATTCGAGTGAAAATTATGAATAATCAAATGTTTCTTAACTTTACTTGTAACCACATTGCAATAAGTTTATGCTAAACATGATATCGCAATAAAAATTTAAGAACTAAAGTTAATAAAAAAGTTTCCAAGGATTTAAAAACCATTATGTCATCATTAAAATTATAGTGTCGTACTGTGAGCCTTTGTTATCAAACAAAGTCGTAGGTATCAGCTAGTCAATTATAGTACTAAAAAAATATTGCATGTCATATGAGCATTATTTTTTATACAGTATATCTATATTGTTTGCACAGATAAAATTACTAAAACTCCACCCAACTAGTCATTAATGACTACATTCAACATTTACATTGTCGTCATAACAAGTCATATTACAAATTGGTCTGGTATATATTGGTAAAGTAGTATGCAAATAATGGGAAGTGACGTATAGAGAGGAAAATGCACGTTTATAATGCGTCTGAAACCAGTGCACCTGTGGCTATACTGCGTGAAACGGATACATTCGATTTTAATTGTAGTAATACGATTGTGTACTTATAACGTTATTCTGTATTGGTCTCAACAAAAATACATGACATATATACAGAGACGCATACATACACGCATTATTCCTTCGTATATGATGTACTTAAAATGTTTTGCGCTTTCTGAAAATACGTCTTCACAATATGGTCATCTATTTCATGAGACGGCCACAACAGATGCAGGAAAATGAGATCAGAAATAGGTACAATGCTCTCTAAAGTGCATCTTCTTTATTATATAAAACCATGCTTGCGTTTACCGCATTCAATATAAAATAAATCTCTTTTATGGCATGAGCGGACAAACAAGCAGACATGCAGCTTAATGTACTATGTCCTTCTAAAATATTTTTTTTACAGCTACCATTATTTAGATCTAGAAACACCTTTACAATCTGCGTGTACAGTGCTTGGAGCTATAAGTTTCGTTCTGCCCGTTTCTTGAATAACTGAGCTCTAATCAAGTTACAGAAAGTACACGGTGGTTAGCTAACAAGTTTGCCACTTTTCTACTACGCGTATATTATTAATGATATTTATAATATTTTCATGTAAGTAATATTTTTTTATTCATTAATGCTTTTAATAATACCAATTCCAATATACATAAATAGTAAATAGTGTTGATGTGTAGCTTTGAGTTTTATAATTTTACAAGATACCATGTATTTAATTTACATTTTCGTAAATATCAAAAACATTTACGACCGGTGTATAGCCAGTAACATTGAGAAAAGTAATAATAATAACAACTGAACTAAGTAAAATTTTGAAAATAATTTACAATAAGTACAATGCAAAAAGGCAATGAAATTTTTGACCCTAGACAAATGCTACACTTGTCTTAGTATCTGTTAATAATTTATGAAATAATTGCACAAATTAAAATGACAAATTAATGTTTGATTTGTAGTATTCTGGAAGCTCTTACCTTCACTCTTATACTACAAAATTCAAAAATCACTAACGTCGTCCAGATCAGAGCAATAGATAAACTTACAGCGTGGACTCTAAACTATAATTTCTGAAGAGATAGAAAACAATGTACAAATTAAACTATCTCAACTAACCTCAGTTGGCAGATCACGTAATGTTCAAAGAAATGTTAAATAGATTACTTAAAATATTAAACTAGAAAGTAAGTAAGTAAAGAAATTACTTAAGATAGAGCCGAATTGAAGTAGAAAACATAATGCTACGTCGATCCTAAAAACATATATTATCTAGGAGTTTATTATTTTTAAATTTTCTACCATAAGCCTATTTTATGAAACATTTTGAATTCGCAGTGAGAGCAGTGAATCTCTATTTAAACATAACTGAAACAGAAAAAATAATTGTATTAAGTGCCACATTTGTACTTTAAAATTTTACATTCTGTCTCAATATTTTTCATAACTTAATGTGCACTTGTAGAATAATTTTAATAATAAGAAGTTAATTATGATACTTAAATAACACCGGCGTTATTTCTTTGATGGTGTTTATTTAGTTCGTTCTCTAAAATATCCTCAATTACATTTGAAAGATCTCGCACTTCACTTAACATTTCATATATTTTTAATCGATTTTCTCCACTTACTCGTATTAACCTTAGTGAAAACTTTGTAATAAAGTTTCTAATTTAAGTAATACAGAAGAAAACATGTTCAGTTTTTTTTTAAAACAGTACGCTTACATAAAGATTTATCCATCGTAATATGTTTGATCTGCCGCCATCTAATCTTCATGTGTAATTTTATTTCAATTTATCACTATTGTTTTCTAATGCCCTGGCTATTCTGAAGAAAACTCTAAAAGTAATGTACAGATGTCGATCATGGTGTATACACTTGTTATATTGTTACTTACTTATGGCTAACGTACAAGGGTCCTACTCTCATTTATCGTGTATACAAAACAATGTGTGCCATTAAAAATAATCATGTATTTTGGCAAGGTTGGGCTATGAGCCGTGCGACACACCCCAGCGCCAGTCAAACTGTTATAGCTTTCTTTTAGATATAAGTTGTACAACCTCACCGCGACTATTATGCTTTTTGGCAGCAATACAACTCGCTGAATATATTAAGATATTCCAATTAGTGAAATATAGCTCGTGAACTATTTGCTACGCGTGTAATGTTTTGTAAAACATTTTGGACCATATATAAAGTTTTGACTGTTATGGTACTTGCTTCTAACATTTTGTTCTAGTAGTGAGTTTTGTTTGATACACTAGACAAAGTGTTGCAATGAATTGTATCCTGGCATTGGATCTTGACGCATATATTTGGAGAATTTTAACCTTACTTATTGTCAGTAGAATAAAATTATGTGTAATTGTGTCAGTCGGCAAAGGATAAGTAGTGTTGAAAAATATTTGTTTACAGCGAAGCTTTAAAAGTTGCCTTAATTTAAGTACTTGACCGATACTAAACATGACAGGAAGCTAATAAAAACTGTAAGCAACAAGAGCAATTTCGAACTTCGTGCCATAAGATAGCAGTTAAATGAAATATTTTTAGCGATAATTTTATGTTTCGGGTAACACTAAAAGATTGTTTGTAATAAATTTACAAATTTAATGTTATACGAAGCATTTTATTGATTATTCGTTTATTCGTAGACATTTATCCATCGTAAATTACAGGGAGGGGTGGCGAGCGCTTAATGTACCAAGTCTTAAGGTGATTTACAGGCTGATACTGGCTCGAATCTCTTCACGATCGGAAGCTGTATCTATGTCTGTGTTGGTCTCAGTGTACGGCGCTGGCTCACGAAATAGGCAAGTTTCCAAACGCTATCGACTTATCGGGGTTAGTCCGTGATGTAGTAATGAGTTTTAGACCAACCTAAATTGTTTGTTGTTTGCATCATAGCTCGGAGGTATTTTAGTTTCAGAAGGACAGTAAACTGTAATGTATGGTTAGAAGTTATGGCCATTTAAAGTTAGAAGGTTCTTATTGTCCTACAAATTTGGTGAGAAGCATGGAATTCAGGCATAGGTAATATTAAGAATTTTTATTCTTAAAATTTTAATATGTTATATAAAAAAAATCGCACAATGGGAATTTTTAAACCATGATGCTAATTAGCAAAGTAAATAATAACAAATAACATGAATAGTTAATTGTTTGAAGGAATAATAATTAAGGTTATTAATATGTTCATTTTACTTTTTTAAATACACAGACAAAACGACACAGTAGTCATTTAAAAGTAATACTAGTACGCAATATTATGTTAAATTCTGATACATAACGACACATAATGACTATAAATGCTTTCGATATTTTCGGGTGCAAGTAACCAAAACATTTTATCAGCCATTGAAAGACTTATTTCTCAATCAACCATAAGCCAATGACTGCCAAAATGTTCAGAATGAATTGCTTTGTAGCTCTTGTCGGCACTAAAGCCTCAGACGATAGTTCAAGCTTTCAATGCTGTGACAAATGACCTGCGACGGCCATCAATTCAATGCCAATGACTCGCAAAAAGCCTTCACTTAAAAATAAAAGTAAATAGGTGCTATCCAAATGATTTTCGTCTTGATACGGATGAACAGACGAAATAAGAAAACTTACCAAGGTTTGAAAGTAAACTGGAAATGTTTATAGAAGTAAAAAAATAGATTAATAATCACATCACAGTCATATCAATAGCCTTTAGCAATCTACTACTGCACGTTGGCACTTATTATTGCGGCAGACATAAAATTAAAAGATTAAATTTAAAAATATACTCATGAATCTTCTAAATCTCTCTACTTGAATAGTTTCAATCTAAATTAACTACTCGTAGTCTTGTGGTAAAACAAGTATAATTAGCAAGGACTGTCTCTTGTTGTCAGCAGTTATAAATCTGCGAAGCTTAGTTATCAGAATTCACCGATACGCGACTACGTCCACGTCACGGTTTCAGTCTTCTACACTGTCACTTTACTTTAGTTCCATGAATAACGCTATTTTAGAAGCAGCTTAGTTTAAAATTTAGCTACACATAATGGATTGTTTTTAGTTACAGATATTTAATTGTTAGTCCTAGTCATGGTGTTATATTATTGGATTTAATTGCTCAAAAATTGATTCAACAGAAAAAGGACTAGAAAAATAAAGTACAGGAAACGAAACAAAACGAAAAATTAACATAACTGAAGTAACGAAGACTATGATATGACTGGAATCACAACGAATCTTGTCTTCGAAAATGTTGGCAACCGGCAAAATATGGAATTGGCATTTGGTTAAATATAAATTTTAGATGCCATTATTGAAGAGAAAATTTAAATATCAGTGAACATTTATATTGAGACATCATAGAATGTGCTATAAAGTAGTTTATATTAAAATTATTGATAACATATTACTGAAACTCGATGTCATTCAACAGAAAGCTTCGCTACAAGAATAGCGTTCCATTGAATGATGTGAATCAAATCGTTTATTCTTAAGTTTTTTAAACAGTCTAATACTAATTTTGATTTAGTGGATTAACTTAAGGCCATTAAGTTACTGAGATCCTAAATCATAATTTTAGAGGTTGCTTGGAAGTAATTAAAAGACGCTGTGTGATAACTCGGTTATCGATGAAAAATCTGATGATGATATGAAGAGATTGGCACACATCAAAAACCACTAATGTTCACCTTGTAAGACCCCTTCTATACCACAATAAAATTGTAAACATTATTGCCTTAGAGATAAAAAGACTGCAATTAAAGCTTATTGTGTAATATTTGTTGTAAATTCTCAAACCTTTACAACAGAAAATTGTCAAACAAAACATGGCACAAAGTCCAAAGGGTTACAATCACTTACCCGATGTGTTCCCTGTACAGTTGGTCAATCGGATGGCTCTCTAGGGCATTACTGGCCGAAGCCTCCTACCCTTTATTGATCCCCAACAAGAGGCCTGATTACCTCGAACAGAAAAACTTGAAGCTAACACAAATATCCCTTAGCGGCTCACCTACCCTTTTCGCTGATAACTTATCAGCTTATCGTCAAGGGCGGTACACCTTTTTGATTTTAGACTGAGGGAGTAGATCTACGTACATGTTATGTTTATTGGTATAGAACCCTAACTTTATACACAATTACATCTTTTCAAAGTACATTAGGATAAACGTAAATAAAAAATATACTGAATCATGATTAATTCAATTCTTAAAAATAAAAGATTTTGGAGCAGATATATAGGTATATAGATTATTTTGACTTTTAAGTGTAGGCCTTTCAACCACTAGAAGTTTTATGGGTTTACACACTTAACCTGTTCTAGTTATTGGTTTTTTTAAATATTTTTATCAGTAGATATAGGAAAACATATCACAGTATTTTGATATGGCCAGTAACAAAATAAGTATAATTAAAAAAAAATATTAGAAAAATATACTAAACATATTTTTATTTAGAGTTCCCATCACAAAGATTAAAAATGGTAATGACATGCTCCTAGCAGATTTCGGTTACGGTGGTCAGTCTCAACGAAGACCAACCAACCAACCGTTGTGGTACAAAAATCTTAGTACACTATTGAAATTGTGAGCAATAAAGTCAAAACTGCTCTGAACTACTAGTATTAGAAGTGGCACAACTCCTCGGATTATTTTTACACGGACTTCAATTTAGGGCCGTTAATTTTGTGTAAGATCCTTTTAAATAAGAGATAGCCTTGATACTTTGTAATAAGGTTCATTTAAGATTATCACGATCGACGTACAGTCGGTAACAAAGCGTTGACAAACGAGCGGCGTGCTCATATCGTTAGCTCGTAATGGGTGTTGGCAAGGAGACAAGAGAAATGTGTAGCGTTATGAGAATTACAGTAGTGAACCTCTAGACAAGATAATCGATATAGTGCACGACTGTACGACGTACGAACAGAGATTAGGCATTGCTGCCCACGTATATTGCTTGCGATTATACTGAGTGCCTACTATCGCCAATTTGTCTTAAAAAAAATACACTCTCTTTACTTTCATTTTCTAAACCTTTAATGGACGACTTTAACACGACAATATCCACTTAGCGATCATCTTAAATATCCACAAGAATTGTAATAAGAGTTCTGAAATAGACAGAGTAGACAATAACGGGCAGCCGGTCTCCTATAACACTTTTCACTTTCCTTCTTTTACTCTTTAAATATAACATTTCTACTCGTATGACATACTCAGCTCTATGTTCACTAAAAAAAGTGACATGCTGTGTGCATTGATGACACTGTCTAACTGTAGTCATCTGTTGAAGAGCTGTCGAATTGGAGAATTGGTTACAGTTTTGCTCTTTAACAGTAATGTAATTACGAACGAAAGCAAATATGAGTAGAACAAATTTTTACACTTTGACAGAAATTATATATTTTGATTTATATTCCAAGCTGTACGAGACTGATCGATTGAAGCCACTACTGTACTGAGTATGGTCAAATCATATCTAAATAAAAACTTTCACTTGACTACCCTCTGTTTCAATACTTAATGTTTTGCATCATCTTCGTTAGTTTGCTCGATGTTGCGGTTATTTTTCATTTTCATATTTTATCACTAATTTATGATATCATCATTAACTTTATTTTTATATTTTACAGAATGGATCCTATTTTTCTTAGAATGGGTGAATGTAATATATACCTGCACATAAAGCGAAACGAAACCGAACTGTAATTAATCAAGAAGGTACCTAGAGAAAAGGTTTACATACAAACATACATATGTACGTAATAGTATGTACTTCTTTATATAGTTTTCATTCCTTACTAAACTGCAACAATAATGTATAAGTTTATTCATAAATTTATTATTATATAATGCAATGATTATCAGAGCAATCTGGTTTTAGACATTAAACTCGTTTTATGTTACTTTGAAACTGAATGTGTATAGCGAGACTTGTATGTTCATATAAATCAAAAAACACTTTCGCCTAAAAAAATAAAGAGGTTATCTAATAATGAACTGAGCTAAAATATTGCTGAACGTACAAACTTTAATCGAGCGATGATCACTGTTTTAATTAAAGCATAGCGATGTCTTCAAAGATATCCTCCATAAGTTTTTTTGTAAAGTTTTACAATTAAAAGTAAAAAAGAGTGAGAACAGCAGCAGTGAAGTTCACAGACAATTAATTCTCAGAGAGACCACTCTTGTAGAAATATGATCATTAAAAGAGTTTAATTATTTTACGCTGATCAAGGAATTCACTTAATTAAAAATAATTTGAAGCCACTAAGTCTTAGTTTGCAATAAAGAGGCTGGATCCCTTTAATCCTCCTTCGTATTCTAAGGAGGCGAATTCAAAAGGGCTTAGCTAGAATGCTAGAGTAATACAATTAAGTTTACCAGCACTTTTAGGCAATGTGGAGAATTGTTTTATGTATAACATGTATAGTTTTACTAAACTTCTCATGAAGGTAGACTCCATGCGTGGTGTTCTGATGTCACCGTGACATTAAGCTGTGCTATCATTTTGATATCCACGTGAATTAAATATTGTCTAAAACAAAACTAGTTGTCCTTAATTCTTAATGTCCACCGTTTTATTGTTTATAAAGTCACAGGAACCGGTTTTGGTGCGAGAATATTTCAAACAAAAAAGAAAGAAAACCTGTGATATATAAATATCATCAATGAACACAAATGCAAAGAAGATGACTCCATAGTTTCCTGGGTCCAGGTGTTAATTCAATCATACGTATTTGGTTTTACATTTAGCTATCCAGGAATAAAGTTATGTGAACTTGTATCACAAAAGTGAAGTCATATTGTAATGTTCCAGTTTTTTTGATGTTCTTTACGAAACTTTCGATTGTGTAATATTTTCATGCATCGAGTGAATATAGAGAGTCTCCATGTATAACGTATTAAAAATCTAACACGTCTGGCAGACTCTAGACAGTCGATACAGTCGAAGACAAGACCTTAGGTGTATTTGTTAAGGCGCATGACAATCCTTCATGATAGTTTTCGTAAAAATATTTTTTATTTGAAAAATGATCATAATTAAAAATATATTCAAAGTGGCAAAGATTACTTGATTCTCCATGAATCGTTTTCACCAAACAATTGTGAAGCGTTAAACACTTGATTTTCACACACATTCTTAGATTTTACCAATTTAATCCCATTGATAACTAAAACTTCAAGATATGTTGTATTCATTCGACGTTTGATTACATACATAATTTGTTTTAACTTTTCTCACTTCCTAGATAGAAAAAGTACTATATTATGTGACTATATTTAGAAAAAAGCTTACTCTTACTAACAGTGACATAGTAAAGGTCATCGTGAGACACTCATACTGAGGTACCTTAGAGCCCAGATTGACCGAAATGATTCCACGACCTCATAAAAAACCGGTATTAATTTCGGTCCTTCATTAATTTTCACTAAGTTAGTGAAATAACTGGAACCTAACTCCTTTGTTTATATAATAACTACTAAAATGATTCTAATCTGCCTGATGGAAGGCAAGAGTGGTGGTATCCTCATTGTGATTGTGGACAATCCAGTATATAATGAATAATCTAATATTACTACAAAGCACTGTTCATGGATATACTATACTATACTAGAGATACTATGGCCACCCTACAGCCAAGTTAGCGGACGTTGAGGAAAAACGACAAACGCTTGTCACTGAGCACGACCGGGTCCTAGCCTGCATCTCTCAATAGGGTCGTGAGAATCTGGTCGAGTTCAATACCAAGAAAACACAGGCCTCCCATTCTTTGCCAAAAAGTCTTCATTTCTTCCCCTCCCCACTTTTCAAAACACTCAACTGCCACTGCAGCACAATCTCTACATCCTGGGTATGGATATTCGCCGGGATCTCAACCCGTGAGAGTATATTGAAAGCGAGGGTTTGGAGGGGTGGGCGGCCTCAATGGGTCTCTGTTTGCTAACAGGGACTCCACTAACACGTGAGTGCGATAGCAGGTAGGGTCGATAGTGGACCTTTTCTTCGCTATTCCTGCTCTAACTGCACGAGTAAGGAACTGGCGTATCCTGGAAGAGGTTGAGACACTCTCGGATTACCTCTACATCCGATTTGAGCACTCCCGGACCTAGGATCCAGTAGGGGTCACGCGACGTGACGTTCTTTTCGCTTGCCACGGTGGGCTATTTGGAAGCCGAATAAGGACCTACTAAAGGAGGCGACCATAATTTACTTTTGGCTGTCTCCACAGGCTTCAACCGAGGAGGTCGATATGGGGGTAGCATTCTTCCCCCGCCCGAAGAGGTACGCAAGTGGTGTGAGGCCACTCGTCGAGCCACGATGGCTCGTTGGTCGCCCCGGTTGGAGGCTCCACGTGTTGGCTTTGCCGCCGTGGAGGCTCTCCAACCGGTCATTGCCAAGTGGGCAGGGCGGCAGCACGGAACCCTTTCCTTCTGACTGATGCAGGTCCTTTCCGGGCGCGTTTGCTTCGGGATGTATCTGCCCTCAGTCGCTAGGAGGCAATTGAGTCCCGCCTGTTACCAGCACAACTGCAGTGAGGACTCAGTTCATCAGACGCTGGCAGTTTGTTCCACAGCGTGGGATCCTCACTACAGTTATTGGAGGTGATCTCTCGCTACCGGCCGTCATACGCTCCATGGCCGATAGCGACAGCAGTTTTACCACGGTCACAACCTTCTGCGCATATGGTATTTCGCGGAAGGAGGCGGCAGAGAAGGCCCGAGAGGACGATCTCCATTCAGACCCAATTCGCCGACGGCGAACCGGGCGGCGAAGACGTGCTTGCAGAGTGGCACAGCGTGTCATTTTAGTCGGTCTGATTCCGATATATCACCCCGCCGTAAACCCCGGTGGAGTAATGGCCTGAGGAGATTTCCAAACGTCTAAAAAAAATGATAACTAGACTGACTGATAGAATACTTTCATACTTTTTTTGTAAATACACATATTATACATAGAAACACCCAAACTTCGAAACGAATATTTGCAGATCATACAAACACTTGGTCCAACCCGGGAATCAAACCTGAAACCTCAAGCACAACTGTCGCACTCATTACCGCTGCGCCACCGAGGCAGCTAAAGGACACGAGATTATAGTAGAAGGGAAACACGTAAACTGACAGCGCTTGCGATTACGACCAGTGTAACCTGTATGAAACGTCAAGTAATTCAGAGATACGTAAATAGCAATGATTTTCGTTCGAAATGCAATGCATTAATGTTAGTAGGTACCTACACAAGTTCATTTAACAACATATTTACTGACTGTATATTAATGTTTAATACGCAGTGTGTGAGGGTAAAACTAAGATAATTATTCATAATAGTAGTAATTATATTTCAGTACATAGAGAGTAAATGTTGCAACAATTTAAAACTACATACAAAGGTCATTAGCGTTATCGGAATTTAATCACACAAACATAACTATACTAGCATATATTATTTTCAACAATGTGACCTGTCACAAACATTTTTGTACTTGTGAACGGCCATCAATCATCATCAACCTCCCTTAATAGTCCACTGCTGGACATAAGACTCATCTTTGAAAGGAAGTTTTATGTCTAGTATATGACGCTGACCAGATGGATGGATGTAGAGTTTATTTCAAGTTTATCTTCTCAATACAGTAGCTGTTGTTCTCTGTGACGACTTAAAAATTACAGCACAAAGAAAAATATACAACAGCGCCATCTAGCAAAGATACATCGAATTACGAAGTATGAACGAAACGTATGAATGTAATGAGCTACGATGCAACTACTAATCCTGTATCGCAAAATAGAGATTCGCGTGGAAATTAGCATATATACAACATCCCAACGTCAACCGTTGAGTCGCGGCCCACCAGGTGTGATTACCACGCCTAGTTGGAGGATCCTCCCTTTGTGTCGGAGGGACAAGAGACCCGTTCCTTCTACATCCTCCATACTTTGCTCTCTTAGTCGGATTTTACGTCAATAGGGGTGTTTACGACCAACAAACAATTGTAGTCAGGTAGTTCATAAATTTATCTGGAACCTTACTAACTACTCAATAGATGGCGTGCACGTCGAGTTACATCGCGATATAATTTGGTTCAACACCATATCATTTAATGCATGGAAATTTGTAAAACAATAAGATCAATAAACCAGAATTAAATCAGAATACAGACAGTATTTGTTATTTAACAACCTTCTAGTGAATCTCATTAGGGCAGGAGTTTAACATTAGCTTAGTTAGCTAACAAGGGGTAGTGAACCTTCGTATTCTTAAACCGTCTCCACAAGTTGTTAAGAGTAAATAAGATGGGATACGATTATCTTTTATCTAAAAAATATTATTATGAGCTAAATATAGATTATGTTTGCACAGCCTAGCTAAAAAAGTCAATTGTGACAGAGATACAAAGTCATTTTGAAAAATATTGGATTTTTAAGATGTACTATTCCTATCCGAGTAAAGTATTTTGTATTGAGCGTAGGCGTATCATTAAGCCGAGTACTAAACGCGGTGGTTCGTTACGACAGGCTGAATGCCACCCCCTTAACGATATTACACCAACTAACTTTATTAGAGAAAGGACATTTTTTTTCTTTTCATTATATTTTGTTCATTGACATAAACACACAGGTTAAAGAGAAACTCGGTTTTTTTCTTTGTCATAAATCGATATGTTGCCATCGTTGCCTGCAGTTTCACCTATTTTTTTACTTAAACAGTTTTCAGCTACGCACCATTGTTCTGATAGCTAAGCCGGGGGTCGAAGGTTAGATTCCCAAAAAGGATATGTATTTGCGTGAAGCGCAAGTTTATTTATTCTGTGTCTGGGTGTAATTTATCTATAATAGCAGTGTGATTAACATAGCACTTCTGGAATAAGACAGCCGTGTGTGAGATATGTGAGATCATTTATTTATTTTTTTCTATCTTAAGAGTCTGCCAAAGTGACTCTACTCTGCCTGATGGAAAGCATGAATAGAATCCAACAGTTGTGGTCACCACACTCATTGCAAATACAGACAATGTAGTATGGTGACCCACATTATGGTTGCCTTGTGAGATGCTTTTTCACACCCCGCTTGGGGACGTAAAAAGCATGACAGTCATTGTGACAGTGTAAGGCTTACACAGTTACCAAGATAACTGTCACCCCTGCATCATTTACTGTTAAGTCTTCTACCATCTATATTCTGTACCCAGATATGATGTCTCTTAAATAGTATATTACATTATCGCAACCGTAGAGCCAATAAATAAGGCCTCACATACGTTTAACTCAAAAACCAAAAGAAAGTTGTCGGCTTTAAAGTGGCAGTAGGAACTGGATGTTTAGGTTTAGGTTTTTGGTTTGAGGTCGTATCGGTTTGGAAATAGTGACACATTGTTCCCCAGAGTGGTTGGAATCAGGTTCTTGGAATTCCATCAAATGATTTCGTCGGCTTAAAACACTTACGGCAGCACTTTAGACACATTGCAAGGATAATGTATAGTACCGGCATTATTAATAAACATAAAATAAAAATGAAAACTATTTGTTTGTAGCTTTCCATATGATGATGGAATTAGAATACAGAGTATTACCACCCCTATCTTATCCCTTGAGTGCCAGTGTAATAGGCGTTTAAAGGTACAAACTATGCGGGATAATATTGCTGAGAAAAGAAAGAAAACTTGAAACAAACTATATACCAAACCATCTGGCCAGTGTAATGTAGTAAAAATCTCCGTTCGAAAAAGAAGATTTACATATTTCCAGCAGGGGACTATTGAAAGCTGCAGCGTGCAGATATATGGAAACATTCTCACCTCACGGAGGCATCGCAGTCACAGTCCTCACCTATGGGTTTCGTTCCATTTCGGTCGAAACTTCAGGACAACAAAAAGGTATTGTATCTCATAAATACATTATCCTGATTAAGTTTCTAGATACACATCTAATAAATATTTATAGGGAAGGGTTCGATACGATACTTCTTACGAATGTACTAAAAGGTTTTCTTGTAATTAGAGGATTACTCAACCAGTTGATGGTCACTGCCCAGAAAACAATTTTAACTGTTGATGTTCCAAATTGGATCTTATTTTTAACTAACTTAAAATATTATCAAGGAAATATTAACTGTAATAGAACTATCCTGGATTTAAAGTCAGCGCACAAGTCTAACATATACAGAGTCAGATCCTAATCTCTAGACAAGTGATTGTATTCCTTTAAGATTTATTTTTGTTGGTTTTTTGGGCCAAGTACTTTTTCTAATTAAGATCATTCGCAGCGCAGTGGTTGGTGCGGTAAAAGTGATCCAAGGTACCTTTTGGTAACGCTCGATTGGAATAATGGAGAAAAACTATCAATACTTATATAGTACATCGAATTTGAACTTCAATCAAAACTTTAAGGATGATAATTAATTAATTGTACAGACGAGAAGAGAGAAAAACACGAAAAGAGACTTTTCTAAGCTGTGGTCTAAATCAACCCATTACAAAAAGTTCATGGATGATTCGTGCCGCATTGTGAAAGAATCTATTCAAAAAGAGCTATTGGATAATTCATGAATTTGGTCCGATACATTGGCGGTGCGACACGAATTTAAATTCAGTTACTTATTGCTGTAATTAATGTTTACATAATCAAGTGTACCTTTACGTTTTTCTTATCATTCTTTGTTTTAAAAAGCCCTATAACAATTCACTAAAGATGCAAATTCATTTAGTTACCACGTTTCACTTATCCAAGAAGGTCCGATAAAATTTTACTTTCAACTGCGTGAGAAGTTGAAACAATTCAGAAGAGAGGAGATGTACTTGTGTTGCTTGCTTAAGTGATTATTTGGTTAAAAGTGTATTTATAACTGAATGACCAAGCAGACTCCGATGGGCGAACCCAGTTTAAACGTCATATTCAAATAAAACATTGCATTAGTACCTTTAAACATTTACATAGTACAATGATTTATGTATATAGAATTAACTAGTTGAATAGATTAATTTGTAGATCAAAGCTCTTCTAGTCGATTGGCCGCAGTTGAACTAGTTTGAACTTATATTTAATTACATTGAAACATTGTGACTTGGAGCGGCCTGTAATTTAACTCGACAAGATGCTTGTATTCTTAAAAAAAATCTTTCTTCTCTTAAACAAACAACTCTTGATCTAGAAACTTTTTAACCTTAATTTATTTTAATTGAATTACTTTTTCTTATATTTTTTTTCAAAAGTAGAGCTCAGACATTCTTTGTTTCCACAAAAATTCTAGTTTTCAATTGCAGAAACCATATAAATATAGATTGAAGAATTTAGTTAATTTTTGGATTGTTTTTTACATTAAACCACTATTTATTCTGCTGGTACATATGTAGGTAAACAGTTTGCAAGGAACTTGATGTTAATATTATTATTAAGCCTATATTTTAACTGTTTTTGATCTATAGCTCACTACTAAGATGTATGACTTTGAGAAACTCCAGAACGACTCCAGGTGTTGTGGTTGACATGTGTACATGATTAAACACATTACTAATTTAGGATTTTAATTTGTCAGTTAGTTATTAAATTTATTACATGTTTAATATTTTTATGTCATAAAGAAATCATAAGCGAGTTTTATTGTTCACATTGATTTGATTCAAACTTTTGACATTCCCATCAACTACGTTCAAATCAAATAGGTATATTTCACTTCATGTCACTCGCAGGTTTCATGATCAGCGTGAATAAGTCTGTTTGATACAGATTACATCAGATTTACATCAGATTAACAAATCTATACAAATGTTGTCAAACATTCATCTATAATTACCGATTTCCAATGCGATTAACTTACTATTTATGATATTCTGTCACAATCACAATCCTGCATGTTTCCAATCTTCATCTTAATTACAGACTCTTATCTCAATGACTAAAGAGTTGAATTTTAGAAACTACACAATGTGGTTTTTTTGCGAACATTATATAGATTTGACTGCACGAATGGCCTAGTGGTTTAGACGGTCACCACGCCGGCGCCGGTCTCTACTCTGCTGAGTATTGTGGCCTCAAACCCTGGACAACACTGTGTGATCCACAAATTGTTGTTTTGAGTGTTCTTTGTGTCCGTTTTTTGAATGCTTGTAAAGTCCTCCGCGTCACAGGAACTATTTCTAGTGAGGGCGATATATTTTTTAAAAAAAAAAAGAAAAAAGAGAGGAGATTAATTCACTTTTACATCATCATCATCATCATCAACAGTCAACTGCAGTCCACTTTTACTTACTTTGTATTAAAGTTATATTACTTTGTGCACTTTAGTTTGACTTGCTCCTATAAACTTGCGTTATCGTTTGAACTCGTTTTATGTCGTACAATATCGAGAACAATTTTCGATAGAATTTATTCATTTTATCAGCAACAAATATTTTAAGAAGAAAATTGTTAGTAATTATTTAAAATATGCTTATAACCTTTTCTTTTCCACTCTTCAATGATTTGTATCACATCATAATTGGACTGTTTATACGCAATAGTCTTTTTGGGATTGAGCAGGTAATGGGTTTGTTACCCAAAGCTCTTAAACCTTATACCCCAAACACGATCTGAGACGTTCGGTATTAGACAACCCTGATATGTGTTGAAATATTCGTCTGAGAAATCCCCTCTGGTCAAAGGCCTAAGCTTATTGAATTTATAAGGCGTGCTGATTTAATATGGATGCAGCCGGTATGCTCGGATTATAATCTATTTGCGTGCAGAGAATTCTGCATATCCAAGTTAACTGTAATGACAAAAGCTCGGTCCGGTATATTATGTTAGACATTTAGATGGTTACTCAAGTTATAGTTGCAAGGGATTATTATCAATACATGATGCATAATCAGGATAATAATATAGTTTTACATGTTTGTAGTTATTTTTACAAGTCCAGTAGAATTGGCAGTAAACAGGGCTTGTCTTATACGGACACTAAACTGTTACTGTAGAAATAATTAGTTGCTTCATAATGTTCACAGGTATTTTTGGAGTTGATGAAGCCTTTTTAAAATCCTACTGCAAAGGTGTCAAGCTCCTAAAATGGAAAATCAATATCTTTATTGCCAACTAAGTGTACACACTTGTAACTGGTCAAACTTTTTTTCTTTTTTATATTAAGAGCCTGTCAAAGCGACTCTACTCTGCCTGATGGAAAGCATGAATAAAATCCAAGAGTTGTGGTCACCATACTCATTACAAATGCAGACAATGCAGTATGGTGACCCACACTATGGCGGCCTTGTGAGATGCTTTTTCACACCCCGCTTGGGGACATAAAAGGCATGACAGTCATTGTGACAGTGTAAGGCTTACACAGGTACTACGATAACTGTTACCCCTGCATCAATGGGTCTCCGGTCTCACACTCACCAACGAAAAACGACAACACGGATGCTGGCGCTTTAGGTTGGTCTTCTGTGGGAGGGTAGTACTGCCCCGGTCGAGCCGGCCCGTTCGTGCTGAAATCAGCGTGGCTCTACTACCTAGTAGACTTCTACCAAACGGATAAGTAAGAAAAATCTTATAATATATTTTTATTTAATCTATAATCTTAAATGCTTAACACTGCCCTGCATTTATGTAGAAATTTGGAGTTTCTGATATAATATATTATTAAAAATTTTGTTTTAGTATCTTACTTTGTGGCAGAATTATAATTCTTAATAGTAAAGCTAGAGTCACGTCAATAGAAATTATTGACGACGCTTCTCAGTTGAAGAATGCCATTTGCCGTTTCTCGGTCGTTTACGGTAAATTAATTGAAAAAAAATAAGATGTCTAAGCCTAATTTAGAATGAAGTTTTGATTATTTATTTATTTGTTTACTACATAGTACAAAGATTATAGAATAAAATATAATTGTGCACTTAAAATGGCTATATTTTTTATCTGTACTCTGTGGAAACAGCAGGCAGAGAACTGAGGGAATCTAAGAAATTTACTTTCAGCAATTTTATGGAAAATGTGTAAGCAACCTAAAATATCTTTCAATATTTTAAACATTCAACAGAAATAAATAATTTGTGTAAAGTATTTTATACCCTGTCAGTTCAATAGGGTATAATTGCGTAAGTACCGTAACAAAATTGCCAATTTTGATCTATTAAGCAATAACTTCTTATTCAAAAGTCCCCAAAAATAAAAAGAAACTCTTTAGCCGAGATGAAAACTAAATCATTTACAACTTTGAAACTTCTCAAAGGTATAACAAACCGCTTGAAATAATATTAAATTCAAGATTACAATACGACCGCTCCTTCACTTAACTCTGGTATGAGGGCGAAACAAAACGTCTATTAGAGTTGTATGTCTTAAGATAACACGTCAAAGTGAACACGACTCTTATTGTAGAGCCGCTTGTTCTGTACGGGATACTCTGATGACATACTCCTACACCTTCAAAAGCCTACCTACCTTACGGGACACTCGATATCCATTTGATGAAATACACACCTTACATTAAGTACACAGAGTTGAAAATTCCTAAACTGAATTATAAAATACAAATTTGTCAGATATACCCCGCACAAAATCAGGCTAAACATTAATTGAACTTTGTGTTTGCACTGGTAGAGATCACATTTCATCGGTAAAGAGAGTAAGAAACAAGATTGGACAGATATATCATACGACCCAGTTTAAAACGTAAGCGACCCGAATTATACCGGTGTAAGTCGAGGACCCTTTCACACAGACGCGTATAAAATAGAATATAAACACTCGACGTTTGATGATATTATTTATTTTTTACCAGTAGAATTATTCTTAATAAAATTAGAACGGCGGTATACACTGCGAGAAAGTGAATATCACGCAAGGTTTCAATCATTACACATACACACACACACACACTTAAAAACACAGACATTACACAAATCGCTAACACGACATAAGATTACAGAAAGGAGAATGTTCTTACGTCGACAGATTTAATATCTTTTAAGCGACCACAAGTGGCTTACGTATGTTTCTAGAATCTTTATTTAATCCAAGATTGGTTAAAACTGGTCTTTAGCTTTAATATGAGTTAGTAATTAATATGTTTGTATAATCTACAAATATTTTTTCCGGAGTTTGCGTTTTTTCTATGTATAACATGTATCAGTTGTTTAATATTCATAGCACAAGCACTACCTAGTTTGGGACTAGATGACGTTATGTGTTAGATGTCTGAAATATTATATTATGTTACTTATGGTATTAGTAGGTCGAAACCTCCTTTTTTTAAGGGGTGAACTTTGGCTAACAGTAAACCAGTAAAGAATAAAAACGATGATGAAGTGATTGTACTGATAATTGTAAATTATTTCAATAAACACATCTGCCATGATTTTCAATACCGCTATAATCACTGAACTACCTATATATTAGTTCTCACAATAGAAATATATATGTACGAGTATTTGCGTAATTCTTATAATCTTGCACTGAAGTCTTCAGGTTAAGAATTTCAGGTTAGATCTAGCAGTTATTTCATCTCTCTTGTTCTAGTCCTTCGTTTTTTTTCAATATTTGTAAAGTACTGGCGTGTAAAAGGGCACGTAACAAGGCCTACTCATAAAAATGATACTTGTACTTGATGATAATGATAGATATATGAGACTTTAACGAATTTAAACAACAATTGCTATAAGAAAAGTAAAAAAGGAAGTATGAATTATCAATTCAGTGTACCGGCGGGTCGCTAGTGTGATCTTGATACTCACTGAACTCGAAATCCTTTACAATTCTGTTGTACATATAGGATCATTCGAATCAAGGCAATGGGTGTGCGTTAGTGTATTCTGTACGATTTCTTTTAAATCTTTAACTTTTCATGCTAGTTATAAAATAAATATCTTATCGTTTTCTTTTTCTTATTTGATATTCTAGGGTGGTAACAATACAAAAAAGGTCCAAGCTACAGAACTGAACTCATTAGCACAAATATCAATAAATTACGCCATCATTTGATTCGTAGCATATGAGAATACTGTAGCGTCGTCTGGAACCCGTTATTATGCAGTCTTGTTCTTGTGCCTTGAACTTATCCAAAAATGCTTTTTGTGTCAATTTGCTTACTAAAATGGCATCTCAAAAACATATCGCTCCTACGAGAGTAAATTATTACACTTTTGAATGATATTGTTTGGGAAACGTAGAAACCTAAATGACGTGTTGTATGCCTGTAAAATTCTTAACTGGAAAATTGACAGTGCTCATTTTCTCGGGCTTTACTAGAACATTTTAATGTCCAAGATGGTAAACAGTTTTAGAGATGTTTTGGATGTACACTTCGGATTAATGACCAAAATAAGACACTCGTGTGTTTATCTATACTAATATTATAAAGCTGAAGAGTTTGTTTGTTTTGTTTGTTTGAACGCGCTAATCTCAGGAACTACCGGTCGGTTTTGAATTTTTTTTTCGTATTGGATAGCCTATTTATCGAGGAAGGCTATAGACTCATTATCACGCTAAGATCAATAGGAACGGAGCACCAATGAAGAATGTTTCAAAATCGGGTGACTTTGTTCCTATTGAGAGCTTCCGCTGTTTGCGCTGCGTAAACGGTTAACGTTTCGCATAAATCATGTATGACAAAATTGTTCCCTTACTCACCTATATAAACGAAGTCGTGGGTTAAAGTAAGCGTCAGCCTATAGTAACTATTCCACGCGGACGAAGTCGCGGACGGAAGCTAGACAGGTATAGTTCCACAACGGAATTGATTCACTTTATGCATGTAGGTTAACCCGGCGAGCGTAAGGTTGGGTGAAATTCACCCAGCCTGTAATAAACCGTTTGATATTTTCTATTCCGTACGTCAAAATAAGTTGTGCGTCTGAGTAGCTGCGCGGGGGGAGGTAGGCATTCGTTGTGTTTCATGCCGCAGTTGACCGCCGACTGGCGAGGTGTTTAGATGTTGTCAAAGTTGCGGCCGGGTAAGTTTCACCCACCTTACGCTTCGTGTTACAAATTCGAGTAAATACTTTTTGTTTTATATTCGTTATATTTTAGTTTTTATTTTTTTTTTTTCAGCTAAATAATTAATATGTCATACGAAGAAACCCAAAGAAGATTATTGAGGGTTTTCGAAGCAGCTGATCAGGATGATTCTTGTGATGATTCTGGTAGTGACTTCGAAATTGATAATGTTGGCCAAAGAAGCTCTGAAAGTGATTCGGAACAAGAGGTAGGATTACCGAATGAGGAAGAAAACGAAGCTGAGGGATCTGAAGAACGTGAAAGCAATGATAACAGACCATATTTTACTGGAAAGAATGGTACAAAGTGGTTTAGTGTACCAGAAAGGTCTAACGTGCGTACGAGATCAGAAAACATTATAAGGGAAAGGCAGGGCGTAAAAGATATTGGCAAAAATGCAAAGACAGCTGTTGAATGTTGGAAACTCTTTCTTACTGATGAGATTTTGCAAGAAATATTGTTACATACAAATAGTCAAATAAATCTGAAGAGAACTGCTTTTGAAAATAGTCACGTAAAGAAATATATCATGGCAGACTTGTCATCGTCAGAATTAAAGGCTTTTATCGGTCTCTTGTATCTTGCAGGACAGTTCAAAGCAAATAAGCTGAATTTGAAGGATCTGTGGAGAAGTGATGGATCAGGGGTTGAGATTTTTAGGACAACGATGACTTTGAAGAGATTTCAATTTATTCAAAACTGTTTACGGTTTGATGATAAGAATACTCGGAGCGAAAGAAAAGCTACTGATAATTTGGCTGCCATTCGTTCTTTTTTCGAGAAGTTCGTAGCAAATTGCCAAATTGTTTATACACCATCTGAGTATACAACTATAGATGAACAACTTCCATCGTTTCGAGGCCGTTGCAGTTTTCGCCAGTATATGCCCAATAAGCCAAACAAATATGGCTTGAAAATATATGCCTTGGTTGATGCAAAGTCGTTTTACGTCATCAATCTTGAAATTTACCCAGGAAAACAACCAACAGGCCCTTACGCTCTCAGTAACAAAGCTTATGATGTTGTGGACAGACTTGTGGCTCCAATTTCCAAAACCAATCGCAATGTCACCTTTGATAACTGGTTTACCAGTTATCCGTTGATGTTACACTTATTGAAAGAACATCGTTTGACAAGCACAGGCACTGTTCGAAAAAATAAGCCCGAGATTCCAAGTCAGATGCTCCAAACGCGTAACCGAGAGATCCCCAGCACAGTGTTTGGATTTCAAATCGATATATCTTTATTGTCCCATGTGCCAAAAAAAAACAAGGTTGTTTTGTTGATGTCAACATTACATCACGATGATAGGGTTGTTGCTGATACTAATGGCACACAAAAACCAGAAATGATTATTTTTTATAATCAGACCAAGGGAGGCGTTGATGTTGTAGATGAGCTGTGCACCAACTACGATGTTTCGCGAAATACAAAGCGCTGGCCAATGGTGATTTTCTATGCAGTTTTGAACATGGCTGGTATAAATAGCATAATAGTTTACAAGTCCAATAATAGTAGCAATTTGTCACGCCGAAATTTTCTTAGAGACCTGGGTATTGGATTGGTTTCAGAACATTTACAAAACAGAAAGGAAAATCAGCATTTACCCCGAGAGCTTCGCAAACGAATTCTGGACCAAGTGGGTGAACCCTCACACTCACAACGACCTCCAAATAAAGTTCCTAAGCCTATCAGGAGATGTCAAATGTGCCCTACTAAAAAAGATCGCAAGACTAAACACACTTGTTATAAATGCAATCGCTATTTATGTGTGGAACATGCTGTTTTCACGTGTCAAGATTGCGCTCAAACTGAAGATGATTACGAGAACTCTGAATAACTATATAGTAAAAGTTTTGATCTCATATGTTTCCTAATTTTATAAGCTAGAAGTAAAAGCTATTCGTTTTGTTTTTTTTTAGTTTCTTTTTTTTATAAAATTATAATACTAAGTGTTACACTTTGTTTAAATGAAAAAAAATATTTTTGTTAATTTCATAAATAAAGATTTAAAAATATTTGTTTGCTTTATTTTTCCTTCCCAATCAGTTCTTGGGTTATTACATAATTGTACTAGTAAATAAAAACATATAAAAATATTATGAACACATTAAAATATCTAGCTCAGTATATGGGTTTGTTACACCCAGCTTACGCTCAATGTAATAAATATTAACCTTACGCTCGCCGGGTTAAGGTCATAGTGTAAGTAAATGATTATCTATGTGTGTGTAATTTGTATTTTTAATGAAATTTTGTTAATTGTCTCATTGTTAATTGTTTTTATACCGTTTGTAGACGACATGTTTCGATGTAAATAATTGTTTTTAAATGTTTAAATGACATAAAGAACTAGTTACCCGTTAACGCCCCACTGTTACTGATAGTACAGACTTTTAATTATTATATCTATTTACTATCTTCTAAATTGTATCAAACTAATGTTTGTACAATTTCCCTTGCTTTTTATTTGTACTTTGTCAAATAAAATACTGATGCTATTATTTCGTATGTTATTTTTGATATTATGAGTGAAAAATGTGTCGTTACAAATCTTTTATATAAGAGCCCAGCCAGTTTGAGCTATAGATATACTGTTAGTGTGCTGTAGCTGTGTAGTATCCATATAAAGAACCTCTTTACCTGTTTTTTACTAACAAAATGTTTTTTTCTATAAATTACAATGTCTGAAATATGGCTTTTGCATCTCGAGGTAAAATTAATTTAAAGAAAACGTTTCATTTAAAAATAATAACGCTGTATATAATTCAATGTTTAGGTTTGTTGAATGTGCTTGTGTTAAAATCATCATTTCGAATTTGAAATAATTAATATCATGCTGATAATTAATTTTAGCTATTAATTCAAGACCTCGAGGCACGCTTGACTCCACAGTTATAGAAATTTATTAAATAACAACCGTACAATTACGAAACGAATCCTTTGTCGTCTGACCTTAAAATTCAAATATTTGAATATCGAATCATTTGAATCGTTCGTTTACAAGAATTCGTCAGATGAATTTATGTCAAGAATAGCATTCAACGTATTTTGCCGCGGCGACGCGCGACCTGGCGACATTAACGATGCGAAACGCTTCATCGCGCGATAAAACAACACGACATCGGAAAATGTTATATTAAGGCTCTGTTCCATTAATTTCTTGAAACGGCTATTTGTCAAACCCGTAAATGATGTGATACAAAGAAGGAGAAACTTGGTGTTGCGAGACAGTAATGTCGTACTGGTGCACTGGTTTTGAATAATAGACTTTGATGGATGTTTGAAGCAAATTTTTTACAATATTTTTTAACCAAAGTGATCAAACGCATGCGAAAAGAGATGACATAACGATATTGGATTACACATACGAATCATTGTCACATCGCATGTCGTAAGATATGCTCATTTTTACTGTCAATTCATAAGACATATTATTGCACGATAACAAAAATTTATATATTTACGTAAATCTCGTTTTATTTGTAAAAGTATGGATATTTAGATCTGTTGAGTGATCTTTAAGCTGAGATAGCCATACTTTGGCAGGATAGATAATGAGAGTATCAAGCCACCTACCTCCCCCGAATTAAGGGAAAGAGGTTTGGGGAATCAAAGGTCGGCCATGGATGTCAATAGTTTTAACCGTCATGTTATACATCTGCCTGTTTGCGCCTACAACATAAAGAAAAGCTAACATATTACATATAACTAGCTCCCCTAGGTCAGGTTTCACTAGGATACCATTAGGAACCTAATTGGTGGATTTCAAGTATTAATGTTTCTCAAAGTGACTATAGATTGATCCGTCAAACATCTCTGTCATTGTGGAAATTTGTTCAAGATGAAAGGAATGATTTAATGTCTTTCAATCAAACCATTATGCTCAATACAATAGGCAATTTACATCATTTTGTGTTCCTGGTAATACACATATTAAATATTCATTTATGAAATAGTAGAAATAGAAAATCGTAACTCAGTGATCCCGCAATGAATATCATTTTTGCTTTTCACTCGCACCGCATTTTCATCGCTTTGCTTCAAAGCGCCGGTGATGTTTAATATTATTTTTCCCGTGTTCAATTTCCTATGTGGTTTTAGCGGCGCTCGAAAATGTTTCCTACCTGTGTTTTCGTTGAGTATGCAAAGTAGTGTAACCGCGATAATTACGCTTGTTACCGGTGTGTCTGTGTAGCGGACTTCTAGCAAACGACGGGATAGTTTATTTAGTTTGAATGCAGGAGTTTAAATTTGCATATAAGTTATATAAATATTTAAGTAATTAATATTACCTACACAAAGATTTTAGAAATTGAATAAATTAAACTTAGACACTTACTTCTCATTTAGAATTATATAATGTATGTATTACATATACAAGCAATGCAAATGAAAGGCACTAATGTGTACAAAATAGCGTTGAATCGAAGTAATGGCATCTTTTGTGTAATTAACGGAAGAAATTATATTTTAACGATACTATTCGACTTCGTACTACTATTATAAATACTAAAGTTTGTTTAGATGTATGAAAAGATGTTTGTTACTCTTTCACGCAAAAACACTTCATAGCAATATAGTTCATACATCAGAATAAGGCACACTATTTTTTACAGCGATTTTATTATAAAGCTAGTCCCACATTTATTCCAAAAGCACTTTTGTTTGAAAAAAACTATTTAGTTACTCCATCAAGTATATATAAAATCTATACTACAGTTAAAGTTTATGAATTGTATAATTAAGAGTTACTGTATGACGTTGCCATTAGCATCAGCGACAGTGTCAACAACTAGAACAATTAATTTCAGGCGACATAAAATAATTTTAAATTTAAAAATGAATTCTCCCTAATGTCCCTGAGACGAGAGTGATGTCTCATTTTTAACGTAATGAAGTTCTGGCGGGTCAAGTTCGAACTAATTAAAAGTGTACTCAAAGAATGCATTAACCGAGAAAGATAGCAAGAGCCCCCTGCCTCCCCCTTTTCACAATATTCATGGCGTGGAGTAATCTCAGAGATAATGAGGGAAGTGGGCCTCTGAGGCGGGCCAATTAAAATGATTGCGGCTTCAACTTTGCAGCCTACAGTTTGATGCGCAATATAATCGCTCCACTTCGCTTGACTCAGGTGGTTTGTTCTTAGCAAATTGTTACATGCTCATGGCGGCCAATATTGATTTTCAAATTTCATTTTATTTTTAAAATGTGGAGCAATGAAACATTTTGTGGCTGTCAATTGTATTTTGTTCGGTAGATTGATCCTTTGTCTTTGCATTGTAACAGTTGGGTTACAAGTTTCAGTAATGTCGATCAGGACTCATTTTAGTCGGTTGCCTATCTGACTCTACCCTAATTGTTACGTAATGGTTAGATAAAACTTAAGAGGAAGATAAATTAAGGTGTAGTGTTCATATGGCAACACTGTTTTGACGACGCCACTTCCTATTCACAGAGTTAGGTATAAAAATGTTAAGTGACCTCTCTGATTGACAAAAAGTGTAAATTAAAACTCTTGGAGACAATATTGTGAATATTGGTACCACCTTAATAGTAAATCCCTATTCAATATATTCTGTGTTTAATTTTACCATTTAAGTGGTAGATGCATCAAATAAAGATATATTGTAGAGTAACACATACATAGTAACTAAGGTAAGAAAAGCAGATTAAGGTAGGTTAAGGTAAGGAGCTCAATAATTCTTGAATAAAGTTCAAGCCAGAGGACTAAGATATCTCAAATTCCCTAAGCCTTTAAGTTTGTTCATAATCACTACCAACAGGATTTTTTTAATAATATCAAAATAAACAACACACATAATTTTTCTAAAAAAATAAAATTTGCAACGTAGCTTTCCAAGTGTGAACAACGTGTGCAATATTAAAAAACCAAACCTAAATAAAAGGGCAGCGTTATGCGATGCAATAACATATCACGTACAGACGACTGGACCGACAAAGCAAATTGTTGGCTTTGTAACATGCCGGCTTGGTGTCGGTTGACGTCACATTGTGTGTATTATGCGCGTACGCACTTTGAAGCTCGACAAAAATACCTTTAGGAAAAATATTTTTAAAAAATATTGTACGTTTGGGCTTATAAATCTAATTCAATGTTTAATTGTATCTTTTTTTATTATCTAAAAGGTAAGTAAACAGAGAAGTCATTTAGTAATGTGGAACTACCAGCGTCCATGAACATCCACAACTTAAGCTTCAAATGTGTAGTGAACATTTAAGGTGGAAGTGTCTTTGATATTATGAAAAGTTTTGGAAATACTGCAAGCGACATTTTGTCCCACAGATTTGTATATATGATATCTATTCTTCTTCTTAACCTTTATTAATCCCAAGATTATTTGGAGTCGACTACCTGTTTAACTGGTTTTACCTGAATGTCAGTTTTTCCACGGAGCAACTGTTATTGGACCTGCACAATCTTGAAGCCGAAGTGATTATATATAGCCATAGATATTCATGACAACCGGCACTGATGGTTTAATATGCTCTCCGCAACACAGGCGTGCAACGCCATCAACTGTTATACTCTGGGCTACTATTATAAATAATCTTGTAAGAAAAACCCAACAACATTTTTGGCTCCAACCTGGAACCGAAACCGAGACTTCTTGATCGGTAGTTGCACACGTTACCTACTAGATCAAAATCAAATCAACCTATCGCCATCCACTGTTAAATGAAGGTCTATTCCAAGGAGCATCAACCATTCTGGTCTTGGGCAATGCACATTCATCCGCTGCTAGCTAGCTAATTAGTATATCATATCTATTATAATATCTAAATAAGTACTTCCAAATGCTTTTTACCATTTAAGATAACGACCTTAAATAAGTTCGGTCATCACATTCGGCGGTCTTGTCCACTTTGAGAAGAGTAACTCCTCTATAATAAGGTATACTTGGGAGTGATTGACAGGCGACTCTACGTAAGGCGACTAGTGCTATGTAGTGCCAGATTAGTAGGACCGAAAGCGTAGTAGAATGTAGATATAGTAGAAAGTATGATTAGAATGACACCAATATTTTTCAGTAACTTTTCTGGATTTTGTTCTTAAATGATTCAAACCTGAAACATTACGCGTGAATTTGTCACCGTAAAAGTTACATGGAATAATCCGATTACCGTAACATTGTTATGATCGACGATAATAAATTCAAAAGTCAAGTACCTACTTGCCAGTATCATCAATCACTAAACCCTCCCGTGCTATAAACGTATAAGCTCGCATATGATCGTCGGGTCACAACAACCCACTTGTTATATGATGGAGAGAAAGGGACAGTTCAGACCCCGTAGTGATAGTTTGTAATATTTGCGGGTAGTTTATTTTTATGGGTGACATTAATTTTTCATGTGTTAACTTTGTAATATAAATTTTTAACCATTGTTTTTCTTTTTAACTTAGGTATTACTTCTTTTGCAACTGGATTTAAAATAAAATTGTGAATAAAATCGTGACATTGTAAATAAGTGAAAATATTATAATTCTTTTAATAACATCCATGTTGTACTACAAACTACGAATGGAAAGTGAAAAACCCTAACATTTCAAACTGTTTAATCATAGAACATATATTTTTTGACAAGATAAACCTTTAGCGAGTGTATATTAGAAAAAGCCATATTTCTTTTTTAATATAAAAGTTTTTTATAACATAAAATGTCACATGAAGAACACTTCCTTAACAAAACTACTACAACAATGGTCAGTGGGTCAACACTAGTAAACAAGTATGTTTAACATTGAGTTACAACCCTACCAAGGGCGCGGTTATATTGAACTTGTTATCCACTCAATGTACTGTGGCGTGATATGCCTAGTCTCCACATTGTTGATTCTCGCTTTTAATCCTGCTAATTGAATTTGTGCGGCTTAGCAGACCGATTAGTTCGCATCTGAAGGGTTGAACAAGCTAAGCGCCGCGCTTCGGTGGACTCTTTGAATTATTATTAGTGACGTGGCATGATGAGGGTTACCACCATGCAAATTAGCGAGTGTTATTGAAACTATCGAGGCCGCAGACGCACCGAACCTCCGCCCTCCCTCGCTACCCTCACACCCCGGCGTCGTCCATCCGCGCGCGAAATTGAAAGATTGATCTCCAACGAGTTTGCTGCTCATCCACACGGAAACGCGGCTGCTTAGCTATGCACGCTCTTTGCTTCCTAGTTTTAGACTTGAAAAGTCTCACATCGCTTGGAAGGGTCCTTTATGAAGGGGATCATTTTCACTTCGAACCATTCAACCCTAATGGTCGTGGAATTCAATAGAAAAGTGTAGTGTAAGTACAGGGTGGACCACGAAATAATGAACATTGGAAAAAACCATATACCTACAAACCATTTCATATTATAAAAATTGTTTACTTACAAGAAATCGATGTTTTCTAGTTGACGTAGTGTATTTGGTTTATTGACGTAGACACAATTCTTCAAATAACCTTATAAAAAGAAGTTTGCTGGGGATAGATCTGAACTTCTGGTTGGCCATGAAATGTCGCCTCGTCTGGAAATCAGTTTTTTCGGAAACATCTCTTTAACCACCGGATCAAAGACATGTCACGTTAGGTTGAGTGTGAAGCCCAACTGACACGCACTTATCATTCTTAAGGAATGCACTCTCAAAATCGTATGCTGCATCGGTCGTTATCTCTTAAATACTTTAGTGCAGTAGAAAACACGAAACCACTATGCCATGGGTACAATCAGTTTTAAAATAGAAAACTACAAGTTACTGACAAATTTAAATTTTGGTGACAAAAAATACCAGAAATAAAACTATTGAAAGTTAAATGGGCACAAACAGCGTAACTCAATTCCAAACGGAGCACTTTGATTGCCAAACAATTTTAATTTTTCCTTAGATAAAGTAACATTGCTTGAAATCTTTTAAAACATTCCAGGTAAACTATTTGTGTTTAGAGTAGATTCAGGAATTCGAAACATTGGAGAAGGTTTTGGAAGGGAGGAAAAATTAAGGAACAAGTAACGACTTGATTGGAGTGGCAAACATTCACTGTCATAAAATTTGGTAGTTTAAGGGATTACTTCGCCGCTTTCAACATACTACGCTAAGGTACGCTACGTAAAGTGATTATTTTTATATTTGCTTTCAATCATTGAAAATTATTTAAAAGTTAAAGTAAAAAAAATATGCTAAGGAATCTTCGGAGAGGCACCATGATAGTACCATAACAGTCACGCAAAAAACTAGAGATAAAGATAACACGTATGAAACTGGCATAAATAACGCTATAGAATTATCAAATCAATCAATTATTGTCAAAATAAGTTCATAAGTCAAGTGCATACAACAAAATTTCTAGAAGTAGTGATTCACAGTAAATTCGGTTGGAAAACACATACAGGAAGACTTATTAAAAATATAGATCTTCATATGCATTATATGAATTAGCTGCCGTTCTAAATTCTGATGCGCTATTAACTACGTATCACGGTATAGTGTCAAATTTAAGATATGATGTCATTTGCTGGGGTAACTCAGCAAATAGGGAACTCATTTTTAAGGCCCAAAAGAGGTCCGGACTATGTTTGGACTATATACTACTGACAGATTGAAATCTTGTTTTGTACAATATAAAATATATATTATAGTAGGTACATTTTACAGAATGATAAGTTAAACCCCAATCTATTTACCTGGTTATCTGTCGGAGTGATTTAAAGTAGACGCGACGACAGTAAATTTTGTGTACATGATTCCATAACTGCACTCTCAAGAAACAGTATATTTTGCATGGCGACAATTATATTTAATATAACATTTAGATTGTAGGTAAAGATTATAAAGACTACTATGATAGACATAGATAGACAAGACTATTATGATAAATAATTATAAATGTTAAATAACTTCACTAAATGAATGTGTAATGTTTGTATGCCGAAAGGTAAAACATGATTGTTTCATTGTTTGATTTACCATCTTGCATGCTCTGTGTATACTCGTGTTTTGGACAAATAAACGATCTTGTATCTTGTATCTTTCCAATGTAATATGGTATTACCCCTAAATCACGCAAGAGCACAAGAAAAGTTTTTAACTTAAAACTTTTTACCCCAACGTCAAGAAGTTCAATTTTAAATTGAATATTTAATATGTCAAATAAATAATTTTTTCTAGACTATTTTACAGGTTTCTTACAAATTGAACAGATTGCCTACTTACACGCACGAACAATGTCAGCACAAAAATTCGATGTAATTTTCTCAGAAATCTTGCACGTGTTCTCTTTAGTCTTGTTTAAGATCCACTTATTATGGTGATATTTATATAGAAGTTTAATACAATGAAAGTGAGAGGGGTTGGAGTTTAATATATGTATTTCTTATTATAGAAACGGTTACCACAAGTGCAGCCTTTACGACCACTACCATTGCACCAGTGTTTAAGACTAGAACAGTATAAGTGGATTTTTTTACTCTTATAGAAACGTAACAGTAGTCACAGAACAAGTTGGATTATATATCATAATATATAAACGAGATGGCTGAACAATTATTCAGGCAATGCTTTGAGATCGAGAGATTATTTATCAACTTTATAGAAACTCTGATATATTACAAATGTACGATTAATTTATAAGAGATGGATAAACACAGTTATGATACGATTTAGTCCACTGCATACAAAATCTTGACTTTTACAAGTCTGAATTTTACCAAACTCATCATGATTCAGCACTAAAATGAAGTCAAAATTTAGGATCAGGGTAAACGTATCTCAACCATATTTGTAAAATATCATTATGTTTTGCCTACAGCTTAGTTTCTGTTTATTGTTCTTTAATAGAATAAAAGCGGATTTTAACTGTATTTATTTAGATTTTTGACTTGAAGGAGAACCAAAATGTTGCAAATAAAGGATATAAAGTTTTAAGTAATTATTATCAATTTAGAAGATTTCCAACTAGTTTGGGTCTGTTGGAGATATCATCAAGGAGTGAAACCATCTGCTTGTCCGTATTATGTAGTAGAGTTGAACACCAGAAGACATCTGGTACCCCGTGATAGTGGAGTGCTTCCCTGATGCAGCTAAATGGCAGACTATTAAATGCGTTGGCGATGTCCAACGACACTGCCAACAGTACGCCACCATAGCTCACCGTCTCTTCGGTAACGGCCCTCAAACGCAACACAGCATCGACTGTCGAACGCCCGTCTCGAAAACCAAATTGTGCGTCCGACAGGTCGGGGCCCACCTTGCAGAGGTGGCGGACGATGCGGGCAGAGAGTATCCTCTCAAACAGTTTACCCGCCTCGTCCAGCAACACGATGGGCCTATAGGCCGCTACCGAATCGGCAGGCCGTAATAAAATGATATACGAGTATCTATACAAATATGAATGCTATTAACAAGAGTATTAGTTACAACTTGTAAACTCTTGAAAACACTCATACTTACAGCAACTTTGCCATTTCCATATTAGTAATTTAGCTAAGTAAAGCCAGCCGTACGTTTCAACTTATAGAACGCTTGATGGGCGTTTCGTCTGAATTAATGATGTATGGTTTGGAATATTATTTCCATGAAATACTCAAACGTTATCTAAGTCTACAATATTAATTAAAAGCTAAAGATACTCGTCTTTTGTGTCTGTATGTAACTTTGACGTCACATTTCGACATTCTTCTCGTAAATCATACGCAATGATCCGCGTTGAGAGCGATGTCAAGCAGCTTTGATAGCAGACTAATTGTTATAAAGAATAGAACATAGAAAATAGTTTAATTATTGTGTATGTTATAGAGACACAGATTAATTTAGTTTGTGGGATATTAAAATTATGTAACACAATCCAATTGTAACAAGACTTTTTTTTGTTGACGAAGTGGAAAATCCCTTCGGATCTACTGCTCCTTGGGGTGCAGGAGTTCGCACTAAAACCGCGACGGCCGGCCTCTGGTACCCTACTCTGGGGGAGCACCCGGACCATTTGATTTCAAACTCCCCCCCTCAAATTGACACCATGCCCCGTTAGACCCAATCCCAGGTGAAAAAAATTTTTTCCCCCACAGTTCTGACGTCCCGACCGTAGGGTTCTACCGTTCAGACCACCATCCTATCGCCTATCGCAACAACTATTCTGCCTCCAGAGACCCCCACTCTCTGGCGGCTCGTGGTCTCGTCGACGGTTCATGACGTCGTCGACGTCTTCTTCTCTCGGGATCGGCCTCCTACCGATCCCGTTAATTGTAACAAGATCTAATGTTGAAGTTTTTATTTACATTATAAACACTATTCATTATCTATTTTACTGTCAGAAATCTATTGTAAAGTACTTATTAAGAATTTAAGTTAAGATTAGTATTTAGGAATCTTAAAGCAGGGCTCTCGCCTGCAATAATCATACCATCACAGTCTGTTTTAAAAGACTGTGTTATAAACACTTTGAATAATGTTTATCCTCCTAACATTTTAGATATTTAACTGATAGATTTAGATGTTAATGAATATAAATTATTATTTAACATAAACAAAAGTAAACTGTTTTGGGATTACACCTTGTAAAAAATAAGTGAGTTAAGTACACGTTGACAAGGCTTTTTTCTGTGGAGTGTATGAAGCTAGTGTTTGCTGTCTTACTTCTCTGTCTTTATACGAAAATATTTCCAAAGTTGGCTTGGAAATCTTTCACTTATCTTTCGCTGACTGGATCATCCACCAAATCATATTCATTAATCTAGTCAATTTTATTTTCATAGAGATGGGAATCTTGACCAATGACTCGTAAAATGTGTAAGTAAACAAGATCCGATAATATACATACATGCCGCTCATATATATGTCTAACATAACCTATTATATGTTTCACACACGGCCGTCTTATTCTAATCTAGGTATGGTATGATATTGTAATTAGACATTACTGTACTCGCATGATTTTTATTTAATCAATGTTCATGGACTTAAAAAAGTCACCTCTGGAAGAAAATACTGCTGTTTTTAACAGTTAAAACCGATTTGCTTTTTTTTTGTTTTAACGTGTGGAAATCGGGCCGTCACCCCACCGGGATTTACGATAGGGTGGTGTGTCGGCATCGGATCGACTTAAACCACACGGTGTGCCACCCTGCGTCTGAGATAGGTGGGATCTGGGAACAGCTCCTAGCGTCTGTCCACTAGCACGGGCACCATCTTCGGGTAAAATTCTCTAATTAGGTGACGTACGGTACACATGGACGTCACCTCCTCGTGGCTGGCCACTGTAGCAGATGGCGGCAACACTCAGCAACACTAAGGGTGGCATGAAGCGCTCGTAAGTGCGCCTCCGTCGCCCGGTTCGCCGGTGGCAATTTAGGTTCGAATGGAGGTCATCCTCTTGGACCTTCTCTGCTGCCTCCTTCTGCGAAATGACAAGTCACTGGGCTAACAGGCTTCATTGAAATTTTAAAATTATACATATGTTATACTTAAATCGAAACAATTGCGCTCAAATATTAAATAAGAATTGATATATTATTATTACATGGGGTGAATGCATTCAAGATTCTTAGTAATTAAAAAAAAAACAAAATTATTATAAAGATCTATTAGGTTTAACAAAACATAATAAAATAAACTATAAGTAAAGAAACTCAGTAAATTCTAACTCGAAAAAAAGAAAGAATAAGCAATCCTGTCATAGTGCTATTTAGATATTTACTTATGAAAAACGTTATGGTCTTAGACTATTCATTTTATATGAATACAAGTATTTTTTTACATTCTATGTTATGACATATGTAATAAAGTATCCGTCGAACTAATGTGTACTTAGAGCAAAAGCAGACTTAATGGGGCGGCTAATGGAAGTATTTTTGTAGCCAATAGACGTACGGGATTTTCTATAAGTAAAGAAGAGTATATTTAGCAACAAGACCACTTACTATTTGTTCGTTATATATCATAAGTTATAAGCTTTCTTCGAAATTAAGACTAATGTAAAATAAGAATTGTAAAGACTCCAGTCTTGGCTTATTAACTCGTTACGGAATTGGTGCGTCACGGTCTCTGCAGATGACTAATGGTAGACATAAAGAATGGTGAAAAAAGCAGTTGTATTTGTTAAACGTTTTAATGTCCAGGGCAGCGTTCTTGGATATAGTAACGATTCCAATTGCCAGAATGTGTTGGTTCGAATCCCATCCAATGAAATATTGTGTGATGAGCACGATCATTTTGTTGGTGTCTAGGTGTAATTTTTCAATGATTAAGTATGTTTGTAGAACTATTCAAATATATCTAAAATGCAGTTACCCAAACTGTTTTATGGTCACTGTTATTTACCTTAAGAATAATGAATTTAAAGACATTCTTAGGGTAGAATTAATTTAAACTTACAAAGTGCTTTTAAGGGTTCGCTAAGAACTTATTATTTAGTTGTTGCAAGGCTCGTAAGGATCAACGGGGATTTTTGTTAAGACCCCTGAACTTACAACCGTTCGCGCAGATAGAATTTCTAACAAAGTATTTAGGGTAAATTTATTTGGTTTAATAATAAACTTATCTGGAATGGGAAATTATTTTGGGAAACTAATTAAGCTTATTTGTAAGATACAAAGGGTTGCGTTTGTTATGTTTAGATAATGCATAGTTTGAATAGCTAGACATGTTAACTCAATTACGAAATAGTCAGACTTTTGATATTGTTCCGAGTGTTTGCACACATTGTGGATTAATGGAAAGCGAAGGATACACTTGCAATATATTAGGTATCTTTATAGGAGTTGCTCCTGGTTCCCATCTATTTAAGGCGCAGTTTGAGTCACCGTGTTTTTAATTACTCGAACTCTGACCCTCCAGCTTTGCCCCGAAAATTCTGGTTTGTGTGTTTGCCACATACAATTTATTAAGACTTACCTACTAACTTTTACGTGCAAAACCCGAGTGATTTTACTGTAACAATAGATATCAGAATCAGAAAGTTGTAACAGGGCTATGTAGCTATAGAATATAAAACCACTAATAGTTGTGTTCTTGCGACGTGAAAGAATTTTTTTATTTCGTAGTTTCTCAAAACTAAAACAAGTTTTTAAGACTAACTATCAACACATTGTTGCCGTACGCTGAGAGACTATCCAGCTATCTTAATATTCTTAAGATTATAAAGCAGTGTGTACACATTATCAAAATCGAAGCAATTATACGTAGAGCCATGCATTTAGAACCAAAGTTGCGAGAGGCCCGAAGCTTCAAGGGAACATCAATAACTTTGATTACAAAACCTATTCATGTGCACATAATCATATATCTAGAAAATGTAGATACGACGGCATTTACATAATATTCCAGTTTGTAAAGAGACGAAAGATAATTCGGTATTTTCTCGCCAAGTCTTTGTTTTCAAGCTACAATAATCAAAATGGAACACAAAGGAGAAAAGATTAAATCCTATTGGACTTGACCAAATTCCAATACATTAAATGCCAGAGAAGAAAATCGTGAAAACCGAATACAATAGATAAGAGCTCGCGATACAAAAACTGTAAAGCTCAAAAGTCGAGAGTAATTAGAAAAGGCGCAATCGATGGAGGCGCGGCTTCAGAACGTCCCGTCACGATGCGGTGCGGTGCGGTGCGGCTCCAGGCGGAGCAGGGAGCAGCGTTCAATCAGCGCGCGACATTGGCACGAGATATTTCACGGCGAATATTTTAATTTCTAGAACGAAATATAACCGTAGATATTGTCAAAGCAGAAGGTTTACTTGATACGATTATACAACTTGGAATCGGACACTTCATAGAATTAAATATTAATGATATCTGAGAAGCTTATGCTGATGATATTTTAAAGATACAGTTTTATGAGTTAACGTATATTTTAATATTAATGTTAATATATATTTAGAATCTTCAGATTTTTCAGATTTGTTCGTTTCTAATAGGGTTATTATGCATCATAGTGGCGCTTAAGTGAAATATAATATTGAACGATTTATTGAAATTTTTTTCTATTCGTTTATTTTTAATACTTTTTAGACTATGTGTAGTAGTGGTTGAAAAGTTTGTTATACCGGAGGTATCTGCCATACCTATAAATAGCATTTCTGCTTGTACTTACAGCGATTCCTTCCTCAATTTCTATTTGTAATTAACAAAAGAATGTAAAAAATTACAGATTGTTCTGAATTAAATTTTTCTATGTCAATGTGCTCGAAATCGTGTATTTTTATATTATTTAAATGGCTAAAATTTTCATAAAATTACAGACTTATTTTAACAAATCTATCTGCATATAATACACTGTAACGAACGCATTGATTTACTGATGTACGTTGTGGGCTTGTTGAGGCGTCGGCTTTGGTTCAGGTGGCACAACCATATTGATGGATATTACTTGTTATTGCACCAACCCTCGCACAACACCCTCATTGTCTGCACCCGCTCGGTTTGAATATCTCCTTTTAAATTCTTCAGTCTTTTATTACATTCAATTTAGTAAACCTGGCTTGGGGTGCTTTCAATATACTGATGTGACTTTATCTTTTATCGTAATCAAGTCTTGGATTTGTTCACTTGCGTGGTTTGGTCTATAATTAATCATATACATAGTTGATAACACGTTTACAGTTTTCTACTCAAATTTGCTTCGTATTTATTTATTATTATATCTTATTTTGTATATTACAAATATGTCAAGATCTAATCGAATCGGTCTAGCCATCCTCGATGTTCAGTACCGAAGTCTAACGAACAAATCATGTATTTTACAAACTTAAATTAACGTCACCTTAATCGTGACGGTAACAGTTGTAACTCCTTCTACGACATCAAATATTCAAAAGGACAATGTAACATAGGATTACCCGAGTAGCTCATGCATAATCGGTGTCACCCTCGCGGTACCCTGTTTACGGTTGATAATACCGCTTCAGTACACATTAGAACCTCGCTGGATATTATAGCTGAATTAGTAGATTGAATGCCACAACATAAATGACTAGTTGATATCAAATTTTAAACTTTTGCATTTCGTAACATGTAATCATTGTCTATAAAATTTAATACCATTACATAATATTCATATGGCCATGCTAACACTTTGACTACGGTGAGTGCGAATTTATTGAAAGAAAATGTAACTATTGCATTGTAGCTGTAGCACATAGCTACGACGCAATGGTTACGTTATAGTGACCAAATAATCGAGCAAAACAAATTACAGTAAACAGAGCGAAAAGCAAATAAGATATAAAAAATCAGAGAAGTGTGAGTTTGACTCATATACACAAGGTTCCGTCCAAATTTGTATGTTTCGCAAAACCAACATTTACCAGCCGTCAGTGGTAAACCAACATGCACTAAATTTTAATTGTAAAAGATCGAAAAATCCTTTCACTTTTTTAATTTTTTAGATTTAACAAATCGTGTTATACAAGTATATGTAACTGTAAGTTAATGCTATTGTAATATGATGCTATTATGTCTCTTCAAGCAAATTCCTGTACGGTAGAAGAGATTGCAAACATAACTATAGACACACACTAAAGAAGTTTCAGAAGGTGTACTCGTATTTCCAGTAAGAGATAAAATATTCATATGATCTAGGTTCAAAGTGTATTCCAACTTTCTTTTCCATTTTATACCTCAATTATTGAATCATATTATTCAGTTTAGTGCAAAGTTTTGTTTTATTCAAGAAATTTATATACTCAAGATGTATGTAAGTAGTTTCTCTTTTATTTGCCTATTGAAATATGACTAACAGACACAGAAAATTTAAATTTTAAACCGTTAATATAACTAATATATCTAACAAGAGAAAACTCTATTATATCACAGTATCAGTTCAATTTGTATAATTTACTTTCAAATTCTATAAATACCATCAAAAATGAAAATCATCAATATCAACAACCCTTTACAGTCCACTGCTGTACATAGGCCTCTCCTTAGCAAGGAGGTTTTGGCACGCTGGCCAGATGGGTTGGAATAGGGTTTGTTTCAAGTTTTTCTTCTCTTTGTAATGATGTTGTCTTGCATATTTGGTTCCGTTAGTCGCCTTTACGACACCCACGGGATAAATAGGGGGGTAACACTATGTACTCTTAATCCATTACACGGACTAGAAAATGAAAATAGAATTTGAAAATAGTTATGTATTATTTTGTGCACCTATCGTTAAAAGTAGTTTAGGTCTTATTATTCACTATTGATACAAACAGTTTCGATATAACATGCTCAATATAATGCTGACTGAACCGATGTGCTCTTTACAAACTAAATAGAGCGGTAAATTACATGACGTACATTTTTGTCGAGTTTACATCACTAATGCGTAATACCATTCTCGAGAGGTAGGGTTCACAAGCCAATTGTGAAAGAGTTCGCCGACGAGGCGTACACGACCTTACTTTGTTACTTACACTGAACATAGCAGTTTTCAATCGTTGACAAGTATTCTTAAATTTAGGAAATATTTAATAAATAATAGGGACAATCATTGAGTTGATAAATTAAAGTGAAACTGTTTTCGAAAAGATCTCCTATTGATGTTCGTATTATTATGAAACTAAATAATTGTACAAAATAAATAGCCTTGTTTGCTGTCTAACCTAAATTGTTGCTATCGATCATGAGCAATTAAATACCAACCAATAAAGTATAATACTGAAGAAAAACATAACAGCAAATAGTCACTAAATGTAAAAAAAAACACTTAATGTTGTTAGAGATTTTAAATTAAAGGAACTCACGAAATCGTTCGATTTGTAAAACATTTCACACAAAGGCATGCGTAATATGTACACTGTTATGTTTAATTAAGTTATTATCATCATTTAATCACATATTTTAATTAATTTGTTTAAATTAGATTCTCGAGCTGTGCACTACAAAGGCACGGGAGGAGAACCGGAACGCCATCTGCAATTACGCGCTCGGTCATTACCGTTAAATATCAGTTATTAGTGAAATAACAAAATGTCCCGTAGTTAATGGTTCGGTACTCTATTAGCGTAATTAATTTGGTTATTAATTACATAAAAGTCTGTGTAGGGCCCCGGGATCATTTGCTTGCCGGGATCGTTATGACAGCGAGTGACGTGAGATCCTGATGACTGTGCGATTTTGCGCTGGTTTTTATAATCACTTGTGACGTCTGGTATTTTGTTCTTGTTAATGAGTCTCTTATACGTTTAAGCATCACTTGCTACGGTTTTTTGCTATAAATACTACCATATTTTTGTTCACAAATAAACACTTAACAAGCTTTGTGTTTCTTGTGCTGTATGATCACGATCTCTCGTACACAGAAAAACTTTACAGTGTGAGCATTGATACGACAAAGAAATTCAACGACATTCAAAGTAATATAAATTAGTCAATCAAGTTTAATTAAACCCAATGCAGCACAAAGTTTACCAAATTTTATACTACTTGAATATCTTTGAACATACGAGTACACATAGCGTGTCTCGTATTACCAAGAGACGAATAACTCAAGTAAAAATACTCTTCACTTGAGCACTACTACTTAATGCTTAAACTCAAACCCATCTCTCTATAATAACTGAGTCAAGCAGTTAATGAATTGCTGAGCTATCACAGGTAGTCCACCTTATAGGACTTTACCGTTAATAATTTTAAATAATTTAGTTCTAAAATTGGGGCCGTTTAAAACTACGGCTACACGGATGGTCTTACATTTGCAGAAAATAATTTTTAAATGCTAACATCACTTAAGTAATTTATTAGAGAAAGGGAAATATTTAGTTCGCTTCATTTATCAAACGAGATTAACATCGAATCGAAAGAATAGCTGCCAGGTTTGAGATAGAACGAATGAAAATGACGGACAAAATTCTTGTGACAGATACTGCCTATTTACAACGACAACAAGAGTCACACACACATTGCTACAGGGCGCCCGTAAATGTTCACCTGTAATAACTCGCAATCTCTATTTATACAATGAAAGTTAAATTATATTGATTAATCGACTGCACGGTTGGCCTAGTGGTTTAAGCGGTCACCACACCGCTCTGTACTGCGCTAAGTTTTGTAGGTTCAAATCTCACATGGGACAACACTTTGTGTGATCCACAAATTGTTGTTCTAAGTCTGGGTGTTCTTTGTATCCGTTTCTTGTATGTTTGTAAACTCCTCCGCGACATAGGATTTATTCGTAGTGCGGGCGTTGTCTTTTTAAAATGAACAAATAAAAATGGTATTTTACGTTATGACAATCCCTGTAGTGAACTAAAATATTACATACAATTTATAAATTTAGAGAATAATAATGTATATATATATTCAGTATTCAACTATCCGAAACGTTTTACAGGACATTACACATGTAACAAATAGGTTACGAGCTACATTTTACCAGTTTGAATGTCTTAATATATTCAGTGACTTGCATCGCTGCCAAAGTGCACAATAGCAGCGTCGGGGGCGTGCAACTTATATCTAAAAGAAAACCATAACAGTTTGGCCAGCGGCGTTGGGGCGTGTCGCGCGCCTTGTAGCCCAACCTTGCCAAAACATGTTATTGTTTTTAATGGTACACATTGTCTTTTATAAATGATAAATAGAACCAGTGTTTAAAATTTCCATTTATGGTATGTAAACTATAAATATTATAAACTGTGATTATAAGACTGCAAGATAACTAGGTAGCCGAACAAGTCGAATATTACAAAGGCTTAAAGTAACAGTCGTCTATTTCAAGGACAGCCTTCTGTTTAAATCATATTGACATCAGAAAGTATTAACTAGAAAAGGGATCTACAAATCTGTTAATCCAAAAACAGAAGAATGACCTTTGACTTAAACGTGCGTGGTCTGAGAGTAGTGCAAAGTGTAACACCACCTTCCACGCTCTCACGATGCGATTTTTTTTTATTCAAAGTATTATACGTATTATTCGTTCAACATGAACTATTGGCAATATGCATTGAAAGGGTTATAGATTATGTTTTGTCCAAGACGAGGAAAGATATTTTATCGAATATGATAAAACATGGATACTTTGCTTGATTTCTAGTTACTAGGTTTTTATTTCAAAAAACATCATCACATCAACTGCCTTTAATAGCCTACTGCTGGGAAAAGGCTTCTTATTGGAAAAAATATTTTGACCTTTTGTACGACGCTGGCCAGGCGGCTTGGCTTAGGGTCTTATCAAGTTTTCTTTCTTTTTGCAGTGATGTTGTCCTGCATAATTTATCCCCTCCCTCTTGCGCACTCAGGGTATGAGCAAAAGTAGTGTCACTTCGTGTTATAAATTCGTCCCTACACGCAAATTTATTGCCATAAAATAATAGTCCATGATTTCAGGTATTACCCATTCTTATTAGAAAGTTATATGAACATCTATGTATATTAAATGAATATTTGTCTGTCTGGCTGTCTGTCCTCAATAGAATCGTAAACTATGTATTTGATCATGTGATTATCTTTAGAAAAGTTGATGTGCATGAGCCCACAAAATTTTATGAGTTGATTTGAATACTTTTTTGTTTGTATCTTTTCTTCAAATTTATTATAGTTGGTGGTGTAGCAACGCGTGCCGTCTAATATAAAAATAACTCTTATATTTCGTTAAAATAATCAAATCAATGAAGTTAGGCATAAAAATAATAACATAAAAATAAAATTTTAAATAATTACAAAACAATTAATTATCAAAATTATTTTTTTAACATTTTACCATTATAATTATTTTCATTTTAAATTCATTACATCACACACAAATAAATAGTAAACTATTTTCATTTCATAATTTAACTGTATCTACATTTTGTTGGTCTATTCGATAGCGATTCTTCTTTCAGTCTTTTATGTCTGATCGATTGTTAGGGTTAATCCAAATGAAGATCATCTGAACTTGTCGCTCAATTACAATTGTCTAATTACAGTTATGTTTGTGATGACAATCGACACGACCTGAAAAACATAACAATATTAATGTTGAAATATCGCTCAATTTCTATTCTATCCAATTAATCCATAATCGGTTCGCTTTAAAGTGGGTTTAGTATTTGTAGTAAAATACTGCACAGAAGATTTGCTTGTATTTATATTTTATTATTGTAAAATTTGCACTACTTTTTCTAAATGAAGAACCTGCCAAAGTGACTCCTCTCTGTCTGAAGAAAAACATGAATAGAATCCAAATAGTTGTGGTCACCATACTCATTGCAAATGCAGACAATGCAGTGTGGTGACCCACATATGGCGACCTAGTGAGATGCTTTTTCACGCCACGCTTGAGGACGTAAAAGGCATGACAGTCATCGTGGCAGTGTAAGGTTCATACAGTTATCACGATAGCTGTAACCCTTGCATCCTCGTCACCAATGATGTCCCTTTGTATCTCGTATGGAATGCCGTTCATCAAGTACCAGTTGGCTATGTAACGACATATAGACTATGTCACAAAAATCCACACATTCTGTCAAATTTTAGGTTGAAATTATAAAAAAAACAAATTGACGCCGACTATTGGCTGACTAGAATATTATTAGGTATAATTTTTAAAGAAAAATAATTGTTCCAGTGAAAAAATTCGAACAAAATATACATAAACACATTAATTAATAATAATTGAATTTATTCCAAAACTCACCACAACTAAAATTTTTCTCTTAAACGTCAATAATTGCCACGGACTGAAAGCGACGGGATTTAGTAGAATATGTTTCTTGAATAGTTTCAGCTCATATTTGACGGCTGCGGCTTCGGCCCCAGTGTGACGTATTAAGTGGTGAACTAGTTCTCTTGTAAGTAGGAGCTGAAAAGAAAAAAGGAAATTAAACCAAAAAAAATGGTGTGTCTTGGATATGTATCATAAATATTTTTAATATTCCTGTGCAAGTTTTTAGCATTCTGAACGTATGAAGCAAAACATAATTAGTACATGAAGTGACCCTCTAGACTATAGTTTTTTACTGTACATAAATTTATAGTTTAACTGAAAAAAAAACATAGTCTTGTAATATGTACAAGACACATGATCAATTTTCTAAATGTCTGACGCTGTGACACATTTTGTTAAATCGATACTAACTACATCTTCTATTAAGTCAACGCCACATTTAATTAGTAACTTTCGTAAAAGACTCAAAAAGCACAACACTGAAATCAAAATTAATGCATGTCCACATTGTCCATGTTTGTCAAGTACCTGTTCATGAGTTCGATGACAGGGCTCTACAGCGGTCGCAAGCACAGTGAACATTAACAAAGCATAAACAAAATAGTTTATACACTTGATAGTAGCTATTGCCGATCCACTCGTAACTGGAAAAATAATAATTGTTTCAACAGTGTGTATGTTTATTCACAAACAAGTAAAGGTATTTCAAAATTTAATATCAACTGCGACATCTGCCAAACGTCTACGATGTCTGCACGTGTAGCTGTTTTATCCATCATAAGGTCTTTGGACTTAGCTTATCTACCTAGTGAAAAATTAAACTGGTGTCGACTATAAACATACGAAAAGGTATTTAATGTCTATGATACTTATGTTAATAAACGTATACCATGTAGTGTATTCTTTTCAATTAAGACAGTTTTAACGAAAAAATAGCCATTTCTTAAAAAACTTACAAGGTGCATAACTCTGTTCAAGGTAATATTCTTTTTTAGTTAAACGCAAAAACCTGCAGAGACATTCACAATTTTATTGTAGGTATTTTGAAATTAAACTGCTGAGTAATTATGTTCTCGTTGATGTCCTTTTTTATAACTGTAGTAAAACGCAATAAAAAATGATCGTACATATTACGTTGAACATTAAGTAGGGTATGACCATCATATATGTGAAACAGAAAACGAGTGTCGCTAGCAAGGTGCTCCCATTGCTGATATTCAAGTGTCGCACAATATCACACAAGGAGCAGTAGATAATTGACAACTGTCGAATTTTATCTGTAATTGATAATCCTGTAAAATGGACAAAACAAATAAAGTAATTATAAAATAAACACACCATATTGTAAACGATGCAGTACAATAACAAAATTCTGTATGTGACTTTAGGCCAGGACACAAGTAAATTTTTGGAGTTTCTCAAACGAGCATGTCATATGCTATGACGGTGGATTTGTCTTAACCATTTACCAAAAACTGTGAGGTGAATATAGTGGAATGAAAAGTTTAACAATGAGCGCGAGTATGAATTCTAAAACATCACCGAATCATTGATAAAACTGAAAATACTTACCACCACTTTCCATCACTAAGTAAGAAGTAATATCACAACGTACAGAATTATCCATATTGCTTTGACTGTTGTTCTCTGTCAGTGTGTAACTTTCAATGAAAGCCATTGATTTTGATACTGACACTGTGAAATAATGAGATCAAAATCATTTATGTAACAAGCTCGCGGATCATGTAAACATCTTACCTTTAAACCTTTCCTATTATTCCGACACGTCATTTCTACCTGTTTGTTTATCTTTTGAACATAATAATCTGAATATTTTCATTTAGATCACCATATCAAATTACACAATTATTTTATGTTATATACACTTACAGTCATTGCGTATCTCTTGAAGTATTATCTTTAAGTTAGTATTCACACGCTGAAAAGTTGACACTACGAACATTATTATAAGTGCAAACTGAATCGCGTACAAGTGAAAAATAAGGGTGAAAGTAGACTGAACCAGTAGTGCGCCAGATAAAAGCCCAACTGCAACAAAATGTTCATATTACAAACAGTAAGTGTGATTAATATACTGTTCAACAATTTTAATTCTACGTAATATTCTAATAAGTCTAACTTGTGACTGCAGTAGTGCTTATAACCCACAAAACATGAATAAAGTGTACCTTTATTTACAAGGATCATGTCATACATATAAATTACGTAATCCACAATATAAATCACGTATCCGAAAATCAATAACATGCAAACGAAAATCCATTGTGGTGTGTTATTTGTGGCCAATGAAGTGTAGCATTGATTAATATTTTCGTTTATCTGAAAAAAGATTTTTGTTAATACATAGTTTGTGATTAGTCCAAAGAAAAATAAGGAGATGAGTTGATAAAAGAGAATGTTTTGGACCACTGATTTTAAGTTCTCGTCCACTTGTGGGTCTAAATATGATATAATTGTGAACTCAACAAAATCAAAAAGATGGAGAAAAAGAGAGGAGTAACGAAAGAACGCCTGATACTACCAGATGACTTCTCATCTAACTCGCTTTTTCAAGACACAGACCTATAGATGTCTCTGAGTGGAGGCCGAAAGGGCAATAGAAAAGGAAATTGCGGATTTCCTGCAGAAGATGTGCAAAGACTGGCATCTTTACAGGAGAGAGCAAACGTGGCGGAGACTATAATTCAGGCGGTGGCCGCCAATTCTAGGTACTTTAAGAATTTTTTTGTGAGGACTCTTAAGGACTCCTATTTGGCTATCGCCAGCGTAGTTGAAAAGATCAGATGAAGTATCTGGACCTGATCCTCGACCTGACTTTTGCCCAATTTGAGTGAAGATTTGAGTGAAGGTAAGACAGCTTTACACAAGGGTTGTTCGGTCAATGAAACTGTATGGTGCACTAATGTGCGCACACACGTCCCTGGTGCCCTCAAATGATATGGAGCCATACTTCATTACTGCACCGTGTTGATGGAGACGGCGTAGTGTGAGACCACTCATTGAGCTATGATAGCTCGTAGGTCATCTCAGCTGCTGGCTCCACGTGTTGGTTTAGCCGTCATAGAGGCTCACCAGCCGGTCATCGACGACTGGGTATGGTGGCAGAACGGGACCCTTTCCTTTTGGCTGACGAAGGTCCTTCCTGAGCACGGCTACTTCGGGAAGTAGCTGTACTTGGTCGCTTGCCACCATTGTGAGTGTTACGAGAACTCAGCTGAGCACACGCTGGCGATCTGCTCCCCCGGGACAACTTAACGTCGTATCCTCTCTGCAGTCATCGGAGAAGATCACTCACTACTCATCGGCCGTCAAACATTCCATGTCTGATAACGACAGTTTTTTTAACACGGGTACAACCTTCTGCTAAGACGTCATTTCTGAGAAGGGAACAACGGCAAAGACCCGAGAGGACGACCTCCACTCGAAACCAACTCGCAATGGCACTTTTAAGCTCGATAAGTACACAGTTTAACCTAAACTTAAGTATTTTTATCACAAGAGAGGTGCCAGTCTGTGTAATCGTCGATTTTCAGCTATAATATGTTACTTCGAATCCCAACGGGAATAGATTCACTATGTACAGATTGGATTAGCTCGGGGGTGTTAGTCTAAGCTGTCACTTAGGTGAGACTATTGATATTTAAGCAAGCGTTTTCAATATCATTTGAGCTTTTCATTGAGGAACTAAAGTTAATGTTGAATTTGAGGTAATGTTTGATATTGTTCCAATCAGTTTTCATGTTACACAGAAATTCATTATTGCTACTGTTATGCATGATGGTAGTACTTAATATCAGTATTATTGACTTGTGATCCGAAGAGTCATCAAGGCTCAATTGAACAAGATTATGTATGTATGTAGATGGCTTATATTTGTAGTAATAAAAGAATCTAGAAGTTTCGGCAGTTTATTATTTTCTGTGTTATAGGTTGTTGAAATAGTTGTCTTTTGTATTTGAGTCTCCACCGGCTATAAATCGCGTACCCAAAGTTTTAAAAAATGCCGTGAACATTGGTTCTTTTAGACAGTCACGCGGTGTACAGTAAATAGCCTAGGTGTTAAAGAAGCCCAAGTAACATATTCTCACTGTGGTAGCTTACCAATAGTTGATTGAGAATTGTTGCAGTAAGAAATATTTAATACAGCTTTTGGTCGTAAGTACAAAATCAGCATGTGAACCACTGTCAGGAGGCGAAGTAGCAGTATCCAGGGGTATTTATTCGGCTTTTAGAAGTTATGTGAGATTTCAATATGAGGGAAAAATCTAGTTTATTAAAGTTGCGAAAGGTTTCTAATTTCTGGGAGTTCGGTGCAAGACCATTGATTTAATAAATTACATATATATATATGGATATAATTTAGATAGCTTAAAGACGAGTGCAATTAGAAGTACCAGCGTGCTGCTTATTAATTTGTTGTAGTAAAATATCTAATTTCTCATATTTTAAATTCACGCCCGACACATTATGTAAAAATCCGTGTACAATTATATATGTTGCTTCATAGGTACTCTTAAACTCTAAGTTTAGGTTTAATAAGTAGAAATATAAGTATAGTAGTCCAAAGTAGATACAATCGGTCAAATTGAGTCGGGAATTGAGTCCCGTCTGTCACCACTGTAACTGCAGTGAAGACTCGGCTCAGCACACGCTCGGGGTTTGTTCTGCCTGGACGGCTCAGCGTCGGACTCACACTTTAGTTATTGGAGGAGATCACCCACTACCAGCCGTCATACGCTCCATGGTTGATAGCGACAGCTATTTTTATCGCAATCACAACCTTCGGTAAAGATGTCATTTCGCAGAAGGAGACGACAGAGAACGCCTGCGAACGACTGGAGACCAACTGCATTCTCTGGTGGGGTGACGGCCCGTGGGAGTTTCCACAAGTCAAAAAAATAGGTTTTAGTTTCTTTGGAGAGTCGTTCTAAAACAAATCGTGAAAATGTGCATTCAAATGGCGTTATGGTTAAAATGATTTAATATTTACCGTTGTCAACTGCGAAATACATTCAATCATGTGTCGCATTCTACTGTAGCTCGTGTGAACTACGGTCGACGCAGCTATAACCCACACGGTCAGGCAAATACCATTCACGTATTGTCTCGAAACGGTATAGGTTCCATTGGAGGACCGGTTTTCACCAATTTCATCTCCTCTATTTATGTTGTAAGTTAATGTCACGGTTACTAGAATGTTAAGATATTTTAAATGTCAAAAAAGTACATAAGCTGCATTCCTATGTTGTTACTGATATTATATCGTGACATACGGAAGATAATCAATATGATGTAACTATAGAAGCGGCTGAAGCTGGACACGCGCACGATCCACCCACCACTTGTTCTCTCAAACTTCAAAGGTGCTATACCGGCTATCATTGATAGGAGGAGAATAAATCGTAGTACTCCAGATATTACGCACTCAGTAGTTAGTGGTTCCTCGATGCGGCTGTGAACAAAGTTAACAGCAATGCTGCATAATAATAAAATAGTTAAAGAGAAGTTCACAAATGGTAAACGAATCAGACTATAACATTAATTTTCTAATTAGATGGGATACTCACTAGTGCAGTACAGTGGGATGGATTATAATTAACTTATTGGATATCGATGACATTGTTAGCTACAAAATTTGAAAATATTTGAAGTTTGTTCTGTGATTCTGAAAAGAATTACAAAAATTTTGCTTTTATATTATACCGAAAAGTTATGTAAATGGTTAGTATGTAATATTTTCAGGTTTATTTATTTATAAGATTAAGTGCAAAAAACAGTACAGTATGCATTAAAATGCATAAAACGAAAATGTTATGTGAAGAATGAAATAAAGTAAATGTACACTAAAATATATGTGAATATAAATTATAGAATCATTAATATATCTCTGATTTTGTAATAGCTTAGAGGGGCGATACCAATTTTAGATTTAAATAATAAAAATAATGACAAAGTCAAAAGTAAAACAAAGCTGACAAATGATTAAGATATAATTTGACAAGACAATTTCAAAATCGCAGATTTCTGCGTTTCACGAAAAGAAGAAACAATGTTAACATTTGGAAATGAATTGAATGCTGTTCAGGTGATGATCATTCGAGTCCATCAAAACCCGTAGCATTTATTAAAAAGGTTGAATCAATGTAGTTTGGTTTTAGAAAGAAGAGCATTTGTAATAGAGCATCATGCAGTGATCCTGTGACTCTTTGATTCACTCTTATAACTTTAGTTGAACAGTTAAGTTTAGTATCAACGAACTGATCAGGTTCTTGACACAGAGACTTTACGGTATGATGGATTTATTGAACGTTACAGATGTCATCTGTATGGTCTAGTCACCCCAAGGAAACGTGGAATGACCTAACTAAAAACCTAATTATAACATTTATTATTTTTTGATTTTACGTTAGTTTATTTGTACGTGTTATTTTTACCAAATCATGTAGAGCCCGGAATGTAAGCTATGAACGGAGACGCAGATTAATCAAATTACAGCCGACTCTAAATTTTTGCAGTTACGCGTAATAACAAAAATGATATGTCATGTGATTTTTTTTAAATGCTGTAATTCTATATTTAATTGTATGATATTAATAATAATACACAAGTCATATGCATGGTTATCGATAGTATTACGATATCAAGGGATCAACATATTATAAGGAAACAAAATGACACAGTTAAATTCACTAACGAATCATATAAAAATGTCAATATAAATATGGCTTTTATATGATGTTTAATTTAGACAGTCCATGGAGTACTGAGTTTTTTCCTACTTTCTTGTGCTTAATTGATAACCATCATAGTCATCACCATGCCCCTTTTTATAAGTAACTAGCGACCCGTCGCGGCTTCGCACAGGTACAATGCCGATTATAAGCATACTACAGAATGTCTCTATATACAACAGTCACAACTTTTTTATATAAAATTAAAAAAAATTGCAGTTAGTATTCAAATATTAACTACTATTACCTATACAATTTAAAAGTATAAATTACGTTGTTGTTCTGAAAATTATGTTTTTATTAAATTACTGTTATTTTTCTCGCTAAAGGTTTCCTCCTCCGGTAAACGGGCGCGATCGCTGCTAATCGTAAAGTGCTATAGGGTGATGAAGTGCGACCTTCGATGCGTCATTTACAAGCACCACCGTAACAGCTACAATCCTGCATTTTAAATCTACACTATCTTTGAAAATATTAATTTAAATTATAAACTGTAAGAGTCATATTGATTTATTTTAAATGCACAATGTATTTAAGGTACTTAATTAGATAAGGACTAAAGCTGTATAGCTTAAAATTGTTTCTTAAATAAGCCAATATTTCTCGAAAAATTTAAGGATAAAAAATGGTTATTGTGGGTTATCCCTAAGAGTTAGAAAGACACCATCGCAGACTTTATTGTAATCCTTTTTTTGGTGTATAATACTGTAGTATCTTCTGACCTACCTCGTATGGTTTAGCCAAAGTGGGCAATGTGTTTATTTACGACATTACGTTACAAACTTTTAAAATTTAACTGCACGATTGGCCTAGTGGTTTAAGCGGTCGCCACACCGCCCTCCACTTCGCTGAGTGTTGTGGGTTCAAATCCTACATGGGACAACACTTTGTGTGATCCACAAATTGTTGTTCTAAGTCTGGGTGTTCTTTGTGTCCGTTTCTTGTATGTTTGTAAAGTCCCCCGCGACACAGGATTTATTCCTAATGCGGGCGTTGTCTTTTTAAAAAAAAAAAAAAAAAAAAAAAAAAAAAAAAAAAAAAAAAAAAAAAAAAAAAAAAAAAAAATTACCAGTGTTTCTCTACTATATTATGAATGTGATATACATATAAATCTTCCTATTGATTATTTTATTTCATTATTATCACTCTATCTATTAAAAAAGTGACAACAAAATCTGTTGTGTAGTTTTAAAGATCATCAACAGCCTTTTACAATCCGCTGCTGGACATAGGCCTCTCCGTAGCAAGGAGGTTTTTTCCTACTATACCACACTGGCCAGACGGGTTGGAATTTCTTCCAACCTCGGGGGTATTCCTGATGCCCACCTGCACCAAATCACGGACGCAGTGTGGCGCATGATGGACGGGCGTCTCGCTGGCCTGGAGGCGCGGCTGCCTCCGGCCCCAGTTGTCCGACCGCTGCTCGCGGCAAATAGACCGAAGACCGTATCGGTGCCAGCAACGCCTCCCGTTGCGGGCGGTCGTGTGTCCTATGCGGCGGTTACGTCTGTGTTGTGTACGTGCCGCTCCTGCGGTTGCTCCGAGGGCACGACAGGCGGCTAAAGTAACAACCAAGACAGGTGCACCGAGGTCAGGACCCAAAACGGCGGCCAAGTCTGGAGCGGAATTCCCTCCGCTTTCCGCTCCAGCGGCTGTACCTGGCACCTCCACGTCTGTTCCCCCCATATCTGCCCCTTCCACGGATGGTTGGCAGGTAGTTGGGGGGACGAAGAAGTCCCGAAAGCGGGGTAAAAAGGCTGCTCAAAAAGCAGCCTCTACCCCGCAGTCGCTATTGGTGGTAGTGGCCACTACGAAGAGGCCGCGCAAGCTGCAGGTGCCCAAAACCGCGGCGGTGGTGGTCACCGTGTCACCGGAAGCGGCTAACGGTGGACTGTCTTGCGCGGCCATCTTCCAGAGGGCCCGGGCTAGTCTCGCCAATGACATCGGGACGGAAGGAGTCACGTTGCGCCTCGCTCAGACGGGAGCTCGTGTCCTCGAGTTCCCTGGAGCCGAAGGTGCAAAGACGGCTGATACGTTTGCCGAAAAGTTGCGGGGCATGTTTGCGGCCACGGATGGTGTTAAGATCGCCAGGCCTACCAAGTGTGCAGAGTTGCGCATCTCGGGCCTGGACGATTCCATAACGGCCGAGGATGTCCGTGTTGCAGTAAGAGAGAAGACAGGGTGCAACGCGGACAACATTAGGGTCGGCACCATCCGTCCCGGCCCAGGAGGGCTTGGCGCAGTGTGGGTCAGCTGTCCCGTAGCATCGGCCAAATTTTGGGTGATGCCGGTAGGCTGCTCATCGGTTTCGTGAGCGCTAGGATCACAGTCCTGGCGGCGAGACCGATGAGATGTTTTAAATGCCTGGCATCGGGACACACACGTGCCAAGTACGTCAGCTGTTTTGCCTGCAGCGGATTATGTTTCCGCTGCGGTCGACCGGGGCACAGGGCGGCTGAATGCTCTGCCGCCCCTCACTGTCCGGCGTGTGCGATGGGTAACAAGCCCACCAATCACCAAATTGGGCAGGGAGGCTGCAAACCTCCCTACAATTCTCGGCAAGCGTCGGGGGCTAGCCAATCGACCCAGGCTGCCTCTGATGTCGTTCGCATATCGGCATCGTTACCCATGGAGGAGGTTGTAGAGACGGTCGAGTAATGACCCAAGTCTCCAACCTCCTGCTCCAGACGAACCTGAACCACTGTGCCGCGGCGCAGGACCTTTTCCTGCTAACCATGGCACAGTGGACGATCGGTGTTGCCGTAGCCGCGGAACCTATTATGTTCCTCCCCGTCAAAACTGGTTGGGTGACCGGGACGGTTCCGTGGCAGTCGTCGGCTCCACGGCGGCTCATTCCCCGCCCTTGTCGCTAAGAGACAAGGGCACTGGATATGTTGCTGCCGAGTGGGGGGGATCACCGTATATAGTGTATACTCATTGCCGGCCTCCACGGAAGGAGGTTTACTGGTGGTCCCAGGAGTTGGCGGACCTCCGCGCGGCCTGTACTCGTGCCCGGAGGTCCTACACCCGTAGTCGGCGGCGACACCGCGAAGAAGGCGGGGAGGACCAGCTTCATGAAGAGTACCGAGAGGCGCGGAAAACTCTGAAGCTGGCCATAAGCCGCGCCAAAGAAATTAAGAGAAAGGAAATGCTGGAGGGTCTCTATCGTGACCCCTGGGGTCGCCCTTATTGTGCGGCGCGGCAAAAGCTCCGCACGTCGGGCCCCTCCCTTACAGAGACTCTCCAGCCCAGCTTCCTGCGGGAAGTGGTCGAGGGTCTTTTCCCGCAGCGGGTGGAACACACACCCCCGTCGATGGCCTTCATGGTCGGAGACGACGGGGGGAACGAGGACGATGTTTCGCCCGTCAGGGAATCGGACGTAGGGGCGGTTGTTCTACGGATCCGCTCTAAGAACACCGCCCCCGGGCTGGACGGGATACCTGCTCGAGTGCTGGCCCGAGCCCTCGAACACATGTCGGACCGCCTCAGGAAGGTCCTGGACGCTATCTTGGCGTCCGGATGCTTCCCTGAGTGCTGGAAAAGCGGGAAGCTGGTCTTATTGAGGAAGCCGGGACGGCCAGCCGAATCGGTAGCGGGCTATAGGCCCATCATGTTGCTGGACGAGGCGGGTAAACTGTTTGAGAGGATACTCTCTGCCCGCATCGTCTGACACCTCTGCGAGGTCCCGATCTGTCGGACGCCCAATTTGGTTTTCGAGCGGGACGTTCGACGGTCGATGCCGTGTTGCGCCTGAGGGCCGTTACCGAAGAGGCGGTGAGCTGTGGCGGTGTGCTGTTGGCGGTGTCGTTGGACATCGCCAACGTATTTAATAATCTGCCATTTAGCTGCATCAGGGAAGCACTCCACTACCATGGGGTGCCAAAGTACCTGAGGCGGCTTGTGGCAGACTATCTTGTGGAGCGTACCGTCATGTACAAGGACCAAGACGGTGTTCTGAGGCGGCGGCTCATATCGTGCGGTGTTCCACAGGGGTCTGTCCTCGGACCACTCCTGCGGAACATGGGATACGACTGGGCCCTTCGAGGTCGTTTTCCCCCCGGGCTAGGCGTAATTTGTTACGCAGATGACACATTGGTCACGGCCCGGGGAGCAAACTTTCAAGAAGCGGCGCGCCTGGCCACCACGGGTGTCTCTCTGGTGGTCGGGCGAATTGAGGCGCTGGGTTTGCGGGTGGCCCTGGACAAGACGGAGGCCCTTTTGTTCCATGGGCCCCGTCGTGGTCCACCCTCCGGCGCCTCCATCGTGGTCAATTCGGTCCTCATACCGGTTCAGGCCCAGATGAAGTATCTGGGCCTGATCCTCGACGGCAGGTGGCTCTTCGACGAGCACTTTCGACAGCTTTCTCCAAAACTGGTCGGCGCTGCTTCTGCCCTTCGGCAACTTTTGCCCAATCTGGGTGGAGCTAGCGTCGCGACGAGACGCCTATACACGGGGGTTGTCCGCTCAATGGCACTGTATGGTGTACCGGCGTGGGCGGCGGCTCTGACCGCCCAGAATAGGACTCGCCTCTGGCGCCCTCAGAGGATATTGTCGGTTATAGCCATACGCGTTTACCGCACCGTATTGACGGAGGCGGCGTGCGCCTTGGCCGGAACTCCCCCGTGGGATTTGGAGGCGGAAGTGCTCGCCGAAGTTTATCGGCGGACGGTTGACTTCCGGGCGGGTAGCGGCATACGGCCCCCGCCCGAAGAGATACGCGAGTGGCGAGAGGCCGCTCGTCGAGCCACGATGGCTCGTTGATCGTCCCGGCTGGAGGCTCCACGAGCTGGCTTTGCCGCCGTGGAGGCTCTCCAGCCGGTCATCGCCGAGTGGGCAGGGCGGCAGCACGGGACCCTTTCCTTCCGACTGACGCAGGTCCTTTCCGGGCATGGTTGCTTCGAGAATTATCTGCACTCGGTCGCCAGGAGGGAATTGCGTCCCGCCTGTCACCACTGCGACTGCAGTGAGGACTCGGCTCAGCACACGCTAGCGGTTTGTTCCGCCTGGGCGGCGCAGCGTGGGGTCCTCACTGCAGTTATTGGAGGAGATCTCTCGCTACCGGCCGTCATACGCTCCATGGCCGGTAGCGACAGTTGTTTTACCGCGGTCGCAACCTTCTGCGAAGACGTAATTTCGCGGAAGGAGGCGGCGGAGAAGGCCCGGGAGGACGATATCCACTCGGACCCAATTCGCCGCCGGCGAGCCGGGCGGCGGAGGCGCGCATACCAGCGCCTCATGCCGCCTTGAGCGTGGCTGCGGGTGGATGGGACGGGTTTTCCCCTCCATCCGCTATAGTGGTCAGCCGCGAGGAGGTGACGTGCGCGTGTGCTGTACGTCGCCTATATAGAGAGTTTATCCGCAGATGGTGTCCGCTTTGGCGGGCAGGCGCTAGGAGGGATCTGGATGTTGTAATAGCAGCGGTTCCCGGATCCCTCCTATCTCAGGCGCAGAGTGGCACACCGTATGGTTTTAATCGGTCCGATTCCGACACACCACCCCGCCGTAAGCCCCGGTGGGGTGACGGCCCGAGGGGGTTTCCACACGTTAAAAAAAAAAAAAATGTTATGAACCAAGTTTTCCTTCTCTTTTAATGATGTTGTCTTGAATACTTTATTCCCTTAGTCGCCTTTTACGACACCCACGGGATGAATAGGTGTGGTAACACCATGTATTCTTAATCCGTCACCACACGGACAATTTTAAAGATAGCATACATAATTATCTTTCTAAAGATGCTTACCTTTTAACATATCTTTCTGTATTTGAATTTAAATTAAATTAATTTGAATTCCGTAGTGCCATAACCCGTACCGCGGCAGAGACGACTTGGACGACAATGACAAACGAACTCGCGTATTGATTTACATATATAATTGTTTGACCAATCTGTTTATTTATTACGTGAAAGCGGTTCTTGTATGTAGAACTTATCTGATTTCTAATTCTGTATAAAGCTGTGTTTGTTTAGTCGTAGTAGCACCACTTACTACTATAATCAAATAATAGTGCTCATTAATATTTAATTTCATATATATGAATATTTATTATAACTTGGTTACAAAGCAGTGAGACTTTAAAGTAAATTGTAAAACTACTGTTTTCTTTACCAATATCTCTTGAATTGGTATACATTTAATACATGTTTGTGAATTAGTTTGAATTCAAATTTTCAAAAATCAATTTTCAAATCTGACTTTCGGTCGCTAGGAGGGAATTGAGTCCCGCCTGTCACCACTGCAACTACAGTGAGGATTCTGCTTAATGCACGCTAGCAATTTGTTCCCCCTGCGCGATGCACTGTGGAGTCCTCACAGCAGGTATTAGAGGAGACCTCTCGCTACCGGCCATCACATGCTCCATAGTCGGTAGCGACAGTTGTTACCGGCACCTCATGCCGCATAGAGTGTGGCCGTGGGTGAACGGGACGGGTTTTCCTATCCAGATGGATACAGTGGCTAACTGCGACGAGGCTACGTCCGCGTATGTCGTACGTCGCCTAAATAGAGAGTTTACCCGCAGATTGTGCCCGCGGTAGCGGTCAGGCGCTAGGAGGGATCTGGATGTCGTAATAGCAGCTGTTCCCGGATCCCTCATATCTCAGGCGCAGAAAGGCACATCGTGTGGTTTTAGTCGGTCTGATTTCGACACCGCCCTAAATACCGGTGGGGTGACAGCCCGAGAGGGTTTACATACGTTAAAAAAAAAGTTATCATATTTTTGGGTTTTATGGATTCCATCGTGATTCTCTTCCCCGCGCCTCCATAGCAATCAATTCGGTCCTCGTACCGGTTCAGACTCAGATAGAATATCTTGGCCTGATTCTTGATGGAAGGTAGCTCTTCGACGAGCACTTTTGACAGCTTACCCCAACGTTGGTGGTGCCAGCGTCACGATGAGATGGCTGTACACGGAGGTTGTCCAATCAATAGTTCTATATGATACACGGGTGTTGACAGGGGCTCTGACTGCCCAGAATAGGGTTGACCTCTGGCACCCTCAGAAGATATTGGCGGTTAGAGCCATATGCGGTTACCGTACCATGTCAACGAAAGTAACGTGCGTACTGGCCGGAACTCCCCGTGGGATTTAGATGCGGAAATGCTTGCCGAAGTTTATCAGTGGGCGGCTGACTTCCGGGCGGGTAGCGGTATATGGCCCCGCCCGAAGAGATACACGAGTGGCACGAGGCCACTCCTTGAACCACGATGGCTCGTTGGTCGGTAAGAGGGCATTAAATCCCGCCTGTCACCACTTCAACTACAGTAAGGACTTGGCTCAGCACACGCTGGTGATTTATTCCACCTAGCCGGCGCAGCGTGGGCTTCTCACTGCAGCTATTACAGGAGCTCTCGTGCTACCGGCCGTCATACACTCCACGGCCAGTAGTGACAGCTGTTTTACCACACTCGCTACCTTCTGGGAAGACGAAATTTCGCAGAAGGAGGCAGCGGAGAAGGCCCGGTAGGACGATCTCCACCTCCAAGTGTCTCCACCACGAAATTTAGTTGCCGAGACGCGTTTACCAGTGCCTCATGCCACCCTGAGTTTGGCTACGGATGAACAGACAAATAGTACTATATTTTTGGGTACTTTCACTGACTAGCATTTAGTATTCAAAACTCAGAAACGGTGTATTAGAGCTATGTCTGATGTTAGAATATCAAATAGTTATAAATTTCATTCTGTAGAAAAAAACATGCTACTTGCCCATGCATATGTATCGTTAAGTGTGCCGTGCTCGTAAGACAAAGTATTGCACTGTTTGTGTGTTGTGTTCTTTTATTGTAGAACTCGAGTTTCTTGAATTAACCACAAATTATAATTGAATATTGTCAAAATAATCATTTCATCTTATCAATCGTTTAGTTGTGCAGTGTTCGTTCGTACATTAACGTTATTGTTTCTAAATATAAAATATACACAAAATATATTTTGTACTTACTTTATATCAAAAAATGCGCTTATAGAATATAAAATTGTGTCAAAATTGTGTTTTCTTTACAAGTATTGCGTGTATTATATTTATCGTGTATCATCATTTATATTCAAAGGAAAATGGCAGATCGTATAGCGCCAGCAATGTGTAATGGAGGGTTATGAGATTTATACTGGTTATAAAGTGAATCATCTTAACTATTTTTATGTAACAAACATATTTTTAGAACTTTGCAAAGGAATTAAAATTCTTCTCAAAAACTTGTAACGTTTTCTAAACTTGTTTTACTTACAATTTGCTTAGATGAAAATTAAACGCTATTGTGTCTCAAATGTATGAAAATATTTTTATAATTGGGATACAAATTGTATAACAACGATAATATATTAAAAATTATATTATTGAATAAGTTTACTAGTATTTTTAGTAGCAGATGAAGAAAATCGTCAACGAATGATGATTTTAAAAATACGATACTACGTCATCTTGTTGGCAATAATGAAAACCTATTTATATGAGCTGTGTCGTGTCTATGGACTTTAATAGAACCTATGCCTTGTAAACTAAAAACGGAAATATTTTTTTACCGCTAAGTTATGAAAGCATAGGAATTTAAAATATTACTGTCAATGTGGTTACCAGACAAATAAACACAAAATAAGCCTTACCATGTGATACGCAAGACGGTACTAAAGTCCAACATATGACTGCTTGGAATTTTATTGTAGAATCGCACAACCTGACATCGACAAGACTTACTTACCTTTTTCACTCTTGTATTGACAATAGTTTCTCTTAATTTCTAGTGTTAATATGATAAATATAAAAAACATGTTTTAAAATATTTTTTATTTTTATATTATACATATACATTATAAAAAATATCATCAAAGTTCCAGGCAAAGACATTGGATAACATCATATATCCAAAGACTTTGCCTGGCACTTTAAATTTGTATAGCGTTTAAATTTGAAGAATCAATACACAGACAGACACACTTACATTTATAAACTCAGTATAGATTTTTATCTCATGCTTAAATATGGTGGCCGATAACGAATGTCTTTATTTCAATCATGTTGGTTAACTGCCATCTCTTAAGCATATTATTGTAAGCAAATTAAACATTTTTTTTTAAAAAGTTAGTACCCAAACGAAATATTTCTGAATAAAATTTCTAATTATTATCTGTATTATGTTGTGTTTATACATACATTTTTTTAGTGTGTCTTTTGTCTTTTGCAGCTTATTTGCAAAATTCTGAGAATCGTTTATGAACTTTCACATCATACAGGACTCCGTAAATATTCTCAATTGATTGATGCAGGGGTGACAATTATCGTGATAACTGTGTGAGCCTTACACTGCCACGATGACTGTCATGCCTTTTACGTCCCAAAGTGTGGCGTGAAAAAGCATCTCATTAGGCCACCATAGTATGGGTCACCATACTGTATTGTCTGCATTTGCAATGAGTACGGTGACCATAACTCTTGGATTCTATTTATGCTTTCCATCAGGAAGAGTAGAGTCACTTTGGCAGGCTCTTCATATAGAAAATGTATATATATATATATATGTATGTATGATATGCAGGATCAAATGTAAGCGATGTAGCAGTTTTGAGGTAGTATGAGTTAATTAGGTAGTTAAGTTTATGAGTGATCCATCGACACTAGAACGGGTTGTTATCAATACAAGAACCATACACCTAAGCGAGAAGCGTCTACATGTAATGCAATTAATTAATTGGGAACGACCTGTACCACCGTGTAGGAATACATTTATATAAATATTATTCTTATTAAAAATTATCATTTCTTGTAGTCTGTGTTTTTTATGTCGTCTGATGTCAACTTTATGGGGGAAACTGGAGGGATAGTTACACTTTTATTTGTTTATTTATTTATGTACAATTTTATGCACAAATACATGCATCGGTGGACTTAATGCCTAAGGCATTTTCTGCCAGTCAACCGATTGAGCGATACAGAAAAAAAGGTAGGTGCACTTAAGGATAACAAGTAATTGACAAAGGATTTAGTATATGTAGACTTTTTTTCATTTTCTTTAACGTTTGGAAACCCACTCGGGCCGTCACCCCACAGGAGTTTATGGCGGAGTGGTGTATCGGAATCGGACCGACTAAAACCACACGGTGTGCCACTCTGCGCCTGTTTGGATTGTTTTTTACATTAAACTACTATTTATTCTCCTGGTACCTATGTAGGTAAATAATTTACAAGATAATTATGTTAATATTATTATAAAGCCTATATTTTAACTATTTTTGATCTATAGTGACTTTACACCGCACTGTTGCCTTACTCGTATAGCTCGCTACTAAGATGTATGGCTTTGAAAAACTCCAGAAACTCCAGGTGTTGTCGTTGACATGTGTACATAATTACTCATATTAATAATTTAGGATTTTGATTTTTCAATTAGTTATTAAATTTATTACAACGTTTAATATTTTTATGTCATAAACAGATCATAAGCGAGTTTTATTGTTAACATTGATTTGATTCAAACTTTTGACATTCTCATCAACTACGTTCAAATCAAATAGGTATATTTCACTTCATGTCGCTCGCAGGTTTCATGATCAACATGAATAAGTCTGTTTGATACAGATAACATCAGATTTACATCAGATTTTTTTTTTCTTTTTTTAACATGTGTAAACCTCTCGGGCCGTCAACCCACCGGGGTTTACGGCGAAGTGATGTGTCGGAATCGGACCGACTAAAGCCACACGGTGTGCCACTCTGCGCCTGATATAGGAGGGATCCGGATACCGCTGCTATTACGACATCAGATCCCTCCTAGCGCCTTCCCGCTACCTCGGGCACCATCTGCGGATAAACTCACTATTTTAGGCGACGTCCTGCACACGCGGACGTCGCCTCCTCGCGGCTGGCCATTATAGCGGATGGAGGGGAAAACCTGTCCCGTCCACCCGCAACCACACTCAAGACGGCATGAGGTGCTGGTATGCGCGCCTCCGCCGCCCGGCTCGCCGGCGGCGAATTGGGTCCGAGTGGATATCGTCCTCCCGGGCCTTCTCCGCCGCCTCCTTCCGTGAAATTACGTCTTCGCAGAAAGTTGCGACCACGGTAAAACAACTGTCGCTACCGGGCATGGAGCGTATAACGGCCGGTAGCGAGAGATCTCCTCCAATAACTGCAGTGAGCAGCCCACGCTGTGCGGCCCAGGCGGAACAAACCGCTAGCGTGTGCTGAGCCGAGTCCTTACTGCAGTCCAGTGGTGACAGGCGGGACTCAATTCCCTCCTGGCGACCGAGTGCAGATACTTCCCGAAGCAACCGTGCCCGGAAAGGACCTGCGTCAGTCGGAAGGAAAGGGTCCCGTGCTGCCGCCCTGCCCACTCGGTGATGACCGGCTGGAGAGCCTCCACGAGGGCAAAGCCAGCACCGTCTCCAACCAGAACGACCAACAAGCCATCGTGGCTCGACGAGCGGCCTCAAGCCACTTACGCATCTCTTCGGGCAGGGTCCCTATGCCGCTATCCGCCCGGAAGTCAGCCGTCCGCCGATAAACTTCGGCGAGCACTTTCGCCACCAAATCCCACGTCGGAGTCCCGGCCAAGACGCACGCCGCTGCCGCCGTCGATATGGTGCGATAGCCGCGTATGGCTCTAACCGCCAATATCCTCTGAGGGCGCCAGAGGCGAGCCCTAGACGGTCATAGCCGCCGCCCACACCGGCGACCACGACGGGGCCCATGGAACAAAAGGACCTCCGTCTTATCTAGGGCCACCCGTAAACCCAGCGCTTCAATACGCCCGACCACCAAAGAGACTCCCGTGGTGGCCAGGCGCGCCGCCTCTTGAAAGTTCGCTCCCCGGGCTGTGACTAATGTGTCATCTGCGTAACAAATTACGCCCAACCCGGGGGGAAGACGGCCTCGAAGGGTCTAGTCGTATACCATGTTCCACAGGAGTGGTCCGAGGACAGACCCCTGTGGAACACCGCACGACATGGGCCGCCGCCTCAGAATACCATCTCGGTCCTCGTACATAACGGTACGCTCCTCAAGATAGTCTGCCACAAGCCGCCTCAGCTACTCTGGCACCCCGTGGTAGTGGATGGCTTCCCTGATGCAGCTAAATGGCAGACTATTAAATGCATTGGCGATGTCTAACGACACCGCCAACAGCACGCTGCCACAGCTCACCGCCTCTTCGGTAACGGCCCTCAGGCGCAGCACGGCATCGGCCGTCAAACGCCCCGCCCGAAAACCAAATTGGGCGTCCGACAGATCGGGGCCCACCTTGCAGAGGTGCCGGATGATGCGGGCAGAGAGTATTCTCTCAAACAGTTTACCCGCCTCGTCCAGCAACACGATAGGCCTATAGGCCGCTACCGATTCCGTTGGCCGTCCCGGCTTGCTTAATAGGACCAGCTTTCCGCTTTTCCAGCACTTAAGGAAACGTCCGGACGGCAAGCTAGCGTCCAGGACCTCCCTGAGGCGGTCCGACATGTGTTCGAGGGCTCGGGCTAGCACTCGGGCAGGTATCCCGTCTGGCCCGGGGGCGGTGTTCTTAGAGCGGATCCGTAGAACAACCGCCCCTACCTCCGATTCCCTGACGGGCGGAACATTGTCTTCGTTCACCCCGTCATCTTCGACGGGGACGGGGACGAAGGCCCTGGACCACTTCTCGCAGGAAGCTGGGCTGGAGTGTTTCTGAAAGGGGTGGGCCTGACGTGCGGAGCTTTTGTCGCGCCGAACGATAGTGGCGACCCCAGGGGTCACGATCGAGACCCTCCAGCATTTTCTTTCTCTTAATTTCTTTGGCGCGGCTGATGGCCAGCTTCAGAGTTTTCCGTGCCTCTCAGTACTCCTTATGAAGCTGGTCCTCCTTGCCTTCTTCGCGGTGTCACCACCGACTACAGGTGTACGACCTCCGGGCACAAGTACAGGCCGCACGGAGGTCCGCCAACTCCTGTTAGTATATGTAGACTAGTTTGACCATAAATAAGCAAATAAACTTACATAAATACATAAATATATAACACATACATGTATAATACACACATATATAACTCATACGTATTCGCGCATACCTATTACCGCTATAAGATATAATAATACCAGGTGATGAACGCCAATTCAGCCAGTAAAAGATTCTTCACTTTAATTTTAAACAGGTCACGACTTTAAACTTTTCACCTTCAATTACAATTACTACTTATAACCTGAGCAGGTTCATACTGCCGTTAGAGACTGGCTCATTAGTGAGTTTATATGTTTGTTTTGAATTTTAAAGCGGAAGAGACGAATTCAGTATTAATTAATAATTTTTATGTGTACATATGTCACATCAAAAATATAATCTTTTTTAGCCGACTGAAAATATAGACAAGCATTGAAAGTCATTTATTTTGACAGTCTATTTAGAGCAGACAAAAATAAGAACGATGTTTGTGTAGTATAAAAAATTTAATTAATTTTGTACCTGATATAAACTGCACTAGCAAAGACACGACCTGAAATGTAAATACGCTGTAGTTTTTCTAATTTCTATTCGTCCGTCTATGTATGTAATTTCCATACATATTAAATTACTTTACTACTAACTGACTGAACTTCAAACTTTGGTAACTCATGATTTTTATGCTATAAACATACATACACTCTGCTATTGAAAGATTCCTGTCAAACTTCAACAGATAATGAAATCTGACCAGATTGAGTAACATATGATATCTGAACATTTTGAATTGACGATGAGCCAACCGGACAATGTAACATATTAATACATTGACTGTACCGATTTATAAATCGATATGATCTTTCAAGTGTTAAAATTTGTTTAATATCCTGTATGTAATTTACGTAAAGGCATTTATTAGTGAAGTATAGTGAGGAGGTTACTGTCTTTTAAGCCTTAAACCGCTAGAATCTTGGTCCCTGTATTCGAAGTCAGTGATCTACTAATTTTATATTTTAAAAATGTATTTAGTTGATTTTCTTTTTTCATGAAATTTAAATCAGTTTAAATAAATTATTAATTAGACAAAATAAAAAAGTTCCTTAGTGAGAGTTGGAGCCCATACTAGACTTGAAATAAATGATAGATGAAATAAGAAAATAAACTTACTCTTCATAAATAAATGATATAAAAGTGTTGTAGGCAGTAAATAGAGTCGTATCATCTTAAGAATTCATATGATTAAATTGAAATGAGCAACACCACCTTCGAGTTTACTACAGGTCCAAATGCAATACGCAGATCTTCGTTATATCATCGACCGTATCAAAGCGGTTGAAATTTAGCTTACCCTCACCATCCATGTCTTTGTTTCAATCTAGTGTTTAGTCACCCTTTGTTAAAATTGTAAGATAATTTATTTTTAAAATTGTCATTTTGTTTTTGGTTTCAGATAAGTAAAGAAAAATATAAGTTTGGCATCTACAAGAACTAGTTTCGCACATCAATCTGCTGAATACAAAGAGAAGAGAAATATTATAATTAAAAACTAATAATTTGTTACTCTGCTTTGCTGCAGTAAGTAAAAATTATAACAAAACTGCAGTACATACAGTTATTTCTTATGATTTTCCTCAAATAATCTCCGATTTCTTCCGACTTCAACTTTAAGCTACATTTCAAGTTTAATATTCTTCTTTGTTTGTAGTTGCAGAACCAAGATTCATCTTTTATTCAAAGAAATGTACGATTTGTTGCAGAAATTTTCCGTCTGCGCTTTAGCCGTAATACGGGGCAAAAACATTTGTTAAATGTGTTATAATGAACTGTAGGTTTGATACATTTTTTTACAGTAGTGAGACTGATGATGATGATGATGATTTAATCTTTATAAAAGATCTCTTTACAGTGATATTATCCTGCGTAGTTTACACCTCTTACGAACCCCACGAGATGAATATCCATGGTTCAGTACAATGGTGATGATACTTCGTATTCTTAATCCATCACCACACGGAAACACATTCTATTAAAGATGTAAATTGAATAGAAAAGCTGAAGTTTGTAAAAAATTATGAATATGAGCCACTCGCTTTCATGTATTGTTCTTGTGGGACTTCACAAATACAAGTTGACGAATTCATCACTGCATTTGGTCGCACAATGAGGTGAGTTGAACATGGACATTTAGATAAAAAATTCTTTGTTTGTACACCGTATTACAAAGTTTTAATAGAGTACATATAATATCAAATATTTAATGTACAAAGGGCAAACAATTTTAAGCTCAAAATGTTTTGGAGAGACGAGAGAGAGTTTTTAAATATACTACTTTTATCCAATCCTCTTGTATTAGTGATTAACCTCGTGCCTTTTCTATAAATCGATGGACTTTATATTCACACGCTGTGTACCACACGATCGTTGTTCTGAACTGAGAGAGAGGCGTGTGTAATGTATTTGTTGCTGAACATGAACGAAATAGGATCGATGGAGTCCATTACTTTGTTCTGTTTGCATAAACCACGTTTGTGGAATATTAAACTATATATGGTATCTATTGTAACAAATGTTTATTTTCGAATTTACAACATGAACAAGAGTTTATTATACTCTTAATTGTTATTATATTAAGCATTTATTTTATACGCAGATACATATTATATTGTTAGTTATAGGAGTCTTAACCTAATGTTTATAAATTATACAAAATTCATATTATTAACACAATATTAGGACTCTATATACGTGTGTAAGCATTAGGCAATCATGGAATACGTTCAGGATGCTGTCTGTACCGTTGTGCACTCTATGAAGCAAAGAGGTGGATTGTTTACGGATAAAGGAATAAAAATCATAAACCTTCGCCGCCACAAATATCTGGGAAGCACTGTAAAGACACGGTAAATCGGTCAGCATCCTGAACACATTGTTGTGTTGGATATGTAGATCATTCATTGTACGAGTATGTCCCCAGGGTATATTTAACCCATAGACTGCACTTGTTAAACTGTTAAACTTACTGACTATTGTTGTGACGTGCAGCAAGCTTTGAAAAACTTAGTTTTTTATATATGTATTATAAGAGATAACCAACGCCCTGCTTTCTATCTTTAAGTCCACATTATCGTTTAAACCATCGGTAACCTAGTGACCTTAAAACATGTAACTCTGATAAGGAAAGTGTCACAGACTTTGGGGATGTTGGCGGACTGCATATTTAGTGTTAGCCTTAAATACAAGCTACTCACTCTTTCTAACTATGTTCAGCAGTGTACTGGTAAAGACTGTTCATGAGTTGTTTATACTTTCTTCGTCTACTCATACTAGCACCCGTTTCAGTAGACTCTGTCGGTATTCAAATTATTTTCTAACACTCATCTCTACATGTTGTATTCGCACAACCACATTATTTCTTATCTATTTTCTTATCTTGTTCTCCCCATAAAATATTATTGGTACATGTATTCTGCTCTACAATATTTGGTGGTATAATTTTAAAATTACAATTTATTTTAATAGGCAAATGATCATTTAATAGTTAGATGATAGGTGACACAAATTGGATTGACATCAGAATCAGTTTCTCGTAAAAGACATATTACGTCTTCTATGTCCCGGTTCATCTCCTTTTTACGTCTTAATAATAATATAATAATAATAATATTTTATTTATTTCAAAAAGAATTCAATACTAGATTACAACATTACAAGTAAATTGACAATATTTTTACAAATCAGTGAATTTAGCATCTGCAATCGAACTAGGCAACGCCTGTATTTCGATTGTCAGTCTCAATTCGCTCTAATTATTTTACTACAACAATATCTTATGATTCTTTCTTTGATAGTTGTACTGTTTCAATATCAATACAATCCGATACCCATCCAGAATTGAATGTAAATGAATATTTTTTTCTTTTTCTTTTTCTTTTGTGCAATAAAAAGTTGTGAAAGTGTGAGAATGTCCCCTTTTTTGAGTAATGTAAGTGATGAATTATGTAAGTGTTGTGAGGCTGATGTAGTGGTGTGTAAAGAGGGTGTGTATATGTGTAATGTTTATATAGATGGGTGATATAATACGTGTGATTTTAATTACTGTGTTATTGCTATTAGTATTTCTGTTTCTTCGTAGTCAAGTCCCTGCAAGTACTGACTCACCTTTACTTTGCATTGTTTTTTTGTCAGAGGATAAATGTTTAATGTTTTGTTTATTTTGTTATATAAAAATGGTCCGAGAAATCCAATAAACCTTCTGCTAAATTTTGTTTTCTAACTGATCTGTGTCGTACATACTCTATATTTTTGGCGTTTCTCAAATAACTTTGGGTTGTAAGTTAGACCAGTGTGTTGTTTTAGGATGATATTCAGGATAAACAATTGCCTGACTGTCAAAATCTCGCACGAGTGGTAAAGTGTCGTGGTGGGAAAATAGATGGGCCTGAAATTACTTATCTTTAGAATTGCAGGCTGCGCGACCTCAATGCGCTTCATGGTGGTTTTGCATGCACCTCCCCACGAAGATATACAGTAAGTAAGTATGGACTGACAGAGGGCGTAGTATGTAGTATAGTACACTTCATTAACTCAGGCTCAGCTACGTGCCGTAAGGTTTTGAATACGTAAATGAGTTTGCGTACTCTAGCACATAGTAGTTTGATATGTTCTTTAAAATTGAGGGCACTATCAATAGTAACACCTAAGTATCTGACAAACTGTACGCGTTCCAATGGTAAACATTCACAGACGACATCAGGGGAGCACTCATGTGATATAATTCTGTGATTGTTACTAAGCACAGTTACCCGCCTAATGCTGAAACAGATGTACTTAGTTTTTTCGACGTTTAGTGTTAATTTATTTCTCTGAAGCCATTCACTTGTGACATTGAATCCGCTCTGGGCAGCATCAAAGACCACGTTCCATGTATCAGCAGCAAACATCAAGGCTGTATCATCCACGAAGGAGATAATCTCACCAAGAGTGAGTTTAACATTCGAGAGCTCGTTGATGTAAACAAGAAACAGAGTAGGTCCAAGGATACTTCCCTGTGGAACACCGTGTGTCACAGGAAGAAAAGTACTTTTATATTGTCCCACCCTCACACATTGAACACGCCCGGATAAATAACTTTTGAAGAGTTCTAGTTCAGTGCCTCGAATTCCCAGTCCCTCAAGCTTATTCAATAAGATGGAAACAGAAACCGTATCAAATGCCTTTGCTAGATCCAATAAGATACAGAAACATTTTTTTCCTTTATCCAAATTTGCACTGATAAAGTTTGTGAGCTTATTTACAGCTTGTTCAGTTGACCTTCCATGCCTGAAACCGTACTGATTTGTAGATAATATATTATTTTTTTCAAGATAATCGATTAGTCGAATATTTATTATCTTTTCTAAAATTTTTGAGAGTGCAGGTAGGATAGATATTGGTCGGTAGTTGTTGATAAGATTTCTGTCTCCGCTCTTAAAGATTGGACAAACTTCTGACACTTTTAAAGAGTCGGGAAATATTCCTGACCTTAGGCTGTCATTAAATATTTTTGTTAGGGGTGGCACAAGAACACCTTTGTGTTCTTTTAAGAATCTACAGCTAATTTTTTCGTATCCCGTGGCACAATCAATCTTCAGGCTCATTACAATTTTTTCCACCTCTTCTTCGTCGGTGGCAAATAATGCCGATGACTTCAGCTTCTTATTTTTATTAATATATTTTTGTGTAGTGGTGTTCGATGTATGAGATTTTTTTTCGTTAATTTTATCCGCCAATAAGCTGCCCATTTTTATGAAATAGTTATTTACTTCGTTGAGCGATTGGTCAGCAGAAGTGGAAGATGTAAGTAGTTCTTTGGGGTGTTTTGTTATTTTTGTTGTGTTGGTGATTGTCTTTATTACTTTCCATAGTCTTTTGTTATCGTTTTTTGCAGTTTGTATTTGGTCTCTTTCATATGCTCTCTTTACTTTTCGTAACAAATCATTGTAAAAATTTCTATAGCGCTTGTAACTAATTTTTAAGATTTCATTATCTGGTTTCAAGTTTGACTTTTTATGCAATTTATCCCTATTCTGCATACACCTTAACAATCCGGGAGTTATCCAAGGTTTTATAATTTTTTTACGTCTTGGTAGAGATATTGTTAGTGTATTTTGCTCGATAACGGTCTGAAGGCATTGTGTTAGATAGTTTAGGTTAGCAGTTGGATTTCCTGATTGATAAATTAGATCAAAGTTAATGTTCAGCATATCATTACCCAATCCTAAGTTGTTAATTTTAGTCATCGTGGTAGTAGTATATTCCTGTGGCTTTAATAGATTAATGCAAGTCAAAACCGGATAGTGGTCTGTTATCGTTACACATGGGACTATTGTAATGGATCTACTTTTTGTTTTTAATAGTGCGTGGTCAAGGCAGGTCTCGCTATCAGCGCGAGTTATTAATTGGTGTGCTGGTAAAAGGCCATGTGTGGCAGCTAGAGTTAAATATTTTTCCCCGTTGATATCTATTTTATTAGATTTATTGCTATGTTTATATCACCCATGACCACGATGTGTTCAAATGATGAGACCGTTTGCAGAATGTTATCCAAAGAAGAAAGGAATGGGTCTATCTTTACATAGGATGGCGATCGGTACAACGCAATGATGGCAGTGCGATTGTTAACGGTTGCCACCAGACAGTTACAATCTTGGAAGTCAGGTTCTATCACATGTACGTTGAGTGTTTCTTTGTAGTATATAACCACTCCGTCATTCTGTTTAGAGTTCATCTTTGTTGCGGCGTGATGATAGTCAACCACATTGGGTATGATAGATTCACTGGATATCCAACACTCGGTCAATATTAATATGTCACATTCTAATTTCATTCTGTGTAGCACAATTTCTAAACTTGATATGTTACGATTTATACTACGTATATTCTGTGACAATATAAGTAGGCACTTAGATGAGAAATTAGTAATAATCTCTTGGCATTTCTCTAAATCTGCTGTCTGAGAGTGGGATACGGATAATTTGTCTAGGTCATTAGTTAAGTCGATTATGTCACCAAATGTTATGGAAGCGGTATTTTTTTAAATAATCATAGTCATTTTTTGAACTCATTTTAGGGAAAGCAATTCTAAATTTAGGAATCAACAACTTGATTACACGTATTTTAGTAGTTTTATAATGTAGTGTGTGTATTTTATTCAAATGTAGCTGTTTAATTAATGTTATAATAGCAGTTAAGTAAGGTATGTAAAGTGTATATATCTTTGAGTGTGTGTTATGCAGTAAGTCATTGCTTTTTGTGCAGAGAATTTTGTTAGTGGAATTATAGGCACTTATTTTAAACATAAAATTAACATACATGAAAAGAACTAGCAAAACCCGAAACAGGGCACCTATCCGGACAAAAAATAGTCACATTGTTTTTATAGTTTTTCTCAAATTATCTAACTCGAGATCACTATTAATACGTATATGAGGAGAGTGTTCATTTTTCTTGAGGTACACCACACCGTTTGCCGTCCAGCAAAAATTGTAGTCATGGCTCTTTCGTAATTGTCTCGCTAAGTAATACAGTCTCTGGGTTTTTTGAGTGAGAGTCTCTGAGATATATATTGCCCTTGGCTTACAAGTCAGATTCAAGTCTTCTGTGCTTAGTTTACTGCCTTTTGGTTTTGATTTATTAAAAGTCTTGACAGCTTTCAGGACTTTTTCCTTCATAAGTGTGGAGGTGAAGTCAACTACAATTGGGTCTGAGGCATTCTTTGACTTTAGCCTGTATATGTCCTTCACGACATTTGTATCAATATCAACATCGAGTGTCTTGCCTAACTACGTGATTTCCTTCACTAGAGCTTCTTTTGTTTCTCCGATTTGTTTTGGAAGGTTACGTATTTCTATCCCACAAGTACGGGATTTACGTTCAAGTGATTCCAGTTTTTCTTCCAGATGTTGAATGGTAGCTTTATCTCTTTGTCTTTCCTTTTCCAGTGTAGAGATTTTAACCAAAAATTCGTCATATTTATTTGACATCATATCTATACTGGATTTTAGTTCTTGAAATCTTTTTTCCTGTTCAGTAGAAAATGACGTAAACATTCGTTGTATAAGGGCCAAAATATCCGTACTCTCAGCCTCATATTTGCGTTTTTTCCTCTCAGTGACATTCGCCACTAGCGAGTGAAGATCAGGTTCCGAATCACAATGCAATGGTGTTTCGTTTTTTTCCCTCTGGCTCACAATCATTATAGTGGCGTTGTGTGGGCCACACCCCACCTGGTTACGTGGGGTCGGCGAAACAGGCGGGGTACGTTTTAGCGGCATGGTAAATAGTTTTTGTATGTAGATCGTACTGTTACTTCGTAGTGGAATATATCGTAATCGGTTATTTTTTATTTATTTTTTTTTTCACGCTGTATCTGACAGCAATCCGATTTGTGCTAACGTAGATTACTAATTTCTTTAGATTAATTAAATTAAGTACCAAATTAAATATATTTTTTTACACTGGTATTATTTAGTAACTATGGTTGTACTATTTTTGACAGATGACGTTACCAATTGGCCAAAGTCACCCGACTGCATCCAACCTGCATAGACAAATGTCAAGAGATCTATTCTGTCTATGGTATCTGTATCCTGAGTTTAGTTTTGCCACTTGCCGCTGTGTCGCTAGTGGTCGGACAATTTAAAATTTTTTTTCATAACGTCTATGTAATAAAATGAATTCTAGTTTTTAGACAAATGATAGCTTCAAACAAAATCCCTTTTGGAATTATATTTGGGTTATTAATGAATGAAAGTACTTATCTGGTGTTCTAAAACTTATTCTTTGTTTTAAGTCGTATACTGCTAATATTCGTCTTTTTACTTTCGCACTGTTACACAGTTGACACCAACAATATCTTCCAGCCCGAACAATGTTTACACCTGTTTTCACTACTTTTTCACAGAATTTACACAGTAATTCAACTTTTATAATTTTTATATTATGCAGACAACGTACAGGTATCAGTGTTGCCACACCCAGTGCTGTCTTGGTTTGACGTTTCGCTTTGTAGTGGGTACTGATTCAAACTATAAGCTTTTGACTTGCCCGACATCTTCCTCAGTAAATACATTAACACATACTGCTGATAATAATCAAATGCAGTAGAAAAAACTATTTAACGGCAAAAAACGAACTTATTTACGACAATGTTTTCATAATTATAAATTACTTTAAAATATTTTTCTTTGCATTACTTTTCTTTTTTTTTACCTGAGACACGTAAAAAAATATAATAATTGTAAAATAAATAAATAAATAGTCCATGTGGTGATGGATTAAGAATACATAGTGTTACCACCCCATTCATCCCGTGGGTGTCGTAAAAGACGACTAACGGAACCAAATATGCAAGACAACATCATTACAAAGAGTAGGAAAACTTGAAACAAACCCTGTTCCAACCCGTCTGGCCAGCGTGGTATAGTAGGCCAAAACCTCCTTGCTAAGGAGAGGCCTATGTCCAGCAGTGGACTGTAAAAGGCTGTTGATGATGTAAAATAAAGTAAAATTACTACGTGTGTAAGGTTTTTATTTTCCAAGGAACTTATGTCATTAATTTTAAATTTTGCATGCGTATATATATATCGTGACAAATCAACATTATGATGACATGGAGATTCTCTGATCATGGAGTTGGAAGGTTGCTTTAAAAATTTGTAATAAAACGATGCAATATCATCGAGTTTGGACTTATTTGATTCGTCTTAACGAGTATTTTATCTTTAAATAGTATCCAGGGTCTGATGATGGAGTCTGAAGGTAGTCATAGGAACTCAGTAATGTAACGACATGACACCATAATGCTTCGCATCGTTTGATTCGTCTTAATGAGTGCTTTATCTTTAAACGGTATCCAGAGTCTAGTGATGGAGATTACAGGTAGCTATAGGAAATTCGTAATAAAACGACACAATCCCATCGAAATTAGGCTGGTTTGATCCTTCTTGACGAGTATTTTGATCCTTGATGATAACCAGCGTTTAATGATAACCCTGGAAGGTGGTCATAGGATATTCGTAATAAAGTATCGAAACTGTCTCGAGGTTCAACTTTTTTATTTTTTATTCGTCTTGGGAAGTACTTTGGTCCTCGACAATATTCATATGCAACCCCATTAGATTTGAGAAAATAAATTCGTTCAGTTTGTTATGAATGTGCATTTCAGTTGATTAGATGTGCAAAGGTAAGCACGTGTCGAGGGTTGAATGATATGCGGATGTATAAACATGTCGTATTGCTAGCACTCCACCTTAAGGGAAATCCCGTTGTACTGAAACTTTCATCACAGCAATAAGCCTCTGGGGGTCGGACAATGTAAGAAAGATCAAGCAAGTCACATTGTGTTGGGCTTGCTCAGTACACATTTTTTTTTTTTTCTTTTTAACGTATGGAAACCCCCTCGGGCCGTCACCCCACCGGGGTTTACGGCGAGGTGGTGTGTCGGAATCGGACCGACTAAAACCACACGGTGTGCCACTCTGTGCCTAACATAGGAGGGATCCAAGCACAGCTGTTATTACGACATCCAGATCCCTCCTAGCGCCTGCCCGCTAAAGCGGGCACCTTCTGCGAAAAACCTCTCCAGTTAGGCGACGTACGGCACACGCGGACGTCACCTCCTCGCGGCTGGCCACTATAGCGGATAGATTGGAAAACCTGTCCTGTCCACCCGCGGCCACACTCAAGGCACCAGCGCCTCGCTGGTATGCGCGCATCCGCCGCCCAGCTCGCCAGTGCCGAATTAGGTCCGAGTGGATATCGTCCTCCCGGGCCCTCTCCGCCTCTCCGCCGCCTCCTTCCGCGAAATTACGTCTTCACAGAAGGTTGCAACCGCGGTAAAACAACTGTCGCTACCGACCATGGAGCGTATGACGGTCGGTAGCGAAAGATTTTCTCCAATAACTGCAGTGAGGACCCCACGCTGCGCCGCCCAGGCGGAACAAACCGCCAGCGTGTGCTGAGCCGAGTCCTCACTGCAGTCGCAGTGGTGACAGGCGGGACTCAATTCCCTCCTGACAACCGAGTGCAGATACTTCCCGAAGCTACCGTGCACGGAAAGGATCTGCGTCAGTCGGAAGGAAAGAGTCCCGTGCTGTCGCCCTGCCCACTCAGCTACGACCAGCTGGAGAGCCTCCACAGCGGCGAAGCAGCACGTGGTGCCTCCAGCCGGGACGACCAACGAGCCATCATGGCTCGACGAGCGGCCTCTCGCCACTCGCGTATCTCTTCGGGCGTGGGCCGGATGCCGCTACCCACCCGGAAGTCTGCCGTTCGCCGATAAATTTCGGCGAGTGCTTCCGCTCCAAATCCCACGGGGGAGTACCGGCTAAGGCGCACGCCGCCTCCGTCGATACAGTGCGGTAACCGCGTATGGCTCTAACCGCCAATATTCTCTGAGGACGCCAGAGGCGAGCCATATTCTGGGCGGTCAGAGCCACCGCCCACACCAGTGCACCATACAGCGCAATTGACCGGACAACCCCCGTGTATAGCCGTCTCGTCGCAACACTGGCTCCACCCAAAGTGGGCAAAAGTCGTCCAAGGCCAGAAGCAGCGCCGACCAGCTTTGGAGAAAGCTGTCGGAAGTTTAGTGTACTTCATCTGGGCCTGAACCGGTACGAGGACCGAATTGACCACGATGGAGGCGCCGGAGGGTGGACCATGACGGGGCCCATGGAACAAAAGGGCCTCCGTCTTGTCCAGGGCCACACGTAAACCCAGCGCCTCAATACGCCCGACCACCAGAGAGACTTCCGTGGTGGCTAGGCGCGCCACCTCTTGAAAGTTGGTTCCCGGGGCCGTGACCAATGTGTCATCGGCGTAACAAATTACGCCCAGGGGGTAGGTGACCTCGAAGGGCCCAGTCGTATCCCAAATTCCACAGGAGTGGTCCGAAGACAGACCCCTGTGGAACACCGCACGACAGGCGCCGCCGCCTCAGAACACCGTCTCGGTCCTCGTACATGACGGGACGCTCCTTAAGATAGTCTGCCACAAGCCGCCCCAGGTACTCTGGTACTCCATGGTAGCGGAGCGCTTCCCTGATGCAGCTAAATGGCAGACTATTAAATGCGTTGGCGTGTCCAATGACACCGCCAACAGCACGCCGCCACAGCTCACCGCCTCTTCAGTAATGGCCCTCAGACGTAATACAGCATCGACTGTCGAACGCCCCGCTCGAAAACCGAATTGGGCGTCCGACAGATTGGGGCCCACCTCGCAGAGGTGCCGGACGATGCGGGCAGAGCTCCGATTCCCTGACGGGCGGAACATTATCTTTGTTCCCCCCGTCGTCTCCGACCATGAAGGCCATCGACGGGGCTGTGTGCTCCGCCCGCTGCGGGAAAAGGCCCTCTACCACATCCTGCAGGAAGCTGGGCTGGAGGGTCTCTGTAAGGGGGGGGCCCGACGTGCGGAGCTTTTGTCGCGCCACGCGATAGGGGCAACCCCAGGGGTCACGATCGAGACCCTCCAGCATTTCCTTTCTCTTAATTTCTTTGGCGCGGCTGATGGCCAGCTTCAGAATTTTCCGCGCCTCTCGGTACTCCTCATGAAGCTGGTCCTCCTCGCCTTGTTCGCGGCGTCGTCGCCGACTACGGGTATAGGACCTCCGGGCACGAGTACAGGCCGCGCGGAGGTCCGCCAACTCCTGGGACCACCAGTAAACCTCCTTCTGTGGAGGCCGGCAACCTCGGATGCGGGGCATGGCCGCATCACAGATCTGTGCAATGGCATCGTGGAAGCGACCAGCCCCCATGTCGACCTTCTCGGTCGGGGCTTGCGGAGACAGCCAAGAGTGAACGATGGCGGCCTCCTCTAGTAGGTCCCTATTTAATTTGGATACAGCCCACCGCGGAAAGCGAGAAGAACGCCGCGTCGCGTGACCCCTACTGGGGTCCTGGGTCCGGGAGAGCTCAAATCGGATGTAGAGGTGATCCGAGAGCGTCTCAACCTCTTCCAGTACACGCCAGTTTCTTACTCGTGCGGCGAGGGCAGGGGTAGCAAATGAAAAGTCCACTATCGACCCCCCCTGCTGTCGCACGCACGTATTGGTGGAGGCTCTGTTTAGTAGACAGAGGCTCTGTTTAGTTGCACAGTACACCTAATGCAGAGTAGTGCTATCGACTGTGCCGTTGCATATTTAGGCTTGAAACCCTTCGCTGCTAGTCAAGCATAAGTTTGCAAAAGTAGAGTAAATCAATAGACGGTCTCCATATTGAAGAACAAGGTTGTTCTAAAGTAACTGACAAACGATCTTGTGTTGGTGATCTTATAATGATGCGTTGAACGAGTTGAACAAATTAAGAAACCTCTCCAACGACAACTTAAAAGTAAAAATAAATTAAAGGAAAATTTCTTCAAAACCAAATTTTTATTGAAATGTAAATATCAAAAAATACTAAAAAAAATATTCGTTAAAAACTTTTACTATCTGATTAATCTTTGGAGATAAATAACTAAATGAAATACTTGATTTGATTAATTTTAATTTTCAAAATTGACAAACTAAATGAATATGAGTACTTAAATCTCGGGACAAGCTTTTTTATTACATAAATTGTTTTTAAAGAAGTTTTGAAGTGAAGCTTCTTTATCGGGGTTGGAAAAAAATTTATTGTAACATTTTTTCGTTACGCGTCACATTTCTCCGTTACGCGCCATCTTTTTCTTATCCCTACCACGCGTGATTCGAAGTATACTTTCTCCAGCGGAGTAGGGATTGGTAAATGTCTCCAATGTATTTTGCGGCCCGTTTTGAGTGGTTACATTTTTGAAATCCAGGTGGCGATTGCATCGACTTCGGACGGGTTTAAATTATTTTTTTGAAAAATAACGTCATAAAGAAGTTTCACTTCTTACGAGTGTACGCTAGTGCATGCACACATTTTTTTTTTTTAATTTATTATTATAAGACTGATTTCACACTAAACCTCAAATAATTATGTTTTATGTAATAATATTATTTTTCAGTGGCTTATATATAATCCATATAAGCCACCGAAAAATAATAGGCCAGAAACTAATACAAAGTGGTCGATGTTCTTCGAAATTTTTTGTTGACACTAATAAATTTAAGGAGCGGAGAGGCTTTCTTTTCTAAAAAACACATTTAAATATTTGAAAGCAATCTTCATTCGGTACTACGGTTACTGTAATCTCAATGATTAAATTGTTTTTTTTCCAAGTATCGTTTTTCAAGTAAGCCAGTAATTTAAGGTTTCAAAATATTATCATCAAATATATTCACAATTGTATTTCAATATTAATTACATCCGCTCAATATCACTTCAACTGCTTCAGTGGCACAGCGGTAGTGAATGCGACTACTGTACCTGAGGTCTCGGGTTCGATTCCCGGGTCGAACCAAATGTTTGTATGATCTGCAAATAATTGTTTCGAAGTTTGAGTGTTTTCTATGTATAATATGTGCGTATTTACAAAAAAAAAAGTATATGAGTATTCTACTAGTCAGTCTAGTTATCATAGCACAAGCTCTGCTTAGTTTGAAACTAGATAACGTTGTGTCAAATATCCGGCATACATATACTTATAAATTTCATTATAAAAATTTACAAATTTAAATTAGAATGTTTAATGCTTTGACAGAAAGATATTCTAATAATATAAAACATTTCTAGTGAAATTAATTCATACTACAAACTTCACAATCAAAATACTTAGACTTTGAATCTTTATCTACTGTACAAATGTAATCACTGTTGACATTTCGACTTAGTACTGATAATTGCCTAACGTCTTTGTGTCTGAGTAGATCCTCTCTCCTTTGTGGCGGTGATTACATTGTACTGCCAAGAAGCGAAGGGCGATAATAAAAAGCCATCTTCCATCCCGTCACCCACTCAGCAGTGTATTCGGAGAACGAATACTCGAGACCAGATTACGCACCGACTCAAGCGTGTCAACAAACTTTGCCGATCTTTTTTCTATTATTAAGTAATATAACAATCAAAAATACACCTTATTATTATTGTAACAAAGTTTTAGTTCTAAACCTTCCACCCTCGGGAACAATATGTCTTTCCCATTTTTCATACATTTGTTGGAGGTCCGAGCGTGACAATTTGGCAACCAATAAGCGAGAGCTGCAAGTGGAGCCAATATTCAACGAGAACGCGTCAAGCTGTGGCTTAGCGAATAGTTTGAATGCGCTTTAATTAGTGCTAGAATAGAATCAAATTGATTACAATGAAAGTATTATACTCGTATGTATGTAGATTTGTGTTTGGTGTATTTTAAGTGCCGTGAATTTTGAAATACAAGGAGCATATGTATGTATTAGTATCATCCAACACTATCTTAAGTGTTTAAATGAGAAATGTTTGTATGAGATTACACTTTAATTTTATGCGTTTGACGCGTAAGTCGGTGAGTATATTAGGGATGGTTAAATATAAATACGTCGGTAAACTTCGATAACATTACATCGATGGCAGTATAATAGAAAATATATATAATATACATACATACATATACATAAAAGTACATTTCAAAGTGTTTTTATATCAATTGAATTTTCGGATTTTGGGGTAGGTGTTAAAAAAATAAATACATAAAGTAAAAGCTCTTAAATCATTTAATTAACTTAATGAATGCTTCTTTATTATTTTAAAAATAAAACTTCTGCTAAGCTTAGAGTCATCGTACTTACAGTTATCACAGTGGTTACATGTTCTGAAACAGGTATTTTAATCACCTGCCAGCAAATCAAAATATCAATTTGCAACAGATATTATACTTCCTACTTTTAACTTGCTTGCTACTTTTAATCAACACTTTCAACTATGTCATAATTCCCCAATATACGAGAAGCATGGAACAATTTTGAATATTTTCTAAGAACGATGGCTCAGCTGGAGGCGCAACTGCATTCCGGTGCAAATAGCAAGAAGAGAGTAACGCACGCACGTAAGAGTCTTGAAGGAGTTCAAAACTTTTCAGAAGATATTTTTTTTATGTTTGATCTTCTCCAGAGGCAGGTATGAGTGTCTTAAGGTGGTTAATGCTATGGAGACTCATCATCAGTATGAATCACTTTTAATCCTGGTAGTGCCTGAAGCCGTCAAAGATGACTACGGTGACTTGTGATCATAAATAAGAAGTTGGGTATGTAAGACATCTTACAAATCAACATAACTGTCATGGCATTGGAGTACCCTCCGAGGAACATTGTTGGCCTATGCTGGTGAGATATGCTACCACTCGTGGTATATTTTTATTTTCTATATTAAGAGCCGGCCAAAGTGACTTTACTCTGCCTAGTGGCAAACATGAATAGAACCCAAGAGTTGTAGTCACTATACTCATTGCAAATGCAGACAATGCAGAATGGTGACCCACACTATGGCGGCCCTGTGAGATGTTTTTTACCACCCCGCTTGGGGACGTAAAAAGCATGACAGTCATTTTATGAGGTTTTCTTATTCCTGTTTCATTTTCTGAATTAAAAGGAGGCTATCTTTTTACAGAGCACAGTTATATTATAATAAGCAAATATAATAAATCACCAGCCGTGCCAGGATAACCGCGTAAAGGTACGCGCAATATTTTGGACGCGCACCACCCACCACTTAACTTCACACTTGGTAGACGCGTTTATTCGTATGTGAGCGAGGATTTATTGCTAACACTTGAAACTTGTTGTTTTTATGTTACGAGTTCACTGAACACCGACATACAGATGCCGTATGTATTATGACTTATAAGCTATGGATTGCGATAAACATCAACTCGACGATATATTTGAAAAGTTTGTTATGAGTTACTTTTAAGCTATGCACGACGGAAGGAATTTAAAGGGCACTGCTATTTTCTATCTCAAATAAACCCCTAAAATATGATATAGATTGTAAATTGCCTACAGGCGTAATTTTCTTAATTGTAGCTTAAAATATTAGTGGGTTTACCTACAAGTTTACTAAGTAAAGACATACTAAGAAATGAGTTTAATCCTTATTTGCTCAAACTAAATGAAATTAAAGATTTAAAATATTGGTGTCTTTTTGCTATTACTAACTTAAGGCATTGTTGAAGTTGTAACGATAAACTAGAGTGATACAATAGTCATCAACTTATTTTATCTTATAATTTAGTATATCATTGACTTATTATTTCTGTATTAACAAAATTTAATAGTTCCTTTGTTTGAAAGTATTTACAAACTTTTTTTCTGTTGTACTTTTTGTTGTTTTAGTTACGAGGAAGGATTCAAAGTAGTTTTCGTCCCATTCATCTATTCTATATCGTTCCACATAATTCAAACTATTGCCATGTTAAATTTTATCTGACTCGATTCAACGATGATTTATTCACCATACAAACATTCACCCCCTTAAGGGATGATTTCGTGGATAAAATAATTCTACATCCTTTCCCAAAACTCAAATTATCTCCGTAGCGAATTTCATCTCAATTGATTTCGCGGTTACCGAGTCCCTATACAAAGTTACACGCTCTCTCACCTTTCCACCCCCTTGAAGATTTTTTTTGGAAACAGAAATAACTCTAAATACTTGCCCTTAATTTTCACACTAAATTTAATCGAAATCATATCGAACCATATGCATGTATGATTTTTGTATATTATCGGTTTGCTTGTTTCGGTGATTCACAACCTGTTCCGAGGGTAAAACTTACTTAAGGGAGTAATAAAAAAAATGAGGTATTTTACGAATAGCCCCTAATAAAATATTTACACTATAATCAATATCAGACAAAAATATTGAGTTCAATGGTAAAAATTTATTTTAATCATGTTCAGACAGCTAACGGGCATATTGGTCTAGAGATTATTAACCCAGACTGCTAAGTCTCAATATTTTTCAGTCTCAAACCCATCGTTTATAACTATTGTGAAAGTATCGTCCACCATTGTGTTTTTTACGTTTGCTTTTGTGGTACTCGCGACTACCACTGAACTTTTGCATAGAGCTTTTCTACCAGGTATCTCTCTCTCTTAGGTAGCGTAGTGTTCATGAAATTAATACTTTTCATTTTATCATTATAAAACTTAAAATGTCTTTTTATTTATTTAGGTGCCGGAAATTAAAGTGTGATAATTAACTGATAAATACCGTGAATTAATATTTCTATTTCTTTACTTTATACGTATCCTGATATATGTGAATGAGTTACAAAAATTTAAGTGAGTGTGTAATCATGGGTAAAAATAAACTGACAAGTTGATGCTGTGAAATTGATCTTTATACCCAAAAAAACTAAAATCATGTTCAGATACAGATATAAAGCACGAAGAAAATAAATCAGCTACTTCATGAGATAATTTAATCAAAGAAATGTACGGTCCAATTAGCGTACACGTTTCCATGTATCTCATGTATCTTGTATATTTACTCGATTTTGTATTCACTTAACAAGAAGTCACTCACGAGGTGACTTGTGTAAAGGAATTTTATGGCAACAAATTTAACAAATAACAGATTTTTTATATACAGAAAGCTAAGTAAGGTTAAACAACGTTCACGCATACACTCTCTCAACAATCAATTAAGGAAATATATAGAATCACAGACGTTCGACATTCGCAGACACAGGGTGGGTAATGAATTAGTTGACGTTTGAAAAAAATTGTACAAAAAAAAAACCATTCGAATGGTTATATATTATAAAAATTGTTTGTTTACAGGAAAGTTAATTACTTTGAATTTATTTTTTAAAAATTAATTGTTTGCACTCTTCTAAGCGAGCACCGAAATTTTCGGATACTCGTACTTACTATACGTATACTTAAAAACAAATTACATTTTAAATTGAACGACGGTTTTCACACTAAGCTCGTGGCTTGTGTCGCGGCAACCAATATGAGATTTTACAATATTTAAATATTTTATAAAGTTTGGTTGCAATATAAAATAAAATTAAAACAAGGTTCAAAACAAAACAGAAAAAAATAGTATAAAAGTTAGTCTGTAGCTGAGAGTGAGTCTTTTGTGTTTATGTGTACATGTGTGTACATGTGTGTACATGTGTATTATCCTTTGCTACTATTACCCGCGGTATGAAAGAATCAATTCAGCTTCATCGTATGAAAGATTGTAGTGTATTTTTTAGTTGACGTAGTATATTTGGTTTATTAATGTATACACAATTCTTAATATAACTCCATATAAAGAAGTCTGCTGGGTGGCCATAGAATGTCACCTCGTATGGAAATCAGCTTTTCCAGAAACATGTCTTTGACCCCCGGTAGGGACTCATTGGATATGTGAAAAGTGGCTCCGTCTTGTTGAAACTATGTGTTACGATTGAAGCCAGCAAATTGCAGTAGCATCGGTCTCAAGAACTCTCGTAACATTTTCACACACCCAGCAGAATTAACAGTAAATGAACGGCCGCGAGAATCCTCAAAAAAGTAGGTAGGTAGGTAAAATTGTTTCACAGAGTAAGCGCGCTGTGGTCCTGTGAAGCGATTCATTGTAACAACATTTTCAAGAAACCAGCTAGTGGTCAGCCCCCTCCCCGCACCTCGTGCAGCATTTGTTGCACGGGATGTTAGATTCAAATGTTAATGAATTCTTCTTCCTCAAGACGATGGAAGATAAATAATAACATTAACCGCATGCGTTTAGTAGTTTTACACTATTTTATTACATTTTCCAGTTGTAAGAAACCTCACAGATGCTGATCAGATTTAAGGATCAATACCATTTGCCTTCGCCCATGTCAATCAAATAAACAGCACATTTGAAAAGAGAACTAACTTATAGAGCAATAGTATTCTGTGTTATTATATGTCAGAGAGAATAAAATTCAATCTAAATAGGTTTTATTTAATACATGCGCGAGCATATATGTAACTTATAAATTATTCACGACTGTAATATAATGTTGACCTTTTAAAAAAATAAGTTTATTGTAAGTTAAATAAACTTCGAACATTACTAATAAAGAGCATTCAAAAAATAATTACAAATTTTATTGAAATGATAAAATAGATACGACCCTCAATATGACAAGTAACATTATAATAGCAAAAGATGCCCTCTGGTCTGTTTGAAGACGTTATCAAACCCGATGCACAATATCAAAATCTCTTAATGTTTTGGTTAAGTTAAGTAAAAGTGATTGGTAGTTTAAAAATTGTAAAAGTTGTGCTATTTACTGTAAATAAAGCGGTTCTATTAAACGTCATTACCTAACAACGGACGAAAACCGTGGAGGTTAAGCATATACATGTAAATTGTTATGAATACATGAATTAAACATGAATCATGAATTAAACCGAGGAGGTTAAATGTCCATTACGTATCATATAGATATAACGGGTTAAAAATCACTTTATTTCTCAAGATAAAAATAAAATACGTACACAGGTAGACTATTCCTAACTGATTTAATGTGATACTCCTATAGGTACTTTTTAAAATTAAGAAATCCATTCCAATGTAGGTTTGTAATGAAGCAAATAGAAAGAAAGGCTTACATACAGCAATTTACTTTATGAAATAATGTATATGTGTTTGCCGTTCCTATTTTAATATTGTCCATAATGTCAAATATCTCGTGAGAAGCACACTTAAAATTACGCGTTGAAGGAGATCTTGACTATTCATAATCTTGGTTGCTATGCCGGTCTTAGTAATCATTGACATTGACTTCAATATCAAAATTGCAACTTGAATTAACTAATTTGGATGTGATGCAGCTTGCCTAGCCATGCTTTGCAATGCGACATCAAACCAACGTTCTTTTGAACCATACCCTACCTTGGCATACCATACACCAAAGTCAGTCAGCACCGGTCGTAGGTTTTATAGTGGTCGCAGGAGTATCACTCATGGTTGATGTCAGAGAAACTAAAGAAGAGATGACGATGATATAATACGGATATAGAGTGTATGTGACATTTTGAAAATTAAACAGAGTTTCACTCAACACATGAACGGTAGTCATTTTCTGATGTTTTCGATTATTTAAAATAATTTAACCTTTTATTTGTTTAACGATTAAAATGAAACAAATACTTAATTTGAAGTAAAGTTTACTACAATTCATAAATGAAGACTCTATCCAAATTGGTTCAGTCACTTTGTAATTAGCACGAACAAAGACATACAGACAAATTGATAAACAGACACAAATTCTAAACACTGTTGTTTGAGTTCTGATATTTCAACAAAGACCTCGTCATGAGTTTTTCTTCAATATCTTTAAAGTACAAACATCGACCTGTTACAATTTCATTATATCTCAATTTGTCTCCGGCCGTATCAGATAGCCGTCCCATCGGATTGTGAGGGTGTGGGTACAGAGATGACACTTGTGTTTGCGCATACATTTGTACACTATATATTTCCTGCGCAATCGGCTAGTTTCTGTCGAGACTGGCCGTCGTAGTTGAAATCTGTTGGAAGCCCCTAAATAGATATAATAACGTATTTATTAACCCAAACGAGACTCACATTGATAGGTTAAGGACACAAATTATCATGAAGGGTTGAATAATATAATACCTTAATAATTAAGTTTTATGACAGCTTGCAGTAACAACTATCAATTGCTCCTTTACGTGTTATAGTTAGCCCGTTATAGTTTTTAGCCACTGTTATTAAAATTTTGTAATGGGGGCATTTCATTGCATATATACTGACAAGTATAATGGAATAAAATTTTTGATAAAACTCATTTCTATTACCATGTGGACAATTCACATGGAGAACATTTTGGTATACACCTTTCTTATTCTGCTCATTCTGTGAATAATAATGTTAGTTTATTATCTTTCGTAGATATTTTATTGAGTCACAAACGTTGGAAAGTAGAAATTTATACCGAACATTTGGCAGAGTGGATGTGATTCCCGGTCAATCATTAATTATTGTTCGTGGTTATTAATTATGCCTGGTAAATATAAACTGAACAGTCACAAAACAAAACTTCAAGAATCAGACACAGTTATAGTACTAATTTAATAGCATTTTCAACTTGCAAAAGCAAAGAATAATTTATTACTTCAGAAACCCATAAACAATTAAATTCTTGAGTCGAACAATATATATGGGAAGATTTCTATGTACAGTTTTTCTATTATTGCTCGATAACCACATTAAGTTGCTTTAGGGTGGGGGAGGACTATAGTCATTTTTCAAACGCACTTCCAGCTTTGTAACTCTAAGTTGAAAAAACTAATGGTATTTTCTCCATTTTAGGATTATTGTAACTGGTGATTGAACTGGGGATTGTTTTAGAATATAACACAATAGAAAATGTACGTGATTTATTATGTTATTTAAAATTGTAGTTAAAATATACATATGATATTGTTTATTTTCTTAGTATTAAATTAGACAGTTTTACTAACTTTATATTCTTGAGCATTGTCAGTTTTATAGTACTTTTACAAACATTTCATAATTTATTTAATTAATAAAAAGGACATTTGAATACATGCAAAAAATGGGTAAATAAATCTGTAGATTGTAAAAATACTGCATGCCTTACAAAAAAAGAAAATCTGTTAAACAGCAAAACTCATCTTATTATATTTCAACCACCGATATCTACTCGGTTCCAGTGACTCCCTAATTTACCATCGATAATCAAACATCATTCACAAAAGCTACCTCACAATAGGGGATGACTTTGAATAAGCCTCTGTGTCCTCCCACAGTAAGGATAGGTGTGAGGGTAGGAGGGTAGGAGGGCTATCAAAAACACATGTCCTGTAACGCGGCTCCTATCGGCTCGGCGCGAATCTTTCAATCGTTATCTTTTATTTTGTGCCGAGCCCCTGCCGTGTTAAGCGATTGTCCCATACATTAGAGTAAGCGAGATAGATGGATTAATAAATGAAATGTTCTTCATTCTACATTACTAATGATATACAACTAAAATAAATCTTTCATTGCAACGCTTGCAACGCTCATTAAGTAACAATCTTTATGGAGCAAATAACAAAAGTATTTACGAAAATAGATAATTCGATTGATATGTTATACCAAACGCCAATATATCAATTTAAATAAAGAAACCTCTTCACTTGCCAGTACGTGGAATTTTTTGAAACTTACACTTGCAAACAACAGCACTCTATTTTAATATGAGGATTGGTTTCCTTCTCACCTTATGCCATTCTTCTCATTGCTGAAGGTCATAGCTACTGCAAAGCATCCTTGGGATAATTGTTCTCCATCTGTTGTATCCTTAGTAGCTTCCTAGCACCTCTGTCTTCGCAGACACTTACGTTAGTGGTATCGAGGATCTTGGCCTCCAGAGCATGTAATGTTTATACTACATATTTATTCATTACTACATATTATATTTTTATGAAGAAGCAGACAGACCGGGATATTCTTTCCAAAAGTTGTCTTTTCAATTGATTTGAGCTTAAGAACTTTGTAAGAAATCACATTCGATAGCCGCATTTATTTCCAACTTGGTCCACAACCTAACATCGCTCTAGTTGGCGTTTACAGAATTTATAGCGGTTACCTACGGCATCTGCGTGAGATTTATGAAACGACTGCCACTCGAACACTTGCCGTTTTTGCGGCTCCACTCCGCCCGGCTCGAGATGTGGCAGTGATGGAACGGACCCGTGACGTAAACCACTATTGTCAGGGTGCACACATTGTTAGCGGTGTTGAAACTACTGGTCTCTTTGCACATGTTTTACATTACAAGGTAGCAAACATTAATTAAATTAAACTACAGTAATGAAATATTAATGCTTATATTTTTAAAAGGAATTCATTCACACACGTCAATATTGGAAAAATAAATATCTACATCTTTTCAACTGCTTTTTTTATATTATTTTTATGTTATTTATTTGAATTATATTTATTTGTTTCATTATTAATTCGTTAAAATAAAGTAATCTTCGTATCAGCATCAATTTTTCACTTCCATAATGAGATATTAAAATTGCATAGAAATAAAACTAATCGCTTGATATTGAGAGATTCTAATATAATACATTGTAGTTATTGAATTCGTGAAACATGATTTTAACTACATGAAAGTAAATGTACAGATTGTATCGCTTTTAACAAAAAACCTAATAAATTTTAACAAGAAGTTACTATAAAGCTTAACAAGACGTAATTGTGCGACTACGTAATAACAGTTACTATTTTCAGTTACAACATCGAGCAGCGACCGTTGCAAGTTATGACACGAGAGATAAATGTCATCTGTTGATGTCACTTTTTGTTAATCTGAAGGCTGAATAAGCAACAATCGCGTTTTTGCTGACGGAAGAAAAATGTGGCACATGTAGTTTGGTGATGTGAGTTTGAAATATTTCTTATGGAACATTTTGGTCACAAACCAAGTGAGGATTTAAACAACGTAAAGAAGGCTTATAACTCAGACTAAGGATAATGACTGCTGTATTAAATCAAAAAACTAAAGCTCTAATTGATACCGATTTTTGTGTGAATTTGGTAACTGAACGATATGTCTAGTAGAAATAGCAACACAGAGTTATACATACTCGTATATACATATATAACATACACGTACAGCGGCAAGCAGTCCGAATTATCAACAATGCCAAAAGTTACTGAATCCCTTGAGTCTCTGTAGTTGCGAAAAGATATCGCCTTTATGGCAGTCTTTTACCGTCTATATCATGGAGAGTATTCTGACGAACATTTCCAACTAATCCACCTTCTCCGTGGCAGGACAACCTCTCCAGGACAACTCGTGGTGACCTTAAAAGTCACCATTTCAGAACGGTAGACGTATGTTCCCGAATTAAACGGTACGGCTTCCTTTCTGTGCAAGTCAGTTAAAGTCTGGAACTCAAAACCAGTGCACGTGTTTCCCTCCTACTATGATCGCGGGTCCTTTAAGCAGGGAGTGAAAAAGCATCTCACTTTCACAGTGAGTATGGCGACCATCTCTTGGATTCTATTCATGCTTTCCATCAGGCAGAATATTTTCACTTTGGTAGGCTTCTATAAAAAGAGCATATATAAGAATGACGACTTCACTCAAACAGGTTAATAAATAAATATCTGACCTGTTTAAGCTACTGCTTGTTTTGTCCAATACGTAAAGGTAAACGATTACTCTTTCTTATTCACCCTTCCAATAAACTTCTCCCCATTTAAAATTAGCTGTTCAGGTTCCAAATTAATAAATTATCGATTTTTAATTCTCAAAGTGTAGCAAAGGATTTTCCCCTGAGTAATAATAAAATGATCATATAAATATTTTTCAGTGCTTTTATTGTCTCCTTAAATATTTAAATTTTCATTTGATAGTGATGTGAGTATATAGAGGCTCTTGTGGGAATTCATTTGACATCAACACGATCGTCACGGTTATCACGTTCGGTCTTGCGATGAGCCTGAAATCCTTTATTGATGACGAGTAGTAGTATCTCAATTAATTTTAATTACAAATGCATCATAATAGTATTATTTCTGGTGACAGTAGACACGACTTAAAAAGTTTTAAAATCCTATTCCAACAGAAAGTATATATCGTTTGTTATATACTAGCGACATGCCCAGGTACTAATAACTCACAAATAAATTAAACTTTAAATCATAAAAATGATTGCTGTAAATTATCTAAAGGATATAGAAATATATTATCCCAAAATTTTAAAGAAATGTTTTTGAGACACACATTTTCGTTGTACATCATTTTAATATATGCTTCTAGTGTAGTTTGATCAGTATTTGCAATAACAGTGTTGCAAAATTCTGTGTTTTACGAAACATTGACTTTTTATAAGTTGTATTATTATAACATTGTTTTTTTTTTTTTAACTTGTGGAAACCCCTCGGGCCGTCACTCCACAAGGATTTACGGCAGGGTGGCGTGTCGGAATCGAACCGACTAAAACCACACGGTGTGCCACTCTGCACCTGACAAAGGAGGGATCTGGGGAACAGCTGTTATTACGACATCCAGATCCCTCCTAGAGCCTGCCCGCTACCGCGGACACCATCTGCGGGTAAACTCTCCATTTAGGTGACATACGGCACACGTGGACGTCGCCTCCTCGCGGCTGGCTACTATAGCGGATGGGGGGGAAAACCTGCCCCGTCCTGGGATTAGGCGCTGGTACGCGAGCCTCCGCCACCAGGTTCGCCGGTGGCAAATTGGGTCTGAGTAGAGGTCCTCCTCCTGGGCCTTCTCCGCCGCCTCCTTCCGCGAAATTACGTCTTCGCAGAAGGTTGCTACCGCGGTAAAACAACTCGCTACCGACCATGGATCGTAAAATGACCGGTAGCGAGAGATCTCCTCCAATAATTGCAGTGAGGACCCTACGCTGCGCGCCACCCAGGCGGAACAAACCGCCACCGTGTGCTGAGCCGAATCTTCACTACAGTCGCAGTGGTGTCAGGCGGGACTCAATTCCCTCCTGGCGACCGAGTGCCATCGTAGTTCAACGAGCGGCCTCACGCCACTCGTGTATTTCTTCAGACGGAGGCCGTGTGCCGCTTGCCGCCCAGAAGTAAGTCGTTTGCCGATAAACTTTAGCAAGTACTTCCGCCTCCAAATCCCACGGAGAGTGCCAGCCAAGGTTCACGCCGCCTCCGTCGATACGGTGCGGTAACCGCGTATGGCTCTAACCGTCATTACCCTCTGAGGGCGCCAGATGCGAGCCCTATTCCGTAAAAAAGAATCTGACTAGGCCGGCATAGTGTATGTCACCCTAGTTTATTGTCTGCATTTGCAATGAATATGGTGACCACAACTCTTAGATTATATTCATGGTTTCCATCAAGCAGAGTAGAGTCACTTTGGTAGGTTCTTGGTCTAGGCTGGGAGCAGGAACTAACGTAATATCTTCTAGGTAACCAATATGTGCTACCCACAATGACGTACTGAGTCGAGATGTAGACATTCACTCACCATTGAACTCTTTTAAGTAGCTCAACATGCGATGAAGTGTGCAATGTTGGGTTTTTCTCTGCACAATAACATTTGTAACGAAGTTATCCGACAGAGCTTTGAAGTAACCAACATCGCACAACAATCAGTACGTTAAAGTGGATGGCTGGTCATGTCTTCAGATGAACCGATAGTTGCTGGATCCGAAATATGCTAGATTGGAGACCGACAGTGATTAGACAAATGTAGTATGAAGCACCCTACAACGCGATAGACCGATGACTTGAAGAAAATGGCTACCAACGAATCGCCCGACATCGGGTAGTTGGTATAGATATTTACTTTATTCTGAATGGTAATTAGTTATTCTTTGATTCATTATTAGATACTTTCAGAGACATGAGCTACAATGAAGTCCAGTCACAGTGTTGTCGGGTAGAAATTGCTGCTAAAATTATAATACAACAAAACTGAGATGTATTCTTTTAAGCAATATCAATGACAGTTTTTTTAATAAATTTAAGGCATACAAATTTAAAAGATATGTAATTTAATCGCTAAAATTGGACATTCAATAATTCCACTGAATCCGATGCCATTCCTGCCAATTTGTCGTCCCCCTGGACAAAAACAAATAATCCATTGACAAAAAAAAACAACAAATACATTCATTTACTCTGTGATTTTATTTTCTTTAGAAGAAGTGTCGTAAGTTCGATGTTCACACTCTTACAAATAATATCAACATAATAAATAAATACTTAAACCTTAATTCTTGAATTACAGATTCAATCAATGTTACTACTGAATTTTTATTTAATATTTCACTATCATCCTCAACAGCGTATAAATATATGTTATCCACTGTTAACCTGTCCTTAGAAAAGTGAATTTGGTCTACAACATTTTGCTAGTCAGACCGCTTGGTGCAAGGTTTATGTCAAGTTTTCCTTCTCTTGTAGTACTGTTCTCCAGTGTGATTTGCTGTTTTAGGTCGTTCTCACAACATAAATTGAATTTATATCATTAAGAGAAATTTAATTTGGTGCCTCTAACATCCCGGCAATATCCAGTTCTGATTATAATTCGATCTAAATGAAATACCACAAACAGATTACATATTCATAATAGCCTTGCTTGAACTGTTGCACTATCTTGTTTCCAATCCATCTGTACGAGCATTTTTTACACCCATTATCCTTCATATCCATTTTCTTCTTAGGAAACCTTCCAATTTCCTTATTTTTAATTCTGAAATTGTCCTATTTTTGGCAACGAATTTGCCTTTAATGTCTCTGCAAAATCATTCGGTGGTGATGTAAAGGTGCACCTTAATTAATTAAAATTACAACTGCATCATAACGGTAATATTTGTAATCACAGTAGACACGGCCTGTAACGATCAAAAATCATGTTAAGGCATGAAATACATTTCGTTAAAAAATTAATCAAAAGGTATCAGAGAAATAAATTGTCTACTTCCCTAATTAATTTGATAGTCCTCTTTTTACGCGGTGGAATGTTTTCCACATCATACCTTCTGTAGGGGGACGAAGGGCGTGTGTGGAACTTGCAGAGAACCGTTCTACCCACTAAATTCCGCGGTGGCCTACCTCGGCGGTCGGGAGAAGTTCCAGAAACGGATTAGCGGCTTCTGGAGTCCCTGTCGTACCTGACTCATGCCCCAGGGCGGGATGCTATCACACCTCTCACTTTTCTAAACAATAAGAAGCAGAACAGCGCTCCGCCCCAGATGATAACCCCCGGTCGCGTCTAAGTATCATCGGTCTCGGGTCGTTTGCAGCAGTCACATCGCCCTAAGATGTGGCCATAGCGACCATTAGGCGGCGATTAGAGAGCTAGCGACTTCTACTGTGCCACCTTCGCCGTGTCCTTCGAACGGAGAAATCTTCCCTATTCCGATCTCACTCCGCAGGCTCCTTCTGGAGCATAACATCCTCACAGAAGGGAACTGCGGCTTCCCATCCTTCCCCACTCGTCGCGATCAATGCTGACGGTGACAGGGTTTGGCTAATCTGTCCGACCAGAAATCGTCGCTCGGATTCCCACGCAGGGCAGTCCTTCAGCGGGTGCTAGGCGGTGCCCCGTTCGGACACGCAGTGGTGGCATTGTGCTGTAGCCTTCCATCCTATTCGATTCAGATTCTCTCCGAAGCATGTGTGCCCGCTGAGTTAATCAATATGTGACAGTCGGTCCCCTCAAATTAGTTAATAGTTATTAAAGTTATGTGATTTTTTTTACTTAATAATTAGTCATGTATTAAATTACTTATAGCAGACTAAAATATATATTTGAAAACGGTTAAGCGCTTCTTATTTAATGTGTATTCCTAAATTATCATTTGGCACTATCAAAATATTGCACGGAAAAAATATTAAATGTGGAAAATATAAACTGTACATTATTTTTTAATAACGATTAGATTGTAATCGTTTCAGATCTAAAAAAATAATTATTAGATTATTATTGTATGGAAATAACAATAGTTAATAGTTCAAAAACTTGTCAAGACAAGTGTCAATACTCACCACTACTAAAGTATTTCTATTAAATGTCAATAAATTACACGGACTAAAACTGACGGGATTTAGTAAGATATGCAGTTTGAAAATTTTCAGCTCATATTTGATAGACTTTGATCCAGTAAAGCGCAACAAATTGTCGATGAGATTCTTAGTAAGCAAGAGCTAGAAAAAAGAAAACATTAAAATTACATCATTTAAACGTTTTTTTATGAATGTTTTTGACATTCTCTGTCGTGATGTTAAAGTTTTTGAGAATTGTGATACCGAAATGCGTATTTAAATAATTTCACTTTACATGAATACTAATAATTACATGAATGCTCAAACAAAAAGGCGATTCTCAAAATAAACTAAGGTCAAACAATAGCTATTAATAAGTCTAAACATTCATACACAATCGCATCCATACCCAGTCTTTACTTGCAAGCCTCAGCTGCCCTGCTTATTATAATTTTGGTCTCATTTGCGTAATAGATCATATTGTCGCTAATCAGACTGTTTTTGTAATGACAACAGAATAGGAAGACTAAGTAGTAACATCAGTAATTATAGCATTAGAAGCAAGTTAATGAAATAAATAAGAATCCAATTAATACTTATGTTCTGCAAGGATCTTGTCTCATTTCAATAAAACACAATCTGTTTATGGGTTTAGACGTTGACTTATATCATAGAAGAAAACCCAAGACTACTACTTGTAAGTTACCGTACTTAAGAAAATATTAATCAGGACGTAATATTACAAGTACTTGATGCTTTATGATGGACTATTATGTACCTGTTCTTGTGTCCGGTGGCAGGGCTCAACAGCGGTCGCAATAATTGTTGAAACAAACAAGAAATACATAAAAACTAAAATGCATTTAAAAGTAGGTATCTCTGATCCACTTGTAACTGGAAAATTAAAAATTGTTTTAGCAGTTTGTTTATTTGTTTCAAACCCTTACTTATTCTTATTGATAAAGAAATGTGTGATGATGATGATGAGAATAGATAATAGTAGAAAATACTCCTTCAGTTTACAATTGGTCAAGGTTTCTTTAAACGTATTATGATTTACAAGTTTCTTTATTCTACAGTTACGAAATCGTTACTTGGAAACTATTTCCAGTGAATGTTTCTATATACGAGTATTATACACAAAAAATATTTAAATAGACAATCAGACAAACAATGCAATGAAGATGGTCTTGATTAAAAATCATTTTGAAGTGACAAATCCTAAGATTAAGTTTAAAGAGAATCATACATAATACGTTGAACATGAAGTAGGGTGTCGTGATCATGTACGAGAAACTGAATAAAAGCGTCATCAAGAGTGTACCACCATCGCTGATATTCAATCGTCGTACTATATCACAAAGCGAGCAGTAGATAATAGCCAAGTATCGAATTTTGTCTAGATTTGAGGATCCTGCCAAAAAAGGAAACAACATAGTTACACAATAGAACACCATACTACTGCTTATCCATATGATTAAATTGTAATAAGTAAAAATGGATCTGTTACATCTCATCAGAAGAGATTTTGGTTAAGGAGTTATTCTTAACTTTCTCCAACTTTTCGTTCATTTAACATAATTATAAGAATTTAAATCGACGTGACGACGGCTATTAAAAAACTTACGAGAAAATTTCAATGCCTTAGAAAGGTTAATTCAACAGAATTATTAAAATTTTCAAATAAGACATATTTAAAACTACAGTGAAAACAATTATGTGAACAGAAAGATCCGATATTGTGAGGATAATATACTTTCAAAATCTTTTTACTATGAACTGAAATTCAGTTTATATTTCTCACTATCAGTGAATAGAAATTCACCTACTTCAATAGCCAGGCTCTTAGTTTAGTGGTTAGTGGTCCTGGTCGCTGAGCGAGAGGTCACGGGCTGTATTTTGAACAGGAGGCAAATAACTTAACTATGTAATGAGCAGTAGAGTTTTTTTAAGTCTTGATCTAGTTTGTCTATATCGTATGATATCTAAATATAACATTATGCTTATTAGAAATCTGATTAACCATAATACAGACTTTGTGACGCCTATATCCAGTTGTTGTTGTCATTATTATTTTAATATTATAAGGGGCTTACCTCCAACTCCTATTACTGGCACAAGGTCTATGACACAAGTAACATAGCGTGGTATTGCATTACCAACATTCATTTTATTGTTGGTATCTATCGAAACATCGCCTATGAGTGAAATTTCTGATACTGATGCTGATTTTAATGCTGAAAAATTAGCACTATAAATGAAAATTTTCTCTTTACGCTATTCTATATAGAATCGTCATTTTTACATAGTTTAAAATAAAGTATTTCCAGTTCCTGTACGACTAGATCTTTTAAACGCAACAGATTTCAATGCCGTTTTCATTAATAGAAAAACTGATTACTGGCACATAACTCTTACCGAAATGAAAGTGACTTATCACTTTTATATTTCTAAAGTATTAAATAAATTCAATAAGGAAACAAACTTACAGTCTTTACATATCTCGGCAAGTATCATCCTTAAACTGTTATTAACACGCCGAAAAGTTGATACTACCAGCATAATGATCAATGCGAATTGAATGGTATACAAGTGCATAACAAGAGAGAATAAATATGACGTTATCATTAAAGAAGATAGAACGCCAACTGAAATGAAATTTTCATAATATAAGAAGCTAATCTCGAATGAAACTATAGGCTGGTACTATAGAACAAATTTAAAAATTCACAGTACTCAATGTCTTGGAACTAGCCAAAGATTTTTACCTACCTTCGAAGGATTAAAATGTGTACTAACACTTTAGTCTCTTCGTATTTAAGTTGTGGTTTGGGTACATGGTTTTCTGTTAGTAACTTGCCGCGTGTTATTGTTCATACATCAAGCCTAAATTTTGCCATAAACCTACTAATATAACTTTCGATAATATCAAGCATACCATGTATAAATATGAAATTACAAAACTAAAACTAAACTTATAAACTTGAAATTAAAAGGTGTTCTATTTTTGATGACTTCCTGCACTTTTTAATATCGTGTGTTTCCTCCTCTAGCCATTATAACCACCTGCATTAGGTCCGATATGCTTTGGATCACGTTTTTGATGTCGACTCACTATAAGTTCCGCTCTGCAATAAGTGTAACATTTTGGAACTGGTTTAGCATTTGTAGCGTGTTTAATGCTGCCTTAATTCTTCTTTTTAACTTATACAAAATGTATTTTATGAGGCTTAAATCTTGACTTCGAGTTCGTCACTGTAATTTTTGTAGAATTAACGTGAACACTACTTCTGCTTACCTGCATGATAAGGGCAAAACTATAGACAATTAAAAATTTAAACATCTAATCTAATCATTTATGTCTTATGTTATTGTTATTAGTGTTGTACCTTTGTCTGCGAGCACCATGTCATACATATAAAGTCCATAATCTATAAAAACAATCAGATATCCAAATGTTAACGATATTGTAACGAAAATCCAAAGTGCTGTGTTGTTTATAAGTAATGTAGTAAAGTAATGGTTCATATTTTTATTGATCTGAAAAAAAATGTTCTTTTCTATTATATTTTATATGGACACACATTTAATGGTCGAAATTTGAATAAACTTTGAACTAATTTAGAAATGATTAAATTAAATGAAAAATAGTGGCATAAATTCATAAATGGAACAACACAACATGTTGACAGAGACAGTTGAAATGCAATCTAAAATTTTGTATTAAAATTGATATTTCTATTGACTTTGACTAACATTAGTATGTATAAATTTAAAATGATTGTGAAAAATAATATGTAAGCCTATTATAAAATATCGATTATAATAATTCAATACCTTGTGCAGGTCAGATTGGTGCAGCTGTTTATAAACTAGTCGCTACCAGAAATTTGGAAGCTTTCACAAAATAAATTGAAATTAATAAACCTTTTCAGAATTTCAAATTTATCAGAAAATTTGTTTTGAAAAATTATAATTTTATTTATAAATTGTTGTATTATTGCTGCAAATTTATTCAATTCGACGTTATGTATCAAAGTGAACCTACTTTACTGTGGACCGGACCTAGACTGTTTTAAATCTTCCTGTTTCACAAGCGATATGTTATGTACAATGATGAGGATTTTTATTAATTTTCTATAAAACTTTCCTTATTTATGACGATTCATTGGAGATTTATTCCCTTATTATCTTAAGACTGTTGTCAGGGAGGAGGGAGTAGTGGAGTTACATGCATTCATTATTATTTTTTTGTGCAAATTATAATAAATGATATACTAATAAAATATTCAGTATATTTACTAGTGTCAATTGTGATACACAATCAATCATGCAACACATCCTGCTATAGCCACTGTGAACTGTAATACTCCCAACTATAATATAAATAATCTGGCAAATCCATCCTATAAATCGCATTACGTCTGAATAGCTTCCCCATGAAGCTCGACCTTCCGTAATTTCGTCTCCTTTACCGGCATAGAAAACCAACACCGAGATTACTGAAATACAAACATATTTACGACGATAAAACGTATACACATCGTTCATACTCTATTTTATGTTCATGACTTACTAAAAACAATCAACAGAATATGGCTGTAGACGTAGTATAACCACGAAACTCGCACGCACCATCCACCGTGTTTTCTTTCAAATTTGAGAGGTGCAATACCAGCAATTCGTGAAAGAAAAAGAACGAATCCCAGTACTTCTGTTACCACACAAACAGTTTGTAAAGGCGTCTTAAAATTCCTGTAAGAAAAACTTTATTCTAAGAAATATCAAAATTTATAGAAACAATTTATAGTTCAGTTCACTTATACTTACTGGTTCATTGTAGTAAAAAGAGTCGTTGATGTTTTTGTTAATTTATTTAAAATCGATGTTAACATTACCTTTAAGGATGATATCATTCCATTTCATGACATTTTTATAGTATTGAAAATAATGAAGAACGTAATTAGTATGCATCACAATACAATAGACTTAAGTGGTAGAGTTGGTAAAACTACTGCGCGGAATGATATAATACGGGAGAGCCTACACAAACATTGCATAGTCGGTAGGAGAATCTAATATCTTACGTAGTAGTAGGGACATTATTGCATCCATAGCACTATAAAACTTAGGTCCACCAGGAACATAAATTATTATCCAAATCTGTATCAAAATCTAAAAGACTGGAAGATTTTTAGCTTTACATGATAAAATTTATTCAATAAATTATGGAAATCACATAATTTTAATATTGTTGTTAACACATCAGGCGAGTAAGATCTTCCACATTGTAATTGATCAACCTCAGTTACTTTTAGGGCGATAGATTCATGAAGTACAAGTAGATTTCGTTAGCAGCAGAGGAACATGGGAACAAATACTGAACATCCACCTAATTATAAAAGTAGACAGTAGAACACCCGAGTAGTGGTATACATTATTGACTTATGGAACCTATGGAAATGCTTTGCTAAATGTATGAATTACGTTTTTATCATTTGTTTCAAATGTCGGATGTTACAAATAACTTGAAATTTTCTATTTCCAATTATTATTAAACTTACCCACACTACGGTCGACGTTTTAGCTATTCATGTTCACCATTGTGTTTATCATAACTTTACGTTGGTAATTGCATCGTCCAACAAAACCATTGTGATATGTTGTAATCGACTCTTCTAACTAAAATATTTGATCAAATTACTGCATAAGTCATGTTTCATAGTAAAATGATGGCATACTTTTTTTTTTTAACGTGTATAAACCCCCTTGGGCCGTCACCCTACCGGGGTTTACGGCGAGGTGGTGTGTCAGAATCAGACCGACTAAAATCACACGGTGTGCCACTCTGCGCCTGATATAGGAGGGATCCGGGAACAGCTGCTATTACGACATCCAGATCCCTCCAAGCGCCTGCCCGCTCCTGCGGGCACCACCTGTGGGTAAACTCTCTATTTAGATGACGTACGTCCGCATGTGCCGTACGTCGCCTCCTCGCGGCTGGCCACTATGGCGGATGGACGGGAAAACCCGTCCCGTCCATCCGCGGTCACACTCAAGGCGGCATGAGGTGCTGATAAAATGATGGCATACTACACTAAAGCTCTGTCGTACAATGAAAGCTCTTGTTCCAATTCAACTATTTTATATCTATAGCGTGGTGGACCAAGTTATTATGGTGATAATGAAAAGTGTAAACACTGTCAAAGTTTCTGATTGGATGCAAAACTGACATAAACTAGAACAGAATTGTTTTCTACGAGAGGTTTATCACTTTAACTGTACTGAGGGCGATTTCGATATTAAGATCGGCAAAACTGCATGCATTCTGTTAAAAAGTTAACTTACTTTAAACGGCTTTCAAATTAAATAAAGAATTGCACCGTACTAGACTGGTAACAAATGACTCGTTTTATATAATGGGTATTTTATCAAAGATGGTGTAGCTAAGTTTTTTCACTAAATAACAGTGTCCAAGTCTGGCGATTACAAACAGAACAATGATGAATAGGAGTATTGAATAATATTTGATTAACATTTCTTTGCTTACCATTCTGTCTGTGAGTACTTACTACGTCAAAGACATGTTTGCTTATTATTGTTTACTGAACTTAATTGATTACTATTTTTTTATTTAGTTAATTGATTTTTATTAATATACAGATGATTTTTCTTGTTTTAAAGTACCCGCGATACAAAATATATTCTTAGTGCGGGAGTTGTATTTCAAAAAAAGATTCATCGAGTTTAGGATGCCATGTAAAGTCCCTTAGTACCAGTCTTTGCCCCTTATGTGTGTATCATTTTAAAAAGAAAGTACTACTCAACTAATCACCAGTGGTAAAACACTTTCGATCTCTAGGATTTAATCACACATACCGGTTAATCGGCCGAAACGGATGTTATTAATAACAGTGCTGTACGCTCGCCACTAGTTCTTCGCTGATATCGTAAATAACAATCGTCTTACAGTCTAATCCACTTTTTCTTTCAATCGATTATTTTACATTTTGGAATTGATTCTACCATTGAACGCAGTGGCAATACTTAAGACATTTATATTTAATTGTTTTTTTCTAGTACAAAGTAGTAGATAACATACTGTATTGCCTGTATTCGAAATGAATATAGGGACCACAACTCTTGGGTTCTATTTATGTCTTCCATCAGAGAGAGTAGAATCGTTTTGGCAAGTTTTTAAAACAAAATATAGAAAAAGGTTGCCAATCAGGCAGGACTGATAGACAAAAAGACAGACAAACAGATATGGTGTAAAGTAAGCGCTCTTCGCTAGGATTAGAAATTAATGTTGATGCGATCTGTTTTCTTTTCGTGGTAATTAATCAAATATCATTCTGTGTACAATAAATAGACACAATATGAATAAACATCAACAAAGTATAGTATTACATCATAAATGAACAGATCGCCTAATATGTAGTAAATAATTTTTATGATATATTATATTCATGTTTACTTTTCTTGCAAAGCACTGAACTAAACTATACTAACGGCTTTTCATTATTTAATTTATTTAATCAAACTTAAGATCAACTTTCAGAACATAAAGAAAAAATTGATACATATAAGATTCGGCACTTGAGTAGTCAAAAACATTAAAAACCAATTATGATGTGATTTTTTAAACACTGGTGATGTAACATATAAAATGAGTTTTGTAACTTAAAATAACTTTTAGTAATCTCAGCTCTAATAAAATCAATTAGATATTTAATTGACAGGGAGGGAGGTCGTATCACCTAACGACTGACGCTGATACTCATCGAGCATAGTTGCTTCGGTGAGGATCTGAATGAGATCGGAGCCGGCTATTCTATCGGAGTAGTATAATGCCAATACTGCGCAACCGGCTCGGATGTCACTCCGCTCACACCGTAAGAATGCACTGCGTGGATGCAGGAACGTGAAGTCCTAGACGAGCAAATCGGACGAGACCTGTTCAGGCAATCATTGTTGCCATGCTGGTTGCACAGTGGTCTTTTTCTGTAAAACTGTAATACTCCAGAAAGTAACTGCTGAATGGGACCGGGAGAGGCCCTATCCCAAGCGTAGAGTATGTCGACGGCGATACTAGATGTCGACGGGGTTACAAGATTAATTGTTGCGGTCAGGTGATGGCGGCCTAGTCACAAAAAAAATATAGTAGCTGGGCCGATAGGCCAGGGGAACCTTTGGGACTTGCCCCAGGGTGGGACCTAGCTAGACACGGTATTGATCTTGGAGGTGACCTGAAATAACATAGTCCGGGTTCTTCTAAGAGCATGGCGCTTGAGAGCGCTCGTTGGGGTGGTTCTGAGTAGAAAGATCACATACTTTTGGCTCCTGCGTTCTCGAGGAGCCAAGAGTATGAGAGAAGAGAGAATGAGAGAAGAGAGTATGAGAGAAGAGAGTATGAGAGAGAGACCAAGTTCTAAAAAGTCACAGCGTTTTATTTATAACTAATTCCATCAAGTTAAATCCATTTTCTAATAACAATAAAGAGACAAAAGAAACAGGGGCATGTGTTATTTCAGTAACCTTTTGGTAAACCACAAAAAATGTAAGCAAAACGGTTCAGAGGAATTCCCATTTAAACTCTGACAGCATGTAAACAGAAATCTCTTATGCCCTCCATATAATTTTGATAAAATTGCTCACTACTTTCACTGATTGCACTACACATTAGTATTTCATAAATACTATATGAAAAGATTGACTAGTATTTGGCTCTAGGATGCAGCGCGTCGTATTGACCACCGGTGTCCAGACCTCATTAAAATGGAATAAGTCTTTGTAACATGCGCTTAAAAGATTGAATATAATACAAAGTCAATTTAAGTAAGTAAATCGAATTGAGTGAGGAGGCTTTTTCTTTTTTGTTGACGTGGTGGAAAATCCCTTCGGATCTCCGGCTCCATAGAGACGCAGGAGCCAGGTGTATATGTGGCACTTCCACTAAAAACCACCCCGGCGGCCGGTCTCAGGTGTCCTACTCTGAAGGGGACCCGGGCTATGTTATTTCAGGTCACCTCCAGGATCAACGCCATGCCTGGTCAAACCCTCTCCTGGGGGACGCTACAGCGGTACCCCTGCTGCTCTGGTTGCTAGTTATAGTTGCGGCCCGATCAAGTTTTTGCGATCAGGCCGCATTGCTGTCGCCGACCGCAGCGATTTATTCACCACCAGAGGTGCCTATTCTCTGGCAGCTTGCGGTGCTGTCGGCGGCTGCTAACGCCGCCGACGTCTTCTCAGCTGTGGATCAACCCTCTTCCGATCCCGTTCAGTGGTCTCTTTCTGGAGCATTACGCTTCACAGAAAGAGACCAGTGCACCCCATCCCTCCTCACTCGCCAGCATGGCAGCAATGATGGCTGGCGGGCACAGATCTCGTCCAATTTGTCTAAGACTCCGCGTTCAGACGCCCACGCAGGACAGTCCTCCAGCGTATACTGGGCGGAGTCCCAGTCGGCTAAGCAGTGGTGGCATTGTGCCATCTCCTCGCGTCCGATCTTATGCAGATTCTCACTGAAGCAAACATGCCCGGTGAGTATGCTAGGGGAGCAACGTCCAGGGAGTAACTCCTCTCTCTCTAATGCGGCGACAGGTGTGAGGATGGCGGAGCTCAATTATCCATCATCACCTAAATTCAATAAAAGGAGGAGAAGAGGACATCGGCCAGTCCCACAACCTCTAGCGTCCCATTCCCCACGAGGCAGCAGCAACCTGCGGCCCCGTCAACGGGTGAAACTTGGGCCTTGGTTGTTGGTCAGAAGACTAAAGCCAAGGCCGTGAAAAAGGCGGCAATCACAGTCCAGTCGACGGGGCATGCTGCTGCTGCCCCATCACCTAAAAGGAGGGTTATACTTCTGCCTCCCACATCTGCGGCTGTCACTGTCTCCGTGCCTCCTGGTTCGGAGCTAGGATAACCGTGTTAATGGAGGCCGTGAAGGTCAATATAAACCTGGGTGATCTTGGCATCGCAGGCGGGCTCCGCACCAAGCGAGCCTTGACCGGGGCTCTGATCTTACAGATACCCGGGGCAGTTAGCGCCACTTTAGCAGACAAGTTTGCGGCACGCCTGCGGCAGGTGCTGTCCGACACTGAAGCTATTATTGAGCGTCCGTGTAGGACAGGTGAGCTGCGGGTGCTGGACTTAGAGGAGTCCATCACCCAAGCCGAGGTTGCCAAGGCCATAGCATAGAGACATCCGCGTTTCTCCGTCGCGGTTGGGTACGGTTTGGGTGCTCTGCCCGCTCGCGGCTATTTGCAAAATTTCGAACGCCAAACGGGTGCAAGTAGGCTGGAGGGAACCAGGGTGGAGGCAGTAGTAACACACCCGTTACAGTGCTATCGATGCCTTGAATTGTCTGCTCGGACCTTAGCTGTCTGCACTAGTCAGCACCCACCGGCTACAAGAGTGCCACAGCCGGTAACCTGTCCGGTAGAGGAGGCAATGGAGGCCTAAAATTCACACCTCCCCAGAAAATTCTGCAGGGTAACTTAAATCACTGCCGCACAGCGCAAGATCTACTAATGCAGACACTCACAGAGCAGTCGGTTGCCCTAGCGGTGGTGGCGGAGCCGTATTACGTCCCGGATCACCCGCGGTTATTCAGGTCGGATGATGACACTGCCGCTGTATTTTGGGCAGGAGTGGAAAATGACCTCCACTGCACCCTCCTTCAGCGAGGACTGGGGTTTGCGGCAGTTGAATGGGGCCCCATGGTCATTGTGGTCTGCTACATATCCCCGAATTGGGGCCTCTCCGTATTTGAGGCGTACCTGGACGATTTTAGAAGCTGCATTTGCACTTACCTATTCCGTCCGGTACTTATCCTGGATTATTTCAATACCCGCTCCACACAGTGGGGAGATCGCCTAGACAATGTAAGAGGAGATACACTCGTTGAGTGCGCGGTGGGACTTAGCCTCGGTATTGTGAACCAGGGCTCAGACAGCACCTGCGTGCGATGGAAGGGTGAGTCTATCGTCGATTTGACGTGGGCCATTCCCCCGTGCTTCGAGCAGGGGTCAGGATGGAGGGTGGCAGAGGAAGTGGTCACGTTGTCAGATCACCGTCACATCGTCTTCGATCGTCGTAATCGTGGCAATCTGCCGCCCGGATGCAGGCCTCGACCGCCGCAGTAGCTGCCCTCCGCGACGATGGTCCCTCAAACGGATGAGTGGAGATATGCTGATCGCCGCAGCTATTGTTGCGGTTTGGCCAGAGGAAGATGTAGAATGCGCCGAAGCGCAGGCAACCTGGTTCCGTGGCGTCATGATTGAAGTCTGCAACGCGTCGATGCCACGGGTCAGGGCAGGAGGCAGAAGGGGTTCTGTGTACTGGTGGACATCGGAACTCGAGCAACTTCGCACAGCGTACTCGAAAGCCCGTCACCGGTTTCAGAGAATCCGAAGAAGACGGCGAGAGACATCCCAGTAAATTGCCGAAGTGAGGCGGGAGTATGGCGCCGCAGCAAAGGCTGTAAGGCTGTAAGCCTTGCGATCACGGAAGACAAGATTCGGTGCTGCAACAAGCTCATAGAGGGACTTGACAGAGACCCATGGGGACGCCCTTACAAGTTTGTAGAGGCCAATACGGGCGGCGAAACTCTTTGAAAGAGTTATCGCCACCCGTATCGGCCGGCGCCTGCCGCAGGTGGGTCCCGACTTATCAGATAGTCAATTTGGCTTCCGACAAGGACGCTCAACGCTAGACGCAATTGAACGAGATCGCTCATTTTCTGAGGAGGTTATCTGTCGGGGGGGTGAGGGGCCTAAGACAAATATTATTGTAAATTTTAAATGGAACGAAGACTGCAAGAGTTTAAAGAGCTGAAATGTTATGTAATTTATTATAAATTAACTTGTCACAAACCCAAAATTGTTGTATGGTGGGCCAAAATCTCCTTTCCAAGGAAAGGATTAAGTCTAGCCGTGTAGTACTCGTATAATAGACTGTTAATGATAATATAAATAAGACACAAGTCTGTTTTTGGGTCCTCGTTTGTTCAACGCTCATTGGAACAACATAAAGTCAAACAGGTAAGTTAGTTGGTTAGGTATGTGATGTTCTAGCGTAACTGGCAGAGTTCATTTGCAACATTATGATGAAAAATCCAAAGATTAATGAATATAAGTAAAGCATACAATATTTCAAGTTTCATTTCCACACTACGCCAGGTTGCCACTTGCTACATGCCAAGTGCTACATTTCTATTTGTCACGAAAAATATCAAGAAATACATGATCAGGACATTTTCTGAAACAAACTTACGTAGTTTTATATATTTTTGTTATTTGTTGTATTATATTTATATGTTATTCAATGTTCCATGTGATTGTGGAATATTGATGTGGAAGATTGTAGCATTAGGATCATATTCCAAGCTCTGATTCCAACCTGTTATTTTTATGCTATTTGCGCTTTATTTTCAAAAAAGAAGAAAGTTCTCAATATCGACTACAAATTTTTTATTTATGTGTTACCTCATACCTCTTTAATAACTCGTTACTCTATTATATTTGAAGCCTAGTGTTTTATGTTACACACACGGACTATTTCCCTTGTCGATGTAAAATGAATAAAATAAGTGTATACGACAATTTAGAAGAGCATCGTAGTATTTCGAAGCGGTCCCATTCTATCTTGGTGATATTCTGATAAAGTTCTTTAGAGTCATACATTGAAAATCTTCAATTGATGACAGCAAATCTTTCATGGTTGCTGCAATTACAAATATTGTTCACACAGTGACGCCTGTACCCTCTAAAGGGGTACTCTGTTGTATTACGGGTTCAGTAGTCTACTACTAACACACTATGTTACTCGTATTGTAGACAATAACCGCTCGCTTGCCCCGCTCGAAAACGCGCACCCCGTCAAATGCCCGGGCTCCCCGCGCAAAGGCAGCTCAGAATGTCCGTCAATAAATACTTAACACCCATGAAGTGCCCCACCGTTGTTTAAGTTATCAGCGCGCGGGTAGTATTACACATAATCTGTTCTTGTGACTCATTTTGTTTTGAAAGGTAGTCAAGTGTTGTATTTTTTTAGTTTACTATGAAACTAGCTATACAATGTTATCTTTAAGTCATCAGATTATTTCTCTGGTGTCGAGTTATATTGTGTTGAAATTGAGATAACGGTGTTGTAAGCTCGTGTTGCACTTAAAAGTTCATACCTGAAAAATTACAGCGATGACCTATAGTTTTTAATGTTTAATTATGTTATTTAGATAGTAGTTAATATGATAAGAAATAAAAACATACACTCGTTCATATAAATTTATTATTTTACAGGCCTCTGAATCCATACCATTATCTGCCGCCGCGCGGCGTAATTTATGTCAGCAAACTTAACATGGCATATCGTACACAAACTGGGACGAACTCAACTGGGATTAATACGATAGACAATATATCATATAATCGAAAAAATAATACAAACTAAGATCTATTTCAATAAATATAGGGTATATTTACATTTTTCTGTGGCAGGGTACATGTGGACTCCTAGTCACCACGGGCAATGTATGCTTTTTTTTTTGTTGACTACTAGTCTACACGGGCATTTTAGAGTGAAATTCGATGTGGACTCCTAGTCAGCACGGGCAATGTATGCTTTTTTTTTTGTGGACTACTAGTCCACACGGGCAAGCGAGCGGATAAGGTAATGATTTAGGGATTACTATTTTAGACATAAATGACGAAATCAAAGCTTTCTTTGTAAAAATAATACTGATCTTCTCGGAAGAATATGATCTTGTGCAGTTATAAAAGTACACTACTACTCTTGAATAAGCTTTTAAATAGAAAGCACATTCTTGCGCTTTTAGCGAAATTCTAGTGGTAGACGTCCTATTGAGATTGAGACAGACCAGTGGGTGATACTCTCTGCATCATCATTTGTTTCATTTGCACGACGCTGACTCACATGAGTAACTCATTTAATAGTACTCGTGTAATTTTGTTTCTGAAATTAACAAAAGTTTTACAAAAAAAAACGACTTCAAACAAAATATTCTAAAACAAAGTTAAAAATACAAGTACATATTCTTGTCTGCAATTATTGTTATTTTGGAGTCAGTATCAGTCAATTAATAGTATATTAAAATTAGCGTAGTGATAATTATGTTTGACGTTGCTATTATAAAGAGCTCAGTCCGCTGAATGCATATGATCTCAACTGACGAGATCATTATCACAATCATCTCACAACTAAATTCATTCCATTATTAAGAGCCTGCCAAAGTGACTCTACTCTGCCTGATGGTAAGCAGGAACAGAATCCAAGAGTTGTGGTCACCATACTCACTGCAAATGCAGATAATGCAGTATGGTGACCCACACTATGGCGGCCTTGTGAGATGCTTTTTCACACCCCGCTTGGGGACGTGAAAGGTATGACAGTCATCGTGGCAGTGTAAGGATTACACAGTTACCACGATAACTGTCACCCCTATATCAATGGACCTCCGGTCTCACACTCACCAACGAAACACGACAGCACGGAGGCTGGCGCTTTAGGTTGGTCTTCTGTGGGAGGGTAGTACTGCCCCGGTCGAACCGGCCCGCTTGTGCTGAAATCAGCGTGGCTCTACTACCTAGTATCAGAAATATGTCATCTGGGTACGCATATATTTATTATTATTATACGGGATTAAGTTAAGCCTCTATGATAAGATAACAATAGCTGTTGGTTACTGATATGATAATCTAGCTGCATCAGCTGACTCATTATGTTCAACTACCACAAAATAGACTAAAAAATAATTATTTGATGTCGGTACATTTTATATTGTTATGTGTGCAAGTATGGTAACGTAAACTCATCTATTACCGCTAAATTAAGTACTTGAAATTTAGAACTCGTGATTGAACACCCACAAAAATATTTTATATGCACACAGACGCATCGTGCACAGCTGTTGTACTTACCTTGGAAACTAATCAATCTACTTTGACTTTTTCGTAAAAGTTACATCAGTCATCATCGTCAGTTCTTCATCTTCGTAGAATGTTTATGAATGTCGCAGAAAAACACGCAATGTATTTATCATTGTCTTATCGCGTCATGCAGCTCACGGCCCAGTGCACTGACTCTTCGCTGAGAAGAGATATGACCCAAGTATGTGACTTTTAGTTACTATGTTAACTATCAGTTTTATGGAGGAACTTAAGATATAGGGTGGGCCACGAATTAGTTAACATTTGAACAAATCATATAAAAAAACAATTTAATATGTAATAAAAATTGTTTATTTACAAGAAAGCTACTCAGTTGGTATTTATTTTTTAATAATTACATCGTCTATTTAGACAGTCTTAGACCGTTTCACTCTTTTAAGCGAGCACCGAAATTGTAGAATACTCGTCGGCAAAAAGACCGCTAGATCACCGACATCTCTTTGCTGATTTTGTCTTTTACTTGACGTAATGTATTTGATTTATTGATGTAGACATGATTCTTCAAATAATTCCATAAAAAAAAGTCTTCTGGGCATATACCTGGACTTCTAGGTGGCCATGAAATATCGCCATCAGCTTTTCCGGCAACATATCTTTGACCACTGGCAGGGACCCATTGGATATGTTACAAGTAGCTCCATCCTGTTGAAACCATCTGTTGGGATTGTAACCAGCAAATTCCAGTAGCGTCGGTCCCAAGAACTTCCGTAACATGTTTGCGCAGGATGTTGGATTGAAATGTTAACGAATTCTTGGCCCACGCTATATAAATATACGAGTTTATTGCATAAAATTTTGCTTGTTTGAAAGCTTGACTCTTTTAAAAGAAAAAATAGAAAGGCAGACTTCGATGGATAAGAAGAGGAACAGTCAAATTATCTTCGGTGAACTGAACTACATATTACTATGCAGTAAGAGATTGCAGACTGCGATAAAGCCGCCCATTGTGAGACTGTTTTTAAATGATTTTAACCATGCTGTGGAAAACAATTTTTCATTGTATTATATACATATTAATAAAATTTGGTTACACCAAAAATCAAGCAACACATAATACAATTGTATATACAACATAAAACAACGTATGTATTCTATATGTTCATGTATGTATATGTACTTATATATGATATATTTTCACTGTCATTATAACCTCTGTGCACTTCCCTTACAATATTTCTATACCATCCTAAGGTTGACTGGAAGAGAATGCCTTGGGCATTAAGTCCCCCGATGTACAAAGTGCATAAAGTATAAATAAATAAATAAATAAATAATGTTACTTAAAAAAATAATGATGTGTTTAAAATGTACTTGTAAATGTAATGTACTTACGATTGGTCTTTTATACCAGAATTTACTTTCCAATAAATAACAAAATATGCCAGTGATGAAAAGGTTGTTGTGGTATAATTATTAATCGCTAGTGTTGTCACTAACGATTATTACTACAGTGTAGTAATGTTAGAAAGTAACAAACAAACTACAATTACGAGGGAATCTAATGATATATACATAGTGGAAACGAATGTTTACATAAGAATTATAATGAAAAATAAGGTCAAGTTCATTTATGTTAGAACAGTGCATGTACCTACTATGAATAGGTGGCTATATATGGCTACATATATTATATACAATGTAAAATATTTGTTATATGTTTTTTTATATATTATAACATATTATAATATCATAGATCATTGTCACTAATTGATTTTGCACTGAAACAAACACTATCAAATGAATTAAACGGTAACACATTTTAAAATACTATATTTTCAAGTAGTGTTGATTTTTGTTACTACATTTTTTTATTTACTTTCACCGTTTTTTATACTTTTTCGATTTTTTTTTGGTGTGTCCGATCAGTACCGACTAAAAGCACACGGTAGCCACTCTGCACCTGAGATAGGAGGGAACCGAGAACAGTTGTTATTACGACATGCAGATCCCTCCTAGCGCCTGACCGCTAGCGCGGACACCATCTCCGAGCGGGTAAATTCTCTATTTAGGCGACGTACGGCACACACGGACGTTGCATCTTCACGGTTGGCCGCTGTAGTGGATGAAGGGGAAAACCCGTCCCGTCCATCCGCCGTCACAATCAGGGCGGCATGAGGCCGGGTGGTTGCAGTGCCTCGCTGTTTTGCTTTAGGTGCACAGTGGAAGGTAAGCTTGCTGACCACCGGTTTGAAAGTAAGGCCTGCGTCGGATCGAGGCTGAACTGGCAGGTCGACTTTTTGGTTTCAAACCACTGCCGGAAGGTGCCGCTGAAGAGCGGCAAGATTTGCGATGGGATGTGGAGATGAAGAGCCAATAATAAATTTGGTCAAGCAGTGGTTAATCTACATTACCGCTGTCACCGAGCCATATGTTCACTGGTTTCTCGGAGTTACCCGGGAGGCCGATTTAGATGGTTCGGCTGCACTGGTGCACGACACTGCCGCTGGTGCCACTTCGTTTGCCGTGGTTGCTTGGAACGGGGCTGTATAGCGGCAGTGGTTCGATGGAATATACTACTTCGGTAGAATGGGTCACCATTCATGCAATCTCTTTAAAAGAGTGATTGACGAGTGATGACGCCTCGTCAAGCACCCCTTCAGGGTGAAGACGGATCTGGCGGAGAACCGATATGGTTTTCATCGGCAGTGCTCCATGGTAGATGCGATCATGCACGTGAAGGCTTTCACGGAGGAAGCAGTTTGCCGGGGTGAAATAGTATTGGCGGTGTCCTTGGACATTGCCAGTACGTTTAATTCTATGTCCTGGAGTTACATCAGGAATCCACTTGTATATGACCGGACTCATTGGATATGTGACAAGCGACTCTAACTTGTTGAAACCATGTGTTACAATTGTAGTCATCAAATTCCAGTAGCATCATTCCCAAGAACTCCCGTAATATTTTCACATATTCAGCAGGATTAACTGTAACTGAACGGCCGCGAGAATCTTCGAAAAAGTAGGATCCGTGTCTCCTTTTGCTGAAATAATATGAATAATAATAAATCAGAAAATAAGATAAATTTATGGATCGTTTTAACTTTCTTTCGGCATACGATTTGTGCAAAGTTTAAATCATTAGGTCTTAGTTCCTACACTATCTGAATCTTATATGGGTGTAATTTCAAATTAAATTTTAAAATACAGCCTAAGTATGTGCAGGATAATCCAATTCAGCCGAACGTCTGTGCGTCAATAAATCTGGATTACGTTGAACAAAAGCAGAAACTTGCTGCACGTTCTCTTCACTCCGAGAAATCCGTCGGCCTCCGGTTTACTTCATATTTAGCGTAGAACCTGTGTCTAAGAACTTCTTCACCCTTTTTTTCATGTAAATCGTATTCACTGCGAAATAAGCGAGCTGTTGTTTAAATAAAATTGTTTCACACAGTTAACGAATTCTTTATAACATAAATTGTTATATAATCGTTATATAATATGTTACGAAACTCAAAGATTTTATAAAAGATTGAGATTAATTACTATAACTAAAAATTTCTTTAATGACTTTCCACATCCACATTTCTTTTTTATGTAGCTATTATTGTTAAGTGTATGTGTGATAAAGTGTGTTATTTATTGTGTTTATTTTTAGTGTCTGTTAGTGTGTAACAGTTATGTATTTTTTATTTGTGTTTTGCTTCCATATATTGCTCTACTGAGTAGAAGCATTTTTTAATTAAAAATACTTTCAGTTGTTTAGTAAACAATGTAAGCTTAAATTCAGTTTGTATATGAACCACTAATTCATTATAAATTTTTACAGTCAAGTAGTAGGGACTCTGGTTCCGTATTTTAATTCTTGATGGTGGTTGATGTAATTTGTCTCTGTGGCTTGTGTTTAAATTGTCGCTGATAATCGCTAGTTGCGAAGAGCGTATGCACTTTCATTTCGCGTCAATAGACCCTTCTAGATTACTATAAAAATCTATTTTGAGGAGCTGGTATAGCTCCTTTCACTGTATAGAAAAAACACAATTTAATTACCAGAAATAAACTTTACGTACAAAATAGCGTTGAATTAGTGAAAAATCATGCAAAAAAAGAAGAGTGTTAAATTATTCGTTATATCTTTTTTATAAATTTCAGATTTTTATAAACCTTTATTGTACCAATACATACAGTATTGTGTATGAATTCGTCAGAAAATTCGAAAGCTAACACAACAGCGACAAAAGTAATTTCGAGTAGATTTGTAAAAATATAAATCTAGTACGTTGAGGTAAAAAGACGAATTATAGAATAATGGCCATTTATTTCATTCATTTCATTTAAATTAATTTTAAATTAATTTAATTTGTTTAAACTAGGGATTTAAGGATTGAGGGCTTGAAATTTCTTGAAATATTTAGTTCGAACTATAGGAATGGGAGTGCAAATGATGATATATGTACTTTCGAGCACTGTGCATGTCTATTGTGTATTAAATTCTTATATAACTTGAAGAAACAATTTCTTTTAATATAAGTATTTCTACATTTCATAAATACTTGTGAAGAACTAGACAAGAACAAGAATACAGAACAAGCAAAAACATTCAAAATAAACAAGCAAATATCTTTACATATTTTTATTACCCCTAAAAATGATTTATAAGCGTCAGTATTTCTTGAATAGCGTGTTCGTTTTTGTACAAATAGTAAAAATCAAGTGCAAAGAGAAAAAGTAAGAAAACGTTTGACCAAGAACTCAAATATTAAACAAAAGAATATAGTTTCAACTAACTAGGGCAAGTTGTTATTGGAACCAATAAGAAAAAAGTCTAGTATAGACTTATGGCGTAGTGTATACATAAATAATTAATTGGACTGCATGGATGGCCTAGTCTTGTGAGCGGTCGAAACGTCACTCTCTACCACACTGAGCGTTGCGAGTTCAAACCCCATATAGGACAACACTTTGTGTGATCCATAAATTGTTGTTCTGAGTCTGGGTATTTTTTGTGTCCGTTTCTTGGATGTTTGTAAAGTCCCTCGCGATACAGGATATATACCTAATACGGGCGTGGTATTTTAAGAGAAATAGTGTGACTGCCTCATAGGTTTACTGGTTAGTGTATGAGACTCTCGATTAGGTCTTGGGTTCGACCTCCGGGTCGGGACAAAAAGGTGCGATCGAGTTTTCTGGTTTGACAACCTGGAGGTCGGCAATTGGGGTTTTAAACCCCGTGTCTCGGCGAGCACGTAAAACTATCGGTCCTGCACCTGATCTCTCCTCAATCGTGTCGGATAACCGTCCCATCGAATTGTTAGAGTGAGGGAAAAGAGAGTGCCCCTGTTTTTGTACATACACTTGTGCAATTCAATATCGCCTGTCTAGTTGGTTGATCTCCGCTGTGACTGGCTGCCGTATCTGAAATCGGCTAGAAATACATCATCATTAAAACTAATGAGAAGTGTACGTGTAGAGAGAAAAATATAAATAAGTGATAGAATTGTTGCAAGTATTTAAGCAGTCAACCAATGACTGAACAGAGGTAAAACAAACATGTATTTTTGTCACCCAGGAAAGAGCGGAATTTTAGAAATTTATTCCGAGCAGAAACACGTGATATTTGCTTATCAGAGAGCTTAGTATTAACTTTTGTGTTAGTTTGTTTACTTTTATTCTTCGAAATAAGCTATAATAATAAATAATATAATAAATAAATACTACACTTACAAAGTTATAAATATTATTCGATAATCTTGAACTGAATGTCAACCCTGGAGAGGGGAGCGATTTCGCCGTGCTGTCGGCGGGTGTCCATAGACGTGTACAGTAATATCGCCTATCATTAGGTAAAATCTTGTCGCATAGGTGAGTGTCACACCGTCGATATAGCGGCTATCTTTTTTCTCGTGTCGGAACAGTGTCCCACGTCGGCAGAATCGGCTAATGTTTGCTCTTGAGTTTTAGTATAGCATAAACTTTCTTCGTGTGTCGCGATAGTCTCTACGTTGTAATCTATGACTTATAAGTGAAGTGACTATAACCGCTTGTTAGTTTTAATATTTTATATAATATTATAATATTATGTTTAGTAGTTAAAAAAAATATTTATATAGTTTTATTTCGATTAACCGTGTATGCAATAATAAAGTCGGTTATTGAATTAATAATTGGCCAAGTTTAAATAATTGTTTATCCTTCATAGTTGAAATTACTTAGACTTAACAATATCATTGCAGTCTGAGTATAAGATGTCTGGATCTTTCAGTTTTGTTCTGCAAGTTTCTTGTATTGCAGCCGTAGCAACAATTAATTCAAGTAGCTATAAAATAAGTAAAAAGTAATTTATTAAATTCGCCTTCTAAACATTGAAACCCGTTTTTTTTTATCGAGGGAATAGTCTGCAAATGTCTTACACTTAAGTAGATATTTTAATTTTCAAATATTTGTTTGAGTATTGCTAATTACTATATATATGTGTATATTGGTAACTTTTATAACGTGATAATGTTAATAGATGGATAGTCTGATTCACTTAGAACAGTAACTCTTTTATGTAAATAGAGACTTTGTGTATTCATGTCGTGGTATATTCTGACGACAAAAATGTAACTATTCTGATTTTGATACTACTATAAACCCTAAAAAATATTTGACAATTCAATTTTTTAAATGTCGGGCTTATTAGATGGCGTTGTCTAATAAAATTTTGAGACCTAAGTTTTGACACTTACCTACAACAAACACAACGTGACAAAATTAGGGATGGGAACAAAAGAAAATGTTAAATTATGAACCGAATATCTGGTAGATTTACTAAAAAAATATCGAGCAAAGCCCAGTTTCTTGGTACTAATTATAATAATAATTATACGTCATTTAATAAAACTACTGAATAAGGATAACAGGGTAACACTTATAATGTTAATTCTATATAATAAATGTACAAGGTGAGCGCGTCTTACTTCGTAGTGACTGTGGTCAATCCATGGTACCCCTTGTCAAAATAATTTTGATATTCGATTGGCTTTTTCTGTGCTTGCTTATATTTGCAACAGTGATTGTAGTACGTGACCGAGTTCACTTGAAGGTATTTATTTACCATTTGATCATTTTCTCATTCATTATCCTCTACATAATAAAAATGAATTGCTTTTCATTAACCTCACTAAAATTTCAGAACGGCTAGATCGATTTGGATGTTTTTGATCTTGAAATATTTGTGGGAGTCCAGGGAAGGTTTCTCAAATTTTCTGAGCGTCTGAATGAGCTGAGTTTTATATTAAAACACAATACAAGAGCAAAGAATAGCAAAAACAATAATTCTGTATGAGAAAAACAGATGAATTCGAATAAGTGAGTATATTGTAAAAACTGGTTACAATTCCTTAATCTAGCTAAAAGTCGAGAAACACTGCCTCAGTTTGGGTCATTTTGGTCTTCATTTATTATATTTGTGATATTCATTTCGTTTAGTCTGGTGCTTGTTGGTTACCCTGGACAGACAGACATTGTAATGCACATAGAAACTAGTGTAAGTGTTTAATTCCATTAAAACATTGAAACAGAAGCATGGATCAATTTAAAAGGTAAATAAGACAAATTTATTACTGGTTATGAATAAAGTCTAAATATGTGACTATAATTCCGCAAGTAATGATTTTATGACATATTCATTTAACAACGTCATAATAACTGAATCTTTTCATTTCAGAGCATTCATTTTATCTGTTCATAGGCATCAGTTTATAAGAAGTACTAATTAGATATTTTTTGTTTACTTGTAACAATTTTCTGGTGTTGCTTAAAATAACAAAGTGATCATCACAAAAAAGAAATCAATGTTTCTTTTATAAATCCCATCTCTCAATATTTTAAACATTAACAACATATTTTATAAATTTCATAAAGTTAAACTAGACTAAGGCACTTAGAGCCCGATAACACAATGTACATTGACTGTTTATACAGTACCTACTTTATTTTAAGTAATTATGTTGAGTGTGGGGATAATCATACAATCATAAGAACAAATAGTGTAAAATTATTTAAACATGAAACTAATGATGTGCTGTGTGACGTAAAACTACATTATTGACTATTTACGAAACTTTTATATTATTATATAAAATAATTGATAAAACACTGTTCTGACGACAGTAAGTTATGAAGTATTTCTATTTAAGTTGCGCTAGACCAATCTTTAGAGTTTCAAGAGGCGGCGCGCCTGGCCACCACGGGAGTCTCTTTGGTGGTCGGGCGTATTGAGGCGCTGGGTTTGCGGGTGGCCCTAGATAAGACGGAGGCCCTTTTGTTCCATGGGCCCCGTCGTGGTCCACCACCCGGCGCCTCTATCGTAGTCAATTCGGTCCTCGTACCGGTTCAGGCCCAGATGAAGTACCTGGGCCTGATCCTTGACGGGAGGTGGCTCTTCGACGAGCACTTCCGACAGCTTTCTCCAAAGCTGGTCGGCGCTGCCTCTGCCCTCGGGCGACTTTTGCCGAATTTGGGTGGAGCCAGCGTCGCGACGAGACGGCTATACACGGGGGTTGTCCGGTCAATGGCGCTGTATGGTGCGCCGGTGTGGGCGGCGGCTCTGACCGCCCAGAATAGGGCTCGCCTCTGGCGCCCTCAGAGGATATTGGCGGTTAGAGCCATACGCGGTTACCGCACCGTATCGACGGAGGCGGCGTGCGCCTTGGCCGGAACTCCCCCGTGGGATTTGGAGGCGGAAGTGCTCGCCGAAGTTTATCGGCGGACGGCTGACTTCCGGGCGGGCAGCGGCATACGGCCCCCGCCCGAAGAGATACGCGAGTGGCGAGAGGCCGCTCGTCGAGCCACGATGGCTCGTTGGTCGTCCCGGCTGGAGGCTCCACGTGCTGGCTTTGCCGCCGTGGAAGCTCTCCAGCCGATTGTCGCCGAGTGGGCAGGGCGGCAGCACGGGACCCTTTCCTTCCGACTGACGCAGGTCCTTTCCGGGCACGGTTGCTTCGGGAAGTATCTGCACTCGGTCGCCAGGAGGGAATTGAGTCCCGCCTGTCACCACTGCGACTGCAGTGAGGACTCGGCTCAGCACACGCTGGCGGTTTGTTCCGCCTGGGCGGCGCAGCGTGGGGTCCTCACTGCAGTTATTGGAGGAGACCTCTCGCTACCGGCCGTCATACGCTCCATGGCCGGTAGCGACAGTTGTTTTACCGCGGTCGCAACCTTCTGCGAAGACGTAATTTCGCGGAAGGAGGCGGCGGAGAAGGCCCGGGAGGACGATATCCACTCGGACCCAATTCGCCGCCGGCGAGCCGGGCGGCGGAGGCGCGCATACCAGCGCCTCATGCCGCCTTGAGTGTGGCCGCGGGTGGACGGGATGGGTTTTCCCCTCGATCCGCTACAATGGCCAGCCGCGAGGAGGCGACGTCCGCGTGTGCCGTACGTCGCCTAAAATAGAGAGTTGATCCGCAGATGGTGCCCGAGGTAGCGGGCAGGCGCTAGGAGGGATCTGGATGTCGTAATAACAGCTGTTCCCGGTCCCTCCTATGTCAGGCGCAGAGTGGCACACCGTGTGGTTTTAGTCGGTCCGATTCCGACACACCACCCCGCCGTAAACCCCGGTGGGGTGACGGCCCGAGGGGGTTTCCACAGGTTAAAAAAAAAAAAAAAAAAAGACCAATCTTTAGAGTACAATTTACAAATACATTTTCAGTGTTAGCTGGCAATCTTCTGATTTTAGCTTAACTGAAGATCAAGTTAATAAGCAATTGTTATTTAATCATCTATAAAATCTTGGCATTAATTTTAAATTTAGATAATACATTTTTTTATCATTAAAATGAATAAACTTCCAGTACTGCTATGCTGATATTTTGTTGATATTGAAATTTCTTTGCAAGTTGTTAATATTTTGATTCGTTTACTCCAACTTCAACTCCAACACAAACTCTCTAAAAAGGCTTTGAGTCATCGAAACTTAGCGTGTGAAAGTACTTCACTCTAAATAGGTATCTTTGGCAGCCCATCTAGTTCGCTGTAGGACTACATTTTCTGAATCCTGAGAGGTGTTCAAATACTAACCATCACACAAACTTGACATTGAACAATATCGTTATAAACGTGTATATTAATATTTATGGGTATATATGGAGCACAAAATAAACATTTTACTTATACGGAATAAGAAATGTTCCTAAGTATAGGCTCACCTTTTGGAAACTGTAACTTTTGCTCTTACTCACGTAATTGAGGCAAACCTATCGCCATCAACCAAACAGTTTATGGATTGGGAGAGATTGATAGAAGAAGAAGAAAAGACAATCGTAAGACAGGAACATTTATTAAGTAGTGAGTAAGAGAAATTATTTTTTAAAAATATACACAGTATATTGTTCGTATTGTATTTTCATGATCATTCAAAGTATCCGATCGAAGTTATAACTACCAAAATGACGTCTAAGAATAATTAAGTGACACTGTTTCGTTCAAAGGTGTCTCTATGCTTATTTACATAAACTATAAATGCAAACATAAGGTAGGAAAATTGACAGCAAATAACTCAATCATTAGTCATAAACAGGTTGTCATTTGTAGCACTACTAATGTAACAGTTAATCTAGTATAAGCTTGAAAAAAATTGGGAACGATCCAAGCAGAAGACAAGAAGTGAGAAGTAATCGTATAGGGGAGATAAGATGCAAAAACCACAGATGTCGCAACAAATTATAACTACTCTATCTGCGCCAAAGCCGAGGTAACGTACAGAGATACATTTTAAATAATGTGTAAATTAATACATTATAAGCTTACGCCATTGAAAATGTTAGCACACTTTTACATTCAAATATTTGAAAAATGTAAGTTGTTGTTTCAACCTGCTGAAAAAAAATTACAAAATTCTTCGAATATCTTTTCTACAGTGTCAAATTTGGATACACCATTACATATAAGGGAATGTAAGGAGGGTAACTACCATGTTTCGTTCCAAACCAACCTTATTTACATACGATATATCCTGTTGAACAACGAATGAGGCTCTATCGACCGACTGCTGGCGGTATATCCATCCCAATAGGTGTACCGAAATATTACAGACAGATGATGGGCAGCAGGTTCACCGGCTCATCAAGTTACACCCTGCGATCTCAACCTCCTGTGACCAACTCGTCTGTCCAGTGTGGCCATTACAAACAAAAATCATCCAATCCAGGTCAGGTAACTAAGGTCACGGTTTCCAGTTTACAACGACCCTGCTATTCCTGGTTATAGTGGAGACCACTGTCAGGGCTGAGTAGAAGAGGCTGTGAAGCATTTCTGGATTCCAGGAGTCCACCACAATTGACTGACTCTGATTAATTATAATAGACGCACGTTACGGTTAGATTCGCATCTGGCTCAATCAGAGGTGGAACTTCGAAAAATTAGCTGATACATCCTAGGGTTATGTAAAGTCTAAAGAGTGGGGAAGAACACCATAACCTCGAGTCAGGTCACCTAATGTACTTCAGCGAGGGAGACTAACAATCTCAAGGTGATGTTCAATTTGTGGTTAAGCAAGTCCCTTTCTGTCAATGTCATGAAAGTTGCCAATGTGTCGAATAGAGAAATCTCATCATCCTCCTCATTATCAAGCTCATCAAGACTTAACCCTTTTGTAACTGTACGCACCAACCTCAGAACTCTCAGACGACGATGTGGAGGAAATGCTCGATAACATGTCAAAGGCGCTCCATTTCGTCACTAAGATTCACTATAACAATGTTAAGAGTGACTTCAACACATAAGTGAAGGTATAAATTCAAAGTGAATCAAAAAATACTAATCGATTTCCTCGAACGTGAAGATTTCTTCGTACTAGATTTTATGGACTGCAACGTAAGGGCAGAAAGTCTAAGCTTTTAGGAAGGACCTACGTCTGCATTTAAACAGCCTAAAAACAGGGCAAACTCCTGAGGAGCGTTACAACAGAGCTACTAAAGTCTGGAGGTAAATTCATGTTGAGGGAGGTCCAAAAGTATCGAGCTCCAAAAGAAAACTCGTGGTCGTGCTCTTCTTCGAAAGAGGAGACAAAATCATGTTAACAAATTTGGGACCCATTTCCCTTTAAAGTTACATCTACAAGCTGTTTTCAAAAGTCTTCACGAACCGTTTTACGTGAAGACTTGACGGATTTAAGCTACCAGAGCAAACTGTGTTTCGGAGCAGATATGACACCATACACCACATCTACATAGTAGTAGTAGTACAGTGTAGATTATACAGTAGACCGCAGAATATAACCAACCTCTGAGTCTAGTATTCGTAGACTAAAGAAGCTATAGAGGAAATGAGTGTCATGTTCCTCCGACATAAAGGGAGGATCCTCCGACCAGGCAAGGTGATCATGCCTGGTAGACCACGACCCAACGGTTGATGGTGGGATGTTATATATATGCTAATTGCCACGCGAATCTCTATTTCGCGATACAGGATTAGTAGTTGCCTCGCCGTTCGTTATTATATTTCGTAGTTTGATGTATCTTCGCTAGATGGCGCTGTTATATATTTTTGTTTGTATGTGAAAGTCACCACAAAACCTTTAACTCGATCGACCTCTGGTTTATTCTGGAGTCCCTCCAGAGTTGCCAGGTAGCTTGGCGATATATAGGAGCAATGAGATGTCTCTATAAGGCCACTACAGTGACCGCCCATGTTGAGAATCAACAAACAACGCCCATATAGTTGCATCGAGAAGTAAGACAAAGGGAAGTCATTTCCAGACAATTGTTCATGAATACAATGTTCAAGACGCTGAGGTCGAAAGTACGTGGCATCAACATGATGGAAATGTGGATACTTACGAAACGGCTGGATCACAAATTCAAAGTCGCTTATGGAAAGAGCTATGCGCGGCGTTTCTCGGCTTAATGAGACAATCCGGCAGAGAATTAAGGTCATCAACATAGCCTACCAGATCAACAAGCTGAAGTGGTAGTGGGCTAGCCATGTTAGCTGTAGGGACTACTGTTAAGATAAAGAAGTGCTAGAGTGAACACTAGTGTAGGACGCCCACAGGCCATATGGAATCAGGATTTCGTATAGATACTTGGATGTGACATACCCAAAATTGACCGAAATGACGTGAAATGTCTGTCCAACAGTGGGACTGCAACAGGCTGATGCTCATGATGTTAATTAGAAATAAAATGTCAAAATTCCTCATTGATTCCATGAAATTTAGTTATGACTTAGGCACTCCTCGGATATATACACGTACATATATACTAAATAATTATTTCTCGGACTATTCTATACCTAATAATTTTTTACAGTCACCATTACCTGGATCTGACTACACCTTTAGAATCTGAATGTACGATTTCTGGTGCTCTAAGTTTCATTCTGCTCATATCATGTATAGCTGCCGTAGCACCAATCAAGGTACGGAGAGTGCGAGGAGGGTGGCGCATAAGCTTGTCATATTTTTTTTACTTCTATTCTATTATTTACAAGCTTATATCAAGTAAGTGAAAAACATTTCTTTTTTATGAAATAGATATAGAAATTTTATACTTGTGATACATTTATCAAAATTACACATAATGGTCTAATCACTTATAAAAAGGTTATGATTACTTCACTAAATGCTTACTTTAAGTAATATAATAATAGATTTTTCTTTCAATGTCAACAAATAAAATCTATGGTTCGTGTTTATCATAATAAACCTTTTTATGATAAGAAGCCTGATGATTGACTCGAAACCATTATCATTGTCGTACTTGTTCGCTTTCTATTTTACAAAAACAATAAGTTGTAGTGATGTTATATGTAAATAACTATAAACTAAACTAAATCATTTAAAATTTCTTTATTTGTTTATAATTCAAATATGTGATTTAAATTCGAAGAAAATAAATTGCATTACTTTGTGTTTGTCACTGAATTACTGATATTACAATCCGTTGAACCTTATATATTTAAGTGAGCAACACACTTCAACAAGATCGTCACGCATACAGAAATAAGATGCCAAGTGAAGCTCATTCCGTATAACTTTAGGATGTTAACGAAACATGTATATCGGACGTATTTAAGAAATGCTTTCTGTTAAGTTTTTTTTAGTTTCACCATTTCACGATTTTGCAGGTTTACCCATCAATGCAAAAATCATAAAAAAATAGTACATAATAAAATTTGTTAAATTTTCTTTTTCGTATGTAACATAGATAGTTGTAAAAAAGAAATTAATCGTGTGTATTTAATATATAAATACCTGTTTTTTTGTAAATTCTTAACATAAATGACAAAACCAGGGAGGTTTCCGTGCTCTTACCATCAATACATGAACGCCAATGCACGTATACATACAGTGCTGCACACAAAAAATAGACGGCTTCATACTATTTGTTGTGTACATTTCATCTGCCTTTTGTTTTATAATCTGAGTTAAAAACATGGATTTCTTTTTTGGGTATGATTTGTAGCGCTGTAATTGTTCGCTGGTTATAGACTACTTTCTAAGTGTAACATTATACCATATGTGGTACCCTCAACAGGTAATAGAGTCATGTACTGAATATTTTTTCATTATTATGATGTCTTGTTGAGTTTCAAATGAAAGAACCCAATTAGCACATTTCAAATATATATATACTCTCTACCACACAAAATTTTAGCTTCTTCTCCTGCCTCCTACTCTGCTGATTCTGAATACCTTTTCCTAGAGGTGAATGTCAAGGGAACCAAGATGGTCCTGGGTGTCGTTTATTGTCCTCCCTCTGTCGATTATTTCTCCAGCCTGGAAACAGTGCTGGAATCTTTAGGGTCAGATTATACACATCATGTCATCATGGAAGATTTTAATACTGATCTTACCCACCAATCCTCACGTTCTTGTAAACTCCTACAGATAATCGAATCAGCCGGCATGCAAGTCTTACCTCTTCAACCGACTCACCATAATAATCTGGGGAATGATACATTGCTTGATTTGATCGTCAGATCTAACCCAACACTCGCCCGTAAACACGGTCAACTTCCTGCACCCGGTTTTTCAAACCATGACCTCATTTTCCTTTTGTATACCCTGAAACCTCCTAAACATCCTCCCAGAGTATTGCACCGGCGTTGTTTTGGTCGTTTGGATGTGGACAGGCTACGTGGTGATGCTTCAGGACTCAACTGGGATAAATTTGGACGATAAAGTTGAAGCTTTCAATAACGCAGTTAGTAGCTTATACCAGACACATGCACCTATTAAAAAAATCAAGCTCAAGAGACCACCTGCACCCTGGATGACAAGGGACATTCTTTTAGCTATGGGGCGAAGGGATAGGGCTTTCTGTAGATATAGGAGGGATCGCACAGATGAAAAATGGAATCTGTACAAAGGAGCAAGGAACCGATGTAACCAGACGATACGCAATGCTAAACGCCGCTTTATTTTAGATAACCTTGCCTATTCCTCGCTTGCCGATACCTGGGAATTCCTTGGGAGCCTGGGTATTGATAAGCAGACATGTACTCACCAACCGATGATGGTTAGTTTGAACGACATTAATTTACATTTCACTACTTCTACTTATTTGGATCCCCTAACTAAGCATCGTACTGTCAATTACCTGGCGAGGTTAATTTCTCCTACTATTAACTCTTTTCAATTTGTTCCAGTTACGCAGTATGAGATCAAAAAGATAATCTTTTCCATCAAATCCAACGCTGTGGGTTACGATCAAATTAGCAGACGCATGATCATAAATATACTTGACCAACTTCTCCCCGCCATTACCCACATCATTAATCATTCCTTACATTTTGGCACTTTCCCCTCACTTTGGCGTAAAGCTTACATCTTTCCTCTACCTAAGATCACAAATCCTGTTCTGCCCAATCACTTCAGACCGATATCCATCCTTCCATTCCTCTCCAAAGTTCTTGAAACCTGTGTGCATAAGCAGCTCTCTGACTTCATTTACAAAAATGATTTATTAAGCCCATTTCAATCCGGTTTTAGGCCTGGCTACAGCACCACCACTGCCTTACTCAAGGTGACTGGTGATATCAGAGCAGCTTTGGAGGATAAAAAAGTGACGGTCTTAGTTTTGGTTGATTACTCAAACGCCTTTAACACCGTCAGTCACGATATTCTCTTATCCATCCTCTCCTATCTAGCGATCTCGCCCGAAACACTGGAATGGTTCTCATCTTATCTTCAGGGACGCCAGCAGTCCGTTCATGTGGATGATCTCTCCTCTGATTGGTGCGATGTCGACTCTGGTGTCCCTCAAGGCGGCATACTCTCTCCTCTGCTTTTCTCTTTGTTTATTAACCTCTTAACTCTTGAACTTCGTAGTGCATATCATCTGTATGCTGACGACTTGCAACTGTACGCTCAAGCCAGCGTTGAAGACATAGCAACAGCAATCGATTTCATTAATACAGATCTTAAAGCTATGCAAAACTGGTCGGAGAGGTTTGGGTTATCTGTGAACCCGACAAAGTGTCAGGCAATAATTATCGGCAGCAGCCGTTTGATGACCCGAGTCAACCTTGAGGTGCTGCCCAAGATTACTTTAAATGGTACCACTATACCCATTTGTGCAACAGTGAAAGACTTAGGCTTACAACTTGATTGTACACTGAATTGGCGTGATCAAGTTACATACGTGTGCCAGAGGGTTACTGGAATCCTGAGAACACTATACCGCCTGAAAAACTTCCTTCTCGTGAAAACTAAGGCAACGCTCGTGCAATCTCTAATCTTCCCTCTGATCGACTATGGTGACGTGTGCTATTACGACCTGAATGCAGATCTCCTCAACAAGCTAGAACGTCTTCTCAATAACGATTCACCTTTAACCTTCGTAAGTAAGATCATATCTCCAGTTTCCGGACCCAGCTCACATGGCTACCTATTCGTCAACGCAGAAAACTGCGTGCACTCTCATTACTATATTCTTTTCTCAATTCCCCATCCCCTCCCACTTATTTAACGTCACAAATTCAATTATTGAGCAACAACCATAATAGAAATCTACGTTCGGCTAATAATCTCCTTCTACTCTGTCCTTCTCACTCCACTGAGTTTGTCGGTTCTTCGTTCTTCGTGCAGGCTATCCTTTCTTGGAACGCGCTTCCCCTCGAAGTCAGGATGGCTAAAAGTCGCGACTCGTTTAGGGTTCGCGTGAAGAAGCTTTTGCTGGCTGAAATGGCGAAGTCTTAGTTCACCACCTGGTATTAGTATATCTTATAGTGGTAATATGTATGCACGTATGTATATGAGTTGTGTGTATGTGTATTATATATGTATGTATGTATGTGTTATATATTTATGTGTTTATGTAGGTATATTTACTTATTTATGGTCTATCTGGTCTATATATACTTCTCTGGCAAGTGTACCTATCTCATATCTTCTCTGCATCACCCAATCGGTTGACTGGCAGAAAATGCCTTAGGCATTAAGTCCGCCGATGCATGTATTTGTGCATAAAGTTGTAAATAAATAAATAAAAAAATATACATATATCATTAGCAATTGCTCGGATATCAGAAATCATTGTCACGCACGACTAGTCGCTGGTCACAAACCAAAAAGTCTGTGCTATGGGTACCAGATAACTGATGCGCATAAATAGATAGATATTAAATAAAACACGTGGACACAAGCAAGTTATTGAGCTCATCAACTACATATTTGCCATGAGTGAGAACAGAAAAGGCATTCTGTAAATCAAAACCCACGGTTGCTGGATTAGACAGGCTAAGTACTCTTGCTGGTGTACCGTCATTATATTTGACCCAAAATAATTCAAGTAAAAAGAAACTTAAAAATTAAAACCTTCCCAATTATTATTTATATTTTATTTTTAATTTTAAGAACCTGAAAGTGACTCTACTCTGCCTTATGGAAAACATGAATAGAATCCAAGGACCGTAGTCATTATACTCATTGCGAATTCAGACAACGCAATCTGGTGACCCATACTATGGCGGCCTAGTAAAATGTTTTTTCACGCCCCGCTTGGTGACAATCATCATGGCATTGTATTGTACACACATACCACGACAACTGTAACCCCTGCATCAATGGGCTTCCGGTCTCACACTCACCAACGTAACACGAGAGCACGTATGCTGTCGCTTTAGTTTGATCTTCTATGGGAGGGTAGTACTGCTCCGGTCAAACCGGCCCGTTCATATTGAAATCAGCAAGGGTCTATCTATAAGGGGTGTAGAAAGGACGAAATAAGAGAATAATTCAGATAAAAATACAGAAATGCATAGGTACAAAAATGGTCACTGTAGAGCTATGGTCGTACAGAGAGTATATACCAACCATGTCTGTCTAACGAAGTTTTTTCTAGCGTGCACGTAATCGTAGTGGATAAACAGTGGGTGCTATGCATTTTTGGATTTTTATCTGAATTATTTTCATGTTTTGATTTCTTAGACCCCTTTTTTTAAGTAGTCAAGTTTTATTATTTTTTTAACGTTCTGCTAATGAGTGAAATAGGAGGACTTTTTTTTACTGGATAAAATTACTCAAAGTGCTGCCTAAATTGACGGTCATAAAGATGTGACGAAGGGCGTGTTACTTTGATGATGTAGGCATCCGATAAGAAAGACTGAAAATTCTACTTCAAATGTATTTCTGTCTATTACCTTAATATTCCACAGGCTTAACACAATTTCGGAAAAAAAAAATCCAAAAAATATGTTATATACAGATGAAGATGATTTATATTCTTTAACATGTTTACAATATGATGTTACAGGCTTATGCTTCAACATGTTTTGTCTTATTCTACAATGTTAATTTGCATAATTGCACGTACAATATACGAGTAAACGTGTAATTTGTTTATACACATAATATAATATTTGATAAAAAATAATCGGTATAGTACACAAGATATAGAAGGAAGTGTTACTAATAACTAACAAATAAAGTCAGTTACATGTCTATTATGAAATTAAATTAAAATGGGCAGCCATGTTAACGTTAGCGTTAGTAAAAAATAGCTGTCGATGAGTAAGTTGCAACCAAAATGAACATCAATCGATAATTCTGAATCACACAAGTCAGCCATCATATCTAACTCTTTCTTGCAAAATGTGAAAAATATTAAACAATTATTTTTTTCTAATTTTGTCAAAATAAGTCATTAATGAATGGCTGTATAATTTATTTGTATTTAATAATAAAGAAAATTCATTGTATTCTACGCTACTAATGCTTTTGAGACTTTTAATAATAGCCAATACATCATGAGGCACACTTGGTGCTATTAACATAACGTTTTTTCTGAGCTTAATACTGTACAAGAGGTAGCTTCGGCTCCTGATTCAGGAAACAGTTTGATTCGATCTACATAGTAATCGTTACTGCTATTTTCTATAGACATAGGGTCTGTTATATTTTTATTATTTACTATTAATTTATGTATATCTTATCTTTAAATATGTTAAGGTATTATCATGTGCTCTCATTTTTAAAACTTTAGATTATATTTTCTACTTGTGGTATCCTATACATGAAGATAATTATTACTTTGTGATTTATTAGTTTTTGTGTGCAACATTCATAACATCATTTAGAGACATCTGTGTGATTTCGGGTAACTCTTACCAAAGATGCCGTACTTGTACCAATATACATGTTCTACATTTTTTATTATCCGATAAAGTATATAGCTAGGGTATAGTTTCACACACAAGGTGAGTTTCATACCCTGATTGCGCAAAGTGTTCCATGATATATACAACATCCACTCTTACTTCAGTTCTTTTGTTTTTCAGGTTCAATGTTAAGTCACTCAGCTTTTGATAATAGAGGTGAGACAAGAGATGGTTACGAAGCCCAGTCCAACACACGATTTATGCCCATTCTCACAAGGACTCTTTGGTGTATCGAATTCTCTTCAGGACTAATTATTGCTATCACTAGCTACAAGAGGACGCGTCACATGATCAACTGTCTGATCCATTTAGAACAAGTTAGTAACATGTTTTTAATTCATTTATAAAACAAGTTACTTTGCACTGGCAACATTTTTATATTTAGTCAGTTTTTGGGTGGCACCTATATTCTATTAAATCTCTAAATTCTCTGCTGAAAGCTGACACCTTCTTGAAATTATTTTGTCTAAAGCGTTTTTAAATTATCTCCAAAAAAAAAACAATATACAATACCGTACCCGTTTTTACATACCTGTGTATAGAAATACACATATACACAACACCAAAGCCGTGTACATACTGAGCTCGCACCATACTCCATGAGAGACTGATTTGGATGACTGATGACTTTTTTGATGACTGACTGACTGATGGCAACACGCCAGTGAGGCGTGCTGCACACGCACCACGCTACTGCAGCTCGCACACTTGTTTGTATTGACACTCTTGAAGAAAAAAAATAGCCTTAAAAATAGTTATAGTGATAAAAATATCACATGATACTCAGACAATAATTATTGACAGCGTCTATTTTAGACTTATTTCAACAAATGACAAATTACTTTATGTTTTCTTGTTGTGATGTGTGAATATTAAACCGATAATTTGATTTGAAACTTTTTTTTTTAGATAAATAAAGAATTTGAACTTCTATGCCTTCCATCTTTTGACATAGAGTTTAAAACGTGGGTAAAAGTAATTGCCTTGTTAATTTATGGGTATTTAGGATCATTCGTAGACTATGGCATATACATTTACGACGTTATACTCGCAAATGAAGAAGGTGAGTTATATCTGTGCCTCATTTCTATATTTTACTTAGATTTAGTAACGGATTTCGATCACTTTGTATGAGTTCCTGTAGTTTTTGTAAATATTTTCATAAATTTTTTCGTTTTTTGACCTCAAATCCCTACAGTTTTGATTATTACTGTATATTGTAAATCAAATAAAAATCTTAGGATATCGTAATTTATTGTGATCGTAATTTGCGCTGTCTGTAGTTGATACATACGCTGTATTTGTCTCTTGAGTTGCAATTGTTCACTAGATCTTAGTCATATCCCGATTTCTAGTCTACTAAACACCATTGTAATTAAAAAAAGTTAGTTACATTATTTATGGAATAATGTTGTAGTACATTGAATATTTTGTTCGAAATCAACTATGCGTAAAGGTCAAATTTGTTTCAGTGCCAATTTTTGCGAGTGTTATAATCTTCACGCACTTAAACATAGTCCAATATCAGTTGGTTACGATACAGATGAACTTGGTCATTATGCGCTTGGTACATACTCAAAAGCGTTTAAATAGTTTTTTGAAGGTACTTTTTGAAGAACTAAAAAAAAATTGTAAGTTTACTGCATTACTTTTCTTATACTTGAAACTTTCACAAATAAATCAAATAAAAAAAAATTAACATCACCTGATAAAAGGTGAAGATCGTGCCTCAGAATTAACCCCCTACTTAGATGTCACTCGAAATCATCGTCAAAAATCACCAGGAATGTTGTAAATGGAGCATAGAACTCGAATGGCATACTATTACTGTATTACACTTTGCAGCGTTGGAAAGGAACCATCAAGAAAATAAAATCAACAACGAAGAATTTCGGCTAAACATTGTAGACGGTACTAGTTTTGTTAAGCTTTATACGGAATCTGTCATAAAAGGTGAGATCACTTCATGTTCTGTCTTTATCAATTCTTTCACTAACTGCTATTATTCAATTGCCAGATCTTTTTAAGACTTATTAGAATCGCTTATTTAAACCAAAAATATAGGATAAAAGGTAGTTCTCTCCAAGAAAGTGTCATAACCAGTATATTGTACACTTTTTGTCTCATGTCCCTAAATATCTATTTGTTTTCGATTTGATACAAAAAAAAATATTCTACAGCAAAATTTATTTTCAATAAGTTCTTCGTTTTATTTCAGAATCCAAAATGAATGTTAGAATTTTACGTCATCTAATAAATATGTATTGTTCAATATGCCATATGATAAGACTGTTGAATGAGGGCAACGGGGTGGCACTCATACTACTGCTTCTCTATTGCGTTGGCTTTATGATATCTGGACCTTATTTTGTAGTCACTTCGTTGGGTATGCTTTTATTACGACTACTCACAAGATGATATATGTAATTTAACACACCAAAATCAATGATTGCTTGTTTACAGTTCGATCACAATCCGAGTTTCCTCTTACAAAAACGGTCTCAATAATTGCTTGGCTAATTCTTTGTTATTTGATGATTGTAACTATCACTGAAGCGTGTCACAAAGCTCACATTCAGGTATTAATTAAAATGAAAGTGTTTTGAAATTCTTTGTATTAAGTTTAATTTTTCTTAAGTACTTAATACTATATTTTGTAAGTTGGTGTTCTGTTGTAGAAGGAGTGGTACGTACGTTAGATTTACATCAATATTTTTATAGACTTTGTAAATAATCAACCTTCAACCGAGATTCTAGTTACATACTAATTTACTTTTTTATTAAAGATCTTACTTCTACTGTGTCTTAGCAAGTACTTGTGGTGTACTTCATGCAATGATTATTTCCAAAAGTGTTGTCCATAGAACTCGACGGTGTGTGAGCCGTTACACGGTGTCAAACAATAAATATTGATCAATGCACACTTATAGTTAAAACTCTACACTGTCATCTATAGACTATCTTCTGCAGTCTCGTAGGAATGTGCAAGCGATACGTTTAGTACATCGCTTATGTTATTCTGGTTGGGAACTCGATCTAGCACCGGTAAATTTTTAACAACTAGTGAGTTTGCCTGGGGACAATAGTTTTCCACCAGTTCGAGTTGTCTTTGATAATATCAGACTTCAGTAGAAGACTGACCTAGTGCCACAATTTACAAAACCTGATCTAATTAAGACCACCAATAAATTTCAAATGATAATTGAGTAAATTGCGTTTCCGACCTTAAGGTACTACAGAATGTGACTCTATGAGAAATGACATTCACAATAACTATTGAAATATATTAAAGACAATTATAATAGTTTAAAACAAAATTAGTACAAAGGAAAAATTAAAATATATAAAGGAAACAAAATATTACAAAGAAATTTACAAAAGTGAACAATTCAAAAACATCATAACTGGAACGGTAACATCTAACTTACTTCTCAAATAAATCTGTACTAAAGCTGAAAAGATTTTTATAAGTAAACTATGTTCGATGCTAAATATACATATTTGTTATTTCTTTTTGCAGTTGCCTAAGCCTGCTAAATTGACTATTCTTCCTGATGGAAAGCGTCAATGGAATCCAAACAAATAAAAACCTTTACTCAATATGTTTAGTTGTAGTTTAGAGTATCCAATAATCTAACTGTATCTGATTGTAAATGAAGTATTGTGATCTATTTAGAAATATACAAGTATATATATCAGTAGTTTGAATACTATAGCACAGGCTGTATCAAGTTTGAGACTAGATGGTCGTGTGTGAATTGTGTTCGATTATTAATGTTATATTTTATTTTCTTAATTTGTTTGGTTTGGTATTTTAAAGGGGAGGCGAGATCTAGTGCACAGGCCAAGAACATTAGACGAAGATGTCGTAAAATTTAAGATGAGGATAAAGCGTAAAATTTGCTTCTGAGACAGCATATATCAGTTACGGAATATGTGGTCATGCTTCTGGTTCACTTGTAATGAATTTTGTGAATACATTACTGAATTCTGTATCCATCTGTGTACAATGTATGCTGTATGGTACTGTACTTCTTCTTCTTACTTTCCGTAAAGTTCTCCATTCATCAGATTTGGGATCTTTAGTTAGTCAATTGTTAGTATTAGGTTGCCGTCCACAAAATCACCGTTTGATCAGTACAAAAACACCAAAAAAACGGCAACTCAATAAGCGAAATCCCATTGAAAAATTGAGCTAAGATAATACGATACCATGGCAAGCCGAGGGAGCGTAATAAGTACTATTATAGTCACAACTGTCGCTAGAGGATATAATATTCTGATAGTTGTTCTGTATAATTGTATTTTTACAATATCAAATGACTTCAAACTTCACTTTCTTATATCGTGGGCAACCATTTTGTTAGCGATCGTATTTTATTTCATCAGCAACATGTTTAAAGCTCTATAAGTGTACATGACATTTTGTTAAAATTCAGGTTTTAACCACACATACATACAGAACAGTCAACATTTTTTTAAGAGAATTAACTTAAGTGATGAGTTTAAAGTTAAAGAAATACAACATCATGGCTTAAAAAGTAAACTTTATCTAGCTGAAACGGACCAAGTACCTAGTCAAGCAGTTAGTGCGCTATACACCAAGAGATGACACTGCGATTCATCATGAACTGCAGATGTTTCGATACCACATCGCACTCAATCCTGTGAGCTTCTATTCGATGCACCTGTTAAAGTTTGATAGGAATCTTGCAATTGGAGTAAGTATTATCACCATCATAGTTTTTATGTGAATAAAATCGCAAGTACGCACTCCATCGGGTTCTGCAATGAAGTGGTGTGTCTTATTAGAACTGGCTAGAACTATATCATTGACTAAGGCATAGAGGATACCTTAACGGGCAGGATTTTGTATCAGGAACCTACGTTTTATCAGCGTAACAGATAATGCCTAGAGAGGAATGTATTCGTAGGGTTCAGTTGCATTCCATATTCCACAGGAGTGGTTCCAGAGTAGATTCCTGTAGCACACCTTATATTTCACTCATCAACTGAAGTCACTCCCTACAGAATCTGGATAAATACATAAACCATAACATTATTTTAAACTTATAACTAATTCATTATATTATTTTTTAAGTGATTTGTGGTATAGTTATGTATGTAACACTGTTCCAATATTTAAAAGAGTAGGTAGTTTTGAAGATCGTAAGGACATGAAACATTAGTCTTGTATCTGAATTATGGAATAACTAATCAGTGTTTTCACACATTTCAGGCCGTATCACTAACGGTGACCTATCTGTCGGTTGTGTTGTATTTGTAAGAAGATTGAGAACTGAAACTCTTCAACTTAAGCTGTTTTCTAATCTGTCATTTGATTGTTTGATATCATCTTGTCGTTTGCTGTATAATATCGCTTGACTAAATAAATTGATTGACAAGAATATATTTCATGATTATACTTATTTTACAATATGACACCGACTTGAACTTTTTTCGATAGCATATAAGAACAGGGTGCGTCACGAATTAGGTAAAATTTGAAAAAATCATATAAAATCACCATCTGATATATTATAAAAAATATTATTTACAAGAAAGCTAAGTAGCCAAAATTTAGTTTTTAAAAATTCCATTGTGTATATTACCACCGTTTCGACGTTTGCACTCTTCCAAGCGAGTACCCAAATTTTTGGATACTCGTTTTCTCTCTCTCCCTTGTGTTAATTTTTTCTTTTAGTTAACGTATTGTATTTGGTTTATTGATGTAGACACGGTTCTTCAAAGAACCCTGTATAAGAAAGTGTGCTGGTAATAAATCTGGACTTCTAGGTGGCTATTGAATGTCGCCTCGTCTGGAGATCAGTTTTGCCAGACACATGTCATTCATTGGATGTGTGACAAGTAGCTGTAGGCGGCAAATTCCAGTAGCATCGGTTCCAAGAACGTCCGTAGCATTTTCACATATTCAGCAGAATTAACAGTAGGTGAACGGCCGCGAGAAGCTTCGAAAAAGTAGGATCCTATGATTCTTTTTCCTTTTGCTCGCTTAGAAGAGTATAAACGTCGAAACGGTGGTCATTTAGACGATGTAATTTCTAAAAAATAAACTCCAACTAATTAGTGGTGGTGGCGGACGCCTCGGTCTGTGACACCAAGCAGTTTAGTGAGTATTATACTGAGACACAAAAGCTAATCAACACATTCTCCACGCCAAAAGTCCCACTAAGGGCGACCACAGGCGAAGCGCTTCTCAAAAGTTAGGAGGAAATTGGTACGACAACTATACTCGTGATAGCTGTGTCTTGTTTGTACTTCTTTACATTTATTTAGTTTATCTATTTAAATAATATTTACCATTGTATTTTACAACCTGGCAATAATGAATCAAGAAGACGTAATAAACGAATGAGTTTACCGGTAGAGAGTACCTTACTTTGTTGTGAGGGCTACCCCAATTGGTGGTAGCACACTTGTCTCTCTTAAGTCCTTTTATCTATTGGTAACGAAAATCACTTTATCACATCAACAGCCTTTAACAATTCACTACTATATCTTTCTTTAGCAAAGAGGTTATTACTAATCGACTTAAAAACTAACTCTAAATCAAATGAATTTTCAAGATCAATACGTATTTGTTTTTGTTCTATTTTTTCAATTGTTCTTATCTTCACATATTTGAACGTACTGCAGTTCCAATTGATTACGCTACAGATCAACCTAGTCATCAAGCGTTTGGTATATTCGCAACAACGGCTGGATAGTTACTTGAAGGTACTTCTTGCAGAGGTGAAACAAGAGGGTGAATCTTTTGCGCTTCTTGGGTAACTTAAACCTAAATCACAAGACAAATTTACATCACCTAATCTCGTTCTGTTGTAGAAAAATCGACAGAGATCGTCGTCGCTTTAGGATTAGTCATAGATGGCTACAATCGAATGCCTCACTTCTTTCATCGAAACTTTACAAAATCATAGTTTATGATTAAGTCAGTGAGATGTACAAGTATATATTTAGCTTCAATCGCATAACTCAAAAAATATATAACTGTTGAACATTTCTTTTGCAGCCTTTAAAAATATTTGTCCTAAAAGCGAGACAAATGACAAAGAAATACGAATAAATGTCATACGTCGTCACCCATCAGAAGCAAGGTCCGAAAATATACTTCATTTAAAAACTAGTTATTTGAAGTCAGTTATTTCTCATTATAATCTAGTTTATTTTTGATAACAATTAGAGTTTCTTAAAATAAAGAAAAATATGACATATCAATTCATAAAGGATAAAGAAAACGTATATCCGAAAAAATAGAGCCTTGCCATGTGGTTGTTTTGTGTACAGAAAGAGTAATGTTTTCACGTCACTTTTCGTTAAAAGTTAGAGATAAGACAAAGAACCAACTCGTCAGATCCATGATATAGTAGGCCAAAACTTCTTTTTTAAGGAGAGACCTCGATCAAGCATGGGACTATTAAAAACTGTTAGCGATGGTGATGATGTTCTCAAGATATTTCATCCTCTTTCTTCATAACTTCTTTTAGATAAACGTGTGTATGTGTATATTTATGTCTATATATGTGTATTTATGACGTATGTATTGTATGTGTTCACGTATGTATATGTATTCATGTATGGTATATTTTCATTCTCAATGTAACCTCTGTGCACCTCCCGTACAATTTTTCTATACCACCTTAAGGTTGACTGGAAGAGAATGAAATAAATAAATAAATATATAATTGACATTTTTTTTATATTAAATATATTATTATTATTTGATATTAAATATAAAAATAAAAACATATTGTATGTACTGGTACTTTTGATAGTATTTTTTACCAAATACTTATCTACCTGTCTACCTATTTACAGTATCGATATCAATTTGTTATTTATAAAATATTTGAAGAAATTATCTAAGGTGTATAAACTTTTGATTTGTTCCAGGATCAAAATTACATAAGTCTTAACCTTTTGTGTCAATTAATAAATATATATTGCTCAATGTGGCCATATGGTAAGACTTGAATGAAAGCAACGGGGTAACACTCATAATACTGCTTCTATATTGTACTGGTTTTTAATCTCTGGACCTTATTTGGTAGCCACTGTAATGTGTACTTTATCTCGTATGAATACTTATTTGAAGCAAAATAGAAAAATCTCGATAACACAATCAATCATTGCTTATTTTCCAGTTCGAACTCAATCCGAGCTTCCTTCTACAAAAGTTATATCAATAATTACTTGCATAATTCTTTGTTACTTGATGATCTTAACTGTCACTGGAGCATGTCATACAGATCATGTTCAAGTATTTTAGTTCTTTTAAGCTGACATTGTAATTTATAAGTTGCCATTAAATATGACAGAATGTTTGTTGACGTTGTAAAAAGTGTTTAGATATATTGAGAAAAACGTAGAATTATAGAAATTTTTGAAGATTTCTGTTGTAATGAGAGCTAAAGTTATAATTATAAGCCGTCGCAACCCCACTTTACAAGAGTGTGCAATCCCGATGCATCTGGTTCCTATATTTTAATTGTCTGTGGACACACACTTCTGTAAAATAAGAGGATATAGCATTGAATTCCTATTTTCTGTGAATTGTCTCTTTTTTTTTCAAAATAAAACAATGGTATTTTTATGTTCTGTAGTGTCTCTGAAGTGGTTTAAGGTAATCAATAATTATCTGATAGTCCTTCTAAATATAGTTTTATACTAATTTTCATCTTCAACTTAATTTACGTACCTATTTTCAGACTTTCTCATTTTCTACACATAAAGATACATTTTTTACACATTAACTTACGTACACAATAGTATTTTTTTAAATTTCAATGTGTTTGGGATCATACTTTGCATAAACATTGTCCTAATCATCAGCATCACCAATAAGTAAACTTCGTCAGTTCAAGCATACCAAGTACCTAGTCAAACGGTTAGTGCGCTATACATGCTACATAACAGATAATACAGCGTTTCATCATCAATTCAAACTATTCAGATGGTATATGTTACTTAATCCCGTCAGTTTCTATTCGGTGTATTTGTAGAAGTATGACAAAAATCTTACATTCTCAGTAAATATTGTCACCGTGACTGTTTTGTCCAGATTTGAACTAAACAATTCTTAGTGAATAAGTTTCAAATCCATGAGGACAAAGAGTAACCAATTCAGATATACAAAAGTTGCAAAAGTAAATCGTCACCAATAAGTAAACTTTGTGAGTTGAGGCAGACAAAGTACCTAGTCAAGCAGTTAGTACACTAGACACCAAGAGATAATACACTGTTTCATAATGAATTCAAACTATTCAGGTGGTATATGTCACCTAATCCCGTCAGTTTCTATTCGGTGTATTTGGAGAAGTATGATAAAAATCTTATTTTCTCAGTAAGTATTGTCACTGTGACGGTTTTATCCAAATTTAAATTAAACTACTCTTAGTGAATAAATTTCAAATCCATGAGGACAAGGAGTAACTAATTCAGATATAGTCGCAAAAGTTAATGTGGTTTGATAACTGATTTTAAGTGTGAGATCCCATCGGATTAACACGCGTCGTCGCTGGAAAATCTAAATAACCCAGAAAACACCCAGACAAACCTGGATTACGAAGCACGTCACTTCGCCACGCTATGAAGCTTGTAAATTGTCTTAAAAGATAAATGAATCAATATTTTGAACTATCTCAGGTCGTGTACCTTGTGGTGACTCATCTGTTCAGTAAGATTAGGAAGTCCGACTCTTTCTACTGTAGCTGTTTCTAGTCTCTCGTTTGTTTCTTTATTGATCGTTATCGTTTGATGTTCCCAGTACCGTTTAAAGAAATAAATTAGTTGTGAGAAACAGATTTGATATTTACTAATTGTAGGAATTGTCTATCAGCACTTTACATGCTGTTTTCTGTGAGATCGTTGTTTTACTCTAATAGAGTTAGATTTGTGCCCAAGTATAGAATTTTCGTGTAAAATTAATAGGAAGTCTATAAAGTTTAGGTAGGCTAACAGTAAAAATAAAAAATAAAGTTTAGTATTTTTCACTCGATTTTCATCTTTTGTAGTGTCAATTGATAATTGTTGCCACTTGGTGGAACTTGTTGAAATACATTATGCAAACAAACTTACTTGTAATAATAATGTAATAATTTAATTAGACTCTACCTGCCCGATGGCTGACATTGTCAAAGGTTAATGCTTTTTTTTATAAAAGTATTTATTGTTTGTGTTTTGTTGAATCGTAATAGCTTTGAAATGACTTTGGGATGTCTATGTCTGAGTGCTACAATGAATGGTCAATGCCATTCTTTATTCAAAGTGTGAACACAAATTCAATTATAAATCATGTTAAATTTTATTTGAATTATTCAGTGAGTAAAACAGATGTGCTTTGTGTTTGTACGCCATCTTCATCAAATATAAGTAAAAAAGATGATGATGACATATGATGACATCAGTAATTTTATTAGAGACTGGTTATAATTTACCATTCATTATTTTTTGTTAGTATTTAACAATACTTGAATATGCTTATTGGTTATTTAGTAACGTAGGATTTGTCGTTTTATTATACTACCAAAAAGATTTTTTTGCATGAAATATGATAAACAAACAAGATTTTAACCAAAAGAGAGACTTCCCCTAAAGGTCATGGGTTATCATAGTATTCATCGCGCGTACGGTTCATAAACTTTTTTTGGTTATGAGTTTTTATCTACCGACCTATCTATGTACTGTTCCATACCAAGTTTTTATGAACGACGCTCATTTTTATCATAAAATAGTACTCATTTACAATTGTCTAAATCCTATTTGTTCACAGTGATCAATATTTGTCAGTTTAGTAAAACTTTCCATCTTATATAAACAAATGGTTTTAATGAAAGGGGTTGAATTGACCAATGACAGGTGACCGAAATGTTATTGTTTATATACAGGTTGTATACAGGTTGATGTTGAAGCTTTCTGGATCTTTTCAGGATCAATTGGTTTTAACAAAGAATATGTGATGGCAGACATGCTGTCTACTAATATATAACTTTTTGCAACAATTTACTAAAAATACGTTCTTTATACCTAGAACCTATATATGCACTAAACTACGCAAATATAGATGTAGGGTACAAAAAAAGGCCTATTAACACTAACATCAATTAATGTTTTATTCGCGTGTATGTGTATGTCGTATGTGTTTTATTTCTACTTATTTCTTATTTCTTTTGTTATGGACTAGTGAACACAGTTACACACGGCCATTTGATATGGTGTTGTCCTCAACTACAGAGAGCATATTTTAGCAATAATTGCATAATTAAAAACAAAACTTAGGACACATACGGCATAAATATGTAACATTTTCTTAATGTAAGCTTTGAAACATTTCCCTCCAAGCACAATCGCACTTATCGTAAAAGAAGTACAGTTAAAAAGACGTAAGAAAATTAAGTGTAGGAAATTAATTTATCATTTTATTGCTAATGAATCCCCAAAATAATATTAATGCTATGATGGATATCCATGGTTTCTCCCAAATCAAATAAATGAAAAGTAACTTGACCGAAAACATCCAATATATAAAACGTTTCACTTGAACAACTTTTCATGTGAAACATCAAACATCAAAGAATGTAAAACCATCGCTGCTCACTCATTAAACTTTCATATATTTGTGAAGGTAACTGAAGGAAATTGGTATTACGTGTGTAAAATGTTTCCCATTCAATGTCAAGCAACTGTAATCAAGGCTAAACGACGGACGGAACGAACTAGACGTTATATAATGCCGATAAATTATTTCAGTAATGGTGTAGCAATTTTCTGGGACAGGTAGCGTACATCCCTTTTTAGCAAAGTTATAACCAACCCGATCAACGGAGCAGCGAAAAAAATCGCCAGTAACTGTACAGTTAACAATTTTACATTTTTCTTTTGCCACGTTCAAATCTTTTTGCAAATTCATTATTTTGGATCTAAAATATTTTCACTTACTGTTCAATACTAGTACACATGAAGAACAATATTCGTATTTTTGTTTTTGATAGACTAGCTGTGAAATAACAAAGCAATCCTACAAGAGTTCTGTTGTGTTCTGTCTTTATTGTAAAGTGTTGCTACAGTTGGATCTATGAAGATACGAATTTAGCAATGACTAAATTAATTTAGAAATTATGTTGATAATAATTGAATCAAGTGTTTATTGTTTAGAAATTAATTTAAACTTCTTAGCTTACTGGAGCAAAATAAGTTTATATATTTCACCTGTAATAATGTATAAGCCCTATTTGCTTTAGTAATAATTAAAGTTCAGTAACTTTTAAATTTGATTTTAATTAAAACTATTTAGAGCAAATAAAACGGCTGATTTACAATGCTTATACGAGTATTTGTTTCACTACGACGTAGATAAATACTGAATATGGAGTAGTAAAATTAACTTGTATACTAATTAATTATTATTTATTCTAATTTTATTAGCTAGCTTTGAGTTAACACAATAAAAAAATATCATTCAGTATTTTTTTTTCACTGTTTAGTAATTTAATGAAATCCGCTCTCAAACAGCTAATAATATAAGACTTGAAAATGATTTCGCTGTAATATCATTAAAAATACATCGAAAAACAATGAGCATCGTAATGATATTACAAAAATGATTTCTGTTATCGTAGGGGCTCGTTGGCTCAGAGCCGCCGCTGCTCTACGCTACGGAGTCGAGTTACCTGAATTCGTATTCGCATTGCACGAACACTTACCAATTGGAGCGCAGTTTTTTAATTAATACCACACATTTTTATCTTCATATTTCTATATTTTTGAAATGACTTTTTTAATTATGTGTAGTAATAGTGACGGCTGAGTGATATTTTAATGTGGAGATATTTCAGTTTCCTATAAAGTGTTTCATATTTTTGGTTGACTTTGAATCGAGTTAATTCCAGGGCATCTAATTCTTTATTAGATTATTATCTGTTTGTAATTTATAAAAAAAAATATAGTAATAATAAATACTAAATATAATAACAAATATTTCGGACATTTGACGCACAACGTCATTCAGTTTCAAACTAAGCAGAGCTTGTGCTATGATAACTAGACTGACTGATAGAATGCTTACTTGTACATATTTCTCTTTATAAATACATACATATTATACATAGAAAACACCCAAACTTCGAAACAAATATTTGCAGATCATATAAACATTTGGTCGGACCTGGGCATCGAACCGAAGACCTCAAGCACAGCAGACAGCATTCACTACAGCTGCACGACCGAGGCAGTAAACTCTATTTTTTTGTTAAGACTTTTTTGAGTTACAGAAGGGCAAACGAGTGGTCTTATTACCTTATACTAAGTGCATACCGTCACCCATGAATATCTGCAATTTGAGGGTCACAAGTGCGTTGCCTTTTCAGTCCCACCTCCAGAATCAAGAGAGCGGAAATGTTTGGGCTCTGTTAACCTCCCTAGGTGAAAACCAACGAAATAATTTCTTAAGGCTGGTTTTGTGTGAGGTCACTTGTGTGTGAGTGGATGTGACTTCGGTGGAGCCTGGCTTACATGTGCTAAAATATAGCTCACCCAAGTTTAATTAGTATCTGGATATCGTAATAGCAGCGGTTCTCGGATCCCTTCTATCTCAAGCGCAGAGTGGCACACCGTGTGGTTTTAGTCGGTCCGATTCCGACACACCACCCCGCCGTAAGCCCCTGTGGGATGACGGCCCGAGGGGGTTTCCACACGTTAAAAAAAAAAAAAAGAAAAAAAAAGGTTTAATTCGTATAAATCCAGGCGTTTATCAACATTCAAGCTTTATAAATGCAAATTACGTTAATTAAAACCGTCTATTTAGTATTTTTGTTTTATATATTCGTCCACTTTATACATATAAAATTTACAAAATGGTTATTGTCGAAATAAAAGATACTATGACAAATTATAATAACTGACATCGTACGGAAAATCAGTATGCTGAAGTGGAAGTGGGCCGGCCATGTCTCCAGACGAACCGATGGTCGCTGGAGCCGAAGTGTACTAGAGTGGATACCACGATTGGGCAAACGTAGTGTAGGACGCCCTGCGGCGCGATAGATCGACGACTTGAAGAAGGTGGCTGGCAGTAGATGGATGCGAATTGCCCAAGACCGGGATAGTTGGCGTTCCTTGGGAGAGACTTTGGTTCAGCAGTGGACGGCGATAGGTTGAATTGATGACAAATTATTACTTCAGATCTGGTGTTAAAGTTAATTTAAGTTAATTGCATTTATGAACACATTCATAACACATGATGATCATCATAACATACACCACTTTAAATAAACGTAATAAGGACTATGAACAAAATGGTTCAAAGCTTAAACCCGTAATAACTGTAATTTGGTAGAATTGAAACTATATAACATACAATTTAAACTATTCAATATTTTAATAAAACAAATATCTTTTCAGGTATGTTTATGTAATTAAATATACATTATTAATTAAATTTAATAATACACACTAATAATATGTGTGTTATACAAAAAATCTGCGCAAGCATTAAATTGACAGTCGGCAAAATTTAATTCAAGAAATCCATTTGTATGATAAATGTGTGCTCTTTAGTGCAACTTGTATATATTACGAAGGACAAATGATACCATAACTGTTGACGGTCGTTAGAGCTCGTTAACTGAAGGTTACTTTTAACCTTGATATTAAGCATCCTTGTGTTTCTGAGTTAGGCAGGCCTTCTAAAATTGACGCAATTCTTTTAGTACAATGAGCTGAATAGGAAATTGAGATTATTTGTCTGAAATATTAACTGATAGTGATAGTGTAAGTATTTTCTTACAGACCATTTTTGGATTATTGCACTGATGTGTCTAGCAAGTTAACATTTAAAAAACAACTTTAAAAAAACTTATTTTACACTTAATATTTGTAAATAAGAGATTTCAAGAGCAATTTTTGTTATAGATAACTATGATTGTGGCAAATATTCAGATTTTTAAAGTGATTGCCCCAGTCATTCTTATTTTTATCATCAATATTCGTTACGACAGCTTAAAGTAATTCAGAAAATATTAAATAACCCTTAAACGTTCGTTAATGTAGTGCCACCAGCTTGTCACAGAGACGTAGAGTTGAATTTTAATGCTGTACTAGGCATTCAGTGCTAATGGCTTCTTGAGAAGACAGACAGAGCGCACTGTAAATACTGTCTCCACAGTTGCTCGGCCCTCGACATGCGAATGTTGTACCTTAATGTTCACTACTTACAGCTCAGTTTAAGCATTCAAAGCTTTTAATCCCAAATAATATCTAAAAATTTATTCATCATTCATTATTGTAATTTAATTCAATTACTTTTCTTATATCTTTCTTTATAGATGAATAGATAAGCTCTTTTTGTTTCGCAACATTAACTTAGACATAGTATAAGACACAATGAAAAAAGTGATACGATGAGTGGCCTTATTGTAGTCTACGATATCTCGTAGACAGATATTATGGTTTAGTTCATGGCGTACATTAGATTTGATTCGGTTAAATAATCCATTACATAATTAAATTATGTAGACTGTAACAATATTTTTGTATCATGAGATACAAATTCGTCACTGTTACTTGTTAGTGTTTTTCTGCACGAATATACCCACTATAAAATAAGGACCACTCATTGTTTCGTGGATTAAACTAACGGTATTTTTATTTATATTGGTAACAACGGGTCTCCCCCCTAGAACGCTACGCCGTACGCTTCGTCTTCCGGTACGTGGTTGCCACTCGAGAACATTTCTTCCCCAACGGATGGGACATGGACGTTGACTCCTTCCGGCTGATGATGATGATGATAATAATGTTGATGGTGATGATACTGATGATAGTAACAATATGGAACTGTTAAATGATGGGTGCCTAAAATAGTCAGCAATATCTCTAATAAAGAATGATATCAAGTGAGCTCTTGTAAATTTTTTTAATCGCTATTTTTACGGGCCTTGAAAGTGGTATTTCTGCAACATTTAATTTTACAACTTCTGGTTTCTGCGACTAACGATGCCAACAGTTCATAATGTTAAATTGCCTAGTGCCGCGTTTTAGGACACATATGGACGGCACTAGGGTCATAAATTTAATTCAGGAAGTTCGAAGTCGGGGTACTGGTTTGATGGTTGAGCTTTCGTGATAGGCGGTTCAAACTGTCTGGGAGTAGAATCAAGAGCTAAGCAACGTCAACAGATGTCACAGCAAAAACAAAAATTGAGACATACAAAAAGAGTGAATGTCCAACACACAAAACAGTGACGTACTACAGTCGACGCAGTGCGAGCCTATAGAACTATCAAACGAATCAAAGTTACACCAAAACTGGCGCAGGTGCTCACGGGGCATGGAGGATTCGCTCAGTACCTACATCGTTTCAAGTGTAAGGACAGCCCATCTTGCATTTGCGAACCAACCAAAGAAGAGAGCGTTCTACATGTACTTTTAGAATGTCCCGTCCATCTAAATCTTAGACTTAACCTAGAGCAACAATTCAACACAAACATATGCAAAGATAATCTAAAACACATATTAGAGGATAAAAAACGTAGTGGTTACTTAATTCAATATTGTGAGAAACTTGTAGAAATAGTAAATAATAGAAATAGGATAGGATAAGCATTTGATGGATTATATATAGTAGTAATATATAATAGACATCAAAGAGAGAGCACCATAGTATTTAAGAAATTATTGTAAATAGAATAATGAAGGTAATTGTAATATATAGAATAAGCGATGGACGTAGTCAGTATGATTAAGAAAAAATATGTATCGAATAAGTTACTTTAAATAGGCTAAGACCAAATAGGTCAACTTTTTATAAATTTTGTAAGTGTATTTAAATAAAGAAAATAACGAGTTGTGACACTTACATGAGTTACAGGATGCGCAAGGCAGTAACACCCTGCGATGGCGGGTGCCTGCATTTAATAAAAAAAAAACACACAGAAAACATGAAAAATGCATTTCGGCGAGCACTCGTGTAAACTATCAAACCATCAAAATCGTCTTTATGAAGACCAGCAATACTCAAGAAGATGTTAAGTTTGTATTTCGTTAACTGTGACACATTGTGCAAGCTCTTTAATGTTTGTTAGACGACACCTAAATCCTTCCCTTCAGCGATATGGGCCAGGAGCCTTCAGTATCAGAAGAAGTGTACTTTACAGATGAGTATAGGATAAAGATTACAGGAGACCAGTGACGTATGAAAGTGTGGTGGAAATCTGGAGATAGAGTATCAGAGTCCTGTATACATAAAATGTCCGTTTTGGTGTACCTAGTTTATTGCTTTTGCAGAATTACACTGGACGAGAGACTGAACTCTTAATTGTTTTAACAAGGATAATGTTTTAGCTCAAAATTACGCGAATAATATGGTTCAGTTTCATATTATTTCATTTGCATAACAAGGTTGACCAGGGCTCATCTTGATGCAGGATGATGCTCATATATGGTACTAATACAAATCTTCATACTAGTTGAAGCTGAAATCTAAGTTCTACAGTGGCCATCCAGGAATCCAGACTTGAACCCCATCGAGTACTTTTGGAAACAATTTTCAAGAAGTGTTAGAGAAAACGACATCCACATTAACTCGCAGTAGGATCTCATAAATGTTTTGAAAACGTGCTAGGAGAGATTCAAGAAATTGACACTCATTACTTAATTGAGAAGAAGATAAGGAAATGTGTTATTAAAAGAAGAAGTTTTTTTTTATGTCAATCAAAAAAAGTGACTTCACCTCGTTATTTAAGACAATGTACCAGCTTTTTAAAGAGTTATTTTTCTTAAAATTTACTAAATATTTGAATACAATATCATTTTAAATAGTTAATCGACAATCAAACATTCCTTCTAATTAATTTAGCTAGAAATGATGATTTAAAATGATTTTAAAAACAATTATTTTAAATATCTGATTTGTTTTTAAAAACTTAAAAAAATTAAAGTATTTTGTTTTATATATACTAGTGGTCGCCCAGTGGTCGAAATTCGACCATATTAAATTTAAATTGTAAGTGACTTAATATACATTATTAAAATATAATATTCAAACATTATTAAGGTTCTACTGTCGAAAACTAAACTACTATAACCACAGATTTGACCAAGACTGTTATTTGCCAATCTCTTTTTTGAACAAATTATATGAAATTAAAAAGAAGTAAAATAAAGAATACCTATTTAAAAAATGTTTAATAAAACAAAACATGCTATAAGAAGATGCAAAACAAAAAAATCATGCATTAAAAATACTATCCATTTAAAGCATTTTTTATCACATATTGCAATAATTTAATAAATGATTTAAAACTTCTCTGAAAACAATGTTTTTTGTAAAAACTCTTTCATCGTTTGCTAAATGTATGGGGCCGTTATATTTGGATATATAAAACCTTAAACCATCGAATGAACGAACTCTACTTACTGCGACATACAATTGTCCATGTGTAAAAACTGGCCAAATTAATAAAACTCCAATTCCAGTGAAATTTTACGCATTATGTTGTTGTTACATGTTTGATTAATACGTTCTTGTAAACTATAATTAATAGCAGTGTCAACATCATAAAAATATAATTGTGCATAACATGGTGAGCGATTATAAGCGGCAGTCATTGGGCCTGATCTGTGATAAAAAACCATGATTATGTATTTTGAAATGATACACTCCCCTTGTCTCAGCAACTTTGGCTTCTGAGCTAACCATAGCTAAACATGAATTATATTTCCTAATATTTTCAAAATAATTTTTTGATTTACTTTTTATTGAAGGTTCATTTGAAGTAAGTCCATTATACAATGATTTAAAATATTCATTTTGACTTAAGGGTGGTAATAATGCTTTACCTTTGTGACAACATGAAGTGAATGCAGTTCGGTCGCCTAAAGTCACTTCAGATTCAAAAATGAATCCTAAATCCATTAAATGACATTTAGAGCACATTTAAATGTATCTCTCAAAATCATATTACTATCGAATACTACTGATGGGGAATTATTCCTTCCTCTTAGAGAAATATTCCTTCTTTGTCTCTCACTCTGAGCCGTTAATGTTCTATGTCGAGGCATTATTAAAGTTCTTTCATTAAGAACCAGCAATAGCAAATTATATTTTTTTTGTACCTGAATGTTGTTATTGCAGATTGCTGCTACAGAACTGTCAACATCATAAAAATATAATTGTGCATAATATGCTGAGCGATTATAAGCGGCAGTCATTGGGCCTGATCTGTGATAAAAAACCATGATTATGTATTTTGAAATGATACACTCCCCTTGTCTCAGCAACTTTGGCTTCTGAGCTAACCATAGCTAAACATGAATTATATTTCCTAATATTTTCAAAATAATTTTTTGATTTACTTTTTATTGAAGGTTCATTTGAAGTAAGTCCATTAGACAATGATTTAAAATATTCATTTTGACTTAAGGGTGGTAATAATGCTTTACCTTTGTGACAACATGAAGTGAATGCAGTTCGGTCGCCTAAAGTCACTTTAGATTCAAAAATGAATCCTAAATCCATTAAATGACATTTAGAGCACATTTAAATGTATCTCTCAAAATCATATTACTATCGAATACTACTGATGGGGAATTATTCCTTCCTCTTAGAGAAATATTCCTTCTTTATCTCTCACTCCGAGCCGTTAATGTTCTATGTCGAGGCATAATTAAAGTTCTTTCATTAAGAACCAGCAATAGCAAATTATATTTTTTTTGTACCTGAATGTTGTTATTGCAGATTGCTGCTACAGAACTTTCTTTATGTATATAATGATAGTCCGTGTACATTTAAATGTATGTTGCTGCTACACAACTTATATATATTACATAAATTTGTATAAGCGCTCAGTATTTCACGTAGTATTCGTCAAATAAAACTTTTCTGTTTGACATTCAACTATGTCTATAATAAACAAAAGAAACAATTTGACCACAGAGTATGTATACGTGTACAAATACTTGTGTATGCGTGTGTCAAATGTATTCTGGTTTGTGTAATGTTTTATTTATTGATTTATTGTACTTATTATGCATTATTATTAAAATCTTTTTTTATATTAAAAGAGGCAAATAAAACTTTTCTTTTTGATATGCCTATGTCAGTACTCTATGTCTATGGACAAAATGAAAGCATGCGTGTACAAATACTTGTGTATGTATGTGTGTGTGAAATGTATGGTAGTGTGTGTAATGTTTTATTTATTGATTTAATGTACTTTATAAGCATTATTATTGAAAAATATTAGCGTTCTGCACTTCTCCAACGCATAAACTATAAGTGTGTCAAATTTTATGCTCCTGCGTCCGCACAATTTTCGTAAAAAGCGGCATAAAGTTTTTGTATCGCGTATTAATATATAGATTGTACACAAATTATTGTTTCCATGTACTAACAACATATTTTATTACATAATATAAACCATACAGTGATCATAAAATAACCCATTCAGCGCAACCTTATATATGTTCCAACTATTCACAACCCAACATTAAAATCAAAGCCATAAAACTTACACACTCGCTCGCTCGTATTCATAGCAACATTTATGGCAACGCTAGCACAAAGTTTAGTAAACTGTCAAAGTTATATAGCAACACTATCAAAAGCTAAGTTCTAAAACACTTTTTGTACAGGCACAATACAATCAGTTAAAAAACTATAGCTATATAATCATCAACAAACTAAGTGTCGCTCTTTAAGGAATAATGGACGATTTTAAAAACATAATCCTCTCCCTAAGGTCTAACACAATGAACAACAGTAATTGTCACATGATCACTATTTTTTTTTGACGACGGGAATGATTTTCACACCATACGCTCCGCAGGGATAAAAGGCGTGAGTGGGACTTCCGAAGAACCAGTCTATCCACTATACCCCGTGGCGGCCTACCACGGCAGTCGAGAGGAGCTCCAGGAACGCATTAGTGGCTTCTGGAGTCCTCCCTATCGTACCTCGCAATTGAGGTGCACCCCAGGCACCTTATGCCACTAGGCAAGACGCTATCGTACCTCTCATCGTTACACAGTAAGAGGCCGAACAGTGCCTCGCTCCAGATGACCACCGGCCACACCAGAGTATCACCTGTCTCCCATGATCACTTGTATCCTTGAAAATCTTCTTCTTGCGCTTACGCATACGAGTATAGTGAATTATTTAGTCAATTCGGGGACTCTGCCATCAGTGTGGTGTAACGTGTTTGTCATACCCCACCCTAATGTCCTAATCCTACCCGTATAAATCACTTGCACCCAATCTCCATGCTTTCCGTCTTATCCAAAGTAGTCGAGACGCGTGGACACCAGCAGTTATCACGATTTATGTGTCGGAATAACTCACTAAGCCTATTCATTCAGGCTTCGGGCCTGGGTACAGCACAACTTCCACCCTCTTGAAAGCGACTACTGACGTTTAGATAGAGATTGAGAATTCGAAAATAATTATAATGGCTTTGATTGATTGCTCAAATGCTTCTAACACTGTCAGTCACAACATCCTTCTATCTATCCTTTCATATCATATAAAACCAACTGATGAACTGAAATTATTCTCTTCATATCTTCGTATGTACCAGCAGTACATCCGGGTCGGTGAATCCACCTCCAAATGACATGATCTAGACTCTGATGTTTCCAAGGACGATATTCTCTAACCACTGTTATTTTCTATTTTTAACTGACTTCAAATTAAGAGTAGGTTCTGAATCTTTTTTTTTTGTGTTTATTACCTCATACCTCTAGCAAATGCAGACAATGCAGTATCTACACTATGGTGGCCTAGTGAGATACTTTATCACGCCCCGTTTGGAAAGTAAAAGGCATGACTATTTCGCGGCAGTATAAAGCCCACCATCTAACCTATCTCTGCATCAATGAACTTCCGGTCTCGCACTCACCAATGAAACACGATTGTATGGATGCTGTCGCTTTAGGTAGGTCTTCTGTAACAGGATACTACTACCCCGGTCGAACCGACAATTATCAATGTAGTTGATATTGATGAAGTCTCTATTTTTCACTTGTCGATCTAAAATGAAATGGTTCAGAAGAGCATCTTAGTGTTCTGAGGTGGTCCTTTTATATTTTGGTGATATTCAAATGAAGTTCTTCTGAGACAAAATGTAACTTTTCAATAAATTACAAAAAATCTGTCATATTTGCAGCAATCAAATGTACTCGTATGACAGTTTACATAATCACACAATATAACATTACGCCTGTACCCTCGAAAGGGATATGCAGATGTGTTTCGTATATCGCTATCCACTCTATAATGAGACAGTAATTTAGGGATCATCAAACACTTATTGAAAATATGTCATAAATGAAAAAATAAAAACATTTGTGTAAAAATAATTCTGATAAATGAATAAAACATTTATTTCTAAATGTCTTTCATTTAGTGACGTTCTGACGAATATCTTCGCACTTTCACACCACTCAACGGTAGAGTATTAAAGAATACCTGTGGAATTACGTCAACCCTTTTTTACGTAAAGCTTAACTAACTTCCATATAACTGTTCATTCTTTATTTCACAACTTTCAGAATATTTTTGTAGCCCAGCGGAATAGGCTATGTTTACTATGCGTAATAAATCAATTTAGCAGGACAATGATTATGTAAATGTTTATTTGGCCTCCCTCACTCCAACAGTACTTGCTTGGACAAGATATGATAAGTTTTTAAAATGTAAAACTAGATATTGTAACCCAAACTTATTTCTACGGTAACATATTATACAGCTCAGAAATTAATTAATCATTTTATTTATCACTATTTTTGTTATGTTTTGTCCTCAATTCATTATTTTCAAAAAAAATATTTCTTAACTTGTTTTCTTTCATTTTTGCTTAAGGAATTTCATTCTTAAACTTCATCTCAATTTTCTGAAACACGGGTAAAATTAAAACCTGTCGTAAATCAGAGACCATTGTCTTAATTTAACTGTAATCAAAAAGATAAAAATCGTTTCCAATTCCTTTTGGCTTTGAAGTTTTGAATTTCGTTTGTTCGTTGTCATGCCCCTTCTAACAATAGGGGCCGGACAGATTGAATCTAATCTATATCTGTTGATGTTTGTTTAACAAATTAGCATAGAATTCTAATTACAGATTGAAAATTCAATGAATGCAAATCGTATGAATAATAGACGCGTTCGTTATACGATTGTGTGAAATCTGTGTCATACGGTTGTAGGAGTCTGACACCGATGGACAAATGCATTGATATTTATGACTGTTAGTTAGTTTTAACTTTGACGTTGATGGTTTATGAAGGATCAAGCCCCCAGAGTTATGGGTGGGAGTTCTAGTAACCTTATCCACTCGCTGAAAAACAAGGAAATTGTTCACCAGTTTTCTGTACCCGTACCGATGAAAGGCACATGTGCTGGGTATATTTTTATAGTTATGTGACGTGTTAGAAAACGAATGGGATAAATACTTAGTTGGTAAACATCACACAAAAACTACAGCTAATATCGGTGTACCAAAATTTCGACAATTCTTAACAGTTATAACTGCGTTGGATAACGCAATCGAGAATCGATTTAAAATTTAAATTGACGGCAAAAGTAAATATTTAATTAACGAGATCAATTAGTGAACAAGCGATAACCACTTTATTAATATTTCAGTTAGCGTCACTACAGTGCGGTTGCGTTACGTCTGCGTTGCGGTCGTGTTAAAGCAGCAGTTTCAAAAGGAGGATGAATTTAATAGGTCGTGAGTACGTTAATTATTATTTTTCATTTAGGTATGAATTAGCAAGAAGTGAATTGAAAACACGAGAAAGAAAGGTACTTTTAGGATTTACTCAACGAGTGTTGGAATATTTGACTGAAAATCACTTTTTTCTAAAGAAGGAATAACTGTATTGTATTAAAACTTGTTCAGTAGTTCACATTATAAATTATTATAATGTGAACTACTGATACTGATTATTAAATCAGCACTCTTACTAAATAAGTGGTAATTTGATCGTAACATAAATCAGTGGCACGGCAGTTTGAACGGCAGCCTTCAGGGACTTGAAACGCTATAAACTTACTATCTAAGCAATCACAACAATAAACTCTGCTCTCAGATCCAACTTACATCATCACTCAATAAAAAGAGTGATATATTTCCATCACGTTACAAAAGCGCTTTCTGCGACACGACAAAACGCGCGACACGCGACATAAATCACTGACATTTTGTCGTTTACCGTGTTTTTGTCGCGCATTATACGTGCACATTACACTTAAGATATTGTTGTGGATCGTTGAGTATTTCGCTCTTTTATTTCGCTATTGTTTGGTGAAAAATATGGAGCGTACTCTGCTCTGTTGTTCGGGTTTGTCAAATCCGTATCAATAATAAGCTTTATGCCTATGTTTGTGTTTATAATTTTAACTGCTTTGAAATATTTTTTAACTTAGCATCCATTCACCACTCAACGAAATGTCATTCTATAGATACCTGTTCCACGACAGATAAAAATATAATGGAATGTACAACAAATCATCTATTTTTTTTTTCTATTTTATAGCTTAACTATTTAAAAAGGTACAAATATTTTTTCACTCAAATGAGTTTGTAACAAAAAATTATTATGCTTTACTCGGAATAAACCTCCTTGCTAAGGAGAGACCTATGTCCAGCAATGGACTGTAAAAGGCTGTTAATAATAATAATGATGACTTAGAATATAATGTATAATGAGTATAATGACAATAATGCTAACTTATCCAATTATACTTCTTATGTTTGCTTGTTACATAAAAAAAGTAACCATCTGAATTGTTTAAATTTTAGACCAGGTTGCACTGGCCATGTTCACAGGTTTTTAAGTTCGTGAGGTAGAAGTTTCTGCATCCACTCGCCTTCTTTACTTAACAATTCACTTCGATAACCGTCAAGACCTTATAAGTATGTGTGTCATCTCATGTCAGTTTAGAGGTCTTGGCGGTAACCGAAATATCGTTTCATACTACCTACACTCATAGCTTGTTAACTCTTCAAGGTATTAATTGTCGTAGAGATAATTCTGTATTATGGAACACTATCATTTGTAAATTGAAAAAGCAAAATCAATATCGTCTACATCATGAATAGCTTAATACACGAACACTAGCTGAAAAAACGAGACTTATAGAATTCACCATATTTATTCCTACTGCGTTCACAAAAATTGTTGTACTCGTAATACATATGGGTCGTAGGGAAGGCAGTGAAGAATATGCAAACGGACATGAAAAGATTAAGAGATATGAATATTTCACATTATTTTGATGACTTCTCCTTTACCAATTAAAATACATTTCATAAGCCAAAAGTGACCCAAATTACTACCAAGTGAGCCAAATTACTCAACTACAGCAAAGCCAAAAGATCGGTTATAATTTCAACGGTCAACGAATGTATGTATGTTCAGCTGTTCTCTCATCCCTCCCAAACTACTTGTCATATTTAGACAAATGAGATATCGTTAGAAGCCTTTTAATTATCCGCTAGTTATTATGTTAGCCATATGTGGCACCCTCTTTAGGATACAAAGTCGTATACTATGATTTTTTTTATTATTATGATGTCTTGTGAATATTCAACGAAAGAGCTCAATTAACACATTTCGAAAATACAAACATTATTAGTCTCGCGATTTTTTTCTTATGCATCCGATAATTTGAAATAATCATGTCACATATGCCTAGTTACCTGGTCCTAAACTAGAGAGCCTGTACTATCCATGTGTGTGTGATATACATAAATAGATAGATTTTTAATAAAACACCCAAACACAGGACAAATATTTGAGTTCTTCAGTCCAATATTTGTCATGAGCAAGAATAGAAAACACATTCTAGAAATTACAACTCACTATCACTCGCTGAGTCAGACAGGCTAGGAGCTCGTAGATGACTACCGTAATTATGAAGTCAGTCATTACCGTATAATTATGAAATCAGATATTTCACAATAATTTAAGGAAAAAGAAAGATAAAAACAAAAAAGCCGACTAACTAAAAAAGGGCTCTAATAAGGACGAAACAAAAAAATAACTTTCATGTGGTGATGAATTAAGAATACATAGTTTCACCACTTCGATTCATCCCGTGGGTGTCGTAAGAGGTGACTAAGGGAGCAAATTACACTGGACAATGTCACCGCAAAGAGAAAGAAAATTTGATACAAAGCCTATACTAACCCGTCTGGCCAGCGTAGTATAATAGCCTAAAATCTTCTTTCAAATGAGTGACCCATGTCTCGCAGTGTACTATTAGAGGCTGATGACGTGACGATGAAGAAAATAACTCAGATAGAAATCCAGGAATGCATAGATACAACAATGGTTAAGGTAGAACTGTGGTCACAACCCCGTCGATGGCCTTCTTAGTCGGCAACGACGGGGACCAGAGATAGGCGTGGTTGTTCTACGGATACGCTCTAAGAACACCGACCCCAGGCCAGACAGGATACCTACCTGAGTGCTGGCCCGAGCCTTTGAACACATGTCAGACCGCCCCAGAGAGGTTCTGGACGCTAGGTTGGCGGCCGGATACGTCCCTGAGTACTAGAAAAGTGGGAAACTGGTCCTATTAAGGTAACCAGGACGTCCTGCTGATTCGGTCGCGGCCTATAGGTCCATCGTGTTGCTGGACGAGGCGGGTAAACTGTTTGAGAAGATACTCTCTGCCCACATCGCCCGACTGCTCTGCGAGGTGAGCCCCGATTTGTCGGACGCCCAATTCGGATTTCAAGCGGGACGTTCAACAGTCGATGCACTGTTGCGCCTGAGATCCGTAATCGAAGAAGTGGTAAGATGTGGCAGCGTGCTGTTGGTGGTGTTGTTAAACATCGCGAACAAGTTCAATAGTTCGTTCTATTCCGTAACTGGTTAAAAATAATCTTTTGGAGAACTCTTATACTTTTGCTATCTACACTAATATATGTAATCATTAAGTTTTGCCAATGTTGCAAAGGTTTTACATAATCTATAAATATCAATTTGATATCAATTTAATATTATTGATGTCAACAATAAATTCACAAACAATACCATAATAGTATTAAAAGATACCAAACAAAAAATTACGATAAAATTGAGACAGAGCTACACTGGAGAACCAATATAGAAATGTACAATACATATATTGACAAAGTAAAATAAAACGAGCTCGTTAAAATTTGGCCACAAGCCCCGAAGCATAATGCGAACAAAAAGAATTTTAAAATTCATGAATTTAGTTGCCTAACAATTTCTCTTCCGAATGCCACTCTTTGTACGTAGTAAATGTGTGTCGCTATTACTACCCAAGGGTCCCAGCAAAGGGGTGAATATCAATTTGGCACGTATCAAGATTTTAATAAACTGTGAGCCTTCAAAATTACACTCTGTAAGAGATATACTCGGTGCAAAATGTGCAAATGTAAACGAAGGGACGCCACGTGCTACGGGCCCTATAAATAACGGCCGGGTCTCGTCTTATGAGCTCCTGTATCTAATTTTAGGTGTCCTGAAACACACCTGAGGTCTGATTAATGGGTGCTTCTATTTTGTTGGGAATTTAAATAGCTGTCTGATGTTTGACGACGTCTCTCGGGTCCCTTGATAATGTAAAGACATTTGTTCCGAGGGACGTATTTCATTGAAAATTGAATTAGGGTACATGTTTAACAATATGTGTACTGTTATATAAGATCTCGAATGTGAGAACTGTTGACAAAGTAAGTTATATAAAGCTTGTTGTCATTTATATTGTATCTTATGTATCTTATGTAATTGTTTTAGAAATTGAGTGTTTCAAATGTTTACTTCTACCATTTTTATTATTCTTCAATTACTATGCTATTCATTTGAACGTCATCATCAGTGGCAGGGTATGTAAAAAAAGGATTTCAAGTAAGAGCCTGCCAAAGTGGTGCCTGATGGAAAGCATGAATAGAATCCAAGAGTTGTGGTCACCATACTCATTGCAAATGCAGACAATGCAGTATGGTGACCCACACTATGACGGCCTTGTGAGATGCTTTTTCACACCCCGCTTGGGGATGTAAAAGGCATGACAGTCATCGTGACAGTGTAAGGCACAGACACAGTTACCACGATAACTGTCACCCCTGCATCAATGGGCCTCCGGTCTCACACTCACCAACGAAACATGACAATACGGATACTGGTGCTTTAGGTTAGTCGAGCTGGCCCGCTTGTGCTGAAATCAGCGTGGCTCTACTACCTAGTAAAAGCTAATCTTAATGGAATTTGTGTTGGATGTATCTAGAATACTTTTGTTTTTGGATTACACATTCTGTAAGATTACAAATAAGAAAAGGTAACTTTTCCTAAATGATTCATTGAAAATAAGCCAAACTTCACTAAAAATTTTATGTTTACATTCGACTATCAACTTTATTTACATGGATACTACAAGTTCAAACTTTAACTTTACATTATTATTTACTTTATTTTCATTTCATTATCAGCTCTGTTCATTATTAAAGGAACTTTTAAATTTACATACCGAATAGAGAAATTCTTATAACTGCTATTTCACATTGAAATGTATCATTACAATGAATATAGAAAGATAGTCATGTGACAAACAATGAATCCTAACGTGGTTTTTACTTAAGATTCAGGATTTAGAGAGATGCTGGTGCCAAATGTTTTGGTGAGCCAAGACGATGTCAGGACGCGTGCCAATTCCAAATGAACTCTATCCCAATTATTAGTCAGAACAGGCTAGACTCATTTAGTTTCGTGAAACACGTTTATAGTACTTAGTGAAAATTAAATTTGCTCCTATTTTAAATAATAAAAATTGAGTTCACGTAGTAGAAACACCAATTTTAATACACGAAATTCTTGAAAAATCTGTAATTTGATACAAAATTCTGCTCCTATCTAAATCGATTAATAAATACTGCACATCTAAAAACAAGAACATAAAAATAAATCAAGTAATTAAAACATCTTATCCAGAGGGTACCTAAATCACTACAGCGGTACTTTTAAAGCATGAAACAAAACGACGAGACAAAATTACTTCTAAGACAAATGACATCATTACATCTATCTATATTTGCAACAAAACGTCGTTCACTCCATCACAAAGATTTCAATTAAAACATCTGATGCTCCAGTCTTGTCTCCATCCATCCGTAAATAGCAACAAATTACTGTATAATTGCAGTAATCCGTCAGTTCCCGACTATGACGAGGCAATCACTCCCATGCCTCGGGCAACCATTTGCATCACGGCGAGGGAGCTGGAGGAGGCGGACAGAGTTGCACTCTTGAATATTAATACGCGCTTGTGCCAGTATCGCTTTGATATTTAGTAGTCTGATGTACTTTCAAGATGTTTCGTGTTTCTGTCATGTAAATCTATATAATTCTATCCGTCATGTTTGTCTCGTTTATTATTTTATACTATTTACTACACTTTCTGAACGAGAGCATTGCGTTTGATGCAGGAAATGTTTGAGAAATAAACTACAATAGAGGAACAAGTCATAATACAATACATTTTGAAAGGTTTAGATGTAAATGTGTCCAATCCTTTGAGCGTCGTATTTATAGTTATATGTAATTGGTATACAAAACTCACGGCATTGTGTAAGTAATGAAATCAATGCTTGGATAACTAAAATGAATTTTGCAGTATAAATATGAAAATATATACGAGAACAATATTTGTACTAAAATATATATAGAAAGGTAATAGAATTAAAATGTTCTCATGACTACTTCTAGAAGTCCTTAGATTTTGAGAGAGAGTAGAAAGAAGTACTTGAAGTTTTACAGCAGTTGGGTTTACATACACCCAGATTTCAAGTGGAACTTTGTTGCAAACATTCATTATTCAATATACCTTTCGTAGGATGTTTTCCTTGTAGGTGACTAAGTATTGTTGGTATGTCACAGCTAGCTTATAACCAGATATAGGGAGGCACTGAAGTAAATTTATTCTAAACCGTGTTTATTGTGCTTATTTGACTTTGATAAGCTTTTGTGTAGTTCAGATGAAGGTACTTATAGTTGGCACCTTTTCATTAAGTTTATTGCTTTTTTAGAATAGTTGTTGTGATTTGGTTTTTTAGCAATTATTTAAAGTGCTCGTGAGTTTTTTTTATTTAAATCATTTTTTTTCAAATATAAGGTATTATTATTGAAATAATGGAATGAAAAATCAAAGAGAAAAATGCAAGTATATAGCATTAACGTATATGAAATACGAAATAATATGATCTGCCTAAATGATTTTAGACTAAACTCTTTACGAAATGGTTTACCATCTGTCTTTAAAATTTCTTAATTAACGTTTCTGTGGTTTCACTTCGCACTTTACACTTAAATTTCTGACACAAACAGATTGCTACATGTTCAAAAAGGAAAAGATCCGTCCTCGATAAAAGCCACGGCGTGTGTCGCGCCCATTAATCCAACGAGAGCTACTGGCTCAAGTTGTTAATGAATTAGAAGCTTTGAGTATTGACTTACTTACTAAAATAAAAAAAAGATTTCGTTAATGGTAATATAACCAATACAGAATAGCATGATGAGAAATAAATAGTATCTTTCAAAGCAATTGCGGCGTGTCTGACTGATTTGTGATCAGCTCGTCAACTACTTGTAACTGAATTGTACTGTATTTGTAAATAAACCTACATGAGTATTTATATTAAACTTTTATATTTTGAACTACCTGTGCGTTATCGCACTTAGAATCAGTATGCTGAAGTGGAAGTGGGCCGGCCATGTCCTCAGAGGAACCGATGGTCCCTGGAACCGAAGTGTACTAGAATGAACACCACGATTGGGCAAACGTAGTGTAGGGCGCCCTGCGGCGCGATGGACCGACGACTTGAAGAAGGTGGCTGGCAGCGGATGGATGTGAATTGACCGGGATGGTTGGCGTTCCTTGGAGGAGATCCTCGTTCAGCAGTGGACGGCGATAGGTTGATTGATGATGCGTTATAGATAAATATATTTCTAAACATTCAACAAAGCAATCGTACTGGTTACACAATATTTGTCATGGATGAGAAACAAATCTGGAACTTATCCTTTAGCAATTTCTCTTGATCTATCGCCAATCACTAGATCAAGAGACTAGTATATATATGTTATATCTGCGCTGCCTTTGTGTAAATCAGAAGAAGTTATTTTTCATTATTAGCCCTTAAATGAACACATTTCGCAAAAGTCCTGAATTTAAGTGGCTCTTGGCATCCAATAGCGTGAGCTAGCTCCGTGTCTGCGCACGCCATTAAGTAATCGTGTGACGAATGGTCTCCGAGTCAAAAGTGCTCTGATGTATGGTTAGTCAGCTAATATTCACGTCCCATTTGATATGATATGTTAGTTGATGTGGGGGATAGTAATCCGGGGCGATAAAGATAAGTAGGAGGCTATAATATGTATAAATAGCACGCAAAGTGAGAGCGTTTCAGACCATTTGCATCAAGCAAAGATAGTCACGTACTAACGCTTAAGCAACAAATCTTATTGTTATTATTTCAAAAAGTTTATCTTTTTCTCAAAAAGGGCAGTAGTCATTGTGACAACCTACAGACAACCATATTTAATCGTAGGAGATAAAATAGGTAGTAGAGTCACGTTGATTTCAGCACAAACTGGCCGGCTCGACCGGGGTTGTACTATCCTCTCACAGAAGACCAACCTAAAGCGACAGCATCCGTGCTGTTGTGTTTTGTTGGTGAGTGCGAGACCGGAGGTCCATTGATGCAGGGGTGACAGTTGTCGTGATAAGTGTGTGCCACGATGACTGTCATGCTTTTTACATCTCCAAGCGAGGCGTGAAAAAGCATCTTACTAGGTCGCCATAATGTGGGTCATCATACTGCGTTGTCTACTGCATTCGCAATGAGTATGGTGACCACACACTTGAATTCTACTAATATTTGACTTTTGAATTCTATTCATGTTTTCTACCAACTAGAGTAGAGACACTTTGGTAGGCTTTTATAAAAAATAAAAGTTTTAACACCCGTGAGTTGGCTGAATGTCACAGTCTTTCAGAATTCTGTGGTAAGTAACTCTTTCAGTGAAGATTACAGATTACAGACAGTAAATTTCGAAAAAATATAACAAAAGATAAGACTATATATACTTTATAAGTAGAGGAAAATGACATTGGGACTGTTAATGATTTACCATCAATATTTCATATTTACGAGTATATGTAAATACATTAAAAAAATGAGCACACTTATATACAGAAAAAAATCTAGTTTTATCGAATCCAATAAATTGTAATAACTCTTCTTTCGTAAAGAAATAGACTGTAAAATTTTAATATATGAACCATTAATTTATACTATTCATCCACAAAAATTATACTTTGCAAATAGTTTCCCTGTGAATCCCATAAATTGATATTCCGATCCTTTTCCGATATCATAGGCATTTAATTCCATTATCCGAATGAAGTGTTCAACTAAACTTTCTATAAATTCATTTCAACTTTAATTTTCTATTGACAAGGTTTAATTTCCAATGTATTTGGTGAAGTTAAACCAGTCCGTGTTAATTGAGGAACAAAACTGTACGATGGCAGTTAGCTGTTGATATAATTAAGCAAACGATTCAGTAATTACTATTATTGTTATGATGTTGTTATAAGGATTACAACTGTAATTATTGTTACGAGGAGTGAAACGGATGTATATGAGTTTATTATAGGGATGTCTTTAATTTCTTTGAAACAGCCAATCTAGGATATAACATAAAAGTAATAAAAGCAATAAAGATGATTGTTTAAAACTACCAATGTGCCTGAGTGTATTGACTGATGTTTTAGAGCTACTGACTTATGTAGTGAACTGGATTTCTAGATCATTCTTTACGAGAATTGCCTTTAAAAGAATTGTAATTGAAATGAGGTAAGGCTATCATTCTATAAGTCATTATAAAATATATATACTAGAGCATTTAAGAATTCTTACATTAATATAAATGAAGACAAACAAAATGTCACATAAACTACCACAAACTACAAAGGACGAATCATCAGCAACTTGCATACGCAATGAACTAACCGTGCCGGTGCGACGAAGCCTTAGGCGCTAAAAATGAATTTTAATGGTCACTTAGACCCGAATAATGAAGACAGCACGCTGTATGGGCGGCTGCCTGCCCAAGGCTAACAATCCCCTGCTATTTTCTATTTTATGTTTGAAGTTATTTTGCAAAGGGTACGGTTTCGAAGTTGATGTGAGCCTGTGTAAACTTTGTCCCGTCTGTCACAGATACTCGTACGCAAAGCAATTATGTTACGACAGGTTTTTACTGTTGTAAAGCTTGTTAAACATAAAAGTAGCAAACCCGTATAATATTAATCATGGCGAATAAACGATATGAAATGATGTCCTACGAATTACCTTATCCTCATTTTACTTTCATTAATGGCGAAAACTATTACTGTAATAAAAGGAAAAATACCAAAAATTACCACCTTTCTCCCGAAAAACAACTATTTGTTTAATTTTGTATAGGGGGTAAATGGCCAGAGGGTAAGTTCAACCTTCGGATTTAGCTCGTCCTCAGGGTTGCAGAGGTGCGATGCCAGTCGTTTCTTGAAACAATGGTAGGACTAGTATATTATAAAACGGGTTAAAGCGCTTAAACTAATATATTAAGAAGATGTTGTATAGGGGTAAGTGAGCAGACAGTCACCCAAACACAATCGACTATCGTCGTACATAGTCATCTGCAACTTACCAATCAGAAGTACCTTCAGTCTGTTAGTGCCTTCATCCGGAATTAGAGGGAGAGAGAGATTTAGGGCTCTGTTAATCTCACTCATCCGGTGAAAAGTAATTAAAGGACTATTTATACTGATTTTTTTTAAGACCCTGGTCACTCTAGTCGAGCCTGACACATGTGTCATTGTGACTGTGTGAACCTGGCATACAAGTATTAATAATATTTTTATTTAGACGATAGTCATAAATTTATGTTGCCTCGTTGACCTAGCGGTATACTACTGCCCATCAAGAGTTCTGGAGTTCGATTCCCGGATCGGGCCAAAGATGTCTCGTTGAGCTTTTCTAAGCATGGAAATACTCAATCACTGCCTGAAATATGGAAGCTCGTTTCCAACCCCCGTGCCTCGGAGAGTATATAAAACCGTCGTTCCAGCGCCTAGTTTCTTACTGATCCTGTTATATAACCATCGAAGTACGAAAGTGATTGAACAGAGAAAGCACTCATGTTTGCGCACATTCTTGTACACTACAATATCGCCTGCATAATTGTCTGGTCTCCGTTGAGAAAGGTGCGTGTGACCAAAATCGACCATGAGTATATCAGCTGTTGCATTGAAGTAACACTCTTCCTATTTTTGAAAAGTCTTATAGTAATGAAACAAGAAATTCAATACAATATAATATAAATTTGTACACATATAGAGCAGAAATATTCTTTGCACAATCATTATAATACTGTTCCTTTTGAATAGTACTGATTGCAAAAATCAGTAGAGCATAATATGAAAGCAAGTAAAATAGAAGTGATTCTGGAAATCAATTTGTAAGAGGATTCGAACAAACATCAGGTTATGAATATAATATAAGACCGCAAAATTTTACCGACCCATATTACAAAGAGAAATATTTATGAATGTGTATTAGTTTTATGTGCGCTCTGAGTTTTTATAATATTTTAATTGAAATTGTAAACGTTTGGTAGCCAAGGATGTATGTAGGTCTAGTATTGTAATATATAATTAATTATATTATATTATATCTACATTTTCAGGTGGTTTATAAAAAAAATACACACTTTGTAATGATCAATGTAGTGTCATTTTAGTGTTAATTACAATTACTGTAAAATTAACTTTTTAGAAAAAAATAACTGTAAAGAGACGATACCAACTTTCACCTTATTTCTAAGTTATATTCCATAATTATTTTTCAAACTCATTGAATATCTGTCGTTCGAAGTAAGCATGAATACTGTTATCAAACTTATTCTTATACTATTCTATCTATTATTATGTCTATATCTTATGCTACCAGTGAGCCAAGGGTGATAAAAAGCAAAACAATATTTTAATTCACAAAACAGCGTTGCAAAAAATACACTATATACTAGCATCATTCAACGATGTCGATAACAAGATTCGGATGATAAATTCGCATCAAGTGCTGTGACGGGTTGACGCGACCCCCGTCACGCTATTGTCGTATTGACGTGTCTGACAGCTCATAGCGGTGGAAGGGTTACGTGTTATTCACCGATGTTCGATTTTTGTTACGTACCGTGATTCACAGCAGATCTTTTTTCGATATTTGGTATTAAATCGTTATGTCATGCATATTACATACATTTGCTTTACATAAATATAATATTTATAAAAAAGCATAAAATGACTACTATACAAAGGGATAGCAGAGTCCCACGATTTTAGCACAAACGGGCTGGCTCGACTAGGGCAGTGCTACCCTCTCACAGAAGATCAACCTAAAGCGACAGTATCCCTGCTATCGTGTTTCGTTGGCGATTGTGAGACTGGAGATCCATTGATGCAGGTATAACAGTTATCGCAATAACCTCGTGCGTCTCCAAGCGGGGCGCGAAAAAGCATTTCTTATACTGCATTATCTACATTCTTAATGATCATAACTCTTGGATTCTATTCATGCTTTCCATCAAGCAAAGGAAAGTCACTTAGGTAGTTCCTTAAAATAAATAAATAAATTTAAGTATTGTGTTTACTTTTGTATTTACGAGTAATTCGACGAAATCAGTACATAACCGTGTTACTAAATGTTTCACTGAGAAATGATGCTTGTATTAAAATTCACGAAGACTAGGAACGCAACAGAATTGAGGAGTGACGAAATAAAAGTGATCTGTAAAGCGTCGAGTGGCGCGTGGGTGGTACCAGGTGCACAGGTGCCCGCGATTTGAATTTTTAACAGCTACCGCCATTACCGCGCCCTGTCTGGACCGCTAAATACTTGAAACTCTAATTGAATAAACGTGTCGTGAATTCAGTATAATCGGTGATGGCACCGATGAGACGGAGGATGCCTTGCAATCCGATTGTCCGAAGTTTTAAATTTATTTAGATTGGTGAAAGGATTTTCGAATGTCTAACCACCCACTGACGCCTGTCCTCCGCGGTCCCCGATGTCGTAACAAGCCCCTTATTCTAACTTTTGTTGAATATCAAAATATCAAATAATTCTCCCGTTTGCGTTTGTGTGATTACTCCGGTGTATTTTATATTAGCTCCAAGCGTGACGAAGAAATTAACATTTTAATAATTCATTTGTTACGTTTTGTTCATAATTCATGTTATAATTTGCTGGCAGATTTCTATATTGTTGAAAATAGATTAGAAACGTTTTGTATAAATGTTCTGAATAAATTGTGGTTTCATAGTACTATGATTGTATATTATTCGTAAAATAATTTCGTTTAAGAGCTGATTTACAAATTTCACTACAAAGATTTAAGAGGATCATAAATAACATCAATATGATATCTATCTATTCTTGGTCGTTTTGTGGTTAATTATGAGCTATAATATCTTATTATGTGTACTTGGTATATGTATAGCTAGATATATTTTAATTACATTTGAATCTAATTACTGTTAACTTAAGACAACAAAGAATGTAAAATCCCCAGATTTTAAAAATAAATGAAGTAATTATGAACTTTATCTGAAAAATTTAAATAAACAATGAACATCTAATTAATTCTACGGAGCACAGCGATGGTACCTTCAACCTCCATTTTTTTAAACTTATCTCAGGCTTCCGCTCCAAGCGCTCGCCTCGTCATCCGCAAAGTGAGCAGTAGATCTACATAATTGCGGAGATACGACTCCACATCGTTCGTCCGATGTCGGTATTTGTATTCAAATCTGTGACCAAACCGCTGTTAACCGTGCAAACGGCGGTGGGCCTCTCGTGCCCCCACCATTACCGTAATCTCGAAGACTGAGTTAATGGTCTTCTCTACCCCGTCCCCGCTCCGCACGTACCCTAGACTCGTCCCAATAATGTAAGACGACAATTTTAATGAGACACCTACAATGCCTTTTGTACGCATTAGGAATGCCGAGCCTCAGTGCGACGGTTAGACCGCACTTGTTATCTCTGAAGTGATGTGTTGGGTGTCCTTAAAGTTAATTGAGCATAGAATTACCGTCTTCAAGTTTACTTTGATGTAAGTCCCCTCGATTTACTAAATCTTGTTTAGAATGATTATCTTGATTTTTATATTGTCAGAGTTGACCAGCATATACCTGACCTTTCAAATTCTTCTCTTCTATACACTAAAGCAGTGATCCCTCATGTATGGAAGTAAATACGTTATCAGATTTATTCTTCGAAAATATTTTTTGTAGAATACACGATATGTGAACAATGGAATATTAGGGTGACATGCAGAGGCAGTGGGAGGCATAAAGGGACAAAATCTACATACGTTTTGCTTGTATTCTCAGAAATGTTCTACTAAATAAAGACAAGTTAGAATATGTGTTGAGGAATAAAATACAAACATGTTGTGGGTCTTAGTAAATGGCCGTTCGTTAAACTGGTGCCGTAATGCTCACCCGATAAAGCGACCGCTGCAAGGGGTCGGAATGTCGACTTCAAAAGGAACTATACACTGCATAGACAGCCAAGTCCACACTTTGAAATACTAAAATTCTTTGGCAGAATTTACATTACTTATTTAATGGTTCAATCTTATGTTTGTTTATATCAAAATGTAATTAATTTAGGAGATTATTATAAAATCATCAAAGTATAGTAGTTAATAAATAAACAATGAAATAAAATAAAAGTTAAAATACCATAAAAATCGAATATGAAAAATAGTTGAATTTGCAGCGGCTTTAATCATTTTAACAGTAATAAAGTTCATTTTAAAAAGAAAACGGTATAATATGTTTAGAGAACAAGCAATATTATAGGGGGGAGGCGTTAGAGAAGACCCAGGAGGACGATCTCCACTCGGACCCAATTCAACACCGGCGGAACCAGACGGCGTAGGTGCGTGTACCAGCGTCTCATGCTGCCTTGAGTGTGGCCGCGGGTGGACGGAACGGGTTTTCCTCTCCATCCGCTATAGTGGCCAGCCGCGAGGAGGTGACGCCCGCGTGTACCGTACGTCGTCTAAATAGAGAGCGGGAGGAGGAATCTGGATGTCGTAAAAGCAACTGTTCCCGGATCCCTCCTAGTCAGGCGCAGAGTGGCACACTGTGTCGTCTTTTTTCTAATAAAAATCAATGATATATTATTTACTTAACATTAGTTATTACTTCTAATCTACTTAAATTTTCTATCGCAATGCAAAGCTAAAGGCGAAAAACAGGCAAGGGTGAAATAACAATCTTAAGGATAAACAAAGGGGTGGGGATTTTTTACGGACTGCCTCCATTCACCCCTTGTTCGTAGACACCGGGCAGATGCTTAGCTCTGCACCACCGTGGAGATTTTATTATCAATCTTTCAAATATTTTAAAAACCGCGCTAATAAAATCAGAATTCTTTCACTTTTAAAGTTTAAAAACCTAACTGAGTAAAATGTTTGTCTGCATTTAAATATGGTTTAAATTACAAAATTTTTAAAAGATTTTTTTGATTATGATCCACACTTTTGATCGCGTAAATCATGCATATCTTTGATCGCGTAAACCCTGAAGTTATTGAGTTTCAATAAGCCTCAGTTAATAACATTTCATTTTAATTAACCACATTTGAAATAATAAGTAACACAAATGACATTTCATTATAAGTCCATTGCAGTCCACTGCTGGACATAAGTCAACACAGGTGCGAACCACGTTTATATTGTGGTACAAGTTTTGTGATATCTCATGAAGTAATAACAGAATATTACATTTAAAGCACAATTTGATGTTAAAGTTCAAACATTTGTGAAAATATTAGGCTAAAAATCGTTATAATGGTTCAGTTTCTCCACGATAGAGACTTCTATAATAAAGTTTTTCAGAGACATGCATAGAAGTACAACCTTACGCGATATCGATAACGATGGTGATCGGTTTCCGTAAAGTCTGACAGCTGATAAAAACTTAATCGATAATCACACAGAAATTACGCTTTTAAGCTTCGGTGTCATCAAACATAAGTAGACGTGCCGTACTTGCGCACTAACGATCCGACCAGTGTGATACCAGAACCTTATAAAAACCGGTACTAAGTAATGTTTACGTTGCTGTATTGAGTAAGTTTTCCTGAATCTTTGTTGGGATTCAAAAGATGACAAGGCACAATTTATACTCTCGATTACCGGCACTTGGAGGAATTTGTTACAATATATTCCTGAAACTCACTTGTACCTTTGTTCTATAATGTAACCAGTTTCGCTACTATTTTTGTGGCTACACAAAGATTACTGATTCCGTGGCTAACTCAGTAATCTCGCATTATCAATTAAATGCTATTTTTTATTTATTCATGTAGTGAAATAAAAGTACAATTAAGTTTTGTTTCAAGAATGTTTAACAGCAAGTAAGTTTTAATTTTTGATGAGATTAAGTAGTTAACGTCTGAAATACACTATTTCATTGTATAAGGAAACCTTTTGTAGTTGAATACTGAACATTGTAAACATTTCGTATAATCGTAATCAATACGTAATTTGACACGTAATAACTAGAAGTATAATTTCTTTAAAATTTAATAATTTAAATTTAGACTTTCGTTTTGAGTTTATCAACTCACTAGCTTAAGATTTTTTTAAGACTTTCTTAAGACTTTCGCAGAAATGACTAGAACGTGCGATTACTTCTTTATCTTGCTATTACATAAATTATTTAAGTTATTGTTATAAGAACTACTCGGTATATATTGACCCGTCTGACAGTTTGTGTTTTGTTGTGCCGATTTGTTGTATTAATTTTTTTTCTTTATATAAAACTTTTACAAATAACACTTACAAAAACTATGCGAAAAGCACTATACATACACTCAAACACATTTAAGGTCTGCTTAATCAATCAACATCTAATCAATATTAAATTACACTACACAAGTTTACAGTTCAATGCGTTTAGTATAAAAACTGTTAAAGTGATCTTGACTTCATCAAGAAGTGGTATAGAAAACTTCTACACTGCTAACACTTATCCCCTGGATTATAATATTAAATATATGACTTATTTGGTTCACATAAGAATAGTAAACGTAATAATTGCATACATAAATGTTCGATCCAAATAACACTCAATACAACAATGAGTTAGATAAATTGACAGCAGCTGATAGTTTTACATGTGATTTTGAAAATATCTGTACAAACATGCTCTATCCACTCAATTCATCTCTGAATATGATAATTCAAAATATTAGAAGTATTAATTGTAATATGCCGCACTTAGAAACATTACTGCATAGCTTCAACATTTACTGGGATTTAATTATACTAACGGAATGTTGGTTATGCAATAACGATCGTATACCACAGTTAGATGGCTATAACCATACTTCTACATCGAACAATAAGACACAAAATGAAGGTGTAGTGGTGTACTCCAAATCTTCAAGTAGCTATGATATATCAGAACCAAACCTCGTAGATGCCAATTGTCTTATGATAAAAGTTGACAACACCACTACTATTCTTGCTGTATATCGTCGCCCTGGTGAAAAAAATGTTACTAAATTCCTAGAATCATTAAATAGTATTCTAACAAGCCTAGCATCTTTTCAAAATATTATTATTACGGGGGACATTAATCTTGACATTGCGGCCACATCGAAAGACACCAGAGCGGAATCCTACTTGAATCTTTTGGCTGCGCATGGTATGTTACCGGCCCATTGTATACCAACACACACTCACACATGTCTTGATCATGTTATCCTCAAGACCAAATTTTCTGCAAAATGTATTATCTCACATACGACTATTACTGACCACTACAGCGTTATATTGAGTCTAGAAATGCTATCCAATAATTATAGACCTAAAAGGCATGTCAAAAAAGTTGATTACGACTCCCTTGATAAGGCCCTCAATAAGATAGATTTAACTCCAATATACCCTATGAGCAACGTTAATGAGACTGTTACCTTTCTTGTTTCCACCTTAAAGAAAGAATTAGAAATCTGCACTAAAATCACGCGTACTTCTGTAAGAAAGCACATCTTAAAACCGTGGATTACAAAGGGAATATTACGGTGTATAAGAAATAGGGACAGATTATATCAAAAGACAAAAAAAGATCCGAGAAACGAAATCCATAAGCTGACCTATACTCGTTATCGCAATTACACTAATCCTTTAATTAAAAATGTTGAAAGAGAATACGAGAAATCTGAAATTAATAACGCTAAAAACAATACGAAACAGCTTTGGAAAGTTATTAAAAATATCACATACACTAAACAAACCCGAAGCCCAGCCTTAGACTTGATGAACAACATTAACCCTACTGAGTCGGTTAACTTGGTAAATAAATATTTTACAAGTATTGGAAAAGTCATAGGAGGGAAGTTGCAGACAATTAATTCTGCAAATATTGATGAATCGTACCATCCTTTGACTCAGTCACAGTCGTTTGTGCTTCATCCCACAGATGCCTGTGAAATGGAGTTGATCATATCAAATCTTAAAAATGATTGTGCTATTGGACTAGACGGTATTTCCAATAGTTTTATTAAAAGGTATAAAAGTATTTTAATAGACCCACTAGTCTATATATGTAATTTGGCATTCTCGTCCGGTATCTTTCCAAAGGCATTCAAACGAGCACTTGTTCATCCTATCTATAAAAGTGGCGACAGAGACTCTGTGAATAATTATAGACCTATATCTATTCTTCCTGGTTTCTCAAAGATCATTGAAAAAATCGTCAATAATAGACTCATTAATTACTTGGAAACAAAAAAGATGCTTTCGAATTCACAGTTCGGTTTTCGCAGAAATAGGTCTACAGATGACGCAGTACATGAGCTTACAAATTATATAGTTACTAAATTGGACGACAAGAAAAAGGTACTAGCCATATTTTTAGATTTGGCCAAGGCTTTTGACACAGTCTCTGTCCCACTACTTCTCAAAAAACTGGAAGTGATGGGTGTTCGTGGCGTACAGTTACAATTTTTCACTAGTTACCTTACAGATCGCTCACAGTGTGTACAGATTGACAGTGTACGTAGTCATGATCTTCCTTTGGATATAGGTGTGCCCCAAGGCAGTATCCTCGGGCCAACCTTGTTTCTAATTTTCCTAAATGATCTTTGCCAATTAGATATACCTAACACCGGTAAAATAATCACCTTTGCAGACGACACCGTACTAATTTTTCGAGGTGATTCCTGGGAGGACACATATCAGAGTGCACAAGAGGGCATGAATCGAGTCACTTGTTGGCTTAAAAGCAATCTTCTATCTTTAAATACCGATAAGACCAAGTACATAGCATTCCAACTAAAAAATAAAAAATCTAATCTTGAAACCCCTCAGCCCATCATTGCACATCTGTGTAATAATCAATATGTTCCATGTACCTGCAAAGAACTGCAAATGGTAGATTCCATTAAATACCTTGGAATCATTATTGATAAAAATTTAAACTTTGAAGCTCACATAAATGTGTTAACTTCTAGAACTAGAAAACTAATTTATATTTTCAAAAATTTGAGACATGTATGTGATAATAAGATCCTTAAAATGACGTATCTCGCTTTGGGCCAATCAATACTAACGTACTGCATCACATCCTGGGGAGGTGCAGCTAAGAGCATTTTGATAAAGTTGGAACGTGCTCAAAGGGCAGTTTTAAAGGTGGCGCTTTGCCTACCTTCCTTGCATCGCACGGGAGACTTGTACAGAAAATTTGATGTCCTTACAGTTCGGCAACTTTTTATTTTCCATCTTATTACTAAGTCCCACTCACTTACCAACTATGATCCTCTAATTAATGCTACGAAACGGCGTAAACATAGGGTCTTTCAGGATAATATAATTTATAAAACGAATTTATCTCGTAGGTTCTTTTGTTTTTTGGGGCCATACTTGTATAATAAAATTAATGCTATCCTTTACATATACTGCTTTAACAAATTTAAATTGAAGACGGTATTAATGTTATGGCTACGAAACCTAAGCTATGATGACACAGAAAGTCTACTTGTGCCTCAAAATTAATATAATCCATGTACAAAGCATTTTGTTTGATCTGTATTATTAAGCACCGCGCGCACACACATACACACAGACACAGGCATACGCACACATAAATACATACATACTTACACTCACTCACGTACCTACACGTAAATGTTAATACTTACATTCTATTATTTTTATTTTTTTATTATTGTTATTACTGTTATTTTCTATTTATTTTCTCTTGTCTACCTATATTATTAATTGGAAACTGGTTTATGCTACAACTGTTGTTACTTTGTTTTGTCCGGGAGGTGTGAGCCTGGTGATCTGTAACACAGGATTTCCTACCATAGACACCAGTCTCTCATAAAGGAATGATGTAATTTGACTAAACTGTATGTACTCCACAAATTGTAACTACCTTTGTGATGAGAGAAATAAATACAATATTATTATTATTATTATTATTAATATATCGTTGAATTTCATCTCTTGAAATACTAACATTTTCTGACAACTCTTACTATTTCAATATTATTCTGTCTGTCGTGGTTTTCATTTGTGTGTTCAAAGCGAGTAACTCAAATACAAACGCGTATTAATATCTTAAGGTACAACTAAGTATTATTAAGTTTGAGTGGTTTGCCGAAAACAAGACATCCGAAGTTATGGCAAGGGACTCTTCAGCTTTGTCACTTAACATCTACCGTATATGAGGAAGGCACTCTTCAACTATTAGAAACAGAGAACTTCTTACACAGAAAAGGTGAAACACGACAAACTGGACCAAACGCTAAATAAACACACGTGTTTAGGTATAAAATTTACATTTATTACGTCCGAAAAAAACCCTTATTTGAGGTTAATTTATACGGGTATCCTTTAGGAACACTTTCCTAGGCTTAAATATCTATTTGACCTTCAAGAAAAGAGGGTACTCTTTCCTCAAAAGTCGCCAGCGCACTTGTTAATTTTGAGAGTGGCAGGCGCTCATGAGCGCTGTTATTTGTCTCCTATGTCGTAAAAAAGCACTACGTTAATGCACCACGCAGAAATTTAAATGTTATAAGTTAAATAATAATAACTTCATATACCTTACTCACAGTAGTGTGTTCCCGAACTAGGCCGAATCCACATTATATAACTAACTCTACAATAATTATCTATACTGCTGATAAATATTTTTTTTTTCTAAATACAAACTTTCATAAGATAATTTATACTAAAACTTGGAACAAATGTTTATGCACAAAATTATTTAGCCTGGGTGAGAAACAAATCTTCGACCTGCATTAGTGTCACTAACCACAAGACTACCAGGTCAGTTATACCTATACACTCCATTAAATACTTTAAAAGTAATTTTAACAATATATTTCATATTATTAACAAGAGAATCAAGTTGATTCTGCAGCAGATGAGTTCAAAGAGTAAACTAATAAAACTTCAGCACCACATGTTGGGTTTTTTCGCTTATTTTACACCCGTCGCAATACGGAGTCACCGCAGGTTAGTGGAAAAGTTACATTGGAAATAGGAGTGAATGAACTGTGATTATATAGCCGGACAATATTTATAATTATTGTCATTTGTATTTTCGAGTGGTGAGCTCTACAAAGTTTCCAGTTACTTGGACCGCGATTTCAGTTGTCGGATCCCTTTCATTTTACTGTTTTTCTTCCGGCGACTGGGACCAACTATAAATGTATATATCTATCGTTCAAACCAAAAACAGTACACTCGAACAGAAAATGTACAGGATAATTAATTAAAAGACTTTCGATCAAAAATTTTAATTAAATTATTTCCTACATGTACAAGTACAAAGGTGGACTTAATGCTATGGAGCGTTAAACTTTCTCCTAGACAAATATTTTTATAATTTCTATTTTCTATTTTTTTTTATTTGAGAGCCAGCCAAAGTGACTCTACTCTGCCTGATGGAAAATATGAATAGGATCCAAAAGTTGTAATCACCATAGTCATTGTGAATGCTGACAATGTAATATGGTGACCCATACTATAGCGGCCTATTAAGATGCTTTTTTACGCCTCATTTGGGGACGTAAAAGACATGACACTCATCGTAGCATTGTATTGCACACACTTACTACGACAACTGTCACCCCTGCATCAATGGACCTCCGGTCTCGCACTCACCAACGAAACAACATCACGGATGTTGTCGTTTTAGGTCGATCTTCTGTGGGAGAGTAGTACTGCCCCGGTCGAGCCGGCCCGTTCATGCTGAAACCAGCGTGGCTCTAATACCTATAAATTATGTCATGATCGAGATTATGTTAGGCTTCACTAATTACAATATCAAAACACTAAATTTCTTCCCAATTCAATCAACTTTACGCTGTAGTTTTAAATTTTTGTAACAGCTGCATATAATTATGTGAATTGCTAACTTTCGCCAGTTGTTTTACTCACATGTACGTCGATTTTGTCAAGCAATTTTTCTGGGAGAATAATAATGAGCCTATGTGCTCTTTCAAGTGTGTCAAACTTAATTCTGATCTGTTTATCCAATGTTGCGCGACTGACAAACGAATATCCATTGATGATGACTTTGATATTTATAGCAATGTCAATTAATGTTAAAGATGAAATACACACTAGGTAGTAGAGCCACGCTGATTTCAGCACGAACGGGCCGGCTCGCCCCGGGCAGTACTACCCTCTCACAGAAGACCAACCTAAAGCACCAGCATCCGTGTTGTCGTGTTTCATTGGTGAGTGTGAGACTGGAAGCCCATTGATGTAGGGGTGAGCTTTATCGTGATAACTGTGTGAGCCTTATACTGTCACGATGACTGTCATGCCTTTTACATCCCCAAGCGGGGTGTGAAAAAAGCATCTCACAAGACCGCCATAGTGCGGGTCACCATACTGCATTGTCTACTTTTGCAATGAGTATGGTGACCACAACTCTTGGATTCTATTCATGCTTTCCATCAAGCAGAGTAGACTTACTTTGGCAGGCTCTTAACATAGAAAAAAAATCACCCCCCCCTCCCCACTACATTAAAACTGTAATTACACTGTACAGTTAAATTTTAGTTTTGTACAATTATTAATAACTTATTCAACATAAGATTTATAAATATTGAGGATTCTAAATGACAGATTCAGAATGACATATTTGAAAAGGAATGGAGAGAATAACTTTGTCTAACATACACCAACAAAGAAACGTCAAATTAGTACTTTACTGTAACAAAATAGCTTAATTTACAAAAAATACATTGATGTTTAGACGTAGAACAGTATCAAAGGTTTCTAGCCAGTTGAAACTGTGCCCTCTCAGGTTAAGTACGTCATTATCATCGGATAACAGAGGCTCTGTAAGTGAATAGTGTATTTAGTTAATTATAAACTAAGTGCCACAGAACCTCGCAAGTCGCAATAAACAACCAGTACAGCAGCCATACACAAGTATATTTATAACTTTTTTACACGCAGTCACCTATTATTAACCTTTTTCAAAAATGTTAAAGTTTCTTACTTTTGATGTTTTTTTTCGATTTAGATGTAGTAGCCTATTTAAAAAAATTTTTTTTTAGAACGCCGCTTGGTCTAATTCTAAATACAAACAGGAATGTAAATTGTCATGTTCAAGTGTGAAAATTGACACTCGATCTTAATTTTCAACCTTAAGGACGGATGCAGTGTTTTCACGAGGAATACGAGTATTCTAGGTAGTACAGCCACGCTAATTTCAGCACGAGCGGGCCGGTTCGACCGGGGCAGTACTACCCTCCCACAGAAGACCAACCTAAAACGCCAGCATTAGTGTTATCGTGTTTCGTTGGTGAGTGTGAGACCGGAGCCCCATTGACGCAGGTGTGACAGTTATCGTGGTAACTGTGTAAGCCTTACACTGTCACGATGACTGTCATGCCTTTTACGTCACCAAGCGGGCTGTGAACAAGCATCTCATTAGGCCACCATAGTGTGGGTCACCATACTGCATTGTCTACATTTGCAATGAGTATGGTGACCACAACTCTTGGATTCTATTCATGCTTTCCATCAGCCAGAGGAGAGTCAGTTTAGCAGGCTCTTAACATAGAAAAAAATACTGCACTATTTCGAAATGCAACTTACGTGGCCAAAAACTTTTCTACAAATTAAATTTGATGCGTTTAGAAACTATATTTCCCTCGTATACCTATTCCCCTCTTCGACACGGGTAAGTAAATATAGACCTTAGGAATTGCATACTATTTCAGCAGTCCATAACGTCTCATAAACTTGAGAATAAGGTTCTTGTTCAAATTAAGTTTGAATTGTTCTTGTCCTGTGAACAATTTAATATAAAGGTTTTGCAGATAACATAAAGCAGATTATAGTAGTACAAGAAAACAAAATGATTCTCATTCGTTATAGTTTCTTTGATTTTATTTTTTATTTTCTTTTTATTTGGTACTTTGTTATGTCCATTTGTTACTTGAAGAAAGATCGTAAATTCTTAGTGTCAGTCCTTCGATGTGACCCCAGGTGTTGTCACTTAAGTAATAAATAATACAATTACATAGCGATTATACAAAAATTTAAAAACTATATGAAATATATATGTCTTTCTAATTCTTATAGCAACCAAAGCTTAGTAGGATCATTGCCTTTTGTATAGCATTACACTTACTGAATGTTGAAAATGTTCTCAGTATAGTTTACATATTTTATTCCGAAGTTCAATGTCCAATCGAATCTGGCCGAGAACATAAAATGCCGAACGCTGGGTGAGTATAACCCTTGTCGCGTCACATTTTATCAGCGAACGTAATAAAATGTTCCCGTCCCGATTTATAAGATACTCTTGAAGCCTGTCGTCAGTTGTACGTGATCTGCACTTATATACCAAATATCAGATTATTTATTCGTGTGGGACATTTTGTTCATATATCGTATTTTACCTTCGTACGTTACGGCTATCTGTTATTCTTCATTCTAATCATCATCATCATTCTGTTAAGATATCTTCATACGTTGCATCTGACTCTCTCTATTTTATTCACCATTGTCATTATCAACTTCTTGTCTCTTCTGTTTGGGGTCAGCGTATAACATAACAATGCTAATTTTTCTTGAATGAGCTGCCTGAAGCCCAACCTTATACCTCCGCCCTAACATCATACATCAGCCAAATTAAATAGGGACCTACTAGAGAAGGCGGCCATTATTCACTCTTGGCTGTCTCCGCAGGCCCCGGCCGAGGAGGTTGACATGGGGGCTGGTCGCTTCCGCGATGCGGTTACGCAGATCTGCGATGCGGCCATGCCCCGCATACGAGGTTGTTGGCCTCCACGGAAGGCGGTTTACTGGTGGTCTCAGGAGTTGGCGGACCTCCGTGCGGCCTGTACTCGTGCCCGGAGGTCCTACACCCGTAGTCGGTGGCGACACCGCGAAGAAGGCGGAGAGGACCAGCTTCATGAGGAGTACTGAGAGGCGCGGAAAACTCTGAAGCTGGCCATCAGCCGCGCCAAAGAAATTAAGCGTAAAGAAATTAAGATGCTGGAGGGTCTCGATCGTGACCCCTGGGGTCGCCCTTATCGTGCGGCGCGACAAAAGCTCCGCACGTCGGGCCTCCCCCTTGCAGAGACTCTCCAGCCCAGCTTCCTGCGGGAAGTGATCGAGGGCCTTATCCCGCAGCGGGTGGAACACACATCCCCGTTGATGGCTTTCATGGTCGGAGACAACGGGGGGAACGAGGACAATGTTCCTAGTTGACCTGTACTAGTTGACTTTTCCAATGCCTTTAATACCGTCAGTCATGAAATCCTTTTATCTATCCTCAAATATCTCATGGTTACCTCTGGGGCACTGGAATGGTTCTCCACTTATCTTCAGGGGCGACAACAGAGTGTTCACGTTGGTGACTCGACATCGAGCTGGTGCGATCTCCTCGCTGGCGTCCCTCAAGGCGGCATTCTATCTCCTCTCTTATTCTCAATTTTTATTAATCTCATTACTCAACAACTTCAGAGTGCGTATCACCTATACGCCGACGATCTGCAAGTGTATACACAGTCAAGGGTGGAAGATATAACACAAGCTGTTAACATGGTCAACAGAGACTTGGAGATCATAAACTCGTGGTCGACGAACTTCGGATTGACGGTTAACCCAACCAAGTGTCAGGCGATCATAGTGGGCAGCAAACGCATTATAAGCAGACTCGATACTGCCTCAATCTCACCAATCATCTTTAACGGATCAGTCGTACCGTTCAGCCCCGTGGTCAAAGATCTGGGCTTACTCATCGACTCTACCCTTGATTGGCGAGCTCAAGTTACTCATGTCAGCCAGAAAGTAACGAGAAATCTGCGAACATTATATCGTCTGAAGAACTTTCTGCCTTATAATACCAAAATTACTCTCATGCAGTCCTTAATAATCCCAATAATCGACTATGGTGATGTGTGTTATTACGACCTGAATGCAGACCTTCTTAACAAACTAGACCGACTTCTCAATAGCTGCATTCGATACATTTTTAATCTTCGAAAGTATGATCATGTGTCTGCTTTACGTTCCCTATTAAAATGGTTACCTATTCGCCAGCGCCGCAATCTGCGAGCACTAACTGCCCTATTCTCATTTCTCAACTCACCGTTTTCACCTACATATATGACTCCGTACCTCCGTTATCTATCCTCTAATCACGACAGAAACCTTCGCTCAGAAAATTATCTGCTTCTCTTATGTCCCTCTCACAACTCTGATTTCGTGAACTCTTCGTTCTTTGTTCAGGCAGTACTACTCTGGAATGCGCTCCCGCTCGAAGTCAGGATGTCCACAAACCGTTTTACATTCAAAAAGAATGTACATAATCTCCTTCTTAACGAGATTGAAGAATCGTCTTATCGATAGTTGGCTCAGCTTACAGTCAAGTTGTCATAGTGTACGAATATAATCTAAATGTGTGTATGTGTATATTTATGTATGTATGTGTATATTTATATGTGTATTTATAACGTATGTATTGTATGTGTTCATGTATGTATGTCAACTCATGTATTATATATCTTAATTGTCAATATAACCGCTGTGCACCTCCCTTACAATATTTCTATACCACCTTAAGGTTGACTGGAAGAGAATGCCTTGGGCATTAAGTCCGCCGCTGTACAAAGTGCATAAAGTGTAAATAAATAATAAAAATAAATAAATAAATAAATGTTCCACCCGTCAGGGAATCGGAGGTAGGGGCGGTTGTTCTACGGATTCGCTCTAAGAACACCGCTCCCGGGTCGGGCGTTATACCTGCCCGAGTGCTGGCCCGAGCCCTCGAACACATGTCGGACCGCCTCAGGGAAGTCGTGGACTCTAGTCTGGCGTCCGGACGCTTCCCTGAGTGCTGGAAAAGCGGGAAGCTGGTCCTTTTAAGGAAGCCGGGACAGCCTGCCGATTCGGTAGCGGCCTATAGGCCCATCGTGTTGCTGGACGAGGCGGGTATACTTTTTGAGAGGATACTCTCTGCTCGTATCGTCTGGCACCTCTGCGAGGTGGGCCCCGATCTGTCGGACGCCCAATTTGGTTTTCGAACGGGGCGTTCGACAGTCGATGCTGTGTTGCGCCTGAGGGCCGTTGCCGAAGAGGCGGTGAGCTGTGGCGGCGTGTTGTTGGCGGTGTCGTTGGACATCGCCAACGCATTTAATAGTCTGCCATTTAGCTGCATCAGGGAAGCACTCCACTACCACGGGGTGCCAGAGTACCTGAGGCGGCTTGTGGCAGACTATCTTGAGGAGCGTACCGTCATGTACGAGGACCGAGATGGTATTCTGAGGCAGCGGCCCATGTCGTGCGGTGTTCCACAGGGGTCTGTCCTCGGACCACTTCTGTGGAACATGGGATACGACTGGGCCCTTCGAGGTCATCTTCCTCCCGGGCTGGGTGTAATTTGTTACGCTGATGATACGTTAGTTACGGCCCGGGGAGCGAACTTTCAAGAGGCGGCGCGCCTGGCTACCACGGGAGTCTCTTTGGTGGTCGGGCGTATTGAGGCGCTGGGTTTACGGGTGGCCCTAAATAAAACGGAGGCCCTTTTATTCCATGGGCCGCGTCGTGGTCCGCCACCCGGCGTCTCTATCGTAGTCAATTCGGTCCTCGTACCGGTTCAGGCCCAGATGAAGTATCTGGGCCTGATCCTCGACGGCAGGTGGCTCTTCGACGAGTACTTCCGACAGCTTTCTCCAAAGCTGGTTGGCGCTGCTTCTGCCCTTGGGCGACTTTTGCCGAATTTGAGTGGAGCTAGCGTCGCGACAAGACGGCTATGCACGGGGGTTGTCCGGTCAATGGCACTGTATGGTGCACCGGTGTGGGCGACGGCTCTGACCGCCCAGAATAGGGCTCGCCTCTGGCGCCCTCAGAGGATATTGGCGGTTAGAGCCATACGCGGTTACCGCACCGTATCGACGGAGGCGGCGTGCGTCTTAGCCGGTACTCCCCCGTGGGATTTGGAGGCGGAAGTGCTCGCCGAAGTTTATCGGCGAACGGCAGACTTCCGGGTGGGTAGCGGCATTCGGCCCCCACCTGAAGAGATACGTGAGTGACGAGAGGCCGCGCCTAAAACTTCGCCTAAGACTTCGCCTAAAAGGAGAGTTTATCCGCAGATGGTGTCCGCGGTAGCGGGCAGGCGCTAGGAGGGATCTGGATGTCGTAATAACAGCTGTTCCCGTATCCCTCCTATGTCAGGCGCAGAGTGGCACACCGTGTGGTTTTAGTCGGTCCGATTCCGACACACCACCCCGCCGTAAACCCCGGTGGGGTGACGGCCCGAGGGGGTTTCCACACGTCAAAAAAAAAAAAAAAAAAAAAAAACATCTTACATCAGCAATAACACGTCTATACTTATATGTCTACAAATTTATATAACAAAATCACTACTATAATAATTTCTATAAAAATTCAAATTTCCCATAACTTTCTCCAAAAACACAGCTTCTAAGTGATGTGCCAAACGGACAATCACTCCGAAATAAATTTAATAAACACTTGTAACATGGTTAGCTTATAAAGAAAGCTACTGATGATGTCCAAGCTTCCAAAACACAAACAAAATGATACAGGTAGCCGGCGTTTTACCGCCTCTGATACAAGAATAAACAACGTAAAAATCGGAATATTTATGTCAAGATCGTATTAGGTTCTTAGACGTCAGTATATTTTTGAATAAAGTCGAGTGCTCTCAGAGTTTTCATAATAAAATTTTCCCTATTACGCATTGTTTCAAGTTCTCTTGTTTTGAGAGGATTTCTTGTAAACCTACTTTTGTTTTAATTACCACCAATAGCCTCAAAAGATAAGAAATATAATATTTTATCTCCTTTTTTTAAAATGAAAGGTTCTTTAACAAAATTTGAGATGAAACTGTGAAAGTTAAAACAACAAGTGGATGATCCTTATGAATACTTTCATAAGTAGTTTTAAATTTAAGGTTTCTTTTGGCCAATCTTTTTAACTTTTCTTTGGATGATGGCGTCTATAAAATCCTCGGCTGTCTAGAAAGTTATGAGAATGAAAAATAAAATAATAGAATCATAGTAGTGGCTAAGCATTTTAGTGTCCTCACTATCTATACTCGTAAAGCTGAAGTGTTTGCTTATTGCGTTGAACGCATTCATATTGGTATTACTGGTCTGATTTGAAAAAAATATTTCGGACATTTGATACACAATGTTATCCAGTTTCACACAAAGTAAAGCTTTTACCATGATAATTAGACCAACTGGTAGAATATTTATATACACTTTTTTTTTGTAAATACATACATATTATACATAGATAACACCCAAACTTCGAAACAAATATTTGTAGATCATTCAAACATTTGATCCGACCCGAAAATGGAATCCTAGACCTCTAGCACAGCAGCTGCACTTATTATCGCTGCGGAACAGAGGCAGTCAGTATTTCCGTGTTAGGTAGTTCAGTTAACTAGAAAAGTTATAATCTAAATACCATCACGCTATGACCAAAACAATTATTTCTTTTAATTAAAGTTTGACAAAAATAATGTATGTAGATTGTTTTCCTCCAAAATTCCAGTGTATATAACTAGTAATTCATGTAGATACTTGATTGTACATAATTACATTAACGATTGCTTGACCGACATTATTCTAGTTTATACTAAATAACAAACCAGAAAAATCTCATAAATGGCTAGAATATAATTTATCACGAAGGTTCAAAAGATTTTTTCTATTCCAAGAAAATACATGACAGTTTTTACCGACGTCTCATTTGAATGTCCTAATGGCTTTAAGCGTCTAGAAACGCTTATTACACTCTCTCGAAGATGAAATAAGAAAAAATATTACTAATGAAACTTCACTCATAATATCATTGTAATGTATCTATAACACACATTGTGTGTGTTTACACGTTCTAAACAATATATAATATCAATCCTAATACTGTCTCACCCAAGACATGATCGCCTACATCATCGCGAGAGTTAAACAAACATACAACCGCGATAATATTACAATTTCTGATATCAACACCACCAATCTCTATCTCTATAAAGTCAATCGTCAGTAAAAGATTATGACGTACAATAGCAATCGACATTCCTCACAGTATCTCCTCGCAATCATAGACATTATCTCCTATATTTTTCCATCACATTGCAATAACATAAAGACGCTCACCCACTATTCATGTCCCCCTGTCGACGTCGGAGAACTCCCGCTATGAAAACAATCAGAGCGAGCGAGTGTGATTTACACTCTAGTGATACATTAAGTTTACGCAGCGGGGTTGCGTAATCACTTCAAATTGAATAGTTTTTAATTTTATTATAATATTTTGAACTAAAGACTTATTTCAAGATACGATGCATTACAGTGTATTTGAAAGTATTTTAACTAATATTGTAAATGCAAGTATTTTTTTTGTTTGTTTGTTACGCTTCCACAACTAAACTACCTAATCAATTTTTTTTTTTAAATCTACCGTGATAAATAACATATCCACGGCTAGAGACCCGGTAAAAGTTAATGTAATAACATAATTTATTATTCGCTGTTACGTACTATGGAATAAATCTACGAGTACATTGTATTTTAGAAGATACCTTTACGGCTCTTCTTTTCACAGAAATTATTATTCTGTTGTTTATGTAAGTGCTCTTATATTCTTCTTCATGTTATGACTTGTTAATTCTTAAATACCTTTGATCATGAGAAACATTGAAAGATAACATACTGACACAAGATAGATCTTGTACCTGTCTATCCCCGTTTATTATTATTTGCGTGCACACATCTCTGAACATTGTTTTTACACAATTTTCCCGAATAATTAAAGTGCGTTGTAGAAAACATTCAGAACTTGTTTTATTATAATGTTTTAGTAACAAAGCTATTCCGTTTTAAATAATTTATAATTTACTTTGAAATACAACACGCATTCTAAGTCCATCCGTCCAACAAAATATAATGTCATGTAAGTGAAATGAAAATTGCCAGCCGTAACAAAACAACCTGAAACACTATATCACGTCGTCATTTACATTTTCTCATGGGAGAGCCACGTAATCTACGGAATTTTATTTCAATTATGAAACTATTTATGATAAGTACCAGGAACCGACGAGCATGCATGCACCGCTTAATGAATGTGGACGAAGTAAGAGTTGTGTCAGGACCGTAGTAAGTGGAGGTCAATTGTTCCTGCCTATCCCTCGGAGAAATAGGCATGACTTTATGTATTTATGTATGTATTAAACTATCTAATAACTAAAGCTTATTCAAAAGAGCAGTCCATAATAAATACTCGATAAATTGTTCAGTCAAAGCAGCGTTTGACGATATAAGGTTATTTTACAATAAATTCAATTCGAATAATTCAGTTAACTTTCTTTTAATCGAATATATGACTCACGAAGTTCAATTACGGGTCCCTCGAAAAACATAACCGTCCATCCATCAAGACAAAATAACTGTCCCAATTAGTGAAAAAGTTTATTTAAGCTATATGGCAACCCCGTAAGTCCTCTTAAAATACATTACTATAATCTGTTAATATCTTTAGATTATTAATATCTTTATGCTGTTAGATTCGTTTATCTCATTCATTCAGTGTTAGAGATGAAAACATTATTTCATACGTAAAACATCGCCAGAAGTTTCCCTTCCTAATTTAATTACAAATAGTTTTGACCTTCGCAGAACTTGTACAATATATTTAACGTAATCGAGTTACAAACGAACGCTGTTAGCTAAACGTAATTGTTATTTATTTATCGTCAAACCTAATTTTAGCGAAAAACTACCTTCTGGAAGTACTTCTCGGAAAAATTAGTTGACAAACTTATTGTATGTAGAAATTTAATCACGAAAATGAACACAAAGCTATGAGCTCCGTTTTGTACTGCTTTGTATTCTGTCGTTTTCAATTCTGTAAAAGTTTCGGCTTGTTTATTAGATGAACATCGTTGGAAATTTTAATGAGAAAACCCTTTGTGATTTTCAAGATCAAAAGCTTAACCTATATTTTGGGTATAAAAAAGTTATTTTCTCAAATATAGAACTCAAAGTTTTTAACTGTTTTTAGACTTTCTCGATTTTTACTCGTACACATAGTTTTAGTGTACAGCCGGATTTATTTCGACAAATTAATTTTAAAAGGTTACGATATTTTCTATTTTCCGACGTTTCGAACGGGTTACTCCGGTCGTGAACACGGGTACACTGACGTGAGCTTAGTTACGTCTTCGTGATGTGCAAGGTGTGACTACCCTCACTTGGTTGCTTTGATTGTTTGTACTGTTGGTATTTTATACTTTTTGACAACAACCACTTCACGAACTATTCTACGAAAACTATTTAGTTACAATCTATGGAGAGGTTTTCAAAGTTTTTTATTAATAATTAATAAATTGATTTACACACGAAAATAATTATATTCATTTACATTAGCTCCTCTTTTTTAATGGCAAAACAGTAGACGGGTCACTTGATGTTTAATGGTGCCATTATCCATAGAAACCTTCAAAATAAGAGTCACAAGTAAGCCACGCTCATTGAGTGCTCTTCCCAGAATTAGAAGAAGCGATAGAAGTGGGCCTTCACTAATCTAACTTACTTATTGAAAAGCGGTGAACGAACTGTTTTGGTGAATTAAACCTGCCTATTAGAGCTGCAGTATGGCTCTCCCAACACTAATCTGTAAGAGGAAATTCAATACCAACGTTTTTCTTTGTTTCCCCTGATTTACCAAAGAAGATATCGATTGAAAGTACTAAATGCTCGAAGATAAACCCTAACACTTTTAAAAGTTGACACTGATACTCTTAGATTTATGCGATACTAGGGGTGGGTTTCACCCCTGTGTGACGCGATTCACCCCCTAACGATGTTAAGGATATCGCCGGTTACAGACTATTGATACGAATGAAGATTCTGAATGTTACAAAGTTAGTTTTTATTAACGTTTTATTTTCGGGAAAAGGGCAGGCTCTTGATATGAAACACTTTTTGTGATGAAATACTTTGTAATTTACAAATGTATGTTCCCATATAAATTAATTTTATTATTTCTAAAATACATGTTTTTGATAAATATACCGTACGGTGTAAAAATCCTTTATTATACATGAAACAGTGTAAATTAAGTGAAAAATACTGTACTTGTGTAATAAGTCATATTATCATGTCATAGGTAATTTAGTAATTCATTTCGATTATCATATATTTTTAAAGTTTTAGAAAAAAAATACTGGTAGTAACTAAAATTAATTATTTTAGAACATTTTGATAACTCACCAGTTTCGGTTTGAATCAAGAGACAATTTAATTCGATATAACTGAATATCGCATTTTAGCCAATCTTGCCTAACTTACGAAAAAAAGTTGTGACGGGAACTATAATGTACAAAATATAACGTAAAAATAAAAATTCAAAAATACAAATATTAAATATTTTTTATATAATATTTTCTGGCCATTCACTCATGTTATTCAACTTTAAACATCAAACACTGATTTTGACAAAAAGATGAAAAAAAGTAATTTCATTTCTATTTGAAGAAACGAACTAAGTTGGGGCCGAAACGTACACATATTCAATTAAACAGAAACGAACTTCCCAAAATGTGTTATTAAAACGCTGAACACGGTCTGATGTACCCTGAGGCAGTGTGCGGTGGTGTACTACCCTCCTACACGGCCCTAATTAACTTGGTTTAAAGCTTTCTGCTAATTACTTCTGTTTGTATACAAAAAATGATATTGAGACTTAAGATTACGGCATTTTTACCTAGGTTTTTGAAGAATGAGATTTTTAAGAGATAAAAATAACATAATGATTATTTTTTTGCGTCTGTTTTTATTTAAGTTTGTTTTCTAAAATAAGAAGCTCTACATAGATGTCAATTTTTGTTGCCCAATAGCAGCTAAACACATATTTAAAGAGTTCTAATTATAAATATATAATATAACAGTTTTTTACTCTGATGTATATATACATCAGCGTAACCATAAAATGGGTAAGTCAGTAAGTACTTTTTATTATGTACCATAACTAGGAAACGTACAATGTAGAATACGATTTTTTATAAATATATAAATATATAGACTACATAAATATTACATACATAACATAATTACACATACATTCGAATACATGTTAATGCATTTGCATATAATTATAAATGCATACCTAAACGTACATACACATACTCATACAGCTACTATACATACAGCATACACATACTTCCAGATGGTAGGAATAATACTATTATTCCTACCATCTGGCAGAAAAAGCTTTATCAGTGATGGTGTTATTGAAAATTAAAAATAGTGAAGGAGATGAAACGTCATCCAGTTTTACGATTTACATATAACGGAACAAGTCTAATAAAAAAAAATAAAAAGAAAAAGATACCGACTGCATAAAAAATAACTATTAATAACTAACAAAATTAAATAAATCATGAAAAGAAAAAACGAGTTTAATCCAGAAGTGACTCGTTTTGGAGAAAATGATTTTAGTCTAGACTATTTGATGGATTGTGACTATTGCAGTCAATATGTTTTGTATTAGAATTTATTATTTATTTTATTTTATATGACGGGTTTTTTATTTTTAAATTTAAGTTAACTTTTAACATTAATATTCCGTTCTTGTTATAAATAATTCCACTATATTACTTGATTTCTTTTTTATCTTTGTATGGATGTTTTTCTATTTTAATCTAATATATGTATTAACTTACTCTATTTTATTTTTTTATGTGTACATTTATCACTTTATAGTCATAAACTTATCTAGTCATCCACGCGTATCTTGTATAGATATATAAATAACATATTAAATATGGTCATGATATATCGTTTTAAAATTTTCATGATGAGAGCTTTAATTTGATACTCATATTGCAGTATGGTACATTTTTACTTTTAGCGACTTACAAGGAAGGTTTTTTTTTGCGTCACTAATCTACAAACACTTGAAATATCAAGACAAATCTAGCAATATATTTATCATACTCGTATAAATCCATGAAGTGGCTTGGAAAGAATATGAAATGCATACATACATTTTTTTTTTTTTTATACCACGACGGTGGCAAACAAGCTTACGGCCCGCCTGATGGTAAGCGGCTTTTTTTTTTTTTTTTTAACGTGTGGAAACCCCCTCGGGCCGTCACCCCACCGGGGTTTACGGCGGGGTGGTGTGTTGAAATCGGACCGACTAAAACCACACGGTGTGCCACTCTGTGCCTGAGATAGGAGGGATCCGGGAACCGCTGCTATTACGACATCCAGATCCCTCCTAGCGCCTGCCCGCTACCTCGGGCACCATCTGCGGATAAACTCTCTATTTTAGGCGACGTACGGCACACACGGACGTCGCCTCCTCGCGGTTGACCATTGTAGCGGATGGAGGGGAAAACCCGTCCCGTCCACCCGCGGCCACACTCAAGGCGGCATGAGGCGCTGGTATGCGCGCCTCCGCCGCCCGGCTCGCCGGCGGCGAATTGGGTCCGAGTGGATATTGTCCTCCCGGGCCTTCTCCGCCGCCTCCTTCCGCGAAATTACGTCTTCGCAGAAGGTTGCGACCGCGGTAAAACAACTGTCGCTACCGACCATGGAGCGTATTACGGCCGGTAGCGAGAGATCTCCTCCAATAACTGATGGTAAGCGGCTACCGCAGCCTATGGACGCCTGCGACACCAGGGGCATCACGTGCGCGTTGCCGACCCTTCAAAAACCTATTAACCCCCTTCTTGAAGAAACCCATGCTGTAGTTCCCAGGGAAAACCGTGGCACTGAGCTCATTCCATAACGGAATTGTTCGCGGGAGAAAATTTCTCTGAAACCGCACTGTGCGCGACCATTTAGGTTCCAATGTATGTGGATGAGCTCCCTGACGATGGCGAGCGGTGCGATGGTGGAATGTGGCTGTGGGCATCATATCAAACAATTCTTCAGAACACAACCCATTGTAGAGACGGTAGAGCACACACAGGGAGGCAAAGTCTCTCCTAAGACTTAGTGGCTCGATACCGTCCGTGAGATCAGGATCGTCGACTATTCTCACAGCACGTCTCTGGACTGAATCGAAAGGCTCAAGCTGGTACTTCGGTGCTCCCGCCCAGAGATGACAGCAATACTCCATGTGAGGCCGAACTTGTGCTTTGTACAGTAGTAGCCTTTGTGCCACTGTGAAATATCGCTTCGCTCTATTCAGAACACCAAGATTTTTTGATGCCAGCCTCACCTTTCCCTCCAAATGAGTCCGAAATTGGACGTCGCTGGAGATATCGACACCGAGGATCCCAATACTCTGTGAGATGGTAAGGGGTGTATTCTGGAATTGTGGTACTACAGTGAACGGGGTTTTTTTAGCAGTAAACGCACAAACTTGTGTCTTAGAGGGGTTAAATTGGACCAGGTTATCCCGACCCCAATCGGAGACTCTGTGTAAAGTGCTCTCGATTTGAGACACAAGTTGTTCGCGACTTTCTACTACAGCGGTACGAGGGATGTTAGCCCGGCCCGTGTAATACGCATCTCCAGTACTGTCATCCGCATAACAATGGATGCTATCTATGGTCAACATATCATTGATATGCAACAAGAATAGTGTTGGAGATAGCACGGAGCCTTGCAGGACACCAGCGTTTATGTCCATGCTTTCGGAGTAGCTACCGTCGACGACGGCTTTTATGCGTCTGCCGGACAAAAAGCTAGCCACCCATTTGCACAAACCCTCGGGCAGGCCGTAGGACGGTAACTTCGATAGAAGGCCCCTGTGCCAGAAAAGTATGATACGTGTGAGAAACACACAGTTCCTTGGTAGTCGAGTACAAAAAATCTTTTTTTAAGTACCAAAGTGAGTCTACTCTACCTGACGGAAAGCATGAATAGAATCCTTGAGTTAAGGTCACCATGCTTATTACAAATGCAGACTATACAGTATAGTGACCCACGTTATGGTTCTTAGTGAGGTGTTTTTTTTCACATCCCGCTTGGGGACGTAAAAGGTAAAGGGGATTTGTGTGAATGTAACATTGTTGTCGCACAGAATATAGAAGGACCGGCCTCAGACTCTAATTATTATTAGAAATTACTATAGTAGTTTTTTTGAACTGAATCAGTACGTAGGGCGTATGACGGTAAGACAATGGTTTCTATAACACAATTTCTAATACAGTTGACATTATTGAATGTGAGTTTATTCATTTGTTTTAGCTGTTTTGATTGCTTTTAAATTATAAACAGGTATGTAATCAAATTATGAACGGCGTAAAACTACCGAATGCTACAAGATTAACCTTTTAATTTACATTCCATCCTGGTGCCACGATTCATATCGAAGTAACCAAAATAGTTAATGATGTGTTAATTACAAATCAATTTTAGTTCCTCTGATTGCACGGATAGCTTAGTGGTTAAAGTGGTCACCAAATCATTTTTTACTGCGCTGAGTTTTGTGTTCAAACCTCACATGCAAAAGTAAATATTGTTGCTATGTGTCTGAGTGTTCTTTGTGTCCGTTGCATGTACGTTTATAAAGCCTCTGCAACACTACTATTTCTAATACGAGAATTATTTTTTAAAAAAGAAAAATAAGGAAAAGAAAGATATGATCTACGTCACAAGGTTTTGTCTAGTTTACATGTTTTAATTAGTATGTACGGATAGTTTCTCAAATACTATCTAGTTTTAATTTCAATGATAACAAGCTCCTACCAACTTACAAACAATAACAGAACTACGTGGTGAAACGAGTATTGTGTCCTTTGACTATGCAGAGAGGACTCTTCCAGCGGGCGGAAGTGATTATGTCTACTGGGTCTCGACACAATAATTGACATTGAAAAGTTAAACATGTACTAATTGGTGCGAGAACTTTGTTTGTGCGATGCAGAATTAGTATACTCCGTAGTTTGGTGCGTCTGGTGGATAGTACTAAAGCATGTTTTTGTGTCATGAAAATGGTCACACTGATATAAACATTAAATAGGTTTATTCAATAGAGCAAGATCCTAAACGATCATGTCTGCACCTAATTGTTAAGTTAGTCCAAGTGTTAACTTCTATTAAAAATTATCAAACAATGTTATTGAAATAAAACAAGCTAAAATTTTTTCAAAACATACGTCATACCGTAACCACATTTTCGTCTTTTTATTACAACACATATTATTTACTTTTGAATATCCTCGTTTCCGAAAAATATAATAAATCATTCTTAATTTTTAATGTACGTCTTACCATGAGCGAAACTGTGCCAGATCGGCGAGAAAGCTCTCGTAATGCCTCTGACGTAATCAGTTGATCTCTACCTTTAGAGAAAAAGTATTATGCTCTAAGTAGCAAGGATCTTCGTTTTTGTAGCTTACATTTATTTCTCGGCGGATAATCGGCAGATTTGATTGCGGCTCGGCAAATATTAAGTACTTTTGTTTTTGTTTTATTCATAGGATAAAACAGTTGAAGGGATTTTCTTTTATCTGTTGTGTTTTTTGTTTTTGTGTTGCGAGCGCTCGTTTACGTTACGAAGGACTCTGCAAAACGCTGAAAGTTTTTACTTGTCATTGTAATCAAGGTAAATAAATAATTGAATAGCCTATAGCTCACTTAGTAAATATGAAAATTGAATGTAATGTTAATGATATACAGAAAGACAGATAAATGTTAATACGCCGCCGAAAAAGAAAAAAAATATCCCATAATGTTTTACAGTATCTTATGTAATCGTTCTAGAATATTTTTAATACTTTATTCTAAAGGTACTCAGACATATTTAAAGTAAAATAATCGACACAGTAATCGATGTTCTCTGTTTATTCTCCGGCTGAGTAGTTAACAGGACAAAGCAGACGGAATTTCGTAAACAATTTCTGTCTGTCAAAATACAGTGATTTGTATGCAACTTGGATAATAGGAAAACCAACGTTATAAGTTATTCTAACACATACAAGTTAACTTCAGTTATTTAAAGCAAGTCCATGTGTTATAAAACTTTGGTCCATCCAGAATTAACTTGATTAGAAAGTTGAGTACGTGTTATTGTAAAATACATTTTATCGACTTAATTATCATATTAAATTGATAAAAAAAATCAATATTGTCATTATCATAGATATACAGATACATACATTGATGGATTATCAAATAGATACAGCTCCATAGTATATGCAGTTTATGAAATTCGTCAATTAACTGATGTAGAAGCAATGTAATGTCATATGGTGTTTTGTTGTGAGGAAATGCTGCTAACGTTCAAAGTAATTCAATGTTCAAAAAAGTTATTCATGCAATTTATGATCTTAGTTACAGACTTGACATCAAGAGAGTCGTGTGAAAAGTTTCATACAAGTATGGCTCTTGAGAAAAACATGAACTGAGAAATCAAACAAAGAAGTGGCTTATTGTTTGAAAAAACGATTGCCATGAAGCAGAAACATCAAAACAAAAAAAAAAAGTTACAGACAGCCACTGAAGGATAAGGAAATTAATATCACGACAGTCGCATCTCAGCACATATATAAAAATTAGTACATGCAAAAAAAAATAATTCATTTAATCATAATCCTTACCGACGTGCACGATATCAACACTAGAAATAAAAACAAATTCGTGTTGTCAACTTCAACATTACAAAACGTAAGCAAATCTTTTCGACGTCAAGATGTGCGATTTTACAATAAAATTCCAAGCAAATTTCAAGAATTAAATATTAACATATTTAAGCCTTAATAAAACAAAAACTATGTAAAAGGCTTAGTACACGGCTGTAGATTATTTAGATGACAAATTTACTTGGAATTGATGCTGCTCACTCCCGCATACGTTTCTATCGTTGTTGTTATGTTGGAAAAATAATTTGCAGTTAATTTAACATTGTATTTCATTTGTTTTTCAATTCATTCATTTTTTTCTTCTCTATTGGAATTCTATAAGTTTTATGTATATGTAATGTAAGTGTAGTTTAGGCTTGCAATGCTAGTGTATATTTAGTAGCTTATTGGTCCTACTGGCGATAATGTCGTTCGTTGAATTGTTGATCTTGACTTATATAGGTTTGGCATAACGATGAATGGGCTCATATGTCATCTGTATGGACAGGCCGGCTCATAACAATGGTCCTTTCTTCGAAAAGCCAATACAAATTCTATACTGTACTCGCATAATTTAATTAATATTGTTTACGCACTTGAAAAGAAGATACTTCTGTGGTTTATTTTGGTGTTTCTTTCAAGAGAAAGTCTTAGAAAAGAGTGACTTCTAGCTGTATAGTACGACTTGTAAAAATATCGGTAAAAATTTACTAACGAAAAAATTATTTTATTTCATTATGGTTCTGAAGAACCTTTGATAGTCCGCTGATAGACATAAACATTCCTTACACTTTGAGCTATTTACAATACTGACGAGATGGATTCGTTTCTCTTTTTTGAGTTGTTGTCATTAAAATCAAATGTTAAACGCAGAATGATGCATGTTATCTTGAACAGCTATAGTATTTAGTAGAAGGATAAGACCCATGTATCTTACCGCCGCGTTGAGCGTTTCTTGGCTGCGCTCCAAGCACGTCCTCAAACTCTTTTTAGCTTTCAATTGTTCTCTGTACTGTTAATACTGTTGTATTTTTTATTACTTTATTCACCCTAGACACTGTTTCTTGAATATTTTATTGTATTGCAACTCAGTCTTATAAAAGTTTATGGTGTGTAAAGAATGGTAGTTACGATTTGAGAGTTCCTTTTGACATGTTTTATTGCATAACTTGGAACTGAGAACTAACTACCACATTATGTAATGAAATTTTAAAAACTAACCTTCAACTTGATATGTGTGTATTTCGGATAACATATACAGTCCAAATACAGTTTCAGTATATTAACTAAAATCTTTACTAAATGTTTTAAAGAGAAAACTGTGAAACTTTTATAAAATGTCACGATTCTGCCACCCAGTACCAGGTCGTTAGCAAGCCCCAAGAGCTTAGTATCGTAATCTCTCCACGACATCATAATTGCACAAATTGCACCGACCCCAACCGATACTCTTATACAATAAACGACGCCATAGTTATTGAACCCGGGGAACTGAATGTATAATAATTGAACATTTAAATGTACAATTTTAAAACATCTTTCAATTCAATTCAGTTTCTGAGTCGTAATAGATATTGCATTTGCTATGACGATTTCTGTGACCCTCTATATTATAATCTTAGATGAAGCTACTTCACTAATCCGCTGTCTTAAGTTAGAATAGAAATTTAGTAGTTTGGCTATACTTCCCTACAACTAAATACCACTTTCTCAGAGTAATATATTTTAGAGTACTATAAACAATAAGAACACGATACCAATACTTTTTTCCTCATTTTACAGTTTGTAAAGTAGAGCAAAGCACCAAATGTACAGTCCTACCGTCACTAGACTGAACGTTGATTAAAAAAAACCTCGGTTAATTTTGGCTACTCATGTCGGTACATCTTGTTCACAGCTGCGCTTATATTAGTCAACCAGCTGAATATACTGCTTTATATTTCCTACTACTACATTATTTTCCTACTACTATATTTCCTACTACTACTACTATATTTCCTATTAAACGTAGCATACTTGTTTACATAATACGAACAGATGAATTTATAGGTGTTAAAAGTACAAGTATAATATCAAGATCAACGGGGACAGATTTTCTACCCAATTTAACAATCGGCCTACAATATAACACATGTATGTTTGCAAAAATGTTTCGGTAAACTGCTTATGATTAATCACTAGTATCTTACCGACAACCATATTTACAATATACAGTAATAAAACGAAAAGATATAGTAAGTATTTAGTAAATCCAACTACAGAACGTCCGGATCTAATTATACTCGCTCGACGCCATAACGAAACGATGTAATAATAAAATCGAGTTAGTCCACCACTCAGCTAAATGCAAGAACAAATTATACAACCCTAGAGTTTTCACTATTTACGCCGTAGCAGCATTATACTCTTCTAAATGTAACTTCACAATATATTATTAACTTTTGCAATCGCTTTTTGAACCATTCATATCTGGTTAGTGAATCAGCGTGATGCTTTTATCGATAGCTGGTGAAACCTCTTTAAACAGGACAAAAGAAATAAATAAATTTGAAGAAAGAAAACAGATAAGGTAAGGTGTACTACGAGACTTGAATAGGAAAGGAAACCGAAGCTGCTATGAGTTGGAGACGCCGAGGTCTTTTAACTGTCTGTTGTACGATAAATTTCAGTTCAATCGTAGTCATGGTAATTCCAGAATATTCCATTTATAATGTAATAAATAATTATTGTGTTCTCGATGGATTTATTCTGAATTAAAAAACACGGTTTATCTTTCAATTTTCTACATATTCTGTTACATCAAAATGAATAATTGTGTACTCATTTGACAAAAATGGAAGGTTTTAACAAAGAGACAGATCTCCTTGATGGTTTTTATATACACAGTGATTTTATTTTGTCATTACTGTCCACATTACATTCCCTTTTAACCTTAAATTATTTAAATTCGTTCAGGTTTCGTGTAAAAATTATAATAAATTTAAAGAATTGTGTTCATCACGAACATGATTAATTTCTCTATGTCTGGATCTAATTTGTTCTCAATGTGTACCTACTTATATTTCTACGCATTTTTATTTACATAAAAAAATATGTATTTCGTCAGTCTATTTACCATGGTACAGGCTCTGCCTACCTTCAGATAGTCGTGTGTGAGATATCTTAATGTAATATTATTTTTTTTTACTAAAATCTCGAACACAATTCATCTTGCTATCGTTATACTAATCGCGCGCAGTATATACGAGTAGGTGATTTCCTTTGTTACTAGACATCGCATCTTGTTGTTAATCATCAAGTCATGCATTGTTACGACATCTAATGAATTAAATTAATTACTCTCCTGTCAAAATCATCATTCGAGATGGTTCGTGACTTAATAATAATTTCACAGATAAATTTAAACAGAGATTGCCTTCTCTGAAACAGCAGCTACAGGAACATTTCAACTGATTTAAAATATGAAAAGGTACTCAAATAGGTTGCTTACATTTTCTTTTGTTATCTTAGAACTTATTTATGTGCTGATTGGTGAATAATTATATTTAAATTTAAAAGGGTATATTTACCGTTTGAACCGTTGCAAATGGTGAATACTGGTAGCTTGAATGAGTAATTGCCGAAAAGCAAACGGTGTCAACACACTTGTGTCTGTTGATGGTAGTTGTTGACTTCTAATTACAATACCTGTATCATCGGGTGACTCTCTCGCTCTTTGGCCTCTTATTAACTAAAAAAACTCCTAAAATGTTATTTCTTTGTAACATACGTCATTAGTCGATAATGAAACGGAAGATTAAACCTTATAACTAAACATGGCAATAAAATGGCTCCGCAACAAAAGTTCTGTTAAGAGTTTTCCCTTTGTCCTGGAGTAGGGCACACCGCACAATGCGTTCAATCGATAGCGTTGGTACTTCAACTCGATACGGCCCACTTACAATATAACTATTAATGTTTTCTGTTTACGTTGTCGTACGGGACTATTTATAGCTCTAGTTAGTTTTGCCATAATACAACGTTTTAGAATATTGGCAAACAAATTGTTTTTCTTATGGAAAATCACACAAGTATTTACACATATTATAAACATCAAACCGTCGATCAACAATGATTTGAAACATGTTTTATATTTGCCTATGAATGGCAGTCCTTACACACTCTTTTATATCTAAATACATACATACTAGAGATAAATTATATCCCCACGTAACCAAATCACCGTATTTATCGAATCGAACTCTCTGGCTTACTAGTCAGGCCCATTAACCACTAGACCAAAAATCCAGTCATGTCAATTAAAATATACAAGATATATTACCTTGCTGAATATTTAAATCGACACGAATGTCTACATGTCACAGTCCCCAATTTGCGTATATCGTCCAATTGGATTACCACAGTGTCAGGTAAAAAGGGTTTTTCACCTATAACAAGGTATGGGATACGAACCGCAATCATTCGCACTCATTTCAAAAGTGGAAAATGTCGGGAACCAAGATTATGTAAATTTTTGGTTCGCTTCGCTATTGTAGACCCTAATCTTAGTCCCCTGGGAGCGCGGGGTTGCAACCCTCTCTGCATGAAGGGGAACCGTTCAATAGAAATTCTATAAATCAATCGGTTTTTATGGAATTTTGTTTTGTTTGTGGGGCAGTTATTTTACTTGCAAGATTTTTTTATATGTCACTCGTTATTATACTAAAAAACTTGTAGAATTCTTTTAGTATTTGATTTTCTAAATACTCCTCAGGCAAATTTACTCATAAATATATTGGAAAGATATTTAATTTTTAAAATAACCAGTAAATTACAATTCTAGTGTTAACGAGTGTGAATTCAATATATCTATCTTCATTATTCAAAGAAATTACTACACATATTACTAGTGTGTAGTAATACAAGTGCAAGTGACAAATATAAGAACAATTTTTGTTATTGTATTTTAGACAATGTCTTTCTTTACATTCTTTCATGACACTTTTACTTTATCGTTGGTGTGAAGAAATATACATATTGGAGTGTTTTTGCTTCGTGTAATTTTATGTAATAACTCGAAAAGCTCCTAAGTATTTTGAGTTTAAGCTTATGTCACATTCTGTCATTTCACATGTCATACTTTCACAGCATTATGTCCTATGGTTTATTGCTTTGGGGCAGTGCCTCTGATACTGATTCAATCTTTGTGCTCCAGAAACGAGCTATTAGAGCTATCTATAAGATGGGCCCTCGTGAGTCACTAAGAAACACATTCAAAGAAATTAACATTCTCACACTACACTCACAATACATTTACGAGAATCTTTTGTATGTTCATAAAAATCTATCTAAATTTAAGAAAAATAGTGATCTCCATCAATTTAATTTAAGAAATAAAAATAAACTTGCCTTGCACGCTACTAGGCTCCATAAAATATCAAATTCGTTTGTGGGTCAATGTATACAATTTTATAACAAATTACCAAACAACATAGTATTATTATCTATTAGTAAATTTAAGAAATTTATTAAACTGAGGTTGTCCAAAAAGGCTTATTACTCAGTTTCAGACTATGTCACAGATTTAGATGTTTGGAAATGAATTGCTCTTTTTTTAAGACCTATGATTGTTAATATAACTGCTGTTTTAATATTAAAAAGATTTAGAGTTAAAAGAGTGGTGGTGAGTTTCTTTCCTGGGTTCTTTTCTCACCACTCTACCATGAACAATCTGTGAACCCAGCTAGCTGTAATTTTAATCGACAAATTGTTCATCTTTTGTTGTTTTTTTTTTATGACGTTCATAAGTGTCTTTTTGTGACCTAAATGAATAAACGAATTTGACTTTGACTTTGACTTTGACTTTGTTCCCATTTTTAGTGAGATATTTATTCGTAAGACTGCAACCTCCGTGAGTCAATAAAGCTATATTTGTCCTGCCGTCTGTTTCTAGGTGTGTCTTACAGCGAATACAATTAAAATGAATTTAGTTTAGAATATGAACTATACTTTCTTTTACTGGAATCTGGTCGTACGTTGTAAAGTATCACAATTAATACAGAGTTTCTGTCGCACTCTCAAATTTCTAATGATATTCGTAGTAAATGTTGATTTGTTGTTTGCGGTTAGTTTTCATTTAGTTTGCAGTTTGTTCACGAGTTATGCGATTGAAGGAAAACAGTCTATCTTACTGCAATTTGCGATGTGGAATTCAATTCTGGACTTACGTGCACATTAATTTAAATTATAATTATAATATTCGTTGCTGTGATTAAATAATAAAATAAAACAGATAACCACTATTAATCAAGTTCAAAAAGTATTTGATTTGACCAATAAGTGCTGGGGCTTTTAATGTGAGAGTTAACTTTAACTTCGGCACAAATAGGTTGACTCGACCGGAGGAATCCTACGACCTTACATAAAAATAGTAAGTATAAAGCGATTGTTTCGTTACTTTTCATCAAGTAAGTTGACCGGAACCCAAAATTCCATTAATTCAGGGAGAGGCGAGGGGGAAATTCAAAGAGTGGCAACACATCAGTGACCTTTTCTTCTTTAGAAAAGATAACACCCGCTTTAGGAATACATCCTATGTCGTGGGGGGTTTTCAAACAGATACAAAGAACACCCAGACTGAGAGCAACAATTTATGCATCGATTAAAGTGTTGCCCCGTGTGAGTTTTGAAACCGCAACACTCAGCGCAGTACTAAGCGGCGTGGCGACCGTTTAAATCACTACACCATCCGTGCAGTCAACTTTTAAGATGAAGTTGTCAATGAGTGGTGGTAATCAGATACCATGGGGTGATCCAGTCCGTTCGTTTAATCCCCTACACCATATCAGATGGTATTAACCTTAGCAGATTTATTTTGTTCAGAGTATAATTTCTGTTGCTAATTACTTAGTCTGGCCATAAATACTGTTACACTTAATTATAAAAAAATATTACATTTGAATTTCGAATCTGTCATTTTTATACGATTGTTCATTGTGTTTTCTCATTTTGGCGCCAATACATTGTAAAATATTTTGCGATATTAAAATGGTGTGGGGTGATAAAGAGAACCGAATCGCTGTGATAGCATTACACAAAGTAGGTATGGAGCCAAATGCAATTTTTAAAACTCTCCATACACTTGGTATTAGTAAAATGTTTGTGTACCGGGCTATTAATAGGTACAATGAGACCTCCTCTGTTTGTGACAGAAAAAGATCTGGCCGTCCACGTAGTGTTCGTACGAAAAAGGTGGTCAAAGCAGTAAGGGAAAGAATTCGAAGAAATCCTGTCCGAAAGCAAAAGATTTTATCTCGGGAAATGAAGATAGCACCTAGAACCATGTCGCGTATTTTAAAAGATGACTTAGGACTTGCAGCCTATAAGAGACGCACTGGCCATTTCTTAACTGATAATTTAAAGAAGAATAGGGTGGTAAAATCGAAACAACTACTGAAGCGGTACGCAAAGGGAGGTCACAGAAAAATTTTGTTTACGGATGAGAAAATTTTTACAATTGAGCAACATTTTAACAAACAAAATGACCGTATTTATGCTCAAAGCTCTAAGGAAGCTTCCCAATTAGTCGACAGAGTGCAACGTGGACATTATCCGACTTCAGTGATGGTTTGGTGGGGTGTTAGCTATGAAGGAGTGACTGAGCCATATTTTTGTGAAAAAGGTATCAAAACATCGGCACAAGTGTATCAAGATACCATTCTTGAGAAGGTAGTTAAGCCCCTTAACATCACCATGTTCAATAACCAAGTATGGTCCTTCCAGCAAGACTCGGCGCCGGGTCATAAAGCTCGGTCCACGCAGTCTTGGTTGGAATCGAACGTTTCGGACTTCATCAGAGCTGAAGACTGGCCGTCGTCTAGTCCCGATCTTAATCCGCTGGATTATGATTTGTGGTCAGTTTTAGAGAGTACAGCTTGCTCTAAACGCCATGATAATTTGGAGTCCCTAAAACAATCTATACGATTGGCAGTGAAGAATTTTCCCATGGAAAGAGTGCGTGCTTCTATTGATAACTGGCCTCATCGTTTAAAGGACTGTATTGCAGCCAATGGAGACCACTTCGAATAAGCTTTTTATATTTTTAATTGTTTTATATTTATGTATTAAACTGACACACTGTAAAAGTAATAAATGTTATTTGCAGTTAACAATTTTCTTTTTTCTTTATTACAATATTTATGGCAAGACTAGGTACTTAGATGTCAGATAATATAATCATTTGGGACTACTGATGGTCACACGTTGTCCTGGGCAGAAATGATTTGTGTTTAAGAACCCAAATCTTGAACTTGGTTACAAGTTAATATCACAGTTCAGTCCTTATAAGTGAAGCAACAACTGTAAATGTAACAAAAGCGAACACTTAACAAGCAGTATAATCATATGACTTTCTTTTTGTTGTACTCGTTAGTGATCCTTTGTGTTGTTGAGTCAGATATAAAAGAAATGTAAGAGACAAAAGAATAAATGCTTGTTCTGTACACATATTTTTTTAAAATGATTGCCGGGATTATTTAAAGTTAACCTGATTTTCAATACCCGACGCAAAAGGAAAGGTGTTGCAAGTTTGATCACTATATCTTTTTGTATGTGGCATCAAAGCACCTAAACAGATAGACCGGTTTATATGTGGTTCTTTTTATTTGAAGGCAGATTTCCTAGCAAGAATTTTTTGCCACACAAGATGAAGATCAGATCAGCTAATGGGAAGATGTTGCTATATTAACATTTTGGTATTTTTATAGATTTTTGTAGCTTATATCTTTACATTAAGTAAGGAATAAAGGGCTTATAAACAGTTATTGTTCTTACTAAAATTGGTAAAAATGCCGGACCCAATAAAACAACAAATAACCAATACCTTTTGTGATTTCTCACTCAGTTGTTTTCATCATTTTTATGTTCGGTTTCGGTACGCGACCTCGCTGTGTTTCACAGAATTTTATCAAGATTTGCCAAGTTAACTCAATACGTAAGCTGGCAGAGGTCAATCCTGTAATGGGATTAAACGGTGACCCACATTCCTTCTTAATAGGGGACCTAGAGTTGAATAACACGATTCTTAGGGACGAATCTCGTGAATTTCCTTAGTAAATATCAATAAGTCGATGTTAGTCTTGCATTTTATTCAATTTGTTATATTATTGTGAACGTATCTGGAACATCGAAACCGAATACAATTTATAACCAGACAGTACTCGTAACTTGTATATAATGTTATGGTATATTGTAGTGGAGAAACCATTTCGGGTTTTTTAACACTCATTTGGTTAATCCTAAAAAAAGGTGAAAGAAAAAATATCCATCTACTTTTAAAATATGCATGTAAATATGTATGTATTTATGAAAATATATGTAAATGTTACTTCAGAGGTTGATATACATACAAACACGCCAAAAGAAATCCTTAAATTATTCTGTAAAATGTTATTCCGTGAGACCGCTAGTATGATATGTATGTAATATAACACAATCACTTAACTAGCAAACAAATTAATAATCAAAATTCAAAAATCAATTATCACACCAAGTAGTCCATCTTTATTCGACATCAAACATGATTTATTCAAAATCATCAATCTTGAAATTAAAAAAAGTAGTCCATTTATCACCATTCTCCTCTCCAATTTTCTGCAATTACAATTCAACATGCACATGTGCATAATTTATTATAAATGGGTTCCAACTTCAAAACAGTCTTCCTCCCTACGATTCTTTCTCAAATGTTGCAACTCTCTCATTTCCATTTGCGAATAATTTCCTTTATTTCGGACACTCGGTCCCCTTTTAATAAAACCCACTCGGTACTCACATGGCGGCCCTAATGAGAGTGAGAAGGTGATACCCCTGTGATTCCCCTTCTTTTTTTCGCCCCTCGTACAAATCTTTCGCTAGTTAGTGCCACGACCCACTTATGGCAGAAGTTACTATCACAAAACTTTTATGCGGGATTTGAATACTTGGATAGGAGTTTACTGTCGTATTTTAAGATGTGATAAAGATAGTGACGGAGTGAGGTTTTGTGATGTTATCATTTACAGTTGTAGGAGATATTTGAATGAATCTTATGATAGTGCTCTTATGTAATACTTGATTTGACGTCATTTATAATTTACTACACTCGAGTTTGTGCTCAAATAATAAGGTTTAACGAGTTCAACAGATTGGATCGAAACCGATGGTCTGTTGATGCAGCAACGAGAGCTATGGAAGCCTTTGTTATTAGTTTAATTCGATCCCCATTAAAGCGTCTTTTTCATTTTATTATAAGTTAGATATACTTAATGCCCTTTTTAAACAATCATTTAATGTCGTCGAAATTATCATTTGGATAAATATATGTATATAGTGGATCAAATTGTTAAATTTTACTAGAAACAAATTTGGCCAGGTACGACAAAAACTAAAAATAAAAAAAGTTTGGCAAATTGTCTCAAAAGACCTGTACATTTTAAAACAAAAACAATCTAGAATTCTCACTGTATGTCTCCTTGGAGGGCGTTGATTAGTTTTCTGCGAATTAAGATAATTCTATTCAGGCCTAAGTCTCTACGGTGTCTTCTAAGATGTTGCCTCAGCAGTTCTAATGATATATTTTATTTATAAACCTAAAGACAGAAACAAATGGATTTTAATTTAAATCACTAATGGTTTTTCTGAATAAGTATCGTTGAGGTATCGTTCTGAAAAGTATTTACTTATTTTATAACGGAACAGAAAATGATCATTTGAATAACACCATTTCTTATTTTGCCGTGTGGTGCCGGCTTAAAATAGCACCATCCCATCTCCTCCATCCCCATGGGAGTCGTAAAAGTCGACTAAGGGGTAGTACACCACACCAGAGGATGGGCCTCACTGAGTACGCCGTCTCACTGCGACCGCCAACCCGCATGCCAAGCGTGGCAATTATGGCACAACCCCTTGGAGGAGGCCTATGTCCAGCAGTCGTCGTCTTTTGGCTGAGATGATGATGATGATGAAGTAGTATGAACCTCATAGTAAGAGTAATGTATTTTTTTATTGTGTTTCCGCATGAGTAACGATTTTGTGAAAAAAAAACAGCAGTATGTACCAAGCAGTCAGTGTTCCCTGTGGCGACAGTCCATAAGAACTCCTGTTCGAGATAACGACGTATAATAAATTCCAAAGTATTAATAATACTATGCTAAATAGCCTACTTCTTGCAATTAACCGTTCCATGTCACAAACATCTGAAAGTTTTTTCTTACATCCAGTTTTCCTTGGTCCCCGTAGCCAGTTGTGGAATTCGTTGGAGGCGCCACGGGACTGGCACTCCTTGATTTATGACGTCACTATTCCCTACTTCCACTTACCTACTTCTAACACTGATTTTATACTGCTTACGGCTCTTTCAGTTTTACCAAAGATAGCAATCTGTACTGGAAGAGTTTCTAAAATGCGCTGATGTGTTTGATCTCCATATAAATAGATTTATTACAACTGGGAAAGATATCCTCAATAATAGTAGAGATTTGGTTGCTTCAGATACTCTATTGGGCAACCGAGGCATTCAAATCTTATCTTACACTCATAGGCATGCACTAAAATTAAAAACAAACATCACTACTACAGTTCCTGCTGAATTTGAACCGGTTTCTCTATTTTTAACATGTTTGTTGATGCGTACAGTATATCGTCTGATAAGATGACAGTGAATAGTGAAGTGACTTTAAGTATTCAAGGCCTATCTCATTCAGACACTTTATATCTGTGTTCCACCCCTGGTAGGTAAGTATTCATCCTGAAATATGACCGTATTCTTCTGCCATTAGCTTCATAAACGGAACATTTGGCCCAGTGTGCGGCTCAATGCTGTTTGTCTCAAATAAGTGATATCTTGCTTCTGGCCCCTTGTTTTTCTACTAACGGTGAATTATGGGCGAATAACTGAATCGTTTACTTATTATCTTGGAATGTATAAGTGATAAGTGTTTTTACGCATAAAATATATTGATTTAGTAGATATTGGAGTCCAACAACTTTATTTGGGTTTTATTTTTTAAAACACTCTATGGAACTTTCAGGTTAATTAATTCCATTACGTTCTGTTGCATGCGTCATGAGTTTTATAGGTGATGGAAAAATAAGTTTAAAATGGACTCTTTAGTGACCGACAGGGATTAAATTGTCGTGACTCTCGTTCAGTTCTAATTTACCGCTAGCTCATAATTTCCTCTCGGAATGCCACATGTATATTACATTGGCACCGATAAAATATTTCACATAGAGGAAATGAGAAGAGATTTTGGCTAAGTCTTAAACGAATTAGTGAATACATCACAAAGCCACAAAGGCAAGCAATCAAGTTCAGGTCAGTCTATCGATGGACGATCATTCTTAACAAATTGAGAACCATCCGTGTACATATCATAGACTATTTATTCCCGGGCGTGATTTGAAATAGATCTAGAGTAAGATCAGAAAAAAGTTAAACAGAAACTGATGACAGATGCTAAAGAAGTAAATGCGAAGTAATTTGAAATTTAATATCGAAAGCATATTGTCATCGATAAAAGAGTGAGCATTCGATAAAGCTTTAAAACGTTTGCTATCAATTCGAATAATAAAAATTTTATCTTCTACAAAAAGGTTTACGATGAACCTTTTTGCACATTTAAGAATCCAGACCATATGAATGGCGTCATATCTTAAGCTGTCACATTTCGTTGAAAGTTCTGACTTTTTATCTAAAATGTACAATACTGTACGATTTTATTCTGAACTTTAATTTATTAGCGACTGAGGCGTCTGAAGAAATATCCAGCAATAGAAGAGCTATGCTTACGCATATATCGATTCTTCACTGGAGTGACTTCATAAGACCTTACAAAAACTAGGAGATGAAATTACACCCGTCCCCTACTTGATTCTGTTGAGTGTACTCAAGCATTATTGAAGTTTAGATTTACTGAATTTAAAAATAATGTCCCAGATCTGTAGGTTTTCGTAAGCGACAATAATCGCTTATGTTCATAAAAACTAAAGGATCCTAAATTTCGATGACAAGTTGATCCAGACACATAGAAGAAAATATTTTTGCACAGATAACAAAGATTTTAATTTAACTTGTTATGTTAAATAATGTTGTGACGACATTTACTGTTAAGTTAATATACATTCTGTTCATTACTGCGCTGTTGATACTAATTACTCGTAATCAATTTAGTAATTAAGTACCTTAGTTTATAATTAAGTAAGTACACAAAGGCATGTCAACGTACGGTATGGATGTGTACTATATCTGATATACACTTATATATCATTTTAATGTACCAGTAGTCGATGCCAACTGAAGACACTTGTCTAGGCAAATCATGGATGGATATCCATGATGGAGTATGGCTGACTAGTGGATATTAGACTATTACATATTTAAGCTCTAGAACAGGTATTTTCTACTTTAAACAGGGCGAACTGTGAAACGGTCTTAAAAATCTTTACATTTTACGTAACAATTGAGCAATAAAGTGCTTTTCAGTTCTCTGCCGAATTGCTTTATATAGTGTGAATTATGATTATGTAGTAATTAAAAAAGTTCAGGACAAGTAGGAGTACAGTAGTGACGCGATGAATAAAGAAATATAATTTTTTGACTGGCCTGTTGGTCGAGTAGTAAGTGATCCTGAGTACTAAGCCATAGATCGTGGCAAGTTTAATAAAGTATCATGGGGTATATATGGCATCCAAAGCTTGAATTGTGTAATGAACACAACAAGTATATGAGTAAAAGTTTTGCTATCTTTCACGTGAGTACGACTACAATTATAATCGGAAAAATGTGATCGCCAAATACGCCATTTCTACCTGTATGGGTGTATGTGAACGAAAATCTGCAACGCAGAAAAGGTAATAGAATGGATAAAAAATAATGATGTTACATTTATATCAGTCGGTACTTTACTATATTTTAAAGAAAACGCTTCATTATCAACACTCCGTTGCACCAGAATTAAGCTTCAATGAAGCTTATTATGAAGAGGAAACACTAATTAAAAGGAACCCAGAAAAATGCCAACCTCACGAAATAACTGCTCAAACAATAATTCAGTTTCTTAATCATTCAACCAAGACGGTCATTTATACCGAAAATTTACGTTTTTTTTTACCACATTATTTGCACAACGTTCAGGCAAAAACTCAACCCTTCGGAGCCCCTTTAAATAAAAGGCAATTAAAAGTTTTTCACTTCACTCTGTTTAACCCTTTGACGCAATAGACTTTCGGTTCACGTTTTTGCTTTATCAATATTTCAACTTTAGAAACTGACCTTATTAATGGTCACAGTTTAGTTGTGTTTGCATTTAAAACGTGCCTCCACGTACGGAAAGTCTAAGTTTCTTAACACTACTACTACCTACTCACAGTATTTCAACGTGATTTAAATACCTAAAGTATTATACAATCAATACAGTATCATAATTATGTTCATAATTTAGTGTTCTAACTTCGTCCCTCCTCGAACCCAAAACTTAACGTCATTTACAGCTAATTATATGAATAGGCGATTACTACCATCTGATTCACTGACCTCAAACTTAACGACAATTTAGTTAACAAATTGTACAACTATTCAACTAAGTCAATGGTAGCTAATTGTGAGCGGCTTCTCAATGCCTCTAGATCACCCCAATAGTCGCGTCCTACTTCACCGCTTTCAATTCATTGATTATCCTATAATTCTTAGCTTTGAATAGATTTGTTATATAAATAAGTCTCTGTCCGAGTTTGTCAAGTTTGTTGTTTTGTAGTGAAAATGAAATGGATTGTTCTAAGTTAAGTTTTAATATGAAAGAGCGGCGACAAGAATTTTAACAAACGATGGAGTTTGGAATTAGGCAACACTGACAACGGTCCTCAGCTTTTGTATGTCAATGGAAATTTTGATAAGAAATTAATGGTATTCTTGAAGATATTTCTTTGCACATTGAACTGTTTCTTTTTTTTTTCTGTAATTTTTTTCAATAAAAAAATATTATAAGATATGAATTACTTTTTTAAGATGAAACTGATCAAAACCAAACTGTCTTCGTGATGCATAATTGCCTGCTGGGGTACTTTGGTACTTCCAAGTATTGTTCTGATGATATCCGTGGAGGCCTATTTGCTTATGGTAGTTTTTTTAGTTTTCAACTGTCTCGCTGATCTAACGGTTAGTAAATGCAACTACTACTCGTTTGAAATTTGGGGTCTTAATCCCCGTATCTTGGAGGGTACGTAAAATTGGTCTTGAGTCTGATCCCTCTCCTGTCCAATCGATTTTTGAGAGGAAGGATGCACCAGTGTTCGCGCACACACTTGTTTTTTTTTTGTTTTTTTTTTTTATCTATATTGAGAGCCTGCCAAAGTGACTCTACTCTGCCTGATGGAAAGCATGAATAGAATCCAAGAGATGTTGTGGTTACCATACTCATTGCAAATGTAGACAATGCAGTATGGTGACCCACACTATGGCGGCCTTGTGAGATGCTTTTTCACACCCCGCTTGGGGACGTAAACGACATGAAAATCTTCGTGGCAGTGTAAGGCTTACACAGTTACCACGATAACTGTCACCCCTGCATCAATGGGCCTCCGGTCTCATACTAACCAACGAAACACGACAACACGGATGCTGTCGCTTTAGGTTGGTCTTCTGTGGGAGGGTAGCACTGCCCCGGTCGAGCCGGCCCGCTCGGGCTGAAATCAGCGTGGCTCTACTACCTAGGAGGACTTGTGCACTGTAACATCTCCTGTGGAGGACTGGTCTCCGTTGAGACAGGCCGGCTTGGTCAAAATCTGCTAGGAATACATCATCAGCATGATCGTGATACGTGATTACAGTTTCTATGTTTACAGAACTTCGATCAACTTCTTCAGCATTATTAATAGTGGTTTGAATTTAAACTATTACCTATTAAATGGTATATTATAGTTCTCATGAAAATGGAGTAATAATGTCTTCGTATTTGGTGAAACGAGTACTATTCAGCGCATGTAACAACTCACATCAAACTAAGTCATACTTAATTAAAAATTTAGGTCACAGTGTCAGGTGTGTAGAGGTACTAAATTCAACACGGTATAAAGCGCACAGTACCGGGCACAAATTGTCCCGGCACGCCTTTCCCTTGCTCACACACCTCGGCATTAGATTAACAATCGCTGCGTGTGCAACCTCTGATAGTAATGTAATCATGAGAAAGTGTTAAAGTGAATGTCGATATGGGAAGCGACTCAATTCGTTCAAAGTAATCCAACATACTAATTCTTTTATACCCCTAATAAAACTAAATCAAATTGAAGAACAAATACTACTGATGTACACAAATGATTCTCTCTTTTCATACTTTCAAAATATATAGTATTTTGATATATATACGTATGATGATGTATGTCACGGCGGCCAGCCTCAAGGGACAGAAGACAACTACGCAAGAGACATTAAAGTGTACAAGTTTATTCGCAAACATAGGTGTACTGCCTGTTCACGCACTCTCACAATCCGATGGGATGGTTATCTGATACAACTAGGGGAGTAATCAGGCGTATTACCGACGGCTTTCGTACACACCGAGGCACAGGGTTTAAAACCCCAACTGTCTAACTCCAGGCTGTTATAAAATATTTTTTATAATTAAAAAAACTCAGTAATACCATTTGAGTCGACCTGGGAATCGAACTTAAGACCTCTTCGCTGACTGCTCGACCAACGAAACAGTTATTACACGTGTACTTAATATGCGTATTCATGGAACCTTGAAGAAGTAGGCCTAACTCACTTATTGTCGGCTGTCATTTGTTTTCATAACGTATAGCCTAATGCTTTAGACATATACTTTAGATAGATTTTTGAAAAATTGTTTCGGTGCCCTGATCTCATATACTATAAAATAGTTAATTTTTTGTGCGTCAATATGTTAACTGTGTAAATATGTCTGATGGAGAGTTTAGATGACCTCAAATAATAAATGTATGCTCATCACACCATGCACACCAATACTGATAAACATTGATTCGTTATCTTTCCCTGTTCATGATTTAAACGAAATAATGATTGTTCTTCGGAGTATCTACATATTTCAGGCTCAGGTGAAGTAGCATTGTTATAAGTATATAGTTATTTTTTAACTTACAACGTTAACAGGTGAAGTAGTATGTGTCCAAATGATCGATACGATACGAGTATTATTGGCCACAATCAAGATTTCCTTAATTCAATTACATATAAACACATTATTTAACATAGAATGTTATAAAAAAACAATGTTTTGTAGATTTCGACATCGTCTTTGTCGATATATCTACGAGATTACGTCAAATTTATAGGATTTTATGGCTTTGTACGGCTTCATGAGCACAGGTGTTAAAGGTATTACGGCCATTCCTTTGTGAGATAACGCTATATTTTGTTAAAGCTAAAGGTTTATTAGAATAACAACTACAAAAACGGTACTAACAGTTGTCATAATTGTATACTAACTACGCTTGAGTTGCACAAACATAAAGTTTTAACTAGTGCTTGTTGGAAAATAACACTCTACAACATTATAATAACATATTTATCATTCAGTTTTGTTTCAGGAAAACCTGCGCTTTGTTTAGTCCAAGCACAATACCGCCAATGTATTGTAATGTTAATGGTATGTAAATGCGGCCCTGGTGAGGTACGGGAGGAGGAGGGGCGGAAATCATTAAAAAAATAATAGGTACATCTAAACCGAGTGCTGTAAAAGTTTGCTGAAATCAACTTTTTTTTTTCAACTACCCGCCCGAGTTCATTTCATCTCGCAACATTGTTATTGACGGAATTTGATATTGTTTCTGAGAAAATTCTTCGCAACTTTTTTTGTATAGTAGGAATTTTCGTTGCCGCAGATATTTTGCGGGAACTTAATAAGAAATGATTTTGACATTCCGCTTTAGTGAGATCGTAAGAAAAATAGCTGACAGCTGGATTATATGGCAGCAGAGTAGTAACCGACGGTTTGTTATATGAAGCCGACGGAACGAATACATTTACCATAAGAGTTATTAGTGATTGGCTCTGGCTAAATCTGCGCAAAGAAAATAATATCGATGCTGAATTTACTACAGAAAAAATCACGTACTTTGAGTTTCTCTATGTGAGAAGGTGCGGGCATATTTATGTTTTGTAATTAAAGACATCACTCGAAATAGGAAAAAAACCTGTGTCGCGGGGCACTTTACAATCATGTATAAAAGAGACACAAAAAACACACAAATTCAGAACAACAATTTGTGCATCACACAAAGTATTGTTCCATGTGGAGTTTGAACCCACAACACTCAGCGCAGCAGAAAACAGCATAGCGACCGCTTAAACTACTATGCCAACTGATTAAGACCTTACAATTAATAATTTGTATATTTATTTTAATAATACTATTTTATATCGATATTGGTATATATAATTTGTCATGGCGCTTTATGAAAATAATGACTAGTTCAACAAATATTATGCATCACACATAGAAAAAAAAACTTTTACGTTACACTTAATCATGATAGATCGTCTAATAAAAATCTATGTAGAAAATTAATTATGAGAAAGAAGCGATCAGCAAAGTATTTATTTCATCATAATCATTAACAGTTTTATTAGTGCACTGCTGGCCATAAGCCTCTAGATAGAAAATATTAGAATTTAAAATAAATATAGGTTTATTCTTGAATAGTTCTGTTGACTATTTAAAGTAGTTCTAACTTCAACTTAAGGACTACATAAAAAAAAATCTGTTGCATTATTCAGCCACTTCTGGCTAGGACTGGGGTTTTGCCTGTAACTTCAATACAACAACGTGAAAAGTTTTATGCCTATAATACTTTAATATAATTAAAACAAAATGTTGAACTATTTATACCATTTGATCGGAGGTAATTGGATCACATGGCCTATGATGGCCATGATATGTTTCTTAATCACAGCTCGTGTTAACATAACCATATTATATATCAGGATGGCTCCCTTAGGATGGCTTTTTCATTCAGAATAGAAACAGTATCTATTTAAAAAGTTCGCAGAATTAATTAATATGTGAATGTCATCTTATACTAGGTTTGGTATTTTGTTGTGTGTGTGTGTGTTTATATGAATTTGTATCTATTTAAGCATATGTATGTACGCATTACGTGTCTAAATATAGTGTATAATGAGTTTGTATATATGTATTTTATATATTACAAATCTACTTCACCTAAAATGCACCTATTTCTTATTTTCTCTGTATAACCCAAAAAGTAGATTGGTAGAGAATACCTTAGGCCTTAAGTCAACCAACGCACCTGAAGTGCATGAAGTGTGTGAATAAATAAAAAATAAATGAATACATTTCATATTTATCTATACATATATTAATATCGTAGGAAAGTCAAAACTATATATTGAATATTTTTTTAAAAGAATACTTGGGGCGTTATCTACAATCGATATCGAAGCCAAAAATATAGTGATTGGATTTTTTATCTTTTTGACTATTTTTCTGTATGCATGTCCAGGCTAAATTCTTAAAGTACTGCATGGATTTACTTCAAATTTTGCATGAATATTACTAACAGGTCGGGTCAACATATAGGCTACATATTATCACGCTATCACCTACGGAGGAGGAGCTGTGAATCTTTTATTTTTCTTATGCATTCTGTGACAGCGTGTAATCTAACGACGCATATTTTGTAAGGTATGATACCTTTATACGTATTTTTACTCTTTTGTGTCCTGGAATTTATTCCTGCATTATTTTCTCTATTTCCTTCAGTCACATTTTATGACTGAACTCCACATGGATTCCCACATAACTCTCTTCACTTGCTTCGCATGCAAAAAAAATCGTATTCTTATGTATATTTTAATACTATTTTAAAAGCTGTTAAATTATAATATTATAGCGACACTGGCATCTTAGGTATGTTTGGTGCTGTAGACTGCCTTCACGCAGACGACGTCGCGAGCAGCAGCTAGTATATAATATTAATATTTAACCACTAAAACTACACTAATTTGATTTGAAAAGTGATCCTCATGCAGCATCATAATTTTTCTGAATTGGTTATGCATATTTCCATAATCATGCTAGTCCAACGTCATGGCTTCACTTTCTGTTATATGTTTGTTTTCCAGATAATTTCAGTCTTAGTGTCCAGGAGGTATTTGATTACAATTAAATATGTTAAAATACACAATTTTTATTTTAAAACAGAAGAAAATGCTGTCAAATATCTCCTGGCGACAAATACTCTAAAAGGAAAGAACCATTGAATTTGGTTAGTATGGTTGGATTAAAATATCCATTTGTTCTTTTCCCTTTCATGCAATCGAATGCTCCTGTCACTAAGTTTTGTGTAAATTTTGTGCGTTTTTAGTGACATCAGCCAAAAACGACCACAGATTTCAGAAGCATACTTCATACTTACGCAGGACTGGTTACACTTAAGATTTAAACGGGTGTGTGCTAATGACTCTACCATTGCAACACCTACATTAATTTCCAGTTATATCTGAAAACGATTATATTCCCAAAAAAGGTTAACGTCAGGCTGGTGGAAAACTACAAAAACTATGTAATCTTTTATTATGTAACACATTGCGTCGTACTCAAATAATATTGGGATTGGACCAGGAAAGTGACAATGTTGATAACGATTACGTTACTCTTTGAAAATGTCTTATTTCTTTACGATTATAACGTTTAAAGGTCTACGTCAGATAAGCATGACACTGTGTTTGTTATATCATCATCGGTGTAATTATTTGTAGACTATTATACACTGTAAAGATAAAATGGAAATTGTAGTGAGGTTTATTGTTGGTATTAACATTACTAGCAAGTATCTCAGAATCAAGCTGATAGAAATTATAAGATTCTGCGTTTTAAAATTTGCACCAATCGGAACTGGTAACTTCAGTATATAGTTGAACATATCTTAGTTGATAACTGTATTACTGTTACTCCTATAAATGGTGATACACTTACAATACTTGCTTCTCGAGTAGGGTACAAGAGACTCAATAAAATCCTCATTTACAAATTACTATGATTTTTATTCATTATATGTATACATTTAGATCAAGGATGATATACAGCCTTTACGGGTACGTAAGTAGTATGTTTGCTAGCGAAGATACTACAGATATATATGCTAGTTTACGTAAATATAACATGATACACCATTCGCCGTATTGCATGCAGTAGTCTTACGTCTAGCGCTTATTATGTCATCGAAAAGAAACTTAAAATTTAGAACAATTAAAAAAGCTTATAATTATTACAAAATATGTTTTTTTATTCGATCAAACATCCGATACCATAATTAGCGCACAAGAAAACTCGATGATGGCTAAAGACTGCAACGATCCCTACTATAGAACAACTGATATTATTTTACCAACACGATAGATAGCTACTCCTGGGATCAATATATTTATTGCTGCAACGAATCATTTAAGAGGATTATATAACATGTACAACTTAATTACTTGTATTAAGAGATATTAAGCGTAATTATGCATCCAACGAATAATAAACTGAACTAAATTCTTTTTCAAAGGAACTTTAGCCGGCTGCTCTGTGACTTATTATAATTCTTTTAACAAGTATCGCTCATCAAACCGAAAATAAAATCAAGGTATAAAAGAATAAGATAGGCTTTGTGTACTAAGAAAGCCGGGGTGGCAATGAGAGTGTTACGGACTATGTGCACCCTTTCAGTAAAGAAACCATGAGGTTTCCATACAGAAGGTGGCCACCAACAGCCGTAGGTGGCCCGAGGTACGTCGGAGTTCCAGGGATTTCCTTTCTAGGGTGCGCCTGGTGACTCGGGCTACTAGTACCTGAGACGGCATGCAATTTTTGGTCGGTGCGAGTCCGACATAACTACTCTTCGGTGTTATCCGTGGGGATTACCGCACAATACAAAAAAAAGGGTTTGTATACTTAACCAAAACGTGGCAACAATATTGTTTGTTATTGGAACGAAGTTCCTTACGGCAGGCTTGGAGGGGATAGGGATTTCGCTGCGGGACCGAACGGAAATAAAATGTGATAGTAAAACCGTAAGTGGAAAAAGTGCGTGGAATAAATCTGTAGAATAAATCTGTGGAAAAAAGTGCGTGGAATAAAACCGTTAAATGAGACGTGCGAAAGCGCGTCATGTGTGCTATTTTATTATTTTAAGGAATTTATTATTTTATTTCCTAAAATACTGAATTTCCTAAATACTTTCTGGTACTTAAATGAAAACTAATCAGCAAAATTTAAGAGAAAAATCAAGAAAACCTACATAAAATTGAGCACGATTTTTTTTGCAAATTGTGTCGATTCCACATTATCCGAAGGAACTTCGTTCCTACCTGGTGTCCCACGACACCATTCGTTTCATGATTATATAACACTTTTGCCTTACAAACCAGACTGGTAAAATATGCGTCATATATTTTTTTTTTTTTATATAACGATGAGAAATGCTTAACATCTCATAATACAGATTATCATTAGTATCAGTAAAACTTCGTATAAAATGCACTTTATGTACTAGTGACTATAAATTGTTAGAAATTAATCGTTGTCAAAATTTTTTACAGCTTTACATTTTATTCTACTCGTAAATAACACTTATTTTTACAATAATACATCTGTCTGAATGATGACTAGATTATGTTTCGTTTTTGAATAAATTAATAATAATTTAAACGTTCAGTCTTATTATGCACAGTTAAATAATAACTAAAAGATGATTAACGTGGACAAAATTGAGCAATAATGTAATTTAATGTAGACTTAAAAATTATAACAAATATGATTGGGTAACATAACACTATAGTTTAACATTACGGTTAGTTAACATACATCGCTCTCGATCGCAACTCACATCGATTATTTCGGAGAAACGTAAGAAGTAAAGGTTACCACGCTGTTGAGATAAATATCATGTATTATGTATTCGAACGGCAACAGAGACTTGAATGTCAAAAATATCTGTGGTAGCTAATTTTTGTTTAGTAACCCAAGTAAGAATTATTTTTTTATAAATTAATGTGAATATAGCAAGAGAGACTGAATTTACAAGCGATGTACATGTAAAGTAAACCTGACTAGATACAAAACATAACATGGCTAAATAATTTCCTACAAACAATCGGTTAGGGGCTTTAATTTTCAAGTTGCTTTCATGGCAAATTGGTGTAGTTGGCGAGATCCTTTCCATTTTTGTACATTGAGGTGATGATAGGGTCGAGGTTGTGGTATTCTTTGCCAGACCGCGGCCGCAAGGTATTTGTTGGTTGTCGACTGAGTCTGAAATAAAATAAATGACTATAATAAGTGTAACCATGTAAATTAATAAGGTGATTTATAAAATTGATATTATAGAATAATATTTACAGAACGACAAACAAATAATTTTTCAACAAAAGATGCTAAGAGGTGGAATGCTGTAAGTATAACCTGTATACTCGTATTTTGTATTATAACTCTTGAATTGATGGAAAGTGTACTTTATTCATCTATTTGTGCCTTATTCGTCTGTTTTTTGATGATCATAAGCACATTTAAAATGGGCAAAAAAATTGGAGTCCGATTCAAAATCTTATTAACTTAAAATATAACTTATAATACCTATAATATAAATAGATACCTCAATCCTGATGGTGTGTCGGAGGATGAATGTGACGACGTCATTGATAGAGTCTCGATATAGTCGGACATATCAGAAGTTCCACTTGATGTACTATGAGTGTCCATTACACCTAAAAATTTGAAAAGTAAATAGTACCTATTTCTTTCAAAATTCAAAATTATTGATTATGAAATCAAAAATGAAAATTAACATGTTTAACAAAGTTTAACATTCGAATCTGAATACACTTTAGTTGATTACCTTTGAACTGCTTTGGTGGGAGAACGGGCACCTCTGCTTCAGCTGATGATGACTTAAGTGTCGTTCTCGGCAACTGCATCGGCATATCTCTCAAAAGATCAGAGGACTTCGATTTCCTCGGCAATGAAGAGTGTACACAACTTGATAAGTTTTCTCTCATTCTTTTGTGCACCATGTAGTGGTGTCTTGAGTGACCAGAAGTCAGTGGCATTTCAAATTCATTAAATTCAACTCTACCATGTTTCATCGAACAACTGGATACGCCAGAATCATTCGAACTCGAGGAGTCCCTGTTACCTCCAGACTTACAAGGAACACTTGAAGATCTTTTAATTTGCGCGTTGTCCATCAGTTTGTTCCTCAAATGAGGTACTTCTTTAGAAGAACTCTCTTCAGAAGTTTTATTTTCAGACCCTGAAGATTTACAGTCACAACATTCTGGTTCATTATCACAAGGTGTCGATGATCTCCTATTTTCAAGAGTCATATTTCTCAAAGTTTCTAAGGAAGATGAGGTTGCGTGACTGCCTACGCTGCTGTCAAATTCTTTTAAGTCTTCAAGAAGATGTGCTGAGTCTGCTGAGCTGGAACGTTTTTGCATAGCCTCTTTATTATTATTACTAAAACTTTTAATTCTGTTTTCACTACCATTTAGGGTAGGTATGCTAAGAGACTTTTCTATGTCCACTTTATTAATTTTATGAGTGGGATGCCTTAAGCTCTGTGACCAATTTGGATTGGGTGACATTGGCGTGTAACCTGGATTAGGTCCGAGAGTTTTAGTACTACATTCTTGTTTTCCTTCACTAGCAGGTTCCATTAATAAGTACTCGTCATGCTTATGTTTTTTCAAGTCTGCATTTATTGCAGTTTGTGTATGACCACATTTTGTGCAAAGTTTGGGTTTCTTTGGCATAGAGTTAACAGCAAGGTCTATATTTGCACTTAGCGCGTCCAATTCACTCTGTGTTACTCCTGCTTTCTTTAATAAATCCTTTGCATTTTCATAGTATTCCAAAGATAAAGCAAATTCTAAGTTCTCATAATTAGCGTAAGGGCCGTCAAATTCTTTTTCTTCCTTTGGTTCAATGTTCTGATAATTTGTGAAGCTTGCTTCGCGAGTCGAATCACTAGACTCTTTTTCAGTACCAGCAGCGCTTTGTCTATTAGTTTTACGTGATACATCTATTGTTGCATAGAGGGCCTTCTCATCTGAGTTTTGATTTGTTGTTTCTGTATTTGTTTGTTCATTTGTTGTTCTTTTACAATAAGGAAGACTAATTAGATTATTTGCCCAGTTAGTTACTTTTTGACAGGGGCACTCTACAGGTTGAAGATTCTCATCACATTCTACGATGACTGGTTTTCTATTACAACCAAATTTTAAAATGCATCCACAGTTTTTTTTAAGTACTAAGTTGCCAGGAACCGATTGTCTTGTTACTTGAAACAAATCATCTGCTAAGGCTTGTCTTATTCTTTTTGGAGTATCGTAATACTCTGGATTTTCAATCTGTAATAGACATAAAATTTTATTAGTATTTTAGACTAATAAGTAATAAGAAAATGTTTTCTTCTATATGATAATACTTACTTCAATGTGTGTTGTTTTTGGAACATCATAGTTTTCATATGGTCCAACTTTGGGGTTGTTTACTGAATGGTTATCATTTTTAGTACATGGGCAAGCGTTTGTAGGCAGAGGTGCTGGGGGTTTCTTTGGATCTAAGTGAACCGGTTTTGGAGGACGCTCTGGAGGTCTGTCTTGACACTGGCAAGCATCTAAAGTTTTCTTTATAGCTCTAGGAGTCAAATATTCCGTGCTATTTGAGGAATTATCAGAGCTACTTTCTGCCACAGGTTCCATAGTCCAAGCTGGATTAAATGATGTACCAGGAGTTAGAGCTACTGTTGAGGAACGAGACATAGCTCCAAGTTTTGTACGACAATTGTTGCAACGTTCTAATGTAATATGATCAGCTCCACTCCAGGGTGGCCGAGAACCTACATCATCTCCATCGTAGTTTCGCCTTTCATCTGACGGCCAAAATGGTGACTCTCCTCCACAATCTTCACCGAAAAAATTTACTTCATAAAGTCCACTGGCTGTGTCTGGTATGGATTGTTCAACAGAGTTGAAATCCGATAGCCGAGTGCTAGGACGTGTTTTATTGCCTGCAAAAATACAATATATTTTAATAAGTATTTCACAATTGATGCAAAAGTCGATTAAGTTATTAGAATATTTACTTACCAGTACTTCTTCTAGATGCAGCAGGTGTTCGCTGCAGAGTCAAGTTTCCTTGAGCAGCGAGATCAAAAGCATCTGTAATATCTTGCGCCTGATCAGTTATGAGCATGTGCAGACCTTCACCCTTCCCGCAGTGAGAACCGCCTTCGAAACAAAATCGACCTTCGACTACTCCATAACGTCTGTGTGTAAAACAATTAAGATATTTTCAAGTGTGTGTTGTGTAACAAAATCAACTAGTAAACGATGAAGTTTCCATGTGGACATTTATAACATTATATCATCATTCTTTGAAACTATAGGTTTGAGGAAAACTACCGACAACCAATAAATTATTCAGAAACTAATAAAAACCACAAATTTCAATAAATGTGATAAAGTGTCAACTCGTTTAATAATTCGAATTTAAATCATCATATAGTAAACGCGTTATTTAAATTTTATCTCTTTCAAATTCGTGGTTCTCACTATCTCTGTCTCTTTCCTGTTGGAACAAAGTGCAGATTTTGTAGCCGGTGCAATATGTTATGAAAGCAGTTAAGGACTCGTGTGTAGTTGTGGTTGAATATACGTACTTACTTCAATAGCAGTGGGCATTAGATAATCGCTTAGTTATGTTGGACTCAGTAGAAACTTTGAAATCTAAAATTATTTGTTTTAGAATGGACTCTTTAGTTATTGAAGTTAATAGAAATGGTGCTGCATTTTGGTATTTACTCATTATAATATGAAACTAACATTAAAACTACTCAGAAGCCTTAATAATTATAATACATTTATAATGTATGTATATAATAATATGATGTAAAAAATGTAATTCTAAAATAGCTTGGATTAAATTGTCGATTCAAGAAATTTTAAACAAAAAAGTTTCTCTTCTAAAATTCTCATGTTTATATTCATAACCCTCTAAGCGTTTCATTATAAGTTATTTCCTTCAAAAATAAACATTATCATGGTGACTGTAGCTTGGGCCTAGTCCACAAGATGGCGACCGGAAGCTTCGGCCATTAGCGCATGATGGCGTCCGCTCGGCGGCAAAGCGCATAAAGATGTCACTACCGGGTTTATGCGTCAAGGATCGCGTAAACCGTTTTACGGTCATGATAATATCTTCGAATGTTGTTTTACTGTTTACTTTATTACTTTATTTTATTTTAGGTTAACTGTCTCTTTATGGTGGTCATATGGTGCTATTGCTATAGAATTTATTTCAGGGCATACAATACGTAAAATGTACATAAATTCAATCTCAATGAAAAAGGTTTTCATCGCATTATAACATAAACCGAATCTACCACTTACTTGCTTTTTTATATTTATTTTTCTATTTCTTGTTACAGGCTTATAATCATTTAGTTTTATAGCCATCTTAATATACGAGTATAGGTTTAAAATTTCTACAATTGCCCTGAAGATTGTCAAGGGTTAATCATGACCGCCATGATTATGGTGCTTGTAACGGTGCCTATATATCGAGAATGAATCTCTAAAAGAAAACGTGAAAATGTCTCGTTTATGAAAATTGATCTCATCATCATCATCAACTTAACGTCGTTTACTGTTGAAACAAGGTCTCCCGAGAAGTACCGACCATCCCGATCTTGGTAAGTTATCTCATTACTTAAAAATCAACATGCTTTCCTAGCTTCTAAATAAAAGTGAAATAAATTGAATTAACGACCTAAGACGTCTTAAGATTATACACAGGTAAAGGTCCTTATCATAAAAGATGTGGCAAAACAATGCTGCACTACTAATGTGATAGTATTAATGTGTTACAATACACCAGCGCGATTGATCATATGATTTACAAATAATGAACTCACAAAAACGCTATTAAAATAGCTTTTAAGCGTGTTAAATATTTAAATATCTAACACGCTAAAAATATATCTTACCTTAAATGCGCAAGCTCCCATAGTCCTAACAGGCGTGGTGGTATTCCACTTGTAAGCGCAAACCGCCGTCCTTGAAGATGGAGTCTCGCCGGGCCTGCGGGTAGCTTTTTTGATCCTCCTCCTCCAATCATCACCAAGTACTCTTTCGATGAGCCAAGCTGACCTCCCACTTTTACCTGCCAGGCTATTAATCTTTCTCTTATCTCGAAGGCTAGGACTACTGTAACGTCTTGACATATGATGGCAATAGTGTTCGACTCCTTATCGAGAGTGAAACCAGATTCGAAGCCCAGGAAGTGCTGAAGAGATAAAGAAGCCTTTGTTTGACCTTTTTTGAAACGGTCTTTTGGGTCTCTGTAGAGTTGCAGGTGGAGGCAATCTGTAACAAACATAAATATTATATTAGAATAAGTGTTCTATAAAACTTTTGTCATGGCACATTAAAAACTGATATTTGGTCTACATACTAGTAAATAAAAAAATTGAATTTATTTAATGAAATTATTTAATGAAATTATTTAAAACAGTTGTCATACGAATATCTTTCTTGTAGCTGGACACCTAAAAAGTTTATTAATCGTCTTTTGCAGAGCTGCGATAGCGCTCAGTACATCGGATACGGAGGTCTGATGGCAGTCACTCCACATAAAAAATCAAAGTTCCTCCGTATCGTAGCCGATCCCTAACCCCAATTCGGGAAATGGCTTGAAAGTAGAAAAAATTTAATTACTTCAAATTGTAACTGATAAGTATTTTTCATTCATAAGTTTCCAAATGCGTAGCAAATCTTTATTAAAATATTCAGCAAATATTACCTACGGAAATTTATATTAAATCCAGTCATAGACAGACTATGCGCCATAAACACATACGATTTTTCATACATTCTTATTTCTCATCGATCATAAATTAGTTATGGCAGAATATTTAAAGTTACGAAAATATCCTGAGGTCGTAAAGTAACCAACGACAAGAAAGTCCTTTTTATCCAAGTCCCGGTGCTTCCCTCACTAAATATGGTCGATATTTTACTATTGACACGCACTCGTATGTGTAAGATTTCATCCTTTATGTCACAAATAACATACTTTTACTTTTATGTATGAACTATTGCTGTTATATGAGAAGATATAGTTGAATAAAATGTGATAAGCGAAAAATTTCGAGGTATAAAATTTAGAACTTTGATGTAAGAAGTAAGCTTCTTAAGAAGTAAGACCTAAGGGTCTTCTAATAATTCATTCTTCAACATCCCACTCGTAGCTTCGATTACCTACTCTCAACTTTCTTGGTACAATCTGTCCTGTTACGACACGCACTCCTTCTCGAGGTCACAATGGCAAACACTTGGTTAATATATATGTATATATATGTGTGTACACATATAACGTATATGTAAGAGTGCTTATACGTACTTTACTTGTGTGAAAAATCAAATTGCATTTATTTCTCATAAAATCACAATTCAGTTTCCGTAAATCTACCTTGTTTTAGCTCTCCATTGCCGACTAAGGTCGACCGGCAGAAAATATCTACGGTATTAAGTCTATCTTTGTCACTTTTAATGTGCATAAAGTATAGATAAATAGTATAGATAACAATATTTTTTATATTTTTTTTAACAGACTAACCGATAGCGTGCTTATATTCATTTTTTGTTTAAATTTCCGGTAGTTAGACTGTCTGCGATGCTCATTTACCAAACTCCTATGTATCAATTATGTAAATTATTCTTTATTTTTTAAAATATTTAATGCATTACATTTTTGAGATACGAGGTGACATACATTCATTTATCATAAATCGTATTTTTTTCTGCTTTATTAGAAAGTATGAATAAAATCCAAGAGTGGTGGTCGCCATACTCATTGCAAATGCAGACAATGCAGTGTGGTGCTCTAGTGAGATACGATTTTACACTCCGCTTCAAGAACCCGGAATCAAAGTGGGCAGGAAAAACGTACGCTGGTGCTAAGTGCCAGGTTTTAACTGATTTACACAAAAAAGATGTGTAAATATAAATGTGTACATTAATTAGCAACTAAATATTTAATACTACAACATATAATTCGACATATATTACAAACATACAAACATTACATTATTCTAATTAATCCGTAACACTTCTGACAATACCATGAAATGCAGGTAGACGCGAAAACAACACATTCCATACACCTGCTACTAGTCAAGTCGCATAGGTATGTAATGTGTAGCTACCGCAAGAACCGATTAAAGGACGAAACTAAATGGGACAACAATACTGTTAAGTAATTCTTCCCTCAAACTTAAAACAAATCCTATATCAATCCGACTGGTTAGCGATGTGTATCAGGCGAAAACTATATTTGTGTCGAGAGGGTTACGTCCAACTTCATAAACAGCCTTTTACAGTCCACTACTGGACATAGGCTTCTCCTTAGCAAGGAGGTTTTGGCCTACTATACCACGCTGGCCAGACGGGTTGGAATAGGGTTTGTTTCAAGTTTTGCTTCTCTTTGTAATGGTGTTGTCTCGCATACTTTCTCTTAGTCGCCTTTTACAACACCCACGGGATGAATAGGGGTGGTAACACTACGTATTCTTAATCCGTTACCACACGGACAGTCTAATTAATGTATGTCCAACACTGCACTAATTAATATGTAGGTGATGTAATGTATGATCTAAACTAAACTATGAATACATTACTGCGTTCGAGTGAAAATACTCCGTCGAACTGATTTAATTGTCAGTCATTATCATATATTCTTTCACAAAACGTGTAACTTAATATTAAGAATATATCTCATAGTTTATGTTGATACTTAAAGGTTTACGTGCGTATGAAATAAAAAAGGTACATAACAAGGTTAGGTATGTCATAAAACATATGAAATATGGAACATTCCACAAAAGAGCCGCATCTGAGAATACATAAAATAATTTAATCAAAACATCTAGATTTCCATCAGTCTCGTTTGGAGAAAGAAATATGTAATACATACATAATAACTTTCTTTGACATTTATATAAAACTGTTCTTATTGTGATGAAACGATGAATATTAAAATATTGTAATGTAAGATTGGGTGGAGACACGAATAAAGGTACATTTACATCTTGTTATAAAATTATTCAACCTGGTTTTAGGATTTCATAGTGACTTTAACATTTTTAAGGTTTGAGAATACCACGGGGTACTTTAATTGAAGACAGTTCACTTTTCAGGGGACCCTCCTGAGGTTGTTCATATCTTCTTATGGATAAAAATTGACAGTAAAAACTCTCTTTCTCCAGTCTCATCCTTTTTTTTTTTTTTTTTTTTTTTTTTTTTTTTTTTTTTTATCGTGTGGAAACCCCCTCGGGCCGTCACCCCACCGGGGTTTACGGCGGGGTAGTGTGTCGAAATCGGACCGACTAAAACCACACGGTGTGCCACTCTGCGCCTGAGATAGGAAGGATCCGGGAACCGCTGCTATTACGACATCCAGATCCCTCCTAGCGCCTGCCCGCTACCTCGGGCACCATCTGCAGATAAACTCTCTATTTTAGGCGACGTACGGCACACGCGGACGTCGCCTCCTCGCGGCTGGCCATTGTAGCGGATGGAGGGGAAAACCCGTCCCGTCCACCCGCGGCCACACTCAAGGCGGCATGAGGCGCTGGTATGCGCGCCTCCGCCGCCCGGCTCGCCGGCGGCGAATTGGGTCCGAGTGGATATCGTCCTCCCGGGCCTTCTCCGCCGCCTCCTTCCGCGAAATTACGTCTTCGCAGAAGGTTGCGACCGCGGTAAAACAACTGTCGCTACCGGCCATGGAGCGTATGACGGCCAGTAGCGAGAGATCTCCTCCAATAACTGCAGTAAGGACCCCACGCTGCGCCGCCCAGGCGGAACAAACCGCTAGCGCGTGCTGAGCCGAGTCCTCACTGCAGTCGCAGTGGTGACAGGCGGGACTCAATTCCCTCCTGGCGATCGAGTGCAGATACTTCCCGAAGCAACCGTGCCCGGAAAGGACCTGCGTCAGTCGGAAGGAAAGGGTCCCGTGCTGCCGCCCTGCCCACTCGTCGATGACCGGCTGGAGAGCCTCCACGGTGGCAAAGCCAGCACGTTGAGCCTCCAGCCGGGACGACCAACGAGCCATCGTGGCTCGACGAGCGGCCTCTCGCCACTCGCGTATCTCTTCGGGCGGGGGCCGTATGCCGCTACCCGCCCGGAAGTCAACCGTCCGCCGATAAACTTCGGCGAGCACTTCCGCCTCCAAATCCCACGGGAGTGTTCCTGCCAAGACGCACGCCGCCTCCGTCAATACGGTGCGGTAACCACGTATGGCTCTAACCGCCAATATCCTCTGAGGGCGCCAGAGGCGAGCCCTATTCTGGGCGGTCAGAGCCGCCGCCCACACCGGTGCACCATACAGTGCCATTGACCGGACAACTCCCGTGTATAGCCGTCTCGTCGCGACGCTAGCTCCACCCAGATTGGGCAAAAGTCGCCCAAGGGCAGAAGCAGCGCCGACCAGCTTTGGAGAAAGCTGTCGGAAGTGCTCGTCGAAGAGCCACCTGCCGTCGAGGATCAGGCCCAGATACTTCATCTGGGCCTAAACCGGTACGAGGACCGAATTGACCACGATGGAGGCGCCGGAGGGTGGACCACGACGGGGCCCATGGAACAAAAGGGCCTCCGTCTTGTCCAGGGCCACCCGCAAACCCAGCGCCTCAATTCGCCCGACCACCAGAGAGACACCCGTGGTGGCCAGGCGCGCCGCCTCTTGAAAGTTTGCTCCCCGGGCCGTGACCAATGTGTCATCTGCGTAGCAAATTACGCCCAGCCCGGGGGGAAGACGACCTCGAAGGGCCCAGTCGTATCCCATATTCCACAGGAGTGGTCCGAGGACAGACCCCTGTGGAACACCGCACGACATGAGCCGCCGCCTCAGAACACCGTCTCGGTCCTCGTACATGACGGTACGCTCCTCAAGATAGTCTGCCACAAGCCGCCTCAGGTACTTTGGCACCCCATGGTAGTGGAGTGCTTCCCTGATGCAGCTAAATGGCAGACTATTAAATGCATTGGCGATGTCTAACGACACCGCCAACAGCACGCTGCCACAGCTCACCGCCTCTTTGGTAACGGCCCTCAGGCGCAACACGGCATCGACCGTCGAACGCCCCGCCCGAAAACCAAATTGGGCGTCCGACAGATCGGGGCCCACCTCGCAGAGGTGCCGGACGATGCGGGCAGAGAGTATCCTCTCAAACAGTTTACCCGCCTCGTCCAGCAACACGATGGGCCTATAGGCCGCTACCGATTCGGCTGGCCGTCCCGGCTTCCTCAATAGGACCAGCTTCCCGCTTTTCCAGCACTCAGGGAAGCGTCCGGACGCCAAGCTAGCGTCCAGGACCTCCCTGAGGCGGTCCGACATGTGTTCGAGGGCTCGGGCCAGCACTCGGGCAGGTATCCCGTCCGGCCCGGGGGCGGTGTTCTTAGAGCGGATCCGTAGAACAACCGCCCCTACCTCCGATTCCCTGACGGGCAGAACATCGTCCTCGTTCCCCCCGTCGTCTCCGATCATGAAGGCCATCGACGGGGGTGTGTGTTCCACCCGCTGTGGGATAAGGCCCTCGACCACTTCCCGCAGGAAGCTGGGCTGGAGTGTCTCTGTAAGGGGGGCCCGACGTGCGGAGCTTTTGCCGCGCCGCACGATAAGGGCGACCCCAGGGGTCACGATCGAGACCCTCCAGCATCTCCTTTCTCTTAATTTCTTTGGCGCGGCTTATGGCCAGCTTCAGAGTTTTCCGCGCCTCTCGGTACTCCTCATGAAGCTGGTCCTCCCTGCCTTCTTCGCGGTGTCGCCGCCGACTACGGGTGTAGGACCTCCGGGCACGAGTACAGGCCGCACGGAGGTCCGCCAACTCCTGGGACCACCAGTAAACCTCCTTCCGTGGAGGCCGGCAACCTCGGATGCGGGGCATGGCCGCATCACAGATTTGTGCAATCGCTTCGCAGAAGCGACCAGCCCCCATGTCGACCTCCTCGGTCGGGGCCTGCGGAGACAGCCAAGAGTGAATAATGGCCGCCTCGTCTAGTAGGTCCCTATTTAATTTGGCTACAGTCCACCGCGGAAAGCGAGAAGAACGCCGCGCCGCGTGACCCCTACTGGCGTCCTGGGACCGGGAGAGCTCAAATCAGATATAGAGATGGTCCGAGAGCGTCTCAACCTCTTCCAGGACACGCCAGTTCCTTACTCGTGCGGCGAGGGCAGGGGTAGCGAACGAAAGGTCCACTATCGACCCTCCCTGCTGTCGCACGCACGTGTTGGTGGTTCCTCTGTTCAGTAAACAGAGGCCCACCGAGGCCGCCCACTCCTCTACGGCCTCGCCCCTAGCGTCCGTCCTGGGGGAACCCCACGCAATGGACTTTGCGTTGAAGTCCCCCAGCACTAAGACGTGCCCAGACGTTAGACGCCGCATCAAGGTTTCCAAGTTGTTAAGGAAAACCTCGAAGTCGTTCAAACTCCGGTTGGGGGAGAAGTATACACCATATATAGTGATTCCCCCCCACTCGGCAGCAACATATCCAGTGCCCTTGTCTCTTAGCGACAAGGGCGGGGAATGAGCCGCCGTGGAGCCGACGACTGCCACGGAACCGTCCCGGTCACCCAACCAGTTTGGACGGGGAGGAATATAATAGGGTTCCGCGGCTACGGCAACACCGATCGACCACTGCGTCATGGTTTGCAGGAAAAGGTCCTGCGCCGCGGCACAGTGGTTCAGGTTCGTCTGGACCAGGAGGTTGGAGACTTGGGCCATTACTCGACCGTCTCTACAACCTCCTCCATGGGCGACGATATCGACGCACGAACGACGTCAGAAGCAGCCTGGGCCGACTGGCTAACCCCTGACGCCTGCCGAGAGTTGCAGGAAGGTTTACAGCCTCCCTGCCCAATCTGGTGATTGGCAGGCTTGTTGTCCGCTGCACACACCGGGCAGTGAGGGGCGGCAGAACACTCTGCCGCCTTGTGCCCCGGTCGACCGCAGCGGAAACATAATCCGCTGCAGTCGAAACAACTGACGCACTTGGCGCGTGTGTGCCCCGATGCCAGGCATTTGTAACACCTCATCGGTCTCGCCGCCAGGACTGTGATCCTAGCGCTCACGAAACCGATGAGCAGCCTGCCGGCGTCGCCCAACATTTTAGCCGACGCTACGGGACAGCTGACCCACACTGCGCCAAGCCCTCCCGGACCGGGGCGGATGATGCCGACCCTAATATTGTCCGCGTTGCAGCCTGTCTTCTCGCTAATTGCAACGCGGACATCCTCTGTCGATACAGAGTCATCCAGGCCCGAAATGCGCAACCCTGCGCACTTGGTAGGCCTGGCGATCTTGACACCATCCGTAGCCGTAAACATTTGCCGCAACTTCTCGGCAAATGTGTCCGCCGTCTTAGCACCTTCGGCTCCAGGGAACTCGAGCACTCGAGCTCCTGTTTGAGCGAGGCGCAACCTGACTCCTACTGTACCGAAGTCATTGGCGAGACTAGCGCGGGCCCTCTGGAAGATGGTTGCGTAGGAGAGTCCGCCGCTAGCCGCCTCCGGCGACACGGTGACTACCACAGCCGCGCTTTTAGGCACCTGCAGTTTGCGCGGCTTTTTCGCGATAGTCACCGCAATCGACGGTGTCTGCGGGGTAGAGGCTGCTGTTTGTGCAGCCTTCTTACCCTGCTTTCGGGACTTTCTAGCCCTCCCGACCACCTGCCAACCATCGGTGGAAGAGGCAGATGTTGAGGGAACACAGGTGGAGGTGCCAGGTACAGCGGTTGGAGTGGGAAGCGGAGGGAACTCCGCTCCAGCCTTTGCCGCTGTTTTGGGGCCTAACCTCGGTGCAGGCGTCTTGATCGCTACCTTCGCTGCCCGTCGTGAACCTGGAGTTGTTGCGGGAGCTGCAGACACTGACGCCGCCGCTGCATAGGTCACGCGACCACCCACAACGGGAAGCGCAGACGGTGCCAATGCGGCCTTCGGCTTATGCGCCGCGAGCGGCGGCCGGACAACAGGGGCCGGTGGCAGCCTTGCCTCCAGGCCAGCCAGACGCCCGTTCATCATGCGCCATACTGCATTCGTTATTTGACGCAGATGGGCATCAGAAATACTCCCGTCGTTGGAAGAGGGGGTAGGTAGTGACGGACGTGAGCCTTCTCGTTCGGGGTGATCTGCCCGAAATTGAGCAAACTGAGCACTAAGCTCAGTCACCTGCCCCGTCAGACGCTCGTTGGCTGCCTGGAGACGAGCCATGTCTCCGATAAGGCTCTCTACGACCCCCGCAATAGCGGCAGAGGAATCCTTAAGGGCCCTCACAAAAGAGCCCTTAAGATTGCTAGACTTGGTGGCCACTTTGTGAATGATGGCCACCGCCGCGTTTGCTCTCTCCTGCATGGCCGATGGTGTTTGAAGAACTGAATTCCCCACCATCGGCTCCTTGATTTTAAGCAGGAGATCCGCGACCTCCTCCTCCGCTAATGCTTCGCCGTCCGCCCTGACTCTTCTGTAGGCTCCTGCCTTGCAGAAAACGGAGCCTGATGGGGTCGAGGCCGGTGTTCGTGACCTCCCTCTCCGGCTGCTTGCAACCTTGGGAGGCAACATCTCCTGAGACGTATCAATCCCCTCGTCCCTGGAGCGGCCTCGTTTCCGGCTGTCCGGTTCCAGTTCCATTAGGTCTAGTGAACCTGTCCTCGCACCGAGGCTACCGTCTGCGCCATCCGATGATAAGGTGGATCTGGAACGCAGTCGTTCCGATACTCTTCGGCTCCCAGAAGCTGAAATTGCTTCTGGGAGCCCCATCAAGATAGGCGTTCCAATTGCTGCGTCCACTGTATTGGAGAGCTCGGCCGCCTTTGCGCTTTCCTCCTTCCTACTCGTCTTCTCCTTCTTCCCTTCTACATCTTTGTTTTTGTTATATAATTTTATTTCATGTTCCATAGTTAAACCCACGATTGGGGGAGAAATAATGGTCGACCCGGGCAGAGATCCCCCAATACCCGGGCAAGCGTAAATTTGTGCCCAACCGAGGGGTCCGCAGGTACCTCGGCTGGGAGTGCGCTTGCAACTGAACAACCCATCAGCCATGCATCCCCTGGTCACGCACTAGAACACGGGATTCGGGGTAACTTTTTATAGAGGTTTTCTTCCTCGCAGTCCGGGCGGTTAAGCCAAGACCCTCGCCCCTTATTAGTGTCGCGAGACATAACCACGACACTCCTTTTGGGATTACGATGTGACAACGGTGGCAGGAAGATTAAATCTTCCAATGCCTGCTCGGCGGCAGTGTGAGTACACACCGAGCCCGTTCTCCTTTCTCCACCATTGACAGTGGAGAAACGCCGACCCATGAAAGGGTCCCACCCTAATGATTTTTTATCGAGGTTTTCCTCCTCATTGCTCCAAAGAGCGAAGAGCCAACAGAGGAATCGACAAAAATGCCCGCTCTGTTGGACCAAGCCTCAGCCGAATGGCCGAAGAAAATGGCCTCCTCTTCTTCGTGCTAGAATATTAGCCGTTGGCGTGATGTCCTCTTCCTAATGGCACAGGAAGAAACAGTGCCGTCGCCAACGTTACCAGGGTGCACTACGTGGAGGTTTTCTAGCCCAGCACCCCCTCCAGTCTCATCCTGGCTCAAGGCTCTAACGCTGGTAATACAACAAAACCTCACATTTATGGATCACGAAATATCTGGCTTTTATTTTTATTGTACACCAGATTAAATTCAGAGTTAATTTAAAGCTAAAGAAGTACAAGTGACAGCCTCATCGCCCGTTGGCAATCTCTTACAGGCTTTTTATAATCTATGGATGTGACATTTTTCTATATTATAATTATACTCTGGATTGTTAGTACTTGTTGGACCTTGTTAAAATAATTTCTCGAAATTTAACTCACTTGTACTCTAAGACTTTTATTTGTTTTTCTCCCGCCCTATGATATTTTTTGTAGTAATCAGTTTTTAGGGTTTATAAACTGAAAGTAGTCTGGAAAATCTAAACAAAATCACATTCAGTAACGTCGAATATAAAGAAAAGCAATTAACGTTAAGCTAACTACGTCAGCTTAAAAAAACTAAGTAATATTGTAAAAATACTCTACGAAATATACCTATACAACATTTCTTTTTAATGTACAAACCATATGAAATGATACAATACCTGTTTAAGGAGAAAAATCATACATTTTCTTATTACATATTTCTTTAGCAAGGTAGTTTCATAATGGAGAGAGTTATTAAAATGTACGCCTACATAAACTAGGCTAGACGAACTTCTTTATTCCTTTTTACTTAATAAATTAAAATAAACAGCGAAGAAATACTTTTTTTCTGTGAACAAAGCGACTCCAGACCTTTAATTACAAGTGTTCGCGGTGAAGCCGTCGATTCCACGACTCGCACAGACTAATTAATACAACTTGAACAAGTGCCGCACCAGAAGTTAGCTCATAGCAATAGTTCTGCAAACGCTTCTTATTATTTACTCTGTATTTTCATTATCGCAATTTTAATTGTCTAGAAATACAGTTTGCAATTATTAAAAGAATATTTAGGTACCTGTTTTTATAAGAGTTTCACAGATATCTCTTTCAGTACGTTCTATGTAAGAGATTATTTCTATCTATTAATTAGAATGGAAATAAATCGTTAGTAATAATAATAAAGATAAAACTGTATTGAATCGTAGGTGAGCCATGGTAAGGCACGTAATAGGCCGAGTTCTAGTAGAAGGATACCACGTTTTCAGAGAAAACCAGCGTTAAAAAACTTCTTCTCTGTTTTGTGAGTGAGGTTACCGGAGCATAGACTTCCCCCTCCCTGAGCTGAGAGGGGATTTAAATGAGATGCAGGCGGCAGTCCCTTAACATCAGGTTACACGTTTGCTCGTGTGACACCTATTCTATAAAAATATGAATTTAATCTAGTCAGAAACTAGTCAGTAGGTAAATGACATACCTTAAATAATTTAAGAAGTTTCTGTTATTAAATAGCCACCGGATAGTTCAAATAACACATAAAGTATTTAAATCAACCAAAATTACCACACATAAACAATAGATACGTCGTGTTCATAGTTGTATATCAAACAAATGAATTAAATGTATTGTAAACACTTAGTGTTCACAAGTGAAAGCAAATCTCGCGTTTGTCTTGTAAATTGTAACATGTACAATGTAAACTACAGAAACCGTGGCAAAGCCGTATCACATCTCACTAAACTATTTACTTACTCAACCAAATGATTTAGCACATTCACTAATACGTTTATCGACATCAATCAACATTTTGGCTTAAACAAGGTATTACGCAAAGCGAGTTATCTATTTTAACAAAGGCTTTGTTGTGTTGATATTGTATAAAATTGTGGTGACCTTGATATAGTATCATCAACCAAAACATGCATTAGTAGTTATGAAGTTACGAAGAAACTTCTAATCCAATATCGCGACATGAAAAATTCTCACGCCTGTTATACCAACCTGTTTGGAAGATTTCTTTTGTGTTGGTGGACATGACACACATTACTCCGCATAATTATGATTTTGAAGTCAGACCTTGTTCCTTTTAAGTAATTTTCTTTCAAAAATAGTCAAGAGAGATTTATTTTCGTAAAACTAAAGTCACAACCGCACGACTGGCCTAGTGGTTTAAGCGGTCGCCACGCCGCTCTCCACTTCGCTGAGTGTTGTGGGTTCAAACTCCACATGGAACATCACTTTGTGTGATCCACAAATTGTTGTTCTGAGTCTGGGTGTTCTTTGTGTCCGTTTCTTGTATGTTTGTAAAGTCCCCGCGACACAGGATTTATACATAATGAGGGCGTTGTCTTTTTAAAAAAAAATAGAAAAAAAGCAACACGCCCAGTTCTTTATAAATAATTATAAAGAACTTGGCTTATTGTGACTTTATGTTATATGTTATATGATTAATACGATTTTATGTCTCAAAAATAGATTATAAAATATCAATACATATCACATACAAACATCAATATAACACACAATTAGCACCGCGCATTTCATGGCGACGTCGACTCCAATTTAACGCGTCATAGGATGGAGTACTTCTTATATGATTACGCAAGTAACTATGAAACAAATTTAAATTAAAAGGAAATTGAATTTGCTTGCGAATTGTTGAAACTTGAAATTTATAATTAAGTTTGACGTAACTGGTATAATAGTTAAAATTTTACAGTTATTTGGTCCCTAGTGTTTTCTGATCTATGCCAAGTGATGGTGCCTATGCTTGATTAATTTAACTATTTATTAAAGGCACGCTAACAGTACATTATACGGCATTAAAAAAAATGCAGACGAATAAATACAGCTCTAACATGGCGATGGCGTGAGGGCTTACTAACATTATTTAATTAAATTATAATAATCTAAATTAAAGCAGAAAGCAAATCTAAATTATTTACAGCAGAATTAACTTTTGTAAAATGTAAACGATTTTAATATGTTACATATTATTTGAAACTGTGGAACGGGTTATGAAAAACATCTAACAATTTGAGTTAACCATTTAATCTGTTGTATTCGTTCCGCGAGTGTAGCTACTGTGCCTGTTATTTTGTTCAACTATAGTATTTCCTAGTATTAGGATGTAGAAAAATGTAAATCGTTAGTAAAGTTTTATGTTTACGTGAAAATTAACGTGAACATATGACAGGTATTGGTTTTTTAATACTTACGCTTACAATATTATTAGTTGGATTATGTTGGCTGACCGACTCTTACAATCTGAGATACATGTGTCTGTGGACATTGATATATTTTTTCCTGGAACGTCAGCATGTTTACCAGAATCTAGCCTTGTATAGCCGTTTACTATTTGTTACACATATTATTGAAAATGTAACTTTAATATGTTAATTTTAAGTACTCCATATTTTACATTCCTCTGCCAGCAATCAAAAGATTCAACAACTATTTGAAATATCTTGTGCTGCAACAGTCAAATCTGTCTAAAATTGCCTGAATTCATATCGTAACTCATTTATTTCAGTTATCACATGTTGAAGATGATATAAAAGAGTTTTATGGAACTATTACAAATACATATCATTTTTGTTAGTTTAGTACAACTACTTCAATTTTGCCAAGATTTAGGTACTGCGAACGATTTATGGCAAAGGACTGACTCGAAAATTTACATAAACATATTTTCAAATATGTTATGTTATTATTTTTATGTAATAATTTGAAGCCACTGAAGTAGGTTTACTGAAATTTATTTCTAACTTTAGAAATCAATTAAGTAATTACAAATTTCAGATGTAATGTCAAGACGAGGTTATCAGTGAATTTCAACCCATTCACGTTAACCAACTAGGTCAGAAGTTAATAATGAAATTAATGTCGGAAACGTAAAGTCTATCTTGGGCAGTGATACACCAAAGTAAACCATTGACGAATTCCAAACTTGTTTCCATTAGGCAACACCCTCGCTTTTTCCTCCGAGACTACCCGGTGAGTCGGCTTTGTCAAACTTTGGGAATACATTAGCTTTGCCGAGCGACAGCACTGATAAATTCTACTCGACGACCTTCCACATCTCAACACTAGATATCCACAAATAACTCAAAACTACCTTTCCAATGCTCCTGCAGAAACAGCTCAACGGAAATTCTCTGTATAAAACCAGCGATATACTTCCAATGACGCATTTTCACGGAACCCTTTCAAACGGAAATTGGTGAGCGTAATTCGAGTTTTCGTTGCTTTGACACCGAACTCCGAAAGGGACTGTCTCCCTGTAATTGTGGATCGGGAGTTAAATTAAATCGCTCAAAGAAACGGTCTCGTCGCCAGGTAGACGGCCGGTACGAGGGATCCTATGAAAAATTCAGTAGTTTGCAAGTTTATTTTTTATCTTGTTTCTCAATAGGTACATGAGACCCGCCGTGATCGTTAAAGGGTTGCTTGTCTTTGCTATATAGAAAAATAAAAACGTTATTATGTAGCTTTGTTCACAAGTTAGGATCATTTTCTTATCGATAGGGACGGGTTGAGTTTTCAGCATAATATATATTAGATAGAGGAGACAGAGAAAACAGTTTTCTATATTCGAATAGGGTTCTTATTCTGGACTTTGTTTGTCATTTAGAGAAAATCATTAAATGAAATCAAAAATAAGTATCAAATGATTGACTAAAATCTTTAAAGAAAGAGATTTAAATGAAAACAAGTACCAAAGTCGCTTTGTTCTTATGTAGTACTAAATACTGCTGAGAGTAAGCTTAAGTGCAACATTAAAACAAATTAATATTTGTCATGTTTCTACTAAAAACAAAAACCGTGGGTATGGACATGATTATGGATCAACAATATACATTTCTAGTATAATTTAAAGCATAGTTGTGGTGTAATTTTCATTTTTGTGAGCAAAGTATTCGTATTTCGTAATTCCATTCCAGTCTACAATTATAGAATGAAATTTTAAAGATATTAAATAATCAATATATATTAAGCGTATTGACACTTAACAAATATTTCTACGTGTGTGTGTGCCTAACAGTAGTGACAACAACTTCTAAGAGCTTTATATATTTGTGGCAGAAAAATTAAAGAAATTAAATAACTTTCCAGTTTTGGTTGTCACAGGAACAAAATGGTCAGCACGACCAAATAAATGATCGCCCTCCAAATTTGTGTACAGAAACAAAAAAACACCAACAAAAAACAGCCAAAACAAATATCCTTCTTTTAATTAATATCCATCAATCAACAAAATGACTTGAACAAAACATTTTGATGAACAAAATGGAAGGCAAACAGGCCATTATCGTATTCATCGCAGCGTGCCGTTTACAGTTTGCAATTATCATAAAAGCAAATGCTTATAAACAAGTTGGCAAATACATCACAATCGTTCCCCGTTTGTCCCGTTAATGTTATGAACAGCTAGAAACACCATCATTTTGATAGCGACTTTATTTTATACCGTTTTTCGGATATTTTATTTTAAAATGGGTACTTTGAACAAACGAGATCCTACAAGCCTTTTATAAAGTAAATGAAAAGTACTATTTTTATATTATAATTAGATTTTTTAAGTTCTCACCCGTTTATGATAACGTCAATACACTTGAAAAAAGGTTTACCTAGAAGTGTATTCGTTAGTAAGTGTAGTCGTTAATTTTGGTCGCGTCAACATTCACTTAAGACAGATTTACGTTTATCTGAAAATATAGGTAAAAAGTAAGAAGAGATTCGATATATGTATAATAACAAAATATAATAATAAATTTATGAATATTTTGTTTATTGTGGTGTAGGACGACAATAGGCAAGTAGGTTGCTTGATGATAAGTTATTATCGCTACTATAGCTCAAAAGTTGAAAGTACATAACTGACATATGATGATTTGAAAATTGTAAGCGATAAATTTTACAGCAAAAATTAAACAATGTCTTTTTTACGATTATATTATACATTTGTGTACTTAAAAGGAAGATTTATACATCAAATGAAAGCTGATTTTTTGTAGAACTATGTTAGCTTTATCTTATTAATTATTCTGATAATAATAAATTATTTAAAAAAATATTCTTCACCGGAAACGCTAGGCAAAACATTTTTTTGCAACTTAAATTAATAATATTATTCGTGTCATAATAGAATAGCGTGAAAAGTGGACAGAATAAAACAGAACAGTGCAAGAAACAGAGTGGTAGCGAAGAAAATGTGGATTAAGAAATAAAATACTATTAAAAAATAATATATTGCTGAACTACTTACCGAATTAATAAATTACTGTAAGGATAATGTCTCTCTAAATCATAACTATCATAAACCCTAGCGCGATATTTGGCGTATCATTAATAAGTACGCGCTGTTTGGCGTATAATCAAAACGCGCACATATCGGGCGCGCTTGCTGCTACATCAAATAGATTATGCGGCTATTACGAATTACTGCGAGTAATGTGTGTGTGTGTGTGATTGTAATGTTTACAATTATAAGGTACGCTATTGCGATTAATGTGATTTGGGTCGCTGTAGTGAGGAGGTGGGGGCAACTAGTCATATTTCAATTACTACTACTATTGATTGCATAATTTTAATAATGTTGTCAATGGTTTTGGCTTTTATTCTATTAAACTATGTAATCAGTTATGGTAATAGAAGGCAGGTGCTTCAAGTTTCTGAATATTGCAATAATTTTATGGCAAAAACTCTATTTTTTTTTTATACACACATTTTACGCAGTCATGTACATCGGCAGACTTAATGTTATAAGTATTCTCTACCAGCCAACTTTTGGGCGATGTAGAAATCTTATAAGGCGCACAGAAGTTACTATTGCAGTCAAAGGTTAAAATTATTCATCAATAAATATATAGAAATGATATAAACTCAAGTATACAATAACACGCACACATAAATAGATATAGATGTACATACACACAAATACACAAACCTTACATTCGTACACAGTGAATATTAGATTACAAAAACGTGGAACATTAACTGAGTTAACTCTGCCATTTCGTCAAGAAGGTACTTATGTACATTCTTTTTAAATAAGCAACGGTTTGTTGACTGACTTGATTCTATATTATTCATGTACAGACGCGCAAGTAACTAATTATTCGCTATTTATAATTATTTTATGCTAGTACTGAACATTTTAGTAATATAATTATGTTTGATCGTTTAGTTCACAGACAGCAATTGAATTACCGCAACGCTTAATCTATGATTTGATTATAAATTCAAAATCTAATTAAATATAATCTTGTGTTGTCAAAGTATTCGTACTTACAATTTAATATAATTATTATATTATATATATTACACAATATAGTACATATATTATACTACAATGTGATTTCAGCAAATATATTTAGTACATGTTTTTTTATTATATAACTTTAACAAATAAGGCCAGCAGTAGCATTGTAGAGCATGTTAACGTAAAATAAATAACGTATTATAAGACATTCAATTAAAAAATAATAATTCTAGAAGATCATTTTTATTAATTCTACACTACCATTTCATTTAAAGCATGTTTGAACTGTTATAAAAAGGTGCACTATTTTAAATTTTCAAGCAAATAAAATCTACCCAGATCATAATAAGATAGAGTTGAAAATTGATAAATTCAAATTGATCCAAATAAAAACGAGTCATTTGTGTCCACATCACTTAATTAATTAAAACATTGGTCAGAGGAACAATTAGTTAGTTTGTGGGTTGTGTCACGGGACACCGACGCGACGGCGGCGACGCGGTGACGCGACGCGCCGACATCGAGGCGTGACGGGCGACAAATGATGCGTCGCTGTCAGGCGCGCATTAGCGGTTACTATTGACTGAATTCAAATTGATGCTCTTTGCTAATTTAACCTACAAAGAGATAGAATCAAACTGATACTCACAAAATGCATAGTGTGCTTGGAGTCCTAGAAACCCCTTTAGTAATAGAGACCCCCTTTAGTACCCGGTTGATGGCAATACGCTTTGCCATTAACCTAGTACTTTAGGAATTAGCGCATGTATATTGAAAAAGTAGAATAAGAAGCACGGTAATTGTAGATCAGGCAGTTCTTATTCAAATGGACTTAATAAGTCTGGTTTCTATACCTGTAGTAGGATTGTTTCTTACCGGGAAGCCGATGCAGATGGAACTCTGTCACATATGCATATAATATATGATATTGACTATTGAGATTGACTAAACCATTTTCCTAGCTTTTATTATTCCCAATATTATTTGAGGTCGGCTACTAATTCAACTGCCTTTACCTGAATATCAATTTACCTGCAAGCACCTGGCATCGAACATCCGCAACGCTGAGGGCAAGCTGAATTCGAGGGTTGAACTAATTTTCAGTATATTTAAGGGATATGACTTCCTAATAACGATTGCTGCAGACTTCCGACCGTTTAACATGGTTACCGAGACACAACTATGAAACAATTCCAACTTCCATACTCTATTACTAGGAATTTACATTACGCATACTCTAACTGCTAGACCAAAGACGCAGTTAAATACTATAAACCCACAGACAAATATATATATCTATAACCAAATACCTCAAATCCTATCCGAAAACATTATACAGTCAGCGAATCATTGTGATTGATCGTCCGCTAGTTCATTAACTGTGAGTGATCGATGCTTTAAAGAGTATACATCATTGACGTCACAACGCATTAGATACAAGAAGGGTGTGAAAGCTCCTCCTTTTGTGACAAACAGTGGCTAAATTGTGTTCGTCGTGTTACCGTAATGGCCTTATTGTAGCCTAATATGACAGGTTTTAGCAAAAGGGGAACACACACACCAATGATTTTTTTTTTGAGAACTTTGTTATTTTTTAAATAATTAAATTTTTCAAATGAAGATTTAAAATACAACTGTTAGAAGTTCAATATTTAAAGCTGCTACTATAGACAGTAATCACTATCACATTTTAAACGTGCTGTTTCTGATATATCTTATGATTTAAATATCGTTTACAGTCGAAGTTTTATGATGTACATCATCATCATCATCATCTCAACCAAAGGACGTTCACTGCTGGACATAGGTCACCCCCAAGGTTCTCCACAACAGCCAGTTCCGTGCCGCCCGCATCCAGCAGCTTCCCGCGACCTTCACCAGGTCGTCAGACCACCTTGTGGGGGGCCTACCAACGCTGTGTTTCTCAGTACGTGGTCGCCACTTCAAAACTTTACGGCCCTATCGACCGTCGCTTCTGCGTGTAATGTGACCCGCCCACTGCCACTTAAGTTTAGCTGAAATGTAAACTTAAGTGATATACATAATAATATGTAATAACATAATAATAACAGTATTCCACTTGTTTTTAATGAACTTACGAGGCTAATACTGTGAATTTTATTTTGATAAAAGACATGGAATTTTCGCATTGGTGTCACTGTAAATCCTCAAAATAGGAATAAAAGTCTTCAACCTACCCACCTTTATACCAAAACCAGAACTTTAGCATATTTATTTATTTTTTTATTCGGCGCCTACTAAAGTGACTTTACTCTGCCTGATGGAAAACATGAATAGAATCCAAGCGTAGTGGTCACCTTACTCATTATGAATGCAGACAACTACTAACAATGATAACAAAACTGAAAGTCGTCACGCGTATTAATGTGAAAAGATTTTCTGTTTAAAAAAGACATAGATCGAAGAATTAATATACTGGAGTGGCTACGAGTCACTTCTACCGACGAACCAATGTTTGTTGAAAGCAAAAGATTTCAGAATAAAATACAGGGATTGAAAGCGAAAGTTATCAAACCTCCAGCTATACCAATCTTCAGTGTTGCCAGAATGCAGAAGGTGAATAACAAAGTACAAATTAGAAGAGGTCTCTCAAGTGCATCATTTTACTACAAGCTAATTAAATCATTAATTGATCAATACAACGTCATGTCTCCAGAGGAACCGATGGTCGCTGGAGCCGAAGTGTACTAGAGTGGATACCACGATTGGGTAAACATAGTGTAGGGCGCCCTGAGGCACGATGAACCGACGACTTGAAGAAGGTTGGTTGGCGTTCCTTGGGGAGACCTTCGTTCACATGTCGGACCGCCTTAGGGAGGTCTCGGACGCTAGCTTGTCGTCCGGACGCTTCCCTGAGTGCTGGAAAAGCGGGGAGCTGGTTCTTTTAAGAAAGCCGGGACGGCCTGCCGATTCGGTGGTGGCCTATAGGCCTATTGTGTTGCTGGACGAGGTGGATAAACTGTTTGAGAGGATACTCTCTGCCCGCATCTTCCAGCACCTCTGCGAGGTGGGCCCCGATCTATCGGATGCCCAATTCGGTTTTCCAGCGGAGCGTTCGACAGTCGATGCTGTATTGTGCCTGAGGGCCGTTACCGAAAAGGCGGCGTGCTGTTGGCGGTGTCGTTAGATATCGCCAACGCATTTAATAGTCTGCCATTTAGCTGCATCAGGGAAGCACTCCACTACCACAGGGTGCCAGAGTACCTGAGGCGGCTTGTTTCAGATTATCTTGATGAGCGTACCGTCGTGTACGAGGACCGAGATGGTATTCTGAGGCGGCGGCCCATGTCGTGCGGTGTTCCACAAGGGTCCGTCCTCGAACTCCTGTGGAATACGGGATACGACTGGGCCTTTCGAGGTCTTTTTCCCCCCGGGTTGGGCGTAATTTGTTACGCCGATGACACATTAGTCACAGAGGCAGGCGAACTTTCAAGAGGCGGCGCGCCTGGCCACCGTGGGAGTGTCTTTGGTGGTCGGGCGCATTGAGGCGCTGGGTTTACGGGTGGCCCTAGATAAGACGGAAGCCCTTGTGTTTCATGGGCCTCGTCGTGGTCCACCCCCCGGCGCCTCTATCGTAGTCAATTTGATCCTCGTACCGATTAAGGCCCAGATGAAGTATCTGGGCCTGATCTTCGACGGCAGGTGGCTCTTCGACGAGCACTTCTGACTGCTTACTCCAAAGCTGGTCGGCGTTGCTTCTGCTCTTGGGCGACTTTTGCCCAATTTGGGTAGAGCCGGTGTCGCGACGAGACGGCTATACACGGTAGCTGTTCGGTCAATGGTGTATGGTGCACCGGTGTGGGTGGTGGCTCTGACCGCCCAGAATAGGACTCGCCTCTGTCGCCATCAGAGGATAGTGGCGGTTAGAGCCATACGCGGTTACCGCACCATATCGACGAAGACGGCGTGCACCTTGGCCGGAACTCTCCCGTGGGATTTGGAGGCGGAAGTGCTCGCCGGCGGACGGCTGACTTTCAGGCGGGTAGCGGCATACGGCCCCCGGCCGAGGAGATCCGCGAGTGGCGTGAGGCCGCTCGTCGAGCCACGATGGCTCGTTGGTCGTTCCAGTTGGAGACTCCACGTGCTGACTTTGCTCTCGTGGAGGCTCTCCAACCGGTCATCGCCGAGTGAGCAGGGTGACAGTACGGGACCCTTTCCTTCCGACTGACGCAGGTCCTTTCCGGACACGGTTGCTTCGGGAAGTATCTGCACTCGGTCGCCAGGAGGGAATTAAGTCTCCCTTGTTACCACTGCGACTGCAGTGAGGACTCAGCTCAGCACACGCTAGCGGTTTGTTCCGCCTAGGCGGCGCAGCGTGGGGTCCTCAATGCAGTTATTGGAGGAGATCTCTCGCTACCGGCCGTCATACGCTCCATGGCCAGTAGCAACAGTTGTTTTACCGCAGTCGCAACCTTCTGCGAAAACGTAATTTCGCGGAAGGAGGCGGCGGAGAAGGCCCGGGAGGACGATATCCACTCGAACCAAATTCGCCGGCGGCGAACCGAGCGGCGGAGGCGCGCATCCCAGCGCCTCATGCCGCTTTGAATGTAGCCGCGGGTGGACGGGACAGGTTTTCCCCTCCACCCGCTATAATGGCCAGCCGCAAGGAGGCGACGTCCACATGTGCCATAAGTCGCCTAAAATATAGAGTTTATCCATAGATGGTGCCCGCGGCAGCGGCCAGGCGCTAGGAGGGATCTGGATGTCGTAATAGCAGCGGTTCCCGGATCCCTCCTATCTCAGGCGCAGAGTGGCACACCGTGTGGTTTTAGTCGGTCCGATTCCGACACACCACCCCGCCGTAAACCCCGGTGGGGTGACGGCCCGAGGGAGTTTCCAAACGTTAAAAAAAAAAAAGACCTTCGTTCAGCAGTGGACGGCGATAGGTTGATTGAAATTGAGTCAATACAATTAACTAACCGATTTATGAATTTTAATTATTGATTACAATTACCACACACTAACTATATAATTTTACGGTAGTTAATTAATATTAGTAATACATAAACCGTTACTTTAAAACTTGCTAATGCAAGTAAAGACTTTTTGTATACATGGCATCTGCAGAACCACTGATGCATAAATTTCGATTGTTCGTATATTTTTTTTTCTATATTAATAGCCTGCCAAAGTGACTCTATTCTGCCTGATGGAAAGCATGAATAGAATTCAAGAGTTGTGGTCACCATACTCATTGCAAATGCAGACAATGCAGTATGGTGACCCACACTATGGCGGCCTTGTGAGATGCTTTTTCACACCCCGGTTGGGGACGTAAAAGGAATGACAGTCATCGTGACTGTGAAAGGCTTACACAGTTACCACGATAACTGTCATCCGTGCATGTGACTGCCACGGTAACTGTCATGTCAACGAAACACGACAACACGGATGCTGGCGCTTTTGGTTGGTCTTCTGTGGGAGGGTTGTACTGCCCCAGTCGAGCCGGCCCGGGTCAGTACTACCAACTAGAATGATAGATTAAAAACAAAGATTGTGACTACCCCTCGTGCGTTTCGTAAGAGCTGACTAACGCACAACAGCACAGTAAAGCGGACAAAAATTTAAATCAGACTAACCTGTCTGATCAGCGTGGTATAGTAGGCCAAAACCTTAAAGAATCTTCTAATTTTACCTACAAATACAGTTAAAATATTTATGAGAGATTTATTAGCGTAACGATTGCAGGTTTTTTATCCACCCTTAGACTTTTCTTACTGGGTATTCTTGGCTCCTCGATCAATAAGGACCCCCAAATGTTTGTCAGATAATCAATTGATATTTTGTTTCAAAAATATATTTTTCTGAAATGTCCAGCTATACATTGAAAAGAAACAAAAAACTGGCAATAGTTTCTTAATTTTAAAGATAATTCATATAATTTCTGTATCTATTTTAAACACAGTGAATGTCGTAAGGTCCTATTATGCTGTGGAGGGAACGAGGGTTCATGTCCCTCCAACACAAAGGGAGGATCCTCCGACCAGGCGAGGTAATCATGCCTGGTGGGCCACGGCCTAACGGTTAACGTTGGGATGTCGTATATATGCTAATTGCCACGCGAATCTCTATTTCGCGATATAGGCTTAGTAGTTGCTTCGTATTTCAATACATTTATACGTTTTTTGTTCATACTTCGTAGTTCGATGTATCTTTGCTAGATGACGCTGTTGTATATTTTTCTTTGTGCTGTAATGTCGAAGTCGCTACAATGCTAATGTATCTATGGCCTCTAATAGGTTTTGGACTAGCCCACCCACCATTATTAATAAAATAATAATATAATCAAACAGAAATAAAGAAATATTAAAAGTGATAGTGGTAATCATTACAGCAGTTAAGAAGTGACTTTATATTTTTCTTCAGCCTACTACAAACACCACATATTTTGTGTAATAGACAGTGAATGAGAAAAGGTGTTTGTTACGTGATAATAAGCAGCCACCGCCACCCTTGGGTATCAACGACTTAAGATACACAAATGCCAATAACGCAATTATCATTCGGTATGTGCTTCTCTTTTCAGAACTAGGAGCAAAAGAATTGGTGATGAGGCCTCAGTCAGTAAAAAATTATAAAGATTTGCTTAATATCTGTTTTCTGAAATTCCTTGTTACCACTCAGGCATAGTCATCAGCCAACCATGAATAAAGCCCACGGACAATTCACCCTCAGATAAGTCTCATATAAAGATGAACTTAGTAAAGCTTAGAATTTAAAACCCTAAGGGAAATAAAGCTTGTTTATAAGTTAGACATTTTTTGTGCTAAGAGAAAACATTACTGTTAATATTATAGTATAAGTCCATAACAATTTGAAGTTGATCAAAATGATACTGAAATAAAAAGAACGAAATAAGAAGAAAACCTAATAAATGACTGCATATGTTTATGCATTCACCTCACAGCTTTTTGCTGCATTGATCGTTGTAAGTACGATCTCCAAATGGGACAATACTTTACGTGATCCACAATTTCTGGTCCTGAGTTTGAATGTTCTGTGTCAGTTTTATTAAAATTTTGTACGTTTTTAAGGTCACATTAATTCAGCAAACATTCCTAGTTCGGGCAATGTTTCTTTGTTAAATAATGAAGTAGATGTAACACTCTAAAGCAAAAGATTTCTAAGTTTGCTTCGAGAAAAATGTCTGTAATTGGGATGACTTGAAAGTAGTACTGCTGAAATAAATAAAGTAAATAAACGGCATACAAGCCATACCCAAGATAACTATAATAAAAAAGTAAAAGAGTTGATAAAAGTAGAGAAGAAGAGTATACATAGCAAGGATGGTGACGACAAGATTTAAAAAAGTCAACAGAAGTAATTAACGTGAATAAATAACAGTAGTAAACTATATCATGTTACGCTAACTATACTGAAACGCTAGGGATCGAAAAACATTAAAACAATCAAAACAGGTTATTGTACTTAATAAAAAATTGATCATCAAATTGAAAAACCCGAAATATTATTGTGTAAGTTACTACCAGTAATTTGTACTATATTACGTTAGCTCATGTCTTTCTCCTACAGCACTACCACGCTTCAATGCTCTTGCGCTGAGAACTATCACATCAATCCCTGAAGTAATAAAGTAATTAATTAAACTAGTAATAGGCGGCGGTAATATCTCAATTGTGAAACTAATCCTGTGTATAGGCTCCTCAAGGTTCCGTTTTACTTCTATCTTAGCAATGACAGGTCATCCACACCTTCGATCTTATTAAGCTTGTTTCTTTAATAAAGGCTTTGGCAGAACTGCTGTGGTAAATATGATTTTACTACAGAGAACCCTAAAATTTTTGTTTTAATTGAATGTGACTGTATTTAAGCAAATTAGTTACGATTAAACATTATGGCGATAGGATTTTACGAGTATAAATAAACCATTAAATCATTTGAAAAATAATTATAAATTCTAAATGAAGACTTTCGTAGCGATTTTTTTAATTGCGCATGTTGTGAGTAACATCCGGTTGTATTTGTTTTTTGTTAATATGTCTACTCCTTTACATACAGACGCCAATGATTGCTTTACCTTTGACGAACATTACCTGTTAAATCCGAAGCTATGTGGTCAGATATTTTTGAAATATATTTACATTAATATGAATACCACTCACGAAAATATTTACTCTCAGAAAACCGCTAATTACATGCTCTAGAGCAATATCATATGCACTCATTTTGATTTCGGTCTAAAATAATGTTATTTGTTTTCATAGATTTATAGAGATATTCTAATTTTTTTGTAGGTACATGTTGACATGAAAAATGAAGGAGAACAACTACTGCCAGGTACGTATAAAATCTTAGACTAGTTATCATCATCATCATCATCATCAGCGAGAAAACGTCCACTGCTGAACATAGGACTCCCCCCTAGAACGCCACGCCGTACGGCTGGACGCCAACTGCATCCATCGGCTCCCCGCGACTCGGACTATGTCGTCGGCCTACCTACGCTTCGTCTTCCGGTACGTGGTCGCCACTCGAGAACCTTTCTTCCCCAACGGTTGTCGGTTCTACGAGCGATGTGGGCTGCCCATTGCCACTTCAACTTGCTTAGACTAGTGTAAAATTTTATTCGTAATATATTTTTTACGCATATTAAGTTAATTTTAACACGTATTGAACTCGTAAAGAATACGATAAATAACCTCCTTTCTGGTCCAGCAATGGACTATTAAAGGCTCACCAGACCTCCACAACTTAAGCACTATGATATCGAAGTTCTGTAGAAAGACTTGTCGAATTCCAACTACCTGTAAAAATGACCAAAGATGTTTGTATATCAACTAGGATCAACGGCTTAACATGCTCTGCAAGACACGCAGAGCACGTTACTCAGATCGTGATCGATTAAGTCTAATCTCATAAAAGACACAAATTTAGGCAGTCCCTGTTTCTTGTATCACCTCGCCTTGAAAGCATCTAGCCCTAACTATCTCTGTAAACATAGCGAATAGTCTAGTATCGCGGTCACTTAGAGTGTAAGGGCCAAATTAGTGTCGTAGAACCTTTGTATGTTGCACAAATCGAGGCAGTATTTCAATATAGTCCACTACCTTTCATTCTATAGAGAATAAATTTGACCGCATGTTAATACTGTAGTCATTTTCATGCAGCAACATCCCTAAGCATATTTGTTAGCAGATTAGAAACTATTTTCATCGATTTTACCTATTGAAAATATTCGTCAATCACCGTTTCTCGTTGCGTGTACATATAGTTTTACTCTGTTTTCTCTTTCACCTGATAAAATATTTGTATCTATCACTTGAATACTTAATTAAACTTGGAACAAACATACCTACGTTACAATAAAGATGCAGCTAAATACTGTACTGTCTAACTTCCAAATAACGCAATCAAATTATGTTTAAAATTTTGTAGGACTTCCCAAGTCATGCCCATTTCACCTGAATCAGCAGGTACTAAACGGAAATGAAGATTTTTCCTTCCTGGGTGAACATGGGGAACTTCTTGTGATACATCGAAATGAAAAATCTAATTTAAAATTGATTAGAGCATACGCAAATAATCTGAATAATACACATTACTATTTGTTTACCAGGTAAGTTATTCACATTACAAACTTCTGTTACGAAAAAAATTTTGGTAGTAGTTTTTCACCAATAACTTTATATTTTAATTACAGGTGCATTATTTACTCTATCGATTCATTGCTTTAAATTTCTATTTACCATGCTTAAAATCTACGAAGTGCTAATATAGGGTGGGACACGAATTAGTTAATATTTGAAAAATCGAATAAATAAATCATGTAGTATATTATAAAAACTGTTTATTTATAAGTAAGCTAATTAGTTAAAATTTACTCTACAAAATTACTTCGTATACATGACCACCGTTCTGATGTTTTTACTCTTCTAAACGAGAAACGAAATTTTCGAAAGAGACTGCAAGATCACCGACATCTCTTTGCTGATTTTCTCTTTTAATTGATGTAATGTATTTGGTTTATTGCTTTAGACGCGATTCTTCCAATAACCCCATAAAAAGAAATCTGCTGGGTATAGATCTGGACTTCTGGGTGACCATGGAATATTACCTCGTCTGGAAATCAGTTTTTATGACAACACGTCTTTGACCACCTCAGGGACTCATTGGATGTGTGATAAGTGGCTCCATTTTGTTGATGCCATGTGGTGCGATTGTAGCCAGCAAATTCCAGTAGCATCGGTCTTAAGAACTCCCGTAACATGTTTACGCGGGATGTTAGATTTAAATATTAACGAAGTCTTGGTTAATCCTCTACAAGCGGTGGTTCCTTTTTTAGTAGGGTATGAATGTTTTAACTACAACTTGTCTCCTGTTTCATCAAAGAAGGGAGTAGACTTTTCCTGGAGTTTTCTCAGTGACATAACTCAACGTGTGTTGATGTTATGGAACACTGCTAGTGATATTGGTGTACAGAAGTTAACCTAGTAAAGGTGGGAGGACTTAGACTTATTCGAAAAAGTTGCTTAGGGTGTTGATACAACACTACACATAGCAAACTGTTTTCTAATTTCCTTTTATCGTTAATTTAAGATCAAACCGGCACAGACCACAGAGACTGTACCCTTACTCCACTCAATCTATAAAAGAGTCTAATTTTCGGAAAAATAGAATTACTATATTTCTTGTACATGGATGGAGAGCAAACCTTCAATCCGATATAAATGTATTAGTACGTGATGGTAAGCATAATTAACTAGAAAATAATTTTTATTCATTTGATTGAAATTATTCTGAAAAACCTAACTTTAGGTGCTGACTTTTTCTGGGTCTACGGGTTGCACCTCATAAAAAGAAAGCACTGTGATTCCACAGGAAGCACGGAGGTGCAGAAGAGGGAAAAACAGATGTTGAGTTCTTTCCACTCATCAAGTACCTCAGCTTCACCCTTGACAGTCGCAAGAGCAGAGACAACTGGGGTGAGTTTGAAATCCCGCGAAACGATCACTGACATGCACAGGCACAGTGGCGCATTGTGTTTCGAAGCTTAGATAAGCCGGGAGGGAGGTCGGTGGGCCATGAATTACTTAACATTTGAAAAAATCGTATAAAAAAGCTATTTGATGTACTCGCATTATAAGAAAATGTTTATTTACAAGAAAGCTCACCACAATGACCACCGTTCCGACGTTTGGACGTTCTCTTCGGTCCGAGGAGTCTGCTTCACATTTAGCGTAAAGCCACGCCCTCTCCTGCTCGCGACAGGAAAGGGCCGATCTTGAGCGAAGGAAATCGCTATAAGGCACTGACTGGATCGTGGGTCCTCAAAAGTATCTACTCTCACCTTAGGGCCAACAGAGAGTGCGGACTTCTAGAGGCAAATTAATTGCTGTGGTAGGGCATAGAAGGTGGTCCGAACGCCTTAAGATGCAATTAGGCTACCACGCCGCGATTGTGGAAGGAAGTAGAGCCACGTTGATTTCAGCACGAAAGGATCAGCTCGACTGGGGCAGTAAGGGCCTCTTACAGAAGATAAACCTAAAGCGAAAGCATTCGAGCTATCCTGTTTCATTGGTAAGTGCGAAACTGGAAGCTTATTGGTGCCGGGGGTGAGGAGCGAGATACCTGTGTGAGCTTTACTCTGCCACGATAACTGTCATGTCTTTTGTGTCACCAAGCAGTGGCATAAAAAAGCATTTCACTGGGCCGCTATAGTCTGCACTGCCTTGTCTGCATTTTTAATGAATATGGTGGCCACAAATCTTAGATCATATTTGTGCTTTCCAATAGAGTAGAGTCACTTTGACAGGGTCTTAAAATATATATAAACATATATATTAAAAGTGACACGAATAGGGCCTGATTAGACGTGGTATCGATTTGGGTAGGACCTGAAATGAAAAGGTTCGGGTCCTCTCAATGTAAACGTGTCGAGATAGGCCGTCGGGGTGGTTTATAGTAGAATCACCATTTACTCCTGACTCCTATATTGCCAAGGAGTTAGAGATCCAAAGAGATTTTCCACCCCATCAAAAAAAAGAACAAAAAAGGGCCTAATTGTTTTTAACTAAATTCAAATAGGGAGAATTGACATACACCTGTATTTTCAGACTGTTCTTCTCTAAAGAATAACCTGTACTATCTAACGCCTGTACTATCTTAAACTATCTTTTAAACATGAAGAACTTTTTATTACAGCTTTCCTAGATCGTAGTAATGTAAACGTAATATGTGTTGACTGGAGTAGCATTGCAAATTCAATTATATACGAAACAGCAAAGGAGGCTACACCTACAGCTGGCATTATACTTGGCAACTTTATTCGGTGGTTGGTTACTAAGAAGTTCACACAATTCAGGAAGATTCATCTAGTTGGTCATAGTCTAGGTGGTCACTTGGTGGGCACTGCTGGGAGAGAAAATAATGGATTAATAGCCAGAATTACAGGTAAATTTCAACTTCTTAACATTTTACAGTAAATGATGTGTAGGAATAGATTACTCTTTAAATTGAATAACATGGTATCTAATGGCTATTAATTCTCCGGGATATCCAGTATGAGGAGTTTGTTAGTGCTACAGCCCCATTTTCAAAATCATTCTGATCTAGAAAATATTTATATAATAATATTGACTATCAACGTCATCATCATCAATATCCAATAATAGTCTACTGCAGACCATAGGCCTCTCCGTAGAAATAAAATTTTCAGCAATTGTACCTGTACTATACATATATGAATAAGAATGTCTAATAATAACAATTGTCCGTGTGGTGACAGATTAAGAATACATAGTGTTACCACCCCTACTCATACCGTGGGTGTCGTAAAAGGTGACTAAGGGAACAAAGAACAAACTCATTTTTTTTTTGTTTTTTAACGTGTGGAAACCCCCTCCGGCCGTCACCCCACCGGGGTTTACGGCGGGGTGGTGTGTCGGAATCGGACCGACTAAAACCACACGGTGTGCCACTCTGCGCCTGAGATAGGAGGGATCCGGGAACCGCTGCTATTACGACATCCAGATCCCTCTTAGCGCCTGCCCAGTAAAGCAGGCACCATCTGGGTATAAACTCTTTATTTAGGCGACGTACGGCACACGCGCATGTCACCTCCTCGCGGCTGGCCACTTTAGCGGATGGAGGGGAAAACCTGTCCCGTCCACCCGCGGCCTCTTTCCGCGAAATTACGTCTTCGCAGAAGGTTGCAACCGCAGTAAAACAACTGTCGCTACCGGCCATGGAGCGTATGACGGCCGGTAGCGAGAGATCTCCTCCAATAACTGCAGTGAGGACCCCACGCTGCGCCGCTCAAGCGGAACAAACCGCTAGCGTGTGCTGAGCCTAGTCCTCACTGCAGTCGCAATAGTGACATGCGGGACTCAATTCCCTCCTGTCGACCGAGTGCAGATACTTCCCGAAGCAACCGTGCCCGGCAAGGACCTGCGTCAGTCGGAAGGAAAGGGTCCCGTGCTGCCGCCCTGCTCACGCGGCGATGACCAGCTGGCGAGCCTCCACGGCGGCAAAACCAGCACGTGGAGCCTCCAGCCGCGACGACCAACGAGCCATCGTGGCTCGACGAGTGGCCTCTCGCCACTCGCGTATCTCTTCGGGCGGGGACCGTATGCCGCTACCCGCCCGGAAGTCAGCCGTCCGCCGATAAACTTCGGTGAGCACTTCCGCCTCCAAATCCCACGGGGGAGTTCCGGCCAAGGCGCACGCCGCCTCCGCCGATACGGTGCGGTAACCGCGTATGACTCTAACTGCCAATATCCTCTGAGGGCGCCAGAGGCGAGCCCTATTCTGGGCGGTCAGAGCCGCCGCCCACGCCGGCGCACCATACAGCGCCATTGACGGGACAACCCCCGTGTATAGTCGTCTCGTCGCGACGCTAGCTCCACCCAGATTGGGTAAAGGTCGCCCAAGGCTAGAAGTAGCGCCGACCAGCTTTGGAGAAAGCTGTCTGAAGTGCTCGTCAGCGATCAGCAATCTCCTCCTCCGCTAAGGTTTCGCCGTCTGCCCTGACTCATCTGTAGGCTTCCGCCTTACAAAAGCGGAGCCTGACGGGGCCGAGACTGGGGTTGGTGACCTCCCTCTATGGCTGTTAGTGACTTTAGGATGCAGCATCTCCTGGGATGTGTCACTCTCCTCATCCCTGGAGCGTCCGCGTTTCCGGCTGTGACACTGCTCCGTCTCCATGAAGTCCAGCACGTCCGTCCTCACACTAGAGCTTCCGCCCGCGGTAGACCTGGAACGTAATTGCTCCGATGTTCTTCGGCTCCCAGCAGTCATAATAACTTCTGGGAGCCCCACCGAGGTAGGCATCCCAACCAATGCTTCCTCGTCGTTGGAACAGAAGTCCGCCCTTGCGCTTTTCTGCTTCCTACCATCTATCATAATAATAATATATAGGTGTATATATATATATATATATATATATATATATATATATATATATATATATATATATATAAAGAGCCCTCTGAGATGTGTGCGACGATATAATTAAAGACCTTTTCAGGACTGGATCCAGCTGGACCTTCTTGGGTTAATGATCCAAGACGTTTGAACCCTGGAGATGCAAGATATGTAGAAGTTATTCACACAAATACAAATGGCATTGCAGTGTTTCCATTTTATTACTTGTTTGGTTTGGGTATAAGAGATCCCTCAGGTGATGCTGATTTTTACATTAACGATGGCCATACTCAACCAGGTTGTTGTCTATTGAATAATAATATTGGATGTGCACACCGTTATGCTGTTTACTTGATGCAACGTTCATTAAAACACAGAATATTTGAAGCTCGTAAGTGCATTAACTTAGAAGCGGCAGAACAAAACAGATGCCATGGCAAAAGGGCTGTCATGGGAGGCATTAAACTTAAGAAAAACATGTACGTAAAGTAAAGTATTGTATGACATTTTAAATTAAAATGATAAACGATAACTTCTTCAAACATAGCGTCATGATTGACTGGTCGTTATTACTCACAATAGGTACTCAGTTTTTACAAATCATATCATAACGGTCTTAGTTAGTGGGTGGCCGTCCACCTCATTGTACACTTCATGGAGAATATAATTATTTTTCGACGGAAGGAAATAAGAAAGATTGGAGTAAGATAAAAAGATTGAGAGAAGTAGCTAGTATTTATCTTAACTGAAGGTTTCTGGGCTGAAGGCGTAATAAGGTTTCTGCTCACGACTTTTCCAGCTACATCAGTTTCAGGCTTGTTTCTTGATATCTGTTACGGTCTCTTCAATCTTTGTTCGATCTGAAGGTTGGCCGTCAAATATTAAAGAAATTATATTGTGCCAATGAGCTGAAAACGATGATTATCTTAAATAAGTAATCAAGTAACGTTATGAAGTATTTTTATTATGTGATAAAATGTATGTAGCTCCATGTGGTGAGAAATATTATATGGCTCGTCATAGTTACCATCATTTGTAACTAAACGTAAAAATGTATATAAAAAACCTGTGGCCCGCGGCTACGTTCGCTAACATAAACAATATATTATAATTAATGCTTTATAACCTTTAGTTTAGGCATTATATACCTTTCTAACAGTAAAAGAATTTACAATATAGAATCAGTAGCACTGTAGATTACCCTGAACAAACAAACATACAGACTGCACGTTTGGCCTAGTGGTTTAAGCCCGTCACCACACCGCTCTCTACTGCGCTGAGTGTTGTGAGTTCAAGCCCCACATGGGACAACACTTTGCGTGATTCATAAATTGTTGTCCTGAGTCTGAGTGTTCTTTGTGGCCGTTTCTTGCATGTTTGTAAAGTCCTCCGCGACATAGGATTTATTGCTAGTGCGAGTGGTGTCTTTTTCTTAATTTTTACCTTTTTATAATTTTAATTTAGATATTGCATGTACTACAAGGTGTTATTTAATTATATCTCTCTTACAGTGCTGGTATATACAGACTCAACACAGACATGGATTATTTATATTATATTCCGAAATAGTCACCGAAACCTCTGGATCTTAATCATCATTATATATATGGTTCAAGAGTAAAAAACAAAAAATAAATGAACTGGAAATAAAAACAGTGTCACCAATCCCTATTTGTATGTTTTTTTATTATTTCCCATCTGGTTTACTTTTCTTTCATTTATTTGACTGCCTCGTTGGTCTAACGGTTAGCGTATACGATCTCGAGCTCGACCCGGATCGGATCAAACAATCGTTATTGAATTTTTCTGATTTTGGAAATGATTAATAGCAACCCAGAGTTTGCAAGTTGAAGTCTTAACCTCCAAGGAGGCAAATAAAAATATTTCGTACACTGTCGCACATTGATCGTTGACTTTGAAAATTGAAACACAATTCACAGTAACAGAAAATTGAAATGTCAGTTCATAGAATAATGGAATATCTTATCATTATTTATGTATTATAAGTAATCTCGTGTCCGGAGAGTACATAAAGTCGTCGATCAGGCGTCTGATCACTCCGCAGTCGTGCCAGACAACTGTTCCACCGGATTGAGAACGTGAGGAAACAGAGTCATCTACCAATGTGGTAGAGGGGTTTGAGATCCTCACTTCCACTTAACAAGTATTGCCTCAAAAGCTAAACATCTTCCATTAGCTTAACCGTCTGAGGGTATTGCTTCAGTATAAATGATATGACTCGACACGAGCGTTACCGCTGCCTTAGAGAAAACTATTGTTAAACTATAACTTAGTAATGTACCTTAGGAATACACAGTTCGAGAATTATAACATGAAATATGTTATCCTAATGAGTTAATTAGTATAAAATTTAAAAAATAACCTAACAGTTACTATACGGTATAGTGGATTAATAGAACATATATTTAATTGCAGAGCATTATTTTCATTAAGACAACCATGCTGACGGCAGTGTGTAGGAGTCTTAACGCTAAAGCCATGCTCAGAACATAGGGGCCAGCTCAAAAGGAGTGATGTCACGGCCTCAGAGAAAATTACTAACTCAAAGGGCGGACTCCTCAAATTGTGTTAGAGACGTCTATTGGTGGCTACTTACTAGCAGAGGATTATTCTGCTCTTTAGTTTCCTTGCTATGAAAAATAAATTTAAACGAACCATAGATAAATTATCGTAAAGAATATTATCACCTTGGAGTCAGTAGACAAAGTCGTTAATCACTATAGTAGAGCAGTCTGCTATCTGCACACTGTATCATGCTATTTGCATCCCCTATCTAAAGCAAAACTAACGCATTTAGTTTTATGGACTGCGACGATAAAATACAATAAATTAAGTTGATTAATGTGCATGGAAAAATATAAAGGGCTGCTTATCCTCTTTGAAAAGCATAATCTCATGACGTTCCAGCGATTTATTAAATGGACATGTTATCATAATTTGTTTTTTAACTACTGTATTTTATAACGCCTGTACCGATAATCCTACATATCTAATACATGTATAAATGTGAAAGTAGGTTATGTTCTCACGGCCCTAATTCTTAAAAACGATCAACGTGAAATCTTAAATTGCCAAAGCCACTGACAATTTTACACTGCATTTTTTTTTTGAGAATAACTTACTTTCAAAAATTTTTCCAACTTCAACATGTCTTTATCAAGATTAAAAGTAAACTATATTCCTTTTTCTTTTATTAGAGGATGATATTTTTTAAGTGAATCCCAACTTAGAATATAAAATAAGTGCATAGAAACATAAAATTAGGCTTATCCCCCCGGAGAGGTAGGTAGACGTATATTAAACGTCCACTTTCGTCAGTATTTTGGCCCCTCACAGAAAGTTTTTTTGTTTGCTAGGGCCTTGTCCATCGATCAACAGGTGTATCACTTGCAGGTAGTTTGGCTTGGTGCCCCAAGTTATTGGTAGAAACCCATTTTTTTTTTTTTTTTTTTTAACGTGTGGAAACCCCCTCGGGCCGTCACCCCACCGGGGTTTACGGCAGGGTGGTGTGTCGGAATCGGACCGACTAAAACCACACGGTGTGCCACTCTGCGCCTGAGATAGGAGGGATCCGGGAACCGCTGCTATTACGACATCCAGATTCCTCTTAGCGCCTGCCCGTTACCTCGGGCACCATCTGCGGATAAACTCTCTATTTTAGGCGACGCACGGCACACGCGGACGTCGCCTCCTCGCGGCTGGCCATTATAGCGGGTGGAGGGGAAAACCCGTCCCGTCCACCCGCGGCCACACTCAAGGCGGCATGAGGCGCTGGTATGCGCGCCTCCGCCGCCCGGTTCGCCGGCGGCGAATTGGGTCCGAGTGGAGATCGTCCTCCCGGGCCTTCTCCGCCGCCTCCTTCCACGAAATTACGTCTTCGCAGAAGGTTGCGACTGCGGTAAAACAACTGTCGCTACCGACCATGGAGCGTATGACGGCCGGTAGTGAGAGATCTCCTCCAATAACTGCAGTGAGGACCCCACGCTGCGCCGCCCAGGCGGAACAAATCGCTAGGGTGTGCTGAGCCGAGTCCTCACTGCAGTCGCAGTGGTAACAGGTGGGACTCAATTCCCTCCTGGCGACCGAGTGCAGATACTTCCCGAAGCAACCATGCCCGGAAAGGACCTGCGTCAGTCGGAAGGATAGGGTCCCGTGCTGCCGCCCTGCCCACTCGGTGATGACCGGCTGGAGAGCCTCCACGAGGGCAAAGCCAGCACGTGGAGTCTCCAACCGGAACGACCAACGAGCCATCGTGGCTCGACGAGCGGCCTCACGCCACTCGCGTATGTCCTCGGGCGGGGGCCGTATGCCGCTACCCGCCCGGAAGTCAGCCGTCCGCCGATAAACTTCGGCGAGCACTTCCGCCTCCAAATCCCACGGCGGAGTTCCGGCCAGGGCGCACGCCGCCTCCGTCGATACGGTGCGGTAACCGCGTATGGCTCTAACCGCCAATATCCTCTGAGGGCGCCAGAGGCGAGCCCTATTCTGGGCGGTCAGAGCCGCCGCCCACACCGGTGCACCATACAGCGCCATTGACCGAACAACCCCCGTGTATAGCCGTCTCGTCGCGACGCTGGCTCCACCCAAATTGGGCAAAAGTCGCCCAAGAGCAGAAGCAGCGCCGACCAGCTTTGGAGTAAGCTGTCGAAAGTGCTCGTCGAAGAGCCACCTGCCGTCAAGGATCAGGCCCAGATACTTCAACTGGGCCTTAATCGGTACGAGGACCGAATTGACAACGATAGAGGCACCGGGGGGTGGACCTCGACGGGGCCCATGAAACAAAAGGGCTTCAGTCTTGTCTAGGGCCACCCGTAAACCCAGCGCCTCAATGCGCCCGACCACCAAAGAGACTCCCACGGTGGCCAGGCGCGCCGCTTCTTGAAAGTTCGCCCCCCGGGCTGTGACCAATGTGTCATCGGCGTAACAAATTACGCCCAGCCCGGGGGGAAGACGACCTCGAAGGGCCCAGTCGTATCCCATATTCCACAGGAGTGGTCCGAGGACGGACCCCTGTGGAACACCGCACGACATGGGCCGCCGCCTCAGAATACCATCTCGGTCCTCGTACACGACGGTACGCTCCTCAAGATAGTCTGCCACAAGCCGCCTCAGGTACTCTGGCACCCCGTGGTAGTGGAGTGCTTCCCTGATGCAGCTAAATGGCAGACTATTAAATGCGTTGGCGATGTCCAACGACACCGCCAACAGCACGTCGCCACAGCTCACCGCCTCTTCGGTAACGGCCCTCAGGCGCAGCACAGCATCGACCGTCGAACGCCCCGCCCGAAAACCAAATTGGGCGTCCGACAGATCGGGGCCCACCTCGCAGAGGTGCCGGACGATGCGGGCAGAGAGTATCCTCTCAAACAGTTTACCCGCCTCGTCCAGCAACACAATGGGCCTATAGGCCGCCACCGAATCGGTAGGCCGTCCCGGCTTCCTTAATAGGACCAGCTTCCCGCTTTTCCAGCACTCAGGGAAGCGTCCGGACGACAAACTAGCGTCCAAGACCTCCCTGAGGCGGTCCGACATGTGGTCGAGGGATCGTGCCAATACTCGGGCAGGTATCCCATCTGGCCCAGGGGCGGTGTTCTTAGAGCGAATCCGTAGAACAACCGCCCCCACCTCCGATTCCCTAACGGGCGGAACATTGTCCTCGTTCCCCCCGTCGTCTCTGGCCATGAAGACCATCGACGGGGGTGTGTGATCCACCCGCCGCGGGAAAAGGCCCTCGACCACATCCCGCAGGAAGCTGGGCTGGAGTGTCTCTGTAAGGGGGGGGCCCGACGTGCGGAGCTTTTGTCGCGCCGCACGATAAGGGCGACCCCAGGGGTCACGATCGAGATTCTCCAGCATTTCCTTACGCTTAATTTCCTTGGCGCGGCTGATGGCCAGCTTCAGAGTTTTCCGCGCCTCTCGGTACTCCTCATGAAGCTGGTCTTCCCCGCCTTCTTCGCGGTGTCGCTGCCGACCACGGGTGTAGGACCTCCGGGCACGAGTACAGGCCGCGCGGAGGTCCGCCAACTATTGGTAGAAACCCTACGCAACCATAACATAGGTATCCTTTTGTATAAAAAACGTTTTGGCAATGTTCTACAGAGGATAGTAACGTTGAGTATCTCCTCTTTTTTTAGGACTCAGTTAATGATTGCTGAAATAGCAGACATCGCTTGGTACACATATTTAAATACGTTACATTTTCACTTCATATTTATAAAACCTAGATAGATACTGACCTAACAACACCGTTATTCTGAACTTCACTGAACATCACATTACAAGCTGTTGAAAACGCACACACACAGGACAATTCCACGATAACCTGTACCAATCATTATTCAAATACTAGTTAATCGTTAGCCAAGCGCACTAATAGCGGGTTAATAAACATCATACGTTACAATTGCGGACATAATTCCGTGTACGCTACGTAAATGGTTTGTTCACGGATTAGTGATAGCTCGTTAACACATAATTGGAACACAATCGACACTATTAACGTATGGAATCTGATGATCACCTGATCATTACATCGATACATCACAGTGTAGTTATACGGGTGATTGATTAGTTGCCAATATTACTGTTTTTGGTGTTAGTTTTGCTAATTATAAATAGCGTAGGTGAAATGAATACCTACATTTTAAATTCACTTTCACCGTAGACAATACAACAATATTTTCGGATATTTGACACACCACACTATTTTATTTTATACTGAACAGAACTTGTACTATGAAGTTAAATTGACTGGCAGAGTATTATACTACAATATTTATTCCAACACTTATTCAAAACACATGTTAATCGAAAAGATATAACATTATTATAATTAAAAGTATCATTATCAATAAATAATTCTTATACATCTAAAATGGAGGTAGACACAAAAACAATATTTTAGGTAGCACCTATATAGTTTTTCGTTTGTCTTATATGAGTCTTATTTAAAAAAAAACAAGTCTTGTCATTCCTAAATCACTTTTTTTTTATAAAAAACTAAGAGTAATCCAATAATTTTCCATATTTTCATTTGTTATTGACTATGACTTTTCAAGCTAGTGACCCAGTATTTGATAAGTAATATCTTTTACAAAAAGATGCTATGAACTAAAAGAAGATACAGTAGGCAATAATTCATCTAGGAAGTCATCTAGAAAACTATATTCAGTTTGACCTATTGGCTATTCAATAACTTTAAAAAATTACATGTGTTATATAGGACCGTAGATTATATTGAAAAAGGTATTTCAGTTAGAATAATTAATGAACTTTTATTCAGGACGCCATATTTTTTATGCAGAAATGTGTGTCCATAGACAATAAAAAACATAGGAACTAGATGCATCGGGAGCACGCACTCCAGTGAGGTGGCACTGCGATAAAGAATGCGAGAAAACACCGAGTAGATAATAGCTGCCAATTACTCGAAATCAAATGATGTTTGTCCTGCTATTTGATACTCTTATATTTCCTAATATTTTTACAAACAAAATATTTGTTAAAAATATACAATACAAAATATATCAACATACATAAAAACCACGTAAAAAGCTTTACTTTTAGTTTTGACACCGTTCGACACAAGTAAGGACCTTAACAAATTCGTTAACATAAACACAAGCAACAAAACGAGTTCACTCTATTGTTAACAAAAGGAAAATACAAAATAAGTACTGATGTATTTAAGAAACATATCATTGCAATGTGTCTGAAAATTTATCAACTTTTGGGACAGTATCACTGACTGACCCCCATACCTTACGAGTAGTTATTTATAAGTACAATTTAAATCATATGTGTACTCTTTTGTGTTCTATGTGCTATATCTTCACAATTATTGTTTTTTTTATTTTAGGACTAAGCACGCACTCCATCTATTCTTGTACTAATAACTGAAAATGTTGTATTAAATACATACATATATAAAACGCGGTAAGATAGAAAAAAGATACTGGATATGCTAAAATGTAATAACAGACGCAAAAAAAGTTTATTTAACTGAAATTAACTGAAAAAATATTGATACCGTATGAAAGTGTAAATTAACACATTAATGAAAATAACATATATGTAGATCAGTCGCTTTGCAGCATACTCTATACACATCTTAATACACTCACAACCAGTGCAGCCGCACTAAAACCAGTGCAGCCGCACCAAAAACCTAACGAGGTCATTCGTCCAGTAGATTTTACTCCTCACATTTTTCTCAAACTGGGTGCCTTATATCAAAAAACCGATTCTTAAGGAGTAAACTTCAAAAATTATTTATAGGTTTCACGGGGACCGAGTCGAACTTTCTAGATTTACCTATGCTGATTTCCACTGACACGCTGCCAAGGTTTGTAGCGTGATTTTCTAGGCGAAATTATTCCTCAACAAATATTTGTAACTCAATCTTTCTTTTGCCACTAAGTTTGAATTTCCTCAAAGGAAACTCTAATCGATTCAAAAGATATCGTTCAATTAATAAAATTAGCTATAAGTACTAAAAAGTCTAACTTGAATATTGAACAAATTTGTTCCCAATTTAAACATTACATTTAAGTTAAACAAAGAATAATAGGCACGATTAAATATCAAGTAGAGGAACAATTTATTAAACATGTAATGGTACTTGTGCCGACGAATAAAGAAAAATGAGCGTAGAGCACGAGTTAAAATGAAAGAATAAATTAATTTCCAATATCAACAGAATTTCAGATGAGCAGCTTTAGGTTATAAAAAAGTAACACAACACGAAAATTAATGAAATAAAAGCCAGAAAGAAAAATGTAAATTTGTTTTAACGAAGCAAAATTTATTTTTATTTGGTCGGTTTGTACCCGTTTTTGTTTGACCACAAGTACATGCTTGACAACTTTTCATATTATCTCATTCAAGGTATAATGAACGTTAGTGCATTGGCGAAAATGGTAAAATTGAGTGTACCTTACAATATGTTTGGACGTTCCATTGAAATGCGACAGGGTCGTCTTCAGGTTGTTTTTGTATCTATTTGTACAGTCTGGTCTCCGTACTTGTGAATTGATAGCTTTGGTACTTTTACAAGATTCAATGCGGCGAAACAAATGTTAAGTTGCTCTAAGATTCACGACACGCCCGTTGTTTGTAAATGTATTGGCAAAGTAAGCTGTTTGTGGACAGAGCGCTATGTTTACTTTGAACTTCAATGACTGTCTGAGTTAGTGTAGTGTTTTATATTTTTAATTTTCGTCTTCAGTGGTTAAGAAGCGTTGTTTCGGTATGTTTAATTTTTTGGGATAATGCAAAATGGTTTCCTACAGGGTTTGGATATGTTTGTTAGTCTAGCGGTTTTTGTAGAGCGTCCTCTAAATACACACACTTTAAAAACTCCCGAAAGGATAGACAGAGGACTATATAACACTCACATGTTAGCAATTACAATCCATACTACGTATCCATATAATTTACGCGTTAAATACATAGATATTAAATATAAATTACACTCAGACAAAGAACAAAGGAATGTGCTCATCATACATTTATTTGTCCTGCGTGGGAATCGAACCCATGATCTGTAGCCCAGCAGCCAAGATCACTAACCGCTTGATCTTTTAAAATGTTTGTCTCCACAAAATGTAAATATTCTAACTTTTAATATTTCACGTGAAATATATTCTTTTTGGGTCGACCTTGTATTTGTTTATGAGAAGTCAACTTGTCAAGTCGATGTAATGGATGATAAATATTCATAAACAGTTCAAGTTTCGCAAGTAAGTGCGCTCGGAGCACGCCATTTGCTACTAAAACCACCCTTGGGATGCGATACTATGACATTAAGGGAGTGCTTTGAAGGTCAATCAGCTATTATATCAGGATACCGTTGTTGATGTTTTTAACTCCAATCATTTATATTTCTTCGAGATTGGCTTCTGTTATTGTTGTAATAATAATGTCAGCAAATGTCTCAGATACGATCATCTGATCCCAGAATCTAGTGGTGGAGTCTGATTCATGGTAACCAAAATACAAAAATATTTCTGAATACGTGCATATTGCTACAGATTGCAACCAGACACAGAATAAAAATGATTTGTCCTGTAAAAGAGTCAAACCACCACCTTTGTGTAGTGTTTTTATACTTTCAATAATAGATGAATGAAATGAAAATTTAAAGCATTTAGACTCTCAGCTTTCAGCGTTGATATGAATAAATAACGGTTTCATGTTTTGTATATAATTTTAAAACATTGAGCGTATTCATTTCGCAGTACACACTCAACGTGTTTACTTATTCATATAACTGTGTACAGAATAAAGTATTTATTTAAATATTTATTCAAGATCTAATATGTAACAGTATGAGTAACAAATAAAGTAATTATTTAAATGTAAAAAAGTCTACAGTAAATAAGAAGTGTCTGTTTGGCATGTCAAAATAAAAAATTTTTAGTGCAGGAATATTCCTGTTCTTGTGGAGTCATATGACTGTATATACGATACTTATTAAAAAAGGCTATCTTTATTTTTGAAGTGAAAACTTCTTTAGGCGCGTTGAGCGTTTTGGTAGAGGGTAAAATCCTCGGTTCGCGTCACCGACATGCTAATGATAATAGTATATCTATAGCTATGGAGAATATGATATTATATATTATATATGAAATTTATTATTATTATATATTATATATGATATTATATATTATATATAGCTATATATGAAACATAAAAAATTTCATATAATTTTTGCATATAGTTTTAATTACTCTCAACTTAATAGTTCCGTTTTCACTTCTATCGGCAGTCCCACGACTGCTACTGTTTTTTTTTGTCTACCGGTCTGTTTGATCTGGCCAATCTCCAAGACGGCTGGACCTAATACCATAAGGCGTAAATTATTATTTTTTTTAGTTTGAAACAACAATTAAATTTCCTCGTATAAAAATCTAAGCTAAATTTCGTGCGAATAAAGTCACGGATAACAACTGGTAAATATATTAAAACGTTTATCAAAAATCTAACATAGCACAGGCTCTGCCTACTTTGGGATCAGATGGACGTGTGTGAGATATTCTTAGAATTAATAAAAGAAACTAGAAAATTTAAATTTGGCGCAACTGTCACTTTAGTACTAACAGACACGTCATGAAGCCTAATGTCTATTGTTGTAACTCTGTATTCTTGTCGATACGTTTTCTCTTAACAATTAAGTTTGATTGCTGAAAGTAACGTTTGTCTTTTGTGGATAAGCCCCATAATCCAATAGATATGTTAAGTTAAAAGTTAAAGGTTACACGAAATAAATCGTAAATTAAAAATAAAAATAAGCTACACTTCGCTGTACGATACACATCATCTAAAATTAATTTATAAATGGAAAAATCTTCCTAAATGTAAACTGGGGTGAAGTTCTTTTAAACGACGCCATCTGTTGTACTGTGCAAAAGTTTTACCATGTTTGTAATATTGGCTATACAATTTTACGCGTAGTTTATTAACATAATTACTTTTATGGAAACAAATTTGTTTTGAATAATATGATTTTGTTTGATTTCAAGACATAAATGTAATAGTCTACTATGACTTACTTTGAAACGGTGGGAATACACTTATGTCTCTCGATTTTGGTGTTATCTATGGACGACGATAGTCACTTACCATCATCATCAATAGCCTTTAATAGTCCACTGCTAGACATATGTCACTCCTTAGTAAGAAAATTTTGGCCTAGTATACCACGCTGGTTTGACGAGCTGGTATAGAATTTGTTGTAAGTTTTCCTTCTCCTCTTACGTCGTGTCCTCTTATAACAAGCTTAGGATGGGTAGAGATAGTGAAATTGTAAATTCTCAATACATCATCACAGGAATTTCATCAGGACCTGTCTACTCATTTGTTCTCTATGCCATAAAAAAGTAACATACAAAAGTGCGAACCGACAAACAGAATACTCGTCCACGTGGTATTCGGGTCTATTCTTGGATTTATTGTATTCCAAAGCTAGCTCTACCTATATGTGTATATAATGTAATATTACTTTTTGACAGCCATTACAATTTCGACCCCATTACTCACAAAATGATTTACTGTCGGATCAACATAAGCTATTTCAGATTTATCGAAAACGAAATTTTATGCCATTAACATTATTGATTCATTTGTGTAGAACATTAATACATTTAGGGGTGAATTAAACGCGTTCTAATTTCACCCCTCAATGTATAAAAGACGATTGGAGGGTTAAACACAATGGTATGACTTTGACTCATAGCAATTTTACGAATTTATGACGCGTGAATAGTCTACACGTTGGATAACAGTTTGTACTTCGCAGTCGTGACTAATAAAGTTATTAAATCAGTTCATCAAAGTGTAAAATGTTATCTGTGCACATGGACATATAAAAAAGGGGTTAGATCATCAGAAAGTTAGATGAGTCACTTCACTTCAACCTTCAATACACTAGACTTTGGATAAGACAGATACTGAAGTTAATATACCCAAAAAACAAAGGTTTCACATCACACATCACATCAACAGCTGTTAATAATCAATTGCTGGATACAGGCCTCTCCTTAGAAAGGAGGTTGTGACGTACTTTGCGACGCTGGCCAGGCGGGTTGATTTTATCAAGTTGTTCTTCTCTTTGCGGCGCTATGGTCCTGCGTACTTTGCTCCCTATGTCAGTTCTTACGCCACTCACGGGATAAATAGAAAGGCACTTCGTATTCTTGATCCATCACCATACCGAGTTCATTCACTATGATATGTAGTTATATGTAATACTAGTTCACTGTCATTTTCTTGCTCTATTCTTTAATTTATACAGGTCAGCACAACTTGTTTCTTTGTTTAATTCTCTCTCATTCGTCAGTTTAGATATCTAAACATATATAAATACCCATGTACCATATTATATCAGGCGGTGATGGATTAAGAATATGTAGAATCAACAGGAACAAACTACTCAGGATATAATATCACTACAAGTAAAAGGCAAACTTGTAACAAACACTATTCCAACCCGTCTGGCCAGCGTGGTATAGTCGACCAAAACCTCCTTGCTAAGGAGAGGTCTATGTCCAGCAGTGGACTCTTAAGGGCTGTTGATGATATTTCATACGTTGCTATTATGAATAACATTAAATGATTCGTAGAATAACCTATAGGAGACATTGTAAACAGTTTTATTTTTAACATTTTGATTGTTCATTCGTATGTTGTGTTTTTTTTCAGTTTTTTTTTCCTTTTTTTAAGATAACGTCCGTATTATGAACATATCCTGTATCCCGAGGACTTTACAAACATTCAAGAAACGAATACAAATAACACCCAGACTCAGATCAACAATTTGTGGTTCACACAAAGTGTTGTCCTGCGTTGGGTTTGAACCTACAACAGTTAGCATAATTGAGAGCGGTATGGCGACCACTTAAACCACAACACTATACGCAGTTAACAATAGACGGAGTACTCATTATAAGAAAAATGGTTACATAATAAAACACTACAACGCTTGAGGGTGGAGCAGAAACCATAAATGCAGCTCAAAGTACGGAATAATCCAGTTATCCTCCACTGCATTTAACCCTGATAGACTGCTCTTAAAAACAAAAATTAAACTGAACTCAATCTGTAGTTATATATAACACGCTAGTAAAACGCTAACGACAGCACTATATTTGCTCAGTAATCACAGACATGGCCATTTTCCTTAATTAAATGAAAGATATAAGTAATCCTCTTTGCGAGACGATTTGACCCATGTGGCTATTGGTGTTTCGACGAGTTACGAACGACGTATTCCTGTATTTTTTTAATAACAATAACAAAAAATTCTACGTCATTACAACTATCATCACGTGCAGAAAATCCTTTATGATGAATTTATAAGTTACTCTTAAAATATAGATTTTAAATGATAACTAAAAAAGCAATCAATTTTAAGTAGTCGGCAGTAGGTACAATATTAATGTCAAAATAATAGTAACTATTCGTTAAAAAAGTATTTACTTATATTTTTCAAAGTTATGATAAACTAAATAGGCTTTCATTGGTTTCTAACTTACAACTTACCAAAAAATCCTTCGTTATTCCTCATAAAAGCTGTTACACTTGTGACGAACAGGGCTTCACTGACACTCTCCATTCATTACATCAAACTGCTAGCAATGTGCACATCATTACGACAAGAAACAACCCTAACTAATTCATCCACTCTATCTTTACCTCGACGGCAGTGACAGCCCTATTAGTAAGCGCACTCATTGAGCGACATGAGACGTGACGCATTAGACACTTTGTCTACGAGGAAGCTACGAGGTTTTACTAATGTTCGACGCTACAGCACTAGGGTTGTGTTTTTTAAAATATTAGTTTAAACTATTACCAATTCATCAATCACTTCCTTAGGCTCGTTCTTGCAATATTTTAATTAAATACTTACGATAGGCATTTAATAATAATAACTTGTTCTTATGTACCATCAACATCTTACCAATTGACAACAAGAACGGGTATAGTCTTGTATTGGGTTATAAAATGGAAATGTTATATAAAATATTGATTCCTTTGAAAAAGTGATATAAATATACCACATCTTATACACGGCAGACATATACCAAACTAGGCAGAGACTGTGCTACGGTAACCAGACTGCTAAAAAACGTACTAAAATATTTCTAAATACCTATATATTTATTATAATATTGTCTGCCTGACTACCACTCTTAGATTCTACTCATGCTTTCCATTACTCGGAGTAGAGTCACTTTGACAGCCCCTGTATAAAAATAAAAATTCACCTCGATACAAATATCACATAATAAATATGATCATCATCTCAACCGAAAGAAATCCACTGCAGCACTGCAATAATTATGATCATTATATATTATATTCATCCCGAATTGAATCTCCAGCTTAGCAGTCAAGGTCAACTAACCATTAGACTAATTTATCTTTAATTTGCTATTTACCATTACCATGTATCTACAGTGTAGTTTAAATTCTAAGTTTACCATCGTAACAGCCATTTATGTCTTTAATATTCCATGCTCTCTGTGCGGTGGAGATGAACCACGAAACTCGAATTCGGCAACTGATGTACAATTTAAATGTTTAACGGATTCAGAATAGACACAACGATAACTAAGAACTTGACAAAGTGTAGGTAATAAAATAAATCACTATTACCTGCCGAATATTATGCTACATATTGTAGTATAATAAAGTAAATTATAAGTAGTAATTAAGAAAGACATTACTTTGGCGAAGTTGTTGGTCTATTAGTAAGTAGCTGTGACTCCTACACCGGAGGCCATGGGTTGCATTCTCACCCAGGATAAATATTTATGTGATAATTATTTATTCTATGTCTGAATATACTTTATTTGTATATAACTGCCTCGGTGGCACAGCGGTAGTGAATGCGACTGCTGTGCTTGAGGGTTCATTCCCGGGTCGGACCAAATGTTTGTATGATCTGCAAATATTTGTTTCGAAGTTTGGGTGTTTTCTATGCATAATATGTACGTATTTACAAAAAAAGTATATAAGTATTATATCAATCAGTCTAGTTATCATAGCACAAGGTCTGCTTAGTTTGAAACTAGATGACGTTGTGTCAAATGTTTGAAAAAAAATATTTATTTATTTATCTGTAATATGTTTGTATTTAGAAATATTTAAGTATGGTTATAAGCAGTCTGTTTACCATGGTTCTGCCTAATTCAGGACCAGACAGCCGTGTGTGATATATGTGAGGTCATTTATTTATTAGAACAACAAACAGATCATACAAACATGTTTGGCAGAGGAGAATTAGTACCTTATTAGATTATACAATGTGATAGACGAATAGCCTTGCAGAATGAGGACACATTAATACAGGATAATGTAACTTTCATTATTACTCTGGATGTCGTAATAACAGCTGTTCCCGGATCCCTCCTATATCAGGCGCAGAGTGGCACACCGTGTTGTTTTAGTCGGTCCGATTCCGACACACCACCCCGCCGTCAACCCTGATGGGGTGACGGCCCGAGAGGGTTTCCACACGATAAAAAAAAAACCTTCATTATTACTAGGACACAGCGATCTGTTAAATAACCTGTTGGAAAGATTATGAACAACTTACTAAAGAACTATTATTCAGTATATTTGAAAACAACTATAGTAATAAATCGTTTATTTCAGTACAGTAAAATTTTGTGAGTTTTTAATGAAACTTATGTGAGACGACCCAGATACATGATAATAGAAAAATCTAATATATTAGCAATAACGTTCAGTACATAGTTACAAATACTATGTGTATACGAATAATACGAAAGTGATTAGTTTTGTTCATGAAATTATACAGAAATAATTTTAATTTTATAAATTTAATATATTTTATACTGAACTATGTATAAGTATGACTAAATGAATGTCAAAGTCAAAGTCAAAGTCAAATTCATTTATTCATTTAGGTCACAAAAGACACTTATGAACGTCATAAAAAAAACAATAAAAGATGAAAGATGAACAATCTGTCGATTAAAATTACAGCTAGCTGGGTTCGCAGATTGTTCATGGTAGAGTGGTGAGAAAAGAACCCAGGAAAGAAACTCACCACCACTCTTTTAACTCAAAATCTTTTAAATATTAAACTAGCAGTTACATTCACAATCATAGGTCTTAAAAAAAGAGCAATTCATTTCCAAACATCTAAATCTGTGACATAGTCTGAAACTGAGTAATAAGCCTTTTTGGACAACCTCAGCTTAACAAATTTCTTAAATTTACTAATAGATAATAATACTATGTTGTTTGGTAATTTGTTATAAAATTGTATACATTGACCCACAAACGAATTCGATATTTTATGGAGCCTAGTAGTGTGCAAGGCAAGTTTATTTTTATTTCTTAAATTAAATTGATGGAGATCACTATTTTTCTTAAATTTACACAGATTTTTATGCACATACAAAAGATTCTCGTAGATGTATTGTGAGTGTAGTGTGAGAATGTTAATTTCTTTGAATCTGTTTCTTAGTGACTCACGCGGGCCCATCTTATAGATAGCCCTAATAGCTCGTTTCTGGAGCACAAAGATTGAATCAATATCAGAGGTACTGCCCCAAAGCAATAAACCATAGGACATAATGCTGTGAAAGTAACTGAAATAGACTAATCGCGCAGTATCAACATCCGTCAATTGACGAATCTTTCTCACAGCATAAGCTGCAGAACTAAGTCTACCAGATAACGTTTCTATATGTGGGCCCCATTGTAACCGTGAATCTAAAGTTATACCTAGGAAGACAGCCTTGTCTGTCAATTCCAGTTCCTCCCCGTTCATCAAAACACTAGTTTTTACTTGTTTAACATTCCTAGTATAAAATTTAACACATTTGGTTTTACTCCTGTTTAATAACAAGTTATTAGCGCAAAACCAAAGTACCATTTTAGAGAGAGCATTGTTTACATCGTCAATTACCGATTGCTGTCTGTTAACTTTAAATACTAAGGATGTGTCATCTGCAAACAACACTATCTCATGGTTATCCCTCACAAGATGAGGCAAGTCGTTGATGTACACAAGGAACAGAAATGGACCCAGAATAGACCCCTGGGGCACCCCCACCGCCACAGCTGATCCCTGGGATAATTTACCATTAACATCTACTCTTTGAATCCTATCACTTAAATAAGAAGTAAGAAAATCCAAAGCACTGCCTCTTATTCCATAGTGGTGTAATTTCCTGACAAGTGTTTCATGCTGCACACAATCAAATGCTTTAGATAAGTCACAAAACACCCCGTAGGCGTCACGTGACTCCTCCCAAGCCTCAAATATATACTCTAATAATTTAACCCCAGCATCACATGTTGACCGACCATGAGTGAAACCAAATTGTTTAGTATGCAGCAATTGATTTTCATTAAAATAATTAAGCAACTGAGTAAGTATCAGCTTTTCAAAAACTTTACTAAATGTTGGTAGGACCGAAATTGGTCTAAAATTTGTGGGGTCTAATGGACTACCTGATTTAAACAAAGGAGTTATCTTGCTATACTTCATCAGGTCAGGAAACACACCATAATCTATACATCTATTAAATATAATAACTAAGTCAGGTATAATAATGTCAATTATTGAGTGAACGACACTTACAGAAATTCCCCAAAGATCAGCTGTCTTTTTTATATTAATAGATTTGAAGGCAGCTAAAACATTAAGTTCATTTATATACTGAAAAGTAAAATTATTAAAAAATTCTGGTACATTTTCTCTGATCAATGATTCTGCAGTGGAGGTGGAAGAGCCTAAATTACCTGTAAGTGCGACTGGAAAAGTGGAAAAAAATTTTTCAAATGTGTTGGCCACTTCCATGTCATTCTTGGTAATGTGACCATCAAAATTTAATTTAAAATCAGACTCCTTTGTTCCACTTCTCCCAGTCTCAGCATTAATAACTTTCCAAGTTGCTTTAATTTTATTACTACTGTTTCTGATTTTAGACTTAATAAACAAAGATTTGGCTAATTTACAGACACTTTTAAAAATCTTTGAATAGCATTGTACATATTGCTTAAAGTCCTCACTAGTATTATATTGTCTTTCATGATACAGCCTATACAATGTTTCCCTACTCCTATAAATTCCTACTGTTGCCCAGTTACTGAATATAGGACAATCAGTAACAGTAACCGTCTTGGAGGTAAATATTGAATTAAATAGACTAAGGAACGAATTAAAAAAGGAACAATATAGTGCATTAGGGTCTAATTTGTTATTTAAGGAAGGTAAATTATTAATTAAGTTAATTCTCATACGTTCCAGGCGATCAACTGTTACTGGTACAAGAGTAATTTTTTTTTTAAGCACTGTTTTCTTTTTGCTTACAAAACTAACTAACTGACCAGAGTGATCAGAATCTAACTTATTAATAATAGATTTATGTCTAGGAACAATATCTGTATAGATGTTGTCCAGGCAAGTAGATGTAGTAGCGGTTATTCTAGTAGGCTCCATAAACAAATTTAGCAAGTTGTGGGACTTAAAAAGACTAAGAACTTTAAGGGTGGAATTTGATTTATCAAGAATGTTAATATTAAAGTCACCACAGACTAGTACGCTCCTACCTGAGATGGCAAGTTTGCTTAGGGCTTCATCCATTATTTCTAAAAATAGTTTCAAATCCGCGGAGGGAGGTTTATATACACTTATAACAATGAATTGCTCTAATTGCACACATGCGAATTCTATAGAACATTCTATAGAGAGGGACACAATATCTTTCCGTTCCTTAAACTTAAGGTTTTTATGTAATAGAATAAGCGACCCACCATGTATTGTGTTGACTCTACAGAATGAACTTCCAACTTGGTGGTTGCTGAAATTAAACATGAGTTGATGCCCCTTTAACCAATGCTCAGTAATACACATAATATTAACATTCTCTGAATTCATGAATAATTCCAGCTCAAGTTGCTTGCCCTCCGTCAAGCAACAAATGTTTTGATGAACCAGATTAATTACATTACATTTATTTAAATTATTATTTTGTTGATATTTTGTGTAGCATGTGTTAAAGTGTTCATTTGACTGTACTGCCAACTTAATTAAAGGTGAGTTTAAAAAATTGGAGCTAGAGGTTGCTACCTCTATTGTCTCACAATTCAATTTAAATTATTGGAAATGTCAATAAGAATGTCATTAGAACAAGACTGCTCAATAGAAGCAGGTCTTGTAGTCAAATCTTTGGTCAAAGTTTGTAAAAAAAAGGATAGCGAAGACGCTATCTGTCTAGTAAAACTAGGAGTGAGGTAATGCTTACCCTTTGTCTGATAAAAAGACTTACTAACACAGTTAGTATCTATCAGATGAAATTTGTCATTGTAAGTGCATATGGTATGCAGTGTAACATTAAGCTTATACCTAAGTCTATTTTCTACATCTGGCAACATTTTAGAGTAGGGGAATGTAAACAATATAATTTTATTAACACTTAAAGCTAACAGAGACTCACAATATTTAATTAAAGCTTTTTTGTTAACATTACCCCTGTTCCCTGTTAAAATTATAAGATTATTGCAATCAGTGAAATCATAATTTACAATCCTTTGCATAATAACATCAAAGGGTGCAGCTGGTAGGCAAATATTTAAAACAGACTGACCAGTAAGATTAGATCTTAATTTAGAGCCCATGTTTTTTCCAATGTCATCGCTGAACATAATAGATTTTTGTGGTGGTGGTGCATCATTTAATGTACTTTGTACATGAAATGATGCACCCAATGACTGCTTTGTTCTCTTATTGGTATGTAAGGTGTCACATTCAGGCGTACTAAAAAGAAACATACTCTCTGGCTTTGGATGATTGTGTGAGCGAGCACATTCACATAAATGATTATTTACCAATGAGTCAAAGCGCTCTGTATTATTTGATGATAGTTTTAAAAGATCATCCAAAGCCTTGGAATACTCCTGAATCTCCTTCCGAGAGATATCATACTTGTTATTTAGTATGTCTAAGGAGTCTTTAAGGTTATTAATTTTAAATAACAATGCCTGTGTGTCAACTTCATATTTCAATCTAGAATTTTGAATGATGTAGCAGTTTAAACATTCCCCGCAGAGTGGTAGGTTCGATATCCATTTTTGTTATGGGTCTAGGTGGTTTTTATGACCATTACTAAATGTTCAAAAATTACTCAGCAATACAGGGTGTAGTCCTAGTGAAGCTAACTTTAAAAGAAAAAAAAACTTAGCTTCAGAAGTATCTTTCAGAAATAGATATTAATGTAGTGCAGCTTTGATTCAATGAACTACCGTTAACTGCAGTCGCTTTTAAGTCTATGCGACAAAAACGGCAACCCTCGCAATGTCATATAATACCCTTGCGACAGTAATTACTCCTCGTTACATTTCAAGTAGGGCTCTAATTAAATAGAGGTACGGCAGTGCTCTACCGTGGAGATTAACAAGGCTGAGGAAACATATACCCGATTTCAAAAAGTCATTAATATAAAATACCTGTGTATATATAATATACGAAGATATTAATGATAAGTATTGTATTGTATTTTTACGTCTTTGTGAGGTTTTTTCTATTCTAATCCTGCGAAAGTCACTCAACTCTGTCTGATAAAAAGCATGAATAGAACCTAACAGTTGTAGTCGTTGTACTCAATACGAGTGTAGATGATGCAATATGGCGACTCACACTATGGTGGCCTAGTGAAATGCTTATTACGCTCCGCTGGGTGACATAAAAAGCATGACAGTCATCGTGGTAGTGTAAGGCCCTCACACTTACCACGATAACTGTTACCCCTGCATCAATGGGCCACCGGTCTCGCACTCGCCAATGAAAGACGACAACGTGGATTCTATCGCGGTTTATCTTCTGTGAAAGGTTAATATTGCTCCGGTCGAGTCGGCCCATTCATGCTGAAATCAGCGTGGCTCTACTCTACAGTGTAAAGAAATTGTACATATCAATACGTAGGTGATATAAACATAGATATTACTTGGAGGTAATCCTGATGTGAATGCCAAAAGAGCATATCTTTACAGTATGTTTATGTATTTGATGAAGTAGATAGGTTTGATAATAGTATGACGTAATATGTTATATAATGTAAGCTATTTTATATTTAATTACTTAATTAATTAAGAAATGATTAAATAAAGACAAAATTAAGTTTGAAATCGCAAGCCCGTATTAAAGAACTTCGAAGATTGTTAAATTTAAGCAAGTCCCCACGGAGTAAGTGCTTTCCTCACCTTAATTGAAAACATAAAGACAAGAGAGATTCACTAGTCACAGCAGGTCTCTACTACTTATCCCTTATTAAATATCCACGAAAATTAATTACGAGACATAAGTTACGAGCTCGTCCTGTGACGACAGTGCAACGGTTAAGGACGAAACGTTACGAGTTTTAACTGAACGAACAAAAGTACATTTAATAAAGAGAATTGTTTCATTTGTTTTTTTAATCTATGTTTATAAAAATGTTAAGTTGCTGAATGTACGCTTTAATGACTCAAAAACGTCTGCACTGATTGAGGTGAATTCCAATAGCATACACAAAACGTTTAAAATATTATTTCTATTTAATTCTCAGGTCCATTTTGTTCCATATATCTTATGAATTCAATTAAAAATATTGGGCAGCAAAGCTTAGCAAAGCACATCTTGTATGAAATAAAGAAAGCGGTTTGTTACGTGAGTTGAACATAACTCGATCAGCTGAACTGAATGCTTGATTTGATGATTGAATTAAAGTAGTTTCACGTCGAGTGCAGGGTACAGGTTCTCCCTCCACTCACCCGACGATGGTCCTTACTTTTGATAAAGATCTTACCAACAACTGTCTCCAACCCTCTACTATTTTAGGCACAGTATACACTGCACTAACTGCACTCGATGAAAAATAATAAAAAGGAGCAGGTGGTGTATATACAGCCTATTTTTAATTTATTAGACCACACAACCCTGGATTGCAAGCCTGTTATTACACGATTTTTTTTAATAAATACGAATTCTGAAAACATTTAGATAGAGCCTTCGCAATTCAAATAAGACTACTGATTAATATCGTTATAGTTAACATACTTATACATTTTGAACACACACACACACACACACACATACACGCACGCGCACACTCACACACATTATAGAATAATTAAACTCAAATACAGTATTGATCGTGCACATCACACATTTAACTTTGTCCTAAATGAAAATAAATACAATGGCCTCTGGTTTAGTCCGAGTCGCTTACAAATAGAACTAGAACCTCTTTCATAGATATATAAATACCACTAAATCATGTAAATTAAACAGTAGAAGCTAGAAGGAAGCATTGATTAATATTTATTAATTCAGGTACCTCTTCAAAGAGTCACAGGTGCGACCCTAAGGGAGATTATTGTTACGGCAAAATGTATCCGACAAATCGTTTGCCTTATGAGATCGTGCCTTCAGGGGCTTCTCCCAAAGGAGGGAGCTTACGCCCGGCACACGATCCTTCTGGATCTTGCGGATTAAACCGCATTGAGCCACTCTTGGCCAGTCCCGTCGCTACTTGTAAATCTGGTGCTTCATGCTTATTATAGTATCTTATTAATATCTCTTACATTTATTTAATATTTTTTTACTATATTTCACTATCTAGGTATTCAATTTAAAAAACAAAGAAAATAATAACTTCACAACCGATATACATAATATATGTCATTCATGTTATAAATGAATTACATATAGATACAGAATAACTCAGCGTTCTCATCACTCAATTATTTGACCAAAGATAATTAGAAGAACAATTACTTAATACGAGTAATTAGCCCAGTACAGCTATAAGTTATATAATATAATTAAAAATATATTACTTTTGTGAACAACATAATTGGTGAATTGTGGTGAACACCTCGGTGATTATATAACGAGAAATGAGATATCTACTCTTCAATGGATCATCTTTATTTCAGGGTTCCTTAGATTTGTTCTGTGAAAAACTCGAGTTCAATTTTAATATAAAACACATTTTAAAAAAATTTCGCACCCTTAACACCAACCACACGGTGTGCCACTCTGCGCTTGACATAGGAGGGATCCGGGAACCGCTGCTATTACGACATCCAGATCCCTCCTAGCGCCTGCCCGGTACCTCGGGCACCACACCCTTAACACCAGCGTCAACCCAAGTTTTGGCTGCACCATCAATTCAAGGAACGATATTATGAAAACAACTTAAAAACTGATCTATTAAACACTAAACTATTGTCACAACAAATTTCAAATCAGTCGGACTTGTGTAAGTATGGTCTTTTTATTAACTTTGACGAGAGCTGACGATTTACACAAAAGTATAAGTAAGAATCATCTCGATCACGTCACCTGTGCCAACTTATGAAATAACTGAAATTAAATATGAATCACATAAGACCTCAAAAATCAAAATACTTTACTGTAAAATCTGCATGAAAATCCTGAAACAGTAACATTCGAGCAAGAAATGGAAGCTTTTAATACTGTAACCGCCATCCGAGTCCGCAATCTAACGAGATAAGAATTTATTGCCCGTGTGTCTAAGCGCCAATACTCGCTACAGTTGCTTTGGATAGTCCTAAAACGTTTACAGCTTAGTGTTCAGAACTTGATAGCTTTTACTGTGTGGTTTCAACGTTTTCTACTAAATTCGTCCCTTTTGGCTCACTTTCATTACAGTGTTTTAGCTTTGGACTATCTAAATCTCTTAATAGTACTTTATTTAGGCTGCTTGTCTCTTTAAAGGCTTAATTGGAATTTAGGAACCGTCACGATTGAGTGACTGAAAATAATAAGTATTGGTTAATGCGTGGGCTTTTATTAGGATAATATGGTTTTGGAAACTTTTCTGCTAAGAAATAACGGAAATCACTTATCATATATTATTTATGTGATGACATATTGACATACAGTAATATTTAACATAAGATTTCTTCAGTCAGAAAACGGAAGCGCGGGTAATCAAACGCAGCCTCTTCGAAATGTTGCAGTTTTACTTCCAGTGTCCCATTCAAGACTTTTTCTACCAGAAGTCTTGTTTATCCCAATTTACCCCCTCGTTAATCTATCCAGGTACCAGGCAGCCACCGCTTATAAAAACAATTCAACCAAAAACTAATCCAGAATTTACGAAACTGATTAATTAATATAAATTTTTAACGATGAAAATGGAAAAGAAAGAACAAGAACATTGAATTAAAATAATCAAAGGAAAAACTTAATAAAGCATGTGTGTGTTCAGGTAGACTTAAAACAATATTGATATTCATTTTTTCAGAACAGTCCCGTAAAAAGAGCCAAAACATTTTCATTTGTATATTTCTTTCAACTGTAACCAAACATACTTTAGAAAGGGCCTTTTGAATACAGAACCCGTCAAAATGATACGTCACACTTGGCAGGGTTTTTTCTCGCGAGGGTGTAAGGGGGTGGGTGTTACGATAAATCGTGGCGATCCTCAACAAACAATGTTTTTGAGCGATATTAATGGACGGGGGAACTCGACTGTCATCGTCTGTCATTCTTATTCTTTTGACGGTACACAAATAATTTGGAAGGTTTTTTTAAGCTCGTCTTACGATATAATTACTGAGCTCTATTGTCAGTTCATTTTGTGAAGAGTATTTAAAAAGATTTTGATAATAAGAACATATTGTTTTACGTGAAGCTTAGCTGAATACTTATTTGTCATATTACCTTAAGGCATATATACATCTCTATATACTTGATATACGTCCCATCAATCGGTGTATTCTTAATTAAATTGCGTAAGAGTCATGTTTCATTTCTAATGTTCCGCTTAATTTTTGATTACGGGTACTCAAACTGAGGCAACACAGCGGCACTTCAGTTTACTCAATGTCACATCGTTTCTGGTATAGTATCTTCAGTGATGAATAGACATACGAATATTATTATTGCGGAGGAACGGGTGTCATGTCCATAGAACATAAAGACATGTCTAAATCGCAATACAAGATTAGTAGTTAATTCATTGTTTGATGTATCTTCGATAGATGGCGCTGTAGTTAACTTTGATTGCGCTGAAGGTGGAAGTCTCTCGTCTTTTTGTATGTTTCTGTTTTTATGTGACTCAAAAAGTATTAGACTGATTTACAAAAAATATTTCGCATTTAGAATGCTACATTATCACTGAGTGCCATAGGTTATATTAATAACTATAAAAATTAGATATATGTACTTAGAAATTTAAAAAAATAGACATAAAATGTCTTTCCTTGTGAATGAACATAACATCTACAAAAAACTGTCACATACAGCTAACGACTGCAGTTATGTCACATTAAGCACTTTTTACATCTCGAATTACGTTTATATTAATGCATATCTAAACAATTACTTCGTATTTAAGACTGTTTCAGTATATGTAGATTACTTTTTGAATTACTGAAATCGGATATAACATGCAAAAGATATACGAATTTAAAAAGAGACATGTGATTCTAACAACAGTTATTACCAGCACCGTGGCCATACAGTGACTGGTACGATATTTTATAGGTCATTTAAGAAAAAATAAACTGCCATTTTCTTACATTACTTCCACACATTAGACTCTCTACACATGTTAACATTGACATAAAATAAAGTACTTGAAAAATCTTTCTCATCAAATTATCTTAACGAAGAAGAATGAGATTGGTTATTTAAAAATAAATTTCCAACATTACGTCACACTCAATATCCGCCAAGCTAAAATGTACTGCAGCTCCTCTACGAGACGGAAAACGCAGTGATTCATTAAGCAAGGAATAGGCCTACAATCGCGCTCCGGGGAGTCATCTCCTTCCCATTAAGCTTGATGGTATCATACACTTTGTGTCGAGAATTTTTAAATGTCTAATTGGCTATTTGGGACGCAGAATAAGGATGCAAAATGAGTGTAGCATTTTACGTTTATCTTTTTTAAAGTATAATATCTTGTAACCTTCGGATTGGTCTTCTCGGCCGGAGTGAGAACAGGGCCTTATTCTACACAAGCTCTAAGTATTAATTTTGTTGCTTTTTACCAGGCGAGTTAGGTTAGTATAGCCTAACTTAATATCTGTATGTCGTAATAGCAGCGGTTCCCGGATCCTATCTCAGGCGCAGAGTGGCACACCGTGTGGTTTTAGTCGGTCCGATTCCGACACACCACCCTGCCGTAAGCCCCGGTGGGGTGACGGCCCGAGGAGGTTTCCACACGTTAAAAACAAAAATAGCATAACTTAATATCCTAGAAAGGGTAATGGACCGCAACATACTTGTATTTCTGGAAATATATGTTTATCCTATCAGGTATCTCTCTGTTTGTTTGCCAACTACACCAGAAAAATAATCTCATGGATAATATGAGTACTACACGAGAGTAGGACTTCACGATAATAAATTATTACCACAGTAATAATAAATGCCAACCCGCCTGGCCAGCGAGGTTTAGTAGGTTAAACCTTCTCGCTAAGGTAAGATCCAGCAGTGGACTGTCAATGATAATGATAGTGATAAATATGTTATTATAATGACAGAGTCCGATAAAAATTAAATCCTAAGTCCGTTTCATTAAATCTAACAGGCAGCGATTACAAAGGGTTATTAGAAAAAGCACCACGAACGATATTTACGGGTGGCTCGTCAAAAGGATGGGCATAAATATCTTGAAAACAACGTCATATAATAAAAACTGTGGAAGGGCAACCACTTCTATACAAATTTTTGAGACAGTGTAATGTGTTTTACCATATCAATACGTCATAATATATATTGGCTAGCTTGTTAATCTATCCAACTACTAAGCCAGGAGATATGGGTTCGATTTTTACACACCACAAATATTCTGTGATGATACGATAACTTGTTCTGCTCCTAAATGTAAGATATCTATTTTTTTATTTTCAGAGACAACTCCTGCATTTGGAATATTCCTGGGGCGCGTTGGACTTTACAAACATATCCGAAACGTACACAAAGAACATCCAGACTCAGAACAACAATTTGTGAATCACACTAAGTGTTGTCCCATGTGGGATTTGAACACTTATTTAGCGCAGTGGAAAGCGGAAAGGTGGTAAAGCGATAATTACGCTATTCGTGTAGTGGAAGGGTGTAGTGTAACTTTAAGCGATAATAATTTTAAATTACGATGTTTAGAGAGTCAATACGTTTGCAATAAGTCGGACGAAAATGGTACTGGACAATGTATGAGCATTTAATACCCCTCTGTCTAACACTTAAGACGTGAGTGTGAAGATGAAATATTTTGAGGCGATAGCGGCGACGAACATACATGGCGCTGAGCTGCGAACCATTTGCAATAAACTAATATTTTTACTATCAGATACTGGATTTCTATCTAAATTATTTTTAATTTCAGCCTTTTTACACTCCATTTCTTGGGTTAAACTTAAACTTTATTTTTTTTAATACCAAGTAATGTTAACTGAAACGACTGGACCGCGTGAATTGTACGACTGCATTTGAAATATTTATTTGACTTAAACATTACGATATGTGCACTCATTTATAATATGCTCGTCAAGACTTTTCTTTCGATACATGTGATGATTATCTGAAGTATTTATATATTTATTATTATTTTATTATTATATTATACATTTTTCGAGGTTAGAATCTGAAATTTATATTTCTTCTTATAGAAGTTTGACAAAGTTTATTCAATCTGTGTCAACCGGGCTATTACTACAAACCTACTGGCGCCTCATTTATTAAAATTTATTTAGTAGCTTATGCGCTGCGGTGGTACATCCAAACATACAGACATAGGCTTCACCATAGTCACGTAAAAAAGACGTCAAGAATTCATAGACTTACTTTTCACCACAATCATCACCAATACAATCTTTACACATATTTTAAAGGTGAATTGATTATCACACGTTCAAATGATCGAGTATCTTCGTTATGATAAGTAAGTAGGCAGTAAGAACTCATCTCGTTTGCTCTAGTTAATAGTCATTTTTATGTACATTTATCCTAAGAACTGATAACACTGAACTGAAAAATTCTGGAAATGGCGAAAATGGAAGAAAAACATATAAATCAGTAACGGAAAAAATTCTTCAAACAATCTATTGCCACTAGATCTACTATTTTTAAACTCTTACTGCTTTGTTAGTGAAAACTCTGAAAAATATTAAAAAAGCTTGATTTAGACATAGAATTATTTATTGAAAAAAAATGTTATAATTATAAGAATGTTCTTCTTTAAACACAGTCACTGAAATTTACATCCATTGAATTGTTTAGAAATATGCGCTTAACAAAGAAAAGCATCTCCCACAATAGAAAAAAATATATAGTAAAGGATTGAATTTAGACCTTTATATCTTTCTAAGAGCCTTATACTAAAATACAAATTAACAGCTCTTGATGGGAATTTTATCCTTAAAGTAGAATTTAGCGTAACAAAACAATCCAACATATCTCCATAATCCAGCTTAAGACCATCAAATTGCGATTCACTTTACAAATAGTTGGCAGCAGCTGACGCATGAAATACGTCTGCAGTACATTCTCATACGTTCATTGTCCGGCTGTCGGAGGGTATCCGGTCAGCTGTTGATAATCGCCTTACAGCGTTGACTGCTTTAATTGAATGCAAAGGTATTTTAGCTCAATTGTAACGATGGTTAAGTTGGTCAACCACAATGAAAACAGTAAATACGCTATTCAAGCTAAATGAGTACGTTGAATTGAAATTAATTATTTTCAGATCAAGATTTTTTGTGCTAAAATACCACCAGAAACCATACACACCCAACTTGTCAACCTATGTAAAACTTGTTACTGTTATTATATTTCATACTTGAATCCAAAGTCGCCAGTGAGAGGATAAAACAATGCTGGCAGTGATTATAATACAACGTACTTAGTACTAATTAACGAACGCTCCCTTGCCATAAAAATCACCAAAGAAATTGAACGAATATGCAATCTGTTTGAAATTAAATCCCACATACCTCAAACATGTATCATTTTCATACAAATATTTAAAAAAAAAATGTTTAATGATTTGATTAAAATATTTGTACCCATTTTTTACAACTTTTAACTCGTTAAGCAAAATATTCGGCGAAAATTACCTTAAAGCGGGAGTGTAGATAACACATGATAGGGAAAACGAATTAAAATGACGGCCAACCCCTAAAGGGCTCGCTGCCTTTCCTATTATTTTATCCACATTTTACCCTTATTTTTTAGTATGGACAGTTTTAAGTGACGAGAATATAACGTTTTAAATAATATAAAATGTTTTTATACATGTATAACATAAAATGTATTTTGTATTTTTTATGTATGTGCTGATGGATTCAGAGTATGGAGTATTATCACCCTTAGTCATCCCACGGGTGTTGTAAGAGGAGGTCGTCGATTAAGAGAGCAAACTACGCAGGTCAATGTAACTGCTAAGAGAAAAGAAAATTAAAAACAAATCCTAGATCAAAAACACACCAGTTTTGCTGTCAAAGGCTGTTGATATGATACAAGGTACAGAAATATTTATACATATAGAAGATGATGATCACTCGTATTTCCCTCCCACTACGATTCCGCACACGCGCACGTGTTTCCCTCCCACTACGATCCCGGGTCCTTTAAGCGATGCGTGAAAAAGTATCTCACTAGGCCACCATAGCGTGGGTCACCATAGTACACTGTCTACATTTCTACATTCGCAGTGAGTACGGCGACCACCGCTCTTGAATTCTATTCATGCTTTCAATCAGGCAAAATAGAGTCACTTTGATAGGTTTCTTATTTAAAAAAAATGCCCATGTATATCATTGCAGTTATTGGACTCTATTTATTATTTGCATATTGTAAATAACTGTACAATGATTAACATAGTAAAAGAGTATAACTGGTTTTGTTTGTAAGTCATCCCGCCTGCCTGATCAACCGTCCTTAGCGATGCAGTCACTTTACAAATACTAGAGGATTTTCTTTAAAGATATATGGTCTGTGTCGTGCGGGACTTTACAAACATACATGAAGCGGACACAAACAATATCATCCAAAATTATAGCCAGATTCAGAACAACAATTTGTGAGTCACGGCCGTAGAAGAGGCGTGGCGACGACTTATACAATGACGCTCTATGTGCAGTTACATTAAAGAAAAGTATGATAAGGCTGTGCATGTATATTGTAGTGAAAAGACACTAGGACTGAGTCTTCAATAAATCACTTTTACCATCTCTAAATATACTACTTACTCGTACAGCCTATCACCTATGTTTAGACCAAGCCATTTCTCACGTAGAAACCGCCGGTTATACCCCGGACCAGTTTCGGACCTCATTTGGCCGTAATTGATGGTGGCTAATCTTATTTTGTGCGATTTATACGCGACAGGTGCTTCACATTATGCCATATACTTTTATTATATATTAATGTTGTGTGATTATACAGATTAAAAAGGCATTTCAAAGGACGTCGTTTGAAATCTGATTTAGAATATTTCTTTACTGCTTCGTGATTAACTGTTTTATAAAATCACTGTACGTCACATTGTGTGTTAGGTTTAACAAGCGTAAAAAGATATATCTTCTTTTCTTTTTTTAAAAAAGACAACGCCCGCACCAGGCTTAAATCCTGTGTCGCGGGGGACTTTACAAACATACAAGAATCGGACACAAAGAACGTCCACACTCAGAACAACAATTTATGGATCACACAAAGTGTTGTCCCATGTGGGATTTGAACCCACAAACACTCAGCGTAGTAGAGAGTGGCGTGGCGACCGCTTAAACCACTAGGCCAACCGTGCATTGTATTGCTGTTAATAAAAATTCTGTCATAGTAAAATTGCCAACAATCTTTAACAGTCCACTGCTGGACATAGGCCTTTTCTTGCCAAGGAGATTTGGGCCTACTATTCCACGCCGGTCACACGGAAAGATGTACGGCTAGTTTCAAGTTTGCCTTTCTATTTGCAGTGATGTTGTCTTGCATATTTTGTTCTGTTAAACGCTTCTTATACGTCATCCATGGCAAGAACACAGGTGGTGACACACAGTATTCTTAATTAGACACTACATGGAGTTTGTTAATCATTTCTGTATTACAAAAAAATCAATAACAATTTTTGGTCTGATCTGGGAATCGAACTCAAGAACTATTGATCTACAGTCACTTACGCTAACAGCTGAGCCAACGAGGCAGTCGAATGTATTATTACTTACCTATTAAAAGACGCAGTACTTGATACTTTAAAAAATATTTACCTGTAACCAATAAAAATATTTAATTAGTAATGTATAAGCGTGTAACAACCATCTATGTACCGAGTTCTGATGAGAAAGCACTTTAAGCTCATTTATAAATTAATAAATAATAATAATAATAAATAAATATTTCGGATATTTAACACAACGCCATCTAGTTTCAAACTAAGCAGAGCTTGTACTATGATAACTAGACTGACTGATAGAATACGTATTTTTTTCTCGTAAATACATACATGTTATACATAAAAAACACCCAAACTTCGGAACAAATATTTGCAGATCATACAAAAAATTTGGTCTGACCCGGGAATCGAACCCGAGACCTCAAGTACAGCAGTCGCTTTCGCTACCGCTACGCCATCGAGGAAGTCAGTTTACTTGATCACATGAAGCAATTTAAGACACACGGTAGCACTAACTATTAGCAAATATTAAATCATGTAACTTTTAGTGTATACTTATTTATTCATTATTATTACGTGAAAATTATGTTAATTATAACTTTGCATTAATTAAAGTAGTATGAGATAAAAGCGTCCATATTAAAATCTCAAATTATGGCACCAATTTTATCCGAAAATCAGATGCTTTAAAGGAGTTGTATCCCTAATCATAATGAAGCAATCAAAATGAAATGAGGAATAATTCAGTAACAAAAAGTACCAGCTACTTTGATGTCTTGCCTGTTGGAAAAGGTAACTCCTCTACTAGGCATATGTCCGGACGCAAAGAACACCCAGACTCAGAACAATGGTATCCTATGTGGAGATCGAGCCCACAATACTCAGCGTACTCACCAATACGCCATACACACAGTCAGTTTTTTAACAAACATTACAAACAAAAACGAAATATTTCCTTTTTTCACAATCTCTATCTAACTACTGCTGGTAAGCGATCAATAATCGCAACACCAATCTTCCCACCCAAATAGACCCTTATATCTTACGGTGCTATATGAAACTCACCCGTTACCACCCCAGTGCAAACAATATCTAATACCACATCATATCTATGACGTCAATCGTATTCCCACGGTGGTGATTCAAGCGAAAGGTAAAAATTCTCATATAAATAAAGCCCCGCATTCAACTGTTGGCTTAAGATTTATTTTGCAATACATACGGATCCAGCGTTACAAGGTCTATGTTTAGAAATTATTTATATAATGCCTTACGGGTAAGACACGACTTTTCAAAGATTTATATAACGATGAGGACGATGTACTCATGCCCAATTTCGAACACCGTGGCCAGCTGAATAGAAACCAGCTAACCACGCAAGAGACATTATAGTGCACAAGTGCGTAGTAAACAGAGGTCATGGAAAAAAGTAACCTTCTCGTTCTATTAATTCTGATTCTCATTATAACCAAATTAGTTATATATAATAAGATTAGTTATGGACACAAAAATAAGGGATTTGTCAAAAAGTTTACATTACGTATAAACTTAGATGCAGTAACGGCTGATGCCAACAGTACTGTCGTCAGACACAAAACGTCCAGCCTCTTGCCGTCGGATATTCGCTAAAATGAGGACTCCCGTCGTTAAGGTTATGTTAACATGGCAACCTTCCCCAGCATCGACGACAGCTCTTTGTAGCCGTCAGCTTCCACCACAAACTCGCAGGTACACATACTGCGTTTGTAAGAATTGCGCACCAGGCGAAGAGCAACGGCCACGCGAAAAATTGTTGTCCAGTAAAATTTACAAGAAAGGTGAAGGCAGCGCGAGCAACCATTTTTTTTTTAACGTGTGGAAACCCCCTCGAGCCGTCACCCCACCGGGATTTACGGCGAAGTGGTGTGTCGGAATCGGACCGACTAAAACCACACGGTGTGCCACTCTGCGCCTGACATAGGAGGGATCCGGGAACCGCTGCTATTACGACATCCAGATCCCTCCCAGGGCCTGCCCGCCAACGCGGGCACCATCTGCGGACAAACTCTCTATTCAGGCGACGTACGGCACACACGCACGTCGTCTCCTCGCGGCTGGCCATTGTAGCGGATGGAGGGGAAAACCCATCCCGTCTACCCGCGGCCACACTCAAGGCGGCATGAGGCGCTGATAGGCGCGCCTCCGCCGCCCGGTTCGCCGGCGGCGAATTGGGTCCGAATGGAAATCGTCCTCCCGGGCCCTCTCCGCCGCCTCCTTCCGCAAAATTACGTCTTCGCAGAAGGTTGCGACCGCGGTAAAACAACTCTCGCTACCGACCATTGAGCGTATGACAGCCGGTAGCGAGAGATCTTCTCCAATAACTGCAGTGAGGACCCCACGCTGCGCCGCCCAGGCGGAACAAACCGCCAGCGTGTGCTGAGCCGAGTCCTCACTGCAGTCGCAGTGGTGACAGGCGGGACTCAATTCCCTCCTAGCGACTGAGTGCAGATACTTCCCGAAGCAACCGTGCCCGGAAAGCATCTGCGTCAGCCGGAAGGAAAGGGTCCCGTGGTGTCGCCCTGTCCACTCGGCGATGACCGGCTGGAGAGCCTCCACGGCGGCAAAACCAGCACGTGGAGCCTCCAGCCGGGACGACCAACGAGCCATCGTGGCTCGACAATCGGCCTCTCGCCACTCGCGCATCTCTTCAGGCGGGGGCCGTATGCCGCTAGCCGCCCGGAAGTCAGCCGTCCGCCGATAAACTTCGGCGAGCACTTCCGCCTCCAAATCCCACGGAGGAGTTCCGGCCAAGGCGCACGCCGCCTCCGTCGACACGGTGCGGTAACCGCGTATGGCTCTAACTGCCAATATCCTCTGAGGGCGCCAGAGGCGTGCCCTATTCTGGGCGATCAGAGCCACCGCCCATACCGGTGCACCATATAGCGCCATTGACCGGACAACCCCCGTGTATAGCCGTCTCGTCGCGACGCTGGCTCCACCCAAATTGGGCAAAAGTCGCCCAAGGGCAGAAGCAGCGCCGACCAGCTTTGGAGTAAGCTGCCGGAAGTGCTCGTCGAAGAGCCACCTGCCGTCGAGGATCAGGATGAACCGGTACGAGGACCGAATTGACAACGATGGAGGCGCCGGAGGGTGGACCACGACGAGGCCCATGGAACAAAAGGGTCTCCGTCTTGTCCAGGGCCACCCGCAAACCCAGCGCCTCAATACGCCCGACCACCAGAGAGACACCCGAGGTGGCCAGGCGCGCCGCCTCTTCAAAGTTCATCCCCGGGGCCGTGACCAATGTGTCATCTGCGTAACAAATTACGCCCAGCCCGGGGGGAAGACGACCTCGAAGGGCCCAGTCGTATCCCATATTCCACAGGAGTGGTCCGAGGACAGACCCCTGTGGAACACCGCACGACATGAGGCGTCGCCTCAGAACACCGTCTCGGTCCTCGTACATGACGGTACGCTCCTCTAGATAGTCTGCCACAAGCCGCCTCAGGTACTCTGGCACCCCGTGGTAGTGGATGGCTTCCCTGATGCAGCTAAATGGCAGACTATTGAATGCGTTGGCGATGTCCAACGACACCGCCAACAGCACGCCGCCACAGCCCACCGCCTCTTCGGTCACGGCCCTCAAGCGCAACACGGCATCGACCGTCGAACGCCCGGTTTGAAACCCGTATTGGGCGTCCGACAGATCGGGGCCCACCTCGCTGAGGTGCCGGACGATGCGGGCAGAGAGTATCCTCTCAAACAATTTACCCACCTCGTCCAGCAACACGATGGGCCTATAGGCCGCGACCGAATTGGCAGGCCGCCCCGGCTTCCGTAACAGGACCAGCTTCCCGCTCTTCCAACCCTCAGGAAAGCGCCTGGACGCGAAGCAAGCGTCCAGGATGTCCCTGAGGCGATCCGACATGTGGTCGAGGGTTCGTGCCAATGCAGCGCGAGCAACCATGCACCAGACTTATTTCACGGCATAGTCCACAGTATACTGCTCCCAAAGAGCCTTCTAAAAGGTGTTTTAGATCTACTTCACTTCCACATCATTACACCCCAGCTGCATGTTCGCTGCCTTGGGAACTATTTCACTCGGGTTGAGGAAAAATAGTATACCCACCTCTTCACCATAAGATCTTAGTAAGACAATGTCAGTTTATAACACAGTGTGTGCACTGTGTTATAAACTGACAACGCCAAAAAAGACAAGAGGTCCAAACCGCAACGCAGCCAAAGCAGCCCGCTTATTATAGTTCGATTCGTTAATCGATGTGAAATAAAAGATACGTCGTCGGATCTGTCAGACAAACAAAAAAGGTCCACCTCGTCTGATTAGTTGGACCGACACGAAAAAAAGGTCCACGTCGTTCGATCAGTAGGAAGAAGTGGCCGGACCATGTAGTCACGGCTTCTAATTATTAGTACTTGAGTTTGCGCACAAAGTAGAACGAGGACGGCACTTTTAATCAATTTTTCTTTACATTTTATTAGGAGCAATTGTTATGAGATTTTGGTTGATTCGAATTTTTCGATTATCTTATTCGACTTTGTCTAAATTAGTTCTATATATTATTTGCTGCAACTTATTATAATTGAGCTTCAAGCAAAACCATCTTACTGAACCAATGAATACTGGCCAATATCGTATAGTGTAAAAAACGTTATTTCTAAATTCAGGAATACGTAGCTATTATTGGTATATTTTCCTGTCATACTCTGTTTGGTTGTGTTACAGATACCTTCGGTTATGAAGTCAGACAACCCTATTTTTCATGTGAGAATGTGATTTGCGCCTATGATGTTGTTATAGCCAAGTTTTCTTTATAGTACGCTTATCAGAGAACATTTTGACTATCTTCATTTCGTAGCGGTAACAAAAGCAGCTGCTGTGCTCGAGGTCTTAGGTTCGATGCCCAGGTCGGACCAAATGTTTGTATGATTCGCAAATATTTATTTCGGAGTTTGGGTGTTTTCTGTATATAATAAGTATGTATGTTATTTACAAAAAAAAAAGTATATAAGTATTCTATCAGCCAGTCTAATTATCATAGTTACAAGCTCTGCTTAGTTTAAAACTAGATGGCGTTGTGTGTTAAACGTCCATAATATTTATTTATTTATTTATTTTATTTTTTAAAAAGGACAACGCCCGCCCTAGAAGTAAATCCTGTGTCGCGGGGGAATTTATAAACATACAAGAAACGGACACAAAGAACACCCAGACTCAGAAGAATAATTCGTGGATCACAGAAACACTGTTGATCCATGTGAGATTTGAACCCACAACCCTCAGCGTAGTAGAGAACGGCGTGGTGACCGCTTAAACCACTAGACCAACCATGCACTCCAATAATATAATTATTGAATAATATGTATTTTTAACTTTTGCACCTCTAGTTTTATACCTTATTGTGCTGTTCTACTTAATGATTTGTATGTTGCAGAATCAGGAAGATGTTCTTTCTGTTTTTATTTGAAGTGCAGAATAAAGTAATACGATCTAACAAAGACATAAAAATAAAAAAAAAAAACAACACTTTCAGATAGAAAAATTATCACAAAAATTGTTTCAATATTTTTGGGCAAATAGAAGAACATGAAAACGATTGTATCCGTACTTGTACTTCACAAAAGCTGAAATTGCCCCGATGTGATTGCTCCAACATTTTTCACTTAACTTGACAAAAGGTACAGTCGATATGAAAAGTTCGATTCCAATAAAGCGCTCTTGTGAAATCAATTTTAATATAGGCAGATTTCAACGGTTGGCTTATTCATTTCGACGACTATGTCGTTAGTTCAATTTGTTTCGGACTTCGCTTTTAACGATCCATGTGGTACAATTATGATGCATTAAAAATATTATTTCTCTATATTGAACTCACATTTTGTGAACTAAAACTTTTGAAAATTTAAAATTTTTAAATAGTACCTCGTGCTCGCCCACGTATTCAAATGAACATTATGTATATGTGCATAGAGGTTAATATGGCTTATAAAATGACTTAAAACACGTAATAAACAGTGATCCTGTATTGCACTGTCAAAGTTATAGCACTGTTTAATATATTTACAAGTCTTTATTTTAAGCGTCCGTGTGCTGTTGAATTAAGAAAACACAAATTCAGCACCTCTATGAGGTGACTAAAGCAGCAAACTATGCAGGCAAGCATCAGCGCAAAGAGAAGGAAAAAAAAAAACCTATACCGACCCGTCTGGCCTGCGCGGTGTAGTAGACCAAAACCTCCCTATTAAGACGAGGCCTATATGCCACAGTGAACTGATAAAGGCTTTTGATACGATATGATGTCAACTCTTGAACCACAATTTACCCACATGACTACCTAACACACCAGATACAAATCATTTCCACCCATGTCGATTTTTCATAATAACATAATATAACACATAATATAACACATAATAACATAAACAACATAATACACTTAGTAAAAATACATATTTTTCATATTTCATCATCACCATCATCATTCTAAGATGATGAATGAGATTGATTGACCAAAATACGTCCACTGCTGAATATACGCCCTCCCAAGGATTTTCAGAATAGACGGGTAACTTAATAGGTAACTTTGAGCATTTTTATGAGTTCAATTGTGAGCTACCACGAATGTGCACCGTAAGTAATCACTGGCAACACAGACTGGTCAAAGGCAAGTCTTGAGACACTATGGTGTTTGTGACGAGAAAACGTTACGCATGTTCCCGAACACTGTTCAACCTAGCCGGATCAGACGGTTGACCTCTTTTTCGAATTGACTTACTTAACTGGACTGTTTTTCCTACATAAATATAGTCGTCAACAACTTCGAACATAGATTTGCCAATTTACACTACAATGGGTGTGACATGGATATTCGACAAAATTTTTATCTTATCCATGTTCATTGTTCTATTATATTTATTATACTATTAGACCCAGTGGTTTAAAGTACCTACTAAGGTCATCGAACATTGTACTAAGATCTTCCATGGTTTCAACTACGACATCTATGTCATCAACAAAAGGAAATTGGGCGATATACTCGCTGTTGATATTAATACCAAGTCCATTCAGTCTGGAGGCTTGAAGACATTTTCCAGCGCTGCGGTAAACAATTTTGGCAAAATTACACCTCCCTGTCTTACACCCCGCTGTAGTTTGATAGGTTTTGAACTGTGATTTTGTGAATAGGCTGACATAGTAGCGTCTTTAAGGAAAAAAATCAACAGTTCGATACATCAATAGTTAATTTGGAACCGCTGAAAAGATTGTAGAACAGCTCAAGTCTTTATTGAATCAAAATTGTTCTCATAGTCCACATACGCCAAGCACAGTGGAAGCTTATACTCTTCGGACTTCTGTTTAACCTGTCGCAACGTATGCATGTGGTCTATAGTACTGAAGCTTTTTCGGAAACCAGCTCATTCGGGAGTCTGGAAATTGTAAATTTTGCGTGCGTTACGATTCGTGATGAGTCCCGTGAATAGTTTATACACATTGCTCAACAGAGAGATGGGTCTATAGTTCCTCAACAGGATAATGTCACCTTTTAACAGTTACTACAAAAACAAACTCTGTTAGAAAACGAACTATGGATTTACTTAACTCATTAATCGAGCTTAAAAAAATATTGTTTTGTATTTACAAACACAACACAAACCGTGTTTAAATTGTTTTGCAAAATTCATTAAAACGTTCCTAAAAAAGACTAACATAATTAAAAAAATATTCATACACCAATTAAAAGAGTTTCCAACTCATTGTCTGTTCTACATCCCTCGCAATAAAAAAGCTCGTGCAAAAAATATAAACTTAAATTAAAAACATATATGATCATAAATCTACCAAAACAGTAGAAAGTGTTAAAAATGGCAACACTGGACCCACTTTTATTTCTATTATTGTTTGATATTCAAATATGCATATATCCGAGGCTTCCCTTTAATTATTCTAAGAGTGTTTTAAATATTTTATGTGTATTTTCATGTGAATGGAACAAAACAGAATTATAGATTGGGTACTTTTCGGTGTAATGTATTTTGGTAAATTCGTATGTGTATATGTATGTTTTTGTTACTAGGAATATATTCTGTATTACGAGAGACTACAAATATTCGTAAAACCACACTATTTAGTGCGGTGAGGTGGCCGGTTGAACAACTACGTTATACGAGTACATGCGGTCAAATATTTGTTATTGTAAAACTTTTTAATGTTATTTACTTTCGAATGTGAAATAAAACAATAGGAGAAATAGCACTTCCTATAAATTATGGGCAAACATAAAAGAGAAATATATGTTTTTATTGTGATAAAACTGAAATAATAAATGGCCTTATTGTTAAACATGACTGTGAAGTTTTAAAATTTTTAATATGTATCGGAATATGTTTTGTTAAAATTGTGCAAGCCGTTTCGGTGCGATGACACTTTAATTACAGAGGATTATTGCCTCATACATCTGACTGACTGACAATTTTCAATGATACCAATTTCGAAATTCTGTATACAACTATCCATTAAAACGATTTGTGATAATTCACAATATTTTAAGACAAAAAGGGTAGAACAGCAGGTGGGTCAAGTGACAAACACAGCTCTTGAATACCTGCAACTCACGAGTCAGGAGTGTGTTGCTTATCTTTGTTATAAATATATAATACCTTGTATTCGATAAAATATGGATATACGTGCTCGTTGTATTAATATTCAGATAATGGACCACCTACGTATGTATTGTTAAAAATGGCCAACCGTTTAAAACGGGTGTACTCAGTAATATATCAAAAAATTATAAAAATAATCTATTCAGTGTTTTTACCATGTACGACTCCACTCTTTTCGTAATTCGAGTATATTTTATATAAAAATGATTATATTTTACAGATCTGTGTGATACTTTTCCACTCTGATAGGGAAATCAGTCTTAATCTTAACTCTTGGAGTCAAGAATTACCCGCGCAGAGGTCGTTCAGTGAGCCGCATTTGTCACGGCTGTCACTCGCCGTAAGATTGATGAGCCTAGCGTTTGTGTATTACAATTCTTAGCTTTCATACATAAATGTGTTTTGGCTTGCGTCTTGAGTATTAAATATATAAAAATATTAAGTGGCCGTACGTTACCTACGAGCTGTATTAAGCAACCTTTTGTATGTGTGTCTATGTTTATGAACTTCTAATTTATATTGAGATTAATAATATGGATATAATAATATATGGTGTTTAATGTATTCTGAATTTGGTCGGTCCATAGGGGGAATTTACCATAGTCGTCACGCTTGGCAGGTGGGTTGCTGACCGCAGTGGCGAGAATCATTTATCTGGTCATACTACTATACGCTGTCATAGCGCCGTGAGTCGGTCACCAGAGCCTGACCCGTCCGCTCCGTCCGACCCAGAGCCGTCCGATTGCCCGCAAGGTGCTCTGCGTGCAGTTAAAGTTTACTCAAGATCAGAATAGTTGGCGCTCCTTGAGGAAAATATGCGTTCAGCAGTGGACGGCAATAGGTTGATTTGAAGGTCTTCTATGTTCTAGAATCTACATAACTAGTAACGTTGAAAAAATATCGTTGAAAGGATTTAAGTAAATACAAAATTAATAGGGAACAAATATCTTAAACAAATTAAACAAACTTCGAGAAATTTTGATGTATTTTAGGAGAAGATGCTCTATTCTAAATAGGAATGATATTATTTGTTCGTCATGCATCTAATTTACATTATGTAAATATGTTTATAAAATATCCGACGGGTGCCGACAAACATAATTTTAAAAAAGTGCCTATAATTTTTTTTAAAATCAAGGTTTCTATTTCAAAATATTATATTGTAAAACATTAAATGAATAAAAAAAATCTTAAGCCTAATATTCAAAAATGTTTCTTGGTAAATCATCAACAATAGATTTTCTAAGCCCAATATGGTTCGACTAATCCTTTACTTATTCCCTAAACTTACAATACTTGTTGGCTATTCATAACGATCCTTAAAAATAAACTAGTACAACATTCTAAATTTAATTATTTAACTTTCATATTAAATTATTAGAACGCGTCGTGCTAAAGTTTAATATCACAGAGCAATCTGAGCGGTGTACAAAAATAAAGTCAAACAGAACCGAGCTTGAAAGCTTAATAAAACACCAGACAAAGACGTTTTTATTCCATCTCTGTATGAATAAATTTTAATCGTCGTTGCTTTCAGGACTCCATTATTTATGTGGCTGCCTTAAACAGGAGCGGATAAATAATTCATGTCATATCAGTCCATGAATGTTCCTGTTGCTGAATGTTGGGCCTTCAACGAGATTTTTGACAAAAGTTTTATGGCAACCTCTACAATCCGTAATAAATTTATAATTTATTGATGTACTTCGAGGTAGTATAGAAATTTAACTGCCTCGGTGGTGCAGCGGTAATGAATGCGACTGCTATGCTTGAGGTCTCGGGTTTGATTCTCAGGTCGGACCAAATTTTTGTATGATCTGCAAATATTTGTTTCGAAGTTTAGGTGTTTTCTATATATAATATGTATGTATTTACAAAAAAAAACGTATTTAAGTATTCTATCAGTCAGTCCAGTTATCATAGCACAAGCTCTGCTTACTTTGAAACTAGACGATGTTGGTGTTAAATGTCCGAAATATTTATTTATTTATTATTATTTACAATTAATAGACGTACTTGATAGTTTCTATTCTTCGAATTAACTATTACCCTAAATGGTTTTAAATACTATATCACAAAATTTCTCAAGGGAACATTCGAAGAGCGTATAGATATTCACGTGTTTACTAGTTAGGTATAGTGTCGTCGTCCAAACTATAAACTATGTACAATGTAGAAAATAAATAAAAAAAAAACAACGATAAGCTTGGACCTGACTGATAAACTACTCAGAACAGGTATAAAACAATATTGCCGTTGCTTTTTATAGACTGATTGAGGTCATAATCATCGACAATAACCTTTAACTGCCCACTGTTGGACATAGACCTCTCCTCAGCAAGGAAATTTTAGCCTTCTATACCACGCTGGCCAGATGAGTAAGTGTTGGGTTTGCTTCAAGATTTCTTTACCTCTGCATTGATGTAGTCCTAAGTAGTTTGGTCACGTAGTAGCCTTTTACGAAATCTATGAGAGGAATAAGAACACAGAGTGTCATCCCCTCGGTAGTGACACTCTGTGTATTTAATAAGTCGTCACATGAACAACAGGGTGACGTAACCGAAGCTGAATCCCACTTCTCCTCTTACTTACGATGCACGTGTATGTAGTTGAGGTAGTTACTTACAATAAGATGGCCCATGAACTCGCTTGCGTCGTATTCCATAAAAGGAATTCGAAGAAGTTGAATGGCTATAACCAAGGAGGTCAAAGAGGTCCGTTAATCAAAAATTACATTATGTTCTGCTGCTCGACATCTCCTTAGAAAGGAGGAAAAAGGAGGAGGAGCTCATTCTTTCTAACTCTAACTATAACTACCCTTTAGTTATATGTGCCCATATAAGTATATCTATATGAGCTATTTATTTATCATAAAGTATTTTTAAGTATTTATTTAACAGTCTTATCAAGCCTTAATCATATTTTCATAAACAGTAACAGTACATCAGCATACAAGCCACAATCCTTGTATCAACAAACAACCTTTGGTCACACAAGTACGTATTTAATTAGTGTAAACACACTTATGTCAAGGTGACCGTCTAAACATATAAATGCCTTCAAAATATACATAATTTAGAGTACCTTTATCGTGGTATGAAACGTCCCTCACGTTAACATATAAATCGTACAACTTGTCGCCCAACAAATCGTTTAGCAAGGAAGCTTCAAATATTACACAAGCAACTGAAAGCAACATTAAAACGTGGTGCACCTGCAAACAACACAGACAAACTGTATGCTTGTAGCGGCGTGATTAATAAGCATGCGGCCTACGTTGAGAACCCTCTTAATGTACAAGCGACGGCTGAAACGAAATTTTTCGTTTATATTTGAGGATCATTTTAATTGATAATATTGGTATAAGTAATTTAGTTTAGAGTAACTTTGATCTTTTCGATGAGTGTATCATCTTCATCTTTATCGTTAGTTTAAATGAGTGGAATTGAAAGGTAAACGTCCATTGCAATATCAATTATTGAAAGACAGAAAAATAAAAAACTAGAAGTTTATTGAAATCATTGTGGTTCGTTAAATAAGATTTACCGTTTAAACTGTACAATTCAAATGTTTTAAATCTGAGTCTGCGTTTAATTTCAGCTTTTTTCTTGCTTCTTTTAACGTAGATTATTATTGGCAACTTTTGGTTTGTAATTGACTTTATTTAGCGTGGAACCTCTTTATGATTTTCTGTACAATTGATGTATAAAATTTTATGATGGCTTACTAAAAAGACGATTTATGAAAGCGAAATAAAATTACTCATATTCCTATTTATAATATTAATTAAGAATACGTTGCTTCACCAACTATTAAAGTAAGTCAAAGTCTATAAGTCACAACTGTTGCTTACTTAGCCAACGGGTTCTAACTGAATACAATGTGAAGTGTCTCTACACTGATCTAGAATATTCCAAGTCTACACTAATTAATCTCTCACGCTTTAACAACTTGAAAGATAATTACGTCTAAGTTTACATTGAATAAATAGAATAACTTTCATCATAACGTCAGAATTGTTACATTTACATTTATTGAAATTATTCTTAGATATTAATTAAATAAATAAAATTAAAGTCAAGTTACTGGCTCGCCTAACTTTTCTACTGTTAAATGTTTGAATAACTTAGTTGTGAATAAAGAAACTTTCAGTAACGCAGATGAATAATAGATTCTTAAATTGAATAGTCAGGTTTCGTTATATGACTTTAGTATCGGGTTTTGTGAATTCTTAAGTGGAATACAATCAGAGTTTCGAAGTGGAAATGTCAACAAAGAGTATGTTGAAAATAAATTATGTGTGTGTGTTTGTGAAAAGGGTAAATTGAAATTAGATTTTAAGGTTCATTGAGTATTTCATATCATTCGTCACACATCTCTTTCGTCATTATATCGTCACAAACCCGATATCCATACGGTTTTGATTAACCACATCGTCAGTTTATCGGACACTTGTCAGAAAAACATTAAAACAAGTGTCAAATATTGACAACGCGACGTACGTATGACAATTGTAGTGTCGTGCAAGACATATGCATTGATTTTATACAGTTTTATACCCTGTTTTAGTGTATACGGACTTGTAGTCTTGAACGGCAGTTCAGTAAAGGGGTTGTTCTTTACCGCTTTACTGTAACTAAGTCTACTACTAGTAGAACATATCTGAAAACACACACACAGGGAAAGCTATTATATGTTTCACCTCAAACGTACTGGCTCACCCAAGATGAAGACTTTACAGAAACCGAAGTAATTCCTTCATTACCTTTTACTTAGTAAGTGAAACCTCGCTTAGTTAGCCTCTAGTAAAAACTAGACGTTAATTCTTCAACACTAAAGGGCTCAAAGTGCGGCGGTAATATTACCGTATCAGTTTGTTCCTTAGACCAAGTTCACCGTGGGAACACACTCACGTCGACACGAGATATATTCCATCGTAATAACGTTTAGTAACCATCTTTAATTACTGCACGCAATATTTCTGCACAACCAAATCGTTATAATGTGTTGCTGTGTATTTTTTCAATTACATGAATCCACAATATAAAAATAAATGCCAAGAAGAAGAAGAGCTACGATGCGCATGTATATACATACGTATTCTATTCTGCGTCTTATTCTAACTGATTTCGAAGATCAGCCATCTACACAGGAATTATTGTTGTGTATAAATGTGTACGTAAACACAGATATATTCTCTATTTCCTCAATCTTACAATCCGAAACATTAGCGTAAACCTACATTCAAGCTTTGGCAATTATAACATAAAAATCGAACATGACATTATTAGTAGCTAAAACACTACCACTCTAGTAAAACTGGTGGTCATAGTATCTCGAAAGCTGTTCAAGCTGACGAAATTATAGAGCCACTTGGCACAATACGAAAATTATATTTCAAACTGCAATTTCAAGCTGAGAAATTTGATATTGGCATTTTAATAAACGCATAAAATGACTGTCTATCTAACAGCCATAGGAAAGTTTCACAAGAAATAAAATTTCAACAAATTGTTGATGTTTGATATTTGTCTGTCTAGAAATTATAAATCTTGGTAGGCAGCAAGAAATTATGAACCGATTGGATACTTCATCAATAATTTTTTCTTGTCATCTTCAATGTCTTAGTCATACCTTGAAGCCAGTTATTCCTTGGCTTGTTCATCGACTCCACTCTTGAATGGTGAGCTCAAGTTGCTTACGAAAGCTAGAAAGTAATGCTATATCGTCTTGAACTTCTGCTTAAACAAAAATCTCGCTCATCCAGTCATTAATCGTTCTTTTTTGACTATATTTATGTATGTTACTTCAACCTGCATATAGAGTTCCTTAATAAACTAGATCATTTTCTTATTAAGTGCATTCCATATATGTGTAATGTACACAGGTATCACCACTTATCTGCTATACGTTCCCAATTAAAATAGGTATTTTTTCGCGTGCGTCGCAATCAACGGGCGCTGACCTCTCTCTTTTCATTCCTTAACTCGTCATGTTCACTTTCTAACCTTATTCCCTAGGTTCGTTTCTTGTCCTCAAATCACATACGACATAAATCTTTGCTTATTAAGTAGTTTATTTCTTTTGTGTCCTTCCCATATGTCTAACTTCGTGAACTCTTGAATGCTGAACTAATGAATGCGCTTCCACTTGTAATTAAGATGTCCACAAATTGTTTCTCGTTTAAAAAGAAGGTACATAATTACCAACTTAACGAGATGGTGGAATTACTTTAATATAATGTCACGCCACCTTCTTATTCAATATTGACAGTGTATGAATGTAAAGTATAGGTACGTATTTGTGTGTATTTATAATAAATTTATAATTATTTATGCAAATGTGTAATTTTTTATGTAAATTTGTGTCACTTCTATATATTTATCAATGAAAAATGAAAGACTATTGACCACAACTTTACAAGATTTCTACAGACCTAAAACTTGGCTGGGAGAGAATGTCCGGGTATTGAAGTTTTCAAATAAAAAATACATACAGGGGAACATAAAATCTCCTCTTTTTTGAAATCCAATATATTTATTAATTAATCTGTAATTTAATTGTACGTAAACTTTGAAAGTACAAATACTACCAGAAAACTCTATTCAGTAATTATAAAATTGAAAAATTGAGTCATGTTTTTTATTATCATTATTTTCTATATTTTATGAACAGCAAACGAGCTAGTTAATTAGCAAAGTGTGTGTTTTGTCAATAGCTGTAGCGGCAGCTATGGGAGAGCTATGCTTTAGAACATACCTATGAATCAACTTGACTGAATTGACACTATGACTTCACAGAAAACCAGCCTCCATTGGAAGAGGGAGGATGTTGTCAACACTTATGTCGCTTAAATTGAATAAAAGAGGCACTAATATAATTCTAAGCTGGATTCTGTAAACGTGCAATAACAAAGCACATCTTCACAAGTCTCATCTACAACCTGCTGTTCAGTCTAAGTTACAACTTGATCTCACTCCAGTCCATTCTTAACTAAACTAAGATTCCTTAATGTAGCCCATGCTAATTGAACAGTTGCTAGATGCGAGAACAACAAGTTCTAACTATAGCCAGAACTAAGGTCCACACGGTTGTGAGTCACTTGTAAACCTAAGTATACACTCACTAAAGAATTAAATAACAAATTTATATGTAATAAACATAACTCTCAATAACATTTCAGATGATTAATTATTCGCTGAAAAAGACAAAGCAATGGAATGATTATATATCGATATAAATATTAACACCACCATTTCTTGTATTTTCTTTTGAAATTTCTTTTTTCACATAGCAACATTCAAGGCTCATGACCTCACCGGGGCACACGGTGAAGTGGTATGTCGGAATCGAATCGGCAAGAACCACGCGAGTTTCCACCGCATGTACGGGACTCGAATAAACATAGAAAGAAAAATCCGTCTGACAAATCTTGGCTACTACAGGCAGCCACACCACTAAATGTGGACTCTGCTTCTGGATTAGTAAAGTGCCTATAGATTATTTCGTTGTGTCTTCCCTTAAGTTGCCAACTTTTAGAATTTTGTGACTTTAGTTACTATAGAAAAACATTATAATATACACATTCTTTTTATTATAAACTACTTGTAGTGTGGTGTGACTGCGGCTTAAGGAACTGCTAAATATACTCTTCAAGTAGAAACGCTAGTTCCGACGAAGTCCATGAATATTTAAGTCCGACTTCGCATGTCTTGGAACTTCTTGGTGGTAAATTAAAATTCAGTGCCTTAATTAATTTTTGAGAACTTCTGTTCCAAATTATTTGAAATGAACTATTTAGTAGAGGTGAAAATTTAATTTTTAACGTGTAGAAACTTCGTACATATAAAACTACCCGTCAACGTATAGACGATAAGACTGTTAATAATTACTTTTAATATAAGAAATTAATGGAATATAAAAAAAACTTACTGAAAAGTATCAGTGGGCGGGGCCGATGAGACTATAAAGTTTTGGAGTGGTGACCGTATACTGAAAAACGCAGCGTTGGTAGACCCCCACAAGGTGGTTTGACGAACTGGTGAGTGTCGAGGAAAGCCGCTGAAGGCGGGAGACATCGATCCTGACTTGTCTATTATATAGAACTTTGTGGGAGGTCTATGTCCAGTAGTAGACGTCTTTTGGCTGAGATGGTCTGATGATGATGAAGAAAAAGTATCACGACAGTTCAATGCGCCCACATTATAATTAATTATAATCCTCATTCTTCAAGTTTTTTAATCTTAGAAGTGATTTTTGTTCCTAATATTTAAAGGGTACACGAGAAGGGAACACTCCAAAAAAAACAATTTCCTGAATCAAATCAATCTACTAGCATAATTCATATTTTGGATTATTTAAGAATGGATTTGAAATGCAATGCATTTCCTCATTTCTTTGTTTAATAAAACACCATAAAATTGCTTAGTATTCAAAGTATGTTATATTATATTTTTACATCAACACATCAATATTCCATTCAATAGAATGGAGTCACAACGGAACAATGGAAATACGGGGAATACCCATTGTTAATAAAACCTTCCTCATTTCCAATCACACCGTGAATGGGGAAACTTGGAAAAAAACGAGAAAAAGTCGATGACTTCCTTATTTCCCAATATACCTTCAGCTAAATGGCTTTTAATCCCACCAATCAGTATTCTAAACCTAATCGGAACGCCATACTGAAATGCAAATTTTTCCCAATATTTAAATAGAACTCGGGTTAAAATCGATACACGTTTCGGTGAACCTGTGACGAATTTATGTGTGAGTGAACTGTCCAGTCGGAAAATTATTTAGAAATAATGTCTTTATATACGATGACAATAAAATTTATAAGATATGTACGATTTAAGAAATTTGTTAAGCTGAGGTTGTCCAAAAAGGCTTATTACTCAGTTTCAGACTATGTCACAGATTTAGATGTTTGGAAATGAATTGCTCTTTTTTTAAGACCTATGATTGTGAATGTAACTGCTAGTTTAATATTTAAAAGATTTTGAGTTAAAAGAGTGGTGGTGAGTTTCTTTCCTGGGTTCTTTTCTCACCACTCTACCATGAACAATCTGCGAACCCAGCTAGCTGTAATTTTAATCGACAGATTGTTCATCTTTCATCTTTTATTGTTTTTTTTATGACGTTCATAAGTGTCTTTTCTGACCTAAATGAATAAATGAATTTGACTTTGACTTTGACTTTGACGATTATATTTCAAGCAGTCGTTACAGAGCAAATTAATATTGACAATGATTAAATCTGGTAAAGGTACTTGGTAACCATTGTTTTGGTACTTGGTACTTTTTTGATTTGTTGAAGCTTTAAAAGGCCAGTAAGTTCTCTATCAGAATGACTTTTTTATATTTGGTACTTCATAACTTATCATGTAATAGCAGTTATTAATTTAACACATTTACACAGTATATTAAAAATAAATGGTGAAAAAAAAAGCCTTCTAGATAATATCACAAATATAATAAGGTAAATAATAAATCAGTATCTATCCCCATATAAATCAAAGCAATAAGATATGAGTAATAATGTATTACTAGTAACTCGCTGAACCGCACGATACCAATAATCTAACGGAAGGGTTAACCCAAGACAGCAGATTATTATCGATCCCTAATCCTAAACGTTATTGGAGTGAGGTCTTATCACTAGCATCTACTTGAAACGATACCGAACTGAAAATGTGTAAACACTTAGAAGGTATATATATATGTGTAGGATTATTAATTACAATTACATCGAACTACCCAGAATTCTAGACTTAATCTAAGAATTGCGTGTACTGTGGGTTCTAGATAACAAATTACTATGATAGATGATTAGAAACGGAATACTGAAACTGTTTTCTTTCGGGAATTGGTTTCCAAAATTCGACACTGTTAGAAGCTTCGTATTACTACGCAATCAAAAGTTGTAATACTTAGCTAAAAAGACGCGCAAAAATAATTTGAGACCTACTCTAAAACAATATAATTGTAACTTAAAATGCTATTAAAATGATACTGCATTTCAATAACTTTAGCACGTTAATATAATTAAACCCTAATTTATTGAGAATATACTATAAAACAATTAACTTAAAGTAGATTTTACGCATTTCACATAGTCACTGTAGAATTACGTATATTTTTTTTTCTATATTAAGAGCCTGCCAAAGTGACTCTACTCTACTTGATGGAAAGCATAAATAGAATCCAAGAGTTGTAGTCACCATACTCATTGCAAATGAAGACAATGCAGTATGGTGACCCACACTATGGTGGCCTAGCCCACCCCGCTTGGTGACGTAAAAGGCATGACAGTCATCGTGGCAGTGTAAGGCTTACACAGTTACCACGATAATTATCTCGTATATTTTTGTTTAAGTGTCATTATCATCATTTTTCTATTGGGTAAAGACCTCTCCTTAACAGGGAAATTTTGAGTTACTATAACACATGTATTCAATATATGTACACAGTTAGGTTAATGGTCTAAATCCGACACTTAAACTCTCGAATGCAGCAACATTAATTTGATATCTCCGCTGTTCTTCACTATTACTCGCTAACTGCCTTTATAACTTGCACGGTACTTTTCCCTCTGGGGATGGACAGCTGAACCATGTAAACGATAGTTAAAATAGTCAAAACTGCTAAACAACACAATACTTTAATTTTTTTTTTATTACAACCTAGTTTCATGCTGTTGCAGATTAATATAAAACATTGTAATTTGTTATGGTGATATATTTGTAATATATATATATATATGAAAATATAATGATAAAAATACAATGATAATTGAAGGTGTGAGAACCTCATGCTTCGATTTAATGTTCTGACTCGATTAGAGCATAACCACGATCTCACACAAAACCAGGGCTAAGTAATTTTTCGTTACTTTTCACTCAGTGAATGAAGTTACCAGAGTCCTAACCTCCCCTCTCTCAGACTCTGGGGGATAGACTCGAAGGACGTAACATACTTGATTATCTAAAAAGACAACTTCCGAACAAGCAATATTTCTAATGTGGGAGCGACACAGAATACATATTTTGTGTCGCGAGAGACTTCACAAACATCCATGAAACGGACATAATGAACACTCAAATTAAAAATAACAATTTGTGAATCATACAAAGTGATGTTTCCCATGTGAGGTTTGAACTGCAACTCTTGAGTCATCATGAGCGGCGATACGATCTGGTGATCCACATCTATAAACTCTATATACTATTGATATTAAATCAATTTAACTCCACGAGTACTCATTTAAAGACTAATAAATGGACTTCAATTACTTTTGCAGTGGAAAATCTATCGTAAAATTTCAGATCGTCTTTTGGTGCTTAACAAGAGTTACTTACAGTGTCAGCCAGCCGCGCTGGCCACAAAACCGCTCGTAATTACAGCAGTTAGTGGGACAAAGGATTGTCTTCAACGATTTAAGACCAGATCAATCTTATGTCGTAGTCATATTACACCACAGTGGGCGACGCTGTCACTCAATAAGTAGAATTAGGGGCTAATTTAGTGGGATTAGGATACGATAGAAAATATTTAGAATGCTTACGAATTTCATGTGATTGTATTGACATTGTGTGACACAAAATTGTATTAAGTTTTGTGGTAAAAATAAATTGATTATTGAAATATAAAATTTAGGTACATAGCTATAAAATTTTCAACGTTAAAACTAAGCATTATGTATAAATACGTCAGCTTTACGAGAGCTGGTTTAATAAGGTTAAGAGGTTCAGGTAGTCATTATAATCTATCAAGATGCAAAAATGTTTTATAATATATCTAAGCTCCAACAGAATTATAAATGGATATTGATTTTCTTCTAAATTGTTTTTAATTAGCTTCATTCTTCTTCAATATTCACCCTTGAGACACCCTAATCGCCATTTGAAATTGAAAAACTTGACTAAAGTATGCTCTCTACCCCCACAATTAGCTGGAACGTTACAACTTGTACATTTTACATTAATGGAATTCACCCAGTGCCCAGTAAGTAATATTAAATTAATTCAGATATAAAAACTTATTTTTCTGCTTAATATTCAATATTTTTTCTAATCTTCATTGATAATTCTTTATTTTGACCTTTTTAAGGTAAGAAAATAACCGTAGACATACGATGAAAAGTCTATTTTATGATTCGAAAGCTGCACACAAAACAAATGCCATAAACAAACACTATAGGAGAATATTTTTTGTCAAAACAAAGGTGTCAATAATCCCCCCGGCAATAGAGCGTAGAGAGCGTAGAGAGCGTAGAGAGGATATATTTTGTATATTTGTCCCGATGCGGATCCAATCTCGGCGCAATTGTCTCACTCACAATGTGGCCGGATTAAACTACGAGTTGTTTTCCAGCTTTTTGTTTTCATAGCGTTTAGAAGTAACCTTTTTGCGTTGGTATATTGACAAAGGACTTGAAATATGTTTGCTGAACATTTTGGTATTAAGTTGCTTAATTTTGGTCACTTTATTTGCGTATTATAATTGGTAGATTTTAAAAACAAAGTTTTGGGTCTTTCATTCTTTTAAATCGTGGCTCTGCAGTTGTTAAAATTACTAACCCTTTCATTAAATATTTTGTGTTTTGGTGACATTAAAGGTAATCAGTCTAGGCACTTCGACTTACAAGTATTGACGATGATAATGGTGCTAGTGTATTTTTTAATTAATTGTATAGACCACTTACTCTTAAAACAGAATTAAGAAATATTAACTCTTCAAATAATGCCACTTACTTTGATACAAAAACATTTTCTTGTTAATACATAACAAGTTAAAACTTCAGCGAAACTAAAATCCTATTTTTTTTATATTAAGTACCTGCCAAAGTGACTCTACTCTGCCTGATGGAAAGTACGAATAGAATCCAAGAGTTGTAGTCACCATACTCATTGCAAATGCAGACAATGCAGTATGGTGACCCACACTATGGCGGCCTTGTGACTGCTTCTTCACACGCCGCTTGGAGACGTAAAAGGCATGACAGTCATCGTGACAGTGTAAGGCTTACACAGTTACCACGATAACTGTCACCCCTGCATCAATGAACCTCCGGTCTCACATTCACCAACCAAACACGACAACACGGATGCTGCCGCTTTAGGTTGGTAATCAGGTTGTTATTTCTGTACAAGGAATTCATTCAGTTGATATTGAACATATTGTGTTATTTGTAGCACTATTAAAGCTATATACTTATATTGGTACATCCTTTTATCCTCGACACATTATTAAAACGAGTATTAACGAGTAAATATTTTCGAGACACATATACCTTATACTGACACCGCTTCCCTAGTCAATAAAACGCCGTTCATTATAAAAATAAAAACATCTTAGCGTTATTATCAACCATTTTCAATGAAACGAAATTTGAAAGTAACCAGCGAGTTTATTTAAACGGCATTCGAAATTTTATTGAACCACGATTGCACATATATCAATCGTTCCCACAACCGATAGTCGTATCGGTATAACTCGATCAGAATCATATCAATACATATGGTAATATTCAGCATCGCTCACAGCACATTTATCACATTGCAGAACGATCTCTTTGCGGGATCAGTCTAGCATCCCTTTGTGCAGTCGCTGTGTGAAATTCTATGAATTTTTTGGAGTTATATATCTGGTGGAAGTTAAATGCGGGGTGTCTTTTAAAGTTACTATTAGAAAAATGTATGTATAGTGAAAGAACGAACATGATTTACAGCCAATAATATAATACAGAAAACGACATTTGCGTGTTGTCGTGTTTCGTTGGGAGTATGAGACCGGAGGCCCATTGATGTAGCGGTGACAGTTATCGTGGTAACTGTGTGGAGTGTGAAAAAGCATCTCACTAGGCCGCCATAGTGGGGATCACCATGCTCCGTTGTCTGCATTTGCAATGAGTATGGTGACCACAGCTCCTGGATTCTATTCATGCTTTCCATCACAAAGAGAAGAGGCACTTTGGCTGGGTCTGAATAGAGAAAAAAAATTAGAATCTAATGCTATTGCGTTGTGCTCGACAATTGCAAAGGCAAAGAGTAAGTTTAATCAATTTAAAAGTTTATATTGTATACAATCACGTGGTTCATAGTAGTGATAACAAATTGACACATCTTAGACATGATCCTCAATTATGTAGAAGTACTAACATAAACAGATATTTCACAAACCATTGATTTGATATATGAAAACAATTGTATCTCCTTGATCTATTTCTTTTTTAAGTTTTTACATAGTGGTGCCTAAATAGTAACAAAGTCTGCTTATATAAGGAAAGTACGTGTGCTAAGACGATAAGTTTTGGATCTTAATTTAACAATTCTTCAATTAGATATTATTTTTAAATAAGAAGTTAATGAGAAGTTTTTGAATGATAACAGACAAAATTGTTCCTAAAAGATTTAATTACAGCTTGGTGTAATAAAAATTGATCTAGTTTTAATTAAAATAAACCACTATATTACGATCACCATTCCTTGAACAGACTTTTATTAAAAAGGTATTATAAATATTCAAAAGATCAACTGTATAAAAACACTAAACTTTGAGATGGCCAGAGCCCGATTAGCTGCTCTTTGATTTAATTAAAAAGATGTTAAACGAACCAGGGTCCTTTGCAATGAAGCAAAATCAATTTGAAAAGTTTGGTTGACGCCAAGAGACCCCCAAACTTTTTCATTTGCCTTTAAAATGGTGCGAACGCTTCTAAAAATGTAATTAGTTGAGTGCTCTGTTATCAGATACAACATTTCAAATAAGAAACAGAATTGCGACTATGTGTATTCCTCCTAACCAGACGTCAGTCAGCAACACAGGAGATGGGACGGTTACCCGATACAACAGGAGAGACATCAGACGTAGTACCGACGCCTTTACGTGTTCGCCGAGGCACGAAGGTTTAGACTCCAATTTCCATATTGCGGGCAATTATTAAAAAGTTTCTGTAATAAGAAAATCTCAATAGCATTTTTCATTCTAGTTCAACGATGCAGTCAATTTGCAACTACCTTCGTAAACATTCGAATTCAATTCTGTGAACATAAAAAAATACATATGCATTTCATGGAGTGAGTAAGTAACTGCAGGCCAAACTTCCTAGAATCAAGAAGAAGCTTCATAATTTCGGAGGGCAAGTTAATGAAATGATAACTACTTGGGACTCTCAATTGCAGGTGTCTGTGGGTTTGCCTCATATCATAAATTAGCTGTAAAGATAGTGATTTTCATTTTAAGTTTAGGCGCATTTCCTTTTCGAAAACAATTTACGAGTTTATGATTTATATATAATCTATTATCACAAGACAAGCACAAGCCAATCAAGAACATTCCAGAAATGAAACATGTGATATTGTAAAAATTTAAAAAACGCTAAAAGTTTTTGAAGTAGCATTTAATTGTCACTAAGTAAAACAAAATCTGTAAAAAAATCTTATTTGCTGCGTATATGCTAAAGGATATAACGTAATTTCAGTATAATTTTGTCAAATTTAACAAACAACAGCCTTTGTGTTTATGCATTAAAGTGCACAAGACAACTACTCACAGTTTGTAACCACTCAAAAATAATGACACCATAACCTGACAGCTCTCCACCACACAATATTTTTATTTCAAAGGTAACCTATTTCTTTGACGGACAATCGATAACGCACAATGCTCGATTGTCAGAGTCGAGTCGAATAATCGAGAGATCGAGCGCGCCTTTGTAGCCCGGGAACTCGTTAGGGCCGGCTTTATCCTCGTATTCTTATCCGCTGGTACTTTAGACATGTATGGATAAGTCTGTTTTTGATTGACACTAAACCCTTCAATAAGGCCGTATCGATCGCCCAGAGGCTGATTACGCGGCGTTTTATTTAATGTTTTGGTACTTCATGGAAATGAGCTTTGGAATATACGTATTATGTAAAAAGGTTTACAGGGAAAACACATTTTTTGACACTTCTAACTCACTTATTTTCGTTTTGTAATGAACTTTTTCATTTTTGTGTGGTTGTGTGTGATATGGCGTCGTGGTGTAATGAAAACTGAAAGTTTAATGTGGAAACTATTGTTGTCTTATAATTAATAATGGTGGTATGGGTAAATGGTAGTATTGAAAATATAATAATATAATTGGCACGAATTCTTTGGTATTTTTTTATATTTGGTGCCACATTTTAAGATATATTAGTTTACTTAATTGTTTGCATCGCGTTCTGTTGTGTTAAAAAAGATTAAATATTATGTCTGCAGATTTAAAAATTTTGACGAATGTTTGGAAATTTGGAAAAATATTTCATCCAAACTGATGACAAATATCTGTTATCTGTAATGCTAGTTTTACTTTTATAGTAATTGGCAAATTATTTTATGTTTTAAACTAATTTTTAAGATAAAAGTTTTCAGTTAATTTTAAAAAGGGCCCATGTACAGCAATAGCCTGTTAAAATCTGTTAAAACCTTCGAGTAAAGAGAAAAAAGGAGAACAACAAAAATATTTACTAATAATAATAATAATATATGTCTTTATTGTTCTCCAGATTAATTATAGAGCTAACTTAAAACTAAGGAAGTACAAGTGGCAGCCTTATTCCCCGTTGACAATCTCTTACAGCAACCATTTACAATCACGTATCTAAGATTGTGGAATTGCTTCTTCGCTAGCTGCCGTCTGCGTATTTAAGAATAGAATATTTTCCAGCGCCATTTTGATCGTAAAATTAAGTGAGATAGTAGCATATTTTTTTTAAGATGAGTTACTTACAATAACTGACAATAAAACTTTTTGGACTCAGAACTGTGTTTTAAAAATGGAATTATGAATGATATTTGAATTATTAGACAAGAATTCAACTTTGTTTTGTTTTTAAAACTTAAATTGAATTTTGAAGCATTACATAAATGAAGGTGTGAAATATGTGTTCCTAAAACTTTATACTACAAAGGAATACTTATATTTCAATACGAGAAGGAAATTCTTTGTACCCCGTCTGAGTAAAGTTTCCGAACGAAGTAATATGAAACTTAAAATTCTTAAATTTTACGTGTAAAAGAAGTAAAAAAACTTAAAAAGTACAGTAAAAAATTGAAATAAAATGCTGCAAAAGTGTAACATATAAGCTGACTTGTCCTTTCCAAAATTCAATAAACTAAACATATACTGTACTACTATACTTTAAAGCTTGGAATTCATTACCAGTGCACGTGTTTCCCTCCCACTACGATCCCGGGTCGAAAAAACATCTCACCAGGCCGCCATAGTGTGAGTCGCCATACTGCACTGTCTTCATTCGCAGTGAGTACGGCGACTACCGCTCTTGGATTCTATTCATGCTTCCATCAGGCAGAATAGAGTCACTTTGGCAGGTTGCTATAAAAAAAAATACTAATCATCGAATGTTTGTATCGTCTTAACGTTTTGACAGCCAACCTTTTACATATATGTATTATTTATATTTATATTCTGGCAAATATCGTATAATTATATTCTAGCAACCTAGAACGCAGCTACTTAGAATGTTTATATGGTGTATCACCTGATGATACACCACACATAAATGAGTACCCCCATGGAATTAACCATTATTTTTAATTCTAGGAATTTAGTTTTCTGTGGTTCTAGAAATTGACAGTTTTCTGTAATTTCGTGTAATCACACCAATTGGACTGACCCATTTCTGCCGAAACCTGACTCTCCCACAATAAAAATCGGGATAAGGAAAATGGATAGTACAAAGGAGCTAGAGAGCTCTGGACTAGACTGCGACTGCAGTAACTTGAAAAGGATCGGGTCCACTACCCGTACGTCCGCTTTTTGGAATGTTATTAAGACAGGAACAGGAAATACATCCCCAAGCGAGGTGTGAAAAAGCATCTCACTAGGTCGCCATAGTGTGGGTCACCATACTGCATTGTCTGCATTTGTAAAAAGTATGGTGTGGTCACCACTCTTGGATTCTATTCACGCTTTCCATCAGGCAGAGTAGACTCACTTTGGCAGGCACTTAATAGATAAAAAAAAAATTGCCTTACGATATTTATATCGAAAACATGTTTTTGAGCCATTAGAGGTGGAAATAATAGTCACAAGTTCCACATGGCAATGTTACCTGCCTTCTGGGAACAATATCAGTAGGTGCTTATATAGATTTTATTTCATATGCATGTGAATTATTTACATTCCAAGTGATTTAGTTCATAAATTTATTTACTTAAGTAACTTCACATGATTTGTAACCTTATCGATATCTACATTCAAATTCTTAAGAACTGTAACTCAAGTCCTCTCAGCCTAACAGCAATTTATAATTAAATGGTATAAAACGAGATTTTTCAGGGTCATAAACAATTTTATTGCACTCTACCAGTGAAGTATATAAAATAAAATGGCTTCACAATCCGCCATATTGGATTTCAGTTAAGTCCTCGTGGCTTTTACGACAGTGCTGCTTAGTATACCTAATATTTTTAGCTAGCTGTGGCTGGAATCTCGTAGTTTTGGTCGATGAAAAACTGTATTTAGTCCCACAATAGAAACAGTGTACTAATTATTATATAGGTGAAAAGTATTTGGCAAATATTCAATTGAAAACTTTAATTTTAATGTACTTTAAACTATCTTCTTCTTAGCTTTTGTTATGCCCAGTATTATTTTGGTTCGTCTACTAGTCCAAATAGTTTTATTTGAATATGTCCACAAAGCGACTGGCACGGGACCTCCGCGACCCTAAAAGCGATCTAAATTCGACGGTTGAGCTAGTTGTCAGTATATTTCACTGCACTGACTTCTTAGTTACCAATTCCATAGATGTTCATGTCAACCGGAACCGACGGTTTAATATGCTTTTCGTCTCCGAGGGACTAGCGTAAAACACGGCCAAATGGCAGTTGCTAACTTTCATACTCCTGGTTGGGCATTTCTTGTAAAAAAATGTAAAAAAACCTTTTGGCCTTACCCGGGAATCGTTTGGAATCCCTTGATTGGAAGTAGCATACGCTAACTGCTGGACCAACGAGGCAGTGAATGTAAAACAATACATCCTTAATATGCTAATGCTAACATGAATAACTCTTACGATGATTTCCATGCGATCCTGATAGTGTATAATAGAGTACAAATAATTACACCTTTACAAACCAGGACATAATATAGCGTAATAACTATGTAAAGTGTGTACAAACCCCTGAAGGTACTTGTCCTAACAGCCAGCCGAGTCCCCGCGCCACAAAAGAGCTTTGCCCACATTAAAAAGGACCCAACGAATATTATTCCAACCCTTGCGGATTATTTAATATTCTCTTAGAAGAACTTCTGAGTATTTTTAATATTACTTTTTGTGTTGCCCAGTAGTATTAAAATATACGTTTGTTGCTTATATATGTTGGACCTTATATTTATTCTTTATTGAACATACAAAATAAATAATATTTAGTAGTAGGGAGTATACACCAGCGCGAAGGCGAGCTGAAACCAGTATCGAGTTTTCTTTTAACAAACCCCCTCTCGAGGGGCCTATGTACAGCAATAGCCTGTTAAAAGCTGTTGATGTGATGATTTAAAACCTTCGAGTAAAGAGAAAAATGGAGAATAACAAAAACATTTAATAATAATAATAATATATGTCTTTATTGTACACCAGATTAATTACAAAGGTACCTAAAAGCTAAGGAAGTACAAGTGCCGGTCTTAACGCCCGTTGGCAATCTTTTACAGGCAACCATTTACAAACACACATGAAGAACACTCAGGATAACAATTTGTAATATAACTTACATAAAGTACTGTCTCGTATGGAGATCGAATACACTACGCTCAGCGCAAAAAGAATCGGAGAGGTAAAAGCTATAGCCACTAATCTACTCTACGTCTAAGCTCTCACCCCTACACTAAAAAAAGCCTCTTTAATCTTACTTACTAGAGCAGAAAATTTAGAAAATCTTTCAGTTAGACCACTAATGACGTTCATTTCTAACAATCTCACAAGTCATTCTATAAAGAAATTGTTCACGCACGCAGAAAATCCCAGCGAAATGTAAACTATTATACGAAATAAAAAAGCCTCGCAGACTATCATAATGATGGGAGCAAAAAAAATTACCTACGTGAACCACGTTTATATTTATCTCGCAGGGTGACTATAAGGAACTTGAAAAGTAAGACCGCTCAGAAAATTAGAAGCGTACTTGACTAAAAATTGTTATGAGGTAATGTAGTTGATGAACCTGTTAATTTAGAGTTTAGTGATCCATTTTTTGTTTTTTTTTTTACGTGGGGAATGCTTTCCGCACCATACCCTCCTGAGAGACGAAGAGCGTGTGTGGGACTCCTGGAAAACCGGTATACCCACTAAACCGCGCGGCGGCCTACCTCGACAGTCGGGAGGAGCTCCAGGAACGCATTAACGGCTTCTAGAGTCCTCCTTGTCGTACCTCACACGTGAGAGTGCAAGACGCTATCGCACCTCTCACCGCCCTGTGCAGTAAGAAGCAGAACAGCACCCCGTTTGCAGCAATCACGGAATTTAGTGATCCTGACGAATAAGCTAGAATTCTTACCAGGTATAATCATGATACGGTGTAGAACAAAAGGCAAAAATCAAACCTCAGATTGACGAACTTTATTAGTGAGCTGAGATAGACACTACATATAAAAACTTTTATTTCTGAATGATAATTATTCGACACATCTTACTGAGGGTTGTGTGATCCAAAACTAGATGAGCCTGTGCTATAGTGCTAACAAAACTGCTAATCAGCATAATATAAACATATTGAAAATTAACTGCTTCGGTGGCGCAGCGTTAGTGAATGCGACTGTTGTGCTTAAGGTCTCGGGTTCGATTTACGGGTCGAACCAAATGCTCGTATGATCTGCAAATATTTGTTACGAAGTTTGGGTGTTTTCTATGTAAAATATGTACGTATTTACAAAAAAAAAGTATATAAGTACTCTATCAGTCGGTCTAGTTATCACAGTATAAGCTTCGCTTAGTTTGAAACTAGATGACGTTGTGTGTTAAATGTCCGAAATATTTATTATATTCAAATTACATCCACTCTTTTGATACAAATTTTTGTATTGGTTGGGAATTGAACCCACGACTTCTCGCACAACCGTCCTGACTACTAGATTAGTAGGTTAGTCTTTAGCTACAGGTACTTAGAATACTATTTACTTATCACATACTGATATAAAAAAGTGAAAAAAAAATTGTTACCCAAAACACGTAAAACTTTTGCTGAAATTGATAAAACTCATATTACCTCTGCTTGCATTAGGAATTTGTTGACACTTTATTTATTAAAGTCGATTCAGCAGTTTCAGCGCTACTGGGAACATACAAAAAAACTCAGATTGCTGTTCCTTAGGCGGGAAAAAAGAGATATTCGTTGTTTGTTTCTCTGTAATATTTGGTTGCCCTACACGTGTCGTATGAGGTAATAGCAGCAATTCTGGCGGTTACATTTGTCTTCCCTCTCGGAAGTATCGTGCAGATTTCGCCATCAAGATAGATACGAACAGAAATTGTGACGGTAATCGACAGTAACACTGTTGACGGGTATCGTGTTTTGTATTTCGTTTTCATCTCATTATGTGTATACTCAGTATGCTACTGCTGTGCTTAAGGTCTCAGATTTGATTTCCGGGTCGGACTAAATGTTTGTATTATCTGTAAATACAAGTATTAACAAAAAAGGAAGTATATAAGACTGAGAAGAATGAAGAAGAAGAAGAATGAGAAGACTCCAAAATAAGTACTTACAGATCATACAAACAGATACGGATCATACAAATATTTAAATTTATTTACAAAAAAGAAGCATTTATGTATTTATATCAATTGTCTAGTACTTATAGTCCAAGCTCTGCTTAGTTTCTGATTGTGCCAGATGTGTGCCAGATGTCAAAAAAACAATTGACGTACTTGATACTTGATTGGCTGCTGGATAACTATTGATAAATAATTTAATTGAGTTATGATAACTGATATTTATTTCTGCAAGTCATTATCATCATCATCTCAGCCAAAAAACGTCCATTGCTGGACATAGGCCTCCCCCAAGGGGCTCCACAACAGCCGGTATCGTGCCGCCCGTATCTAACAGCTTCTCGCGACCTTTACTAAGTCGTCGGACCATCTTGTGGGGGACCTACTATCGCTGCGTTTCCCAGTACGCAGTTGCCACTCCAGAACTTTAAAGTTCTGGTGATTTAGCACGTATTTGAAAATTAAACTTTCTTATCTATGATTCAAATAATATAATACTCTTTTTATATATTCCTTACAAAGACAATCGCTAGACTTAATTTGAGGTCTTAAAGAGTAAAATACTACCATTACCTTAACTATATTTAAGCATGAAATTTTTACTTGAGGTTTGAATCGATCCAAGCGATAAACTCTCCTAAATTTAAAACAAATTCCTATTCGGATTTTAAACGACTGAGTTCTGATGTAACAAACATTAAAAACCAATTATAAATAAATTGTATGTGTAATGCTAAATTTTACTTCAAAAATCCATTTTACGGAATCCATGTAGAACAATACTGTATTAAGATTTCGTTAGTACTTATTAAATCCGCGCTGGAAATATCTAAACACTCTATCAAGGTGTACATAGCTCTTGTAGCACCAACGTTCAAAATCACAGCAAGCTATAAACCAGACGATGGAACACTAAAATCATACATCGCATGAAAACAGGCGCTTTGCACTATCCGAATATTTTATTCAGTAGCGTCAGCGTGAAAGCTTTCAGCAGCTAAATTCAGTAGCGAAATATTTTTGTTTTCAGCCCAGTCTGTGCCGGTAGGCGCATGTTGTCTCCCTACTTGCTCTCACTCAATTCCACTAGTTTTGTTTTGAGACTTTTTCATACGTGTCGTGATTTCAGCTGGAACGTGTAATATTCGGTGATATTGTGGGATTCAGGGCACCTTTTAAAATTTCAACTTTTTAGACTTCAGAATTAGGACGAAGGGAGGAGCTCAAAACAAATAGGTGTAGAATAAAAACGTCTAATTCTTTTTATATAGGATGGGCCAAAAGTTCGTTAACATTTAAGTTTCAAATCCCGCGCAAACATGCCACGAGAGTTCTTGGGACCGATGCTACTGGAGCTTGGTAGCTATAAACGTAACACATAGTTTCAATAAGATGGAGCCACTTGTAACACATCAAATTTGTCCCTGCCGGTGGTCAAAGACATGTTTCCGAAAAAGCTTATTTCCAGACCAGGCGACATTCCATGACCACCGAGAAGTCCGGGTCTATCCCCAGCAGTCTTCTTTTTATGGAGTTTTTTGAAGAATTGTATCTAACCAAAAGAAAATATCAGCGAAGAGATGTCGGCGATCTCGCGGTCTCTCTCGAGTATTCGAAAATTTCGGTGCTCGCTTAGAAGAGTGCAAACGTCGAAACGGTGGTCATTTAGAATATGTATTTTTTAAAAAAATAATTTCAACTAATTGGTTTTCTTGTAAATAAACAATTTTTAAAATATATCAAATGATTTTTTTCGTACGATTTTTCAAATTAACTAATTCATGGCCCACCCTATATATTTAACTGACTTCAAAACAGAACGAGTTTATCAACTGCCTCGGTGGTGAAGTGGTAGTAATTACGACTGTTGTACTTAAGGTCTTGGGTTCGATTCCCGAGTCGGACCAAATGTTTGTATGACCTTCAAATACGTTTTTCGGAGCTTGGTTGTTTGCTATGTATAATTTATATGTATAAGTTAATATATATAAATATATATTATATATAAGTTAATATTAATTTATATGTATGTATATGTATTTACAATAAAAAAATCATCATACAAATTTATATGTATCATATATCGTACTCTATCGGACAATCTAGTTGTCATAGTGCAAACTGTACTTTGTGAAGCTAGATGGTGTTGTATTCATTGACTGAAATATTTATTATTATATGATTTACAGTTTTTCAATAACGTTGGCTTTTTTCTGTAACTGAAAACTATTTTGAAACATAAGATCTAAGGAAAAGTTCTGGTACGAAGTCTATGACGAGAAAAATTGAATGTCTCGTCTCCCGTTAGATCATTTATCAAAACCTTCACCGTCGCTTATATTAACAACACGAGGAAAATACCTAATGTATTGTATATCTCCACTTCGAAATAAAGTTCGTTTATCGAAATAAACTTTTACATTTTTGCTTACTGCGCAGCTTAGTCGTAACTTAGGCTATTAAAGTTAGCCTACGTACGACAGACAAGCTCACCAGTATTTTGCACCGGTGACATCCAAATCTACCTTAGAAAGCGTTTTGTAATATATGATGGGGGATAATAAACTTTATGGAGACGTGTTAGAGGTGGGTTCTCTGTGTACAAGCGCTTCTAGTCGCACAGGTGAAGAATGTGTCTCAATACATAAGCAAGAGCGATTTGATCTATTTAAAATTTATAAGATACAGCTATTTGAGATTATCTAACTCGCTAACAGTCTCAATTAGTAGAGTAACCCATAAACTATAACCTTTTAGTTTAGACTAGCTTACCTCGCGAACTCTGTTCCGCCTTAGAGGCAATAAATAAGCAGATTTTTGATTTTGGACTGAAACGCGTTCGAACGAGATAAAAAGTATCCTATGTCCGTCTCCTGGTTCTAAGCTCCCTACCCACCAATTTTCAGCTGAATCCGTTCAGCCGTTCTTGAGTTATAAGTGGTGTAACTAATACCACTTTTTATATATCTGGATGCCATTTGTTTACTGTCAAAGGTCCATAGGAACAACAATTTACATTTGATAAAAAAATATCAAATAAATTGCTGTTAAATTAGTAACAAAACACTACAAGTGCCTCGATTGTTCTGTAAAATAATACCAATTTTCTTTTTTTAAGCAGATTATTTCACTTCTTAATATTATTATAATTTATACTTAACTAGCTTACCCCGCGAACTCTGTTCCGCCTTAGAGGCAATAAATAGGTAGATTTTTGATTGTGGACTGAAACGCGGTCGAACGGGAAAAAAATTAAAAAAAAAAAAAGTAAAAAGTATCCTACATCCGTCTCCTGGTTCTAAGCTACCTCTCTACCATTTTTCAGCTAAATCCGTTCAGCAGTTCTTGAGTTATAAGTGGTGTAACTAACACCACTTTCTTTTATATATATAGATTTGTTCAAAAAAACCTACTCCAAATAAATTAAAATAATGATTTAATGGTGACCAGTAGGTAAAAGTATATAACAATGAGAATTCTAGGACAGTCAATAATTCGCTGTCGTTTATGTGTCGTGGTGCGTTTAGTTAAAGCCAGCGCTAAATTGTCAGACGCAGCTCGCAGACTGTCAGATTATCTGACTGACACACGGCGTCGACTCACCGCATCTTTCAGCTACCCACACAATGACATCTAACATACTGCAGGAAGTATCTTAACGATATTTGAATACTACACATAAGCTATTGTAATCTATTGGGGCTGCGGAAAAGTCGCTTTTTACTACGGGATATAAAGTAAATTAATATAAAAAATAAATACTATTTTAGTAATCTTCGAGTACAGTAATACCCCGTTTTACGCGACCCCGTTATGCGAGGTTTCAGTATAACGCGAAGTTCAAATTTCGCGCTCAATTGCCTCGCGTTACGCGAAAGAGTGCGTATTAGTATAGACTAAAATGTACATTATGTACAGTAATAGTATAAACATAATGTAGTCAAAAAACAATGGATGTATTTTTCCGTAAAAAATAATTAATAGTATGAATTGCATTAAGTGTTCTTAGAATTAAAGTGATTGATTAAAATGATTTATATTTTTTGTACATATTGAATTTTTCTATGTTTAATCTTAAACCTCGATATCCGCGAATTTCAGTTATCGCATTTTTTTCGAAACGTATCGCTTACGTAAAGCGGGGCATTACTGCATTAAAATTAATAGTTTTGTTATTTAAAATTTCTCATAAATAGATTTTTTAGATAGAACAATTAAAAATGTCGTTTAAAAGTTAATACTAACAGATCTTTCCTATCACAACTCTAGTCGTTGCGAGTGCCCGGTAGGCGTCGCTGTGAGATTTATCTGTCTGGCGGCTGACAGTGAGTGACTCAGGACTCGTAGGACCGGCACGGATTATGGCATCAACTGCAATACACCGCGGCATCCGTGAAAAAGCTGCTTAGGTACATTTTTACCAGCACCACTTGGAACCGTACCTATTCTGCAATTTTCGAGAAACTTTCACACCTGAGTTTAGTATTGTAACGTTTGGATTATATTTTAAATTGTATTAGACAGAGCTATATGATGATATTACTGATGGATAGTTAGCATGTAACCCTTTTTCGCTGTTTAAATACCACGAATTTTATTTTATCAGAACATTGAAGTAATGCTTCAATAGCTCATGTTTGTTAAATTAATGTGGTCATTTTTGATCGAGCGGAATTTCGTATACTGTCCACTGTATTAGTTCGTTGCCTAGTTCTACAGGAACATCAGAAAGCCTCCGTAGGTGCAGTTTGATATAACGTGTAGTTTTTTTAATTTGTTCTCGAGTCGAAAACCAACTGCTACAAAAAACCAATGGGCAGTTTTATACACAACTTCAAGTCAATCATAGGTTTTCACGAGTAGTGACATTACAATATAATAGAGGTTCTGGAACACTAAATAACACAAAACTACAACCTCATAAGTGCGACAAAGAATAAAGAGAAACAAAACAATAAACAAAAGCAAAAACAAAAAAAGACCTACCTATCTGTTGAAAAAAGATGCGATTCGTCAATCTCCTGGCAGTGCCGCCATTCTCTGATACTGATAATGATCTATATATTTAAATTTTAATATTTAATTTACGTTTGAAATAATAAATCTCTGTCTTGAAAATTATAAATTCAACTAATTAGACATGATATTACTTCATTTTTACTTCAAATTTAACAAACTATGCCCTAAACCTATCTGTCTCATGCGTTTCCTAAACAATTATCATTAATCTAAAAGTGTTTTAATGAACAGACACTTAATTACTCTTCAATAATTATCTTCACGTGGAGGGGTGCACTATAGGGGTTGCTCTCTTTATCTGCAGTAGATACTGCACTGACACATTTCTTTCCCTAACCTCATCGCCATTTAAAACCATCTATCATTCCGCACATAAATTACCTTCAGAAAGTCGGAACAGCGTCCGACTAGTGATTACCCGTGGCGCCGTCCGTAATTATCTTCACGCGCCATTTGTCGCGGCGATTAACAATTTGCCGACGGTACCCTGGTCATAGTTCATTGTACAGAACCCCTTTGTTAAGAATCATGTGATGTATTGAACGATTCCAGTTGAGCGAATCTTAATTGACTTTTGCTCAGGTTTTCTCGATTTGTCGGCAGATCTTGTTTTAGGACCTATAGACATTTGGGGTATCAGATACGGCGTTCAGAATTAATAAGATCCCTTTATTTAATATATTTAGGACTGTAAACGTGTTAGGCAAAAGTACATAAAGTAATTTAGATATGTTAGTAATAAGTATGCTGTAAATATTTGTAAGTAACTTTACATTTTATTATCTATCAACAGCCTTTTACAGTCCACTGCTGGACATAGGCCTCTCCTTAGCAAGGAGGTTTTAGCCTACTATTCCAGGCTGGCCAGACTGGGATAGGGTTTGTTCCAAGTTTTCCTTCTCTTTGTAATGATGTTGTCTTGTATACTTTATTCACTAAGTTGCCTTTTACGACACCCACGGGATGAATAGGAGTGGTAACACTACGTATTCTTAATCCGTCACCACACGGTTTCGGTTTTATTATCTAATTACATAATTATAAAAGTACACCAAGGACTACCCAGATTTTACAATGTCCGCACAAAGGTTGTCTGGAAGAGATCGCTGTGAGCGATAAGACCACATCTTGTAATACCAAATGTAAATCTCCACCTGTCTGTACAAAATGTATACCGTAGTGGTGTACAATGAAGTTGTGCAAATAAAAAAACAAATATTGTGGTCGTATAATGCTGTTATTGTCGGCGTAGAATAAATTTACCCAAAAGGGAACAAAATGGAACAGTCATTCCCAAACATATGTATGTTTAGGTACGACATTTGTTCCCCACCATAACAGTTTTACCAGATTATTCACCACATCTCTTATGATTGTTTGACACATGCATACATCCACGTCTATATCCCAAGAGTGTTTAGACAGAGGCTTATCAAATACCCACATCATGGCAACTGTAATTTGGTTAGTTGAGTCGGGACCAGCCTATATGAATGAAGGGTCCATTTAAGGAATTAAAGATGTAAAACTTGGAGGGAAATTTAAAGTAAATGTTGGTAATAGAGATGGCAATGGTAGAATAGGGTAGGAAAAGATAAGCACGAATACGTAATATACTTTGTTACACCTGTAATCTGTTAGATCATTACCAAATATTACAAAACTAATCCATATTTTATACAAAAAATCCTTAGTATGTTTCAGTATATCTCCGTTTATATAAGATAAAAGTAAAGGCATCAATACTTTTTAATATCTTCCTAACTTTCTCACGATGTCATATACTGCTGCGTTTTCAAGTACAAAATATTTTTGCTCTAACATCAGAATTTCAGAATCGTAAGTCCTAAATTTGCTATACAATGTATAGGAGGTATAGGCCACACTACTTATCGCTCTAACAAATTTCTTCCTTTGTTTGAACGCGCTATTTCAATTTCAACCACTATGATACTAAAATGCCTTTCTCTTCTTGCTTTAATACGCTTCCTAGCGAGTCCGTGACCACGTACGCGATTGAAATGGCTGAGCACGTCTGCAATTTAATTCTGTGGTGCGACATTCCAATATAGTAACTGTGTGTAACAATTAAAATTATTGTTACGATTACGTTGATGACTTTTATACATACATAATTATATAAAATGCATTTTAAATTATATTAAACGCTCATATTTCACCAGTGATTTGGTCCCATTTTATAGGTGCCAGTATAGTGTTTGCCTGTCTCGTCCGTCAATCAGAAGGTGCACCATTCGCAAGTAAGATTGTAGCCCTAAGTTATGCGATATGTGAACCCTATGCACTATGACTTTTATATTATCATAATATAATATTCTACCACATTCACTGCACGCCATCTTGTTTCAAACTAAGCAAATCTTGTGCTATAGACGCTAGAAAACTAATATAAATAAGAAAACAATCAAACTGAGAAACAAATATTTCCAAACTTGCAAGACCCGGGGAATTAAACGCGAGCCCTCAAACTACGAATTAATTTTAGATCTAAAAGGTGGACTACATTCATAATACCTTGTTGAACATGGGTTGGATTAATAAGTTTAATATATATGTAGTCTTAAGGTCTAATGCATGCCAAAGTCATGCTTGACTTCCTAACAGCTATTGAGAAGGAAGGGTAACAAATGATCTCTATGTACTATCTTGGTATTTTTCTTTTGTGGATATTCAAATACTGTTAATAATCTTAAGTCTGAAATTACTTTTTAAATTTAGGAAGTCTGTAACATTTTATTCATTAACATTCCAAATTAATTAGTTTCGATAATTGTTCCATTCCAATGTTCGTTTTCATCGAAGCCGTTATAAAGATAATACATTTTGAATTCATTGTTTTCATTAAGTTAAATTAATGTTAAACTTCCATAGGTTGTGGATAGTCTTAAATTTCTTTTTATATTTAATTTAATTTTGTTTTTTAGTCCATCTAGTCAATTTGAGACTTCGCTTGGTCAATTTCTCTATGGTATTCAATTGGCAAGTAGTTCTCGAGCCATAACCGGCGTTGTCACAGTTCAACTTGAATTCTCTATTCAATGGTTAAAAATTTTAAGAGATTTTATTTCTGTGTCGTGCTGTGCGAGAATTTCCAGTTATAAAAAGTTACTTTTACTTAAATTCTTACGTCACATATATTTATTATGCAATCTTAATATTGTGAAGTGAGCGTCAACGCCCTAGGTCATTGTGTCCTCGCTCATCGAATTAAACTGCGCCTTAACTTGTGAATAACTCAAAATATATATACACGCTAACAAAACGTGCGCTCAACGCCCCTTGTCTTAACATGACATTACTACTTTTAACAATACCTGAGTGTTATTTTTACCTTGAGCTTATTTTGTATTTCGTAAGCAACAAAAATGTATTTTGTAGGGTGTAGGATGATTGTCATCTGAAGAGAATATCACATAAAAGAAAGTTTTGATGCCCAAAGTCGAGTGGCGAGGAAGATGTATTATTATTTTATAGCAATTTACATAATAGTCGCTATTCGAAAGGATTTGCTCAGTACACTGGAGGAGAGCACCTTTGAAAGTAGTTTTTCCTTTGTTATTTTATTATTTCCACCAAGTGTACGAGCACAATTTGTTTTTGATGTAATATTTTCTGAGTACAGTCAACAACAAAAATCACTTAAAATGTTCTGATTCACAGAACACTAACACTAAAACGATATTTTGGTTGAATAGGTTATTAATTGTTCAAAAACGTTGGAAAAATTCTGAAACGCAATATACTGCGTAGTTTTGAAACAAAATATATCTTTTATGGATAGCAACCAACAATGTAAGCTTTGCTGGTCACTTCCATTTCGATATGGTAGGTAGTAGAGCCACGCTGATTTCAGCACAAGCGGGCCGGCTCGTCCGGGGCAGTACTGCCCTCTCACAGAAGGCCAACCTAAAGCGCGAGCATCCGTGCTGTGGTGTTTCGTTGGTGAGTGTGAGACCGGAGACCCATTGATGCAGGGGTGACAGTTATCGTGGTAACTGTGTAAGTCTTACACTGTCACGATGAGTGTCATGCCTTTTCTGTGCCCAAGCGGGGTGTGAAAAAGCATCTCACTAGGCCGCCATAGTGTAGGTCACCATACAGCATTGTCTCCATTTGCAATGAGCATGGTGACCACAATTCTTGGATTCTATTCATACTTTTTTCCATCAGGCAGAGTAGAGTCACCTTGGCAGGCTATTAATATAAAAAAAAGCTTGATGGTGATCTAATAAGAGGCGAAATACCAGGGCTTAAGGAAAATCCTAGAAACTCCATTAGATCAAGCAGCATGTTAAGCCGGGTCTTCACTACGATGGTTGGAAGGTCCTTTACTCTTCATTTTGAGCGGTATATGAAGAACACTGTGTGCTGCCGCCATCTACTGTACTTTTAACCTTAATCGTTGCTCTCAGGCGATTATTTGAGCCGGACATTCTCATTTGTGAGACATGGAAAATTAAAAACAAAACAAAAGCATATGACCATTATCCAGCAGTACTGTTTATGTCTATACACTCGTATATGTGTTTGTGTATATAAATATTTATTTATTAAATGTATTAGTATCACTATTAGTTATAGTTTCAGTATTCCTTATTAAAAAGTATAATTAATTTATCATGAAATCTTACATGTAATCTCTTTGCCTCTGCTATTATTAGCTCTGTATCGTCCTAATGTCGACGGGTAGAAAATGCCTACGTCATTAAGTCCAAACTTCTCACGTTTTACGTCCATAAAGTATAAATGAAAAAAACTATCTAAACTACTATTTTGGTATACTAATCAAAACATTCCCCATCACGGCATTTCACAAAAATAAATTCATACACACATCACTTTTGCGCAATACATATTTGTCAGAGGGTTCTCGCCCTGTAGCACGTACATGGCCGCGGCGCTTTAGAAACAAATCAAATTGGCTCCCGCGTCGACGTGGGCCGGCACACAGAGAATTTAAACCAACAACACTACGTCTTCATGTTATCTTAGAAATGTAATAACAAGGGCTAATAAAGCTATTTCTTTTGTACAGTATGGATACAGACACATTATTGCTATGTATTTCATATGTAACGTTCATCAAATATATTTTAGTAGCTTTTTTGTACAATAAGGAATGTTGGATAAAGAAGACGTACACTCACGTCTTTATACTCGAAAGTATAAAAAGTCACATTCATTTTAGTAAAATTTAGGTACACACACGAGTGTTGGCAGAGTTGAAATAGATATAGAATTAGATAAGAATATTAAAATCTAATTTGAATCTACTTTTTTAAAAAGTGAACTTACGAAATCGGAAAGGGTCCACTCTAGCGTAGTACGCGCCCAATCGAGTTTAATAGAGTAGCATGCGTTTCCCCGGCTTCTACAAGTAATACACAAACTGCATACGATTCCAATTACACGCATCAGAATTATTTACAAAGTTGTAAAGCTTTTGTCATTCCTTTACGGAGTAGAGTCGTGATGTGACGTTCATCCCTTAATGTTTGTGACAAAGGACTAGCAAATATCCAGTTACACATCAACTGCAATATTAACTGAAAAGGGATCTCACGTTACTATTCTCTAACGGAATACCTTATTAGGTAACAAAAGCTTTCTGTCGTATGTTTTATTGAAGATGTATTTCATATTGTTTCGTTCACACTTAAATATAATAAATATTTATCACTTTTCACGAAATCACAGGTTACAGGTAAGTGAGATTAATAAACCCCTTTCTAAAAGAAGTTGAACCGACTTCAATGAATACAAATAACGAACTAAATTTTAAGAATAATAATAAATCTGATGAAAATTTTAATATAATAAAATAGATAGCATTATTACAGCAATAGATTTCTTAAATCTGTTTGAAGTTTGAAGTCGGTATCAAACCTAATAATAGTGATAATGAGATAACATCCATTAGAGCCCAATAACAATTTTGAAAATCGATTCATACACGATAGAGATATCGATGAACAAATATAAAAAAATAGACATTCAAATTGAGACCTCCTCTTTTTCTTTTAAATCGTTTAAAAATAGAATCACTGCACCGCAGACGAGCCGTGCTTTGACATAAACAGCAGAAAAACCTTGTTAAGCAGTTCTTTTGTTACTGTTCACAGAATGAAAGACATTACCAGAGCCCTAACCTCTTCTTCCACCTAGATCTGGGGAAAGACTCAAAGATCAGCCACGTACTTTTGACTTTTGAAGGGTCGGTATCCATGAGCTGTGGTGGTCACTTACAATTAAATGTACCGTCTACTTGTTTGCCGACTATAACATAAATATGAAAGTATGTTCCCCTAAATACCTATATTTTCTACAGAATAAGAATCGCCATTAAGTTTAAGCGTTTGTGTACATAACAAATATTTCCACACATACAAACCCATTATAAATTTGACAGTATATTCGGTTCACGTATACCATATTCAACAAATTCAGCATTCATACAAAAACTAGCTAATTCAAATTCAATCTCAAACGGCTTGTTAGATCCTGTCCTATGAATAACGGGGGTGAGGTACGGAAGCGGGGAACAGGTCACAATAGCCGCACCGGTGCTGGGCGGTATAGTGATGGGACAACCGGATTTACCGGAACAGATAATTCATCTGTTTGAGGTAATTTATTGTTCGAAGACTGTAGACTTACAATTTGATTTCGCGCTTCTGTGGTTGAAATTGGTGATTAATGCGTTTAGGGAACAATATTACTAAATTCCAAAATATTTGAAAGAAATAATATTCCCACGAGAAATAGGGGAAATTAAAGAGTTAGTTAGGGAGAGGTAAAGGCTGTTTGGTGATGATAAATTTCTAATGTGAGAAAGATTTTATGAAGTAAGATGATGAGGTCTTCTGGAAATACTATACTAGTTATTAGAGAGGCTTATGGCCAACAGTGGACTGTAATGGGTTGATGATGATGATGATGATGATATTTGTCATTATGTCTTTGTTTAGGAGCATGCTTATATAGGTTTGTTGAAACTCTTCAAGGATAGATATATAAATAAATAAGCTTAAAAAAACGCGGTAAATATTTGTATAAATATAAAAACAATGTTGAACTTAAAAAAACATTAAAATATAAAAGTATAAAGCTCATTAAATGATACAAAGATAATTAATATACAAGGTTAAAGAATGAAAACTTAAAAGTGATAAAAATCCCTTTAAGAATTTAAAAACATCAAATGATCCACAAACGGTTTTTTCTAATAACACGTATACAAACACACGTTCAATTAAACTGACAATACTCATCACATATTAAGACGCTACTTTAAAAGTAATCTAAAGCTTTATAAAGACAGGACGGTACTGTTTTAAAGTTGAAGATATAAAATACAAGTGTACAACGCGTAACATTTCTCGTTGCCAAATGTAAGCGAATATCTAACATTTACAAAAATAAAGAATAAATTATCAGGAAAGTAAAAGCCGTACTTTCTACACATTACAGCGTTTTCCCCTTACCGGTGGTATTTGTCAACAAAAAAGTAAAGACATTTTTATCTTACCTCGATTTATATCTACGACTTAGTTTAACTATGAATATGTTTCAAATACAAAGAAATATGAACACAACAATGTTTAGGAGTAGAATCGATGTATAGTGGTCGAAGTACATCACTAGTTGAACAAGATTGAATCACACCGTTCTCAGAGGATTGTCGGCGACGTCTTGAGTGAATAGAGTAAAAAAGCGAACCACCTCTACGAAGCTGATGAATTCGCGGAATACTTCAGCATTGAAACCTGATGTAATGTGGAAATTCGAATGATTTGGTAGAAGAAAATGTGAACTGGTTATTCATTATGGAGATTTCGAAACTTTAATGTTTTATGGAGCAAGATAAGGTTTTTTACCTCTATTTCAAGTGCCAAAAAGAATAGTTTACACGAACGTAGAAGCCCTTTCAGTGAGATGGGGGAAAATTGGGTTTCATGAACTTAGCCATAAGAAAATCTGGGTGAAACGAAAAAGGTTACGAGTTTATACACACGGTTTCTTTGAGGTTAAGTGTCAGCCCACATAAGCCAAAGTTCTTCCGTGGTTAGTAAAAACAACGTATAAATTGCCAGGGATGCATAAAAGATGCCAGGGATGCATAATGATGAGGATGACTTCCACATACAGCTCAAACAGAAAAACGTACTACAGCGCCATCTAACGAAGAGACATCAAACTACGGAGCAACTACTAATCCTGTATTGCGAAAACGATTAGCACATATACAACATCCCAACATCAATCGGTGGGCCGTGGCCTGCCAGGCATGATCACCTCATCTGGCCGGAGGATTCTCCCTTTGCGTCGGAGCAACATGACACTCCGTTCCCTCAACAAAGGAAAGAATGCACCATTCATGAAATAACATATGTTTAATATGTTTTTTAATCTTTCCTTTCTTAAATAGATAGAAACTATAACAAATGTAACCAATATATTTAGTTTCACAGTCATAATAAACAACTAGAGACGACAGCACAAGACATTCCAGTCTCTTAAGAATAATCGGTTCTGCTGCACTCGAATAACAATCGATTCTTGCTATCCGTCCCATAAAGCGGATACCATTACAGAAGCAATTATGCGTTGCACAATGCGCGTCTCCCAGATACCGTAATCGACTCTTCTCGTGTCTTGACAATTTAAGTTCGACATTTACTATAAGCAAGCTAAAAGCCAACCTACGAAAAAGTTTTTTATTTAATATTTATGATTGTTGATTCGTTTGTTGATCGATTGTTTAATATCATAATGATATCCTTCCGTGTGATATATTTGTTAATACCAAAATAGGGCATCTGTACTATGGTAACCAGACTACTGATATACAAACATACCTATATATTTCTAAACATATACATATTATAAACAGAAAAACCATCATACTCATCATACAATATTTTTCCTTTTAATGGAATCCACAACTTCTAGCTTAGAAGGTCAAGGTCAACTAGTTAAGGTCACTAATGTAGATAAAAACATCTGAACTTCATTTTGACTTGTTTTGTGTTGATAAAGATTCATAATTTAGTATTATTCATTCCATCCCAAAACTAAATATCACTGCGGTAGCGGTTATAGAGAATAGTTACGTATTTACTCAGTCCATTATCTCGTCATCAACCCGTGATATGTCCCAATAAACATTGGTTTCCTCTTTGGATAACCACAACGAATGGGGGCGGAGGAAAGGGTCTGTGTTTGAGCGTATTACTGACCTACAAAGTGAACTAATTCACAGCCTCTGGGAATCACTGTAAAGAGCTATTACTGAAATTGATTTGTGGTAGCGTCACTGTTATATATTTTTTATTTTATTTGCTTTTTATTGCCTTTTACATGTATTTGCATGGTATATCGGCAACCGTTTTTAACATGCTTTTATTAGTTTGGTATGTTATCTATGAAACGAAATCTTTGATCGTGATTTTTACCCATTTCAAAAGGACAGGTTGATGTGAAACTTGCCGCACGTATCAAGGACCAATGACAATGGAATAATTTACTTAGTCTGGCCATAAATACTGTTACACTTAATTATAAAAAAATATTACATTTGAATTTCGAATCTGTCATTTTTATACGATTGTTCATTGTGTTTTCTCATTTTGGCGCCAATACATTGTAAAATATTTTGCGATATTAAAATGGTGTGGGGTGATAAAGAGAACCGAATCGCTGTGATAGCATTACACAAAGTAGGTATGGAGCCAAATGCAATTTTTAAAACTCTCCATACACTTGGTATTAGTAAAATGTTTGTGTACCGGGCTATTAATAGGTACAATGAGACCTCCTCTGTTTGTGACAGAAAAAGATCTGGCCGTCCACGTAGTGTTCGTACGAAAAAGGTGGTCAAAGCAGTAAGGGAAAGAATTCGAAGAAATCCTGTCCGAAAGCAAAAGATTTTATCTCGGGAAATGAAGATAGCACCTAGAACCATGTCGCGTATTTTAAAAGATGACTTAGGACTTGCAGCCTATAAGAGACGCACTGGCCATTTCTTAACTGATAATTTAAAGAAGAATAGGGTGGTAAAATCGAAACAACTACTGAAGCGGTACGCAAAGGGAGGTCACAGAAAAATTTTGTTTACGGATGAGAAAATTTTTACAATTGAGCAACATTTTAACAAACAAAATGACCGTATTTATGCTCAAAGCTCTAAGGAAGCTTCCCAATTAGTCGACAGAGTGCAACGTGGACATTATCCGACTTCAGTGATGGTTTGGTGGGGTGTTAGCTATGAAGGAGTGACTGAGCCATATTTTTGTGAAAAAGGTATCAAAACATCGGCACAAGTGTATCAAGATACCATTCTTGAGAAGGTAGTTAAGCCCCTTAACATCACCATGTTCAATAACCAAGTATGGTCCTTCCAGCAAGACTCGGCGCCGGGTCATAAAGCTCGGTCCACGCAGTCTTGGTTGGAATCGAACGTTTCGGACTTCATCAGAGCTGAAGACTGGCCGTCGTCTAGTCCCGATCTTAATCCGCTGGATTATGATTTGTGGTCAGTTTTAGAGAGTACAGCTTGCTCTAAACGCCATGATAATTTGGAGTCCCTAAAACAATCTATACGATTGGCAGTGAAGAATTTTCCCATGGAAAGAGTGCGTGCTTCTATTGATAACTGGCCTCATCGTTTAAAGGACTGTATTGCAGCCAATGGAGACCACTTCGAATAAGCTTTTTATATTTTTAATTGTTTTATATTTATGTATTAAACTGACACACTGTAAAAGTAATAAATGTTATTTGCAGTTAACAATTTTCTTTTTTCTTTATTACAATATTTATGGCAAGACTAGGTATATAGTATGTCTCATTTTCTTTACCAGGATCTTCATTATTAATTATTTTTTTTATATCTGATCTTGTTAGTACTTTGTACCCAGTACCAAGGCCCGTGCTGATATCTTTAGCCTGGCTAGCCACAGGACCGACCAAATAATTCACAAAACTACATGATGGCAAGTTTTCACAAATAATAACACCGTATAGTCGATTACTCTTTAATTACTAGCAAAGAAACAAAGTTAATAAAATACAAAGTGTTTTTAAGTATAACTGAACTGAAAAGTAAAAAATAAATAATAGTTTCAAAAAACTAAAAAAAAAACAGACTTTTACACATTAGAATATAAAATTAAAAGTTAAAAAAATATTTCAAGTACTTTAAATTAAGCCTTTTATGCGACAATTTTACGAAAGAAGTAGTCAATTTGAAAACATTTTAAAAAGCATTTCACAACCATTTTTTTTTATTGAAATTTATTTTTAAACTACTTTAATTTTCTGTAAAATGAATTAATTTTGTATAAATGCTGAGTATTGTCTAAATTTTATTATTGCATTAATTTTAACAAAAGAACTTTGGTTCATCAGATTCAGCTATTTATGAAGTACATACGTAAAAAAGTAACTAATGAAACAATACCTTTTTTAAAATAAAAACTATCTTAGACACAATCAGCACACTTCTTTTGAAGAACATACGAAATGTCTACACAAGTCCTTCATTTAAATTATGCTTCACATTAAAACGAATCCACCTGCATTTATTCTTGCATGCCGCTTCACAAGTAAAGGATTAAATTTTCCTTATGCCAGCCGCAGCAGGAACAGAGCACGGGATCTTTGATTTAATAACCGCTTCTAGAGAGGATTTATTAAAATTCCCGGGACCACATCCTGCACAAAGAGTTTTGGACGTTATTAAAACATTGTTTTTACAAACGATAAAGCTTTCAGTTTTTATTGAATGTATGTTTAATATGGTAGCACGTATATCTAAGGATTACGGTGTTCAAATTATATGTGAGTGAAACCAACAATGTAAATTTGACAAACCTGTGACGGTGTAGTGTAAAAAATTATGCTACTGATCCATATAATTGCACTGTCCACATAATCTGCACAAGTGGTGATAGACACTGACCATCAGTTAACACGTCTACTCATTTGGCCCTTGGCCGTGAAAGAAATTTGACTGTGACAGGTTTCACTGAAACCGGATTACCCAGTGACTCAGATATCCAGGTATAATTATATTAAATACCTGTCTCACTTACAGAGGTCCCTATTAATAGAGATTATTTCAGTTCAAATTGTGCAATTATTAAATAAAATAACGAATTATGTAAACGTTATACATACAAAAATTGTAATGTTTACTAGTAATTAATGAAAGATAATATACAAAAATAATCATGCATACTTTATGAGCAGTACAAAACAGAACGTGTCAGTTATAAAAAACCTATCATTTTACTCTGTCTATTTCTAATTGTTACCCAATGTCACCAATTGCTGTCATTACAAAATAACTATGAGCTATTGCTTTTATTGCATTGCGTTTTCATTTTCACACACACACACGCACACACACACACACCCACACACACACATTGCTTCGTGTGTCTGCCTACTTTCACAATGGATATTAACTTTAGTTTTTCACTCACTGCAGAGATTTGAGCTATCGTTTTCTCAAATGAACATCCGGATGATACAAAACAAAACTAAAGCTGGTAGGTAGACTATTGATTAGCAAGTGCACAATTTACGTGTAGACTGAGAATTAGTAAGCAAAACGAAAATTGATCCACGTCATGTGAGTTAGAGAGGTAATAAATTGATTTTATCTCAGTAAAATATCTGTAAAATAAATCCTCAACGTGTAAAACTATCTGTAAAAGATTTACTTGCAAAAATAAATATCATTTATCATTTAAACGAGGTAAACTATACTTGCTATCTCAATTATAGAGGTAACTAGGACGATAAAATGAAAAAAATAAATCCCAGGTAAAAAGGTTTACTTTGTCCCACTAATAGGGGTATTTCAGTGCAAAAGTGCCAGGACCTCAGTTTGTGTATTGGAGGTTTCTTATTTATCCAGTTTTCTATCAAATAAGTTTCCTTGTATTTTTATGTGCTCTGGGAATCACAATATAAAAGACAATAATCTTCATGGTATGGGTCACTTTTGTTTTATTTTTTGTTAAGAGTAGACATCATTGAAATTGTTTGTGTTTATATGTATCATCATCATCATCAACAACCTTTTACAGTCCACTGCTGGACATTGGCCTCTCCTTAGCAAGGAGGTTTTGGCCTACTATACCACGCTGGCCAGACGGGTTGGAATAGGGTTTGTTTCAAGTTTTGCTTCTCTTTGTCTTGCATACTTTGTTCCCTTAGTCACCTTTTACGACACTCACGGGATGAATAGGGGTGGTAACACTATATATTCTTAATCCATCACCACACGGACAATTTTATAGACAATAGATTATATATATAGTTTATTCTAATAAAGGGTCAAGAGCACTTTAATTGAGTACATAATTTCTTGATAGGTACTTACTTTTGACCGGTTTACGATTACAGTCTTGTATGTTATTTAAGTGAAACTAATATGTTAAGTGTAATACATATAGGTACACCTCCACGTCGGCTAGGATTTAACCTTAAAGAGGGCATGGAGGTTAAGGTTATCAAATTTATGAGTTGGAAATCAATACAGCATGGCTTCACATTGTCAGATTTAAATCATACAATTAAAAATTAAACTGTGTAGATTCCAGTACAAAATCATCAATGTGTTATGGAAGTGTATACCATCAGTATCGTTATTAACAGTCCTTAACATTCCACTGCTAGAATAGGCCTCCAAGAGTTTATACAATACTAAATTAATAATTTAGAAAATGAGAACGAAAAATTACTTTTGAATGCGTTTAATACCATTAGAAAAAAAAGTGAATAACAAATAACATAAATACACCAGACGGCACTTATAATAATATTATTTTAAATATATTATTCCATTTAGTAAGGGTATCTTTACTGACGTCTATAAATAGTACGCCCGGCTAGTTTCGGTCCCGATGGGGGACCTACATCAAGGAGTGAAGCCTTCAGCGCTGGTGTCAGACGCTACAAATCCGTTTATCCTTTTAAAACATAAATGCCACTCACAATATTTTGATGAACCTTTTAGTGATCCTGACTGCTGAACCAGATGTCGTAGGTTCAATTCCCAACCGGAACAAATGTTGTGTGATGAACACGATCGTCTCATATTTGTATTATCTGGATGTAAATTTACAACAATATTGTGTATTTAGTCATATTTAAGTGTCGGTGTGTAATTTAAGAATCGGAAGTCTAGTTACCATTGTACAACTTTTTTTTTTATAGTAACCTACCAAAGTGACTCTACTCTGCCTGATGGAAAGCATGAACAGAGTCCAAGAGTGGTGGTCGCCGTACTCACAGCGAATAAAGACAGTGCAGCATGGCGACTCACGCTATAGCGACCTAGTAAGATACTTTTTCACGCCCCGCTTAAAGGACCCAGGATCGTAGTGGGAGGGAAACACGTGCGCTGGTAATTCCAGGTGACTTTCAGATTTTAGCTGATTTGCACAGAAAGGAAGAGCCGAACCGTTTAGTTCGAGAGCGTATGTCTACCATTCTGAAACGGTGACCTCCAAAGCCAGCACGAGTTGTCCTGTAGAGGAACGGAGAGGATGGGATCAGTTAATAGAGTTCGTCAGAACACTCTCCATGATAAAGGCGATAGAGGACTGCCATAGAGGTGACATGTCTTCGCAACTGCAGAGACTCAAGGGATTCTAGTTTTTGATGTTTTATGATTGTTAATAATTTTTAAAAAAAGTATTTAACTCACTTTTTAGTAACTAACTGCAACTAAATGTAATGGTATACATTTTCGAATTTATTATGTAACTGAAAACGTAAACACTTTTAATAGAGGTTTATTTTTGTGGAAATGCATATAAGCAACCGCTGTCGGGGATGTCAAATTGTCTAACTACGGTTTGGTGCGCGCTGGGAAATTCCGTTAAAATGTTGATGTGAACATTCCACATTAGTTTCACTGCAATAGATCAGCGAGACATTAAAATTCTACGCCTACTTTTACTTCATTTATATTACATTAAAGAAAGATTTGCCAAAACTGGCACTTGAGTCTTTAAATCTGACATTCTATATTAACAGCCTTTTACAGTTCACTGCTGGACAAAGGCCTCTCCTTGGCAGGGCAGTTTTGCCCTACTATACCATGATGACCAGGGGACCAGGGTTGGATTAGGGTTTGTTTTAAGTTGGGGACTTCAACGCAAAGTCCGTTGCGTGGGGTTCCCTCAGGACGGACGCAAGGGGCGAGGCCGTAGAGGAGTGGGCGGCCTCGGTGGGCCTCTGTTTGCTTAACATAGGCTCCACCAACACGTGCGTGCGACAGCAGGGAGGGTCGATAGTGGACCTTTCGTTCGTTACCCCTGCCCTCGCCGTACGAGTAAGGAACTGGCGCGTCCTGGAAGAGGTTGAGACGCTCTCGGATCACCTCTACATCCGATTTGAGCTCTCCCGGACCCAGAACCCCTGTAGGGGTCACGCGGCGCGGCGTTCTTCTCGCTTTCCGCGGTGGGCTGCAGCCAAACTTAATAGGGACCTCCTAGAGGAGGCGGCCATCATTCACTCTTGGCTGCCTCTGCAGGCCCCAACCGAGGAGGTTGACATGGGGGCTGGTCGCTTCCGCGATGCGATTACGCAGATCTGCGATGCGGCCATGCCTCGCATCCGAGGTTGTCGGCCTCCACGGAAGGAGGTTTGCTGGTGGTCCCAGGAGTTGGCGGACCTCCACGTGGCCTGGACACGTGCCCGGAGGTCCTACACCCGTAGTCGGCGGCGACACCGCGAAGCAGGCGAGGAGGACCAGCTTCATGAGGAGTACCGAGAGGCGCGGAATACTTTGAAGCTGGCCATAAGCCGCGCCAAAGAAATTAAGAGAAAGGAGATGCTGGAGGGTCTCGATCGTGACCCCTGGGGTCGCCCTTATCGTGCGGCGCGACAAAAGCTCCGCACGTCGGGCCCCCCCTTACAGAGACACTTTAGCCCAGCTTCCTGCAGGAAGTGGTAGAGGAGCTTTTCCCGCATCGGGTGGAACACACATCCCCGTCGATGGCCTTCCTGGTCAGAAACGACGGGGGATGGAACGAGGATAGTGATCCGCCCGTCAGGGAATCGGAGATAGGGGCGGTCGTTCTACGGATTCGCTCTAAGAACACCGCCCCTAGGCCAGATGGGATACCTGCCCGAGTGTTGGCGCGGACCCTCGACCACATGTCGGATCGCTTCGAGGAAGTCCTAAACGCCAGCTTGGCGTCCGGGTGCTTTCCTGAGTGCTGCAAAAAGTGAGAAGCTGGTCCTTTTAAGGAAGACGGGACGGCCTGCCGATTCGGTGGCGGCCTATAGGCCCATCGTGTTGCTGGACGAGGCGGGTAAACTTTTTGAGAGGATACTTTTTGCTCGCATCGTCCGGCACCTCTGCGAGGTGGGCCCCGATCTGTCGGACGCCCAATTCGGTTTTCGAGCGGGGCGTTCGACAGTCGATGCTGTGTTGCGCCTGAGGGCCGTTACCGAAGAGGCGGTGAGCTGTAGCGGCGTGTTGTTGGCGGTGTCGTTGGACATCGCCAATGCATTTAATAGTCTGCCATTTAGCTGCATCAGAGAAGCACTCCACTACCACGGGGTGCCAGAGTACCTGAGGCGGCTTGTGGCAGACTATCTTGAGGAGCGTACCGTCATGTACGAGGACCGAGATGGTATTCTGAGACGGCGGCTCATGTCGTGCGGTGTTCCACAGGGGTCTGTCCTTGGACCACTCCTGTGGAATATGGGATACGACTGGGCCCTTCGAGGTCGTCTTCCCCCCGGGCTGGGCGTAGTTTGTTACGCAGATGACACATTAGTCACAGCCCGGGGGATAAACTTTGAAGAGGCGGCACGCCTGGCCACCACGGGTGTCTCTCTGGTGGTCAGGCGTATTGAGGCGCTGGGTTTACGGGTGGCCCTAGACAAGACGGAGGCCCTTTTGTTCCATGGGCCCCGTCGTGGTCCACCCTCCGGTGCCTCCATCGTAGTCAATTCGGTTCTCGTACCGGTTCAGGCCCAGATGAAGTACCTGGGCCTGATCCTTGACGGGAGGTGGCTCTTCGACGAGCACTTCCAACAGCTTTCTCCAAAGCTGGTCGGCGCTGCCTCTGGCCTCGGGCGACTTTTGCCGAATTTGGGTGGAGCCAGCGTCGCGACGAGACGGCTATACACGGGGGTTGTCCGGTCAATGGCGCTGTATGGTGCGCCGGTGTGGGCGGCGGCTCTGACCGCCCAGAATAGGGCTCGCCTCTGGCGCCCTCAGAGGATATTGGCGGTTAGAGCCATACGAGGTTACTGCACCGTATCGACGGAGGCGGCGTGCGCCTTGGCCGAAACTCCGCCGTGGTATTTGGAGGCGGAAGTGCTCGCCGAAGTTTATCGGCGGAAGGCTGACTTCCGGGCGGATAGCGGCATACGGCCCCCGCCCGAAGAGATACGCGAGTGGCGTGAGGCCGCTCGTCGAGCCACGATGGCTCGTTGGTCGCTCCGGTTGGAGACTCCTCGTGCTGGTTTTGCCCTCGTGGAAGCTCTCCAGCCGGTCATCGCCGAGTGGGCAGGGCGGCAGCACGGGACCCTTTCCTTCCGGCTGACGCAGGTCCTTTCCGGGCACGGTTGTTTCGGGAAGTATCTGCACTCGGTCGCCAGGAGGGAATTGAGTCCCGCCTGTCACCACTGCGACTGCAGTGAGGACTCGGCTCAGCACACGCTAGCGGTTTGTGCCGCCTGGGCGGCGCAGCGTGGGGTCCTCACTGCAGTTATTGGAGGAGATCTCTCGCTACCGGCCGTCATTCACTCCATGGCCGGTAGCGACAGTTGTTTTACCGCTGTCGCAACCTTCTGCGAAGACGTAATTTCGCGGAAGGAGGCGGCGGAGAAGGCCCGGGAGGACGATATCCACTCGGACCCAATTCGCCGCCGGCGAGCCGGGCGGCGGAGGCGTGCATACCAGCGCCTTGAGTGTGGCCGCGGGTGGACGGGACAGGTTTTCCCCTCCATCCGCTACAATGGCCAGCGGCGAGGAGGCGACGTCCGCGTGTACCGTACGTCGCCAAAAATAGAGAGTTTATCCGCAGATGGTGCCCGAGGTAGCGGGCAGGCGCTAGGAGGGATCTGGATGTCGTAATAGCAGCGGTTCCCGGATCCCTCCTATCTCAGGCGCAGACTGGCACACCGTGTGGTTTTTGTCGGTCCGATTCCGACACACCACCCCACCGTAAACCCCAGTGGGGTGACGGCCCGAGGGGGTTTCCACACATTAAAAAAAAAAAAAAAGGGTTTGTTTTAAGTTTAATAATATATTCCACTCATACGATGAGATTTGTTCCTGATAATAACTGGACAACAATTTTCTGTTGACAATAAAACTGGCATTAGGTGAATAAAATTAATCACAATATGCTGTTTAGTTTATAAATTTTAATTAATTGATATAAAATTGAAACTATGTTATGTATACAATAAACAGCCTTATTGATTACAGTAATTGCTTCCAGGCAACCTAAGGCACCTTTCTAAGGGACGGCCTCTGTCCAGCAGTAGAATTTTAAGTACTGTTGATGATAGATTCATTATCGACAAAATGATAACACTAAATGATGATACAAACGTGTTAATGATTTAGGGCTAATGGTAATTGTTTTTTTTTTAGTTGAACATATAAAAGATATATATTATCATATTTTGATTCAATAAATGAACTAAATACATAAATTTTTCAAGTGAAATCCTGAATTCATTCCATACTATAATTATCTCAAGTGGTTGCATGCAAAATATACATACCAACTGAACTCGTGCATATTTTTTCAATAAACGTGAATCAATTAGTTACAACGGATTTTTTATTTTAACTTTATATATTATTCATGTTTTTTACAACTATCTGTTAGCTCACGTGTAGTTTTATTTTTGACGAAAATTTGTATGTAATTTTAGTTTCTTTAAAAGTTTCAATTATTATCACGTGAAAATTAATGTTATAATAATTTTTTAACACCAAACTTCGTGCACAATTGTAATTTCAAGAAGTGGTTCTACTGAAATGATAATGATACAATCATTGACGACAGGTGCAGAACTATTATTCAAGTTTATTTATCAAAGAAAATCATTACTGATTTATGATTTGAGTTTATTTTTCAAAGAAATTAATTTAACTTGGGCATCGTAGGTTCTTATATGAAAAGCTACCGTAACTTTTTAAAGAGCTCTTAAACCTCTTATTGGTTTGTTCCGTACAATACTTGTCCTTACTCACTGATTTATTTACGTGGAGCCTAAAAGCTAAAAACTTGAAATTTTAGTAGCTAGTAGGTTATTTGTTAGCTCATTATGTCATAAGTACCTGTTAATATATTTTTTTTTCTATATTAAGAGCCTGTCAAAGTGACTCTATTCTGCCTGATGGAAAGCATGAATAGAATGCAAAAGTTGTGGTCACCATACTCATTACAAATGCAGACAATGCAGTGTGGTGACACACACTATGGCGGCCTAGTGAGATGCTTTTCCACACCCCGCTTGGGAATGTAAAAGGCATGACAGTAATCGTGGCAGTGTAAGGCTCACACAGTTACCACGATAACTATCACCCCTGCATCAATGGGCCTTCGGACTCACACTCGCCAACGAAACACGACAGCATGGATGCGAAATTTTAAGAATTTCACCCCTCAAGAGGAGAAACACAAGACAAGAAATAATCGAAACAGTAGGTAATAGCTAGTCCGGTATAGAAATGGTATGTACGTTTAAGATCTCACCGACGTGAAAATCAACACAGTTTATTTCTCTATAGAACTCTCTATATTCAGGCTTTTGACTAGATACAGCCAATTTATCGATGCCGAGTGTCCTTCACACAGAATACAGTATCCGATCAATTACCTCGATCCCGAGATATTCCCAGCCTTTCAATACACTAGCGGATTTGATTTAAAAATTGAATTTATGTTATACTAACCAATATTTCTATAAAGGTTAATTTTTGTGTTGAATATGGTTTTTTTTTAGTGAAATAAACTGACTACCAATTGATTAAGAATTCGTTTGATTAAAAGAACACAAATCAAATATTATTGTTAGTTTGTTTCTTTGGTTTAAATAGTTGTATCAATACTTCAATGAAGGTAAGAAAGATGTACATTACGCCTTTTTTGAAGATGAAGTGGTTTTTGTTGTACATACATCAGACACAGTTGTCTAATTCTAGACTAGGTAGAGCCTGTGTAGATACATACTTACCAATATTTTTTTCATTTAAACATCACTTCACTTAATCAAATTTTATGCCACCCTCGGGATGAATAGGGATAACTAAACTACGTATTCTTAATTCTTCACCACACGGACAATATTCCTAATTACGAACATTTTATGGATAAATGATATGTAGACACGGAACAATTACCTTTTCTTTTTGAGAATCGAAGCCACGATCTGTTTTATTGTAACTAATAACTTATACCAGTGTTACTTGATCTTGTGTACAATAGAAGTTAGTATTTGTTGTTCTTTTATCAATTGAGATTTGCTTGGATTTATAAATTTTCATACCAACAGCTTATTAAAGTCCGCTACGGAACATGGCCCTGTCCTTAGATATAAGACCTTTTTTTTTTTTTTTTTAACGTGTGGAAACCCCCTCGGGCCATCACCCCACCGGGGTTTACGGCGGGGCGATGTGTCGGAATCGGACCGACTAAAATCACACGGTGTGCCACTCTGCGCCTAACATAGGAGGGATCCGGGGACAGCTGCTATTACGACATCCAGATCCCTCCTAGCGCCTGCCCGCTACCACGGGCACCATCTGCGGATGAACTCTCTATTTTAGGCGACGTACGGCACACGCGGACGTCGCCTCCTCGCGGCTGGCCATTGTAGCGGATGGAGGGGCAAACCCGTCCCGTCCACCCGCGGCCAAACTCAAGGCAGCATGAGGCGCTGGTATGCGCGCCTCCGCCGCCCGGTTCGCCGGCGGCGAATTGGGTCCGAGTGGAGATCGTCCTCCCGGGCCTTCTCCGCAGCCTCCTTCCACGAAATTACGTCTTCGCAGAAGGTTGCGACTGCGGTAAAACAACTGTCGCTACCGACCATGGAGCGTATGACGGCCGGTAGCGAGAGATCTCCTCCAATAACTGCAGTGAGGACCCCACGCTGCGCCGCCCAGGCGGAACAAATCGCTAGAGTGTGCTGAGCCGAGTCCTCACTACAGTCGCAGTGGTGACAGGCGGGACTCAATTCTCTCCTGGCGACCGAGTGCAGATACTTCCCGAAGCAACCGTGCCCGGAAAGAATCTGCGTCAGTCGGAAGGAAAGGGTCCCATGCTGTCGCCCCGCCCACTCGGCGATGACTGGCTGGAGAGCCTCAACGGCAGCAAAGCCAGCACGTGGAGCCTCCAGCCGGGACGACCAACGAGCCATCGTGGCTCGACGAGCGGCCTCTCGCCACTCGCGTATCTCTTCGGGCGGGGGCCGTATGCCGCTACCTGCCCGGAAGTCAGCCGTTCGCCGATAAACTTCGGCGAGCACTTCCGCCTCCAAATCCCACGGGGGAGTTCCGGCCAAGGCGCACGCCGCCTCCCTCGATATGGTGCGGTAACCGCGTATGGCTCTAACCGCCAATATCCTCTGAGGGCGCCAGAGGCGAGCCCTATTCTGGGCGGTCAGAGCCGCCGCCCACACTGGTGCACCATACAGTGCCATTAACCAGACAACCCCCGTGTATAGCCGTCTCGTCGCAACGCTGGCTCCACCCAATTTGGGCAAAAGTCGCCCAAGGGCAGAAGTAGCGCCGACCAGCTTTGGAGAAAGCTGCCGGAAGTGCTCGTCGAAGAGCCACCTGCCGTCGAGGATCAAGCCCAGATACTTCATCTGGGCCTGAACCGGTACAAGGACCGAATTGACTACTATGGAGGTGCCAGAGGGTGGACCACGACGGGGCCCATGGAACAAAAGGGCCCCCGTCTTGTCTAGGGCCACCCGTAAACCCAACGCCTCAATACGCCCCACCACCAGAGAGACACCCGTGGTGGCCAGGCGCGCCGCCTCTTGAAAGTTCATCCCCCAGGCTGTAACCAATGTGTCATCTGCGTAGCAAATTACGCCCAGCCCGGGGGGAAGACGACCTCGAAGGGCCCAGTCGTATCCCATATTCCACAGGAGTGGTCCGAGGACAGACCCCTGTGGAACACCGCACGACATGGGCCGCCGCCTCAGAATACCATCTCGGCCCTCGTACATGACGGTACGCTCCTCAAGGTAGTCTGCCACAAGCCGCCTCAGGTACTCTGGCACCCCGTGGTAGTGTAGTGCTTCCCTGATGCAGCTAAATGGCAGACTATTAAATGCGTTGGCGATGTCCAACGACACCGCCAACAGCACACCGCCACAGCTCACCGCCTCTTCGGTGACGGCCCTCAGGCGCAGCACGGCATCGACTGTCGAACGCCCCGCCCGAAATCAAAATTGGGCGTCCGACAGATCGGGGCCCACCTCGCAGAGGTGCCGGACGATGCGAGCAGAGAGTATCCTCTCAAAAAGTTTACCCGCCTCGTCCAGCAACACGATGGGCCTATAGGCCGCCACCAAATCGGCAGGTCGTCCCGGCTTCCTTAACAGGACCAGCTTTCCGCTTTTCCAGGACTCAGGGAAGCGTCCGGACGCCAAGCTAGAGTCCAGGACTTCCCTGAGGCGGTCCGACATGTGCTCGAGGGCTCGGGCCAGTGCTCGGGCAGGTATCCCGTCTGGCCCAGGGGCGGTGTTCTTAGAGCGGATACGTAGAACAACCGCCCCTACCTCCGATTCCCTAACGGGTGGCACACTGCCTTCGTTCTCCCCGTCGTCTCCGACCAAGAAGGCCATCGATGGAGGTGTGTGCTCCGCCTGCTGAGGGAAAAGGCCCTCGACCACTTCCTGCAGGAAGCTGGGCTGGGGGTCTCTGTAAAGGGGGGGGCCCGACGTGCGGAGCTTTTGTCGCGCCACACGATAAGGACGACCCCAGGGGTCACGATCGAGACCCTCCAGCATCTCCTTACGCTTAATTTCTTTGGCGTGGCCGATGGCCAGCTTCAGAGTTTTCCGCGCCTCTCGGTACTCCTCATGAAGCTGGTCCCCCTCGCCATCTACGCGGTGTCGCCGCCGACTACGGGTATAGGACCTCCGGGCACGAGTACAGGCCGCGCGGAGGTCCGCCAACTCCTGGGACCATCAGTAAACCTCCTTCCGTGGAGGCCGACAGCCTCGGATGCGGGGCATGGCCGCATCACAGATCTGCGTAATCACATCGAGGAAGCGACCAGCCCCCATGTCGACCTCCTGGGTCGGAGCCTGCGGAGACAGCCAGGAGTGAATAATGGCTGCCTCTTCTAGTAGGTCCCTATTCAGTTTGGCTACAGCCCACCGCGGAAAGCGAGAAGAACGCCGCGCCGCGTGACCCCTTCTGGGGTCCTGGGTCTGGGAGAGCTCAAATCGGATGTAAAGGTGATCCGAGAGCGTCTCAACCTCTTCCAGGACACGCCAGTTCCTTACCCGCGCGGCGAGAGCAGGGGTAGCAAATGAAAGGTCCACTATCGACCCCCCCTGCTGTCGCACGCACGTGTTGGTGGAGCCTTTGTTTAATAAGCAGAGGCCCACTGAGGCCGCCCACTCCTCTACGGCCTCACCCCTTGCGTCCGTTCTGGGGGAACCCCAAGCAATGGACTTTGCGTTGAAGTCCCCCAGCACAAGGACGTGCCCAGACGTTAGTCGCCGCATCGAGGTCTCCAAGCTGTTGAGGAAAACCTCGAAGTCGCTCAAACTCCGGTTGGGGGAGAAGTATATACCGTATATGGTGATCGCCCCACTCAGCAGCAACATATCCAGTGCCCTTGTCTCTTAGCGACAAGGGTGGGGAATGAGCCGCCGTGGAGCCGACGACTGCTACAGAGCCGTCCCGGTCACCCAACCAGTTTGGACGGGGAGGAACATAATAGGGCTCTGCGGCTACGGCAACACCAATCGACCACTGTGCCATGGTTTGCAGAAACAGGTCCTGCGCCGCAGCACAGTGGTTCAGGTTCGTCTGGACAAGGAGGCTGGAGACCCGATCCATCACTGGATCGTTTCTACAGCCCCCTCCATAGGCGACAACGTTGACGCACTAATTACATCAGAGGCAGCCTGGGTCGACTGGTTAGCCTCCGACGCTTGCCGAAAACTGCGGCAAGACTTGCAGCTCCCCTGTCCCATCTGATGATTGGCAGGCCTATTGCCCGCCGCACACTTTGGACAGTGAGGGACGGCAGAGCACTCTGCTGCCTTGTGTCCCGGTCGACCGCAACGGAAACACAATCTGCTGCAGTCGAAACAACTATCGCACTTGATGCGAGTGTGTCCCGTGGCCAGGCATTTGAAGCACCTCATCGGTCTCGCGGCCAGAACTGTGACTCTGGCGTTCAAGAAACCGACGAGGATTCTGCCTGCATCGCCTAAAATCTTAGCTGACGCTACAGGACAACTTATGCACGTCGCACCAAGGCCTCCTGGACCTGGACGGATGGTGCCAACCCTGATGTTGTCCGCGTTGCACCCGGTTTTCTCCTGAATTGCAACGCAGTCATCCTCAACCGTCACGGAATCGTCCAGGCCTGAGATTCGCAATTCTGCACATTTGGTAGGCCTGGCGATCTTTACACCATCCGTAACAGAAAATATATTCCGCAGCTTTTCGGCAAAAGTATCCGCCGTCTTTGTGCCATCAGCCCCAGGGAACTCCAGTACTCTAGCTCCCGTTTGGGCGAGGCGCAGCTTGACACCTACATTCCCAAATTGATTGGCGAGACTATCCCGGGCCTTCTTGAATACGGCCGCATAGGATAGCCCGCCGTTTGCCGCCTCCGGTGATACAGTGATCACTACAGCCGCAGTCTTTGGCGTCTGTAGTTTACGTGGCTTCTTCTGGGTGGCCACTGCCACCGATGGCGACTGCGGGGTAGAGGCTACGTTTTGGGTAGCCTTCTTACCCCATTTTCGGGACTTCTTGGCCGACCCGACTACCTGCCACCCATCCTTTGACGGAGCAGAAATAGAAGGGCCAGATATGTATAGGTGCCGGAGTGGGAAGCGGAGGGAACTCAGCCCTCGCCTTTGCCGTAATCCTTAGGCCAGCTTTAGGAGCCGCCGTCTTTGCCACAGTCGTATTTGAGGCCACTTTTGCTGCTCTAGCCGTCTTCGCAGCAGCCTAAGGGGCGGACGTAACTGTTGCCGCCGCATACGACACACGACCACCTGCACTGGGAACCGAAGCCGGCGGCGACGTCTTCGATCGGCTGATCTTCGCCCTATCCGCTGCAAGTGGCGGCCGAGTTACGGGGGCTGGAGGTAGCCTCGCCTCGAGGCCCGCGAGACGTCCTTCCAACAGACGCCCCACTGTGTCAAGTACTTGGCGCAGATGGGCATCAAAAACGTCCTCAGAACCGTGACTGGGGGCAGACCGTTCTGAAACCTGGCCTTGTTGTTCAGGGTTTTCCGTCTGCGCCCGAAACTGAGCAAATTGGGTGCTCAGCTCAGCCACCTGCCTCGTCAGGCGGTCATTAGCCGCCTCCAGGCGAGCTACGTCCCCGATGAGGGTAGTAACCACTCCTGCAATGGCGGAGGAGGAGTCCTTAAGGGCCCTGACAAATGGACCCTTAAGGTTTGTAGATTTCGTGGCTACCTTGTTAATGATGGCCACAGCTATATTCGCCCTCTCCTGCAGGGACACCGGTGCCTGGGCTGCCAAATCCTCCACTGCCGGTGCCCGAATTTGTTGCAGGAGATCCGCAATTTCCTCCTCCACTATAGATTCGCCTTCCACTCTGACGCACCTGTAGGCTGCCGCCTTAGAGAACACGGAGCCTGAGGGAACCGAAACTGGAGTGCGTGACCTCCCTCTGCGGCTACTAGCCACTTTGGGAGGCAACCACTCCTGAGAAGTTTCTTCTTCTTCGTCTGTGGAGCGTCCGCGTTTTCGGTTATCGCGAACTTCCACCTCCATTACATCTAGCGCCTCAGTTACTACACTAGAGTCACCCCTATCTGACGGCATAGCGGATTTTGAACGTAGCCGATCTGATCTTCTTCGGCTCCCTGAAGCAAGATTAGCTTCTGAGAGCGATATAGGCGTCACACGTTCCTTCTCATTAGTCGAGAAGTCCTCCGTCTTCCTAGGCTTTCCTTTCCGATTCTTCTCCTCCTTTTCGTCGTCTTTTTTATTATAATTTTTTGTTAGCATATCCATAATTATGCCCACGCGTGGGGGAGAAATAAAAGTCGACCCGGACAGAGATCCCCCAATACCCGGGCAAGCGTAAATTTGTGCCCAACCGAGGGGTCCGCAGGTGCCTCGGCTGGGAGTGCGCTTGCGACTGAACTACCCATCAGCCATGCATCCCCAGGTTTCACCACACGGGATTCTGGGTAATTTTTTATAGAGGTGTTCTTCCTCGCAGTCCGGGCGGCTAAGCCAAGACCCTCGCCCCCGATCGGAGTTGTGAGACATAACCACGACACTCCTCTCGAGATTACGAAATGACAACGGTGGCAGGAAGATTAAATCTACCAATGCCTGCTCGGCGGCAGTGTGAGTACACACCGAGCCCGTTCTCCTTTCTCCAACATTGATAGTGGAGAAACTCCGACCCATGAAAGGGTCCCATCTTCATGATTTTTTAACGAGGTTTTCCTCCTCATTGCTCCGAAGAGCGAAGAGCCAACAGAGGAATCGACAGACACGCCCGCTCTGTTGGACCAAACCTCAACCGAATGGCCGAAATGATTGGCCTCCGCTTCGTGCTAGAAAATTAGCCGTCGGCGGTGATGAACAGCGCCATCGCCAACGTTACCAGGGTGCACCACGTGGAGGTTTTCTAGCTAAGCACCCCAGATATAAGACCTTTTATGCCAACGCTAGACAGTCGGGTTGACATAGAGTTTGGTTCAAGTTTTCTTTTCCAGTGATATTATCTTACGTAGCTTACTTAGCCGCCTCTTACGACGCCCACGGAACGAATAAAAGTGGCTACATTAATATTGCCATATCGCTATCGCGTACATAAATGAAACTTAAAATCACACCAAACTCAAAAATAAAACACACTCCTAAAAGTTAAAACATCGTGACATTTAAATAAAACTGTACACATTTCAGTTATAAATCAATTGCAAAGAGCCCATTCAACAATATTACTTCCGACGTAAAAAACGCACTCGAAAAACCAAAATATTTTTTTTCTCACATACATCATCAAAAAATACACATCACACAAACTGGTTGTTAAAATAGCAGCAGCTATAAATAACTGTTAACGTTATATCTGCTTTACACGTGAGAGGACAACGTTATTTGTTGTTCAACGAGTTATTTCTCACACACGTGGAATTTGCAGTCAGTCGATAATTTAGTGTTAGTTCACTTCCATCAGGATAAAGTTGTTTTGTTTTTATAACATAGGAGATATACGAACAGAAGGGAACCTCTTAAGTGATTCAGCCGCCCATCATCATCATCAACAGCCTTAAACAGTCCACAGCTGGACCTCTCCTTAGCAAAAAGATTTTGAGCAACTATACCTCGCCGTTACGAGTTGATTAAGGGGTTTGTTTCAAGTTTTCCTTGCACATGAATATCTGAACTTACCATAGATCAACTCAAGAATCCTCCGAATTCAAACAAAGAGAAGATCAATATTGTGATAAATATAATCTAATAATCTGTGCTTGAGCGTAATTACACATATTTAGAAATGTTCAAACATTTTCATCAGTAGCCTGCTTACCATCGCGCAAACTTCATCTAATTTAGGATCAGATGCTAGTGTGCGAGACATACATATGAATAAAAAACAATCTACCATCTCCACCACCGAAAAATGATTTGCCTCTGTTATATTAAGCTATACAATATTGGTCGGTGTATATGTTTCATGTCCCGAAGGAAATGAGATCTACCCTCTTCCCTTGGCATAAAGGAAAGGTCTTTGTATAACACAGAATTAATATACTTTGTGGTATATATAAATTAATATGTAGTTCAGCCGAATAATGTAAATATATTTCTTGTACAGTATCCGGCTTGCTTTCTTTTAAATAGCTTTCAATATATGTATTCTTGGGATGGCAATATTACTTTTGTTATTATTATATGATGGCTACAGTTTTTAGATGATTATTTTATCATTTTTTTTACATTATTGTATGTAATTTCAAATAGTACGTTGACGGGGAACTTAAACCCCAATAAGGAAAAATCCTTTAAGTGTTAGTTGGTGCTGAGAAACCGGGTGTTGACGTACTCCTGACTAATCTCGGTCACGGCGGCCAGCCAACTATGCAGAAGATACTAAAATACATAAGTGTATGCGCAAAGACAGGTGCTCTCCCAGTTCCCACACTCTCACAATCCAATAACACGATTATCCAACACGGCCAAAGAGATCAAACACAAGACCGACGGCTGAAAAACTCAAGAACATTTATCGGCTCGACTCTGAATTCGAACTCAAGACTTTTTGATTGACAGTAGCATAGACTAAACTACCGACTAGACTAGACTAGACTAGACTAAGCTACCGACTAAATTACATACTAGTACTACTAAACTACTAACCGTGAGACTAACGAGGCAGATAGAAATCTAATATTGTGACCATAAAAATGTGTAATTAAAAAAAAAAATTAGAGACAAGCAATTTAATCTAACTGTTTTACATTTACAACGCGATATACTCGTAATCGCACACAGGTTGTCTGTGCTATATATAAGGGGCCAACTAAGCAGAATAGTCACTTGACGGTAACTCAGTAAGTAACAACCACCGCCTATGGACACTATCAATTCTAGAGTTACAAACAAGTAACCCTGACCTCCAAACACGGGTACTCTAGGTTTCAGTAACCTCACTCACTTAGTGGACAGCAACGAAAAAATCACTGGTTTCTGTGAAGCCATGATGTGATGGTTTAATGTCGAACCGTCTCCCGTAAATATGTGTGCGATCGATACATACATTATTTCCTTTTCAGTACTTAACCATAGATTATTAGACCTTTTTCAATTTCTCCAGGATCAACTACACAATATTGATAGGATGATAACTATGAGATCAATTGGAAAAAATATGCCAAATAATTTTATATTATACTTAGAACTAGCTCTTTCTTCAGTCGGCAAAACATATTTAATCTTCAAGGCAGTTGTTAAACATGATATATATATATACTAGCTGACCCGGCAAACGTTGTTTTGCCATATAAATAATTTCTATGTACTTTCTAGTGCCGACAGAAAATAACTAACCTATTTTAAGTGTGTAAGGATGTGGTATATGCACGAAATAGGTGTGTAATGCTGTGAACGATAAGGGAATATAGAAATAACAAACGCCAAGCACTATATTTATTAATAATTCATCATAATTTATTTCTGTAATATATATATACGTATCATTATTCGATAAGAACGGCAACACTATCAAAAAATATCAGTCTCTTAATGCTACAGCGTGAACAATATTTTTTGTTAGCCCATCTTTAGCTAACACAAACAAACTTGATGGTTTACCCACTCGAGAGCATGCCACGTATAATTGTCCGTGTGAAAAACATGGCGTGCTTAAATCTAAGCCACAAACCCTCATCGTTTGGCCTTGGGATTTATTGATGGTCATGGCAAATGCCAATCGAATTGGAAACTGAACACGTTTTAATTGAATTGGCACATCCGTAGGTATTATAGGAATCCGTGGTATTAATATGTTTTCACCTCGGAACTTTCCATTTAAAATGCTAGCTTCGATGACGTTCTTCATTAATTTTTGAATGACCAATCGCGTACCGTTGCACAGCCGTGGCGGGTTCAAATTGCGAAGCATGATAATCGGAGATCCAACCTTTAATTGTAAACTATGCGGTGGCACACCTGGCAAATCCAGTGAGTTCAAAAACTCTGTCGGAAAATTTACAGTTTCGCTCGCATCGCAAACTGTGTCAATAGATTTATATGATTCCAAGTTCCCTGGCAATAACTGTTGTATCTTCAGATTCAAATTGTCAACGTCTACATTTTTTGCCGCTAAAATTGCTCTTTCTGCAAGCCACTCATGATTTAAGTACTGTGTGTGTACATCGGGAAATATTTTTTCAATGAGAGTGTCTTGCGAGTCAACGATTGTGCAAAAATCTGTCGGTAATTTTACGCATCCAGTCTCATCTATAGTTACTTTTCCATCACCGATATCTAGGAGTTGTTTTGAGAATGTTTCAGCGGATGGATCTTGAAGCATTTGAACGCGCATATTTACTTACAGCTGTACTTTTTCAACATTACGCCACAGTGTAGATGATTTTAAGCAAGCATTAATCTCATCAGCGTATGTTGAACGTGGAATGACGGGAAGTGTTTGCCTGAAATCACCTGAAAGGACTAACAGAGTGCCGCCAAATAGTTTGTCGTTGTTTTTGATATCTTTTAACGTCCTGTTCAACGTCTCAAGTGAATGTTTGTGCGCCATAGTACATTCATCCCAGATGATAATTTTACATTGTTTCAGCACGGTGGCCATGGACGATTGTTTTTTTATGTTGCACACTCCGTCAGGGTTATTTTGAATATTTAATGGCAGCTTAAATACTGAATGAACTGTTCTGCCTCCATCCAATAAAGTTGCAGCAATGCCTGACGATGCAACGGCCAATGCGATGCCATTATTTGATCGTATTTCAGCAAGAATTAGCGAAATAAGGAATGTTTTTCCAGTTCCACCATATTATTAATCTTATCTTATATTATTAATTTACTATTAATTAATTAATTGTATGATTAATTTAAGAGAGTTATTATTAATATTAATTTATAATTAATAATGAGAGTTACACTGACATAAAAAAATGACAATTCTAAACGTCACTACTAAGTTTGATACATAAACACACATAAACATTAATGATGGCCGACAACAGTGGAGGGAGTGAGAGAAACAGGAGACCGGCTTCGGTCTCAGCCCTACTCCGCGTTGTTCACTGGGTAGTTACACCGATATAGTCTGGCCAATGAGTATCCAGAGTAAAAGCGCGGAAAATTTTAAAAATTAATTAAATTACTAAAATAATTATTAAAAAAAAGGTGGTTGGTGATATAAGGGCAAAAACTTAGGGTTGTATGTATTTTTGAATATCGTATCATAAAAAAATAAAAAAAAAAATTTTGTCAAAAAAATGAAAAAAAAAATTGAGGGGTGGACCACCCTTATTATTTAGGGGTGTGAAAAATAGATGTTAGCCGATTCTCAGACCTACCCAATATGCTTACCAAATTTCAGAGGAATCGGTCAATCCGTTTCGGAGGAGTATGGAGACTAACATTGTGACACGAGAATTTTATATATAAGATGTAGTAATATATAAGTAGGTATATCATGCACCGGAAATTTGAAAGTCAGTGGCAGACAGATGTGTTAATTAAGTCTGTAATATAATTTAATATTGCGTACAGATGGCGCTGCGAATGATAAATACGCTTGTGACGCAATGAGGGACGTCATCGCGTTTCCGCTGGAATGTTGTTTACATAAAAAGAAATAAGAGGAACATTAATGAAAAGTTTTGTAACGAAATGTGCTTTCTGAAACAGTTTTACGGTAGAGGAAAGAACTTTACTTACTAAATAAGTCTCCAGGTATTTGAAATTAACAAGCGTAAAAGAACGAATGAATTTTAAGCACCTTAATAGATTTTTGTAATATTAAGTTGATTCACTTCACCCACGGCCATATGATCTCAAACTAAGCAGAGCCTAGATTTCTCATAAACTAACTTATGTATTACCAAACACATAGATATTTTAGATAAATTATATCCACGAAGGGAATGGTCGAACGTATCACATAATGGTCTCAAAATAGAAAATCAAATTCACAATTATTTTAGCAGTCGAGATCACTAACTACTGTCATAAGTAGGTTAACTATACTATTAGTAGGTAGTAGAGCCACGCTGATTTCAACACGAACGGGCAGTACTACCCTCCTACAGAAGACCAACCTAAAGTGACAGCATTCATGCTGTCGTGTTTCGTTGGTGAGTGCGAGACCGGAGGCCCATTGATGCAGGGATGACAGTTGTCATTTTAAGTGTTATGAGCATTACACTGCTACGATGACTGTTAGGCCTTTAACGTTCCCGAGTAAGTCGTGAAGAAGCATGTCACTAGGCCGCCAGAATGGGATTCTACATACTTTCCATCAGGCAGAGTAGAACCTACCAAAGTGCCTCCACTTTGATATGCTCTAAAAATATATAAAAAAAGACCAACAGATTTACGGGCCTGTTAGTATGTGCATTTTCCCTAGAAAATTGATCTATCCCACAGTTTCAGGTTTCAGTACATCTCCTAAGAGTCTCTTTAAATCACAAAATAAATACAAAGACATACTACTTATTTGATAAAAGGTTTATCTATAAACTGTTCCAAAATTAAGAATGTCTCGTTAAACGTTTTCAGACTTGTGTCCTTTTCTTTCTCTAGAACAAATCGCTTTACTTTATCAACCATCAATAATATACTCGTATCTGTACTTACTTATGCTGAAGTGGAAGTGGGCCGGCCATGTCTCCAGACGAACCGATGGTAGCTGGAACCGAAGTGTACTAGAGTGCATACCACGATTGGGCTAACATAGTGTAGGGCGCCCTGCAACGCCATGGACCGACGACTTGAAGAAGGTGGCTAGCAGCGGATGGATGCGAATTGCCCAAGACCGGGATGGTTGGCGTTCCTTGGGGGAGACCTTCCTTCAGCATAGTAACTTTGAAAAAAAAGTCAATTTTGATGAGACCAAATTTGGACCTGATGAACAACCTGCTTCAAAGAGTGTTTTTTATCGATTGCTATAACATTGTGTCACAGCGAAGCTTGCTGAAGTACACCTAATATTTTACAAATAAATCGAACTTCAATGAAAAAATAAATAAATACAACCCTAAGTTCGTTTAGGTAATAATGTACATCTTATCATTACTGTGTAACCAATAATTTTACTACGACATGTATCCTATTTCTTTCATACTAAAAACAATATAACAAAACGATTTTCGCATAAACACATACAGTTTAGATGCAAACTCCATATTTGTGTCAGAAAGAAAACAATTAGATAAAACCAAGTTAGGCAATGAGGCAGTACTGCAAAACCGAATCAAAGAAAATGTCATCTTCAAAGCTAAACTAACCATTTTTATATGGTCTATCAACATAAACCAACAAAGGCTTCTATAAAATTTTCAATATTAAAGAATCGGAATTTTCTGCACAGCTTTACCGATGGTAACTCGACCAAGTATAGAATGCCTGGGATTGTATAAGAGCACTAACACTTCAGCGGCATCCTGCATTACCAGGGTTGTTGAAATTCTCCTATTCGATTTATTTAATATATGTGAATCATTTTGAGAGAGTTAGGGTTCCACAGATTGGATTAACGGTACTATAATTTAGTTTTTAAAGAAAAGAGGCATACGTCCACATGTAATACTTATTTTGTAGTACAAACAAAAGAGATTCTCTTATGATGTGTCTCTCTTGTGTCTTGATGGGTTTATACTGGAAATAAAGTTTGCTGTGCTTTACTGAGACGTGGTGCATGTTAGATACAAAGAAGCAATAATAAAATGAGGAAGTCTGACATTAGTCGTAAAATTATAATGTGTACTGACAGCAAATTTTCGAACCATACGCGCTCGTCGGCCAAATCAAATAACATGTGCTCCTTCGACTTACTGTTACATAGCTCGGTCCTTTTTAATGAAATCACTCCCACAGATTGGAGAACAATGAAAAGAAAAATGTTACATACATAAAAGAAAATTAAAAAGTTAATTGGCTATGTAGGTAGGTATATTACTTCGAGCCGACGGTACTAGTGTTTGTCTGCAGTGTCCACAAAAGCGGCAGCAGCCTCGGGCTCTCGTTTAAACTTCAAACTATTTACTGATCCGACGGTTTGTTGCCCAAATGAAATTTTAATATTTCTTTATGGAGTCCCAGTTTAAGTTTCGTAACACGACATCCTCGTTTTCATTCCATGATAAATTTCACTGCATTTGGGATTAAAATAGCGGTTTCAGAGAATTTGTGAAGTAAATTTGAATGTAAATTTAAAATCTGTTAACTATATTGGTTGTTTGTATACTTATATTTTATAGAACTGAGAGTACACGAGTGGATAGTGATACACCACCTAATGGTAAGTGAGTACCACCGCCTAAGGACTTGATCAACACAAGAGTGCAAAGAGCATTGCTGGCCTTTTAGTTTCTTCGCCAAAATTTCGGGTTATATGAATTTATTTATAATAATCTTTCGAGATATTTTTATGAATTGTCAGTAATATTACTTACTCGGCAAAATTCAACAAAAAAATTGCTACACCAGTTTACAATGAGACCGGCTTTGTAAACCGGAAGAGCCGAGTACATGTCTCTTTTGCCAACCTTCCCACAAGGACTTCCAGAAACTAGAAAGATCATGGATGTACTCGTATATGTATATACATGTCATTTATGTCACAATATAATATATACTTTAACAATTGAGTTTAATTTTAATCATTATCGTATTTAATTTCTTTACTTCTAAAGTGACAAGATCAGCAATTTAGCTCAAAGTGGTAATCGGCTGGATAATATTTATAAAAAAGTTACTCATCGTAGCCTCCCCTACTTCTGTCCTCATGAGCTTTGGGATCAAAATCACAAACGTGGAGGTGCTGTGCTCATCCAGTTTCTAACACAAGTAAGTTGGCTTGGAGAAAATTAACTCTAACTAGACATGCAGAAGCATCTGATCACTATCTGTCCAATAAATCCGTGTATATTTTATTCCTGAAGTACATAATGAGAAATTTCTTAACTTTAATGTGCGTATCTGTGATTTGAGTATCCATCACATGGCCTCACATCTCCAAATCGCATGGTAGTCTTTTTTAATTAGAATAAATGGTAGGGTTAAACATAAAAAGACATGACTCGTAAAAGTATTTGTGAACACCTAGTTACAGGATTAAAATAACTTTGATTGTGTGGGAAAAAAATACTTAGCTTAAAGATTGAACTTGTATGAACGACAACGCGATGGTACTATATATAATACACACACATATATATATATAACACACATGGTAATGTAATGACCCCGTCATTATACAATTATCTACTACTATTGTACTATACAAACTGTCAGCGTTAATTAATAGTGCTTTCTCTTCAATCATCAAACAAGTAAGTGATCAGAGCAATTACCTAGATCTTCTTTTGTTTTTCAAGCAAAAATATAAGTCCTCTTTTGTTTTCTTATAATTTAATGAATCATTTGATTTTTATATCAAAATCATTTCCTCCAGCGCAACGATTTTTATTGTTTGTATGTGTTTATTTTTTATTTTATTGTTTGTTGTATAATTAACAACACTTAAACTTTAAATTTGTCTTATTATAAATGTACGCAGTACAGTGTAGATGCTTTATTTAAAATATATTACAAAAAATAATTATGAGAAACTGTTGCCCAAGATAGATATAGGAATACCTATGTTACAGGCCTATACCTATGATTAGACTTAAAACAAATGAAATTAAATATATGCAGCCAACTCTACACTTTAAATACTAAGCATAAACACCAGAACGAAACCAAACCACCAAAGCTGTATTAAAGTAATAAATGCAGAATGAACCAAAAAGCTTTAAAATTAAATATTAAAATGTGTTGATAATAATGCTGTACTGCATAACGAGAACCCGCAACTTCCACGCAGCGGTCCCGCAGCGCAACCGCAACGACCTCGTGTGACAACCGCACATCGTTATCCACCATCATTTACATTTCACAATATCTCCACTTGAAATAATGCTATTGTGAATATTGGGGGTTCATTAAATAAATTATATTATTTAGTTGTTTTAATTTAATTGTGAGTTTTACATGTGTTTGTGGCAACGCATTGTTTTGTGTAAACACTGTGTTGTTTGATTTAAATAGTTGGGATAATTTAATAATAAATTAGCTCAATGTTGTTAGTTCAATTATTTCAAAGTATTGTGTAGAATAAATGTGCATATTACTAGCCATTTACCCGCATTTCAGTTGAGTGTTTTGACCCCAAATTGCTAATGTAATGGCAACCATAAATTTAGTTTTTCCAGGACTTCTACATATGTAATATTAAAAGTGATTATTATATTTAAACAAATCATCAGCTTCCATTATATTAGTACAGAAGTTTTTGCCTAAAATAAGTTTAAAAGAGTGTGTTTTGAAACTTTTCAAATAATATACATATATATATCCATACAAACGTCTTTTATCCTCGAAAGAGTGTGCTAAACCACCACATTTTTTATTATTTGACATCATCTTGTCTGACTTCATAAACAAGAATTAACCATTTTAATTTATTATATTGCGGTATCTATAAACGACTTTAGTAACAACAACGATAGCACAACCTGAACCGGCAATAAGGCTCTCACTAGAATGGTAAAACTCCCAACCATTTCACTCCTACAATTTTTAATGCACCGGAAAACGATTTCGATTGAATACTATCTTCAGATACCCATGAAGTACCTACATGTAGTCGTGGAGTGCAGTTAATTAAAAGTGAACAGTTGCAACAGAACCTACATTTTTATCTCTAATTAAAAGCTGCAACCTGTACGTACCTAATGTACCCGCACGTATCCATCGACGCGTGAGTTGACGGGCGCCACGACGTGCGTATTGTGAGCCGGCGATGTGTAAACAAGCGTTGTTTGTTTACAGCTGACGTACTAATTGCCTAGTAATTGGATGGCGACTATGTTGTGATATAGGAGCGTGATTCGATGTGGTGATCAAGGCAGCTTGAAAGCAATGCTGATTTTCAGCTTTGAAAAACTTAACTAGTATTTTAATAGTGACTGCTTATCCAGAAGTTGTGGGTTCAATGGTCAACAGGATTATTTGTTCCATGTATGAGTGCAATTTGTATCTAATATGTATGCATACATGTATGCATGTATGCATACAGTCAGTTTATTAAGAAATATTTGTGACTGGCTGACAGAAATTAGATTGGCCTCTGTGACGTACTTGATTGTTTGATTTTTTTCTCTCAGTGTTAGATATCCCAGTTATCGAGAAAGGTATCATATCATATCATCACGCTACGACTAAAAGGAGCGGAGTATCAATGAAAAATATTGCAAAAACGAAGGAAAACCATTCCTTTTGAGAGCTTCCATTGTGTGCTCTACGTTAAAGAAATAAACGGTTAAAGTATAAGAAAATAATATATGAAAGAAATGTGCCTCTTTAAAAACTGTAAAAAAGTCTGAGCTGGAAAAATATCACGCTACGGGCAATAGGAGACACAGACAAGGTTGCACGTGTCAGGTAATACAATATATTTTCTACCCTTTCGATAATCGTGTTTGGGTAAAATAATTGAATCAAAAGCAAACAAAAATTAAATAAAACTAAAGTCTGATGAAGAAACATAAAACAAACTGAAATCAAATAAGAGTAATTATTAACTCTATTAATATAATCAAACAAACACATAAATTTCATACAACGCATGTATTGGATACAATAATATCAATGTCCACACAAAGCTTACGTCAGAGACCTGTAGCCGGAGGGTCCTCGAGTTTCGAGCCCTCTCCACTCTACTGACAGTTGGCAGCGAGCGATTGCACTACTTAGCTGCATCTATTGACGCTTATATAAGTGGTCAAATATTTTCCAATCGCTTGATATAAGCACAGTTATATGTATAATATATGTAATTATATATACGAGTATACATATACATAATTATGCTCTAAAGGCGACATGGCTGGTGACGAATGAGAGAATACCACAGCCTCGCCGAAAATCTAGCAATCCTTGCAAGCAAAATCGTTTTTATATCATAAAGTGCCTCGTTGGTCTAGAAGGTCTCGGTTTCGATTCCTGGGGCGGCTGGAATCTTAACACTCGTGCCTCGAAGAACACATAAAGTCATGCTGCACCTGATCTCTCTCCAGCCATGTCAGATAGACGTCCATTGGATTATGACACTAAAGGAACAGAAAGTATACCTGTGTTAGCATACAGACTTGTGCACTTCAATATTTTCTGGATAGTTGAATGGTCTAAGTTGAGACTGGTCGCCGAGGTTGTAATTGATTAGGCGTATATCATCCTATAAGGTTACCAGGAGTCCTAAGCCACAATGATCCTCTGTTATTTACTGAACACTACAAATAACACAGAACACTGCCGTATTCACTTACCACCAGGTGGGCAAAATGCTCGTTTAGCGCTTAAGTCATTAAAAAATGTTAATTTCTTTACCTTCCTTTGATAATACATATGCTACATTCAAAGAATTTTAGTTTGATAAGACGTGAATGGATTTACTGTTGAATTAATAATATTTAGTTAGGTTGGCTTCTGTAGGTTAACGTGCTGAATACACGCGTACAAACTTTGTAATTTAAATTACAGTTTTCATTTATTAAATGATTAATGTGTTTCGCAGTTAATACTGTAGAACGTGTGGTATTCAGTCCAATGGATTAACCACATTTTATTCGTTAATTTGAAAATACAATGTTTAATGTTCAGACACCAGTGATAACGAGTACCACAATATATTATGACACACAGTTTATGACTTACACAGACATCAATCAAACATGCAAATCTGTTATGGATGCAGTTCTATTTTTGCAATTCACGTTTTGTTGGTAAACCACAGACGGAATCCAAATTTCACGCGGTAGAGTTGTACGGTATGCACATCAGTTGGAACAATGAAATGCAGTCAGAATACGAGCGACGCGACGTTAAGAATCGCTTTTATTGGTGAAACTTCTTTTTCTCTCATATTCTATATTGATTTCGTTATATCTTTACCTCTATGTAGCACGCTGTAATAGCTACATGGTCACACTAGCTGACCCACACAATTTCGTCGACGTATCTTCAAAGAAAATATTTTTTCAGTTTTTGCAACATTTATCATTGATGCTCAACTCCTTTTGCCAACAATACCAACAGTGTGACATGGATAAATAGACTATCAAAGACTCAAACAATTTCTTAATCGGAACCAGTAGTTCCTGAGACAAGAGCGTTCAACCAAACTCTTTAACTTAATAAAATTAATATAGAATGAATGCTACAACACGTTTCTTGAGATATTCTATTATATATTTTTTAATAATTCCAATTCTTTCGTAACTAGTTTTTACTGTGCAAATTATTGTACATTCTTACACGTATATTATGTCCTATTTGGTCGAAGTGCTATCTACACTTCGATTTCTTCAAATTATCAAGTTTAAGCCACATAGACTATCTTTCACTAAGATTGATTAAGTAATTTAATATAACACATTATACCTCGACGTTATTGTCTCTACTCTAAACAAGTGCAAACATCCTTAATCCCTCCAAACAAACAAATCAGGTATCGATACCAGTTCAATATCGTTCTCCGTAATCACACAGTCTACTTACGTGGTGTTTAAGTTGCTCGTCAAATATCGTTAGGTGAGGTCATTATTTCTGCAGACGAGTGTTCGACAAACACTTCAGGTTTGCCTGGGGTGCGAATGAGAGCGATTCCGATGGATATTGGTGGGTGTGGTAATTAGACGGTGGCTGTTATATAAAGAGTGTATTTCTATTCTATAACCGAATGGTCTTAAGTTATAATAAAATGGTGAATTTATAATTTAATATATAAATATTCATAGCGTTATGTATGTTATTTCTGTTTCCTCTCATCTCTACTGTTATTCCTTTTGCCTAAAACCCTGTCTAGTTTAAATGAGAGACTTGGAACTGTAAATGTATATATGTATATGAAATGTTTTGAATAAAAAAAGAAAAAGGTTATGCTTGAGCATTTGGTTATCATTCTTTGAATGTACCCATTCTACTCGATACATAATCATTTGTAATTCAAAGAAAACACTTATCATAAACTTAAATATGCTGAATAACTAACTATGTCCTTTAGACTACAATATGGTTATTAAAATTATGGTACGTCAAAGAAAGAAACTAGTTAGTCTGTTTCTTAGAATAACAGTTTTTAAATTGAATGATAATAAATTTTTCTTCACCAAATGCTAAGGAAACTCAAAAGTTTATAATTGTTCACAATTGCAATTCTTAAAAAGCATGCTAAGCATTCATTAAATTCACTATTCCGTTAAAGAGCAAACCAACTTGAAAATTACTGCAGCCAATAATTAGAGCCAAGCATCCCAACTACACACAGTTTCGCCGCACGCAGACCAGTTCTGGGTATGCTATCTGCACCATTCCACCCATCATCGAACTCTAGCATTACCGCGTTCAAATTTCACGGTTGGTTGAGTTGTTATAGTTGGAAATTTTGGCTTGTGGTTGTGTAGTACAGGTGTTTGGTGTTGAGTAAACTTGTAAAGAACTTTCAGAAACTTGTGACTTCACCAAAATTATATGGTCGGGGTTCGGCAATGTTTGCATGGTAAATGTTAGGTGGCTTTATTGGGATATGTAATTGGAACTTGGAGTATGGGAATATTCATTTGTATGTAGCTTATAAATAATACATTTTGTATCGATAGTTAACGGTTTAGTATATAGGTGTATGACATCGCGATTGTAGGTTTTGAAGGGTAGTTAAACTCTTATTCTGGCTGATGTACATAATTACAGTACAGGATTCGATTAATACGCTGGAGGTGGAAGTATTATCTCTGACGGCAAACATGTTGGTTATAGTAATATATTTTTTTGTTTTCTCTGTTCAATTTTTTAGATTCCATGATATAAGCTATACCTAACTTTAGTCTATTTAGCCCACTAATATATAAACAAAATGCAACACAAAATGTCACAAATATGCAACAAAATGTGAAGAAAACAACCAACAGACTAACAAAACGCAGATATGTGAAGAAGTACGTTGAAGTACTTGACCTAAAATTTTATAATTATATTGCTAAAAGAAACGCCCGAGGTAATGTAACAGCCTAATTGCTTTATAATACAGTCTGAAATTGTTTGATATTGAATGTTAAGGTAAATTTATATGGGTAGTATTCCAAAAACAGGGTCTGAATATTGGACGCAGTATCGAGGCAGTCAAAGCCTGTCGTATACGCCTATATTTACTTTACGACGCAGGGCTGTCAAAAGTACGAGAATAATTATTTTAATTACATATATAGTTTTTTTTTTTGATCTCTATAAGATAATTTTAAATTTTATAATCATATTCAGACGAGAATTAAAATATTTAGGTAGTGTTTAACCATGAGAGACAGATAAAAGGTGAATAAGGTTACTGAAGCACAATATTTTGAGCTACATATGTATATGACTCATTACGGAATGCCAAGCATCTTTGGGTTACTATATACTGAACAGAAATATAATACAATGTGCAAATTTGACTTAAAAGCTCGTAAATTAAGAATAATCTGAAACAAACCTTATACAAATCCGTCTGTCCAGCGTGGTACAGCGAGCCAAAACCTCCTTTCTAAGGATAGGCTTATGTCCAACAATTTACCATTAAAAGCTGAGATAAATAATTCAATTAACTGCATAATTTTACAAATAAACTACACTGTTACAACATTTTTGTAATTTAATTATATAAAGATATCGACTAAATAAACTTTGTTTCCAATCGTTTAATTACGACTAAATCCGAGTAAATTCACAATATCAAGAGTCTTTATCTATTTATCGTACAACTCAGGGCAAAATGCTATAAAATGAATCTCCATCAATACAATAATGAAATACAATAAGGAAATTGATCATATCGCTGTAGAGTATTGTGAGTAGAAAGGCTTTTTTTTTATTTGTTATGGTTATATAACGAGGTTGATATTTATCATAACTGTTATGAGACATGGCGTCGAGCAAAAATTGGGCTGTAAAGTTTAAGTGGTTATATAAGTAGTAAATAAGATTTTACTACAGAGGAGGATTTATTACGAGTGACAAAGGCTACAATATAATAAATAAATAAGCACTATTCCCTCAAAAGATAGAGTCAGCAAACAGTTCAGAACTGTTTCCATTTCAAGTCTGGGTCTAATATTTTCTGAAACCTTTCTATTTCTAGCTGAGGTATCTGTTTGTGTATATTTCTTTTCTTGTCGTTATTGTCTGTATTTAAGATGACACATTACGAACACGTCATTTTTTTACCAATTTCATGCAATAACCAATATACAACTTTTGTAAATAACAATTATCGGTACATGAAACTTCTTTGAAATCAATGTTCCCAATTCAAACTTTACCCTCAATCTTGGGAATCTCTACGGATCGTTATTCCACGAGAGCCGCCTGTCGAGTAGTATGTCAAACTCGCACTGCCTAAAACCACACGATTTTACGTTAAAACTTAGTCTATTTCGGGAGAGGGATATATTAATGAGAAAGCCACTGAGAACACCTTCAGATAATCTATTTACAAATATTCAAACCTTTAAGAAGAACAAAAAAACTCAAACCCGAAGTAGCAGCCCTGCGTAATTAATCCATCACACAACGAGCTATCGAGGCGTAGAATTTTACAAATTCCACTCGGGCCTCTTCACTGACAACCCTACAATGGTTGAAACAGTACGGCGTGTACGGTATACAAAACTGCACAAATATAAAATTGTTACCAATGTACAGGTACCACTGTAACTGAATACTTGAGTAAATATTTTTAGGCTTATCTCTATTATTCAACTATCGACGAAGTTAAATTATTTATCATTCATATTTGTATCATTATCTAGTTCTTACTTTGGAATAAACGTAATCTAACTCAAAATCCGTGTAACTTCTGATTTCACTATAAATAGATTTTAAAATTCAATCACTCAACTAAAATTATGAGCTTAAAAACTGAGCAGTTTTTCGTTGATTTTGCTACCTTCTAGTTTTTATAATTGCAGTTGCTTGGACTACCCAATCTACGTAAGCAGTTCTTATTTCTAACATCGCCTTCCATTTCAATTTACTATTTCCATCAATAAACTTGTAATTATGCCGTTGATAGGCTTGGTACCTGTTAAGGCCCATTAAATCTATCTCTTCAAAGCTACATACGCTAGTATCTGTGATTAGTGTTTTAAAATACTTTCTTGCACATTCTTCTTATACTGTAATATTTTTCGATTTAGTTTCCTTTATTTCGAAGCTGAATGTACAACTTATTTCTGCATTCTAAACACCCGCATGTTCATTTCGATATTTCAAGAAATTAATCTGGGCATGAGTGAAAGGATTAAACATAAAGTAGCGGTAGGCCGGGTAAAATTGGCCGAGATTATGGAAATTAACCATTCCCGAGTCTGGATTCTACCGTGTGGAGTCAGCAGCTTCAGTAATTGACCTGGTTTCAATTTAGCTGACCGAAGTTTTTACCTTTAGATTTAAGTGTCGTCGTAATTGGAAGAATTTGGTGTTATTATAGTTGAAAATTTATTTTTGCCTGGCAATTACCTGGAATTAATTATCTGCTATGCTCCATACGTCATTTATAAAACATTTTAAAAAAAGATTTTTGATTTAAAAAAAGATGACGGATAGAGCATGCAATAAAAAAATATTAAATACAGAAGGTGGTTTAAAAATTCTTAAGAAGTGTTAGAATATGTTTTTTTTAAATCAAACGGAGCTATCTGGGATATTCCTGTTTTAAGCTAAAATCTGTAGACTGTAGGTATTAACAACTCTATTTTTGGTACACATTTGGATATGTAACACAATTCACATATTTAAGTTTTGTAGAGATACCAGAAGCGTAAAATGGCTCTTAATCGTCTTGATTACTACATAGTGTAGCATGTGTATTTTTGCTAACTTGGTATTTGGGTTTGTTAACATACAATTTCACTTATAATTCTGTGGTTCGCAGACCTACTGGGGATTCCCACTTTATAATCGCTGAACAGGAATACGTTCTTAAGATACTACTACTATTTTCGTGGGGTTCTCTTTTCAACATCGAAATCTATATGCTCTAAAATTCAACCTATCGCCGTCCACTGCTGATCGAAGGTTAGCCCCAAGCACCGCCAACCATCACGGTCTTGAGCAATTCGCATCCATCTGCTGCCAGCCACCCTCTTTAAGTCGTCGGTCCATCGTGCCGCAAGGCGTCCTACACTACGTTTGCCCAATCGTGGTATCCACTCCAGTACACTTCGGTTCCAGCGACCATCGGTTCGTCTGGAGACCTTGCCGGCCCACTTCCACTTCAGCATACTGATTCTCCGTGCGATAGCAGTTACTCTAGTTCTCTGTCGAATAACCTCGTTACGAATTTTATCAGCCAGAGAAACGCTCAGCATCGCTCGCCCATATGCTCTACTTATTTATTTAGTCTTCGTTGTACACATTAAGAGGTAGAAAAGAAAAATGAGTTACAAATAATATAAACGTAACAATCTATGGTCTTATCGCTCACGGCGACCTCTTACAGACAACCTGTGTACGAATATTAAGCATTTAGGAATTGGGGTAATTTGTGGCATACGAATACGAAAACTGCTCTTTATTTAAAAAAGAAAAAAAACTTAAAGAAACTTTTGGCATTCAATTCAATTTTGGTGCTTAACTTTATAAAGTTAAGTATCATAATTGGATACCTTCTGATAAGAACGAAATATTGTTGCACCAATAGATAAGCAGTGTTCCCTACTTATTCACATATTAATTATTATACACATTTATATAATATTTTTAATTTTTATATCTAAATCACCGGTATTATTTCCTAAAATAAGTTATAAATCGTCCATGATCAGTTGAAAGCGAACACAGACTGGGCCGTGAGTAAGCAATCATTAAATTCTCATCACCCTGAGCCGAGACAACACTTCCTGCAATATATCGCCTATTTCCGACCGTTGCTTGCTCCCTGCAAAGAAACGGCTAGGAAAATTACTGGGTCGTGGATACTACTATTTGTGAATTTCGAAATAACTGTAAAAGAACCGGTAAAAAGTCTTGTGTCCGTCCTTTACAGAACGCAAACAAGGATAACGAAAGAAATTAATTTACTGACGTTTATTAGAAGATCATTGTATTATTGTAGAAGAGCCGGCTCATTTGTATTTGTTGTGCTGAAGTATGGCTCTCCAACGGCTAAGCCATCTTCTAGTTGACTCACAGCCAACTTTCTAGTATCAAAACTCTAGTTTTAATAAAGGAATCAATTAAAAGAGAACCTTTAATGGCCCGTTGATGTCAGTTTTACTGACTTTTTAGCGATAAAACCATCAGCTTTCCACCGTAAGCTTACAACGTATGAAATTTAAAGAATTATTTAAAAACGGGTGCCATAAAATCTAGACTTAATCCTATTGTTAGTTATAAAAACAAATAAACGCAGAGAAGAAGTCGAGTTTCCTTAGTAGAGGCCCACAAAGAACAACGTCTCGGTAATCACCCTGGTTGACGACAAATAGGAACTTTATTCAAATCAGCACAAATTTATTTTAGCGAAATGGCAGCTGGCCGCCATTCGCTTTTGTTGTTCCAGAACGTTTGCCAGACACGCAATTATTAATTTTCTTTGAAATGTGATTGATTGTTAGCTTGAAGCTCTGTAAAAGTTATACAGATGAATTAATTCAGATAGAAAGTCACTGTACAGACGTACCTCTCATTTATTTGCTTTAAAATCGCATCTGAAGTCCAAAGGTGGACTCAATGCATAACAGCTTTTTTCTCCTTCATTTTCTTTCTTCTTATGAAAATTACAATGTTTTCATTGATAGTATCAATTAACCAATATTTAAAGATAAATGAAGAATTATAAATTTAATCACCTACATACACATATACTTTAAATGAATAGGTATATACTCGTATGATTACATAATTTGAATGTAACATGTGCATACAAATTATTCACAATAATTATTTCATTATTTTAAATCTGACATTCATAATTTAAAATTTTCTTGTACATTACTCTTTTCAATATTTTTTTTTAAATGTTGTTTTTTTAATTTAGGTGCACACGTATGTATTTAAATCCCAATTTATTAAAAATAGAAACGCTCATTAAAATTCCAGAAAAGCGTTTTTTGTATTATTTTTACAAAAATAAATTCACGCTTCAACCATATTAATATTGCGTTGTAGGCAGCGTTTGTTTTGCGCCGAAATAATTTAACCTTTTGATGTCGATCTCTTTGTAACAGAAGTGCCTTATGTCTTTGTTCTGTGAATTATTTATATACTGCGTTAATGGCGAGATAATCTCCCTTCTTTGTGTTTCTTATATGTAGATTAAGTATTTTTTGTCTTTAGTCGTATTCTGTTCTCGAACATCTAAATTTTTTTAATCATATTTGTTTTCATGGTTTAAGGGGAACAAACGAGTATACGAATTAGGTGATAGGAAACTACCGCTGCCCATAGATATCTGTAACTCAGGAGTGATTGAAATAAGACTTAAACTTAAATAAAACCATGACACTAGATTTTTCTATGTAAGATATTTTTTTTTTGAAGTGAAAACTTCTTTAGGCGCGTTGAGCGTTTTGGTAGAGGGTAAAATCCTCGGTTCGCGTCACCGACATGCTAATGATAATAGTATATCTATAGCTATGGAGAATATGATATTATATTATATATGAAATTATTTATTATTATATATTATATATGATATTATATATTATATATAGCTATATATGAAACATAAAAAATTTCATATAATTTTTGCATATAGTTTTAATTACTCTCAACTTAATAGTTCCGTTTTCACTTCTATCGGCAGTCCCACGACTGTTACTGTTTTTTTAATTTTAGGATTGAACAAGATATAATAGAGAAATTTTTTTTTTAGTAATTTACCAAAGTGACTCTATTCTGCCTGATGGAAAGCATGAATAGAATCCAAGTGGTGGTCGCCGTACTCACTGTGAATGAAGACAGTACAGTATGGCGACCCACGCTATGGCAGCCCAGAGAATATGAGTATTCCGGCGAGAGGGAATTGGAAGCCACTTGAGCATTTGATGGAATTGGGAGACATGATCAGGTTTTTGCAAGCCAGATACAAATCGTATAAAGAGATTTTATAGTCGCTCAAGCTCATTAAATTGCGCTCCAATGAGATTAAGATAGCTGACGTCAGCATAGTTGAAAATTGGGAGGAGAACTTTACAGGATTAACCTTGTCAGCATTAATTAGTGTTACAGGAAAGATGTCCAAAATATTACAATCACTATGGGTATTTGGAGTCCTAAACAAGTTCAACTGCAGTCTTTCGTACTTGCGTTATAGAGTTCTGATAGCAGTCGCTTTCCGTAAAGATCGACATTCAGTTCACACTTGGTTTGGGGAAAAGACTCCTAGAAACAAAAGGAGACAGCCATGGTTTCCAATTATTAAGACGATTCAAATAATTATTTTTTTCCTCACACGTTATACCTACTTTGGCATTGAACCGTTCTCTGTGTACTCCGCTACTAGAAAATGATAAATAAATCTTGAAAAATTATCTGTTAAAGTGTACTGTGACATGACCTAATCACGAATTAAACAAAAGCACCCACGGTCCGTCTTTATTATTACTTTCTGATCCAGTTTTAAATCTGTACGGTGTAGAATATTTGTTATTAGGGCAAGTGGCTACTTTAGACATCTCTGTTAGTGAAGTTAGTTCTTTATACCGAATGAATGCACTCGGTGAAGAGCAACGAAACAATTACTTACACTTACAACACTGGTTTTCTGTGAGGTCAAGGTATCACCTCAATTATGCCGGTTAAATGGTTATCACACGGTAAATGATAAATTGTGTTCGCTACTCCTAAGTCTACCAGTTGAAAAGCTACCCGTAGCGACATCTTTTGCTCTCGTAAAATAAATGTTACCAACAACGTAAGCGACATCTAGTAATAGTCGTATAAAACAAGTTCTACGGCACTGAGAAAAAGATTACTAAGAAGTACAACTAACTCTCGTTAGATGGCGTTATATTAAATTTTAAACAAATAAAACAAAAATCCGAGTTGTGATATTTTTTTCTCGTCCTCTTTTTGATATAAACGATAAGACAAGATAAACTTCAAAGCAATTATGTATTGCTTTGTGTAGGGGAGAGGGGCTGTACACTTTAATTTGGATTGAGCGAGACAACCTTATGAGGCGTCACTTATATGTGTTGCGTTGAATTATTTGTGTCAAGTATCATCATTAAAACTATTTCCAAGAGTCAAGACAATGGCTACGGCCATCACTGCTTTCAAATGAACCTAGACGGCTATTATAAGCTAGATAAAATTAGTTCTGCGGGCAATTTGCCACTCAAAAGTAGTTGGAAGTATAAAGTAATAATTATCTACGGATATTTGAGTTCTGAAGTGGGAGAACTTGGCGAGGCGTAGTGGAAAAGTTGGCTCAATTGGTATCTACTGAGAGTAACTTGGTAGATTTCTTTGGCTCCAAGTATGCAACTGGGATCATTTTAATTAAATTTGCTGTGAATTTAAAGTTCAACTTTTAAAACTGGGAGGCATCTAGAGACTTCAATAAGATGTTCATTGCTGTAGATTATTTAGTTAGTGATTGTGTAATAGTTTTTGGAATAGTCGTAGTTTAGTTATTGTATTAATAAAAGCAGACGGATAACTGCGTATTTTATGAGCTTGTTTTTTTTTAGGAATTTAGGTATATTTTTGCAAGAAAGGAAGTATTTAGGATTCCTGCCACCTACTGGTAACATTTCAAACTTTGTATTGTACTAATCTTTGTGAGTTTGTTGTTGTTCTTATAAAACAAAATTTTCATAGGTGGCGCTTTATTTAGTTCAACAGCTTTCTGGTAGATGGCAGTTACATCAGTATTTTAAATAAATTACGATCAACGTTTAAACCCGCCATTCTCTAAGTGTGTTCCGCGGAACCCTAGGGTTCCGCGACATCCCTGTAGGGGTTCCGCAAGAATTTAGAAAAAATTCCAAACACCTCTCTCTGGTCGACCGTTCTGACGCGGCGTATCACGATTCACGAGGCGCAGCCGACCTTAGTCACCTCGTACAATTTTACTATGCCGCCACCGCGGATATCTACTTGTGAGCGCGAGTCCCTTTGATAAAAGCGCGCGAGTCCCTTTGATAAAAGCCGCCCCTGAGATTAACAATAATTGTAAACAAGCTACTTTCGGCTCTAATTTTAAAACGTAAAGTCGAAATTGTTTACACAGCATTTTTTGTATTTCTATTTTTATTTCGGCTTGTTATTTATCAAAGGCGCCGACTCGAGTATTTTTGAGAATGTTCGAGATCTGGCTAGGACTATAAAAGCGGCGATCGCGCCTCGACGCTTAGTTAGTCGACGATTAGTGTTCGGAGTGATTAGTACCTACTTGCTAGAAACAAAGTGTTTAGTGTTCTACTGCTGTATTCTGATTGTACATTTCTTCTTTGGACTAAACTCTTTTACGCAGTAACGATCGTGCGTTATTTTGACCCCACCATCCTGACATGTAACATTATTAATAAAGAAGAATGGAACGTTGGCTTACAGGCGTTAAACGTGTTGCAACAACATCTTCTAACGAAGCCGAATGTTCAAAATCAGATCGCGCGGAGTATACAGCAATTACCGATCCAGACGATTATGCAACGACGTCAAGTTCCACGGTTTCAAAGGCGAAAAAAAGGAAGTATGATGAATCATATATCAATTTCGGATTTGTTGATTCCAACGGCTCACCTCTCTGCATGTTATGTAGTAAACTGCTTCCTAATAGTTCCATGGCACCTGCCAAGTTGCGCCGGCATTTAGAAACTGTACACCCCGAGTCTAAAGACAAAAATAAAGAATTTTTTGTACGTAAAAAAGAACAGTTATTGGAAAGTCAAAAAACTATGATGCATGTAACCCAAACTATCAATGAAAAGGCCACAGAGGCATCATATTTAGTTAGCTATCGCATTGCACAAGCAGGTGAAGCGCACACTATCGCTGAGAATTTAATAAAACCATGTGTGTTAGACATAACAAAATGTATGCTCGATGAAAAATCTGCAAAGCATGTTTCTACTGTGCCGCTATCAAACGATACTGTTTCACGGCGAATTCATGATCTGGCAAGCTACGTCAAACAAGAATTAGTTACACGTCTACAAGAAACACGATTCGTCTTGCAAATAGATGAGTCTACTGATGTCGCTGGTCTGGCTATCTTGCTGGTTATCGTGAGATATCCATATGAAAGTTCTTTGGAAGAAGATATGCTTATGTGTTCACCGCTGCCCACAAAAACTACCGGAGAAGAAATTTTTAATAAAATAAATATATTTTTTGGGGAAAATAATCTCAGTTGGAACAATTGCATTGACATTTGTACAGATGGGGCCAAGGCGATGACGGGTATTACAGCAGGACTAGTGTCACGAATAAAAAATAAAGCGCCTAATTGTAGTTCCAGCCATTGTATCCTGCATAGACAAGCACTTGCGATGAAGCAAATGCCGTCAAATCTAAAATTAGTTATGGAAGAAGCGGTAAAAATAATTAATTTTATCAAAACACGACCACTACAATCCCGATTGTTCTCATTATTGTGTGAAGATTATGGCAGCAAACATAAAACACTGCTGCTCCATACAGAAGTGCGATGGCTGTCTAGGGGTAAAACTTTAACAAGGCTATTTGAACTTAGAGCCGAGTTACAAATGTTTCTTTCAGATACTGCTTTTAATTTGAAAGACCGTTTGTATGATAAAACTTGGTTGTTCCGACTGTCTTTTATGGCGGATATCTTTCAAAAACTGAACGAATTAAATGTATCATTGCAAGGTAAACAGACAACAGTGTTCCAGGCCTGTGATAAAATAACTGCCTTCAAAAGAAAATTAGATTTTTGGATTATTTGCGTTGGAAAGAGAGAAATAGAAAGCTTTACCTCACTCAATGAGTTTGTTAGCGATAACGATTCAGAAATGTTTCAAGATGATGTATTTGAGGAATTGGTCAAATATCTCACTTCGATGCGCGCATCTTTTGAGAAGTATTTTCCCGAAGAACAAAATACAAAAATGAAATTGAATTCATGGATTCATAATCCTTTTTTACCCAACTTACAAAAGCCCGAAAGTATGTCAAACGAGATATATGAATCTCTTTTAGATATGTCATCAGACACAAGTATGGAGGTACTGTTCAAAACGACGCCTCTCAACGATTTTTGGTGCAGAATTCGTGATGAATCTCCAATGCTTGCCAAAATGGCTCTGAATATTCTTCTCCCGTTCCCAACAACATATTTGTGCGAAACAGGATTCTCAACCTATGCAGCTACGAAAACAAAATACCGCAATAGACTGGACGCCGAACCTGATATGAGACTTCAACTGTCCTCTATCAAACCTGATATCAACCAATTGATGAAAAATAAAAAACAGTTTCATACCTCCCATTAGATTTTTTTTCTTTTTTAATAACTTCTATTATTATACTTGTTATGTAAGTAAGTAATAACTAACTGTTACATTGTACTTTTATTATGCTTATTAATAAAGAATACACTTTTAAAAACTATTGTTTTATTATAGGGTTCCGTCAAGTATTTCGCTTTCCAAAAGGGTTCCGTCACCAAAAAAGATTGAGAACCGCTGGTTTAAACTAATAAATGGCATTACAACTTTGAAAAACTGTTAACATTGCTGAGGACTGTAGAATAGTTTCATTTTTTGTTAAAAAAAACAACCATTCACTTCGGAATTGGGGCGGTAATGCACTTGTGACTATTAAATTGCACGGATCTACTGCAGCAGAAGTTACACACCATAAGGTAACACTAATTCCCCATATACCATGAAGAACGTTAAAAATTGAATACTCGTTTTAGGTTTAATTCTTCCTAATGTATGTTTTAATTAGAAAACGTTTTAAACAATTTTTATTTTTGTTGTAATAGATCGAGACTGATTTTATAATCCAAGAAAATCATCAGGTTTTCCCTAATAGTGGGGTGACGTTTTTCAAGCGTTTTCGAGCGTACTTTAAATTTTTCATTTTTTACAAACTGTCGATTTTTAGTCCAGCTAAGGGATTTGTGCTTACGATACATATACTGTGTCGCAGCCTTTTTCATCCTTCAAGCTCTTCCATATCATTCGGGGAGACAGCCATTTAGGGACGGAATTGACTCTTGACTCTTGTATTACAGGCGGTGCTAGTTACTTTATTACCATTAAATGACCTGCCTTTTCACCTCCCCCTATACCAAAATAAGTAAATATCGAACGAAAGGTATGTTTAAAAATTATCGTGTTATAATATATAACAGATTAACATAATCAATTCTCTAATGTTATTATGTTACTTTGATCTGTTTTCACGATACCTAAGCAAACAACGAAATAACGTAGCTAAAACTAATATACAAAGAAAATATTACCCACCTACGAACATTAGTTAGTTACTAAACAAAACAAAAACATAAACAAACAAAAAAACACAGAATAAAAAAATATTGTCACTGCCACCATACACACAGGCCCCTCGCGTAAAAATTGCCATCACTAAATCGATGTCACCTTTTCACAGAGGTGTACGGTTCAAATACGTCAATTTGAGCTGTCGGCTGAACATTGTTAACGCAATGAAACTGTTGAGTGTACAGACAACACTTAATGGTTTATTTTTGTTAAATGATGTACCTACTGATATTTATTTTATCGATTACATATTGAGAATTATGATGATGTAATACTAATACGGAGTGTCATCACTCTTGTTCATCAAATAGATATCGTAAGAGCCCACTAAAGGAGCAAGCTATGCAGAGCAATAGTACTGTAAATAGTAAGAAAATTTGAAATAACCCTATACCAATCAGTCTGGCCAGAATCCAAAGCGGGCCGAAACCTCCTTTCTAAGGAGAAGCCTACGTCTCTGTCCCTGTTAGGTAATGATGATAATCGAAAGAACATAGAATAGATTGCAAATTTGAGTCAATCTCTATAAAGACACGCAGTTGAGCCAAAGTAAAATAGACTAAATGAGTAATAAAACAACTATGCCTTCAAACTACCCGAAACTCTAAATTGACAAACAAAAATTTTTAGATTTCATTTTAGAATTTTCTGGAAAACTTATTGATCGGTACCAAAATAGAGGATTTCATAACTGTCTTAGAATATAATTTACAATTATATTGAAATGTAAGCTAGAATAAGAAAGGTTCGAAAATGAATAAAATATAATTAAGTTTGGAAATGTAAGTAAATAATTGTAACACAGTCGAGTTATTTGCCGTTTGAATAATTAACTTATTTATCTTTTCATTTCCTGTAGAAAGAAGCTGGTGATGTGGCATTCACAACACTACCCTCTTCATTCACGCATAAAACGGTTTATATTCTCGGTTTATATTTTATTACTGTGCATATAAAAGTACCATTTTGAGTCGTTAAAACATCTCCATAATTTTTAAATAATAAGTGTTAATAACTTATAAGATTAAAAAGAAAACAAAGTGTTACGTACGATTTCTTTTGTGACTATAAGAATAAAATAACCAGTGTTGTAACGGAAGAGTCAAAAGGCTGAGTTCATCTTGCTATTGAATTAATAACGGGTCTATTTTTAAAGGACAGGTGGCAAATGGGTAGAAGTGTCACCTGTTTGGTAAGTAAATACTGCCGCCCCTGGACAACTGCAACTCAAGAGCTACAAGCTGCCGTTTTAGAGATCCCTTGTCGAGAACTAGAAGTGCCGAAGCAATGACCTAATTTCGGAAAACTTGTTTTCTGTAAGACTTAAATCACTCTGATGGAGTTGGCTCAAATGTGCCAATAGTTCTTAAATATAGGTAGTTCGATTTCTGTGACAGTTGCCACTGCCGTCATTTCAGAACTGACGAGATACATTGTATAAATAGAAAAAGAAAGAGTCCCAATGACTTTTAGAACATCATCATCTACAACCTCTAATAGTCTACCTCTGGAGATAGGCCGCTTTTCTAAGTGCATTGTTTTTTTCATCAAGTTATAATTACTAGAGATTCAATGGATGAAATGATTTTCAAAATCAACATCTCGTGTATGTTTAAGTAGAGGTGTTCATGTTTTTTTTTATTGCGAAATATCAATAAATTAGTATGTAAAAAAATTCTTCTGGTTATAGCAACGATTCTAGTTGTAAATAAAGTTATAGATCGTACATGAGAAAACGGTCGCAAGAAATTCGAGGGCCTCTCAAATAAATATTCAAGTATAACGTACCATAAAATATATATAAGTGACCTTTACAAATCATTTTCAAAACGTCAAACATTAAATAATGGGTCGTTCTTTGAGCTCCACAACTCAAGCCCTCAAGGGATGAGAATTAAAAAAAGTGTTTGATAAATTATAAGAATTACGAACCTTATTGAAGACTTTTGCCGTAACTTCTGTACGTTGGTGGCCTTTGAGAAATTTAAACTTACCTGAAATGGAAAGAAAATAATATTTTTTTTAATATTTTAGCTATAAATACTGCTGAAACACTTAACGCAACGATTTCTTTTTGTCTTTTAAATATTGCCAGTAATATAAGATGCGCACGAATGATAAACTAGAGAACGGCTGTATTGATTTGAAAATTTATATTTTGGAAGCTGTTATTCAAATAAATAACTGTTGAAATATGTTACAAGTTCACAAAAAATAAATATGAGGAAAGACAATTAATTTTCTCATACATTCTTATGAAACCACACTATATGAAAGAACAAAGTTACAACAAAAAACGCAGGTAAAACTGTAGCGAACCATGAGTATTTAATACATACAAAATTTCCATTTACACAATAAAACATACTCAATTTCCGCAAAACTTAAAATACTTTCCTATCATTTTTTATATTTGAAAAAGTTCCGCAAACTTTTACAAACTAACCCCAATGCTTCATTCACACTTCGTTTTACTAAAAAACTTCGCAAACACTTGACAAAAGTAAGGAGTATTCCGTCAGGAATCAATTGTTAAAGTTATGGGAGGTGAAGGGAAATGTGCTTGCCTTCATCGCACCCTCTCGTGAAATTGCTCGTACCTGTATACTTCTGATACATAGCGTCTGTTTATATGTATTGTTTGTTTTGTTATATGAAGAGAATACATACTTAGAAAGTAGATGTGTAAAAAGTCTTGAACTAAAATGCCTGAGATATTTATCGGCGAAACCTATTTTAACTAAAAATTAAACGGACGGAGTACGGGACTGCCTACCCTTTTGCCCCTCATACTTAGACAAACCTAAGTTACTGTTGACTTGCTATTTACTGCTGTCCCCCCGACACGACGAGGATACCTGGATAAAAATTTTACTAATTTAAACTATAAGGTTAAGTATAAGTGTTAGGACTCGCATTTATTGTTCACTATTTAGAAGTATTATATTGTGTCCGGATTTTTGTAATTTTTTTCATATTTCACTCTTTTTTTCTGTAATAAGAGCCTGCCAAAGTGACTCTTACTCTTCCTGATGGAAATCATGAGTAGAATTCAAGAGTTGTGGTCACCATACTCATTGCAAATACAGACAATGCAGTATGGTGACCCACACTATGGTGGCCTTGTGAGATGCTTTTTCACACTCCGCTTGGGGACGTAAAAAGCATGACAGTCATCGTGACTATGTAAGGCTTACACAGTTACCACGATAACTGTCACCCCTGCAATGGGCCTCCGGTCTCACACTCACTCACTCACTCACCAACGAAACACGACAACACGGATGCTGGCACTTTAGGTTGGTAGACTTGTAGTCTGTATTAGATTATCTTTGCTGCAGCATTAGGTGTATATGTATGTACCTCGGTCTTTGTCACTAACAGTGCGCTTATCCACTTATCGAGCCTTTTTCAATGAGGCTAAACACGATATATCTGCTGTTAGTTGTAGAGGATATAGGTATTCTGCAGACTGTTCTGGCTGCAGCATCAGGTCAAGGTCACCATATTATCATTGTGTTGTATGATTTGCTCTATGCATCAATTTTGAACTCAAGCAGTGCAGTAGAAATGTACTAAGAGTCCATTAAATAAATGATTACCTCGACATCACATCGGAAAAGAGCTGATGATATTTAAACGGCTGCACAGATTTTCATAAAACACAGTTAAGGACACTCGATTAAGTCACCTTTATAACAAAAAAATAATTATCCAAATTGATTCACCCGTTTGGGAGCTATATCCGATACCATACGATACCACAGGCAGAATGACACACACACGTCAAACTTACATATAACACCCCTCTTTTTGCATTGGGGGTTGAAAAACACCAAAGAAAGAAAGTTAGAAATATATATTTGATTGCACGGATGGCGTAGTGGTTTAAGCGCTTGCCACGCCGCTTTCTACTGCGCCGAGTGTTGTGGGTTCAAACCCTACATGGGATTGCACTTTGTGATTCACAAATTATTGTTCTGAGTCTGAATGTTCTTTGTGTCCGTCTCATGCATGTTTATGTCCCCCGCGACACAGGATTTATTCCTAAGGTGGGAGTCGTCTTTTAAAAAAAAGATAGGTATAACATCAATATTTAGAATCATAATAAATATATAAACAGCACATATAGAGTGAGTTTGAATGGAATCATTTCATTCGACTGGCTATTTATTAGTTGCTCCACGAATAGTCGTAAAAGGTTCTCATATGGTTTTTTTATGGTAGAGGTGGCAATGTGTTGCCGCAGTTTGAGTACCCTCTAGGGTTAGAGGAGGGGGTAATAGCTCTGAGAATATCTGTAATGTCATTTTCCAATCTTTATTACATTTTGTTACCTTAATATATATCAGATATCATCACTACCCACTATGGCACGAAAACACTATTTTCTCTTTTATTCCAGAGGTAAGCCTTAAGCCCATTAGTCACGTCAGTAAGATGACATTTCGTCTAGCTCAGTGTCAGGCGCCAAGGTCGAGGTTACTGTAACAGGATCTAAAAGTAAATAAATGAGGAAAAACATCTCATTTGTCAACGTAAAGCTGTTGTATATTTTATTTCTGAGAATATGAGTTTCTTTTCTGTGGGATTATATGTTTTTGTTCTTTTTGGAGGCAATTTATATTGCATTGTCAACAATATGTTTGACTTTCGCTCTCCAATTTGATATTATTTGTTCATAATGATCATCTTGTTCTTTCACAAATTTTAATTGAAGTAAGTGCAATGTTTAACATATTTTATGACTTGCTTGACAACTCTTCAGAAGCGCAATTGATTGTAATTTGATTACAATAGACTATAAATACATTACATAACGATGGCCTTCATGCTTTAGCTCCTATAGAGATATCTTATAAACAGAGACCATAAAAGTAAGGTACTCCATCAAAAATTTACTGAAAAACAGAACAATATCACAGTACTAAAGTGCATTGAATTTATACCAACAAAATTGTAAACATCAAAATCCCAATTGACACGGCTGCTATAAACAATATTTCCCTGTAGTACTCGTCCAATCCGTTCACAATCTGCCGTAAACTGTGTCAGGTTGTCGTGTTTCAATCCCTGGTCTCTGGGGATAGGAGTTCGATGCCTCGTCGGGGACCATCCATCTCGGCATCGATATTATATGACGCGTGATATTTGATCAGTTCGGATACACTAAGCTGCTATATGCATATGATTTCGTAAACCGATTTGTCATTTTGCAATTTTGTGGACTCCGTTTTCAGTAAGTTACGAATTGAGAAAATGTTTTACAGTGCTTTCGAACTACTAGTATGGATTGAAAAATTATTTTGGCGTTGGACAATCTATTTATTAAGGCAAACTATAACATTATTTATCAATAAAGAAAAATTGCAATAGCAAAGACCTGAGAATATATGAAAAATGTTGCAAAAGCGATGGAATTTTTTTATTTTTAAAGCCGTAGATAAATTTACGTGACTCAACTGATAGTTATAATATTTTACATCTGCCAGAAAATGTTTGTTATATAAATCTCGCTATAATTGGTAATGCCTAGACACCGATCAAAAACTTTCGCTTCACATCTTGAAGGGTTCTTGTCATCCACAGTTCTTTCGTTTTTTCGTAAAGTTCAAACATAAACGAAGAGTCTACGTCTTGATTTTATTAGCAAAGTTTATCGCATCAGACGTTATTTGATATACTTCAACTGTGTTGCCAGTCTGTTCAGCACGGTATCGTTTCACTTCATAAGGGTTTATGAAGCTTAGAATTACTTAGAAAGATTGAAATTTAGGCATCATCGTCATTGTTAGCGTCCTCAAATGCCTTAAGATGGTTTTGACCTGGTATACCTCACTGGCCTTGTTCATACCTGTATACTTCTATACTTTAACATAGCTCCTGTTCATATGTATTGTTTGTTTCATTATATAAAGAGAAGGCCAGATAACAGAGTTGAAATAGAAGTTTTCTTCTTTTGTCTTGTCTAGTTTCAAACTAAGCAGAGCTTGTGCTATGGTAACTAGACTGACTGATAGAATACTTATATACTTTTTTTTAATATGTACATATTATAGATAGAAAACACCCAAACATCGAAACAAATATTTTCAAATCATACAAACATTTGATCCGACCCGGGAATCGAACCCGAGACCTCAAGCACAGCAGTCGCATTCACTACCGCTACACCACCGAGGGAGCTAATGGCAAAATTAAGGTAATGTGATGTATACAATGATTTTAACAGTAACGCAAAAATTCTAATATAGACCATGAATAGATTTGATTGTAACGAAAAAGAGTTTCTAAAGTCCATATAAGTATGTAGCTATGTCATCACCAGATTTCAGATAATACGATCAGAAAAGTCAAACGCACAAAATATTCCAAAGGATTTATCTATTGTTAATACTTATAGAGCTATATATAGATAGAATCCTCTACATCACATCGGTATCTCGCTAGTACTGTCAATCAGACCGACATGGTTATATAGCTGTCGCATTAATAATTCAGTGCCGCTACAAGAGGGTTACACCCATGTATAAGGCGAGCATGTTGTGGTTTAGGGCTCCATGCGTCCGGAAAATGCGGGCAAGTCCCAATTTAAGGTGTGCATGTATTTTGTCCTTGAATTTTAAGACATTAGTACATTATAGACATTAAGAACCAAAATAAAAGTACGTATTTTTGAAGTGAAACTTCTTTATCGGGGTTGGAAAAAAATTTAGTGTAACATTTTTTCGTTACGCGTCACATTTTTCCGTTACGCGCCATCTTTTTCTTATCCCTACCACGCGTGATTCGAAGTATACTTTCTCCAGCGGAGTAGGGATTGGTAAATGTCTCCAATGTATTTTGCGGCCCGTTTTGAGTAGTTACATTTTTGAAATCCAGGTGGTGATTGCATCGACTTCGGACGGGTTTAAATTATTTTTTTGAAAAATAACGTCATAAAGAAGTTTCACTTCTTACGAGTGTACGCTAGTACACGCACACATTTTTTTTCTTGGAGTTAACTACTGTAGATAATGATTTAAAAGATGTACCCAGGGATAAAAGGTCTACGTAGAGAAGGACCAATGACTTCTTCAATTTGTAAACATAATTTTTTTGCTATCTGTGTTGTGACAACATAGATAAGGCTCATGTGTTTTTTTTCTTATGTGTACATGTTTTTGTGTGGGTTAAACGTTTGTGTAAATAAAAGATTTGTTTATTTCGATCGATCAATCTATTCCATATTTTTTTTTGCGAGTATGAGTTGTACAATAACTTGTAATAATATTATAACGGAACAGCCACAATCTCTTTCTGGGCATACAAATATAATAAATGATACATTGTTAGTTAGAATAGAATAGAATAAACTTTATTGTAGACCAAATTTTTTAGAGATTATATACAAGAGCATGTCAGTTGAATGACCATGTACAAATGATGGCTTCATCGCTAAAAGCAATTTCTTCCAGGCCACCTTTAGGTATATTAAGCACGTTAGATCCATTGATTTAACTTTCTTTTCTTCTTTTTTTTATTTTCGTAAATTAATTACATTTATGAATGAGAAGCTACCATTTTTATGTAACTATTTCCCAAAATTTGTTATTTTTATAATAGTAGTTTTAGATTTTTTAAGTGGTAACATTCTAATCTGGGTGTATTATTGTCAGTCTATTGATACCTCCTTCATTAATGTCAGTTCTGTAAGCTACGGTCGAAAATAATTAGATAAAAGAAACCGCTATATATAACTTTACCTCAATTCTAATAAAAATCTCATCTACTTATAACTGCACGGTCGGTTAGTTTCAAACTTCTAAAAAAAACCATATTGTACAAATGTGGACAATAATAATTGAGTTTGCATTTTTTTTAAATATAGTCTGTATTGAAATGACCATCAGTGATGCTTAATTTTTCTGGAGTTCGAAGACCACCGGCAACTGTTTAAAATAACAGTTGTTTATTTTCCAATGTTAATTTTACTCTTATAGCTATATTTTTTGGCTCTAATGACACCCACGGGATGGATAGGAAAAAACATTAAGGGTATGTATCAAGTGCATTTATTTTATAAAATATTTTGAGAATAACTCCTCGTAGTCTATGGTTTAAACGAAGATATCACCTGTAGCGGTTCCCAGGAAAGCGCTTCAAATTATAATTAAGCTTCCCACATACTGCAACGTCTAAAGCATCTAATTTAAATTTGATACGCGCCATGTTGTTTTAAAGACTGTAATAGTAACCTGCTTAAATATCACTTGAGCAGAGTTTCAAAGGGGCATATTAAACGTCTATTCGTAGCTTCGGTTTTGCAACGGTTGTAGAGTATCATAGATATATACTTAAACATGTAATAGTAGGTTAATAGAACGAAACATCTGTGATTTAAACTTATAACGCAGTATGATAAAAAAAAATTGGTAATATGTCAGTTGAGAAACGTGTTATTTACATTTTATCCACTAAGTTGTAGAGCCATGCTGATTTCAGCGCTAGCGGGTCGGCTCGACCCCAGAAGACCAACCTAAAGCGACAACATCCATATTGTCGTCATTCGTTGGTGAGTGTGAGACCGGAGGCGGTGATAGTTATCGTCGTAACTGTGTAAGCCTTACACTGTCACAATGACTGTCATGCCTTTTACGTCCCCAAGCGGGGTGTGAAAAAGTATCTCACAAGGCCGCCATAGTGTGGGTCACCATACTGCATTGTCAACATTTGCAATGAGTATGGCGACCACAACTCTTGGATTCTATTCATGCTTTCCATCAGGCAGAGTAGAGTCACTTTGGCAGGCTGTTAAAATAGAAGAAAAAGGTATAATTGTTTCATGATATTTTTTACGAAATTACTCATTTTTGTGACTAGATATTTCGTTGACCGTGTTTATACTTCTCTTTCATATCTTAGTGTCGTATTCTTAAAATTACACGTTGATTAGACCCATGTTGCGCTACAAAAACGCAGATAAGTTACACTTAAACTCAGAGTAAGCAATTAGGCTTATCATAGAATATTTGTCCTAGGTGGGAACCGCCACACGGCACAACAATACAGTGTACACTATATGCTACTCTGATTATTAATTTAACTGCCTCGGTCGGACCAAATGTTTGTATGATTTACAAATATTTGTTTCGAAGTTTGAGTGTATTCAATGTATGTATGTATTTACAAAAAAAAAGCATATAAGTATTTTATCCGTCAATCTAGTTATCATAGCACAAGCTCTGGTCAGTTTGAATCTAGATGACGTTGTGGGTCAAATGTCCGAAATATTTATTTATTTATTATTTATTATACAGATAAGATATTTTCAATATTTGCAAACACTGTTACAAATGCAAGTTTTCTAAATTGAACAAGTTTTTGAGCCACGCACGGTGACAAACAACATTTTCACCCCAAAAAATCAACACAAAATGAAAATAAAACACTGAAAGCTTCTCCTAAAGTAAATGATAAATTACCGAAAACAATACTGGAGGAAATTTTTTAAAAGATCCGAGCACAAGTTTAGTAAAAAGGTCCAAAATAGCCGTTTGTGAGTTTATATCAACAATTTGTTTACTTACAAAAGTGAAATGTCAGTTTCGTCTTTTTTGCCTCGATATTTTTTTGGTCAGATAACCTCTTTAAACTTTCTATCGACGTTAATTAAAGGGATCTTGTATACGCTTGCGAAAAGGTTACCTAATTTCATTTCAATTCTCATTCTGAACCCTGCCGTGTGCGCGATGTACTTTCAGTCTGAAGTCATTCTTACTAAAATTGTTTTATCAACCAAAAAAAGTAAACAGATAATCGATATTCATAAACAACAACAACTTTAATTTACTTTAAGGAAAACGTACCAAACTATTATGAATTATTAATCCTGCATTGCGCAAGCAAAGTTATCGCACCGTGGTATATAAAGAACTTCACAACATTAATTCACCTACCATCTGCTCACCTCGCTTGGTCAGCGGATCCTTCCTTTGTTTGGCCTAGCACTCGATCCTCTTGTAGTGATATTTAAAACCGAGTATCGTCCTCACATATCTCACACCTGGATCCAAATTAGGCAGAGCCTGTGCTACGGTAGCCAGACTACGGATAAACATATTTTGTCCTGTGTGGGAATTGAACCCACGAGTTACCGTTTAGCAGTAAGAGCCACTAACCATTAGACCAACAGGCTTGTTAAACTTTTGCTATTTACCATGCCTATAAGCTCCCGTTGGTGATCTTTTGGACCAGTGCTGTGTCATAGTTACTAAGTAGGGTACCTATTAGATAGACCATCTGTTGACTGTACGAACGGTGTAATTACGCCTACGTAATACAGGATATATTTGTTATATGGTAACCGTCTATTTAAAAAGAAAAAAAAAGTTAAGAAGATCTGTTCAACTATTCAAAATTGCTTGATAATACTTTAATTCAACAAAATATTTTTAATTAAATGTCTATCCACATCCGACCTATTTATAGCCAGAGTTGGTGATAAGGAAATGAAATATCACACCTTGACATTCTGTTCCCTGTCAAGGGGCGTTTATCTATTGACACCGTCACCAAACATCCTCAGAGGAGTACAAAGGATGAAACGATAAACAATTTAACTTATTCAAGAAGCTCTTGAGTTGTTATCTCTTTGTACTCTCTGGGAGTCGGTGATGGTGTGGGACTATAACGTATGATGTTTGATTATGTTAGATATTTTAAAACACTTTGATGAAATATGAAAAAGATTGTGTTCTGAATGCACTAAGTTCAAAATGACTTCATAATTTAAAAACAATTGAGATTTTAATTGTTTTGACGTTCAAGAAATAAAATCAATTTCTTTATTAGGAATGTGCATTCGAGAAAAGTAATATTATACGTGATAGTGGTATCCTCAAAATTAAAAGAAAAATTACATATATAATTTTACAAAATCACCTGCACAAAATTACATTTAGTATTATTAAATATATTTTGTTAGCTATTTATGAAACTTTATTTCAATGCTCCACACGATAAGTATTAAAAAAAAAATGTAGACCTAATGGTGTCAAAAGTAATGTATGCCAAATAATTATGTACGCAGTATTATCCTCACAATTAAGACGAACCTAATAACATGTCGTTTATAGATAATTTAAAAATGCACTCGAAAAGGATAACCATTCTTCTAACACAGTCGGGTAAAATGTAGATACCTAACCTAACACCTTTAGGTATACACAATTTATACACATTCACATGTTTCACACCCGTCTGGTCCCAAGTTAAGACCCTTAAACATAGCTATAAAATTGTAGATACATAGGTACATACTTAGTAAAGAAATAACATCTAGCAGGGAATATGCTCGTCTCATAATTATTTGTTTTAGATGGGAATCGAACTCATGACTTCTGCCGTAACAGTCAGGCTCACTAACCGCTAGACCTATAGAGCGGTCGTGGAGCCGTTAGAACTGTTTTAGAATTAAGCACATATTCCGCTCTCTATTCAACAAATTAATCTTGACAACATCCCTACAATATCAGTAATGATTTCTATACAAATCATGTATTACAAAGTTTCGTTTTGAAATACAATTTTCAATGATACATACCAATGACCTATTCTTTTAGAACGAGAAATTCACATTAATTTAGGTGAAATCATCAATTTTACAGGTAGTAACGAAAACGTGTTCCAAACAGGCTAAGTTGGTTTGGTTAAATTGTTTTATGACACGTTCGACGTAACGAGACCATACCTATAACTCGACGACTCAAACCAGATTTAAATGTGTTAGGTTTTGAGTAAGAGCTGAATTACTCTTTAAACGAATGAAATTTTTTGACTAGATTAAGTGTAGATACTTTCATTTACAGAGATAGGACTAATTATTAACACCGTCAACAAAAAAAAACATAAACACACAGAGCATAACTCACGATAAATTAAATTCTTACATCTGGCCAGCGTGGTATAGCAAGCCAAGGTCTCCTCTCTGAGAAGACACCTATGTCCAGCAGTAGACTGTTAAAGGCTCATGACGATGATGAAATTCTTATATTATAAGTATGTCAATGTCAAACTACGGTAGTACCAATGCATCCTAACTGATATGTTTTTCAAATGTCAACAATTCATTTTTATGAAATAGGTAGCAAGCGAGAGGATGGGTGATCTGATAGGCCAATGGTAACTTGCAACTCACGAGTCACAAATACTCTTCCTTAAAATGAAGAAGGAATAGAGTAAAGTCTGGTTATCTCTTTCTCTCAGTTAAAGCAACGAAAGATTTTATTATCAGTGGCTTCTCCAACACTCTGGTATACTCGTAATCAAGGACCCCGAAGCATGAAACACTTATTTGTGTGAAATTTCTAGCTTCAGAGATAATCTATGTCGAGATTTGAGTGAGTTTATTTGATAAAAATCGATCTGGAGCTCGAATTCGTTTAACTAAATAACTTGCAGCTCTTGAACCTGTTGACCAAAGAGCTGGTAAGCTTAAAAACGACGATGTACTCACGAACACCGAACTACGTATACTCGACATTGTCGTAAAGTCGCTTATATACCGTTTTTTTATAGGCTTCTCTTTAATGGGTGTCCAGGAGAGCTCTTTTATTAATTGGATCCTCCTATTTTATTGGACCACTAGACACAAATAAAACGCCAAAACCTTCAACTAAATATTTTAACGGTGACTTGTTTGTTCCAATCACTAATTCATCATGGGGTATCTGGGTCTAATTTATATTACATAAGTATTATTGTATATGTATTGAGAATTGCATAAGTATTTTTAAATGCAGTCTGATTACCACGATACAGGCTTTGCCTAACTAATAAACGTTCATAGACAATTATAACCTTGGAACTGGCCAGAGTAAAGTGGGGGTAACCTGTTGGAAGTATGATTTCTATCTTAGCCTTCGTCATCATTTTCCATCTGGTGGGACAACAAACGCCGATTACGGTTTTTTCAAAAATTACTGCCACAACAAAAATAAATCTTGTGTCGCAGGGATCAACATTCATGTAATGGACGAAAGGCACATCCATACTGAGAGCAAAAATTTAGGAATCATACCGTGTTGTAATATTGACTCCAAAATCTACGTCCAAACACTGCATTAGGGAAGAGACGTGGTCGCCTCTCTTTCCCCTACCTCTAAAACTACTAAACTAAAAAGCCCTCGATCACTTCCAAAAAGAAACTGGTCTGGAGGGTCTCTGTAATGGAGTGACCTGAAGTGCGAAGTTTTTGTCGCACCACATTGTAAAAGTGACTCAGAGGTCATGATTTAGACCCTCCAGCATCACCTTTCTTTTAACTTCTTTGATGCGGTTAATGGCCAGTTTCAGAGTTTACCGTACCTCTGGGTACTCCTCACAAAACTGGTCCTCCTTGCCGTTATAATGTTATACACCTAGACTATACCAACCTTTACATACATAATAAATTACAATTACAATTCGACTTCCGTGTACTTTCGTGGACAAGTTTTAACTTGTCGACGAAGTGAATTAACTCTAACATGTCATTTGGTCTAACTTTTAATGTCTAAAGGTAACTTCGGTTTTAGAATTGACAATAAAGGAATGAATGACGAAGCACTATAAAGTTTAGTTCATTTTGGCATTCGACACTTCGAAGTTTATAACTTTTCTTTGTTAGTTACTGGCAAGAGAAGTATGGACTATGGTATTTAAATACTACATTAACAATTTTCTTCTTAAAGTTCACTTTTGATTGTGGGATCGGCGACTAAATATAAAAAAATATTTGTGTTAAAATTGCCTATAATGATAATATTACGTTTGAAATATTTATTAGTTACGTATCTTAGTATTTGTTTTATTTGATAATAAAGTGTTTCCCCTTCTCTTCTGTTCCAACACATATTTATTAGCAATATATTTTCTACTTTTATTCACTTGCATACAGCTTTAACACACAATCAATAAACATATTAGAAATATCAGTTCTATCGGATAATGGTGACGTCGCAACACGTTCGACTCTTACGGCAATATGATGATACAATATCATATTCGCTGAAGTTTAGTAATTCTATTTTTTTTCTTTGATAACCAGATCTAAACTATGCTTACTTAAGGATTTGAATCTCGGTTTTTCTTGAATATAAGCTTCTAAATTGTGTTGCTTGTTACATAAGCTTTGTACGTTTTGAAATAGAATTTTAAGTGTTTGATCATCGTGACGAGCGAAATGAATGAAAACACGAAGCTTGAATGCTGTAGATTACAGGTTATGGGTTAGTGTTGTCTTTGAACTGTCTCTTTTAGGGTATTTATTTCCGATGGATTAATTAATTTGGCATCAATACCCAATTTATTATTTTTAATGAAAGCATAATTTTTCTTCCTTTAACATTTTTTTCTGTAGTATACATCGCTCCTTTCTCACAACTTCGTCCAGAAATTCGGCAACTAAAACGGGTTCTTTTGAAACAATAGTTATTTTTTGTAACGGAATTGGCCATCCCTTTACTCAGCAGCATCCTTTACTCTTAAGCATAACAGCTTCTCAGATAGAGAGCACTGTAATCCAGCAATTACCACTTGCAGACATGGCTGCAATTATTGCTGCCATGCTGGCAGATGACGAGGGCATTTACCCACAGTAAAATACCATAGGACATTAAACTTAAAAACTTAAAATACTAAAACGATATACGTAAAACAGCGTTTATTTACTAAATAAAATAAAGTTACGAAATGTCCTTAATTGTTTTCATGTAATACAAACATTTTCTTAAAATTTAGATGTCAAGTTGCCGTTATTTGATACGGTATATATGATAACGTTTCTTATTTAATTTTTTTAAGGTCAATTAAAAAAAATACAAAGGTTATGCATACTTAAAATCGAAGTAAAATTAACCCTTATAGTCTGGGACACCCTAGTGGTTGTGGATGAGAAATGACGATTAATATCATTCAAATAAATGTTCTTAAACTCAGGAAGATGCTTATTTCCGATATCTAAAATACCAAGGAATTGCCAGATGCTGGAAGAAAAGGATTCTGTGTTTTGTAGAATATGTCGGCCGCTTGCTTATCAGAACCTTATGATATTTATTATTCGAGTATTTTTTCGACCCTTTTAAAACACTACTGGGTCTTTTTGTTAAGTCTATTGGGAACAATACAAATTCTTGAACCGATGTACTAATCATAAAAATCAACGACACATACAGGTAACAAATTCATAGGAAGAGAAGGGGTTTGAAAAAAATAATGTTGCTGTATAAATCAGAGAGTGACAGCAACAAAGTAGGTCAGGAGAACATAAATTGCGATATTCCCGCATTTCAAAGTTGTATTCTAAACTTAGACCCTTCGTCAAAGTCACTCAGAGTGGTAAATAAAAAAAAGTTTCCGGGAAATGGGGGAAATACGAAGAAATGTGAAATTTCCTCTATATTATCCTCTCTGGATGTGACGTTGGCTTTCGATATATTCAAATTGAACATGCCGCTTGCCAAGTTTTTCAGCATTTAATTATTACCTATTTTCCCTAATATTTATGTTTATGAAATGCTTCTTTTCATGTAGTACTCGTTATAAGTATGTTTTTGGACATATTTAACCAATGAATAACGAATTAAAGTATGTTAAAAGAATATTACATGTTAAATTCAGCAGAGAACTAGAGTAACTGACGTCGCACGGAGAATCAGTATGCTCAAGTGGAAGTGGGCCGGCCATGTCTTAAGACGAACCGATGGTCGCTGGAGCCGAAGTGTACTAGAGTGGATACCACGATTAGGCAAACGTAGTGTAGAGCGCCCTTCGGTGCTATGGACCGACGGCTTGAAGAAGGTGGCTGGCAGCGGATGGATGCGAATTGGACAAAACCGGGATGGTTGGCGTTCCTTGGGGGAGACCTTCTTTCAGCAGTGGACGGCGATAGGTTGATTGATTAAAATTCAACAGCAGTTACTAGAATGACGATTTTAAAATTGTTGAAGTGAAACTTCTTTATCAGGGTTTTAAATTTAAATTTAGTGTAACATTTTTTCGTTACGCGTCACATTTCTCCGTTACGCGCCATCTTTTTCTTATCCCTACCACGCGTGATTCGAAGTATACTTTCTCCAGCGGAGTAGGGATTGGTAAATGTCTCCAATGTATTTTGCGGCCCGTTTTGAGTAGTTACATTTTTGAAATCCAGGTGGCGATTGCATCGACTTCGGACGGGTTTAAATTATTTTTTTGAAAAATAACGTCATAAAGAAGTTTCACTTCTTACGAGTGTACGCTAGTACACGCACACATTTTTTTTAATTCACTCGACTATCATTAAATTTTGCAAATATATTGGTTTGGATACAGCAAAAGAGACAGTGTTTATCATACATCTAAAAAAAATATCGAGAGTTAGAAGCACGTTTAAACCACTTACAAAAGCGTTCATCGAAATAACTTGTTTCATTTCATCCACAAACTGTTACTAATATACGTTGCAATATTGTAGTACCTAGAAATTAAAATTACATATTCTTAAGTTCCACACGATGTATTTGATACGATAGCTCCTTACGGTATGTACCATTTACGAATTGTGCCTTCGGGATGAATTCTACACATCGATATATAAACTAATGTAAATGTTCATATGTTTTGTGCGGTCATCAACCTGCGTGCCAACTGGGTTTATAGCAAATTGCCGGGCGGTTTAGTGCGTCAATATTGTATTAATGTTGTGTGAATAGTTTTGGACATGTTTAAATAATTACTTATAGTGTTTATTTAAGCTTATTTAGTCCATGTGTGTGTGGCGTAGCACACTTTATGTATCATGTTTCTGGATATTGAAATTGTGGCGGGAACAAGTATCATGTCCCTCTGACACAAAGGGAGGATCCTCCGACCTGGCGAGGTGATTGTGCCTTGCGGGCCATAGCCCGACTGTTAATGTTGGGATGTTGTATATATGCTAATTGCCACGTGAATCTCTATATCGCGATACAGGATTAGTAGTTGCATTGTAGTTCATACTTTCATACGTTTCGTTCATACTTCGTAGTTCGATGTATCTTCGCTAGATAGCGGTGTGATATATTTTTCTTTGTGCTGTAATGTGGAAGTCGCCACAAAATGATACCACGGATGACCCCATGGACTTAGGTAATGCTGTACATAGTACAAGCTCTGCTTGGTTTGGGATTAGATGGTGTTGTGTGTCAGATATCTACATAATGTTGTTATACTACAGTGAGAACACTAAAGCTTGCCTTGATCTGAGTGAGTGAGTTTCCTGGAATAGTTGAACTTTAATTCTGGTCAGACAGATGCCGTTTTTCTGCGGTAGTCACTTATCCTTGATGAGAACTCATCAGCTAGATTGCCTTATATATATATATATATATGTATATATATACCCAATTTTAACTTATTAAATTCGTTTCGTAATTAAAAATGTAGATTTGTATTACGAAACGAATTTCTAGTAGTAAAATACAAAAACTATTTAACTTAGAATTATTTTTTGGAAAGATTTGCATTTATTATTGCGATTCTTATTCGGTTCTGGTGTAGAAAATGTAAAAGAATTTGGGTAATTCATTATCGTCTTGAATGATATTTATTGTAGTTTGAGTCTATTCATCAATAAAAAATCAAACCAATACATGCCGCAGCGAAGCGTGGTAAGATACAGTTAAAATATAGTAAATTTTACTATATAATTCTTAGAATAAGAGCAGTAGCTAAGATAAAAACTTGAAAATAAAATGTTTTATAGCAGAAAAATACAGTTGCTATTTTTATTCAACTATTTAATCTAGAAACATCGTAAGCCATGCTCTTAGATCTAGGATACATAAATTAACATCACTTCTGGATGTCTTTTCACCCTTTGACATAACTAACCACCATCTTGGCTCGAAACTTTCAACACTCTTTAATTGACGGTTTCCGTTTACACTTATTATGCAAATGAGTTGATTTGTATGATTTTTTATTCAGAAAATATAAAAATTAAATCTACAGCAGCACGTGCAGGTACTCTTTTAAATTAATTTTTATTTTTTGTACATACGTAAACCACCTCGGGCCGTCACCTAACCAGTTCGAGTTTGTGTCGTAATTACATTGACTAAAGTCACACTGCGCCCAGTAACGCAGAGATTTTATAATACATACGACATTAAACTTTTACTAATCGAAGCCTTGATCTAATAAATGTGAAAGGGATAATTAATTCATCGTTATCATCAGCCTATCGCAGCCCACCGCTGGACATAGGCCTCTCCAATTACACGATAATAACAATTAATTAACATAATGAATATTACTGGAAGGAAATCACAATCAAAAACTGGTTTTAAATAACGATTATAAAGTCACTTTTCTAAGCAAGTTTTTCTTCATAGTTCACTAAAGAAAATTAAATATTATACCCGTGAGATGACGTAAAATTTTGTTATTTCGTCACGACGTCTGTATATTTCAAAGACAGGCACGTTTTCAATGCAATTTTCGTATTCATATCCTGTGGGGTTCGAGAATAATAGGCCATAAAATTTTAATCCCGTGCATACGAACGGGTCCGCGAACAAAGGCTAGTGCACGAATAAATTATTTATTACTTTGATTAGATGAAGCATTCCAATTTAGTGAGCTCACTCATCCTGCATTTAATGAGTGGAAATTTAATAAAATTCCTTGTAAGAATTTTCTTTAGGACCAATTGGGATTTCCAATTATTTTGGGCGAAAATGTATGGTATTGAGTTACTTTGCTAAACGGTTTGTTGAGCAGGATAATTAAAAATGTAGTCACGTGATAGTTCACACATGTGTGTGATTTGTGACACAAACAATTGACTATCAATAAGTTTCTACCAAATACCTGTTTTTTTTTTAAGCACGTATATTTTTGTACAGTAATGTTTCAAATATATTTTACATTATTGTTATTATGTTATTATGATTATTGCACGGATTTATATGAAACTTTACAGCTGTGGACAAAAGTTAGTACTTTAGTATTCTATGATATGTTGTTACTATAATGAAATATTCAACCATATTCCAAATTCCAAATAAATTATACTTTATACCATTTGTATACAAACACATATATACCATTTTTTTGTAAATAAATATATTAGATTTTATGGATCGGTGGCGCAGTGGCAGCGTATCAAACTGTTGTGCTTGAGGTATTCGGATTCAATTTTCGGATCAGATCAAATGTTGCATGTATGTACTTACAAAAAAAGTATATAAATATGCTATTGGTCAATCTAGCTGTCATAATACAAGCTAGATAGCCTTGTGAGATGATGTCCGAGTCAGATGTCAGATGTCCGAAATATTTATGTACACGAAATAGAAAACATAAAAATAACAAAAAAGATTGAGAATAAGATATAATAGAAAGGAGCTAAAGAGTTAAATTAGATATTTAATTAATAAGAAACTTTCAATTCAGTCATTAGATAAACATGTGTTTGTGCGTCTGTCTGTCTACGAAATTATCATTGGTAACATCGTTTACCTGTCTATTCCAAAATTAACATAAATACACGTAATTAATTAGACAGAGTATGTTATAAAGGGGCTCATGATCCGCGCAATGTGGTATATCTATATCAATGTTGTACTGTTATCAAAACGTTACTTACAGTTCTGCTTGAACATTTTTGTTTAAAATATATTTGTTTATTTTAAACTAGTTACTCGGGTTCGTATGCGTAGCAGAGTATAAACATTTTTTTTTTTATTTTTTTTTTTATATTTTTAAGAGCATTTCAAAGAAATAGAGAAGACAAAGCCTATACTATGATAGTGAGACTATAGAAAAACACTTCTATATAAGATCCAGATTCACTCCTGTGTACAGTATTGTTCTTGCCTTTGCGATGGATCTGCGCGGTATTTGTTAGATGCTCTCTGTTGATTGCAGCGGTGAGCAGTCCGCATTACCAACAGATTCGAAGTCACTGAATCCCTTTACAGTTGCGAAGAGATTTTTCTTCTATGGCATCCTACTATCGCGAATATCGAGTGTCCTGACGACCTCTTCCAACTGATCCATCTTTCTCCCCTTCCCTTACAGGACAAGTCGTGACGATCTTGGAAGTCACCGTTTTAGAATGGTCGTTTAAACAATTTATGCCTGGAATTCACTGCTAGCGTACTTGTTTCCCTCTCGCTATGATCTTGGGTCCTTTAAGCGAGTTGTGAAAAAGCATCTCTAGTGGGTATATCAACATATTGCACTGTCTGTATTCACAATAAGTACGGTGACAATTATTCTTGGATTCCACTCGTGCTTTCCATCAGGTGTAGTAGAGGTACTTTGGATGACCCTAAATAAGAAGAACGACATATTTTTGTATAACTTGAAACATACGTATTACACACAAATGCAGTTGAGTTACACATTACAAGCCAGTAAAAAATAGCTAAGCAAGATACAGCAAGATGATATTTCAGTAAGTTCAAGCAAATACATCTTCCTAACCTTTATTTTTTGGGATCTGCTACTGGTTTAACTAGTTTTAGCTTTTGAGACCGGAGGCCCATTGATGCAGGGGTGACAGTTATCGTGATACCTGTGTAAGCCTTACACTGTCACGATAACAGTCATGCCTTTTATGTCCCCAAGCGTGGTGCGAAAGAGCATCTCACAAGGCCGCCATAGTGTGGGTCACCATACTACATTGTCTGCATTTGCACTGATTATGGTGACCACAACTCTTGGATTCTACTCATGCTTTCCATCAGGCAGAGTGGAGCCACTTTGGCGGGCTCTTAATATAGAAAAAAAAAAGCTGAATATCAGTTTTTCCACGGCACGAATGGCGTCTTACCTCCGCGAGCGACCTGAATTCGTAGATTGAAATCAGTATATTTGAGGTCACTGATTTCAGAATAAAATACCACGGATGTTGTCGACAGCTCAGCGTGCTCTCCGAGTCACGGGCGTGAATCACAAACAAACTACCATACTAAATGCCAAAAACACTTTTAGTCCGACCCGTGAATCGAACCTGAGACCACTTGACAGTTCACAGACACAATGTTTTTCCGTGAGTGAGGCAATTGGAATCCGGGTTGACTTTCTTTAACTCTCTCTTACTTTCTTATCAATCTTGAGTAGCAGCTGTTTAAGTTTGCACAGCAGTCTTGCACTATTACTTGATCGATCTGCTTGTTTAATATAACGACATCAAAGAGAGAGCCAGGACCCAATACCAGAACCTAAAAATAAGACCACCTCGTTTTAACACTCCTTTTTCTAACTTTAGAAAGGCCACTAAGTCACTTTGGTTAGCGTCTATTAAAGGCCAATTTTGGTTCCTTTATTATTGTATTGCGTGACAAACTTGTATAGTAAGTTATTCTATAATTAACCTTTAATTTCTATAGGCTAGTTCTGTTCGCAATAGGTCTTGCAAGTGCGGTTTCGCTACGTCAATCACGGCTTACACTAAACGTTCTTCTTGAGAGCATTAATGAGTATTTGTGGCGAACTTTGTTGAACATTGGGGTTGTGAAGTGTCAGACAGAAGCAGACAGCCATTGTTCAAGATATAAACTATCGTTGGTGGTTGGGGTTGTTAGTGTAAAGGGTAAGTTTATGAGTTAGGGTGATAAATATTGCGGTTAAAAGAAATATTTACTTATTTTATTACTTTTCAGTCAACTGTATTGCAAGTGTAAATATATTAAAATAATATTAATGATATCTTGATATATTTTATGAAAGGTTTATGAAAAGTTTTAGTAATTAGAATCGCTAACTACTTAACTAACAGGCAATAGCACTAATAAAATAATTTTTTTTTTCCTTTATACGCAATAATTTCTGTCAATACTTGCATCACGGTAGCTAATATAATTTTTTACGAGTATCTACTATGCAGCAAGCTACTATAGATACCTCACAAGCTCAATCAGTAAACAAATCTAATACCGAAGTTACCTAAACACACATACCAATATCAATTACTCAATACCAACAAAACACCTTAAATTTTGAAATCATCAATCACACACCACCAAAAAAACGATCTACTCTCATAACATTCATACGAGCGACAGTAGAAATTGCCGTACTTGCGTTTGTCGCGTCAATGGTCCCAGTGACCGCAGCGACAAAACAAATTGTCGCATGAAAAAGTCGACTAACTTTTGTCGCGTGTCAAATGTTCCGTACTACACGCTCTGTCGCCCCGCTTTGTTTGGTACATGAAGATATTTTTGTACAAATTTTATTGGACAAGTAGCGCGGAACAAAATATGGGTATTGGTTGGTTGGGTTTTCGTGTTGTATATTATTTATTGTTACTATATTCCTCACAGAACGCGGTAGAACGCGGTTGTCAAGCTTACAATCAGGTTTTTTGATGATTTCCATAAAGAGAGTATAAAGGCACATGTGGATTTGTAGATTTCATTATAGATTAAAAAATACTGAACTATAAAATATCACAACTGTAGTGACTTACACATAAAGCACCACAAAACATACTACAGCGCCATCTACCAAAGATACACCGAACTACGTGGTGACTTATCCTGTATCTCGATAAAGAATTTCTCGTGCCGATTAGAATATATACAACTTCCCAACATCAAACATTGTTCCGTGGCCCACCAGGCATGATCACCTCGCCTGGTCGGAAGATACTCTCTTTGTGTTAGAGGGAGATCAATAAATAAAATAATAATGGGTTTTTATATACGAGTATGTTTCCTTGTTGATCTTAATTTTCGTCAAAATGTTTGATTCTAAGTAAATTGGAAATGCCCTATGGATTTTTACTCATCTGAATTTTTATTTATAAAAATAATGTAACATTTTTCTTACCTTTAGATTACCGTTGATTGCTTAGTAATGTCACAGGGCTGCATACATAAAACGCATTGCTGATAAAGAGAGAGATAGGTAACAAAACAATCCGGCATGTGTTCATTGCTTTCATCGAAGGTCAAAAATAAGAAATATTGTTTCCTTTATTTCAGTACAAATTAAACAAGATCTTTCTCTTGGCCCAAAGTTATTGCCAAAGCAGTCACCACGATAATAAATCAAAAACACTTGTACCGTCATTTACGTGCAAGTCTTTAGAAACTTTAGTTCATTACAGACACGTCAAGGGGCACGCTGAATTGATGTATGTAGTTTCGAACAACGCAACGCGGAGAAATTAATGGGTTACATGGCACGCATCCGACTGCGGGCGAATAGATGCGACGGTCTAATTATGTTAGTGTTTGCCACCACAATGTACGAGATTGCCAACTAAATTTGTGTCTCTTCTGTTCTCTAAGAGTTGAACAATAACATTTTAGTTGGTAGATTATTGTAAGATGACAGTATTAATTAAGTACGCCATTATTAGATAATGTTCAAAAACAAACCTTTAGGTAGTAGAGCCACGCTGATTTCAGCACGAGCGGGCCGGCTCGACCGGGATAGTACTACCCTCCCACAGAAAACCAACCTAAAGCGCCAGCATCCGTGTTGTCGTGTTTCATTGGTGAGTGTGAAACCGGAGGCCCATTGATGCAGGGGTGACAGTTATCGTTGTAACTGTGTAAGCCTTACACTGTCACGATGACTGTCATGCCTTTTACGTCACCAAGCGGGGTGTGAAAAAGCATCTCACAAGGCCGTCATAGTATGGGTTACCATACTACATTGTCTGCATTTGTAATGAGTATAGTGACCACAACTTTTGGTTTCTATTCATGCTTTCCATCAGGCAGAGTAGGGTCACTTTGGCAGGCTCGTAATATATAAAAAAACAATTATTAAAGACTCGGTGAAGAAGTTAGTACGCTGTTAGTACAAATTAAGTAATAATTAAATCCTACTACTTTTTGTATATCTGTTATTCAACCCTATAGTAGTTAGTGTGATCAAATATCACATGTGTACGTAGCTATCCATATATCATGTAATTATGTCGAGTTGAAACAAATGTCTGAGCTATTCAGTTCGCTCGTTAATTTGGGAGTAAGTAACAGCCATATTAAAATAAAATCAATAATATTTCATTACCATTTTATTGGAAAACAGACAACAGCACTTTTCATTGCACAGATGGTGTGGTAGTTTAAGCGGTCACCACATCGCTCTCTACTGCATTGAGTATTGCGAGTTCAAACAGACAACATTTTATGTGATCTACAAATTGTTGTTCTGAGTCTGGGTGTTTTCTGTGTCCGTTTCTTGCAAATTTCTAAAGACCCCCGCGATATAGGATGTATTACTAATGTAGGTATTGTCTTTAAAAAGAAAAAAAACCTTATCACTTTTCGTTTCGGTGAACAATATTGAAATATACATTGACGAACAAAATCTGTAAATTTAAAATAATAGAATACTTCTTTGTTATATATCATGTTTTCATTTTTCAATTTCCTGTACATTTAACGTCTCAGGTAAAATCATTTTGCACTTACACAGACACGTGAAATGATAACAAACATCACGGAGTATGTTCAAGGGGCTAAGATGACGGCAGATACACACATCTTTAAACTTGAATGGACGCTTGACAGGTGGGGGAGTCTTTACAAGCACGGATTCAAAGCTTCGCATTGATTTTACTCCTGATAAGATAGGCTGTAAATTCGGTTGAAATAAATCCATTAGACGAAATTGGAATAAATCAAAATGAGTTAAATATGCGTATAATATTAAACAATCTTGTTACAGACATTCACACCGAAAAACAAATATGGTAACAAGAAAATGAAAGAAGTTTTTTTTATTACAGCATATATTACGATGTTATTTTAAACGGAAGCTTTGTCAGATTTTAAAAACTCAAAACACGTATCTTAGAATCTTCTCAATAGATGACACTGTCTTCCACTTTATGTCAGATCTGATTCGTAGTCTAATTCGTAACTAATTTCTCATATCCCAGTTAATATTATAGCATACCCATTGGTACCGTACTAAACGTAAATACAAATATAATTTATCACAATTGACATCATATCTAACAACGCTAAAATTGTATAAAACCAAGAAAATCAATAAAATATTGTTATGTCTAGAACCTATTAGTATTCTTTAAACTTGTTTCTGCGAGACATGTTCTGGCAAATTAAGAACAGAAGACTCCTTTGGAATTATAATGAGGTTCTACAAGCGCCAGGTCACATTAATTTATAGATATAGGCTACAATAGATGCCTCTATCATAAGTAAAACTCTTGTTTTGTTGTACTGTTCTTTTCTTTAAGTAAGTTAGACCAGTATAAGTAAACAGTATCCCTCTGTGTTCGAGAAATGATTCTTATTTTAAAAACGAATGTCTTTTTTTTTTATTTAAGTCTTAATTACACTATCAATTTCATTTAAATTATCACGCCATGAGAGCGGTTTTTAAAAAGTTTTGTTTACGAAGGATAGAAAAAACACTAATAAACGACGAGTAGCGAAAGTTGTTGACGTACATGGGTAGATAGATTTAGTAACGCACTAATGCTTCATTGATTCATTTCAAACTTCCCTTGTTCAGTGAAAACCAGTAAAATATACACTAGAATAATTTACGCTGAAAAACATTCCCATTTCATACCTTTTACGCCTGATCTAAACGCACACCATTTAAGAAAAAGTACTGTTTGTGAGATATACCTGAACTAATGTACTACCTAATAAGAGTGTGATAATATCAGATATTTAAGTATGTACATAAGTTTTCTATTAGTCAGTCTAGTTATCGCCTAATAACTGCCTCGGTGGCGCAGCGACAGTGAATGCGGCTGCTGTGCTTGAGGTCTCGGGTTCGATTGCCGGGTCGGACCAAATGTTTGTATGATCTGCAAATATTTGTTTCGAAGTTTGGGTGTTTTCTATGTATAATATGTATGTATTTACAAAAACAATAATATATATATGTATTCTATCAGTCAGTCTAGTTATCATAGCACAAGCTCTGCTTAGTTTGAAACTAGACGATGTTGGTTTTAAATGTCCGTAATATTTATTATTTAAGTTATCATATCACAAGCTCTGCTAAGTTTAAAAGTAGATGATGTTGTGTGTCAAAGGACCGAAATATTTATTTATTTAAGTATAAATTATATACATTTATATATATTTAAAGCCAACTGTCATATCAACACGTTGTGACTAAGGAAGTCGGAGTCGATACTAGTGGGCCATTTTCGATGTAAGCTTAAATAAAAACGAATCCATTTAATATAATAAAAGCTGTTTAGTAATAAACTTAAAAGTCGGCTTCTTAACGTAGATAGAGAAAACGTATTCACTATTCATATACATTTGAAGAATACTCAAAGAGCGGGTATGTGTTCCCCCGCTGAGACGATTGTGAAGTCTCGTCTAAGCGGCGCCGGGGATATAACTTGTTTAAACCCATCTGAGCGCTGTATAGAGTCATGCTGATATTGGATTAGTTGAGAGAAAGAATTTTACGTCAATATTAAGATTTTATATAAGCAATACAGTTTTAAAGAGATCGTAAACAGAAGAAAAGAAAGTTCAACTAAAGTACTTAAAAAAAATTACTAAATATTTGCTTCCAATTTGAGTATTTATTTGATTGTTTCCTGAGTATTCCTTACTTTCCTTAAAATTGCTAATTATAATCGAATTCATTACGACATATGCTGTATTTTTATTTAATTTTAAGTAGTTTAATATATACTCGTATATACGGCTTTTAATTATACCGTAGAAGAATCATGCTTTAACTTCACAAAAAGATAATTGTGTTTTTGTAGTGCGTATATTGTCTGTAACTTGTTTTCCAAATAAATTTGTCCTCTTCAAAACGTGACTCTATACAAAGGTACTGCATTTTCTTTATTAACTTCTCGTGGTAAATTTCGAACAAATAAAACATTATGTTATAAGACCATTCTATTAACGAATAGATATTTATCTCATACATCAAATCACAATACAGAGCGTCGCAGCGTCTAGACTTCTCAACATTAAACAGTATCACCAAATTATGCGTGCGTTATTGAACAGCCGTATTACCCATAAATAAGATCTATAATGCAATGTTAAAGATGTATAAATAGGTTGTTTGTTTAAACGCTAGAACATCGTCGCATGCATTTTGCATCGCATTTGTGATGATTCGATGGGCAAGCTATTTATTATGGTGACATTCGTTTAAAGCCCGCTCTGGTGTAAGAAGGTGTTAAGTTTTTCTCCTCGTTGTGATGCATGCGCAAAAGGTATTGTATATTTTTTTAATAGAATATTAAAGAAGACACGGCAGAAAAACCTGAGGTTAATGAATCTCTGTGAATAAAATTTGGAAAAAGTTTTTTAGGGTACTTTATTCTAAACAAAAGAATTATGGATATTTCTAAAAAACGGTTTGGTTGAATAGTTTTGTAATACGGATTAACGAAGTGTTATGTACATAATTTTTATTATTATTAATTTATTTTCGAACGGTTCTAAGTTTCATTTCGTACACGTTACAAGCGCGAAGAATTATATAGAGTCCAAAGAAGCAAAGTGAAAATTTAAATTCTAAGGATATTTTATATGTATAGTCTAGACATATATTGAGAGATAGTAATGGCAATAGTTTGCAAAAACTCTTAAAAGGAAAGTTACGAATCAGTTATAAATACTCTATACACATACACAGACTGTAGACAAACAAAGTTGACTTCTGTGTTGTTAACACACCACAGGTGTATGTCTACAGTCAGTATTGCGAAATGGAACACATCAACTATGGTTAAAGAATCTTTATTTCTCAAAAGAATCTACAAAATTCACTTTCTCAAAAAACAAATGTGAACTAGATAAGTACATTGAGCGATTTAACATTTTTTTCGTTCTTGTCAGGGTGAAAAATCACTTCGGATCGCCGGCTCCTCGAGGAAACAGGAACCAGGAGTATGTGGTGTTTCCACCAAGTAACCACCCGGCGGCCGGTCTCAGGTGTTCTTCACTGAAGGCGACCCGGACCATATTATTTCAGGTCCCCTCTGAACGATTTAAGCTAACATGAAATAAAAGTGGGTAGTCAACTATTTTTCGCACAAGATAATGAACTTATAAGATAATCGAATACAGTGAGCACGAGAACTCTAAGCAACTCTACCAAAGATGTCCAACAATTATTTTTAACTAGATGTGACATTCATAGGATAAGTACAGTCTCTTATTTTTTATTACTATATTTGCTTACCAACCTTATCAATTTCTTAAACTTTCTATTTGTTTCTAAACAAACATACGTATGTATAAATATACGTATATATTAGATACCTATGTATAGAAATGCTTTTATTTTTTTATGTTTTTTCATTGTATATATTTTTAAAAAGATAATAATGTGTTATTTAATAAGTAGTTGATGTCTAGACGACTTCAAATTTAAATTCTTTTTACCACAGTTTGTTCTATTTGGAGGAGTTGCCCGATGGTTTGCGTTTCTTAGTTACATTTTTTGCCAATCACAGTTTGTCGTAAAAATAAACTTGTATCTGTATTTCTCATAAATAAATACATGTGTAGTACATTTTTTTTATTAGGACCTGTCAAAGTGAATCTATTCTAAATGATGGAAAGCATGAATAGAATCCAAGAGTAGTGGTCACCATACTCGTTGCGAATGCAGGAAATGCAGTATGGCGACTCACAATATGGCGGCTTAGTGAGATGCTTTTTCACGCCTCGTTTAAAGAACTCGAGATCATAGTAGGAAGGAAACACGTATCAGTAGTGAGTTTCAGGTTTCGATTGATTTACACAGGAAGGAGGAGAGTGTATGTCTACCATTCTAATACTCTAGACAGCAGACTAATTGTTTGTTGATGATATGTTCGAGCACCTTGCAAAGACTGGAAGTGACAGTTATTGTTCGATAACCAGGTTGGAGCGGTCTTTTGTGGTAATAAGTTGAACATTCGCCTTTCACGAAGCTTTCGAAATAATTCCTGAACAGGCAGTGTAAGTGTGTCAATACAGGAGACAATTGCGGTGCACAGTTTTGTCTTTAATATTTAACTTGAACTACTACTGCAGCTCCAACTCAGCACTGCTGTTTTAAATAATAATTGCAAAATGTTTATGAAGATTTTGCAAAATTTACTTTTTGATAATATATTATGTTTTCTCTAATATCTACGTAGACTTCTCTTACTTAGTGTGGTAATGATAGAGATACATAGACATGTCATACCTAAAAAGTCTATGAAATAATTAAAAATTTCAAGGAATGAAGTTTATCCTTAATCCATAAGTAGCTTATATACACAAGTAAATATATAAAATGTATACATACAAGCAACACTGGATGCTAATAAACTCATAATTCTTGAAAATCATTGAACTTCGTTATCACAAACTAGATTTGATAATAAACCTTAAGTTATAAATAAGTAGTAGTTGTAAGTCGTAAGCTTATCGACCTAACTGCTCCTAATAAAAGTCAGAGTAATAACTCGCCCACATCGCCAACTTTCCATTGAAACTCTGTAAAAAACTTTGGAGAATATCTAGCCACAAATACGATTATCTAGAACACTGTCCAATCAAGGAGAGAGTCATTATATCACAAACTTCTACATAATTTATACGCTATCTTGTCTCTCACTTAACTAAATTAAACCGTTCATCGCGCAGATGGCTGAGTTCAAAAATATTGGAAAGTTTTCCGCCAGAGCCCGCGCCGCTGAATTATTTGGCGTTACGTAGAACCTGCTAGCGAAATTATTTGCAAAGGACAGGTAGCCATTTTTTGTTCAATTTTATTGTTGAATCATCTAAATCAGCAATTCTCTTTTTGCTCATTTCGAGGGTTTGTGTATTCTAAGCAGAAATTATTTCTTGAGCAGATTTTTAATTTGGTTTTTTTCCCTTCTAAGTCAGCACATAGTTCGCTTCGGTGGTTTGTGTGCCGGTTTTGCTGTTAAGCCTTTGATAGATTATATAAATAATTTAGATATTACTTATCATATTATCGAAATTTACTGACTTAAGTACACCTGTAACTTAGAAGTCACAGGAGGCACAAAGGGGCAGTCAAATCACACTTAATCCTGTCGGTGATATCATGCGAAAACTTTAAGCTGATTTTATATATATTACAGTACTACTATTGTTTTTGTATTTAAAAATATTTAAGGATGTTTTTAGCAGTCTATTTGCCATAGATAAGACCACCTTATTTGCTATCAGAGAGACATTTGTAAGAAGAAATATCTTTATCATTTTTGTTTTTTGTGATCAACAATTTAAGAAGTGTATTAGAAACTTTATCTGGAATCTAAATCTGAGTTCAACTTTATTCTTAAATTTAAACCTGGTATTTATCTACATATTAATACTACCTACTATTTATGTGGAGCTTTCAAAAACCGATGTTAAACAATTCTTTCGTTATTTCTCATCAACTGAATGCGGTCAGTCCAACCCTTTCTCCTTAAATCTGGAGGAGAGACTCAAAGAGTAGTTGAGTTGCACGAGTGTATGGGCGGTGGTAGTCACATACCTAAAAAGAAAACCCTATTTGAACTTTCCCTGTCAGATACCCAACATCTGTATAGATAACAAATAAGTAGAACGATATCCTTTTATGTCATCGCTTGTGTTATTATACAAGTTGACGTCCATTATCCTGAGTGTCGGAATGTCAGCCGTCTGGCATTTGACGTAATGAGAGAGGAACTACGCCGGCCCTGTAATTAACCTTTCCTGCTTAATGGTAATTTCGTTAATTTGTCACATTTTTAGTTTTAATAATACCTTACATTTGTAGAGTAGTATAACAATATAAACTAGTTAAAGTCCAATTTTTATTCGTACTGATTATTATTACTCCTGATATATAGGGTGGGCTGTGAATTAGTTAACATTTGAAAAAAGTTGCATAAAAATTATTTGATATGTTATAAAAATTGTTAATTTACGAGAAAACATTAGCTTTCTTGTAAATAAACTTCAACAAGCAAATAAATTTTAATTATTTTTCAAAAATTAAATCGTCTGAATGATCACCATTTCGACGCTTGCACTCTTCTAAGCGAGCACCAAAATTTTCAAATACTCGTTTGCAAAGAGACCGCGAAATCCGCTGGGGATAGGCCTGGACTTCTAGGTGGCCATGGAATGTCGTCTCGTCTGGAAATCAGTTTTCCAGAAATATGTCTTTGACCACCGGCAGGGAATCATTGGGTGTGTGACAAGTAGCTCCATCTTGTTGAAACTATGTGTTACGATTGTTGACAGCAAATTCCATTAGCATTGGTCCCAAGAACTCCCGTAACATGTTTGCGGGGATGTTAGATTCAAATGTTAATGAATTCTTAGCCAGACCCTATATTTACCAGAGTGATGAAGAAATCTGAAATGTCTTCCCTCCACTCTGATTGTGAGGCTTCTCAATATAAAAGAGAGAATACTTTTGGGCTAATATTGAGAATCACCAAAACTATAAATAGCTGTTGTATTTGAAGGTTTGCGACAATAATGTAGTAGGTGTAGACCAAACCTGTAACCACTTGATTGCAAACTCTACTTATTGTTCATTACGCCAATTTCGCTTTAATACATAATACATGTTTTAAAGTATTGTATTATATTAAAACGTTTTAAAATATTAAATTATTTTATTTCATTCAAAGATGCTACAAATGAAACCGAATCTGTTTTACATGAAGTAAATAACTCCAACATTTTTAAATTTATGTAGTTTCTTTATTTTTTAGGTCCATGTTTTCTACCGAGGCTTGTGGTTACGGACTCTACCTCCGTAACTGGATGCAACTCCTTACAATGTTAAAAAAAAATAACAAATTAAGGCAAAAGATGATAATGATTAATTATTAAGAATACAATGGTTTACTGTACTTTATTTATGTCGTTATATGCACTTTTTTACATTGGTCACATTAGTCTAATAGACAGGATATTCTCTTCAAGTTAACCTTGGACATAACAAATAAATAAATAAATATTTCGGACATTTAATACACAACGCCGTCTAGTTTCAAACTAAGCAGAGCTTGTGCTATGATAACTAGACTGACTGATCGAATATTTATATACTCTTCTTTGCAAATACATACATATTATACATAGAAAACACCCAAACTCCGAAACAAATATTTGTAGTGATAGAGTGTAGTGATCCGACCCGGGTATCAAACCCAAGACCTCAAGCACAGCAGCTGCTTTCGCTACCGCTACGCTTTCGAGGCAGTTAGGTTAGGGTTACATAGGGAGGTTATAGATAGGTTATAAAATAATTAATTATAATAACATATTTATCTGAAACAAAGCAGATAAAATACACACGTAACTTCTTATAAATATCGGAGAACTCTACAATATTTTTTATTTCGATAGTCGATGTAAAAACATGATATCCTTATTTCTTCCATAAATTATATGATCGTCAAGAGATTCATCAAAGAGGTTTTTTGTATTCCACGCAACGGAGGCTGCTCTTGAAATTAGTTTGAAACTATAACGAGATCACGTATAATATTAGAGGAATAAAACGATCTGTGGTCCAGCGCGGGCACAAACAAGTCATTTGCGAGATCTGAAGATTCATAACTTGGTGGATTTTTAAGTCATTTAGCTTCAAGGTTGACGTCACACGACCCTAGAATATTTAGAAATAATTTTAAGGACTTTTTTAAGTGATTAAGTTAATTAACTATTTTTTTTGGTAAACAAAACTCTCATTCACTTTTATAGGTAAGAATTATCCAACTTTGAAAATAAAATTCATTACAGATAACCAACTGTTGCCTGCGGCTCTGCTCTCGTGATTATTTCTGTTTCTAACTTTGAACATAATAAACATTCATACAGTCGTTCATCCCTTATTTTATCTCCTCAGGGGAGAAGTTTCTGAAAATCCTGCCTTAGTAAGTGCTTACAACATAAAATGTATCGACTGTAAACATTTTAAGGTTATAATCGGAGTGATTTACGTTCTGCGCTGATAAATCGGTCAGACAGACAGGAAAATTAATTTTATACATAAAAAAAACTATTAATCATTTACTATTTAACCTTATTTCTATAAACAATTAAGTAATGTATCCTTTAAAATACGAACTGATTACTTAAGTATTAATAATGAACATTTCAGATACGACGTCGTAAATAAGACCTGTTTCGTAGGCCGTAGCACTGTATAACCGGCGCACGTAGCACGCGTACGCTCTACGCCATAGGCAGAATCACTGATCTGCTACGTTTTATTCATACGGACTACTTCTGAACAACGCGATTCATGTTAAAGTACTGAGCAATGTTCTCTGAAAAGGGTTCCGTATCTGAAAATAAGTAGTACTTTATTATTTCTCCTTTCAAACACTGGTTACACAGGTATTCTTCTTATCGCTCATATCAAACATGAAGTGATATAATTCATATTTGTGTATATGTTAAAAAATACATTAAAAAAAATTATATACAACTCACAAAATCGTTTAAATTGAAATTAAACCTGAATATCTATTAAAATTTTATTTTATTAATATGTCGCTTATCATATGGTTACGTTAAAATTGAAGAAACATTTTAATCTCATTATTTTGATGCGAAAAACTAACAACATAAAATTTTTAACAAATATTTCTATTTCTATACATTTTTACCTACATATTTCAACACAACATATCTAAAATGAAACTGTGTAGAAGCTATTTTAAAGTTAGGATACACGTTCGAGTGAGTTTTATGGGCCAGTTTAACCAAAGTGATGTGGTGCCACAGCAAGTACGAGCAGCTATACGTGTAAATACATCTTTACACACTAAGTCTCGTTGACAATGAAATATGTGTGAAAATCCTTAACAATATAGCTTCTAGCTAAGCTTCTTTAGAAATTAGAATGACTTTCCTTTCTAAGTTAATTATAGAAGTTGTTTTAGAAGTATTGAAGATCATTTGTCACTATTTAATCTAGTATCATCGTCATCATTTTATAGTAGTTCACTGCTGGACATAAACCTTTTTTTTTTAAAAAGAAGTTTTGGTCTACTATACTACAATAGCTGGACGATCAAAAATTTACGATTATGGATACTGCAGAGAAATCCATTTTGCAAAATCATAATTAAACATACAGGAAGTAATCGTGCTCATCATACGATTATTTGTCGATTATGGGATTTTCTTCTTAAGTACGACTGACAAAGTAAAATAAAAAAAAGTAGCTTCACACATCTCTCACACGGCGGTCTGCCCACGTTTGCCCAATCGTGGTCTCTACTCTAGTACACTTCGGCTTCAGCGACCATGCGTTCGTCTGGGGACATGGATGGTCCACTTCCACTTCAGCGTACCAATACAGGTTCTGACTGTCGAATAACCTCGTTATGAATTTTATCAGCCAGAGAAACGTTAAGTATCTCACGTTCCATCGCAAGCTGAGCTACTTTAAACTTGTGGACCAGTCCAATGGTGAGTGTCGACGTCTCGACTCCGTATGTCTTTACGGGTAGGACGCACTGGTCAAATATTTTGAACTTTAATGATTGTGGCATCGGCGACTCAAAGATGTGACACAGCTTACCGCATGCTGCCTGACCCAGACGAAACCTCCTAGCGGCCTCATGGAGTCATTAATTTTTCTCAAGAATAAAGTATTATTTGAGTAAACACTGCTGAAATACTACGTGTTATTAACAGATATATTGTTCTTGTTGTTACTAACCCTGAACACTGAGTCAGAGACGACGTCAGGTATAATTATCAGGATTCAAATTCAGGACAAATAACTGTTTTATAGGTACGTAGTTGCAAACAGATTTCGCCCGTATAGCAGTCCTCTACCGTCTTTATCATGGAGAGAGTTTAGATAAACTCTTCCAACTGGTCTCACCTTCTCCTTTCTTCTACTTGGCAACACATGTGGGCCTTAGAAATTACCGTTTAGAATGGTAGACATACGCTTCAAAACTAAACGGTTTAGCTCTTCATTCCTGTACAAATCAGTTGAAACCTGGAATTCGCTACCAGCGCGCGTGTTTCCCTCGCACCATAATTCCGAGTCTTTTAATATGCTTTCCATCAGGTCGAGTAAAGTCACTTTAAAAAAAAAGCGCATATGCTCTATCTAGGCATATAGTTGCCTAGTTTCGAATCAGAGGTCCAGGTCAGGGCTAATTATTATGTTTTGAACACACATAAAAACAAACAACATAATCAAAATAGTCTTTCAAATTAAAAATCAAAAATTTTAACCACTAGACGATCCGTGGTTTCCTTATGCAGGTCACCCAGTCTGTAAAAATTTAACATTAATGTAAAGTAGCATCTATATCGACGTAAGAATTCGAGAAAAATCTTTTCTAATGAACATAAAGTCAAAGTAAGATAAAGTAAGAAAAAACTTGCAATGTTATTTTGCATGCGAGACACGAGCGCGTAACTCTTAGAGCGATGTTTTCTCGCCTCACGCATCTGCCATGTTTCATTGATACATAGCTTTTGGATGGTAATTTGATTTGAAGGCTTTTTACAAGTGTTTTGTGTGAAGGGAACCGAGTGTTTGAAGTTGTGATAGTGGCATTGATTCAAATAAATACAAACATTTATGAATAAACAAAAATTTTCATATCTGTTTTTAGTGAAAAGTCATATATTAGAATAAAGACGAGTAATGACTGAAGTAATTATGTGAATATGGAAAAAAATAAGGGCTAGATTGTTATCGTGGCTAATGTAAATTAACGTGTCAGCTATTTAAAGTTATAAATAATACATATTATAATAGGTGATCCAGTTAAAATAAAAATTTGTTAAATTTTATTAATATTATCAAATATCAGGACGCCACACATACATTTACACCCTAAAAATAGACAATAGTGAAGATACACAAATATAAGAAGGGTCTATTTTGACCTTTTTCTTTATCAAAACACTAAAATACCTATTGCACAATTGTTACGTAGTACTTGAGTTTGAAATTTTAATCAACAAAATATAGATTTTTAAAACACATCTGATTACCTCTTGAATAGAGGTATGAGGGTAATCATGTTGATAAGCATAGACTTAGTTTATTTTCTAGTGAACAAGCTCCGATTAATTAACAAAACGGAACAATAGCCCTCGAACGTCTAAACCCATTTGTCTATTTCCTCGTATTCTAATCGCGCTGCCGGAGACACCACAATCCCATTAGGTGCACTTCTCTGAGAAATAACAGTTCCTAATGAGAATATATCATTTTGATTCCGGTGGTAGTTGTACGTTTTAAAGACCTCCGTGATGTACTATGACATTTAAAACACAAAAATTTGCCAAATTCAGGTTATTAATTTTTGTGGACTGAGTTACACACCAAGTGATAAATAAGATTGAAGAGTGTTAACTGTAATAATTTTCATAAAGAAAGATAAAATAAATAAAATGGCGACATATTGTTGTATATTTTAAACATTTGGTTTCCACCAAGAGTTTAAGGCCCCAAGTCAATCTCACCTGTAAGTGGTGCACCTGCTTATGGATGGACGAGGTTCAGGCAAACAAAACATCCCAATTAGCAGCAATCAGCTCACCATTTATTACGCGGGACCAAAACACTGATGAAAAATGGGCATTTAATATGCCTTTGTTTACCCCTCCGGAAGTACAGACGTGGTTTTATATATATATATGTATATTTTTTATTTTACTAGCCTGTCAAAGTGACTATACTCTGCATGATGGAAAGCATGAATAGAATCCAAGAGTTGTGGTCACCATACTCATTGTGAATGCAGACAATACAGTATGGTAACCCACATTATGGCGGCCTAATAAAATGCTTTTTTTACGCCTCGATTGGGGACGTACATGTTTAAGCTAAAAATATTTTATGAATGTATGTTATTTACGAGCGTGTCAAGAGTCGTCATCAACAGCGTTTAGTAGCACACTGCTCCACATAGACCTCATAGTATACAACTCCACGGGTACCTCCATAACTAATCTTAAGACTTAGTATCCCTATCGAGTATCTTCCATGATTCTGATCGAATTTCGTGCGAAAATTTAACTAAAAAATTTAGAACAGAAATATATTAATTTGCATTCAGAGCATTGAGTCAAAAAATAAATACCTGTCCAACGTTATCCCACAATATGGGGTATACAAGAAAAAGCAGCCCCTTACTTTAGTTTTATAGCCGATAGATATTTTTACTTCAAGAATTAATATTACTATTCTGTCGGTATAACATTATCTAATATATAAAATTCTCGTGTCATAGTTTTCGTTGCCATACTCCTCCGAAACGGCTTGATCGATTTTGATGAAATTTTTTGTGCTTATCCGGTATCTATGAGAATCGGCCAACATCTATTTTTCATCCCCCTAAATGTTAGGGGTAGTACAACCCTAATTTTTTTTTTTAATTTTTTAAACAAAATTTTTAATTTATATTTTTTTATGATACAACATACAAAAATACATACAATCCTCAATTTTCACCCTTCTACGATCAATTCTTATTTTTTAATAGCCATTTTAGTAATTTAATCATTTTTCATCCCGCTCAAATTACTTAGAAATAATTTATATGGCAAAGCAACGTTTGCCGGGTCAGCTAGTAGCTATATAACTTATTAGCTGTAAGTCTTCTAAGTTAAGTAAGTTAAGCCACGAACGGACTGAATACACGATAAAAAAGTTTCTTAGGAAGACCGACAGAACACTAACAAATTTATTCTAACCTAATAGAAATTCGTGGTTCAATACCGTTGGTTTAATCTACTAGAACTTTCACAGTAATATATTAAAGTTAAGAAATAACTTATCCCGTTGAAGTTGGACGTACGCTTAAGTTATTTTATACTTTCATTTTTGTAGCATCACCATCGCTACGTGATACACGTATGTTTTAAATATTAATACAGTACCTAGTAATATTGACTTTTTATATGAAATAGAATTATAATTCGACATGGCAGTGTTGTCAGTCATCTGGGAATTATTGGAGTCTGCGTTGATGCTGACATTTTATTGTTTACCTATCCGTCAATATTTTATCTTTAATTTACTGCTTATCGACAAAGTAATTTGATAAAATATTAATGTTATGTATACCGTTGCAATTAAATAAATAAATAAGAAATAAATAGTTCTGACGTTTGACACACAACGTCATTTACTTTCAAACTAAGTAGAGATTGTGCTGTGACAACTAGACTAACTGATAAAATATTTATATACTTTTTTTTTCGTAAATGCATACATATTATACATAGAAAACACCCAAACATTGAAATAAATATTCACAGATCATATAAACATTTGCTCCGACCCTGGAATCGAACCCGAGAACTCAAGCACAGCAGTCGCATCCACTACCGCTGCGCCACCGAGGTAGTTCGTAAATCGTGGAAAACCTATAACCTCACAATATACAAGTACATACATTTTTTATTCAGCCGATGGTCATGAACTGTATTTTTTTTTTTTCGTATAGAAGATTAATTTCATTCCCTATTTATTATTTTAATTATTTAATCAATAGATACGAGATTGATGTAACCCCTAGCTAATTTTGACCAAGGTGCTAACCGGAGATCAGTCAGCTACGCAGCAGATATTACAGTGTATAAGTGTGTGCGTAAACACACGTGCACTCTCTGCTTCCTCACTCTTACAATCTAATGTAACGGCTATTCAACACGATCGCGGAAAGATCAGGTGTAGGACCAGCAACCTTATTTGCTCTCCGAGACACGGGGGTTAACCCTAATTTCCAAACTCCGGGCTGCTATTAAGTATACCTGTATCCATAAAAACTTTATAATACTTTTTGTAACGCAGGCATCGAACCTGAGACTTCTTGATCGGCTGTCGCATACGCTAACCGTTAAGAGAGTATGAAATTGTTATAATTGTATAATTAAAAAATGAAAGAGGACTCTCATACAAGTTGTCTTATGAAACAAGAGACCTAAACACATCGGTTAACTCTTTTATTATGATTTAAAAACATATAATTTAAGTAATTCTCTGATATTTAATTCACATCTTATTCAAATGCAATTTCTTCTTGTTGAAACGAGACGCTAGGTCACGTTAGTATCTTCACGACATCTAACCAATAAATACCTAGTCTTGCCATAAATATTGTAATAAAGAAAAAAGAAAATTGTTAACTGCAAATAACATTTATTACTTTTACAGTGTGTCAGTTTAATACATAAATATAAAACAATTAAAAATATAAAAAGCTTATTCGAAGTGGTCTCCATTGGCTGCAATACAGTCCTTTAAACGATGAGGCCAGTTATCAATAGAAGCACGCACTCTTTCCATGGGAAAATTCTTCACTGCCAATCGTATAGATTGTTTTAGGGACTCCAAATTATCATGGCGTTTAGAGCAAGCTGTACTCTCTAAAACTGACCACAAATCATAATCCAGCGGATTAAGATCGGGACTAGACGACGGCCAGTCTTCAGCTCTGATGAAGTCCGAAACGTTCGATTCCAACCAAGACTGCGTGGACCGAGCTTTATGACCCGGCGCCGAGTCTTGCTGGAAGGACCATACTTGGTTATTGAACATGGTGATGTTAAGGGGCTTAACTACCTTCTCAAGAATGGTATCTTGATACACTTGTGCCGATGTTTTGATACCTTTTTCACAAAAATATGGCTCAGTCACTCCTTCATAGCTAACACCCCACCAAACCATCACTGAAGTCGGATAATGTCCACGTTGCACTCTGTCGACTAATTGGGAAGCTTCCTTAGAGCTTTGAGCATAAATACGGTCATTTTGTTTGTTAAAATGTTGCTCAATTGTAAAAATTTTCTCATCCGTAAACAAAATTTTTCTGTGACCTCCCTTTGCGTACCGCTTCAGTAGTTGTTTCGATTTTACCACCCTATTCTTCTTTAAATTATCAGTTAAGAAATGGCCAGTGCGTCTCTTATAGGCTGCAAGTCCTAAGTCATCTTTTAAAATACGCGACATGGTTCTAGGTGCTATCTTCATTTCCCGAGATAAAATCTTTTGCTTTCGGACAGGATTTCTTCGAATTCTTTCCCTTACTGCTTTGACCACCTTTTTCGTACGAACACTACGTGGACGGCCAGATCTTTTTCTGTCACAAACAGAGGAGGTCTCATTGTACCTATTAATAGCCCGGTACACAAACATTTTACTAATACCAAGTGTATGGAGAGTTTTAAAAATTGCATTTGGCTCCATACCTACTTTGTGTAATGCTATCACAGCGATTGGTTCTCTTTATCACCCCACACCATTTTAATATCGCAAAATATTTTACAATGTATTGGCGCCAAAATGAGAAAACACAATGAACAATCGTATAAAAATGACAGATTCGAAATTCAAATGTAATATTTTTTTATAATTAAGTGTAACAGTATTTATGGCCAGACTAAGTAAGTAAGTGGCGCTCATTTCGAAACTTCACCCGCAGATTTCCTTTTCCCCTTAGAAACAGCTTCATTCAATATTAAAATACAGTAGATATTTAACAGCTAATGCAGTCGACATAAACAGCTAAGTGCGTATCCGGATTCATCGCGAGTGCATTCGATGCCGCGACCGCGCGGCGGGCGGGTACTTCAGGGCTGTGCCAAGAATTTTATATGGTATACTTACCCTCTAAACAGTATGAACAAAAAATAATAACTAATAGAATTAATCAATTATTAATTTCATAGTAATATGTTTAATAATACGATGAGAAAAAATAATAATTAAGAATAGACAGACTATTTGTAACAGAATAATATCAGATTTTTTCATACCTTAATTTTTTTTTTATATTTCATAGTTTTTTTAAATCTGCTGCTCATCAAGAAATAATATTTTAATTTAGAATGACAGTCATATACTAATTTTTAGACTTGCTTTTATTTTTTCTTTGCTGTTTTAAGGATGTCACGTTTCATAAATATCTTTACTAATTTATTAGTTTTTTTTTACATTACTACATCACAGAGTATTATAACAGTGTAGTTTGTTTTTAAGAGAAAGAGAGATTATATTGACTAGAGCGCATATCTAACAGTCCATGAATCGAAAGCTGTGTTTCTATCTTCTTTAGATTTAGATTAATAATCTTAATTTTACTTGAATTTTTGATTAATGTTGATGTTTTTAAAATGTTACACAAAGTTTCTGCTATATATTTCATAACGTATATGTAAGTGCGAACCCTAGCTATTGCGCCAGGCGCGCATCCGGCGCAGACGGGGCGGCAATTGAGAGCGTTTTTATTTACTACTCGCATCCACGCGCTACGCCAAAGTGCTCGCAATACCAATGTGAAATTACCGCTTACTTTGTTTGGAATTTGTCAGCATGTGGCACTATGTGCTGTAGCTAGCCAGTTTAGGGACACATTAGTAATCAGTGATGCACTTGATAAATTAAATTTTAAATCAAATTACGCCCACTCAGAACTCTAATCGATAAGATTTTTGGCAAACGCTTTAAGAGCCAGCCGCCAGTCTGTCTCTAACCTTTTTTTGGTAAAGTACTTCTTAACAGACGTTACTAAGATAAAAAGTGTATTGAGGTAAATGGTGGAGCTAAGGTAAGCAATACTACAAGTCTCATATAGGAAACATGACAGAGACAGTTGAAGAAAAAGTTGAGTAACATATTTGTATGTCCGTTCTGTGATTGGAGGTCACAAGGACCGTGAAATCTTTTTGTAACTCTAAATAATCTTAACTGTTCTTCTTTACCTCTTTAAAAAATGATTACAATCTCAAGCAGGGCATACAGTCAGATGAAGAAAACCAGTCCACTAAAACCTTCACAGTGTTGCATCGAACCTAAATAAAATTAGGAAAATTAACCAAAGATGATCATGACATATGTTCAGCCTATCAATACTCCTGTTGTTTTTGAAACAAAAACTTATGTATCTCTTTAATAGTTTTAAAAAACTTAAAGCAGTGACTGTGCCCTAACGCACATTTTCAAAACAGCTTGAATTTGAAACATTTTATGTTAATCATAAATATCATTTACATTACACTGCAAATCAGTTAAATCTCTGCTAAATAATTTGGTAATGCCGACGAATCAAGTTAGACCTGTGATCACAATTCACAATAATTCTAAGTCCCATCTGTCAGCATACTTGTTTACACGACAAACAGGATATTCGACCGAACGGCGCAGAGCTATCGCTGTAAACAGCACTATTGTTCTAAAGCTTAAACTATTGTTTATTTGCTAATTCGGTAAACCGACATTAAATTTATGTACATTGTACATAGGCCACTTATTTACCTGATAGAAATCTGTTTTTGTAATGTGAGGTGTAATTAAGCGTATGAATAGAATCCAAGAGTTGTGGTCACCATCCATGGTATTGCGAATGCAGATAATGTAGTATTTCGGCCTAGTAAGATGCTTTTTCACGCCTCGTTTGGGGACGTTAAAGGCATGACAGTTATCGTGGCATTGTATTATACACACTTGTCATGACAGCTGTCATCCCTGCATCAGTTGGCGTCCGGTTTCATATAATAACCATACAGAGTACCATCCTACACCAAAAGTAGGAAAGATTCGGAAACAGCTTTAATTAGGACCTCTAGAGGCTTACTATAAGTCTTTCAAACAATATAATACCTAAAAAAAAATTGTATGCTTTCACATTGTACTTTGTGGGATGGTAACAAGATAACTGTTAACTACAGTACTGTGATATACCGAAACGGAAACATGATCGCCTAAATCCGCATGGTTCGAAAGAAACGAGTTGATTTCGCTCCTTGAAAAAGAGCCTCTGACCGGTCCAAAATAAGTCATAATTCCGCATGATAGTCATACGAATGAAAACTATAATAAAATACCGCTCTGATATTTATTCACACGTACCTTGAAACATAAAGTATTGTTGAGAATTGAAGTTATTATAACTAAAACTAACTCACTCCTTAGCTGTCAACACAGTAAATCCTCACAAACCAATTGAACCCCCCAAAAAAAATGACAAAGAAAAGTAGAAAAAGAGTATCTAAAGCGGCATCCTCTTCCACGTATATGGACTTCTGCAATATCAGGGGACTTCACTCCAACCTGAACGCAGTCCACCTTCATCTGGAGATTGCGCAGCCGACCCTCTTATTTCTTACGGAGACACAGATATCCTGCCCGGCCGATACATCATACCTACACTACCCCGGCTACAAATTCGAACACAAATTCCTGAGACGTGCCGGTGTATGCATGTACATCCGGGAGGATATCTGCTGTCGCCGTCTTCATTTTTATGAAGACAGGGACCTGTCAGTAATGTGGATGCGCGTAGACTACGGAGGTCAGACTCGAATCTATGCGTGCCTATACAGGTCTCATAGCGGCGACAGGGAGACTAGAGCACTCTTTGAGCACCTGCAAGTGACGACTGACAAAGTTCTTGAGCAGTACCCCCGTGCTGAGTTGGTGATTTTAGGAGACTTTAATGCCCACCACTGTGAGTGGCTAAACTCTCGATCCACCGACTTTGCGGGAAGGTCTACTCATGAATTTGCTCTGGCCCATGGCCTCTCACAACTGGTACATTCCCCAACAAGAATACCTGATATTGAGAGCCATGCGCACTCTTTGCTGGACCTTCTGCTGACGACGCGTCCGGACGACTACACTATCACAGTGGACGCACCTCGCGGCTCATCCGACCACTGCCTCGTCCGGACCGTAGTCCCATGCGCGCGGCATATTCCACCTCGCCCAGCCGATTTGCGCCGCATGTGGCAATATAAATCAGCAGACTGGGATGGATTGCGTGAATTCTACGCATCGTACCCGTGGAGGCAGCTTTGTTTCGCGTCAGAAGACCCCGACCCCTGCGCAGCCGCTGTCACTGAGACGATCCTGGTGGGTATGGAGTATTTTATTCCTAACTCATCAATAGCTGCGGGAAAATAAAAGCGACCGTGGTTTAACCGGCTCTGCAAGGAAGCCAGACTAGTCAAGCAGACTGCCTGGGCTTGGACCACGGCCCGTGCTAATAAGGATCCGAACATCTCTGATGTGAGACGCAAACTAAATGCTGCCTCGAGATCCTGCAAAAAGACAATTGCCAGAGCCAAATTCGATTTCATCGGCGGGATTGGTGAGCGACTTACGGGCTACCCCTCTGGGAGTCGTGCCTTTTGGTCTCTTGCTAAGGCGGCCGAGGGAAACTTTTGCCAGTCGTCTTTACCACCATTGCGAAATGCCGATGGTAACTTGTCCCACAGTGCCAAAGAGAAAGCCGACCTACTTGGGCAACTCTTTGCCTCAAACTCGACCATGAACGAGGATGGAAGTGCGGTACCACCTACTAACCCGCCGTGCCAACACTCTTTGCCGGAAATACATATTTCGCAAAGAGAAGTGCGGCGGGAACTAAACTGTCTAGACGTTCATAAGTCGAGTGGGCCAGACGGCATACCTGCAGTGGTGCTCAAGCAGTGTGCTCCTGAGTTGTGCCCTGTACTAACGCGACTTTTCGCGCTTTCCTACCGCAAAAGGCAAGTGCCGTCTTCGAGGAAGACTGGCCATGTGCATCCAGTGCCAAAAAAGGGTGATAGATCGGACCCATCGAATTACAGGCCTATAGCTATAACTTCCCTTCTCTCTAAGGTGATGGAGCGTGTAATCAACACACGGCTCCTCAGTTACCTAGAGGAGCACGATTTGATCAGCGACCGCCAGTATGGTTTCCGCCACGGTCGCTCGACTGGTGATCTTCTAGTGTATCTCACTCACCGGTGGGCTTCAGCCATTGAGAGTCAAGGTGAGGCTTTGGCAGTTAGCCTGGATATAGCGAAGGCGTTCGATCGGGTCTGGCACAGGGGTCTTCTATCGAAGTTACCATCCTACGGCCTGCCCGAGGGTTTGTGCAAGTGGGTGGCTAGCTTTTTGTCCGGCAGACGCATAAAAGCCGTCGTTGACGGTAGCTGTTCCGAATGCATGGACATAAACGCTGGTGTCTCGCAAGGCTCCGTGCTATCTCCAACGCTGTTCTTGCTGCATATCAATGATATGCTGTCCACGGATGGTATCCATTGTTATGCGAACGACAGTACTGGAGATGCGTACTACACGGGCCGAGCTAACATCCCTCGTACCGTTGTAGTAGAAAGTCGCGAACAACTTGTGTCTCACATCGAGAGCACCTTACACAGAGTCTCCGATTGGGGTCGGGATAACCTGGTCCAATTTAACCCCTCTAAGACACAAGTCTGTGCGTTTACCGCTAAGAAAACCCCGTTCACTGTGGTTCCACAATTCCAGAATACACCCCTTACCATCTCACAGAGTATTGGAATCCTCGGTGTCGACATCTCCAGTGACGTCCAATTTCGAGCTCATTTGGAAGAGAAAGTCAAGCTGGCATCAAAAAAGCTTGGTGTTCTGAATAGAGCGAAGCGATACTTCACACCGTCACAAAGGCTACTACTTTACAAAACACAAGTTCGACCTCACATGGAGTATTGCTGTCATCTCTGGGCGGGAGCACCGAGGTACCAGCTTGAGCCTTTCGATTCAGTTCAGAGACGTGCTGTGAGAATAGTCGACGATCCTGATCTCACAGACGGTATCGAGCCACTAAGTCTTAGGAGAGACTTTGCCTCCTTGTGTGTGCTCTATCGTCTCTACAATGGGCTGTGTTCTGAAGAATTGTTTGATATGATGCCCACAGCCACTTTCTACCATCGCACCGCTCGCCATCGTCAGGGAGCTCATCCACATACATTGGAACCTAAATGGTCGCGCACAGTGCGGTTTCAGAGAAAGTTTCTCCCGCGAACAATCCCGTTATGGAATGAGCTCCCTGCCGAGGTTTTCCCTGGAAACTACAGTATGGGGCTCTTCAAGAAGGGGGTAAATAGGTCTTTAAAGGGTCAGCAACGCGCATGTGATGCCCCTGGTGCCGCAGGCGTTCATAGGCTGCGGTAACCGCTTACCATCAGGCGGGCCGTATGCTTGTTCGCCACCGTCGTGGTATAAAAAAAATAATAATAATAAAAAGTATTACATATTCTGTGCAAAATGTTCCATATTGCTTCTACGCTATATATTCGACAAATATAAATTAGAGTGTGACTATATCTCACTATTTCATTTCCTGTCGGCCTGCTCCGGCGAGAGCGATATTTGGTTCCGTCACAGACTTAGAGATGTAATTTTTTTATTGTAAAATATCAGAGAAAAGTTTTAAAATTAATCGAAGTGAGCGAAGTGATTGATTTTGTGTCATATCACAGAATGTATCGTTGTCATGTTACACATACAATTATATACCACCAAAAGCTGGTCTGCTTTCTGCAATTAGGTCTTTTGCATAAAACGATAAATAATGTTGCAGTGAAACTATTCATCAATAATGGGCGAGTTCAATGAAGTTACCGATCACATAAACTTTCAACTAACAAAAACACGTTTGTCATACTTGAGCTGTACTGTGTGCGGTGGGTTCGAATCGATTCTGTTGAATCAAACACATTGTAGAGCCGCGGTTACCGACCGACACCAACTCCGTTGGCCAAGCTGTAAAACTTTATCCGTATTGTACAGGCGAGCGTAAACTGATAAGCAAATAGAGTCGAGATACGTTTTATTAGATAAAATATTATTTAAACCAAAATTATGAAAACGTTTGGTAGTTTGTTTGTAATACAGTTATGCATGATGTTAGGATCTCTTAAAATACACCTTTTTTTTAAGAAAAGATCAATGAATTCCTGAAAGAGACTTGATTTTTAATGTGAAACAAACAATTTTTTTATTGGAACGAAGTTCCTTACGGCAGGCTTGGAGGGGATAGGGATTTCGCTGCGGGACCGAACTGAAAAAAATGTGATAGTAAAACTGTAAGTGGAAAAAGTGCGTGGAATAAATCTGTGGAATAAATCTGTGGAAAAAAGTGCGTGGAATAAAACCGTTAAATGAGACGTGCGCAGGCGCGAAAGCGCGTCATGTGTGCTATTTTATTATTTTAAGGAATTTATTATTTAATTTCCTAAAATACTGAATTTCCTAAATACTTTCTTGTACTTAAATAAAAACTAATCAGCAAAATTTAAGAGAAAAATCAAGAAAACCTACATAAAATTGAGCACGATTTTTTTTGCAAATTGTGTCGATTCCACATTATCCGAAGGAACTTCGTTCCTACCTGGTGTCCCACGACACCATTCATTTTTTTTTTTTAATTGTTGTGTTTTACAAGTTGCCAGTATTGAGTACTTTTACCCCGATTTTTTTATTGCCAGTAACTTCTCAGAAAAGAATTGCTTAAAATAGAAATAGTGTACTGCCTTTGTCAATGCAATAATGCTTCCAAAGACTTATATAACTTATAATGAAGAACTGCTGTTTTTGACCATCACTACAATCAGCTAAGCTGTATTGTAGTTCGCACAGTGCGCTTAAGCTAATATTTACATGTCTCTAGTTACATTTATATAAAGTTATATGTGTGATGGACTTTTAAAATTTATTGAAAGGCAGACGCCGTTTGTAACCCAAACTTAGAACATGAGAAATTAATGACTCGAGTGCTATTTGATGTGCTTTAAACTCATTGTGACATAAGTTAGACATCATTTTAACTCCTTAGTTCATTTACGGAAGGAGGTCCTGCAGTCAAATGCTTGTAACTTTTCTAGTATCGATATTAATGCTGGAAATAAAGAGTGAAGAAACTGAAATCGTTGAACTAAGGTATAACACTGGCATGGCTTATAAAATACACCTAATGACAATCTAACATACCTCTGTCATTTGTGAAAACCGTTTTGCAATGTTACTCGCAACTCTGATCCTAAATGAAACGGAGGAACATTAAGAGGAAATCATAAGACTTAAATTGTTATTGCATAGATTAGAAAAAAAACAAAAACAAATAAGAAACCTAAAACCTGAGACCTGTGTCCAACAGTGGACTGTTGGAGGCTACGATAATAGATTTGAGAATTCAGAACTAGTCTAAATGTACGCACAATTATATTCGACATGGAATTTTAAAAATTAATTTAATTAATCTTAATAAACTGTTGGCATTCTCCACTTCGTCAATGTATAAATTTTGAACTTTACTTTACTTTACACGAGCGAAGATGTACGAATAAGAAGGCAAATCCAAAAAGAATGTTTTATTTACTAGCCATTATTTGCGTTAATTGTTTTAACTCGTGACACCAGCATACTAAGTATTGTTTAATTATTAACTGTTATATTTTCGTGATTACATAGAAGATTAAAAATGACAATAAACGTAAATTACCTAAAACAGAGTGTATATAAACATTAATGGAACCTGGAAACTACGTGTAAAGAAGATAATATGTCCAAAAAACAATGATAGATATTACATAGCAGGGCACAGGTGACGATGCGAAAGGGATGTGAATCCAAAAAAGTAATTCGTTCATCCCCCAAGGCCATTTTTCAAGACCTACGGACGAGCGAGATTGGACTCGGCGGTTAGGATTGATTACACCAATGGATATACTCTTAAAGAACTGGTTATAGCTATACCTTTATAAACTGAAAAAATATTGAGGTTGGTAAGTTTAACTCTGAATAAACCACGAGGTAAGACAACTTAGTGTTTACCATGATAATATATACACTGTGTACATATATGTTGTTATTTTCATTAAAAACAGTTCTGTTGAGACCGGAGGCCCATCGATTCAGAGGCAACAGTTATCGTGGTAACTGTGTAAACCTTACACTGTCACAATGACTGCCATGCCTTTTACGTCCCCAAGCAGGATGTGAAAAAGCATCTCACAAGGCCGCCATAGTGTTGGTCACCATACTGCATTGTCAACATTTGCAATGAGTATGGTGACCACAACTCTTGTATTCTATGCATGCTTTCCATCAGGCAGAGTAGAGTCACTTTGGCAGGCTCTTAAGATAAAAAAAAAAGCCAGCTACTTCAAATTTTAACACCAAATAATAGCTTTCGTCGTTATTATTTATTATTATTTTTTATATTTACATCTAGATTTATTTCCTATTGTCTTGTTAGTATAGCGGTCAGTACTACCAAGTAAGAGATCTCGGGTTCGACTTTCAAGTCGGGTCAAAAAATGTTAATGAGATTTTCTGATTATTGAAATGCTTAATAGCTCAGAGTTTTGGAGTTGGGGTCTGAACCCCCGTACCTCGTAGAGCACATAAAGCCATCACTCCTGCACCTGATCTCTTCCCGGTCGTGTTGAATAATCGTCTCATCGTGTTATGACCGTGAGGAAACAGGGAGTGCACTTGTGTTTGTGCACACACGTGTGCACTATAATATCACGTGCGTAGTTGACCGGGCTCTGTTGAGACTGTCTGCCGTGGCCGAAAGCAGACTATCTGCCGTGGCCGAAAGCAGACTGTCTGCCGTGGCCGAAAGCAGACTGTCTGCCGTGGCCGAAAGCAGACTGTCTGCCGTGGCCGAAAGCAGACTGTCTGCCGTGGCCGAAAGCAGACTGTCTGCCGTGGCCGAACGCAGACTGTCTGCCGTGGCCGAAAGCAGACTGTCTGCCGTGGCCGAAAGCAGACTGTCTGCCGTGGCCGAACGCAGACTGTCTGCCGTGGCCGAAAGCAGCTAGAAGTAAGTCATCATCACCATCATCGTCATTTATTTTATATTACAGTAAAGGAAAACCTCTAAAATATTTTCTATTTCTATGCATTATTTGTGGTATAGTTATAAAGAATGAACGGTTTTACTCAAGACTCTTGAGTGGGTTGACTTTGAATTTTAAAAGAAACGACAATCTCTGAGTTTCGTTCTTCCCAGGGTTAGTATTATTAATATAGGCCGACCTACCGGTATAAAAAGAAATGGCTGGTGAACCTGTTTCAGTAACCTATTCACAGAATAAACGATTTTGTTTCATAAAGTGCGCCGGTGTCCTTCCGAAACATGTTTTTACGTTGTACCAGAAGTATAGCTGACAGTGGATGTTTAACTTATTCTATGCGAAAAACGAAATGTCGGTACCATTTTGTAAACTTGTAAGAGAATGTCGCGTGTTTTCTCGAGTTTTATTTTTTGGCTTATCTTTAGTATTGTTAGAAGAAAAGATGAGTTTTGGGTAATTTTCACAAGTGTGGTTTTCCTTGTATCACGTACAATTGACTGCCTCGGTGGCGATGCGGTAACATATATAACTGAGCTGTGCTTGAGGTCATGAGTTCGATACCCGGGTCGGGTCAAATGTTTGCTTGATTTGTAAATGTTTGTTTCGGAGTTTGGGTGTTTTCTGTGTATACTATGTACATATTTACGAAAAAGGTCTGTACGCCTATTTAAATCAATTGTCTAGTACCCATAGCGCAAGCTCTGTTTAGTTTGGGACTAAATAGTGTTGTGTGTCAAATGTCCGAAATATTCATTCATTTATTTATTATTCAATTAAATATTATTTCACTATTCTATTCAAAAGTTTATTATAATAATCCTTTTCTCTATTCTATTATCATTGGGCATGAAAATTTCTATCATTTTGATTAAATATCAAAAGCAATCTACACAGACATGAACTATTCACGTTATTATACTTTCCTTTTCAAATTAATGGCAGAGAATTAATTTTATATTGTAGAAACAAAAATATGTAAATATGAAAATAAAAGTACATAGAATCAATTACGAGGCTTACAAATTTAGTCGATTTTAAATCGATTACGAATCGATTGAGCGCTTTCGAAATGTAAATTAAAAATATTTATTCATGAAGTCTGAATTCAATATCAAAGCATAGAGTTACAATGATACCAAGCCAACGTAACCTAGAAGAACTTTTCCTTTAACAGTTTAAATTCAACCCTATTTGCTTTATTTACAAAATAGTTTAACAACCAATATTAAATCGTATAACGTTGTTACAGAAGGCTTCGAGCTAAACGGCAGATTACACGGGCCCGTTACCGCAATATAATCCGTTTTCAATCCGCAGGTATGATCGCTTCAAGATATTAATGAAGGGAATTCCTTTGGTCGTTAACATATTATTGAGTAGATCACTTAAGCGTTCCCTTTAGCTTGCGGTCGCGTTTCTATTGCATGTTTCTGCTCAATGTTTCGTGAAACATTTTTTGTGTATTAAAAACATTATGACAATACTAAACCTGATTACTGAACCTCCTCAAGGTTGAGTGGTAGAGAATATCATATGGTATTAAATCTGCCACATGCAAATGTAAGGCAGGAAGTATTAAAAATAAACAAAATAAGTAAAATAACTCATTTTCGTAAAAAAAACTTTAAAGCTTTTGCTCTAAACCCATAGTGCATTGCCTATTTTTCAATTCCTAGTACAGTTTTTTTATGACAGAACAGGCGGGTCACTTGATAGAAAGTGAGTACCAACGTCCATGAACTCAGTTACTCAGAAGTCAGAGGCGCGTAGCTGGCTTTAAGGAAGGAGTGCGCTTTTTTGTTGAAGATTTCATATTTCGAACAATTCTAAATGATTAAAAACTCTAAAGATATTTCTTCGTAGTATTTATTACGGTTGTCGTACAATGTTGACACGATGAAACCATTGTTGAATTGTTTTGTTGAATGTTTCAAAAACAAATTGTAAGGTCACTGACTCGCTGAACGTTACCGATTACCGCCGAGCAGACAATATTCTGTTTCGTGTTCGAATAATTAACACCATGTTAATTTGCCGCAATCAGACCTTTCGAAGGTTTTGGTTTTAAAATATGAAAAGTGAAGGTGTAAAACGAAGAGAATATTGTATTTCATAAATAAATTAATAAAGAAGTTATAAACGAAAGTATTGTCATATTATTGTTTTTATATAAGTTTTTGTTTGTCGGCCAATGAGTGTATTCTAAGTATTTTATTATATTTTTGTTCTAAGTCCACAGCAGAAATGTTTGTAGAAATTTTGCTATACGTACGTACGTAAACCGGTTTTCAGTACATTGATGTAGTTGTAACACTTCTTACCTGAAACAAAATAGACAAAAAAATTATTATATACATAATGCGTATTGAAACGAGAAAAGGAAACGCCTTTTTTAGCAGCTTAATATTTGTGTTAAAAGTATTTTTTTATTATTTTTTAGTATTTTACTAAATAGATGTAAGTGTATATTAAATACTTTAATGAAATCACTTTAGAATAAGTATATTACGATAAATATCACATTTTAATTTATTGAAGATTTTTTTTCATAAATAGCTTTTCCCTGTTGGACATAAGCCTCTCCTTAGAGAGGAGGTTTTGGCCTATACCACGCAGACCAGATGGATTAGTTTATTCGAGTTTTCCTTCTCTGTGGAGTAATGTTTTCCTGTGTAGTTTGTTCTTTTAGTCATCTCTTACAACACTCTTGATGGTGTGGGTGTGGTGGTACGGATGGTGACACTCTGTACTCTTAATCCATCACCACGTGAAATCTTAAGATCTATATATCTTTACCTATTAATGGTTTTTGTTAGCATAAATTCCTTTATCCTTTTCTTAAGTCGGACAACCTATAGTTACATAAAAATTCATGCTGATCAGTTGAGCACTTATTAGTGAAAGCCTAGCTCACGAACAAATAAACTCACTTAAATTGCAACCGATGTTCTTAATTTTTATTACCTATCTCTATTTTCACAAAATGACGTCATCTTAGTCTGAACAAACCGATAGCGAAGCAGTTTAAAAACCTGTAAAATTAACAACAAATGTTTCATAATCTCTCATGATTGCAATAAAAGTGCCATTATATTCAAACTTGGCTACGTGAGGGGTGGGCAGGGAGAGATAAAAGATATAAATTAAAGAGGTATAATGTTTGACGTCCGAAGTTTGTGCGTTAGCGTTTGTTGCCGATGCGAATTGTTTGGCGACCGCTCCTTGTTCGCAGCTTGAGGTTATAGTTATAAGCGGAAGCGAGTTTAAAACATTTAAAAAAATTCAGGCATAACGATTCCGGCTTAATCATGTTTCTTTTTTAAAAACATCTGTTAAACACCAGTACCACAAATTTATAGCAGGATTTTTGAAGTTTTAATTAAGTTTCGAGAAGGAAACCCTTAATTAATAGTTTCAAGATCGATATTGCACAAACAGATCAGTTAATCGAAAAATAATTTTCGAACTCCAGAAGTATTTTAAAATTTTTTACAAATATTTCCTTCAGCTGCACACGATGAATTGCACACGTAAATTCATCATCATCATCATCAGCTGGAAGACGACCACTGCTAAACATAGGTTGCCCCCCAAGAACGCCACGCCGTACGACTGGACGCCAACTGCATCCATCGGCTCCCCGCAACTCGGACTATGTAACTCGTAAATTACACGTGTGCAATTCAAATTTGTAGATGTAACCAACATATCAATAGTGTAACTAAAAAAATTTGTAACAAGAAATATTTATATAGTACGTTCAATTTAAAATTACTTGAGCCTGAAATCTTAAGAGAGAGATTGACTCAAGAACTACATTTTATGACGAAAGCAAAATTGTGTCGCAAATGAAACTCGTTCAAAAGTTTAACCTTAAAATACGCAGATAAAATTGTCAAATCTCAGATCTTAAGTTACTGTTCTCCGTACCCTTACACAAAGTCATTCGGTGACGAAAACGTCTTCACTTTAAACAGGTGTCGAGTTCCACTTTTTAACTGCCCCATCTTATCCTCGAGGAAGTCTGCAGGGATGCTTTTTATTCGGCAACTCACAAACTTGGATTAATTTTGTATGTGGTTGGAGTTTCATGTCGTTTCTATGAAAATGTCGTGTTGGGAAGGGATGTGATTTTTGCGGTAATGGCTGTAAGTTAGGGTTTGTTACGTAGTGAGCTGAACAAGAGACGTAAAATTTGTCTCGCAAAATCCTTACAAGTTTTGTGAAAGTTTTTTCGGACCGTATTTTTGGGAACAGAATATTATAAATAACATCAAAAAGGATAGGTTTGTTGGTCAATAAGTAAGGCAGAGGTAGTAGGTACAATGCGCTTTCACAAATATTTTATGATAAGCGTGACATTTTGTGATATAACATAAATATAATATACAATATAGATAAAATAAGTAGTCAATAGTTTTTGTTAGATTTTAAGTTGTTTAATTATCAAAGTTAAATAACAGTTACTTGAATTGAATACCAGTTAATTTTTTTTTTCTTAATTTGTCCACAAGTTTGTGTGCAATCACAGGTTTTGTTTGTTTTGTTGTTTTTTTTTTTACAAAGACAACGCCCGCACTAAGAATAGCTGCTGTGTCGCGGGGGACTTTACAAACACAAGAAACGGACACAAAGAACACCCAGACTCAGAACAACAATTTATGGATCACACAAAGTGTTGTCCCATGTGGGATTTGAACCCACAATACTCAGCGCAGTAGTGAGCGGCATGGTGACCGCTTAAACCACTAGGCCAACCGTGCAGTCATCACAGGTTCTTTCACTACGTTCACTCTCTGTACCTTCACTCTCGTAATCCGACGAGACCTGGGAGAGACCAGGCGGCTTTACGTGCTCTTTGAGACACGGGGGCTAAGACCTCGACTTCCAAACTCCAGTTTGTTATTAAGCATTTTCATAATCAGAAAATCTTAATAACTCTTTTCGCCCGACTCGGGAATCGAACACAAGACCTCTTGATCGTCAGTCGTATACGCTAACTGCTATTAAGCAGTTAATATATGTTATTAAATGAACTACTAATATGATTAAAACTGAAAATAGATTACGCTTGTAGAATTTATTGGTTTTACACAATTTTAAATCGTTCATGTACTTATATAGACAATAGGTATTGAAATTTTATACCTTTCCTGTGATATACCTATAAGGCATTATAGTTTTAGTTTATCATTACTTTTTATATAAATTGATCTGCAAGTGGTCGATACTGCACAAAGAATCGCAAACTCTAGTAAGATCAAACAAATGTTGGCCCATCGCTCGATCGCCCATCAAATATCGTGAGTGAACCACTTCGGTAGCTCGTTAGTATGCCAAACTCGTGCTGTCACGTGATTGGTTATTTCATATCTCTTACTGATGTGGCAATTCTTATTCTACGTATAACTTTTCAAAATGCTTATCTTCTGCGATGGTGGTATGAGAAGAATTTATCGATGATTCTATATGTTAAGAAAAGTATTTTGTTTTAGGAGAAATCAGGAAATTCGGATCTTCTATATTTCTTAGGATAAATACATTGATAAAAATAAAATAATCAAAGAGCCTAAAGAAAGATGAATATACACACAGAGTAAGTATTAAGAAATTAAAGAATATAAAGTGAAACTCTATATTAAATACTCTTGATTTCCAATATTTTCTAACAGAAAATATTAAGACTCATCAATACTATATTGACCTTGGACTGTAACTTGTTAACTTGTGAATTTATTTCATAGAAATGAGCTACATATTTAGTATGTAAGAAGGCTCAAAGAACACTATCGGCTATCAAATACTAAGGCATTTATTATTATGCACAAATCAAGACCTAAAAGAAACTCAATTCTCTTAAATGTTCTGCAGTAAAATCATTGTGATTCTAGCTTTTGCTCGTAGTTTCACCCGTGTGTGTATCGGCTATCGCGGTGTATAGTAGCCTATATGCTAATTTATAAGCTATTCTACTGTAAAGTTTCATTTAAATATGTTCAGCAGTATGTTTGAAAGAGTAACAAACATTCATACATCGACATAAACGAATATAGGTCAGAATATATAGCATAGTAAAGTAGGATAGAAACACATGCTTATAACAATTACAGTACGAAAGTAATTTATTTTCCCCTCGTGTATTTAAAAAGTAGATCAACATTTTACTTTCTCAATTCCACTTAAGTTTCTACTAAAATTAACTTTCAAAAGGTGTAACATCCAAATTAAAACTGAAACAAGAACAACACAATCAAGTAGAGGCGACATTGTATTTAGTTGCAGGTAAGTTATTCGACCCGAGAGATTCATTCAACGAGAATGACGCTATTCTGTAGTTGGAAAAAATGTTGGAATAATTTGTGTTAAATATTGTTGTTTAAATTTTATCTTTATTGTAATGATATTTTAGATTCAATATGGTTAAATGAACAGTAAATAGCAGTACAGAGCAATTCACTTTCACACTCTAACTTTTGGGAACTCTGTTGGTACGTCGTTCAAGTTTTCGAGTAAATTTCAAACGTGATACACCTTTATTTGACAGATTCGGTAAGGTTCTTTGACAATATTACGTCTGTTAGATAATCATTATGTAGTCTTAGCACATAAATTTTGCAGCAAATTATATTCCAGGTTATATTTTTTCCACAGTTACTGCACTGACTTTATGTACACTGATGAGGAATTTTTCCTTCCTCTTTAATTATACGTTAAAGTAAACACTTAGCTTCTCGTATGTTAGACGCCGTTTACTGGAATCTTTGCACAACTCAATTTAACTTTCTATGAATTTGTTTCTTTGAACATGGTCCGACATATTTACGAAAAAGAAATATATTTCTCTGTTCAAATAACAGAAGTAAGTAAAACAATCTGGAGTACAGGATTGTAGAATTGAATGTGTAATATTATAACGTACCTACCTGCCGACGAACTGTTTTACAGCTTAGCAGAATTTGAGTGTGTTAGTATGTTTTATTAATAACAATAAACAAAAAAAAAATAACATATTAGCTTCACAAACTAGAAAATAATAATCACTGTACAGTTAAATTTCAAACTCAATAAAAAGTATTCCTCGTAACTGACTGTTATGATAAAATTCATTTACACTCGTTCGGGAGCTTTCGGCTAACTTCGTCAGAGTCCGGCCAAGCGTGCGTTCCGACACCTATTATAATGAAAATTGATTTCATTGGATGTGCAAATTTTGAACTGGAATAATTTATTTTATATGAACGTTATTCCATAAAATTTTATGGGATTGGCTATTTTTTATACCTGATAATTTGTTGTAGTAAATTCTGAGCCAACGTCGTTCTATAAAGACCTTGATTATTGTCGACACAGAAATCTCAGAAGTGACAGAAACTTCTTACTAGAGAATTTTCTGCGTAGTATTTTAAACATTTATCCGTGACTATATAAACTGACACACACGTAAAATTAAGAGTATCTATAATTTATTAAAAATTAAAATATTCAAACTAACATATAAAATTAGCGCACTTAGTAACTTCTTTTTTAAGACAATGGGTTATTCTTTATAATTTTTGAAAGCAAATATACATGTACAACCAAAAATTAAATTAAGTATTTGTTAAGTAACAACTTCTTACTTCTTTAATAAAGCAATGTGCAATTTTATCATAACAATCACTTAAATAACAGTCCAAAAACGAATAAGTGGAATTATATACATACATAACACCTTGTACTACTCGTCCATAGTTATACTTGTAGTGTACGTAAGCATGTCCATAAAGTTAAAAGACAGTACACATTTCTATTATTACAATTTTAGTCTTTGCCATTCATATTTCATACAACAAAACATATGCAGCGGAATGATTTATTATTAACATTGTCTCATTCGTTCCATTTGTTTCATTCGTTCTATTATCATTCAGTGACCGAGCGGACCTTCACAATAGCATGAAAAACATAACGTCTCTTTTTGGTAACGTGTCCAAATACAGATTGTTACAAATACTGTCTGAAACAGAAGATTTACTTGGGCGTGTATCTTTATAATATTACAATATTCAGTAATGTTCTGTGCAGTTTCATCAGTACTTAAGTCATTGTTAAACTTAAAACGCGTTACATGACGTGTCCCACAAAAAATTAATCATTCAAATCGTGCCGATGATTTCAGAGGTTATATTGTTATTTTTTTTTTGCTGTTAATGTGAATATGTAGGACATCATAATAACAAGTTTAAAAGACATGAAATTGACTGCCTCGATGACGCAGTGGTAGCGTATAGGACTGCTGTGCTTGAGGCCTCGGGTTCGTTGCCTGAGTCGAACTAAATGTTTGCATGATCTGTGAATTTTTGTTTTCTATGTATAATATGTATTTATTTACAAGAAAAAAGTATCTATTTATTTATATGAGTTGTCAAGTACCAATAGTACAAGCTTTGCTTAGTTTGGGGCGTTGCATGTCAAATGCCCTAAATATACATTTATTTAAAAAAAAATAATTATAAGTTATTTCCAAAGAAAGTAGTGTAATATTTTATAACACACAATCATTTCTATCAAACGATTGTACTTCAGACAAGAATAGAAATACCTAACACACAATTGGCTGCACAATGCATGCGACCAGTCCGGCTGTTCTAACTGCGGCCACCCATTGTGTCGTCCTACCACTTTCCATTAAATATTTTAATTTCCAAATTTATGTTGACACCCTTACATGCCTGATTATACTACACGTATTCGAATTCAATTTTGGCCGGGATTTGTGTGGATTTCCAGAATAAATTTTGTGGTTACGGTCACCGTGTTAGCGAAAGGTTTTCAACTAGTACAGTCATAATTCATTTTTGTTAAATGAAAAATAAATGTTATTTAATATTGTGGACGGAATGAAATTTATTATATTCATTTTAAAACTTTATACGTGACATGTAAGGTACATGTAAGGTACAAAGTATTATTATTTAAAAATTGGTGATTAGAAAAAATAAATAATAAAGAATAAATTTTAAAAAAGTGACTTAAGACTATGTTGTCAGCTGCCGTATTAGTAAACTGCGTTCTATAGGGTGGGTCAAGAATCCGTTAACATTTGAATCTAACATCCCACACAATTATGTTACGAGAGTTCTTGGGACCGATCTACTGAAATTTCCTGGCTAAATTTAAATTTAAATTTTAAAATAATTAATAATTTTAAATTTAGCTACACTATACTATGAGTTGAGTTGATGACCGTTTTAAAACATTGATACAGCATAAATATAAGAAAATTTGGATTCGAGACGCTAGTTAGCGTTCTATACGTTGGGCCGCTAATTAGTTAACATTTGAAGAAATCGTACAGAAAAATTATTTGATATGTTGTAAAAATTGATTATTAATTAATTGGAATTTATTTTTTAAAACTACACCTCTAAATAGCCACCGTTTCGACGTTTGCACTCTTCTGAGCGAGCACCGAAATTTTCGAATACACATCGGCAAAGAGCCCGCGAGATCGCCGAAATCTCCTCGCTGATTTGGTTTTAGAGCACGTAGTGTATTTGTTTATTTGTGTAGAGACGATTCTTCAAATAACCCCATAAAATAAGTCTGCTGGGGATGTCGACTCGTCTGGATAGCAGCTTTTCCGGAAACATATCTTTGACCACCGGCAGGGACTCATTGGATGTGTGACAAGTGGCTCCATCTTATTGGAACCATGTATTACAATTATAGCTTGCAAATTTCAGTAGATCACCCAAGAACTCCCGCAATATAATTGCATGGGATGTTAGATTCAAATGTTAATGAATTCTTGGCCCACCCTGTATAATATAGTCTACTAATGTAGCAGCTTATAACATAGTCAAGTCAAGTCACTTTTTAAAAAAAATTTTTTGATAAGGCCTACCAAAGTGATTCTATTCTACCTGATAGAAAATATACCATATTTAGTGTAAGATATGCAGATAGTGCAGTATGGTGACCCACGCTATTGTGGCCTAGAAACGGTGATTTTAAATCATGATAATAATATGAAAAGTACAAAGAGAATATAATATTATTATCTTATTTTAATTAAACAAGAATTCAGCGTTCATCTTCGATAACCTTAAAATCCTTTACCTAAGATTATTAACAACGAAATAAATTCAGCTCGGTCCTTAATCCTTATTGCAAGACGGTCGACGTCATGCAACCCCTAGACCCTGCATTTACATACTTTTGTTGGGACATCTCATTGAAAATATTTAAGACGGTATTTATAGCTTGTTCCGAGGTAGAAAAGATGCTTTTACATGTAAGGCGGTCGGTTAAAAATATGGAGAAATTCAGGGTGGATAATAAGAGTGGAATGTTTATCGTGAAGTGATTTATAGGAACCTAGCAATGTTAGATGCTAGAGGAATAATGAAATATTACATATTTTAAATAAACATAGCAAGTAAGATGATGTTGTAACGATAATGATAACTACGAAGTGTTTTTTTTATGATATAAGGATATGAGCAGATGGATGATGTGGTGAGTGAGTACCGCCCCTGGACGCCTGCAATTTAAGAATAAAATTTAGTTGCTGCCTTCTAAGTTCGTTCACCCTGGAATCAGAAGGAGAAGAGGTGGAGGTATTTTGACTCTAGTAACCTAACTCGCTCGGTGAACAACCACAAAATAATTGCTTAATACTCGTACAGGTTTTCTGTAAGGACGTGATATGATTCAGGCAGAGCTGGCTTATTTATGCCGAAGCGTAGCTTTCTCATTACAGTCCTTAAATCAGAGTTCGATCTCTGTGACAGATGGCTACGAAACTGATGAAATAATTTTGAACAAAGCATCTCACTAGGCCGCCATAGTGTGTGTCACCACACTGCATTGTCTGCGTTTGTAATGAGTATGGTGACCACAACTCTTGGATTCTATTAATGCTTTCCATCAGGCAGAGTAGACTCACTTTGGCATGCTCTTAATATAGAAATATAGAACAAGCGATTACACTTTGTTTCATCGAAATTTTCATTCTTTATATGCCAGTTTTATCACAAATAGAGTATAATACATTAAAAAATATAACAATGCAGCATGACACGTACCTCGTAAGTTTTAAAATGGCACTAATGACAACTGTCGCAGAGATAAAAAAAAATGAACGTGTCGCGGGACACGCGTTTGGAACTAAGTCTCTTTCATATGCAGGGTTGGTATGGCATAATGAATTATTAACATGCTAGGTCTCATTCTCTCTACTTACCCCTCTCTTTAAAATTAAATTTAATTAATAAAATATACCAGCAACAACTTAATATTTTCTTGTTCTATTACAAATTTTTCTCCGATGATTTAAAAAACATATATTATTAATTACATTGTGTAAAAGTTACCATAACTTTAACGTACAAGTTGAGGTACAGACAATGTAGGAATAAATAAATATATATGGGAGATAAGATTAATAATCGTCCTCCTTTATTTTCGTTTCTTTGTAACATGTTTTCGTAACGCGTTACATTTTTTCTCAGCTAGGTTCCCTCACCATCTTACGATGAGGAACCTCGTTACAAAAACTATACATATTTTAAGGACTTTAAGAACTATTGAATGAGCTCCTTTGAGGTGTATACATAAACCCTATGGATAATTATTTTTTGAATATTTATTTTGTTAGTGTTAAATATTTGTATGATGAGTACGATTATTTGCTCTGTGTCTGGGTATTTATTTATAGTATCTATAGTATGTATGTATTTAGACATATTGACGTACATTTTTCAGTAGTCTAGGTACCATAGCACACACTTTGTCTAATTTGGAACGTGTATGAGATGTGCGAGGTTATTTATTTATTTTCATTTATAAATAACGTTTTACACGAATTGAGAACTCGGAATATTTTTTCTATAAAAGCATCTTTATGGCAGTAACATTATAGCAATACAATACAACGTGGTCTTGAAAATAAACATACGACACGATTTTATTCATTAGACTTACTGAAGGTTTCTAATAGTTATTTTACACCCTAATAGCATCTGAACCCACATATTGAATATATTTTACAGGAACCATGCTATTTTTGAGCTTTTTCAGTGTTAGACCGTTTCCCCGTCTAAGATATATTTATTTTATTCTTTACAATTTGATAAGCTTGCTAACATGACTATACTCTGCTTGATGGAAAACAAGAATACAATCCAAGAGTTGTAGTTACTATACTCATTGTGAATGCTAACAAAGCAATATGGTGATCCACAATAATACTATGATAACCAAACTGCTGGTAATCATACTTATATATTTCTAAATACATAGATATCATAGATAAATTACACACAGACACAGAACAAATGTTTATACTCATCTTACAAATATTTTTCCTGGGCGGGAATTGAACCTACAACCCTTGGTTTCCTATTCAGGATCACTAACCACTAGACCAATAGGCCAGTTTGTTCATAAGTCATTAAAGTTTATACTATGGATATCAGAAGTGCTTATTTTGCAATATTAAATCTAGTTTGTTCGTTAAACCAAAACATTGTATTGGCTGTCTTTAACGTGCTCTGAAAGGATTAAACCTAATAAAAAACTGATTTTGTATTAGGTCATGAGAAATCCATTCCAATAAATTACGAAATTCTCTAGTAAACTCGTAAGTTACAAATCCCCATTACCTCGTCTCAAACAAATCTTTCTACATTAAACTCCAAAGCCTTTGCCGATACTTGAAGGCTGAAGTTCCAGTTCGCTGGCGCTGATCAAAGCGGCTGTGCGTGATAGATCGCGTGCGAAGCCGATAAACACGATAACCTGTGTTTTATGCGGGTTACTAGTTTACTAGCAAATATGTGATGGTTTGAATCTCTTTCAAGTAAGTAATTCAATTTAATTCATTTGTTGCACTCCATAATCTACAAAGATGTTGTAACGATGTTAAATAAAACAATTATTGACCCTGTGAGGTATGAAAAAATCTAAAAGAGAAGGCGGCAAATTCATTGTGTATAAAGCACGGTACAATGATATCTTAGTCTGCCTAGAACTACATATTTTTTTATTGTTCCTGTATCTAATGTACTGACGTAATAAATATAAAATATATCAATATTATAAAAGAATGTTAATACTATAGCACTACTGGTTAATAGTCACTACATACCATTAACACGAAAACATACTGGTTTTACAAAACATTTTTTCTGTATTAAGAGCCTGCCAAAGTGAGTCTACTCTGCCTGATGGAAAGCATGAATAGAATCTAATAGTTGTGGTTACCATACTCATTACAAATGCAGACAATGCAGTGTGTTGACCTACAATATGGCGGCTTAGTGAGATACTTTTTCACGCCCCGTTTGGGAACGTAAAAGGCATGACAGTCATCATGGCAGTGTTGTTTATCAGTTGTTAAGTAGACACTACTTCATAGTTTTAAAAATATTATTGACAATGTGTAAAATAATCTGCTTAGGTATGACCTACCTACGTCTAATCCAAGTTAGCAAAAGTCTCCCCATGTGATTATCCAAAATCGGAAGCAACTCGTAACAAATACAAAACAAGAAAGAGTTGATCTCCAAAGTTGAACGACAGATCCATACCGAAGTTAGAACTTGAGAGCGAAGGTAGAGATTACCATAAATCACGCCAGATGGCGTCACTCTAGAATATCTGAAAGGCTTAAGGGACAATCTTTTTGTTTAAGTTATATAAATATTGGTTTAAAATATATTTATTAATATTTAAAAAAATTACGTTGTCTAGTCGAGTGGCTTACAAATGTGGGTAAGCCTTCAAACAAAAACAAAAAAATATTAAAAAAGAAAAAAAAAATAAACAAAACAAAACAAAATTAAAAATATAGCAACATCAATTTCAAAATATTTTATAGTTCCAGTAGTATCACTATTTATTTGACATGAAAACTGCGGAGGATGTATGTACCTTTATTTATTCGTGCTCTAGAAATTCAAGTGCTATGTGATTTAATAAAGATGAGAATGTTTCAGGATAATTATAATATAACATATTTTTTACAGAATAAAAATGTCAAAGTAATACACTTTTATCAAATGCAAAGACCTCAATCTACAGTAGCTTTAAACTGTCAACCGATGGATCACATTTGGAAGTTATGACTTACCATGTGGAACCGTCCTTTATCAAGGAATTACCAACTGTAAACTCGTAAAAATATAGTTGATTTTTATTTGTCACATATAAAAGTTATTTTCTACCCATTATGTGTCAAAGTAACTCAATTTTATGGAGATTTCACCCATATATCGGAGTTGATTGAGTGGAAAATCCTCTGAAGCATTTTGTCCAGAGTTTATCGTGTTTAACTTTCAATGGGTTCAATATATACACTGAAAAGTTAATCTTGTCTGTTTGTTTATATAATGAAATGTTTAGAGGCTTATGGGGGTTGTTTTGTTTTCGGCTTAATATGTGTTTGACATTGGATTTGCATTGTTCAATGTTTGAATGTTTGAAATATAAAATCGGTGTTGATATCAATTTTGTACATCCATTTGATTTTGTTGATGGGAATCGAAATTTTGTACGTTAATAATATTTTATCTTGTTTAGGTGCCTAAGAGAGTGTACTTTTGGTTTTTATGAGAGTGTGCGACTTAGGTTGATATTAATACGACTTCGTCAAGTAATACGACTAAAAAAAGTGGTTTAGTGAAAGAGAATTAAATAAACAAGATTAGAGAAAATTTGTTTTGTTTTAAAATAATATTCATCGGCATCATCTACAGTTTTTATCAGTCCACCGATGGACTTGGTTCTCTTCTTAGAGAAGTAGCCTAATTCGTCACGCTTGCCAGACGGGTCAGTATATAGTTTGTGTCAAGTATTCCTACTTTTTGTAATGCTGTTGTACTGCCGAGTACGTAGTTCCCTCTTACGATTCAAACGGGGTAAACAGAGATGGTGGCACTTCGTATTCCTAATCACTCACCTCACAGACAAGAATAGTATCCTGCATCCTGCATGGAGTGCAGTCACCTCTTGGACGGTGCAGCCAAATATCATCTGGAAGCTTTGGACTCAGTTGACCGAAGAGCCCGTAGGTTAATTAACAACGAAAAACTCTCAAATAGCAGACTACACACCCTTGAGCATCGTCGTCGAGTTGCCAGTTTATTGGTTTTTTATAAGATACACTTTGGAGAGTGTTCGAAGGCTCTTTCCGAACTGATTGAGCCATCTCCGTTCCTTTATCGGACCACTAGGTGCAGGCAAAAATTTCATCCACACGTTGTTGACATACCCAAAAGTCGAACTAAACGGTTTGACAGCTCGTTTTTGGTGAGAGTCGCCAAGATTTGGAACGATCTGCCTAGGTCTATTTTTCCTGATGAGTTGAACTCTGGAGCCTTTAAGAGTAGAGTGAACAGATTTTTTCTGGACGGACGGGTACCACCTTCGTCTTCATTTACACTTTCCATCAGGTGAGATGGAAGACAAACGCCTATTCCATTACAAATAAAAACAAAAAGTATAATGGTATTTAAATACTAGCATATTAAAAGTAAGTAATTTTGAAACTGTCTTCTATGCGTCTTCAACGTGTAAATAATAACTTACATTCTTTATTCCCCAATTTACCATTACCAGTAAGGGTCATTACGATTAAAAAAAAAAAAATTTCGAATCTAAACCAATGAGAACGTACCCTCGTACGTAACGTACGTAAATAAAATTAAAAAGTCACTGAAAAAAGTTCAATCATGTCACGTATAAATAAAGTTATTACGATTGTTTTCGGTAATACTGTTTGACTGCCTCGGTGGCGCAGCGGTAGTGAATGCGACTGCTGTGCTTGAGGTCTCGGGTTTCGATTCCCGGGTCGGACCAAACGTTTATATGATCTGCAAATATTTGTTTCGAAGTTTGGGTGTTTTCTATGTATAATATGTATGTATTTACAAAAAAAGTATATAAGTATTCTATCAGTCAGTCTAGTTATCATAGTACAAGCTCTGCTTAGTTTGAAACTAGATGACATATGTCAAATGACCGAAATAATTATGAAAAAAAAAAAACGACAGTTTCAGTCAAGCACTACTTTTAAGGGATGCCAATTAATTATATTTATGTACGTATGAACTATCATCTAAATCGAAACTTATTTGCGTGTTAAAATGTTTTCTCACACAATAAAGTGCACAAGGCGTAATGCGCGACGCTTCAAAATGAGCGTGCTATTGTTATTTTCCGGTCGAAGGATGTTCTGAACGAAAGACTTTCGGGCCACCGCTTTCAGTCTCTCGGGTACCACCTTTTATTTGAGGCCTACTTGCTTTACTTATATTTTTATGACGTTACGTTATGAAATTCAAAGCAACATCTTCAGTATCCTTGTCTTGATTATGTCACTTTCTAGTTATTATGTTATTTATTGGTAAAATCAATTGTTTAATAATATAAATTCTCTGAACTTCTGCTACATACGTTTACATTATTACTAGGTAGTAGAGCCACGCTGATTTCAGCACGAACGGGCCGGCTCGACCGGGGCAGCACTACCCTCCCACAGAAGACCAACCTAAAGCGCCAGCATCCGTGTTGTCGTGTTTCGTTGGTGAGTGTGAGCTCGGAGGCCCATTGCTGCATGGGTTACAGTTATCGTGTGACTGTGTAAACCTTACACTGTCACGATGACTGTCATGCCTTTTACGTCCCCAAGCGGGGTGTGAAAAAGCATCTCACAAGGCCGCCATAATGTGGTTCACCATACTGCATAGTCTGCATTTATAATGAGTATTGTGACCACAACTCTTGGATTCTATTCATGCTTTCCATCAGGCAGAGTAGAGTCACTTTGGCAGGCTCATAATATATACATTAAACATAAGTTTAATTTAATCTAAATTTTTCGTTTGTTGTAATATGATTTTCCATGAAGTTTCTTAGTCAAAAATATTTTCACACATTGTACACGTACTTACATGATACATCTGATATGCGTTTGAGTTGCATTTATCTGAGAATCATTATCGACGATTGAATAGACATATGTATAAATAAACAACACAAGTTTGTAAAGTGAATTGCGTATACTACACCTCATCATCGTCATCATCATCAACAACCTTTTACAGTCCACTACTGGACATAGACCTCTCCTTCGCAAGGAGGTTTTGGCCTACTATACCACACTGGCCAGACGGGTTGGAATAGGGTTTGTTTAAAGTTTTCCTTCTGTTTGTAATGATATTTTCCTGTGTAGTTTGTTCCCTTAGTCGCCTCTTACGACACCCACGGGATGAATAGGGGTGGTAATACTATGTATTCTTAATCTGTCTCCATACGGACAATACTACACCTAACAGCGCAAAAATGAAGAATTTTAAATAATTAAGTAGCATATACAAATCATTTCTCGTAATTTTGCAGTCAGAACTGTGTTCCAAGCATCGATATAATTTTGACTACGTTTTGACAAACAAATTTAATATAAAACAAATAGTTATTAATTATCACATTAGTCACATAACAAACATCTTAAAAACCTATAGTAACATTAGTGTTAAGGTTTCAAGGCAATCCTTTCTTCTGTTATTGTTCAGGGACATAAAAAGGCCATGCTGGGTCATTACACGGAAACACACTTACTAAAGTACCTTCAAGTCTAAGTCTCTATATACATAGTGACCATACATGCTACGAGCAGACACCGATACGATTTCTCTAAGAATATATCGTGTTGGTGTGTTTTAATTAATAATTTTATATAATAAGTTTATGACATAGAATGCATCCCGTTGGATGGAAAGTGGTTGTACGTTAATACAAGTACCGCCCTATTTTACACCTAAAAATGTAGCAATTTTGTTTGATTCATCATAAATAAAACATCGATACGATAAAAACACGGAAGACTGTTTATTAATTCCATTACATATTTTAACAATTTGAACAAACAGTAAACATTTTTTTTTTACTGTACGAAAATTACCCCGGGTACCACCTACTGGTTATGACGGACTCGAACCGATTCAAAACCGCATGCCGTCTGAGGCATCAGTAGCCGGGGAACCAGGTGTACCCCAGAAAGGAAATCCTTGGAACCCCGAAAGCAGTGTACACTGATAAAAGCAAGCAATTTAAAATAAAGTAAATCATAGCATCGAATATCATTTTCAAATAAAAATTAATTACCAAAAGTCGTATAGCATAAACGTGAGCTTACTAGCCCCATATCAGTCATTTTTATATCTGTAAGAAGCTTTTGTGTTCAAATTAGTCCTCGCATCATGACAACGTGATATAAAATATAATCTCGTTTGTCATACTTTCTAAAGAATTCTTGACGTAATAAGCATTATATAAATTATTGAACAAATATTATCGAAAAGAAAGAAAGTAGAATTTTTTCTGAAGGATATATTCATATTCACACAGGATATTTTCCTGTGTGAGAGTTAGGACTTATATATGTTTCTTTCTTTTTAATAATATTTTTTAGTTATCCTAAGTCTAGCACAGGTATATATCCTGTGGTGTGGGAAACTTTACAAACATTAATTAAACTTATACAAAGACAAGCCAGACTGAATAAGTATTTGTAGATCACACAAAGTGTTGTTATGTAAGAACTAAATCCAAAACACTCAGCACTGTAGAAAGTGGCGAGGTGATTGCCAAACCATTCATGTAGTATACTTAGATGATAAGATCGTATTAAATTGAATGAATAATAATTGTTATAATCGTATGAGCTAAACTGCAGACAAATGCCAACAGTGATTTTGTTCAAAATTGTGACGTATTCGAACGTTGATCGTTTTTCTTTTTAATTTTTTCCAACTGTAGCCACAGTTATGAGTAGAACGTTGTGGATTGGGTTCTCTCTGAGAAAAAAGGTTTTTGTTACTTGCGGCAAGGGTTTGAAAGATAAATTATATTGATTATTTTTTATTTTCTCTTGTCAACTTTAAGATATTCTATTGCAGATGTTTTCAACAAAATATCTAAACCCAGCTAACTATAGGTTTAAGTGGTCGCCACGTCGCTCTCTACTGCGCTGAGTGTTGTGGATTCAAACCCCACATGGGACAACACTTTGTGTGATCCAGAAAAATGCTGTTCTGAGTCTGGATGTTCTTTGTGTCTCTTTACAACATGCAAGAATGTTTGTAAAGTTCCTCGCGACACAGGATTTATTACTAGTGCGGGTCGTGTCTTTAAAAAAAAAGTATTCTATAACAGCCTTATCGCAAACAATTTTTTTAAATTTTTTTTTTACAGTTTTTAAAGATTTTACTTTTATATTTTGTATAAAAACATCTTTTACAACACGATGACGTAAATAACACGGTAAAAATGTTCTATTTTACATATTCAATATATAGATAGGTTAATCGATAAGTGTACATTCAACAAACAAATCCTTGTTTTCTAAGCATTTTCACGTTTGAATAAGTAAAATATCAGAATTTCATCGAAAATCATTCCCAACTTCCACTTATATGAAAATCCCTAATTCCCTAAAGGTATCTGAGATTGCCACGCAAAAAGAAAGCGAATGCAAAACCTATCCTGGGACCCGAGAGTATGGTTACCAAGCTTTCGTATTTTTAGTTCTGATTAGTTTAAGAAATCTATCTATGAGCCGCTTGGTTCGTAGACATTTTTAACGGATATAAGGACCAGACTTCTTATTATCTTAAATGAAATATTAAATTAAGGCTACAAGGCTGTAAAAACATGATGTAGGTCTTCCCAAGGTATGATTCTGTTATTTGTAAGTGATGATTAGTGAAAACACCACATACTCCTAACTCCTGAATCCTCAAGGAACCGTTGATCCGATATATTCAACCCTTTTACGAAAAGAGGATTATAACAAATTTACTAAATGCAAGCTGGCAAAAACTTAACTTATTATTCTTGAAATAAATATGACAGCATCCAAAATCACCTTAAAGATCGTCTAATCTCTACGATTTAGGACCTCTAAATAGAAATGCTAATAATAAATAAATCTTACCACATCCCAATTTTTATTTTGATCTTTATCATCAAACATTTAAACCGTTCAAGTGTAAAGTTGTCAAATCAGTCCCTAACCCTGACGCATTTTGAGAAACTGACGAAAAAGTTTGATTCATTCTTTCTCTAAAAATAAAATACCAGCAGTTTCAAAAAGTCACGCGCTTTTGTGAAATTCGTTTTCAATAAATCGTGACTATTCCAAAAATTGTTGTCCGGCCTTTCAATTTTCCATATGGCAACCCTACCTTAAACCTTCGGACGCTTATTTATTGCTGCGCCGATGAAAAAGCTATACGATATGTTTTTAGCCCCAAACTTGGTGTGTGCAGAGATTTTAAGCACGATTATAAATTTAAATTGTACCCTGCATTCTATGTGATGTTCTTTTTATGATTTACACACACTATGTTTTGTACGTAGGTTAGTGCATGTATAATATATAAATATCTCGTATTATGGTGCTTGTAGTCTTATGTCTATATCTGTCTTTATGTCCCTCGTAAATATCCCCGAAATCCTGTCAACCCACTGTACCCACCGTCACGTAAAACGGTCCTCAGCTTCAACTCGCCCATACCAAGAATAAGTAGACTGTACAATAAATTAGACAAACAAATTGATATGCTTAGTGTTACCAGCCTCTATGGATTTAAGAGCCAAGTTCACAGCAGAGCTAATTACTGTTAAATTAGTAACTGTTGAACTGTGTCAATTATATATATGAGTTTATAAACTGTAGGCTAATTAAATTATGTGTGTTAATATTACTATCTGTTTGTGTTTGTGTTCTTTTGTTTAGTTTTATATTCTTTCATTATTTATCTTTTTGTTTCGTGTTGTACTTTTTCAATATTTTTCTACATTATGCTTTAAATGTTTTATATTTTGGACTACCAAGTTTCACAAAAAATGTATCATTAATACTTGAGATGTTACCAGTGCCAATACTAAAATCTGAATGTTTTCTATAAATGTTGTGTTTGCCGATTGATGTTGTACACATATACATTAGTTATCATACATGTATTATTTTTAAGTAATGTGTAAGAATTATAGGTAAACCTATAAATAAATAAATAAATAAATATGTACTCATCTACTTGACTAAGATTTCTATATAACAATAAGAAAAACTAACTGTAAATTCTCTGGGCATAAAGCCTCCTTTGTGCAAATGTTATAGTGCTTTAAAATAAATACATCAATATACGAGTATATTGTTTTCTCAAGTGCTTACAGCTTTTTATACGAAACTAAGACATAAACTACCTTTTTTGAATTTATGTTATCTGTTTGTCTATCTGTTTGTTTGTCCGGGCTAATTTCTGGAATCGCTGAACCGATTTTTCTGGGATTTTTACTAGGAGACAGAGCAGGTTACTGGACAACATATAAAATAAAAATTCTAAATTCAAATGCTACCCCAAACTAAGTCGCGAGTACAGCTAGTAAATAATAAAAAAAACATTACATCTGCAATGTTAACCCCCACCCTTTAAACCACAGGATACTGAGAGATTATTTTTTTTTGAAACCGGTTTTCTGGTTTTCTTTATGGTCTTACTTAGATGATTTCATATCAATCCGGTACTAATATATTAATATCACCAACGACAAAATGTTTTGCAAAGCGAAGTTCGTACATAACACAGTTCTTGACATTTGAACGAAAGACTACACAAACAGAAAATATTATGATCACAGTTTCGTACTCACACATAACAAGTTAGAACAAAATTTTACCTCATACGAGCTTGTACGAAACAGAATCTGGCTGGACAATTTGCTAAAAATATCATCGTTAGCTTTTATTGAAACAGAATGGTAAATTGACATGTTAGTACGAGTGTTATTAGCTTCGATTTAATTTGGTTTGTATTTAAATTTACTGTAATGCGGTAAATTTAAATACACATCAAATTAAGTCAAGTAATTTAACTTTGATTGATTTTTATGTTACCCACTAAGATTGAAAGCACCACGAGATTATTTTCATAAGGATAGGTTTTAAGGCCGCGTTATCAAGGTCAGTGGGCGGTAAGCGATAGTGCCGGCGAGGTTACATTGCTGCGCCACTGACTTCAAGGACAGCTTCCCGTAAATTTATATATTATAACGCACTACTGCATGCGCTGCTGCTATCGAAAACAGTTAATCATATGTTGTTTGCAGATGACACATCCTTAGTATTTAAAGTTAACAGACAGCAATCGGTAATTGACGATGTAAACAATGCTCTCTCTAAAATGGTACTTTGGTTTTGCGCTAATAACTTGTTATTAAACAAGAGTAAAACCAAATGTGTTATATTTTATACTAGGAATGTTAAACAAGTAAAAACTAGTGTTTTGATGAACAAGGAGGAACTGGAATTGACAGACAAGGCTGTCTTCCTAGGTATAACTTTAGATTCACGGTTACAATGGGGCCCACATATAGAAACGTTATCTGGTAGACTTAGTTCTGCAGCTTATGCTGTGAGAAAGATTCGTCAATTGACGGATGTTGATACTGCGCGATTAGTTTATTTCAGTTACTTTCACAGCATTATGTCCTATGGTTTATTGCTTTGGGGCAGTGCCTCTGATATTGATTCAATCTTTGTGCTCCAGAAACGAGCTATTAGGGCTATCTATAAGATGGGCCCTCGTGAGTCACTAAGAAACACATTCAAAGAAATTAACATTCTCACACTACACTCACAATACATTTATGAGAATCTTTTGTATGTTCATAAAAATCTGTGTAAATTTAAGAAAAATAGTGATCTCCATCAATTTAATTTAAGAAATAAAAATAAACTTGCCTTGCTTTTACTAGGCTCCATAAAATATCGAATTCGTTTGTGTGTCAATGTATACAATTTTATAACAAATTACCAAACAACATAGTATTATTATCTATTAGTAAATTTAAGAAATTTGTTAAGCTGAGGTTGTCCAAAAAGGCTTATTACTCAGTTTCAGACTATGTCACAGATTTAGATGATTAGATGTTTGGAAATGAATTATATATAAAATAACTGCTGTTTTAATATTTAAAAGATTTTGAGTTAAAAGAGTGGTGGTGAGTTTCTTTCCTGGGTTCTTTTCTCACCACTCTACCATGAACAATCTGCGAACCCAGCTAGCTGTAATTTTAATCGACAGATTGTTCATCTTTCATCTTTTATTGTTTTTTTTATGACGTTCATAAGTGTCTTTTGTGACCTAAATGAATAAATGAATTTGACTTTGACTTTGACTTTTGACTTTGACTTATAAATGTATGTATTTCTGAACGTGTCACCGCTACATGACTCCAACTGATTTCGTGTCCATGGTCTGAGGACCTCGATAAGAATGTTTAAAATTCATCAAAACGAATTGTACACTCTTTCCTCCCTTATCTCCAGAACTCCTGAACAAATTAAAAACATGAAATTCTCATCCCAACTGTAATAGATGTGAAGTTTATTTCCGACTAGTCGACTGGCGCATACTTGTATGCGATTATTAAAAGAAATACATTTTCTCCGGTTTTATATCATTTTTCTGTGATGCTCGGCTCGGATGTTATATAGTCTTCTTCGATAAATGGACTATCCAGGACTAAAATTATATTTCAATTTGAATAAGTAATTCCTCAGATTTGCGTGTTTAACCAAACAAACTAAAGCATTATAATGTATGTTTAGATCAGCAGGTTCGTTACGCTCCTGCCAGCCTTAGAGGTGCTCATGACAAGCATATGGCCTGAAGGCTATTATACTCCCATATTTTAACTCTGATATCTCCAAAGGTAATCATTTTAATAATACAGTACAGGGTCAGTGCGATCAACATTAAATGCACAATGTATTTGGTGTATTTGATGCGAAATTAATGATTTTTACTACATCACCTTCTGAATAATTGAATTTTTTTGATTTTTTCCACTGTAATGTAAATCTTTTTCTTAAATTATTCTTTCTACGGGAGAAAACTGGATTCAAATCAGTTGCGTAATTTAAATGATATAAGCTTTCAAAAACAAAAAACGACTTCATTTTATATTCTTTAAAGATACAGTGATGAAACGTATAGTTATAAGGAAGATTAGTGTCAATTCCATATAATGTTGGTAATGCGCGAGATGCAAAACTAACTTGACTCATGTCTCTGTCTCGTAACTTAAATACTCTATGTTATAGGTGTCAAGCCCCATTTTGGAATGAAATTAATGTTTGCTATCAGTAGAATCTGTTTAAAAATTAACTGCATTTCTTATTCCTTGTAAACACATGAACCCTGCTATTAACTCGAGTAAATAAACAAATTAGTAGGCATAGAAAATGTAACGTTGTACCCAGCCAGCATTCTCAGGTCCCACATGTTAAGCCAACTCTTACCTTTCAGTAAATTTTGTATTTCGTAAGTAACAAGGCTGTAATGGATTAGAAAAAAAGGCAAGACCTCTCTTATCTTGGCACAAACGCTTGATTGGCCATCTAATCAGCGATCCTGGGAACTCGAACGCTGTCGGTTTCTTGCTAAGAACTGTAAATTGCATTAGTTGTATTGGATGAGTTAGAAAATAGAATATTGAAGGAGATTGGTTAAACGAAACATATGCAATTTTTTTCTTCTTGAAAATGTTGGCAAATATTTGAAGTAACATGTTACGAGGTAGATTTATTGCTCAAACTATTTTATTGAGTGTGCATTATTGTTGAAGCATACACAATTAAATATTTGTGTTAAATATTAGTTTTCGCTGTTGTCGTAGCTTTCGAAGGTACATCATGACTGTATACGATAAGTACTCAATAAATATCTACTCGTACATCTACGCATCCCACGTGTACACGTGAACTAACGAGCGGTAGAGGCAAGTACCTACTTTAGTGGGTACTTTTATTTTTGATTTGTGAAACTATATAACGCTTTGCTAGACTTGAACCTGTAGGACAATAGTGCTGAGTGCATTATAACTAACGGATAGAAAAGTTTTTGTCAGTACTTAGCTTTTGTGAGAGCACCTTTTTAAACTCAAATGATTTAGGAAGATTTTAAAATGGACGAAAGTGTCCTTTTGGTACACATTTAAAAAAAAATTAACTAAACTTCTTACGTTAAAAGATTAAAAAAATTCTTTCATATAAGCTCATTCGTACATGAAAGAAAATCTTTTTATGCTTTCGCTTATTGTGCTAAGTCTTTGAACTTAGAGTTTTTGTCTGTAGAGTTTTAAAAGGCAAAAAAGCTATAAGATATGTTTAAAAAGCTAGTCGCGGAGTCTCCGTTTAAGTTGATCAAAATAACACGTTTTCATTAGCTAATTGAGTTGAGAGCCCCGCTCATCATCCTGTATATAAACGATATTGCTGCCGTAAAAATGGCCAGGGCTGTCATTTATATTTACCGGTACTTTCTTTTTAACGCAAGTATATTTTTGATGGCTTTAATGTTACAATCGAATTTTGTATGAAGGCTTTTTTAGATACTGTTTGAGTGATATTTAATATAGAATAGGTGTGGAACTGGAAGTTCATGTATTGACATAATTTTATGCTTAAATAAGAAATAAAAATGCTTAGTTTTTATGCTTTTGTTTATGAGTAGAATGTTAATACAATATTATATATTACATTAATGCAAAACTTTGGAGCTTTTTTATATATATATTATAAATAAATAAATATAAATTTCGCACATCTGATACACAAAACCATTTAACTTCAAAATAATTAGAGATTACACTATGGCAGCAAGATGGACTGATTGAATACTATCTACTTATTCATATTAGATGGAGGATACCTAGATTAATAGGAGTGTAAATTTCACACTTTATTTATTTATTTATTTTTTTATTTATTTATACATCATGCACTTTATGTACATAGGCGGACTTAATGCCTAAGGCATTCTCTACCAGTCAACCTTTGGGTGATGCAGAGAAAATAGGAAGTAGGTGCGTTTCAGGTGTTGAATAGAAGAACTTTATTTGTATATTGATTAAGCAGAGTACAAACGAATTTATGTATTTATTATTTAGTAGGTAGTAGAACCACGCTGATTTCAGCATGACCGGCCGGCTCGTCCGGGGCAGTACTACCCTCCCACAGAAGACCAACCTAAAGCCACAGCATTTGTGCTGTCGTGTTTCATTGGTGAGTGCGAGCCTGGAGGTCCATTGATGCAGAGGTGACAGTTGTCGTAGTAAATGTATGTAATACAATGCCACGATGACTGTCATGTCTTTTATGTCCCCAAGTGAGGCGTAAAAAATCGTAATAGACCGCCATAGTGTGGGTCACCAATGGTGACCATACTGAATGACTGACGACTCCTATGTGACTCACCATACTGCATTGTCAGCATTCACAATGAGTATGGTGACTACAACTTTTGAATTCTATTCATGTTTTCCATCAAGCAGAGTAGAGTCACTTTGGCAAGCTATTAAAATTAATAAATATTTATCCTCCATAAGTAAATATATTGTTTTCAACATTGTTTCAGACGCTGACAGTGATAACCCTACATTATTTACAGGATGTTAGAAACTGAGCTGTGTGTACTTTTATCGCCCTCTGGGTTTTATGTTAATTCAGATACGATTCAGATGTGCTTTTAACTGCAAGAGACCGTACAAAAGGCATCCCGCTCGTAAGCCGTGATCCTCTACAATTTTAACATTTTATTTAGAAGCTTATTTAGGCATTATACTTGATTTTATGAAAGTGAAAACAGTGAAAGTGTTGAAAATAGAAAAGATTTTACTGAATATACAGAATAACTTTATTTAAAGTGTGTTTATGTGTGTATATTTACAGTTCTACATTTACGTATTTAAGTGGTGTAGAGATAACATAGTACATATTATTGTAAAACACATGTGTAAAGGTAGGAACTCATACTGTAGATATTTATAATTATCATTACCATCATCATCAACAGCTTTTAACTGTCCACTGCTGGACATAGGCCTCTCCATAGAAAAGAAGCTTTTACCTTTTTTTTTTTTTTAACGCGGGGAATGCTTTTCGCACCATACCCTCCGGAGGGACGCAGGGCGTGTGTGGGACTCCCAGAAAACCCGTCTACCCACTAAACCCCGTGGCGGCCTACTTCGGCAGTTGGGAGGAACTCTAGGAACGCATTAGCGGCTTCTAGAGTCCTCCCTGCCGTACCTTACAAGTGAGGTACATCTCGGGCACCTCATGCCCCAGGAGCAAGACGCTATCGCACCTCCCATCGCCCTGCGCAGAGTAAGAGGCAGAACAGCGCCCCGCCCCAGACGATACTCCCCGGCCGCACCGGAGTGCCACCTGACTGGGGTCGTTTGCAGCAGTCACAACGCCCCAAGATGTGACCGCAGCGACCCTTAGGCGGCGATTAGGGAGCTAGCGACCACTGCCGCGTCCACTTCGCCGCCTCGTTCGAGCGGGATCGGCCCTTTCCCGATCTCGCTCTGCGGTCTCCTTCCGGAGCATAACCTGCTCACAGAAGGAGATCGCGGCTTGTCATCCTTCACGACTCGCCAGCATTGCCGCGATCAATGCTGACGGTGAAAGGTTTCGTCCGATCCGTCCGACCAGGGCTCGACGCTCAGACTCCCAAGCAGGGCAGTCCTCCAGCGTGTGCTGGGCGGAGTCCCGGTCGGACTCACAGTAGTGGCATTGTGCCGTAGCCTCCCGTCCTATACGTTTCAGATACTCACCGATGCAGCCGAGCCCGGTGAGTATCTGGGTCAATCGATAGGTGACACAGTCAGTCCTCTCTATGCACGCTTCGAAGTTCTATACTACTAACTATACTAGGCTAGCCAGATGGGTTGATATAGAGTGTGTTTCAAGATTGGCCGGAACTCCCTCGTGGGATTTGGAGGTGGAAGTGCTCGCCGAAGTTTATCGGCGAACGGCTGCCTTCCGGGCGGGTAGCGGCATGCGGCCCCCGCCCGAAGAGATACGTGAGTGGCGAGAGGCCCCTCGTCGAGCACGATGGCTCGTTGGTCGTCCCGGTTGCTCCAGCCAGCTGCTGCTCCACGTGCTGGCTTTGCCGCCGTGGAGTCACTCCAGCCGGTCATCGCCGAGTGAGCAGGGCGACAGCACGGGACCCTATTCTTCTGACTGACGCAGATTCTTTCCGGGCACGGTTGCTTCTGGAAGTATCTGTACTCGGTCGCCAGGAGGGAATTGAGTCTCACCTGTCACCACTGTGACTGCAGTGAGGACTCAGCTCAACACACCCTAGCAGTTTGTTTCCGGCGCAGCGTGGGGTCCTCACTGCAGTTATTGGAGGAGATCTCTCGCTTATGGCCGTTATACACTCCATGGTCGGTAGCTACAGTTGTTTTACCGCGGTCGCAACCTTCTACGAAGACGTAATTTCGCGGAAGGAGGCGGCGGGGAGGGCCCGGGAGGACAATCTCCACTCGGACCCAATTTGCCGCCGTCGGAGCGCCTCAAGTCGTCTTGAGTGTGGGCGCGGGTGGATGGGACGGGTTTTCCCCTCCATCCGCTACAATAGGCCAGCCGCGAGGAAGCGACACCCGCGTGTGCCGTACGTTGTCTAAAATAGAGAGTTTACCCGTAGATGGTGCCCGGGGTAGCAGGTAGGCACTAGGAGGGATCTGGATGTCGTAATAACAGCTGTTCCCGGATCCCTCCTATATCAAGCGCAGAGTGGCACACCGTGTGGTTTTAGTCGGTGCGATTCCGACACACCACCCACCGTAAACCCCGGTGGGATGACCGCCCGAGGGGGTTTCCACACGTTAAAAAAGAGAGTGTGTTTCAAGTTTTCCTTCGTTTTGCAGTTATGTTGTCTTGCATAGTGTGTTCTTAGTTGCCTCTTACGTTACCCATAAGACGATTATGGGTGGTGACACTCTGTATTCTTAAATTATGTCGCCACTCGAGTAGGCATATATTTATGACAAACTATAATTGCTTTTCCTCATGGTTCAACCCACGCTTACGTCAGTTATTGTGATAGAAATAAATTCAATTCAAGGCATATCAGACAGTACTTCGGTAAAAATAACTAAAAGTATATTAATAAATGTTACTAAATATAAAAATATTAAGTTTAAAAAGTACTTCCTCACTATAAATAAATCTAATTTTTTAATCTACAATGTAAATTTATGTATATTTATAAAAATGAATGTTTGTCTGTCTGTCTGTCTGTCTGTATGTCCTTTATAGAATCGTAACTCATGCATTTGATCATGTGATTATCTTTATTAAAGTTGTTGTACATGAGTCCACGAAGGTTTCTGCGTTGGTATGATTTTTCTTTTCTGTTTCCTTCAAATTTATTTTAGTTGGTAGCGTAGCAACGCGTGCAGGAAACAGTTAATTTTACATAGAAAAACAAATATCTAAAGACACAAGGACAAAAAATGAGATTTGATTTCTTTTCTTCAACTGTTGCCATCAATTGATAACTTTTTGTGTGTAAATAATAAGTAAATAGTGTTTCCCTATCATCGACGATCAATCACATAATCATGACTAATATATAAACTTAGGTACATTAAACAGATCAAATAAAAAAGTTGAAAAAATAAAAGCATATAATTGTTTTCATATCACATTCCAAAAGCTTTCATTAAATTAAAAACACAGCCGTTTATTTCAGGTGAGAATGACATTAACAGATTTATCCGAACAAAAGTGATTGCTTGGTTACAATAGACATATATCTCTTCCACGCCAGCTATCGGGACAGTCCCCAGTGTTTTATTGTTATGACCACCTTAGCGGCTACCTGTGTTCACAGTAATATAATGTTTTAACGTCTACATTTCCACATCCTTATCGCTTTTCGTTGCATCCATTGCATATTTTCTTCTTCGATGGTATTGATACATTCGTAGTTAGGAAGCAATATAAATTAAATTTGTTTTGTATTTATTGTTTTCTGGAGTATATCATAAAACTTTATTTTCATGTAATGCTTGTTTAAATAAAGATATTAAATGAGTTTTATGGATGATTCGTGAAATGGGATATCGTTAAATACTTAAGCTGATTTTATGGCTCACTCGCTGATGAGGTTTTCGTATCTTTAAACAGAGCCTAAAGGGATTGATGTTGTCTGATTAATAATATTGTGTTTTGTTTTATTAGATCTGATGCGAACTATAGCTCTTATTTACTTATGTAGTATTACGTTTACCAACTTTAAACAAACGCGGAGGTTCTCAATGCGGTTGTATTTTTTTACCATTTGTTACCTCAGAATCCTGCTGGTCACAATCCGCTTTCGAAATTCTTTTTTCTGTTTATTTACCATTTGGTTTGATATTGGAGTGCATTCGCTTGGAATTATTCTACCTTTTCCTACCTATTAGTAATGTTCTGCTTTGTTGGTCTACTGGTTAGTGTATGCCACTGCTGATCAAGAGGTCTCGGGTTCGATTAACGGGTAGGCCAAAGAGTGTTATTGATTTTCTTATCGCAGAAATACTTTATATCGGCCTTGAGTTTGGCAGCATTACAATAAAAAAATTTTATAACACAAAAATTTAAAAACAGTGGAGAGGTGTCAAGGGACACCCGGATGGAACGAAGTTTCTTTCGATTAATTAGTGAAGGAATTTAAGTAAAGAAGTAAGAAATTTTATTTTCTATTATTTTATTATTTATTATGTTCAAAAAACCTGTATAAACTTAACAAAACAAAAATAATCGTCGCGACACTGTTCAAAGCAAAATAGAAAGACGAAACGAAAATAATTGGCTTACTTTCTTTGAGAGAAAAAGAGAAAGAAGAGAGAGAGAGAGAGAGAGAGAAACATGCGCACACCGCACGGCTTACTACACTATAACAAAAAGTGTCGTGACAACTTTTCGTCTGAATTATTTCCATCTAACCTTCACAACGCGTGATAAGGAACTTCGATCCAAAAAATACAATGTTAACAAAATAATAATTAGCTATTTTAAATAGGTACAAATTATTCTTAACTATTCTTAAACTAATTGTATGAGAAACAACAAAACTGATCAGCAAATATTATCATTGTTTTTAAAATAAATAACTATTATTAATTTTATTGTTATATGTTGTAGAAATTATTACGCAAGACTTCTAATCACGGCAGCTCGTGCAGCATGCGTCATAGACTAAATTCATATTTCAAGTATTAGTCCCACTAAATGTAAATCCATCACTTGGCGTAAGTCCATTACGTGCAGTAAATTTAACGGCCGTGAATGAATGAGTGAGCTGATTGAAGTGCAGCTCACTCGAACGATTGCATTGTTATCAAATGCTTCACCCACTATTATAGGCACTAGTTTACATTTATTACGTCATTTACTGCTTAATTTGCTTGTTTGTTCATAAACTATGTATTTTTATACTCCAAAAGCAATAATGACGGCTAGAAATGTAAACGCTTTGAACACCATAAGACTTTTGGTAACTAGAGGTTAGCATGTAACTCGTAAAATTAAGTAAATAAAGTGGAGATATACATAGTAACATAGTATATTTCGTCTTAGTCTCTATTAATGTTAATAAAACTGTTAGAATTTATTCAATTAATGTTTTATTTTATTATATGTATTCTTTATTAGTTACATTACCTTTAAACTTTACTTTCTGAGTTCTATCCTAAAAAGTTGAGTTAAATTTAAAATAACCTCCAAAAATTTAGGAGAATATTATACCCCGATACACAACAGTTTTTAAGGGGTTGTTGTGTTGGCTATAGGAGTATAATTTAATATGATATTCTTTTAATTTTTTTTTCAAATTTGAAGTTTATAATTTGAATATTCAAACTACTTTGTAGTGTGATTCACTTTGGCTCTACATGAAAACTAGAACTCTACATATTAAAAACAGTTTCTCCAATATCAAAATCTTATCTCAGTTTATCCGACACTACAGTAATAAAATCGTAATTGTGAAACCGTACAAACTACGAGCACAACTAGATTGCGAAATGGATCACAAACCACATTGCGGCTGAACATGCAAGTTGCCTACGTTACTAAAGATTACAGTAACCGCCATGAGTTTGACAACGCGTTCGTCCGCCTTGTGCCGTGGAAATTAGATGACGCAGCGTTAGGGATGCACTGAGCTATTATCGATATTAATTTGTTTTGTAATATTTATTACAAAACTTTTGAATATGGTGCATGCATATTATATATACATATGCATGTTTGGTAGGTTTTTTTTTACTGTATAATATAGTTAGTTCACAAAAATGCTATCATTTTTTTTTATTTTTGAAATCAGATAAACGTAGATCCATAGGTTGTTCAGAATAGAAAGTCATGAACCCTAATCATTTATTTATGACACATATTTTTTTTTCTGTAAACTTTAATTTCGTAGCTAAATTGAGGTTAAATTTTAAGTGATTTATAAACTTTTAATGATACATCTAAATGTTTATTATTTGTTTACAATTGATTTATCTTTCTGAGGACACCAAACTATCGAAATTTCTCATCCCTATGCAGTATCGTACGAGCATAAGTCAGCAATTTCCCGGAACGAAAGGTGATTTATTCCATAAGTATAGTATCGTGTCAAAATAGCGAGCGTTCACAATCAACAGACCGAGTTGTATTCGCACTGCAGGTACCAGTACTCGTATTTATACTCGTACACTCGCACGTACTCTCGGTGTACTCGTATTAGAGTGATTTTGGCACTGGTTGCGCTGACTCATTTGTCATGTTTTCTAAAGTTACATTACATTACACATTGTTAGACAATAACACTTTTATCTGAAGTTTCTGGAAGGATTTTGTGCTTAAAGGTAGGTTTCGTTGACCAATTAGGAATAGATTGAATTTTTGATTGAATTTTTGGTTGTTAAAACAAAATTGAACGTCGACTTGTGCTACTCTACTTAGTTGATTTTGTGCTATTTCCTGAACTGCTGGATATACGGCCTCACGTGGAGTATTAAAGGCTTTTGATGATGATTATGATACTGTTTCATCTGCGTTTGGTATTGCTGTTTGTATGTGCAGTGTTGACTAGGTGCATTTTTCTGCAACATATTTATTTATTTTTTTATTTATGTGATCGGGGACTTACAGCTAACATTATAAGGTTTATATTAACGTGCAAGATATTGCGAAACGGGATAGTTATAACTATCCCGCTTTATATTATTATATATGATTTTTATACTGCACTTTGAATTTCAATATTGAATATTCGATGGAAAAAAAATAGTTTAAACTTTATGTGTATAACAATATAGTTCATATTTGTGTAAATCATGCACTTGAGAGTTATGAGCCATTGTGTTCACTATTACGTGTGTACATGATGTGTAACAAGCAACACTAGTTTCGTTGCTCAATATGACTTATAACTCATCGAAATACCGCTGCCAACTTTGACTCGCTATACGCGGTTCCTTTAGCCTCAATGATTTATCTAACCACAATAGTTGCATGTGTTGCGGTAACGGGTATAGTTGGCAGTTATTCTTAGGGCACTGAAATGAGAAACAGCAATTTTGAGTGTAATTGTTTTATTCAATTATGAAATATTTGTTACCAAGGAACCAAAAAAGGAAAAATTTCATTTCATTCAGAACTGCCATACTACGACCAGTATGACACCATGACCTCTCAAATAAAGTAACTTTTTCACTGTTTTCACCGAGTTAGGTAACTGGAGGCCCAATACCCTATTATTCTGCAGGTGGAGGCATTTTAAACAATATATTTGTGTCTCTTGAGTTGTAGGTGTTTATGAGCAGTGACCGTCACTTACTATCAAATGATTCTTCTTCTCGTTTGCCTGCTATCACCAACAACTTTAACCAGTCCATTTTTTTTTTATTTAGAGCCTACCAAAGTGAGTATACTCTGCCTGATAGAAAGCATGAGTAGAATCCAAGAGTTGTGGTCACCATCTTCATCGCAAATGCAGACAATGCAGTGTGGTGACTATAAACAATGTAGTATGATGACATACACTATGGCGGCCTAGCAAGATACTTTGGGACGTAAAAGGCATGACAGTCATCATGGCAGTGTAAGGTTCACACACTTACTATGATAACTGTTACCCCTGCATCAATGGGCCTCTGGTCTTACACTCACCAACGAAACACGACAGTACGGATGCTGTCGCTTTAGGTTGGTCTTCTGTGAGAGTGTAGTACTGCCCCGGTTGAGCCGGCCCGTTCGCGCTGAAAATCAGCGTGGCTCTACTACCTTAAATTGCCGGACATAGGTCTCTCCTTAGTAAGGAGGTTTTGGCCTACTATACTTTTACTATATACCAGATGGGTTTGAATAGGGTTTATTTCAAGTTTTTTTTCTGTTTACAGTGATATTGTCTTGAATATTTTGTTCCCTTAGTCGCGTCTTACATCCATGGGATGAATAGGAGTGATAACACTCTGTGTTCTTAATTCGTCACCACACGGAGCTTCAAACTTGTCTGTTATACTATAAAACGATTAGCTCATAGAAGTTAGTTAGTTAGTAAGCTAGACTTACTTAGTCATTTAGACGGTAATTAGTTCCACTTTATTGTGAACTTTACTTTACGTCCTGAGTATTTCTTTCCTTTCTTGTAACACGTATATATTCGCTTCGAAACATAATTGAGAAACGTCAATACAGTACACACGTTTGCCATAATCCTGTTTGCCATAACTTGAAGGTGCAGCTTAATGTTCTTCTTAGAACACATTCACAGAATTAATTAAAATGCCTTATTAATAATTTTGTATGAATTATACAAGTTTTAAGCGCAGAGCTGCTCACGTGGAAGTTAAACCTTCTGAATTACTTATTCGTTTACTTGGATTTATTCGTTTACATTTCTTTGTTAGGTTTCTTAGATTTATATTGATATATTATTTGGTTTTTTGATAATAACTAGAGATCCTTACTGCTGAACTGGTCGTAGGTTCGATACCTACCCAACATAAACAATTGTGTGAAAAGTCATATTGTTCGAGATCAATAGTGCGATCAAAGTCGAAACCAAAATATTAGTTACCATTATGTTCCCTAGAGGAAGCTGTTACAAACTTAGATCGCGCTATCGTTGTGTTATACGCGTTAGTGTATAAGGCCTACAAGCATTTTGTATGACGAGAACAAAACTGGAGGAAAACAAGACTGTAGTTTAGTACAAGGCGACAGCCAATTAAACCGTGGAGTCCTACGAACCCATAGTACAGTGCATAGTGGTTTTATTTAAACTCTACTAGTGTCACACACCCAGTCCAACGATATCACGCTTGGTATCAAACACATTTTTATTTTCTTTTCTGCTAATATGTAACTGATCAATGTTATCTATTTATATTTAGAAATATATAAATATGTTCATCAAGAATTTATTAAAATGAAATAGTTGTGTGACGATGAGACAGAGATTATAGGTACGTAGACTTTTATTATGGCTTTATATCTTTTAAATTAATGTAAAGAGGTTATTTATTTATATATTATTTTTTATAATAATTCTTCAGTTTATTTATGAATTCCATTTTTTTATACTTGTGGAAGTCCTCTCGGGTCTTTACCCCTACGGGGTTTGCGGCGGGGTGGTGTTAGAATAATCAACTAAAACCACACGGTGTGCCACTCTGCATTTGGATTACCTGGGAATCGCTATTATTGCGACATGCGGTCCCCTCCCCCGAACAAGCGCAGGTTCCAGCTTCTAGAAAACTCCCTGATGGAAGTTCTCCGCTGTATTTAAGTGAAATCCGGCACAGGTGGACGACGCCTCCTATGGTTGACCATTTTTAGTGGATAGAGTGGAAAATACATCCCGTCCACACCTTGCCACACTCAGGACGGTGTGAGGCGCCTCTGCCACGGTTGAATGCAAACCTCCCCCAAAGCTCGGCAATTTACCCGATTTTAAGCATTTCCTATTTATCAGTTGCTAGTTAAGACATCACTTTAAATAAATATGTAAGTGTTTATTTTCTTTTTAAATTAAAATAGAAGAATATTCATGTAATATATTATAAATCTATACATAGTAGCTATATAGACATTGTAGACATCACTAGAATATTTTCGAAATATTAAAAGAATGAAATTAAAAGTGATCGTTCAAAGTTCAGACACACAAGCTTTAATTTAACTCCAACCTATTTTAAGTGCCAAACCTTTTCTCTAGCAGCCTTATATGACCATAGATCAAAAACTAGACACTTCCATATCCCACAACTCTTATTATTAATATTCAGGAACAAAAGCGGGTGAACACGCGCGGGTTATAATTTTAACCGGTAGCCCGTTGTGTGCCGGTCACCCCTTAATAACTCCAGTGCTGGCCGGCAGAGGGCGCCAGTATATATAGTTGCTACGTGACATGATAATGTGTTTAATAAGGATGGTTTCGTCCCCTTTTTATTTGAGTACAGTGAGATTAAAGGGGGTTATATGCGTCATGGTGGTACGTGCAGCTTCCTGTTTGCTTATTGACTTTTTTTAAAGAGGATTAATCTGCCAAGAAATAATGTTTTCCATTGAAAGCTAAAGAAAATTTCCTTTTCTATAAATTCTGTGTTATGGAGTGTTAAATTATACTTATGTGTCATTTGTTTATTTCTATTTTCTTTTTAATACAACGCCCTCACTAGGAGTGAATTCTGTTTCGCGGGGGACTTTACAAACACATATGAAACGGGCACTAAGAACACCCAGATTCAGAATAACAATTGATGGATCACATGAACTGTCGTATCATGTGGGGTTTGAAACCTCAACATTCAGCACAGTAGAAAGCGGCGAGATGACCTCTGAAACCACTTCGTCATCCGTGCAGTTAATATCGTCATTGTCACAACAATTATAAAAAGATTTGATTTCTGTTAATATTTCCATCCAGGATGAAATAGAAATATATTTTAGAAAATATATCTGAACCTCTTTGCTAGTAAGAGGTCTATGTCCAGCAGCGAACTGTTAAAGGCTGATGATAATGATGATGATTCGTATAACTCTCTGGTGACAGATTAAGGATATAAAGTGTCACTAACTCTATTCGTCCCGTGGATATCGGATATCGTAATAGACGACTAAGGGACCACTACCCAGGACAACATCACTGCAAAGAGAAGGACTACTTGATACAAACTCTATAACTACAAAACCTCCTTTCCAAGGAGAGGTCTATGCCCAACAGTGGACTATTAAAGGCTGTTAATGATGTAAAATATCAGCAATAACACAACAGCTTTTAAGCCACTTTAATTTCAAAGAAAAAAATCAAACAGAGACGATATCGCGAGTAAATATTATCACAAGATAACTAATACAGATACCTGTTCCGAAACGTGAGACTAATACCTCTCGAATGTGTTCGAAACCTGTTTTTATCGCACAGTATGTTGCTGGACCGTAGTTGTGGGACGTGACGGTAGAAGTTAATTAAGATTGTATCTGAACGTTTAAAATATGTTATATTTATAAATACGTGTTTTATAAAATTTCATAAAAGGAAAAGGTTATCAAGCAGAGAAACTTAATTTTAATTTTACTGTTTGATATTGCATCATTACATGATACTTGCAATACTGTTGCATTGAGCACTGAGTGAGTGAGAACTTTCAAAAATAAAGACTGAGACCGGAGGCCCATTGATGCAGCGGTGACAGTTGTCGTAGTAAGTGTGTGCAATACAATGCTACGACTATCGTGCCTTTTACGTCCCCAAGTGAGGCGTAAAACAGCATCTTAATAGGCCGCCATAGTGTTGGTCACCATACTACATTATCAGCATTCCCAATGACTATGGTGACTACAACTTTTGGATTCTATTCATGCTTTCTATCAGGCAGAGTTAAGTCACTTTGGCAGGATCGCAAATAAAAGAAAAAACTTTGACTAAAGATTATCTGATAGAGTAATGTTGTTTAATCGTGATTCACAAAGTTTTTAATTTAGTAAATCTTGACTTGTGTTAAGGTTGAGTCTGTCTTGTGTATTATCACAAACAAAATTTAAAACTTGAATATAAATGTAATTTTATATAATAATTGATATACAATCAAATAAATATATTACTGCTTAAAATTGTTATATTTCTTTTATGTTAACTTTTAATTTATAGAATTTTAGGCCAAATGTTTACATAACAGGCACACAAAAATGTTTATGGACACCATGTACCAAATCAAATTATTCACAACTCAAGCGCTAGTAAATAACATTCTCATCTGCCCTTCACAGCACAACACTTTCAATATTTGGAAAATCTACGTAATGCAGAATTGCATACAAATACGATCTTTATGAGAACAAATTGGTTTTCCAGGTCGTATGCAGTTAGTCTGTTAAATTTGACAACTGCTATATATTTTCGACATAGTCTTCCTCGGTCCAGGATCCAGTTTCTCTGCTGTATTCATTTTAACATTAAATGTCGTTTATACCTTTTGTAATACACACTGCAAATGTAGAGTTATAACTTATTAGAGATACGACACTAACTGAAGCAATATGTAATATTTATTAAGAATAATATTTCCGTCATAATATTTTGGACATCTGACACTAAACGCAATCTAGTCCCAAACTAAGCAGAGCCTGCACTGTGGGTGCTAAACAACTGATATAAATACATTTATGTTTTTTTTTGTAAATACTATATACTATATATAAATAGAAAACAATCAAACTCCGAAACAAATCCCTGCAGATCATACAAACATTTAACACCCGAGAATTGAACCTGAGAACTCAAGCACAGCAGTCGCATACGTTACAACGAGTTTACGATTCGAAGTGCAACCAGTGCACTTTCATATCATTCTAAACCACGCAGTGTTTGTTTATGTGTACATTTACATTTAGTATAAATGGGATGATCACGACTATATTTCGACATTTTAGAGCTCGAAAGTGGTGCAGAAGATCGTTTTACCCTATGGAACCTCTTTCACAAAGTTTTACCATAGGGTTCAAACCTAATCAGGTATCACATCTACTTCAAAATCTTTTTCCAGGAAGATTCAGCTTATCCAGAAAATGAACGTGCTGCTTTCCATTCAACGCTAATAACTATAGCTGGCATCCTATTAATTTGCTGACTAGTTGATCTTTATTCGATCACAAAATATACCTTTTTATCGTGATTTTTTCTTGCTGTGTGCTACTACTCCAGGTTGCTCTGGCTTCCAAGAAATTTTTAGAAGGATTTATTACTCCTCTTGGAGAAAGGAAATGAACAGCAACTGAACGTTTGGTGCACCGTTACTGCATTTTTTCGTTGTTTAAAATCAGATTTAGTTAGCGACTCTTTTCGCGTTTAAGTTATACTTTTAATTTGAAGAATCTGGGAATGTTTTTATTTTATCTAGCACCTCATTATCATGAAGATATCTTCCATTTGACAATCTATAAAGCGTTAGTTATTTAATTAAATCATCTTATCTAAATCTATCTCTTTTCAAAAACAAGAAAAAAAATGCTTACTTTTTAAATTCTTGGAATCATTTGACGGAAAACATCAAGTCATTTACATACAACAACACATTCCAAAGCCTCTTTATCCATTCAAAACTATGGTATATTCACATCCTTTAGTTATTCAGCCTCGTATGTTCGTAAGCAATGAGGCGTACGCTGCGGGATGAAATGCCAACGCACATTGAAAAGTGCAGGATTCTCATGCAAATTCGCTGCACGTATTTGCATGTTTAACAGAACGTATTGGAGAAGACTATCATGTTAGAATTTGTGCAAAATTTCAGGAGACTGGTTTTTGTTGTATGTTTTGTTTTTGGACTGGCGATTTGAATTTAGACAGACTATGCTTTGAATTTAAAATCAGTTTTTGTTAAACTTTTTAGTGTTTAATACAAATATTTACCAATTACTACTATGCTTTCAAGTTCAAAATTTTACTGGTGGCGCGTTGATTGCAAATAATAATGCTAAATTTTATAATTTTTGTTTATTTTCTTTCCCACTTTCGCTTAAATGGATATAATTAAATGAGATTTCTTCCATATCTTATTTTATATATTTCTTTTCATAGGTACATTTTATTTTTACAGAAGAAAAATGTCAGAATAGAGTATATTACTTTTAAAAATACGTATATTAAAAACAAATTAAGTACTGTTCAAAACAACACATTGGTTTATTTCGGTAAGACTGGTAAACTATCTCGTCCTATAGTATACGTCAGACGTTAAATTTCAAAGATACAACTTCTGGCGCAGCAGTTACCCCACTAGCCACCAGACCAACAGGTCTATTAGATTCACATCGAATGCTCATTATAGAATTAGAGATAATAGAAAATGTTTCTCATTTATATTCATTCATACCCCTACGTTCGCAGAGTAAAACACCAGGATGTATATCTACGAAGAGGTAGTGTAACAGTTCCTTTGAAGTGCACCCCAGACTCCATTCATCTTTCATATTAACATAACGCATCTCTATATTTGCATATCTTTTATTCCTGCCGCAATAAGCCGGAACTGATATTTTTGGCGAATGTATTTTATGAAGACGAGATATTTCCACTTAGGGGTTGAGTGCTTTAAAGATTTGAAGGATTCACTTAACATGTAATTGCATATGGAAGGATTTTAGATAGAGAATTTGTTTTTGAATACTGTGGAGTTTCCCATAGATTTTATGCTTCTTTTCATAAAAATATTTGAAGTTATAACGAACCAAACATTACGTTCACGTGTGGAGACGTTCAGGTAATGTCAAGTAGCCCGGCTGCTTGTTTGCCTCTTATGTCACAAAAACTTTGTTTAAGTTAATACCAAATATCTCCGAATCGAGGATCCCAAAATCGATCAAATTGGCATACAATTGAAGAGCTCTATGTCCAGCAGTGGATTGTGAAAGGCTGATGAATATGAATAATTCAGAATACATAATTGCCCATATGTCCTAATTGATGTAAGTGCAACATTATTTAAAGTACTCGTATTAGGCCAACCCCATCGGCAAGAGCCCTCATAAATCATAACCACCTTCAATCTACTTGACCTCCTGAAGCCCTCAGCCGGTCTCCAAACATTTACACATCCGTGAATCTGTAACAATATCGACAAGTATCCGAAGGGCCCTTGTCACATAATTAATATGAAATAGCAGTAGGTACTTGCCTTGAGAGTAAACTTTGAAGGTTTGGGAAGTACGAGAGGTCCCGTTCAGGCGTTCATTTAAGTCGTTTTTTAAATATTTTCGTGAACGATTTAGAAGCGAGCAACGATTGTGTACTTGGTATGAAAATTATGGTGCAACGTAAAAGATTTGATTAAAAGTTTTTAGATTTTTCTTTCAAAATGCTAATCTGAGTATTATTTGTATTTTCGGATATAAAATAAAACTAATATACAGACTGACTGGTGAGATACCTTCAATATTTGAGGACGTGATAGTATGCGAACATATATCATGAAATAAAATAACATAAAAACGAAATATTAAATAACTTCTTAGTAAACTTCGTACACAGTACACCGAGAGCCCAGTATTTAACTGCGGAATACTTGGACATCGCGCGGACTTATTTTTTAGAGACATTTCGATAAAAAATAAGCACCTATTTTTTTTATATCAAGTTAACGAGAATCGAGTACCGAGTTCTCTCCATAAGTATTGAAGGTATCTCACCAGTCACAGTGTATAATTATTAAGATGTAAAAATAAAAAAAAACAAAAATAATCAGTCAGCTATTCTGCAATGCTATATTATTAATATTATATTTTACTCTAACACAAAATACATTTCCAGAAACTTTCGTTACAATTTTGGTTAACATAAACTGACCCTTTCACCTTTACCAAATTTGCTCACTATCCGTACAATTTTTATACTTTAATTGCAAAAACTTTAAAAAAATTATTATACAACCAAGAGAATGACCAAAATAGAGCCGATTTAAAAAATAAAACAATTTCATTTTTATTTGTATACGTTATAGGTAGAAAGTAACCAGATTCGCAAAATAATTCTTAACTGTAACTTCAAGCTCAACGAAAGCAATACATGTAACTTAATATACATTTCAAGAATAAAGTTCATCAGAACACCAATTAGAGGCAGAGACGAAGCAAAGTGGCACTTCAATCCACGAAGCAATCGATAAACACATGACATTTTGAGATACAACCAATTATCAGTAAAAGTGCTAACACAAGCAGTGCTTCGCTTAAAGCGCCGACTCAGCGGGCCAGCTAACGAGGGAAAAGTTTTAGGCTGAATGTGGAAATATTGTTGTGTGAGTGTGCGTGTGGGTTGTGTTAAAGTTTCATTGGAGATTTACTATAGTGTGCTTGAGATTGACGGCCTATAGGATGTGTTTTATTATTAATATCAATGTGTTTCTTTAAATGTACTATCTGAATTATTATGTGTTTATTTTCACACACCAACATACATAACTTATATAAATGACCATTACAGGGAGAAGTACGTTACACTGATCGGGATATAATACGCTTGGTAAGTTATTAATATGTACTTATTTAGTTCTAAATAACATTTAACGTAAAACTAGTGATAAAAAATATGTCTATTTGCAGAGGAACATTCACATGGGCTAATAGGCTATTTCTTCAAACACTTCATATACCAATTTCTACATGACTACAATAAGCATTTATGAAATAAATTATGAGATAATAAATGGAAATACTATTTCAAGTGAAAACTTCTTTAGCAGCGTTGTGCATTTTGTGTGATGGGTAAAACATGTTAAACTCAAAAATTCGTAAGACAACACGAGAGAAGAACGCCAGCGGAGCATAGGAGAGGAAGTATCCCCCTACTGGTTCAGTTTTAAATTATCATGTTTGTGTACCATAGCACAATAAATGAATATTGTATATTACCACATAAATGATATTACCTTTATACTGATAATTTAAGTAATTGGTGCAAATTACTCTGTAATCATTCCAAAATATCAAAAATGCAAAACGTTAATATTGAAATTTTTTATACTACGGTACGGTTATCTATACTACGGTAAGCAGACCGCTGTTAATGTATTAATAAATACATAACTAGATATCATAGATAAGTATTGTACCCCGACAATCCAACCTACATTCATTGATTCTGCAGAGCCAAGACTTGCTTGACCATCTATCAGTTTAAAAACAAAACAATCAAGTTGAAAAGTCATTAAAAAAGCCGTTATTTCAGAGTCAGTAATGTTGAACATTGTAAACTCTCATTATGAGCGAAGCCACAAATCCCATAGACAAGCCCTAAAGACTGCTCGCTCGCTAAATCTTAGTTCAGATGCTTGGGACGTATAAGTTTCTACAACTTTTGCCGTCACCGCAGAATTTTGATGGCCCTTATGGTATTGGAAATCCTTTAGAAAATTCTTGACTGATGTGACAATTTTGTTTGAAGAGTGTAATTTTAAACAATTGTGATTACAATAACATTAACGATAACGATCATCAGGAAAAGATGGATTTTCGGTATAAGGGTTACGAGTACTTACACTATGTTACAATACAGATCACCTGAAGGTAAGTCACACAGTCACTCACAGACACGTGGGCACCAGGAACTCAAGAGAAACAAGTGTGTTGGGTCCCTTTGAGTTCTCTGCTTTGAGTGGTTATTAAAATAAACTCTGTTTTTATACAGCCGAATAACTGAAGCTGCATTTTAGAAATACTTACTTCCCACCAGTTTTACTAACGTCATAACTGCGGATGTTTGGATTTAACAATGTTTGTTACTCTTTCACACAAAAAATACTAAACGAATTTAGATTGAAATTTGTAACTATGTTGCTTATACGTCAGAAAACATATAATCCACAATTTTTTAAGATTTTGTATAATTTGGACATAATAATATGATAAGTATCAAGTAAGTCGGAAAAAAATCTTGCCGTTTCAGAATCTCTTCACGTGCGCTGCCTAAACCGTTGCAGTTACAATAACATAACGTGGGATTATTTGTCTTAAATAGTTCTAAATAAAACTCCATGACTGTATTTATCAAATTTTTTCAGTTCAATTGGATACTTTTTTACAATGGACATTTTAGAGTATTTTTTAAATTTTTATCAAATTGATACATTTGTATTATAATATTTGTATGATTGCGGAAATTGTAGCAAGCAAGACAGAGTTTATCACCGGTTTTACTGAAGTTTGCCATGAAAAAACTTTGACTCTTGAGAAAGGACATACCGATAACCGACAGACACGCGTGTGAAGCCGTGGGCAAAACATAATTTTGCATAATTTAAACAAATTTAAAAGTATAATAGTTTTACCCATTGCATAGACTTTTACTGTAGATAAAATAACGTACACAATCAGAAACATCCTCAGTTAAAAATATATATTTTCCTCTCAGTAAAGTTAAATAATGTTGTTAAATGCACTGCACATGTTAAATAAAAATTAAATTACATATGGCAGCAGCGTAAGCTTAGTAATTTCTTTGAAAATACACAGCGTCTGAGCGTCAATCACTTCAATATGGAACTGCAATAGTGGAAACATACGGGTAATCTAGATAGTAGCGGCAACATGTTTATTGTTCGAAGTACAGCAAAAACAAAAAGGTAAATAAAAGAAATAAATATAAGCCTTTGATACGTATTTAGTGTGAACATTAGTCACAGCAATTTAGCCAAGCATTACATACAGTCAGGCCGGTCCAAATGGGGTGCTACCACATACTTCCAGAAAAGAAGCATTAAGTCCACCGATTTGCCAATAATGCATGATGTGTTAAAAGTTAAATTTAAAAAAAACGGACTCCAAGCCTCTGTTTCTGAAGAAATTGAAGGAATTAAAGAGCGGCAACACTCTTATGACTTTTGACTTACAGGTAAGGTAAAGTAAAGGTGTTCAAGAGTCAGCAAACCATATTCTTTACAACTTGACAGTAGGTCATGTTTGGTTAACACAAATGATAATTAAGGTGATCTTTAACTTTTTCTATAAAATTGATTTCTATAAATTACATAATAGGGCTATCAAATAGGGTAACTATACTCGAGTGCAAAATAAGCAAACTTTAGAGATTCAATCCTTTTAAAATGTTAACAAGATCTTAGATCAAATTCAAGGCTTTTGTATGTTTTAGAGTAAACAGTGTCAATATACTTAGAAAATGGTAGTGTACTGTCATATGTCACACATAGATCAGTAGCAACTCTTTTTTACGACTGTATCTAGTTAACACGTTCACTGCGGCTTGAGGTTGATTCAACCTCATGGTAGACTTTACGCTGGTGCGGCACGTAAAACTGTGTTTTCTCTCTAGTGCGGCGGCTGTTTACACTCAACCATATGAGGTATGACAAAGACAAATATAGCTTTTATGTCTGCGAAGCATTGACTCAATATTGTAAAAAAAATATTTGAGGTCGAAATACGCCTCAAACGCACGGACACTGAAATGATTGAATAAGGTGCGGGTTGAGGCCGATTTCGACCTCCAGCGGCGGGGCGCGCGGGCAGCGTGAGAGCAGGTAAGTCGACTTTAGTGACGCTACCATAGTCGATACTGGAGCACGTGTCTTTGCGCAATCGTGTTAATTGTTTGTTTTTATTTTTGTTAAATTCTCTTGTGTGTGTGTTCAGTTATATATTTATAGAGTGAGAGCCCGTGACACCCATACCTTAGTTATATTATAAACGCTGAAAATTCTTCTATATATTTATTTATTTACACTTTCTGCAAAACATAATGCACAAGGCGAACTTAATGCCTAGTGGCATTTTCTGACAGTGTGTATATATATGTCCCCTATACCGGTATAAGCAAACCCAGAATATAGAAACTAAAAAAAAATATGACTAATTGTTCACAATGTAAGAAAGCTATGTGCTTGCATTGTTTTAACGAACAGCATGCAAAGTAATATAGAATAAATTAGATGAACCAATAGTTTGTATTTTATTTAACAACACCCCATATTTTTATGCACAATACTATAACAATATAAAAAAGCAATAGACATATAACATAGACATGAACATTCATCGATATAAATTCATTCCCATTACTAATGCCGCCCCGATTTAGTGCGATGTGTGGTCTAAAACGACCTCAAATATATTTTAGGTGTTTTCTCTAAAACTAAAAATCAGAACCCGGGGCGAAGCTAGGTGTACATAAAACAATACCATGCAAGTCATTTTAGCATAAAATTAAACATCGAATCACGCTCCTGATCAAGTTACAACACATTTACCAAATGATTGAAACATGAGGCAGAGAAGGCCTCAATCGCATTACAAGGAAGTTTAGCTTGGGGCTGATTCGACCTCAGTCGCACCAGCTGAAAGTTCTTCAAAATGTGGCCCGCAGTGAACGTGTTAATTAGTTATGATATCTTAATGCAATAATTATATAAATGGTTTAGGTTAGATTGAAATGCCAAGCAATCAGTAAGGCATCCAATGTTTAAAAATATTGTTTTATCATCAGCATGCATTAAGTATTTATAATTACTGATGGCATCAGTGTTGTAATATAAATACGCGTTATATAATAGTACCATTGTAATAGTACCATACATACCATAGTAGTATACCATAGTAGTACCATACATATAATATACCAGTGTAATAGTAGAACCTTATAGCACGTTACTGAGAATTTCACGAAAACTGGAACGGTACCCTCCCATCGTTATTACTTGAGACCGTTTGGCTCGGTGAGACTGCACCCACCTTAACAGATTACCACGAATACTGCGTCCTTATAATATGTTTACCAAGATGACGTGGTACACCTCGTCAAATGCCTTTTCATAGTCTGTATATCACTCTACCCCCATTATCCACATTTTTAAAGACGTAATTCGTAAAATAGACTACACTGTGAGTCTGGGATCCCAGCCAGTCGTAACAGTACTTACCTACTCAACTTCAGTCAAACCAAGCTAAAAATCTTAGGTCTTTAAATAATCTTCTTCATTGTCCCACACACTGCTTTATACTAGCTTTATACATTCTGCTTTTCTAGCTAAATCTGTCCTGTTATTAAACGCACTCATTGATTTGGTTTATTAAAAAAAAAACATGCCCGCATACAATGTTACTACGTATAATTCACCAAATCCAAATTGTAAGCTGGGCAATATCATGTATGCAAGTTGTACTTGGAACTTAGCTCGTTTGTAGCGGCACAAACGATATGAGAACACACACTATAATACCAGTGATTACACGGCCGGGATAGAAACAGTTACTCTAGTTGACTTACCAATATACTCTGTTGCCATTACACTTGATATTTCAGAATAGTTTATAACTGTATGTGACTTTAGTTCAGAACACTGAACTTTTATGCAACTATACAAAATCAATTTCATGAAATTTAAGCAATTTAAGAGTCGTTTAAAATATACATAATTGTAAATTATCAAACAGATAAAGCAATTTCGGGACTAGAGTGATTACTATAACTATCGACCTTTTACTAAAGTATATTGTGGGCCAAGAATTCGTTAACATTTGAATCTAACGTCCCGCGCAAACATGTTACAGGAGTTCTCGGGACCGATGCTATTAGAATTCGCTAGCTAAAATCGTAATACATGGTTTTAACAAGATGGAGCCACTTGTCACACATCCAATGAATCCCTGCAGGTGGTCAAAGAAATGTTTATAGAAAAGCTGATTGCCAGACGAGGCGATATTCCACGGCAACCTAGAAGTCCAGATCTATCCTCTATAAGAATCGTGTCTACATCATTAAACCAAATACACTAAGTCAACTAAAAGAAAAAATCAGCGAAGAGATGTCGGTGATCTCGCGGTCTGTTTGTCGATGAGTATTCGAAAATTTCGTTACTCGCTTAGAAGAGTGCAAACGTCAAAACGGAGTTCAATTAGACGATGTAGTTTCTGCAAAACAAATTTCAACTAATTAGCTTTCTTGTAAATAATTTCGTCTACCTTGGTGCTAACATAAGCGACACTGGTTCGTGTGAAAAGGAAATCAGAAGACGCATAACTATGGCTACGATCGGGATGTCCCAGCTGCAGGGAATATGGAGAGATCGCAACATTTCCCGCAAAACGAAAATGCGACTTGTGAAGACCTTGATATTCTCCATATTCAGTTATGGGGCAGAAACATGGACACTGAGGAAAGCTGACCGCAACCGCATCGATGCCTTTGAAATGTGGTGTTGGAGGCGAATGCTTCAGATCCCATGGACGGCCTTCCGCACAAATGTGTCTATCCTACAGGAACTCAAAGTAAAGACCCGACTCTCATCTATTTGCCTTCGAAGAGTACTTGAGTTCTTTGGTCACATCGCCAGGAAAGAAGGGAGCAACCTCGAGTAACTTATGGTCACCGGAAAGGTTGACGGCAGGAGGCCAAGAGGACGTAACCCAACTAGGTGGACTGACCAGATCCGAACAGCCTTGGAGACCAACTTACACGTTGCCCTCCATTCGGCCAAGGAGAGGAATAAGTGGCGTGCAACTGTTCGGAGCAAGATCATCCCTCAACTAGGAAATCACGACCCTCAGTAATGAGGATAACGACGCGAGGAGGAGGTAAATAAAGCAATATTCATAAAATATCAAATAGTATTTTTTATTCGATTTTTTCAAACGTTAACTAATTCGTGGCCCACCCTATACAACATATGAGTGAAGCTCAACTGAAAAAGTAATACATAATTTCTTTAAATAACGATTAATTTTACACAGTTTCGTTTCATGACGATACAATTATCTTTAATAATCTTGAACTGACTGAGTCCACCTCAGAAATGTAATGTAGAAACCTTAGTTACATTAATTTCTGTTCGTTAGTACTAGTTATAAGGCATCCATCAACCACACTAGATTTTAGCAACAAGTTCTGAACACTAGATGATACTGTGCCTAGCAACTGTGGGTTAACCTCAAAACTTTGGTATTCGATCGATCATTTGTGTAAGGAGTACAGGTGACACGGTTCGCGAGGGCTGTAAGTGCGAACCCGTGTAGTGCACTATATATCCTGTGTAGATAATTTGTGAAGAAGGGAGATTCTGAATATCTACGTAGATTGAATTGGATTGTTTCAAGTAATTTAGGAGTGTAATTAAGTTATTGTGACGTAGATAAATAGGTATCTAATTTACACACAATACAATTATAACAATAAAAAAATTGACAGATGTATTTTAATATTGAAATTTATTATATTATTAACAGCCGTTAGTCCACTGCTGGACATCAACCTCTCTATAGAAAGGAAGTTTAAGCTGTACTATAGTACTGTACCACGCTGGCCAGACGAGAACTAGTTTGTAGTGAGTTTTTCTTCTCTTTACAGTCAGTACTATTATCCTGTGTAGTTTGCTTCTTTAGTCGTTCGGCCCACAATGTATGGCAAGAGTTGAAGAGAGGAAACCGATTATGAATAAATAATGGTATTCCGTATTTTAATACGTTATCACATGGACCAAAAACTTTTAGAGTTCATAAACCGACCCACGTTCAATCAAGCAAAACAAAGAAATTCTTTAGTTTTAAAATATTTGTATAGATTTTGGATATAAAGATAGAGTCTAGACTTTGTTATGTTACATTCATGTTATTTTCTACAAAAAATAAAAACAATAATATTCGCCGGTGTTCGTATGATGTAAACGACGCGTATTTTCTTGATTATAGGTACAATTACGGCTTGAAGAAAAGCAAAACGTGAACCGTAATATAAGTAAGGTAAATATACACCATGAGCGATGTAGAACTATTATAATCTGATATCCCTTAGTAAAATACTATACACTATTTGTTTGTTATAATAATGTAAGAATGCACTATTAGGGAGTTTGCACACCGAGTATACTGAACTTGTATACTTTAAAGGAATTTCTTGTACGTGGTCATAGTAAATCGTTTATTAAATATTATATTATTTGGAGATTGTGGTAATTAACCGTATACAGCGTGTTCAGCAAAATCTGAATACAAACTAATAAAAAAATTCGAGTACACTAACACAATTTCACGTTTTCCAGAAAATCAAGTCTCGTTATTATACCGTGCCATCAGTTTTTTTTTCTCCTAGCGTTTTCTCAAATAAGGTTAGGGTTAGGGTCGGCTTAAGTCTATTACGATACGGCTAAGCTGCGACTTTTTATGTGAATCGATTGCCATCAGACCTTCACGATCTAAGTACTAGGCATAATCGAAATTCTGTAGAGTCGGGACTTGTAGGGCTCCAGGTACCGGTAACGATTGCTTCGTATGGTAACCAGACCGACGGGTTAAAGTGTTCTCCAAAGCATGGGTCGTACTATCAGTATAAATAACATTTTCAAATAAACTAGCTCGACCGATACCAAGACCTTGTAGAAAAGATTTTCACCAAGTGAGTCAGTGAATTGCCTTCCCCCTGATATTAGTGAGAAAGACTGAATTAGTGCTGGTGACTTTTGACTTGCAGATGTCCACACTATTCCACATCGGTTTTCCTTGAAGCCGTGGTATCACAACGGTCGAGGTTAGTTCATATATGCCGAGGCACATCAATTAGAACACGCGTATGGAATGATGTTGGCTCGTGTATTTCATTTGTGTGCCAAGGATGTGAAAAAGCAAATTTTTAATATTACGCAAATATAAATGTATCCAAGCGTACGTACTCTTAACCGATTTCGGTCACGGCAACCAGGCCAAACTAAGATCGCCAAATATGTAAGAGATATTAAAGTACACAAGTGTGTGCGCAAACAGGCGCACTCTTTGTTCGCTACACTCTTACAGTGCGAAGAGATAGTTATACGTTACGACGGGGAATAAATCAGGCGCAAGGCAGACGACTTTACGTGCTCTCTGAGGCACGGGTGTTAAGACCCCAATTTACAAACTCCGGGATATTAGAAAGCGTTTCTAGTAAGAAAAACTGAATAACTCTTTTTGGTTCAACTAGAGACTGGAATCCGAGACCTCTTGATCGGCAGTCGCATACGCTAACCGTTAGGCCAACGAGGCAGTTAGCATATACAAGTATTACATCGATAGCAAAAGTCCAATGAATGTCACTGATCGCTTTTTCGTCTACACCGGACACGACCGTCCCAGTATAACACTAACCTCAATACAAAACACGCAAGCGTTTCCTGAAGGCTCGAGCCGTTTCCGTTTCCTGTTGTAAAAAGTGAACTGCTCAGGATCTGGCTCTGAAGATATAAAGATTATGGAAGTGACTCATATTAAGGGTGTATTTTACTAGCTCTCTCTTGTACCCTGCGTATTCTGAAAACTAAAATATAATTGAGAAAGATTGTTTATTTTGAGAGAGTTCACTGTATTTTATAGGAGCAAATAAGAAATGTCATAGAAGCGTCATAGAATGAAAACAACATTATTTGTGTACGATAAGTATATCTAACCATAGAATAAAGACTGAAATGTAATGTTGCCTTGTAAATGATAATATGAAACAGTGAAATGAAAATGTTAGTCAATTTTGATTTTTTATTTATTGTAAATAGATGAGATAAACAGGTCTAGTTAAAAACCTGGCCAGTTATTATTGATAAATTATAAGATTTTAACATTTGTGATAAATAAAGAACTATTAAAATTTGAATACACTATAAATATGGCAGTAAAGATATGATATAAATAAATGTCCAGGTATACATTTCCAGACATTTCATTTTACATGTAGAAATTATATTTCAGCCTCATAGTAAACCCGCAGATTAAATTCTAAATTTCTCCGTGTCTAACCGTAGGATTACTGGAATTTCAATTCCGGTTCCATATTAGTTATATTGACTACGCACTTTGTCTCAGCACACTGCGTTACGCGATCAATATAATACCTAGGAATTCAGACTCGATTAAATCGTGGTAATGGTGGATTAATAATATGTGCGACGACCTGTTGAAGGTCGTCAGAAATCGTTAGATGTGGGCAGCACAGGATCAATTGTGGAAAGCCTTTGGGGAGGCCTATGTCTAGCAGTGAACGTCGTTCGGCTATAATAATAACGAACGTTTTTGGTTTACAATAAAGTTTATTCTATACTATTCTATTCTGTATGAAGAGCCTGCTTTATTAATTCTATTCTACCTGATAGAAAGCATGAATAGAATCCAAAGAGTTTTAGTCACCATACTCATTGCAGCAGATAATGCCGTGTGGTGACCTACACTATGGCGACCTAGTGAGATGCTTTTTCACGCCACGCTTAGGGACGTAAAAGACATGACAGTCATCGTGTCAGTGTAAGGCTTACATAGCTATCACGATAACTGTCACCTTTGCATCAATGGGCCACCGGTTTATTCATTGGTTACTAGGAAACTTCTCAGGCTTGGTAAAAGTATAAGTTATATATATGTATAGCATACATAAGTTTTTCGATAATTCTATATATTCATATATGTAATGTGCAAGACTCTTTGTTTGTTTCAATCAGAGTCTAATTTATCTCAGGGTCTAATTTATATATCAATAATATGCATGTATTTAGAAATATTTAAGTATGTTTACCAGCAGCCGACCATAGTACAGACTCTGCCTAGCCTGGGATCATATGGCTGCATGTAAGGTGTGTAAATTATTTATTTATTTCATTTTTAATTTTTAATCACCAAGCCAGAAGTTATTTTGTTAGTTTCTAAGCCATTGTTTATTGGGCTATTAAACATTTTAATCGAATTGTACTATTTTGGCCACGATCGAAGTTACTGTTAATAAATATCTTATCCACAAAACATTTAGTAAAGATGTGTTTTATCATACATTCCATTATATTAAAATTTTGTCGAATCTAGAAACTATATGTCAGTGTGTCCAGGGTGGGTCGGTAGTCGACAATTTATTTCACATTAGCGCCTTTTGTGGAAGCCATTAGTCGCTTCGATAAAACTCTATGTATGCCAAACTTCTGTCTAGATCGCCATCCATAAAATTTTAAGATCATTCACCCTGATAAAAAAATTTATTCGAATAGGGCAGGAAGGAGAAAAGTAATTTTGAAAAGGTTTGGAAGTGTTTAATAATGAAGTTGTTTGTTTCAAAAATGTGGCGTAATATAAAGGCAATTTTTATTTTTGGGTTTGAATAATATGCATATAATAAGGTTAAGTGATGTTCAGTAATAAAGAAATGAACGCTAGGTAATTACAATTACTTGATGAAGAGTTAGGGTGATTACCTGTAGAATAGTTATTTTTTTATCGAATCAATCAAAGTACCGTGTAATGTTACGGTGAATAAATGGCTGACTGGAAGAGAAAGCCTTGGGCATTAAGTCCACCGATGTACAAAGTGCATAAAGTGTAAATAAATAAATGTTTATTTATCCATCTAAGAACCGATGTTTAGTTACACTTCTGCTATCACTCGTAACTCACATAGTACTGATGTGCGCCTTCTATATTGATAAGGAGACTGTATGTATCTACTATTTGATTTCACTCTATGAACCTTGCTTTTGTATATTATTAATCTTTTTTCAGTTGAATGTCTATTTATGTTTGGCATTTCAAAACTTTGTCGTTAAATAACCGATCTTACAGCGTCTTATTTTTATTTCGCAGAGTATACTTCCAGGGTTGGTCAACTCTGTTCTATGAAATGTTGGCTGGAGGGTTTTGAGATTCGACAGTGATAACGATAATAGTAAATAAAAATATCGATATAATTCTTGTTACAATCATCACTGAAAACATCGACTTAAGTTTAAAAATGATTTTTTTTGAAGAACCCTGAAAAATTTATGAGTTACATTATTGAAAATGTCCGTGTGGTAACTGATTAAGAACTATAGTATTACCACCCCTATTCATCCCGTGAGTGTCGTAAAAGACGACTAAGGGAACAAAGTACACAAGACAACATCATTACAAAGAGAAGGAAAATTTGAAACAAACCCTTTGTTGATGTTGATGATTATTGAAAGTTAAATAAAAGCGATATATGTCTTAAATTGTATTATCGAAAAGATAATTCATTGTATAAATGTTAATTAACAGTTTCGTGTCGTTCATCTTGTATTTTCGTTTAATTATACCGTGCTATAGTAGACTAAAACTAATTATCTAAAGAAATGCTTATGTCTCTAGTCTATTAATAAAACTTGGTACTATTAAACATAGAAAGTAAACGTTATATAGTATAATTTTATAAGTATGTAACATGTTCAAAAATGACACATTAAAACTGAACGCGTCACTTGAAAACAAAGTATAACTCGACTACCTCAATGTTAGTGCATGAATATGCTAACATTCATGTACTAACTTTACAAGCTCAATAGTTAAGAGCTGTTCATTACAGCTAAAGAGAAGTTATGGCTGGTTAGACATTCCGTGGACATACATTTTCATTATCAGTACAGCATATTAGTCGCTTTAATTAATTGTGGGCTTTCCTCATAACGTATGGACGGCAGATACTAATTATTGTGTTGATTACAACATAATAATATAGGTGTTAACCTATTTGATGTGTTTGGTGTGCAATCTCAGGTACCTTGGTTTAAAGCTTGAAAAAAGTTTGAAACGAATTGGTAGAATCGTCTCAAAGGTAATACCCGAGTGAATATGTATATAGAGTATTATGTATGTATATAGAGTATGTTGTTTATGTATTTTGATTTCTATATAAAAATAATATTTTATTAGTAATATGTAATGTCATCTACCAAAAATATTTGTTATTTTATGTACCATGTCAACGTTTATATTTTACTTTCGTACCTACCGCATTATATTCCTACATCACATATAGGGTGACTGGGAGAGAATGCCCGAAGCCATCAACTTCGCCTTTATATAATATACACATAAATAAACTTCTAAAAAAATGCATTAGCCATTCGATCTAGATATTCTGATATTTTTTTTTCTCATTTCAGTTCAACATGGTTCTTAAACAGTCAGATTTTATGCTTTTATTGTAATATTTTTTTTCCTACGTCTACTTATAATGAGATAAAAAAAATGAATTTAAAACTAAATAATTAACTTCTGTGGTGCTACATTATGGACTTATTTTTCAAATATACATAATTTTTAAGTTTAGTTTTTACAGATATACATTTTAAAATTCTTTTGTGTCACTTGATAGATTTTACAACTCGACTCGACTTACAACTCGAGCTGATTCTATTTGTAAGTTACCCACTGTACTTTCTACAGTTATTTACAATCGTCCATTTTAGGAAATGTACAATTATCTCGTCTCTAATAACACTGATAAGTCAAACAGGCCCAACAGGCAAAACACTTCTATACTACAGATAATGAAATAGACACCGTCAAATTGTTATCATTTAAATCTACAATACAGAACACATTTATCGACACTGCAACACACTACACACTTGACATGCAACAATTTAATAATAATTGTACACTCAATGCGTCCAATAACAGTTTTATATCAATTATTTTACCACAATTGCACAATTACTGATGGTTTGTGTGACATAATTGAATCCCGATTTGCATAATTGTGTACAGAAATGAGTAAGAGTATCGATAGTATTTAATTTGTATAATATCTATACTTATTTATCTAAATAACATCCGTATAAGTTATTTATTAAAATATGGACCCTCATAAATCACCTTGGATTCAAACGTTTCGCGAAGTAAAAATCTTTCAGTTTTAAAGAATTCCTCTACAAACACAACAGTGGAGTCTTGTGATCTTTTTAAAACTGACTCGATAGTAATATTTGTCATTATTACGTCTCACACACGGCTGTTTTACTTGAAATTAGGCAGAGCTTATACTATATTAATTCGACAGCAGATAAAAATACCTATGTTTTCTAAATACATATAAATACATAAATGAAGATTCCACATACAGCGCAACAAAAATACGTTACAGCGCGATCTAGCGAAGACACACCAAATTACGATGTAACTATAATCCTGTATCGCGATATAGAGAATTCTCGCGTCGATTGGTATACATGATTACATCGTCTAGTCAGATGATCTTCCTTTTGTGTTGGAGGAACATAACGTCTGTTTCTCTACAGATACAGAATAAATAACCATGCTGGTCATACACTGATACTTGTACTGGATGAGAATTGAAGCCACGACCTATAGTCTAGTTTCTCTACACACTAACTGTTAAAAAACACGTCAATCATTCAAAGTGAACCATTGGCAACACATCTCTTTAAATTAATCGTATTAATTTGAATCCTAATTCAAATTGATCTACAACATTCACTGTACAATAGTGCTTAACCTTACGTCAAATTCACAGCCATTAAAGTTTTAATTGATTTTTCCGCAACCTTTCTGCCAGTCCAATTAGCCTTAACTTCACTGTGAATAGCAGACTGAATATTTAGCATGTGTCGTGTGAAATATTTTTATAGCTTAGCTAACGGGAAGTATTTATATGTATGAGTTCATTTTAATATGGTAATTTTAATGATTTTCCTTCAAATAAAAATACCTTACTCTATTTGTCCAAAATAAGTTGCTCTGACTGACAGATTTATCAACGCAGAGTTGTTAGGGCTACCAACTCGAAATTTCAGTAAATGAGTCTTTGTAAATATGTTGTAAGTTACTCAGACAGGAGTTTTGTGAATTTCACCCCTAAAGGGATAAAATAAAGGATAACCTAAAAGGCAAATAATGGGAGATCGTTATTATCAGTGCTGGTAACACGTAAAAAAAGCCATATCCTTTTTTAAAGAATCATAGCATCTCCATCCCAGATGTCTAAAATATTCTTTAATAATTCACGGTTTATGTGTATGTCATGGTTTAACCACTGATTTCATTTTGTTATTTAATAATTATAAAATGAAATCAGTGATTTAACCGTGAAATCGTAACAGACAGATAGTAAGAGTCACTTTAGCTTTTATAAAATTAATAAGAATGTACCCTGACACAAGTAATAAACTAAGTTAGAGACCATCCAATGACAATTTTTTAATATTTTTAATTCATTAAAGTGAATGAATTCGTCATGTCTACTTTATTTACATTCGTTCACAGCTTTTCAAGAAATCTAAATATAAGGGTGGGCCCCCACTGCTATCACAGCTCAAAACAGGGTTAAACATTATAAATCAACATAAATATCGGTTTAGTGTGCATAGACCGATAATTTACGATTTTTCGACCCTCGCTAACAAATATGAGGACAGCGTTGGATTAAAAATTGTGAAGATTATGAAAGTAAAATATTACCTTAACTGGAATTGATTCACAATTTACCTGAACCGAGGCTTCGGTGGAAGAGATTATAGGAAGTTTGTTTGATGTATACTTTAGTGAAACAAGAAAAGTTTAATGTCACTCGTGTGAGTTGTATTTGAGTTGGGACTTGGGAGTTCTCATGTTAGGTCTTATCGCGTATAAACATGCAAATATTGTTTTATGGCCTTAGGATACTTCAAAGTTATTACTTCTCTTAAGAGGCCAACATTTGGTAAATCTGGTTTACATTCAACAAAATATATTTTTTAATAATATATATAATACTTTTTAATATTTATCAGTTAGATATTCTTAATTTCTTAAAAAATATATATAAGTGGTTCATATTTTAACTATCTTCAAGACTGTGTTGTTGGTGACTTTGGCCTTTAAGCCAGTAGTCATGAGTCAAACATCCACCTAGAATAATAATTTTGCCATAAGCAGGATCATTTCGTTATGTGTCGGGTTAAGTTTGTCTATAACGTATATGTGCATGTACATCTAGTAATTTGAAAACGTATTTATGAACACTAAACTCTGCTTATTTTATGGTTCGAAGACCGTACGAGTAATATGTCTACATAATACTATTGTAATTAACATCTTTGTCAAATTCCGTAATTCATTTCTAACTAGATATAAGTACTTTTAATGCATTTTTTGTTAAAGTAAACTCTTAAACGTTCTACTTACTCGTATATTTATATAACACTAGACGTTCAAAAGCTCTTGAATAAATATTTTCATTAAAAGAATCGCACCTATCACTTTCACAATAGAATGATCGCGTAATAATACATGACCCTAACTAATTTATGCTGTCTGCGGTACCCTTTACCCTTCTGGCCTGACGTAACGCCACTGCCGTAAATTCGGCACAAATTGAAAGTACTATTGTTAGTGGCGACTGGCGAGTGGTGATTCTTTATCGGTAGGGTGGATGACGACCCTTAATTTTATTTATGTTTTTGACACGTGCATTGTATGCGGTTTTGCTTGGGTGGAGATACTAGCGGATTTTTTTTAAGTTTATTTAAAATTAATCGTATGTGAAAAGGACTGAAGCAAAAAAAAATTAAAATTAAGCTGAGGATTAAGATTATATTTGTTTATAAAAGTTAATTAATTCAATAAAGGATTTATTCTGTATTCTTATTTTAAATAATGATAACATTTCTACTAACTTTTAGTTTTGCGTTCTGAGATATGCCAACGTCATCATCAACAGCCTTTTACAGTCCACTGCTGGACATAGGCTTCTCCTTAGCAAGGAGGTTTTGGCCTACTATACCACGCTGGCCAAACGGGTCGTAATAGGGTTTGTTTCAAGTTTTCCTTCTCTTTGTAATGATATTTTCCTGAATAGTTTCTTTCCTTAGTCGCCTCTTACGACACCCACGGGATGAATAGGGGTGGCAACACTATGTATTCTTAATCCGTCACCACACGGAAAATATGATGATGATGTCTGAGATATATAATCTTCGCTAATGAACTTTTGGTCAAGTAGTTCATGACTCTGAATGCTGAAGAAGAAGGTTCTGTTCCCACCCACTTGTTCTTGTTTTTTGTGTAACGTATCTGTAATATATATAGATATATTTTGTTTCAATCAATAAATTGGCCATCAGACTCGAGACATTTGACTAGCGTCAAACCAAACAGAGCTTGTACTATGAAACAAACATTTGCAGATCATACAAACAATTGATTCATCTCGGCAATCGAATCCGAGAATTCGGCACAGCAGTCACACACACTTCCCCTTCACCACTACCATACCATAGTACAGAATCTGCCTAGTTTGTTATCAGAGGGCCGTGTGTTTTTCATAGTCTCAACTCAAACAATTTTCTATCGACCGTTCAGTGATAATCAGCATGTCATGTTTTTGTGACGTCACACGTGTCGGTCATTAGTCTAAATGCAAATGCAAGTCGTACACCGAGACTAATTTGTTCCTCGTAAACTTTCACCCCCGCGTGCACGTAATGAAAGAGAACTTCGAAACGTTTTAAACTCTTCATTTAATTTTGCAAGCCTTCGAAATTTGAATTTGTAGTAAATGTGTTTGGTTTTAGGATAGACCTTATTTGTAGACTACTACAACCTCATTTTTCAACGATGATAATGTAGTATTTGGGACTTATACTTTTGTTTTTATTCGTTAGTCGTTATGCATAAAGGTTTTGTGAAAAATGAAGATAAAAAAATGAAATTTGACTATGGTTTACAAAGATTAAAATCTCAAAATACAATGTTAATATAAGTCTATGATGTTTTATCTCTTTAATCAATTTCTTTTTTGTTATTTATCTGCAACTTGGCGATCTGTGTTAACACAACGAGCCAATCATTTGTCAGTCAGTAATTGTTTATAGCAGAAAGAGTATCCTTCAGATTCCTCAAACAAATCTTGTGGTCAGTTTAGGCACATCATACCGCATCTATTGGTTAAAGATCGCACGATCACGAACCAAGAGCTTGATTTCGATTAAGTGATTTGTTTGAGAGGTGAAAAAATATGTTTAACAGTTCATACGCATCAGCTCTTGCATATCTATCGTTTATATGTACGTTCAGCAATGAGAAAATTTACGTCCATAACTATACTCTAGTGCCTACAAATAATTCCTTAATATTTCGAAAATAGTTCGTTTCTCACTGGATATTTGTAGTCATTTCAAATTAAATCACTGATGACGAAGTATTAATTCACGGACGTGACTTACCGTCTACCATGAGATGTAAATCGCGCTGGCTGCCAGCAAATTTATCCGCACGTAAGTTCACGCTACCGACGCACGCCCTTTCTATGTATGTACGTCAAATGTTTACTGTTCAACAACAGGGATTTGACATGATTGAAAAAAACTCAACATTACTCTATTTTTCTCTTTTCTTTTTATCATTTTTTACTTTGTTTATAATTTATTACTTATATTGAATAAATAAATGTTTTATTACTCATATACATATCATTATTTAAGAATGACTGAAACTATGAAAAATTTCATTTCATTAGATCATATCTATGTTAAAAAAATCTTAATAATTGTGGGACACAGTTACGAGAAAACATTTAAAAATATAAATAAAGATGTCAATAACAGTTATAACTGAGAGACGTAAGTCTAGCAGTGAACTATTAAAGGCTGTCGATGATGATGATGATGATGATGATGATGATTACAGCAAATTTGTTCTTTATTAGTTGATATCAATTTTAAATAAGGTAAAAAAAAAATTCACTAAAGTATTTAGAATGATAAATCGCAGTTCCATGTTTAAACAGACACGAGACGTGTAGTTCCTTATATATTACAAACATTTCTAACTTCTAATTATCTTAAAGAAGTCACAACAACCACACAACACCACAACAACAGCACATCTGTCATAGTGCAGGTCTAACTCATAGTCTAATAGAATTACTACAAGATCGGACATCATAGCCTGCCACTGTAGGTCGGGTGACGTCATACGCGTCAGCCACTCACATAATTTGGGGTCCCAATGCAAATTGCTTGGGGTTGCGACTAATTCAACTGCGTGTAAATTCCTGAGCTCAGGACAGACGATAGCCCCTTCGGTGTACCATGCGGGACGTTAAATTTATATTCCAGTTATGTTAGCTTAAATAGCCAAGAATTTAAATGTAAAACCACTTTAAAAGAGTCACGTTCTGAGGATGGGTTAGAATAATATAAAAAATCAGAATAAGTTTTAAGCAAAATAAATTATTTGGAAAAGTATAGAACTTAGGTCGTTAGAAATTATTGCAAGTGAATGTTAATGACTTTTAAGTAACTAAGAGGATTGGTTGTTTCTTTTTATTCTAAATATTGGTGTTGGTTTATAAGTTTTTATTTACACTCGTAATGTATGTGTGTTACGGGTGTATTCCTACAGAAATGTTGCCATTGGTAAATTGTTTTTAATGTAACATTTGATTGGAATATGTCGAAACATTTAATAAAATATGAGATTAACTTTAAATTTGAGCTAGCAGAGCAAGAAAACTGGTGTCTCTTCCTATCAAATAATAGTCACTATTAATCACTCCTTTTCATGCAGATTTTTAAAGAGAATCGCAAGACATTTTCTAGACAATGTACTAAATAGTTAATGTATAAGAGCTATCACTAGGTTCAAATGACAAATTTCGATTTTCTATCAGAAAAATAACACTAATAATCTAAAACTCTTATGTCGACAAAGCTTTTAAATCCTTTTAATGCCTTCATTCTCAGCAGGATAGCCTGTGACAATGGCGTCGGCATCGAACGGGGTGTCGTTAACAAGATTTCGTGGATATATCTTTCCACACAGAGCACAAAGTTAATGAAATTTTCATACCAAATGGACACTAGATGGCGCCTCTGCGCACCAACTTTTCCGTTAATTTGAGTCCGTTATTTTTTATCGATGGAAAATAAAGGTTTGTTTATGAGAACCATATTGGAAGTTCCGTACTGTTATTTTTTTGCGGAAACAGAATTTCAAAATTAAGAATTTATGAATTTAATGAAAGATTTAATTTATTTTGTTGATTCAGTGAATACAGTTATTTAATTTTAACTGAAGACTAGGGGACACACACATTACACACAAGAGTTAACAGTGTTTATCGAAATACACTTCTACCGAATGTAGGCATTATTGTGAACATACGAGTATACCGCTATGTTATATATATTATAAAAATTAGATGCTAGACACCAAACTATTAGCTAGCCATTAGATACAAAACAAGAACAAAGATCATAATATATAACCAAATAATGTTCTCTCAACTGTTTATCGGATGGTCACTGAATACATTAAAAGTATACAATTAAAACTAACTGCACAAATGCGATCATATTTACATACTTCGGCAATTAAGGGGTTCTTGATATGGAAGGGAGCTAATTGGTTAAGATAAAGGGCGCTTTTTTGCTTTGCGTGTGGGAGGACTCCAGAATACGTTTGGTACGTAAATTATTATTCCTATGACTTTTGTTGAAATATTAATAACTACTCACATTTTTCACATAGCCGTCTTATTCCAAATAAGACAGAACCCTTTGTTGAATATATCACCCTTTATTACTTATAATCAGACGGTGAATTCATCAAAAAAGAAATTATTTGTTGTCCATAGGCTACCATGTAATTTTTAATGTTCGAAGTAGTCATGTTTTCTTATATGTTAATCTAATGTCCATACGTCACCATGTGATTTTAAATTTAAACTCAAGTTTCTTTAAATTTGTGTAGGAAATATTTTCATGCAGTGATAAATTAAAAATATTTCGTTATTTCGTTGAAATTTCAAGAAAATAACAAAGTTAATTAACATTAAGTAAGTAAGGAATTTAGTGTCATTTAATGTATTTACTTATTTTTTTACTATTTATTTTAAAGGCTTCCCATAATCACTCAACTCTGTCTGATGTAAAGCATAAATGGAATCCAAGAGTTATGGCCACTATACTCATTGCGAATGTGGATTATCAGTGAGATCTTTTTTTTCTTTTTTTTTATTAATATTTATTGAAGCAGGTGTACAATACCATCGTTTGCGTTTCAAAGTAGATATTCTTCCTAGCTAGTGTATTTTTACAACTCTGAGTTATAAAAAGTGTAAGTAAAATTGTATGTTGATTTCCTTGACAGTCTTTTATTATGATGAGTTACCTAATATTATTAAAGCTTAGCACTAATAATAATGTTTTTGGGTAATCCTACTTATGTATTTAGGCTATTAACTCGTGGCAGGTGGAACTTGTTACACATATTAAAATAAATCACTGCCATGCTATTTGGAAAGGGTATTATGACAAAAAATATAAAATATCTGAATAACACATAGTGGTATACAACATGAATAATATTATTCAACTGAGTGATTGCAATAATTCTCATGAATACACATGTACCTGCTATCCTAGTCTATAAATAATCAGCAGTCTTATGTTTTCAATTTTTTTTCTATATTTTATTAGGTTTAGCAATACGACATAGGGATATAAAACAAATTGTTGACCACACTATTTGTCAGACTAGAGGAATGGGTCTCATTTCCCTTTAACACAAAGGGAAGATCCCCAGACCAGGTGAGGGAGGCCTCGGATCATGCCTAGCGGAATGCAGTCTGATAGTTGATGTTGGGTATTTACATACATATATGCTAATCCGCGCAAAAACTTCTATCTCGTGATGCAGCAACAGTAGTTACTTCGTAATCCGTTACTCTACTTTTTCTCCTTCTTCTACTTTTTTGCGCTATATGTGGAAGTCGCCACAATCATTATAATATATATATTCATTACAACATTACACATCTTAAAGCTTTTCTATTTACATTTTTTTACACTTATAGACATCCATGCGGTGACGGATTAAGAAAACAGCCTACACCTATGTATGTTCAAGTCCATCACCAAATGGACATCTAAAGTATATCTAAAACGTATAAAACCTACGTAAACCAAAATAATAAAGTAAAAAAAATTAAAACAAAAAAAATATAAAATAAATAAAATGTATAGTACAATTTAATAACTAGTTCAAAGTAAATAATAATTTAAGGAAGGAAGACCACAGTAGTACTCAAGTAAGGTAACAACTCCTGTAAATAGATAGAAAGGTACCAATATAACACTATCTATAACCGATTGTACATAAAATAAAGAAATCTGACTGACTTCAGAGATTGACACTTTTGAACAAACAAAAAGCTCTTCAATATGTTGGTATACTCGTATTTGTACATTATATTGTATGGACATCGAACTACAACACCACACACTCGACCAGACTAAAAAGTTGTTGACTTTTACATAACAACATCATTAAACAGTTAAATCTATGCATACTATGTATAGAGATGGACCAACTGCTCATTCAACAGAAGAACCCCATCAAATAGTTTACAAAGTATACAATATGGGAACGGACAGACAGACGGGTAGAGTCGGATTCTATTAGCGTCCAAAATAGGCAATACGAACAAAAATGTCCCCTAGCCCGAACAAAAAGTACGCGACGACATTGCAGGGGACAAATATCCATTAATGGGTCTCGATGGGTTGGAACCAAGGTTTTGGATGAGTAAATGTTTGTTTCATCTTAATCATAAATAGTCAGTAAAAATGAACACAGGCGAACCTGACCGTGGTCACATGTAATGAAGTGGTTCTATTTTGACATCTAACTTATCATTTAAATACCGATTCTAAAATCACTCATATTAATCGATCAAATCAAATGAAGCACATTTCCAAAGTTTCTTGTTACAGACTTCCGTCCCTTTCTATGATATCACTCTCATATTTTGCTAGAAAACGAAAGCAAAAATATAAAAAATATATATTGAAACCAGAATGTTAGACTGAGATTATGTTTCGCAGGTGATGACAATTTTTCTTAATCCACTAGGGATGGGCGTAATAAAACAGCATATAAGACAAAGTACAACAAACAAAATGTATTATTGTCTTAAAGATTAGTTATTTTAAAACTGAAACAATGTTACTGACATCGAAATATGCAATGAAGAAACAAAAGTCGTACACGAATTGGCTCCAACATTTGCATTAGCTAACGGCATTGCTATAAAACAGTGAGATGATGCATTTGCTATGTTAAGAGAATATTTCGCAGAAGATATGGGTACTTTTACTATTTCTATGTAAATTCAATATTTATGACTACATTATTTAGGTTTAGGAATGTAATTTACTATTTTAAAGGATCTGTAGGTGTTCGAGACCAATAACAGCATAGTGTGATCAAAGTCGAAACCAAAATATTAGTTACCGTTACGTTCCCTAGAGGGAGCTCTTACAAACTTAGATCGCGCTATCGTTGTGTTACACGCGTTAGCTTATAAGGCCTACAAGTATTTTGAATGACGAGAACAAACCTGTAGTTTAGTACAAGGCGACAGCCATTTAAACCGTGGAGTCTTACAAACCCATAGTACAGTGCACAGTGGTTTTATTTATACCTAGTGTCACACACTCAGTCCAACGATATCACGCTTGGTATCAAACAGTAGGTAGGCACTAAACAGTGACCTTGACTGTCAAGTTGGAGGATATGGGTTCGACACCGATAAAGGCTTAATGAGTATATGATGAAATAGGTCATTTTTTTGTGTTTGAATGTAATCTATCTATAATATCTATTTAGAAATATTTAAGCATGTTTTTTAGCAGTATAAATATAATACAAAGGGCACTTTAGTATGAGGACGAGATGTAATACTAGCGGTTTTGAGATAAGTACTTGAGCTTCATTGCTCCTTTACTGTATGTGTTGTATTTTAAATATCGATAAGTGCAATCGTCTTTGCAAGCTGCATCACTATTCCCAAATGGATTCATTAAATAGCATGGATTACTTGACCTGATTATCTAGTAGTTAGACATGATCATTTACTACATCCTCTGGGACGTGACGTCTGTTCCCACCCAGGTAATTCATTACATTCATTAGTTCGTAAACTTTCCTGTAAATAGCTGCAAAGAATTATTTTTAAGTCATCATCATCAATAGCCTTGAACAGCTGTACATAGGCCTCTTATTAAAAAGGTGGTTTTGGTGTACCATATCATGCTGGCCAGACGGGTTGGTACAGTGCTTATGAATAGGGTCTGAATAGGGTCGGTGACATTCCGTATTGTTAATCCGTCACCACAGATACAATTTTATGTATATCAGGCAGATATTCTGGAATCCTTACCTTACCTTAGATATACCAAAATAAGAATTCCAGAATTTCATCCCTTGCTTGTTTCGTGCAAAATGTTTATGGGTGTTACATTCTTTGTTGACATTATACAGTCGTAGTATATGATACAAATCTCACCCTAAACCCGAGGCATCATCAATTAATTAATAAAATTAAAACCTGATTAGCATTCCCCATTCATCATCAAGGTAGACACGGTATAATTGTAACACCCCCACGAGACCCCGGGGAGCGGGGTCTTTAATTGAACTAGACTCGTAATAAAATTTAATCTTTGGAAACCGAGTGCATCTTATCATAAGTTTATTACTTAAGGGGTTTGACAAGAATAGATTAAAAATCAGATGATTTATCTTCGAATCAAGATTGGTTTTGGTAAATATTTTGTTGTATTTTTTTTAATATGTAGATGGGTATAGTATGTACATATAAAAGAAACAGTCTACTTAGATAATTCTAGTTTTGTGAAATTCACCCGTCAAATTACTCTCTAAAATTAAAGATTGCCGACGCATGTATAAGATCATATGAATTTGAAGACCATAAAGTAAAAACTCAATTCAAAATAGACTTGTGTTGGTATGTAATTTACTACGATTGCTTTTTAAGAGCCTGTCGATGTGACTCTGCTCTGCCTGATGGAAAGCATGAATAGAATCCAAGATTTGTATTCACCATACTCATTTCGAATGTTCGCTTCGACAATGTAGTATGGTAAACCATATTATGGCGGTCTAGTGAAATGCTTTTTCACGACACGCTTGGGGACATAAATGGTTACCACGATAACTGTCAACCCTGCATTAATGAGTTTACAATCACACACTCACCGATGAAACATGACAGCATGGATACTATCACTTTAGGTTGGTCTCCTGTGAGAGGGTAGTACAGGGCTGGTCGATACTGTAAGCAATACATATATAATATGACTGTGAACTTGAACTGAAATAATGATTAACAAAAATATCCATGCATCGAATCCTTAAATAACAACAAAAGAAAATAATACCTGTTCTGGTTTTTCTATTTTTACACGAAAATTTTACGAGTTATCAATTTTTGATATAATATCAAGTTGGATACGGCATCAAGATACGGCGCATCGCTAACTGCCTGTCTATCTATCAAAGTACTTCTAAAAATTACGTGAAGCATTCGATGCAATATAATTCTACACTCAAAACAACACCGAATGAAACAAAAAGCATCAATGAAGCCACAAGTTAATCACTCGGAAATGGAACTTCTACTAACGATAAACTTTTTCGGGACAAATCTCTGAAACTAAACTCATTCAACCACATCTGGACGTATTAAAACTTTGCCAACAGGATAATAGCTCGTTATTGATGTAATTTTGATTATATTTTATATGAAATGTTTTCGGATGGGAGGCACGCAAAATGGTTATTTTCTGTTTTTTATTGTTAGAGTTATCTAGTTATTTTGTAGAACTGTTTTGTTGCAATTTCAGAAGGTTTCTTTTGTTAAAACTATTTTGTAGATTGGTAATTTATTTCATTTCAGAACAGACATGTAACTAGTGTTTAACAATTTTTGCATTGTAGTAGACAACTGATATAAGTATAGACATACTTTTTGTACATATTGAACGTAAAAAACACTCAAACATCGAAAAAATACTTGCTGACCATACAAACATTTGCCTAACCCGAGAATCGAACCCGAGACTTTAAGTACAGCAGTCGCATACGCTATACCTACCTACAACTCTAAAGTTACAAGTGTGTCGCCGTGGTACACTGGTACTGGCGGTGGTGGTCACTTAACATCAAGTAGACTAACGGCTCGTTTGCTTCGTATGAGGCTTGAAGCCCTTCATTACTACATTTAATACCGCAGCTAATATGAATAATAAATAAAATTATAAGTTTTTTTTTTTTAAATAAAATGCCGTTTTACACATTTCTTTATAGTAAACCTATACTAACATTATTATAATGATAACTAATTCTCTAGAATCTATGGTGAAGACCTGCTCCAAAGATTTCCAATGTTCCCTATTTTGTGCTTTTCATATCCAAGTGAGTCCAGCTATCTTACTTATCTCGTGATGCCATCTCATAACGGTCTACCTCTGTATCGTTTGCCTGGAGGTCCGGGCCGTAAAGTCACCCTTTTCGTCCATCTCTTTATCATATTACGAATACAACTCAGAAAATATTTTATAAAGCTTACAAAAATATACGTTTATTTCATCTTATATTCATCATACAATTTCAAACATTTTCAAACAAACAAACATTTCTAAAGTACGGAGAAAAAGTAGTTTTCAATCGGACAATACACTCCATACATTAAAAGTCCCAACAGACGTTCCATTCCACGTAAACTGTGTTCAAACCTTCGATACAAATGTGAAATCAGTGTTCCCACAGGCCGGTTATGAAAATGAGAGTAGGACTTTCTTTCTCACGTCTCGTGTGAACAAAAGTTAGTATTAAGTAACGTATACACTGCATTGTTTTTGGATTTGTGTATATTTTATCTGCCGTGCACCAGCGCCAGGTTCAATTGAGTTATTCAAAACAAGTTATATTTTTATATTGAGTGATCGTGCTTTCATTTTCTATTCAAAACGAATAATTAATGAAAAGTATAATTATGAAGTTTGATTAGGTTCGACGGGCCTGTTGGCCTAGTGGTTAGTGACTATGACTGGTAAACTGTAGGTCATGGGTTCAATTTCCACCCAAGATAAATACTTGTGTGACGAGCACAATTATTTGTTGTGTCTAGGTGTAATTCATAATATGTATGCAAAGCCTACGCCTGCACTAGGAATAAATCCTGTGTCACGAGGCACTTTATAAACATACAAGAAGCAAATACACAGAACATCCAGACTTAGAACAACAATTTGTGGATCACACGAAGTGTGGTTCCGTGTGGGTTTAAACCCACAACACTCACCGCAGTAGAAAACGGCGTGACGGCCGCTTAAACCACTATGCCAAACGTGCAGTCGAAAGTATTTAGATTTATTTAAGTATGTTTATCAGCAATCTGGTTACTATAGCACAGTCTCTGCCTGATCTGGAATAAGAAAACTATGTGTGAGATGTGTGGGTTATTTATTTATTTATGGGTTAAAGTTGTCTATAATAGATATTATGATGTATTTATATATTTATAAATAATATTTAAGTAATGTTTATTTCACAGCTCATTAGAGACTGTAGTATTATTATAATAAAAAAATACCAAATATTTTCCTTTCTTTATTTTAAGAGCCTGCCAAAGTGACTCTACTCTGCCTGATGGAAAGCATGAATAGAATCCAAGAGTTGTAGTCACCGTAGTTATTACGAATGCTGACAATATAGTATGGTGGCCTATTAAGATGTTTTTTTACGGCTCACGTGGGTACGTAAAAGACATGACAGTCGTCGTAGCGTTATATTGCACATACCACGACAAATCAAATTAGTTAATCAGTTTATTCGGATAAAATTTATCACTTTAGAAATTATAGTGCAAATATATAATGCCGCGCTCATGTAAACACACCTTAATATAACTAACTGGACATCTAAACTGTATGCATAAACACGTCCCATTTTTTGTATCGAGTGAGCAATGAATGTGAATGAATGCCAACTTAGCCTGTTGTCCTCAAACTGTCATCTCATGGGAATAATGAGTTTGGCATAAAAGGTTGTAAGCATAATGTGTAAAAGTTGTTTGATTTTGCATTTACAACTAACGTGAACCTTTATCTTTACCTGATTAACAGCTCTTGAGAAGTATCTTAAGAGCTGTTAATCTATTACGTAAGTATATAATATATATTAGTACTCATTCAATCAACCTATCGCCGTCCACTGCTGAACGAAGGTCTCCCTCATGGAACGCTAACCATCCCGGTCTTGGGCCATTCGCATCAAACCGCCGCCAGCCACCTTCTTCAAGTCGTCGGTCCATCGCGTCGCAGGGGCCTTACTCTACGTTTGCCCTATCGTGGTATCCACTCTAGTACACTTCGGCTGTAGCGACTATCGGTTCGTCTGGAGGCATGGCAAGCCCACTTCCTCTTCAGCATACTGATTCTCCGTGCGATGTCAGTTACTCTAGTTCTCTGTCGAATAATCTCGTTACGAATTTTATCAGCCAGAGAAACACCCAGCATCGCACGCATATATACTAGTATATTCTATAGTATTCTAAGGGACTAAGATATTAAGGTGTGCTCGATAAAGAGATAATTCAGAATGCAAGAATCAGAACTTATGCATTATCAATAAGTTTTAGAATTTTTCAGAAAATAAATATTTATCAACGAAACAGGTAATATAAAATTTTGATTTCATTAAGTTTTCTTTAATAATTAGAAGTAGAAAATAAATTGTGAAGAATACAGTTATTGGGTGTATTAAATTATTTTTCCCATGATTTATAGAACAAATTTCACAGTTATTCTTTTTAAAAAAATTGTGATAGTGACATTGACCTACTAAAATTTTCCTATCATTTTCTAACATTCTAAAATGGAATCTGAAAATGAACCAGACACCGTGTTCTTCAATTGAGTTATCTAAAAGGCATTTCTATCATTAAATACATAATTTGATTAAACCTCTTAGTTCAAGTTAAATCTACTCGTATAAAATTATTCAGTCAGCCATCATGTTCAAACAGTCATGGCAATTTTTTTAATCTGTTACCGATAAAAAAATGAACGAGAAATCTTTCAGAGGGCTATCGAGAATGTTTGCGAATCGCCCTTATCCGAATCTACCCATAAAAATAAATGATCGAGAAGACTCCGATCGGTTTCACCTGATGCTTTGAAGGTTAACCCCGTACCAAGATCAAGTGGATTATGAAAAATCGTCTGGGTGTAGATTTACATTGCGTAGTAATTATTGATACACTTTATTTCACTAAACGTCCCGTTACATATGCGCTGTGTCAATGAAATAGTCTTTTCTTTATGGTAGTCCTCAAGTTCAAATATAGTTAATATTTAAAATCGTATAGCATTGCGCAATCCATATAGTTAAAACATTTTTTGAAGTTAGTTGAGCGAGCATTGAAATAGAAACGTATTGATATGATAAGAACCCTTTCTACATTGTAGTACAGGACATGGACCGAGTAATGTGATAGGTTTTGACGGCACATCCTGATATCGTCGTATATTTTTTCGTATAATGGAATGTTTTTTTGACACAAAGGGGCTTTTTAGATTCATTACGTTTGTCTTTATTGAAATATTCGATTTCTTAATAATTATTTGTCTCTAGAAGATTCTGTTTCTTTTTGGTACTGTATGTTTGATTGTGACAATAACTACAGTTGTTTTGTTGTTGATATCTTTTTTTGCTTGTTTCTACATTTTCATTAAATTTAACTTAAAGATTAAAAAAAAAGTCAAGAGATTTTCGTTACTATTATTTGTTTTCTTGAACACAGCGGTTTTGCTTTGAAAGGGGCCAATAAAAAATGAAGCCGTCTATCTTTGACAGTAACGCTATTATCGAGATTTCATTCTGTCCCAAAATAAGTGCCTATCGGTATTATTCAGAGATAGGCCTAGCTCAAAGAAAACATTATTTCTAAAGGTATTGAAATATAAATTTAGAACAGTATATATGTTTTTCCATTAATACAGAATATTTTGTAGGTAGTACGAGTAGAGCAACTTTGATTTCAGCACGAACGGGCCGGCTCGACCGGGATAATACTACCCTCTCACAGAAGATCAACCTAAAGCGACAGAATACGTGCTGTCGTGTTTCGTTGGTGAATGCGAGACCAGAAGCCCATTGATACAAGGGTGACAGTTCTCGTGGTAAGTGTGTGAGCATAACAATGCTACGATGACTGTCGCGCCTTTTACATCTCCAAGCCGGGTGTAAAGAAGCATCTCGACCACAGTAGTAGAGTATGGTGACCACAATTCTTGGATTCTGTCCATGCTTTTCATCAGGTAGAGTAGAGTCACTTTACAGGTTATTATAATAAAAAAAAATGCATAATTGTACTATGGTATAGTTTTTCTAATATTATCAGGCAAAATGTCAATTACGCATACAAATACTCAAGCACAACTTGTCTATGGAGACAGATTACCCAAACTATCGCAAACACGAATCTGGTCTCCATATTAAACAGTTCTAAATTTTTAATAATCATCTACAATGTAATGACATAAAACTGAAATTCCTTCCCGAACTGTACCAACAATATTAATTAACATTGTTAACTAACATCATTACAGTACAACAAAGGTATAACTACCCGAAAGTTATTAGTATAATAGCGGCCATTGAATTAGAGTGGGATTTCATTAGCTTAATATACGTTGACGACAGTTCGTGGTGTTTGTGTGGCGCTGCCTGTGTGTGTGTCGTCGTGCTTATCTATGTCTAGTTTTATTGTATTTATTTAGTTCAGTTCTTTTTTTTTCTATATTAAGAGCCTGCCAAAGTGACTCTACTCTGCCTGATGTATAGCATGAATAAAATCGAAGAGTTGTGGTCACCATCCTCATTGCAAATGCAGACAATGCAGTATGGTGACCCACACTATGGCGTCCTAGAGAGATGCTTTTTCACACTTCGCTTGGGGACGTAAAAGGCATGACAGTTCATGGTCAGTTAATATTTTTAGTGGACGATAGATATACGTAAACCTGCGTTTCGTTTGAGCTGTTTAGAACTCATTTTCGAGATTTTAATCATTGAAAGCTTACCTTTCAGTCAATTTATATAATTACAAATGATATATTTTTCTATATTTAATAAGAAAATTAAAGATTTAAGATTAAAACATTTGTGGTATTCTTATTTTTTTTTACATACTTTGAGGGTTGTACTATACTTTTGAAACTGTACTCAAAGACTAGCTAAGATCATCCAAAATGTAACACAGAATATCTCATTTGTAACTAGCCTCTTAGTTCAACGGTTCGTTAAGTTAAAGAAACTACTGAAACAATAAGAACAAAGAATAAAATGTCTTAGTATAAACACAAAATGATTGCTTTCTTTCTTCTCTCTAGTTTTCAGAAGAGAGAAAATATAAGTCTCTCTAGTACATAAAAGTCGCATTCTGAAGTAGAGTATCTTGTAGTATAAAGTAGGAACGCCACAGCTTCCTATTTCCCACTTGTTTGCAACACTACGCACGGTGGCACGCTGTACCACGAAACAATGTGAAGAAATTCAACCAAATAGTTAAGGAGCTAGTGAAACGAAAAGTGTTTAAGTAAGATTTAATTTTCAATAATTTTGTTGCAGACTGCTTACGTTTGATTTTGTATCTGTTGTTTATAATTAATGTAAAACAAAATAAAGGTACTTTATATACACTTGGAAACCAAAACATTTTTTTAGACTTTACAAATGGTAAAAAAAATATATACTGTTGACTACTATAACGTTAACATGTATTTTTTTCATAAGTCTACTTTTGTAGGAGTTGAGTTTGGATAGAGTCGTCGTAGGAATGTTTAAGAAAATTTTATCAGAATTAAATAATGATGACACGAAAACTCATTTCAAATTGATGTCGATTGTGTTAAAATTATAGATAACATACATTATGATTAAGCTAACAAAAACAACATATCAAATGCTACATTTGTGCGATTGTCAAGTAAACAGCACCGAGCTCTTAAAGTACGGATGCAGTGATACAGTCCCAAGACAACGCTGCACTACGTGAGCTCCGCAGGGATCCGCAGCAATGTGTCGTGAGCACCGTACAACTCGTGTACCGAGTTAAAAATGCTGAATATACTTCTATTCGAGGCGTAACTTGAGTGGAGTTTAAAGTTTTCCGATTTTGTGTAATATTATTTTATGTTTGCTTTTCTTGGGATTTGGTGCAGAGATATTACAAGTACCTATGACACCCAATAAAATGAGTAAATTATTCGAAATTTTACAATACGAAATCATAATTACTTTTTGTTTTATTTCGTTTGTGTCCTCATTTGTACACATTTACTAAAGACGAAAGTTTTTACTAACTTTGCTCTACATAAAGGCGTTTTTTTTTTCCTTCAAAAATTGTGCCAACAAATCCTAAACTGGTCAGACTTTCCCAAAAGTAAATAATACACATATTTTTTTGTTACAGCTAATCAATTACAATGCAATATAAACGATTTATGATTTTGGGTTCTATTTTATTTGTATTTTTATATTTTTTTACTTATTAATTCAAACATACACAACAAGAAATACACAAAATCAAAAACAAAATATTAACAAAATCAAAAATCTATGTGCTGCCTCAATTATAGGAGACCACGTTATGCGCAGTTAAATTACATAAATATCAAATTAGCCTAACAGATAAATATATACATAAAAATAAATACAATGCAGCAGAAAAATATATACAGTATTATGGAAATATATCGGTAGAAATATAATTAATGTTCAAAATGTGAAAAAATTAAATAGAGTACACAATGTCATTATCACTCCATCTACACCCTCACAAACTTAGAATAATAAATATAAATAAACAATCAAACATTTGACAAACAACGTCATCTAGTTGAAAACTAAGCAGAACTTGTACTATGACAACTAAATCGACTGATAGAGTATTTATATACTTTTTTATGTGAATGAACATATATATACGTACATACGTACGTAAAAAGCATCCAAACTCAGAAACAAATATTTGTAGATCATACAAACATTTGGTTCGATTCAGGCATCGTACCAGAGACCTCATGCGCAGCAGTCGCATACGCTACCACTGCGCCAAAGAGGCACTTAAATATGTCGAAATTAAAGACTAGTAACTAAGTACTAAATTAAATCACAGCAATACACTTTACGGAAGCACCTACACCCGTGAGGTTTGAACGGATTAAACATATACAGGGTGTCCAAGAACCTGGCGTCCAACTGGATTCCCACGATGCCCCAAGTTCTAACAGTACTCAGAAAAATATTTTAAAAAATCCACCCCATGTACTTACAGAATTATACTGATTTCAAAAAAAAAGGGGAAATGAGCACCCTGTGACATACTTTTGAATGCTGTGACTGCTAATGCTGATAATTTCGATATTTCTTGGAGGTTTTGTAATCTAGGGTATTGCTGTGTCTAAATAGAATGTAAAAATAAAGTACTTTTTGTACCATTTTAAAATAAAATATTATTTTAACTAAAGGTGATATGGAAAACTATTGAATTTCGCAACTTTGACCGACTGTAGTGTAAAAAAAATGTACCAAAATAGTATGGCAAGTGACGTCAAATTTTGACGCGTTTATTCCTCTTTTTAAAAAGGTATAATACTTACACATTAATTTGAAAAAAAAAATTTTGATAATATTTTTACTCAACAACCCAATTTTTACGAAGTGCCTACCTACTAACGGTAACTGTCGGACCCTTTCTTATCTTAGAAACTGTTATGTTACTACTATTATTTACTTCGGTTCCAAGAGTGAGCAAGAAGGAAATACACACAGGTAGATGGGTTCCCAGTAGAATAAAAGCAAAGAATGTTAGTTTAAAGATATTTTATTACAATAAATGTTCAAAATGTTGACCACCCGCGGCAATACAAGCTCTCACTCTCCTTAAAAAGGACCGCTTTATGTTTCGCGAGTGACGTATCACCTGCACTGCTTGTGTTATCTTCTCACGAAGGTCAGCGATGTCATTAATGGGCTTCGCATAAACGAGCTCCTTCATAGTTCCCCAGAAAAAAAAATCCAGCGGATTTAAGTCAGGTGAGCGGGCTGGCCACGGGATTGTTCCTGATCGCCCAATCCACCTGTTCGGGTATTGCTCGTCCAAAAACTCTCTAACGGATACGCGAAAATGTGCTGGACAGCCGTCGTGTTGGAACCACATATCTGGTGGGGTCTCTTCTAGTAAGTTTGGCAAATCATTTTGAAGAAAATTTAAATATGATTCGCCAGTCAAATTCTCGGGCATCTCAAATGGACCAATAATATTCCCACAGAGAATACCGGTCCACATGTTCACTTTGAACCGGTACTGGGATCTATCTTCTCGCATCAAGTGCGGATTTTCCACATGCCACTCGTGCAAGTTGTGTAGGTTCATGTAGCCATCTTTCTTAAATGTTGATTCATCTGACCACAAAATTTTGTCGATAAAGTTTTCGTCTTCTCGATGTTTTTGCAGGATTGTTTCACAAAACGCGACTCGGCTCGGATAGTCTCGAGGTAAAAGACTTTGCACTCGCTGTACGTGGTACGGATGATATTCTTCTTTTTGGAGAATACTGTGTGCTGTGCTCTTCGGTATCCCCGTATCAGCTTCTATTCCTCGCACAGAGATGCTTGGATTTGCCGACACCGCCTCTAAAACTTCATCGCGTATGAAGTCATTTACGGGTCGTCCTTCACCAGCTACTTGATTGGGGAACCGCCCGTCACATAGTGATCTGTGCACATTAATGAAAACTCGATGGTCGGGATATCGCGTAGCCCTCGGATACCTTTCTCTGTAAAGTCTCGCTGCAGCTCGTCCATTACCTCTACATTCTCCATAAATGTAGTGCATATTTGCGTATTCTTGCGGAGTGTAGGTCGCCATGGTAGCACACACAAAACACAAACTGTCCAAACACAGGCAAAGGTCGTCGTAAAGAGTTCGTTTCAAAGTCCAGAGCACAAAGAGTAATCGAGTCCAATAAACAAAGCTTTAAATCGTAGTACGTGATCAATGGTAACAATAAGAGAGAGGTGCGTAGTAACGGCAGGAGGCAGTGACGTGTACTGACCGTACTGTTATCCTAAATAGCACGATCCCAGATAGCGTCACTATCTATCTCACTCGCACCTCTAACCTTTTTCTCCCTCACTCTTACCTGAATAATGGGGTACCATAAAGAAGAACCAGCAAATCGCAAAGATAGTTTCTGTCTTGCTCCCTCCTGTTGTAATAACGAATCACTATGGTGAGATGCATGCACATACCGTCCCTTACGGTCTAACCTGTTTTTTGAGAGGCCTGTTGTTATTTTTATGAGCATACAATAGTAATTCTTTAGAGGTTAGATTCAATTCGTCGTAAATTTTTCTTTCTAAGAATTCTGTAAGACATCGTAAAAATTGGGTTGTTGAGTAAAAATATTATCAAAATTTTTTTTTTCAAATTAATGTGTAAGTATTATACCTTTTTAAAAAGAGGAATAAACGCGTCAAAATTTGACGTCACTTGCCATACTATTTTGGTACATTTTTTTTACACTACAGTCGGTCAAAGTTGCGAAATTCAATAGTTTTCCATATCACCTTTAGTTAAAATAATATTTTATTTTAAAATGGTACAAAAAGTACTTTATTTTTACATTCTATTTAGACACAGCAATACCCTAGATTACAAAACCTCCAAGAAATATCGAAATTATCAGCATTAGCAGTCACAGCATTCAAAAGTATGTCACAGGGTGCTCATTTCCCCTTTTTTTTTGAAATCAGTATAATTCTGTAAGTACATGGGGTGGATTTTTTAAAATATTTTTCTGAGTACTGTTAGAACTTGGGGCATCGTGGGAATCCAGTTGGACGCCAGGTTCTTGGACACCCTGTATATTTTCATAGCGAGTTTGAGAAAACCTTTATATAAAATATATTTCTAAATAAAGAATTATAGCGACTCGTATGTATGTATTTTGTTTACAGTAAACTCTATTTAATCCCCACTATACCCCACTCCCCGATACCGTTCGTCTCGCCATTTTCTAGTTCTCGCGAACTTTCCCACAACAAAATATTTTATCGAACTCGTCCGGTGAGTATGTGCCCTAAATACTATTAAACTGTGTATTGAAGTAAAATGTCGGGTCTGATTGTGACTGGAAATATTTGAGGTAGTTGACAAAGTTATTTGTTGAACTTTTCTTTTGAACAAGTCTTATTTTTGTCGAAACTTTGATAAGCCACGATAGAACTACGATCTCTGGATGACAGTTGCTTTTTATATTGGGAATTAGAGAAGCGAAAAAGAGTTTTTTGTTGCATAGGGATATAATGAGGAGATGGATCACCGGACGGTAAGCAACTCCTGCCACCCATGACCACTTGTGTCAAGAGTCGTAAGTGTGTTCTTGTCATTTGACTCAGCTTTCTGTAAAACTGTGGTAACTCTCTCACAGCAATATATTTTAGGGAAAGAAACAGCCACCTCCTTAACTATGCGCATAAAAGTTTATAGTTAACATCAAATAGATTACTAAATACGGGTGTGTTTTAATCATCCTTATTAATAGCCTTCTACAATCCACTGCCTGACATTGACCTCTCCTTAGTAAAGAGGTTTCATTCTCAAGTCGCGTTTTACGACACCCATGGAATAGCTAGGGGTGGTGATACTGTATTCTTAAACCGTCATCAAAGGGATGGAGCAGGTTCAGTACGTTTTTTTTTTTTTTTTTTTTTTTTAAAAGAGACAACGCCCGCATTAGGAATAAATCCTGTGTCGCGGGGGACTTTACAAACATACAAGAAACGTACACAAAGAACACCCAGACTCAGAACAACAATTTGTGGATAACACAAAATATTGTCCCATGTAGGATTTGAACCCACAACACTCAGCAAAGTAGAGAGCGGCGTGGCGACCGCTTAAACCACTAGGCCAATCGTGCAGTACGTGATCAAGAAAAATGAAACATCGAATACCACGACCCCCTATGTTTAGTAATCCAATCGCTATCACGAAAGATATAACTCCGTAACAAAACAAACATATGTAGAAATATATCTACTGAAGTTAACATTGTAAACTACATAAAAACAGATTATAGTTGACTGAATACATCTAAACTGAATCAATATTCAATCAATCGAGTTTCAGTTACTTGCGTCAGTAGTAACTGGGATATATTAGAAGTGAATTGTGTCAACTAATTGGGTGTAAATGTAGCTTCTTGTTCAATGTTTGTTTAGTTAGCTACAAGTTAGATTACCTATACGAAATTGATATTTGTTAATATTTAGATAAGGATAGGATAAACGTACTTTCAAAGTATATAATATACACACGCTTTTATGAAGGCAGGTAAAATTGTCGAAACAATTTGCTCTACCAAGTATTGAAAGATTTATGTATTATATAAAATTACTTTGTAGTTACGTTAGTGAGAGCTATTTACATAATACTTTCCATCAAAATATCATCATCGCTATCATCATCTCAGCCAAAAGACGTCCACTGCTGAATATAGACCCCCCAAGGTTCTCCACAACAGCCGATCCCGTGCCACAAACATCCAGCAACTTCTCGAAAAAATATCCGTATTCTAAAAATTACTTTTTAGAATACATGATTAGAAGACCAGGTTGTGTTTGGACGATTTAGCTAAGAGTGAGCCTTAAACAAAAAATTTAGGTCTAGGCTTAAAAGAGTTATTCCTGAAAAAATCTAGATTAATTAAGTGTCTAAGTGAATGGTTGATATTTTGAGAACTCACATTATTCGTAGTCACAGGCTGACTAAGAGTTAGTTTCTATTTAAATGTTTAAATATCACGCAACGAGAAAGAGTAAAAATTCGTAAAGATGTATAGGTGTTTTTTAAAATAAAACACTAAAATTAAAAATATTATTATTGGAAATTACTAGACGAGTAGGCTGTAACGTACATTTAATATACAAGGCCTTGTACAAGGCGTAGGCGTAAGTCGACCAATATTGCGTTGTCTTATTTTTCGTTGACCTTTCGTGACTGAACTTTAGATTGGCCTCTAATACAATGTCGACGGTTTTATCTAGACAGCATTTACGTCATAGACCGCAGAAACCTTTTCTAAAGTAAATATAAATCGATTTTGACGTCAATAGTGTGGTTGGATGGGGAATAATAATAATTACTTCATACATCTCACGCTAGGCGGAGTCTGTGCTATCGAAACTAGACTTTTGAATTATGATAATTGTATATTATTGATAAATTACACCCTGTCGCAGAACTGACGTACTTTAATTCGTGCTTATCTTACAATATTTGTCGTGGGTTGGAATGGGAGCTACGACCTCCAGTGTCGTAGTCAAACTTACTAACCACTGAACCTAAATATCAAGTTACTAAAATACCAACAGGATAAGCAATCGACTAGTAGTAATACTGAGATTTGCAAGTCTGATACACGCACTAACTGTAGAGTAATTAATGGCGCATTGTTAATGAAATTTTCAACCAAAATTAATTTAAACTCGTAGCAAATGGTGTAATCAATATATGGGTATTTAACATACTTATAGACTTGTAATTAAAACTGTAGCAGATAGTATTCTTGTTTTTAGTGTAACAAATTCCGCTGTCAACTTGTGTCATGAGAAAGTGAAATAGAAGGCAAAATTGAGAGAGAAAGAGCTAATTTTCACTCATTTGGAATGAGAACCATAAGGCATGAGAGAGTGAAGAATAATCTCCGATCCGGTTAAACACTGGCCTGGAATAAACGCAGCAGAAGCTGTTCCGAGAAAGAGTGACTTCAAGGCTCTCTACGCGCAGTGGTGTTGCTGTTTTTATCGCTGATGTTTAATCAAGGCAAAGATCTGAGAGTGAAAGAGTTCCACTACACACAGAGTCTCCTAATTACTTTCTTAGTAACGACTGGATGTCATATTTTTTTTACTATATTAAGAACCTGCCAAAGTGCCAAAGACTCTACTCTGTCTGATGGAAAGCATGACTAGAATCCAAGAGCTGTGGTCATCATACTCATTACAAATACGGACAATGCAGGCGGTGACCCACACCATGGCGGCCTTGTGAAATACAAAAAAAAACAAAAAAAGCTATAGTACAAAATAAAAGCTTCATCGTATGTAAATAAATACTTATCTTAAAAATATCTATAATAATTTTTCAATATCACCTATATCTAAAACTATTATGTGACTACCTATTACACTTTTTCTCATCCCGCCAAGCGAATCACTTCACGAACATAATTGTCAAATATTTAAATAAAATAATTAGTGAGTTCGTAAAAAAACTTATAATATGCTTTGTTTCAGAGACAATAAGATTAACTTTCAGTCGAAGGAAGAGCCAACTCGTTAACGGTGCACTAATATTGAGACAGCGATTGCAGTAGGAATTATTGACGAATCATGTTTGAACGATAATCGTGGAGCCTGCCTGTGGACTGAATAGTCGTTACATTTTAACATTTTTCTTTTGTGTTTGTGTTAATTTTCTAGGTACCTTAGATATAGCTGGTAGAGGATTAAAGTTTAGATTGGAAAGCAACTGAAAATTAGTACGAAACTGAATGGGAAAATTAGAATGATTGAGAGGAAGTAATATTATTGTATTGATAACCATTTTAATGAACCGGTATTTAATTAGGGAATACCATTTTGTTGTGTTGTTAAATTCTTAAAATTAAGATTCAAATCACATCACCTGAGCAGTTTTTAACAATCCTCTGTTGGAAATAAACCTCTCCTTTGACAGAAGATTTTACCTCCATTATCTATCTTCTAATCACGACTGAAACCTTCGCTCAGAAAATAATCTGCTTCTCTTATGTCCCTCTCATAACTCTGATTTCGTGAACTCTTCGTTCTTTGTTCAGGCAGTACTACTCGGGAATGCGCTGCCGCTCGTAATCAGGATGTCCACAAACCGTTTTACATTCAAAAATAATATACCTAATCTCCTTCTTAACGAGACTGAAGAATCATCTTATCGATAGTTGGCTCAGCTTATAGTCAAGTTGTTATAGTGTACGAATATAATCTAAATGTGTGTGTATGTATATAGTTATGTACATATATGTTTATATATATGTATATTTATGACGTATGTATTGTATGTGTTCATGTATGTTGATGTACTGGTGTATGGTATGTTTTCCTTGTCAATATAACTCCTGTGCACCTCCCTTACAATATTTCTATACCACCCTAAGGTTGACTGGAAGAGAATTCTATAACATGCTGACCAGATGGGTTAGTTTAGAATTTGTTCAAGTTTTCCTTCTTTTTGTAGTAATATTCTCCTACATAGTTTGTTCCTTTAGTCACCTCTTGTGGCAACCATGGGATGAATATGGGTGGTGATACTCTGTATTCTGAATTCGTTACCACATGGAGTTACTAAAGGTTATTGAGAGTCTATCATTTATTTAAGTCTGAAAATTTGTATGTACAATTTCGTATAGAAAAAGATGATGAGATTTGCCTAAAACTTTGCGCAACGCTTAATCTATTTCACATACGAGTGCATCTATCAATTTTCAGGTCGTCGATTTAAATTACTAACAACATGACACCAAATAAAATATTTTAACAATGTATCAGATCAAAGTCATCGATTTCTTACAACATTGGGTGAAGTGGTGGAAGCCATGGCATGGTAAATTATTTAACAGTATTGTATCCTCATACAAGCGGTCGGAATATCAATCATACCTATGCGTGTTATTGGGTATACTCGGTACACAAACACGAATGGACGGTATGATTTTTTCTAAACAGTAAACCATCATTTGTGAATATTTTATTGAAATAAGTGCAACTACTTACTTAATATAGTAAGGAAGATTATATTTGGCTATTTTTGGCTGCTTGAATTTTTCAATACCACACTCAGAGACTCACTCGTTACTCACTCTCTCTCATATCAACTTTTCATACATCTTCTTCGAGGTGATATTTTCAGTATCTATGGTATTAGATAGTAGTAGTAAGTATATTTTTTTTAATCTGGTTATCAAAATCATGTCTTTTTATTGAGCATATATTTGAATCACAACTGATTCCATTTTTTTAATAAAAATATAATATTTACTATCACAAAACTAGAAAGAAATTTAAATAATAGGTAGATAAAATTATGAAATACTATAGACGGGCTGCTCTACAGCGTATTTAGGTACCGCGCGGCTGTAGATATTGCTGTAATAATAATACTGAATAGATAATTTTGCCGAGGCCATAATATCGTTCCGGTCAAGCTGGTCCATTTGTGACAAAAGATGGCTCATCGAGTAAAACTTTAAATTATGCTCACATAATTCAAAATGTAACAAACATGGGGTATGTTGATCAATGGTTCTAATTTGGTGTTGTATATTTTTACATTAATAATCCTAACCACGTATGAGTAAAAAAAAAAGTTATTACCTTTTTAAGTATCTTAAATTAATGACAGAACTTTCAAGGTAGTTTATTTTCTATTCTACGCCAAAGATTAGCTTAACGATTCAGTGACGCAATTGGTATCAATTTGATTTTCTGTGACCTTTAAACAATTATAATTATAAGTAATTCATTAGTCGATAGAACAATTCACTTTAGAGTCAGGCGGCTTACGTTTTAATGTAATTATGAGATTTGGTCTTCAATTTGTTCTTTTTCCAACATTTTTACTTTTCGGGACTTTCGTCTTTAGTTTTGCGAACGAAATCAACTTTACTAAAACAGACTGTACTAATCCGGTCCAACTAAAGGGCTTGTTGACTCATTCAACAGAGATCCGGTGCGGATTAAATAAACAATTAGCCGAACCCACATAAATGTCAAGCTACCCTTGTAATCGCTTTGTTGTGATTTTGTGGCCTCGCTACTAGCGATTTGATAAAATGAATAATTACAACTTTACTTTTTAGTAGATTGTGCAGTGAACTGTTAACACTCGAAAGACTGAAAGTATTTTCATTGTCCTACTATAACTTCTAATGAAATAAAAATTTGATTTCTAAATCTCATCCTTAATCTGATTCAAATATCTAAACAACATGTACACGTTTTGATGTAAACCACTGCAACAGCAATTATTATACACCAATTTTAAAACTATAGAAAGATTATTCAAAATATATATAAAAGAAAGAGAAATTTTAATTTGTAATTTATTAAAAATTGTTTCGAAATAAAAATATAAAATCTACCTTGTCATAAAGACTAATGCCCGTTGGTACTCCTGATTTCCAAAAATATAGAGTTAGACATTGCAACAGCATTGTAAGGTACCATTATGAAAAAATCAGTGACGAAAGTCGAAATCACGAGTTCAGAAATTATAAATTGAAGGTAAACTTGTCGCTGTTACTATGACCACATACAATTAAACCACAATATCAATATACATATCGTAATATACCTGCCATAGATAAATGAATGGCCATCCAGATACTACTGTCATTTAATATTCAGTTTTGGAATTGTTACAACCAAACTCCTGACGAAATTCATCCTATCCGACCAAATCTTCATCACCAAATCTCTCAAATTTGATCATAAAGATCTATGAATATTTCAGTAATAGAAACAAAGTTTTGCTGTGTAACACGCTTTCTATGTTTAAGAGATTGACAGAGTACCTGTTTAAGGCTAAAGATATATACGTATATAAAATCACTCCTATTTCCAAGAGAGGTAGGCAGAGGCAATGGATCTTCACTTACTACGGTCCTGACACGCCTCTTTTGCAGTGTTCATAGTCATCAAACGCTACATACACGCTCATCCGTTTCTGTTACGTTTCACATGGCCCTTCTTCAGAATATCACCAAGTAGGTCGGTAAATGTTCGCCGTGGAAGACCACTTCCGACACTTCCATGAACATTCGCTCTATAAATTCCATTCATGAGTCTTCTATCATCTGTAACCATGTCTATTTCAATCTTTATCACTACATCTTTTTTCAGTCTAAAGATGCTGTAAGTATTCCTATTACTAAGAACTTATTTTTTATTTAAATAAGCACTTTGACAGATACATAAGCAATCAAAGATTATCCTTATAATTTAATATTTAACATATTTTATTCCTGAGTATTGTAGAGTATATATGGCAACACTGTTTTGACGACACCACTTCTTATACACAGAGTTAGATATAAAAATGTTAAGTGGATACTCTGGTAACTAAAAACGTGTAATTCAAGCTCTTGGAGACAATATTGTGAATATTGGTATCACCTGAACAGTAAATCCATATTGAATAAATACTGTGTTTAATTTGACCACTCAAGTGGAAGATGCATCAGATAAAAATATATTGTGGAGTAACACAAACATAGTAACTCCAAAGTACGTAATAAAAAAATCAGTTTTGCTGGTAGATTATATGATATTTGAAAATTTCTGACATATATACATATACGTAAACTACACTCAGATACAGAATGAAAGATTACGTTCTTCACACAATTATTTGACCTGGGTGGTATTTAAATCCACATGTTAACTGCTAGATCAATGTCCTTCACAATATTATTTCTACATTAGACACATTAGATATTGAAGACCTATGTGCTACGCTCCTCAGAATCAATGACTATAAATGCAGCAAAGTTTGTGGTAAAGGAATGGTTAAAATATATTTCAGGCCTAACAATTGAAACTTTACATTATTTAACAGACTGCCTTTAGTTTTTGAGGGTATATGCTCGTAGATACGAATAAGTATTAAGTTTATACCGCTGACCAACTGGTTGTAACTTTTCCACGACCCAATAAATGGAGCTATCAACTTACTGAGGGGGACACCAAAATTTAAAGGCAGAGATAAGATCAATAATCACTTTATACAGTCATCTAAATAATGCAATTCTATGATTTAAAGATGCCAAAAAATTAATAGAAAGTAAGCAGTTGTTCTAGTGTGTGCAGCTTATATAGACGTACCATATGTGTATACAAAAGATTCAAAATATGTCCATGCTAAATTTAATTAAAATCCCTTCAGCAGTTTAGCTATGAAAGTGTAACATAAAAACAGTTACCTTAGCATTTATAATACTAGACATTTCACAATTCTAAAATTGATAATGGCTGGTACAATTGTCACTTCTCTTACTGTAGACGTAAGAATAAGATAATAAGAAGAATAAGCAAGTTTCTGGAGAAAGTCAATATTGTTACATATGAAATTTAAGGTAAGTTCAGGTAGTAGAGCCACGCTGATTTCAGCACGAACGGGCCAACTCATCTGGTGCAGTACGTACTACCCTCTCACAGAAGGCCAACCTAAGGCGATGGCATCCGTGCTGTCGTGTTTCGTTGTTGAGCACGACACCGGAAGCCTACTGATGCAGAAGTGACAGTTATCGTGAAAACTGTGTGAGGCTTACACTGCCAGGATGACCGTCATGTCTTTTACGTCCCGCTAGGCCGCTTTACCATAGTGTGGGTCACGATACTGCATTGTCTGTATTTGCAATGAGTACGGTGACCATAACTCTTGGATTCTATTTGTGCTTTCCATCGGGCAGAGTGGAGTCACTTTAATAGAATGTTCAGGTTTAGTTTAGTTTAGTTTAGTTCAGTTTTTTTTAGGTTTTGCAGTTTTTTATTATTCAATTACATTAAGAAATAATGAATGTAAAGTTGGTATCGCTTCAAATGACTGAATTTTATCAAGAGAGACATATAAGTCTCAACGGAGTACAACCTATTGCATACAAGGTATCATAGTGTACAAGTGTCTGCGCACATTCAGCTGTACTTTCTGTTCTATTGCAATCCGATAGGATAGTTACTCGACACGACCGAGGAGACATCAGGCGCAGGACCAACGGCTTAATGTGCTCTCTGAGGCACGAGGGTTAGTACCGCAACTTCTTAACTCCGAACAGTCGTGAAGCATTTCTATAATGAGAAAAACTCAATAACACTTTTTGACCTGACACGGGAATCGAACCGAAAATCTCTTAATTGGCAGTTGTATACGCTAACTGCTAGACCATACATACAGGCATAACACACAAAACATCATAAATAAATTTTGGTAGAACTAAACCCGATTGGTAATCCTGCTCCGTAGTATATTAAAATGTAAATAAACGGCATCTGAAACATTTAACACTTTCCTTAGACTATATAAAAATAATAAATGATGACCGTAAATTGAGACAAACTCTAAAAACTTCTCTAATTTCCAAACATTAAATCCTATTTTCACATGTACTAGGGAGCACGTAATCGATTTAAAGCTCACATACGTTTCGATTGTATCGAGTATGTATTTCCATCGAGATATCTAATCGATACCCGTTAGCACAGCATGTGAAGCAGTCTCGCTATCAATACCGAACTCCCAGTTCAGTGTAGTCTTAACACAATTTGCTCGGCGCTCCGTGGCTATCAGTTGCGGGGGCCGCTACGCCGCAACATTTCTCTTGTGTAACCAAACAGTTTGAGAATAATTTTAGTTGGTACACTAGTGAAAAACTATTGTCTTAAAGACAGCAGCAGTATGTGGTAACATTCGTGAAAAAATGTTACAGTCAGAATGATAGTTAAAAGTATTATTGATTAATTCATTCGTATAATTACAAGAAAAAAGGTTGCTAATCTAGATTATTTACAAAGAAGTTTCTTTTTGTAGTTCTGGAAGAATTCAATAAAGGGTCAATTTCAATTACTAATTAAGACTGTCTCCCGTCATTCCTTTGTCTTTTTTTTAAAGTATTTTCGTTATTCTAAGTAATCATTTAAATAAAAAATAAAAAAAAAAACAATATTCTTAGTTTAAAAAATAAGTTACCATTTTTTCGAAGTAAAAAAAAAAGAAATTAGACAATAAAAATTGATTGACTGTTATATGGTGAGCTTTTGGGGTAACAAACGCAAAAACCTACAATCGAATTATCAACCGCTTCCTATTTTGAAATTGTTTTAAATAATTTTTTTCTCAATAGTTCAACTACCTAGTTCATAGCATCCGATCATTAAACAACATTGCGAGCAGACGCAATATGCCTGTTACAGTAATATCGTAAATCATGTCATAATGAAGCCCAACTCAATAGGCCAATGATGGAGTCACCACACACTACAAGTCCTATCAGGGCTACCACGAAGCATACATCTACAGATTAATTTAAAAATCGTACACAATATTTTTTTACAAATTGTTATTTATATTTTTTGTAAAAAATATTGTTTTGTAAAAACTTTTTTATACTTTTACTTAATATCAGATACTCAAATTATAATGGAGATAGCCGTATAGTTCTTTTTATAAACTTTGTATTTTTTTATCGTATGAAAATCTACAAGGTAAGTTAAATCAGTGAAATATAATAAAAACATACAAAATTAAATCCCTCCACAAATAATTTACGTTCCGTTTTTAATAATAACCAATTTGAATAAATATTTGCCAGTTATCAGCGAATAACCCTGAACCGACACTTGATTATCGAGTGACAATTAGACGACAGACGGCGTGATACTGTCGAGCTGTTAGCACTACATGATCCATATTGTATCCATTACTAGTTACAGCTGTAGAATCATAGTGAACACAAAGACCTTTTAGAAACAGAGAATATATCTCTTTAATATGCCTGTTGAAGATTTTATTACCCTGTTTTCTATCTTAATTTTTGTCTCTTTGTACTCAAAAAGTAGCGTATGAGTGTATGCTTGTATGACATTTCTTTGTTACATCTCAGAACCTACATGGCTTGATAGAATTCAATATGTGAGGTACATACTGACTGCACGGATGGCATGATGGTTTCAGTTTGGTTGGATGGATGGTGGCCTCGCCGCTTTCTACTGCGCTGAGTGTTATATGTAGGCGCTAACATCATATGTTCGTGTGGTGACAGATTAAGAATACATAGTGTTACCACCCCTATTCATCCCGTGGGTGTCGTAAAAGGCGATTAAGGGAACAAAGTATGCAAGACAACATCATTATAAAGACAAGGAAAACTTGAAACAAACACTATTCCAACCCGTCTGGCCAGCGATGAATAGTAGGCCAAAACCTCCTTGCTAAGGAGAGGCCTATGTCCAGCAGTGGACTGTAAAAGGCTGTTGATGTTGATGAACACCATACATATGATACAACACTTTTGTAATTCATAAATTTTGTGCTTGTTCTGAGTCTGGGTGTTTTCTGTGTCTGTTTCTTGGTATATTGGTAAAGTCTCCTTTAGAATAATAAAATTTATATTATAATAATTTAGTTATAAGTTATCCAAAATAGGTATTGGAAAAGTATAATATGGAGAGGCAATTCTTTTACTACGAGACACTACTTAAGTCTATTAGCTAACTCCTGTCTGGTAGAGACGCCATTATACTCCCTGCGTTTTATTTATTTTTAGTTAATAAGTTTAATCGATTGGTTCAAAATAATAGAAAAATGAAACAAAGCTCTCAAGACGACACTGGAACAAGAAATAAAGAGTACCAATTTAAGAAATTCAAACATTAAATCACGAGACCCGTACTTCTTTGTGTCACATAATAAAATAAAAACAGTAGGTAATCAAAAAATTGTGCATGCTATGAAGATGAATTATTATTATAAAACCAACTTCTAACATGTAGTCTAACATGTGTCATGTAACACACAGACGAGATTAAAACTTTTAAAAAATTCAAACCAGCCATCGTGTTGCGTCACAAAACATTTTGCAAAGAAAGGCGAAGGTGGCCATACGACCGTATCCGCGGATTATCCGCAAAATATTTTCAATATCCGCAACTTATGTAGATACGTAACCGCGTCTCGGCTCGCAGGGAAACTTCACCAATACGTCGCAGAAACTCAACAATACCTTTGCGAACGTTTCACATTTTTAAAACGGCAACGATTTCTTTGACAAATATTGCAATTCGTTCGAGTGGTATGATTGAAAGCTTCGGTATGGAACTGATACAAATTTTATTGTTTCAAAAATTTCATAAGTTACGTCTTTTGCCGAATTTGATATAAATTTTAGATGTATATGTGTTTCAATTCAAGCAGATCTATAAAAACGTAAAGGCATATTGGTAAAAGAGATAACGTGGTGCTTGATAATGTTAATATTGCACTTATTTAAATAAGACAACGCCATCTACTGAACTGAAAACAAACGAATTAAGTATTTTAAGATTCTTAACACCTAGAGCTATTGCAGTTCAGAAGGCACAGTTCAAAAAATTTTTTAGCTCATGGAGTTGAAATAAGTCGTTTTTTGGTATGGTAAAGCAAATGGGGTCAACCGCTGATAAATAATTACCACGGCCCCAATTGTGAGTTTTATAGTAAGTGATTTACGGTCCCCTGATTCTAAACAGCCGCCTAAGTTGACACGTGTTTGAATTCCAATAACTTCACCTACGGAAACAAAGAAAGAACTGCTTAACATCAGTTTTGTGTAACATCACTCAAACTGAGCCTAGTCCACATATGCCGAAGCATCCACAAATTCACATAAGACATACAGCCTTTAACAATCCACTGCTGGACATTTCTAAACCAATAATTAATTATTTTATCATTACTAAAAAAAATGTATGCAATTATTTCCTAACATAGGGTACAATATAACTTACATGTAAAAGATAATTTAACAAGTATCAAAGGGTTCCTTTTCCAACAAACTAAATATATTGCTATACCAAACACCAGAATAGATTGAACACCGAAATAGATTGCAAAAAACTAGTTTTGCTGTTTTGTTACTATCTACAGCAAAATGAGCTCTACTGACTGCTTCTAAGACACATTTCAAATTAACTTTGCCTATTCTGAGGCACATTCAGATGATTATAAATGTTTGACTATTTGGTTAAATGTTTGCATTACATTAATTTGTGACTTCAAACCAAATATAATAATTAGAATTTATTTTTGACTAGTACGTTGCCATCAGATATATTTATAATTTGACTGTGTTTACTTCAGAGAAGTAAAAACGTGTCTAATTAAGTGATATGGTGATCTAATTTCAAATTAAAATTGACACACGAGAAAAAATAGATCATTCGTTCAAAAATAAAATCATTTGTTAGTTTATTTACCGAAAAAATATCCAAAACTTATTTTTATCCAGAAAAACAAAATTGAAATATGTTAAAACGAAAGCATGTACGAAACCGCACGAATGGTTCGGTCAGTGTGAAACGGACGTACGCAGCCTTGTCCGACGGTCGCCGCAACTGATTGCAACGCTCACCGCCACACAAATTGTGTTAAGAACAATGTGCTGAACTCAACTACTCGTTGGTTTCGACTGACTGCTAGACACCTTATACACTAACTGTTCAAACTTCATGTTCAGAGACTTATGAAATGGCTACTGGCTTAGGAGTTGTATTTTTATTCATTATTAAGACCCTGCACCTTTTAATTAAAAACAGAATCTATCTAATGAGCACTTGTGTCTTTTTTTTATAGTACTAATGCCTCTCACGCACCCACCACTGTCACTTCTATGTATCAGAATCAACAACAGTGACGCATGAACACCGAGCCGAAGGAACACTCGAGAAGTTCCAGGAAAGTTAACCAGTTTTGGAACCTGCAACGAAATTATGCAGAAGAAAATTGCAAAATTTGCAGATTATACAAAAAATAAGTCTGACTCGGGAATAAAACCCGAGACCATACGCCTAGCAATCACATACGCTACTACTAAACCACCCAGGCTGTTATGTTTATGTAACAAACAGAGGTTTCATTTTGATAATATTATCAAAGTTCTTCGACTCCGAATATTTAATGAATTATGGTCACAATCCAAAAGTATCAAAATAACATATATAACATATTATATATATTATATATATATAACAGATCTTTATTTGATTTACCATAGTATAAATCGTTCATGTTGTCATGTAAATAAATAAACAGGTGCAGTAGAGAAAACTATTTCACGGTACGAAAAGAAACAACAAAAAGTGTTTGTAAACTTATCAAAAATCCGTTTGTAAAGTGAATCGGAAAAGTTTTCTTGTGCCCTATATTTTCAATAATTTTAGGATATTTTTGTAAGTTTTTACGATGAAAGATATAAAAAAATATTATATTAAGATAAGCCTTACTTTTGATTCATTTGCTTTTTTGAGTAAACTAGAATTACTCAATTTAATTTCTTCATAGATATTTAGATATCATCAATTTAATTACGTATTGCGTACATACGCACAGTATTTACAAATTTATATTCGTGATTGATTCAAATTAGACTTTTATAATTTCTAAGTAAATAAGTTACTCGTATAGATCTTTGTGTAGTATGTTGTATGTATTCATGTATGTATGTATATATATATTTATCGAAGTTGTATATATAAACGTCATAAAGGTAGACGATGTAATTTTCAAAAAACAAATTCCAAGTAATAGGCTTTCTTGTAAATATGCATTTTTTATAATATATCAAATGGTTTTTTTTATTTGATGTTTTCAAATATTAACTAATTCTATTACGTATGTATTTATTAATGTGTGACCAAAACAAGTTATTCAACCGAAACCGAACTTACGGCCTTGCCCTCAGTTTCGACTGTCAGACTCAGTTGACAGTTCAAACATGCTCAAATATATTATAATGAAATCCAGTGTATTTTTTACATATATGCGCGGGTGCAGGTGAAAATTTTGGTCGAAACTGACTGAAACCGAAAGTTTCAGTTGGTCACTAATATTTACTGAAAAGTGATTCTAATACGACATAATGTTAAAATAAATTAGTCAGGTAAACTTAACTTGATTTTATCAAAACTGTTTATTTCTCTACCTGACTGATTGAGTGACTGAGTTTTGGACTGCTCACGTGTGTTTTTCAGTGATTTCAGTCACTCACATAAGATGCACATACATGTAGAAGTAGCACGCTCCATTGAGACACATAGATCGTCTGTGGCACGCCAACTGACTGCACTGTTATCGGACAATATTGTATTGTAACTGCCCATTAATGTCCGATGTTGGCGCTCTACTATCAAATGTCATACACAGCCAGTATTATAAGCATTTTATTATAATATTTATGTTGTTTCTTCAACGACACCAACGTGAAACAATAAAATTGCGGATATTTGTTGATATTTTCTTTCAAAAATTCAAATAAATACACATTTATGTCATGTACATTTTTGAGAGGTAGGGCATAGCGTGATATTTTCCGCTCAAAACTTAAAGCAGCCCGACTGGGGAAGGACCTCCGCCTTACAGAAGACCACAGACGAATAGCACTACGTTTTCGGCAGTGCTGTGTTCCTGTGATGAGTAAGATATCCAGAGCTCTAGAGGATTCGCTGTTTTGTCAACGAGAGACCAGTGGTGCTCATAATACTGCTACTGGCTCGTGTGGGCGCGGGATGTGAGCGCGGCGGTCAGGAAGACCCGCTGAAACGGTTGTTCGCTGGCCGCCCGCAGGATAGATGGGTTCCCGAACCCAGAGATCACTACAACCCAAACCCAAAAATCCCTGCAGTAGTAGTCGTGCCGGAGGAGGAGACCGGAGTGGAACCCGACTGCTGCTGCAGGGTGGTAGCGGGTCTCTTTCGTACGCCGCGCCGACAAATCGCACTACTCGCATTGGCCATGGGCGGATTGGCACCGCCCCATTGCTCCCTTAGCTGTCAACACAGTGAATCCTTACAATCCAATTGAACCCTCCTAAAAAAATGACGAAGAAAAATAATAAAAGAGTATCTACAGCGGCATCCTCTTCCATGTATATGGACTTCTGCAACATCAGGGAACTTCAATCCAACCTGAACGCAGTCTACCTTCATCTAGAGATTGCGCAGCCGACCCTCTTATTTCTTACGGAGACGCAGATATCCTGCATGGCCGATACATCATACCTACACTACCCCGGCTACAAACTTGAACACAAATTCCTGAGACGTGCCGGTGTATGCATGTACATCCGGGAGGATATCTGCTGTCGCCGTCTCCATTTTAATGAAGACAGGGACCTGTTAGTAATGTGGGTGCGCGTAGACTACGGAGGTCAGACTGGAATCTATGCGTGCCTATACAGGTCTCATAGCGGTGACAGGGAGACTAGAGCACTCTTTGAGCACCTGCAAGTGACGACTAATAAAGTTCTTGAGCAGTACCCTCGTGCTGAGTTGATGATTTTAGGAGATTTTAATGCCCACCACTGTGAGTGGCTAAATTCTCGATCCACCGACTTTGCGGGAAGGTCTACTCATGAATTTGCTCTGACCCATGGCCTCTCACAACTGGTACATTCCCCGACAAGAATACCTGATATTGAGAGCCATGCGCATTCTTTGCTGGACCTTCTGCTGACGACGCGTCCGGATGACTACACTATCACAGTGGACTCATCTCTCGGCTCGTCCGACCACTGCCTCGTCTGGACCGAAGTCCCATGCGCGCGGCATATTCCACCTCGCCCAGCCAATTTTCGCCGCATGTAGAAATATAAATCAGCAGACTGGGATGGATTGTGTGAATTCTACGCATCGTACCCGTGGAGGCAGCTTTGCTTCACGTTAGAAGATTCTGATCCCTGCGCAGCCACTGTCACTGAGACGATCCTAGTGGGTATGGAGTATTTTATTCCTAACTCATCAGCAGCTGCGAGGGAAAAAAAGCGACGGTGGTTTAACCGGCTCTGCAAGGAAGCCAGACTAGTCAAGCAGACCGCCTACAGGACTTGGACCACGGCCCGTGCTAATAAGGATCCGAACATCTCTGATGTGAGACGCAAACTAAATGCTGCCACGGGGTCCAGCAAAAAGACAATTTCCACAGCCAAATTCGATTTCATCGGCAGGATTGGTGAGCGACTTACGGGCTACCCCTCTGGGAGCCGTGCCTTTTGGTCTCTTGCTAAGGCTGCCGAGGGAAACTTTTGCCAGTCGTCTTTACCACCATTGTGAAATGCCGTTGGTAACTTGGCCCACAGTGCTAAAGAGAAAGCCGACCTACTTGGGCAACTTTTTGCCTCGAACTCGACCATGAACGAGGATAGAAGTGCAGTACCACCTACTAACCCGCCATGCCAACACTCTTTGCCGGAAATACACATTTCGCAAAGAGAAGTGCGGCGGGAACTAAACTGTCTAGACGTTCATAAGTCGAGTGAGCCAGACGGCATACCTGCAGTGGTGCTCAAACAGTGTGCTCCTGAGTTGTGCCCTGTACTAACGCGACTTTTCGCGCTTTCCTACCGCAAAAGGCAAGTGCCGTCTTCGCTGAAGACTGCCCATGTGCATCCAGTGCCAAAAAAGGGTGATAGATCGGACCCATCGAATTACAGGCCTATAGCTATAACGTCCCTTCTCTCTAAGGTGATGAAGCGTGTAATCAACACACGGCCCCTCATTTACCTAGAAGAGCACGATTTGATCATCGACCGACAGAACTGTTTCCGCCGCGGTCGCTCGACTGGTGATCTTCTAGTGTATCTCACTCACCGGTGGGCTTCAGCCATTGAGAGTCAAGGTGAGGCTTTGGCAGTTAGCCTGGATATAACTAAGGCATTCGATCGGGTCTGGCACAGGGGTCTTCTACCAAAGTTACCATCCTACAGCCTGCCCGAGGGTTTGTGCAAGTGGGTGGCTAGCTTTTTGTCCTGCAGACGCATAAAAGCCGTAGTCGACGGTAGCTGTTCCGAAAGCATGGACATAAACGCTGGTGTCCCGCAAGGCTCCGTGCTATCTTCTACGCTGTTCTTGCTGCATATCAATGATATGCTGTCCACGGATGGTATTCATTGTTATGCGGATGACAGTACTGGAGATGTGTATTACACGGGCCGAGCTAACATCCCTCGTACCGTTGTAGTAGAAAGTCGCAAACAACTTGTGTCTCAAATCGAGAGCACCTTACACAGAGTCTTCGATTAGGGTCAGGATAACCTGGTCCAATTTAACCCCTCTAAGACACAAGTCTGTGCGTTTACCGCTAAGAAAACCCCGTTCACTGTGGTTCCACAATTCCAGAATACACCCCTTACCATCTCACAGAGTATTGGGATCCTCCAGTGACGACCAATTTTGAACTCATTTGGAGGGGAAGGTCAAGCTGGCATCAAAAAAGCTTGGTGTTTTGAATAGAGCGAAGCGATACTTCACACCGGCACAAAGGCTACTACTTTACAAAGTACAAGTTCGACCTCACATGGAGTATTGCTGTCATCTCTGGGCGGGAGCACCGAAGTGCCAGCTTGAGCCTTTCGATTCAGTTCAGAGACGTGCTGTGAGAATAGTCGACGATCCTGATCTCACAGACGGTATTGAGCCATTAAGTCTTAGGAGAGACTTTGCCTCCTTGTGTGTGCTCTACCGTCTCTACAATGGGCTGTGTTCTGAAGAATTGTTTGATATGATACCCACAGCCACTTTCTATTATCGCACCGCTCGCCATCGTCAGGGAGCTCATCCACATACATTGGAACCTAAATGGTCGCGCACAGTGCGGTTTCAGAGAAATTTTCTCCTGCGAACAATCCCGTTATGGAACGAGCTCCCTGCCGAGGCTTTCCCTGGGAACTACAGTATGGGGTTTTTCAAAAAGGGGATAAATAGGTTTCTGAAGGGTCGGCAACGCGTACCTGATGCCCCTGGTGCCGCAGGCGTCCATAGGCTGCGGTAACCGCTTACCATCAGGCGAGCCGTATGCTTGTTTGCAACCGTCGTGGTATAACAAAAAAAAATGTTTATTCGGAAGCGTGCGGATCAATTCTTACTTATCTATTTTTTTATGTATCAAGAGCCTGCCAAAGTGACTCTACTCTGCCTGATGGAAAGTATGAATAGAATCCAAAAGTTGTGGTCACCATACTCGTTGCAAATGTAGACAATGCAGTATGGTGACCCACACTATGGCGGCCTTGTGAGATGCTTTTTCACACCCCGCTTGGAGACGTAAAACGCAAGACAGTAAACATTTTAGAAAATTTCATAAAAGATCATAAATTTTTCTGCCTACTCTATAAATTAGAATCTAAAAACCTTACAACTAATAGACACCTGAAACATATAAACTTTGACAGGCACCTCACCTGACAATATGTCTAGGGCCGTAATATTTTATACATTCAAGCAGAAAACTGAAGAGAAGTAGAAGCTTGTTTTTGAAATCTCTTAATCAAATAAATCATACCTCAGTCCACTAATAACAATATGCCTATTTATTTAGTCTAATAAACGTATCTGAAGTTAGATCACAAACATAAATGGCTACATATTTAGTTATTGTAATCCAATTTTACAAACATTTTTCTTTGACACTAAACTCGATTTAAGTGCAAAAGTGAATCCGATAAAATACATACGTGATATGAAACAATCAAATGTACACCACAGTACACAGTATCAATTAAGAAATAAAATCGTCTGTTTATAATTCATTTAATTCTGTACCTCATTGTATTTCAATCTAAATGCAAGATGTTTAATTTTCATGTGTAAATAAATGCAAAATTAACCGTCGTATCATTACTTATTCGCAGACAACCGGGGTCTGGAGGAAGCGTAAACCTACGAGGGGGAAATTAAATCATAAATATTAGAAAAATAATTATAACCTTAAATCTTCATATGTGTTGGATACCAGCCAGCAGTTCTGTGGCTTTGTGGTGTGTTGCGCGGGTGGAAACGTTAGAAATGAATTATGTTGCTAAGTCTGGCTATAATAATTATCAATTTTAAAAGAAATCTATTGTTACAATAGAGTTATCTAAGTATGTACAACATTGTTATGTTAGTTTGAGCGTGCTTCGAAAACTCAGAGAGTACTGCAACGATTGAGATTCAATTTTAACACAGTAAATAGCATCCATTATTTATTGGAATTGGTTCAGCTGTTAGAGAGTGAAGTAGTATCAAACGTACAAACAAATACAGACTTATAAAATTTTGTCGTTAGAATGTTAGTAGACAATGTGACAAAGTCTAAAATGGCAGAAATAGTTAGGCAAGATTACAATCGTTGAACCGTAGCGGTCGTGCAGTACACAAAAGCGTTTGTTTCAGTTCAAAGGTTGTGTGTCCTCGACTTTATGGTAGTAAGCGTAATATAATGAGAAAAACAAGTTTTTATGGTTTGAAAAGGCCAATAACATTATACTTTTTTCTTTAAACAGCAGTACTATTATAAAATTTAATGTATTTTTAACAGCTACCGCCATAATGAACTGTTTATGACAACTTTTATCATCCTTATTACGTCAGCGTTACGTTTGGTGCGTAAATGTGTATCGTTTTATGAGTTTAAAATTAAAAGAAATAGTTCAATCATGAGGTTCGTTGTTATTTATATATCTTTTTTTTTCTATATTAAGAGCCTGCCAAAGTGACTCTACTCTGCCTGATGGAAAGCATGAATAGAATCCAAGAGTTGTGGTCACCATACTCATTGCAAATGCAAACAATGAAGTATGGTGACCCACACTATGGCGGCCTAGTGAGATGTTTTTTCACACACCGCTTGAGGACGTAAAAAGCATGACAGTCATCGTGACAGTGTAAGGCTTACACAGTTACCACTATAACTATCATCCCTGCATCAATGGACCTCCGGTCTCACACTCACCAACGAAACACGACAACACGGATGCTGGCGCTTTCGGTTGGTCTTCTGTGGGAGGGTAGTACTTCCCCGTTCGAGCCGGCCCACTTGTGCTGAAAGCAGCGTGGCTCTACTACCTGACAAAAACAGTTTTTTTTTTTTTAATAATCTCGGGTATCTCACGTGTTTTGTTAGGTTTTTTTGTCCTAATCTGTGAATGTTATCTTCACTCTACAGCAATGGCGACATTTTACATCTCGACTCTCACAAATAAAATTTGAATTGATTAATTGCTAGTAGGTGATTATTTTTTAATGGAATAGAGGCATGGCCGCGGACATGAAGTAAACTAGAGTGGGTCGGCGCGGTAGCGGTGAAGGAGCGGGGCGCGGCCAATTCATACATTTACATGCAACTGGCCTCGAAGACTGTGGCATAGGAAGCGATGGCGAGCTTACATTGCCGCATTGTTCACTGCACCTTTATCATTTTTAGGTGGTCCTTCCACTAGAACCGTGAGGGAACGGCAGATAGTTAAGTTTTTTTTTTTTTTAACGTGTGGAAACTCCCTCGGGCCGTCACCCCACCGGGGTTTACGGCGGGGTGGTGTGTCGGAATCGGACCGACTAAAACTACACGGTGTGCCACTCTGCGCCTGACATAGGAGGGATCCGGGAACAGCTGTTATTACGACATCCAGATCAAGATGGTTAAATCTCCAATAACCTTACCCACTCGGTATAAAACAACAAGAGAATTGCTGAAAATCGGTTTTTTTGTGAGGATGTGGTATTACTGCAGTAGAACGGCCCTAGAAGTTTCGAAATATCTGTCATATACACAGCATCTATATTGGTCCTTTTTTAAGTTATAAATAGAGTTGAGATAAAACTATTTCTTTATACTCTCATTTCTTTAATTAAATACAAAACATGTCTCAGTAAATTTCTTTCATATGACTAAGCAAGACATTAACAACGAACGCATACAGACAGGACTGGTGATAATGGGGTCTGCGATCATCTCCCCCATAATAACAATGTTTATTCATAATTTATGGTGTGTTACGGTGCACGTATGACTCATCAAGCCATGAGATGAGAGGTTGTATTCGTACCATTTGAACGTAATTGAAAACATTTCATTACTTGTACTCTGTAGTATAATTTTGGTTATAAAGACCTATTTTGTGGTTTACAGCTAATTTCAGTATATTGTTTATATATTGTCATATAAAATTGTTAGCCCTGATTGTCTCACTCATTCGTCAACGTAATGCCTAAACCACTTGGAACACAAGTTTGATATTTTGACAACTGGTAATTTTAATTTTGATTTTTTATAAATTTTATTAATTTAGGGTGCTTTAGTAGTCATTTCCAAACTTTGAAATCAGAAATAATCACCAGACAAAAAACAATAGCTTTCTTTTAACAATAATAAAATAACTTGAGACTCATTATCGAAGGTCAACTCGTAACAAATCAGAAGGAGTAGAACTTAATATTGAACAAATTACGTCTGAAGCAATTAAGGTTAAACTTAAATATCAGTTTTAGACAACCACATACAAAATATTACAGTATTGATTTTATTTTCTTTTAAAAACAGAAGATAATTTGAAAGTGAGAAATGATTACGCATAAGTCTCTCTTAAACTTTCTTCTCATAAGTCCGTGGGACTTGTAATTTCAATAGACTTTTATTACTTTTGTTTTATTTAAAAATAATGTACAATAACACAAATCACTACAATTTTATTTTAACATCGTAAAAGAGTAATGTTTATTATTGATATATAGTCCAACAACGCATTTAGAGGACTGATACGTACTAGCAACATCCATGTTAAGTCAAAGTGGTCAGAATTGTGACGTGTTCGAACTATTGCTTCCATTTGTATTTTCTCTTCTTGTCTACCTTTCTAATGTAAGTCGGTTGCTCTAGTATTTACTGACCTCGACTGCCATGCCAGATGAACCATCCAGAACCACCATATATAGAAGTAGTGACTGTCTAGTTGGTCCTTGCCGTGTCGTACCTTGTGATTTTTATGCCTTTTGCTCTGCTTCTAGTAACTTTGTAATAAATTATACATTTCAACATCAGTTGCTTATACCAAAGTAAAATCAGCTACATAACCATATGGTCTGTCTTCCTGCATAAATGCTAGTCAGTCTGTATAACAGCTTCCATTGAGTCCAGATGTCTTTTACCTACGAGTCCAAGACGAGAGTTTAAAATAAAGTATAAATCCAGGCATTTATCCCCATAATGAGTTATGGGCTTAATCACAGCCTGTGACATACTTAAGTTAATCTGTGATTGAGAAATCCGGAACCATCCTTCGTGGGTTCGATGTGTATAATTTATGGTAATTTCCATACATTCTCGTAAATACATAAAAAAACATGTAAGTGTATTAGCGCTTCTTGGGAGAGATCTTTTTTCAGTAGTGGACGGTTGCAGTTCAGTAACCATAGACAGTAGTAGGTGACTGACAGCCATGTGTGCGAAATATAAAAACATTATTACTTTCCTTTTCATTTGGTTCTCAAATTTACAATACAATGCCCAGGTTAGGGTTAATGCTTAAATTATATTCGGTAAAATGTTGCCATGTTGTAGAAATTCTTTAATTTGTATAATTAGATTTGAATATGTGTGTGTTTACAATTAGATGAGTGTGTGTCTACAAGTAACTACATACTAAAAACTAAATAAGAAAATCTTAATTGAGATCCTGAATCTTAATTGAGAAATTGAGTTTAAGATGTATATGCATAATATATCTGTATATGTACGCATCACAATTACAAAATGTTTATTGAAGTTATTTTTTTTTTTGTATTAAGAGCCTGCCAAAGTGTCTCTACTCTGTATGATGGAAAGCATGAATAGTATCCAAGAGTTGTGGTCACCATATTCATTACAAATGCAGACAATGCAGTATGGTGACCCACACTATGACGGCCTTGTGAGATGCTTTGTCACACCCCGCTTGGGGACGTAAAAGGCATGATAGTCATCGTGATAGTGTAAGACTTACACAGTTACCACGATAACCATTACCCCTGCATCAATGGGCCTCCGGTCTCACACTCACCAACGAAACACGACAACACGGATGCTGGCGCTTTAGGTTAGTCTTCTGTGGGAGGGTAGTACTGCCCCGATCGAGCCGGCCCGCTCGTGCTGAAATCAGCGTAGCTCTACTACCTGGTACATAGTACATAGTAAATAGTAACTTGTACAATAATAGTCCTTATTACGGCATGCCCAATTACACTATGAAACTAAGTTTCGTTAAATGATTATCACAATTGCTCAACAATTAACTATAAAATGCATGGTGCATTGTACGTTGAGGAGAAAGTTTTGGCTGGCGTGTTCACACGGTTCAGGCGCTTTGTTAACTCCACTAAAAGAGAGAGAGAATAGATCTTATTTTAAAGTTAATCTACATTACTAAGTTTTTTTTTAATACAGGCGCATATGCTTTCACATCATACACCAACATTATGGTCCCTGTAATTTGTGTAATAGTTTAATATTATTTATCACTCATTTGTGTGTAGTGACTAATTAAGAACATTAAACGTTACTATCCTTTCTCGTGAGTGACATAAAAGGTATCTAAGGAAGCTAATTATGTAGGACAAAGGCATTGTGAAGAGAAAGAAAACTCGATGGAAACCCTTTATCAACATATCTGGTCAATATAGTAAGTAGGTTAAAATCTACTTTTTAATGAGAGATCTATGTGCAGCAGTGAACAATGAAAGGTTATTGATATGATGGTGATTTTTATTGGAATAATTATTAGTTACAACGATAAATAGCACGGAAGACTAAATTGATTGAAGAACATCTGATAAATATATAATCATTAATCATTCGCTTGTTAACTTACTCATGTGACACACTCACATTACTTGTTTACAGTTAAATGTATTTCATTTATAATGTCCCATATAATCTGTATTTTATTAACCTACAACAGTTTTAACACATGCGTGAAATTGTTCCAAATACACATTCCAATCGGGATAAATGATTGTGAATACAAATAACAGTTGAAAATAAACTCAGAACTTAACCCATCGGGAGCGACCGCGAAAAGGTAACGAGAGCTTAAATCACCGACGAGCCACTGGCGTACATAAATATCCGTCGGTATCCGCACGACGTATACGCATGCAGCGGATAGGTCGCAGTGCGGCGAAGCATTGTTAACATTCCTAGCGTTTTGCGCCACGCCGATACGCTATGGAATTCTCGGTAACATGTAAAGAAGCAGGATTTAATTTTTCTCGTGAGAATGCGATGTGATTTTAGCGTCTGCGTTCTTATGAATCTATGCAGCAATTCTTCGAGCTAGACCGAAAACTTTCTATTGTAGAAATGAGTGTCAGATTTTATGAAATACACCTACAAAATTATTTACGTACCTATCTACCATATTAGGTATTAGGTCTGCATTTAGCAATCTGAAATACATTGATTTTATTTTCTTTTTACACATTATATGTACATGTGGCTGACTTAAGGCTTACGGCATCATCTAAAATGAGTGCAATGGGTGACACAAAGAAAACAAGAAGTACATTGTAGTTGAGATTAGAATCAGAATGAACAAACTACATTGCATAGTAATTATAAATGTTATATAAACCTACCATATGCTGGAACCCTATACATATCAAAGTATTTTTTATTTTATTTTGTTCGAGAAAGTTACGGAAAAATTTAATATATACATATAATATTCATTCTCTATGTTGGTATATAAAATCAAATTACATGTGTACTCAATATACAAGGATTTATACAATAATTTGGGTTCCCGGGATTTTTGACATTGTTGATGCTATTATATTTATATTTATATATATGTATATATATATATATCATTCTATATTGTATTAATATATATATATATATATATATATATATATATATGTATATATATATATATATGTATATATATAAATGTATATAAATAATATATATATGTAAATTCTTCTATTATATATATATATATAATAGAAGAATTTACTTGTAACATGACAATTAAGTAGAAGTTAATTCTGCCCGTTTTTGTAGGATGATCATTTAAAAAAAAAACGAGTGATTGGGCTCACAATACCATGCTGGCCAGACGGCTTGGAATAGGATTTGTCTAAAATTTTTCTTCCCTTTGTAGTGATATCTTTTTCAGAATAGTTTGTTCTCTTAGTCGCCTCTTACGACACTCACGGGTTGAGCAGGGGTGATGACACTGGGGTGTTGGGCTAGAAAACCTCCACGTGGTGCACCCTGGTAACGTTGGCGATGGTGATGTTTATCACCGCCAACGGCTAATATTCTAGCACGAAGAGGAGGCGATTTTCTTCGGCCATTCCAACAGAGCGGGCATGTTTGTCGATTCCTCTGTTGGCTCTTCGCTCTTCGGAGCAATGAGGAGAAAAACCTCGTTAAAAAATCACGAAGGTGGGACTCTTTCACGGGTCGGAGTTTCTCCACTATTAGTGGTGGAGAAAGGAGAACGGACTTGGCGTACACTAACACTGCCGCCAAGTAGGCATTGGGAGATTTAATCTGCCTGCCACCGTCGTCATATCGTAATCTCGAGATGGGTGACGTAGTTACGTCTTACGGCTCTACTCGGGGACGAGGGTCTTGGCTTAACCGCCTGGACTGCGAGGAAGAAAACCTCTATAAAAAATTACCCCGAATCCCGTGTTCTGGTGCGTGACCAGGGGATGCATGGCTGATGGGTAGTTCAGTCGTAAGCGCACTCCCAGCCGGGGCACCTGCGGACCCCTCGGTTGGGAATAAATTTACGCTTGCCCGGGTACTGGGGGATCTCTGCCCGGGTCGACCATTAATTCTCTCCCACGCGTGGGATTAAATATGGAAAACAGTAAAATAATACAAAATAAAGAAAGCAAGGACAGAAAGAAGGAGAAAAAGGAAAGCGGAAGCAGTAAGCGAAAGCAGAAAAATTTAAGGACGGACGACATCTCTTCCAATGAAGAGAACGTATCGGTCGGGACACCTATCTCGGAGAGGCTCCCAGAAGTCTTTCTGGCTGCTGGGAGCCCAAGAAAATCGGAACGATTACGTTCCAGATCGGCTAATCCGACGGACGGAGGTAACTCCAGTACGACTATGGACGTACTGGAGTCGACAGCGATGGAGTTCTGCGAAAGCAGGAAACGCGGGCGCTCCAGAGATGACGAAAGTGATACGTCTCAAGAGATGTTGCCTCCAAAAATTGGTAGCAGTCGAAAAGGGCGATCACGCACGCCGATCTCGACCCCATCAGGCTCTGTGTTTTCAAAGGCAGAAGCCTATAGAAGGGTCAGAGCGGAAGGCGAAAGCACAGCGGAGGAGGAGATTGTGGATCTCCTGCAGAAGATCCGAGAACCGGTGGAGGGGGGTTCCGTCTCCAATACACCGGTGGCGTTGCAGGAGAGAGCAAATGTGGGGGTGGCTATAATTCAAAAAGTGGCCACCAAATCCAGGAATCTTAAGAGTTCCTTTGTAAGGGCTCTTAAGGATTCCTCCTCCGCTATTGCCGGTGTCGTCGAAACCCTCATAGGGAACGTAGCTCGCCTGGAGGCCGCTAATGAACGCCTGACGGGGCAGGTGGCTGAACTGAGCACCCAGTTCGCCCAGTTTCGGGCGCAGACGGAAAGGCCTAATAAACAGGGCCCGGCTCCAAGGCAGCCTGCTCCCACTCCCGGTTCTGGTGACGTCCATGATGCCCACTTGCGCCAAATTCTTGACGCAGTGGGGCATATGCTGGACGGGCGTCTCGCGGGCCTGGAGGCGAGATTGCCTCCAGCCCCCATTGTTCGGCCGCCGCTCGCTGCCGATAAGCGAAAGGCCACATTAGCGTCGACTCCGGTGTCCGTCACAGGTGGTTGCATATCATATGCGGCAGCTGTGTCGGTGTCTTCTACTCCGGTTGCTCCAAAGGTACAACAGGTAGCCAAGGCAGCAACTAAGGCAGCTACAACGAGGGCAAAGTCAAAAGCGGCAGTAAAGGCTGGAGCAAAATTGGCCCCGCTCCCCACTCCTACACCTGACTCAACACCTGGACCCTCCACGTCTACTCCCTCCAATGATAGTTGGCAGGTAGTCGGAGGGCCAAAGATGTCTCGAAAGCGGGAGGGCTTGGCGCAGTGTGGGTCAGCTGTCCCGTGTCGTCGGCTAAAATTTTGGGCGACGCTGGCAGACTACTCATCGGTCTCGTGAGCGCTAGGATCACGGTCCTGGCGGCGAGACCGATGAGATGCTACAAATGTCTGGCATCGGGACACACACGCGCCAAGTGCGTGAGTTGTTTTGACTGCAGCGGACTATGCTTCCGCTGCGGTCGACCGGGGCACAAGGCGGCAGAGTGCTCTGCCGCCCCTCACTGTCCGGTTTGTACGGCGGGTAACAAGCCCGCCAATCATCAGATTGGGCAGGGGGGCTGCAAGCCTCCCCGTGATTCTCGGCAAGCGTTGGGGGCTAGCCAGTCGACCCAGGCTGCCTCCGATGCCGTTCGCACGTCGACATCATCGCCCATGGAGGAGGCTGTAGAGACGGTCCAGTAATGGCCCAAGTCTCCAGCCTCCTAGTCCAGACGAACCTGAACCACTGTGCTGCGGCGCAGGACCTCTTCCTGCAAACCATAGCACAGTGGTCGATCGGTGTTGCCGTAGCCGCGGAGCCCTATTACGTTCCTCCCCTTCCAAACTGGTTGGAAGGGGACGGTTCCGTGGCAGTCGTCGGCTCCACGGTGGCTCATTCCCCGCCCTTGTCGCTAAGAGACAAAGGCACTGGATATGTTGCTGCCGAGTGGGGGGGGATCACTGTATATGGTGTATACTTCTCCCCCAACCGGAGTCTGAACGACTTCGAGGTTTTCCTTAACAACTTGGAAACCTCGATGCGGCGTCTAACGTCTGGGCACGTCTTAGTGCTGGGGGACTTCAACGCAAAGTCCATTGCGTGGGGTTCCCCCAGGACGGACGCTAGGGGCGAGGCCGTAGAGGAGTGGGCGGCCTCGGTGGGCCTCTGTTTACTAAACAGGGGCTCCACCAACAAGTGTGTGCGACAGCAGGGAGGGTCGATAGTGGACCTTTCGTTCGCTACCCCTGCCCTCGCCGCACGAGTAAGGAACTGGCGTGTCCTGGAAGAGGTTGAGACGCTCTCGGATCATCTCTATATCCGATTTGAGCTCTCCCGCTCTCAGGACCCCAGTAGGGGTCACGCGGCGCGGCGTTCTTCTCGCTTTCCGCGGTGGGCTATAGCCAAACTGAATAGGGACCTACTGGAGGAGGCAGCCATTATTCCCTCTTGGCTGTCTCCGCAGGCTCCGATCGAGGAGGTCGACATGGGGGCTGGTCGTTTCCGCGATGCGATTACGCAAATCTGCGATGCGGCCATGCCCCGCATCCGAGGTTGTCGGCCTCCACGGAAGGAAGTTTACTGATGGTCCCAGGAGTTGGCGGACCTCTGCGCGGCCTGTACTCGTGCCCGGAGGTCCTACACCCGTGGTCGGCGGCGACACCGCGAAGAAGGCGGGGAAGACCAGCTTCATGAGGAGTACCGAGAGGCGCGGAAAACTCTGAAGCTGGCCATCAGCCGCGCCAAGGAAATTAAGCGTAAGGAGATGCTGGAGGGTCTCGATCGTGACCCCTGGGGTCGCCCTTATCGTGCGGCGCGACAAAAGCTCCGCACGTCGGGCCCCCCCCTTACAGAGACACTCCAGCCCAGCTTCCTGCGGGATGTGGTCGAGGGCCTTTTCCCGCAGCGGGTGGAACACACACCCCCGTCGATGGTCTTCATGGCCAGAGACGACGGGGGGAACGAGGACAATGTTCCGCCCGTTAGGGAATCGGAGGTGGGGGCGGTTGTTCTACGGATTCGCTCTAAGAACACCACCCCTGGGCCAGATGGGATACCTGCCCGAGTATTGGCACGATCCCTCGACCACATGTCGGACCGCCTCAGGGAGGTCTTGGACGCTAGCTTGTCGTCCGGACGCTTCCCTGAGTGCTGGAAAAGCGGGAAGCTGGTCCTATTAAGGAAGCCGGGACGGCCTACCGATTCGGTGGCGGCCTATAGGCCCATTGTGTTGCTGGACGAGGCGGGTAAACTGTTTGAGAGGATACTCTCTGCCCGCATCGTCCGGCACCTCTGCGAGGTGGGCCCCGATCTGTCGGACGCCCAATTTGGTTTTCGGGCGGGGCGTTCGACGGTCGATGCTGTGCTGCGCCTGAGGGCCGTTACCGAAGAGGCGGTGAGCTGTGGCGGCGTGCTGTTGGCGGTGTCGTTGGACATCGCCAACGCATTTAATAGTCTGCCATTTAGCTGCATCAGGGAAGCACTCCACTACCACGGGGTGCCCGAGTACCTGAGGCGGCTTGTGGCAGACTATCTTGAGGAGCGTACTAGCTGTAGCGAGATGGTATTCTGAGGCGGCGGCCCATGTCGTGCGGTGTTCCACAGGGGTCCGTCCTCGGACCACTCCTGTCGAATATGGGATACGACTGGGCCCTTCGAGGTCGTCTTCCCCCCGGGCTGGGCGTAATTTGTTACGCAGATGACACATTGGTCACGGCCCGGGGGGCGAACTTTCAAGAGGCGGCGCGTCTGGCCACCGTGGGAGTCTCTTTGGTGGTAGGGCGCATTGAGGCGCTGGGTTTACGGGTGGCCCTAGATAAGACGGAAGCCCTTTTGTTTCATGGGCCCCGTCGTGGTCCACCCCCCGGTGCCTCCATCGTTGTCAATTCGGTCCTCGTACCGATTAAGGCCCAGATGAAGTATCTGGGCCTAATCCTCGACGGCAGGTGGCTCTTCGACGAGCACTTCCGACAGCTTACTCCAAAGCTGGTCGGCGCTGCTTCTGCTTTTGGGCGACTTTTGCCCAATTTGGGTGGAGCCAGCGTCGCGACGAGACGGTTATACACGGGGGTTGTTCGGTCAACGGCGCTGTATGGTGCACCGGTGTGGGCGGCGGCTCTGACCGCCCAGAATAGGGCTCGCCTCTGGCGCCCTCAGAGGATATTGGCGGTTAGAGCCATACGCGGTTACCGCACCGTATCGACGGAGGCGGCGTGCGCCCTGGCCGGAACTCCCCCGTGGGATTTGGAGGCGGAAGTGCTCGCCGAAGTTTATCGGCAGACGGCTGACTTCCGGGCGGGTAGCGGCATACGGCCCCCGCCCGAGGAGATGCGCGAGTGGCGTGAGGCCGCTCGTCGAGCCACGATGGCTCGTTGGTCGTTCCGGTTGGAGACTCCACGTGCTGGCTTTGCCCTCGTGGAGGCTCTCCAGCCGGTCATCACCGAGTGGGCAGGGCGGCAGCACGGGACCCTTTCCTTCCGACTGACGCAGGTCCTTTCCGGGCATGGTTGCTTCGGGAAGTATCTGCACTCGGTCGCCAGGAGGGAATTGAGTCCCGCCTGTTACCACTGCGACTGCAGTGAGGACTCGGCTCAGCACACGCTAGCGGTTTGTTCCGCCTGGGCGGCGCAGCGTGGGGTCCTCACTGCAGTTATTGGAGGAGATCTCTCGCTACCGGCCGTCATACGCTCCATGGCCGGTAGCGACAGTTGTTTTACCGCGGTCGCAACCTTCTGCGAAGACGTAATTTCGCGGAAGGAGGCGGCGGAGAAGGCCCGGGAGGACGATATCCACTCGGACCCAATTCGCCGCCAGCGAGCCGGGCGGCGGAGGCGCGCATACCAGTGCCTCATGCCGCCTTGAGTGTGGCCGCGGGTGGACGGGACGGGTTTTCCCCTCCACCCGCTATAATGGCCAGCCGCGAGGAGGCGACGTCCGCGTGTGCCGTACGTCGCCTATATAGAGAGTTCATTCGCAGATGGTGCCCGTGGTAGCGGGCAGGCGCTAGGAGGGATCTGGATGTCGTAATAGCAGCTGTCCCCGGATCCCTCCCATGTCAGGCGCAGAGTGGCACACCGTGTGGTTTTAGTCGGTCCGATTCCGACACACCACCCCGCCGTAAACCCCGGTGGGGTGACGGCCCGAGGGGGTTTCCACACGTTAATAAAAAAATAAAAAAAAAAAAAAAAAAAAAAAGGGGTGATGACACTAGATATTCTTTATCCATCAACACATGGACTATAATAAAATAACTAATTCATATAAATAATCTAAGGTCTTTAGATTAATACCTTTAAACTTTTAAACTTTAAAAAGTCAAAGTAAAATGTGAACTGATAAATTCATTATTAAATAAAATAGACGAAATACTATAATTTTCAGTGAGCGTGTTAGGCAGTCCACTTTCAACCTGGTTTAAACCATTTTGAACCTCATAGAGGCTATAATTTTCAATGTACGATGAAATATCAACGACATTCAAAATTATAGGTTGTAATGAACCAATGTTGGGTCAAATCATTCGGTGCTGACAACCGAATTATTAACGAATGAACTACTTTAACCGAATCTAAGTCGTATAAATTAATACATACGTGGCTTTAATTGACTTTCCGTATAATTGAGGAAGATATTATGCGTCATTACTTGAATAAATAAATCGTTAGACTGAATCATGTGAAAGTTATATTTGAATTGAGTTGGAGGTTGACAATTGATACAATGTTACTTGGTATTTATTTCACTTTAGACTTATGTCTTACGTTACGCTACCGTGTACTTTTTTTTTTCAAATAGGGCATTGAAATTCTTTGGCACACGTGGCCTGGACTAGCATCACCTTATAGAAAATTGTTAAACTAAGTTTACCAGAGGACCAACACCCAGTTTCCCTTTATCCCCCATAATTACGTCGAGAGCAATCAAAAGCCGGTGACTTGTGTCTCTTGATTTGTAGATGGTAGTAGGTGGCGATAGCCACGTCCTGTCAAGTGACCCGGTGACGTTTTCCTCCTCATAAAAATTTCCTATTTTTATTTCAAATAGCATTGTTTTATGCAATTAAGAAATAGAATAGAAATAGAAGAATTGTAAAAGTAAAAAAAAATAAAAATCAATTTCACAGTGTAATCGATATTAAAAAAAGTAACCTTAAAAATGACTTGAAAGGCAAAATTAAATGAAAAAAAGAAATATTACAACAGCATCGTCACACAAAACAACAGGCATATGTTAATATGTATTAAGCAGATATTACTAAAAAAACATCTTTTTTTTTTTGTAACGAAAAACATCTACAACACTCAGACGTAAATAATGATATAAGGTTATTATTTTAACATCTTAACAACACTTACGTCTAAAACATCCAGTAAGTACGCCACGAAAAACGCAACCCTTCGCCTGAAAATTAGACACAACAAAGAGAATTTCAACAAAAGTAATTAACTGTGTCGTGAATCGAACACCTCGGTCCACACCTGCTGGTTCCCAACACATCCAAATTGTACACAATTACTTAGTCTGGCCATAAATACTGTTACACTTAATTATAAAAAAATATTACATTTGAATTTCGAATCTGTCATTTTTATACGATTGTTCATTGTGTTTTCTCATTTTGGCGCCAATACATTGTAAAATATTTTGCGATATTAAAATGGTGTGGGGTGATAAAGAGAACCGAATCGATGTGATAGCATTACACAAAGTAGGTATGGAGCCAAATGCAATTTTTAAAACTCTCCATACACTTGGTATTAGTAAAATGTTTGTGTACCGGGCTATTAATAGGTACAATGAGACCTCCTCTGTTTGTGACAGAAAAAGATCTGGCCGTCCACGTAGTGTTCGTACGAAAAAGGTGGTCAAAGCAGTAAGGGAAAGAATTCGAAGAAATCCTGTCCGAAAGCAAAAGATTTTATCTCGGGAAATGAAGATAGCACCTAGAACCATGTCGCGTATTTTAAAAGATGACTTAGGACTTGCAGCCTATAAGAGACGCACTGGCCATTTCTTAACTGATAATTTAAAGAAGAATAGGGTGGTAAAATCGAAACAACTACTGAAGCGGTACGCAAAGGGAGGTCACAGAAAAATTTTGTTTACGGATGAGAAAATTTTTACAATTGAGCAACATTTTAACAAACAAAATGACCGTATTTATGCTCAAAGCTCTAAGGAAGCTTCCCAATTAGTCGACAGAGTGCAACGTGGACATTATCCGACTTCAGTGATGGTTTGGTGGGGTGTTAGCTATGAAGGAGTGACTGAGCCATATTTTTGTGAAAAAGGTATCAAAACATCGGCACAAGTGTATCAAGATACCATTCTTGAGAAGGTAGTTAAGCCCCTTAACATCACCATGTTCAATAACCAAGTATGGTCCTTCCAGCAAGACTCGGCGCCGGGTCATAAAGCTCGGTCCACGCAGTCTTGGTTGGAATCGAACGTTTCGGACTTCATCAGAGCTGAAGACTGGCCGTCGTCTAGTCCCGATCTTAATCCGCTGGATTATGATTTGTGGTCAGTTTTAGAGAGTACAGCTTGCTCTAAACGCCATGATAATTTGGAGTCCCTAAAACAATCTATACGATTGGCAGTGAAGAATTTTCCCATGGAAAGAGTGCGTGCTTCTATTGATAACTGGCCTCATCGTTTAAAGGACTGTATTGCAGCCAATGGAGACCACTTCGAATAAGCTTTTTATATTTTTAATTGTTTTATATTTATGTATTAAACTGACACACTGTAAAAGTAATAAATGTTATTTGCAGTTAACAATTTTCTTTTTTCTTTATTACAATATTTATGGCAAGACTAGGTATATACAAGTACACAACCCGTAAACTTTGACAAGTACCTTTAAATAAACCTGCCGCGTAAGTAGAGGTTACGTTTGTGAATATTTTATGTTGATTATATTTGTGACTGAATAAATATTAAAAAAATAAACGAATCTTCTTGAAAGCAAACAAATTTATTCAGAACAAAAGGATAGCCAACGATCTCCTGAAGATCGCTAGCAGCCGTTGGATGTGGGCAGCAGAGGACTGGTTGTTGTGACGAGTCACGAGGCAGGCGTATGTAGAAGACGTCTTTTTGTTCTAATTATAAAAATTTTGAAAAGAAAGTCTAATTTGGAATAAAATGTGATCATCAAGTCTCACATACCTGTCAGTTTTGACTGACGTTTTAAAATGTAACACTGCTATATAAATAAGCAATTCTACTGCCCGACAGATGCAAATATCTCGCTGAGCTAAGTGAGTACTTTGGCAACCTTGGCAATTTCAACACACAAGTACACTCAATTACAATTTTATTACGATTTAGAACTAAACAAAACAGACTATGTACAGTTATGGATAAAACTAAAATTAAATACTATGATGCCAGTTACATTTCAGAAATTTCTGAATGTTTATTCCTTTGAATAGTACAACGATTTGACCAGGTTACACTGGCCATGGTCAGTAGTTGAGGAGGGCAAGGCGCGTAGGCTACAATGTCGGTTTTAAGAGTAATTTACATTAAAAAAAATCGAGCTTTAAAGCTAGAAAACTAAGGAAAGATAAGAATAGAACCTACCAAATTTTTTTTGGACACATTGAAGTCGGTAATAGGCTAGATGACACCTTAGTCAAATTAGTTACTTTTTATCATCTGTCAAAACGACAATTTTGTATGAAAAATGTACTAAATACAAAATTATGACGTCACCGTTTTAGACTACTCAATTAAACAATATATTTCACTGTATATATGATTGAAATTGGTAATAATAATAAAAATCTATGGTAATTGTATTTTCCGAGATGTTTCGCGATATTAGTTTTAACGAAGTGGACATTGGTATTTATATACGATACAGTCATCTACCCAATTGTTGTTTTTTTATTTTGATATTTTTTATAAACGCGTGAGATTTTGCAATAAAAAAATTAGTTTGATTAAATCTCTTAGCAAGTGTGTAACTCCTCGTTAAAATGATTCATCTAAAAACTACCATAATAGTAAATCAGCGAATCGAATACAACGATATTACATTAATAGGGTTGTCACACTCGGAGCCAAAAGATAAGTCAAACGATGCGGGCGAGCCAACATTGCTACGTATACATATGCACACACATGATAAGTCCCTGTAAACATGTCGCTTAGTTTGTTTAACTAAGTGTGATATGTGTGTTAGCTTTTGCACTAATCAAAATTGAAATATGAGATACTATCTTGTAGTAATGATTAATTATTTTATAACGTAAGTAGATTTTGGGTATATTAGTTTGCTGACAGATTACGTTTAGATTTTAGACCTCCCTTTGACTAAAAACATGTAGTATTCTCGTGTTCACGGGTTGTGGGTTTGATTCTAAACCAGGATAAATAATAGTTTCTATAATAAGCGCAATATTTTTGTTTTATGACCAAGTCTGACTAGTTTATTTTTTATGTATTTAGAAATGTTGATACAAAAACTATAATAATAGCACAAGCGAACGATTGTATATGAGTAGTTAATGATAACATTACACACAGCAGTTTGATGTAAAACTAAACAGAATTCAAATTCGAATTATTTATTATTTACTAAGTGTTCATTTTCATCTTATAGTAAGAACTTAGGACTCAGTGTTTTTTCCAAGCATTGCAATATAAATAAAAAAAAATTTTTTTTTCAAATATATTTTTTTCACACATTTGTCACACAACGTCATCTAGTTTCAGACTAAGCAGAGCTTGTGTTATGATAACTAGACTGACTGATAGACTACTCATATACTTTTTTTTGTAAATGCATACATATTATATATAGAAAATACCCAAATTTCGAAACAAATATTTGCAGATCATACAAACATTTAGTCCGGCCCGGGAATCGAACCCGAGACATCAAGCACAGCAGTCGCATTCACTACCGCTGCGCCACCGAGGCAGTTAATTATAAAAATTAAGGGTTAGATATTTTGGATGCATATTAATTATTGATTATAATGAGCATTGGTTTTTCAATTAGTAGATCTCTTGTATTTATACATAATATTTTTCTCGTCGTTTTGTCTGAAAGGTATTCTTTAATTGTGGAATAACACTTTTCTTTTAAAAATCTTCATTTTTTTTTTGTAAAAGCTTACAACTAGTTAAAAATTCTTATTTATTTCTAATTACAGGTAACATAAATGACATCCAGATACAAAACAAATGAACGTGCTCATTACACAATAATTTATTCTGAGTAGGAATCGAACTTCGAGGTTTAACAGTCAGAGTAACCTAACCACTAGGTCAATTGGTCAGTCAGATTCAAATGACCGTGTGTAAAACGTATGGAGGTATTATTATTGTCTGTCTGAAGTAATATTATAAGATAGATTTTTGTGGGACTGAATACAAATAAAGGAAATAAAATCCAGTACAGTAAACTTTCATAGCAAAACAATATGATGATGACGATGAATGATAAAGCCTATATATGACCCGTTGATGCAGGGGTGACAGTTATCGTGGTAACTGTGTAAGCCTTACACTGTCACGATGACTGTCATGCCTTTTACGTCCCCAAGCGGGGTGTGAAAATGCATCTCACAAGACCGCCATAGTGTGGGTCGCAATACTGCATTGTCTACATTTGCAACGAGCATGGTGATCACAACTCTTGGATTCTATTCATGCTTTCCATCAGGCAGAGTAGAGTCACTTTGACAGGCTCTTAATATAAAAAAAAATAACTACATCACAAAAACAACTTTCTAGAGAATATAGAGTTATCTTCCAGGAATTTACTCTACCATCTTAAATATTTTCACCAACAAAATTTTTGCGTATTAAATCACCATAGTAACTCACCGGAAAATTTCCTCGCCCTGAGAACAAGTTCCATGAAAATCTCGCTTACAGTAATAAAATCCAGTACAATATGTCAAGACATATCCATTTCATACAAATGTGTATGTTTCTTACATTTTCACACCAAAAAATGAGCCAAGAAGTGCCAGAGACGAATTTCGTGTCATACCGTAAATTATTCGTCTGTGGCACCCCTGTGTGTAGTATATGCAAAGTTTATAGATAAACCTATATATGTAAAATTTGTAGATGGATCAACTTAAATGTATGAGGAAGAAAAGAGTCAAACTATGCTCTGTTTTCTGAATAGTTATTATACCAAACCAACAGCTCAGCAATGTGTTTGCAGGTTCACTATTATAATAACTAAATCTATTCTAACTAATTGGGAAATAACTAACCATAATACCAACTACTTAAAATACAGAAAGATTATTGTACATGTTCTTGTAATAAATAAGGAAGATTAACATTTTAAAATATTGTCGCCACGTTACATAACAGTAATTTTGTTAAAACACTGAAATAAATGATGAAACAGTTTTTTATTTATTAAAAAAATTATCATGATCTTTATTATCATTACATTATCATGTAGGTATGCCCACGGCATTCCTCAATTATACTAGTAATATAAAAATAATAGTAAATATGAGTTCTGATCGCGACATACCATGATAATTCACAACGATAGATATGAGGGTAAAAATAACATGAGTAACCAAGTTAATATTTAGTAATAATTTTATCTGAACTTTTTGTTATTCTGACCCTTTTTCTCAAACTAGTTTGAGGTTGACTTTCAGTCTATTCGATATCGTTGAGCTTCGACTTTTACGTGGAACGACGCCTATCAGACCTCCACAACTAAAATACTAGGTCGAAGTTCTAACGATTGGCAGATATTGAGACGATAACGAATGCCTCAGATGTTTGTTTAGCGACTGAGAGCGACAGCTTATCATGCTGTCTAATAATTTTATCTCAACACTTCGCGTATACTTCGAAGTAAAGTAATCACGGAGGCTTCGAGATGAGTCGCGAGTCGTAATTCCTGTTACGATTATGATCTGCCGCACCTGGCAACGTCTCCTCTTAAATGCGTGTTCAACACTTGTATGTACATGTCCATGTTTAGAATTACTAGTAAACAAAACTAGCAAGTGTACCGTGTCGTTTTATTACAATTCTGAAATTGGATTAAATATTATCTTTTCTTTATATATAAAGTGCCTGAGAAAGTTACTTGGACTTTACTCTGCCTGATAGAATCCAAGGTGGCCTAGTGAGATGCTTTTTCACGCCACGCTTGGGGACGTAAAAGGCATGACAGTCATCGTGGCAGTGTAAGGCTCACACAGTTATCACGATAACTGTCACCCCTGTATCAATAGGCGTTCAGTCTCGCACTCGCCAACGAAACACGACAGCACGGATGCTGTTACTTTAGGTTGGTTCTTGCTGAATTTAGCGTGGCTCTACTACTTTATGGTGTAAATTTGTACGTACGTGCGTACGAATAGTAAGATCTTTGTATCTTTCTTAATACAAACTCTTCTTGTAAACTGTAAGAAAAAGTGATGATCTATTTGAAATAGACTCTATTGTGTGAGGCGTTTGAGGTATGTGTATTAAAATGGTTAGTTTATGCTTGTTTAGTACTTAAAATATACTTACAGTATTAATTAGCAGCAGTAAATAGTTCCAGCATAATAATAAACGTACCTGCAAAAAAAATATAACTTTATTCACAGAACTATCTATACGTATAACACAACTGTAAAAAGTCTATGTCTAAAGTAACAGAACTCAAAGTAACAGTTTTCATATTTTTGACTGTTTGTCTGTGTTTTCGTGTGCGTTAATATCAGAAGTGGCTTAACTGATTTGTATGCAAATTTTTCTCATGTATTGTGGTAAGCTATGAAGTTTAATGATAACCATTAATGGTTAGTTTTATTTCAATCGGTTGATAAACCTTTATCAGTTTAAAGAATCACGATAACCGATACACGTGTAGAGCCTCAGCAGAAGCTAGTTTTAAAGTAATTGCTTACGTCATTTCATCACTGTCTAGTATCTTTTATCGACAGAGAAGTCATGTTTTGGTACAAATGAGTGACTCAACCGTAGTATTACCAGAGACTCACAGGAAACCGGTATTAAGCAATTATTTGATGCTTTTCATCAAATGAATATTAATAATCATACACAATTTACCCATAACCTGGTCCTAGATAGGGCAGAGCCTGTATTATGGTAACCAAAGTGCTGATAAACACACTTACATATTTCTAATTACATACATTTCATAGATAGATTACACCCACACAGGTCAAATAACTGTGCTGAAACATCAGTCCTGACTGAAAATCGAATCCACGACCACCGGCATAGCAGTTAGGACCAGTAACTACTAGGTAACCAGGTCAGTCTGAACCACGATATAGTTGCACCTCTGTCTTTAACTCTGGAAGAAGCCTCAAAAGACAGCAATGTACTACAAAGATGGCGATAGCTACAAACTATCAGATGAACCGATCGCTTTTTTCTATCTTTTTTTTATATTTGTAATGGAATAGGCGTTTGTCTGTCATCTCACCTGATGAAAAGTGTAGATAAAGACGAAGGTGGTATACGCCCATCCAAAAGAAACCTGTTTACTCTACTCTTAAAGGCTCCAGTGTTCAACTCATCAGGAAAAATAGACCCAGGCAGGTCGTTGCAAATCTTGGCGACTCTCACCAAAAATGAGCTGTCAAACCATTTAGTTCGACTTTTGGGTATGCCAATGATTTATATTTGCCGTAATACCATAAAAACATATAAAATATTTGTTAATATAGACTAAAACACCTTGAACAAGAGTTCTCGGATCCTGGGTTGCGCCAAAAGTGTTGTTTTGTTTTTCTTACTAGAAATTCTCAGGAACAGACCATAGCGTAGAAGATGGTGGTGTTTCACGCTTGGGCCTCGGAGAGCACGTTAAGCCCTCAGTTCCTTATGTCATGAACATCTATAGGAATCGTTATTCGCCAGTCATAGCCTTCAAATAACTAGATCAATCTTCGAATTCAGTTCGTCCTCTGGGTTGCGGTGGATTGATGCCAATCACTCCGTGGAAACACCGACATTCAGGCAAAACCAGTTGAACTTGTAATCAACATTAAATAATCTTGGGAATAATAAAGACTAAGAAGATTTATTAAAATGTCGCATTAAGTAGAACTTAGTATATTACGTCTCAAATACTCAACTTCAGTTTATTTAAACACAAAAATTCTTATAAAGAAAAATTTTAATTTCAAAGCACAGAAAAAAAAAATATTTATACATAACGAAACAAATATATAATTTTAAATTTGTCTCACTTTAATTGCGACAAGTCAGTGTATGTTAGGAATTTTTATCACGTGCTATACATTTTATATCTATTTAGAACTAATGTCACAAATTTTCTACCAGTAATATTTCAAAGTTGTGAAACACCTTTTATACATAAGATAAGAATCACATGTAGTACCGGTACGCTTTGGTAACTACTTCTAATGAACCCGATTCAGCCGGCTCCACCTGTGAATGATGTCAGAAAATCAAAGTAGCACTTGTCTGACCCGGTAATTGGATAGTGCGCCGGCACAATCAACGACGTTAATCAAAGTGTCGCCTAATAAGGAATAAAAAATACGAGTAACTGTTTTTTCTTTCCTGTAGCATAACTTACTGCCTATAGTCTTTAGAGGACATGAGGTTCTAGATTGGATGATCATCATCATCATCATCATTACCTATAGCCTTTTACAGTCCACTGCTGGACATAGGCCTCTCCTTAGCAAGGAAGTTTTGGCCTACTATAACACACTCACCAGACGGGTTGGAATAGGGTTTGTTTCCAGGTGACCGGGACGGTTCTGTGGCAGTCGTCGGCTCTACGGCGGCTCATTCCCTGCCTTTATCGCTAAGAGACAAGGGCACTGGATATGTTGCTGCCGAGTGGGGGGGGATCACTGTATACGGTGTATACTTCTCCCCCAACCGGAGTTTGAACGACTTCGAGGTTTTCCTTAACAACTTGGAAACCTCGATGCGGCGTCTAACGTCTGGGCACGTCTTAGTGCTGGGGGACTTCAACGCAAAGTCCATTGCGTGGGGTTCCCCCAGGACGGACGCTAGGGGCGAGGCCGTAGAGGAGTGGGCGGCCTCGGTGGGCCTCTGTTTACTGAACAGGGGCTCCACCAACACGTGCATGCGACAGCAGGGAGGGTCGATAGTGGACCTTTCGTTCGCTACCCCTGCCCTCGCCGCACGAGTAAGGAACTGGTGTGTCCTGGAAGAGGTTGAGACGCTCTCGGATCACCTCTACATTCGATTTGAGCTCTCCCGGACCCAGGACCCCAGTAGGGGTCACGCGGCGCGGCGTTCTTGCTTGCCACGGTGGGCTGTAGCCAAACTGAATAGGAACCTACTAGAGGAGGCAGCCATTATTTACTCCTGGTTGTCTCCGCAGGCTCCGACCGAGGAGGTCGACATGGGGGCTGTTCGTTTCCGCGATGCGATTACGCAGATCTGCGATGCGGCCATGCCCCGCATCCGAGGTTGTCGGCCTCCACGGAAGGAGGTTTACTGGTGGTCCCAGGAGTTGGCGGACCTCCGTGCGGCCTGTACTCGTGCCCGGAGGTCCTACACCCGTAGTCGGCGGCGACACTGCGTGGACGGCGAGGAGAACCAGCTTCATGAGGAGTACCGAGAGGCGCGGCAAACTCTGAAGCTGGCCATTAGCCGCGCCAAAGAAGAGAAGAGGAAGGAGATGCTGGAGGGTCTCGATCGTGACCCCTGGGGTCGCCCTTATCGTGCGGTGCGACAAAAGCTCCGCGCGTCGGGCCACCCGAGACACTCCACCTTACAGAGACACTCCAGCCCAGCTTCCTGCGGGAAGTGGTCGAGGGTCTTTTCCCACAGCGGGCGGAGCACACACCCCCGTCGATGGCCTTCACGGTCGAAGACGACGGGGGACGGAACGAGGATAATGTTCCGCCCGTCAGGGAATCGGAGATAGGGGCGGTCTTTCTACGGATTCGTTCTAAGAACACCGCCCCCGGGCCAGATGGGATACCTGCCCGAGTGCTGGTGCGAACCCTCGACCACATGTCGGATCGCCTCGGGGAAGTCCTAAACGCCAGCTTGGCGTGCGGGCGCTTTCCTGAGGATTGGAAGAGCGGGAAGCTGGTCCTACTACGGAAGCCGGGACGGCCGGCCGATTCGGTCGCGGCCTATAGGCCCATCGTGTTGCTGGACGAGGCGGGTAAATTGTTTGAGAGGATACTCTCTGTCCGCATCGTCCGGCACCTCTGCGAGGTGGGCCCCGATCTCTCGGACGCCCAATACGGGTTTCGAGCGGGGCGTTCGACAGTCGATGCTGTGCTGCGCCTGAGGGCCGTGACCAAAGAGGCGGTGAGCTGTGGCGGCGTGATGTTGGCGGTGTCGTTGGACATCGCCAACGCATTTAATAGTCTGCCATTTAGCTGCATCAGGGAAGCACTCCACTACCACGGGGTGCCAGAGTACCTGAGGCGGCTTGTGGCAGACTATCTTAGGGAGCGTACCGTCATGTACGAGGACCGAGATGGCATTCTGAGGCAGCGGCCCATGTCGTGCGGTGTTCCACAGGGGTCTGTCCTCGGACCACTCCTGTGAAATATGGGATACGATTGGGCCCTTCGAGGTCGTCTTTCCCCCGGGCTGGGCATAATTTGTTACGCCGATGACACATTGGTCACGGCCCGGGGGGCGAACTTTCAAGAGGCGGCGCGCCTGGCCACCGTGGGAGTCTCTTTGCTGGTCGGGCGCATTGAGGCGCTGGGTTTACGAGTGGCCCTAGATAAGACGGAGGCCCTTTTGTTCCGTGGGCCCCGTCGTGGTCCACCACCCGGCGCCTCTATCGTAGTCAATTCAGTCCTCGTACCGGTTTAGGTCCAGATGAAATATCTGGGCCTGATCCTCGACGGCAGGTGGCTCTTTGACGAGCACTTCCGACAGCTTTCTCCAAAGCTGGTCGGCGCTGCTTCTGCCCTTGGGCGACTTTTGCCGAATTTGGGTGGAGCCAGCGTCGCGACGAGACGGCTATACACGGGGGTTGTCCGGTCAATGGCGCTGTATGGTGCACCGGTGTGGGCGGCGGCTCTGACTGCCCAGAATAGGGCTCGCCTCTGGCACCCTCAGAGGATATTGGCGGTTAGAGCCATACGCGGTTACCGCACCGTATCGACGGAGGCGGCGTGCGCCTTGGCCGGAACTCCCCCGTGGGATTTGGAGGCGGAAGTGCTCGCCGAAGTTTATCAGCGGACGGCTGACTTCCGGGCAGGTAGCGGCATACGGCCCCCGCCCGAAGAGGTACGCGAGTGGCGTGAGGCCGCTCGTCGAGCCACAATGGCTCGTTGGTCGTCCCGGTTGGAGACTCCACGTGCTGGTTTTGCTCTCGTGGAGGCTCTCCAGCCGGTCATCGCCGAGTGGGCGGGGCGGCAGCACGGGACCTTTTCCTTCCGACTGACGCAGGTCCTTTCCGGGCACGGTTGCTTCGGGAAGTATCTGCACTCGGTCGCCAGGAGGGAATTGAGTCCCGCCTGTCACCACTGCGACTGCAGTGAGGACTCAGCTCAGCACACGCTAGCGGTTTGTTCCGCCTGGGCGGCGCAGCGTGGGGTCCTCACTGCAGTTATTGGAGGAGATCTCTCGCTACCGGCCGTCATACGCTCCATGGCCGTTTGCGACAGTTGTTTTACCGCGGTCGCAACCTTCTGCGAAGACGTAATTTCCCGGAAGGAGGCGGCGGAGAAGGCCCGGGAGGACGATCTCCACTCGGATCCAATTCGCCGCCGGCGAGCCGGGCGGCGGAGGCGCGCATACCAGCGCCTCATGCCGCCTTGAGTGTGGCCGCGGGTGGACGGGACGGGTTTTCCCCTCCATCCGCTATAGTGGCCAGCCGCGAGGAGGTGACGTGCGCGTATGCCGTACGTCGCCTAAATAGAGAGTTTATCCGCAGATAGCGCCCGCGAAAGCGGGCAGGCGCTAGGGGGATCTGAATGTCGTAATAGCAGCGGTTCCCGGATCCCTCCTATGTTAGGCGCAGAGTGGCACACCGTGTGGTTTTAGTCGGTCCGATTCCGACACACTGCCTCGCCGTAAACCCCGGTGGGGTGACGGCTCGAGGGGGTTTCCACACATTAAAAAAAAAAAAGGGTTTGTTTCCAGTTTTCCTTCTCCTTGTAACGATGTTGTCTTGCATACTTTGTTCTCTTAGTCGCCTTTTACGACACCATCCGCATGAATAGGGGTGGTAACACTATGTATTCTAGATTGGATACTAGTATCAAACTTTCATTGTAATGCCGAGACGAGATCTCCAGTCGGCAAATGTAGTTTAGAACGCTCATAGACCAGGTTGCGTGACGATTTGCGCAAGATGGCTGGCAGGAGTTGGATGCGAGAAAGTTGGTCAGAGGATCAGAGCGTGCAGAAGTGCAATGGAAGAGGCCTATATCCACGTGTAAAATTATGTAATATTACAAAATATTTCATAGCGATAAGGAAAATTCAACATAATATAAGTCAACTAAAGTCGAGTAGTCTAAAGACTCCGGTTATTTAACGTCTGGCATTACACAACTTTAATTTAACAAAACAAAACTTCAATTTCCTTTAAATTTATTTAAATAATATTAGGTCTTTCAGAACAACGGAAATTACAACCATAGGGTTCTATTTTAAACCTATTTCAGGTCGTAATAATGCCCCTCTACTTATCATTGTGTCAGTATAAAATGAAAAATAGGGGTCTCTTAAAATTGTGTCTAACATAAAATAAGAAATAAATACATTCTATGCCATTTTTTTTTCTTGGTAGTATATATTCATAATGAGTCGCCCTTTGGGTCCCTTTCTCCAAGAAAAGGTAGAGGAGGATTGGGTTTGGTAACCTCACTCGGTGACAATTAATGAATTAATTTGCTTAACACCGGTTTTCTCTAAGCTCCTGGTAGTATGTACGTATGTTTGTATGTATGTACCGACGCATGACTTTTATTGAATATCTAATCGATTCGACTTTCGATTAGTTGATTAGAGACAGATTAAGATTCAGGTTTGGTAGGAAACTTAAGTGAAATGTCAACAAAGAAAAACGCTTAAAAATTCAGATTTATCTCATAAAGTTGCATCCTTACAAAATGCAGATTGCATGCAAGCTTTTTACAAGCTCACGGTATATGGTGCGGAAAACAAGATACATTGCGGGCCTAAATTAACGTGGTACAATTATCGTTTATACCTTACGAGGATTGAATCTTTTTTACCTAAATACTAACATTCATTGTAACTATCGGTTTAATATAATAATTTAACTCTAATAAACATATATACGTACTATCCATTAAAACCATATATATCCATTAAAACCTTAGGCAAAACGATTCTCGGCTCTCTCAAATTCTAAGCCCGTATGGGCGTCTGTCATTATTTTTGAAAATAAAATAACGAGAATAAATTAAAACCTTAACAGACACTGTGGCGGCACCGAGAAGAGTTAAAAAGTTATCATTTAAGAGAGTTTAGGATTGTAAATGTACATTGTTAATATTTTACTGCGCATCTAACACACCTTTTTTTTTCTCCCTTAAGAACCTGCCAAAGTGACTCTACTCTGCCTGATAGAAAGCATGAATAGAATCAAAGAGTTGTGGTCACCATACTCATTGCAAAAACTGACAACGCAGTATGGTGACCCACACTATGGTGGCCTTGTGAGATGCTTCTTCATACACCGCTTAGGGACGTAAAAGGCATGACGATCATTGTGACAGTGTAAGGCTTACACAGTTACCACGATAACTGTCACCCCTGCATCAATGGGCCTCTGGTCTCAACTATAAAATAATTCAAAACTGTCATGTTGTTGAGTTAGTTCAAGTAACAAACTTACAATAAACTTGTACAGTATAATAAAAAGTTTTTTACACCACCAGTACAGTTGCAACAGAGCTCCGAGATTGTAGTTTCTACCTCAAACTTGGTGCACGTAGTGTTAGAGTAGTTTTGTTGGTTGGTTTCCAAGTTTACGCCAAGAAACTATGACAGTTATCGAAAGGTTCACTATCTGTCAAATTTTATGATTTAATATTAGAACGTTTTCTCGTTTAAATACTCAACTCCTTTCTTTCTTGAAAAGACAACGCCCGGCTTAGATATGTCGCAATGTTTTTACAAACATACACGAAATGGACACAGATCAAACACTGTGTTGTCTTATGTAGCACCGCTTAGACTGCTACGTCATCAACTGTCAATCAACTTATAATTACTATACGATATCCCATGACAAGTAATAATCTTATTGCTTATTGTATTAGAAGTAGAATTCATTTTAAGTCTTTTATTAAAAATTATGTGTTTTCCTAAAATCTATTCGAGAAGCGAAACGTGATTAAAAAATCAATTAAAATGTAATATTACGCACTGAAAAAGAAACACTATGTATAAAAGAAAAATATCACAATTTATTATTCACTTGCTTTGAAACAAATTATTCTGTGTGTGCAGCGCGATGGTCTGCAGTGTAGGAGCTTGTGTATGTAGCTCATACAATTTGATATAGTGTTATTGTAGAAGAAAACCATGAGTTCGCGCGAAAAATTATATTTTTATAGCAACTTTCTTAAGAGTTTTTGGCTTCGTAACTTCCTTTCTTAAATACGGCTCAAAATGTGATGTGAAGATTTTTGTTGTACTTGCTGAGCATAGAGTTTTCTTTTTTTTAAGTAGAACAACATATGATAACTGAATACACTTTTTTTTTCATAGCAGTCTACCATAGTGACTACATTCTGCTGATAGAAAGCATAAATAGAATCCAAGAGCGGTAGTCGCCGCACTCACTGCGAATGAAGACAGTGCAGTGTGGCGACCCACGCTATGACGGCATAATATGCTTCGGATTTCCATCTCTCACTCTTGCTCTCACACCCATGTTGTTAAGCGACATTATAAATAAAAGAATATCTTTCTCTACAACATAATATTTGTTTATTGCATGCCACACTATGATTATAATAATATAGAAAATACATGCGATAATCATAATGGCATAGTACCTGTAACATATTTTTTTTTTACCTTTGATATGCCCCACGTTTTGATGAGGTTTTAGCCCTTTCTACTTTCTAGCCTCGGTGACGAAAGACATGCCCTAGTAAACCAAACATTCAGTATAAGACAGCCGACATATAAAGGTATAAGGTATTATAAGATATGTAGTTTTTCATCATAAGACGGTTAAGTTATGCAGCCTAGATCGTTGCTTAAGATTAGTAAATATATATTCTTTCTGTACTCAAATAGAAGCCAGACGACTAACATTTTAGGTTTAGTGTTGCCATCCACTACAATTTTCAGTAGTCGAGGTTAAGTCGTTTCAGTGCTTGCTTGGTTTTAGTAAATTTTTAATTTTTCAACGCCATAACGAAACTCTCTCGGTGAGAATTCCGCAAGTCTTGGGCATGTTATAATATTTTTGTTTTACTGTTATTATTCGCCATTGCACGTAAAATAAAATTATTTTTTCAAGAGATTATTCTACGTAGTTATAAATAACAGGTAGATACAAAATATTTTCTGTTTACATAGTCATTAAACAAAGTACTCACATATTTTTTTTTAGTCTTCCAAAGTCACTATGCTTCATCTGATTAAATGTATGAATAGAATCCAAGAGTTATGATCACCATACTTATTGCAAATGTAGACAGGGTAGTATGGTGTGCCACACTATGGTGGCCTAGTGAAATGTTTTTGACGCCGCGCTTGGTTCACACATCCACTACGGTAACTGTCACTGCTGCACCAATGGGCCTTCAATCTCGCACTTACGAAACGGAACACAACAGCACGGACGCTGACGCTTTAGGTTGGTCTTCTGTGAGAAGTAGTACTGCCCCAGACGAACTGGCCCATTAATGCTGAAATCAGCGTGGCTCTGTTACTTACGGCTTCAAAAAATCAATCAGGATTCCTAATTTCATAGTAATTTTGCTAAAGTTTGTCATAAAAACAAAGAAATACTCGTGGACAAATACAGAAAAACTTGATTCACTGTTTATTCTTACCTAAATATCATTATCGTGATATTAAGTATATTTCTAATCATTGAATTAAATAATACAATCCTTAAATAACACGAAGGGAGGGTAGAATGGTGAGGATTGCACACAAATGACGTCAATATACTTTTCTTTTATGTGACATGTTGATAAGCGGTGGAACTCCAAGCTCTTTATTATTGTGCACTAGTTAATGCAAAATTAATAATTAATAATCGACTGCACAAATGGCGTAGTGGTTTAAGCGGTCGCTACACCGCTCTCAATTGCTTCTAGTGTTGTGGGTTCAAGCCCTACCCGGGACTACACCTTGTGTGATCTACAAATTGTTGTTTCTGAGTCTGGGTGTTTTTGTGTTCGTTTCTTGTATGTTTGTAAAGTCCCTCGAGACACAGGATATCTTCCTAATGTGGGTGCTGTCTTTAAAAGACAAAGACCATGCCAATTCAAATGTCAATCCATCATTTTATTTTGAAAAATCTCTATGTTTATCCAAAATCACAAATGCAATTAATATTTTTGAATCGCGTTAATCATGTGTGACTCCAAACGTGGTTTTAGTGTGGAAATACGAATAAACGTGGTTACCCGTTGTCACAATTCACGTATGACAAATATTAATGCTTAATCTGGCACAGAACGGCGAGGGATTATGTTGTGTGTTTTAGCGTTAAATGTTTAGTATTAGGTGGCTGAATTATGTTTAGGCTAGAAATTTGACAGATTTATAATTGAAAGTTACTGATTATCTATCAATACCCTTTGATAGCCAATGTTCCAATCGAATTGCATCGAAGTGTGTGTGTGTGATTAAAGATTCTACTTAGCAATAAATACATATCTACCCAATTTTTCTTGTGATAGTATTTAACAAGAAAATTTTAAAGTATAATTGCATATTTGTTAGATAGTGGAACCACGCTGTTCTCGGTATGCACAGGTCGGCTGAACCGCGGCAATACTCACTTACAAAAGATGAACCTAAAACGACGGCATCCGTGCTGTCGTGTTTCGTTAGTAAGCGCAAGACCGGAGGCCTATGGATGCATGAGTGACAGCTGTTATGTTACCATGCCACGACAACTCTGATACCTTTTACGTACCCATATGGGGCGTGGAAAAGCATCTTACTAGGCTGCCATAGTTGTGGGTCACTATAATTTGTCAGCATTCGAAATGAGCATGGTGACCACAACTCTTGGATTCTATTCATGCTTTCTATCACGCAGTGCAGGGTCACTTTGGCAGGCTCTTAAAATATAAAATAAAAAATGTTTGTGAATATGGTTTGTTTTAAAGGGTCGAATTATTATCGTAAAAGCGGGTTTAGACAACTGACACGCCACTTCACAGTGCAAGGGACATATTCATTGGATTTTGAACAAAACACCTGGACCTGTTTAATAATCATTATTATATGGTATTTTTATAATCTTATTTCATGGTTATTGTAATTATTTTGTATTTCTCCCTACACAGTAAGAATTTATACATGTTTCTGATAATTACATCCATTTACGCAATACTAGTTACGTAGGTCTATAATCGGCTTAAAGATTCAATTAATTCGTGTTTTAATCAAATAAAAAAACACAGTTATTTGCATACATGTGACGATTCGCAGGAGACGTAAATGTATCTATAAGTTCTTTAATTCCTTTAAATATAGATCTAATCTGGAATTATATTTAAAGTTTAAAAACATATACCCTTTATACTTTTCTGTACCCTTGACAAGAACGCGATAGACTTCGTTCCTTGAGGGATCATGGAGCAGTGGACGGAGGTCAAGAAGTCTGACGATGATGACTTTTGATAATGCGTTTATAAATCTTAAGATAATCCAATGTAGTAATAATATAATATTTCGGACATTTGAGACACAACACCATCTAGTCCCAAACTAAGCAGCGCTTGTACTATAGATACTAGACAATTCACATAAATAGATAAATAATTTTTTTTTATATATATACAGAAATAGAAAATAGGTACAGATCAAATAATCGTTTTCATTCATTTTTATTTCGGATCTAAATCGATTATTCATATGAATTATAAAAATAAGACCTCAGTTCTATTTCCAAACATCGAGGACACCATAAGATCAACTGCGAAGCTTATTTCCTTTTATAGCATACGTGAAATACGTCTTAAAATTACTTCTTTGATACAACATATCCGTCTCTATCATATCCTGATAAAAAGAGCAAGACAATCTGTAGTGTGAAGCCGTCAGCTGCACTCAAATGCACGCCAAGTTATAACTATGCAAATTTTTACAGTCTTAAGAGATGTAGGGGGAAGTATAGGGAAGCACCCTTGACGTGGTCTAATCGAATGCACTTTGATGTTGCATATTTTATAATATGAAATGTTGTTATTTTATTCGTATCCCTGAATGTATACACTATACATATATAAAAACTGATTTATCAATTAAGTTTCTTCGTATTCGTATTTTCGTTTTCTTTTGTATTTTATTCTGTATCTGTAAGTATATTTGCATATACACCTTTGATAGATCGTATAACGAGTAAAAATCTGAAGTTAATCGCTGTAGAATTTTTCAATTTTTCGAAGCGTACATAAATCGAGCGTATACCGATATTTGCGAATATTTTTTCCCTTTTTTGCTTCTTGACTCACAGCTTCTTTGAACTTCACCGAATAGATTAGTATTAAACCGTACCTTTAAAACTTAAACCAGCCCTGCATTGTAATTTCAAATACTGGATTTGTTAATTCTACAACTCAATTGTCGATTACATCACTAACACCGGTTGTATGTTAACACGACATAGATAAAACTAACTGATGCAGTAGCAACGGTTGATTGCACCTAATCCAACGACTAAATAGAGGTTAAATAATGAACAGATTAATCGGGAATTAGCCGAACTGCCACCTAGTGGACAATATGGTCTGTAGATAAGTATCGATTGGACAGGAGCTTGGATAATATTTTATATGCGTTTTAATATAATAATCACTTTCCAGTTGGATGAATTTTTCAGGTTATAGTATTAAAGTTCCAATAAATTACTGCCCTTCAGTGGTATACCACTTAACAGAAAACTTTTATCACTGAAATTTAATATAGGTCTATTTTCCGAGGATATCAAATTAAGAAAATAGGTGTAGTGGTTCAATATGCCAACGTAACATAAGCCAGTAGAGGTATCTACCACATGTATTTTTTTTTCCGTCTGGCTTTAAAAGTATCACTATAAGTCCTAATTATGAGCCGTTTTCTCTATTCTATCTACGACTAGAATCAAATATTCACCTCTATAAACTCAGATCATACAAATGTATGAACATTTGTATGATCTGGACTACAAGCGACTCTTTTATCTACTGTATTATAACTTAATATTTACTCTGCTTAATACAAATATAACTGTACACATTAAACTTATTATTAGTTCCACAGATTAAGATGATAAAACAAACAAGCAAACCAAACTCTTCAATTATATTGTTTTTATAGATTTTACATATTAAATAGCTCAACAAAACGTGTCTAAGCTCCCGTACAACAACATTGAGGGTGCCCGCGTACAGCGGCCCACACAACGTTCAACTCGACACGATAACGTACACAATTAATACACGTCAAACTGTTTTGAAATTTTCATATTTAGAACCAAATAACGTATTCATATTTCGCATTATCATCTAATTTGAATGTGGTTTCAGCGGAGTTTAAATTTCGCATAATCGCGGCTGACTGGGTATTAGCGTCAGTAGCGATAATAATTTTATCATGACAGTGATTTAAAATTCAGCGTACAATTTAATCAGTCTACTGCAGTCCACTCACTCAACTTTCACCAAAGGCTTTGGTTCTCCGTCATCACTATTTTGACACTGTTATACATTATAAACCTTAAGTAAAATGAAAACTTAATAATAATAACTTCACACATTTCACACACGGCCGCTTGATTCTAAACTAGGCAGAGCCTGTACTATGGTAAACATACTTAAGTATTTAGATATTATATATACATTTGTCCTGGGCGGGAATCGAATCCACGACCTCCAGCTCAGCAGTTAGAGTCACTAACCACTGGAGCAACAGGCTTATTAAATACAAAAACATGTTGACGATGGTGGTGATAAAGATAAATAAATAAATAGACAAAACTTTTGGACATTTTACGCACAACGTCATCTAGTTTTAAACTAAGCAGTGCTTGTACTATGGTTACTAGACTGACTACTTTTTATATAGTATACTTTTTTTGTAAGTACATACATATCATATATGGAAATTACCTAAACTTCGAAACAAATATTTCCAGATCATTGAACATTTGGTCCGACCCAGGCATCGAACTCGAGACCTCAAGCAAAACAGTCGCATTCATTACAGCTGCGCCACCAACGCAGTTATACGATAATAATGTTTAGTTATGCATTTTTTATTGAAAAAAAAATGTATCAATATTCCTGGATTCCAAGTATATTTTACGTATATCCTTCTTAACATTTTAGTCTTCAATATTGTAGAAAACTTTTAAAGTACATTCAAAAATAAAAATGGTATTAGAACAATATCGCAAACACGCAAATTAGCACTTTATTACCGGTTGACTTGTTTAAACGAATTAATAAGCAGTAAGAGCCCACATTGGAGATATAAACATCAAGATACTATGCTTTACATTTTGCTATAAATGAGTCCTCATTCTACTTTAGACTTTTTTTAAATTGTGTAGTAGCTTTTTTATACAAAACTTATAGAATATCACACTTACCATTGTCAGTAAGTTCAATGGCTTATGAGTTTTATACCTGTAGAGAGAACGGACATCATAATCCTCTGGCCAGGCGAGGTGATCTTACCTGGCGGGCCACGGCCCAACGATTGATGTTAGGATGTTGTGTACATGGTAATCGCCGCGAAAATTTCTATATCGCGATTCACGATTAGGTTGCTCCGTAGGTAGGTACTCTGTAGTTTGATGTGTCTTTACTAGATGGCGCTGTAGTATTTTTTTTTGCCCTGTACGTGGAAATCGCCACATTCATTTTGCTGATTACTGAATCACGCCAGAAAAGTAGAATAGACCTGAATGAAATTGAAATTGACCCGAGAGAGAAATATTGAGATACATAATAGTCTAAAATAAGCATTTTTTTATCCAGAACTTAATTATTGACAAACTGGAAAGTACGAGCAAAGTACACGTAAAATTGTAGTAATTTTAAATAAATAATATAAACACTTTACATCTTACTTTAAAATTAAACGTAGACCTTCTCACCACGATATCTTGTTCTTACCAAGATATTCATAAACATTAACGAATAAGGTTTTCATCTCTCCCCTAACTCGATACGCGCTGTCTTGTTGTCACAACTGAAGGCATGCAAATATAACAGGTTTCAAGTATAGAGCAACCTTTCCAAACACTCTAACTAAATATTAACTATAAACTAAAAGTAGTAATACATTTTTTTTTTAATAATTTCTCTTATTATATAATAGTGTCCTTTAAGTAAACGGATTGTGCTGTTCTGACGAGGTCTACGGCAGTCGTCTACCATCAAACCTCTCACTAAGAGCACAGTTATATTTAGATTCAATAGTTAAGGCTATAAATGCTAGGTACAATTCCAGAACAATTCGAGGGGAATCCCTACGTCAAAGTTTAAAATTAGCTACTTAGTGGGATTTCTCCAAGAGAGTCTAACTCGAGAGACTATAGATTTTTTTTTATTTATTTACATACATACTTCACGCTGTCCTCAGAGGCTTCCAGACTAATACGATAGTGTAGCCATATAAATATTATATCAAACAATAAACAAAAAACAATAAAGTATACTGTTAGAAAAATTTTCAAATTTACAAGTAACTTATGACGATTCCCTAGAAAAAATACACCAATTTCTTTAAAAATAAGACCGAATTTTGATTGAAGTATTATGTTATGTACTTGTTAGTAACACACGAAGCATTATTGTGTATGAATGTCGTGTCATATAAGAGACCTAATCCATTGCTTTATTTTTGTTCTAATTTTTCCATATGTTTATATACTGTATACCTTTTTTTTTGTGGACGAGGCGGAAAATTCCTTCGGATCTGCTGCTCCTTGGGGTGCAGGAATCAGGAGTATGTGGTGTTCCAACTAAAAACCGTCCCGACGGCCGGCCTCTGGCGCTCTACTCTGTAGGGGACCCGGACCATGTGATTTCAGGTTCCCCTCCAATTGACACCATGCCCCGTTAGACCCTACCCCGGGGTAAAAAATATTTGTCCCCCACAATTTATTCTATACCTACATATAAAATTATCTACTAAACATTAATCTAATACCTAAGTTATCATGTAACTGATACGAGCTTAAGTTTCTCAAGAGAATAATAGCAAGAAGTTATACAGTATATCAGTGTCACTTTGTAAGGTCACCGCGCACAGCAGCAAGGACTGAATGTATCACGATTTATGTCTATTGTTGCTTGTCTAGATTAGGTTCTCTTGTAACCTAATATCGAAACAAAGTTAGTGTTTGTTAAACAAAGTTCGGACAGCAACTAATATAATATTCGTCAACTTTCCTTTTTCTGACAGATCTTAAAGTTGATTACGCAATGAAACTATTTTCCTGCAACCTTTCTGCAATTTAAGTGATTTAATGAATGGGATGTAAATGAGCAACTGCTGATTAAAAATGATTTTATTTTAACAAAGAAACCACCAATTTAGTTACATGTACAAGAATTTGGATTTAAAAACGCTGAGATCACAATTGCTTCTAAACAGAAAAACGTGATAATAAATTCTTCCATTAGCGTAAAATGTAGTAATATAATGAGTAAGTGCTTGCCATATTTGACAAACGGGGCATGTCTTTAGCGATGTCACGGGCCTGACTGCTGACCCCTCGGTACGCACGACTGTTTAGAGTGCGCTCCCTACACTCGATATTTACATAATGATGACACGGTGTCTTTATATTAATACCGTCGTTATTTTTATTTGTATTTTGTTTGTGAGTTTTCTTTTTACTTTTGCAGCACACGATAAACCGTCGATTCTTCTAATCTCTACCTGATCGTGTCGAATAACCGTCCCATCGGATTGTAAGAGTGAGGGAACGGATCGTGCACCTGTGTTTACACACACACTTTTGTACTATAATATAGTAATGCCTGCGTAGGTAGTCGTTCTCTGTTGTCACTGGTCGTCGTGGTCGAAATCACCTAAGAGTACATCATCATTGTTATAAAAGATATCAGTATAAAGTTGTATGAAGTTCTCATGAGTCATCATCATGAGTAACGACCTCTCTAGGAATAAATCCTGTGTCGTGGGGGACTTTGCAAACGCACAATAAGCAGACACAAAGAACACCCAGACTCAGAACAACAATTTATGGATCACACAAAGTATTGTCCTATGTGGGAATGAACCCACAAAACTCAGCGCAGTAGAGAGCGGTGTAGGATATTTCTGTTCTGTTCCAAGTCAAATTTTATTGCCAGATGAAATCTGTTTTTAAGTTTTCAGTTAGTGAATTGGTTTAATTGATATTTAGAGTATTAGAGCGGGCACTAAATCTTTGTGTTCGGTGGTATCAGAAACTTTATCCAAATTTTCATCAACATATCAGAAATAATCATTTTTCTCTTTCTCTTGTTTCTCTGTACCAACATTTTTCAAAACCGCAAGACAGACAAATTACTGTGTGTTTAACCACTGTCCCATTGTATTTCAGAGCGTAAAATACTTAATACCTTAACTGTTTTACGCTACCCTACTGAATATTGTTTACTGTTTTCTAGCTTTTATATTCCATAAACAACATATCTCAATATAAAAAAGAAAAATACAACAGTCTCTTAGCAACTTAAATAACAAATATACTTTGCATTGCATCAAACAGGCACTTCCATGCCCCAAAGGAGTTGTCAAATGTGTTTAGAATGTTTGCTATGGATAAGGAGCTTCACTTAGCAGATGGGCGTCGCGGTTGTTAGCGTGAACGGTTTGTGTGTGCTTCCAAAAAATACCACTTATTATCACTATTTTCAGACTTGAAATTAATATATAGTGTTAATTGTAGAACTCAGTGAGGGCCACAAATTATTGAAATTTTAAATATAAACAGCGCTGCAGCAAATTAGGAGAAAATCGTGAATAAACGGGACACGCGACTACCGCTGGGGTGGTTCTCTCACGGCGAAAAAATTTAGACATTTTACATAGCATTTTACATTAAATTTGGCTCTAAATTCAAATGTATCAAACACTTTGTGACTGAATAATAATATTTTTATTTGTCCATAAACGAATTTTCATTTCCCAACTGCTCGCCCTCGCTGCCGCTCCCGCCGTCGCGTTTTAAGATACCATAAAAGAACCTTTCACCGTTTGTAAGAGTCACCCCTGTGCCTCAAGACATCTCACTTGTTTATTTTCAACTTCAAAAGAGTAAGCACCATGTTACTACTTAAAACATTGTTATTCTCACGGCAGGTAATTTACTTAAATGTCTGCACTTAATTCAAATGTGGCCTCCCCCTGACTGTAATGTCGCTCTGTCGTCGCGTTTTTGTTGCTTAACTGCTGTTTAAACCTTTATGTTAATTTAAAGTAATAGCAACAGTAATTAAAAATAAAAATATACGAGTATTGAACAGATTCGGGTCTTGTAGTGTCGAATTTATTCTAGAGATAACTTTTGCACGTGATGAATCAGTGACCTGGTCCACTAGATTTCCAGACGGCAATTTTTGCGTTTTATTTAGTTTTCGTAGATGTGTGTTCGGAGCTTACTTTCTAACACTATTTATGATCGATATATTACGATAACTAAGATGTTATATATACCTAATTACTCATAAAAATAATACCAATAAACACACACGACTATCTAAATATAATCTCTATAATAATCTTATAATCTAATAGGTATAATCTTTTGTTTTTTGTTTTTGTTTCGCTCTATTCATTGTCGCACTTATGTAATTGTAGTTTTGTGTTATTTCGTGTTCCAGAACCTCTATTAGCTTGTGATGTCACTACTTGTGAAAACCTATAATTGGCTTGATGTTGTGTATAAAACTGGCCATTGGTTTTTTGTAGCTGTTGGTTTGCCAAACTTTAATAAATAAATAAATAATTGCTAGTGGAGCCCGTGCTATGGTAACCAGACCGCTGATAAACATACATTTCTAAAAACCTGTATATATAATACAGATAAATAACACCTAGAAACTAAATAAATAATCATACTCCTTACACATTTATTCATCCTAGAGCAAACCAAACTACTACCAGTTGCTAAGAAGTCAGTTACTCTTTAAAATATGCTAAACATTAAAATATAATCATATAGAGTAACAGATTAAGAACAAATTTAAACAATAAAACTAAGGGTTAAAAATTAAATAGTCAAGTATAAGTTTTAATGGTCGGGCCCGTCAGATAAATCGGTGTTATCCCGTGAAATTTTCTGTTAAATTGATCGCCATTACCGAACGTCTTGGCAGTGATTGCTTAATTACTGACCTGCCACTCAGAATTAGCTTTTCATTTGAAAAGGCGGTGTCGAAATGCTTTACGACTATTTTAATTTTACTGTGTATTGTTTAGTGTGGAATAATATACTCAACTCTGCCTGATGGAAAGCATGACTAGAATCCAAGTGTTGTGGTCACTATACTCATTGCAAATGCTGACAATGCAGTATAGTGACCCACACTATGGCGGCCTTGTGAGATGCTTTTTCATACCCCGCTTGGGGACGTATAAGACATGACAGTCATTGTGACAGTGTAAGGCTTACACAGTTACCACGATAACTGTCACCCTTGTATCAATGAGCCTCCGGTCTCACACTCACCAAAGAAACACGACAACACGGATACTGGTGCTTTAAGTTGGTCTTCTGTGGGAGGGTAGTACTACCTCGGTCGAGCCGGCCCGCTCTATTATTTATTAAAGAGTAGCTCTCACTCTCAGTTTTAACATCGTTTATGATCTCTACTCCACTCCCAAGGGTCCTGGCGTAACATTTTTTAACTTTTATTCTAAAATTTCAACTTTAGATTCCAGATATTAACATTTAAAACTATGAATAAACTTCATAAAGTTGTCATAAAAGGTCTACCAGTAACCTAAGAACACGTCAATTGCATGTCTTTAATCAAAAATCTCGAAAGATTAAAGGGTATAAAAAGAAGAGTAGATTAGCTCTATCGAGAGACATCAAAGATGTATTTTACCGGTCACTAGATCCTATCGGACCGAATCAGATCACCTATGTTTAAGAAAGAGTCTAAACTCTCTTCAATTTAAGAGCAATTAACGAGGGACTTTAATGAAATATATACTATTTCGATACTATTATATTTATGTCAATTCATCTATATTGTTACAATAAAATATGTACAAATATACAACTCTAATTTTCTTCCAGATATCTTGATCCCTATTTGCGTTTTTAAATTCGGTCTATTTTCGTTCCCTAGTAAAAGAAGGCCTCTCTAAAGAGCACCAACCATCCCAGTCTTGGGTAGTTCGCTTATTCGCTGCCAGCCATTATGCTCAAGTCGTCGGTCCATGATATTGCAGGTCTCTAGTTTTACACAGCGACCATCTGCCCGCCTGGAGATATAACCGACCCACTCCTACTTCAATGCGCTGATTCTCCATCTTCATGTCAAATTTAATTGAAATTGGTACAGCGGTTTAACCGTGAAAGTGTAACAGACAGACAATGCGGGTTTGAAAATGTAGATGTATATAATTCTATATATTAGTATATGTTAGTTTATATAATTACAACGGTAATCTCTCTCCATCTACTTTTTCTCTACATCACGTAAAAGTTGGCCGGTAGAGAATGCCCCGGGGTATTAAATTCGCCGGTGTATTATACATAAACTCATAAAGTTATAGAAAAATAAAACTCTGTTCATATGAAAACATTAATATAGTAAGGAACTATAAAGCCACTAAGTTCGATTAATTTTCATTTGCGATAGAACGCTACAGTATTTTTTATAATCGAAAATGATTTGGAACTCCAAAAAAAAATCATTTTAGAATAGAATTTTTCTGTTTGTCTGGGTATGTGCATTAATCTCTGAAGAGGTTTCATTTTGTTTGTTTCATTTCAAATAGTTAATAAATAAAAAGTATAAGTTGTGGGGAAGAATATAAAATAATTTTTATCCTAGAAATCAATCTTTTGAGCTGGTGGATAGGGAGTTAGAAATTTGTATAAAGAAAAAATACCGCTAAATCGATTTAGATGAAATTTTGTACTTGGATAGTTTGAGTTGTGAGAAAAAATATAAAATAGTTTTTATCTTCGAAATCATTTCTTAACCAAGGAGATAGTTTGAGTTCACCCCTTTTCACCTTTAAGAGGTGAATAAGGGTGTTGGAAAGTGAAATCAATACCGATTTTTTTACTTGTTGAGAAGGGTGTAAGTTAATTTTAATCCCAGAAACCACCCTTATGGAGATGACTATTCACCTAGCTGAATAGATGACTGACTAGAGGTGACTTCCTCTTTTAGGGTGATTTCTGGGTTTTGATTATCCGATAAAAATCAACTTAAAACGTAAACTTGTACAATGTAGAGAGAATCAACAAGCACTAAACCAATTTAGATAAAATTTGGTATTTAAATAGTTTGAGTTGTGAGGAAAAATAAAGAATATATTTTTTCACCGAAATTATCCCTTAAAATATAAATGCAAAAGTGTAACTGCTTGTCAGACTGCAACCACTTCACAATTAAGAAGCTCAAGCACTAGATAAAAGTTCGAGTCCCAGTAAGTGACGTACGATAGTTTTTGTTCCCAAAATCATATGAAATGTGATAGAAACTATTTGTCATCATTGTCTACTAAACCGACTTTAGTTAAATTATGCGTAGAGATGCTTTGAATCTTGAGGAAGTACATATTCAATTACATAGACATTATTTTTACCGCGACAAAGGCTAATTGTAAATATTTTCACCAGATTTTGAGAGTGAGAGAACAGAAAGTGCACTTGTGTTCACGCACACATTTGTGCACTATAAAATCTCCTGCATAGTAAGCTAATCTCTAGTATAAAGAAATAGTAACACATTGTCTGGATGACTAAAGAAATATATATAAAACAAAAATGAAATTTATAGATATTCTATACATCGTGTACATACATACCTTGACTTAGTTGAGTAATATCAAAGTTAATTGTCGGACATTGACACGTCCTTACACGTCTCTTAAAGGCAGTTAATATTTACACACAACTTATTACGACTGGTAGGGCGATTTTGGTAGTATGTTCTGTTATTTATAAATAAAAATTCTCTGATGATCTCAACGACACGTATACGTATATGTAGAGAAGCTGTTACTTGTATTTTATGAAAGAAGAACTAAATACATGAATCAAAAGAACAAACGATCGAAGAAGAAAGAAGAAGAACGATAGAAGTTTTTTTCCAAAATGATATTGAACTAACAACATCTGACTGTCTGATAAACATGCCAGATACATCAAATCTAAACTATAAATCAGTTCTGCATAGGTCTATATACAATTCCAAAAGAATACATAAATCCATAAAATCCCCGCATCTCTATAGATGTACATGCAAACATACATTTATCTCGTTTCGCTAATTACATTGTTTAGAGCGAATTAGTGAGGGCCATCTGTCTTCATTTGCGAATCGCTCCGCTCATTCGTTCATTCAATGAATGCCAGAGTGAACGATTTTGTCTTGGAATAATACATTGCTTGCTTACCAATTACTCGATACTAATTGTACGCTGCGGTTTCACTCGCCGTTTTGTGTTAGCAATTGATAGGATCAATTGCGAGTGAATTGAGTATTGTAGTTACCAGTTGGCTTGGCAGCTATGACTAATAAATTATGAATATGTAATGAAAAATATATTTTTCATTAATTTGAATTTCCACGCAATAATGGTTCTTGAGCTGACCGCAACATCAAAACAGTTTATAGTTCTACGTTTAAGTCTAATCTGAAGTAAAGAAAACTTTAGGTAATCTATGGACCTCACCAAAAGGGACTCGTCATTTTGGATAAAATTACTATTAATCCTTTATTGTGATTTAATTAAGAAACGACACAATCATAAACATTAAATGTTGTTTCTTTATTTACAGGTACGATCTTATGTTAGTACTAAATATGAAATTGTAAATCATATACCTATGTAAACTAATTGCAATGAAAACTTTATTTACAGAGAAACTCAATTGTGTTTTGTGTCGCCTAAAACTTGGGAAAATACCTCATAAATATACTCGTTACAATTAGATATATTTTACACAAAATTAAGTATGAATCAGCTTAGTAAATAAAGAAGTTACTAAGAGAAGAAACTAAGAGGCGGATCACTTGATGGACACATGTAACTCAATATATATAAGTATGACGCCGTTCTTTGAAAGTTTTCCTTCAGAGTCAGAGGAAAGACTGGTTTTTCATTCATTAAACTCGCTTAGACAGTGAAAAGTAACGAAGAAAAATGTCCTACAGCGGTTTGCTACGATGACATACTATTAATGCGGTCGGGCTCACATGTGTCGAAGAATAGTTCATACATATTTGATTGATAATTTGGCTGCACCGTTACTGTGTCACGTGGAACCGTTTATTACTGTGCTGAGTTTTGTGGGTTTAAAATCCACATGGATACAACATTTTGCGTACTCTTTGTGTTTATTTGATGATTTTAAAGTCTCCCGTAAAACAAGAACTTCCTAGTGCAAGGCTTTTAAAAAATGTCAAAGAAATATCATATTAATCTGATGAGTAGTTAAAATGCTAAATTAGTTCGGATTCGGTGTCTTTTATTTATTAGCATTACTTTAATAACATTGTTTTTTTTTTGTAAATCTTAGAAAAAAACAACATTATCAATGTAAGACGAAAACCTTAAAGTCGCTTAGTAACTAAATAATTTTATATGGGACAGTTTCAAATATATTTACTGTAGACCATTTCAAAAATATATACAGCTCAACTAACCAAAATATTTTTGCTCAAGAAAATCGACACAAGTATTCAGTGAAAAAAAATCATGAATCAGCCTTTCCCGTTACATAACCAAAACTGCAATAACAATATACTTCGATGGTTTTAAGGTGCGATTTCAATTCTGGTCAGGTGCAAATCGTACCGCTAGGTTCCATACATAGCACGCAATGTAATGAGTTTCACCCGATTTTATTACTAGCATATCGACGCACATATTAAGTGGCATATGTTTATATGTAGTTTGTAATCTTGGGAATGGTCTACAAAAAGTAATTTTGTATTCATAGAATATACGTTTGGTTTTTAGGTGGAATTGCTAAAGGGTTGCGATTTAAATGGCGCATTGGCGTAGCTTTTGCGTATACCGCAACATTCATTTAGCGTATTAGAGGTAAGCTTTAATGAAAATGTAGACGATGAAAATATGAAGAAAGAAATATATTTATTTTTATTATGTGGGAGTTATGTGCTTTTTTAGCAATGTAATATAAAATATTATAAGTTGGTGTAGCTATGTTGTTTCTAGCTTCATCATCATCATCAAGCTGTCGCAGTCCACCGATGGATATAGACTTTTCCAAATGCACGCCACTTGATTTAATCCTCGGTTTCTGACATCCAGCTCCTGCTATCATCGCAAATAATCAATCCATGTAGCCCGTGGATGTCCTACACTACGTTTGCCAAGACGTGGTCTCCACTCAAGAATACGAGTACGTTTATCCCAACGGTTATATGATCTTGTTTATCGTATGGACTATATCGACCACCTTAGTTATCTGTCGAATGACCTCATTCCGGATAGGACCCATACGAGAAACGCTAAGCATAACCCTTTCATAGTACGCTGAGCGACTTTGAACTTGTGGATCAGCCGTACCGTAAGTGCCCACATTTTGTCTATATGTGTCATGACAAGTAGGATGCACTGATTGAAGACTTTCTTCTACAGCCACTGTGGGATCGACGATGAGGAGACCCGATGACCGACCGACCAATACAACTAAACTTTTCTATCCACTTCGATCCCAAAGATTTTGCTACCTAATTACAATATGACGTATTTTTTAACAACTTCAAAAGCGGCACCGTGTGCCGCGACCTGTTTCAGTAGCATATGTTCAATTAACATCATCTTGGTTTTGTCCAAGTTCATGTGTAGGCTGATGTGTTTAGAAGAATCAGTCAGATCATTTCCCATCTCTTGTAGATCCTGCAGCATCTCTGCTTTGATGAAATCCTATGATATGTTCAATCCAGGACAACGTTTGAACAAGTATGGGCCTTGTTTGCTTATTCTGTACTTGGACGGATATAGGATCGGCTTTGTAGAGACATCTCATCACTTCAATGAATCGGCAGTCTACTTGGTAATGCTGCAGGAACTCCAGTACAGACCAGATCTCGATCGAGTCAACGGTTGTCTCATAGTTTAAGAATGCTAGACACAGGGACTGCACCGCTTGCATTTTGCTTTGGCTTCAGGAAATAGATTGTGGTTTGCCTCCTTATATCACTTTGCTTACTTACATATATCTGCTGAACTTTCATGCTTAAAAGTATATTTACTATAGTTTGATCTTCACCATGCATCTTATAATTATAAAACTCAGTAAAATAAAATATGGACAGATCCGTAGGCAATAGATAGTATTATAATTTTTGATACATATTAAGAGGTTACAAAGGGGAAATACTCGTACATAGTTCTAGAATGATTTATAAAGTTAATATAACATGGCTTTCAATCATTACAGTCCGTTTATTCATGAAACTAATATTTCACAACACCGATAATCTTCCGTCTTTCAATCAGGTGTCCAAGTACATATACATACTTGTTTATGTGAAGACAGTTTTTGAAAATTATATATACGAAGTATGTAATATCAAACTACTGAGCAATGCGTACTATACTAAATATTCTATTTACCCCCATACCGAGGGTGGTCTACAACGCAATCAAATAATTAGTAAATATTTGTGCAACTTAATTGGCTCAAAGAGGGTGAATACAAAGGGGTGCTCATAAAAAAATTATCTAGACTGTTTGAAGTCTGTATGTATGGGTATCATTGTTGGGTGTATAGTAAAGTTTTGGCAAATCTTCATGGATTTTATCAATATGTGTAGAAAAACGAATTGAAGATCGAAAATATGCTTGCAGAAACTGGAGCAGGTAAATCACAAACGATTTGCTGATCTTTGAGATCCCCGCGCCTTTTGATAGTAAGGGGGGGGGGGGGCTGGGTTAATCGAATATCCTCACTCATTCGATGAGATGAAATCTAAAATTTACTTATTACCAGATATCTGTAAGGGTGTATTCTTTATTAATAATTTACAGTTAAATATATTTCAGAATATAACTACACATTTATCAAATGCTACCATTACTCTACATACCCCTTTCAACTTTAGTACGTTGATAGACAGAAATTTTCATAGGTCACAATACACAATTCAATAGCAATATTTTCGGTGCAAATCGAAGTCAGAACCATATTATTATAATAAGAAAAGATTCTTTGAGACTTTATTCATAACACACTTTGAAAGTGAGCAGTCTGTATTTCGAGACGTTGTGGAGCCACGAAATATGTTGTAGAAATAGTGATTATATGAATAGAATAATATTATTAGCCATGATAGATATTATCTTAGCACTCGTTCATTGGTATACCAATGATTTAAAAAGTTATGAAAGTAGTTAGAAATTTTTTACCTAATGTTTTTGTTTACATAGATTGTAATCGCCAGAATAACTGTGTATGTAGTCGGGAGGTCTAGTCGTGCAGCATTATAATAATCACCTTCTAGCTCTTTTTTCGTTTTATCTAGAGGTACTTTAATTTCAATCTTCAGTATGTAACACAGCTGAAAGGATTTGTTCAATTACTTTTATAATAACATCCCGCCGGTCACCTAAAGTCACTGGGCGTGTAATTTATTTCAACTTGGTCAACAAAAAATGCAAGTTCGAGGAAAGCCTCGAATGAGATATGAGAGTAAAGGTACTACTAAAGGTCCGGTTAGCATACATTGTCTATTGTGTAATTTGAGCAACTTTTAGAACAGGGACACGAATTGAACATAAATAAATATTTGAGATTTTTAGTGATAACTCCTAATAAAAAATCAAGTAAATAAAATCTGTATTGCATTCATTTTGGACGTTTTAGAAGTCTTAACTATCTCCATTTTCTAATTTATTGTCTGACAAAGTCTACCGCCAGTCCAAGAGCGGTTGGTCACCATACTCATTACGAATGCAGACAATGCAGTATGGCGACTAAGGACTGCAATAAAGGTGACACCTGTTCGCAGTTACAGAGACTCAAGGGACTCAGCGGCTTTGGGACTGTCGATAATGTTATGATTTACGAACTATATAAAGTGAAAAACTAAAAATAGTATAACTATACTTTGTTAAGAAATCGCTTCTGCTTATATACACGCTTGTTCAAAGGCTCTACCTGAGATCTTAACATTGTTGTGTCAGGCGCTGAGGGAAGATATCTTATTGGTTTCATACAAATTTAGTTTATCTAAGCCAATGCTATTGAGACTCAACCTGCAGTTGCCTCAACGCCTGAAAACCTATACTTAACACTCTTTTCACAGGATGTTTGATAGCATATTGACATAATGGAAACTTTTTTATTTAAATTCATCAAGGAATGTTAAAGAATAAAATAATTGAACACATATGTTAAGTGGTCCCTGTTGTGTTTTATATCAGTGAAAAATATCTTAGGTAAACTAAACTTGCATGTCAATAAAATTATTTTTTAACATAACACTTCAATAATAAATTCAGGCTACTTTAACTGTATTTTTTTTTTTATGATTGAAATATTTAAAAAAAATATATTATTATATTATGTAATACAAATATTCAATAGTGGATCGTTAAAAGCTATTGATGTTTTGACGTATCTGATAACTGTTCATACTGTTTTTACTTCCGCTTAAACCAAAAAGTAGACAAAATGAATCGTTTAAAAGTCCAGCGTACTTTACAGTTTCCAACAAGTAATGAAAACCCCATAAAATGTCATAAAAATCCTATAAAACGACGCAAGTTTCCCACAATTTTGATATATTTTAAATATAAGCTTTTCAGAGAAGCGATTAAGTTGTGGACATGAAGACAGTGCAAATGGGCAGCGGTGATGGCGTCGCGGGCAGTGCGTGTTCTAATGCATTGAGTTACAGGGAGTTGACATCGTATGCAGTGGCACGGAGAGCGGTGACGAGCCTATATTTCTACACCGTATTCACTACCATTCCACGCCTGTAGACTTTGTGACAGAGGCCTTACGGCTACAATGTGTCATAGTTCGTTTCGTACATCTGTTTCGTCGAATATTTTGCTACGGCGTAGACACTTCGTAGCAGTGTAGAACAAAATTATTACCGTGCTTCAAACTTCTGAGGTTACCTTTAATCTTAGTATGTGAAATTTCAGTCATGGAGCTAGGGTTAGAAATATGAGTAATAATATTGAAAAGTTTCTTTTTTGTAGATATAAATGTATAAATTATATTTGACGGAGACTGTGTGTCTAATAGTTGGTGGTACTGACCGCTAAACAAAAGGTTGTGAGTTCAATTTCCATCTAGAACTAATATTTTTGAGGTTTGACTCATTGATCACTTGTTTTGGGTACGTATGTATTTAAAAATTCATCAGTATGTCAAACAGCAATCTAGTTACCATAATACAGGCTCTTCTTTGTTAGAGATCAGTTGCTTATGTAACATGTGTAAAGTTTTTATTTTTATTTCATATAGAACTATTTTTTTTATTTTCATGCCTTATTTAAGTGAAAATACAGAAATAACAGAAGACATCTACTAAAATAACAGAAAAATTATGAACACTTCCTCTGTAGAATAATTCTTCAATACAACAATGGCATACTTCAATCCCCCATTTTAACGAAAGGTATATTTCCATGGCTCCTGTATTATAGAAGACCATTTTAATAAAATTCAAATATTTAGACTCATGTTTGGTCACGACCATTACAAATTTACGAGCATAGCCCGGGGACAAAGCATAGGGGAGATAGCATATATGTACATAAGAAAATTGCATTGTACTGTATCGTGGGTTTGAGAGTGGGTTTTTAACCCCATATTAGATTTGTAAACACTGGTGTTAGTGAATTGGTGATAAAAAATAAATTGAATATCTTTTTTTTCATTAATGTGTTGCAAATGTAAAAGGGAAAATAATGCAGTTTAAAAAATGTAAAAGGGAAAATAATTAAAAATATTTGTGTTCACGTCATATTTTTCTTACAAGCCTGACTGCAGAGATTTCTACCAGCCTTACTGCAAGGATTTTGGATCATAATACATTGTTCCCAGTTGCTACATGTGGGCCGAGTGTGGCCGTTAAGCTTATTTTAGGCTACACCTTTTGTAAATATTAAAGTTTTTATTTCATCTGTTAGCTATGATGCGGGTAAATGTTTAATCCTTGCAGCCCAAACTGGTGCACTCATCTTATAGAGCTTGAGTACTTTAGTTTTAAAAAAGCTGATTTTTCCTTTAACTGACTCCATTTCTATCAGCAAACTCAGATCGATTTCAGCGGCATACTGGCGGAGTGTTTCAATGTTCATATCCATTGCATAAGGATTTAGGATTTAAGTTTAGGAAGGCATAGTTTATAAGATAGAAATATCAGGTTCTGGTAGTAAAAGATATAAAAGAGATGGAGAAAAATTAGAAAAGTCGTAAGTAGTATTTAAAGAGAGAACAGACGTATTACATGACTCGACTGTACTGAAGAAGAAGGTAGAGTTGTGATTAAAGTCAAGGAAGAGGATGATGATGACTACAGTCCTTTCACGGTAACATTTTCTAACAATATTCTGTCTTTATACAAACACACCTCGAGTTCGATATACACTCGGTACATATTTGACTGCCTCTGTGACGCAGCTGTAGTGAATGTGACTGCTGTGGTTGAGGTTTCGGGTTCCATTCCCGGGTCGGACCAAATGTTTGTATGATCTGCAAATATTTGTTTCGAAGTATGGTTGCTTTCTATGTATGTATGTATTTACAAAAAAAAAGCATATAAGTATTCTATCAGTCAGTTTAGTTGTCATAGCACAAGCTCTGCTTAGTTTGAAACTAAATAGATGACGTTGTGTGTCAAATGTCCGACATAAAAAAAAAAATATTCGGTCGGCGCAGTCTTGACAAATAGTGTGATTTATATTCTAAACATTAAGAGCATTTGTAGATTATATTGTGGTATTTTGGATTACTTAAATTAAAAGATAAATAATATTTATTTCTGCAAGTAAATGTTTCACACTTATTTTTACACGTCGGACTTTACTACTAAAATGTGCTGGCATTTCCTGAGTTTTCCTCTGAGGAGAAATGCTGCAACAGAGATGTCTTTTATAAGTTAGTGAAAATTAATTATATAAAAACTAAGCAAGTAACTTTTACTAACTTGTACTAACTTTTGGCAGTCGGCATTCAAGTCTACTACGAAACAATTGAAGTTGGATATTTTTATTTTTTCAACTACTCGTAAAGATTGCAAACGTTATTTGTATGATAACCAGGACCGATGATTAAAAATGCTCTCCCAGGCACGAACTCCCTCGGCCAATGTGTTAAGATATGGTCACCTATGCATGAAGTGACCTATTTAGTGGTAACCCCGTAACATTAGGTTACAGCTTAGTCACAAATTACTTTCTATACTCTTACCACAGTATTACTATAATATTAACAGCCATCAAATTTTTATACTATATTATAATATAGTAATGAGGTTCTCTCTGTTCGAATGAGGTCTCTCCTGTAACACAGGTTGTTACCTACCACAGGAAACAGTGCCATTGTATCTCAATAATGCTTATACCAATAAAAGAAATTATTATTCTCTTTATTACATATAAATACACATATTGATTACATTTTTAAATATATAAAAAAATAAAAAATACATATTTAAAAATATAAAAAATAGTAGACCACCGACATCGGGTACAGGGACCAAGATACCGGTGGTTAGGGCTCCAGAGACAGGAACCTCCTCACAATACGGGCCGTGTCAAGGAGGACTGCCTTCTGCATCAGACCCTTGATCCAACCTTCTAACGTGAGCCTCTTAAGGTGTTGGTCGAGGCTCTTGGCTATCAATCCGTGAACAGATATGATTATCGGAACAATGATCACCGAATCCACATTCCACATGTCGGCAATCTCGTGAGACAGATCCAAATACTTTAATTGTTTTTCTTTTTCAACTTTCACGAGATTTTCGTCATGAGGAACGGCGATATCGACAATCATTGCGCGGCGCTCTAATCGATCTATCACCACAATATCAGGCTTATTGGCGCCAATAGTCCTATCTGTGATAATAGATCGATCCCAATATAACGTAGCACGACCATTCTCGAGAACTGGGTCGGGCACATACCTGTAGTAAGGCACTTCAAAATTGACAAGTTGGTATTTAAGGGCAAGTTGTTGGTGTACAATCCTGGCTACTTGATTATGCCTGTGCAAATACTCACCATTAGCAAGACGAGAACAACCAGAAATAATATGCCTAATAGATTCTCCAGGACGGTGGCACGCCCGACAAATGTCAACCGTACTATCTTTCAGGATATATTTCCGGTAGTTATTCGTCATGATAACTTCGTCCATAATTGCACAAACAAAACCTTCGGTTTCTCCGAAGAGATCACCATACCGTAGCCAAGACGTCGATGCTTTAAAGTCTATATCAGACCCGTGAAGGGCCCGATAAAATCGACCATGAAGTTCTTTACCCTTCCATACTTCCTTGCGATCAGTAGTACTAAGTACTACAGGTTTGCGCCAATTCTCTTTAGCCAGAGCGAGCGGGGTAAAACCAGTATCCACTGCAACTACATTACGATGCACTCCCACATTAGTCTGTAGAAAATATTCTCTGAGATTGTATATCTCGCGATTGTGTAGAGTCTTGATATTTAATAGACCACGACCTCCAAACTTTCGCGGAATATACAATCTCATAACCGACGAAAGTGGATGGTGCATGCGGAATGCAGTTAGCAATGTACGGACTCTCCTGTCAAGGGCATCTAATTCGGTCTGAGTCCATCTAAGTACACCAAAGGAATACATCAGAACCGGCATGACCCAACTGTTACAGGCTCGCACCTTGTTACCGCCCGATAAAAGACTTTTAAGTACTTTTTTTAGGCGACCAAAGAAACGTTCCTGCAACATTTGTTTCACGCCAGATTCTGATATTCCCAAGGACTGTGAAAAACCTAGATACTTGTAAGTTTCGGTGGCAGACAGAGATCTGAGTTTTGTTGAATCTGAAAGTTCTATTCCTTCAGATTCTACAATCACGCCCTTCTTTACATGCATGACTGCACACTTGTCTACACCAAATTCCATTTTGATAGAATTACTAAAGTTTTCAGTGACCCTTAATAACGCCATCAATTGTAATTTTGTGGAGGCCAGTAATTTTAAATCATCCATATAAAGAAGGTGAGATATAACTTGATCATCTTTCTGCAACCGATAGCCCAACCCTGAACCCTCTAACAGAGTACTGAGAGGGTTCAAAGCTAGACAAAACCACAAGGGACTCAGGCTGTCACCTTGAAAAATACCTCGCTCGATCTTTATAAGTATGTCATTTATCGCAGTCTGCCGACGTCCTGGATAGTGAAGTGTTGTGCTCCATTGACTCATACACGACTTTAAGAAAGTGCACAGAGTTGCATCAATTTTATACAACTCTAGCACCTTCAAAAGCCATGTATGTGGAACTGAGTCATAAGCTTTCTTATAGTCTATCCAACATGTCGCCAGGTTCTTACGACTACGACGTACCTGTTGGCTAATGGTCCTGTCTATGATAAGGAGCTCTTTAGTGCCACGGGCCTCACTTCTACATCCATTTTGAGAAATAGAGAGTACCGAATTATTAATTATATGTGTAGTAATTTTGAGTCTCAAAATAGATGTTAGAAGTTTATATGTAGTTGGTAAACAAGTAATGGGTCTAAAATTTTTGGGATCCATGGCACTACCAGATTTATAGAGTAAATGGGTTACACCAGTGGTTAAAAACTGTGGTAATGAACCAGAATCCAAAGCTGCTTGGAATTGTGATGCCAAACACGCATGTGAGCTTCGGAACCACTTAAGCCAAAAGTTGTGCAGTCCGTCTGGACCAGGTGTTTTCCAATTCGGTAATGAACGGACTGCACAACTTACATCATCTTTATTAATAGTAATGGGTTCCATAGCTGTTATAGACTCACACGAGCGTTTGACATCCTCCAACCAATCACCTTCTGTATGAGTGACAGGCACTGACCAGATGTTATGCCAAAATGAATTAGTTGTAATTTCATCCGGAAAATGCCCATCACTCACACATGGATTCGGTTCCTCCCATTTCCGATAAACCCATTTCTCATTCCTTTGGAACATTCGATTCTGATTATACCGATCAACTCGTTTTTTATAACGTCTTATCCTATTTGCCCATGCATAAACTTTCTGCTTTAGAAAGTCTATGCGCTCTGTGACACAGGACATGTATTGTTGAGGACTAATGGTAGTCCCCAAGAATGCCTGCTTCACAAAGCGCATGACTCTTGGTCGTGTATTACCACTTTGAAAACATGTTAATTTAGCGATGAGTGTCCTAGTCTCAGCAATACGACGTTCAATTCTATACTGCCAAGCTGGTACAGCATTTTTGGGTTGAGTAGTACTGACACGTTCAATTAATTTAACACCAGCTACTCGACAAACTGCAATAGCCGCACAATATAAAATAGAATGTGTATCACTGAGATCTTCGCTATTACCAAAATAATCTGATAATAACGAATCTAAGGCACCCACAAGCGCTAAATTACGTTTATGAATGGGCAAACGGCATAACCGTGGTCTACTATTAATATTTACAAATCGGTATTTGTGAATCGCATCCTCCAAAGCACTCCTTATCTTATCGAAAAAAATATTATTATTATTAAAATTATTATTATTATTATAATGATGATGCAGTCTTAGTTGATTCCAACCAAAGCGACCAGTCTTAACGGACACCAGTAAACAACACAAGAGATATTATAGTGCAGAAATATGTACGCAAATACAGGTGCGCTCTCTGTTCCCTCACTCTCACAATCTAATGGCACAATTGTTCAGACGGTTTTAGGTACTCTCCGATTCACGGGGGTTAAGACCCCAATTTTCAAGCTCCAAACTCTCAATAAGTATTTCTTTGACCAGAAAATCTTGTGGAGGAACGGATGTATTATACCTGGTAGAGACGAGGTGATCATGTCTGACGGGCTGCGACCTATCATCGTCCAGATATATACAGAACCACCATAGTTTTAGGAAAGAGTACAGAAAAGTACAGACATAAAGAACACAGATAATTTTTTTCGTGTTTATTAACAACCCACTACTGACTCTAGGATAAGCGCATCACCAATCAAGACATGTTATGACTAAATCTAAGTAGATTTCTTCTTAGGTATTTTAAATATGTACCTTTTATTTATTAATTTCCAAACGCTTACGGCAGTTTTGGATGATCAATTTCGAATGTAAGTACCACATACACGCGATACTATACGCTCATGTATTATTGAGATTTCTTGTTTCCACCTGGATTTAAATATTTTATAAAGCACGTGCGGCCGAGGGAAGACATATGTATGTTTTATAGGGCAATAATCCAGAGTTAGGGGTGAATTTGTTGGAGCAAGGGTATTTTTTCAAAGATGTCTACCACGATGAAATATTCTGACCATTGTTTTAAAAATGTATTGTGTGCTTTTAAAATTTTACTTGAGTTTATTTGTTATGAGTTGGAAGATAAATAAAATATATTATAGAATAGAATGGCTACTAGCTCTCTGGTTTGTAAGTAAAGTCCTAACAAAATAAACTACGTGGGTTTTATGGCAATCTCGGTAGCGTAGTGATAGAGATTGTGGCTAAAGGGTTTTGCGTCGCAGGTTCGATTCTCACTTAGTGCAAAATATTTCCATGTAGGAACGTGTGTATTGAGTATTATCTACCTTAGTGAATTGATTGGTGTCCTGTTACCAATATTACAAGATATGTTTATCAAATTTTTCTCAACAAAATATTTTTAAAATAGTAAAAGCATACAAGCACTTAAACAAATATCTATTTTTCTACATAATAATATAATAAGTTTAAGTTAAGGCATCAAATATTATTAATTTCTATAAAACTTTACTACTGCGATTCAGGACAGCTACTTTACAAATATTTGTAAAAACCGCCATCTATTACTCACATAAAGTAAACAAGCGCACATTCTAAGCTGGATTAAACTTGGTACACGTTGGTATGTGAAGCAAGAGATAAGATGTAGCCGGTCGATTTAAGATACCCTCCTTTGTGCGGCGTCGAGAGGATTTGTGAACGTGCATGCTTGACGCAGAGTTGCGGTGCCTTTGGTATACGTTAGAAGATGAAGCTACGTCAAGATAAAATGAACCACTTGCGTTATTACCAAAGTTAGCATATCTTTTACATTTTGCTAAACAAAAATATTCATATATTTCAAAATGTTAATGTATATTATAGTATTTTTCATATTGAAAAAGAAGCAATTTAAGGATGGGTCTTTGAATAGGGAAATCGGTTACTCATTTTTAAAAAAATCCAACTAAGTTAAACTTATGAGTCGTCCAGTAATGAAAACGGTAACTTGCAAAAGTTTTATCAAATTTCAGTAGTTCGATTCCCACATGTCAAGCAATTATTTTGAGTCTCTATTAATTTCATTTTTCCTAATTAAATGTCTGTCAATCTGCATTAAGATAATACTCTCATTTTTATTTATTTAAATGAAAACATATATAAATGTTTTAGGGGTGGCAATTTCATTAAAAACATAATAATGTGCTATAAAAAAATGTATAATTGAAATAAATAGTCAATAATAACCATGAATATTTACATCTTTCAATTTTCTGAGTTTGGAAGTGATTTATTTTCATCAATTACGCATAACAATTTAGTAGAATGCATTACACAAATCAAAGAATAATTAAAAAGATAATTAATAAAAGATGTATAGGATGCCAATGGTTCAAGAATTTAAAGCCCAAGCGAACCTCACCTGCAAGTGGAAAACATAACATACAATCACACAACATTGCGTGGGATTAAAACACTGGCAAAAAGTGGGTGTTTAATATACCTTTGTCTACCCTCCATGTCAACAGGTATGATTTTATGTATGTTTTGGTTAATTAAAAAGATCTATTAATGAATAAAGATCAAAGAATGTTTTATTCGGAAGCTCCTGTTGCTTGTACCCCATCCATATCTTATCAAGTTTCCTGCGGCGCTAGTTAGGTCACGTCACAAGTAGAGATGACTTCGTAGTGTCAACCAATTCTATACACACATACCAATTATGTCAGTATACATTAAAAACAAAATTTTTATTTGTATATATGTATATTTTAGTATCGCTTATCATTTCATGCCTTGTCAACTCGTAAGGTTCCCATTCCATGAAAAAAACTTTCAGTATATCTTTAGTGGTGGTTCAGTGTTTTATTAATTTGATGTGCAACAAAAAGCTTTAAGTTTTTAATTTGCAAATAAAATTGAAAACCCTTTTTGTAAAGTTTGTAAAATAGTTTATTTTAAAAATAAATAATTGAATAGATAGTATAATAATATCAGGTAGAAGATTTACATTCAAAAACTATTTAAATTTTTTGCGGTCTTAACCAACTGACATCTTACAACTCTGTGTATAAGTCGGTTTATGAATGTGTGGACCAAAAATAAACTACCACTAAATTACAAACTTCCTTCGCGCACAATCCTTGTAGTATATAATAATGCTCTATATACAAGACACGCACGCGACTCCGTCTAAAGTCTTAGCGAATTTTAGCGTCACAAGTTCTCGGATTTATCTGGCTTTGTGGGCCTCGCTGCTTGATAAAGGCAGTTATTGTATAATCTTGGCAAGAAGCACATTTTTAGTTTTGTTTGTCCGTTGAATATAAATATCTTTTGCTTTAAAAATAGATTTTGCCCAGAAGGAACAATAATAGTGTAGAGCAGAAAAATTTGAGTATAAATGAATTTAAGTTATTTGACAAAAATTAAAAACATTGTAATCACTGTGTTATACACCAAGGCTTAGGTGCAACCGGTAAATATTTGCTATATTTGAATTAGCCGATATATTCCAAGAACGTGTACGAGGTTAGTCTAATGTTTTATGACTAAACCCTTCTTACCTTTTCTCATACCTTATTTCATATACAATTTACAGTTTCACATAATAAAAAACGCAAGATGAATTTACCATGGCAATGCTAGTGAATTGATCATGATTCATCTTATTATCGCATTATACATCCGTGAAGATGGAGAGATTCAATTCGAACCATAAAAAGGAGGTGACTATTGGGAGAAATATAGAAAGATCCTTCAAAAAGCAATCCAACACTTATCAACGGAACGAGTTGACGAAATCGTTCTCATACAACACCACACAAAGTTGATTATAAAATACTCAGTATTATTCGCCTCAATAATTCGCATGAAAAAAATAAATTACCCCTAAATTGGAATAACAAGATAGGAACGAGAATAATTCCCATTGTCTGGGGACTTGAACTTATTGAAGGAAACCAATTTACTCCAGAAAAATCCAGTTTTTTCCCGTTCATACCGGATCTGCCCAAATGAAACCGGTTCGTGGAATAAAGATGGAAGTGGTGTTTGTCTAATATAATTTTGTTGTGTTTTGCAAAACGGATTATTTAAATTATGTTATGATGAATTGCAAAATATTTTTTCCTGTCCTGGAAAAATAAAAACAAATTAGGATAATTTTCTCCATTTCTTCTTTCTTAATCTATGAGGCTGATCAAAGAAAACTTCCGTACTGTAATTTTTACTTAAGTTATTCTAATGCAACTGTTATGTTAGCAAATATCTGATTTAAAAACGATTTTTATTGGATGTAAAGCAAATATGTTCGTATTTTATTTATAATAAGCTGTTTTGTCTGCTGTCTCTCTTTGCTGTCTATCTATTACGCCTCTTCATATTTTTTCAACTATTATATACTCTAAATTTTCACCATCGCGACAAAGGCTTAGCTATTTTTTGTCACAGCTACTTCTCTGTAACTTACATAGTACATAGTAGTAATAACATAGTAGAGACAAAGATAATTATAATACCAAAAAACCTTACAATACATAATATAACGCAATTGTTAGAATAAAATTTAATTATTTTCTTTTCCCTTTAGAAAACTTACATTAAACGTTATAAAATATGCTAAAAAGAAAACAATAGAAGTTAATAATACAGTATGAAAAATATAATTGGTAAAATAATAACATAATACACTTCTAGGTATTCTTTTGGGAATATATAAAGGCCACGTATTATAAAAACTTTACCAATGGCTCCAACACTGGCAGCAATTGCAAAAGACGAAGTCTAATATCATATTTCCAAAACTTATTTAATGCGGGAACGCGTCCAACTATCCCGACAAAACCTCTGAGGGCCAGTATCAATAAATTAACATGCGATGGCTTTCTTTTATTCGACCTTTTGTCTCTTAATCCAGGGCTGTCGCATAGGATTCTCCTGGATTTGTTTGCCACGGGTGGCTTTGCTAGGTTTCAACAAATCATCCGAATTCTAGAGAGAATAGAACAGAATAGAATAAACTTTATTGTATATTTATTTATTTATTTATACATCATGCACTTTATGTACATAGGCGGACTTAATGCCTAAGGCATTCTCTACCAGTCAGCCTTTGGGTGATGCAGAGAAAATAGGAAGTAGGTGCGTTTCAGATGTTGAAAAGAAGAAGTAGACATATATAAACTTTCATATACTAAAATTAGTACAAATACATAAATACATACGTATGCATACTTAAGTTGATGTAAGTCTATATACATACATACACAAATAAGTATCATAACAAGTATAAGATGATAATCATGTATTGGTTGATTCTACCAGCTGTTTCAGTAAATATTGCTTCACTTTTTTCTTAAAAGTAAAAGCGTTGCTAGCCATCCTGACTTCGAGGGGAAGCTCATTCCAGAGAAGAACGGACTGCACAAAGAAAGATGAGCCAACAAACTCAGATGTATGGGAGGGGCAACGAAGGAGAAGATTCTTAGAAGACCGAAGCTTTCTGTCGTGATTGCTACATAAGAGTTGGAAATAAGAGTTTAAATATGTTGGCGAAGATGGGTTATTAAGTATAGAGAATAGAACAGTGAGCACGCGTAATTTTCGGCGTAGACGAATTGGTAGCCAATTGAGCTGCGAACGGAAAGAGGATACATGGTCATATTTACGGAGATTATAAACAAATCGAATGCAGTTATTAAGAAGACGGTCTAATTTATCGAGAAGATCTGCATTCAGGTCGTAGCAGCACACATCACCATAGTCGATTAAGGGGAAGATAAGAGTTTGCACAAGCATAGTCTTGGTTTTTACGGGCAGGAAATTTCTCAGACGATTTAGAGCCCGAAGTGTCCCAGTAACCCTCCGGCACTGGTTTGCAACTTGTTCACGCCAGGTTAGTGTGCAATCGAGGTGTAAACCTAAATCTTTCACCGATCCACTCACAGGTATGATAGTCCCATTAAAAGTAATAGCCGGGAGAGTCTTAGTGTCTACTCTGTTCATCGACCGGTGACTTCCCACTACGATAGCTTGACATTTTGTGGGGTTCACAGATAAACCAAACCTTTGAGACCACGTGTTGATTGTTTCCAGATCGTGGTTGATCATTTGTATTGCTATCGAAATATCTTCCACTTTACTCTGTGAATAGAGCTGTAGGTCGTCGGCATACATATGATACGTATATACCAGTTACGTAATATAGTTTACATGTAAGAGCATATCTATTTACAAATGTACATGTGAAGTATGGTAGCGATAGTGATGGCGATAGATAGGACCAGAGTAATCTATACACTGGTACATGTGTTTCTTATAGAATTCATTTTATCTTACTTAATCAAAAGAAGAAGGTACCCCACCTTGAATCCCTTTAAATGATATGGAAATTTAGATTCGAAAGGAGTACTTAAAAAAATAGGAGTCAACAATGTGTTTGATACCTTCATAAATTATGAAGATTTTCATGAAACTACATATTTTCAAGGTACATTTTACATGTTTTTTAAATTAATATTAATATGTGCGAACATATTAACAGCAGCCTGTTAACTCCATAAATAAAGTTTATTGTTAAAAATGGAATGTCGGACACAGAACTTTAACACACACAAATTAAAAAAATATATTCTAATTTATGAACGCACAAATTTTCAACTAATCTTCAATTACTACTGTTTAATAATTTCTAAAAAGTCTATCGTTTTAGAAAATACAAAATTATATGACTGTTGTCAAAAGTACATTTAATTTAGTTTTGATTGAAATGAATTTAAAGGTAGTAGAGCCATGCTGATTTCAGCACAAGCGGGTTGGCTCGACCGGGGCAGTACTACCCTTCCACAGAAGACCAATCTAAAGCGCCAGCATCCGTGTTGTGTTTCGTTGGTGAGTGTGAGACCGGAGGCCCATTGATGCAGGGGTGACAGTTATCGTGGTAACTGTGTAAGCCTTACACTGTCACGATGACTGTCATGCCTTTTACGTCCCCAAGCGGGGTGTGAAAAAGCATCTCACTAGGCCGCCATAGTGTGGGTCACCATACTGCATTGTCTGCATTTGCAATGAGTATGGTGACTACAGTTCTTAGATTCTATTCATGACTTCCATCAGGCAGAGTAGAGTCACTTTGGCAGGCTCTTAATATCTTGCAAAAAAAACGTATACTTATATTTTAATGCTATTTTAAAAATGGTTTAATTATAATGCTATAGCGACAGTGGTATCTTAGGTATGTTTTGTGCTGTAGAGACACAACGTCGCGGGCAGTAGCTAGTTATAAATAAGATAACATTGACTTCTATTATATTTGTTTTATTTTATTGTGTTTGTTTTTTATAAAAACAACACCCGCATTAGAATAAACCCTGTGTCGCGGGGGACTTTACAAACATACAAAAAACGGGCACAAAGAACACCCAGACTCAGAACAACAATTTGTAGATCACACAAAGTGTTATCCCGTGTAGGATTTGAACACACAACACTCAGCAAAGTGGAGAGGTCGGGGCGACCGCTTAAACCACTAGGTAAATCATGCAATCAAATACTTATTTAAATGGTCAATTAATAGGTTACTTAATTCATGGTGAAGCTCATAAAAGTATGAGTGAACATTATGGTAATAATCCATCTTGATTTTTAACTACCTAATCCTATAATTGACATCTACAGATAGAGCCTTATGTGCTTAGTGTCAGCCCTATCACTAGTTACTAGTTAGAACCGCCTCCTCAAGTCTCGTGAACTATCACCGAGCCAAGTTCAAGTTTATGCAAATTTAAACGTCTGCGTTTTATGAACGGGGTTCGTTCTGGAAACGAATTATTTCATGCCATATATTATTATTTTCTTGTTATTTTGAAAATTATTAAGTTAAATATAGTAATAAATATTTCAGGCATTTAACACACAACGCCATCTAGTTTCAAACTAAGCAGAGCTTGTACTATGAAAACTAGACTGATTGATAGAATACTTATATACTTTTTTTTTGTAAATACATACATATCATAGAAAACACCTAAACTCCGAAACAATTATTGGCAGATCATACAAACATTTGGTCCGGCCCGGGAATCGAACCCGAGACCTCAAGTACAGCAGTCGCTCTCGCTACCACTACGCCATCGAGGCAGTCAAATATGTATGTAGTTTACTATTTGATTTAAATGTTTTAAATTGTTTCACTTTTAAATTAATTTAATACTCATTATAGTAACTATATAGTTTGGGTGCATAAGGCTCTCACGAAGAACTTGGGACCCCAAGTCAACCTCACCTGCTGACAGATGGACGAGGCTCTGGCAAACAAAACATACCAACGTTGTTTTGGTCCCATGCAATAGGCTCGCCATTTGACCAAAACACCGGTGAAATGTGAGCATTTAATATGCCTCTGTCTACTCTTTTGGAGAAACAGGCCTAATTTAGGTATGTATGTACTAAATAGTTAATTGACGACGTCATATTTATCTTTGATATAGGATGAAACCGGAATAGATATCGCATAGGGATAGAGGCCTCGTTTCTAAAATCACAATTCTCGGAAACAAAACAACCATTGCGTTATTTCAATATGTGTCTCTTATCCCCTTTATTATAATGACGACATGTTTAGTTAAGTGACCGTTTCTTGCTTTTCTGTCTCAAAACATTCAAAGTGGAAGCGAAATTCGCTTCGTTTTCGAAACGTAAGTGCTCAATGTTCCATAACTTTGTTAGTAGTAATTGATTGCATCCCATTCAAATTGTGTTTACATTTTGATTCATTAAGAACACATTTAATACCTAATAACAGAGTTTTGCTTTTATTTTTCATAAAATAGAAAAAGGCATCCTTTTTTTTTCTTTTTTAAAAAAGACAACACCCACTCTAGGACTAAATCCTGTGTCGCGGGAGACTTTACAAACACAAGAAACGGACACAAAGAACACCCAGACTCAGAACAACAATTTATGGACCACACAAAGTGTTGTCCCATGTGAGATTTGAACCCACAACACTCAGCGCAGTAGAGAGCGGCGTGGTGACCGCTTAAACCACTAGGCCAACTGTGCAGTCGAACTAAAAATCCTGATAGAATGATGCATTCCTCGATTTTTTAAAAGATGCCTTTACAGGCTTAGTGATCCCAATGTAGTGTAAGAGCCCTGTCAAAATATTTTTAAGCTGTTTTTCTATTACCGCCATGACGTTTTTTATATTCAAATGTAAAAATATTTCTCATGTTAGAAGAAAAGAAAAGAGGGTGAAAGGAAGAAGAAACAAATAAAATATAGCTTGAGACAGACATCTAATTAATAAAAAAAAACATCCTAAATAGCATCTATGTCTAATTGCAATAGTCTCTAATAGTTGCTATCTAAAGCTAAAAATTAAATACAAAGCAATCAAATATATATCAAATATAAGAAAGGTAATCTAAAGAAAAATCATGGATGACAAAGATTAAGAAAAAATATTGTTAATAGAAACGTGGTCACGTATTACGCAACAAGTACCAAATTATTTATATAATAAATATTTCTTTTGTTCCTTGCATCATCAACATCAACAGTCTTTTACAGTCCACTGCTAGACATAGGCCTCTCCTTAGCAAGGAGGTTTTGGCCCACTATACCACACTACCACAGGGTTTGTTTCTAGTTTTCCTTCTCTTTGTAATGATGTTGTCTTGCGTATTTGGTTCCCTTAGTCGCCTTTACGACACCCACGTGATGAATAGGGGTGATAACACTATGTATTCTTAATCCGTCATGAGACGGACTGTTCCTTGTATGAAAGTTTTTAATAATTTAATGCTTAAAAACAAAAAGTTTTGTTATTTTTTGTATTTATATTGATATACAATTGTGATTGTACAGTACTACATATTACTTATACTTGGATATTATTAATATTATTATATATAAAGCTGAAAGAAAGCAAAATATATAGAAAAGTATACATCCAAATATTTTCTCTATTTAGATATTTTCTTAGTGAGGCATCTATCCATATAAATAGGCATCTAGCCCCAAAAAAGGTTTCAGTATTCAAAGTTCTTACGAAAAATGGGATGTTTATCCCAATTTTACCTTATGTTGTTTATATAAAAGAAAAATCATTTTAATAAGTATGTATTTTTGTTAATTTTAATGTGACTTTTTCCGTATTAGAATTTAACAAACTCGACACTTTAGTCTGGGTTTTATAATATGTTTTTGTTTAGCTAAAATATTGTTTAGAAAGTACTAGAAAACGTATGTAAATGTATATAAATAAAGAGTCGAAGGCAGCTTCATTGATTCGGTTGCATAAATTGTATATTTACGTTGCGACTGCAAAGCGTTGATTTTCAAACAACCAAGCTCTCTCACTACTGTATAGCAAATTACATATTAAAAAATTTACAAACGAAACGAAGGGTCCTTAAAACTAAAAGCATGCTTCTTTCTTTATTTGAAAAACTGTGATGGTCACGCAACTCTGTTCTAGAAAAAGTAGATAAAAAGAACGTTACCTTGGTTGTATAATCACTCGAAAATGACAAGCTTTTTGGAATATTTCAAGCAAGTTACAAAGTCATCTGTGTAAATGAGAAGTCGGGTACACAAAATAAAATCATAAACTCCAATTCTCGCCACAGTATAGCATAGTAAGTGAGATAATGCTAAAGAAACTGCCAGTGCAATTGTAAGTAACTGCGCTGTAAGACGTACGCCGATAGAATTCGATTATGGTGCAAAACGTAATGTATGGACGTGTTTAGTTCTGGATTTATATCTTTTCCTTATGGGTGTGTAGTAGTATAAAGTATAATATAATAATGGTTTTAAAATAATTTTTCGTTTGTGTTTTGCTGAAATAAGACCACGAGTTTGTATGCTAACATCGAAATCAGTACATTTGTTTCTGTTTTATCGTTGGTTATGGAAAGATATTGTTAAATAAAAAATAACAAAAACATACGTCAGACAAAAAAGTTCCTAAAACAAATAAAATACTAAACAGTAAAAAATAATAACATATTGTTGGTGTCTATAATTATTGTTATTTTTTGGAATCTGTTTCAAACAACTTAGATTAATTCTGCTTTGTAAGTTACTATTTAAATAATAATATTAACGGCATTTTACCTATATACATACGCTATAACGAAGTCAACATACAAGAACTCGTTCAACTTTGAAGCTGAGGGTCGTGAAATAAATATGAACAGATTACACAAACACACCCACACACATACACACCCACACCCACATAATTACACACACTCATAAAACTACGCAAATATTTATGCTAACACATTTAATGATCTGTCAAATATTTGTTACATGAAATATTTGTTCATTGCTAATTTAAATTTAAAAAAAAATAAAATATTTTATAATAATTTGTTACTGTACATTAACACATTGTAACTGTGTAAGCAACTTTAATCCTAGTGGGGGCTGCTAGTCTGTGGAAACTACCTTTGTATAAAAGAAATAAACACATAACTATTAACCATATTATACAATTTACGACATCACGTAAAATATTCACTTTGAAATCTGACACACACTCCCTAGGCACAAGAAAACTACACAGAAAAGTTCAAACTGAAAATTTTTACTCACTGAACTATATTGCACTACTGTTATATTTACACTGCGATGGGAGACATCCTTTTCAGTGCAATGTTAGTAAAATTTTAATTAGCTCTGTGGGTCGTTTTTGTTGAAATTTCTAATGGGCAACACTAAGTGAAAATAATTAATGTTGTGTGCATAGTTTAAGCTAAGATCATTCGATCTTTATTTGGATGCCTTTCAAAGGTAAACAGAAGGCACTAAAGTGGAAAGTGGTGTTAAAACTTTTTTAGATGAAAGTGTTTATAGTAATTGTTGCGGCCAAACCACTTTTTTGAGACTTAAAAGAGTTTTTATTAGAGAAACAAAAATGTTAGTTAGTCTGTTTAAAAATGTTACGAATTAAAGAGAAAGGACAAAATTAAATGTACTGTGTTCTATAATAAGTTTCTGCCACAAGTGAGTGCAAAACTAGTAACAGAATCAATAGGGACCGAGATTGGTAAATTGAAATTTTCAAGATACATTTCCCTATTAATCGTTCAATAATTTTTGAATTAATTTTAATGTGCTGATTTAAAAGGTACGGATGCAATGCAGAGCGAGAAGAAGCTTATTGAGAGCAACAAGTTACTTATCAAGTTACATGCCACTGATACAACTTAACAAATAAATAAATTATATTTGAAACCATCATGAAGTGTGATAAACTTAATATTTTATCTTTGCACCTATCTTTTGTAGGTAGTAGAGCCACGCTGATTTCAGCACGAGCGAGCGAGCTCGTCTGGGGCAGTACTACCCTCCCACAGAAGACCAACCTAAAACGCCAACAACCGTGTTGTCGTGTTTCATTGGTGAGTGTAAAACCAGAGGCCCATTGAAGCAGAGGTGACAGTTATCGTGGTGACTGTGTAAGCCTTACACTGTCACGATGCCTGTCATACCTTTTACGTCCCCAAGTGGGGTGTGAAAAAGCATCTCACTAGGCCGCCATAGTGTGGCTCATCATACTGCATTGTCTGCATTTGCAATGAGTATGGTGACCACAACTCTTGGATTCTTTTCATGTTTTCCATCAGGCAGAGTAGAGTCACTTTAGCAGGCTCTTAATATAGCAAAAAAAATTAAAATGTAAAAATAATACTGCATTATATATATCATTGGACATGACCTAAAAGACGGCTGGGAGAGAGTGTAGATTCTCCACTTAGCTGAAATACGAGGACTATATGGGATCCTGTCTCCAACGAATGATAAGTTAAGTCAAAAATTGATTATTTTTTTTAAATTTTGACAGGTTTATTTTAACACATTTTTAAAACAACTTTTAATAAATAAAATAAATTAATTAAATTGAGGATAAACAAAAAAACTTGACACGTTCCTTACTTGGTAGTAATGCTTCTCTATGCTTAAATTTATTCATTATAACTTTGCATCTAATTTTACTACGTTATAGTAATTTGAAAAAGATAAATAAAGCGAAAAAGAGTTGCTTTCATATTTATTAATACGATAATTTCAGTTTTAAGTATTTAACACGTATATATATTTCAGGAATTGCTGAGCAGTTACAGATCAAAGTTTTTCAAGCAATGAAGATGTCAAACGTCACAGTTTCAAACTTATTAAAACCAGTTTCAATTGACTCAAAGTATAATTCAGTATGTTAAGATGCACGAGTGAGTAAATGACAAAATATTGATGGGACTAAATATTGTGGAAAAGCATCTCACTAGGCTACCATAGTATGGGTCACCGTACTGCATTATCTGCATTCCCAATGAGTATGGTGACCACAACTCTTGGATTCTATTCATGCTTTCCATCAGGCAGAGTAGAGTCGCTTTGGCAGGCTCTTAATTTAGAAAAAAAGTCTCTCTACATTTTTAAGAACATTTGTAATCATAATTTCTAAGCTGGACTTCTGCAGAACACTCCTTCACACACAATAAGTAACAATGTTAAATGGTCCAGAGAATGAAACACGTGCATTGCTTTAATCATATTCTCTTAAATTGTACAGCAGTAGCTATCTTCGTGATGTTCTTGCTTAGCTAGTCTGATTTATTGCCTAGGAAACGAGGTGGTGCACTCGGTAGATGCACAGTTTTTTGTTACATACAGTAATACTCGTAAGTGATGGATGTACAGTGTAGGCACCTTGGGGATGCTTCAGAACTATAAAATATAGTGAAAATACTGAAATATGTTTTTATTCTGAAAATAGTTACATAGGACCGTAATTAACATTGAAAAGGGAACATCCGTTGTAATAATTAATGAACTTTTATTCAGGACGCCATATTTTGTTATACAGGAGTGAGTGTCCATAGACAATGCAAATATATGGACTATATGCATCGGAAGTACATACTCTAGTGAGGTGGCACTGTAAAGGATTATGATTATAACTTTAACATATATTACAACAATTTTACGTAATTTTAGGGAGGAACTTCTTATATTACAGTGAGCTGAAGTATTAGCATTTAGACGAAGAAGTTACATTTTACGTTATTATTAAAGTAGATGGTAGCGAGATGAATGATGACTATTTCGGCGAATAGGTAGGCAGTTTTACACGGCCTCATAGAAATCGTCTGTAAACAACTATATCATTGCTTTTCACCGAATGAGCGAAAGGTTTTGCAACCTTGTCTATGCACCTAATAAATATAAACTATAAAAAACTTTAAAACTTATTTGAAATATTATTTTACATTTTTTCAAAATTAAAGTTTCAGTCATAAAAAGACCTCTCAATGCCGTCCATCTTCTCAAACATAAAAAGCATATTAGAATTGTTGATATTCTCAACGTTCCCCTGTATTATCGTACACTACCCCGCGCCCGTAGTCGAACTACCCTTACGGACAGACATTAAACAGATTTTGCGCTCATAAAACCCGTAATTTGAATTCCTTAAGACCGTACAGGGGATCGTAGCGTAAGCTTCACTAATATAGAAAATTGAGCGTGCGTCATGTTTGTTTGGCTGTATATTTTGAGTTTTAAAATTATGCGGATTTTCATTGAAATTTCATGTTTTTTAAATACTGACTAGTATTTTTGATTTGTACTGCTTGACATTTTTTTATGAATGTTTATTAACATTAATTATAATATTAATGGAATTTAATTTTACGGACGAATCTACAACAATACGATTTTTTTTCTTTATAAAGATCTAATACATGAAAAGTAAATTGCTATAATAATAATATATAAAAATAAATTACTAATTGCGTAAGGTGCATGTTGGTACTACTATTATTTTTTAAGAAATTCTTAATGATAATTTAAGTTAAGTACTTACAGAAGGATTGACAATGCTATTTCCCTAAAACATTTATAATACAATGAATAATTTAAAAATTTTCAAGTAAAGACAGAAGTTAAACTAGTCCATCCATCCATGACGGCCAATATCAGGGACGCGTAGGGAGGGGAATTTTATTTATGATGTCATCAAAGGCGACACAGCGTAAGCTATATAATGCCTACAAGTTTTCTTTTAACGTCACATAATTATTGGCGAAACTTGAAACTCGCCAAGTTACTTTAGTTTCGAAATAGGGTTTATAACTTGCGTATTTAGTGGTCTAATTTATTCTGATATTCAAACTTCTTGGAAAATCTGGCCACAATTTGGAAATTATGTGAAAATTAAAAGTCCCAGTCGACGTCGTTTATCTTTCGGAGTGTATTTCAAGTGGTCCCAAACTTTGTTCTCATGGATCAAGTTAAGGGTCTTGGAATATTAAAATGGTTGATAATTAACTTAAAATTTAGTTATAAATTTTATGATTATTAGATGATGGGAGATGAGTGTACGTCTTTATAACGAGCGCATATATACATGTGTAAATAATTAGTATTTGCAATTTATTTTGTAAGAAGATAAATTAATTGAACAAGTAACAACCCTACGCGTGATGCGGCGTGCAATAACAAGCGTTCAGACTTTTTAATTTGTTTCCGTTATTTATGTGCGTGTTCAGCCAATGGTACGACTCCCGCCGTGTCTTGGATTAAAATGGATTTCATTGCACAGCGACGACCTTACAACAATTGAATTTGACTTTATCCGATACTCACTTCCTTAATAGTAAAGCTTCGAGTAATTTCACGACATTGTATATCACGTTTTGAACAGTAGTAAATGTGTTAAGAATAGTTATGATCGGAACTGAAAACTGACTTATATCGAAAAAATTTTGTGGGTTTCAATTGATTCTTACATGTTTTAAAACACATTTATTTTTTTTGTTTTTCTTTCTATATTAAGAGGCTGCCAAAGTGACTCTACTCTGCCTGATGAAAAGCATGAATAGAATTCAAGAGTTGTGGTCCCCATACTCATTGTAAATGCAGACAATGCAGTATGGTGACCCACACTATGGCAGCCTAGAGAGATGCATTTTCACACCCCGCTTGGGTCGTAAAAGGCATGACAGTCATCGTGACAGTGTAAGGCTTACACAGTTACCATGATAACCGTCACTCCTGCATCAATGGGTCTCATACTCATCAACGAAACACGGCAACACGGATGCTGGCGCTTTAGGTTTGTCATCTGTGGGAGGGTACTACTGCCACGGTCGTTCCGGCCTACTTGTGCTGAAACCAGCGTGGCTCTACTACCTAGTAATTTGTACTTGTAATCCTTCTAGGGAGACACATATTTGAATACAAGTAAATTCGGATGTTAATTTTTGGTTTCACGAATAATAAACTGTTCGATTAGTATAATATTCGCTGTGCAAAATGTTCGCTTAGTATAATAAAATGTATCTTAATAAATATACAATAAATAGTGGCAATTCTTTTTCTTAATAGCATTGTGGGTTCTGTTAAGCCAAAGCTTTATGTTTATCTAAATTGCGAGCTTCCTGTAAAGCTGTGGTACTAATCCAGTTGAGACGGTCCATATGTGTCGAAGCACGGCTTTCTCATGGTAACAATGATTTGGTAGCGAAATCAAGTTTTACCCTATTATTGTGAAAATAAAAGGATGAGTAATGATTTCTAGGCAGTCTATATAAGTTTGAATGTTCCGCCAACGCGTCTAAAATACTGACTCAATTTTAAGGGACAAGGTGTTAATATATTTACAGTAACGGCTCGGGTGACTACAAAAATTTTATAAAAATTATTGTATGATGGAGTTTCAACCTTAGATTATAACTTTCAAAAAATTAAACTGATATAATCATCACATGTTTGGTATCCAGAGAAAGGTCTTGACGAGCAAATTCCATTATGTATTTATACGATATTATTTAAGTTAAAATATCTGTTAGAAACAGACAAGAAGTAAATTCAAAAATAAGTTTAAAAACTATAACCTGACTACGAAAAAAAGGGGTCTGATAAGGATGATACATACAACAAAATAATTCATATATAAACCCAGAAATGCATGGGTATAAAGATGATTAATGTAGAGCCGTTGTCTTGCTGTGAAGTATACTTTTTAAATCAACTCAACTTAATTTTTTTATCACAAAACGATTACTACTTAAGATAGTACTACATCATTGAAGTATGTTGATCGTAAGTAAGAATAATTAAAATAAAAAAATAGTTTTTAGAGCTAAGATTTTAGATCAGAAACGGGTAGTACAATTAACTCTATAAGTACAAGAAAAAACTTTTTAACGAGTTTGAAACCTGGCCCACTTGGAAGAAAGTTAGACAATGTGTACAGTACTGTTATTGAATTTTGGGGACTTTTACAAAAATTGACTATAGTTTCGGTTAGTTTTGCCAACAGTTCTATCATCCCAACAGCGTCATTACGTACTACATTATTGTGTTGTGACTTTAGATACATATGTATACCAAATTTAGTTTTACATCAATAATAAGTGGTTTTACATTAGCTATATCATAATAACATTGCAAGTTAAAGCCAAAGTTTATAAAAAAGCGTGCAAAAAGTAACATCAAACTGCATAATTGTATGTTTCTTCTCTATTGAAAAATAGTTGGAAGTAAATCTAATCGAAAACAGCTCTAGAAAATTCCATAGCTTGTAACGCTTGCTTATCAACCCTTAATCTGCCGTCTGCTTAACACGAAAACTTAATGCTGCTTAAACACAGAACTTAAATTACGCGAGAATTTTAGGGTAACACTTGTAATGGTCAGAGAACGGTGATTAATTTTGTAAGCGTCTGGGGACAGCTTGAACTGTTTTATAGTTAATTTGTTTGCTTATCTTTTTAGTTTTTGTTAACATAACTAGCTAAAGATTACGAGGCATAGTTTAATTTTTCGTGGTACAAAATAAGTTTTGATAAGTATTTATTTTATGAAGGGACGAAAATATTTGACATGATCTTCAATATTTATTGTATTTTTACGTTACAAAACTTAAGCTACTTTCTGAATATGCACATGCTGTTTCGTCTTCTGTGGGATCAAGTTTATTAAATCTATAGTATAAAACAGTTATTGCGGTAACTAGGGACTTGTAACTGCCATACCAGTAATGATTTTTAGTGTTTATGTTACATTGTTTTATGTCCAAATAATAACACATAATAAGACACTCTCACTCTAAATCCATTTGACATAAATTAAAAAACATGACATTGTAAAAAAATGTCAAAATCTAAACGAAACTGTCAAAATTTTTCATTAATATTTACAGGTTTCTAGAAAAAAGCTAATGTATAGTCTGTTGAGTTGACAAAATAAAAGGAAACCGGCACGTCTTATTATTGTTTTTGTTCTATTGCTCCAAGTTGTGAGCCTTTACTGAGAGTAAGCCTTTTTTTTAAAATGTCTCAATTAGATCATATCTTCACTTTTTATCAAATAACCATTAACATTCGGTCTGCCATTGACTCTGAGTTAATCAGTGACATTTGTAGTATTCACTTCAGTTATTTTTTTTAATGCTAAAACTTTAGTAACGAGAACATATTAATTAAAGTTGATTAATAATTTGATACTTTCTTTCTTTATTTTACTCAGATGATGTGATGTGTTATGTTATGAAGATTAAGAACATCTTTTTACTACTCACCTGCTGCTGGAGATAACTTTGTGACGACACCCCATCGCGACTTCCACTGAAACAAAAAATAATAATAAAAATAATCGCAGAATATTTAGCAATAATACATACATACACAGAACTTATGAAAGGAGTTTTCTAAATTGAAATACAGATAAGGTATAATTTTAAGATGTAATTCTACATTCTGGGTTTATTAACCATTTAGGTGAATATATCCAATGGATGGAATAGGTCCAAGTTATAAATGGGCTACTAAATCCTTGATTCGTTCAGGAATCACGATACTAAACTTTTTATAATAGATCAACTCACAAAATGTTAAACGTACGCATAGAAAAAAAGAAAATTAGAAATAATGTAACAAAATGTTAACTTGTACAAGTAGTTAAATAAAACAAAGTTGTTTATGTTATGCATTTTTTTTATTAAAAAGGTATTTTTTATAGTCCTATCTGTAACCAGGCTACTTATTTATCTTCTATCTCATAAAACTTTTGAGGGACTTTACTTTATATTTCAAGTATTAAACTAAGACAGGTGAAGATCACATTTCCAAATAACCCACGAAAAAAGTGTAGCTTTGGTAAGATATTCCCTCAATTACTATGCAGTACAAATTGATCTACATTTCGTCGCCGACAATAACACCAAAAATGCTCATATTTCTCTCCGAGCAACTCTATTTATTTCGCTACTGCCTTGTCCCTCCGTCCATAGCTCAACTGTTGTACCAGACAAATATCCGTCAGCGGGCAGGCTGGCAATAAAATCCACTATTTTAGCGCGCCCCACACGCGAACCTCTTTATCGCTTTTACTGGCGAAAGTTTAGCCTCAGCACTGACGCTTGTTAATCTAACCTAAATGAAAAATATAAGATTCTTTATACCGTTGTATCCAAATCGAGTCATTAATATTGAAATATACGTTTTTTGTTAGGTTATTAAGTCCCAGAATTTTTAAAAAGTGTCATTGATACACATTTATATTGTGATAATTTAAAAAAAAAACATAATTTTTCATCAAGTGGGCCACCTGGATTCGTTTGATTACAAGCCTAACTCCTACTTCTTTTATATTAACCGTCAGTTCCTCCAATACTTAGAAAATCAACAGCAACTTAACGACCGACAATATAGGTTTCGTCAGAATTATGGTATATATTATATACCATATCATATAATATGGTATTCGTCAGCTGATGCCTTTCTAGTTTTTTTTAATGTGGCACAGGCGATTGAGATTGATAGAAGAATTTGTACGGTTAGCTTTGAAATAGAATTTTGATGACATAAAACGTAAAACACTTCTCTCGAAGTTTGCTCCCTATGGACTTCCAGAGAAAATTCTGTTATATATGCTGCATATTAAAGATATAGTGCAAAATAGTAACATTCATTGCTATGTAGATGTACACGTGATGTTTCCTATACCAACCACCTCATTCTTGCTCTGGAAAAGATTTCAAGACTCAAAATAAATATGTTTGAAATTGAATCTTCCTTAGGTTTCAGATTGGGGTCGACCAAATCTAGTCTGTTAACCCAAAAAAGACATAGGTTTGCGTGTTCACCACACAAAAGATACTGTTTATTTTATCACTTCGGTTCGAGAGTCAGTTAGGGAGGCTAACTGACTCAACCAGTATTGAAATACTGGATCAAGATATATCACGCGACGTCAAGTTTCGCAGTCCCTTAGAAAATAAGGTTACAGGAGATCTGGGTTTGTCCTAAGGGGAGAAAAGGTTCTTCATATTTTAACTGAAGATTTAAAGAAGAATCAGCAAGTAATCACACCTTAAATATATTATAGTAAACTACTATTTAAACAACCTACATACCTATTTAAAGTCATTACAGTGTTCATTGAGAGAATAAGCTAAAAATCTTGCTTAAATTTAACTTCTTCTAAGTTAAATCCAGACTTCATTGGAACAATGCCAAACCAAGGAAAAAGCCCGGAAATAAATAAAGTTCTAAGCCAAGTAATTACTCAATTGATCCTCGTAAATTGTCATATAAATAATTTAGAATTTCAACGAATGTATACAATTACAAGAATTCCTTAGGATGTAACATAAAGTTTAGAAAGAACAGCTCAAATAATATATGAAATTATTAAGCAGGTAATAAAGGTGAGCAATAAACCGTTTTACGGTCGAAAAATAAAATGGTGGCGGAGAGGGTACCTATATTTTATGTCCAAGTTTAACGCTTACAAAATTTTTAGAGGAGATACGCTATTTAATGGAAGTTTAAATGGATATTATTATGCCTAGTACTCATAATCTTCTCAAATAACAGAAACCAGACAGACCAAATATTAATCATGTTTGGTTATTTCATATCCCGAAATTTAATAACGAGATCGTTTTTTTATTACTTTGCATTACGTACGTTAATAAAATGAAGCCTCCGCTATAGATATAAATGGGTTGAAGAAAAAAGGCTTTTGGGAGTTTGATCGTGGTTCGTGAGATAACACAGTTGGCGCAACCAACATGTTACGATAAACATGCAGAGGGATGAAAAGCCGATTTTTGGCTTTCTGTAATGCCGTAAACAATACAGGAGGACAACATATTATTGTCTTAAAATCATATTAAAAGCTGCTTTGTTCCATTTTGGTAGAATTTTCAGTGCCAACAATCGTTACTGGTGGCACATTTTAATTCATAGCAAATATTGAAATGATAAAATGACTGCCTCGGTGTTACAGTGGTTGTGTATGCGTCTGGTGTGCTTGAGATCTCGAGTTCGATGTCTTGGTTGGACCAAATGTTTGTATAGTCTGCTAAAATTTGTTTCGTAATTTGGGTCTTGTCTATGTATCAAATGTATTTACAAAATTAAAATATATTTATATCAGTCATTTGATACTTAGAGTACAAACTCTGCTGCTTAGTTTAGGACTAGATAGCATTGTGTTAAAAAAATCGGCCAAGGGTGAGTCAGATTCGCGCACCAGAGGTTCCGTACAAACATGTAGGTATTTAAGTAAAAGTTCACCCATTACGGATATCGAGTCATAGTTATGGTATTACTATTGCAAAATAAAATCCATAATATAATTAAATCTAATATGGAAAGCTGGAGGAGCATAAATTAAAGATGAAGGTCTCTTTATCGTTTCAGCAATCTTTTGATTCCCTTGCGAGTAGCAGCGAGTTTCAAAATATGTGGCTTAAATTGCTGTTTCTTTTGATTGCGTTCACAAAGAAGTTTGGTTTTATTACAGCTTAAAGGTATTATAGAACTGAGTATTTGATATGAATTTCAAATTAATACGTCTACGAGTTCATGAGGAAAGGGGTAGTAAGCTTAAAATTATTAAAAATATTTTTTTATTATATAATGTAACTAAAAATTTACAGTTTTCGCAATTTTCCCTTTATTTGTGCTGTAAGATGTTGCTTCGTATTAAATTCCAAGATTCTGAGTTCACGAGATCACGATCCCCTTGCGAGTTTTGAAAATGTTGAATTTTGCAGCATAAACGGTTATATCTTTTGCATGCGTTGGTTTAGAAGATTAATTTCTTCACAATTCTAAGGGACAGTAGACATGAATATTTGATATAATTTCTGCTTGACACTTTCACGCGTTCGGGCGAAAAAGGCTCTTGACAGACAGGCGAACGGACAACAAAGTGATTCTATAAGGTTTCCATTTTTTCCAGTTACGGAACCCTTAAAAAGAAAAGGAAATCTTGCTAAATATAATAGAGACCACAATTCAAAAATTCATTATTGTAATTACAAATCTAATGCAATAAACATTTTGGGCGCACTATACTGCTATATTTCATGCTTAAAACTAAGGTGTCTTAATGAAAATTGTTTACATATTAAATACTTAGCTGTAGCTGTAGGTACCTGTTTAATCGTGCTAAGAATATCCCTGAATTACAAAATTATTTTATTTGAGATTGTTACTTTTTATCATGAATATGTACGTAATACGTAATATATATAAATAGATTATTGTACCTAAATTTACGTACGATAGTGAATTCTACTTGCACTCGCTATTGAAAACCCATTAAATAGGAAAAGATAAATACAACTTCATTTCATACTATAATAATAACGTGGCAACAAATAGTTTATTGTAAATATTATTCCTGTCAAAATATAACACTTCATAAGAGCGTGATATTCGCTCAGTTCAGTCACTCTCGAGTGGTTTTGTTCAAAGTTTAGGACCTCGTGGTCATGAAGTGAAAATTAAACTAGATAAATACTTACCAGACGGTCGTCTGCCTGAGGGTCTTATCAAGGAGTTAAGTTTGTAAGTAGTTAAGTAAGTGTAATGAAAATTTTGGCTAGATATTTTCTTGTTTGTGTTTCAATTAATCAGATTGAAAAAACAAGTTTTAGTTGAAAGAATTTATATCTCAGGGGTACTAGGAATATGCTTTAAAACTTCATTTGACATTGGATTAGGCTGAAAGCATCAAATGGATTTTATGATTAGAAAAACAATTAGCCATAGTGCTTCGGTAAACGTAATCAACATTATTATGATCTAGAAAAATTAACAAGTAAAAAAACCTTTAAATAATATTTCTAAGGTTTGTATTGTAGATGAAAATAACAACAATTTACTTAAAAATTCTATACTGGCTCTTTCATAGATTAAAAATTTTATAAATAAAATAGAAAAAGTGGTAAATCCAGTAACAGCAAAATTGATAGCTAAGAATGATTTTGTTAAAATCTTTGTCTAACTGTTTTAATGGAAAACAATTGAAAGCTGCAATATCACGGCAGTCTTACTTTCATGATCGATCAAGTAATAACATTTTCTGCCCATTAGGAGACGCTTACTTTACTCTCCAGGAAAAACAAGGTACGGATAATGATCTTCTTGCTATAGTTTTTACTGACTATCACTTTTTACGATTTGAGCCTCTATAATGCCCTGTGGTTTATTCCTCCGGTGACGTATATCTGTCACCCATGGATATTGTAAGGTATTAAGAGAATAAACTAAGCAGGACAACATCACTATGAACAAAAGGAAAACTTAAACAAACACTTAACTAACACGTCAGGCCAGCGTGGCATAATAGGCCAAAATCTATCGAAATAGAGGTTTGTGTCCAGCAATGCACTGTTGAAGTTTGTTGGTGATGGTAATTCTATTCTTGCAGAAATTTCAAGTTCTCTGGCGATATCAATACTGTCTTTTCTTTTTGTTTAATATAGATAAAGCAGCTTGCGTCACTAAAGCAGGCAGTTTAATATTAATTCACACATTATTAAAGACAGATTATCTGAATTGCTTCATGTAAATGAGATCGGTCAATTCCATGCACTTTGCAAGGGGATTAAACCTCCCTTTTCTCGCATCCGTAGCTACCCCTAAGAAAATACATAATACATGAGATTTCTACAGAATGTACACCCTTCATGAAACAGCTCAAACTTTTCACTGAAGTATCTTTCAAATTTCTCCGATTTTGAGATAGTTTGAAAGAATGACTTTACACTTAAATCCGGTGCAATGGATCACTCATTCTTAGTAGTTGTGTCAGTTCAATTCATTCATTCCCTTCACACTCAATTGGAAGGGGTCTCTCAAGTTTTGACAGTTATTCAATATTCTACCTTGTGCTACTAACACTAAAGTTGAAATTCAAACAGCAAGTCGTTATAGGTATTTGCATCATGACCGGGCGATAAATTCTGTTATGCTTCATCAGACTTAAGTTTGTCGTAAAAGTGTGCACTGAAGAAAGATATTACAATATATTGAGAAATTATTATAACTAGATAAGTAGACAAAAAAGGGAGATCTGTACCACTGTTAATAAACGCTATTTGAGTCGCAGCTTAATTCTGCTTACATTTTTTTTAAATTCATACTTCGACAACATTGTCTACCAACGTGAATAAGTTTACTGGATTTCAGATAGAGAACTCAAAGCGCAGAACGCACTTGATAGGGCGGCGGTAGTCACTTGCAGTCAGTTGACAGGTTTGCACCTTCGTTACATTACACCATAAAAAAGCTTCTCCAAATAATTCTTACATTAGGCAGATTTAGATTGATTGTATCTGTCAAAATATTCTTGAATTTTTAAAAAAGTCTTATTGAAATACAAGTGTTACATATAACATGATAAAATAAAAAAAAATGTAATCGATGCCAACGAGTAGTTACTTTGCACCTAAATCAATATAAGAAGTAGCCTGCAGGCGTGGCCGTTTATGCTTCAAAGTTAAAATAAACTAGTATTCATTCCTATGCAACGTTTTCAGAGATACTCCAGGAAGAATTTTGTTGTTATCGGAGAAAGTATTTTAGTCCGTTCTATTGCCAGTGTAGATTTCCAGCATCGCATTTTTGCTTCAACCGCACAATGTTTTCAAAAATTCATAGACTACCGGCACAATTTAATGTTATGTTAGTTTTATTGTTGCTTTTTTTAGTTTATTTGTCTTTTTAAATGTTAAGTAAATATTATTGGTCATGATCATTTTTGTCCTGTTTTTGTAGTTAACATCGTTCGTTTTGAAATCTTTTTCTTTAACTGTCTCAGTGGCGCAGCGGCAGTGAATGCGACTGCTGTGCTTGAGATCTCAGGTTAGATGCCCGGGTCGGACCAAATATTTGTATGATCTGCAAATATTTGTTTTGAAATTTGGGTATTTTTTATATATAACATGTATGTTTTTACTAAAAAAAACTACATAAGTATTCTATCAATCAGACTAATTATCATAGTACAAGCTCTGCTTAGTTTGAAACTAGATGACGTTGTGTGTCAAATGTCTGAAATATTTATTTATTTATTAATTGTAATCTTTTCTATTTATTCATATATTTTTTGTAGCTCTATCAACGTTGCAAGTTCAGCTCCAGGATATTTTCGATAGAATTTTAAATAAAGGAACCGGCCCGCATGACGTATTACTTATGTAAAATGAAAAAAAAAACAATAATCTGTAAAATACCATATTTCGTATGCTATTGCTTATCTCCTCGTAAATTGAAAGTATAGAAGGTTATTATTAAACCAAAGGGTACTTAAGAGTAAAATGTTTAATCAAAAAATGATTTTATGACACGTTAATGACATAACAACACAAATATCATCCTAAATTAATATAAAAAACAAGACACTAAAACAAAATTATGTCGGCGACTAAACCTATCCGATTTCTCAATAATAACTCGATTATGACAAGATATTGCATCCATTGGTCATCAATAACATATAATGGCACTATTTTGTCATCATTCGTTCAACGTGACATTTCGTGGGGATATGAGACCAAATGGTCTTTAGATGTACATATTTATATATTTTGGTATGTTACATATAATAGACTAGATTAATAGTACAACATTTATTTACGTGTCTTCACATAGAGTACACGTACAGTGAAGTGTCAGTTGGTTTCTTAAACCATAGTGTAAACGTAAACCTAAGAATACTTAAATTTATAGCGTATTATGGCGAATTACACATACATCGCAAACAAAAAGACATACTAGAGCGCCATCTACTGCAGATACATCGAACTACGGTGTAATAAACTGCGGAGCAACGACTAATCCTGTATCGCGATATAGAAATTCTCGCTTCGATTAGCTTATACACAACACCCCAACATTAACCATTGTGTCATGCTGCGCCAGGCATGATCACCTCTCCTAGTCGGAGGATATTCCCTTTGTGTTAGAAGGACATGACACTCGTTCCTCTACAATCATGAATGTTAGACTCATAAAAACAAAACTAGAAAAATACTTTTCACGAGAAGTTAACGTGACGTGGGGATATTTATCAAATATGACATATTAGCTTTGCCAGCCTGTATGTTGGTTATTGTAATAAAAAATAGCTTTTTTATATCCTGAAAATCAAAGTATCAAATTGTGCAAACTTCATAAAAAATGGTTCAGTTGTTTAGTTGTGAAAGTATTATTGACAAACAGCCAGGCCCATTGATGTAAGAGTGACAGTTATCGTGGTAACTGTGTAAGCCTTATACTGTCACGATGATTGTCATGCCTTTTACGTCCCCAAGCGGGGTGTGAAAAGTATCTCACAAGACCGCCATAGTGTGGTTCAACATACATATACATACACATATACATATTGTCTGCATTTGCAACGAGTATGGTGACCACAACTCTTAAATTCTATTCATGCTTTCCATCAGGCAGAGTAGAGTCACTTTGGCAGGCCCTTAATATAAAAAAGAGCTACTTTTGCATTCATAACATTAGTAGGGATGTTTTCTTTAGACTCAAACGGATAAAATATTTTTTTACATCTCTTGAGCACCCTCACAGTCAACAATGCCGACACTTTGGTCTGTTGTTCTAAATTTGGTAAAGACTTTTCCCTATTCCTTGTTAGTTTATTCTATTTAACGATTGCCTAGTCGTGTTCCTTTTGTTTCATCTCCACACTCGAAACTGTCTACTTCGTTTATTTTCAAATATAATCTTACATAATACATTTTGTAGTGCGGCCTTTCTAGTTTATTTTTTCTCGGAGTCTCTCCTTAATTTTGTATTAACTTTTGTATAACAGAACGAGCAAACAAGCAGACGGATCACCTGATGGAAACTTACTGACGCCGCCCTAGAACGCTTACTACTGCGGCATCACAAGCGTGTTGCGAGTCGTAGACTTCTCAGATCATTTTTTTCTTATTTGAATACCAAATATTTGAGTAAAATGTAACTTATTTATTTAAAAAGAATAACAAAAGAACCTACACCTCCCCGTTCTAAAGTGTCGTTAAAAAATAAATCATTAATCCGAAATAAAACCAGCGTCTAAAAAGAGAAATCTTTTGAAATGTCAAAACAAAGCGGAACATTGGCGGTGACATCTGTAAAGATACCGTGCTTACTGGCTCATAGCTTGCTGTGAATGAACAATGACTTCACAATAGCTCCGTACGTAGATAAATGCTTTGTTGCTTACCGATCACCGACTTTAATTTTGGGAGAGCGTACAATAAAATGGTGATCATTGATTGTTACACGCTAGCGATTTTTTATTTTTATAAGTAGTATGACGCACCATATGCAATGCCCCATGGTTTATGACTAATGCTGAAGTCCACCAGTATTCAAACATGAGAACAGTCCACGAAGAAGTCCTGAATATCAGCCGGACATATCCAGAGAGGCTGGAGAGCCACCCCAACACCTTGGCTACAGCTTTGCTAACCCGCACCTACCAAAAACGCCTTAAAAGAAAGGATATCCTACCATTGTAGGATAAAATAAACTATGAAAGTCAAGAGTAGTGATCTCAATGGAGACCACACTCTACAAGCCAAACCGCAAAACCCATCTGCTTATAGCCTGGCTAATCGCAGATACGTATAACAAAAAAAAAGTAGAATGAATTATTTTATTTGTTTCAATTTCTATGTTGAAGCGGTCAGATTCGTTAGTGTTCGTAATATTTACGCCTGAGCCTTGAGTTCGGCAGTTCTGATCTTAACTCCTTTACCTCGGCGAGCGCATAAAGTCGTCGGTCCTGGCCTGATCTCTCCCCGGTCGTGTCGTATAACCGTCCTATTGGATTGTGAGAGTGAGGGAATAGAAAGTGCACCTGTGTTTACACACATTCTTGTGCAGTATCATATCTCCTACGTAGTTAGCTCATCTCCGATGAGACTGGTCGTCGTTAATGAAATCGGTTGGGAGTTAAGTACATCACCATTTACTTATAGATATGGTATGCGGGTCACCAACGTGCTCTAATTATTTATTACCTGAATATGTGTTTATTTTGACTACAGACACTGATTATTACAAATGTTATATGCGAAGATAAAAGTAAGGTTCAGATAATAATGGTTTAAAAAAAAACAAATAATAATTATCTCTTGTTTGATGCCCTCCTTTTTAGTAGTGTAACCATCTTGAAATGGAAAAATGAAAGTATGTAAATTGATGCAAAGAGAACATATGAGAGTTATAGTGAGGTGTATAAGGCAAGTCTCGGATATGGAGACCGGTCTGAGATTACAGTAGTTTATAGTGGCCAGTGTTGCGTATCTGCAACATAATTCCGAGATTGATGAAACCAGAAAACAAAGATTAGGTTACAAGTTAAGATGTACCACAATACATTATTCTCAGAAAATACACATTGTAGTATCAAATAAAATAAAAACTTAAATGAAAACATAAAATTGATTCTCTTAATTTTTATTAATTTCGTTCCTTTTTCACCCGACTACAACTAAGCCAAAAGGAAGAGTAATGATTTTTGTTGTTTATGGATGTATGTTAATATGTTCCACCGTAGCACCTACACTACTAAACCGATTTTAGTGAATGAGTTGTTAATAAATTTGTAAAAATGACGCGGGTGATATAGGCTATGCAAATGTTATCGAAATTTTATGTGCAGCAATTTAAAACTCAAATTTTATCTGCGAAAAAAATTAAAGTAAAATAATATTACATGTTTGATATCAAAAGAAAGGTCTTGGAGGGGAAATATGATTGTTCAATTAGAGATTTGTTGTTCAGGTAGAGTCGTACTGTGTGGCGTGGATGTTAGTACATATGGCTGATCAACGGAAAAGTATTATAATAAGTAAAGCAATATAGTTTAATAACTGTGATCCGACTACATGAAAAAGGAGTCTAAAAAAGAACGAAACAAGACAATAATTCAGATAGAAATCCGGAAATACAAAGGTACAAAAACGATTAAGTAAGAGCCACAGTCGCAACTACTATAAACTTGGAATGTCTATATAGTGCACGTGTTCCTGATACTCATATAATTATAGTAGGTGTACAGTAGGTGCGACTGCCTGGACCTAGAACCCTAGACCTACCAAAGTGACTCTACTCTGCCTGATAGAAAGCATGAATAGAATCTAAGAGTTGTGGTCACCATACACATTGCAAATGCAGAGAATGCAGTATGGTGACCCACACTATGGCGGCCTAGTGAGATGCTTTTTCACGCCCCGCTTGGGGACGTAAAAGGCATGACAGTCATCGTGACAGTGTAAGGCTCGCACAGTTACCAGGATAACTGTCACCTCAACTCAACTGGCCTCCGGTCTCGCACTCACCAAAGAAACACGACAACACGAATGCTGTCGCTTTAGGTTGGTCTTCTGTGGGAAGGTAGTGCTTCCTAATATAATAGTGCGTTATGATAACGAATTTATTTTATTAATTACATATTACTTATTATGAATAGGACCACATCACCACATGGACAATTTACGTAGTCAGTTTAAAGTCTATAACTTTTTTTTTGTAAAAATGTTAGAAATAATTTTATTCGATTGCATATTTTTATTACTCATTATTACGGATATGATACGTAAATGGCATTTGTTTACTCACCAACAATAGTGTCTTTACGCCTTAATGACCTAAAATAAAAGTGCATTTTGTCTGTAAGTTAAGGAACCAGTTATGTTATAAAATTATGTTTGCATTAACATTTCCAAAACTGTTAGAGAAAGTTAAGCCGTAAGTCCTTGCAGACAATGTCTCTTTAATAGGCTTAAGGAAAACTTGCACCGTCAGAAGCTCTACGGTTTTCCTCGTCTCAAAGAATCTGTGAGAAGGTACGGAACTTTAAGACCCTTCAAAGACGGACAAGCTCAATAAATTGGAAGACGACTGAGGCACGATTGCTATGGGTATATTGTCGTGATTGTGTAGGGGTGTACGAAATCGTTTCTTTGAACACGGTGCGATATATAATAGTATAAAGATACAAGGTCGAGTTTTATCTAAAATTGTTATTCATTTACCAAGTGATTTTAGTCAATGTACCCGTATATAAAAATTACTGAGAAAACATAATAATTATATACAATTGCTTTAAGAGGTTTAAACTTTCAACTGCCTGTGAATATTTGAACGTGAAAATCTGTTTTATCTATTCATGGCAGTGGACTTAAAAAGATAAGTAACGAAATTCAACTTTAGTTAAATTGTTAGAAAGGAGAATGAAAGAGAGCAAGCTTGTAAACGTTCCAAAATACACAGGAAAATTACAGTAGTATTGAACTAATATTTTAAATAGTAAAGCCACTTAGGTACCTTACGTGTCTGTTAGATAGGATTTGTTTCAACATTAAATAATCAGTAATAACAGTTGAAGTCTGAGGAAGATTTTTCAAAATATAAAATAAAATGATTTATAAACACCCGAAAGAAAATGCACTTGTAACGTTATTCCACTCGTCATCATCAGGAAGATACCTTTATTTTCCCAAGATTATTTGGGGTCGGTTAACCGATTTTGCCTGAATATCAGTTTTCCCATAAAACGACTGGAATCAGCATTCATTTCATCATCATTATCATCATCAACAACCTATTACAGTCCACTACTGGACAAAGATAACTATCCACTCATTTGATTTAATTAAATTAAAGGGTTATGGTTTCGCTATTTCGTACTTTGCTATTGTCAAAGGTATAAAATATATTTTTACACATAAATTAATTTAATCCCACCTATATTCAGAAAGATATAAGCAGAGGTATAAGTCAATTGCAATTTAATTTTAAGAATGCCGTATTAGGATATGTAAAGCAAGCCCTGCGTAGGAATTTCAGTGCTCGCCTCGCGGCTTTTCTCTGTGCTGAGTGTGGTAGGTTTAAATCCCACATGGGATAACAGTTTGCGTGGTCCACAAATAGTTGTTCTGAGACTGAGTATTCTTTGTGTCCGTTTCATGTATGTGTGTAAAGTCTTCCACAAAATAAAACTATTCCTAGTGTGAAAATTGTTTTTTTTTAAAGGAGAAAAAACAATAAGGGAAAAGGATATTGTATACATGTGTGGATTAGGGAATACTAAAAAAAGTTTCAACAGATAGAAATATCTGTAAAATTGTCTGATCTACTGCCGATAGAAATGAACCTTCTAGCCCTATTAATGGTTTAGGAAAATCCAGTTCAAAAAGTTTTAGTGAGAGAGTAGAACCACGCCGATTTAAACAGGCACGAACCAGCTCGACCGGGGTAGTACTACCCTCCCACAGAAGATCAACCTAAAGCGACAACATCTGTGCCACGATGACTGTTATGCCTTTTACGTCCCTAAGTGAGCCGTGAAAAAGCATCTTACTAGGCCACCATAGTGTGAGTCACCGTACTGCGTTGTGTGCATTTGTAATAGTATGGTAACCACGACTCTTGGATTCTATTCATGCTTTCAATCAGGAAGAGTAGAGTCACTTTGGCAGGCTCTTTTATGTTCAATTTTTATTGGTGTCAAAATTCACGTTTACATTCAAAAATCTGATTTAGATCCACTCACAGCGACAAAATGTAGTCGAATATCTCGTGTGCAATCCTCTCGCGTAGTCCAACACTATGCGATGCCTGTCACAATTTTTATTTGGTACACTCAAACGCACAAATATTGAGCACTTCGTTCGTGAATATTTCTAGTACCAAGCATGTCGAATAAAGCTATTTCGTTTCACTTCTAGATAAACGTGCATTGTTAGTAAATAATACTTGCATTTTTTAAATAATTAATAATGCTTTCAAAGCATAAGCTTTTCTGTGTTTGAAACTACACAAGGTTTTGTGTCAGTCATCCAAAATTTCATTATTAAATATTGATCTTTTTTATTTTCTTCCAATGATCATTTCACTATTGGTGAAGTAGTGTAAGTTTAAAGTAATGATTTTTAACAGTGTAAGAAATTAAATTGTTTGACTTACGCAACTAAAGATAAAGAAAATATTCAATAAATTCTATAAGAATATATAAGAAATAAAGAGTAAAAGAATTCAGCAATATTTAACATAATACATTGTAGTTACATTTTATTTTGAGGCAGATACAGACAATCAAAACAAACCAACTCACAATTACCAAGCTCACGATATATCAATCTGCATTTCCTTTAAACATATCCATATTCCGAAATCTTTAAACATATCTTCTCATTAAATAAACATATGAACTTAGATACTGCACTACTTTAGTTGTGTGCACTTTGCAGAAACAACAAACTCTTATAAATCACAACGCTCCCTCAGCAGCGACTTATAGATAAGAAGCACATTTTATATGAAAGATAATAAAAATATATAGTTTTACTCTACTCGTGTTATGAATGTATAGCAAAGTTTAGTTCTCATTTCTGATATATTCTGCAGATGCAGCGCTTGCTCCCTGTGGGGGGCTTATTACAGGTTTATTGCTGCTTCGGTTACTACAAATTATTAAGTTCTAAAAAGCTGGCAATCTTAGATAACAAAGATCTAGATTTTAATTTTTTTCACGGTTTCTCATTTTTTTTTCTATATTAAGAGCCTGCCACAATGACCCTACTCTGCCTGATGGAGAGCATGAATAGAAACCAAGAGTTGTGGTCACCATACTCATTGCAAATGCAGACAATGCAGTATGGCAGCCTTGTGAGATGCTTTTTCAGACTCCGCTTGGGGACGTAAAAGGCATGACAGTCACCGTGACAGTGTAAGGTACACACGTTACACAGTTACCACGATAACTGTCACCCCTGCATCAATGGGCCTCCGGTCTCACACTCACCAACGAAACACGACAACACGGATGCTGGCGCTTTAGGTTGGTCTTCTGTGGGAGGGTAGTACTGCCCCGGTCGAGCCGGCCCGCTCGTGCTGAAATCAGCGTGGCTCTACTACATTATATTATTATATTACAGTAACAGTAACAATACTGACAAAAATAGTTTACTTAAAAACAAAACACTGTCTTTAAGACGCTTAATTGATGATACATTTCATTTGGTCGTCATCATCAAAGTCTTGTTCTTCGTCTCTTAGTTCTGAATCCTTAGTAACTGAAATATTTACTTCCAATTTGAATAGAATTTACTACGGCCCTACTTTGATCAGTCTTGTATCTTTAAACTATTTCTTGCTTCATCTTTTTTTAACATAGTTTTAGTGTCGTTGTCTTAATGTCCCATTATAACGATCAGAACATTATACTACCATACTGTATTACTATGACACAATACATAGAAGTTATGAAGTAAATATGACGATGATAAATTTTAAATATGTAAAAAATACTTCAACAGATTCTCTTTCTTCATCTAAAAGAATCATATAAGTGGTCGCCTAGTGGTCGAGATTTGACCATAATAAAACACAGCTTATATTACATAAATTTGTATAAGCGAGCGATATTTCACGTGGTAGTTTTTATATTAAACTAGCTGACCCGGCAAACGTTGTTTTGCCATATAAAAATGACGATTGATCAGTTTTCGACTGGAGAGGCAAAATGATTAAATTACTAAAATGGCTATTAAAAAATAAAGATTGAGCGTAGAAGGGTGAAAACTGAGGATTATATGTATTTTTGTATGTTGTATCATAAAAAAATATAAATTAAAAATTTTGTCTAAAAAATAAAAAAAAATATTTAGGGTTGTACTACCCCTAACATTTAGGGGGATGAAAAATAGATGTTGGCCGATTCTCATAGATACCGGATAAGCATAAAAAATTTCATCAAAATCGGTCAAGCCGTTTCGGAGGAGTATGGCAACGAAAACTGTGACACGAGAATTTTATATATTAGATAGGGCAAATAAAATGTTTCTGTTTGACATTCAGTAAAACCACAGTAAACATGTAAAACAGTAATCTATGTCTATATCAATACTCCATGTATAGATGAAATGATAAACAAAAGAAACAATTTGACCGCAGAGTATGTATTCGTGTAACAAATATTTGTATGTGTCAAATGCACGGTAGTGCGTTTAATGTTTTATTTATTGGTCTAATGTACTTTACAAGCATTATTATTGAAAAATATTAACATACCACGCTTCTCCTACATATAAACTATAAGTGTGCCAAATTTCACAATCCTCTGTTTGCGTAATTTTCGTAAAAAGGGGGCCCAAGGTTTTTGCTTCACATATTTATATGTATATACATACACAAGAATTAACACTGAGATATAAAATGTAGATTTCAATCTAATAATTTTAAATTGTGTCATTTAATAATTGAAACAGATATAATACCTCTTACATGAGTGCGTTTAACTCTTACTATATTATCAAGTGCAATCACCATTCGCTATTATATTAAATATGTTAATATATTATAGAAATATATAAAAGACACCTCTTAAAACAAAAGACAAACATATTTATACAAAAAGGGACTTTCCCTGTCCTTATATTTTTGAGGTTCTAAGCATTTGTCTGAGTACAGGTGGCATACCATTGTCGTTCTCAAGCCATTACCTAGTTTGACGATTTATTATTTAGAAAGGGTGAAGTAAATATCACATGTTTTCCCAGAGGACACAAATATAATACATTTCTTGTTTTCTTCAAGGCTTTTAGCTTTTATTCACATTATTTTTTACTAAATAAGTATTATGTATCGATGTTTTACTATTGCTTTTTTGAGATTTGTTATTATGATAGCAGTGAATGTTGTTTAAACATATAGTTCTTAGCATAACTTTAGAGTAATTTAAGTATTTATTTCTAAAATAAATAGATACATTGGTTTGATACAATAATGAGTAATATATTTTAGGTACGAAGTCTGTATGATTATTCTCCAGATCTTAGTGATACAGAAGTTGACATCTAATTTCAAGGACAGGTGACACAACAAAATGTATTTAAAATAAAATTCCAAAAAAATGTTAAAAAATTTGTGTGTGTGTATATTTGTATGTGTCTAGTGTATGTAAATGTAAATATGTGTAACGTGATGTGGCATGTGTGGGTGAAAGTTTGAGGATATTTATATGTTTACAATATCTGTGTTTCTACGTGTCTATCAGTTTAAATTTTAGTAAAGTTGTAAAATGCAAAACATACTATACAAAATTTCTGGGCATTACAAGAGAATATAATCCAAACTAATCTATTTCTTGTACTGAGAATCAACACAATGGATCAACTGCTATTCAAGAGGTTACGGGTTCACTTCCCGAATCGAGCTGAAAAATTATTAATGAGTTTTTCTGGTTATAGAAATGCTTAATAACAGTCCGAAGTTTGGAAGTTGGGACCTTACTCCGTCCTGCGCCTGACCTTTCCCAGGTTGTGTCGGATACCCATCGGATCGGATTGTGAGGGAACAGAGAGTGTACACACATGTGCACTACTTACATAGTAGTCCCTGCGTAGTCTGCGTGGTTTTCGTTGAGACTTGTCGCCGTGGCCGAAATTAGGTAGGAAATCATAGTTGAATATACTTTTACGGAATATTAAATGTCTATTTTAAAAGATAAACAGGACAAACTAATAGATCGGTGATGTGACAGTAAGCAACCACCACCATTTATTGTTCTTTGAAATGTAATGAACAAATCTCTATGGCCATATAAAAAACTGGCGTCAGACAATTAGAATCAAAATTCCTGTCAAAACAGACAATTCTGATACTAGTCATATTCATACAGGGGTGACAGTTGTCATGGTAAGTGTGTGAGCCTTACACTGCCACGATGACTGTCATGCCTTTTACGTCTCCAAGCGGGGTGTGAAAAAGCATCTCAGTAGGCCGACGTAGTGTGTCACCATACTGAATTGTCTGCATTTGCAATGAGTATGGTGACCACAACTCTTGAATTCTATTCATGCTTTTTATCAGGCAGAGTAGAGTCACTTCGGCAGGCTCTTAAAATAAGAAAAAAAAGATATACCTACTACTTGATTTGATTAAAAATGTAAAACCTTAAATGTTAGGAAACCATTCACCAACACGAAAAGTAAGAAACAGCTTCCTCATCCTCTCACTCAAAGCGACAAGCAAAAGCTCAATAACATTTCAGTGAAAACAAACAATTGTTTAAATTAAGTCTGGTCTAAGCCTCCGCCGGCGCGGGATAAACGTCGGCTAATCCTCCCGAGCTGTCCTTCCGAGGGCACGTTAATAATTTATTGAAAAACCGTCTTAACAACAGTTCCAATGCGTCGGAGACAACGGCCAGAGGTTCTTAAAGTTTTGTTGGGACACACACAATACATATACACAATATTTATAGAGTAGAGTAGAGTAGAGAATAATATAGAGAGGATAAACGAGCTAACGAGTCAAATAGTACCGTAACTCTTTGACTGCCGCGTTGATCTACCAGATAGCGTATGTGTCTGCCGATCAAGAGGTCTCAGGCCCGATTCTTGGTTCGAACAAAAGAGTGTTACTGAGTTTTCTGATTATGAATCTTAAACAACGTGCGTTGGAAAGCCAAAGCCATGGCTCTGTTTCAGTTTATGCTGGTTGTGTACTTATCTTACCCTACTTAATAATAGAAATGTGAAAGTTTATGAGGATGTATGTATGAATGTTTGGATGTGTGCATGTTTGTTTCTCTTTCACACTAAAACTACTGGTCAGATTTATGTGAAACTTAACAGTAATGTGAAATGTACAATTGCTGGTCTCTTGTATTTTTACCATTTAGCTATCGATCATATCCTGAGTAAATAGTCTTAAGCTACGACTAGAAATAAACTATAAAATAAAAGTAAAAGTATTTTACCAGCAGCAAAAATCTTTATCTTGACTAGTTATCCTTGTTCGTTGGGGTTTTCAATACCAGTCTATAAAATTTTTAAGACTAAGACAAAGTGTAATTTTCTGCCATGCCCAAAAACAAAATGGTGTGCAACTATCTAATGACACACTATGAACGGAGATATTGAACAAAAGATCACATTAATTAAATAAGAACAGTTTTTTTACAAGAAAACAAAGAAAAAATTAAGTAATTATTTCTCAATGATAAAAGAAAACACAAGAAGTCTCGTCTTGTGGTCGCAAGTAGTGGAAAACAATAATCTTAAAGGAGACTGAAGGCAATTAATCTTTCTAAGTGGTTTTTGTTGTGTTTTTGAGTTCAAAACTATTCGTTAGTAGGAAATTTACATCTTAAATATTTCATTGTTTCTAATTAATTATATTATTAATAAACCTAAGTTATTGTGAGATTGTTGGTGGAAATTTTAAAACTTGCGTTCTAATGTCTTTCAATTTTCAAATATCAATAATTATAAATAGACATTTAGGACATTTCATACATCTAGTTTCAAACTAAACAGAGATTGTAATATGTAAGCAAGATTGACTGATAGAAAATTTATATAGTTTTTATAAAAACATACGATTCTAGAAACTATTCAAACTCCGAAACAAATTTCTGTTGATCATAAAAACGTTATTTCAACGACCACACTAACGTTCAACACCCGGGAATGTAACCCAAGATCTCAGCACAGCAGACACATACGCTACCACTGCGTCACCTAGTAGTACTTTGTATGTACTGGATTAACAAAGGTTTAGAAACAGTTTCAAGCAGCTTATTCAGAGTTAGGTTTAATTGTATGTATGGGTTTCCTATAAGAAGATTATGGAGTAGGCGGCTGCTTTTGTGTGGGGAGATCCAATTCTAAGTGTATTGCGCCTTTCGATCGGAGGGGAGAGTTCGAATGGCAGTTGTGTCAACAGAACTGTGCTAATGACGTCATATGCTATGTAGGTTTAAGGTCTACTTTGCCTCAAATAACTATAACAGAAGCAATTTTGCTCAATTTAAATAAATATACTAAGACTCTGTATGTTCCAGGTAAAATAGAAAAATCACTTTAATGTGTTAGACAATAATGTAGTTTTTTGTAAATCCTAGTTCAAATAAGGTAAAAAGTCAATTTTAACAAGTGTATAGGGTGTATAGTGTGTAAGGAATTCTAATCCGCACAGTAATAATCAGTTGGATTGTTCACATTAAATCATACGAGCTTCAAGTCGAAGGGTTGACTGGACCGCTTCATTTCAAAAATATTACGATAAATAAATGTAGCAAGAATCTAAAGACAATTAAAATTAATTAAACAGACTATTAGGCCCCTAGGGTCGTCTATCTACAAATAAATGTGCTCAGACTTTTTCGAAGCAAAAAAATAAGGACTATAAATGTTGATTGTCTTTCGTTTTTTTTAACTTTTCTATTTCATTGTTTTTATAACCTGTAGATTCGCTTCATACTAAACTTATGGACCTTTATAACGCTATTTTTAGATTTTCAATACGACTATTTGCACTTGGATATGTACAGCCTCTCAAAACTAAATAAAACAATAATATTTATCCTTTGATTATTGGAGATTTATAGCTTATTATTATTTTCTATTACAATATATATTATAGGCAATACGGTAAGTGGAATTCACTAAAAAAAGCTAGAAAATTAAATTTCCAAGATACATTCTAAATTAAGAAATAAACAAAACACAGATAAAGAGAATACGACGACTGCACATTTATATTCAGTAATTCGGACACCATCAGTGTCACCACCAGTGACAATTCAGGTCACATAACATTGTACATCAACAATACTATCTCCTCATAATTCCCTTAAAACTATGATTTAACACCCTCAAGTGATACAAATATATGACTACCTCGGTGTGATGGTAGGGTAGTAGGGGTGCCAGTGGTAGCGTATGCGGCTGCTTTAATAAGGTCTCGGTTTCAATTCCCGGGTCATACCAAAAGTTTGGATGATCCGTAAATATTTATTTCGGAGTTAGGTGGCTTTCTATTTATATATTTGTATAAATAGAGTATATAAGTATTCTATCAGTCAATTGAGCTTTCATAGTACAAGCTCTGCTTAATTCGAGGCTAGATGACGTTGTATGTCAGGTTTTCAAAAAAAAAATTCTTAAAAAACATGCTGACAGAAGCATTAATACAGTTAAAATTCAATTTGAAATGAAGTCACAGTATCAAAATCACCTCTAATATATTTAGTAAAATAATAAGGTTGAAGAGTTACTTATTTGTTTATTTACGTGGCATAATGACGAGAACGATTAGGCAGAACTGAAAAATAACTAATAAATATTTCAGCAATTTAACATACTACGCCATCAATTTGAAACCAAGCGGAACTTGTATTATGTAAGCTAGACTAATGATTCTGATTGAGAGAGAGATCTGATAGATTGAGTATTTATTTAGAAATAATGTAAGTTATTAAAATTCAATTCACGAACTAATGACTATTCTTTTAATTATTTGATTGTACTCAAATTCAATTTAGTAAGAAAATATTTAACTTTTAATGATTCGGAATTAGGAGATGGAAAAGACAATTTACTACAATTGATCACTAAATAACGACCTCGAAATGACACTTTTTTAAAGTGAACTAAGCCTCTCATTACTGTTGCTATTACTGAAATACGAGTACATTAAGAGGTCAATATCAAAATCTAGAACTTTATTAGTTAAAAATTTCAAGATGTTGAGAACTTGATATTCCATAGTAGCTAAAGCAGCCGCAAACAAGTTACGAACCCCCCACAGGGAGCAAGCGCTGCTCCCCGCAGATATCTTATAACTAAACTTTGCTATACATAAATAATACAGTAAAATAATTTTTTTACTATCTTTCGTCGAAAATGCGTTTCTTATCTGTAAGTCGCTACTAGGGAGTGCTGTGATTTATAAGAGTTCGTTGTTTCTACATGGTGCACACACAACTAAAGTAGTACAGTATCTTAGTTTATATGTTTATTAATGGGTAGACTGCACGGTTGGCCTAGTGGTTTAAGCGGTCGCCACGCCGCTCTCTACTGCGCTGAGTGTTATAGGTTCAAACTCTACATGGGACAACTCTTTGTGTGATCCACAAATTGTTGATCTGAGTCTGGGTGTTCTTTGTGTTCGTTTCTTGTATGTTTGTAAAGTCCTCCGAGAAACAGGATTTATTCTCAGCGCGGAAGATGTCTTTTAAAAAAAGAAAAAAAAATGTTTAAAGGTTTCGGTTAACTTTCAGGTTGATTGTCAATAAACGGATGAAAAAACTTCGTATAGTCGGAGCTTGGTTGTTTTGAGTTGATATATTTTGAATGTACAGTGTACAGTCTCAGAGTAATATGTAACTCAAAAGTTAATCCGTTGTCATAAAGCAACATTTTTATTATCTCTAGTTTATAAAAACCCAGAAATATAAAGGTACAGAAATGGTCAAGATGGCCACTCTTACTGTATACCTACTATGATTATACAGGTGTCAGGAACATCTCCATTATATAGACATGGCAAGTATGTAGTAGTTGGAACTGCGATCCTACTTTGAACATTGGTAAAAACCAATGAATTTCACACTTTTTATCCAATTTATATTCTAGTTTCATCCTTGTTAGACCACTTTTTTAAATAATCAGATTATAGTTTTTGAACTTTAATTCTTAATTTAATACTTTTTCGTTTGCTGGTCCCTACCAGCATCACTCCCATTTACACTTGATCGTCGCATTGTAAGGAAGAGTAAAGACCGTGGCACCAATTAAAATATTTATTTTGTACCTATATTTTGATTTAAGCAATATAAAATGTATACATACTTGTAATGTGCTCGAAAAAGCCTTATTTTGATACCTTGATGTGATGATTATCTCAGTTTAATTTGTTCAAGGTTTTTGCGTCCTATAAAAATTTGATAAAATGAATATAGCCTTTATCACCCGGGTTATTATGACGAATATATCAACATCTCACTGATGACAATTGGTTCAGTAGTTTAGGCGCTACGGTGAACATATTAACATACATACATAGACTTCCAAAATCTTTACCCTTCCTTTTGGCTTCGCCGAAGTCGGATAAGAAGCAAAAGACAAAGACTATGTATTTTAATGAAATAAGAGATAATCTAAGCAAACTATTTTAACAACAGATATACGTTAAAATTTAGATTTTAACATACTCAAAGGGAGTTCAGAGCTTAAAAGCCTCTTTGCGTAATCGTAAATTAAAATCTAAAAATGCTGATATACGACTTTACTGACTAATTTTCATGCAAAAAATCATCTCCAACCAACCGTAGTCCATAATTAGAAAGGCCTCTATTCAACAGTGCTACAAAGATACTAGCGTTGAAATATCCTAAGACATTAGTAACATTTTACTACACCAAATATTCAAGGTCACGACCTTGTGTATACCATAGTATTCTGTCCGATTTCTAAGAAACGATTCCATACACCCCACACAATCACGACAATGTACCCATAGCAATTGTGGCTCAGTCGTCTTCCAATTTATTGAGCTTGTCCGACTTTGAGGGGTCTTAAAGTTCCGTACCTTCTCACAGATTCTTAGAGACGAGAAAAACTGTAGAGCCTCTGATGGTGCAAGTTTTCGTTAAGCTTATTAAAAAGACGTTACTAGCAAACCCTGACAACTTTACTTTTCTGAAGGTTTTGGAAATATAAAAATGGCTATATAATATCACTGGTTATTTAGCTTACAAACCAATGTCCTTTATATTAGATCATTATAGTGGAAACTGGTGGTGTCATTTGTCTGTGTGGTGACGGATTAAGAATACATAGTGTTACCACCCCTTTTCATTTCGTGAGTGTCGCAAGAGGCGACTAAGGGAACAAAGTATGCAAGACAACATCATTACAAAGAGAAGGAAAACTTGAAACAAACGCTATTCTAACCCGTCTGGCCAGCGTGGTATAGTAGGTCAAAACCTCCTTGCTAAGGAGAGGCCTATGTCCAGCAGTGGACTGTAAAAGGCTGTTAATGATAGTGTAAACTCATGAATGTTATCACTCAATAAATATGTTACATTATAACTATCAACCTGTGTGGCCATTGTGGTACAGTAGGCTAAAACCTCCCTTCTCTCTCCTTAGAATATATGCCCAGCCTATGCCCAGTCGTGAACTGTTAAAGGCTGTTTTTGTTGATGATGATATGTGATAATAAGAAGTAAAAATACTTAACTATATAAAGGTATATGTTTGCTAAAGTAACTGAGCTGACTGCTAAGGAGATTTTCAATTCCCATGCAGGTAGAATATTTGTACGATGAACTCGATTATTTGTTCTGTGTGTAATTAATGTATAACATATATGTATTTAGAAATATTTAAGTATGTTTATTAGCAATCTGGTTACATATCATCAACAGCCTTTTACATTCCACTGCTGGACATGGGCCTTTCCTTAGCAAGGAGGTTTTGGCCTACTATACCACGCTGGCCAGACGGGTTGGAATAAGGTTTGTTTCAAGTTTTCCTTCTCTTTGTAATGATGTTGTCTTGTATATTTGGTCTGTTTACATAAACTCTGATGAATTTGGAGTCAGACAGCCATGTCTGAAATATGTAAGGATATTTATTTATTTAGTAGTGAAAATTGTAAAAAGAAATGGTATAAACAAAGCTGATTGTTAACCTTTATTTGTTGAGGAGGCATCTAAAAATGAGACACGTTTTATCATCTTAATTACAGTATAAAAATCATAATGAAAATAAGTGTCTGATGGAAAGCATTTGTTTCTGGCTGTTTTGTTTTAGACTATCAAGTTATATATTACACGGGCATGAGTACTATTTAATCTAACATTAAACTATGAATTTAATTGTTCCTGAACATAAAGTTGATATTCCGTCACAAAATTATGTTGTATAATGTATAAATTACATATAGATTCATTTATTTTTCAAATATCTCTACTTACTACCATTGTCATATTTTCGCTCATAATTTAGAAAAAAAGAATAATCTGATGAATAAAAACTATAGGGAATATAAATCCAAGTGTATTTAGCGAACAAAATGCACAAATAGTTTAAAGAATTCAAACTTATAATATGCAAGAGAAGGGCACAAAATATGTAAGACAACATCACTGCAAAGTCAAGGAACACTTGAAACTAACTCTATGCTGACCCGTCTGGTCAGCGTAGTATAGTACGATAAAAATCCTTTGCCAAGGAGAGGTATACGTCCAGCAGTAGACTTTTGAATGCTGTTGAAGAAACTCCAGACAATTACTAGACAATTATAAACTTTTATTTGGTACTGAAAACAAAACGGCAACGCTGATAGTTGTAAAACTTTTAAAGTATCAAATCAGTAATAGTTTTCTTTATTTTCTTTTCAGAATCCAACATATACGTCTACGGACGTCTGTAGGCTCTTCGGCCATTTGTACATCAAGTATCACCGCGCGGCATTAGATTCCCAGTTCTTCTCCACTTATCTGTCCTACCCTCTTGTTTATAGCTACATGAAGCCATTATCGAGCCACATCGGAAACGCCGCAGCCTACCATCGCTCGGCTAATTTCATGAGATTTACACCGGGATGAAGGAAAAGTCGGAAACGTTACGATAAAATTTTACAGTCGAGACTTTTCTTTGGACGTTTTATTATGTTCGGAAGTGGACGGAAATGTTAGTTTTGATGGTACACTTTGCGGCTGGATTCTTGTTCTCTTCACTCTATAACTCAGTAAGTTTTTTTTCTATGTAATGAAAACACAAGGTATTTTTTTACGTGGCAATTTTACTTTAGAGAGTACTGTACTTGTAACGGCACAAGTAGGCCGGCTCGAGCGGAATCTCATTGCAGCTAGTGTTAAGCAATTCTTTCTATACTTTTCACCGAGTGAAGGAGGTTTACCATCATCAACAGTCTTGAATAATCAATAGCTGAACATAGACTTTCTTTAGACTATACAAGGCTGATTAGACGTGTTGGCAAATGGTTTGTGTCAAGTTTTACTTTTCTTTTTAGCACTGTCATCCTAGGTTGGCTTTTGCAATACCCATGAGGTGAATAAGGTTGGTAATACTCCATATTTTTAATTCATCACCACATGGACAAAGAGCAAAATTATTGTAGCCCAGATCCCCTTGTCAGAAATCCAATTTTTTTTTTAAAAAGTGTCTAGACACGTAGTACAAAATAATGTTTTTTATATTTTGTAAATATGTATAAAAAAAACATTTTCTCAACGACATGCAAGCAGTCGTACGTAGATAGGGGTGTGGCAGAGCTGTCAGCAACTGACTAATGTACGTGATGCCCTCCGTAGCTACCCAGAGATACCGTCAATATATGTGAATGTATGGGGGTAGGCTTAATGTGCAATTGAGGGGAAGTTGCGGTTGGGATTCGGAGTAGTGCGGGTTTTGGCCGAGACGCGGATTTTCTGAAAGTAAACATTGTAAGTTCAAAGTAACTAATGATACTGCTTGGAATGTAAGCCGTGCGATAATACCGTAATTTTTTATATAATTTTTGTAAATCTTTAATCTCTTAGATTGAACTGACGTATAAGTCTAATGGTTAGTGATTGTAACTGCTAAGTAAGATTGCGTGTTCTAACCATCCCTAGGACAAATATTGTTTGATGAGCACGTTTAATCGTTCTGTATATGAGTCCAGGTCCATCTTATAATGAGTATGATTTATTTAGATTAGTCCATTTGCATGTATCGGCTAAAGCCGATAAATTTGCTCCTGGAAATGAAACTAAGTTTATAGTCATCAAAATCTGCTCGTCTAATACTCCTCTATCTACTAAAGACCCGAGTTTATATAAGTACATTCGAAAGCACAATGTCAGAAGTAAGTATGTTTCACTTACGCCAATAGTTTTACGCCATTTATTTCCAGACCATGTCCATACTTAATGTATAGACATGATGTAAATTAACAGCACGGCGAGCTTGTTCTTTCTCACAAAGAAGACGCAATTTCCTGACGCTCGCCACGTCACAACCACGTCACTCCACAGCCAATTTACTTGCGTGCCTATTGTGTCCTATTATTTCGTGAAAGAAGAAAGGAATCGGATAATCAAAAAGTTGTTAGAGAAAGTCAAGGACTGATAGAAAAACTTTCAGAACTTCTTATAATGAGTTCTTATCGATAACTTTTGCAATGACCTTTGACGATTCTCTGTATACGTTAATATGATACAAAAATATTGCTAATATTTAACAAATATGAAATAAATTGGAAGTAGAATAGTGGTAGTTTTAATAAAAATATATTGTACCAATTATAATACTAGGCAGAGACAAAATTCTCATAGCTCGACGTTGTATTGTGTTACATTTCATAAGGATATTACGTCAGCTTCAAATTTTAGTTCGAGCTGCTTATCCGTTATTGGCTTTTCTTACATCTAACTTCAGAGTACGATATCTTGTAAGTTTGAAGAGTTTTCAGTTTCACTTCATTTTTCAACAATACGCAAAAAATCAAAATTTAAATATACATAAGACCAGAAACACAAACTCCTCTATTTTGCCCATAGTAGGCTAAAAACAAATACGTTAATCAAATTGTAGGGTGCACACAATGCGGGCTTAATCGGAACATGGCAGTTGGCGATAAAAATAGGGCCAACAATGATGTATTAGCTCGTAAGTTATCAATATTTGTTTTCGGCTACAAATTTGTTATGATTTATATTATGTCACAAAATTTGTGTGAAATACTTTTGTAATAATAATCAACACATACAAAATTACTTGCCTGTATTGATTTATCAACGCAAAATCTAAGCTACTCAGCAAACATTTGAGAATTTCATGATTTTTTGATATTATTTATGTTGTAAGCATCTAAGCACTAAGAAAAGATTGCTGTTCGTCATTTTCCAAGTCAGAAACACGAAATAAGAAATAATCACGTGAGCAAACGTTTCAACGTGGCATACAACAAAGTTCTTCTATCTGTCTTTCAGAGATAAATTAATAAAAAGCTTAAAGCAGATCACAGCAGAAATATAAAGCGTCGAGTTAAAACAAACTAGAGGGTGACCGCACTGCACGAACGTAATCCGGACAGGCCCGCATTCGCTTGGATTCGATTGATAACATTTTTATTTGCCACTTAAATAGTGGGGAAACAAGGGTTTCGGATGAAGAGGATAATATCGAATCTTAGAGTTAAAAGGCGAGTGGGTAAAAAAACAGATCTTTTGTTTGTTTTTCTTGTTTTTAGTGTAGAAAAATTTGTAGGCATATCTTTTGTCGACATTTTTATGTCTGTTATGATGTTTACACGGTTTAATGTAAATTGCAGTGCTTGTGTGGTATAAATAGACTTTTCAGACGGTTATATTTTCAAGGTAAAGTTAATAACAAATATATATTTTAATCAGAAACGTGAATAAGTATCCAAGGTTTTCATCAATTAACAATAAGACTAAAATAAAATTTTACATAAGTCGAAATCAAATATTTGAATATGTCAAAGACAAAAATCTTATAATTTTATAGAAAAGTAGCTTTCAGATAACAGTAAATGTTCCTTCACTTCTCTTTTGGGTTTCACTTATGCTGTACAGTCATTTTGATAGACTCTAAATTTTAAAAAATGCCTGTGTAACTCCGCAAAAAAATATGAAGGCATTTCTTGCCCATACTAGGTACTTTATTCATTCCACTTCTAACATTTACTAGTACAAGTAAGAAATGCGTGAAAAACAAAGAAATCGGAAAATAAGTTGAGTCCCATCACGCCTCTACTTAACGCAAATAATAAATAGAACAAAAATCTTAGTTTTTCGTACAATAATTACATTTAATTACCTTACATGTCAGACGGTGCGTGAACACATAATCAATCTCCTCCTTTTGTCCTCCCACTGGGAGTGAAAGGGAGTACCAACAACACAACACAACCTACTCAAGGGTGAAACGTATGTATTGAGATCTTATACGTTAAGATAATTAGTGGTATGCTCTTATTTTAAAATCTACAGTTTTTTTATATAAAAAAAATAAAACAAATGACATTTATTTAATATATTGGTATTAAAGTTTATTCGTAACAGCAAATCTCTTAAATTTCTTGATTTGTTCTTTTGAATTAGATCACGTGGTATTCATGTACACGCATATTGATTTAATTAGGAGATTAAGCATTAGAACATAAATGTTGGTGTTTTCGTATTTTATGCTGTAAAGTACCGTATATTTAGTTATTTTAAAATTAAGTAGGCATGGTGAAATTTATAGGTACAGTGAAAGATATAGAGTAGCTTTCCTGTAAAAAACTTGTACTACGTAAATAATTTATTCTCACTTTTTTACGTAGAAAGTAAAGTTGTACTCTGTCATTTGAAAAAAGGGTTTCAATAAAGTTTACTTTGACTATGGTAGGTTCTTAAACAAATTTACTCTAATTCCAAAACAGGTATCCTTTGAAAAACACTTTAATTACTTAATAGCTATCTCCTTTAAGGGTATGAATATCAGATTTATGTCACACAAAAGAGACAGCGTCCCTTACACTGTATGCGTTCCACCATGCAAACATGCTGAGCCTTATCGACTGTATACAAACGACTTGTATACATACCCGGCTTAGTTACATCGTATCGAATTGTAGTGCTAACAAAACAAGATTTGGATAGCAAATTCGGTAAATCTATTTGTGTTTCAGACCTTACAAACCGAAACTGGATAAAGGATTTGTAGTCTGATAAATACATTAATTGTTTAGTACTAGCTACTAAAAAGTTTATAATTTATAAATTTTTTTTTTTTGTAGTGTTCTGAATTATAAATTCATGGTGTTATGGAATCTGTCTGTATATGTAATGGAATTGAATTTATTTATTCAGTACTGTTTCTCTCTAATGTTGATGTATCACTACAAGCTTTTGAACATAGTTTAGCCAGCGTGTATGTCGAGCGTCACGCTAAAAATCAGCCTATTTTACTCGCTGATAGTGTAACTTTCTTATGAAAGAGTCTTGAAAATCAATTTAGTAGTTTAGGCGTTTAGGTTTGGGCATTAAAAGTGTAACGACCAAACGAACTCACATTTGCTTTTTTAATATTAGTTAGGATTTATTTTTGATTGTTAGACATTTTTTGTTTGTTTTTTTTATACTTACCATTACCTTCAAGGGTTTCATAAGATTTTGATACGAAATGACAACACTCGTCTGAGAAGCCACAGTCTTAAGCTTAGTACCAGCTTCTCGAGAATCAATCCTCACAAACACTTTTTGTGTGTTTGGGTGTGCTTGCTTGCTTTGCTGTGAAAGTGTTTGTGAGGACAAACACTTTCACAGCAATTGTGTGGTCAGAGCGTGGAACAAGCTAGTAGAGATTATGTTATATCTGCCCAAAATGTAAACCAATGCAAAAATCGCCTCGACATGTTCTTGGTGGAAACCAAAAAATAAAACAGATTGGAAACTTTCAGGATGCAGGCTTTTATCAGTTGTTTCAATTGCCTGCCTGTCTTTGTAATATAATTCAATAATAATAAAATTAAATGTAATAAATATCCAAAAGATCTTTTGTAAATACATAATTCAAAAAGGGATTTCAAAGTATTGGTTAAATTCTTCATGAGGAACTCGATTGCAAGAATGGCGTAGCAGTTTAAGCGGTCGCCACGCCGCTCACGGCACAACACTTTGTGTGATAAAGAAATTGTTGTTCCGAGTCTGGGTGTTCTTTGTATTCGTTTCTTGTATGTTTGTAGACTCCCACGCAACACAGGATATATTTCTAATGCAGACAGCATTTAAAAAAAAGGAATACAGTAATTTAAAAATGTTAGTACTCTACAAAATTTAGTATTTAATACAAATAAAGTATACCATACAGTGATAAAGAATTACAGAATTGATATCATAGCACTATTCTACACAAAATTAATTGTAGCGGCGTAGGTAACGTGTAAGCAGATTTGTAGCAGATTGGAGCAGTCCGCAAGTTTCTGTGACGCTCCAGTGCTCGGCTCTAGGGCAAGGACATATAAGGTGTCATAAGGATTTACTTTTGAAGTACCGTGGGGTAAATTTATCTATTAATATTTTTCAAATAAAAACTTCTACAAGCAGATTTGATTGAGGAGTAAATTCATGGACTCTTGAGCTGTAAGTATTTCACTATTTACTATTTATTCTATTTAAAACACTATTTACATATGTATTAGGAATATAATATGTATTAGGAACTTCAATTAACACAGTGGTTCCATAATAATTTGTAAGATTACATATTGTATATTCAGTTCTTTCTGATACTTTAAATTAAACATAGAAATTATCTAGTTTTCTATTAAAATTGTGTTTGATTTACCATTACCATTTACATGAACGTATACGGTTCATACAGTTTAACATTAAAAGATATGATGAATGTTGTATAATAATGTTTTACTTATTTGTTATATCATTTAATTTAATGGGTCTTATATTAGTATTTGATTCTCATCCTCAAAGTAAAAATATATTTAATATTTAGCATTGCACACAAACTTTCCTCAGAGACGTTTATTTAATTATTTAAAACGGCCTACCGCTGCCGCGCTTACAATCAGCCATATATCCCCAACATACTCTATTTGCCAAAACACAGTTGACAATACGCCTTAATTTTAATCTGGTACAACCGCCAATTCATTTTCCCGTCCATGTGTCCTCCCCCTAACTATCTTAGATCAATTCAGTTCACGACGATCGCACGTTTAATCTGAAGCGACACGTTATAGGACGCACCCTGTATGTACATTTGTCAGTCTTGGTTGTGAGGTAATTTAATAATATCGCATTCAATATTGAACTTTATGTTTTGCAAGTAAGGTGGGAAGTTAAGCGTAAGGTTCCATGTAGAGTTATAATTTGGATTGTTACGGTTACAACATCTGGTGTATGTAAATGGTGTGGAATTATTATATTTGTGGTGGGAATGTAATTTGCAAAAGTATTTATTTTATAACTTGCTACGGTGATGTGGGGCGAGGAACAAAGTGTTGCAAGCTATTTTTTTTATAAAACCATAATCGTCCATGATACAGCGTGTTCTTTTAATAAAATACAAATATTACTTTAATAAGAAATAACATTGGAATATTGACTCACCGTTACAAGTAAATTTTAGATGTTTAAGTTGATTGCAAATATATAACTCGTCTAAATACTGTGACAGATAATATTAACTGTATGTTTGCTTACTACATTTATTTTAGAAATTGCTTGCATTCTAAGTAACTAACGAATTGCATTCTCAGAAAGTGAGTCACGATTCCAATCTCCGTGCAATGGATGACCTCATTATTATTTGCAGATGCTGGGACAGTGGGGGAAATTGAGCATTGAAGTACCATGTCTTCTCATTTGCTATAATATTGTGAACGTTACAATCATTGCTGTTGAAGTCTTCTTGGTAATAAAATAAAATGTTATTTCTTTGTATTCTCATTCATTTATTTATTTACTTCTTTGATTATTCTGTTAGATTAGTGATAAGTGATCTTGAATGCCTGAGTCAGAGGTCGGGTGTTCGATTTTCACCCGGAACAAATAGTTGTATGATAAGTTCGATTATTCATTCGTATGAAGAAATGTTTAACAGTAGTCTGGGTACTATAGCATAATCTCAACCTGGTTTGGAAAAAGATAACCATGTTTATAGGTTATTATTATTAATAATAGTAAGATGCATCAATTTTTGGGCAAAGACAAATTGGCAAAGTTTATTGAAGATTTATAAATTTCAGATCCCTCGTAATTTATTGATATTATGTATAGAAATACGTCTATCTAAGAACTAGTCTTATGTATATATGGTCTTGTTTAAGATATCCAAATCTAATGAAAAAATATTAATGTATTTTGTTATCTTCAGTAAAAACCGGTCACCTCTTAGTAGACCAAAGCTTGACATAGATCTCTCCTTAAACAGGAGATTTTGGACATATTTTGCCGGCCAAACGGGTTGTTTCAAATTTTCTTTCTCTTTGTAACGACGTTATCTGTCGGAGTTCACTTCCTTAAATAGGAGTGATGACACTAAGTATTCTTAATCCAGCATAAATATGTCTAACTAATGTGAATTTTAAGAGCTGAATACAGACACACAAATACACAGTTACACACACATACGTCGTCATGCACGCCAAAACATGTAAATATTGAAATTATTTACCTTTGTTTCAATAAATGATGAACGACAACTCATACGACTTAGATCTGTGGTTATATTGCCGTGTTAAATCTCCCTTCCTTACTTGTGTACACAAGCGTGCAAGCGTATGCTGACGTATTACTGTCGGGAACATTTTTCTAATGTATACAAGAGTACGTAAAGCACACTTTACTACATTTACCAGTAAAAGACATACAAAGTGTACGCATTGAAAATAAAACTGTGAAGCCGGTACATTCGCAGTATCACCTACAGAAAGTTACGACTGTATGTCAGCCGAGAATAGAGGAAATGTCGGGACACCTCGTGATATAAATAAACTGGGAAACACACTCTTCACAGTAGGTACGTTTAAAAACATCTACATAGAAACTGTAGGTACCAATATCGTATCGTGTAGGCTTTTTGACATTGGACTGGAATAAAGCTTAAAGTTTGGTAAATTTTTGGAACTGTACATACCTTGTACATGGTCTTCTAATCTCAAACTAAAAAAACTAATATATGACATCCACAATGCTGATAAATATATTTTATGCATCGTCAATAAATTCATTCATTAACATCATCATCTTCATCATCTCAGCCAAAATACGTCCACTGCTGGACTCCTCCCTCAAGGTTCTCCACAGCAGTCAACATACGCCTCTCTAGTTATCCAATAGCATGTATAACATAGTTAAATTTTATTCAGTTAAAGAAGAAATTGTTGTGACCATCATAAAATTATTTATCCTGATTGAAAATTGAGTCCACGACCTCTAGTTCAGGATTCAGGATCACACTACCATATCATCACATCAAGAGCCTTTAACAATCAAAAGGAGGTGACTTTCTTAACATTTGAACATTTAACAAATATTCTTAAACAGAATAATTTATTTTTACATTAATATTCATAATCAATTGTGTAAAATCTCCCACAACAAAGGCGCGGTACGAATGCTCTTGAAAACAAAACTGTGGTACTTTCAGCTGATAATATTACACAATAACATTGAAAGTAAACTGGTAAAACAATGCTATGTTACAGCATAGCATTGTTAGCCAAAATAGAATATTCATTACGATTCTACCTTTAAAATGGTGTCTGAAGGGAAATCATTAGCATTTCCCTACAGTAGGATGGGCTCTGCACTGCTGTAGTGAAGGGCAAAAGAAGTGTCGATAGTTTTATTGTTATACATGTCTGAGCATAGCGTTGAAACCAAATTTTTTTAAAAAAGAAGACAACTGCCGCACTAGGAAAAAATCCTGTGTCACAGGGAATTTTACAAACATACAAGAAACGGACACAAAGCACACCCAGATTCAGAACAACAATTTGTGGATCTCACAAAGTGTTGCCCTTGTGAGATTTGAAACCACAACACTCAGTGCAGTACAGAGCCGCGTGGCGACCGCTTAAACCATTAGACTAACTGTGCAGTACATTGTTTTAAATTTGTAATTAAAAAAAATAATTGAAGAGGTGTGTTGCACACAGGATTTGTTTTTATATAGAGATCATAGTATTGTATCACCAGCATTGCAATATATCAATCAATCAATCAATTTTTATTTACTTAAATGGGTCGAGTAATAAGTTATTGTTTCATAATACTGAAACAACCCTATTTTACCTCTAGTCAAGCAAATATTTTTATATTATATTATTAGTTAGGTGCATTAGTAAGAAGCAGAGGGGTTTGCAAAAAAATAAAAATCAATTTCAATAATAAATGAAGAGATGTGATTGTTATTAAATTATTGTATATAAAAAAATATTATAAACAAGAACATATATATATACTAAATATGTAAATTTCTAATACAAACAGAAAATAAAACAATTTGCTAAATAGACGAGTTGATTTAATTTCTAGGTATCTTCAAGTCACAGTCATACGTAGCAATATGATATACACAAAATTACATATTATATATCAAGCATGGTGTATACCTGAGGCTGCAGCAATACACTGAGGTAGGCAGCTTTTCTGGCATTCCTTGTAGCCCACGCTTTCATATTATATCTAAACGTTTGTTGTCATGTGAATTTTAGAATATATGATTTTTTTCTTCTTGCATTTGTTTAAAAGAGTTAATACGTTTATTTGAAATGCCACACAATACAAGCTAAAAACTATGAGAGCCTGTCTTTGAGCTGAAACAAATTGTCATTTTTACGTAACCTTTTTAAGTATAATTTATTTATTTGGCAAATTAAGAATCATTTTTAATTAAACATTTTCTTACATCGACTAAGCGCCTCCCTACCACTGTTCCCGTATAGTCTGTAATTGCGCGGCCACATTTCGGGGGTAGAAACACATAAATTACACCTTTTATTCATTCCCGATTGCTAGTGTTATTGCTATCATTAACCACCCCACGAGTATTGAAATATGGCCTTTATTAAAGTAACGTGTTATAAGTTACTTTGAGCCCTTCAATATTGTTTTTGAAGAAACATATATTTAATTCGCTATAGGGTGTTATAATGTAATAGCAGAATATGTTTTTTATTTCTATTTTAAAAACCTGCCAAAAAGACTCCACTATGCCTCATGTCAAGCATGAAGTCTTTTCAAGCTTGAATCTCCAAGAGTTGAAGTCGCTACGGTCATTACAAATACAGACGATGCAAATTTGTATAGCAAAATGATCTCGATTTAAAAACAAACCCCGCGTGTAACACAGCTTTTGAAATTGTTATACATGCAATATAGCTTGTGAATGAGCTATAGTACTGCTCAGCTACATAATACAGGGAGGTTTCCTTCTCTTTCTGTTAAAAAAAGATGACTCTCGTTCTAGGAATATTTCTTTTAATTCAGAAGATCATTTTATTAATGTATTATTTCACAATCATAATACGTATACGCGTATGGGTTGACTGCACAGATGGCGTAGTGTTTAAGAGGTCAAATCGCTGCTTTCTCCTTCGCTAAGTCTTATAAATTCGATCTTCACATGGAAATTTTTTTGCGTGATCTTTGTGTTAATTTCATATCTGTTGTACAGCGCCCCGCGTCACAGAATACATTCCTAAACCGAAAAATGTCTTTAAAGAAAGTCACTTTATTCATTCTTCGTGGAAAATCTCAATACACAAAGGTCTAGGTTTGTTAATTATAATAGGTATAATAGCTATTAGGTATTATAAAAGACCTTATATAAATAGTCCAACGAAAATCGACCTTGATATACTTTAGTGTAACAAGGGTAATATGTGTCAGCACTCGCGCCTACACAGAACGAACTAATAAGCTTATTTTATTCTTTGTTTCCTTCATTTGCAGGGAAATTCATTCCAATTATATATGCCTAAAATACACCCAACAATTTAGTGGTGTTCTATACTAACAAGTGTCGAAAATTTTTACTGTTTAACTTATAATATATTATAATAAATATTTCGGACATTTGACATACAACGTCATCTAGTTTCAAACTGAGTAGAGCTTGTGATTTGATAACTAGACTGACTGATAGAATACTCATATACTTTTGTTTTTTGCAAATACATATATAGAAAATACCCAAACTTCGAAACAAATATTTGCAGATCATACAAACATTTGGTCTGACCTGGGAATCGAACCCGAGACCTCAAGCACAGCAGTCACATTCACTACAGCTGCACCACCGAGGCAATTGGCTTGTTCCTTGATTTGATTTTTGTTTTGAATATAATTCTGTAAACTAAGATTATCAAAAACTTTAGAATAAATCCTTTCATGAATTGCCAGACTGTTGACTGTCGTCGCGACATCTTCAAGCCTTTCGGAAATGCGTGACATTTCGAATATAAATGGTAATGCAAATTCTTTCACCCTCGATACTGAATTACTAGGGTGTTCAAATACCCGTGAAGTAAGGGCAAAGGGAACAGCAGCCGGTAATACAGATTTTGATAAACTCGGACATTAAGATCGAAGTAGAATTTAGGTATATGCCATAGATAAAAAAATGTATTTAAATTTTTATGCTAACTTCAGTGATAAGTTTATTATATATCCATAAGTGAAAAATTAGAAGCTTTCCATACAGTACCATATGACAATATCATATGGTTAGTATTATGAATAATGTAGCAGTTTCAAGATGGAAGACTTCTAAAATATTATACAAATGTAAGTTCTTAAATATATTGAAAATTAGAGATGTGGTAAATTTTACATTACCACTATTATACAGGGTGTCCAAGAACCTGGCGTCCAACTGGATTCCCACGATGCCCCAAGTTCTAACAGTACTCAGAAAAATATTTTAAAAAATCCACCCCATGTACTTACAGAATTATACTGATTTCAAAAAAAAAGGGGAAATGAGCACCCTGTGACATACTTTTGAATGCTGTGACTGCTAATGCTGATAATTTCGATATTTCTTGGAGGTTTTGTAATCTAGGGTATTGCTGTGTCTAAATAGAATGTAAAAATAAAGTACTTTTTGTACCATTTTAAAATAAAATATTATTTTAACTAAAGGTGATATGGAAAACTATTGAATTTCGCAACTTTGACCGACTGTAGTGTAAAAAAAATGTACCAAAATAGTATGGCAAGTGACGTCAAATTTTGACGCGTTTATTCCTCTTTTTAAAAAGGTATAATACTTACACATTAATTTGAAAAAAAAAATTTTGATAATATTTTTACTCAACAACCCAATTTTTACGATGTCTTACAGAATTCTTAGAAAGAAAAATTTACGACGAATTGAATCTAACCTCTAAAGAATTACTATTGTATGCTCATAAAAATAACAACAGGCCTCTCAAAAAACAGGTTAGACCGTAAGGGACGGTATGTGCATGCATCTCACCATAGTGATTCGTTATTACAACAGGAGGGAGCAAGACAGAAACTATCTTTGCGATTTGCTGGTTCTTCTTTATGGTACCCCATTATTCAGGTAAGAGTGAGGGAGAAAAAGGTTAGAGGTGCGAGTGAGATAGATAGTGACGCTATCTGGGATCGTGCTATTTAGGATAACAGTACGGTCAGTACACGTCACTGCCTCCTGCCGTTACTACGCACCTCTCTCTTATTGTTACCATTGATCACGTACTACGATTTAAAGCTTTGTTTATTGGACTCGATTACTCTTTGTGCTCTGGACTTTGAAACGAACTCTTTACGACGACCTTTGCCTGTGTTTGGACAGTTTGTGTTTTGTGTGTGCTACCATGGCGACCTACACTCCGCAAGAATACGCAAATATGCACTACATTTATGGAGAATGTAGAGGTAATGGACGAGCTGCAGCGAGACTTTACAGAGAAAGGTATCCGAGGGCTACGCGATATCCCGACCATCGAGTTTTCATTAATGTGCACAGATCACTATGTGACGGGCGGTTCCCCAATCAAGTAGCTGGTGAAGGACGACCCGTAAATGACTTCATACGCGATGAAGTTTTAGAGGCGGTGTCGGCAAATCCAAGCATCTCTGTGCGAGGAATAGAAGCTGATACGGGGATACCGAAGAGCACAGCACACAGTATTCTCCAAAAAGAAGAATATCATCCGTACCACGTACAGCGAGTGCAAAGTCTTTTACCTCGAGACTATCCGAGCCGAGTCGCGTTTTGTGAAACAATCCTGCAAAAACATCGAGAAGACGAAAACTTTATCGACAAAATTTTGTGGTCAGATGAATCAACATTTAAGAAAGATGGCTACATGAACCTACACAACTTGCACGAGTGGCATGTGGAAAATCCGCACTTGATGCGAGAAGATAGATCCCAGTACCGGTTCAAAGTGAACATGTGGACCGGTATTCTCTGTGGGAATATTATTGATCCATTTGAGATGCCCGAGAATTTGACTGGCGAATCATATTTAAATTTTCTTCAAAATGATTTGCCAAACTTACTAGAAGAGACCCCACCAGATATGTGGTTCCAACACGACGGCTGTCCAGCACATTTTCGCGTATCCGTTAGAGAGTTTTTGGACGAGCAATACCCGAACAGGTGGATTGGGCGATCAGGAACAATCCCGTGGCCAGCCCGCTCACCTGACTTAAATCCGCTGGATTTTTTTTTCTGGGGAACTATGAAGGAGCTCGTTTATGCGAAGCCCATTAATGACATCGCTGACCTTCGTGAGAAGATAACACAAGCAGTGCAGGTGATACGTCACTCGCGAAACATAAAGCGGTCCTTTTTAAGGAGAGTGAGAGCTTGTATTGCCGCGGGTGGTCAACATTTTGAACATTTATTGTAATAAAATATCTTTAAACTAACATTCTTTGCTTTTATTCTACTGGGAACCCATCTACCTGTGTGTATTTCCTTCTTGCTCACTCTTGGAACCGAAGTAAATAATAGTAGTAACATAACAGTTTCTAAGATAAGAAAGGGTCCGACAGTTACCGTTAGTAGGTAGGCACTTCGTAAAAATTGGGTTGTTGAGTAAAAATATTATCAAAATTTTTTTTTTCATATTAATGTGTAAGTATTATACCTTTTTAAAAAGAGGAATAAACGCGTCAAAATTTGACGTCACTTGCCATACTATTTTGGTACATTTTTTTTACACTACAGTCGGTCAAAGTTGCGAAATTCAATAGTTTTCCATATCACCTTTAGTTAAAATAATATTTTATTTTAAAATGGTACAAAAAGTACTTTATTTTTACATTCTATTTAGACACAGCAATACCCTAGATTACAAAACCTCCAAGAAATATCGAAATTATCAGCATTAGCAGTCACAGCATTCAAAAGTATGTCACAGGGTGCTCATTTCCCCTTTTTTTTTGAAATCAGTATAATTCTGTAAGTACATGGGGTGGATTTTTTAAAATATTTTTCTGAGTACTGTTAGAACTTGGGGCATCGTGGGAATCCAGTTGGACGCCAGGTTCTTGGACACCCTGTATATTTCTAGTAATAATGAATGAATGATGTAGTGGTTATTGTAAAATTATCATAAAATAATAATAACTCCACATAACTCACGCACGGCCATCTGATCCCAAGCTAGGCAGAACCTGTCATGATTATGCTACTGTGAAGGATCTCCAGTCAGTCATTGTCAAGTGAACTGGACGGCAGCACAAAACTACTTCCTTCCGTTTGATGTAAGTCCTTTATGGGTACCTGCTGCTTCGGTAAGTACCTTCACTCGGTCACAAAAAAGGATGTGAATCCTAACTGTTACCACTATGACTGTAGCGAGAACTCGGTTCGGCACACGCTGGTGGTCTACTATATCTGGCAATACAGCCTAGGGCCCTCACTGCAGTTATTTGAGGAGGTCTCTCACTATCAGCCGTTATAAGATCCATAACTGGTAGCAACAGCTGTTTTAGCGCGGTAGCAATCTTCTGCGAAGACGTAATTTCGTAGAAACAAGTGGTAGAGGGGACCCGGGAGAACAACTTCCACTCGAATCTAATTCACTGCTGCGGAAACCAAGCTGCGGAGGTGCATTTACTAGTATCTCATACCGCCTTGAATCTGGCCGCTCGTGGACGCGACGGGTTTTCCCCTCCATTTGTTATAGTGCTCAGCCGCGAGGAAGACCCTTTCACGTGTGCCGTACGTCACCTAAATAGAGAATTCACTCAAAGATGGGGACTGGTTATGGGCAGGGACTACTATAGGTCTGGATGTCGTAACAACAACTGTGCCCGGATCCTTCGTATCTTAGGCACAGAGTGGCACGCCATGTGGTTTTAGTGACTGCGATTCCTACACACCATCTCGCCTCAAAGTCTTGGGATGTAACGACCAGTGAGGGATTCAGCACGTTAAAAAAAATTGATAACACACACACTAGTGCACTATAATATATCCGTGTGATTAGCTAGTCTCCACATAACAAGTACATATTTAAATCGTTTGTTAATGTGTTAATTTTTTTTAATCAAACCCACGTCTGTCCAGCCTATATAAAATTTTATATTATTATCGACATCGACACCCAGTATAGCACATTACTAGCAATATAAAGCTGTAGTACACTGAACGCTTCGTTAACCCACAATCGCGTTACGTAGACACGGAGCGTTTCGCTAATTCTTGCGTACGTTTACCTGCGCGCTGTGCGTTTATCTTTATCCTGTTAAATTTGTGGAATGGACAAGTAAGTGGCATTGTGAGAGCATTTTAAATGGACTTTTGAAGCCTTATTTTTCTTTCATGATAAACGGTTTGAAATAGCATCCGTGATGTGATGTTTCGTTGGTGAGTGCGAGGCCGGAGGCCCATTGATGAAGCTTACTTTTTTTCTGTGCGGAAATCCCTAAGGATATCATCGAAAGGTGGTTATATCGGACTCGAACCGACCAAAACCGTACTCTGTTTCAGGTACCAGTAGCTAGGGAACCAGGTGCACCCTAGTAAGGAAATTCCTGGAACCCTGACGTACCTACGAACCACGCCATAATGACTGTCATGCCTTTTACATCCTCAAACAGGGTGTGAAAAAACATTTCATTGGGCAGCACTAATGTGGGTCACGATACTGCATTATCGGCATTCGCAATGAATATGATGGCTACAACTCTGGGATTCTGTTCATGCTTTCCATCAGGTAGAGTAAAACTTATTTTGGCAGGCTTTTAAAATAAAATAAAAAATATAAATACTGCTTTTACTGCGCTCTCAGATTAAATGAGGAGTATGGTCACCATATTCGTAATTCAACCTCGAGTAAGATGTTTACAAACCTGATTTGGTTAATTTAATTAAATTAATTAATTTGTTTCAACTGTGTCAATACTAAGCTATGATATCGAAATTTGGAACAACAGCTCAAAAATCACACACTGACTTTTTTTTTAATTTGCCAAGTTTTTGGCTATGTGATGCTGTGAAGCTGCAGTTCTTAAAACAGTTGAGAAATTACGCGTGTTACAATATTTTTTTTTACCACTATGTTGACTGAAAGAGACGCAATAAACGAAACGAAATTAATACATCCCTACTAATATTATAAATGCGAAAGTAACTCTGTCTGTCTGTTACGCTTTCACGACTAAACCACTGAACCGATTTTGATGAAATTTTGGTATGAAGATAGAACTGAACTTGGGAAAAGACATAGGATACTTTTTATCGCGAAAATAAGGGTAGAAGGGGTTGAAATAGGGGACGAAAGTTTGTATGGAAGTTCCTTATTGTCAAACATAAAATCATGACGTTTCCTTTTTGTTGTCCAATTTTGAAAAATAGTCCCTTGGCTACTCCTTTATTCCACGCGGGCGAAACCACAGGCGGAAAGCTAGTACATAGTAAAATAAATACTAATTCTAAATACCAGTCACTAAACCAAAACCATTACAACGCACACAATGTAATAGAAGTCCAAAACTACAACACAGTAATAATTCTAACTCGCAAATGTCCCACCACATGTCATCAGATTTTAATCAGTGTAATCTGATAAACTCCAGCGCAGCATAATTCAATTACGCATCTTTATTACATAACCTTGTCCAAATGAGTGGCTGTGCCATCAAACAGTGGCGTCCCCACGAACAGCGGTAACGTGTAGTAATGCAATCAAGGGCCGTATCCTACAGTTTGTGAGACTATATAAGCAATATAATCGGTCTCATACGTACCACTTATGGGTAGAAAGATAAGACAAGTACCCAACTATATTTTTCTAAAAATAAACTCTACATAGTTTTCTCCTCGGTAGGTTTGAAAAAGATATTACACAACTTTCTTTTAATTCGATACCAAGTGAAGATCTCTCAAGAAGATTAAGTAAGAATATCCAACAGTACATGTATTTTTTTACAATTTCAAGATATTCAGTTTCGACTTATACATTTCTAATTCTTATAGAAATTATATACATGTAAGATAAATTTATTTACCAGTTTCAAAATAGTGTGATGAAATCACGAATTTAAATATTAATCCGTAAATTCTAGACAAAAAATTGCACATAACAAATGTTGTAGGTTGTGTACAGTCCGTGTGAGTTCCTGTTTATGCTTCCGTTCTGATATTATGTTCGACCGTGACAGTAAACAGCATCCCCTATGCCCCGCAATAATATTTTGGGCTTGTTTATTATCTCATACACACAGACGACCTTACAAAGTGTTATACATGACTTAAGACAATCAATTATCTTGTTTGAAATTTGTATTCTAATTGATTTTTATGAACCGAATAAAAAAAAGGAAGTTGATATACGATTCATATGTATATATACACTTATTTTTATAGTGTTATTGTACAGGGAGATGGATACCTGATGGTAAGTAACTACCGTCACCAATTGATACAGGCCACTTAGAAGACACAAACGCGTTTACGGTTATTGACTGTCCCCTACCCCCATAAAAAGGCTTAGCTCTAATTCTCAGTCACTCGCTGAAAACAATGTAACAAAATCTCTACTCCATGTATTCTTATAACAAGACAACGCACGCATTAGATATACATCCTGCGTCGTGGAGGACTTTACAAACATACAAGAAAGAGACACAAGAAACAGAACAACAATTTCTGAATTACAATAAGAGTTGTCTTATTTGGGATTTAAATCCGGAACACTTAAAGCTGAAGAGAGTGACGTCACCAGTACCACTATTGCCACTACTCCATTCCCGTACTCAAAATATCCTGCACATCAGCTATTTGCCACATAAAAGTCGCGGAATGACTCTCACCGCAACCGTAGAAGTTGTATTGAGTTATAGTTCTGATAACTTTCGAGCCAGCACTTATTGCAGTCATAAAACATTCGAATATCAGCAGAATCTCTTTTAAGTAGAGAAAATACTTAAGTTAAATATGCTGAGAGGTTTATGTATTTCATTTAGAGAAATGATTTTTGCTGCAAGCGTCGTTGCCAAAGTAAAAACTGTTTTAGAGACTAGTAAAACCATTCTCGTATGTGTACTGAAACATTTTTTAGCTATTATCGTAAGTGCAGTTTTTCAGAATTTAGATTATTTTTCCAAAAGTTAGAAACAACTTTTAGATAGTTATATCCGACTAAGAGAGGGGACAAAAATTAGTCCAAAATTAAAATAGAAAGACGTCTCCTGTTGTGTTGTGTAGTAAGTAGCTATAGCAGAAACGTATAAAAGACACGCACACAAGTATTAATTTGCAGCTCCATAGCTATGTAGTGCTGCAGTAATTCAATCAGTGCTGAGCACAGACAATTTGCAAATAACTGAAACTGTAGTGCCTGTTAACCATATCAGATGTGTACCGGCTTTTTATTCGATGGGCAGATTTTCAGTTTTGTGTTAAGCAATTTTACCGGTTTGGATAATTTTTGCACAGTTTTTAACACCAATTGTTCTGCCGATGCTTTAATTAATTTATTTAAAATAAAAGGAAAAGTGTTGTGTATGATAAATATTTTATAACGAAGCGAATTGAACGTTACAGATAAAATAATTTGACGAAGAACTATAACTGGTAGATTTATAACCTAATACAGTTGCTGTTTCACTTGCTTTACCTTCTTATCTTGCCAATTTTTTTATATATTGACTTTTCATCTATCCAACCTAATTCCTGAAGTATCCAGTTGAAGGTAATAGTCTTGATTATTAAAGTTATAGTCAACAAAATCGTACATATTTCCTTAAAGTTACACTTAGTTTGCCAATCTCTAAGTAACATGCCCAAGAATATTCCTAGTTTATTTACTTACTGTTTTAATAACTTCTTAGACTGTCTAAGTTCAAATTCGAGGACATTTCCAGCATCTATAAACACCCATTCCTTTAGTTATGCCATTCCACCGGGCCTCAGTAATTAGGGTCCATGTCAATTCTCTAAGTACGCCTCAAGTTTTGATACGCAACATTCCAAGTTCGTCTGACGGCAACTTGCCGAAAAGTAGTAAGTATTAACTTGCTTCAAGTATGATTAAGTGTTTTGCTTTGATAAGTTTGTTTTGTGACTTTTACTTAAGACGCCCTTAAATGTTTTACGCTGTATTTATTATTAGACTTATGATCTTCCATTTTTAAATTATTTAGTAATATTATTTAATTTTACCGTTACTGTAAAATCAGTACCTTCGATGGCACAGTTCTGTACAGTTACTAGCAATTACTGTATAGTTAACATCACATCAACAACCTCCATCAATCCACTGCCGGAAATAAGACTCTCCTTAGATGGGAAGTTAATATATTAGTTGTATATTTTATAGCCTTGTTACTGTGGTGGTTTACGTATGCGACTGCTGATCAAGAGATCTCAGGATCCATTCCATGGTTCCAACCAAAAGAGAGTTTTTGAGTTTCTCTGAAATTAGAAATGCTCAATAACAGGAAGTTGAGGTCTTATTCCTCGTGCCTCGGAGAGCATGTACAGCCATCGGTCCTGCACCTGATCCCTCACCGGTCGTGTCAGATAGCTCTCATATTGGATTGTGAGAGTGAGGGAACAGAGATTGCACCTGTGTTAGTGCGTCCACTTGTGGACTATAACTTTTCCTGCTTCTTTGGCTGGTCTCCGTTGAAACTGGCGTTCGTGACATAAATCGGCTAGAAGAAATCAGGGCTGTACTGTATTTTACACAATGCGGCTTCCAAGAGCAAAAACGATAATGTCACTTCCAAATTGGGACAAATGAACGTCAGGATGGAATGTCTTTTAGAAACTGTCACAAATGACACCTAGCCTCAGAACAACAATTTGGCGATCACTCAGCGTTGTGACATGTAGTAAAACCGCGCTGATTTCAGCATGAACGAGCCGGCTCGTTCGGAGCAGTACTACCCCCCACAAAAACCAACTAAAACCGACAACATCCGTGCTGTCGTATTTTGTTGGTGAGTGCGAGACCGAAGGCCCATTGATGCACGGGTGACAGTTGTCGTGGTAAGTGTGTGCAATACAATGCAACAATGTCTGTCATGTTTTTTACGTCCCCAAGTGAGGCGTAAAATAGCATCCTAATAGGCCACCATAGTGTAGGTTACCATACTGCATTGTCAGCATTCGCAATGAGTATGGTGACTACAACTTTTGGATTCTATTTATACTTTCCATCAAGGAGAGTAGGGTCACTTTAGCAGGCTATTAAAATGAAAAAAAAACATGTGAGGTAGAGTCGGAACCCATAATACTTAGCACAATATAGAGCGACGTGGCGACCGTTAAACCCACTACACCATCCGTGCAGTCAATCTGACACATCATTCGCAGACATCCTGTGAAATATAATCTCATCACAATGAGTGGCTCCACGAGTGCCACCATTGTGAACTTGCCAGTCACTAAGTCTATCCTCACACCAACCGAGACGATATATCAATCTTCCTATATCAACATATTATTAACTCTATTACAGCGCGTCATGGTTCAAAATTGATTCTCTCTCTTGATTAGCGTGTGTTGAATCACTTTATCGAATTCAATCATGTCTGCATTTAACGGCGTTGTTAGCATTAAGTGATATAGAACTCTACTGTAATTGTGATAAGGTTTATGTTGGATTGAATATGTTTTCGCACAAGTTGATTCATTACTGAACAAAATTTGGAAGACAATGACGCATAAGCAAAATGAACGACAATATTGTGTGAAGTCTGTGAACTTTATCGTTGTTTTGCTCACACACACAATAATTACAGTTTAATTTTCTTGTTTAATGTTTTTTTTTAATTCCAAATATGTCTGCATTATCAATTAAAAAAGAAAAATAATATATACACACATATATTTTATTCATTATGCATATTTTGTTTTTATTAGTATGTACAAACTTAAGTTATTCACGGATTTTTTCTAGACTGTACATCGAATCCATAAAGACACAAATTCTATTCAATAGTAAAAATACCTCTTAATGATACACAAATCTTATCATTATTAGACTATTTAATAATTGACAAAAGATGTAAAAGTTTCTAAATTTAGTTAAATTTAAAATTAACACTCACATCACTAAAAAAAATTGGCAAAAACGTTACTCACTTTTGAGTCCTCAAAAATACAACACCAAAGGTATCGTTTTAACAACAAAAGAGTTCTCCACGAAAAACGCGACTGCCCGTATATTTTTTCTTGCGTCCGGTGCGATATTTTTTATTTGAATGACGTAAATTTGACCCGTGATCCGGGTGATTTGGGGGACGTAGTGCTTTTTCAACTTAATTCCGTGATGATTAATTAGTGAAGTTTTTGTTCGCTGGTTTTAATGCACGTCACAATTATGGGGTTATTTTTAATGGAGTTTGCGGTGTTTGATTAGGAGTTCTTAGTTATATTGCAAATCATGGTTTTATTCATTTAATGAGTAAGAATGTTGCTTGCCTTTTAAGATCTGATTTAAATTTGAAACTTAACTTTGAAACAGATGTTTTTTTTTGTATTTCATAAAGGAAAGTTAATATGTTACACACGCATGTACAATAGTATCATTTTATTTCCACAATATCAATATTTCTCCTTTTTAAATTCTGAAAGTCCAACAGATAAACATTATCACATAAGTCTTGTGAAAAGAAAATAGAAATTCTTAGATTGTACTGTCTAAATTACCGTTTACAGTGATTTCAAAAGTAAACAAAATATAATTGCAAAAATCTATTATGAAAACATAACGTACATTCAAACCACTAACATTATTCGATTAACCGCCCTCTAGTGTTCGAATCAAACACTAATTGCATGACATGAAAGCCCCGATCGAATCAAGTTTATCAAATTATTGTTTTTTGCTTTGGCTGCTTATAATTGAATCATGCTCTTTGTGGTTGCAAAGGGTGTACTGTTTTGAGCACCCCTTTGTAAAACACATGTCGTTTTTGTTACTTATGATGAGACAATTATTTTCTGATGTGAAAAGTCTGAGGGGCAGTGAAATAATCAAATTGAAGGGTCTATAAATATGGTTCTTTTCCCTTCAAGAATAGCATACAAATTGTTTCGTTAATGATACTGATGACTGATGCAAAATCAGTGTGATTAATACTTTAACCTCCTTTCTACGTAGATGCCAACCATCCATGTCTAAATATGAGTGTAAGAAGAAAGTCACTAATTGGCTGTGTGAATTAGACTACGATGGTGTTGAAAGTATAATTGTTGCAATAGATGGACGATAGGTATAGATTGCTTGTGATTATTTTGCGTCACTCATAACATATAAACACACACACACATATACTCACATACACACACACACACACACATACACACACACATACACACACACACGCACGCACGAACACATACACACGTACACACACATACCACTAAAGCTTATAAACTATCTCTCTTTTAATTCTTATAACACTGTATGATAATTGTACCTACGAGGATACCTCTACTTTGTTCATAGACGAGGACTGGAGATCTGTCACACAGGTTTCGAACCTAGCTCAGACTCCAGCTCTTAACAAGGTTCTGTTAACGTTGTATTTAAGCATATAAGAATATCATTGTACCTTTTTGAGAGAAATAAATCATATTTATTATACTATTATCAAATACTTTACTTTAATGCTTGTGTTGAAATTAAAAAAAAAAAGTTGAGAAGTGTCTAGGGACACCCGGATGGAATGAAGTTATAACAAGAATATTAATTAGTGAACGAATTGTAATATTTTTTTTTTATTTCTCTTAAGTTATAAAATAATATTTTTTTATTTTATTATCTACAAATATAATGTAATATAAACTTAAACACTATCTACATGTTCAAATTGAAATAGAAAGACGAAACGAAAATAATTGGCTTGCTTTCTATGAGAGAGAGAGAGAGAGAGAGAGAGATAGAGAAACATGAGCACGCCGCACGGCTCACTATACTATAGCAAAAAGTGTCGTGACAACTTTTCGTCTACATTTTTATCGTCTAGCCTCCTTCGCAACTTCGTTTTAATATACTAACTAAACTAACGTTTGTCGTCTACTGTGCCCGTGTATGTACTTTATCGGTAGGTTCTTCTCGAAGAGTCAAAGTATCTCCGTGCTAAAGTTAGTTCCAATCCGTACAGTTATTGTTTATTGCAGTTTATTGCAAAACGTTAGATATATACTATCGTAGACTTTTATTTAGAACTGTTTAAGTCAAACAATACCACACTACCTTATAAAATATCTACACCACCTAAAGGTTGACTGGAAGAGAATGCCCTGCGCATTACGTCCACTGATGTACATATGTAATGCATAAAGCTTATAAATAAATTAATAAATAAACATATATCCGTGTGGTGACGGATTAAAAATACATTGTGTTACCACCCCTATTTATCCCGTGGATGTCGTAAAAGGCGACTTAGGGACAAAGTACACAAGACAACATCATTATAAAGAGAAGGAAAACTTGTAACAAACCCTATTCCAATCCGTCTGGCCAGCGTGGTTTAGTAGGTCAAAACCTTGCTAAGGAGAGGCCTATGTCTAGCAGTGGATTGCAAAGCAAAAGGCTGTTGATGATTGATGATGAAATAAACATACATCCATCTGAAAAAAATTTCACATTTAAGAAGTAGTTGAATAGGCTGGTACCACTATTGTTCTATTAGAATGCACGACTTATGAAAAAAGTACCAATTTAAAATAAGATGCTAAAGTCGGACAAAAGTCAATCATGTACATGTATATGAAACGTAAATTAAAATAATTAGTAAACTACTTTCATATGTTCTCAAAATATATTTATTTATATTTAATTTTAGGCCCATCGATGCAGGGGTGACAGTTATCGTGATAACACTGCCACGATGACTGTCGTACCTTTTACATCCCCAAGCGTGACGTGAAAAAGCATCTCAGTAGGCCGCCATGATGTTAGTCACCACACTGCATTGTCTGCATTTGCAATGAGTATGGTGACCACAACTCTTTGGATTCTATTCATGCTTGCCATCAGGCAGAGTAGAGTCACTTTGGCAGGCTCTTTATATGAATACATAGATGCTTAAATTAATGTTTTTAACGTGTAGTTATTTTTATTACCCTCTTTTTAAAGATGGCCCTACGTCTCGGAGAAAAATGACTAGTTGACCTAACACAGATCCTTTTTCAAGGAGCGTTTTTTATTATATAATTCAGTCGGATCTAATATATCGTTTTAAATCGTATTTTAAGTTTAGAACTAGAGATAATTTGTAAACATGTATAGGCATTTAATCAACAATAGTAGTAGGTGTGAAATGTATCTCGTCGACCAAGTAAATCGCCCTCTCACACTTAAAGTGGCGAAAATCAATAACAGTACAATACAGCAATCAAGAACGAGACAGTTCAGCCAATTTGTGGGTAGAATTGCTCACCGAGACGATCCTAGCTGGCCTCGTAATTGCTATGAGTTTGTTTGTTTTGTAATCAGGCACTCCGTAACCGAGTGGAGTAACCACAGAATGTAGAGCTCAGAGGTTTATTGTCCTGACTTGTGATGGACAGGGTTGTTAGAAAAATTAACATATTTATAAAGTATAATTTTATTCAAGTGATTAAGAATAATAAAATAAAATGATAATAAAGGAAAAAAACTATAAAAATTAAGGATAATCATTTTATCTCTTTTTTATTTGAGCATAATGTAATTCAAGTGCTTAACGTAGTATAGCGTACCCTGCGGCGCGATGGACCGACGACTTGAAGAAGGTGGCTGGCAGCACATGGATGCGAATTGCCCAAGACCGGGATGGTTGGCGTTCCTTGGAGGACGATAGGTTGATTGATGATTGATGATTAAGAATTTGTTTTGGAAAGGGGAGGGGAGTACGAACAGATGAATCACTTAATGGTAAGTATCAATCGCCACGCGATGGACATCATGGGTGATTTCAGGTTTTTTGATTGACATCATCGCTGTTAAAAGTTTTACTCCTTGAATGAGGGTTGGAAATCAGAGCCAAAACTAAACCGGCCTTCTCAAAATGTACTTGTGAGTAAAGTGTTTTAAAGTTTTGAGTAAAGTATACTAAATGTCCGTTATTATTAGGTTATTCTACTCTTACATAGGAATACATTATGCATACATTATATATAAGAAATTCTACTCTTACTTCATTAAAGTACATTTTTATATTTACGTTGGTATACATAGTCTTTCACTTAGATCATATAAATTTTATACATTATCGTATTAATTAGTATTTGTAATTAAATTTTAACGAAACACTGACTATAACAATGGATGCAGTATTCAAAACAACCCGTAAAATAATTATTAATATTTATCACCTGTTGGTCTAGTGGTTAGTAATCCTGACTGTTATACCCAGAGGTCGTGGGTTGGATACCGTCACCCCACCGAGGTTTACAGCAGGGTGGTGTGTCGCAATCGGACCGACTAAAACCACACGGTGTGCCACTCTGCGCCTAACATAGGAGGGATCCGGGAACAGCTGTTATTAAGACATCCAGATCAAGGGTTGGATTCTTACCTAGGACAAATCTTTGCGTGATGAACAATATCATTTGTTCTGTGTCTTGGTGTAATTCATGTATAATAAGTATACATTTAGAAATATATAAGTATGTATATTATCATTCTGGTTACCATAGTACAGATTTTACCTACTTTGAAATCAAACGATCGTGTGTGAGACGTGTGAGGTTATTATTACTGTTATATAAAATCTAAAGCCAGAATTGTAAGCAACCATGACTATAATTAATAAAATAAATATATATCTGACATTTGTCACACAACGTCATCTAGTTTCAAACTAAACAGAGCTTGTGTTATGTTAACTAGACTGATTGATAGAATACTTACATACTTTTTGTTATAAATACATACATATTATACATAGAAAACATTCAAACTTCGAAAAACATATTTGCAAATCATGCATTCATAACTATTATAGACTTAAAAGCCATTCTACGTGCTGACTATCGTCAAGTTCTCATTAATTATGTATGAGATCCATCCGGCCTCCAAATTTATGAAATATTTTTGAACAGCTCTCTCTTGAAAGGTTCGCCATCTTTTCGTCTTTATCTTTAACCAACATATCTTGTTACTACCACTACTTGAGAGACACAGAATTAATTCCTAATAAAATCGATAAGTTCTCGATAAACTGTTTACCGAGTACCGTTCAAGTTCGATGAAGTGAGCTTCTGAACGTTTTAAAATAAAACAAAATGTGTCCGGCACTAAGTCTGAAAATGCAATCTATTAAAACAAAATAAGGTTTATTTTCGTTCAAAGAATTGCATAAACCGTCGCAATTAACAACAAAAATAAGTTAAAGTAATACTATATTGTTGTAACACAATGAGAAATCTTTATCTTAACGGACCCGCTCGGCGCGTAGTAAGCGACACTGAATGCTTCTAACCGAGTTAAAACTTGACGAAGTGAAATATTCAGAATGTTGCTTTGTCTGTCCATCCGTCCATTCTTCGGGTATAATTGGGAACGGTACATTACTGTAGGATTTAATTCAAAAATTTGACTACGAAATGTCGGCAAGAGTTGAACAGTAGAAAAGCTATTTGTGAAGCGCTGTAGGGAAATGAAATACTTGTCTTATTATTTTTATCAAAAAACATACTAGTTGAATTGTTTTCTTGGACTTTAACTTTAAATTTTAAATACTTAAGTAAATTTGATATACTTTTTATCTTCACTACTCAACCAATCGTCATAAAATATAGTATCAATTTTTTAGGATTTCGACTATATTTATGATCGAAAATATGTTATAAGAGAGAATAACATTTATGTAAGTATATCCTCACGTTCTCACTCATAGTAATAACCCAAAACAATAAAAAAGCAAATTAAAAAAGAACTCTAAAGAAAGCTCTTCGATCAGTGCCCCTTAGAAGTGATAACGTCTGGGTATTAGGTGATTCAAGGGCTGCCTTAGCCACATCAAATTAGACGACCTCCTTTTGCCGTCTATATTTATAAAACTAAATTATATCAAATACCTATTTTAAATCACTCTCATCAATTTTACGTATTGAGATAGTGTGATACGGACACCCATACAGCGACAGATCAATTTATTAAAATTTAACAAAATATAGTCTCACTTCGATCACAACATTACTACAAAATATGCTAACTATAAATATATCCAAAGATGTTTGTGGTACTCGCGTATAATGAAGCTTTGTGCAGCAAAAATATCAGGTTGCTAAACAACAAAGCGCGTAGCAGTTGCATTAATTAATGAGAGTTTAAAACTTATTTAAAACTCATTCCATTTTCAAAAGGAAAGAACTAATTTAATTGCTAAGAAAATAAAATATTTTCAACATATTATTTGAGAAAAATAATCAGCTGTTTCCAGCGACCATACAGCAGCTGGATATGGATGCATCTTAAGACACTTTGATATCATTTGGAACTCAAATTTACTTTACAGTTTAAACTCAAAGAGAAAAATCGATAATTTTTCTTTTTTTTGCTTCACACCTTTACTAAGACAAGTATTAATAATAAGCATGAGTATACTGACCGTTTCTTCAATTTTCTAGCTTGTAATTGCTGTAAAAATTTGTGTCAAACAACAAGCAACAAAATCCCATAATTTAAATATTATTACTTAAAGTTTCCTACATAGCTTATTCTTAACAGGAAACGCAATAAGATATTTACGGTTTAATTAAAAAGTAGAATAAAAAATAAAAGGTTAATAGAAGGTCATCATCAACAGCCTTTTACAGTCCACTGCTGGACATAGACTTCTACTGAGCAAGGAGGTTTTGGCCTACTATACCACGCTGGCCAGACGGGTTCCAATAGGGTTTGTTTCAAGTTTTCCTTCTCTTTGTAATGATGTTGTCTTGCATACTTTCTTCCCTTAGTCGCCTTTTACGACACCTACGGGATAAATAGAGGTGGTAACACTATGTATTCTTAATCCGTCACCACACGGACAGAATAGAAGACGGACAGAATTACGAATTATAGGATGGACAGAATTATAGTAGGTTTAAGCAAAAATAATATCTAGCCAAACATTAATAGTAATTATTGCCAACATTAATGATTACGTAATAGGTCCTTCTACTGTGAAAGACCGTTCTCCCACAATTTGGGAAAATATAATACATAGAATCAGTGTGGCAATAAGGTCAACAAAGGGTTACCATCGTAATTAGGTTTTTTGTCCCCACTGTGCAATAATTCAAACTTGCCGACCGCATTCGTAATATTTTTTCAATTAAAATTCATTTTTGTCATAAAATATTCTGCACTCGTGTTGAAAATGAAAATGTATGTGCCCCTGTGCGTTATTACTTTAAATGTTATTTATTTATTTAGAGTTTTAACCTTTTGGGGTTAGGGATTTCGGTAAAAAAAACTTGTGCAAATGTTTTGATTTCAAATACCTGTTTTCAATTCAGCAATATGTAGGTCTATGAATTTCAGGTACTTACCTAGAAAAATAAAAAGGTAATTAATACTCGAATGATTTTTTTTACAAGGCAGGCAATACAGGCAAATAATACCTATACATTTCTGACTATTCAAGTTACCACCTGAGTACTACTGTTTACAATATTACATTCTTACCATTTCAATAAGCAGAATTTAATCTTGACTGTTTAATATGATTTAGTAATCTAGATTATATTAAAATATTAATGATTATATCTATCTCAGTAAATGATCTTTTTGATATTTCCTTTTTAATTAAATGTATCATAATATTAAAAATTGCATTAAATTACTGCAATATTTTTTGCTCTAAACATATTCTCTTTGAATTTTACACTGCCACGTGGCACATGGTCATTAATTTCAGCGCTACAGCCGTCAAATGCAGTCACCTGACCACAACCACGTACGTGCTAAACTGGTGATATTTCATTGTATATAATTTAGTGAAAAAGATAAACAAAAATTTGTTTATTTTTATTTATTTAAATAAGACCTTAACAAAAAAAAGATACCGTAACACTGTTTAATATTAATTCTAGTACCTTCATCTGGGCCTGAACCAGTACGAGGACCGAATTGACTACGATGGAGGCGCCGGGGGCCGGACCACGACGAGGCCCATACAACAATAGGGCCGCCGTCTTATCCACGGCCATCCGCAAACCCAGGGAAACTTCCGTAGTGGCCAGGTACACCGCTTCTTGGAAATTTGCTACCCGGGTTGTGACTATTGTGCCATCGGCGTAACAAATTACGCTCAGCCCGGGGGCCAGACGACCTCAAATGGCCACAGGAATGGTCCTAGGCCAGACCCCTGTGGAATACCGTACGGCATGATCTGCCGCCTCACAACGCCATCTCGGTCCTCGTATGTACATACATGACAGTACACTCCTCTAAATATTTGACCGCCTCAGGTACTCTGGCACCCCGTGGTAGTGGAATGTTTCCCTGATGCAGCTAAATGGCAGACTATTAAATATGTTGGCGATACGCCTCTTCGATCACGGCCCTCAGGCATAATACGGCATCGATCGTCAAACGCCCCGCTCGAAAATCCAATTGGGCGTGCGACAAAGGGACCCACCTCGTAAAGGTGTCAGACGATTCGGGCAGAGAGTATCCTCTCAAACAATGTACCCATCTCGTCCAGCATTACGATGAGCCTATAGGCCGCGACCGAATTGGCAGGTCATCCCGGCTTCCTCAATAGGAATAGCTTGCCGCTCTTCCAGCAGTCAGGAAAGCTTCCGGACACCAAGCTGGCGTCCAGAACCTCCCTGAGGTGATCTGACATGTGATCGAAGGCTTGCACCAGTACTCGAAGGTCATCTATGGGTATGTATACTTCGCCCGCTGCGGAAAAAGGCTTTCAACCACATCCTGTAGGAAGCTGGGTTGGAGTGTCTCTGTAAGGGGGTGCCGACGTGCGGAGCTTTTGACGTACCGAGAGTTCTCTGCACCTCTCGGTAAACCCCATAAATCTGGTCATCCTCGCCATCTTCGCGGTGACACCGCTGACTGCGGGTGTAAGACCTCCGGGCACGAGTACAGGCCACACAGAGGTCTGCCAACTCCTGGGACCACCAGAAGACCTCCTTCCGTAGAGGTCGACTACCTCAGATGCGGGGCATGGCCGTACCGCAAATCTGCGTAATCGTACCACGACAGCGACCATCCCTCAAATCAAACTCCTCGGTCGGAGCCTGCGGAGACAGCAAAGAGTGAATAAAATAAATAATTCTAGTACCTATGTATATTAATATTTTAATCTTTTCATATTATGATGTTGGTTGTGTGTTATGAATAAACTACTGAAAAGTATGGTAATTTGACTATTTGAGAAAAGGGATAAATTTAGAATCGATGTTTGTTGCTCAATTATGACAAAATGAGTGAATGGATCTAGATGTAGTTAATCACAGGGCGCAGATGCTGGCCAATTTTTTAGGGGGTTCTTGATATATCCGTTCTTCAAGAAGAAACCCCTAGGCGAATGAATCAGGTAGAACCTCAATAGTACTACCAAGCGCAAGTGATAAGAAGTATGTATTCAGAGATGTCTCAGTGATCTTCGGGATTAACACCGGAAATGATGGTATATGTCAGATATACGAGGCACTCAGAACAAATACTACAAGCAATAGGAGGAACGGTGAACCCCAGAGTGAAAACGGAGATACAACTGAATTCTTAAAAGCCGGGTAGACTCCGGTCCTTAAGCAAACAGCAGAGTATATGCAACTCTGTTCTCCAAGAAAACATAAATTGAAGAACTTAGATCAGGAGTATGGTATTTTTGTGTTTTTCAGTAGTGATAAGAGCTCCTTCTCAAGAACTACCGCTCTATATCACACCTGAAATACGTCCATAAGTTATTTGAAAGCGTTATTACAAATAGGCTGACGGAATGGTTGGAAGATTTTCAATCATCGGAGCAGGTGAGGATTTGGTACCATGAAACCATATACACTCTATAAAACAGATGATATAGAAGACCCAGTAGTGTAATCAGCCCCTGTGTCTTATTTTTATGGATATTGAGAAGATATTTGACTCTATCGAGACTTAGTCTGTCCTCTGCTATATCAAGCTGCTGAGAAGCCTGTATGCAGCTGGAACTATGTCCGTCCAACTACAGAGAAGTTAAACAAGATATATTTCGTTCTATCGAGGAGTTTGACAGGGGTATGTGATATTCAAGAAGCTGTTTATAAATGTTTTAAAAAAAACAATGTGAATGGTGAGTAAATCTCGCAGTTATGGTTTGCCGATGATTTCGTAGGTATGACAGAATCGCTGCAGGTAGTTCTAGAGATACTGCACAATCTAAATAAGCCTTCCAATAAATAGGTCTCCGGGCGAACTTCGGCAAAACGAAGATCATGAGTGTTGAGCCCGTCGCTCCGGGACCAGTAATAGTTGATGGTACGCCTCACGAAGTTGTCAAAAAATTAGCCTCAAATTACTCAATGTGTTATGGAAAGAGCTGTACTTGGAGTCTCTCTGAAGGACTAAATTCGAAATGAAGTGATTCATCAGAGAACCAAGGTGACCGACGTAGCTCTGAATGTTAATAGGTTGAAGTAAATGGGCTAGTCGCATGTGTCACAGAGCCGAAAATTGCTGAAGTAAGCATGTTTCGAAGTGGAGACCACGTATGTGGAAACGTAATATGAGACACACTCTGTCCGGTGGCAACTGAATACAAAAATAGCAGACCGATCTCTGTAGTATGTCTTAGGAGAGGTCTATGTCTAGCAATGGACTGCAACAGGCTGATGATAATATAACATCAAAATATGGAAAAGGCGTCCATTAAAGATAAAGTTTTTAGCCATGCACTCTTTGATTTTATTTTGCTAACGATGCATCTGATAAATATTTAAACAGACATAAGAAGGTCGCTGCGTTTATCAAGGTGCGCTCTGTATTTGTACTAGATTAAAATTGCTTTCAGTTGGACGTATGCTATGGCACTTTTCTTTATTGCTCCAAATGACAGAATGAGTCAGTGTATTAAATTTTTGGGAAAATTGGTTGTATATTACCCTAAAACACTATAACTCTTAATTTAAGGGTACTTGTAGAGTAATAACATAATGTCCTTTTTATTATTTTGTAACATTCGTTTCAGCATCTAAAATTTCGACTCCCGAGTTCATCAACCACATGAGGCCAAAAAAAAACAATAAAATGCAGGTTACAAAGTTGAGGACAAAATGCAAATTTGAATTCATTTGACTAATAGCTCATAGTAACGGCGTGCACAGTGTTAAAAATTTGCATTTAACAAGCCATAGAATAGATTAAAGTAGTAAAGTTAAAATATATCGTGGCGTCTCGTTGCAAACGCATTAAACTTTTATACAGCCAGTGTGGCGAATCGAGTTAGAAGTTGGTCGACATTTTGTTCGTGGTACAGTGTGTGTGGCGCACTGTGCACTGATTCAATTTATTGTTAAATTACTGTAATTGCTTCAAAATTTTCTATCGTATCGTGTATTGTCAAAGTTTTAAGAGTCGCTTTATATTAAATCGAGTTTTTAAACTTGTTCCGTCCTCTGAATGAGGGTGGCGCTTTAGTAAATTAAGTTTAAAGTACACGATAATAGTTTTTAAAACTGATTATAGTATTTGATTCATTAATAGTCTTTAACAGTCCACTGTTGGCCTCTCCTTAAAAAGAAGGCTTTGGCCTATTATACCACACTGGTCAGGCGGGTTGGTTGGTAAAGGGTTTGTTTCAATTTTTTCTTCTCCTTACAGTACTGTCATCCTGAGTAGTTTACTCACTCAGTCAACTCATACGATACTCACGAGATGAATAGGGTTGGTGACATTCCGTATTTTCATCATCACATGGACTGTATTTGGTTAACACTATCTAACATTTTGTTTGAACATTGGTTACAATTTTTTACATTGATTTAGGAATGTTAAATAGATGAGCGAAGAACGAATGATTAAAAGGATTTAGCCCCACAGAAGTGGCAAATCGATACAAAAGCCACTGACCCTATAGACAGTGTACCTACTACAGAAGGGTCTTTTTAAAAACATCCACAATCGTTGAGCGTGGACATGGGACAAACTGTATACCAGGATCGTAGGTAATTGTGTTCTGTAATCTCTAAGTTGTTATTGTAAACACATATTTTTGACACAAACGTACTTAGAAGTAATGCCATATTCCTTTAAAAAAGTAGAATACATGTTTTAAATCACTTCAAAGTAAAAATAATCTAACCGAACTTTCCATTAAACCGGCCTCTCTTTAAATCCATGTTTAATGTGAAAATATTTCCAAGATTTAAATACCAAAGCTGTTGATCGCACATTAACAGCTTCTCTCATTCAAAAACTTCTCACAGACGACGACTTAATTCGCATAATTCGTATAATTCTAACAATTTGGCATAATTCGTATCATCTTGAGAATTCAGACTATTAATCGCAGCGAAACGCTTATAATATCTTGAAAGTGAAAACTTTATATTATATAATAAATATTCCAAGATATTCGTCTTCTCAAATAATTGTTAGAGATTATTGTAAAATTTAGAAGGTATAAAATACTGGCTACGGTAAAAGGATGGTATCTTTCTTTTTATTGTCTTTTAAAGTTTTCCTGAATGAAAAAGTGTGACACTCAGCTTATAACCCGGGACGCAATTTACTCAAAAGGCCACACAATATAATGGAAATAAAAAGAAAAATTACAAACCACAGTCAATTATTTATAATAATTTTGTTTGTAGTGTAAAAATTATATTTTTTTTCTCGTGCGTGGACTACTTTTTGTACCCTCCCTCCCCCTCCTCTTAGGGCAGACGAAGGGCGTGTATGGGACTTCCGGAGACAAGATCTTCCCAGTCAATCCCGCGGCGCCTTAACTTGGCAGTCGGGTGGAGTTCCAGGTCTTTAGACCATGGACCGAACTTCTCCCGTGGTAATAAAAATAAAAATATATCCTAGGATTAAAAAAAAACCTCATGTAGTATTTTCTTAAGAAATACGTGTCTAAAAACCCTTCCACACTGATACTGCGTCTTTGCAATCGACATGGTTTTAAAGTAAAGGTGATACGAAGATATAAAGTATCTCGCTATAGTTATGTATCTCTTTTTACAAGATATAAACCGTCAGAATAGTATATATATTGACTTATATCACACCTAGTTCATTATTATTTCTCATTCTCATCAGTCATTCACGTCAAACATCTAAAAAGCACTCAATAAACGGTGGTCCCATTTCACCAAGAATTTCATCAACGAATTTAAACACCGCTGACAGATCGAGGCGAGTTTCTCCAAAACTTTTAGACAATAAATAATATAATTTAAGGCATCCCTTCTGCAATATCCTTGATACTTACAATATTGAGTTAAAACTTTGATTGTGGACTTGAGTTTTATGTAGAGTTAATCAGTTATTTTCTCTTTGAAACTCCAAAAATATTTGTTAGGTCTTAAGACGGTGCAGAACTAAGACCACTTAGGATTTGATATAAGATGATTTTTTCTTGTGTTGTATTGTGGTACTCATAATTATATTTATAAGTTTAATAGTATGCGTTGCTTTCAAATATTGATTTCATCGAAGTATATATTTATGTATATATATATTGTTTATCATCAACATCATCAACAGTCTTTTACAGTCTACTGCTGGACATAGGCCTCTCCTTAGCAAGGAGTTTTGGCCGACTATACCACGCTGGCCAGACGGGTTGGAATAGGGTTTGTTTCAAATTTTCCTTCTCTTTGTAATGATGTTGTCTTGCATATTTGGTCTGGTTACATACGAGTCTGGTTTACAACTCTGATGCATTTGAAGTCAGACACCCGTGTCTGAAATTTCTTTTTCTACTACAGTTCTACTCAGTTGTGGCCACCATACTCATTGCGAATGCAGACAATGCAATATGGTGACTCACACTATGGTCGGTTAGTGAGATACTTTTTCACACCCTGCTTAGGCACGCAAAAGGCACGACAGTCATCGTGGCTGTGTAAGGCTCGCACTATTACCACGATAACTGTCACCCTTGTATCAATGAGCCTCCGATCTCGTACTCACCCACGAAACACGACAGCGCGGATGCTGTCGCTTTAGGTTGGTCTCCTGTGAGAGGGTTACTGCCTCGGTCGAACCAGGCATGGCTCTACAACCTGGTGTGAGCTATTACTGTATGGGTGTATTTCGTGACTAAAGAACGATTTCGAACCCAACGTGACAAGAGGACACATTTCATCCCAGGTCAAAACCTCCTTTCTAACTGACAAACTGCCAAAATGCTGGTGATGATGTTGATGATTATTTTTTAAGCATATGTTACTTTAAGTATTGTAATAAAGTAATCGTATTACTTTTAATTATTTAAAACGAAGCTGGTAAACTAAAGGTATGATTGCTCATATACAAATTCTGTGGTAAACTTTAAAATTTTCAGAAAAATTTCAGAGGACCCATCAGTTACTCCATAGAAGAGAAACCGTTAAATAACTATTTACCTACAAAACCCACAACTTCAAAAACAATTTTAATTCGATGCAGAACAAACTAATTCTAAGTTAAAAGTAAGTTATAGTAACAAGTTGCACTTAAGGTTTTGAGCTTAAGGAATAGTTTCTAACATCAAAGGCTTTGTTCTAACTTAGTTGCTAAGTTTATTTATTTATTGGTTTCGAAGTTTCTTAATACTTGAACCCACATTGACTACTTGCATATCCTGGTGAAAGTCCTTAGACTAAGAAATTAATATGTAAAGCTGTTGCCTCCACTTTACTTACAATATTATATTCATTGACATTATCATAAAAGCGGAGTATTAAACTTTGTTTAACTGCAGTTGCGTCATGTACTATGTACACATTTTCTATTTTTTTAATATCACGTCACTATCTAAGTTTTACCAAAATAAAATTTTTGATTGGTGATGAAGTATTTCCCACTCAGATTCTTTGCTAGTGTCAAATCACATTTCATATATTAATTTTATGAACAAAATCTCTAACAGTTCATCAATAAATAAATTAAATGTTACGTTGAACGCAGACTTATTTTGAAACTTTATGAATGTGTTAAAAATTACTGACTAATTTGCTTTGAAATCGCTCTAATTCCTTAATCTAGTTGTTTTTATGATTATTTTTTAGCATTTTTATTAGTAACGTTGCTTTCCCTCCAAGACAAGTATAACAAGTAAAATGTTAAATAAATAAAAACAATTTCCTAACGAAATAATTCTTTTATCCGACAGAATCAAATAAAATACTCTCTAAGCATATTTAAGACAAAGAGGCTCCGCAGCTATCAATCGGCATACAGCAGCAGAGGGATTAAGGTCTCCTAATCCTTGGCCGTTACTTCCAGTCTACCATTTCGGGATCCTTGGGAGCTGCATAAACACATATAGATATTAGGTAGTCATTAAAAACAGTAATGAACTCTAGAATAATCGTAGGAAGAAACAAATGGATATGTATAGATTTTCTAGTATCTAAACTACCATGATAGTTACCTACCATCTTTAAAAACAGGATACTGATTATGTCTATTTTCCAATTAATACAAGAATTAGTTTCACAATAATTCATTCTTAATCCACAGCAGCAAACAGTACCAAATGTACGGAGAAAAAGTTCTGGTATCATCTAAAATTTATAAATAGGTGATATAAGAAAAAAATTTTTTATAAAAAAAATATTTAGGGAATTCGTGTATTTAACATGTACGAGGAATGGACACAGAATCTTCTGCCTCCCAGACTTCATATGATAGAACAGGTACAACTGAGCAAGTCCACCTCGATCTCACTCTCTGTAGGTCACGACCAGTGCAACATGATCGCTACAACCATTGACTATTCAAAAGTTCACATAGTCAAGTCAATATTAAACTTAATGAATAGCAACTGTAAAAACTCTACAGAACCAAAATCATTCGATCCCTAAAAGAAGCAAACGGACGAACAAACGAAATCTCTTTTGGATTTCACCCCCTAAAGAGGGTTTTAATCGTTTTTAAATGTCCATCCGCAAAGGCGCAAGTCCATGCCATCACTTTCCGAACGTGAACGCCGAATTTGAACTCTATTACTATTGATATAAAGATAACATTGATGGTAATCATTGTGTTGGGTCTGTTTTTTACTTTATATGAATTTGTTAAAGACCACGTTGGAATTGGGATCTTTAGCAAAAATGTTGAGCTGTTTGGAAGTTTTCGTGATGAACCAAAATGTCAGCCTGTCACAGAACTCAAACTGATCGTTGCAGACGTCAGACTTCAGTTTTAACAAATCATTTTTACTTCCCTACTTTCTAAAATGGTGATACTTTTTATTTAATCTTCAACAATGGTTTGTAATTCAAATGTGGAAGTGTCTCGGAATCAATTTCAATCCGTATCATTAAAAACTTCTGAGATTTATTGCATCGAATTGCAAAATGTAAAATTAATTACGTAAATATTTCTTGTCGCATTGTTACTATTCGGCAATTGCTGTCAACGACATGTAATATTAAAATTACTATAGCGCAATATTTGATAATGTGAGTAAATAATTTATCAGTTCGATTGACTTTGAAAGGGTTGAAAAGTACAGATATTGAAATATATGTCTAAATGAAATAGAGGTCTAAATGAAAAAACTACTGGTGACTTACAAAAAAACACAGCAATAGATATTTAGGGTGGTCCGAAATCTATAAGAGAAACTAAGGTTACGTGAAAAATTACAAATATTTTTAACTCTTTTCAAGGAATTGTTATCTGATGAGAATATCAGTAGTGCAGCATTTTTTCCTTTTTATTATGTAGTAATAATAATATTTTCATACATCTCACACACGGCCATCTGATCCCAAACTAGGCAGAGCCTATACTATGATAATCAGATTGCTGATAAACATCATCATCAACAGCCTTTTACATTCCACTGCTGGACATAGGCCTCTCCTTAGCAAGGAGGTTTTGGCCTACTATTCTACGCTGGCCAGACGGGTTGGAATAGGGTTTGTTTCAAGTTTTCCTTCTCTTTGTAATGATGTTGTTTAGTATACTTGGTCTCTTAGTCGCCTTTTACGACACCCACAAGATGAATAGGGGTGGCAACACTGTGTATTCTTAATCCGTCACCACACGGACGTACATGTCTATTTCTAAAAACATATATATTATAAATATATTACTCCCATATAAATACTTAGTGTTAGTGTAGACACTGGTGAGGTATTTTTAACTCTTGTCCGGGCTTCCGTCTAATGGTTCAATCAAGGAATAGTGATGTATCAATTAGTTCGAAGAGAATTTTCACACACTCTCTTAAGGCTAAACTTGGGGCATATTTTTTCTCGTTGGGAAATTTATCAATATTTTTTGTGGTGTTTTTTTTTCAATGTGATAGGTAATTATGTCAAGCTACTCACGTCGTGATTATTTTGTTCTGATTATGCTCTTGGTAACAGTAAACGTTTAGATTGTAGCAACTTGGTGTTCCCGTATAAGAGTTTCAAACGTGCTCGCTGGACGGTAGTAAGACCTTTTCTTATACGAGTATAGTTGTTGGAATGTAGGAATATAATAAGATTTCAAGTACTTATTTTTTTTAATTTAACCTCCTAAAATTAATATTTAAGATGTAATGTCCATAATGTACTTGCATATATTGCCTGCTAAACATTATCGCATTCAGTTTTCTTAATATATAGGTTGGTCTACGAACTAGACAAAATTTTAAAATAGTAAATAGTATAAAAACCATTTGGTATATTATAAAGTTTATTCATTTACAAGAAAGCTAATTAGTTGAAATATATTTTACCAAAATTACATCGTCTAAAGTCTAAATAAACACCGTTTCGACGTTTGCACACTTCTATGCGAGCACCGAAATTTTCTAATACTCGTCGGCAAAGAGACTGCGAGATTATCGATATCTCTTCACTCATTTTTTCTTTTAGTTGATGTATTGGGTTTATTGATGTAGACACGATTCTTCAAATCACCCCAAAAAAAGAAGTCTGCTTTGGATAGACCTGGACTTCTGGGTGGCCATGGAACGTCGCCTCGTCTGGAAATCAGCTTTTCCGGAAACATGTCTTTGACCACCGGCAGGGACTCATTGGATGTATGACAAGTGGCTCCATCTTGATGACCATGTGCTACGATTGAAGCCAGCAAATTCCAGTAGCATCGGTGTCAAGAATTCCCGTAACATGTTTGCGCGGGATATTAGAATTAAATGTTAATAAATTCCTGGCCCATCCTATATACTACAATGATGACTATCATGTCTTATACGTCCTCAAGTGGGCTTTAGAAAAACATCTCACTATAGTGTGGATCATATAGTGTGGCCGCCATAGTGTGGATCACCGTACTACATTGTCTACGTCCTCAATGAGCATGCTGATCACAACTGTAGGACTCTATTAATGCTTTTCTCAGGCAGGTAAAGTCAATTTAACAGGTTCTTAAAATTAAAAAAAAAACATACATATCATATAAAATAAATATATTGTAATCTTTCTTTACTATCTGCTAATAATATCTACCTCTACTTTCTATAAATTACATTATATTATAATAATATCAACAAATTTATTGCTTTATTGTAATGGTTTTATTTCATTTTGCACATAGTAATGATGAGATGAAGTTGCTTGGCATTTTCAAACCCGCATCACGCAATTAAAATTCCATACGAATTAGTATATTACACATTTACCCGAAAAATCAACATAGTCTGTTCAAAGCATCTTTCGTTTTTACATACATATGTACATATACTCGCTACGCACATATCATTTCAATTTACAATAAATGTTGCCAGAAATAAAAACTCAAATACAAATTACCCAAATTCTGTAGTATTTTTTCTCAACTACCCGCTCATAGAAATGAATAACTAACAAACAAGAACAGATACGACATTACATACGTCCCAGTTTGTACGAACATCAAGAGTGTTCTGCCGTTCCCCTGAATATTTTATAAAGCCTTTAAGATTACAGAAGAACCCACTCTATACACTCCCAGAGGGAATTCGATACCTACCGATAAGGGTAAATAATTTAATTCTTATTTCCTAGTCTTGGGCGTAAAATATTTCTGTCGATTTTGTAAAAATGGAGTTAAGAAAATGGAGCTAACAAACAAATTTGTATCAGTTTTTACATACTTAATGGAGAATTAGCATCTATATTAAAATTATATATATATATAAATATAATAGGACATGATCACAGCATTCACTCGCTACGCTCACCTGGGTTTAACCATTTATTCAATATTTCAAATTCATTAAAATAATTTAATAAACACAAAACTCCTGTTTGTGTGAAATCAGAATATAACGATAAGGTCGGTATACTCTGTTAGCCATTCGATGAGAAAAGAATGTAATTACATATCAGAGATTGCATGTATGGCAACATCCACCCTGAAATACAACCATGTATCAACACAATCGAACATTGTACACAACGTTGATTCCCTTAGTGTTCACACAATATATGATACCACTGACCTACTTTCACATAACAATAAATACTTTATGAAAGGCTTATGTTTCAAAGTGCCACAAGTCTAAAAATCTTGATATTTAGTTTTCTAGGACGGAAGAAAAATTCAGAAAAGCAAATATCTTTAAAACCTCGAATCAATAGCAGAAAAACAGACGCATGGTACTAAGGAATTAACACAATTACATTGTTACATTATAAATCTCACCCAAAGATAAATGACGTGACGTGAATCTCATCGGGGGTGAAGCGAGAAAAAGGGGGAGGGGGGCTAATTTCGGTTTTACGCGAAAAAGATTTATTACAGCCTTGCCTATTGCCTGAGAAATATTACGTTCGTTGGTATAATACTGCGAATTGATTTATTAACTTGTGTAAATGGTAACATACATTTTAAACACATTCTGTACTCTGTTGATTTTATAATAATAAAAGCTTTTATGAGTTATATATATATTTATTTATGGTGTACAATTTTATCCACGTGTGTATTGTAGAGAAACAAATCCAGTTTTAAAGATAGTCAGGACCTTCTAATTTCGAATCAAGCAGAGCTTGTACTATGAAAGCTAAATTGAACAATAAAACATGTTTTTTTTTGTAAATATACACATATTTTAAAGTCTAATGTACATTTGTAACTAATAATCGAAACAAATAAAAATAAAATAAATAAATGAAATCAGGAATCTAAAAAAATTGACGAAAGAAATTGATGTGTAGATAATTATTGTATGTATAATTGCAATGTATAATATAATTATAATCATATAGCTTACAATATTTAAATCTGTCAAGAAAAATTAAGAGTTTATTCATCAGTTTTGATTAAAATAAGTTTATATACTCGTATCAGGTCTAACTTACAAAATATTCAAAAATATTGTTGTTGAAGATCTCGGGTAACTCATACAATTGATATATTTATATTGGGAATCGAACTTTTTCCGCATAAAATCTTTATATCGATCAAATTAAAGTAAAAAGACGGTATGAAAACAATAATAATAATGTCTAAAATACTGACCACCTTTCTTTGGTACAAACTATCACAAAACAGGTAGCACAGAACAGAACATGGTACCTCGTGGAACAAAGTAATTTACTCTAACTCTAATGAGAACTTGAAGTGGGCTAAAGTATCCGATTTAAAACTTTTAAACTACTTAGTACTGCACCGGTGTTGGGAATAGCAGGAGGAATTAATATAAGGTTAGTATAGTGGAATTTTAGATATCTGGATGTCGTAATAACAGCTGTTTCCGGATCCCTCCTATGTGAGGTGCAGAGTGGCACGCCGTGTGGTTTTAGTCGGTCCAATTTCGATACACCACCCGCCGTGAACCTCGGTGGGGTGACGGGCCGAGGGAGTTTCCACACGTTAAAAAAAAAGTGAACTTTTAGATGATAGAGCAGTGTTTGCTATATTGCTAAATATTTTAAACATCAGACACACCACGCCGTGTAGTTTCAAACTTAGCAGAGCTTGCACTGTAAAAGCTAGACTGTATACTTATTTTTGAAAATCATATAAGCATTTAATTCGACTCGAGAATCGAACGCGAGGCCTCAACAATCGCGTATTCTGCCACTGCGTCACCAACGCGAAACTAGTAGAGTTATTTATACGTAAAACAGATATCACCTTGCGATATGAGTTCGAGCCCCTCCAATTCTTTATTTAGCTGAAAAATTAAATAAGAAAGCTAGTATTTTACGTGCGAATAACTGTGATCCAAGTGAGGAGAAAATGTTTGTACATTACTTATTTACTTATAGATGATGGACGGAAGGAGGCAAAATCGAATTGAAAAAAATCACAATCGCGGAAAGTAGATATTCACGGTCAGATGGTAGTCAGTTACCAATAGGTGACTAGTCAACTCATTTATCCCCTACACCATAGAAAACGCGACATAAAAAATCAAAATAATTTGTGTTTTCCTAATAAAATAATGATTTCACTTGAATTTTACTCATTAATTGAAACTACTTATATTAAACATTTCTGAAAATAATGTTATAAAAATATTTCATACATTAGTAGTCTGTATAGCACCTTATAAACGTGTCAATATAACTGACGGAGCAAAGCCTAATTAATACAATAATGAAACACCTCCTCAATCCTCAATCAACAGGTAAATTGCCACAACTAGTCACTAATTCTCCTCTAGCATACACAGAAATAGACACATTATTAATAGCTACGTATCTCAAATAAATATATGATGTATGTATTGTGGCTTTTCTTCCTTTGCCTGTTGATTTATTTTTCCAATATTCACGTGTAATATACTACATACATTTTTTATCTAATCTAATTTTTTATCCAAAATCTATCTACTCAATCTGATAGAAAGCTTGAATAGAATCGAAGAGTGGTCGTCACCATACTCTTTGCGAATGCAGACAATGCGGCATGGTGACTCACATTATGGTTACCTTTTTTTTTTTGGTGTCAGGTTACAAAATCCCTTCGGATCTCCGGCTCCTCGGGGACGCAGGAGCCAGGAATATGTGGTGTTTTCACTAAAAACTACACCGGTGGCCGGTCTTAGGCGTCCTTCTCTGAAGGGGACCCGGACCATATTATTTCAGGTCCCCTCCAGAATCAACGACGCGCCTAGTCAGACCCTATCCTGGGGAGGCCAAAAAGGCTTCCCCAACTATCAATCCAGTTGTTATAATTTATTGCGACCCGATCGCATTTTTGCGACTAGGCCGCAACAAATTATTCTATCGCCGACCGCAGCAACTAATCCGCACATTATGGTTACCTAGTGAGATGCTTATACACGACAATTATTTGTTCGAAAACGATCATGTTACTCCAAAGGCATTCACTGTAAACCATACTGATACCATGGCCTGACAGAAATCTGGTGTTTACCAATTTTTTGAATTCAATTCAGAGTAAAGAAGCTAATTTTGGTGAAGAGAGGTCCAAGGATGGAGAAATACTTGTACATCTTGAGTTTCAAGTATCCATGGGCAGCGTGAGTCGTAAACGGTGACCCACCTACTAGTTTCATGATTAATAATAGAAAAAAACAGACATCCAACACACAACGTTACCTAACTTCAAATTAAGCAGAGCTTGTACCGTAATAGCTATATTGACTAACAGAATACTTATATAATCTTTACAAACATTGAAAACACCCAAACTCCGAAACAAATACATACTTGCGGATCATACAAATATTTGGTCTGATCTCATGCACAGCAGTCGTATACGCTACCAATGCGCCATCGAGCAGTCAACATTCACTTCTATACACACAAAAAACTCACCTACAGCGTTCTGATCCGGAACTAGTCAGAGGCTGACTATAGCAAACAGAACCCTGGTTAAAGTTAGGTTATATGCATATTTCTAAAAACATCTAATATTGTAAATAAATTAGACATACAGTCACACTATCGTTTATATTGGTACGGAATTAAACCTACTACGTTTGTCGTGACAGTTTAGACTACTAACAACCAGACCAATAGATTTATCAAAACACGTTTAAAAACATACGAACTAATCTAGTTTTACATATTCATGTTTATAAACAGCGCAGCACTCCCGCGCGAAAGAGGTCGACAAACACTTTTTAGCGTGTATTTTTATTGCAGTATCCCTATTCTGGGGACTCACAACTAATTCCCAGCTCAAATGACATGACACAAACTGCTACTGAATTTATGGTGTGTTAAATTGTAACATCAAGTTCTCCAATTTTAGTTTTAATTACCAAAATTTCATGATTTTACAGCCCCACGGCCAAATTTTATCTACACCGTATTGGATTCGTCGTTCTCAAAGATCTGTATAGCCTTTCATACACTCAGCCGTACATCATTACTGACTCACCAACCCCTTAAAGAAGCACGCCCATTCACTGCCGACTCAAAGGTCTGAAAGACCAACTGATTTTCATGGAGAAATTCGTATTTTGTGCGCTAAATTCTTATTTTTAGCGAAAGGAACTTCTGAGACGTCTCCTGAGACAGATCGGCTGTAACGTCCGGTTCTCGTTATTTCTTTGACGCAAGCCCTCTTTGAGAACATCTAATTGAGATCTGAGAATCTTAAGAAGTTGCATTGTTTTGACTTGAGATGACGTTCTGACGGAAAAGTAATTATATATATCCAATTAAAGACGAATATTTGTGGGGTATTGATGGATGAAAATATAATTCGTGTCTTGTAAATAGCTGTTTCGATTTACAAATTATATAAATTACAGGTTTTTAAAAGTATTGAAGATTTGCTACTAAACAGTTATTGATACACCAGTTTACCGGTGACCACGAGCGGTGTATCCCGTTCGAAACGTCTGGCAATAGAATAAGCTCACATAAGACCCGCTGTACAACTTAACTATGTGTATGTTGTGTGTACTGTAAACTGTTATTTAGATAATTATGTATCCATATTTTATCAATATTTATATATATTTTTAATATTTTAAATTGTATCTACTCTCTCAGAATTTGGCATTTGGTTTAGTGGTGTTAAGCACGCTTAGACATGCTAGATCACGATTAGATATTAGGTATGCTTTTAGCTAACAATCCCAATTCAAAATAAAAAAAAAGTTTGTAAAATACCTTCTAATATTTATGAATGATGCTTACAATAAAACTACGCCATAAAAAATTTTACGTACTAACTACCGAACCATCACGTAACGGAATTATGCTCATTGTTTGAGACTAGAATATACACATACCGCACACCCAGAAAAAAAAGAACAGTACAAATACATATTTTTTTACTGCAGTATTGTATAGTGTGAGTAATGCTATATACGGTCAATTTTTTTCTAATAAGGTTTTACGTATTGAAGCAATTTTTCGGAGCACTCTCCAAGATACATACGATACAGAATGCAGAGTAAGTTACATGGATACACGAAGGGGTCGAGCAGATCGAAGATCTTTGGGCGACGATTCAAGTCACTCTCCGTTGGAAGCAGACAGGAGCAATTGGAGTCCAGAGAAAGGAACTGGTACTGAGGAACCCGTACTTAGAGGCGAGAACAGTATTTGATATATCTGTCTTTTTTGCATTACAATTAACTAGATTTAGTCGATTCGCAGTCGAATACACAAACTTTTTGAACTCTCGATGACGTTTTCCCGAGAAATATAGGGGTGGTCGGCTTAAAAGCATTCCACATAATGCCACATAATTCATTTACATAGTAAAAGATTTACTTGCGGGATTAAGTATAATTCAGATTTAACATTACATTTTTATTTTATCAAAGAAAGTTGTTAATACGTCTGTGGAGTAACGAGTGTCATGGCCCTCCGACACAAAGGGAGAAAGAATCCTTCGACCAAGCGAGTTGATCATGCTTGGTGGGCTACGGCCAAACGGTTGACGTTGGGATGTTGTATTTACGCTAATTGCCACTCGAATCTCTATTTCGCGATACAGGATTAGTAGTTGCTACGTAATTTATTTCATTCATACGTTTCGTTCATACTTCGTAGTTCGATGTATTTTCGCTAGATGGCGCTGTTGTATATTTTCTTTGTGCTATAATGTGGAAGTTGCCACACGTCGAACACTTTGATGTCAAAACATAATTAAGCAAAATAGAACGTAAGTGGTACTTACGAACTCCGTAAAAGACATTATTATAATGTAAGTACACTTTTCTAAATTATCTATAAAACGCTGATTGGAGTAAAAATCTTTACATTTGCGGATTAGTCGTGACGTTTGTGAAATACTTTAACTTTAATTATTCATTACTGAGATATTTTAAATTTAAATAGAAAAGAAATGTTTTGGTACAAAACAAAAGACCATAGAATCTAAAACATAGTAGATATACCTGGTCAAATAGTTTTTCTTCTCACCTGTAAAGTAAGAGTATTCCACTTACGCGTTTGTTTCTCTGGGTGTACGATATTACGTCCATACATTTAATAGAAATGCGCTAGTGAACCACCGGCGGCTACATTACAAGGTGTAAAGTGAAAATGTAGTTTTTAAACCGAAAAAGAGTTAGCGTTAAGATCCTTGTTACAACGATCTAATATTTGCGAGTAACTTTTTATTGTACTTAACATTAAAATATTGTATATTATGTACTAAGAACTTTATTATCATCAATTTCATAAAACACTGAAGAAAATCATCGTAAAACTTAGTTACATGTTATGAATTTATTATTAAAAACATAAATTTCAAATCTTTCATACGTACAAATAGGCAAGGTTTTATGTAACCAACGATATTTTTTTCAAGTTCTTCTTTCTTTCTTTTCTTTATTTTTGAAAAACGCAACGCCCGCCTCAGGAGTAAACCCTGTGTCGCGGGGGACTTTACAAACATACAAGAAACGGACACAAAGAACACCCAGACTCAGAACAACAGTTTGTGGATCACACAAAGTGTTGTCCCATGTAGGGTTTGAACCCACAACACTCAGCGAAGTGGAGTGCGGCGTGGCGACCGCTTACACCATTAGGCCAATCGTGCAGTAAAAAAATAAATTAATAAACGGTTTTATTTTTATCAAAAATACTTCAGCTATTTTTAAACTGTACATGGCATTTTATCATAGCAATTATTTTATGTAATTGTATTAATTATTTGTGCGACAAATTTATGTAAATGAATTGAATATTTTCAACTAATTGCCAAATTCAATTCCGCTCTAAATCAACTTTTAAATGGTAATTCCAACTATGCACAGCGTTGTGTACGAGCACGAAATAGATTATTCAATTGCTGGTCCATTTTACCCTACCTCATCTATTGCTGCACTGCACTCCATCGTATATTCCAACCGGGACTATGAATGCACCGTTTTTCGTTGAGTTTATTTTACGAAAAGTGTTAAAAATAAACTTGGGCAAAAAAATACCCCGCGCGTATCGCAGGGTTAACTTTATTCCGTCTAGATTGGATTTTTCAAAAGCATTTTTCAGATTGAATCATAAAAAGTTGGGTAAATGCGGCTATTTAACGGGCATTCATATTTTTTAGTTTTGTTAAAATCTGTTTTGACATTTATGTGATTTCGATATTTTTTAGTTTAAATTCAAAAAATATAAATAGTTTATATTAAATTCAACAACACAAAGTCACACCTATTTTCCAAAGAGGTAGGCAGAGATAATTTATCTCCACTTACTACGGTCCTGATATACTTCTTTTGCTTCGTCCACATCCACCAATCGCTGTATGCATGTTCGTCAGTTCCTGGGGTTTTCTATATAAGTCTTCTTAAGAACATCGTCAATTTGTTCGGTAAATGTTTGCTGTGGATAGCCTTCCACATACATTCACTCTATAAACTCCTCCACTTATCCTCTCTACGTAGCCAATCTATCGCAGCATGCTCCTTTCCAATCATTGTCATGTCCGCTACTTTCTCTTATCAATATATTCCCAACTTTATCACAACATTCACATCACACTTACTTCTTAGGAAACGCATCTCTATCTATTAATTCTACTTTCATGCCTCCTCTGGCGTACCCAAGATTCACTATCATACAAACCAGCACACCATTGTTCACAGCTAAATGTGCTTTTTTAGTCACGTTTTTGGGGTGTGTAAGGTACCAGTCACCTTTTTTTTCTGTATTAAGAGCCTGCCAAAGTGACTCTACTCTGCCTGATGGAAAGCATGAATAGAATCCAAGAGTTGTAGTCACCATACTCTTTGCAAATGTAGACAATGCAGTATGGTCATCCACACTACGGCGGCCTTGTGAGATGCTTTTTCACATCCCGTTTGGAGACGTAAAAGGCATGACAGTTATTGTAACAGTGTAAGGCTTACAGAGTTAACTGTCACCCCTGCATCAATGGGCCACCTTGTTTTCCACTTGGACTCTCCATCCTAATTCATCTTTATGTAATTCCTTGTGAACATAGAACCTAAATATACAAACTGCCGCACTTGTTCTAGTTTCTTATCTTCAATCTTAATAATCAAATCTTGTCCAACCCATATGCAGATAGTGTTGTTCACAAATCATTTCTTCGACATTCTTCGACAAACGTGCAAAAAACCTTCTGATATTGGCAAGGAGTTTTACAATAATTTACCGAAGCGAGAACACCTAATATGTACTTCTCATTCCCTTTCTGAATGCACTTTGCACATTTCATATTTTTCATTAATTTCTTTCAACACTCTTTCAACCAACACCTTAACATACAGGTTGCCCATGATTCTGAGAAAATTGATTCCTTCATAACCACCCTTGCTGTAACCTCTTTCGCTTAAACAGCGTATCAAAGCCTCGAACTAGTCTCCTACTACTAGGTTACACCACCAGCATCTATTAAAGAGTCGGTACACAGAGGTTTGCCACTGATGCCCTCCCCTATTTTCAAAATCTAACTCAATCTTCTGTTATACCCTGCAGCCTTTTAAGTTTTCATACCCTTCAATTCAGCTAACATTTTACCCGTATTAACATCGATCGCACTACTATTTTCACTTACGCAAGGTAGATTTGCTATTTATGTGCTTTAAGGATTAGAGACCAAATAAGTTCCTAAATATTTCTTCTAATTACCTTACTTCCAGTCCTCTAACCATTTTCCTTCTTCATTCAAAACATCGTCCTCATCTCTAATGACATTCAAATCCTTGTAAAGACTAATGTAAAGCTTCCACAATAGCTTCACGTTGGTCCGGAAATTATCAGCAAATTACCTTTCCTATCTATTCTTACATTCTTCTCTTTTCCTTGTAACTAGTTCTTTTATTTAACTCTTTTTTATCTCATACAAGTTCTTTTTCTTTTGTAGATCCTCGTTCGTACTCAGCTGATTTTTTCTTTGGTTAGCTTTAAGGACCAGTATATCTAACCAGGCTATTTTCTTGTCATGTACTTTTCTACTGATATCCTTATCGCATTATTCTGTTCTAAGCTCTTAACATTTCGTTCTTCTAACAACTCTACATACCTCACACCACTAGTGTGCTCTTCTGATTCTCTCTTAATTTTTCAAATATAATCTTAACATTCGGGCTTCTTTAGCGTACCGTCGGATTTCTCTTTAACCTTTTTTTTTAAATTCTTCAAACCTTTTCGTCAATATCTAATTGCATTTAACATAATTGTCAAGTATATTTACAGCATAAAAAATAAAATCCTCCATAAGTGTACATCTGCGCATCAAACGAGATTATATTCAGAGGGAGTGGAAAGGGGGTTCAGTTTCCCGACGCACTTAATGAACCAGATTAAATTGTACTGATTGAATCCCCACAACAATGCGATTAGGATATTAGTGAACCATCATTTTTGGCCGAACTATTGAAATTGAAAATAACAGTTAAGTATAATATGAATATCATTTGGAATGCTATTATGATACAAGTTTCTATTGTGTAAAATTCAGTTTCTTTGGGTCGCTGTAGCCAGTTTTAGTTAGAGAAGGGTCTACCCTTTTTACGGATTTTATTACTCTTGTCAATTTTGGAAGAATTGAAATTCTCGAAACTTAAAGTGCAGTACAAAGTTAATCTAAAGGTTACGTTAATATATGTAACAGTTTTTTATTGTATTACAGTATATTATACAAATATAAATTAATTTGACAAAAAATTATTGGTTTCTAGTGATTTCACTAATATTGTCGTCATTAAATTTTCTTTTTAGCACACAATAGAACTATTGGAAATTGTTTTTTTACGTCGAAAATGTAAATAAAATTGTCCAACACATCATATATGTAAAGAGTAGCTTTGACTATAATTTCAGTCTAAAAACTGTAACAACCTTTAGCTTAACATACTTTTAACTGCACGATTGGCGAGTGGTTTATGCGGTCACCACACCGCACTCCACTTCGCTTAGTGTTATGGGTTCAAATACTACATGGGACAACACTTTGTGTGATCCACAAATTGTTGTTTTGAGTCTGGGTGTTCTTTGTGTCCTTTTCTTGCATGTTTGTAAAGTCGCTCGCGACACAGGATTTATTCCTAAAGCGGGCGTTGTCTTTTTTCAAAGAAAGAAAGATAGAAAAGAACTGATTTTGATAATAAAAATACCTTTTATACGTAATATAGTTTAATAGTTAACGTACCTATATCAACACTACTCCAATGACACTAAACCCAATAATTCTACAACTGCTTTCCTATAGTGAGACCGTTGGTTACTCGACGATCGGTCGAAGTTTGATAAAGATTAATCCTCACCTGTTAATATATTTTCTCGTGACTGAACATCTAACATTTCTTATCTGACCAGTTCATGGAAAATCCCATTTCAATTAATCGCAAATGAAATATTCGGTGTTACGGGGGACTCTAAAAACGTTTATGAAATGAGTACAAAGAAAACACAGCATTAGTACAACAAGACGTGGATCACACAAAGTATTGTCACCTGTTGGGATTGAGCGCACAACACTCAGTACACTAGAAAGTGGCACATGTCAACTTACCAATACGCTACGTAAAATTGATTCATCATTGCTATATGCAGTTTTATTTGTGTCACATAATTTGAACATTATCCATTTACTTTTGAACGAATTGATTTCAAGTTACAAAAAAAATAATGTAAATTCAGAAATTTTCGAACGTACAAAAAATACCTTATTGAAACGAAAGCCGAGCGACTCAATAAGCGCGTATATGAAGAATCAGCATTTTTTGCACAAACAACCATGTCCAATTAACAAGGCGAGCCTTTTTCAGGCTTTTTGCCTGAAAAGGCTGAAACAGCCTGCTGGGTCAGCAAAGTAAGGCCAAGTTTTAGCTCTTTGAAAAAAATCTGTAAAGGCTGCTTTGCGACATGTTACAATTTGTGCGTGCCAGCGATTGTTAAAAATATGTAGAGGACCAATTTATTTATGAAAAAAAAAACTAGTAAGAGATTTTTGATAAAAACCAAAAGCTTTTAGAAGTGATTTCAAATTCTAAAAAACCCTGAAAATAGTGTTATTTATAATTAAGGTCAGAAATTAATGACAGAGTTATCCTAAAAGTCTTTCACAATTGAAGGTCACGAAATGATAACTTAGATTTTCCTTGACTAAATTAGACTATTTAACAGTAGGAGCTATTAAAAACAGAAAACAAGTCAAAAAAATCATGATTAGTTGTCTTGATTTTGATGCAAATAATAAAACAAAATGAAAATATTTTGGTCCTCAACAATTCACTAAAAAGTAATGTAAAATATAGAAACAAATATAGAAGAAATAGTAATTTATTTGCATAATGATCCAACACTAAAGCTTACAACTTACTCCATGCGCAAACCTTTCATTCTCCATCTTTTTTTAAACGTCCTGTGAGCCTTTTAACATTACGTATAATTAAAAAAATTCCAACATTTCTGCTCTCCTATCAAATCTACCACTGCGCTTGTTATTCCGTGAGGGTCGGCAGTAACAAACGATGTTCTGTAATTTAACGAATGGTATTCGAGAAATGTCTGTAAGATTTTCTATTGAAAATAATTTATTCATTGTATTTGAGGCCTCTCGATTCGCCAACCGATGGTCGAATAATTTGATGAAACAATTCTTCAAAAGCCTGAGACGCACTGAGTTCAGACATAAGTGATGGTTTGATACTTAGAACTTAAAATTATAGTTGAAAATGGCACAGAACAATAAATCCGGCGTTTAAGACATTAAATGGGGATATATTTCACTCCTTATAGATTACAGAGTAGAGTGAACAGGTTTCTTCTGGATGGGTGTGTACCACCTTTGTCTTCATCTACACTTTCCATCAGGTGAGATGGAAGGCAAACACCTATTCTATTACAAATATAAAAAAAAAACAGAACCCAAAGTTTAAATTTATTGAATAAAAATTTAAAAACAGATAAAAATGAGTCCCATTATGTTGATCTAAGCTTAATGAGAAAGCATTGCAGAAACTCACAACCACTCTTTTTTATTTGGATATAAATTTTAATATTTTTCTAATAGATTTAGGCACTATGTTTATATTATTTAGAACCATAACACCAAATTACAACTTGTTAAGAAATATTAGAACAAGGACGAAAAATAAATATTTTAGAACACTTGTAAAAATCAATACATTTGCTGTAATGTGACTAGACGCAGGTACATATTGTCAAATCACCAAGATATAGTAACTAAATACTGCATAAGTATTAAGCTATTTAATAAGATTTTCTACACACATTACTCCTATTGCAAGGCCAAGAAAACGTGAAGTCAGAATCTGCCCAGAATCTGACTTAATCTGACTTTGAACTTACTTTACACAAACTTAATCTGACTTTGAATTCACTTCGCGTATACTTAATCTGACTCATGCCAAATTCAGTTACTCTTTCATCACTGACACAAACATTTATATAACAAAAATATATATTTTTAATATTACTCATAAAGTCTTTAATAACGTTAAACATTCATAGAAGCTATAGCGGTAAAGTTTTATGTTTTTAATAAATATACCCGAATAAAACTCAAGTACACAAAGAGTACATGAAAAAAGAAATTGTCGTCGTTTATATGCATAAGACGCAAAGTATATGGACCATGGCGGCACAATAAAAGGACAGTGAATTTCCTAACAAATATTATGAATACGAATGTACGTTTGTATGTTGCGTTTCCACTGCTGGCTTAGTTAATGATCGTCTTTACCATACTAATAACATAAAACTGAAGAATTTATTTTTAAAAGAATGTTTATTATTGACAACACAAAGAATTCAAATTCTTTTAATAAAACTTTAAAAATATTATAATACTGATATGATGTTGTCTGAGCTAAGTTCTCACTGTAAGACAGTTACTTATTCTACAGAATGTAATCTATCAGTTCTCTCGGTTTGTCCATGATCCAAGTAACTACAGTACAAAACGCCAGTCTGACAGGATATGTCACATAGAACTTCACTGAACTGAAGCGGCAAGACGTCACTTTAAGCACATTAGTTCTGAAATATGTAATACAATAAATAAGAAAATTAATATAAATAAGAACCTGACTAAAACAACTAAATTATGGCGAAATAAGAACTTCTGAAAGTGTAACTTACGCATCACTTTACGTACATACACACTATACACATAAACTGCACAAGCACACACACATACCTCTACACAAATATTGAATCTGCCACCAACACAAATACACGTTACTTGCTGATCATAGATTTATTTATTAAATGTAAAGTAATACATTATTTGTTGTTATGTAACTGGAATAAATTACTTCTTTAACTGGAGAGGGGCGCTGATGACCGCGTGATGTCTTGTATTACAGCTGTCATCATCGTTTCAAACTGATTTTATTGTATGTGTTTCTTGTATCAAAATAAAATGTATTAAGTGTTATTAAATCACATGAACGGTACAAATTTCACCATCATCCATCTCATGTTGCTAGCGGTACAGGATCTGCCATTCTCCTTTGATTGATATCTTATAGACATCGATGCCGTCTTACAAGACATTGATTACAGAACAGTGGATGGTAAAAAATCTCCTGGTGTACTGCTGTCTATTGTAATCACACGAAGGTATTAAGATTTGAATAGGGGAGGAGGGTCATTCAAATCTGTTATTAAATTGGGAGACATTCGCGGTGATTTCTTTTTCCTTACCGAATCTTCGAGGGGTCGCAAGTGCGTTGAGATTCTTGTTTTAACGAGTATGTACTTATTACTGAAAATGATTTCAGTTGAAGGGGATTTAGAACTCTTTTTCTGTATAAAATTAGATGTACTGTCTTGTATAAGGCTAGAGGGTGAAGATTCACAATTGTGATAACTTTATAGTGTTTTGTGCAGGATTTTGTTGGGTACAGATTAATTTTTCAAACATTGGTAGGGTTTAGATACAAGACACTATTAAGTATAATTATAGTTTATTACACTATAAGTATAGTTTTACAAGAAGCATAGAATTAGTATTAATACGACTTTTAAAATTTTCAAGGAAGGAGCCTTTGCCTTCTGAGCTGCGGGTGTTCATGGTTGTCGGTAACCACTTTCCATCACTTCTTTTTTTTTCTACATAAAGAGCCTGCCAAAGTGACTCTACTCTGCCTGATGGAAAGCATGAATAAAATCCAAGAATAGTAGTCACCATACCCATTGCAAATGCAGACAATGCAGTGTGATGACCCACGCTATGGCGGCCAAGTGAGATGCTTTTTCACGTCCAGCTTGGGGACATAAAAGGCATGAGTCATCGTAGCAGTGTAAGGTTTACATAGTATCACGATAACTGTCATCCCTGCATCAATGGGCGTCCGGTCTCGCACTCACGAACGAAACACGATATCTGTGCGATGCTAGCGCTTTAGGTTGATCTTCTGTGGGAGGGTAGTACTACCGCGGTCGAGCCGATCCATTCGTACTGAAATCAGCGTGGCTCTACTACCTAATAATTCGATGCGACTGCTCGTTTGTCATCTATATCATAAACAAAGTTGTCCAACTTCCACACTCGTCAAGTTACACTCTACCGCTACACCATATGGCATATCGAAACAAAATTGCTTTCCATTCCTACTTTCCAGAACACGTAACTGCTAAAGAGGATATAATAAAAAAAATGACTTGTCCTGACTGACTGATTCAGCAACAAACTAGGGACTAAAACTTGAAATGTTTGTATCTGGTGTTTTTTATGTTGTAAGTACTCACTGCCGAGTGGATGCTTACAGTTGTGTTGTGTTTTAGTTTTGAATATTTAGGCGGTAAAACCAAGGACAGATTGATTGAATGGAAGTTAATTTTCAAAATTAGAAACACTAAACAAGAAATATTTAAGACAATGAACTTGCTGACAATAGCTACTTGCCTACATTTTAGATGGCTTTCTTCCTTTCTATTCTTAATCAACTTCTCTCATCGGATTAGTTAACTCTACAAGGATACTTAAATAATAATTCAGTGATTAATTCTATATACGAGTACATTTATAGCATTGATTCCTGAACTGTAATGAAATTAATTTATATTCCAAAGAAAGATTAAAGTGAATAAAACGATCGTTAATCACATTAGGCCATGACCGGCGAACACTAAACCAACACAATGTATTAAAGTAAACGTTTGAATCTAAATATTAACCGCGAAACATGTTCACGATTAATTTTAATTAGGCGCGGAGGCTCAGCATATAACCAAGTTTAGGATTAAGAGTTCGATATATTTGTGTTGTTGTAACATTAAGTTTGCCACAAATAATTTGCCTAATGCAACTTTATAGCAAATTATTTGTAACGAAGCTTAAAAATGGTTTATATTGCTGAGTTCTTAAATTTTAAATGATAAGCACTTTAAACTAGTAAAGTTCAAGTAGAATAAAAGTTCATTAAGCTTATCATCTGTCAATATGTGTTATTTTAGCATACTTTGATAAATTGTTTGAATACGGTTCTTAACACAAAAAGAACCAGAGGGATGAAATCAGTGACTTTTTAATTCTTATGATACTCGTGTACACATTTTCGTGTCGCGGTGTTTGGTGACAAACAAGCATAAAATCCAGCTAGTGATAAGCGGCTACCACATCCTACGAAAGTTTGCAATTGCTGAGGACTATCATGTACAATATACGTAACCTCCTTTTTAGCTTTGGTTCTTGTTTATTGAGCCACACAAAAATGGGTAATAATCTCAATACTGATTGCATACGACTTAATTAACTAAATTTAAATACATCACAATCGATTTCCCCATAAATAGCAAACAATTAGTCACAAACTGTATATCTTTTCAAGACATGTCCTTCCTTTGAAACTTGTAAAATGTTTGATTTTGTTGCGAAACTGCCGTTTGTTGTGTTTAACCTGGCTCGTTTATACACGATGTTTACGAATGAAGCTCCAACTCCAAAGTTACCAAGTTTCCTTTTCATCGAAGGTAAATATTTTTCCGTGCTTATTAGCTTCGATGAAATAAGGGCAAACGCCATTATAATCGATACTACAGACGAACATTGAGAGTAATAAAGATTAAAAAATGAACAAAGAAAAGACAGCCTATCTTAAAAACGTAATTAATTTTATCGTAAAAACGTTATTGTTATAAATATTAGAACTGGATGTTTCGTATACCGACTGCGTCGGGTGTTATATAAGTCACATTCTACAAAAAAAACGAGAAATAACTAAGAATATTTTAAAAAATTATGTCATTGGAAGATGACGGGGTCAGAACTCATCATATTCTTCTTGGTCTTTACTCAAATAGAGCTTTTGGACCCTATTACGGCTGCACGGATAGCGTAGTGGTCACCACGCTGCTACCTACTGCGCTGAGTGTTTTGGTTTCGATCCTCACATAGACAACACCCCATACGATAAACAAATTATTGTTCATAACTTGGGTATTCTCCATTGTATTTTTGTGAAATATAACCCGTAATAGGATATACTTTTTCTGTGCGAGTGGTATTTAAAAAAAAACATATTTGTCATCTACGCCAATATTTTCTCATGTCATTCGAAAAAATGGCGAACTACCGAACTAAATTATGTTGGCATATTTTTTAGCGTCTAATGGTGAAAATGTTCAAAATTATTCAGATTTAATTGTTGAACAATATAATCTTATACATTACTATTAATATACTAATCTATAATTAACGATATTCCATTTTAAAATTGTAGAAGTTATGTGTATAAAACACACCTATAAATTTTACACATAAACACACATGAAAATTTGTGATTTATTTATTAGTAAGTTCATGTATATTATTTATATTTAAAGTATATTTATAAGCGCAAGACTTTGCCCCTACCACATCTTATTTCTTAATCACTTGAAAGTCGACTGAGAGAGAATATCTCACGGCATTAAGTCCTCCTTTGTACAACAAGTGCAATAAGTTTAAAGAAATAAATGAGTTTTTAATTAAATAAAGTAAAAGTTAAAATAAAAATGTATATAAAGGTTACAATGCCAAACGATTTAGCCATAGACATTATCTATATATATAAAAGAAAGTGGTGTTAGTTACACCACTTATAACTCAAGAATGGCGGAATGGATTTAGCTGAAATTTGGTGGGGAGGTAGCTTAGAACCAGGAGGCAGACATAGGATACTTTTATCCCGTTCAGTCCTAAATAAAAAAAACTGCTTATTTATTTCCTCTAAGGCGGAACAGAGTTCGCAGGGTAAGCTAGTTTTTAATAGAAGTTAGATTTACTGTAAGTCAGAACAAAGCAAAGATAAAAAATTACAAATATTTTTATAGTATTCTTTATCTGTGGAACAATCAACAAGCTGTCATGTCATTTGTTAATTGTCAACAGACAATTTCCATTGTTATTCTTGCCCGACTTGATTGAAGTCTAGAGAACAATTATAATTTATTTTATATTTATCAGTCTTACACTTATATATCTGTAAAATATAAACTTATTGTGTTTATTATGAAGCTAAAACATAAATTTAATAACAAAATTAGGACAAAAACGACAATGTTTGCAGTTTTAAAATACGTGGCAACACTATTTGTATTGCAAATATTGAATACAATATTAATTAATCAAATACACTTTTTTTTACTCGTTTTGTTTTGATACTCACTCATATTAACTGTTATTTCGCCACTGTTATGTATAAAATAATATCCAAACAAAACACACAATGTTATTCTGTTTCTCTCATTAAATCGCTCAAATCTTTACTCTGTTTCAACTGATATTTTCCAGCAATGTCGAGAACATAGGAAACCAAATATAAATAAAATAATAAATAAATATTTTGGACATTTGACACAACAGCATCTAGTTTCAAACTAAGCAAAGCTTGTGCTATGATAACTAGACTGACTGATAGAATACATATATACTTCTTTTTTGTAAATACATACATATTATACATAGAAAACACCCAAACTTCGAAACAAATACTTGCAGATCATACAAACATTTGGTCCGGCCCGGGACTCGAACCCGAGACCTCAAGCACAGCAGTCGCATTCACTACCGTTGCGCCACCGAAGCAGTTAAAATACAGTGATTCTGTAATAGAACTTCTGTTTATTAAAATCTTAAACAGAAGAGAAAGTTACCACTGTGATGTAAGTTTCTACTGAATGTTTATCTTAGATACTGCCTTGTTGGTCGAGCGGTTAACGTGTGCAACTGCAGAAATAGAGGTCTCGGGTTCGATCCCCGGGTCGGGTCAAAAAAGTGTTATTGAGTTTTTTTTAATTATTGTAATGTTTATTAACGGCCCGGAGTTGAGAAGTTGGAGTCTAAACCTCCTTGCCATGGAGAGCACGTAAAGCCATCGGTCTTGCGCTGATATCTCCGCGGCTGTGTGTAACAGAGAATGCACCTGTGTTTACACACACACTTGTGCACGTCTCCTACGTAATTAGTTGGTCTGCGTTCAGGCTGGTCACCGTGGCTAAAATCTATAATTATATTTATAAAAGCTATAATTTTAAAGTGTACTCTCGAACTAAATATAAGTAAGTCAGACTAACTGTACTGAATATTACATTACTATATCTTAAATTAGGTTTTTAAGATGAAGTGGCTTTGACTTTGATGAGTTCCTTTCAGCGAGTGAGTTTAATTTAGAACCACTAGCTTATTTTAGTTTGGCGAACTTCATGAACCTTCAAGAACTAAATGAAGAGAGTTTTTCTAAGCTTAAGGCAACTAATAATTAAATTTGCCAACGCATATTGGCTTTGAAGACGTGGTGATATTCAAAGTTTTAGTTGAAAAAAAAAAAAAAAACAAAAAAAAAAAAAAAAGTCAAATCAGTAAAGAGAGACTGCGCTATGAGCTTCTTACTTTTAAAGGCTATTTATAAATATAAGTGTTGCCATTTATTTGAGATTTGATTTTTAAAACAGGTATGCATCCATTGTTCCAGGGATTTCCTTTCTAGGGTATACCTGGTCCCCACACTACTGGTACCTAAGACGGTGTGCGGTTTTTGGTCGGTTCGGGTCTGACATAACCACCAGTAGGTGGTATCGGGGAGGATTTCCGCACAGAAAAAAAAAAGGTGAGCATCTATTGCGTCCATGTATCATGACGAAGCCTTAAGTGTGACGTCACTCATGAATATGCAAGCCTGCAGATTGCGCGTTTGGGTTGCAACCAATCATGCATAACTTCTGTTTACATAATGTTATACGAATTAGATTTAGTTGTAAACGTACGTTTGCTGTTTCAACAGTACGTTTATGTTGTAATGTATTTGTAAACCAGTTATTTTTTATTGATTATCATTGAAATAAGTAAGTTTAACTCGAGACGGGCTACTATTTGGACAACTATTCTGATTATTTTGTTGAGCCTCGTTGGCCTTGTACTTTAAATTAAATAAAAGAAGGCTATATGTACTTATATACGCACGTTAGAAGTTATACGGACTCCTTTGGCGTAACATGATAACATATCTAATTAAATAAATTTCACGCCAAAAGAAGTGTAACCTAAAAAATTGAAACGTTGATTAGCTAATTACTTGGTGTCGATTATTCGTGACGGGTACGCGTAAAAATTTACTCTCATTGTTCTCAAAACATGTTACTCAGCAAGTGGAAGGGTCAGGTTTTACTTTCAATGCTTAAACTGCATCTTTCTGTCTTCCTGAAATACTCTATCTTGAACATGACTTGAGGTTAACGGCTGAAATATCATCCCAAAACTTCGTCAATTGATCAACAGCAAAGCGACTTCTATACAACGTTAACTCAGCACCTGGCAAATATCTTTTTTAAAGTCCCTTACTAGTATAAAAATCAAATGTATTGGAAGTGACTTACTGGTATTTTTCCTTATGAGTTTAAGTCGCTTCCCTCATCCACTCCATTACCGATCCAAAATACAGAAATAATATTAAAACACAAATATTTATCCAACACAGCCCTTGCAAACAAACACAAGTATAAACCGCAGAGCACACAGTACGGTACACACGAGACATTTCGTCTGAGTACACACGGATGCGCGCAGAATTAATACGTCTTAAGATCAAGTTACCGTCACTAATATTCACCTATTTACTTTTGTTTTAGGGATATTTTACACCGTCTACGAGTGGTAGCGGATTTGTTAAAGAATTATTTCATAAACTGGTATAAAATTAACTATTTATGGTATGGATTTGTGTACCATTGTACTTCAAAATAACTACTGAAGCACTGTACTTTGAGCTTGACTTACATACAAATATTTTTCGGCTCAAATCACAGTTGCTGAAATTATTTTTTTGAACTTGCTCATATTATTCCAATGGTTTTGTCGTTTCAGAGAATGATGTGCCCGTTCTATCATGTATTTTCGTGTTTTCTCGCAAAACAGCAAATTATAAAATTAAAATTTACAAATATTGATAAAAAAATTTCAAAGGGCCTACCTGATATTTTCTTATCACTTTTTTGTAATTCTATACTATACTTATCAGTACATTTTATTCGTTGTAGGCAATATTTTATTTGTTTGATTAATTCACATACATTTTAATATTTAGTTTTACTAATCATATAATAATGTACATTATAATTAACGAAATGGATATAAAGTGATTGTAGAATCTGAGGTGCAACTCTCCACTGCACCCCAGCGCAGTACAGTCAGCACTCGTGCTGATTTTATTTGATCCTCAAATTCTTGTTCTGAACCTAGGTGTTCTTCGCGTCCGTTTCATGTATGTTTGGAAAGTGCCCCGTGAAAAAAAGTATTTAAATTAATTAATTTATCATTATATTAATACTAGATTGTTTTAGCAGTTTGAAACTATCCCGGCATTACTGCATTTTTAAGCAGTCTCAAAGTCTATAACGGTCGTTGGTAGAAACAATTTTTGTGTTATACACATTTAGATATGAAGATGCAGAAACTCTATTGGCTAATCATCAGACAGGTAACGAACAAAATACTGATCTCACTGATCAGTATTTTAAATAAAAGTCTTTGATTCTGCTGAATTATTAATTATTAAAAATGTCCATTGCGCTGGGCAGAACAAATTTGCTCTTCTCTCAGCAGTACGTTGCTCAAGACAGGAAGAAGTGGTGAGCTGTTACTCACAAAATACTTCCAAGTAGGGGTCACTACCCTCAAAATGGAGAAAAACGACACAATGAAATGTTGGAGGAACGCATAATTCTGTCTTCTAATAAATTATTTTTCATATTTAATATTTATTAATTTCTTAACCTTAAAAAGAACCCGTTGATAGCAAATAATATTGTTCCATAATCCTGGGTCTCAAAAATACTACATGGCGAAATTTGGACGTGCATGAGACTGTACAGAGTGTAACTATGCAAAAAATATTTCATAACTATTAGTAATGAAAAACATTTAAATTAGGTGCATAGGGTTCCCACCAAGAAGCCAGAACCCCAATCTAACTTCATCTGCAAGTAGTGCACTTGCTGATTAGCGGACGAGGCTCTGGTAAACAAATTTTCCAATTCGCGGCAATAGACTCGGCAGACCTATTACGTGAAACTAAAAAACTGGCAAAAAATGGACATTTAATATGCCTCTGCCTACCCCTCCAGAGAAACAGGTGTGATTTTATACATGTATGTAAATTTCATATAATATAAAAATAAACGAAATCACATCAGACTAAACAAAATCAAATTCCAAACCCATTTCCCTTTTCTTTATTACAGACAAGTTCCATTTCTAAGCTCAACGCACATTATAAGCATCGAGGCAATCACTTAAATGCAGCCAGACATCTAAAAGGCATTACTTTCTATACTAATGTCCTCGCCTCCTCTGCATTGACAAGTGAGTAAGTTCCTCTAGGCGACCCTTAGATTAAGATAGATGGCCGCTCCAGTAAATAAATACCTTTATCTATTGATTCAATAAGATGTATGTGGACCGTATCAGTAATTTAATAGTTTTTGTTGCATGTTCAGGAAGGATCAGGTGTCTTTGTCTGCGGAGATAAACTAAACACATACATTAATAATTGGAAATTTGTGTATTTGATTACTAATCTACAATGATTTCATTTTTATAGTGTATACTGGTCAGCAAGTAGTTGAATTTTTTATTATATATCATTTTTCATTTCTACTCAACGTTTATGGTGAGTATTTATATTTCGTTAAAACCTTGTATTTTTCTATCTGCAATTTCCAAGTTTACTTATAAATATTACATGTAAATAAAAAAAATATGTCACTTTGTAAAGAGCTATTGGCAGTCGCTTATTTGTCTGTGAGGTACTTTGTCAGTAAATTTATACTTTTTTTATGTAAAAGAAGTCTAAAACAACTGGCAGACATTCCCCCATAATCTAATCATTTTATATACCATATTTTGAACTGTATGTTTATTGTTTAAATGTTTATTTGTGTTTTCATTTATGTATCTTTTTATTTATTTTTCTTAAATAAGTCATTGTAATTTATATGTACATAATCATTCATTTCTTCTATTAAAGACACACGTGCGCCTGCCATGTCAGTTACTGAACCACCTAAAGGTTGACTGGTAGAGAATGCTATATATCATTAAGTCACGCAAATGTAAAGCAGGCAGTATTAAAAATAAAAAATAAAATAAATAAATAAAGAATACATTTGATGTTTAAAAGCAAAATAATTCTCTAAATATTTGATTACGATAAAACACATTTATTTTTAAATCAATAAAAGTTTTCTGGCGATCTCTAAAACAATATCCGAACTTGTCTATAATTGAACTGACATTAATACCATGAATAGCAACATCAACCAAAAATAGGTTCACGTCGCCATTTCATTCAAATATGAATAAATTCTTTTTCTTCAAAGAAAATGATTACGTTTCATCAAAAAGGTTTCTTAAGCTCAGATAAATAGCTCAAAGAAGACCCTTTTATTAATTGAAAAAAGATTTGCTTGATTAAAAGCAGCTTAACCCGTTCAAACCAATATTAAGGTCAAGTGGAATCTATTTATTGCTGTCGGTTTAACTTTCATTTCGTAATAAATTCCATTCTGGGTATAAATGTAAATCTCATCATCATCAAGACGCCTACTGATGAATAGACAAACGCTTTGTTGTTTTAACGTGTAGAAACCCCCTCGAGGTTGGGTGGGACTAAAACCACACGGTGTGCCACTCTGCATCTGGGATAGGAGGGATCCGGGAACAGCTGTTGTTACGACATCCAGGTGCTGGACATAGGCCTTCCACAAGGTTCTCCACAACAGCTGGTCCCATGTCACCCGCATTCAATGAATTTTGAGTATCTATAAATGTAATAGAATTGTATACATCTCAAAACGTTGCCACTGAAAATCTATTTCCATTGTTAGTAAAGTACCAATACCAATTCTACCAACCAATTTCTACCTACCAATCTACCAATTTCTGAATCGATTTACTTGAATAAGTAGCTAGAAACAATAAAACAAAAAGAACTTCATCAATTATCAACAGCCTGTTACAGTCCACTGCTAGACATAGGCCTCTCCTTAGCAAGAAGGCTTTGGCCTACTATACCACGCTGGCCAGACGGGTCGGAATAGGGTTTGTTTCAGGTTTTCCTTCTCTTTGTAATGATGTTGTCTTGTTACTTTGTTCCCTTAGTCGCTTTTTACGACACCCACAAGATGAATAGGGGTGGTAACACTATGTATTCTTAATCCGTCACCACACAGACAAAAAGAACTTAAGAAGGTAAATACATGTATGTAACCTAATGGTAAAGTGGATTAAAAGCCACAATATTAGCATAGACAGATAGCGCGTGTTAATATACATAGTTCATTTTGTCATGGCAAAGGTAGCCAATACAGTATTCCAGATTATAACCTATTTCTGTTCTGAACTCCATTCAAATCCGTTCAGTAGTCCTAAATTACATACATCCTCACAAACTTTCATGTTTATAATATTAATAGATTTCAGATTAAGAATATTTTGATATGATATACTACATTTTATTAAAGAGAAATATTTTCAGTCCGTTGACGCATCAATTAATATCTAAAATCAATGCGTAGATTCTCGTTAATGTTATTGTATATGGCAACCACACCCACCAGTGGTCGACATTGATGAACAGTCTCAACTAAACAAATAATTATCAACATTCGATCATTAATACTTGAGCAACACATCGAACGCAGTGCGATAACTCAATTAGTTAACCGCTGAGCAATTAGTTAGGCGGTAACAGATACAAATAGACTTACATGTACTGTAGTAACAGTATACGTGGTCACGTAAGTTTTGATCATTAATATTATTGGTGATGCAAGTGAAACATTGGTATTTTCACCTGGGGTGTATTAATTTGTTTTATTTCATTTTTAATTTAGCTTACACACACACATACACACACACGCACACGCACACGCACACGCACACGCACACGCACACACACACCCACACACACACACACACAAACATACACACACACACACAACCGTCTATTTGTATTTCTTGGGATATGGACTGAATTCTTTCAGGGTATAGGTAGATACTTATCATCAGAATGTATGTCTGCTCGTTTGCTTTCTATACCAGAAAAAAACATACTTAAAATAATTTGTTAAACATAGTTTTACTCACGTATATATTTTGTGAATGCCTGATTTATTTCAGATCTCATAAGGAACCTTTATCAAGAAGAGAAGCGATCTTCTAATCCGGCACAGGGCATTGTTAGCACTTGTATGCAATTTGCTATTAAAAAACTGTTGAGCTAAGCTGTTTCCCATCTGGACTTTAAAGTTTCGCAATAAAATGACTAGAGATACACTCAACTTACCATTTTCCACGACAGAAAGAACTACACCAGCAAGTTAAAACAAGTTGAAAGCACTTCTTTCTCGAACAGAGTACGTTAGAAAGAAATATCTTGCAGTATATTTCACTTGAAACTTAAAATTGTTTATGTTGGCTCTTTGCTGTGCCGTTCAGACAGTGTTGCTTTCTTCGAAAAGTTTCAGACTGTCAACGGACATAAAAGCAAGTACTCTATACCTGTACCGTCATATCACAGCCAATTAGGTAGATGACTGTATCGTAAATGAATACCAATGTCCATTTCATTAAAACTAATATCGCGAAACATCTCGGCAAATACAATTAACATAGTTTTTTTATTATTATTACGAATTTCAATCAAACATACAGTGAAATATATTGTTCAATTGAGTAGTCTAAAACAGTGACGTCACAATTTGGTATTTAGTACATTTTTCATACAAAATTGTCGTTTTGACAGATGATAAAAAGTAACTAATTTGACTAAGGTGTCATCTAGTCTATTTAGAAAGTCTTTGAGTGTTATCCCCGGTTCATTAATAATTGTTAAAATATCATTTTTTCTATGGACAGTTAAAGAATAATAAAAACCGTTTACTGCATTCCACTGTAAAAATAATACATTAGAAACGATGGATACTTTTTTTAGAGTTATATCTTTACTTAGGATTAGGTAAGAACAACTTTTGTCAATATTTTTATTCATTACTTTATGCATAAACAAAAATAAAAAGATGGGCTTAATGCCATGGGTATTCTCTACCAGTCTACCTTGCAGAGTCGTAGAAATAAGCGATTAAGTGCACTAAACATGATTTGAAAGTTGAAAAACATTTTACATACTAGAACTGTTATTACTTTGCATAGGCACGCCCAACTTTGACATTTTTCACATCGGTATAATACCGTTAAGTCATGCTTAGCCTCATCCAGGCATTACTCTTGCAATCTCGACTTTAGGACTTTTAACTGCCATAAAAACTGCGCTGATTCTAAGTTTAACGAAGACATGCTGAATTCCAATTGAAGTTTAACAAAACTTCAACTTGAGCGAAGTTACATTCTTAAGATATTTGTATGTTACAATGAGTGCTTAGTTCACGTCTCTTATATTCGTTAGATGTTTATTTATGATCATTAAAAAAGTTGTGGTACAGTTAGTGAATCCACGAACAAGTTTAAGATTGTTTTAATATAAGAATATAATTTTTCTAGCATGTATTTCTAGGTGGTACAGCCACGCTGATTTCAGCACGAGCGGGCTGGTTCGACCGGGGCAGTACTACCCTCCCACAGAAGACTAACCTAAAGTGCCAGCATCCGTGTTGTCGTGTTTCATTGATGAGTGTGGCACCGGAGGCCCATTGACGCAGGGGTGACAGTTATCGTAGTAACTGTGTAAGCCTTACACTGTCACGATGACTGCGATGCCTTTCACGTCCTAAGAGTGGTGTGAAAAGGCATCTCAGAAGGCCACCATAGTGTGGGTCACCATACTGTATTGTATGCATTTGAAATGGGTATGGTGACCACAACTCTTAGATTCTATTTGTACTTTTCATCAGGCAGAGTAGAGTCACTTCGGCAGGCTCTTAATATAGAAAAAAAAAGTCTTAAGTGTATAGTATTTACGGGTATGCACATCGTTTGACAATTGTGGGTGCATTGTGTAGCGGTTTGTGATCCTTCAGCTAAGCTGTCTTGTAATTGTGACTAGTATGATGGTTAACGATCATCATTGTTAAAATAAAGGTCGTAGGTTTGATTCTAATTTTGTGATGAGCCTGATCATTTATTTTGTGTTTGTTACCATAGCATAGGCTCTGCTTTGTTTAGGATCAGACGACCATATGTGAGATGAATGAGGTTACTATTATTGACATAATCAAGTCTTGCTTTCTTAAGTTTGTGCACTAATAATAAGCTGATATAGACGACGTCAAGTACAAGACTATAAATGACACTAAAAATATTAGAGTAAAACAATTTATGCATAGCAAACATCTTGCTGAAACTACAAAGCCAAAAATTTAACATTATTTACTCAATCACGTGAAAATCATTAAAAGGAACCTTATGATTTTTATACACAGAAAAAGTACATCGACTTTTTATCACAGAAAAATTACAATCGTCATTTAAGCGAGCGAATCCACCGGCAAAAGCTGTACACATTTATAAGCGTATTAGGCACGTCGCTTATAAGATTCAAGAGCAGACTATTGAACAGTAAATTCCCAAATTGATGGAAATTTTCACACAATTGTAGACTAATACAAAAGCTCTCGTGAAGCTAAACGCTTTTAACTTAACCCTTTCACCGCCCAAAGAAGGATTCGCTCCAATATTGACAGTGCTCTTGGCGCGCTCGAATTGGCTGAGCAACTCGCTATATTTTCACTATAAACACTAAGACATTTGGTAGGGAAATTGTGGAGTGGTTTGTGTTTTGACAGGCTCTTGTATGAATAAACTTGTTGGTTTAAATAGTATATCATATACATTAAGTCGAGAAATACTAGACTTCTTTGAATTACTCATATTTAATTTGTATACCAATTGACATTTACTTTGTTTGTTATGATTTTATGCCTTGAGTGTCATTAGGATGATATCAAGGATACATATAGATTTATAACTTCACCTTTATCCGGAAAAGTTAATTTTTTTGAGAGATATTTATTTTGTTAGAAAGTAGCAGTAAAAGTAGCAGGTATTTATTATACTCGTAGCTTCCTTAGCTATTGCAAAGACTTGACCACTGTATCATATTTGTTAGTTTATCACCTAGTGCTACTCAGAATTATCTAACTGAAATATTATACTTGATATCATTCGGATACTAGCCTGAGACGTTTGCATATTGGTTTAGTATCATTTTTTATTGACAAGCAACTTGATAATATTGTGGCAAATTCCACATACAGCACAAACAAAAACATACAACAGTGCCATCTAGCGAAGATACGTCGAACTACGGAGTATAATGAAGATGAAGCAACTACTAATCTTGTATTGTGAAATAGAGATTCTCGCGTCGATTAGCACATGTACAACATCCCAACATCAACCGCTGGGCCGTGGCCCGCAAGGCATGATCACCTCGCCTGGTCGGAAGATCCTCTCTTTGTGTCAGAGGGAGATGTCACAATATCAATGTACATTTTTATTTGATAATTGATACTGATTGTTTGTGTGTGTAGTGGTAGAACCATCTCTCTGTTCTCTATGATAAGATTTAATAAGTGATGGTGTGATGATTTTATACTCCTAGCCAATTTCGGCCACGGTGGCCAATCTCAACGGAGACCAGGAGACCGGAGCCAACTACGTGGGAGACCAGGGAGAAATTAGACCACAGGCGGCTTTATTTTTATTTTTTTTCTATATTAAGAGCCTGCCAAAGTGACTCTACTCTGCCTAATAGAAAGCATGAATAGAATCCAAAAGTTGTGGTCACCATACTCATTGCAAATGCAGACAATGCAGTATGGTAACCCACACTATGGCGGCCTAGTGAGATGCTTTTTCACACCCCGCTTGGTAACGCAAAAGGCAAGACGGTCATCGTGACAGTGTAAGGCGTTCACAGTTACCACGATAACTGTTATCCCTGCATCGATGGGCCTCCGTTTTCACACTCATCAACAAAATACGACAACACGAATGCTGGCGCTTTAGGTTGGTCTTCTGTGGGAGGGTAGTATTGCTCAGGTTGAGCCGACCCGTTCGTGCTGAAATCAGCGTGGCTCTACTACCTTGGCTTTACGTGTTCCCCGAGATATCGCGATTAGTACTCAAACTTCCAAACTAAGGGTTATTATTAAACATTTCAATAATCATAAAAACTCAATAATACTTTTTTGGTCCGACCGACGCTCGTGATCGGCAAACGCATACGTTAATTGCAATTAACAATTGTTAGACCAATACAGCAATAAATTTGAAAGATGTCGTAAAGCTAAAAGTACACTTAATTGAAATAATTTGTTTGTTTAAATAACGGTAACGATAATATTTCCACAAACCAGTATTATAGTCAAACAAGTCACTGTTTATTTAGTTACGAAAACTCATTCACGTATGATATCTTTTCAAAGAAAACTGAGATCTATTCAGATTTCTCCCCTTTCATCCTTGTTAAATATTTCTTTAACCGGCTACCCAAGAATAATCCAACTAGTTATTTTTCAACTAAACCCACGTCAGGCTGACGTGGGGACTGATTACATCAGGTGCGCCGAACATTGACGCCTGACGTCACTATTACCCGGTTAAAATAAATCGTCCAAGGGTCACGAGGCTCCGGTTAAAAAGGGTTGTTTAGTTTTCTTGATAGCCTAATAGTGATGCCCAAATTGGAAGGAATAGGGCCAACTGTTACCGCAGAAGGGTTTAAAATTTATGTTCGTGTTTTTGTGGTCTAATTTAGTTTCTATGCTAATCCCTACGTACGGTTGACACTTAATAGGCTGATTCTGTCAAATGTATATAAGTGTAGCTACAATTCCTCCATAAAAACAGGTCTTCAGTTGGCCAATCAGGATTGCAACATAATTCTGAATGCCTGTGGGTAAATGAATAAAACATACGTTATTAATTGTTTTACGTTATAACTTTAATTACCTTATTTCTTAAAATTAGTTATCAAGTTTTCGAAATCGTCTTTAAATTTTGGCTTTTAATGTAATAAGTTACGGTAATAACTTGTTGTATCAATTTAAGAAAAAAACTGTTAAATGGATATTTAATATAGTGTTGCTCGTGTGATTTTCATACGTTTATTAGATTAATCAAATAGTCACTCTATTTGAGCACACAAGTAAAATTCTACATCCAAACATACTTCATATTAGTTACACCGAAAAAAAAATACCACGTACACCGTCAATATCTACGTAACTGGGCGTATACCAAAATAAAGCTAAATTAACTCTATAAGCCTCACCAATGCATTACGGGGCAGTAAGGTCGGATCGCGTGCAACTACACATTACCGCCCAAGAAACTGCCTCTTATACGTTACAAGGCACTTTTTATACCTTCGAGATGTAGGAAAATGTGAGCCAAGAAAGTGACAAGCAAGTTTTACTTCAATAATAATAAAATGGGCCATAATATAGGGTTAAGGGATGATTGGCTTAGCGTGATAGCTCTTGATTAGTTTTGGTTGAAGGACAGCCATGAAACTATGGGTAAATGCTTTTATTAACTTTATAAAAATAAACACATTTTGTTTACAATATTCTTTATTTATAATGTTGACATTTTAATTTATGTAGGTTGTAAGATAAATAGCAATTGAGGATGTCAAGGTTCGGTCTCTGACGCTGTGGACGTTTGAATACTTGTCTTTTATCCCCGAAATTAGTAGACAGAGTCGTATTTAACGCCTACATGTCGGTGACTGTAATTAAAGATCACTTGATGTACTTGTTGGCAAGTCTATGGCCAGTGACCGGCCCTATACATATTTTTATTCTTTTTATCTCTTAGGGTGGCAGATAAGCAGTCGGGTTCCTATCACTGACACTTGTAACTCATTTTTCTAAATCAACACACATATTTTTTTTAAACTATATAGGTTATAAATAAACTAAACACAAAACAATTTTAATTATCATTACACTACACATTTTCTGTGTGGTGGATTAAGAATACAAAGCCACCAGCCCTTCATACCATGGGTGTGTCGTAAGAGGCGGTTAAGAGCGCTAATTATGCTGGACAATATCAATGCAAAGAGAAGAAAAATTTGATAAAAACTTTGCCGTAACCTTCTTTCTCAAGAGAGGTCTATGTCCAGCAATAGACTATTTAAGGCTCCTGACGTGTATTGATAAGCTCATCACATAATATTCGTGCTCGGTGGGAATCGAACCACTAAGCCAACTGGTCCATCGATTCGCATTTGAATATATTTAGTTAGTTTTTGCTGATTTTAATGGCTTTTTTCTTTTTTTACTGTATTTGATTCATTTACTAAGTGACTATATGATATTTGATGCAAATTTCACCACGTTATCAAATTTTTAATAAGTATTATTCACGTCGTTTCGTAATACAGTCTTTTCGCATCGTACAGTGGCCATTAAAATTTTTTGGGCTCGCAATATTCAAAATATTTATAAATAAATAAATAAATATTTCGGACATTTGACACACAACGTCATCTAGTTTCAAATTAAACAGAGCTTGTGCTATTAGAACTAGACGGACTGATAGAATATTTATACACTTTTTTTTTTATATATTATACATAGAAAACACCAAACTTCGAAACAAATATTTGTAGATCATACAAACATTTGGCCCGGCCGGGAATCGAACCCGAGCCCTCAGACATAGCAGTCGCATTCACTACCGCTGCGCCACCGAGGCAGTTAAATTTTCTAATAAGTATCCCAAGAAATAAAAAAAAACAATATGTAAAATTAGTCTTCAAATGGCAAATATGAGAAATTATTTCCTTAACTGTGGCGGAAAATTATAGATTCTCCAAAGATTCAAAGATTAAACGCTCTCAGTAATTGGAGGAATTCTCCGCTTCTAATGTTGAACCCTTCAAAATGAGACTTTAATTAAAGACCCATTAAGTATATTACTGTATGATTATAAAGGGACCACTAAAGGTACAACTGACTAAATGGTATGCAATTTTTTTTAAACAGCTGAACAGTTGTTGGCGTTCACACGTACACTCACGATACACCACGTTGAGGGAGTAGAGAGAAGCATACGAGTACTAAACGATCTCATTATGCTGCCTCTAATATTAGTTGTATTAAGTGATCATCAGCCTATCGCAGTCCACTGCTGGTCATAGGCCTCTCGCATGGATACCACTTGTTTCGATCCTCGTCTTTTTGCATCCTATATCCTATAATAAGAGCCTGCCAAAGTGACTCTACTCTATCTGATGAAAAGCATGCAATAGAATCCAAGAATTGTGGTCACCATACTCATTGCAAATGCAGACAATGAAGTATGGTGACCTACACTATGGCGGCTTTGTGAGATGCTTTTTCACACCCCGCTTGGGGACGTAAAAGACATGACAGTCATCGTGACAGTGTAAGACTTACACAGTTATCACGACAACTGTCACCCCTGCTTCAATGGGCCTCCGGTCTCACACTCACCAACCAAACACAACAACACAGATGCTGGCGCTTTAGGTTGGTCTTCTGTGGGAGGGTGTTACTGCCCCGGTTGAGCCGGCCCGCTCGTGCTGAAACCAGCCTGCCTCTACTACCTAACATGTCTGTTTCTCTTCTAATCGTTAATCAGAGTTACTTGAATCAATAGCAACAATACGGATTAAAACCTACATTAAATTACAACCGTAGTATACTTTAGTGGAATAGTATCTGACGCTTCGCATGTTACGTGCCTATTTACTAAATACCAAATAGAAATCATTTTAGGTTTAAAAGCCAAAATATTAAAAAAAAACATTTAGATAAAAATGTGACTCGGTCATCCTTTGTAAAAGATTCAAAACGAAAACTTACCGAACCGGTGCTTCCTATCCAAAGAACATTAGCAGCCTCTTATAACCCCGAACAAAGTATTCGCGAAAATTATCTTTCAACCTGAACGCGCCTATTATTAAACCATTCACACACAGCCAGTCTGGTGGAAAACCCGATACAGACTGATGTGATTTTGAATACATATTTTTTTAGTTTTACTGCACGTAAAAAAAGATGACAGTTACGTTTTTCACGCCTGTTCTTGGCTATAAAAGTGAATTGACTATAAGCTGACAATAATACCTGTCAATGGCCTCAACTTATGAGTTTGATTTTTTTAAATGTAATGCTTTTTAAATATTGGATTTACCAAATTTTCTTGTAAAAATGAATATATGGATGATTGCAACTCAATGTTATGAGAATATCTTAACATAACTGTCTAAAATTTGGCATAAAGATAATATGAAATATCTCACTTTTGATCAACCTTTGAGACCCACCTTACCTTTCTTAGAGGAAAAAGAACGGCAGGCATCCCGTAAACTCATTCACTCGGTGAACAAAGAGTAGCTAAAAACCAGTTTCCCGTAAACCTTAATATTCGGTTAATATGTTACGAAGTACGTGTCTTTCAAACTGAAAACCGAATATTCTCTCCATAAATAAATTTCAACCAGTGTTATTATTTTTAAAATCAATAAATTAAAGCAAAACAACAAAACAATACCAGACAACATTCTCCACCAGCACCCCAAACAGTTTCAGAGTATCGTAATTTTAATTTTAGTCACAACACAGATTGTCAAATTCCCCTCCGTGAGACAATGTCCCCTTTTGAAGGGTGCCCCCCAATCTTTACTATTACTGACTGCACGTAGTCAACTGACATCCTTAACTGAAGATTATTTCAGCTTACTTAATGTTTACGGCTTCTGACTTTCTGATGATTATATATCATGCATTTCTATATCAAGACATAGGTATTTGCTGTCTTTGCCCACGTACGAGTTTGTTTGACTCTATAAATATTGATGTGTATTAAGTGGTGGTACAAGATTTATAGATACTGCAACTGTGATCAGTTTGATAGATTCTCTAAGGATAGGTAAATAAAAAAGTGTATTCACACACTTCTGTGTCTTGAAATTTGGACCCAGCTTTCGTAAGAATATCAGCGCTCAACTACATACGTCACTGCATATTCCTTACAAACAACAAAACTTGACCTAAAAACAAATTATACTAACGAGAACTAGAAACATCGCCCAAATACAAAATCATCAACATTTTTCATTCAAAATAACTATATATATATTCTTTAAAATTCACCACAGACCGCTATAAAACCCCATCGAAGTTCCGTAATAAGATGCCGTGCATCTGCAGTGTGATCACGTCGCCCAATTTCCTCTCATTTCGAATGTTTTGAGACATAATCAACGCCATTACAATGTTTAATATTCAAGGGGACCGAAGGATTTATTCGTTACTTATGAATGCACTTGTTGACTTTACAAATGTTTAGAGTTAATAATGTCTTATGGAAATAAATTGCTGAAATTGCTGAAAATTAAAAATCTGTAGCTATTAGATAACACTTCATCAACAAATTACTTTTGTAAATTCCTTTTCATTATTTTCTTTTGTATTTAAAAAACCCCACTATATCGCGGGAGACTACGAATATATATAAAACGGACACAGAGTTCAGCTAGATTTAGGACTGCAATTTGTGTATCACAGAAAGTCTGGCATCATGTGTGGTATGAGCCCACAACATTTACCATTTAAACCACTATACCACCAATTAGGTCAATCTAAATATCTATGTTTTAATATCTGAAAAGATATCTTTGTCCACTTTTATTTGTTGAATTTTTTTGAGAATATAATTATTGAAACACTCAAAATCATAAGTAGAAGAAAGTACAGAATAGTTACCAATTGTGTCACAAATTCAAAGTCTATGTTATATTAACATATTTCCTCTCATAAGTAGTACGTACATATGTCTATCTAACAACTAATACGAATAATACTGGAGCTCGAACTACGACCATAATTACTTTACAGTCCTTAAATACAACTTGATCTCTATGACACTTGTCACTAGCGTCATTTTAAAATTTACGAGGTACATTTCAGGTGTGAAATTTTATATTTATAATGTACTCATCCATACACTTTATTTGTTATAAAACTGACACGCAAAGAATTAAAACATCAGTGGTACAAAATAAAATCGCTTGTTCCAAGTAACTTCGTTGGTTTCGTAGCCATCTGTCACTGAGGTCAAGTTATATTTTACAGATTGTAAAGTAATTATGGTCGTAATTCGAGCTCCAGGCGATCTCTAAAAACATGTCAAGCAGTAAAGTTAAAGAGAACTTCAGTAATAAATAATATTACTTTTTTTTAATTTTAAAAACATAATGAACAATAACCACGCCTGTAAAATATTTCAAGTTGTTATTTTCATTATAATGAAGACTTTATCAATGTTCTTATCTGAAGGATAGTGGTACATTAATTACGTCTTCTTTTCTTTCTGTATAATATAAACCTAATATTCCTATCTCTCATAAAAATGAAATTTCATAAAACTGACAAAAACCAATAATTCGCCGTGAAATGATCGTGTCGCACCGAAAGTGCATCCGTCAGCTTTGGGCATTAGCGTTAACGAACCAAGCAAGGGCCCGTGGGGCCCTGTGCGCTGGGCCTGAGTCACGGGGGCCCACGGGTGCGGCCCACCGAGCTGCAATAAGAGGATTGTGCACCCTTCTTTGTACGTGGCGCAAAAGTAAGTGATAGCGGTTGAATATAAAGTAGAAGATAAATTAATTTTTAAAATATGTATAATCTAAGAAACTAATGCTAACGATAAAACGTTGATATTGAAAGTTAAAATACAAATACACAACAAGTTATTGAGCTACGTATGTATGCAGTTGCGTAAACTTGTGCCATAATTATAATTATAATTACCAGCGCACGTGTTTCCCTCCCACTACGATCCCGGGTCCTTTAAGCGGGGTATGAAAAAGCATCTCATTAGGCCGCCATAGCGTGGGTCGCTATATTACACTGTCATCATTCGCAGCGAGTATGGTGACCACCGCTCTTGGATTCTATTTATGCTTTCCATCAGGCAGAAGAGAGGCACTTTGGTAGGTTGCAATTAAAAAAAAAAATTATAAAACTATATTACTACATTTCGTGCAAATAAATAATTTGGTTTGATTTTATTTGCTTTGAATGACGAAATATAACTTCAAGTTGAGATATTACAAACTATGACGGTACTTCCTGTAACTTTAAATTACTGAATAAAACTTATTAGTAATTTAAAGGTTGTGATAGATTACAACATTTCCATTCATCAAATGATTATAAACGAACGAGACTTAAATTTACCAAGCATAAACTCGCTACAAATCAATCACTTGCACCCCAAAATAAAAGAGGAAATTGCATTAAATTATAAGTCGGCGAGCAATCACGTTTTGTTTCCCGCCTCACAGATTTAACGGTTTGAATAAATCCAGCTCTTAATTATAGAAATTCCGAAACACTCCTTAAGCATCACAACTTCTAACTTCAGAGGTAATTATACGAACGCTAGCCGTTCATGCCTTGTTTCCTCGTCACTATATAAATACGTAAATTGGTGTTTGTCTTTTTATTGCAGTTCTGTAGACTGCTTCAATATTGTTTATTCAAAAATATTGTGATAATTTTACAAGTAAATGGTGGAGAGATTTCTCAAAAAAGGTGATTGTAAAAGGAGTTTTGATGGTTTCTAGAGCTATTCTATGCAGGTATGTACTTCAATCCCACAGAAGACGACGTTTAAACTACACTAGGAGTACAAAATTAATACTAGCAAGTTTATGATCTCCTACCCCTCTATTATAGACATGATATCCTGGTATATATATCATATCCATCGACTGCCTCGATGGCGTAACGGTAGCGAAAGCGACTGCTGTGCTTGAGGTCTCGGGTTCGATTCTCGGGTGGAACCAAATGTTTTTATGATCGGCAAATATTTATTTCGGAGTTTGAGTGTTTTCTATGTATCTATTTACAAAAAAACAGTAGCAGTCGTGGGACTGCCGATAGAAGTGAAAACGGAACTATTAAGTTGAGAGTAATTAAAACTATATGCAAAAATTATATGAAATTTTTTATGTTTCATATATAGCTATATATAATATATAATATCATATATAATATATAATAATAATAAACTTCATATATAATATATAATATCATATTCTCCATAGCTATAGATATACTATTATCATTAGCATGTCGGTGACGCGAACCGAGGATTTTACCCTCTACCAAAACGCTCAACGCGCCTAAAGAAGTTTTCACTTCAAAAATATATAAGTATTCTATCAGTCAGTCTAGTTTTCATAGTACAAGCTTTGCTTAGTTTGAAACTAGATGGCGTTGTGTGTTAATGTCTGCAATATTTATTATTATTTTCTTTATTTCATTATATACACTTATTTATTACATTTTTAAATATATAAAAAGTAGAAAATACACATTTAAAAATATAAAAAATAGTAGTAGACCACCAACATCGGGTACAGGGACCAAGACACCGGTGGTTAGGGCTCCAAAGACAGGAACCTCCTCACAATACGGGCCGTGTCAAGGAGGACTGCCTTCTGCATCAGACCCTTGATCCAACCTTCTAACGCGAGCCTCTTAAGGTGTTGGTCGAGGCTCTTCGCTATCGGGGTGCTGGGCTAGAAAACCTCCACGTGGTGCACCCTGGAAACGTTGGCGATGGTATCGTTCATCACTGCCAACGGCTAATATTCTAGCACAAAGAGGAAGCCATTTTCTTCGGCAATTCGGCCGAGACTTGGTCCAACAGAGCGGGCGTGTCTGTCGGATCCTCTGTTGGTTCTTCGCTCTTCGGAGCATTGAGGAGGAAAACCTCGGTAAAAAATCACTATGGTGGGACCCTTTCATGGGTCGGCGTTTCTCCACTGTCAATGGTGGAGAAAGGAGAACGGGCTCGGTGTGTACTCACACTGCCGCCGAGCAGGCATTGGAAGATTTAATCTTCCTGCCACCGTTGTCACATCGTAATCCCGAAAGGAGTGTCGTGGTTATGTCTCGCGATACCAATCGGGGGCGAGGGTCTTGGCTTAGCCGCCCGGACTGCGAGGAAGAAAACCTCTTTAAAAAATTACCCCGAATCCCGTGTTCTGGTGCGTGACCAGGGGATGCATGGCTGATGGGTAGTTCAGTCGTAAGCGCACTCCCAGCCGAGGCACCTGCGGACCCCTCGGTTGGGCATAAATTTACGCTTGCCCGGGTATTGGGGGATCTCTGCCCGGGTCGACCTTTAGTTCTCCCCCTCTCGTGGGTCTAATATGGAATCTGATCAAATTAAAACTAAATATTTAAATGTAGAAGGAGAGAAAGAGAAGAAGAAGGAGAAAAGCGGAGTGGACGACTTCTCGTCCAATTCAAAGGACGCATCAGTTGGGACACCTATGTCGATGAGGCTCCCAGAAGTCATTATGACTGCTGGGAGCCGCAGAACATCGGAACGACTGCGTTCCAGGTCTACGTGTTCGTCGGATGGCACGGGAGGTGGCCTGATGGAAACGGAGCTGTGCGACTCCCGAAAACGCGGGCGCTCCAGGGACGAGGAGAGCGACACGTCCCAGGAGATGTTACCTCCTAAAGTCGCCAGCAACCGTAGAGGCAGGTCGCGAACTTCGATCTCGATCCCGTCAGGCTCCGTCTTCTGTAAGGCGGAAGCCTATAGGCGGGTTAGGGCGGACGGCGAAGTACTTGCAGAGGAGGAGATCGCAGATCTCTTGCATAAGATTAAGGAGCCGATGGTAGGGGATTCTGTTCCCCAAACGCCATCGTCCATGCAAGAGAGAGCGAAAGCAGCGGTGGCTATCATCCACAAGGTAGCCACCAAGTCGAGTAACCTTAAGGGTGCTTTTGTAAAAGCCCTTAAGGACTCCTCTTCTGCAGTTGCGGGGGTTGTTGAGAGCCTTATTGGGGACGTGGCTCGTCTCCAAGCGGCCAACGACCATCTTACACGAGAAGTAGCTGAACTGAGCGCACAGTTTGCCCAATTCCGGGCGGTTCGCCCTGAGCAAGAAGGCTCGTCTCAATCGCTTGCCTCTGTCACTCCCGGTACCATCGCTGATGCCCAATTGCGGCAAATCACTGACGCAGTGTGGCGTATGATGGACGGACGTCTCGCTGGCCTGGAGGCGAGACTACCTCCAGCCGCTGTCGTCCGGCCACCACTCGCGTCACATAGACCAAAGGCCGCATCGGCGCTGACGTCGCTTCCCGTTGTAGACGGTCGTGTGTCTTATGCAGCGGCGGCGTCAGTGTCTGCTGTTCCTGCGGCGTCAGTATCTCCTGTTCCTGCGGCCACTCCGAGGACACGCCAGGCGGCTAAAGCAGTAGCTAAGACGGGTGCACAGAGGTCAGGGCCCAAAGCGGCGGCTAAGTCTAGAGCGGAATTCCCTCCGCTCTCCACTCCAGCCGCTGTACCTGGCACCTCCACATCTGCTCCCTCTACATCTGCCCCGTCCACGGATGGTTGGCAGGTAGTCGGGGGGGCTAAGAAATCCCGAAAGCGGGGTAAAAAGGCTGCCCAAAAAGCAGCTTCTACCCCGCAGTCGCCATCGGTGGCGGTGACTACCACGAAGAAGCCGCGCAGATTGCAGGTGCCTAAAAGCGCGGCTGTGGTGGTCACCGTAACCCCAGAGGCGGCTAGTGGCGGACTATCCTATGCGGCCTTATTTAAAAAGGCCCGTGATAGTCTCGCCACCGATTTCGGGACTGAAGGGGTCAGGTTGCGCCTTGCCCAGACGGGAGCTCGAGTCCTCGAGTTCCCTGGGGCTGAAGGTGCAAAGACGGCGGACAGATTCGCCGAGAAACTGAGGGGAATCTTCGCGGCCACGGATGGTGTGAAGATCGCCAGGCCTACCAAATGCGCAGAGTTGCGCATTTCGGGCCTGGATGACTCCGTAACGACAGAGGATGTCCGCGTTGCAATCAGCGAGAAGACGGGCTGCAACGCGGACAACATTAGGGTCGGCACCATCCGACCCGGTCCGGGAGGGCTTGGCGCAGTGTGGATCAGCTGTCCGGTAGCGTCGGCCAAAGCTTTGGGCGATGCAGGCAGAATCCTCGTCGGTTTTGTGAACGCCAGAGTCACTGTTCTGGCGGCAAGACCGATGAGGTGCTTTAAATGCCTAGCATCCGGACACACACGCGTCAAGTGCGTGAGTTGTTTTGACTGCAGCGGACTATGCTTCCGCTGCGGTCGACCGGGACACAAGGCGGCAGAGTGCTCTGCCGCCCCTCACTGTCCGGTTTGTGCGACGGGTAACAAGCCCGCCAATCATCAGATTGGGCAGGGGGGCTGCAAACCTCCCCGTGATTCTCGGCAAGCGTTGGGGGCTAGCCAGTCGACCCAGGCTGCCTCCGATGCCGTTCGCACGTCGACATCGTCGCCCATGGAGGAGGCTGTAGAGACGGTCCAGTAATGGCCCAAGTCTCCAGCCTCCTAGTCCAGACGAATCTGAACCACTGTGCTGCGGCGCAGGACCTCTTCCTGCAAACCATGGCACAGTGGTCGATCGGTGTTGCCGTAGCCGCGGAGCCCTATTACGTTCCTCCCCGTCCAAACTGGTTGGGTGACCGGGACGGTTCCGTGGCAGTCGTCGGCTCCACGGCGGCTCATTCCCCGCCCTTGTCGCTAAGAGACAAGGGCACTGGATATGTTGCTGCCGAGTGGGGGGGGATCACTGTATATGGTGTATACTTCTCCCCCAACCGGAGTTTGAATGACTTCGAGGTTTTCCTTAACACCTTGGAAACCTCGATGCGGCGTCTAACGTCTGGGCACGTCTTAGTGCTGGGGGACTTCAACGCAAAGTCCATTGCGTGGGGTTCCCCCAGGACGGACGCTAGGGGCGAGGCCGTAGAGGAGTGGGCGGCCTCGGTGGGCCTCTGTTTACTGAACAGAGGCTCCACTAACACGTGTGTGCGACAGCAGGGAGGGTCGATAGTGGACCTTTCGTTCGCTACCCCTGCCCTCGCCGCACGAGTAAGGAACTGGTGTGTCCTGGAAGAGGTTGAGACGCTCTCGGATCACCTCTACATTCGATTTGAGCTCTCCCGGACCCAGGACCCCAGTAGGGGTCACGCGGCGCGGCGTTCTTCTCGCTTGCCGCGGTGGGCTGTAGCCAAACTGAATAGGGACCTACTAGAGGAGGCAGCCATTATTTTCTCCTGGCTGTCTCCGCAGGCCCCGACCGAGGAGGTCGACATGGGGGCTGGTCGTTTCCGCGATGCGATTACGCAGATCTGCGATGCGGCCATGCCCCGCATCCGAGGTAGTCGGCCTCCACGGAAGGAGGTTTACTGGTGGTCCCAGGAGTTGGCGGACCTCCGCGCGGCCTGTACTCGTGCCCGGAGGTCCTACACCCGTAGTCGGCGGCGACACCGCGTAGACGGCGGGGAGGACCAGCTTCATGAGGAGTACCGAGAGGCGCGGAAAACTCTGAAGCTGGCCATTAGCCGCGCCAAAGAAGTGAAGAGGAAGGAGATGCTGGAGGGTCTCGATCGTGACCCCTGGGGTCGCCCTTATCGTGCGGTGCGACAAAAGCTCCGCACGTCGGGCCCCCCCCCTTACAGAGACACTCCAGCCCAGCTTCCTGCAGGAAGTGGTCGAGGGTCTTTTCCCGCAGCGGGCGGAGCACACACCCCCGTCGATGGCCTTCATGGTCGAAGACGACGGGGGACGGAACGAGGATAATGTTCCGCCCGTCAGGGAATCGGAGATAGGGGCGGTCGTTCTGCGGATTCGCTCTAAGAACACCGCCCCTGGGCCAGATGGGATACCTGCCCGAGTGCTGGCGCGAACTCTCGACCACATGTCGGATCGCCTCGGGGAAGTCCTAAACGCCAGCTTGGCGTCCGGGCGCTTTCCTGAGGGTTGGAAGAGCGGGAAGCTGGTCCTACTACAGAAGCCGGGACGGCCGGCCGATTCGGTCGCGGCCTATAGGCCCATCGTGTTGCTGGACGAGGCGGGTAAATTGTTTGAGAGGATACTCTCTGCCCGCATCGTCCGGCACCTCTGCGAGGTGGGCCCCGATCTGTCGGACGCCCAATACGGGTTTCGAGCCGGGCGTTCGACAGTCGATGCTGTGTTACGCCTGAGGGCCGTGACTGAAGAGGCGGTGAGCTGTGGCGGCGTGCTGTTGGCGGTGTCGTTGGACATCGCCAACGCATTTAATAGTCTGCCATTTAGCTGCATCAGGGAAGCACTCCACTACCACGGGGTGCCAGAGTACCTGAGGCGGCTTGTGGCAGACTACCTTGAGGAGCGTACCGTCATGTACGAGGACCGAGATGGCATTCTGAGACGGCGGCTCATGTCGTGCGGTGTTCCACAGGGGTCTGTCCTCGGACCACTCCTGTGGAATATGGGATACGACTGGGCCCTTCGAGGTCGTCTTCCCCCCGGGCTGGGCGTAATTTGTTACGCCGATGACACATTGGTCACGGCCCGGGGGGCGAACTTTCAAGAGGCGGCGCGCCTGGCCACCGTGGGAGTCTCTTTGGTGGTCGGGCGCATTGAGGCGCTGGGTTTACGAGTGGCCCTAGACAAGACGGAGGCCCTTTTGTTCCATGGGCCCCGTCGTGGTCCACCACCCGGCGCCTCTATCGTAGTCAATTCGGTCCTCGTACCGGTTCAGGCCCAGATGAAATATCTGGGCCTGATCCTCGACGGCAGGTGGCTCTTCGACGAGCACTTCCGACAGCTTTCTCCAAAGCTGGTCGGCGCTACTTCTGCCCTTGGGCGACTTTTGCCGAATTTGGGTGGAGCCAGCGTCGCGACGAGACGGCTATACACGGGGGTTGTCCGGTCAATGGCGCTGTATGGTGCACCGGTGTGGGCGGCGGCTCTGACCGCCCAGAATAGGGCTCGCCTCTGGCGCCCTCAGAGGATATTGGCGGTTAGAGCCATACGCGGCTACCGCACCGTATCGACGGAAGCGGCGTGCGCCTTGGCCGGAACTCCCCCGTGGGATTTGGAGGCGGAAGTGCTCGCCGAAGTTTATCGGCGGACAGCCGACTTCCGGGCGGGTAGCGGCATACGGCCCCCGCCCGAAGAGGTACGCGAGTGGCGTGAGGCCGCTCGTCGAGCCACAATGGCTCGTTGGTCGTCCCGGTTGGAGACTCCACGTGCTGGCTTTGCACTCGTGGAGGCTCTCCAGCCGGTCATCGCCGAGTGGGCAGGGCGGCAGCACGGGACCCTTTCCTTCCGACTGACGCAGGTTCTTTCCGGGCACGGTTGCTTCGGGAAGTATCTGCACTCGGTCGCCAGGAGGGAATTGAGTCCCGCCTGTCACCACTGCGACTGCAGTGAGGACTCGGCTCAGCACACGCTGGCGGTTTGTTCCGCCTGGGCGGCGCAGCGTGGGGTCCTCACTGCAGCTATTGGATTAGATCTCTCGCTACCGGCCGTCATACGCTCCATGGCCGGTAGCGACAGTTGTTTTACCGCGGTCGCAACCTTCTGCGAAGACGTAATTTCGCGGAAGGAGGCGGCGGAGAAGGCCCGGGAGGACGATCTCCACTCGGACCCAATTCGCCGCCGGCGAGCCGGGCGGCGGAGGCGCGCATACCAGCGCCTCATGCCGCCTTGAGTGTGGCCGCGGGTGGACGGGACAGGTTTTCCCCTCCATCCGCTATAGTGGCCAGCCGCGAGGAGGCGACGTCCGCGTGTGCCGTACGCCGCCTAAAAGGAGAGTTTATCCGCAGATGGTGCCCGCATGAGCGGGCAGGCGCTAGGAGGGATCTGGATGTCGTAATAACAGCTGTTCCCGGATCCCTCCTATGTCAGGCGCAGAGTGGCACACCGTGTGGTTTTAGTCGGTCCGATTCCGACACACCACCCCGCCGTAAACCCCGGTGGGGTGACGGCCCGAGGGGGTTTCCACACGTTAAAAAAAAAAAAAAAAAAAAAAAGGCTCTTCGCTATCAATCCATGAACAGATATGATTATCGGAACAATAATCACCGAATCCACATTCCACATGTCGGCAATCTCGTGAGACAGATCCAAATACTTCAATTGTTTTTCTTTTTCAACTTTCACGAGATTCTCGTCATGAGGAACGGCGATATCGACAATCATTGCGCGGCGCTCTAATCGATCTATCACCACAATATCAGGCTTATTGGCAACAATAGTCCTATCTGTGATAAAAGATCGATCCCAATATAACGTAGCACGACCGTTTTCGAGAACTGGGTCGGGCACATACCTGTAGTAAGGTACTTCGAAATTGACAAGTTGGTATTTAAGGGCAAGTTGTTGGTGTACGATCCTGGCTACTTGGTTGTGCCTGTGCAAATACTCACCGTTAGCAAGACGAGAACAACCGGAAATAATATGCCTAATAGATTCTCCAGGACGGTGGCAAGCCCGACAGATGTCAACCGTACTATCTTTCAGGATATATTTCCGGTAGTTATTCGTCATGATAACTTCGTCCATAATTGCACAAACAAAACCTTCGGTTTCTCCGAAGAGATCACCATACCGTAGCCAAGACGTTGACGCTTTAAAGTCTATATCAGACCCGTGTAGGGCCCGATAAAATCGGCCATGAAGTTCTTTACCCTTCCATACTTCCTTGCGATCAGTAGTACTAAGTACTACAGGTTTGCGCCAATTCTCTTTAGCCAGAGCGAGCGGGGTAAAACCAGTATCCACTGCAACTACATTGCGATGCACTCCCGCATTCGTCTGTAGAAAATATTCTCTGAGATTGTATATCTCGCGATTGTGTAGAGTCTTGATATTTAATAGACCACGACCTCCAAACTTTCGCGGAATATACAATCTCATAACCGATGAACGTGAGTGGTGCATGCGGAATGCAGTCAGCAATGTACGGACTCTCCTGTCAAGGGCATCCAATTCGGTCTGACTCCATCTAAGTACACCAAAGGAATACATCAGAACCGGCATGACCCAACTGTTATAGGTTCGCACCTTGTTACCGCCTGATAAAAGACTTTTAAGTACTTTTTTTATAAACGATTATTATTATTATTATTTAGTTCACAACGTGAAAATAAGGACATAGATTCTGATAAATAGGTTATGTAACTATATACAGCCTGTATACTTCATTGCAACGTATTATAGAAGATAACTGAATTTCAGAGACAATTTCGACTATACGTTTATTGGTATAAATGTGTGCTAATTAGAGCCTACTACTGATGTGGTTAATAGAATGCGTATTATGCCATATGCCATGTATTACTATGGCATATCCCTTGATATGTAGACACGGTCAAACTCAAGGAAACTGGAATAAAAATCAACTGATTCCTAACTCTGGAAAGGCTCAAAGGGTAACACATTTTTATTTTTTAGCAGGTGATCCGTCTGCTTATCATTTTCATCCAGCCTTTAATAGCCCCCAGTCGGACAGGCCTCTCTTTAGCAAGATTTTGGTCTACTATGCCTCGCTGGCCAGACGCGTTGGTAAAGGGTTTGTTTGTTCGTTTGTCCTCTCTATCTGAAAAAAGATTCTTCTTTACAAACCTGCTGAATGAAACGAGAATAAAAACTCCAATTTCCTTTACTAGGTAGTAGAACCACGCTGATTTCAGCACGAACGGGCAGGCTCGACCGGGGCAGTAGTACGCTCCCACAGAAGATCAACCTAAAGCGACAGCATCCATGTTGTCGTGTTTCGTTGGTGAGTGCGAGACCGAAAGCCCATTGGTGCAGGGGTGACAGTTATCGTGATAACTATGTGAGCCTTACACTGCCACGATGACTGTCATGCCTTTTACGTCCCCAAGCGTGACGTGAAAAAGTATCTCACTAGGCCACCATAGTGTGGGTCACCATACTGCACTTTCTACGTTTGCAATGAGTATGGTGACCACAAGTCTTGGATTCTATTCATGCTTTCCATCAAGCAGAGTAGAGTCATATTGGCAGGCTATTAATATAGAAAAAAAATCTGTTCAGAAAAAAAAACCATTCTATACGCGGGAATAAAAGCTATTTTCCTATGCACAAACAGAAATGTATAACATTTCACATCAGACGGAAGTTTTTCTTCAAACTCTCAAACTCGAATACCTTATAGGCAAAGTTTTGGCGTGATTAAATATACCAGTATCTTTTAGCGCATTATACTTGTGTATGTTGGCGTGTGGGCATCGGTGAAGTACGAGTTACGATACGAGTATATGCACTTACCGAGTGATGTAATAAATATGATTAATACTAGGTATTTTTGGAGCGAGTAAATGTTAGAGTATTAAGACTTAGAAAGGATGGTTTCATTGAAGTTGGTGGCTCGAGTTGTTAAGGTTAAGTGTTTTTAAAGTTTCTGCAAGATTTTTTTGTATTTGACAGTGTGTAGAAAATATTTTTGTGTTTTATTTTGTTTACATCTTGACTTTTACGTTTTATTTTTGCATGTTAAACAAAACAAAACAAAAATTATAAAAACATAACACGCTTAACCCTATCTAAGATAGTCAGTATCACACGTTTGCTGTCATTTCCACATAAGTCACTCTAGACAAAAATTTACAGTACGGAGAATTCGTAAATTTATATATTGTTTTAATAGCCTGCCAAAGTGACTCTGCTTGATGGAAAGCATAAATAGAATCCAAAAGTTGTAGTCACCATACTCATTGCGTATGCTGACAATGCAGTATGGTGACCCACACTATACCGGCCTATTACGATTTTTTACGCCTCACTTGGGAACGTAAAAGACATGACAGTCATCGTAGCATTGTATTGCACACACTTACCACGATAACTGTCACCCCTGCATCAATGGGCCTCCGGTCTCGCACTCACGAACGAAACACGACAGCATGGATGTGGTCGCTTTAGATTGATCTTCTGTGGGAGGATAGTACTGCCCCAGACGAGTCGGCCCGTTCCTGCTGAAACCAGCGCGGCTCTACTATCAAGTAAAAATAGTTATAATATGAATTGTAAAAGATGTTGTTAAAATAATATTATGAGTTTAAACTTAATTGGATAACTGTAAAGCATAGACTCTAATTTAAAATAAAAAACAGAATCTAGTTATGGGTAATATGTACGTATCTACAAAAAAAGGTAGATATGTATTTATACCAGTTGTCTGGTACTTATATATATAATAGTACAAGCTCTGTTTAGTTTGGGATTAAATGTCGTTGTGTGTTAGAAGTCCGAAATATATTATATATGTCCGAAATTGATGAAAGCATGTTAGAGAATTTCTTTAACGATATAAAGGCCCATCATATAAAAACCTGACAAAATAAAATGCGTAAATAATAACAGTACTCTAAGGTGACCCCACTTTTAAAATGTTGTCCAATTACTAAGAATTCTACAGCAGTGTTTTTTGCATCGTTATCTCAATAATTATATCGCCAAATAAATATCAATCATAAATGTGCTGAGTGTAGAGTCATTGTCACGATTCATTATCAACATTTTTCGTTAAGGGCTTTCTTTACGGTACTTGACTGCACAGATGGCGCAGTTGTTTAAAAGTTCCTCACCGTTCCTTATTACGCTGTATGTTGCAGGTTCGAACCCACATGGGACAACACTTTGCGCGATTCACAAATTATTGTTCTAAGTCTAGTTTTGTGTCCGTTTCGTGTATGTATGTTTGGAGTTACTATGTTTGAGTTACTCCACAATATATTTTTATCTGATGCATCTACCACTTGAATGGTCAAATTCAATATGGATATACTGTTCAGGTGGTACCAATATTACCAGTATTGTCTTCAACAGCTTGAATTTACACTTTTTGTTAATCAGAGCGGCTACTTAACATTTTTGTACCCAACTCTGTGTATAACAAGTAGCGTCCTCAAAACAGTGTTGCCATATGAACGCTACGTGTGTAAAGTCCCCTGTGACAGAGGATTCGTCACTAGTGCGGGAGTTGTTTTTAAAAAAAATATTGACATTAAAAAAAAGTAACGAAGTTGTAGCGGGCTGAAAATCTATTGTCAATGACCCATAGACAGATCTATTTAATTATTTATTAGTATGATCTCGACCATTAAGCCATAGGTTCAACTTCCACCCAAGACAAATACTATGTAATGTGCGCGATATTTGTGTCGTGGTAGCTGTGAAAGCCTTTCACTGTCACGATGACTGTCATGCCTTTTATGTACCCAAGCGGGGTGTGACAAAGCATCTCACAAGGCCACCATAGTCACCATGCTGCAGTGTCTGCATTTACAATGAGTATGGCGACCGCAACTCTTGGATTCTATTCATGCTTTCCATCAGGCAGAGTAGGGTCACTTGGACAGGCTCGTATTATAAAAAGAAAAATATACAAGTGTGTTTATCAGTAGCCTGGTTACCATAGTACAGGCTCTGCCTTGTTTGAGGTCAGACAGCCGTGTGTGAGGTGTATGAGGTTATTATGTTTGCTTATTTTAAGGTGTCTATTATAGAATTTTGTTTGTAATGTAGTAGGCAGCAAGATTTACAGTTTATATATGTGTAATATATTGAAGTTATTGTGTAATTATTCTCATGTACGAGACTTGATAGAATCACGTACCTGATAGCAACTATTCAAAATCAATTGACAAGTAGAGAAGATTTATTTATTTATTTTGAGGTATGCCTACAGATTTTTCGGTATTATATGTTACAGGGTTCATTAGGATTTTACATTTTAAGTCTATATACAAGACATTGTTTACTACACATATAAACTGAAACAAAAACACACATAATATAAAAAAATATATAAAAAGTTAAACTTTTAAGTTAATTAAAAACTATAACGAATTAAGTTTTTCGAAATGTAACGCAATCGCACGAAGACTGAGGAGTGATTTATTTTTTTTGCAGCAGACTATTCCGTTGAATACAGTACTTAACAGACTAAATTTTAATAAACACGGAACACTATATATCAAGGCACAGACAGGCTCACGGAGCGCTAAGTTCCCCTATAAATTTATTGTTACAAACTTCATCCAACTTCCTGCCAGTTTCACCATGTAATGCTAATATTATAAATAGATAAGTTTTGAAAGGTTTCTGATTAACATTCATTTTATTCCTACCAAGAAATGGTTGTAGTTTTAGTTCAATCATTAATGCAAAGAAAATAATGATTGCTATTCTTATAAGCTTCTGTGAGATCGATCTATTAGATGTAGATATGACTATTGAAAGGAAAATTGTATTAGAATGTTTTCATAATATCAATTCGCTATGTTGAATGTAAGAAGGACTATCTACACTTGAGAGTGTGTTAATTAATTGTCTATCAAACGTTTCAAAACGAATTTAAGAGTACTTGAGCCACGTTGATTTCAGCACGAGCGGGCCGGCTCGACCGTGGCAGTACTACCCTCCACAGAAGACTAACCTAAAACGCCAGCATCCGTGCTGTCGTGTTTCGTGGGTGAGTGTGTGACCGGAGGTTGAAGTAGGGGTGACAGTTATCGTGGTAACTGTGTAAGCCTTACACTGTCACGATGACTGTCGTGCCTTTTACGTCCCCAAGCGAAGTGTGAAAAAACATCTCACTAAGCCGGCATAGTGTGGGTCACCATACTGCATAGTCTGCATTTGCAATGAGTATGGTGACCACAACTTTTGGATTCTATTCATGCTTAACATCAGGTAGAGTAGAGTCACTTTGGTAGACTCTTAATATAAACAAAAAGCGACTCTTATAAAACTGATGACAAATAAAGAAAAACTTTCCGCCTTTCTGAAAACATAATGGTCAAAAAATATTTTACTGAATAGTTCAAAACGTTCATCGAGTTAGCCTATACGTATTTACAAACGGACCACATAAACAATATCTTGTTGAATTCTGTTAATAAAATAACTTTTTTCAGACTATAGTCAAAAATCTAGTAATATACATGTTATATGACTGCCTCGGTGGCGTACCGGTAGCGAATGTGACTGCTGTGCTTGAAGTCTCGAGTTCAATTCCCGGGTTGGATTAAATGTTTGTACGATCTGCATATATTTGAGAATAACTTTTAATTTAAGTTTTACTTTAGGGTTAATAATTGAATTTTTACTGCCTCGGTGGCATCGTGTTATATTTCTATGTATAATATGTATGTATTCACAAAAAAAAGTATATAAGTATTGTTACACTAGATGGCGTTATGTCAAATGTCTGAAATATATTTTTATTTACTTATGTTTTTTTTTATTTACAACCTATCAAAGTAACTCTATTCTGCCTGATGAAAAGCATAAATAGAATTCAAAAGCAGTGATCGCCATTCTCACTGCGAATAACGACAGTGTAATGGGGCGACCCACGCTATGGCGGCCTAAAAACAAATAATGCTATTAGTAATACATTATTAACATAAACGAAAACAGATTTCATTTCTATTTTCAAATGAAGTCTAACGTATTATTATTTCATAATATACAAATTCCAAGTTCCAAATTCAAACTTTGACAAACGAAACAAAAGCTATCGAAAGCCATCGACTTACGAGTATGTTTCAAATGACGTCAAAATACACCACATTTCTGGCACCGAAGTAAAATAACGACATAAATATAACGAAATGGCAAGTAGATGTGCAACAACAACGTGCGAATAGCGGACGTCTGGCAGTAATCAGCCGCGCCCACCAAACAATGGCCTGTCGACGCCGGATTAAAAGTTTAAAGCTACTGGACGAGGGATAACAGATAAGCGACATGCTGTTGTAAATAAATAAATAATTAATAAAAAAAAGTTAATAATTTAAAAAAAAAACTAACTAAGCCCTGAGAGAGACACTTACCAAGACACCAACAAGCTACCAAGACAATCTGTGCAGCGGTTTGAAAGATAAGAATAAAGAATAGTTAAGAATATGCCATGCATAAATATAGTCCTTGACAGTTGGAAAAAAAGAAAGTCTAAACACTAGTATATACATTAAAATGACAAGCAAGGCGAATGAAAATTTTCATAAACCATATTGGTCAATCAAGTCTTGTGCCTGCAATTTACATGGTAGGACACTTAATTTCTTCACTTAACTCTTTTTAATTTCTTCTAAATTCTTACCCAGATATAGATTTAGTGAGACCCCTTAAATATCGTGTATATTCAGGAATAAAAAAAAATCTGACATCCATTATAATTAACGCTATGAAGTGTATGCGAATGCTATCATGTCGAGGGTGTCATCTGAAAGCCAGCGTTGCACAGACACGGTGAAGCATTTAGCTGAGATGGTGACTCGTTCTAGCATACATTCTTATACTGATCCTTCTTTGTTTAATGTATTATAAATAATGTTTGATTCTATGTTTTACACTACTACTGTTACTTTTGAATACTATATGTTTTATATTTTGTGGGCTATGAATACATCAATTTCAGTTTCAATATACCTTCTATTCATTCGATATTATCTTAAAATTAATCGCTTTCGTTTATGACTTGTATATTCCCCAGCCTAACGCCTCCACTGATCTCTACTTTAGAATTTCGCCACTTGTCCGAAAGGGATTTATTGTGTAACGGCGTAATATGAAAGTTATTCTGTCTGTTTGTTTCGATGCGAATAAATGAAGATATACTGCTAAAGTTACTTTTTAGTTAAGTTTTTAATGAGGATTTGTTTGTTGGAATATTTCTCTCCCGAAATTCTGAATCTTTTTTTTTTATATTTCGTGCAATATAGTTATTTCTTCTTATCAGAAGTATTTTAGTACACCAAATAAAGATGAAAATGTAGCTGGCATTGTGAGAGATTGGTGCCTATTGTATGTATATGTTAGAGAGCAACCTGCATTACGGGTCAGCAGCCCAACAGGTACTTTAATCTACTAAACAAGTCATTAACATCAAATTTATGGAAATATTGAAACTCAAAGAAAACATAAAACATGCAAAAAACTAATTGAAGTAAGTGAAACCTGAAGGTTTGAGAGTGATAATGTAAATAATATGTACTGTCGCGGTAGATGATAGTGTGTGTGAGCTAATTTGAAAAGTGTCTTCGTTTGAGGTATGTAGGTATTTGTAGGATACGAGCTTAAAACAGACGAAATACAGTTAGGTTGTAGCGTGAGCGTGTGGTTGCTTTGGGTGTATTTCCTCATTCACCTAAACAGGATAAATAAACTATAAAAACTATAAAATAGATAAACTATATATGTACATAAGGTGCCTGCCACAGTGACTCTAAGGTCTGTTGAAAAGCATGAATAGAATCCAAGAGTTGTGGTCACCATACTCACTGCTAGTGCAGACAATGTAGTATGGTGACCCACACTATGGCAACCTGGTGAGATGCTTTGCTACACCCCGCTTGGGGACGTAAAAGGCATGACAGTCATCGTGACAGTGAAAGACTTTCACAGCTACCACGATACAAATATATAAGGTATAACAGTCATAGTGGCAGTGTAAGGCTCACATACTTATCACGATAACTATCACCCCTTTTTTTTTTTTTTTTTTTTAACGTGTGGAAACCCCCTCGGGCCGTCACCCCACCGGGGTTTACGGCGAGGTGGTGTGTCGGAATCGGACCGACTAAAACCACACGGTGTGCCACTCTGGGCCTGACATAGGAGGGATCCAGGCACAGCTGTTATTACGACATCCAGATCCCTCCTAGCGCCTGCCCGCTAAAGCGGGCACCTTCTGCGGATAACCTCTCCAGTTAGGCGACGTACGGCACACGCGGACGTCGCCTCCTCGCGGCTGGCCACTATAGCGGATGGAGGGGAAAACCCGTCCCGTCCACCCGCGGCCACACTCAAGGCGGCATGAGACGCTGGTATGCGCGCCTCCTGCCGCGAATTAGGTCCGAGTGGATATCGTCCTCCCGGGCCCTCTCCGCCGCCTCCTTCCGCAAAATTACGTCTTCACAGAAGGTTGCGACCGCGGTAAAACAACTGTCGCTACCGACCATGGAGCGTATGACGGCCGGTAGCGAAAGATCTTCTCCAATAACTGCAGTGAGGACCCCACGCTGCGCCGCCCAGGCGGAACAAATCGCCAGCGTGTGCTGAGCCGAGTCCTCACTGCAGTCGCAGTGGTGACAGGCGGGACTCAATTCCCTCCTGGCAACCAAGTGCAGATACTTCCCGAAGCAACCGTGCCCGGAAAGGATCTGCGTCAGTCGGAAGGAAAGAGTCCCGTGCTGTCGCCCTGCCCACTCAGCTATGACCGGTTGGAGAGCCTCCACGGCAGCGAAGCCAGCACGTGGTACCTCCAGCCGGGACGACCAACGAGCCATCGTGGCTCGACGAGTGGCCTCTCGCCACTCGCGTATCTCTTCGGGCGGGGGCCGGATACCGCTACCCACCCGGAAGTCTGCCGTTAGCCGATAAACTTCGGCGAGCACTTCCGCCTCCAAATCTCACGGGGGAGTTCCGGCTAAGGCGCACGCCGCCTCCGTCGATACAGTGCGGTAACCGCGTATGGCTCTAACCGCCAATATTCTCTGAGGACGCCAGAGGCGAGCCCTATTCTGGGCGGTCAGAGCCACCGCCCACACCGGTGCACCATACAGCGCCATTGACCGGACAACCCCCGTGTATAACCGTCTCGTCGCGAAGCTGGCTCCACCCAAATTGGGCAAAAGTCGCCCAAGGGCAGAAGCAGCGCCGATCAGCTTTGGAGAAAGCTGTCGGAAGTGCTCGTCGAAGAGCCACCTGCCGTCAAGGATCAGGCCCAGATACTTCATCTGGGCCTGAACCGGTACGAGGACCGAATTGACCACGATGGAGGCGCCGGAGGGTGGACCACGACGGGGCCCATGGAACAAAAGGGCCTCCGTCTTGTCCAGGGCCACCCGTAAACCCAGCGCCTCAATACGCCCGACCACCAGAGAGACTCCCGTGGTGGCTAGGCGCGCCACCTCTTGAAAGTTCGCTCCCCGGGCCGTGACCAATGTGTCATCGGCGTAACAAATTACGCCCAGCCCGGGGGGGAGGTGACCTCGAAGGGCCCAGTCGTATCCCATATTCCACAGGAGTGGTCCGAGGACAGATCCCTGTGGAACACCGCACGACATGCGCCGCCGCCTCAGAACACCGTCTCGGTCCTCGTAGATGACGGTACGCTCCTTAAGATAGTCTGCCACAAGCCGCCTCAGGTACTCTGGTACTCCATGATAGCGGAGCGCTTCCCTGATGCAGCTAAATGGCAGACTATTAAATGCGTTGGCGATGTCCAACGACACCGCCAACAGCACGCCGCCACAGCTCACCGCCTCTTCGGTAACGGGCCTCAGACGTAAAACAGCATCGACTGTCGAACGCCCCGCTCGAAAACCGAATTGGGCGTCCGACAGATTGGGGCCCACCTCGCAGAGGATAACTATCACCCCTGCATCAATGAACCTACGGTCTCGCAATCACCAACGAAACACGACAGCACGGATACTATCGCTTTAGGTTGATCTTCGGTAAGATGGTAGTACTGTCCTGTTCGTGCCGGCCTGTTCGTGTTGTAATCAGCGTGGTTCTGCTACTATCATATATGTAACCAAATGGATGAAATCAGAAGAAAGATCTACCTTATTGCCAAGAGCTTTCAAAAGTTGCAGTTACCACAATTCTCCAATATTAAAACTAAATTAATGCAGGTAATAAATACATAAATGTATAGTTTATGCCATATTTGTCATGCATGACATATGTCTTATGTCATGTTGACATCCATTTGACACTGCGTGTATACACTTTAGAACATTTTGACAAAAATACTCAGTACTCAAGACTCAAAGTATTTCATCTTTCAATTATGTTATTGTTTATATATTGGTGTATCTTAGTCCAGGTAATACGAAATTCGTGAACCTGTACATTTTAGTCTTTTTACTAATGAAACTCTCCAAATACATAAAGGCTTTAATATAAAACCACCCTCAACCCCTCAAAACAGCTTCATTACTTAATGCATCGAGACAAAAGTAGCACCAATCGCGACAAAAACAATGGTTTATCAAAGAAATCGCTGACTGCGACGAATGACTACCGATTTTCTTAATTAAAAATGTCTCACTATGGGGACAATGACGCTGGAGGATTTCACAACTCACGACTAACAGTCGGCGACAAAAGTGTCCTTAAATGTTATTTGCTTTTCACTTTATCTTCAGTATTTGCTCTTATAGTAACTGCCTCGGTGGCGCAGTGGTAGCGTACACGACAGCTGTGTTTGAGGTCTCGGGTTCGATTCACCGGTCGGCACACATGTTTGTATGATCTGCAAATATTTGTTTTGAAGTTTGAGTGTTTTCTTTGTATAATATGTATTTACAAAAAAAAGTTGTCTAGTGCCCACAGTACAAGCTCCGCTTAGTTTGTTTTTAGTTTGAGTTGCTGATGGCGTTCTATGTCAGATGTCCAAAATATCCAAAATATTATTTATAGTCAGATATCTTATTGATCTAAACATGCTAATAATGAGGGGTTTAATTAGTGAAATTAGTAAAATAAATATCTATAATAGGATACAAATGCTAGCGTACATATTAGAACAAAATAAATATCTAAATAATTCGATTACCTACCATTTAGCAGCAGATGACACAGTTCATCTCTTTAACGCGTTTATACGTTCTAAAGTGTTTAATCCTCTTCCATTACCAATAGTAAATCGTTCAGTGTAGTGATAAATTACTAGAGATTTTCTTAATTAAAACTCTCGTACTGCTGAGACAGAACAGGGAAATTAGAGACCTGCAGAACATTTATTGTAAGGGCCGTTCGCTCCCAGGGTTGTACTTAGCTAGTAGTTCTGAAATGTATTTATCAGCAACTAGCTGCAACCGCTTCACTGTCATACACTGTGACAAAGAAGATACAAATAAGGGACAAAACTGAAACGAAAAACAGTTAAAACAATTTATGTACAGGGTGGGCCACGAATTAGTTAACATTTGAAAAAAAAACCTACAAAAAAATCTTTTGATATATTATAAAAATTGTTTATTTACCAGAAAGCTAATTAGTTGGAATTTATCCTTCAATTACTCGTCGGCGAAGAGACTGCGAAATTGTTGACATCTCTTCGCTGATTTTTTCTTTAAGTTGACGTAGTGTATTTGGTTAATTGACGTAGACACAATTTTTCGAATAAACACTTAAAAAGAAGTCTACTGGGGATAGATCTGAACTTTTGGGTGGCCATGGAATGTCGCCTCGTCTGAAAATCAGCTTTCTCGGAATTATGTCTTTGACCACCGGCAGGGACTCATTGGATATGTGACAAGTGGTTCCATCTTATTGAAACCATGTGTACGATAATAGCCAACAAATTCCAATAGTATGGTTCTCCAGAACTCCCGAAACATGTTTGCGTTGGATGTTAGATTCAATTGTTAACGAATTCTTGGCCCAGAGTAATCAGTTTTTGAAGTGTACACAAATCAGCTACCTAACTTACATAATTATATAGACAATTAGAATCACAGTTCTTTACAACACGAAATAACACTTTTTTGTCTTTAACAACAAGGATTCACCGGTGAATGAGTTTTCATATGTTTTTATTTCATAAAAGCCGAATTTAAAACGGTTTCTTCTTTATTCTAGAGATTCTGTATTCATAAGCCATACCATAAAAGGTTAACAGATACTGGCCTTTATTGTAAAACTGTATAAACAGGCTACAATATAAATAAATACGTTAAATCTTTATATTTTTCTTCATAATAAACATTAGATAATCTACAATTTGTAGTCACTTTTGCGTTAATTTTTAATAAAGAAGATTAACACAAGTAGGTAGTAAAAAGAAAGTACGATTTCTTTTTTTTTTGTTTTTGATCGACTTTACAATAATCGTATCGATATCGGATCGTACTCCACAAAGAGGCGTCGCATTTAATTAAAAAAGTATCTGAATTTGTATTATAGTCGTACTGTTTAAGATTGTATCAGTGTTGTGGACACACTCCCGGGACGCATAAGTATGATGAACCAATTAGTAAGAGAATGATTTAGTTCCATTTCTATTATGTTATTGTGAAAACTCGTAATGATTTTTTTGCGTGTTGTTTGTAGTTACACATTTTTGCTAATTACGTAATATAAGTTTAGATGTAGATAATTATAATTGTGTATTTTTAGCTTTCATGTTATTATATCATGACAGTTCATCTCGTGGTTAACGACCCTAACTGCTAAGTCAGAGCTCGTGGGAGCAATTATTACCTAAGACCAATATCATTTGTTGAGCACGATTATTTGATCTATATTTATGTATAATTCATTCAATTATTCATTCAATTCTGTGTGTATTTAGAAACACAGAAACACAAACCGGAGGCACATTGATGCAGGGGTGACAGTTATCGAGGTAAATGTGGAAACCTTACACTGTCACGATGACTGTCATGCCTTTTACGTCCCCAAGCGAGGTGTGAAAAAGTGTTTCACAAGGCCGCCATAGTGTGGGTCACCATACTGCATTGTCTGCATTTACAATAAGTATGGCGACCACAACTCCATCTTCGTTGCCTTAAATTCTGCCTACACTACTCCATTTCTAGATTTATAGACATTTATACTACTTAGTTTTAACCGTTTATTGCAATAGTAAATAGTAATCTCATAAGAACGGCAACAAAATTATTTGTTATTTTGTGAGTTTTACAGTTGGCAAAATATGGATACTTCACACAGAATACGGGTGCGAGTACGATACTAGTTCTATATGTAGTAATTAAGACAAGAACTGAGTAAAATCACTAATACAACTGTCGTAATTTTATCCAGATAAAATGAAATATCTGCAACATTAATCTCTTTACATTAGAAATAAAAGCGTGTCAGAGAGAGCACCAAATTGGAAAATTCCTGAAGTGTCCGCCGTCCCATTGATTGTGCCACGACAATAGCAGTTGAGAGCGCACTAATCTTTTCATTAAAAACCGATTATACGCTGCATGGCCCGTTGCACTAATAGGAATAAAGAAACATACAAAGTTATTAACCTATTAGTCACGTCTTTATCACAAGGCGATAAGATCTAAATTCCAATATCAGCTATCGTTATAAAGTATTGTGTTTTTGCCAAGCACCCTGCAATATGCCACCCGGCCGATCTGACGGTACGCGATGACATTTCAATTTGAATTCTTGTTGCGAAAAACTGAGATGATATTAAAAAAAGTTTGCCGTTCGGAAATATTTGACGGTTGATTAGAATGCCTCCGCTGGGTGGAGTACTTTTTTAAGAAATTAGTTTTTAAAGTTACGTACTTTTCGCTCTTGAATTTTGTTTGTAAAAGTTTTGCGTCCCGATTGTACACCGAAATATACGTATTATTCTACGGAATATATAAAGCTGTCGTTTATTGCTGTTACTTTTCTTTGGTCCATGGATTGTTTCTTTTTTAAATCAGGACTATTCTTATGTTTAATTATAATAATGGCTACACTACGTTCTACAGTGATATGTAGGAGATAATGAGTTATGATCGTTTACACAAAAAACAATTAAATATGTTGCGAAAGGTTAAAATTAGTAGTTTTCACCCAATCCGACCCGAAAAGGAGGGTTATAATTTTTACAGTTTATGTATGTTTGTATGTACACCTGTTCCCGCATGTCTTCCAAAATACTTGTCGTATTTGGACAAATAAGGTATCATTGAAAGCGTCTTATTATATTGAATGTGCCGCATTCAATTATTTACATTTTATTTCATTTTTACGATGCCTTGTAGGGTATCAAATGAAAGGGCTCAACATTTCAAATGTTGCCTTTCTTGTATGCAGCCGATAATTTGAAATAATGTCACACACGGCTAGTTAATTGATCTCAAACTAGAAAATCTGTACTATGGTTACTAGATGACTGGTACGCATATATAAATAGATATTAAGTAAACACTCAAACACAGGACAAATATTTCAACCAAATATTTGCTATCAGCGAGTATAGAAAAGATATTCTATAAATCAAAACTCAAATTATTCTCGTACTGACATGTCAATATCACAGTAATCTTTGATTGATATTTCTAGGTTGTAATTATGTCAACGTTTTTACGAAGGAAATGTTACTAAAAATGTGTGTTGTTATTTTATTTCAGTAACGTCAGAGGTACCTAGGAGCGGTCTCGAGATAAAATTACGTACCGTAAAAAAGTCTGACTCTAAAATTATTTATATCAATAGAAAGTTAAAATCTAAAATCCTACCACTAAAAAAAGGGTTAACAAAGGACAAAAAAAGAAAATAATGCAGACGGAAATCCAGAACTGCATAGGTACAAAAGTGGGCAAACTAGAGCCGTAATTGCTCCAACTGTATACCTAATATATTTGCTAGGACCAAGTCCATTACACAGATATTATTTTCTTGTTTCATCTTTTTAAAACCCCTTTTTTGAAGTAGATGGATTTTAGTTTTTAACTCTCTTTTTATCTTTGATTTTGTGCCAATCTTCATTTTCGTAGTAGTCTTAGGCGAAACTAGTGGGTTCTGAATTGATGTTATGATGACTCATAATTATTTATTTATTTATTTATACATCACGCACTTTATGTACATAGGCGGACTTAATGCCTAAGGCATTCTCTATCAGTCAAGCTTTGGGTGATGCAGAGAAAATAGGAAGTAGGTGCGTTTCAGGTGTTGAATAGAAGAAGTAGACATATACAAAATTTCATATACTAAAATTAATACAAATACATAAATACATACATATACATACTTAAGTAGATGTAAGTCTATATATATACATACACAAATAAATATCATAACCAGTATAAGAATCATCACTTACATTGTATATAAACGAAAACGTTTATGGCCTCAATGGCCACTAATAGGGTAAAGTTGCTAAATACACAATGTTAAGGTGACTTTTTTATTATTTTTTTCTTTCTTTTTTTTGTTTTCTTTTTTGTTTTAAAGAGACAACGCCCGCACTAGGAATAAGTCTTGTGTAGCGGGGGACTTTACAAACATACAAGAAACTTTAACTTTACTTTTATTTTACTTATATAAATGTGTATGATGTTCGTTCCACCTGAAGTTTGAGTTACAACTGCTTCCCATCCTTCTTCAAATCTTTATAAGAGGTAAAATTCTCCCTTCCTCTAAACAATAACACATGCCGGTGTTAAAAATCATCATTTAAGAATGGTAGACATACGCTCTCGAACTAGTTTCTCGAACAATTCCAGTGTTCTTCCATATCCCGATCAATTAAAACCAGGAATTCACTACCAGAACAGTCGTGAACAGAACACACGTGTTTCCGTCCCACTACGATCCCGGGTCTTTTAAGTGGAGCGTGAAGAAACATCTCACTAGGCCGCCATAGCTCAGGTTATTATACTGAATTGTCCACGTTTGCAATGAGGATGGCGACCACCACTATTTTAATCTACTCATGCTTTTCATTAGGCAGAGTATAGTCGTCTTGCTAGATAATATATAAAAAAATATTACTGTTATATTTCTATCACTAATTTTAGTTTCTTATTGATATTTCTAAACGATAGATATTGCAGATTGTAGTTGGTCTAACAACTGCAGTATTTCACTACACTTTTATAGTGTACTTTTACTTTGTTCTTTAGTTAGTTTTTAAACCGACTGCGTAAGTTTCGAGAGTGAATTCACAAGTAGTTTAAAGCTTTAGTCTAGTTAAAATCTAAAAAAGTTGGTTCATATGGCGGTTATTTTGCATTTTATGAAGAATTCTGCTTTGGTTACTTTTATTTTTCTGCTAATCGAGGGATAAATAGATGATCAAACTAAATGCAATGGTCTTTGTTTTTCAAATGGCACTCTATTTATGATTTAGGTTCAAATCCCTCATGAAACAACACTGTGTGATCCATGAATTATTGTTCTGAGTCTGGGTGTTCTTTATGTTCGTTTCTTGTACGAGTATGTCTGTAAAGTCCCCCGCGATACAGGATTTATTTATAGTGTGTGCGTTATATTTAAAAAAAAATATTGTAAACTTACTCCCTAATCGTAACCACATTCTTAAAAATATACACCTAAACACAAAATAAATAGTCGTGTTCATCACACAATTATTTGTCTTGAATGAGACTAGAATCCACTATCTCCGATTTGGCAAGCAGTATTACTAAACACTAGACCACTAGTACCTAGTGTCAATAGCAATAAATTATCATTACACATTTGATTTCGTCTATGTCATATTTCACACAATTTAAGCTCATAGCTATTAAATGAACTTAAATTATAAATTCGACCACCGAATGACATCATATGCGACAACCACAATCCGGATATCCTGTCTAAATCAAAACTGGTAGTCCACGTCAACTATCCGGTTCACTGTATTTAATTTTACAAATATTAGCTGATGTTTAATGAGAAATAGATTGAACTTTGTGTGATAACATATTGTAGTTTATAATTATAACTTATAATTGTTATTTCAATGATTTGAGTGCGTAATAATAATAGAAATCTGACAGATGTCACACATGGTGGGGTCTGATTTTCAACTAGACAGAACCTGTGCCACAGTAACCAAATTGCTGACAAACATACATATATATCATACATGATGTTTAATGAGAAATAGATTGAACTTTGTGTGATAACATATTGTAGTTTATAATTATAACTTATAATTGTTATTTCAATGATTTGAGTGCGTAATAATAATAGAAATCTGACAGATGTCACACATGGTGGGGTCTGATTTTCAACTAGACAGAACCTGTGCCACAGTAACCAAATTGCTGACAAACATACATATATATCATACATGATGTTTAATGAGAAATAGATTGAACTTTGTGTGATAACATATTGTAGTTTATAATTATAACTTATAATTGTTATTTCAATGATTTGAGTGCGTAATAATAATAGAAATCTGACAGATGTCACACATGGTGGGGTCTGATTTTCAACTAGACAGAACCTGTGCCACAGTAACCAAATTGCTGACAAACATACATACATATATATTGGTAAATAGTATACAGGAATAACCCAGACCCGGAAGAAATGATTGAGCTTATCACGCAATTATTTGTTCTCTGAGAATCGAACTCATGATCTCTGGTTTGGCAGTGAGGATTAGTAACCACTAGATCAACAGTTTATTATTTATTTGTGTGGTACTAGTGTTTCTAGAATATAGAAATAGAATCGTACATGGGTAAGATAGTATAATCCATTCGCGTTAAGACAATAATGACGCGTTGACCGACGTCCAAAGAGACCCTTCCCCAAACAAGATAAACATTTTTAACTTGCCATAAGTACATTCGAAGGAATGGATATATATTTCTTCAATTTTTAACAAAATAACTGTACACTGAAAGTCATAACTGCGTATGATAACTGTAATGGCTACCAAACTATCCATTTTCTTTACGACACTAAAGCCTCTCCAAACTTACGAAAACTAAGCAACACCCTCGCGCCCCATTATAAGTATACTCGTACAGCGCCCAAACACATTAAGTATACAATCTGCAGAAAATATCTCATTAACAAAAAGCCCTCTTAGGAAACTTTGGCACTTACAAAATAAACCGCACATATGGCAAATGTATCGCCAAATAAATCAAACCCTATGTCTAATATAACTAAACCCATTTAACTATTATAAGTGATCATAAAAGTGGATCTAGTTAAATTTGACTCATACGTCCAAAGTATTTTGACACATTGTTCTTTACTCAATGTTAAGACTGAGGTATCATATTCATCTGGACGATTCACCAGTCTGTTATTATTTCAAGTGCTCTTGTCGACTCAATCTCTTATTTGTTCGCACTTCACATACAGTATTTACGTAGCGCGAGATTTTTATCATCTAAAATATGAATGCTTTTCACTACATGACAATGGAATTGTACATGTTGGTATCAGGCCTTTAATGTACATGATACATAAGTTATACCTAATTGATAATAAGTACATTTGATTATGATGATGTATTCCTAACCGAATTTGGAGAGAGAGAGAGAGAGAGAGAGAGAGAGAGAGAGAGAGAGAGAGACATGCGCACGCCGCGTGGCTAGCAAAAGTGAAAAGTGAAAAGTGTCGTGACAACTTTTCGTCTGAATTTTTCCCATCTAGCCTCCTTCGCAACGCGTGATAAGGAACCTCGTTCCAAAAAAAAACATACGGGGAGAGATGGTGTGGAGAGGTGCAGGATTAGGCTTTACATGCTCAACATTATGTTGTATTAAATGTAAAGACACATTGTACAATATTCTTAATTCGCAAACAAAAACTTATCCCAACTTTATGTAGGAAACAGTTATCTTTATCTAAGGTAACTTCTTACGAACGAACAGCTGACCAGAATACCGAAATATCTAATAACAGTCTTTCTAAAAGTTGTTTGTTTAGGATCGACTATCAACCAAAACACTGAATCAACAATTAAATATTCAGTAAATTATAACTTGGACCAAATAATTGGGGTCACTCATTGATTTCAAGTGGTTTGAACAACTTAACTTCGGAAGATATGGACAATAAAACCCTTTGTCTATAAATCTGTTGAAATAAACTTGCCTTGCTCAATTCATTACGTCTGGTAAATTTACTGTTGTTATGACTGTGTGAATGAAATGCCGGTTTTCTCAATACAAGGTACGTGTGTTTATTGATATTTGTTTTTCTGAAGACAATTCTAACCTGTACGTGTTCATTAAAACGATTAAGTTCCTATTAAAGGTTATCAATAAAATGAATTATTCGATCGTCATGAAATAATGTGATTTTCAATAAAGAAATCAAAAAATTCAGACGGATATTTTTTTCTTTACATTTGTAATGGAATAGGCGTTTGTCCTCTATCTCACCTGATGGAAAGTGTAGATGAAGACGAAGGTGGTACACGCCCATCCAGAAGAAACCTGTTTACTCTACTCTTAAAGGCTCCAGAGTTCAAGTCATCAGAAAAAATAGACCCAAGCAGGTCGTTCCAAATCCTGGCGATAGTGGTTGATGATCCTAATTGCTAAGCCTATGGTTGTGGGTTCGATTCGCACTCAGAATAAATAGTTGTGTAATGCGTAATATCATTTATACTGTGTCTATATATACTAAACTTAAAGTTAAAGTTATGTTTAAACTTAAAGTTTAAATATGCAAGAATTCGCAGTCTGGTTATCGTAGTACAGGCTGTCTAGTTTGGGATCAAACAGCCGCTTATGAAACGAATGTGTAAGATCATAGCTTTAAATGTGTAACTCTATTATGATAGTTTTTGTAATACAACACTCGTACCGCTTACAATCGTAAAGCATTTATGACTACAGTCGTTTTTATGAAATCATCAACAGCCTTTTACAGTCCACTGCTGGACATAGGCCTCTCCTTAGCAAGGAGGTTTTGGCCTACTATACCACGCTGGCCAGACGGGTTGGAATAGGGTTTGTTTTGAATTTTCCTTCTCTTTGTAATCATGTTATTTTGCATACTTTGTTCCCTTGGTCACATTTTAAGACGCTCGCGGGATGAATAGGGGTGGTAACACTATGTATTCTTAATCCGTCACAACACGGACAGCTTTATGAAATATTATAAACAAATAATAAAGTATTTTATTCCGTATGACATATGTGATTTTATAAAAGAAAATGCAGTGAACAAAAACTACATACTGCTAATGGAGAAACATAAAAAGTACCTTAAGTGAATTGGCGTCTAAAATCTGAACAATCTACATTTAAATATATAACAATATAATTACGACTAAATACGATTATATGCGACTATATAACTGGTATATATACCATTTCTCCCGTCTGAACTATCATCCTCTCAATTAATTCAATAATAGCGGGCACCTACCTAATTGTTTAATCTGCATCCTTAACACTGTACTGTTGTACGGCCACTTTTCGATAGGTCTCGCCTCGCAATATTTAGTGAGTAACGTTCTGAGGTTTAAGTTATAAGATATGATGGATTTATATATAAACGTCACGCCTGTTTCATCGAAGAGGGAAGCAGAGATGATTTAAGCATTTTGATAAATATGATATGATTCTACCGACTTGTCCATATAAAAGTTGCCTGGAAAAATATGCTTTTAGTAATAAGGCCACCCATTGTACATATCTTCTTGTAACACTCAACCATACTATTGTGATTAGTGTATAATAAACTATATTCTATTCTATGGTTCCACTCACGTCATTTGGTCGTTAAGGTGAGAATGTGAGCGATAGCTAGCCACGACGGAAAGTAACATAAAAAAATATTGGGAGTACAATCAAAAATAAAAGTAGTTAAGAAAGGACAGCAATATAAGAAAAGGGGTGTTGCTAATATAAATAGATTGGTAGCATATAAATCAGGGTTAACCGGGTTAAACTGTTATGTTAAACTAGGTCTGATCAACTAATCAAAAAAAAAGTACATAAGTGTTCTATCAGTCAGTCTAGTTGTCATAGCACAAGCTCTACTTAGTTTGAAACTAGATGACGTTGTGTCCCAATGTCAGAAATATTTAAAAAGAAATCTAATAGATCTAGATAAGATCTATATTTGGTAGATCCTGTATTACAGTTTCTAGAACATAAATAAATATTGTAGCATATTGAGTTAGTAGATACAAAGACGTTAGGGTTTGCATGGCTTATAGTAACAGCTGTTTCAGGTACAGAACGGCACATTGCAAGTTTTTAGTCAGCTCGATTCCGACAGACTGCAAGGGGATTTCCAAGCATAAAAAGATTTGTGTAAAACAATTTTTTTATGCTAGTATCAATTTTAGTTTTAATTGGATTAATAAAAAATAGCCTGGTAAATTAATTTTCCCTAAAAAAATCACTTATACTTTTGAGCCAGTAACCAACTGACTGTCTCAGTATCGCAGTGGTAGCGTATGTGACTGCTGTACTTGGGGTGTCGGGTTCGATGCCCAGATCGGACCAAATGTTTACACGATCTGCAAACATTTGTGTCGTAGTTTGGTTGTTTTCTTTGTGTAATACATACCTATATATAAATAAAAAAATGTGTATACATGTGTGCATTTATATTAGTTGTCTTGTACCCATAGTACAAAGTCTGCTTGGTTTGGGACTAGATGACGTTGGTTGTCAGATGTCTGAAAAAAGTTACATAAATTATAACCTAATGGCTGAAAAGCAGCTTTTGTGTTATTATATTAAATTCTAAGTCAAATTTTTACAGATTTTTATCATTCTTACCACTGAATTATTGTTAATATTTGGTTCCATGACCTTGACAACAACACACGCTACTGCCCCAAAACTTAGACCATATACCAACTATTAAATTACAGTACCGAAACCAGCCCAAGTTGAAGTTGAAGCTTAAGTCACGGTTCCGTTAAGTTAATTATGTTAACTTGACTCTAACTTACCTTTGGTCAGTGATCCAAGTTGGAGCGCAAATTATACACTTAGGCCATAACTTACCAGTATGTGTCAAATAATATGATATTGGTTTAACCCGAGGTCTGCAGTTAACTTGGGTTATGTATGAGGAAGTCTGTTTGATTATTATACGAGTATGTGTTTGGGCAATTTAGGATGCGGCGTAAAGACTATTGTGATGGGTTATGTGTTGTTCGAGCAATCCTTTGTGTTAAGAGATATAATTTATTATATTATTGGAATGTTTTAGATTTGAAACTGAGCACAATTAGTTTCTTTTTTCATTATAATGTAACTTATGTTTGTTAATCACTCAGGAGTGAACAAAAATGGATCAAAATGCCGCAAAATAAAAACAAAAAATAATATTAAAAACAACATTTGGCCAACTATATATATACTGTAATCTTTCTGAACGGCTGGATTGATTTGAAAGAAATTTTGTATGTATATTTCAATAGATTCCTAGATGGTTTGCTGCTGCTGCTGTCGATATGTTATCATATTTGATTTGTTGTATAAAAGAAGAGGACATAACAGAGCTACTTTTGAAAAAAGAAAAGAAAGGTCTTACTTAGAATTAAAAGTGTTTAAAACAAGATTTTCACCAATACTTCCAATATAGAAGAGTTGGAAGAAATAGAAGAATTAAATAATTTACAAAAAGAGATTAAGTCACAAGGAAAGATCAAAAAAATTTGACTTAATCGTAGATTCGCTGTAACCAATTAAAAATAAAATATTAAATTTCAAATATTACATTAAACAAGATATTTCAGTACATTATTTTTTTATATTTAATACAATAATAAAATTAATATAACTCAGTTAATAATCAAACACAATATTTATTAATTCTAAGACAATACGAAGTTTGCCGGATTAGCTAGTTTACTATATAACCTACATGCCCTATTTACTATATACCTTATTTACCGAACATAGCATAGAGACGTAAACAAGCTGATAAATCACCTGCTAGTAAATAGCCACCTCTGTAAAAAGAGTGGTGCCAATTGCCACTATATCTTTTCAAGTTAAAAAAAAATTGTAAACAAAAATTTTAATACATTTTATTTAACAACAATCAATCGTTTCAAAACTAGTACGAATTAAACAGACTTAACAAGAAAGTACTTTAACCAGTTTGTAAACAATTATTTCAGCATTGTTAAGTTTAGTATAATGCTTAAACTTTAGCAGTCGGACCATTGTCAGTTTGTTGTGACGTGGTACAAATGTGTACTGAGGATTAAAGTATGCGTGTATACTATATCTTGTTCAATTGTGAAGTGGATAACACAGACGGGCGTTCGTTGGACCGCTTTGATATTCAAAAGTGTCTAAATCGCGCTTATGAAATTAACATAGCCGTGAATAAACGATTGTCATTCATAAAGGCTTAAGAAGTGACTACAGGGTAACGTTCAACATTTTTTTAAGAAATACCTTTAATTTGTTACCTTGATACTGTAAGATGTTCAAGCAATATTTACCTGTAAAAAAAAGAAAAGAAATAAATGAATAAAACTCACATTTTATTATTTTTAATTCTTGATATTATTTATGTACGAAATTGTTTTTATTTAAAGTTACAAACTAGAACTGTTATATGCACTTAACTCCAAAATGGACAAAATATTTCTATTGTTATTCTTATTGCTAAAAAAACCATATCTTTATACGTGTTTATAATATTTACTGTAATAATGAAATTTAAATTTCCTTATAAATTTTCTCGCAAAGTTATATTTATTTTTGCTAATATTAACTAACATTCAAAAGCATTGAAAAAATATACGTATATACCCTATGAAAATAAAATTTTGAAATTTAAACAGTTATCTTCTAAACCTTTCAACTGTCACTGTCACATCAACAGCCTCTACGCTAAAAATATTGACTGCAATGCAATTTGAGTAGAAATCTACATCACATTTTTAAAATTGTCTTGATAGGTGATATTTGTGAAGCTACATTTTAGATATAAAAACATTAATTTTTTTAGTTTAATGTTCACTGGAGAGCCTAGAGGGCATTGTAATGCACTAGTGTATTATAATTGCATGTGCACTTAGTGGTATTCACTTGCCAATAGGTGAACCGATTCCACGCGTATAACAAACCCTATATACCTTAAAATACTACAGCATGCGATAAGACGACATAAACGACTTCCATGAGAATCATTTACCCGTTTCTAGTTCGAAGGTAACATAGTAAAATGTAAAAAAATACCAGAAATTCTATTTAGACTTCATTACCACAGATTACATATATTAAAAGTATTTCCAATTGCTCGTTTGTCGTGTCTCCAGCACACTCCACAAACGCGATTCAGTCGCACTCGCGGCGTTCCACGTTTGTTTTACTACTCGCAATTAAACCGCGAGAGTGACGTGGATTGTCGCCTCTTGGGAAGTCAGGGGAAAAAAGGGGAAATTCGTCACAAAAATGTACTTTTTCCGCATTATGTGAATGACGCTTTGTGGCTGGAGTTTTATTGGACTGCATTCGTGTTCTGTGTTGCATTCAAAGATTCAATTGCGTTGCAATTTAACGCAATTATTTAGCAGTGTCTTTGTAATAAGATATCATAGTGACATAAACAAATGATTTTAAGAATTTTGTTAGAGTAATAAAATAACTCTAGCGGTATTTTCGGACCTATTTGAATTTAAATCTTGAAGAAGAAAGCCTACTCTTGCCTGAAGGGTTGGTAAGGTATTCATGACTCTTGAATTACCGTTCTATATGTGGGTGGCAGTCGGCGGAGTAGCAAGGTCACTCCTCTGCTCTTAAACAATGTAATACTAATAATGTAAGGCTACTCGTAATAGAGCTAAGATTCGAGAAAAGTGTGTCTTAGCTCTAGAAGATTAAGATTAACACTAATGGGGGAAGAATTGAGAGAGAGTAACTATGTCCTCAAATGGATTGCCACTCATAATTCAAAAAACACAATTACAATGCTGTCTTTGAAACTTGACTAGAGAAGCAGGTGGATTAGACGTCCAACAACCTCGTTCACTTGAACAGCAACGAAAGAGTGGCTTAATAACGGTTTTCTGTGCAAACCAGGTTTCAGTCTAGCCACGTCGGCTCATTTTCGCCAAAATATTTTTTATAGATTATGTATTAGCTGCCAAAGAGACTACTCGTCTTGGAATGCATGAGTAAAATCCAAGAGTGGTGCTTACAATACTCATGAAATGTGGCTCTCCAATGATTAAAATGTACGAGATGATACACCTTTGATCAACAGGCATCGACAGCAACAGACGTAGGACCAGAAATGATATTATTTATTTTTTCAAAATTTCTTGGTACGTTAAGGACCATAGAATGATGTGATGTACGGGAAAAATGAATACAGCAGTTTAAAAAAAAAAACAATATATGTTTTAGGTCAAGAAAAAATGTGAATATTATCTCATACTGTTAACAAAAAATAATAAATCATACCTACTACAAAATATATGCAAAGTTCCTCAGAAACATCGTAAATTAAGTATTCTCCAAAGTTACGATACTGTCAAATTTTAATTTTACCATGTAAAGCTGAACTTTCTAAAATGAGTAGGTGGTCTTTAACACAATCTTAGATTATTCTTATTCAATAAAACAATATTTTTAGAGTACTGAATTAAGATGGAACATTGTGTGGAATAGCTGAGCAGAATTGAAACTGTACTCAGACACAAAGCGTGACTATGGTGATTCTGTGTATCCAGACTAAATCGTGAGGCCTCCAGGGAAATCTCTTCGAAGTCCTGGTTTCGAGCACCGCAACAAATTTAATCTAAATGTTTGCTAAAAGTGTTTATAGCAAACTTCTGTAGTTAGTATTTTCAGAGTTATAAAATGTTAAGTCACGTCTGTGAGTTTGGACATACCTTATGTTTCTTTGAACGTTTTGACACCGCTTTACCCGAGAGGACTGGGCTTAGCGTTCAGTTTTATAAGACAGCATATAATTAAGAAAAGAATGCTTAAATTATATAGGAACAAATTTTTCGATTCGCTTACATTATTCGTATTCGTATTCGTATTAAACCTTAAACTACACGACATATTGCTTTTTGAAGAGCCTGCCAAAGTGACTGTACTCTGTCTGATAGAAAGCAAGAATATTATCTAAGAGTAATGGTCACCATACTCATTGCGAATGCAGACAATGCAGTATGGTGACTTACACTATGACAGCCTATTGAAATTATTTTTCACGCCCCGTTTGAGGACGTAAAAGGCATCAAGGCTTATAAAATAATATATCTTGCATTGGCTTCTTTTTGTATTTACCTTTACTTGTTAACAATAACCCTAACTTTTGGCAAAAAACTTGCTACCTATTACATAAATCTATATAAATTATAGTTAACATAATTTGGGCGTTTAATACACCTCTGCTGATCTGTACAATTACGACTTATCACTAAAGATACTTTTGCCTGTATATTGGATTAATTGTCAGAAACAGAACTGGGAGAGCCATGCTTGGACATATAAAGGACGGCTCAACCACACCAATACTTCACAGCAAACACGTGATGAGTAACTGTTTTGGTGGTTTGTACCAACTTAGTGAGGTTATCCGTATTCTGAGGTGATGGAGACCAGGATTGCAGTAACGCATTCATATATCCTAAGTAGCTGGTGTTTATGGGCCATGATATTATTGACCACCACGTTACTTGTCTGCTCCTGTGCCTCTACATCAAATATACACTTCAATTGTTCTTCAAAGAATGTGAACTGCTGAAGCCAGGTAAACTAACTACAATGGCATAATTAAGCCCGCGAGCAAATTTTATTAGGGGGCATAGGTTGTAAATGTTGAGAAAGAATATTAAATTAAAATATTTATGAAGATATCAAGGACTAAAAATATTCTAGTTGCATTCATTCATGTGAATAAGAAAGTGTGCTAAAATGAGGTCAAAATCATAAAAGTTAAATCCCCATCTAAGTCCGACAAAACTCTTTTACGCATTTCTTCATACTTCCTTAACAACGAAATAAAATGATATTCACTCCGAACCCACCAGCAGGAGTCTATTCATAATGAATATCATACCGCCTTTCGTCATATTATTAGCATCGCAATCCGAGGAGCACGTTAGGTATGAATAGGTATGGCATTAACAATTTAAAATATACTTTTATGTCAGCGCCCCGTGTGTGTACGTATAATTTATACGACGCTTCTTTCTATTTGTTTTTTAAAGCACCTCAGGGATTTTGGGCTTGCATATCACGTAGCACCGAAAATCCTAATTTTATTATCAGCATTAAACTTTTGAGAATGAGGAGGCATTTGTCGAAAGTTGAGACTTTTACTAGTTTTCTAGAGCGTGGATTTTCTGTTTTTGTATTGTGCATTTGAGAGTTGAAATATATGTGTGTTCCACTGTCACGTCATAGGTGTCAGAAAACCTAAAACAATTACTAACAAAATGCGAGCCATGACTGAGTAACGGAAATGTACCGTTTCTTACGTCGTTGTTTGAATATAATATAATTATTTGATAAGATCATCCTAAACACAAAACATCTAAAACAACATGCGTAGAAATAGTTCAGGCATTTCTACAATTTGTCACTGCCAGCCTCATAAATGTTTCATCACGATGCCTTCTCTCTCTCGGGGACGTTTTGTCTACATTCAGACTTTTGCAGCCTCATTCACTCTATTTCCAACGTAACAAAGCCTATTTTAGTTCATTTTATTGTATTTTATGATGGTACTGAGTACCTATGGTTTTGCAGGTATGCTCCTGGAGCTTTCTATTTTGTTTTTATTGAATAAAATAGTTGTGGATGCCTATGTTTGGGGTTCTTGACCTATCACAGTAAACGTAGATCGATACATGTGCGGTTATGCCTTCGGCAACCGCAACACGGGGTACCCACATGCACAAATATAATATTATACAATCTATTTATTCTGAATTATAGGTAATAAAGCTGTTTACATTATATTTGGCGCAAAAATATCCTACTATGTGATCTGTATTGACGGACCTGTTGATTCACTGGTTAGCGATTCTGTCTGCTAAGGCAGATATCGTGAGTTCGATCCTATTAAGAGCAAATAAATGACACAAGTACGTAGTACGTATGAGTTAATTACTTGTTTTTTGTCTGGGTATAAATTTTACATAATATAAATGTATTTAGTAATATACAAGTGTATTAACCAACAAAAAAGTTTATAATTGTAAACAAGTCAGCAATACCACTAATTTTTACTAAGAAAATGTACACAAAGAAATTATAAATAACCAATTGTTTGGTTTACAACAAGTCGCAAAAACTACGAATGTTACTCCTTATCTACCGGGGGAAGATGATGATTTTAAACCGTGTGTAACCTGGTTTGATAATATCTAATTAGATCAGCAGTAAATAATACTACATTCAAGTTAAGCACTTTACAAATATCCAATATAATCGTATCTTACAGAGTGTATTATATTTTTTAGTTTTCCTTCACGTGAAGACACTTGCGAGCAGCTCGACGCTCCTGAACACATTTTAAGCAAACAGCTCTTGTAGCATACGTACCATTACTTCTTACACGACCCTATCTCTTGTTACTTTTACTCGAGTGCTTTCTCTGAAGAACAATACAAATATAACAATGAAATACACAAACTATCTCAAATCTCTTATCCCTCCAACAATAAACTCTGTCAAAACGTATTTCTTGAACCCCGTTTTTACTTCCCATTTTTATTCTGACACAGTTTTATTTGACAGTTTTATTTTATAGAAGCACTGTTTTATGCTTTAAATACTAAATTCTTGGTATTCACCCAACTGAACACAATGTGTGAACTCTCTCCGGGTTAAGAAATTGCTTTTAAAATATTTCACAACATGCATTTGGGGTCGTTTTCTTCTTCATATATACTGAGAGAGAGAAATTTATACTTGGAAAATAAGGATTAGTTGCAATAAAAAAAAATAATAATACGCGCTATCCTTTTATCCTTATCTGCTAAAACCATTATATATTCCATCGGTGATCGTGGGGTCAATTCTTCATAAACACATAAAAATCTGTAGATATAGTGGGTGTTCATGGACCTCTACCGGAACGGTGAATGTACTCGGCATCGAGAGCAAGTTGATGTGAAGTAAACGCTAGTAGGTTAATAGATGGGACTATATATCACCAGGACTTAAATGGTCCAGGTCTCTGATCTAAAATATTTACGAGCATATCTACACTGCTGTTATGGCAACTTGCTGATCAAGATGTTGGGTATGGTTTAGGGTCTTTTTTAAGATATATCAGGGTCTACTTTTGGTATAATATTATCTAGTTTTAATTGGTTTGATTATGATGTACTAATTTGATTTAAGGTTCGGTGAATAACAAACCGAGTGATTTTTTATTCGATACATAAAAGATCTGAAAAGGGGGGAAATTATTTGATGCATTCTGTCAGAACCTCTTTTGTAAGAGTACTTGTAAAAGTGAAAATCTTTTTCCGTTTTCTTTATATAAACAAACCCTTTTTTACGTTACCAATAAAAATCGCGCTCCGAGGACTACCTTTGTCCCAAAAAAAGTAAGCTCATTTTTTATCAAAACCGATCACAGCTCCTTAGCGCGTTTCCGAACGCAAGCTCGTCGCGTACCATCGCGTTATGTCACTGTCGTTTCCGGCCACCCGTCAATATGTCCGACGTCGCCATCTTGCTTAGGTGGGGCTTCCGGCCGATTTGGCGCGTATTTTACTTTTCACTGAACTCGGTCCCATTGACCGACAGTAAGAGAAGGGTTGATGTAGACTATTAATTGTATTTGTAACGGTCTAATTGCTCCCTTTTTGGTATGAATCGTCCTTTTAAGGTTGGTCGTGTGAATACACCCTATTGTACAAAGAAAACGCAGAATATTTCAGTTTATTTTTTGATTTGGGTTTTCAATTCCTTTGGTACCTTTTTAATTTTTAAAGTGTACCTGTCTAAAATCAATCTGCATTTTAAAGTTTGTAAGATTTATGATTAAAAATATAAGATATTTTAGCTTTGCTTTATATACAATAACATGTGATGTTAGTTACATGATGCATAATCGTAATCTAAGTTGTTATTACTTTAAATTTGAAAAAGTAAATATATATAATTAAAACCCTAGTATGTTTTAGTATTTTTACGTAGAAGAGCCCCGCTGATTTCGGCATGAACGTTCCGTTTCGACCGGGGCAATACTACGCTCTCACAAAAAGTTAACTAAATTAACAGTAATCGTGCTTTCGTCGTTCGCTGGTGAGTGTGAGCCTGGAAGACCATTGATACAGGAGTTCTTCTTCATCGTATATTACCAATATTATTTTGTGGTTGGCAACTATATCGACCAATTTTACCTGAATGTCAGTTTTCTATGGAGTGACAAGCATTGGACCTCCAGAACCTTGAAGGCGAACTGAATTTGCCGAAGTAAACGTGACACACCACTAATCTCTATACGTAAGGATGAAATTTCTTATAAAAAAATTCTATAACACTTTTTGAACCGACCCGTGAATCGAACCCGAGACCTCTTGCTTGGCAATCGCATACGCCAACCGCTAAACATACAAAGTAGTCAACTTTATTTGCGAAGTAACAAATACGAACAAAAAAAACTAACAAACTTTTGTACGCACGTAACAAGTTATACTTCATTGACATAACTAGATAAAAATCTTTCTAAAAATATTATCCTTCGGCTAAAACGACACTAATAATAGAAAAAAAAATGTGTGCGTGTACTAGCGTACACTCGTAAGAAGTGAAACTTCTTTATGACGTTATTTTTCAAAAAAATAATTTAAACCCGTCCGAAGTCGATGCAATCGCCACCTGGATTTCAAAAATGTAACTACTCAAAACGGGCCGCAAAATACATTGGAGACATTTACCAATCCCTACTCCGCTGGAGAAAGTAAACTTCGAATCACGCGTGGTAGGGAGAAGAAAAAGATGGCGCGTAACGAAAAAATGTTACACTAAATTTTTTTCCAACCCTGATAAAGAAGGTTCACTTCAAAAAGTTATTCAATATATAGACGGAAAGTTTTATTAAAATACATTATCTAGTTAAATAAATTTTATTCCCATATCAAAAAACAATATTATATATTATTAATAAAAAACTGAAACATTACCTATCTAATTTCATTAGGTCGGTTTATCAAAAAGAACCAAAACCATCAGTTAATCTGTCATGAAAGTGCTACAATGATATGGATCAAATATCTACAGTCTATCTAATTTTCTAAAAAGGGACGAAAGAATGTAACGGAAAGCCAGAAAACATGCAATTTGATCTAACCAATGCGTTCGTGGTGTGTCTCACTCATAAGTTACACAATCCTTAATTAGCACAACGAAAGCGTAAATTATTTATCTTAATATTTCTCTCTAAAATGCATTTTATTTTTAATTTTAAAGTGAATAGAAGCTTGAATTCATATACAAATTCATGAAATAATCATAAATATGAAAATTCAAAATCCCTGTTAATGCCTCGGCACCAAATCAACAGCAAACAAAGTATAAATCTAAGTTACAAACTCATTTAGAGTCATCTTGCAAATTGAGCTTTAAACCGTCGGCTATAAGAGTTAATATTATTAAGTCTTATATTATGAAGTCTAATTCGCAATAATGCTGAGTGATATGCCTTAACAAATGAATTATTTATTCAGTGGAGAAATTAACATATCAAGAGAATGCGAGGTAACGTTGATGTGAGAAGAATGGTGACAAAGAAGAGTCTTTATTAAGAAGTTTCGATTTAAATCGGTCTGCAAAATGTTTTACTAATAAACTCCACCATTTTGAAATGCAAAATTCAGCATAACTGCAGTGAAACTTGCTGTTTTAAATTAACATGTGCTATTGTATACTTGAACCAAGCTGAAGTGATTAAAAAGTTTCTTAAATTGCTCATTTATGCTCTTATTACTTTAAGTTATACTCTTCAATGGACAAAAATCATGCCTAAGGTACAATTAAGTTAGTGAAGTTTCCTCTATTCAAAACTTTCTTCTTCGGTGTCTTTTTCATTTGAAGGGAAATTCTAAATGAACCTTTTTTAAAGTTATTAACGACATACATATCATTAAAGTAGATTTTAATTCATGAAATATATAGTGATACCAAAGAAAAAGTCCTTAATTCTACAGAAACGATTTTACTAATAATATCAGTTTTAGACAGTTACTTTGTTTAATAGGAATATAGGCATGACATTTACTACAAAAAAAAACATTAAAATTTTTTTTTCTTGTCATTTTTCTTTTATTTTCTTATATTATGATATCACCCTGACAAAAAACAAATGCTCATCACACAAATATTTATTCCTTGTGAAAATTGAACCCACGACCTGGTACTAACCAGACTGCTTAAGGCGGGATGGGGACCCTGACTACTAAGCTAGCGCTTCTGGATCGCACTCCTATGCAACCACCTTCCGTTATACCTACTAAATATAACGTCCAAAAATATGACACGAGCACATGACTCTGCTCACCATATCCAAATATCTGATTCGAGTGTCATCCAACATGGGCGTTGTTAATCTCACCGCTGAGACGTGGTTTTACCAAATTGAAATTTGCTGTTGTCAGTCGTACACTCGTAACGTTCTATCTACAATGGTCTGTTTATTTTATATAAAGGCCTTGTTCTAGTCTATTCGGTAATTTAGCGATGACAGAGAGCAACTGTTTAAATGAAAGAGATTTTCTTGATCGACGTTTGGATGAATGAATTTGAACGGTTTTGGATGAATATGGATGAGTATTTACGTGAAGTGTACGCAGATGAATAAGATATATTCAAACCATTAAAGTAATACATCTTACCGTTTTGAACAATGAAAATACATTTAATAAATTATTTTGTTTGTTTATTTAATCTGTGATTAGGTGTTTAAAAACTTATTTTTTGGCGATAATTTGTACAAGTACGATTTGACCAGTGCGTCCTAAACGTAATGACATACGGAGCCGAGAGGTGGACGCTCACTATAAGACTGGTCCACAAGTTTAAAGTAGCTCAGCATGCGATGGAGCGTGCGATGCTGGGTGTTTCTCTGGCTGATAAAATTCGTAACGACGTTATTCAACAGAGAATGGGAGTGGCTGACATCACACGGAGAATTAGTACGCTGAAGTGGAAGTGGGCCGGTCATGTCTCCTTAGGGAAGACCTTCGTCCAGCAGTGAACGGCGATAGGTTGATTTGATTGTACAAGTATGATTTGCAAAAGTGGAACTCAAATTTACTATTTTAACATAACAGAAAAAAAACAAGCAAGAGGATCTAGGAGATATGATAGATCTAAGACCAGGCAAAGCTCATAGTAGTAACCAATTGTCAATAGACAAACTTGTACATTTACAAAATATATAAAACAAGTGATGAATTCCTCCAAAGATTATTCTCCAGGTGAGAATCGAACCCACGATTTCTGACTTTATAGTAAAGATTACAAATCACTAGGCTAAATGGCTAGTCAAATATAATAATTATAGTTATTTTCAACACTTAGGCATGACAAAAGACATTGTCCCTACGACTATTAGACTTTGACACGTGCACTTCCATGCGAATGCATCTCAATTGCTGTAATTAATTGGCACATACGTTTAAACACAATACGTTCTAACTACTCACCCTCTAAAACCAATGGCGTGAAGATATATAGATATTGAGTATATATTAAATGTGGTAATTTTCAATCAAACGGTCGATTATTTCCACTATCCGTCACTAGGGGACTGAAATTATTTTCTTCCCTCTTTAGGGTCCCTAATGAGTTGTGTAGGGTACGTTATTAGTTTTTTATGTAAACCATTACTGGAGGTGTTGATTTATTCTTTAACCTATGGTAGCGTTTGCACTTGTTCCTTTAAGAAATTATATAGTGACTTTGAAAGAAAAATGTGAAGTAATTTGTAAAATGATTAGATTGGGGCAGATTGTTAATATTTCTTGAACACAATTATTAAAATGAAAAGTATGTTCACTGCATTTTTTTTAAGTAAGAAATTAACCGTAGAAGCGTCATGCTCATAGGGGCTGCCTTGGTCGGAGTCATACCACAACCCGAAGCAAACCAATGTCAAACATTTCTTTACCTGTTTATCACTGAGTATGTAAGATTACCGCAATCTGAATTCTCCTTCCCCCTTTCAACTCCATTCTAAGTACGACTAAGAGTCGACTGCACGGTTGGTTAAAGCGGTCACCACACCGCTCTCTACTGCGCCGAGTGTTGTGGGTTCAAACCCCACATGGAACAACACTTTGTGTGATCCACAAATTGTTTTTCTGAGTCTAGGTGTTCTTTGTGTCCGTTTCTAGCATGTATGTTAAGTCCTCAGCGACACAGGATTTATTTCTAGTGCGGACGTTGTCTTTTCTTAAAAAAAGAAAAAAAAAGAAAAAGATAGGTAGAGAGACGGGAACACATTTACTTTTCTTGATTATGCAAGTGCCCATGGCTGGCGCTAATCACTTATTACTCACAATAAGTGATTATGAAAATGAAATAATCTCCTAACACCTACATTGATTTATAAATCTTTCAGCTCAACACACAAGTTTCAATAAATTTCGTCTTGTAATAGATGTTGACCATAACAACTATACCTATTCTTTAGTTCAGTCGCTGAACTCTACCATCAAACCACAGACGGAAATAACAATATAGTGAAAACTTTGCGCTGGGGATATCGCCAATCGATTGTTGCGGTCAACCTGGATCTGATAAGGCCCGTAAAGGCCACTTCACAGATTCGCTTTAGTGTAGTGGATTAGTAACACACAAACCTAAATTCTGCTATTGTTTGAACCTTTTGCGTGCTTGTATTGATAAACTAGCTATTGTGGCTTCGTCCGTACGATTATTTCTTACTTAGTATTTCTGATTTTAAAAATGACGAACGTCTATACGAATACACCATTATATTAGAAAAGGTATGTTATAGATACACAGGTATTTCTATAATATTTCGCAGTCATCGATGATTTTGAAAATGAATTGTATTTTATTTTACTTTAACCGGAGGCCCATTGATGCAAGGGTGACAATTATCGTGGTAACTGTGTAAGCTTTACACTGTCACAATGACTGTCATGCCTTTTACGTCACCAAGTGGGATGTGAAAAATCATCTCACTAGGCCGACATAGCGTGGGTCGCCATACTGCGTTGTCAGCATTTGCAATGAGTACGGTGACCACAACTCTTGGATTCTATTCATGTTTTCCATCAGGCAGAGTAGAGTCACTTTCGCAGGCTCTTAAGATAGAAAAAAAAAACTTAATTTTAAAACTAACTTCACTGAAACTACACCATGTGTGGATCTTGTTCTATTTCTGTTGTTGTTCAATGAAATTAAAAATGGGCATAGTTTTAAAAAGCGCGTAATAGTTACTGAATCAATAGTCTGCCTACATCAATCCCATCTTTTTGACTTTGTCTCTGCACCATAAAAGAAACACTTTAGCTACAGCACAAATAAACTGAACCTTCAACTTTATATTAAATCAAAACCACTCACTACACACGGTACTCACCATCGGTCCCTTAGGGAACCACCTGGTACTTGAACAAACATTTGCGCCCTGCACTGGATTTGTGAGTAACGACTGTTAAAGTCATTTCCTATCCAATTTCCAATGTTTGATCCAAATCCCCTCGCCATACTATTTCATTTCCATTAAACGCAACATTTTTTATAGTTAACACATTCACCCTATGTTTCAAATACTTATTGTTTCGCGATAAGGCACATTCAGGATGAAGTCACCCTTTGTGCCATCTTATTTGAATTGCATTAGGGTGGAAATTGACGAAAAGTGTCGGGAAGTTTGTGGATGTGATTTCTTGAAATGTAAATGAAAGTTTTTAAACATGTAAAATACATTTTTCAATTCTTTGTTACCAATGTATGTCCTACTAATGTAACTACGACTGTAATATGAGCACAAAAAAGAAGACTGCAACTGAGCAGTTCGAGAAGAAGAAATAACTGATTGCCTCCACTCACGGACATGACATTAATGACCTTTTCCGTAGGTTAATAAATAAAGAAAATTTTTCGTCACAATTTTGCGAAGTTTTTGTTACTCATGTTTTATTTTTCTACCCAAGTATTATCACGAAAAAAGTCTTAAGAAAAAAAAAAAAGGTCTTTACAACAAAAACTAATGGCACATTAAAATACATTAACGAAAATTCATCTCAAACATGGTTTACATTGTTCTTAAAATATACAAATTATTTGTATTCCTCATACACAACAATCTGTTTACAAAATGTAGAATTAACAAACTTCAGTTTTATGCAGACTTAATAAAATTGAATTAAACATCCAAGTGAAAGATACTACTTTAGTAATAAATAACACGTCTACCGACCTCCCTGGGGGTCCGTAGAAGGCCCGGAGTTGGCAGGTATACTGTCGAACACCCATGAATCTTCGATGATCGCTTTAGTTTCCGACGGACGAACGTTTTATGTTGCACGATTCCGGTGCCCAGTTCCTGGTGTGTCTTTAAAATACAAATTTTTATGCTTTCTGTTGACTTCAAAAAATATTATAAACAAAAATGATTCTTTTTCATTAGTGTCTCTAAAACTCAGGAACGGCTGTGTCAAAGCGTTCATAGGGTGGACAAAAAATATAAAAAATATATGATTGCAGTGAGTTGAGTTTAGTGTAGTAAACCTTTATTTTGCTTTATTAAGCCGTTATGCACAAACGTACAGTGGTGGGCTTAATGTGTAGGCATTTTCTACCAGTTGATATAAGGGTGATACAGAGCCAAAACTTGGTAGATGAACAGAAATTAAATACACATATATAGAAATAATATATATAACAGCTAATTATGGGCTATGCAAGCCTTCTCAACAAGAACTTAAGGCCCCAACTCAACGTCATCTGCAATAAGTGCCATTGCCAGTGGATCGCCATATTGCACTGTCGTCATTCGCAGTGAGTATGGCGACCACTGCTCTTGCATTCTATTCATGCTTTTCATCAGGCAGAATAGAGTCAGTTTGGTAGGTTAAATATATATTAAAAAAAGTGCTCTTACTGATCGATAGACGAGGCTCTGACAAAAAAAAACATCCAGCAATAGACTCGTCACCTATTACATGGAACGAAAACACTTGCAAAACGCGGGAGTTTAATATGTCTCTGCCAACCCCTCCAGGGATATAGGCGTGATTTTATGTATTTGAGTTAATTACATACAAATTACGGAACGCGAAAGATTACATAATGAGTTAATCACACTGAGTTATAGATTAAATATATTCAAAATAAAAAAATCTTAAATGTCATGTACACTAGGTAATAATTTATTGTATAAAATTACTGTTTTATGGTTAATATAGCTCTATATTATAATATGTTAATCACACATTATTTTAAGCGTCATCTATTTTTAAATGCTTTCCAATTCTCACCTAGTAGTCGTGGCCAATTCTAAAAACAATTTCAAACGCTTTGAAATCGACTTCTTCATATAAATGTAAATGTATGGGGTGTAGAATTACCCCGCGTATCACAATGGGGTCTGATTCCCACACTCGCGTCGTCGTCCAATACCTTTTTATAGGATTTTTTGGTCCAAGTCAATTGGGTTTTGTGTCATTTGTATCTTGTCTTGCTCACACTCACAGATTATTTATATGTCTATTTCTGTTTTGTTCAGGCCGGTGTGAAGTTTGCTGAACTCTGTTATTGGATAAGTGGACTATATTATAGGTATTCCGTGCACTTTTTGCTTCAGTCTCCATTAATGGATTTTCCAATAAAACAATTTATTTTGCTTACTTTTGTATGGATAAATGACACAATGTATGAGTTTAACGCAGTTGTTGTGTTGAATAAGCAGTTTTTGTGCATACCAGTTTTAAAAGTGTCAAAATTGACAGATGACGTTGTGTGTCAAATGTCTGAAATATTGATTGTTTTATTTTATTAATAATTACTCATATTGACAGAACTCGCTTTGCTTTGATTCAATTTTTGAGTTTGATTTTCATATGGAATAATTATTTATGTAGTTTTGATACTAGAACTATTCCAAATTCCAATAGCTTTTTTGAGCTTAGCTATAAAAGAAAACATTTAATTCTACAAATTGATAGTAAAATAGTGGGTACAGTTCATTACCTCTGATGAATATATGTTTTTGAAATAGAAGTCATCAACTTTACACACATCATTATTAATTTTAATGTTCTCACTTCAGTTATTTTCTTTTAATAATAGCAACCGACTGCTTCTATGCCTATGTTCTACAGACAGAACAGAAAATACGTATTAGAATTGACTGCTGTCCAATTACGACTGTACTTCAATGAAGAATACCGCAATATCTCTCAAATTTCTGTTGAACAAAATTTATCAAAGGTACATCGTTTATATCCACTTAATTTCACAGACCTAAAAAAAAACTTGACTGGAACTAACAACAGTTCAGCTAGTTCAATGTACAGAAGGTCTTACCAGAATTAATATCGTCTATTAGCTTTTAAGACTTCGTTAAAATAATGGCGTGATTTTCACATAGCAAGCGAAACTTAGGTATTTCCTAAAATGGAGAAAACTAAGATTTTTATCCCTTAAATAGGGCAGTTCAACAAAAAATTGCAACATAACACGTATTAGAACAAAAACAAATTGCACAAAACGCAAGTCAAGCACCTGCCAGCTGAACATGGTTTAATTGGCAGGCAACTTACAGTATAAGTGGCCAGTACAAGCAAAGACTTATAAAAACCAAACTTGAACCGATTGAGCAATAATCGCTCCAAAAGTAATAGTGAACTTTTATTTTTTAACATTGCGTGTAACGGAATATAACGCAACAAATCAAAACAGTTTTGCATAAATAGTTACACATACAATTTTGGGCGAATTTCCGAAATGGCCGTCTTTCATTTAATTTATTCAAATTGGCGGCGGTTCGGCCCAACATTATAATTTGCTTGTATAAAACGCTTTTATTACATTATGTATGGAGTTTGATTATAATGAGAGGCGACACGATTTTTTTGATTTGATTCTATGGAGTTTTCGTTTGTAATTTGGTATAACTTGAGAGCAGTTTTAGGTCACTTGAAGATCTATTTAAACTATGAGATATACTCGTATAAAGACCTTGATTATAATAATTACGAATGAAACTCACGATAGTTCGTGAATGGTCATAGTATTTTAAAGTATATAAAGTTCTCTTAAATACAATACTTTTAGGTCCAATGGGAGGCAAAACCTGACCCCGAGGTAGGTAAATTTTTTTTTTGACTTGTTGCTGACGTCATTATGTTACCTATTGATGAATTGTAAGAAATTGTTTATTGATGAATTGATTTTTTATCGTTTTTCATACCGTAATTTTCATCCATAGAAGTATTCTTCTTTCTACATTCTTCAATGAGAAAACGCTCGGAAAATGTAGTCTTTTAAAAAGAATTCCCAAATCAATTCATAACTGACGAATTTTTAAGGTAACAAACATAAAAGAGAAATACAACCAAGTTGAAAACTGAAGAAGAAGAAAAAAGGAGACCTTTTTTTGAAGTAGGTTATATTTTTACAGTGTAGCTACCTCCTGAAACATCAACTATGTAACGTTACACTTGTTAAGTGATAAATCTAACATAAGGGACGCAGGACCCTTAGTTTAATATCGGAAATATGGGCGCCATGTTGCGCATGTCGACGTCATTATATACGGATCTATCTGACGTCACACGACATAATTAGCCGTATAGTACAGCTTATTGGATTGTTTGGATACGGAGACAGGACGCATTAAAAATATATTTGGTTTCTAATGAGTTCTTTATATAAAATGAAATGCTAGTTATCGCCCGCAACTCACACGTTCCAAAATAGCATCACATAGTTTAGTAGATCATTTCTACGCAATAACACTTTTTTATTATATAAACGGTAAATGAGTAAGTTAGTCACTTAAAGGAAAGTGACTAATATATTTGTAATGTGCTCACTAAGACCTTTCATTTGATACTAAATATGTGATTTTTATTACAGTAATTTTTTTTATCGAATTTAAAATATGAAATTTCAAAAAAAAGTTATGAAATTCATTCCGCAGTCTAAAATTTTGATAAAATTTAAATGACACCCAGTCTCTTATTGTCAATCTATTGACACCTCATTCATTAAAATCGGTTCAGTAGTTTAGATGCTACGGTGAATAATACAAACATACATACGAGTACACAGACTGCCAAAACCATTAACCTTCCTTTAATCACGTAAAAAACACATTACTTGTATCAAATTTGCTTCTCTGTTAGATTTAAAGTTGCTTGTTCTCGTCACGAGACTCATATTAAACAAAAGAGTGTAAGCTTTGTACATTATGCATCTAACGCTAGGCTTACTCCAATCTTTGCCAACAAAAGGTGATATTAAAATATCACGCCGACTGTGAACATCATAATTTTTGCAAACAAAAATGTCACCGTCCCGTATGATACACCGCAGGTCAGTTGGAGATGGGACACGTTACATAATTAAATTGCTATTTGATTGATATTTTTCATTTATATTCGTATGAAAGAATGCTATCTGTTTTTATGGTATAAGAGAAATCGGGCATACCCATGGACACGTATGTCTCAAAGAGTTACAAGTGCTAAAAACTTGAAACGAAATAAAACAATAACTTAATAGTCCTCAACGAATGCAATGTCACTCGTTGTTCAGAACATAAACGGTCACTACAATAACCTTGTCACCTCAATGTTAAAGCATAATTTTGACACAAAAATACGCTTCCGCTGTCACATAACCGTTTAAGTCTCGAACCAAACATCGATAAACTTTTAAAATACGATCGTCTGCGTGTGTCCCCGCACTTTTATCTATTGTTACGCTTGCCGTTCGGACCTAGAGCGCCTTTGTCGTATAACATTCAGTCATTGTTCACTCCACAACCTAACATTTATCACTACTTTGACTTTTAAACTAAAGAAATACGGTTCAATTTTCTATAACAAGTCATGTTCCGGTCAGAAAACTCGAATGAAAATGAAGCGATTCGGACCGTTTGATGCATTCTGAAAGATTCGCGCTATTGTTGTGTTATATTAATTCTATGTTTTGATGTGGGTTGAGGTTTTGCGTTTCAAAGGCGCCGTCTATTCATGTCATTGTGTTGAATGGAGTACGATTTTGTTTGTTATAAAAGATATTAGGAGGTACAATTTTAACGCCACCCTACTTTGAGATGTGAGTGATATAATTGAGTATTCTTCAGGAGTTTCACTAATTTTAACTAAATTAAGCTGTGATTTTTTGTTTACAATATCAGAGACAAATGAGCTGGTTACTTTATGGCATAAGTCAAGAGTTAAAAATGCGTTGTCGCCTTCAAGAGCAATGGAAATACATAGTTACTAAAGCGAACTACAGGGAACGTGGAACTCCAGCCGCGGCAGCCATAATAAATTGAATACGAAAGATGGAAAACTTTGTTCTATGGCTCTCATTGGGAGGAATCTATATTGTACTGCTATATGCTAATTGATTAGTAATATATATTGCAATAATTATATTTATATCCCGGTTTTACAAGATCATGTAATAGGTTCTATATACCTATGTATTGGTAGATGTTTTAACCAAGTTGACGCTAGTAAGTTAAGCTGTATAAAACACTTAACCTGGTAAGGAAATCGTTATAGACGGCCATTTCCTATGTGAGAACCTCGCGGTCCCTTTTCTACCCCCAAAATAGCGCGTGTAGACCGTAGCGCTCGCATCACCACCCAGACTATAACACTTAAGCCTATAAATACAAATGTTAAAATAACTGACCTAAATCCAGAAGTCCAAAACAACACACTATTTGTAAAAGAATTCCAAAGTTCGTCTCGTCTTCAATCTAAACGATAACAACAAAAAGAAAACATCACATGTTCTTTAATCTTTTACACAAAGACTCAACGCAATCTAACGTTTTACACGGCACAAACTTAAGGACCGTTTAGGACGGAGACCTTGTACCGTTCAATGAAAAATTCCTACGATTCCGAGCGCCAGAACATTTTATCAAGGTGAGATAAAAATACGTCGCGTATTAACGATGACCCAAGTAATAAGATATTGTCATGTTTATTTTTTATCTTTCTACAATGAGCGACGATACAGAAACAATGTGGTTATTAAAATGGTTTTTAAATTTTGGAAATGTAAAGATAGGAGAGGAAGTATATAGAATTGGGTTATGGATATAGTGTTCAATTATTCTGACTGCCAAATAGATTTGAGTCACCAATTATTTTTTTCAAATTCAAATCAAATCATCAGTTTGTTCAATAAATTAAAGAATAATTTTAAAATCAATCCACAGACCAATAAAATTTTAACCATAAAAATTCCGTATTAGTGCAACGGTTTGTAATGTAAATATATGTAAATTTATCATTTATTACTTAAAAACACACGCAAACAATGCCTAATTTTCTACTTCTACACCTTTATAACCACATTTGTCACGTCCAGTACGTTCGGGCTATTATAAATGTCAAAAAGAATAATCAGTATATGACTGCACGGATGACATACTGGTTAAAACAATCGCCGTGTTGCTCGCTACTGCACTGAATGTTGTGGGTTCAAATCCCACACGAGACAACACTTTGTTTGATCCACAAATTGTTGTTTTGAGTCTGTGTGTTCTTTGTGTCCGTTTTTGTATGTTTCTAAATGACACAGGCCCATTGATGCAGAGGTGACAGTTATCGTGTTAACTGTGTAAGCCTTACACGGTCACGATGACTGTCATGTCTTTTACGTCCCCAAGCGGGGTGTGGAAAAGCATCTCACAAGGCCGCCATAGTGTGGGTCACCATACTACATTGCCTGCATTTGTAATGAGTATGGTGACCACAACTCTGGGATTCTATTCATGCTTTCCATCAGGCAGAGTAGAGTCACTTTGGCAGGCTCTTAATATAAAATAAAAAAAACACAGGGTATATTCCTAATGCAGGCGTTATCTTTAAAACATAATAATATGTTACCTTTATTGTAATCCAAATACATTTTAAATGTACTCTATTTACCATCCACATATTGTGCAAAACGTAAAAATATGAAATCTCTATCGCTTAAAGTTTATACCAGTTTGTAGGTAAATTATCCGGTTTCGGGCCGTGAATTATTGAAATAATCCCTCAGTATGAGACCACGTAATGACTCTTCATAAATATCGCTAATAAGGTACATTTATACGAACGCCAGAACAATTTAATTTCATTTCGTTCGCTTTCATTCTCATCATTTGATGTCGCTTTGAATATAAATGCGCTGTAATGTTATGTCATAGGACTCAGAGAATGGTTTTGTTATAGCACAATTTAAAATAATTGGAATTATGAAATTTTAAATGTTCATAGACAGAACATGTTCATAGATTTGTTAACTTTAGAATATAAGTAACAAACAGAATTGATGACCCTTTGATTGACTGGGGAAACGACAATTCTTCTAGTCGTTCCTTCTAAGGAGGAAAAAATATCGTTCTGAGAACATTCTCTAAATATCAGTTATTACTATTAACTGACACAAATCTCTGCCTATAAATAAGTTGTAGTATACTTAATCATGCTGGTTTGTGCTAAGTGCATTAGGTTGTAGAGCCACGATTAGGTAGCAGAGCCACGCTGATTTCAGCACGAACAGGCCGGCTCGACCGGGCCTCCCTCAGAAGACCAACCTAAAGCGCCTGCATCCGTGCTGTCGTGTTTCGTTGGTGAGTGTGAGACCGGAGGCCCATTGATGCAGGGGTGACAGTTATCGTGATAACTGTGTGAGCCTTACAATGCCACGATGACTGTCATACCTTTTACGGCTCCAAGCAGAGTGTGAAAAAACATCTCACTAGGCCGCCATAGTGTGAGTCACCACACTGCATTGTTTGCATTTGCAATGAGTATGGTGACCACAACTCTTGGATTCTATTCATGCTTTCCATCAGACAGAGTAGAGTTGCTTTGGCAGGCTCTTAATATATAAAAAAAGTTTTTCTTCTCTTTACATCACCACATTGTCCGTATGGTGACGGATTAAGAATATATAGTGTTACCACCCCTATTCATTCGGTGGGTGTCGTAAAATGCGACTAAGGGAACAAAGTATGCAAGACAACATCATTACAAAGAGAAGGAAAACTTGAAACAAACCCTATTCCAACCCGTCTTGCCAGCGTGGTATAGTAGGCCAAAACTTCCTTGCTAAAGATGTAAAGATGTGCCACCAGTAGTGGACTGTAAAATGCTGTTGATGATGATGATGATGATGATGACATCACCGGACGGACGCAGACGGTGGCAGTAGCAAAAGTGGATAGTATCAGCACCCTGCAACACCCCACGGTTGATAACTATGCCCATTAGTGAGTACCCCGCTATTTAAATATCATAATCATGTTATATCACAGTTAATACGAGAATCGTTTGATAAACTGCTCCATTAAATATTTGTAAAATTGCAATAAATTGCTAATCAAATTAATGATTTACGTTGATATAAAATCTTAATGGTTCACGTTTATTAGATTTCGTTTAAAAAATTCTATTGTTAATCTGTTAATTTTTGCATCAAATTGTGAGTTTCTTAATAATCTAACGCTCTTCCAGTAATCATATTCAAAATGAAATGCAAATGTAAAAGAATTAAGAATAATTTTTCTAGAATATTTTAGAAGGATGGAATTTTGAATTCTTCAAGGAAGATATTCATAGATCACCAAGCGACTTGTGTCTCTTGAATCGCCTGTGCTCTTGAGCGACGTTGGCAAGCAATGTTATTAACAAACTGATGATTGAAAAACTACAAGAAGTAGATTTATGTTCATTTGTCTAGATAGTAGAGCAACGCTGTTTTCAGCACAAACGGCTCTACCGAGGTAGTACTACCCTCCCACAGAAGACCAACCTAAAGTGTCAGCATCCGTGCCGTCGTTTTTCGTTGGTGAGTGCGAGACCGACGACAGGTGACAGTTGTCGTGATAACTATGTAAGTCTTATACTGTCACGATGACTGTCATACCTTTTACGTCCCCGAGCGTGGTGTGAAATAGCATCTCACTAGGCCACCATAGTGCGGATCACCACACTGCATTGTCTACATTTGCAATGAGTATGGTGACAACAAGTCTTTGGATTCTATTCATGCTTTCTATCAGGCAGAGTAGAGTCACTTTGGCAGACGCTTTATGTAAAAAGAAAAAATTCTGTGTCACTTCTAAAAGGTAAGACAAAAAACAACGGATATTCAGTAAACTGCTTAAACCGTAGAGCACACCATACATAAAATATTAATCTTATTCCGTAGCCCGGAAAAAAACCCAATATATTTTAGGTACTAAACAAACGTTTGCTACAATTGAACCAAACAATGTGGTTCAGCTAGTTCTACCAATCTCCTACGCACTGCTATTAAGGGCAATCATGTAGACAATTTGTACGCGTTTGTTAAGCTCTTATGTGATAGATTGCCTGCCGATATGCGAAAGCTGATTGACGATGAGAAGATATTTTTATTAACAGAAAGAACTATTGTGAGATTTATTTATGGAATTTGGGGAAAAATGGGACGTGTACGGGCACAGAAGACCTTGGGCTTTATTGAAGCCTTCGCTACAGATATAACCAATCTATTTGCGGTTGAAAAATTTCGCAATTTTTTTTTCCATTAATAGCATCTTTAGAACCACAAAATGGACTCTTAAGATGCAAGAAACAATCACGAAAGGCTTGTGAAGTCATAATGATATATGGTTTCTTGCTGTTCGACTGTCATCATCGGCCGGAAGACGTCATCTGCTGAACATGGACTGTTGTTTGGCCTGTTGACTGGCCGAACTGTTGTTCGACTGTACAAATGTTTATTAAACATTTAAAATACACAATTCATTGTGTGATTTTTTAAGATTTTATTGATTAAGATATTTACACATACGTGTAGTAAGCATAAATAAATTTTATATTTATGGCTTTTTTCTTCATTTTTACTTTTTTCTTGCCTCCCTTCAATCGGTGTTGATTATCGAAAAGGGGACTTACATAAATGTACAACAAAACAAACAGGTCGTTGAACTGTTAATTTTCTTAGACGAAAAGTGAATATAGTTATGAAAGAAATTAAAAATTTTGAGAACAGAATGAGGCCACAGTCTTAGAACTAAATGGAAGTTTCATAATACTGAAATCCTCCTGCATAATCTCCCGTTTTATCCGTTATATGTTTTTAAAAACAGAAAAAAAAGAGATTTAATACCAACTTCATGACCAAAAAATCTTCATAACTTCCTTTCGTAACTGAATTCAATCAGGTTAACAACAAAACATCGCACTGATCACCGCCAATAGCATTGTTTATTGGGGTATCCATGATTTATGTTGTTCCACAGGACATGTCCTTGCCAACGATGGCCTAAATTGTCCCGGCATTTGTCCCAGCCTTAGTAAATGTGTGGTGATAATTCACAGAGACCACTCAGTGTGTTAATGTCGGAAAAGTCCGGGACAAAACGGTACAAATTGTTCTAGTGTGAGTAAATAAATACGATGAAATAATGAAATTATTTGGTGTGGACTTTTTTTTCTAACAAAATAAATAATGCTACTTTTTAATTTTTTTTTACGAGATAAGTTCTTTTGTTATTATTTGATTATTTCTTTCTATCGTGCTATTATAGTGAATATAATATAAGTTGCCAATAAGTACACAGTTAAACTGACGGAAAGTGGTTACTGCCGCTTGTGAACGCCTGGAACTTAAGTGTGATGCCGATCTTTCAAGTGAAAATATGTTTTTTTTTGAAGAATTGAACGGTTCTCGCAATATTAGAAAAGAACTACCTTACTATGAATGTACAATATAAAATTGCGTATATCTGCTAATAGCGTTGACTATAATTATTGATACATGCGTTTGCTGCCCGCTACTTAGACCACATTAAACTTAGCTGCCAGAGCAACTTGGTCGAAATGTATCAATATAATGTATAAAGTATAAATTTATTTTAATCATTTTTAAAACTAACTAATGAAAACAATTTATATTAATTTATCCTAAAAGTCAACTGCCTTATTAAGTCAAGCATGTAGGCATATGCCGCCACTGAACGATCGATTCGACAATTTCTCTTCCTAAGTAATTCTAAAATTAAAACACTACCTTAAGAAGCATTGCACACGTAAAGTATATAACAAATTGTTACTAATCTTTCTACTACACAAAAATTCCGGAAAATTAAAAAGCAAAGAAACTACTAAAAACTTATCACAGGTTGTGAACGCCGCTAAACAAGGTGCGCTATAGCACTGCTCGTAGGTATCGGAGCAAGGACTTGCAAGAACCCTCCACAAATGGGGTAAGGGCTTTCCTTCCACCTTGCGGTATAGGGATGGAGAATTACCTGTAAAGTTGTAATAATAATACTAAAAACTACATTAATCTTGAAAATTTTACACTGCAGTGTTAAACACCCAACAAATACATACAACGCGCTAGTCGTTCTTTTATACTTAGTTATGAACAATCAGAGATGGTGAAACTACTACATTGCCATGGCAAGGAGTCCATGACAGGTTTTTTCTACAATGTGATTTACTTTTGCCCTCAAACGCTTTCGTACATCATACTTCCCTTAATGCGCAACCTTACTCAGACTAAACTCAGATAGTATAACCTGTTTTCACTCTTTGTATAATTAGTGTCGAAATTATTGAACTATACATACATACATATGTATATATATATTATTTTGAATAAAAATACAAAATTTCGGAGAAACTATTTGCGCAACTAAAAACGATATTGCGAATTTTATAGATGACAAAAGTACACATATTATTAAAATTTAGGTTCAGGATTTTGTTTAATGGAACAAAATTTATTGTAGTATGTTTTTGAATTAATTATATTGGAACGAAGTTCCTTACGGCAGGCTTGGAGGGGATAGGAATTTCGCTGCGGGACCGAACGGAAAAAAATGTGATAGTAAAACCGTAAGTGGAAAAAGTGCGTGGAATAAATCTGTAGAAAAAAGTACGTGGAATAAAACCGTTAAATGAAACGTGCGCAGGCGCGAAAGCGCGTCATGTGTGCTATTTTATTATTTTAAGGAATTTATTATTTTATTTCCTAAAATACTGAATTTCCTAAATACTTTCTTGTACTTAAATAAAAACTAATCAGCAAAATTTAAGAGAAAAATCAAGAAAACCTACATAAAATTGAGCACGATTTTTTTTGCAAATTGTGTCGATTCCACATTATCCGAAGGAACTTCGTTCCTACCTGGTGTCCCACGACATCATTCATTTTTTTTTATTATTTATTTTTCGACCATAAAACTAAAAGAAATTTGGCAGCAAAAAGTTGTTGGAAAAAGTTACTGTGATGTAGCCAGTTTTAGTTTGTAGCCTCCTAGCCAATTCTAGCCACAGCGCCAGTCTCAACAGAAACCAGCAAACTATGTAAGCGATATTCTAATGTACAAATGACTCATGCACTTGACACAACTACGGATGCACTCTCTGTTTCTTCATTCTCATAATCCGATGGGACGGTTATTCGACACGACCGGAAGAGATAAGATTCAGTACCGACGGCTTTACGTGCTCTCCGAGGCACGGGAGTTAAGATACCAACTTCCAAACTTTGGGCTATTATGAAAAAACATCTCACGAAGTCGCCATAGCGTGGGTCGCCATACTGCACTGTCTTCATTCGCAGTGAGTACGGCGACCACCGCTCTTGGATTCTATTCATGCTTTTCATCAGGCAAAATAGAGTCACTTTAGTAGGTTGCTATAAAAAAAATGGTTTTATGACAAGAAAAACTCAATGACACTTTTTGAACAGACAAGGAAATTGAAGCCGAGACCTTTTGATCGGTAGTCACATATGCTAAGCACTAGACCAACGAGGCAGTTACAGCATGCAACGTAACAAATGAAGCAACGACAAAGTTACTGTAAAGCAGAATTCAAAAAAGCAGTATAATTAATTTTATCGATATTATCACACTGATATCTCGCAACACTAGTACACATCAAAGTAATAGGTACAAGCATTTTGTGCTCGAAGCAGGCCGTGCCGGTACCTCACCTGTGAATTACACACTTGGCTCTTACACTTAATACTTACACCTTCAACTGGGAGTTCAAATATAAGTTGATAATTTGAATGGGCACATTTTATTACTCACTTTTGGGGATTAAATTGTATGATATCAAAATTTTATTCAATTTAGGTAGAACCAAGAAAGTAGTAACGTATCTATCTATCTTTTTAGGAGAGGGATTAAGATCTTGAATTTATTTCGTCACACAATCAGTAAAATAGCGCTAGCCTGACTTAGCTCCTGGTAACAGGAAAGATACAAAGGATGAGTCAAAACGAATGCCTCTTCTGTGCTGGACAAATCACACGGCATTAGCAAACAAGTTTATGGAAGCGATGGTCAGCTGCCAAAGACCGTATCAAGTGAAGAGTCATCATCTAGAAGATAATTCGCAGCGGTCTCAATTGTATTCCATAAAAACCATTGACAACTTTCAGCAACAGCTTTTATGCCATAGACAGCACCGAAATGTGGTAAGTGGCAATCACTGCATCTTTGGACATCTGAGGTATACCGCCTTTAGAATAACCTACCAGAGTTTGGAGAGCGAGGAACAAGCTCTCCAGTAACTTCAGTAACCTCACCGACAACGAAACTAAGTCGATCTTGGTCATAAATATTCAATTAAGACAAGTAATCTAAATGTACACATGAAGAAGTTCCTTTTGAAGTCGGTAAAATATTATATATTACCGTATTTTCATTAAAGTACACAGATATTACTTTCGGTAATTCATTACCAGTTCGTGGAGTATCTGGAGGTACCACTCCTCCAAAAACATCTCGACTTCCCTCTGATATAATCTAATACTGGCACCGACATTTTTTTAGATGTTTCATAAAACTCACGACCCTTCTAATGAGAAACTTAATATTTTATGTAATAAAGATGGTAAATTGGATTAAGTATTTTTTGTCAAAAGTATATTTTTGAAATGACCTTGGCTTTGAGATTTTTAAATGAAATTTACATATTTTCATCAATTGTAATCTGCAGGGAAACTCTGTACTGCGGTGCATCATATCATAGAAGAGTCATGCTTCACGAAAGTTGGTTCGACCGCTGTGCTGTCACATCTTCACAGACACAGGAACTGGTATTAATCACTATTTCGTTGTTATGTACCGAGGTCACCAGAACCTAAACTTCTCCTCTTTTAGTGTACATATTATATCTCTTTGATCTAATAATATACATCAACTTAAACTTGAAACAGACCTTATACCAACCCATCTGACCAGCATGATATGAAGCGCCAAAACCTTCTTGTTGAGGAGAGAATGAGTAAATGCTGTTGATGATTATAATGAAGAGGATGATGATGTACATTCCTCTATAGTTGTCAATAATTAAATGAATACTGAGTTAGGTTTATGAATAATTTGGCAAAGAAGTTATACACATATTATACGCAAGATAAAAGTTACAAGATACTAACATACTAAAAAAATAATATATGTTATCACTTACCCTTTTGTTGTCCCGGAACTTTAACCAGCCGCTGATGACACTATTATCAACACCTGAACAGTCCTCCTCCTCCACGTCCATCCTCCTGGAAAGCAGTGGAGAACCACCAGGACTATCCAGGACCTCTCGTCTTCTCATAACAGGAGTACACTGTTGGGACAATCTGCCCTCATTCACCATGTCGCTTCTCCTACCCAAAACTGGGGTAGCGTGAGCTGACACTCCACCCATGAGGCCACGGCGGCCCAAGAATGGGCTTCCATCCCATGGTCTCTTGGAATTACTTTTACACTCTGTGTGCAAGCATAATGCATCGAAATTTGCCAGTTCTACCGATACCCTGGTCTGGAGACCACTAGGGTGGGTGGTCAGAATGGTCTGCTTGGCGATACTGCACCCGTGACGGTGGAGTTCCTCCCGTCTTTCCATTTTAAAAAGTTAGATCATTAGGGAAGGAGATTAGGTGAGATCCATTTGTTGGTCTGTTGACTCATCTGTAAAAGAAAAAGATACTTTAAAATAGTTTCCTGTAAAATATAAGCGGCGGTTTTATAACTACCTTATATAATTTTTATTTAATATAATAAAATATATATGATAGGCATTTAATATAGGCCTGATTTTATGAATGTGTGCAATTCCTATTTGTTTGTAATTTGTATTTGTAATTTTTACTCCAAAAAAAAGCCAAGAACTTATCTGAAAAACGTGATATCTACCAAAAGTTTCCTAAATTTCACATATATCTATTTACAGATATCTAATGAAATATAATGTAGGAAATTGCATTAATAGCAGGTGATATTAAAAAGCATTAAAACTAAAGAGATTGAAAATCCAAGTTGTCAGAAACTATTAAAGTTTGGATAAATTGTTACAAATTATTGTATCGACTATTTTCCTGAAATAGGCAGAGTTTATACCACGAGAAGGAGACTATTGATTACTATTTAAATTATTTTACATGCATAATTTTGTAAATAAGAGTACACATACACACATATTCAATCAAGACACAGAATAAATAATCAGGCTTAACACACAATTCTTCGTCTTAGGTAGTAATCGAATTTACAATCCCTGATTGGCAAACGTATTCATTAACCACCAGACTGAAAAAAATATTCTTATATTGATTTACTTATACACGACTGCGATCGAAGGAATGTTACGTATATATGTATGTGTTATGTATAGTATGTTTTATTTGCACGTAAGGTAATTTACTTTATAAGACCAAATTTTATTTTATATGTACTCGTAATTTCAAAGATTGACTAATAGGGAATGCTCTAAGCATTATGTCCATTTTTGTAAAATAAATATATTAAAGTGCATACGATAAATTAATATATAAATTTACAAAATCAATAAGATTACCAAGTTTTTTTAATTACTAATAGAATTATTTCGTACTGTGTCCTGTAGGTACTGAAATTCCCAATTACTCACTTACAACTCACGGAATTCGGGAGTTTCGTCAAAGTTCCTTTCGAAGTGTTCCTAATTGTACAATTAAAGTGACAATTTTGTTTAATGAAATTATTCAACTGTTACCTCACTTAGATTACTATTGTCTCAGTTTCAGCACGAAGTTTCTTTTGGCTACTCCCGTTTATAATATTACAGACGTAATGGAAGCCTCTGCGAATTTCTCTTTTCCCAGTGAGAATATTTAAGAACAATTATGTGAGTAAAAAAAATTTTCGTGAGTTAATATTTCAATACTAATTGTGTTTAGACTCAAAACACTTATGTCTCTTCTACCAAGAAATATTAAATGAATATTATATCACACACGACATGTTTAAAAAAAAAAAGGTCGGCAACGCGTACGTGATGCCCCTGGTGCCGCAGGCATCCATAGGCTACCGTAACCGCTTAACATCAGGCGGGCCGTATGCTTGTTTGCCATCGTCGTGGTATAAAAAAATGTTAAGATTTTAGTTGTAATCGACTTTTCGATAGCCAAGTTTTGGTTTAGTTGTCACCGCCTTTGCAGTATTTTTTTTAAGGTAAAACGGCCTAACAAACAGACACACCATCTAATAGCAAATTATTGCCACTGCTCATGAACGCCTGCAACTCAAGTGTCACAAGTGCGCTGCCAACTTTTGCAGAAAGGAGTACACTTTTTTCTTGAAAGTTGTATAAGTATAGGAATACCACAGAGCAACATCTAATAACCAGTCAGTCCAACCGACCAACCAGCTAGTAGAAATTAAGTAAGTCTTATTACCACTACTGCTGAAAGTAATTAAAAACTATATTGATAATTTCAGCATCATAATACTTACACTTCTGTCAAATAAAGTTACTTATTCAATTAAATATCATTGCAAACTTTATTCTATTTTAAATATTCATGTAATAAACATCTAATAAAGGCCAGGTTTCGTGGTAAATAATTCTACACGGTTTGCGGGAAAGACAGCCACGTACGTCTGACCTTAGGCATGTCAATGTCTAACCTTAATTAAGGTCTAGTTTAATGAAGAAATAGTCGGTCCAGAACATGGCTGTGGTAGATTTAGTGAATACAATTAATTACAGGAGCCACATTCCAAATTTCCATTATAACTAGTTATAAAACAGTATTTTATAATAATAATTGAAGAGGTCGTAGATCTCAGTCCATTTGACGGGGGTAGCTTAAGCTATGGAATATTTGAATACAACAGAGCCCCTTAATGAACTTAAGAAGTCCTCATAATTCTTTGAGGGGTTAAATTTGATGTCGTGATCATTTATTACCGGTTTTAACGCGATTAAAGAATGCACAGAATTGTTAATTCTTAGAATTAAGAGCTTTACGTTTAAATTTAAATGCAGCACTTATATTTATGATAATATTGACCATTTTAAAAAAACTGAAGACAAAATGAATTTATTGTGTTGCTGAATTGAGAATTGTTGAGTTTTTGAAATAATTTCGATGTCCTACATAGATTTGAACATCTTATTACAGTAGTTATGTTTTGAAGTTGCGGTAAAACTATGTAAATATATTACAGTACTTCAAACAAATGATAGAAAATTGTTCCATATCATTATCATCATCATCATCAACAGCCTTTACAGTCCACTGCTGGACATAGGTCTCTCCTCACCAAGGAGGTTTTGGCCTACTATACCACGCTGGCCAGATGTGTCAGAATAGGGTTTGTTCCAAGTTTTCCTTGTCTTTATAATGATGTTGTCTTGCATACTTTGTTCCCTTTTACAACACCCACGGGATGAATAGGGGTAGTAACACTATGTATTCTTAATCCGTCACCACACGTACGAAGTTTTAGAGTACAAAATAATTTTTAGTCATCACACTTGTAAGAAGTAACAGGAATTGAATTTATCAAACAGCTAGTTTGAATAACAGGTATAAAAACTTAACCTGCAGCTCTATCTTATAATCACGAATTTGCTTGTATGGGCAACTTGGTTACTCAGTCTTATTTGATTTAACTCATAATATAATGCCAATTGTTCCATTTAGTTCATAAAATAAAAAGACTTGCCCCCGAGTGGGCAAGATGAAATCTCTAATACGCCTCTGTCTTCCACGCTCGAGGAGCATAGGTACTCGTAACTATACTCATACCTATGCATGATACTAAATGTTTTTTTTTTCATATAAATAGTCAGAATAATATCACATAATTTCAATTTCGAGAGATATCTAAAATATTTATAGCGTGGATTTTAAACTTTGGTGGTTGCCGTGCAGCTTGTGGAGGTTACTTACGTTTAACAAAATATATGAACTACAATTGGATTTATTTAGAGAGTGGACATGTTAAATACGGCCAGTAGCTATTATTAGCTATTGCTGACTTTTTTGAGGATTCTATAAACAACAAAAAGTCATCTTAAAAATTAAAATAATAAAAGATTTGAGCTTAATATCTTAATGTTCTGGTGATAAATCAAAACTTTACTTTTTAACGACCTAGGATCAAGAAATGTGACACGAATCAAGATTTTTAATCTCATTAAATATCAAAAGAGGATTAACACAAATGCTACATATTTTAAGCTATATATATAAGTATATAGGTAGTATAGCCACGCTGATTTCAACACGAGCGGGCCGACTCGACCGGGGCAGTACTACCCTCCCACAGAATACCATCCTAAAGCGCCAGCATCTGTGCTGTCGTGTTTCGTTGGTGAGTGCGAGACCGGAGGCCCATTGATACAGGGGTGACAGTTATCGTGATAACTGTGTGAGTGACACTACCGCGATGACTGTTATGCCTTTTACGTCCCCAAGCGTGACGTGAAAAAGCATCTCACTGGGCCTCCATAGTATGGGTCACCACACTGCATTGTCTGCATTTGCAATGAGTATGGTGACCACAACTCTTTGGATTCTACTCATACTTTCCATCAGGCAGGCTCTTCATTTATATTAAAAAACTGAAATAAAAAGAAACCACTTTAGTATTCAGGATGTTAATCTCACTAAAAGTGCAATTGGATTTTCATTCGAAGAAGTAACCGCAAAATTTCACCGAATAACTTAAGCGATAACAACGTTATCGGAAAACTTGGCATCGACTCTGACCCACCCTTTCTCAAGACCCTTTAGGAATTAAACTTAATTATTTAAAATTCAGCTCATTACTTTTTCTTTTTACTTTAAAGTTCTAACAACGGTATTCTGTCTGACTTTAAAGTTACTCAGAAGTTGATAGCATAGACAATCGGTTATATCATTAAAAATTTATTGAAATCGTTTAAACTACGTTTACGGACAGCAGTAACGAGGATCATTATCGTTATTGTTAGTTCGAGTCCGGTAATGACATGCTTACTATCGTTGAATGACACATGATATGCCGGTAATTTGTAAGAATTGTTTGATGTAAGTGGTGCGGAGAATATTTCAAAAACTCTTTACATTATGGCTTTATACACATGGTATGGCAACTTCAAGGTACTTAAAGTGTATATACATGTGTAAATCACGGTACTTATATCTCTTAAAGAGTTGACAGACGTATATCAACTGTCTGTATTTTGCTAACTATATTTTAATTCTGATTTGTGTAATTGAGTAGTTAGTGATTAGGTGGTAAAATTGGGAGCGTTTTAAAAGAAACAGTGGATTAGAAGAGAGAGAATGGTAGATCAGGAGTCTTTGGATGGTGAATTAGCTTTATTTTTAACCATTTTTATTGTGTATTTTAGAATATTTTGATAGTTTCATATTCCCATTAAAATTGAAAACATTTCTACTATATTGCTATTTCAGCAGGTATTCATATATAGTACAAAAATGTTAGCAGTTTTATGTTATTGCGTAATCAGCTATATTCCACAACTTTTGCCTTTATTTTATACTAATATAGATGTAAGCTGTGACATTTTTTGTTTACATTGATAAAAAATGAGGAACAACCATCTTTGAAGTACGTATATTGTATATCCTGTTACAATTGGAGCTAAAATGACGCAGAATTTTTTTAATTTTTGAAGACACAAAAACTAATGATAATGATGATGCAGGGGTAATAGTTATCGTGGTAACTATGTAATCCTTACACTGTCACGATAACTGTCATGCCTTTTACGTCGCCAAGCGGGGTGTGAAAAACCATCTCACTAGGCCGTCATAGTGTGGGTCCCCATACTGCGTTGTCTGCATTTGCAATGAGTATGGTGACCACAACTCTTGGATTCTATTCATGCTTTCTATCAGGCAGAGTATTCATTTTGGCAGGCTATTAATATATAAATGTATTTATATATATATAAACTACGTTTACATATTCATATACATCAATACGCACAATTCAAGACAATTCTGGACATTTCATCGACACCCTTAACATTAAATGCCCATAATTTCATTCATATCAGCCCTCTCTCTTACGCAATTTTAACTTAAATGGTCAATTTTGAAGTTCAATTTGTCATTTCTAAACGAAGGTCTGTGTTAATATTCACGAACGTTCCTAAATTAATGCCATTCACAGGGACCCTAAAATATGACCTTACTCCTTTGTAAGAGTTTAAATAAAGGAAAAGTAGATGATGAAATTTTACTTACTACTATCTTATTTGAATACTAATTATTTAAGAAGCTCAAGGACTAGATAGTTCATTCGGTAAATGATAAATGGTATTTATTTCTGCAAGTAAATCTTTTACAGATATTTTAACACATTAGAACAGATCGTCGGTAGTAAGTGACTACCATTCTCAATGAATACCCACATCTTGAAGACTCAGGACGTGGACAGTTTTCCTAAACTTTAATCATTCGGTGAACTCAACATCAGATTTCTGTGAAGCCGTGGTGTGACTCTAGTCGAGCTAGTAGTCAGGATGATACAATTTAGTATCACTTAATATGTGACTGATCAGCTGTAATCCAATACAGCTTAATTGAGCTGGACGATGGTTCACACATACATTATGCCCTAACGAGTGAGTTTAGAACAGTTATTTGATAATTATGTAGAGAATCTATTTGATTGTGTGTCATTATACTTAATTTATTCTGGAAAACATTCTTACTGTACGAAGCTAGGCAATAATATAGTTTTCTACATTGTTTTTTTTTCTATATGAAGAGCCTGCCAAAGTGACTTTACTCTGCCTGACGGAAAGCATGAATTGAATCCAAAGAGCTGTAGTCACCACACTCATTGCAAATGCAGACAATGCAGTGTGGTCACCCGCACTATGGTGGCCTAGTGAGATGCTTTTTCACGCCACGCTTGGGGACACTAAAGACATAACAGTCATCGTGGTAGTGTCACTCATACAGTTATCACGATAACTGTCACCCCTGTATCAATGGGTCTCTGGTCTCGCACTCACGACAGCACGGATGCTGGCGCTTTAGGTTGGTCTTCTGTGGGAGGGTAGTACTGCCCCAGTCGAGCCGACCCATCGTGCTGAAATCAGCGTGGCTCTACTACCTAATGAAACATGTACAGTCTGTAATATAACATCTTTACCAAATATGGCTTAGTTCACTGTATAGCTATTAATAATATTAACTTAGTGTGTGAACAGTCTCAATCCCCGTGGTACATACATACCTGATTATTTGCATATTAAAATAGGCCTTGCACATTTAACAACCCTGCTTACTTGTCACTACAATGCAATGTGCGGCTTAGCGCCATGCATTATGTATACCGTAATGCATGCAGTCTGTCTGTTTGTCAATTCAGTACACCATGTGTTTTGTGACGTCATGTGACAGATCTATGAGTGTGGGAGTTATATAGAATGTGATAGGTAGATTGTAGACGGCCACCTATGAGATACCTGCCGCTCAGGAGGAGCAAATGAGTTGCTGTCTCTTGAATTTCTCGTCCGGTTCCTGCCACCACTGTTCCAAAGGAGAAAGTTAGGTTTTGCTTAGGTAACCAGTTTCACTGAGTGATAAACTACGAAAAAGTTATCTTTTCATGAAAAACCAATGTTAACAGTAGGGCTAGCCTATTTATGGCTAAGTTAACGAATTATATACCTTTCAATTGTCTGACGTCATCGCAAAATCATCTTATAGATTATAGTTTTTTATATACAATGACATGTTTCTTTTACTAGCTCCGATATGATAGATAATATAAAAAGAAAAATACGAGTACGAGACTAAGCAGTTGTAAAATTAAATAACAATTATTATGGAAAAGGTTTTAAACATTATTTAAATAAAATAAGGAGATTTTAAATCTCATTATGGTATTGTCTGATGAAAGTTACGAATTAAAACATTGAATATAAAACCCCAAATTATTTCATTAACGTAAATACAAAATCCTGACACAGCCGATATCGACGGATTACACTGCAATCCACTTTGCAATGACCAGCATTTCCGGTTTATTATACACTTGCCGATTATTTGCCATGTACTGAACGAGTGTACCTTAATCCGTTGTATTAAAACACGCTTGCTGTAATTGAATAATTTCAATTTCTAGTTAAATTTTCGTAATCAAATAATGGAAATAAAAGTTCGTGAACATCAATCGAATGATTTTCCTATGCAAGTGCACTTTATGCAACTTCATTTATAAGTGCGTAACGCTAAAACATTGTTAAAATATTTATTATTTTTAATGCAGCAGCTACCAAAAGCTCTTAACAGTCAATTGATAGTATTACCAAGAAATTAGAATAAACTTTTTATTGGGCAAACGAGGAAGTTGGTGCCCTGGCAGAAATGTCTATCGTCGCCTATATAACTCAAAAGTCGTCCATTGAGTCCAAAAGAAATAAAGGGAGAAATAATTATTGTTTAAAACCGTTGAATCAACCCGTCAAGGTATCGTAGTATAGTAGGCCAAAACCACCGTTTTAAGGAGAGGCCTTTGTCCAGCAGTGGACTATTACAGGTTCTTAATGTGATAAGCCTGGTTTACGGTGACACTGTGGTATTACTCCGGTGGAGTTGGTCAAATTGTGTTCAAGCATAACTCTCTCATACTCGAAAGTATAGTCATTTTGGCAGCTGAACGTGAAAAAAAAAATCTTTGAGCCACACTAGTAAAAAATATTTTTTAATTTAGCTTGTAGAAATATCAAATTCAAATACTAAAACAATGGTTTTCACCATCTCAGTTTGTTGTAGTGTAAATAGTGTACACAGTACAGTATTACGGGGCTATTAAGCTGCTGCTAAGCACCCCATTAATTTACACGCTAGTGTAATATCGGCCATTTACGTAGATTTCATACGACATAGAAAAAGATAAAAGGAAGATAATTCTTTACTTATCTTTTCAATTATCTCTTTCCGTTTGATTGGACGAATCTACTCGGTATATTTGGTCAACCTTTATCCGTGAGGTCGTTGAGAAAAAATACGCTTATAAATAGCTAAAGTAGAAACTTCGCTCGATTGAAAAAAAACGTTTGTAACTTTCGTTTGGAGGTTTGAACTTAAGAAAAATTTAATATTTTTTCAGTCCTTAGTTACTTCTAAAAATTTTGATCACAATACTAAAAGTTAGGCTTAGTTTTCATATGCGTTTTCTTTACTCTAATTTAGGGAATAACCATTTTTCTTTTATCTTCAAAATGCATTTGCATTCCTAAGCTAATTTTACGTCATTCTGACTGCCAACCGTAAAAAGTCAAAACCTGATGCAGTGTCATACAAAGAACCCAATTAAAATGAGAAAAGTACATTGAAATAAAATATTACTCCTAGAATAATAACTTATTAATGTTCTGAAACTATGACAAAATATATTCTCAAGATTTTGAAGACCAACCTAAAGCGCCAGCATCCCTGTTGTCGTGTTTCGTTGGTGAGTGGGAGACCGGAGGCCCAATAATGCAGGAGTGATAGTTATCGTGGTAACTGTGTAAGCCTTACACTGTCACGGTGACTGTCATGCCTTTTACATCCCCAAGCGGGATGTGAAAAAGCATCTCATTAGGCCGCCATAGTGTGGGTCACCATACTGCATTGTCTGCATTTGCAATAAGTATGGTGACCACAACTCTTGGATTCTATTTATGCTTTCCATCAGGCAGAGTAGAATCACTTTGGTGGGCTCTTAAAATATAAAAAAAAAAGATACTTACATCAAGAATTGTGTCATAAACATAACTGAAAAGATGTAGCAGTAATTCGTTACGAATTTAAAAATTTAAAGTAAATACAGTGTGTATTATTTCTTACTATAAAGAAATAAAAAATTATAAAAGTACACTGTCATCCAACTGTCCTGTTCCAAATATTAAAAATGTTCGTATTACAACCGCTGGTCACGACTTAGCGCGAAGTCCCAGGCACGTAGCAATGCCAACAGACTTATTTTTTCAAGAAAATATTTCTCAAAACATTCCAAAGTCTTTTTAATGCTGCGTAAACAAAAATGTTATCTACCAACAAGTTCTAATATACAAAGAAAAGAAAGAAGCATTGCTTCTTTTCTTTAATACCACTAGACCCTTTGAACTGCCATCAAAATAATCGTTACGGGTCGCTTCATCCGTATTCAATTTTTAAACCAATTCCTTCAGAAAAGACTTCCTTTTACCAAATACTTGGACCCCTTTTAATTGGTATAAGTCTGAATGGAATAATTTTAATTTGCAAAATATTCATTCATATTTTTTTTGGCGTAACGAAAATATAGTAATTCTTGTGGTCTCGAGTGAGCGCGGAACATCTTAGAATTTTGCTTGCCACTCGCCGAGTTATATGGCAAACAAGAATAAAAACCACCTGAAACATGAAGTTTTAAAATGCATAGCACCGGCAAAAGGAAATACTTTTCTGTAGCACTCACTTGAATATTGCGCGTCAAATTAAATTAGGTTTGTGGTAAGCAGTTAATACTTTTTTATCAATGCTTAATACAAAATAGATTTTAGAAATACGATAATGAAACGTAATAGAGCCCTGAATCTTTGCAGTTTTGAACAATATTATTGATGGCAAAGGAAAAGTTTTCATGAAACTTCTATCCTGAGGCTCTCTTAAATTGTGCGAAGAGCTCACACAATGGTAACGATAATTTTACAACTGTTTGACTGAGCCAAATGAAGCGAGTACAATCACGTATTGGTTTAGGACGGACGTGCGGGCAAAACCCGACCGTTTTCAAGACAACTTTCTTATTCAACGGAGCGAATATATTGAACACTCTTTATCTAGCTAGGTTATACTGTAATAATATCTAATTGAGACATATAGGTGTACAGGCGGATGAAATGAGGTAATTGAAACAGTTAAAAGTCATTTTTCGTTCATGATTGTTTCATTTAATTTGACTACCGATTCAAGAAACCAAAGAAAGTAATTTATAAAATCTCGCAAATATACTTAACGATACATGCCTGACATAGAGTTTAGACGATTTTTAAGTGAAGATTAATAGTATGACCAAATTAAATTCAAAAGTAAATTTATTTTTGCTTGCAATAAGATAACTGTTAAAAACATAAAATATTACATATAAAATACTTTACTAAACTAAACTTTATCGGCATGTATACAAATTTTTCACATGACAACAACAAATAGATATATGCTCCCCTAAAAATTGGAGAAAGTAATAAAATATACATTTTTTTCCTGGAACATAAAGTTCGCCTAAATGAATTCACAGCCAATTCATATTTTGTTTCTTCACCGTGAATTTCCCCTATTTCAGATTACAAAAACTTCAAGTCTATACTATCCTGATTATTACCAATGCAGATAAAATGGCCGTGTATAATAAGGATTTAAATTAATTTGTTCGTCTCACTTTTCAAATGCCCATATTATAATTATTAGGAAAGTGAAATTAAAAAACTCAAGTAAAATTTACATAAGTATAAATAATTGGATTTTCATTAGTATTGTTGGAAAAACCAATGAGTATGAAATGTTAAGATGTAAAAAACTGTAATCGTCATCCTCTTAATTTGTCATAGATTTTTTATATAGTTTGTTTGTTTCCTTTGCTCTTGTTGAAATATAAATAGACTTGACTTTTAGAAAAAAACATTTAGATTAAAAATATTTATCAATTTTCAACATTTATTAAATACTCAAACATGTTTAATCAAATTGAAAACTCCTTTTCGAAATTATTTCAAATATGTTATTGTTTAATTGACACTTTTAATTTCAATTCAATAGTGGTAATATCATCCTGTTTTTATTCTATTTTTGTACTAACATTATCATATTAAATTGTATTCTCAGGGTTTGTTGACATCAATTAATTTAGAATCACTTCAACTAAACTAAACATAGTAAATGAAACGTTATCATACATAGATGAGATGATAGTAATTACCAACAACGTAATTACTTTTCTGCACGCAACATTGTATTATACTTGACAGAAGACTTCATTAACTACATCAGCAAAATAAATTCTCTTATTTATACATACAAAACGTTCATATAATACATCCCAAATAGAAGGCAAATATTCACACACAAAGACCTCTTCAAGTGTTATTGGATCTCTGAGAGGCTTTCGACGAAGGTGCCTCACATTACAAGCTGGGCTACATTTCAAATGTTTCAATCAGTGGTCGTATCGATCGTGCTTAGATTTGCATCTAGTGTGCTGTGTTCAACATTTATAGGTGGCCTACGTGCAAGTAGTTTAGAAATAAAGCACAGCTAAACGGTAGTTTAAAATGAAAAAGATCGGCAATTACATGTGAGTTAATATCTGCGACACATTGAGCTTTAGAGTCTTCAGAATTGTCTTTTTAATCACAAGCTAATCAAAAACATTATTTAATACTCTTGCTTGGATTGTTTAATTTCTCACGTGAATTCACACACTCAATCTGCATTGTTGTGAAGTTTTTGCTTTCTTTCGTATGTCTTTTGAAATAATTAATGCAAAGTAACCAGGCAATGGTGACTGCGTTACAGTAGGTGAATGTTTTTTTATTTCTCAAAAGTTATACTATTTCTAGTTTACAAAAGTAAATTTTCATTAATTATTTTTCTAGTCTGAATCGATCTTCAGATATACAGAGTTAAGTAAATTTTTAGGAATTTTATGGAAAATAGGGACTGAATCGGTCCCTACGAGAGGTCTTGCCCTCGGATCAACTCCACTAACTGCCGTCGCGATATTTTACGTCGAACAAGATTATGGTCGTGTTAAAAAAAAATGTTTAACTACAATCTTATTTCCACCTGCCCATGGAAAGACTGATTGTCTAGCATACTGTTTAATTCGAAACTATGAGATCCCTGAAACACAAATTCTAGCTAAGATCTATTCTTGCAAGAAATAATATGTAGCTGTGAGTTTTTGTAATAGTCTCGGTATATCATGAACCGACTTAGACTTGCCAAGGTTCGTAACCAACCTGAAAATGATTGTTCTGAAAATGTAAAAGGTCTTCACCGGCCATCTGTCAATATTTCAGTTTCAATATAAATTTGTTGGACGTGTAGGCAAATACACTCACAAAGTTCTGAAAGGCTTAATGTTGAAAGGGTTTTCGAACTCAAGTTTTTAAATAACTTTAGACATTGAAAGGAACGGATATTTTCTATAAAATATACATGAATTGTGATCACATTATTCATGCATACAATTATCAAACTGAGAGGGAAATGAACCCGTGATCCTCACTACAGAGGGAGCAATGTATTGCATTTCAAAAGGTAATTAATATAACTAACAAGGTAATCAAAGGTTGATGTCAAATAGTTGTCGTATAATCATCTCAATTTCTGTCGCGATCAGTATTCATAATTTGTACAGCAGTAGCGATGATCCGTGTGGCTAAGTTATAAGTGGTGCAAAGGTTAGGAGTCGAGAGATGTGTGAGTTTTCATTTTGAATATAAATACTCGTAAATAAAAAATATAAAATTTATCATTACTACCTAAAAATTTGATACGTCTTATACACGACAATTTGTTGCCTGACTAAGTATATCTTTCACTAAATAAGGAAAACGAGTGACAGTTTTAAAGTAGTATATCTAAATATCATTAATAATTCTGTCGGTAAATAATGAATTTATAACGGTAGTAGGTCTACCCGTTAGTGCACTATCAACTGAGTTCATACTGACTTATACAAACATCTAAATTTGCTAGAGAGCATTTAAATTTTCGGATATTTCGGACATCCGACACAACGTCATCGAATCCCAAATAAAGCAGGACTTATACTATGGGTACTGAACAACTGATATAAATACATATAAACTTTCTTTGCAATCGCATACATATTATAGATACATAGATAACATCTAAACTCCAAAATAAATATTTGCAGATCATACAAATAATCATGAAATCCAGCTGGTAAGTAAATGTACTCAGTAGAGACAGTAAAGCTTATATGTACATGATAATACCTGCTGCTGGACTTTATTACCTGCAACCTATCCAATGACTAGACGAAATCGAACATCTTAACATGCACACACACATATACACTTTCGCACTCACACCCACATATGTACATATATTGCCTCACATCCAAATTCCAACACTTGGCCTAAATACTTTTGCTAACTCTTGTCACTATATTATCGTTTTTCTTAATTTGTTTCTTATTTTTATTTTAACTTTTTTTTTATTTTTCTACAATTGCATTATTGTGAAAATGTATGTGTAAATACTAAAAGGTACTCCTTGACTTTCATATTAAAATTTTTTACTTAGTTTAGAGGCATGGAACACAGATATATAAAACAATATTTATTGTTCCACTTAAACATTTTAGATTTTTGATTCACACCTTTTTAATTTCCACTGTCGTAAATCAAGGACCTTAAATCGCTTACCACTCATAGCTCCTACTACACAATCAGTAGACGCAAAACTGTGCAGTTAATATAATCTAGTTAACTCGCATATCAAAGGGTGTATCTCGGTTGTGCTGAATACGCAATCACGTCTTTAACAAACTATCGCTAAATACGTTGAAATTATCACCAAGCAGAAGCTCAAGACTTGACTACATTTATTAAATTAGTAGTATCGATGAAGTAGAGAAATTATTAAGTCAACTTAGGAGATGTGATGTTAAATGAAGCATAGGTATTAATTACATTATGAATGTAATGCTGATAAAACACAACACGAAGAAATTTCAATGAATCAGCAATAAAATGATAAAAGTAAAATAATAAGTAATAAAATTATATTGATGAGCACATGTGTTTGTGTTGTTTATATTTAGAAACACTTTTGTTTTTTTTTTAATTGAATAATAATTTTTTTTCAAGGCACAAACGACATATAAACAACTTTAAAAACATATAAGCAACATTCACAATAAACTGTGGTACCTAGAATAAGACCAACTTGTGTTTAGGGTACCAGCGTTCTCGTGCACACAGCTAACATATCATCTGCATTTCATTACATCTGGTTACCATAGAACAGAGTTTATATAGTTTGAGAGCATAGTGTCTAAAGTGTTTTAAATTAACGACTCTACTTTTTATTTGATTGACATCCATTTACGCCTGCAACTCAGGAGTCAGAAGCATATTTCTAGTCTTTCAAGCAAGAATTTTTGGTCTCTCAAATTTAGTAGTACTGTATAAATATTTATTAAGTACTAAGTTCAATATTTTTATTGAACTTCTTTTCTTTTTTAAATAGTATTCATTGGGAATAAATCCTGTGTCACGGGGGACTTTACAACCCTACGTGAAATATAAATGCGGTAGGTACTAAGAGACACGCTGATTTCAGCACCAACGGGCCGGCTCGACCGGGGCAGTAATACCCTCCTACAGAAGACCAACTTGTGGATCACAGAAAGTATTGTACCATGTGGTAATAGGACTCACAATACTTTGACGCAGTAGAAAGCGACGACGCGACCGATTACCTCACCACGTTTAAAATTTTTGAACGATACATATTCGGCTTAATTTTTACTCGTACACTCTCATATTGTATACCGAACAGTAAATACAAGTGTGCTATACATACAATAACGTAAATATATAACTGGGCGAGGTACAATTAACAAAATAATCTAAAGGTGCACAGCCAGCACAGACCGTTATCGTATCTGTTGAATTGTACGTTTTTTAGTTTTCAGTTAACTGCTGAAGCTGGACGTTTAACAATACTGCTAAAATAACATTTTTCGTTTGTCCGAACATTTATGTTCTACTGCAAGAACAGTGAATAAAACTTGAAAGTTTTGTCTTTTACTCATTTAACCAAATTTAATGGAAGTAAAAAGTACTTAATAATGTATAATTTCAAGCGTTAACTCAATCGTATTCTTCTATCAATTCTTCTGTTAACTCTATTTTGGGGTAGACTCACTACATATGTATGTCAAAAAGGTAGAAATAAAACTGCAAAGGAATATTGCACTTATACAATTAAGAATCACCCCATATTATGGATAACAATTATGTATAAACAATATATGATGCCAAAACAAAACGTACGGAAATCTCTGTGTCAATGTTTCTAAGCAAATAAGTATTTATATACTTATTCGAGGATTGTTAAGTAGAGTCAATAGTAACGCTTTTTTTTTTATTTTAATAGCCTGTCAAAGTGACTCTACTCTGTTTGATGGAAAGCATGAATAGAATCCAAAAGTTTTAGTCACCATACTCATTGGGAATGCTGACAATGCAGTATGGTGACCCACACTATGACGGCCTATTACGATTTTTGACGCCTCATTTGGGAACGTAAAAGACATGACAGTCATCGTAGCATTGTATTACACACATTTACCACGATAACTGTCACCCCTGCATCAATGGGCCTCGGGTCTCGCACTCACCAACGAAACACCACAGCACAGATGCTGTCGCTTTAGGTTGATTTTCTGTGGGAGGGTAGCACTACCCTGGACGAGCCGGTCCGTTCATGCTGAAATCAGCGTGGCTCTACTATTAAAGTATTGATATATTTTTGCGGCAACTTCTACAAACAACAAAAGAATGTACTTTAAAATCATCTAAAGAATACACTGCGCTTCTATGTTGGAGAGACATAACACTCATCCCTTTTTTATTACAGACAGAGTCTTTCAAAGTGACACACACGTTCTAAAATTTAAGTTTGAAATAACAAATCAATAGAAATAATATCATAAGATTTGACTTCATTGAAACCGAACATACCGTTTTGACGTTTTTATTTAGCAAATTTTTTAGACCTTACAGTCACCTAACATATTCTGATAAGTCATCATTCTAATCTTAAAGAACCCACTTCAGAATCCTACAACAATATCGTTTGAATAATATTACCCTAAAAGCAACTTTTACGAGTATATCATAAAGGACCACTACAAATCATTACTTTAAACCAAACATCTCAACCCAAAAACAACACATTCACGCGGTACAAAATGTCCTTACATACCCATAACCCTATCAATGCGTGACGTTAGGCGAAGGGTTACTCGTAATAGTTTCCGGTTCACGGGATGAACTTATTGCGTCCGATTCCGGTCGGACAGTGCCAACCCAGATGACGATAATCTATTGCAAGGAGTTAATTGAAAGTATTCGCCAATCAATTGCTCGCCACATTTATTGAGAAAGAATGAGGCAGATCAATTTATTGATAACATATTTCTTGGACCCTCATAAAGTGTCGCGGCCGTATTCCTTGGAAATTACGTTGGGTCCCTTCGACTGTAATTTCTCTGTCCGTTTCAATTGGGTTTCTTGATTTTCCTATTTTACTAAATTTGAATGTCTTACATATGATAAAAACAAATAAAATCTAATGTTCTTTAAACAGAAATAAAAGTCTCTGAATCAAGAAAAATAACGTGAAGTCAGAATATGGTTACAGCTTCGTCTTTAAGGTGTAATTTCACTTATCGTTAGGAGTAATAACGATCAACTCTCTTCACAGATACAATGTAGAAGTGTTAGAAAGCACAATATAATAGTTAGAACGTTAGAAAGCACTTGAAACACAACACAGAGAACACACATACGATTTTGAACTTGAACAAAAATATGGAGCACCTCTACAATAGCTAAAATAGTTTTTAACATAGGCAAAGAGCTTACAAAATTTTACATTGCTCTGTAGTAATACAGTTACATACTTAGCAGTGTGTGCTAGTAGTAGCGCCTAACTTTGTGCCTTAGAATTCTCCACAAATGTTCTTTAGAGTTTAAGTGTTACGACTGAACAGACTGCTTCAGGAGATCAATATAATTTTCTGAAAACCACACCATGACTTATGGTATAAAGCAATTTCCTGCTACAATTTAACCCCATCCATATTAGTGTAATCAAATAGATTGGCAAATGAGATTGTGAACTTCAGAATATAGATGTAATGAGTAGAGCTTATTCACGCCGCACAGACATACAGTATCAGACCATTAAGCTTCCTACACCATATCTTACTGCATACTGACTTGAATTCTTCGCCTGCACGACTTCGCACAAAATAGCACTAGAAATTGACACGTTAGAAACTATAGTTAACCATCGTCGCTGTATTTTATTTTCTAATTAAATGCGTCCTTGCTATGCTCGAATACAAGATATCCAATTTACCTGAATATTTGATTCGCTCAATATTTGATTCGTCTGACCAAATAATATTTGACCAATCTATAATATTTCAATTTAATGTTGATAATTAGGCAAAGATAAAACTGAATTATTTTTTTGTCAGAGAGCAACGGTTTTTTTTTGTTTTGCATCCCTTAAAACTAATTTCCTGAAGCCTTTGACAAGTCTTTCTGAACAAAATTGGTAATATAACTGCTAACGACTACTCAACTGTGAAAGCAAGGCATTTTCAAACACCCTATTGCTATATTTCCATCACCACGGAAACTAGTGATGTGTTTCGCCCAGTATTTGGTCTTTTGCTATTCGAACCAGCAGTGGTGAATACCTCAATAGTAACATACATCGCTCGCAGTTCTTAATTTCAACTTGTAATGTTCTTTGTTCATTTTTTAAAACACAGTGTAGATATTTCAGGCATGATGTGTCGAACTTGTTAAAGCTTAACACAAAATAACACTAGAACATGGTGCGTTTTGAACTTATTGGAAGGGACAAAATATATAAAATGTACTGTTACAAGTGTTTTAATAATACTTATTGATTAAATTGTAGTTTTAAAACCTTTTCAGAAGTTACACAGCAGTAACTTTTACATTGAACATTGCCCATACTTTTATATATAAATAACTTTCTGGAATGATATTACAATATTTGTTCAAATATTTAGCACGGGTCACCAAACACAGCTGATTATCCCGGTGATGGCGAACTATGACTGGTGATATTCGTAGGTAAACGTAATATATTGTTTTAGTACAGTGTCTTCTAAGCTATAAACTTCGTGTCCTGTGTAGTTGGAATATTAAAAGTATATCTATGAAAGAAATATTTTGCTGTCATTTCTAACAGTAACTAATATTACACTCTAAAGGTTAAAATTGTTTTTATGAAGAAAATTGGCTACATAGGGTTCCCACCAAGAACTAAAAGCCCGAAGTCAATGTCACCTGCTGACCGCCGATCGAAGTTCTGGCAATCAAAACATTCCGATTAGCGGAAACTGGTTCAGGACCTTACGTGGGACCAAAACACTGGAGAAACGAAAACATTTAATATGCCCTTGCCTACCCTTCTGACTAAACAGGTTTTATGTATATATGATAAATGGGATCGTTATCGATCAGATAATGTTTAAAAATGAAGAGACGGATTAGGTCGAGAAAAAATCATCCCATTATATGGATACAAGGTCTCCCCTGCCTTGCATGATTAATATAAATACATACACGTAAAACTATAATTTTCAAGAACCAACATTCTCTTAGCTAAACTGCAAACGAGTGGGCAAATAAATATGTCAAAACCTCAAAACGCTGCAATCCTGACAATGCTATGGAACCCTAAACAAGAGAAAACACTAAAAGCTCTACTTATATGTGGAATAACAAAAAAGGCCATCTCAATAATTAAATTATCACATAAACAGTAGGACAGACATATGACAGCCGACACATGGCATATCCCCACTAATAATCAACTAATATTAAGTGACGCGCCAGATGTACGCAATTATTAGGATATTCGGTAGTGTATACGGTAATTAAGTTACAATAATTATGGCTATACCGTTTTATTATAGTGAAGATAGTTAAGACGCGATATTGCCAACATTTACACTATCGTTGCTGTGAACTGTTTGTTAATATTTTTGTGTTACGCATATAGTGAGCAAACCTCCTTCCTCAGACGAGGCCTATGTCTGGACATAGGCCTCGTCATCGGATCGTCTCGGATCAGTGGTCTGTGGTCTGTTAAACGCTATTTGTTAAATGCCATACTAGCACTTAACGTGTTGTGTACACTAGGGGGTTACTTGTTTTCCAAATAAAACCACTGTGAACTGATCTGCTGATCTGACAGGTTATTTATTTAATTGTTACATTCATACAATCGCGGTAACTTTTACACTGAGCTCGGTAAACAAACAGTATCGCGATTCAGAGAACTGATATAGCGCCATCTAGTTAGTCAAAAACAACACTCGTATTACTTACTTGTGTTGCGTTCTGCGTTCATCGTGGACCTAGTTATAGGTTTGTTTTCGTCATAGATGATCGTCATCTATTGATGATGAAACGAGGAGACAGATCACCTAATGAAGAAAGACCTCGTCTTTGTGTTTAAAAGTAAGTAGATTTTTATGATTGTGTCTTGTTAACTTTGATGCGAATATATTAAAACAAGTATGAAGACAACACAGTATCTACTGTACATTGGATTATTAACTTAACCGAAAATTACAAAAATAGGAAATTACTTTCTAAAATATTTTATTGTTGAAATTCATATCTCATAATTTTAATCAAATTCTTGGTCACACTACAGACGAGCGTCTGTCAACTCTTTGAAAGACCACAGTTTTTCGTTAGAACCGGCCAATTTATGCGCCGGCTTAATTAGGTGTTTCGTTTATTTTGTTTATGGTTCACTTACAATTATATGCATTTTGACTGAAATTATTCACGACAAACGAGAAAGTAAAATATTTGATAGTCGTTTTTGTAATATATAGCGTACTTTAAAATATTCGAATAATTTAAGTTTTGTTTAGAACGTTTGGAGAAAGAGAAAAAGAGTCTGGAGAAAGTCCACAACGCTCGTATTAAATGTTTTTTGGCAATTACAAACATGACATCATGTCATGCCTATTTCCCAGAGGGTTAGGCGGAGATAATTTCTGTCTGCTAAATACGGTCCTGACACACTTCTTCAATCGCTGCATGTATGCCCATCGGTTCCTTGTATTGGTCAGTTGTAGTTTAGTGACAACTAGAAGCATCTATGTATTATAGTAAGCTATGAATCCAATCCTCTCTTAAAAGCAGAGTAGACATAGGTCTTCTTTTTAAAGAAAGACCTATGTTCTGCCCAGTAGACTATTAAAGGCTGTCGATGTCATGTATGATGTTTAAAATTATATGCATGGATAGAATGAAATATAAGGTCAAAATAAATTGGTTAAGCTGCATCCATTTTTATAAGCTTTCCCATAATACCAAGTGTAAAAGCCGCAGAACGATTCCTCGCGATGAATGATAAAATTAAATGGGTATTTTAATACAACTTGCCTTGGAGCCGCGCGTGTAATATAGTTATTTATCCATTCCTTTACGAAACTTTCAGACTTTTTTACATATTTTGCAGTTGATTTATATGTTAGCTTCGGCCCTTTAGAGTGATGAAGAAGAAATTCTGCTTCGTATTGTTTAAAATATTTTTCACTCATTGTAAAAATAAATAAAACTCTACTATCAACAATGCTGAATACTACTAGAAGTTATATTGCGCCTCGGGGAATGAGTCAAAGATTACGACAAAAATAAATAGATGGCGTTGTGGCGCATTTTTTTTTTAATAATGGCGGTCACGTTCTTGTTAAACAGACTATATGTAAGTCCTCTATGCACAAACTCATGTCACATAACATAAGTCTATCAGCATGATCTTGATCGGCGTAAAACAACTGTTTGAAAAGAATTAATAACAACAATTTTATAAATATTCACTACGAGTGCATTCAACCTATTTCTACATTTGGTTCGCCCATAGTTAGTCCATATCCTGGTAGTCACAATTTAGAATAACACGGTCTTGCATTGAGGTATCTTCTGTAAGCAGCAAGGGGTAGCAGTCTAGTTCTGTCGGATTAAACGTGCTAATAATAAGTGACATACGATTTTCACTTCTTCCATATTTAAAGGGACATTGAAGAGTAGTCAATCTTATACATGACAGCTGATATGCGCTACTTTGTCTACATCTCTCAAATGGTGAGTCTTCGTTTTTGCATTTTTTTTTTATTGATGTTCGACTTTTAATGATTGCATCGCAATCTTATATAGCCTTTCTCGATAAACGTGATAGCCAACACTAAAGGTTTAGTTCTAAAATTCGGGTTTCTTTTTTCCCCTTCGGCCGTCCAAGAATGTTTATTTCTTGAAATCTTTGTGAGAGGAACTAAAACAATGTTGAAGGCTGTATATTGTCTTCCCTCGATAGCTATTTTAGTTTGGAAACAGTACTGGCATCTTTGAAATCTACATACAATATCACACCATCATAGGAGGTCTTAATACAAACCGAACTCACCCTACCACACGTTTCTATAGACTTACTCATTATAACACATACTAATTACTGGAATTAGTTGTGTTTTTATGTATTTATCTGAGCTTATACCTATTTACGCATGTGTATGTACTTATGTATGCTTTATGTGTATAAGTTTATATACATGTATTTGCTACATTACAAACTGACTTCGTCTAGAATGCATCCACTTCTTATTTTCTCTGCATCACCCAAAATCTGACTGCTAGAGCATGTCTTAGACATTAAATCCACGAATGCACCTAAAGTGTGACAAAAAAATTCAAAAGTAATATTAAGATTAACCCGTTCCACCTAAAAACAATTTATTCAGCTTCAAATTATTAGTATAGACTATGTGATCGTAGAACTGCTAAGTAATTCAAACTGTAATGTTAGAGCGGGACATGAAACTTATATGTTTGGAGTTATTCTAATCGATAATATTAATATCTGAGGGAAGATATTTGGCTGTTATGGAATTACGGGTGCACATTCCTACCCCTATCTTATAAACTAAACCCAATACAGATATTGTAGGGTTATAGTGTTCCTTATATGAACATTAGAAAGTAAATAATTCAGAAACTATCTTGTATGTAAAACTTTGTATTTATATGCCCTAGTTTTTGAATATAAAATGTCATTTAAAAAGAACTTGAGTGTGAAAAAATTAAAGAGAAATAGAGGAATTGAATGGTTGTTTAAATACAAATAATGTCTACCGTTGCTCTGTATTTTTTTTTTCTTTATACCACGACGGTGGCAAACAAGCATACGGCCCGCCTGATAGTAAGCGGCTACCGCAGCCTATGGACGCCTGCGACACCAGGGGCATCACGTGCGCGTTGCCGACCCTTCAAAAACCTATTTACCCCCCTCTTGAACCAACCTCTTGTAACCAGATAAATACTCAATTGATGAATTTCACTATCATTCTGACAGAAATAGATCTCTCGTTATCAAGAACATTTTCTATATATTTGTTAGTTTTACTAGTATGATCAAGGTGGTGACGTTTCTCATTTGAAACACACTTACCCACCAAGGAGCTGTGATATTGACACAGTGTAATATGACTAAAAAAATCTATATAAACCACACTCAGATAACTCTAGTTCTAACTTTGCTAGGTAGTAGAACCACGAGTGGGCCGGCCCGACCGGGGCAGTACTACCCTCCCGCAGAAGACTTTAGGTTGGTTAGCGCCAGCATCCGTGTTGTAGTTTCGCTGGTGAGTGTGAGCCCGGAGGCCCACTGATGCAGGGCGACAGTTGTCGTGGTAACTGAGTAAACCTTACACTGTCACGATGACTGTCATGCCTTTTATGTCCTCAAGCGAGGTGTGAAAAAATATCTCACAAGGCCGCCTTAGTGTGGGTCACCATACTGCATTGTCTGCATTTGCAATGAGTATGGTGAGCACCACTCTTGGATTCTATTCATGCTTTTCATTGAGCAGAGTAGAGTCACTTTGGCAGGCTCTTAATATAGAAAAAAAAACTTACAATAAAATTTTCAAGTCTAAATGAGCGTTATTAAAAGCAATTGATAGTTAGTATTAAACAATAAATAAAAACTTTATTATTTTCGATAGTGAATTATTTATTACATTAACTTAACGTTAAGTTATATACAGGTATATAAAGTTTTCCGACGTGCAAAAATATCTGTAAAGAATTACTTACAAAAATAAATTTCATTGTATCATTTATCTTAAACTAGTTTACACCGTGAACTCTGTTCCGCCTTAGAGGCAATAAATAAACAGATTTTTTATTTTGGACTGAAAAGCGGTCAAACGAGATAAAAAGTCGTATATCAGTGTCCTGTTTCTAAGCTACCTCCCCACCAATTTTCAGTTAAATGCGTTCAGCCGTTCTTGAGTTATAAGTGGTGTAACTAACGACACTTTCTTTTATATACAATATAGATATAACGAACATTCTTTTTATATTCTTGCTGTTATCTGTCAATGTACATTGTTTGTGCATTACGTTTATGTACAGAATTATTAATTAATAAATAAATATAAACTAAGAAAGTTATGAATCGATAAAACGTAAACCGAAGATCGGCCACAGTATATCGATTCTAGTAAGTGTTATACGTACGCGTGCAGTTAATGGGAGCACCTAATCGAAGGGCCCGTGCGTGCGATGCAGCCCCGCGTCTCGAACTATATTACTATTATTATTTTATTGATACAAGCCAATAACACGTATTTGTTTTTTTATTAGCGTGTAAAGTGTTCATGTATGCTATCGCTAAACTGTACTCGTCATTTCTATTTGTCTATCATATTTCTTTTTCTTGATTTTACTATAATTATTAAGTCTGCCAAAGTGGCTTTACGCAACCTAATGGAAAACATAAATGGAAGCAAAGAGTTGTAGCCAAGTAGGCACTACTTTTACAAAATAAATGAGCTATTATACTATTGAACACATCGGTAGATCCGATATGTTTGCTGATCTAGGACCTTTTTTTTTGTTGTCGAGGTGGAAAATCTCTTCGGCCCTCCGGCTCCTCGGGGACGCAGGAGCTAGGAGCATGTGGTGTTTCTACTAAAAACCACCCCGACGGCCGGTCTCAGGTGTGCTTCTCTGATGGGGAGCCGGACCATATTATTTCAGGTCCCCTCCAGTATCAACGCCGCGTCTAGTCAGACCCTATCCTGGGGAGGCCACAAAGGTTTCCCCACCTACCAGTCCGACTGATCTAGGACCTATAAACAAAATGTTAAGTTGTATGGTACAGTTCAAAACCAAACAATTCCTGCATCGATTGACTTTACATCTTGACAAGATATACAAACTGCTTCAAAGACGGTTTTTCAATTATTACCACCCCGATATACTACAGAGAGACGTGGCAGAGTACAACTAGCAATAGACAAGGCGCGTACTAGGAAAAAATCCTGTCTCGCGGCGGACCACACACAGACGTTACAAACATACAAGAAACGGACACAAAGAACACCCAGACTCAGAACAACAATTTGTGGATCACACAAGGTGTTGTCCCATGTGGGATTTAAACCCACAACACTCAGCACAGTAGTGAGCTGCGTGGTGACCGCTTAAACCACTAGGCAGTCGAGCATTTCAATCTCTAACAGTGATTTGTTTTCGTTTGAATTCAAGTTATTCCACATAATCATACGATATCAGTTCAAAACATCTTTAGTTGTAACAAGCACTGTTTCAGTTCCATCAACACTGTAAATGTATCTTGGCAATGAAAGATATGTTGCACAAAACAATACAGTCCAAGCAGTAAGGCTTCTATATCGAATAACAAATGTAAGCTGGATCGATTCTCCGTCGAGGTATTTTATTTTAGTGATACTTTAGGCTATATATAGCCGTGCTATTCTTGTGAATTTAAATTCTAATTACTAGTTTATACAGTCTATTTTCATAGCGTATTTTAAGAAGTGCCAAGTACCAAGTGCCGATAATCGGGCGTATAAATTATATGCTTTATACTACTTGAACTGCACCTTTTTAGAAGCCTACTGACGAATGATTTTAGAGTTTTATTTTTGTTTTAAAAAGACAACGCCCGCATTAGGAATAAATCCTGTGTCGCGGGGGACTTTACAAACATACAAGAAATGGACACAAAGAACACCCAGACTCAGAACAACAATTTGTGGATCACGCAAAGTGTTGTTCTGTGTAGGATTTGAACCCACAACACTCAGCGAAGTGGAGTGTGGCGTGGCGACCGCTTAAACCACTAGGCCAGTCGTGCAGTCGAATAGAGCATAGTTTATTGTAAAAGATTTACTTATAATTATCATCTTCTTACCATTGTTTTTGGTTTGGCACAATGAAGTTTATTTTTATATTCTCCTCCATTTGGCAGGCCAGTTTTCATACTTTTTTTTATTTGGTGCTGTACGGATGCTGTAGCTTTAGGTGAGTCTTATGAGGAAGGATAGTCCTGCCGCGGTCGAGCTGGCCCATTTGCACTGAAATCAGGGTGGGTCTACTACCTTGTGAGAAATCTACTTTCGTTTAGTCGATCCATCTATCCTTGGGTCGTGCTTTACTCTTATATCGAACACCTCGCTTACATAAAGTCAATTCCGTTCAACAACATAGATTTCTGGGATTCACGAACCGATATGTTTTTAAAAATAACTTTGGATCAAGAACCATCTATCGATAAAGCTTAAAAGATTTTGTTAAGATTATTCAGAAGAACCACCAGGCAGTCGCATGCGCTAACCATTAGACCAACAGGGCAGTATATATATTAGAAAAATGTATAACATATAACTTACATACTTCTCATATATATTCATCAGAAAGTTGGGTGTCTAGTTTGGAATCCAAAGTTTATTTAGAAATAAATATTTCCAAATATTATAAACAAAATATATCCTGACACAGAAAAAATAATCATGCACATCATACAAGTATTTGTCTTGGGTGGTCAAGTGTGGGTAGTAGTCAAAGTTTCAATTCAATGTTCTAGACCAACAGACTGAATATATGACTACATACTCGTATGTATTATTGTTGTAGTTTTCCACAATGTACTTACGTCTTTAGCCTACAGGAATGAATCTATCACCGCTTATAGTAATCCTTATACAACGAAATTGATTCTAAGTGAGTGATGGCGACCGTTTAAGAGAACAACTTCTAAATATACTAAGTAAACAATAAAATCCAATTTTAACAACATGAAATGAGTGAGTGGGTACCCTCGTCCATACTGTCCGGGTACCAAGTAATCACACGCCTGGCTGCAAGATCCGTTGAGTGCCCCTCGGCAGGTAGCCTACCGAACTCTTGTTATAATCCCCTAGTCAACTTTCATCACACGTGTGATGAGGTATCTAATGGGGTAGTCCATCAATATGTTGGTTTACCAATAGATTTGTTTAAGTAATTTCTAGAGTTTGTGATTGACTGCAAGCGGTCGCCTCGCTACTTTTTACTCTACTAAGTGTTAGGGTTTCATCCTTTCATAGACAAAACTTTGATTTTCAAAATTTTCTCCATAGTGGATATTCCTTGTGTTTGTTTCATGAAAGTTTTTAAAGTATCCCGCGACGTAGGATATACCCAAACTGCAGGAATTAACCTTCTAATTAAAAAAAATTGCACCCTAATTATTTGTTTTTATTGTTTATATTATTTTTACTACACGAATGTTAATTGCTACTTCATGTTCTTATTTTTAGTTTTTGTAATTACTGCAAGCAGTAAGGTAGTACCGATTATAATTAACGGTAGGAGAGCACTTCGACATAAATGAGTCGGCACAGTCGAAGTGCTATCAGGACCTTACAGTAAAACAGTTAGTATTCTAATTACCTTTATATTGTTCTTAAGAGTTTCAGTCAAAAACATTCTTGAACTACCTGATTAGTCAAAGTACTTTAGTAAAAACATTTTTAACCAATTAATTGTGTTTTCAAATATTCCATATTTCCGTTCTAATGCTATTCGATAGCTCAAGCGTGAGCTCTAGCTCTTACACAAATGGTTCCCAAATTTTCTTTTCCTAATATTTTTACATCAAAAATTAAGAATTTCTCATAATAAATAAATATACAAAATTTCTAAAATCTGGTTCTATTCTATTAACAAAATATACAAACACAAATATGTGATCCCGTTTGTTGTGTTGTGTTATTATGTTGGCAAATCTCGTCTCTCTCTACATATACATATATATATATATATATATCTTAGTTATAAGGTACACATAAATTTGTTCATATTCCCTGTGCATTTTTACCTCCAAAATACTGAACCAATTTTGACAATTTCAGTGTAAGAAATAAATTAAACCTTGAGAAAGAAATGTGTCTTTAAAATGAAAGTGTTTAAAATGGACATTAAACTTTAATGTGATTAAAACTTTATGTAAATATTAGCAATTCACAAATATCGTACAAAAACTCTTCACAAAAATATAAAATAATTCGTTATTTTAATCAAACTCACTTAAAATCATTTTGTAAACGCCAACACAAAACGACGGCACGTATAAATTTAAAATAAACCATTCCCAAATAATGTGGCGTAAACTCAGCCCGAAACTAGGCTTTATTAAATTAATATCATGTCATAACGAACGTTCCATTATAATGTCATTTATTAACTAATCAAATTACTGAAAACATTACGAATTCAACCAACTACTCGTACGAATGTATGAACACACATATTTTTACTCCAATAAATTACTATTATTTAGACTCACAGTAACGTAGACTACACTAGTAAGATTATGATTTCATATCTCCAAAGCTCTTTTGTGCATAAACATAAAATGTTTTAAACTGTGTACTTTATAAGTAACGCGATGTATGTTTGATTTCTTTATGGTAAAAATAACTTGAGACATCAAATCTTAAACTGGACAAAACCTATACTGTTAAAATCAGACTGATGATAAATATATACATATGGAAATCTTAGAATATGTTCTTACAATTCAAAACTATCTAGTTTTAAAGACAATTCTACGTGGAACTTAAATGTCTTAAGTTGTGACAATATTTTACAAATGAATTTATATTGTAAGTAAAATTAGAAGTTACTATCTTAACTTTGTTTTAATTAAAACATTATGATTGAAAATTGAACAACATTTCATTCACCATTATCATCATCATCACGATGCACGCATGCACGATAATACACTATGACTATGATGTATGGAAATACAATAAAAATATAGAAGTTCTCGTATTGAAAATGTCGGAACAGACACCAACTTTTTTATTTTTGTGCAAGATTCTTTATAAAATTAGTGACTACGTACAATTAGTGGCTTTATCGCTAAAAGGCTTTATCGCTAATCTTTTACAAATAATATTTGGATTTACAAATTATCTGAAAACAGACAAACTTACTGGCAGTTTTGGCAGGAAAATGTAAAATCAACCATACTTTTGCTATATTAAGGACAAAACGAACTGAGAATACCGAGAACAGATTGGTAAATAAACTGTTTCTGTGCATGTATATTTCTATATATTCCACTCTCTATAGTACGTATGGTGACCACAACTCTTGGATTCTATTCATGCTCTCCATCAGGCAGAGCAGAGTCACTTTGGCAGGCTCTTCATAAAGAAAAACAAATACAACATATTTTAAACTTTCGTTTAGATAAACTATAAATAAATGCATAATTAATTCAAATCAAAATTAAATATATTTTAAAAATAAAACTCATGTTGGTTTCAATTCTTAGTGTATAAAATAACAATTATGAAGTTCATACTAAAATATAAAAAATGTTAATTACATTATATACATACTTACTAAAATAATAATACTTACTAAAATAATAGAATCCCAAATAAAAACACTTCACTTAATAAAACACAACAATCCAACACTTCACAGTTTTAAAAATAATCTCAAATATCAAAAACAAAACACAAATTAATCTCGTCTAGAAATCAACTAAATATTAAGTTTATACCTACACAGTTCAAGAATTTACGCACTTCACTATGCAAAATACTTCGCGGGATATTTCCGGAGAACGAAAATATCACCCTATACACGTCCAGCTGTCGCAACGATGCGACGTAAACTGAGGCATCAGGATCTACCCTCACAGTTTTCCGTGATAGAACGAGACAGCGATATCCGGTTTTTAGAAAATTTGAAACGTGGGAAAGAGATGGAAATAGGCAGTTTCGTTTCGCACGTGGTACAATGCGGTCAATTGCAACGCTACGGTCATTGCCATAGAGTGATCATATTACAACTTCATAGTTTATTTATGTGTCTGAGATTATCCAGCCAAATTACAAGTGTTTTTAAACAAAGGAAAACTTGGGAGAACGGTAATGTTTTCTTTTAATTTGTTTTATTTGTATTGATAAGATACTGTTTTCCTCCTCCGCTATGAGATAACACAGCTATAGAGTCCCGTTGATAATGAAGTTTCCACGATAATGTTGATTTTGTTCCCCGAGGTGGATAAATATTGATAAGGCTTTTTTCCTAAATATAGCTTTGTTGACATATACATACATGTCCTCATTGCTAGTGTTGAAAGCAAATTTGACGGTATAACTTCTGAATAAGATCGTGTATACTGCAGAGGCATTGCACTCGTCGTAAGGATCTAGGATTTGAAATCTGCCTCGTCTTTCTTGAACTTAACATTTAAGTACTAGTTTCTAGTAAGTTAATTAAGTAAACTATAGAACTACTTAGTACCAGATTTCTCAAATTCATTAATGGAACACACAGTGTTGTCTCATGTGGGGTGTGAACCCACAACACTCAGACCAGTAGAGAGCGGCGTGGCGACGGCTCAAACCACCAGGCCAATCGTGCAATCACTTTTTCACACTTGAAATTCTATTAAACTTTTATTTGTTTTTCAATATTTTCTCAACTTCAGTGTTTTTAATTCTCAAGAGCCCGTGGTGGCAATAGGCTTGACCTCTAATACGTGCGTGTGATAAAATTATATTTGGCAAATTAAAAGAGATTAATATGCCTCTATCCACTCTTCGGGAACATAGGCATAAATTTAGGTAAATATGAACACGGAATTCTAGGAATATATCATATGTAGTGCAGGATTTTATAAACATTCATGAAACTCAAATAAAAAACGCCCGCCAAATTAAATAAAATAAAATGAAAACAACAATGTGAATTATACAAAGTCTTATTTCAATGAGAAAATCGAACCCATAACGTTTAACACTAAAGGAAGCAGTGAGGTTACAACTTCACCATCCGTGTACCATATTTGATATTTATTTTTTCTTATTTTACTTCCAAAAATGTATGCATATTTGCTTTTGATTACAGAAATTTATATGTAAGTGTAAATTTCAAGTTAACAAAATATTTTTCATTAGGACGTACGCTGTTCTAACTAAAATAAGAAAATACTAATGCCCCGATGGGATGAGAGGCATCAACGGTATCATTATGTGAAATAAAAGACGTCCATTGCTGGACATAGACCATGAGGTATCAGCAGTGAAACGAGACAGGTCTGTAGTCGAACATTTTAAAGAAAGTAAGAGTATATATTTATTTAATAAGTGAGCATTTGTAAAGACTTTGAAATAATTCAATAGAAAGAAATTTGCTAAGAGAAATATTGGTACTTAATGGGATTGCCTCTTTGAAAATTTAGAAATGGTTTTGTGAGCCAGTTTAATGCCTTTATTTTTAGAAAAACAATCTTATCCTATTTCTAACATTTAGTTACCTTTAACTTTATTTTGTATAAATTGTTCAGAACAAATTTGAAATCGTAATAACTTTTAGTGCTTATGAATTGACGAATCGATAGAACTGAAAAGTAAAAATGGCGATTGAAGTAAGAAAATAATAGATAATATGATCATTTTCATAACTGCTGGACTTAGAACTCTCCTTAGCATCTTGGCCTACTTTACTAGCAAAATCATACGCCCAGCGGGCTCGACGAGTTCATATAGATATTATGATGCCTAAATAAGTGTTTCAGAAACCTTTTTCTAACTTTGTTATCTTTTAAATCTAAGCTCAACAAAATCTTAACGTGGCGTTTATACCAAACATTATACCACCAAACTCAACTAAAGTGTTGCCATAGGAAATAACTCTAATAATCTGAAGGAAATAATAGTTTTATTTAAGCAAAGTGCTGGCAATTTAACCATACACCCGGTCTTTACGAAGCAAGTTTTATACAAATTAAGTATGTACACTTTTATAGCCGAAACTCGTGAAATAGGGGTAAGTTCAAGTGGTTGTAAAAAGTTTTGTAATACTGGTAACACTGAACTGGGAAGCACGTGATTATACTGCCAATTTAGGGAGTACCCTTATCGTTTAACGATGGTTCGAGAACACATTACGTGCTTGTATCAGTCGATAATAATATTGATAATTAGTTTTGCAATATATTGAAGTTAATTTATTAATATTTAACTAAAACATTACATTTTTGTACTTATTACATAATGGTCTAATATTAATATAGTTTAACAAAATAATCATTATTTTTAACTGGTTTAGGTATCTAGTGGTTAGAAACACCTGTTTGTTGATGTAGCAGTAGGGACTGAGTGAGTGCGCTGAACACGTTATTTTTTTCTGTGTATTGGTACAATTTATCTAATGTTATGTATTTATATAGAAACATCTGAGTTTTTTAAGTCGTTTATTTAATTTCGTACAGGCTCTTTTTAATTCAGAATCAGACGGTCGTGTAAGGTATGAATCAAATTATTGTAATGAAGACGATATACGAATAGACGTAGTTATAAATAATTTCTAAAATAAAAGACTACTATCATAGTTATTGTACTAGTAAACTATAAATTACTAAATAAAACCGGTGTAATAACACCATTATTCCACGACGGGTGTACTTGTAGCCTCGAGCTACGAACAAGCTACGGTCATGCTACGAGTATGCTACGATGTCCGCCTTGATTTCACTTAGGGTTGTCGAGTACATACGTTTGTTGGTTCGCTGATTACCAGCCCTGAAGCTGTGTGACTGCGGCAATATTTACTTAGTGTGTACCAACTCTAGTGATATTTAAGACCTGTGAACGTTTTCTAGTAAAAATAATAAATTTTACAAAAATAACACCAACTTCAATATCTGCAATGAAAAAACTGTATTCTGCAGTTCTTAATATTTCTATGCATAAAGTGATTTTCACAGGTTGTTAAGAGTACATAAGGTTCCCACCTCTTGGATAGGAATAGTTAGATAAGTTCTTACTTAGCGCCCCAAGTCAACCAAGTGATACACCTGGAATAGACGAACGAGACTCTGGCAAAAGAAGCATTCCGATTAGCGGCAATAGGCTTACCCCCTATTACGTGGGACTAAAACACCAGTGAAAGTTAGATGTTTCATGTGCTTGCCTACCTCTTTGGGAAAACAGTCGTGATTTTATGTGTGTATGTATGTAAAATAATTTTACATATCATTCATAAAAGAGGAGGTAATTATGGTGCCTGTTATGCTACTGTCAATCTGTACTCATGTACCTTCATCACCATTATTGTTACAAGTTCAATATCTGAAGTCTATAAATACTTAAAAACCCTCAACCTAATACCTCCCTGTCTCCTCCTGTAAGAAAACAACATTTAGCTATTTTCATCGTGTATTATCATATTATTTTTATCCTAAAGGTGTGGAAACTCGAAATAGCAATTGTTTTAGAGACCTTTTCATCAATGTATGTATATGATTATATATATACGACATCACGAACACAACATAAACGTATTACTACTTGAATATGTGAGGGTAGTCTTGAAAAAATAGGAAGGCATAGAGAACTTCCCCGATGTTTATCCTACAACGAAATTTGTTAGAAATAAAATTAGGGAAATGGGTCAATAAGCCTTCGGCACGACAGCTTTTGGTGTGTATCACATTTATACCTATACACACAGCTTCTGTCAGAAATATTATACTTTTACATTGCTATGAGTATAGTTGCTACTAGACCGTACGAATAACTTTTTAAATCAAAATTTCTCGTCCACTAATCAATCAAAATGTTGCTTTTAACCAAGTGAGTAAGACTATACTATCGAAACTCACCTTCCGCTAATTTTGATACTTCAAAAGGTGATGCACCTGACGGGGGAACGCACTTGTGACTATAATTGGTAAGGTTGCTCGAGTCACAACTCCATATCTCTAACTTGTGAGTGGTTAGACACACAACAGCAACGTATTCATAGCTTTCGGACTGCCGACGTACATAGGTACATCTGTAGTAGTACATGGGCACATCTTTTTTTTCTTTTTTCTATATTAAGGGTCTGCCAAAGTGACTTTACTCTGCCTGATGGAAAGCATGAATAGAATCCAAGGGTTGTGGTCACCATACTCATTGCAAATGTAGGTAATGCAGTATGGTGACCCACACTATGGCGCCCTAGTGAGATGCATCAATGGGCCTCCGGTCTCATACTCACCAACGAAACACGGCAACACGGATGCTGGTGCTTTAGGTTGGTTTTCTGTGAGAGGTTAGTACTGCCCCGGTCGAGCCAGTCCGCTTGTGCTGAAATCAGCGTGGCTCTACTACCTAGCATCTACAGTTATCACTTTTCATTGACAAACATTGAGCTTGTGGATAGTCAATTATTACTTATTACTTAGATAGTATATGATTTCGAATACTGTCACCATAGTAACTTTAAGTTACGTTCATGATAACTTTGAAAAGGTCTGAATGTCTTCTATTTAAGGCACATTGGAGCACACTATGTAGTTTTATTTAGTTTATTTTAAATATACTGTCCAAATTTTATACCTCTACTCCTTTAAAAGAGTACCCCCTAAATAAGGCTTCGGGTAACCGCAAAAACTGGGTGATATACAATGAAAAAATTGCTGAACACTGGATTACTTTTTTGCTGCATATGTACCAAAGCAGGCTTCTCCCATGGTTGAAGGCAATCCTGTAACTCCTAGACATTAAAATCAGAAAAAGTAGCTTGGAAAACAAATGAGTAGTGAATGCCACAGTGTAAATAAAATTATATACTATTGTAAAATAAAGTATATATTTTTTAAATCGAAGTCGTGATAAGCCATGGCCGACCAACATGCATGCAACATTCATCACATTGATGAATGTGAACGAAGGAAAAGAGATGTGTCACGCCGTAGTACGTGAAGATCAATTGTCTATGCGTATCCCTCTGGGAAATTGGCGTGACATTATGTATGTATCAATGTATGTAAACCGTGATGTTGTTTGATTCGCAATCTATAAACAGTACTTCTTTAAATAAATTTTCTAAGAACACATATCATTGGAACGAACCAACCGCAGAATTTAAAGGGCCCAGATAACTCAATTGAGAAATTCTTTTGATCATTGAGGCGTTTTTCTCCCACACTCCACATACTCCTGCACTCGGCCCTCCGACCCATCTTGTCAGTGAGTCAGCGTTTCCTCGCCCCGATAGTCGAAGGAAACTTGTTGACATCATATTTAAAAGTAATGACGTTATATCCTTTTTATATATTTATGAAAAGCTTAGAAAAAAATATTAATATTATTACCTATATTTAAAAAAGTAACATAAATATGTGATATATTTTCAGTATTTACCGTTAAAAATCTCCACATTTATAAGTAAATATACCATAACCTTCATGCAGGCGAACCCTTAATAAAGAAAAAAATATTGACATAGTCTAATCGTTTCGTAGTTATAATGCGCACAAAGACACACTTGTCATATAACATCTCTTCATGCAAGGGTGAATTATAACTTTAACTACCATAAGAAACTCTACAATTATAATCGTCATAAGCTCACATTTACATTTACAGTATTTTTCAGTTCTAATTATGTTCTTTTTCTATCTTTAGTCAAGACAGTACAGTTCACAAGGCAATATGGTTATCATCGCAATAGAATTAGAATTAAGTATATTAATATTTTCGCAATATAGACCTTACTAACTTTAAATACATTATTACATTCTATGCCAAAACATTAAAAATAGTCCAACCTCCTCAGTATAACAATCTTAGAACGCAATCAAGAAGACTAGCTTCCATAAAAGCTTTAATGGTTTCTCTAAGGGATTTTATATTACGATCATAGCCATGGAGGATGGCTTTTATAGTACAGATGTCGTTTTAATGTGGTAATTTGTATTTTAATTAAGGATCATAGACTAACAGATGTGTGTAACATCTATGGTTTTACCATCGAGCGGCGCACATACATATGATTAGCATAGAATCTATGTATCGTTATGAAATATGTAGTGCACTTGAGAGCAATTAATTCAAGTGAGATTAAGTCAAATTACCTTAGATATAGTTACTGCACAACCTCACGAGACAACCTTTCCTCGATCTCACTCAAGACGGTTTCTTTCATATAGGAAGGGCAGAATACTCTCCAACTCATTATAATATGCTTGTATTTGTACTTATGCGACTCAGCAATTTCAGTACATGGAAGTGACACAGATTAAAAAAAATTAAGAAAATTGTAAAATTGTAAAAAATTGATTTTTTTATTTTTTTCTGTTTTTTTCTTGAATTAATTGCAACTATAATAATAACCTCACACATCTCACACACGGCTGTCTGATCGCAAACTAGGTAAAGCCTATTTTACGGTGACCAGACCACTGATAAACATAGTTATATATTTTTAAATACAGACATATCGTAAATAAATTACACCCAGATACAGAAAAAATGATCGTGCTCATTACACAAAGATTTATTCTAATTGGGAATCGAACCCACGGCCTCTGGCTTAGCAAGTAGGATCACTAACCACTAGACCAAAGGGTCACAACAATTATTATAATAAGTAATATGATATTTAGGTGTCCATTATTTTATAATATTTTCTGTGTGTTTATTAAAAGCATACAATGATTTTGTCTCACAGTGTAATATATAAATACCTAAACCCGTCATGAATCTCTCACAGCTCTAACATAAGTAATAGAATCGACGTACATTTACGAAAAAAACATGAAACTGCACAACATATACAAACATGTATTGTATCGTAAGCTCAAATCACATACATAAATAGAACACAACACTAAACCGATTTGAACACGACTGTGCGATCAACTTGGGCTATAGAAGCACTCGGTGACCCTATTAGCGGGGAGAAGCAATTCCCACTATTATCCCAACGTCGGACACACTCGCCGCCTACGGCTGAAAGGACTTTCAGTGCCTTTTTTACGGAACATTATTACAATAATACGGAGTGTGTGGGTGAAATGACCACAACGACATCTAGTTTGGAGTAGGAGAATATGTAGTTATGTTGATTGGTTAATAGATGGCAGTGTTGTGTCTCCACTGAATTTCTTTTAAATAATATGATTTTTTTCTACCATTAATGGATTAATATAGTACAAGAATCGTAACATAATATTATATAATTATTGTTTAATATTGATTTAACCGTATTTCGAATGTACCCGGCACCATATAAGGAAAAAAAAAACTTAAAACAAGTCTATATTCATATGCACAAAAGTAACCATTTCTATAACCATCAGTGACATTAACTTGATTTCAACAGAGCGTGCAATAAATCTTCTCCGCCATTTTGTTTTTAAACAACTTTTGTTGAGGACACGACGCGGACATCGGCTGAATACTTATTATGTATATTTAAATAAATTATAATTAGTCAAGTCGTGTCTTGTTATCGCATGTTCCTAGTTAATATGTCAAAACCTAATATTATGGAGTTTTGTTGTTCTTTCTTTTAAGACAGCTCGTGTATTAGGAATATATCGCATGTATATGTAATGTATGTAGGTATGTATCGCGAGAATCTACAACAATAAGTAGATCACAACACAAAGCGCATTCCTATGTGGGAATCGCACCCACAATACTCAACGTAGTAGGAAACAGCAAGGGGATCATTTAAACCACTACACTATCTATACAGTCAAAAACCGCACCGAGATTGCAGTCATAAACGATAATCATTTGCAAACAGATGGCCGGCACACTGATTTGACTGAAAAATAACTTTAAGTAAACTGTTTTTATACTTTCATGACTTTTACACATACACATGGTTTTTGTTGTGTAGCGGGACAGTCTTCAATAGGCCACTGCTGGACATAGGCCTCACCTTAGAAAGGAGGTTTTGGTCTACTATACCACGCTGGCCAGACGAATTGGATCAAATTTTCCTTCTCTTTGCAGTGATGTTGTCCAGCATATTTTGTTCCTTTAACTAACATCCATGGAAGGAATAGGAGTAATGACACTCTTTATTCTCAATCCATCACCACACGTAGTTCAAGTGGCACATATTCGTGATAAAATTTTGAAAAGGTTACGACATCTTCTGTTACCAGACGTTTTGAACGCTCACAACTATATCGAAATATAACCAACTGAATAATAAACACAACGGTAGCTATTTCAACACAATAATATTAACACAATTTCATTTACTCGAGGAAGATTCCAAGCCCGCTCTAATGGTTGCAGCTCACAATGTAAGTCGAGAGATCAATTTACAATTTAAACCAGTGGCCTAAGGGCAGTATTCTGAGCGGATATAGGACTGAACGTGGCTCTTTCAGCTTAAACATTTAGGCCTCTAAAATGCATTAAAAAGATCTGAAAATGAAAGAAAAACTTAAATTTATGAGTTTTTAATAAAAAAAATGAATGGTGTCGTGGGACACCAGGTAGGAACGAAGTTCCTTCGGATAATGTGGAATCGACACAATTTGCAAAAAAAATCGTGCTCAATTTTATGTAGGTTTTCTTAATTTTTCTCTTAAATTTTGCTGATTAGTTTTTATTTAAGTACAAGAAAGTATTTAGGAAATAAAATAATAAATTCCTTAAAATAATAAAATAGCACACATGACGCGCTTTCGCGCCTGTGCACGTCTCATTTAACGGTTTTATTCCGCGCACTTTTTTCCACAGATTTATTCCACAGATTTATTCCACGCACTTTTTCCACTTACGGTTTTACTATCACATTTTTTTCATTTCGGTCCCGCAGCGAAATCCCTATCCCTTCCAAGCCTGCCGTAAGGAACTTCGTTCCAAAAAACTTTTTTAAAAACAATTATTTTAAAAGTTTTATTTAACGTTTTATCATAATGTTATTTATAAAACCAAATTTGACACCAAATTTAAAAATGATAGGTTGAAATCAACTGATTCAAATTCTCTTGCAAGTTTTCACAACAAATAAAAATGCACACATTGCACGTAAAATAAATATTCTAATAATTTTTCTAACAAAACATATTTTTACGAATTTTTATTAATTTGCAATATATGTATGTATATATACATATATATTTGTTCGGGTGGAATTTTGCAATTCAATTTTACAGAAGATATCATCATAGAGCTGAAATTTTACACGCATTGGTACATTGCGTAACTATGTAATATTATGATGGCATGCAGCTGATCTAATGATGGAATTGAAAGGTAGAAATAGAAGCTTTAGAATGAAAGAACACAATCCCATCGAATTCGGGATTGTTTGGTTTGTGTTGACGGGTAACTTTGCGTTTAGATGATATCCAGGGTCTGATGATGGAGCTGAAAGGTGGACCTAGAAAATTCGTTATAAAACTATATAACCCCATCGAGTTATGTATTTTATGGTTTGTCTTGACTTGTAGAAAATGGAGATAATGTTGATGAAAGTGGCCATAAGAAATCCGTATTAAAACGACATTATTCCATCGAATTTGAGCGTGTTTGAGTTGTTAGCAACTGTTCTAGTCCTAAATTGTAACCAGGTTTTGATGACGAAGCTGGAAGGTGACCATAGGAATCTCAGTAATAAAACGAGGCAACTGTCTCGAATTTGGCCTTTTTTGATTCGTCTTGATGAATTCTAGAGAATATTCATATGCAACCCCATCAGATTTGGAAAATAAGTTCGTTTCATTTGTTATGAATGTCAATCAAATGATGAACAGACTGAGAAACCCATCCTGTGATAATTAAAAAGTGAAAAAAATAAATAAAAAATAGAAAAAAACTCTAAAACAACAAAAACCTTAATGGTAACAGCAAAAGAGAATAAAATGAAAACTATTCCGTGAAAACTTTTACTATCAACTTATAATGTCATTATATTAATTATATGATATGAAACCTTGTCGTGAGATATAACTGTATAGATAAACAAACAAATTAAGTAATTAAATCTAATTCAAAAGTTTCTAAGTTAATACATTTACTTAAATCTCGCGACGAGCTTTTGTATCATAAATTGTGTAATGACATTATAAATTGATAGCAAAGACTTTCAGGAAAAGTTTAGTTCTGGATAGCGCGTTTAAATAAAATCTTATTTAAAAAAAAAAACCTAATTTTAATTTATTATTATGCAAGATCAAACTTAATTAATGTCAAATGAATTAGGCAGATTGACATAACATAATCCTAACATGTCTCTAGACGAATCGATGGTTCCTGGAGCCGAAGTATCTAGTACACTTCGGCTCCAGCAACCGTCCAGTATCCAGTGGATACCACGATTGGGCAAACGTAGTGTAGGCCGCCCTGCGGCGCGATGGACTGACTACTTGAAGAAGCTGGCTGGAAGCGGATGGATGCGAATTGCTCAAGACCGGGATCGTTGGCGTTCCTTGGGGGAGATTTTCGTTCAGCAGTGGACGGCGATACGTTGATTGATGAATCCTAACATGAGTTTCTAGCTACAGGCAATTAACTGCACTGACGGTGTATTGGTCGCCACACCGCTCTCTACTGCGCTGAATGTTGTGGGTTCAAACCCCACACGGTAAACTTCGTGTGAATCACAAACTAGTGTTATGGATATGGATGTCTTTTGTGTCTGTTTCTTGTATGTTTGTAAAGTCCCCGTGACACAGAATACATTCTCACGCAGGCGTCGCCTTTACAAAATATATATACGTCTTATACTGAAAATACCGCATATAATGCACTCCTCTTTTTTTAAGTCAGTTAAAAAATGTAACTATTATATAATAAGGTAACTCTTTATCAAGTACTATTATTTCATAGCCAATTCTAGTCGGTTATAATTCAAGCTCACTAAACAGTTACCGGTGATCAAACAAACCCACCAGTAATTATTAATTCGCGAACGTTGACCTCTCGCACTGACTGTTGCCACCCCCACAGACATGTGCTGTTCTGTTGCCACCTATTGTAAACGACCCGTCATTGGTGTGTTATTTCATCTAAATTAGAATAATTTTCGGATAACGTCAAGGTGACATTAAAATTACTGTGCTGTTTTAAGTATGTGACGTGTGACAAAATATAAGAAAATATAATAATATTAAGAGGCTCACGTAAGAAAACTTCTACAGGTAGTAGAATCACACTGATTTTAGCATGAACGGGCCGGCTCGTCCGGGGCAGTACTACCCTCCCACAGAAGACCAACCTAAAGCGACAGCATACGTGATGTTGTGTTTCGTTGGTGAGTGCGTGAGCGGAAGCCCATTGATGCAGGGGTGACAGTTGTCGTGGTAAATGTGTGCAATACAATAATGACGGTCATGTCTTTTACGTCCCCAAGTGAGGCGTAAGAAATCGTAATAGGCCGCCAAAGTGTCGGTCACCATACTGCATTGTCAGCATTCGCAATGAGTATGGTGACTACAAATTTTGGATTTTATTCATGCTTTCCATCAAGCAGAGTAGAGTCACTTTGGCAGGTTATTATAAAAAAAAAAGACTGGACCAAGGGTTTGATGCAGAAGACAGGCCTTGACACAGTCAGTACAGTGATGAAGTTCCTGTCTTGTCGCAGCCCTAACCACCGGTTACTTGGTCCCTGTATCAAAATGGTCTACCATTTTTATACTTTTAAATATGTATGTTGTATTTTTATACGGGACATATTTATACGCAATATGACCTCATGCAATTCAGCTCTCGGTACGCGCTCAACTTGGCGTTCAGTTATCTACCTAGACATGGATGGAAAGTACTCATCAAGACGAATCAAACGAGCTCACACGTGATAGGATTAAGTCGTTTTATTTCGAAGGTCTCATGACCACCTTCCTGCATTAGCACCAAATCCTGCACATCCACATTGATTGGTTATTTATAAAATCAAAATAAATACAATAAGTTCGAAATCATTTTCAAATTAGAAATATCAGAGCGTAAATGAAAAAAAAAAGAACCTACTAACAAGAAGCATTCATTTAATATGGAGAATGTAACCAGAAGAGTTATTTTGAAATGATTTTCTATTTTAAAGAAAAATTTCTTCTTACCACAATGTAGGTATTTTATTAGTATAATATTAAAGTACTAGGTAGTAGAGACACGCTGATTTCAGCACAAGCGGGCCGGCTCAACCGGGGCAGTACTACCCTCCCACAGAAGACCAACCTAAAGCACCAGTGTCCGTGTTGTCGTGTTTCGTTGGTGAGTGTAAGATCGGAGGCCCATTGATGCAGAGTGATAGTTATCGTGGTAAGTGTGTAAGCCTTACACTGTCACGACAACTGTCATGCCTTTTACGTCCCCAAGCGGGGTGTGAAAAAGCATCTCACAAGGCCGCCATAGTGTGGGTCACCATACTGCATTGTCTGCACTTGTAATGAGTATGGGGACCACAACTCTTCGATTCTATTCATGCTTTCCATCAGGCAGAGTAGAGTCACTTTGGCAGGCTCTTAATATAGAGAAAAAAATACAGTAGTATGTAAAATTTCTTACAAATATCCTCACAAACTCTCTGAGTAAGATATTATGAGCTAGCGCTTGTAAGCGTAAATATTTATGTTAACTTAAACAACAAAATAAATAAAAATAAATATTACGTATTATGTTCTAATTTTTTATCATTATTCAATTACGTAAGTAACACGCAAAACTAATAATTAAAATACGCAAAAACCGTTCAATTTCGGTCAATATTTTGTCTCGCTCACACCCAGGAAGCGGTCAGCTAAATGAAACGATCGCGTGATACACAGTCATTCTTCAATACCGGGCTGTTGTTGCCCTTTATACATATACAGGTTGTAGTTTTGTCATAGATCGATATTCGCATTTAGGTTGCCGTGATTAGCTGATCTTTGTTATTGAGTACATTGGTGTTGGACGATAAAATACTTCACGCGTATGAGCCATTTCATCTTTAGACTGCAGATGAGATAACTTTAATACTTAGATTGGTACTTAAATACGTTATTTTCGAAGTGTGTATACATTATTTCAAAACAGTAATTCAGTGTCACTATAATTTTCTTACCTTTTTCTCCGTTGAAGTTTGAAGTCAAACATTGAAGTACTTTCTTTATGACCAGTTTCCTGACTGATATTGTGATGTGTTACCTATGAGAAGTAATGCCTTACAGCCTATTGAATGCCTTCACTATACATAAATCTTACATATAGGGCTCAAAGTTAAGTATAGGCCATGGAATTTGTTAAAAAATCAACAGTCAGAAATATTCGAATATGTAAGATTAAGGTAAATTGGATTAATTACATCGTAAAAAATGTGTTTTTCAAGAACCTAACGACTGAAAAGTCACTTAAGGTTTTGGGAGCATTACATGGTCGCAAAAAAAAACACGTGACCTAAACATTTGATTTGAGGGCTTTCAGAATATTTCCAAACTTTCCAGCCCATTCATCAAACAAAATCGACATATTAAAACAACAGCCTGTATAAAATTGTGGCAGGTACGCAAGCCGCTGACGTGCGACGGTTAAAAACGAATTATAACGGAGCACCCTGTCGGTCATTTGTTATGAGAGCTAGAGACGTCACAAAAATAGTTCCTTGCGTTAATCGATATTAATAATTTAAATATTTTCTAATTTGCACAATATAAAAATTGTCTCGGCATTACTACTATCGTAATTAACATGTTTTCAGATTTCTTTTTAAGTTACAAACATTTCGAACTTTGCCTTCAAATTAATAAAAAACTACTAATTTCATATATCTTATATTCTCATTTCATTAGACACTCATTTTATTTCACAGACTTACTAAAATACAAATTCGATTATTCCAACTATACGAATCGCTACGATTCATTCGATTTTATTTCGATATTCCCAACACTAAAACCAAGCCGTGCTCTCGCATGTAGTCGAAGAGACAGACACTATTAATGTATACAATAGAACAAAGAGATGAATTCATTAATTGTTGATGATTGACGATTTGTGTATAATGTGGCCGTGAACGAACTGTTCCACGGTTCGTTTTGATTTGATTGATTGAATTGAAATTAATGTGATGTTTGATGTGATTTGTGAGGCTATTGTTTTGTATTAGTAGAATTGGTTGGTAGACAGAGTTTATTTATAATTCTTGTTATTTCATATATATATATGTACGTAAGAATTTTAACACTGGTTGTGCTCGTATAAAAGTATTTACTACATCTCCGCCAATTTTTTCTCTATAATAGATCCTTTGCTATACAGCTACACACATTGGTGTGCTTAGTTTAGTAATGAATTCCAGATAAAGCATATGATAATTTTAATACGTATAGCTACCATTTAGTAATTGTGGGGAGTGGGTCGGCTGACCTGACGGCTGGTATCGTAATAGTAGTTAGCATAACCTGCCTGCGAGGCCGTCGGTGTAGCGGCAATTTTTTCATGTGTCGTCATGGAGACCGTGTCAGAATTTATATAAATAATGTAGTTACAGCCGCTTGAACATTTTCGGGTTATTATCAAGACTTTTTGGACTGTTCAAGTGATGTTGAAATCTTGAGTAATTCAGTCCCTTCTAAACACTTAAATATAGCACCTAACAACACTTACACACCTCTAACACTTTTAAATAGCACCAATACTTTACAAACATCGATTTGTGAAAAGAATAATCAGGTAAGTAACTAAATTTACCAGACATCTACTAAGTACGTGTCACAAACAGATTGTTTTGTGTACTCAAGATGACAAAACAAAAATGTTTACTACACGCTATCTGCTCACACGGTCCACCTGTGACCACAGCCAGTGTCGCTGTCAATACTCGAAATAATAATTAAGTCAAATATTGACGGCCAACAGATCTTTAAACCGTAGAACCAACGTCTAAGATATCGAAGAGATCCTTATCCTGCATTTAATATGCCAGTTTCATCATTCGATTCATTTATTTGATTATCGGAATGTCAGTTATGTATTACAGAGGATTTTAAACATGAAAGGCACATTTTTACTCTCTGTATTCACTTTGTCCTCATCTCAATTTATAATGAATCGTGTTTTTCTCAAAATAAAAAATAAACTGTAGCAGTTGCAATTATCACAATGAAAACTGAAAAAGAATTCTACTCAAGCTCCTTAACTACATTGTAATCCAGATGAAAACACATTTTTCTAGTTAAACGACTAAAACAAATAGAGTTTAACTGTTATCTCGACTAAGTATCAGCTAAGTCATTTTTAATTACCACGGTAATTGGTTTGCGTAGTGGCCGCGTAACGTGCTGGCAACAAATCTGTACTGGCTTTATGACAGCGACTTATGTGCTAATAAATTGTGAATATTAGTCAGTTACAATGACATTGCCGAGTTGTTGAGTGACCGCTTTTTATAAAAAGTTGCGTGGCAATGCGTATTATGTGTAGCTCTTGTAAGTGTTTATATTTTTTCATCTTTTATGATACAAAAATAATTTAACTTGCACAGATATTGAAAATGTTAGTTTTCAAGTACTTCAATTTCATATTATGCCTAAATTCTAGTATTTGGTTTAAATACTGTACCTTGAGTTTTTTCTGTATTACCTAAATGGTTGAATAGCATAAAATATCTTAGGCTGCCAATGCATATGCGTCTGCGTGCAATTAATACAAAAACTATAACAACCTTGCTTAATGTTGCAAATTTTAATATGAGCAAAATGTTTACTGATACGATACTTGTCCAATTTTTAAAACGGCTGATTCTATGTTATAGTTTGTTTTATAAACTTGAATGTGCAAGGATCCAATGAATATCTCTTAAAATATTATAAATCTACGAAAATGATATAATTTAACACTGTTACTAGATAGTGAGTGAATATTTAATTCTTTGAGTTTTCTACTTCATATATGTATCTGTACCTATGTACCAACCCCGTCGCTCTTTTCTATAAATCCTTAAAGTTTATATCAATGAAAAATTTTAAGATAGCTCAGAACAAAACTGATCAAAACTGCTAATATAAAAAAATGACGTTAGCTCCAAAAAGCACTTGAAAATCTTGTCAAACTGCTAGTAACTAAAAAAAGGAAACAGCGCACAATCATTCGATTGGGAAACTCACTACAGAAAGGAAACCATTCAGATAGTAAATCTCAATACAGACAAACGCGTTAGTCTTCTGGCTAAACGCCAGCTCCACGACTATACTAGGCTTGGATAAGGATTGATGTTGGAATAAACAGTTATTAGCTAATAACTCATTCTAATATACAATGTGATGAGGAAAATGGGCAAAATGTGAAAAGATATAAAAAGATGTCATGTACGAATAAAATGCTTGGGAATTAACAGGTACCAAGTAAATGTTTACAACACTTCCCAAGTCACAACCTATCAAGATGTTTAAACTATAGAGAGAATTACGTACATTTGATCAATGTAACCATTCTTTTGGTTCAGTAGAATAAAAACAGAAAAAACTTGCCTTGACACAATATTATATTTTGTTAGTCAAAGTTAAAGTTTTAAAATAGCCATATTGTTTAAAAGAAATTATACCTCGTATCACTCGAGATGTTGACAAAATACAGGATGGGCCACCATTTAATTAACATTTGAAAAAATCGTTTAAAAAGAACCATTTGATATATTATAAAAAATGTTTATTTACAAGAAAGCTTGGAATTTATTTTGCAAAAATTATATCGTCTAAGTGACCACCGTTTCGACATTTGCACTCTTCTAAGCAAGCACCGAAATTTTCGAATACTCGTCGGCAGAGACCGCGAGATCGCCCACATCTCTTCGTTGTTTTTCTCTTTTAGTTGACGTAGTGTATTTGATTTATTGATGTAGACGCAATTCTTCAAATGATCCCATAAAAAAGAAGTCTGCTGGAGATAGATCTGGACTTCTAGGTGGCCAAGGAATGTCGCCTCGTCTGGAAATCAGCTATTCCGAAAACGTGTCTTTGACTACCGGCAGGGACTCATCAGATGTATATATATTTATAATATTAATAAATAAATAAATATTTCGGACATTTGACACACAATGTTATCTAGTTTCAAACTAAGCGGAGCTTGTGCTATGATAACTAGACTGACTGTCGGTCTATTGCGACAAAATTTTCGAGAAAAGAGCTAGTGGTCAGACCCTACCCGCGCCCTACGCGGAATTTGTTTGTACGGGATGTTAGATTCAAATTTTAACGAATTTTCCGCCCACCCTGTATATTTAAGTCTATTTCTTATAGCTTCGAAAACTGAATGGCCACAAACATGATGTGACTCCCTATCAATCGTAAAAAAACATTACCAAAGTTTATATCAATATGATCTCTGGGAAATGGACAAGTTCATAGTGTATACAAATAAATCCAATACGATAAAAGTATGTGTAAAATAAATATAGCAATATAAACCACTGAGTTACGACACTTATATGTTCGCGTTGATGTCTTATCCTCAAATCTAAATTCTAAGTAAAAACCGAAGTCGGGACTCAACCAATGTTGAAATCCTTACAACACCGTGGAAGGCCAATAGAAAGCGATTCTCGGTCTCTCCAATAAACAACCCACCCTACATAATGTTAATAAAGTTCAAAGCTGCCCACCACAATCGAGATAGCTCGGAAAACCAAATAGAGTTAATGAAATAAATCGATTAAATAACGATTGTGAAAAGTTACAATGCAGTTTTTATTCGACCACTCCAGTTTATGATTTCCAATCTGCTATCAATTGTTTTATTGAAGGGCTGGCGACTTTATCGAGTCGTTTTCGATGTAAATCACTGTTGCGGTTTTGGGAGTCGAAGTAACATGTTGAATGGTTAGTCGTTTTCGTTCTTCTTTTTATTGGTTTCAGTACAAATAATAAAGCAATTCGATAAGTGTATTTGGGATTGCATGATCTAGATACAATGACATAAATATATACATAGCAAATTGATTTGAATTATTATGATATGTCAATCCGTGACAGTTTCCAGTATAATTCTGTCTACGCTATTAGATGGCGCAGAGGTAGTGAATGCGACTGCTGTGCTCGAGGTCTCGGGTTTGATTCCCGGGTCGGGCCAAATGTTTGTATGATCTGCAAATGTTTGTTTCGAAGTTTTAATGTTTTCTATGTATAATATGTATGTATTTACAAAAAAAAAATAAGTATATAAGTATTCTATCAGTCAGTCTAGTTATCATAGCACAAGCTCTGCTTAGTTTGAAACTAGATGACGTTGTGTGTCAAATGTCCGAAATATTTATTATTATTATTTATTAAACCCCACATTAAACCACACTTTGTGTGATTTACAAAGTGTTGTACTGAGTCTGAGTATTCTCTGTATCCGTTTTATGTATTTTTGTTAAGTTTTATATTATATAGTTATGAATTAGTTGTATGGTATAGTAGGCCAAAACCTCCTAGCTAAAGACAGGGCTATGTCCATTAGTGGACTACTAAAAGCTGTCGGTAATGATACAGTTATTTAGCATAACATAAGTATACTCATCTGCAGCCTGGTTACCATGGTACAGGCTCAGCTTAGTTTGAAACTAGTTGACATTGTGGGTCCATTGTCTGAAATCTTTATTTATATTTATTTATTTGCTATTTAGTATACCTATAGTTTTTAAAAATGTTATAGAGTATAATATAATGTCCAGCAGATTAGACCCCAGGTTCCTTTGGATAGACACTCAAGGTGCACATCTATCAAGTGCGTCTTATTTAAAATATTTCATTATACTGTTAAAACTTAAATCCCTACAAATAATCTTTCTTTCTTGCGTATCAAAATTTTCCAATCTCACCATCATCAACAGGCTCTAACATTCCACTGTTGGAAACAGGCTTCTCTTTAGCAAGGAGGCTTTAGCCTACTAAACAACGCTACAGAAAATAATAAAAATAAACATAATATAATAATTAATAATAATAATGCTGGCCAATAACAACATTTTAAAGGGTTCCTGTATGAGAAATATTTTACTCCACACAGTTTCTAAATTAACTAATACTAAAATAATAATTTCTCGCTATTATTTAGGCTTGATACTCTTTACTAATTAAAGAAAAGAATAGAAGTCAATTGGCAACATTTTTTTTCATTTAGAGGCTAGGATTGACTCTGCCTTATGAAAATCATGAATAGAATCTAAGAGTGGTGGTCACCATAACGTTCTGAATTTTTATCGCAATTTATTACCAACTTTTTAAACATTCGATGAAAGCATCACCTACTTGGAGTGTTTGCTGTAATTAAAGTACTTACATACTATAACCCAACACCACATGCAAAACTAATTTGAAACATCTACACCCACTTCCACACGGGTGCAAAGAATTTAATATAGCAGAGCGAGTGACAGCCATAGCGCGCATAAGGGACCGAGGTTACCTCGTAACCCGCGCGCTGTCAGCCGTCAGTCATCATTCGTCACGCATCCTAAACGCACGTCAAAGATATTGCGCTCAGATTGCGTTTAATTTGAATGGGGTGCAGTTACACGGTTCGTATTGAATTGTAAGATTTGTTTTGTTAATCTGAGCTGTCAGAAGGGTTTTTGACTTGTATTGCTTACTGACGCTATAGAGCAATCCTCACCAATTTTCTTTTACCCCTTTTTATGACTATAATCTACCAAATTAAACGCTAGGTTTAAAGTTGAAAGTTTAAATTAAAGACCACAACTTTTGGATTCTATTCATACTTTCCATCACGCAGAGTAGAGTCAGTTTAATAGGCTCTAACATAGAAAAAATAAATTAATTGTATAAAATAAATATATAAAAATATGAATATAAATATATGATAATAAATTATATTTATTTCTGCAAGTAAATCTTTTACTCATATTTTTACACGTTGGATTTTACAGCTAGAAAGCACTCTCATTTCTTAATACTCACTATGGGAAGAAATGTCGAAATAAATTAGAAAAGTGTCCTTTTTCAAATCTGTAAACAATAGTTTAATAAAAACCATAAAGTAAGAACCATAGTTTCGAATCAGCCTGTCCATAGAAACTGCGTACGAGAGCCACCATGTCACCTAACCAGTGTTAGTCAAGACTAACAACACGATATTACCGCCAGCAGGACATTTTGGTAGGCCTTGCCTAGACTATTCTCACCTTTACATACTTAACAAAAATACTATTAAAGCTCGACTTACACGTAAGAAAAAAAAATATATCAATATATGTATAAAAAAATGAAAAAATCGAGAAACCAAATCGAAATACAGCAATTAACTAAATGATGAACGAAAACCATCACTTTCAAACACAACAAACGTATTCAGGAGTGAGCAGCATCAATCCCAAAAGCAAACTTGTTATTTAAATAATCTAAAACTTTGTAATAAGACTTTTCACATAATTTTATTTTTATTCAAGACTTAGTTTTGTTAATAATTAATTTGTGGAATTTGAATACTTGGTATTTGATTGCAAAATCACACACCCTAACATCGAAAAGACTTGCTTATCTTTTGCAATCTGGAATTGACAACATGAGTTTATCCTAATTTTTGTCGCTAAACTTTGTGAATAAATGAATATTTTTCTTTAAATATACAATTTTTATATGTGCCTGTCATGCGATTTGATATGCGATTGAAATATGACTATAACTGAGATTATAAATAGCGTGAATAGTCCACTTCTACAACTCAAAGAAACTTTGAATGTCAGTGGCATTCCTGCACTACAAAACACCATATGACATTATAATATGAAATTAAAATAGCTAAAATACAAAAATTAATAAAGACATTCCACAAGATCCAACTCCTCTACATTTATCAGAGCACTGATTTTAACTTCCTTAATATTTGGTGTACAATATCTAAAACATTTAGTTTTTTTTGTCCAAAAGTATATTATTAACATTGAACCAGTTCACCACATTAGAGAGTGAGAGAGAGAAAGTGCTACTCACGTGATAACTAATTTATTATTGTCATTTAAATTTAATTAAAAACGATGTGTTGCAAATACCACTATCTTCTCAATATCTTTAATCAAATTAGGTAGGCCATTGATGTAAATGAGAAACAAAAACGAGCCAAGAATTTAGCCCTGCGGAACTCCTTAGTGACCAGAAATCTCAAGGACATTTGATCATTAACTACCACCCTATTATCCAAATAAGACATAGGAAGATCTAAAAGAGTACTCATATTTCCATTGTAACACACTTTCCTGCCTAACGTTCCGTTAAAACGCTATCAGATACCTTCGACAAATCACAAGAAAACACCTAACGCATCCAGTTTATCTTCTCAGGTACAAAATACACTTTCTAAAAGTTTGACACCAGCACTAATTGTTCAGCGACGTCTTCTGACTCCTTCTCTTCCAAATTGTTTTCTGTGTAGAATATAGTTTTCACTCAAAAGGGTTTCCAACTAATCTAGTATGATTTTCTCAGAAACATTACGGAAAGTAAGTAACACTGAAATATATCTAGAATTCGTAGGATCAGATGTGCTATTTGTCTTAAATACTAATAGTAATTTAATAAATGACGGAGCTTACTATGTATCATTAGGTCAGAAAATACACCGTAGGACAGAATACAGAATGTAATACAGATCAGTAGTTGTCTTAACATTAAGAGCATTGAATATATTTATAATGCTAAAGTACAACAATGTTAAAAAAAAACAATAGTAAAGTTAGAATTTTTAATTTAGTGGCCAACAAATGAAATCTTACTAAAAAAATCTAAGGCTTCCAAATTTGTGCAGTAAGGCACCAAAAAGAGGCTCAGGAGCCGTTAATTCGAACTGCACAGTTAGCCTAGTGATTTAAGCGGTCGCCACGCCGCTCTCTACTGCACCGCGTGTTGTGGGTTCAAATCCTACATGGGACAACACTTTGTGTGAGACAGAAATTGTTGTTCTGAGTTTGGGTGTTTATTGTGTCCGTTTCTTATATGTTTGTAAAGTCCCCCGCGACACAGGATTAATTTCTAGTGCGGGCGTAGTCTTTTTTTTTACAAAAAAGAAAAGAGTTTGGTGTTTTATGGAGATGATACACCAGCCCGCCATATGTTGTTTCGTTTAGAAAAGGAGAGATCTATATTAATTAGCAGAGATAAATAAACACAAGACATAGAAGAGTATCATTTAACAAATTTTATGCAATTACAAATAAATATATACCATCCAAAGCCAGTCTGGACTTACATCAGCTGAAGATTTACTTTCTGGCAGGATTTCATAACAATTTTTTGCTTTAGTTCTCTGGCCTCTTAGTCTAGAGGTTAGTTGTCCTGACTACCAAATCAGAGGTTGTGGATTCGATTCCCACACAAGATAAACAGTTGTAGGATAAACACGTTCGTTTGTTCTATGCCTGGGTTTAATATATGTATTTAAAAAACATGTTTACTGTAACCTGGTTACCATGGCAGTACAAGATCTGCCTATTTAGAAATCAGACGGTCGTGAGAGAATATCTCTGATATAATAATTCTTACTGTCATTCTTAATTTAACTTGCAGATTTTCTTATTTTTCAATTTCTTATTTTTAAGTTTCACACATTTACAAAGGTGTAACGAACAGTGCATAAAGTGCTCCGGAAAGTATCATTAAAACGGTTTGTTCTTAAGCGATGTTGAAGATGAATATCCGACTCATATTCGAGTATATTTATGTAATACAAAACTTATTCCAAACATTTCAAATTATTAAACTTTTCTCAATTTGATGGAGAGCCCAAATTATAAAAGTTCAGTCTGCAGCTCGCTTCTTGTAAATCAATTGGGAACCAAATGGTTATCGACGTTTCAGACCGACGAAATCAATTTTGAAAGTAAAACAAAAAAGGTACATTCAGTTCAAAACGGGTTTGATTAAATCGTTTTCTTACTTTTCCGAGCCATTAGCTAATTGAAAATCTTCCAAAATACATTTCTCTCGCTGCTTATCAAAATGGTCTGAAATATCGATCGCTTTAGAGAAATATTTTAATCATCTTTCTTTCCAGTCTTGTACAAGGTGCAAATTTTTACTTTTAAATGGTTTCTATACATAATAGTGATACTTTTGTCAGAATTCATGGATGATCAAGTTCGTAATTCAGGGAAAACTCAAACTATGTTAGACAGAGAGTGCGTCGAAAAATTTGCACGCGATTGAGTAAGAGACCATCAGACTGATTGGTTGTATAAACACACATATGAGAAGGCTCGAGTGGAGTCGTGTCACGGTCTCGCAGGAAATTAGTGTCAAGGTACTCTATCGGTACTTTTTACCGAGTGACTGGAAGCTAAAATTATCCTTTCCTTTGGAACCGACAACACTCTACGTAGTAGAAAGCGGTGACCGCTTAAATCCCTACACCATCCTGTCATTACTTTCATTACACATTTATTGAAGAGCAGTTTTTAGGGAGTGATAACATTACATCCTTGGCCGTAAGCTAGAAGTGTTCACAATACATGCACGACGCGGCGTCAGTAGAATATTTACTATCGCGAGATATCAGCACGACAGATGAGTGATTGTTGCAATTTATCACCTCCACGCGTCGCACACCCCTGCCCTATTTAGTATGTGGCCATCAAAACAGCGTTAGTGATAGCGTATAAAGCCACACTCTGTTTCCAGAAACTATGTAGTATTTAGTTTAGTTACCTGATTGTTCTTGGCACAGGTTGATGTTTGTAAAGTGTCAGTTCTATTCGAATGTATGTAAGTGTTTGGAAAGGTGACACGACGATTAAGCTAAGGTAAATTTCTGGGACCTCCACTTCACTCGAACACTAAAAAATTCCTTAGTAGAACAAACCGTAAAACACGGATCTGCTGTAACCATGATACATACATGGCACAAATTCTGACGTGGCCAATATCACAATACCGCAAGGTTAAACTACGAACGCTTGCGGGCAAATCGTATGAGCTACTAAATCCGACGTGGACACTATCACGACAGACAACAAAGGAGTTGGCCACTATACTGACGGCCTAAGGCTGAAATACGTATGGTCACAGGTAGGTTGCTTTAGCTTCTACACGTGCCGATCGATACCGCCGGCAGCATTACGACATTCACGGGTGTATCGAAGGATGAAAATCTTTATTATTTTACTGAGTGAGTGAAATTTCCATAGGCCCAATACAACCATGACCTTCTTTATTCTTCTGAGACCTAAAAGGGAATTCAATAAAAAAGTGAGCAGATGAAATTGGTATCAGTAAAATGATTTCGTGGCCTACGATTAATGTGTGCCTATATGTGATATGGCTTGCAATGCATCCAACTCCCATAAGCGCCAAAAAACACTATCACACTTTCCTACATGTTAGGTAATCAATATTATAAATAGGTGTATCTATCTCTTTCTCATACATCTGATATACGCATCTATTCTTCAATTCCTTGTTACACAAAAATAAAATAATTCATACATACATATGTAGCTGTACCCTACCAAGATTCATTGTGGCACATTGTGTCTGCTATCATGTGATCATCACTTCATCATGGGATACGATGAAATGGTGTCTACGTTACGGTCACCATATTATGTGACGGTGTAAATAGCTGTGTTTTACATGGTGTTATTTTCAGTTAGCATAAAAATAAGCTACATATTATCGACTTTTTCATGATGAAGCTGCTTTTTAAAAAAAAAAAAAACATAAATTTGACTATCTATCACAGGAAACCATTTAAATCAGACCTATAAAAATGATCCACAAAAGAACCGAGGGTGTGAAAGATAAGAAGTCACGGAGGATGAATTACTTTCAAAAGTATATAGATAATTAAATAACAAACCCGAGGATGGCAAAAAGTTAAAAGAAACTAAATTTTATCAGTACCAACCCAACAAAATCCAAGCATTAATAAAAATTACAAAATTACTCAAAACGTTCGTGATTACGAACTTCACAAATGCTTAGAAAAGTTTCAAATATAATTTTTATCCATCTCCTAATCGAGGTGACCCAGTTCGCTTTAAGATTTTTATTTTAAAGACCCTGCATTGTTAACTTTTTAAATTTTACAAAATGGCCGACCTCCTGAATGATTGATAATGAGGAAGGAGTTCCCTCAAATCAACTGTCGTAACTCACACAAGCTGTACTTTTATTTTTTGATTTATATTAACGAGCCTATACAGTTGGAATCAAAGGTCTGATACTTGAGTTTTTTTTTCTACTGAGGAAAGGAAAATGGCAAATCGTGTACGAATCTTATACCGTTTCTAAAGTGAATAATTAAAATTAAATAAAGTTAATTAGTTGGAATTATTTTTTTAAAAGTTACATCGTCTAAATGACCACCGTTTCGACTTTTGCACTCTTCTAAGCGAGCACCGAAATTTTCGAATACTCGTCGGCAAAGAGACCGTGGATCGCCCACATCTCTTCGCTGATTTTTTCTTTTAGTTGACGTAGTGTATCTGGTTTATTGATGTAAACACAATTCTTCAAATAACCCCATAAACAGAAGCCTGCTGGGGATAGATCTGGACTTCTTGGTGGCCATGGAACGTCGCCTCGTCCAAAAATATGTCTTTGACCACCGGCAAGGACTCATTGGATGTATGACAAGTGACTCCATTTTGTTGAAACTATGTATTACGATTGTAACCAGCAAATTATAGTGGCATCGGTCCTGAGAACTCCCGTAACACGTTTGCGTAGGGTGTTAGATTCAAATGTTAACGAGGTCATGGCCCATCCTATATTACATTCCTAAACACATACATATGTTAAATACTGATAGCCACAGGATAAATAACTGAAAACATCATTTGTATTTGTGCAGGATTGGAATCAAATTTCTGGCTTATCCATCAGGATTAAGACTATCATCACTACGCCAACAGCCTAGGCACATGGGCGCCGGGAGGTTAATGTAAGGGGCGGCACTTGCACTCGAATACACCAGCGGGTGCGTAATGTTACCCGAGCGGCAGTATAAAATACCTTTGAAAAATTTATTGCCTCTCGTCTAGCTAATTTCTTCGCGAAAGATATAAATAAATTACTTTAATTAAAAAACATATTTAAAACATATTAAACATACAGAACAAAATGTTAAGTTACATCATAGAAAACGTCAATTTTGTAGGAAAAAAACCTAATATAGTAATAAATTCTGTAGTGCTTAATAATATGTGTAGACGTAGATAAATAATTCTAATAGGCAGAACAATAAGCAAGTTAAAATTTCGGTGACTTTTTTGTTAAGTTATTCTGAGTTCCCTGCAATGCAATTATGATGAGTCATCACTTTGGATATTATTCGATTCGATTCCGACATTCCACTCTAACCTCGGCTGTACAGTGGTAAGTACACGTGAACGTTACTACACGACAAAAAAACCTACCAAAAGCTACCAATATTCAGCAAATTTAAAATGTAAAACGGAATCACCTTTTGATTCAAAATGTTGCATGTTTAATTATTTATGTACCTATCATTTTAATCCTCCGGTAAATTTAACCCTTCACTCGTTAAAATTAGGAAGACTTATTGAGTGTAAGGGTGTGTAAATTTTGGTTCTCGGAATAAATGAGTCATCCGTGCAAATTATCATAAACGGTGGTTCATGCATTTTCCATTGAATTTGTTTCAATTTGCGAACGCTCAAAAAGAAAAATTAAATCTTCTTGTGTGCTAAAATCTTTTTAAATGTTTAATACTTATTTGTAAAGAAATTGTTTGCATTATTTTTTAAGAAATTAAATTCCAGTATAAAGCAAATTTAATAAACCAGATAAAGTGAACGGTACCTAAAGTAGCTTCGAAAGAAGAAAGTAATTCTTAAATACAGTTGTATAACTTGTCCTGTGTCTTGATACATCAAGCCGTAAGATTTGGATTTATTGATCTCACATTGAGGTTCTATACACTGTTGTGTGTGTTGCTAAGTCTCAATTCGTAGGAGCTAACCTATTTATTATCTGTGTCTATCGTCAAGTACCATTTACGTTTTGTTTTTTTTTTTAAAGGACAACGTCCGCACTAAAAATAACGTGTAACGGCGGCTTTACAAACACACAAGAAACGGACACAAAGAACACCTAGACTCAGAACAACAATTTATGGATCACACAAAGTGTTGTCCCATGTGCGATTTAAACCCACAACACTGCGCAGCAGAGAGCGGTGTGGTGACCGCTTAAACTACTACGCCAACGGGGTAGTCAAGTATTTACCGTATTCATTCCCTGATGTTTTAGAGCACATTACAACACAAATAAGTCTTCCTCTGTACATGGATCGAAACCGTACTAAAACACATTCAATAGTTTTTGAGGTTATGTTTGGGTGCGAACAAACAAAAAGACAGTTGCAGATGAGGTACTTTCTTTTAGAGTATGTAATATAATATAACAGAAAATGTTTTTATTATTTGTCGAAACACAATAATGACTCAAGCCTATCAGGCAGTTTATGTTAAAAAGAGATTTTACTTATGAAAAAGTTAGAGAGAAAGTTTTGTTTCGACAATAAAATTTACTATTTATAATGAATTTGATAATTTCTGTACATCTTATTTCATGACAGCTTTCTCAGGAACACTTTTTTAAAACTTCTTGATAAACCTAAATATCTATTTTTTGCCTTTCCTGAATTATGCTTTGTGTAGCTCATTATATAAAACATCTTATTTCTACTTCGTATTATAATAATAACGTAAACAAAACCCAACAAACATTAACCCTATACACACGGATAAGCAATAAATTTAACCCATCTTAATTGGCTTTTCTTTGCCCGAAAGATCATAAAACAGCCCGTCCTACAGCCAGGTTATCTTATGTGAAAAACATAATTGGCTGTCCAGCTGTAACACATGAGCGTTATCTACCAGAAGCTACAAAGGAGCAAAAAGGCTGGAAAAAGACAATCCTTTTGCGTCACATCAAAGCAAGTATTCGTTGGTGGCAGATTTCACATAATTCAATAAATAATCGGTCGTCGTATATGTGTGGTACAAGCAAAAAGATTTTATGCTACACTTAGTCAAAAAAGTAAGGTTATCATTTTCAAAAATAGAAAAGAATTTTAGATAACACGAGACCTACAAATATCAAAAACATCTATAATATCAGAAGTTAATGGTTTGTCTATGTAACATATATTTATTTTAATCAGCATATTCATTTATGTAATTCATAAAGGCAACTCTAGGAGGCTAATAAATGATGCAAGTTTCAGTTCGTACTTAAATATTGTTAAGTTCAAATGCAACATTAAAATTATTTAGTTTGAATCTGCATTTCATTACTAAATGTGGTCGACTACTGTTACTTTTAGTTTTCTAATACACATAACACATATGGTGTTTATCAGTGTATTTTCAGTGTCATAAGTTAGTATTTATGTTTGTGATCTTGAATCCCTGAATGTTAGTTACAAGTTTACGAAATTAAAGGAGAAAGTTACGACTCCATAGTTTTGTAAACCCAGATGTTAACTCAATCATACTTGCTTTATTTGTAAAAGTATATAATATCATTGATTTACTAAAAAATCAATGGCATTTAGCTATTCAGGAATCAAGTTATATAAAAAAAAGAAAAAAAAGAACAAGTCACAATCATAAAGTTCACACAAAGATCCATGTCCTAAATATCCAATTGATATGCGTAATTATTTTACCAAAATAGCGTGTCAGATAGGTAATTGAAAACAGCAAGCTCCGTCGAATAGTCCTTTCTAAAATGGAAAGTATTTACTCAAAACGAATGAACACTACAACACTTTCCATTTTCATATATATTCTTAGATTTTACCAATTTATTCATAACCGATCACTAAGAATTATAAAAAAATTGTATTAGGTTAATTTTTTATCGCATATTTTCTTTTAAATTTTTCTCTTTCTAAAATGAATCATTTTATTGTATGTTGTGCATAAGTTTAGAATAAAATAAAAGTTTTCGAATACACATTTTAATTACGTAACTGCTAGGTCCAAAATTACCCCTTGACTTTTTTTTGATTATTCACGACTTGCGCTTAAGCTAAGTTAAAAAACAAATACGAACCTGTATATATTTATTTGTTGTGCTTTCACGTTTAGTTATTCAATGAAACGTTATGTCATGAAATGCCACCTTGTCAGAAAAAAGATACTGTTTTTTTTTTTAAACTTTCAGGTTAGTTCATAACAAATAAATATAAACATCCAGGTGAATACCCTATTAAGTATAACTAAACAAGTGTCTTTGGAAAATTTTACAGGGCATTCTCTGATAAAATGAAAAATATAGGTCAACAATATCATCACCAACAGCAAAACAGAAGGTTTTGGCATACTATACCATGCTGACCAGACGCATTGGTATAGGGTTTGTTTCAAGTTTTCCTTCTCTTTGTAGAGATGTTTTCTTGAGTATTTTGTTTCCTTAATCGCCTCTTACAACAACCGTGGGAAGAATAGGAGTGATGGCACTTTATATTCTTAATCTGTCACCAAACGAGGGGGTCAACAATATAAAAAAACACGAGGTCCCTTCTAATGTAATATTAATAGCATCCTATCTTCTTTACAAGTATGAAAAATTCGCTTTTGCTTATTCCTTGAATCGACAATTTTATATAAAAGTATGAGTGTTTGTTGGACCTGCATCCAATATCCGTCTGTCTGTCCCACTTTGGCCCGAGTGTTAGTGACGGCCGCGATTATTTTATACCCGGCTAAGGTTTGACTGAAATTTTGTTTTGGAATAGGAAACAATTGTTGATATAAATACACTTTTACTATATTTTTATTTCCACACATCACATCACCATCCTTACCTGCCTCACTTGTACTTGGTGTCAGGGTAATGCAAAACTTTGCAGATATTTTTATTTAATTCTTTCATTACAAATCACGTACCACGAGAGGCTTATGAGCAGACGAGCCCCTTATTGGTAAGGCACTACCACCCTGTATATACCTGCAACTCATGGCATATAAAATCGCTGCTTTTGGATATTACTTCAAAGTAAGGGGAGGTTGGGTGTGTAGTAAACTTCTGCACCCGTCTCTGTAAGGCCGTGGTCACCGGTCAAGTCAGCCCATACGGCTTTATCATGACTAAAACACCTATGTATAAAAAACATATGTATATTCAATAACAACTTGATTACCATGTCGTCCAATTCAAAAATAAAGTTATTAATTTGTTTACTTTTGAGTAACTTTTAAACGACTACTTCGTAACTTAACAGTCGTTTACACCCCATCAAACTTAACTGAAACACCTCAAGTTTAAGATACATATTTCACACCGAAAATAATTTAGCTAAATTTAAATTTCTTCGCCGCAGACCTTGATAAACGGAGCTACTTTTCTGCATAATTTCGCACTCGTATTATACATATTTAAGCGTTTAAACGCTGCACTCGACAGGATGGGTGGGCACTATAAGGAACCACAAACTCGTAAATTTAAAGCTGCTTTTGACATAAAATGCAGAGCTTCCTCTAATATATTCACCTATGAAGGTTTTTAACCTAAAAAGGACAAACCACAAGCAGCTGTGACAGGGACCGCTGATTGTCTATTTTCGCTCCAAAATACTTAAATAAACCCGTCCCTTATGTCATGAGCCGAATAATTTTGTATACCCTTTCGCTCTAATTTCTTCATGTATAGTACTTTATTAAATACACGATAGTAAAAAAAATAATATAATCGTTCCAAAGAAAAAATCTTTAAAAATAACGATTCATATATTCAGAAGTTTCTAAAGGCTGTATCGAAGTTGCCCAAATTATTTAAAAGTCTGTTACTCAAAATTGTAGTTCGTTCAACAAAGTTTCTGAATAAATTTTACTTCGTGTTTGGTTGGTGAGTGTGAGACCGGAGGCCCATTGATGCAGAGATGACAATTATCGTGGTAACTGTGTAAGCCTTACACTGTCACGATGACTGTCATGCCTTTTACGTCCCTAAACAGGGTGTGAAAAACATCTCACAAGGCCGCCATAGTGTGGGTCACCATTCTGCATTGTCTGCATTTGTTATGAGTATGGTGACTACAACTCTTGGATTCTATTCATGCTTTTCATCAGGCAGAGTAGAGTCACTTTGGCAGGCTCTTAATATAGAAAAAAAAATAGAAACACTACCCCTCTGGCACTGAAATACAATTCCTGTCACTATTACACGAGCCCGATCATTGTCATTCAAAATTATGTTAAAAGAGCATCTACAATATACTTGTTTAATTAATCTTATTTATCATCATCGTCAGATAATGGGTAATGATTTATATCATCATATAAATACCCCACTTTTCTCTCCATCCATAGGTTATTTGAATTAAATGCAATAAGATAGTGACTAACACAGGATTTCTATTGGAATCATCATTATCAACAGCCCTTAACAGTCCACTGCTGGCCATAGGCTTCTCTTTAGAAGGGAGGTTCTGACACACCACGTTGGCCGAACGGGCTGAAATAGGGATTGTTTCAAGTTTTCCTTCTCTCTGTAGTGATATATTTCTAAATAGTTTCTTCCCCTAATCACCTCTTACTCTCACGGGATGAACAGGAGTGGTGACACTTCGTAATCTTAATTCATCACCACACAGACTGAAATTTCTCTTCAAAGCAATTTAGCGCTAGTTTTGTCTGCAATAATAAATATGATTGTAGGTATACAGGTGTAATAACAATCAAATGTATTTTTATTATGATAAAGTTGAAACCGCGTGCGTCAGTATTTAGCCACAGATAAGATATATATTTGGTGCGTTAGAACATTCGACTGCAACGTCATTGGTATATATTTTATGGGCCGATATCCTACATAAAATGATACACTTACAAAATTTCATTACAGTGAGAGAAGTATTATCCCGTAGGAGAGTCACGCTTCAAGCCGATTTGTCTAAAGAGAAGAGTTCGAGAAAATCAGGTTACTGAAAATCAGTGTTAAATTATTCTTTCAATGTTTTTAACCATTTAAAGGGAGTTACCGAAGACCAAATCCTTCCTGCCTCTGATTCTTTAACGAAGATTGGGTACTCAAAGTAACGCATATTATGACTCCAGGTACTTGCGTGTACCCTGTGCTGCGATTGTTACTCACCATAGGTACCGCGTCTGCTTGTTTGAACTACTATAATAATAACACTAAGTGTAATATTAACACAAGATTTGGAACGACCTGCCTGGGTCTATTTTTCCTGATGAGTTGAACTCTGGAGCCTTTAAAAGTAGAGTGAACAGGTTTCTTTTGGATGGGCGTGTACTACCTTCGACTTCATCTTCACTTTCAGATGGCAGACAAACGCCTATTCCAATACAAATATAAAAAAAAAACCATTGTCAATTTTTAAGAAGTTTTTTCGAACCTTACCAATCAAAAACTAGTTGCATAGTCTTCCGAAATGAAAACGACTGTTTATTTAATCATGACGATAATATATATCAGGCATATCAGTACACAACATTTCCTTATCAATCAGTCGGTGCAAAATATAACGCATCGTCCCATTTACTTAGGTATATACCGTCACTTATTTATTTCTGCTTATATTGTCATTAACATCGTATGATGATTACCTATATTAATATTATAAAGCTGTAAAGTTGGCTTGGTTGACCGCGCTAATCTCAGGACGTACTGATTCGAGTAGTAAATTTTTTTTGGTGTTTTTTCTTAAAATCAATCGCTCACTACTCTTGTAAGGAGCTATTACAGCTATTACAACATTGGCGTTACAAATATAGTAATTAACAAGTATGTATTTGTTGGATAGCCCATCCATCGAATCAGGATATAACATTATAAAGTAAATTAACATTATTATAAAGTATCAATGAAAAATATTGCAAAAATTGGAAAAAATGTGTGCAATACTTTGCAGGAATATTTTACTAAAGTAAAATTATCATAATCATATATAAATAACACGGAATAATAAATATAATAACACACATAGGATGGTGATTTCTCTTAAATACTAATTGGGCGAATAGCTGAGGGTAAGAAAGTTTATATGTTTCCTCGGAGTAGAGTCATGGCTAATGGCAACGTCGTTCCGGGGTGACCTTTTGGCTCCTGCAAACTGAAGAAGATTCTAAGGGTATTTGTATGGGTTATGTTTCCGTATTTAGAATCAGGGATGGTCCTTTATCCTTTATATATCTTTCACCCTGTCAATAAATACAGTAATTGACTGCAGGTGTATCATACCGATGTACTTCAAGAAAACATTAACTGTGTGTAAGATATTGTAATTCAATTTTGGACAATAAAGAGTCACTATAATCAATTTGTTTAAAAATAAAACACTTGCCGATGTTATTACCTTCAGAGGTGCACTTATTCGTTCGTAGTACAAATTTTCCACCATCTAACTAGCTCGCAGTAATCGTCCGCTTTGATCCGACCATCAAAGGAACAGCTCCAATCAACGCCACACGCCGACACTGCACACTGTTAGCTTCAGAACTATCTACTTTTAGTTTAGTTGTATGTAACTGAAACTATTATAATGGCTATTATTACTAGCAGATATCAAATTCACTTATCGGGTTATTGGAGTTAGTCTTTTAATAGTCGATTACGTATAAAATCCAAGTTAGTTTGTGCATGTGCTGTTACAAACTAACAAATGTAATACTCAAAACGCTTACAAGATTATTCTTTAGGCAATTGAATTACAGGTTTATATAAATAAATAAATATTTCGGACAGTTGACACACAACGTCATCTAGTTTCAAACTAAGTAGAGCTTGTGCTATGTTAACTAGACTGACTAATAGAATACTTATATCCTTTTTTTTCGTAAGTACATACACATTATACATGGAAAACATCCAAACTTCAGAATACTGGCAGATCATACCAACATTTGGTCCGACCCGGAAATGGAACCCGAGACCTCAAGCACAGCAGTCGTATTCACTACCACTGCATCACCATGTGGTGCCGTGTGGTCCGTGTGGTGACTTATTAAGTATACGGAGTATTATCACTCCTATTCATCCCGTGGGTATCGGAAGAGTCGCCTAAGGGAAGAACCTACGCAGGACAACTTCCCTGCAAGGAGAAGGAAAACTTGACATAAATCTTATACCAACCCGTGTAGCCACCGTCATATAATGGGTATAGAGGTTTATGTTCAACAGTGGACTGTTATAGGTGATGATAATACACACGCTAGTAAAATTGCATAATAGCTTTTATTTAATAGAAATAATATCGAAGCATATAAAGAAGAACAATACATTAGAATGATTAATTATTAATATGTATAATTATAATAAAAGTTCAGACAGTATTTTTTGTAAAATGAAAGCTGAAAATAGACGACAATGTTCTGGAAATAAGTTGAAGGATGACCTTTATTTTTTAATAATTTTTTTTCAAACACAATTACCACCCTAGGAATAAATTCTGTATTACGGAGAACCTTGCAAACATATGAAACGGACACAAAGAACACAGACTCGGGTCGGTCGGACTTGGGTCGGCAACACGCACGTGATGCCCCTGGTGCCGCAGGCGTTCATAGGCTGCGGTAACCGCTTACCATCAGGCGGGCCGTATGCTTGTTTGCCACCGTCGTGGTATAAAAAAAAAAAAAAAGACTCAGAACAACAATTTGTGGATCACACAGAATGTAGTCCCGTGTAGAAAGGAGCGAGGTGACATAATACAATTCAGTCATACATAATAAAATTCAAACACAGTACTTCCTGTATACTGTATTAAACTCCTGCTATTTCAATTCTCCCCTCTCCTCCCTCCTCTCCCCGACTTCAATATTATTATCTTCATTTTATGTCACTTTAATATAAGATATATAATTCTATTTTGACCCTAATTGTGATTGAATTCGATTGTCTCGAGCAAACGATGATATCCACCATTTCAATATTCAGATGGAATCCTAAATTGAAAACGTATGACTGTCAGAACCGTGCGCCACAGGCCTCAATCTGTGATAGAACACCGGCTAGGATTTACGGCCAGGCATATTTACAGGTCTACTTTTATAGCACTATTTTTAAATGTTACAAAAGAGGTTGAATTTGAAATATTTTTTTTGTAAAGTAATTTGCGCCTTCAGTCTAATAAAATACGGAGTAACGGTCACTTTTCGCTAGTATTTTGTTTCCACGCAATAGGTGGCCAGCTTATTGCCGTTAATCAGGATGTATTGTTTGCCAGGGCCTAAGTCCGTCGATTAGAATGTGTACTACTTGCGCCTGAAGTTGACTTGGAGCCGTAAGTTCTTGGAGGGTACAGTATGAGGAGTGGACGTTACGATTAACTGTAGCTACACAGTAAAACTAAAGTGTGTATTTGTATACTTATCATGATTGTCCCGCCTATTTCCCAGTTGCATTAAGATCGGCGCAATGTTGCTAAAACAGTGCAAAAATATTATGGCAGGTTTCTTTTATGCTCAGCTGCCTGATGTCAAGCAAGAAGATAGATTGATCAAACCTCAACTGCCAAGATGTTATAGCTTACAACTATTTGGTCTGAGTGTAAATAGATCTAACGATCTTTGACCACTAATAGTCATTTCATATTTTTTTTTGCCTTTAGAGGATAAATAAACAAATCTCTACAAGTATTGGAAACTTTTAAATTATATTTATTGTATTTTTTATTATTTTAATTATTTATTAAATTAACATTCAAAAAATTACACTGCTATTAACGTAAATATCTCACAGTACCCTATCTACTTGACTTTTTTTAATAACATTAAGCGAAAACCGAAGGTTCAAAAGGCGTTTCAAATTAAAATCAAGAAGTGAACTAGACTATATAGGTCAGTGAGGCCACATTTTACTTGAGGGTTAATAACCGAGAGATCACATTATAAGGGAGGTAGATCCAGCGATTACGCGTAATAACACCGCAATAAATATCGCGAAGCCACTCCAGGTTACCCTCGAGTAAGGGCCAGGAAATACAGCAGTACATGTCATAGGAAAACAACGATTAAAGATTCAGCAATTATTTTGTTGAAGAAATTATGATTGATATAAATGACAAATGAATGTGTAACAGTGTAAAAAAAAAAAAAAAAACAATCGTATGCGAGTTACAGATGTTATATTTTGTTTAAAACAAATCAACAAATGTATATATAGATGGACAGTAAAGCTAAGCAGATTTCTCGTTAGTACTGCGGAACGCTGAATACAAAAATATACTGACACTGTTCACTGTGTAGCTTTAAGAAAACAAAAAAACTAATTTATTACTTTTTACCTATATGGTCATTGTACCATAAGCTTGAAAAAAACTGATATTACAGTCAAATCATACTAAATTTATCGATTATTTCTAGGTAAATATCATTTATTTCAAATCATTGATGTCGGGGTGACTGTTATCGTGGTAACTACGAGTATGTACGCCTTACACTGTCACTATGACTGTCGTGCCTTTTACGTCCCCAAGCGGGGTGTGAAAAAGCATCTCATAAGGCCACCATAGTGTGGGTCACCATACTGCATTGTCTGCATTTGCAATGAGTATGGTGACCACGACTCTTGGATTCTATTCATGCATTCCGTCAGGCAGAGTAGAGTCACTTTGGCCGGCTATAAAAATAGAAAAAGAAAATCACATATGTAACAACAAGACAACAATGTAACTTACTGCAATTTCAATTCCTGTTCTAAAATCTCGTAAAGCCAATACCTTGTACCGCGCGTCCAACGGTCTGCTCAACACGATAATTCTGGCGGTAATTAGCACTCGTCGTATCCCGACAAAAATGTCCGCCGACCAGACTGTTTTGTAAAATAAAATTATTTTTATTTATGATCGCTCCCCGTTTTAATCTTAACAAGGATCTTACCTGCCCGTACTTTACATTTTCCAGTGCTCTCTTGGATATACTTTCTGGCGGACAGAATACATAAAATATATTTTTTCTTTTTGAAAAAAAATATTATCTTTTTACTTACTAGTTGTTTTTCTATTCCCTGTCATTATTAGCCTTTTAACGTCTACTGCCATAGGAAAACCTTCCTCAAGGAGCGTCAACTATTCCAATCTTTGGAAACCCACCTCGATCACCGTTTCTTTGTTTTTGTTTTGTGAATTTAAAATATTACTTAGTCACATATATCTATATATAAAATTATACATATATAAAATCACACGTTTTTCCTCGGAGTGGTAGGTAAAAGTATATTAAGTATATTTACTAGGTGGCCACGCTGTTTTCAGCAGGAGCGGGCCGGCTCAACGAGGGCAGTACTACCCTCCCACGGAAGACCAACCTAAAGCGCCAGCATCCGTGTTGTCGTGTTTCGTTGGTGAGTGTCAGACCGGAGGCCCATTGATGCAGGGATGACAGTTATCGTGATAACTATGTAAACTTTATACTGTTACGATGACTGTCATGCCTTTTACGTCCCCAAGCGGGGTGTGGAGAAGTATCTCACAAGGCCACCATAGTGTGGGTCACCATACTGCACTGTCTGTATTTGCGATGAGTGTGGTGATCACAACTCTTGGATTCTATTCATGTTTTCCATCAGGTAGAGTAGAGTCACTTTAGCAGGCTCTTGATATAAAAAAATTAAACGCCCACTTTTTGGCCATGTTTTGTTCCCACGTAATAATAGGTGGCGAGCCGATTGCTCGAAATCTGGATGTTTTGTATGTCAGAGCCTCGTCCGTCGATCAACAGGTGTACCACTTACAGGCGAAGTTGTTTTGGGGCCTAAGATCTTCGTGGGCACACTATGCACCTAACATATATATATATATCTTATATATATATATATATATAAGATATTTATATTATTTAAGATACACCAACACATGTACACAGAATAATTTGTATTACAAACAATGATTCGTGGTTTACCTAATAACAAAATCTTATGTGTCAAGATATCACACTGAGACGCTTAACATAAAATTCAGAAATCTTATTGTTATAATATAGCCTTGACGATATTCTAAGTGAAGATACATGATTTTTATGCGTGTGTATTGGAGGCAAATTGAAATAATTTCTATCCAGATTTTACATGTAATTATTTCATTTTTCAATAAAGTGCTTGAAGTATTTAAATAGTGCATTACCGACAAAGCTAATATTTTTATAAATAATCAAACGGATGCACAAAATTCAAACTGAAGGTCAATCGGCAATTGGCCCACATGGTAGCCTCAAATAAAATGAAAATAAAACTTGAAGAACAAAGTGCAAAGCTACATGTCATAAATGTCAGTCAGCTGGTACGTAAGTTGTCAGAATTACACTTTTATATCCTCAATCTTGTTGATGTCGTGGAATCAACTAGAGCTATATGTAGTTATGGAAATAAATACACATTAAATTCTTAAACATCAGTATATTGTCCAACATTAAAAAATTTCGACATCATCAGTCCAAATATCCTAATTCAAATGATAAAACAATGATTCAGAAACAATAAGTTAGTAACTAGTCTTGCCAAAGATGCCGTTACCAGGTGCATTAACATCTTCGGATGAGAAATACTCTTTCCACAACTGTTGGAATTCGTTCCAGGATACGGAAGATTTACCTTGAGCTATCTTCTGGAAAGCAGCTGCCGCCTCATCCTTGTTCAGTCCAAAAGAAGCGTAAACTGACGAAAATTCCTCGCCATCAATAGATCCATCGTCGCTGGCATCCTCAAGCTCAAAGACGAATTTGCAATACAGTTTCTGCCACTCTTCAGCAGCTGAGGGATTCTTAGCAAATGAATCCCACAGATTAAGCCACTCTTCTTGAGTTACTTGACCGTCTTTGTTGGCATCAGCACCAGATTGGAGCCCTTCCCAGATCTTGTTAAGAGTTATGTTAACTGCTTTGTATTTAGCATCACCTGAAGACCATCCTCTGATCTTCGCTATCCTTTCAATGGCTAGGTCAAAGTCCTGCTTGTCGATACTTCCACTTCCATCTGTGTCAAAGAAGGCAGTGAAGACATGGAGGAGCTTCTTCTTCCTGAAGTCTGAGACCATTTTGACTGGATTTTCTGCTAGTGAATACTGTTTCCTCTAAGATATCAAGCTTATATACATTACAATTGCTGTAGTGTAAACATTGATAAAACGATGAATCTTTGCATTTTGTCATATTGTTATCTTTTTGAGATTTAATTGATTAAAATAAAAGGTGATATAGATTAATCATAAATAATGTTTGTTTGTTCGAAGAAAAAAATTGTAATCTTATCCATCGTACTTAAGTATAGATCAGCCTGCCAATTAATTATCCAGTTCTTAATAATTGGTTGAGAAAGTTAAAGTCCCAGATATAGTATCTAATATTTTAATATTGTGAGAGATATATTTATATTTAAATAGTCTATTTTTAGTATAACATATCTAACTTTGACGTTTAAAACGTTGTTTGACAGGACAAAACTTACTTTTCGGAGATTTTTAGTTTAGGAAGTTTTCTTAATCTGAAACCATATAGTAGGCTTGTTTTAATTTTATATTTAGTCCCATACAACATATCATAACACACACGGCCTGCCATGGCATGCTGCTAATAAACGCACATATATTTCTTAATAAACTATAAACGCTATTTAATGCAAAAAGAATCATCCAAATCAAATAAATAAATTCAGAGATTATCACGTTTAAACAAACAAAAATATATTTAGCTTTATTATACTAGTGTACATTTCTTATGTTGTAGTGAGAAAATTCATAACAGAAACCATGAATGTTGAAGCTCTGGTGGCGTAAGATGGTGATTGAGATTGATGGGGTATTAGAGTGAATATCTATTACATATTAGTTTATAGGAGGGAATTATGGAGGGCCATGTGCATTGTGTATGGGGGATTTTCACTGAATCGTCCAGCGGGTCAATGAACGCTACTATGATGTACAATAGTGTCGTATTTCGATAAGAATCAGTTGTGTTGTGGTAGTTTTGCAAAAAAATAAATTAGCAATGTTCATTGTTACATTAGGTTGAAAAACAATCTTTTCTAAGGAGTGGTTTAAGTCCAGTTGTGAACTATTAAAGGCTATTAATGATCATTGTTGAATTATTACTTAAAAAAGTACTAGAGATCCCGTGACCACACTAGCGAATTTACCTTAACGCCTAGCTATATGATATTAGAATAGAAAATTCTACCCGAATTGCTTAAAATCCTACTATGAATTTACTACTACTATGTATTTTAAAGCAATCAGTTTTATCTTTCTCATAGAATTGTACTACATGTTTACCCCTATTCGCTATATCTATCTTTATATATATAAAAGAAAGTGGTGTTAGTTACACCACTTATAACTCAAGAACGGCTGAACGGATTCAGCTGAAAATTGGTGGGGAGGTAGCTTAGAACCAGGAGACGGACATAGGATACTTTTTATCCCGTTGGAACGGGTTTAAGTAAAACAAAACTGCTTATTTATTGACTATAAGGCGGAACAGAGTTCGCAGGGTAAGCTAGTATATTATAAAATATAGTCAATGGTGGCTGAACTTAATGTAAGTAACTTTAAAATTAGAGGTGCTAGCTCTTGGAAGGAAAGCAAGAACTGAAAAACTGATTTAACAATAAATCCTAAATTAAAGCAAGCAAAACCGCTAATAAAAGCTACCTTAACCTAGTGTCTCATCGTAGATAAGCATCGGTACTGCTGTATATGACGCGTTCTGTTATCATTTCCTATCAAGTGAAGTCTACTGCAATGCAACGTGTCTCCCTGATAAACTATTTGTACTGATTACATGATTTTTGATCAAACAGACACACATTCGGTTAGTTTGAAAGTATTTAAGTATCAACATTATTTGCCCGCGGAGCGGTTGTCAACTGAGAATTATATTATTAGCAGGTAAATATAATTCGATATGCCTATCCTACTTTTAAAGTGTTTTAAATTGACTTGAGGAAATAGAATAAAATTAGAAAATTTACTAAAGTTGAAAAATAAATGTTTATTAGTAAGTATTTAAAATCAGTTACTTTTCTTATGGTTGCAATATTAACAGAACAATAATTAACGTCGATGAGTAAAGAATTTCAGAATTTGTCGAACCAGAATTCAGAATTAATGGCAAATAAATCTATTATAAAAATATATTTCTCTTTGTAGATTTGTACCTTCTCTCTGTGTAAATTGTTGACTGTAATATTATTTGAGTAACACAACCAAATATTATTATTGTTATTACGTATTCCAGTTTTTGTAGGCCCCCACAAAGTGGTCTGACGACCGGTTGAAGGTCGCGGAAAGCTGTTGGAAATGGGCGGCATGGGACCGGCTGGTGTGGAAAACCTTGGGAAAGGCCTATGTCCAACAGTGGACGGTTTTTAGTTAGCTAAGATTATCACTTTTAGACGTTAAGTACTTACGTCCAATGTAGCTACTCTATACTGTAAACAAATTTTTTAATTTATAAGTAAATATATGTTTGATAGTATATAATAGCCATGGATTTAGCGAAGGGTGTGTTGTCATTGATGTTCGCAGAGACATATGGACTGCATCATTCATGACACTTCCTCATATCTACACGCGACAATACTGCTTAGAGAGAATTTGGATACGGTAACTATCAGGGACCTTATATCGTTAGTATTTATATTACTTGACTAAAAATTTTTCAGAGTATGTTACTGATTGCTATCAAAATCTGAGGACCCAAGCTTATATTCAAGGACACTGATTTTTCTATCGTGTAATATTTCAGAAGATCAGATCGCTGAGCCTTCTCAGCGCCATCAACAGTCGGTTCGACGATCAAGGACAAGTATACGAACCTGATTTACTCGAGATTTTACTTACACTTCCCAGTCCATCTTTATAACCAATATTATTTTCCTACCATTGCTTTCACAACTTACCAATTTTTCCTTTATATGTGTATCGTTTGATGGCGATCCAAAATAAAAAAAAAACTTCCGTTTGGCCAATTTTATCCTCATAATTTCTAGTGTCCGGTATTTTATACCTCCGCTTACATCTTTGGAGATTTAAGGTGAAGTGTAATGTATATATATAGGAAAGATCTATGTACGGGAGTAGTGTATAACTGTGTATTAATCAGTAGGTGAATTCTATCCCATCACTACACTAACAACTGATATAGATAAACACTTAGATATTATTTATTACTGTTTTTCTCACTCTCCCTCCGCGTGTATGTCACCTGCAGCATACGTTTCTATACCGTGGTGGAATTTTTAATATCGGTTTGGTGGTTTAAGTGCTTAATCGTGACACACAAACAACGTCACATTTAAATAGTAGTAAGGATTATACACATTTTACTGTGTTGTAACCCCAGCAGGTTCGAAAGAGATGTTAAAATATAGATGTTCACGTCTGAATGTCTATTATGTCAAGCTCCCAAAGGGATGTACCGCGTGGAAAATCAAATGAAAATTTGTTGTGTAAACCCTACTAGCTTTTAATCTAATTGGAAAAGTATAGAACTGTAATGTATTATATTATTATATGTATAATATTATAAATTTTATTTCAGTTAAAAACTTCTTACCTATATAATATTTTGTTTATTAATGGTATTGTTACATGATTGTATTAAGTACGTTTTGATAGTCACTAGATTATCTGATGATCAAATTTCCATTTTGAATATCTTGTTAGATTTCATGACCAGAATAATTTGGACTTTCATTGTACATAGATTTTGCACTAGGAAATTAAATAATATACTAGATATTTATTAATTGCCTAGAGAGTATGACATAGTTGTTTCTACATTATTTTTGTTTAAAATAAATAAAGAAGGATTCTTTAAACACTTAACGCAAAATGTAAATATTTAACTCTTAATCTTAATATTTCAACAAATTTACTTAAAGAATTATTTGTATATGGTTCATAATATTCCCATGTACCGTAGCATTCGCTGCCTGTCAATTAAACTCATCCACCCTTTCGTACCTCCAGCCCTTAACTAATGTGATAAAAGAGAGTTGTAATGGCCGGCGTAGCCCGACTGTGGGGTACGCCACTCATTTGCCAAATTGTCCAAACACATAGAATTTTTTATAGCCTCTTGTAGATATCAATGTTTTAGACGAGGGAATGTAATGACGACCATAATTCGAACATCGTCGGCTATTTTTCACTGTTGGCAGATGTTTGTAGTCGTATTCCTCACATTTTTATAGTCAAGAGTTTCTTTATAATTTTTTAACGTGTAATAGAATCGTTTATGGAATTCTACAAATGAATTCAATGCAAGAAATTATGTTTATATAACTTTTTGTATGTTAATAATTGAACTCCAGGGATAGTGTAGTGATTTAAACAATGTGGTTTTCTGCTGTGCTGAGTGTTGTGGATTCAAAACCCACATTAAACCATACTTTGTGTGATCCACAAATTGTTGTACTGAGTCTAGGTATTGTTTGTATCCGTTTCATGTATTATTATAAAGTTTTATACTATATAGTTATGAATTAGTTGTATGTCACAGTAGGCCAAAACCTCCTAGCTAAAGAGTATACTATCTGTAGCCTGATTATCATGGTACAGGTTCAGCTTAATTTGAGAGCAGATGATCGTGTTGCGTGTTCATCAAATATTTCATGAAAGATCTACATTTGAAATTATACAGAAACTGGGTTTTTTCTGTCCTTTATAGTGATTTCTTTTTAAATATATTGTGATTATTTCCATATATAGTGCAAGCACAAGATATACTAAAGCGCCATCTACCGAAGATACACCGAACTACGGAGTAACTGCTAATCCTGTATCGCAATATAGAAATTCTAGCGCCGATTACTATATATATAACTTCTCCTTGTGTTGGAGGGGCATAACATCCGTACCTTCAATATATGTGTACCACATTTTTCAGCACCTAAGCAATTTCACTTATAGCGGCAATAGCTTTTTACTCAATTTGAAACAAAAAAAATATTGCTGCAGTTTTTACTTAGCTACACCTTTTTTCTACTATCAACAAACAAAATTTATCTACGAATCTTTCCTTGATAAAGAGCTGCAACATATCATTGTCATACACATTTTTAATGCTTAAGCACATACAACAAAATTAAACACTCTGTGTAATGTAAAAAAAGAATCGTTCCAATCTGACAGATAATAAACTAAAAGTAACGTATTCAAACACACTATTAAAGAAAAACCTCCTCAGATTTAATATGCCACTGCATTTTCAATATCATGACCATCGTATCAGGTCCATTTGTATCAAAACATCACCAGTTGTACTCCTCCAAGAAGGTATCAGTGTGAGTCTTCATTATTAATCAACAACAACTCAACACACGTTACAGAGAGGGATTCAGACCATGTGATAAATTGAGAAAATGCATGCAAGTCAACGGGAGCGTCCGTCCCCTCGATAATACATCAGATACATGAAGTAACATGTCCTCGAAATTGCCCACGATTGTTAAGATATTGAGATGATTTAGCTACGGCTAAAAATAATGTAAGATAGGACACCTAGTAAAATTAATGCGTTTTTATTCCCAACGATGGTATGGTAACACACACTCAAGCGATGTTAAACTATATAATTAGCTTTTTACTTATAGAAATTTACATTTGCATTCAAAGAGGTTTCGCATTTACTCGTATTTAAATATTTACACTTGTTTCCCTAGTTTAGAAATGTGGTCTCGAAAAAATTGCGCCAGGCTACCGAATCGATAATTCGTTTGAAATTGAAGTACTAACATTATTTATACGAAAATATGACGTGTTCAGAAATTCCTAGGATAATATTATACCTATCAAGTGATTCACCTTGTTGTGCAGGTGGAAGGTACTAGAGTAAAACAAAAAAAAATCAAATCAAATCAATCTTGTCATTGTCGTGTTATTTTTCCTTCAAACATTGAAGAAAAGAGCGTCATCTTTCATTCATGAAATCTTAATATTATTTGTCTTTCAAATGCATAATATTGACAAAATATACACTGTCATGTATCAGCTGTATCAACATATATTAATATACAATAGGCGTAAAAACACAAGGTGTATAAACATGTTGATATAACATATTAAAATGATTATTTAGTAAATTATGGACAGTGTGTCTGTACTGTCAATAATATACTAAATTATAACTTTTAATCATCTGTTTATACATTTTGAGATTACTCTGTTAATACAAGAAGAATGTATTAGTAATATGTCATTTTCTGTAAGGAATTCTTTGGTTATCAACTCCCTTTATTAGTCTAATGCTGAACAGAGGAAGAGAGGAAGAAAGTTTATTCTTTGGTTCCGATGATGAGTCCATCTTTATATTATTTTAAGAAAATGAAATAAAATTGATTTATTCCTAACCCACAAAATATTAGTGTAATATTCTTTTTTTATATACAATATTCTATCACATCAACACAAATTACTACTCGACAACTGATATAAATAAATACACAAATAACGCTTAAACTCCGAAACAAAATATTTGCAGATCACGTAAATATTGAGTCCGACCCCGGAATCGAACAAGTGCAGCAGTCGTACAAGTGCACCGCCGAGGCAGTCGGCACTAAAAGTAAGAATAATAATTTAAAATAAAATTGAAAATGATATACAATATAATATAATAGATTAAATACAGAAGGATCCATATAAGAATGTGAGCATGATCGGGTCACTATCTTAGCTAAATGCTACAAGTGCCAGTACAACGCTGATTTTCAGATGGCACCCTAAAGAAAGGAAATAGTTTCTATAGTAAGACACATGCTCTCTATTTATAGAAATAAACAAACGTGAACATAGGTTCATGGAACATCACTATTTAATCGCATTCGTATCATATATCCCAGTAGCTCTTAAAACGATTCATATCCTATGGCCACAATGAAAGTTGTGTTAAAGAAATTAGACAAGGATTAGATAAAAAATATAATCCCACTATGCATTTCTACTGCATTATCTTGTTATGTTGTTTAACACGTATAATCATTATAAATATGATGTATAAAGCCAATACCCTTATCAAAAAGATTCTTGGAATTAAAATCGACATCGATCACTGTCACGGTCGAAAAGTTGGCTCGTTTTATTAAACTTGATTTGATAAGAAATTAAACCAAAATTACAAGTAACTCTACTATAATCTTAACAGTTCAATTGATTCGAATTCTAGTGCTGAAACAGCACTAGTTTACTTAGCTTTTATCATATTTTTACTTTCATAACCTCGGCTAAAGTAAATGTACATTTACAATAGCCGGTGCAAAAACCTTTTGGCCATAATATTTGCCAAGTTAAATAGAAATCCTGACACCGAATGGGCGCTACGTAAAAAAATACAAATAATTAAAAATATTTTATTAAAAAATAAACATATACAAAAATGAAACAAATTTTGTCACTTCTTAATAAATACACGTTCATTCATGATTTTTATTTATTTTTCATTTATAGAGGTCCAAAAATGTAATTGCCTGGTTCCTCTGGATCTTCTGACAAAAAGAACTGTTTCCACAATCCCTGAAAATCTTCAAGGTTAAGAGAGTCCTTACCACCTGAAACTTTCTTAAACGCTTCTGAAGCATCTTCTTTGCTAAAACCGTAAAAGGAGTAAGCAGCGATAAACTCCTCTTCATCAATGGCATCATCACTGCCTGAATCAATGAATTTGAACATATATTTACAGTTTTGGCTTTGCCATTCGGGTGTTTCTGAAGTGCCTTGATCCTTAATCATAGCATCCCACATAGTGATCCATTCATCTTGAGTGATTTCACCATCGTCGTCACCATCTGCCTGTTTCTTAAGCAAATCCCAAACCTTCTGGTGACCTTCTTTTATCTTCTCGTACTCTGGATTTCCGTCAGCCCATCCTTTCACTTCGGCGACTTTCTTTGTAGCCTGATCGAAGTCTTCTTTAGTAACAGATCCACTTTTATCTGTGTCAAAGAAAGTAGAGAACACATGTAGTAACTTCTTCTTTCTGAAATCCGACACCATTTTGACTAATGAATGTCGAAAAATATTTCAACTAACTGGTTACAGGCTTTTTGCACGCTTTTTATACTTTATAGCGACAAGATTATATTTATCAAATCATTTAATTCACTGATATCAGTTTATTGGCTAATACGGTCAATAAAATGATGGTCTATTTTCGGCTAAAGTCTAGTCGATTATTTGGACGTCTCATCCCTAGTGCCTTCGGTTGAAGCCGAATCCGAAAGTCTGTATTATGTTTTTGTTATTACTCTGTTTTTCTGTATCATATATCTGTGACGGCATATTGTATCTCGAAAATATGTGAAAACGACTTTTTGGTACAGAGTTAATCAGAAAAAAAAATCACGTGAAATGGTCTGTATCTCGTCCGCCTATGAAGACAAAAAATGATACAGCATGGAATTTTTTGTATTCTTTGAATTTGCTATTTGTTCATTCAGAAATTTATTGCAACTAAGAAAAAATATCTAGGTTTTGAAAATAAAATCGATACGACAATACGTCTAGTTTAAAGTAGGTCGTTATAAAAAATGCAGCATTTCTGTCGCCGCAAAATTTCACGCCTCAATAGGTAGAATAATTTGTTCAGAACTTGTGTGTGTATATTGAATAGCTATTACATTTCTAACGCTTAATTTAATAGTGGTATTCATACTTACATATATCGCACGTATAGAGAATTATTTTGTGTGCAACGGCCAATACGTCACTCTAGCCATACCCACCGCTTTCATACTCTTGGACGTATTGCCATCGCTTCGGACATTCTAATCACACGAAATAAAAAAATAACTTAAAATTTGCTTAACGTGTGTGTCTTATCTGTTTGACGGGTTAAGTTCAGAAGATGAAGACATCTCAATGATTAATAGGTTTATGACCGGTAGTAATCGCCGACTTTGCCGAGGTTCCCTGAATGACTTTAAAGATGAACGTGTTTCTAAGAAAATATTGCTTCGCTGCCGGCAGTCTTTTCGGGGGCAGTAGGCCTCAGGCAGTGATTGCAGTTATGTAGAAACAATTTCAAGAACGAGGTTAATAAAAGAATTTAGTTGGACAGCGTTTGTATGACCACACGATTCATTGTTTAGTTATGAGATACGTCAGATTTGCCGAGTCAGTTTTATATTTTCAGCTGGTCATATATTTTATCTTAAATGTACAACATATCTTCTACTCGATACTGAAACATCAATTGCTGTAGCTAGTAAATAAATAATGTCATAGTAACTTTAGAATACTGAAATTTGGTTTGAATAGAACAAAATATGTTTTAAATTTTAACTTTCCATCCTTATTAAGCTATGAGTTACGAATTTTTAAAATAGGTTTTGGCTCCAGTGTAAATTTGAATATTTGGATATGCACATTTTTCACAATCAGAACACTTAAAAAACTGCATGTGAGTATACATGCAATAGTTAACACCTTAAACACTAATTGAGAAGTGATGTACTGTTAATCGATATAGCCGACGGTGTCTTAAGCCGAAGATTCGGTCATACATCACTAATGCTATAAGTTAATGTCAACCATCGTCGTTTATTCGCAACATTATCGCATCAATCGAGCTATTTTAGGGCAGTATACGTGATATTATCACTTATTTAATAATCTTCGTTTAATTCACCCACGTAATCAATGCAAGACAGTTTGAAGGAAGGACTTTGCCCTAATTATTTAAAACATATAAAGACATAATAATACCATATTGAATGCAGTTATTTGTATTGTTTCTAAATATTTATTTATTAAAATTATCGGTTTCAACTCATGTCATTTTCAAATAATATTATAGCAATCATATTATATAATAATACTTAATAATAAACATAGTATTAAAACCATAATTTGTTCAGAAAATCCCACCAACCATTCGCCGTCCATTGCTGAACGAAGGTCTCCCTCAGTAGCCGTAATCATCCCAGTCTTGGGCAGTCCACATCCATTCGCTACCAGTTTGCAGCTGATTCATCCATATCTCTTTGCATCTAACTATCTGACTATTGATTTCTGAGTGGGTTAACTGATGATTTCTAAACTTTCTAAAATGAGGTCATAAAAGGGCGCACAATAACCCGTCTCTGATTGTCAATAGGTATCTATATAACAATGAGAATTAATGTGTTAGCCGCGTCAGTACGTTTGCTACAAAGCCGTGACGTCCGCGGGACTCGTTCCGCAATACATCAACACAAAAACAAAGGAGTAAAAACAAAAATATATCTTTTGTTTGTTTAGAACCCTCAGGGCGTGCAAGAAATTGTTTTCCACTGTAAGTGACTATGTGCAGGATTATTTATTTTTTGTTGTTTTCCTTGCAAAGGGTTGGACTTTGGTAGAGAAGTTTTGTTTCAGACTATTTGTGTGGTTTTAACTTTACCAGATTTTGTGCTCGACTGCCTCCGTGTAGATATTTATAATTTTAGCCTTTTCTTATGCTTACAATAAATACATTACAGGTTATTTAAAAGTTTTACGAAAGGTCAGTAACAGATACGTGCTTATTTTCGTCTCAGCTGTAATCTTCTTCGCATCTTTAATGAAGGTCATTGAAGAATATATATTGCCGACGTCATTGTCCATTCTTCCCACGTAAACAACCCAACGACTTCTTTTCGTGAAACATATCTCACATTAACATATTTTTAAAATCCAATATAAATAAATCACAGACCAATAAATTTAAAATTTTACAAGAATTTATTTTCTGCGGCTGGTTTTGTCGCTGGAATTTCAGATTTTTCGATGCCATCATACAACGGCCATGTTAAATTCGTGTCATAAATCAAGCCTGCTATCTGTATAGGACACCGGAACCGTTAACGAATCTAATATTTATTGCACGTGACAAATAGTTTTTTTATTATTTTGGGGTGGTTTAATCTGGAGTCAAATTTGTCCGTGTGGTGACGGATTAAGAATACATAGTGTTACCACCCCTATTCATCCCGTGGGTGTCGTAAAAGGCGACTAAGGGAACAAAGTATGCAAGACAACATCATTACAAAGAGAAGGCACACTTGAAACAAACCCTATTCTAACCAGTGTGGCATCGTAAGCGAAACCTCTTTGCTAAGGACAGGCCTATGTCCAGCAGTGGATTGTAAGAGGCTGTTGATGATGTTGATAAAATTTGCATCGTTTTCTGTTGAAATGTAAAGTTACATATTATTGTGAAGTCCTAGTTATCCGTTTAAAAATGGTAAATTTATTATTATATTATTATGTAAGAATGAGGAGGCGTCAATCTTTATATGGTTTACAAATCTAGAAAGGTAGATAGACAGAGATTACACTTGTTAATATGTAAAAGTAGCATATACAATAACATAACGTTAACCTACATTTATATGATGAGGAGTATGAGTATGAGTCTCAAAGGTGACCAGCTAACTATGTTAAAGTGCACAAGTGTGTACGCAAACACAGGTGCACTCTCTGTTCCCGCACGATCATAATCCGATGGGACGACTAACCGGCACGACCGGGAAGAGATCAAGAGCAGAACCGACAACCTTACGCGCTGTCTCAGGCATTAGGATTAAGACCCAATCTTCCATACTCCTGGTTGTTATTAAGCATTTCAATAATTAGAAAAACAATAACACTTTTTGGGAATCGAACCCGAGACCTCTTGATTAGCAGTGGTATGCACTAATCGCTATACTAACGCGTTGTTCATATTGTAGTCTTACAACGAACGATTCCGAGCGTAACATTGTGAGTTTCCGAATATGAATTTTACCGCCAAAATATTTCACCTAATTTTGTGTGAAAACATTAACTTTAGCTGTTAATAATAAGTACGTTTACACTTAAGCGCAAAGTCGAAACGCTTTGCGCCATTAACTCGGCAGTTAACTCGATACATTAACGATAGAAACCTAGCTGAAGTAATTAAGATATATGTGATATTCTGTGTGGAGTTATCGAGAAAGAAATAATAGGAAGTTACATCCACGCTCGAGTTACTTACGATCATATATATAAATAATCAGAACGCCTTCTTTCACAGAACATAGAAATAAACATTAAAAGTACGATTAATGGTAAATTGTAAGAGATTCTTGTCGCCTAGATGCACACAGAAATGATTTATAACACACATAACGAAATCTATGCTAATTCATCCAAAGGACTTATGGATGTAATACCTAAACGCTACTTACCATGTTACTAAATGCAACCTTAAGCCTCTGAAATAAGGTAAAGTCTCATTTTACTTCTATATTTCTGTTCTAGTGGAGCCATAGAGCTTTACTAAATAATATTATCGTACGAAAAATTTAGAAATATGCCCGCATAAAACACAATTTCTTGCGTGTTCTCATTGTGACAATGTAATGTAACCGATATATATTACGGAAAACTTAACAGCACGGACTAGGAGATTATATTTTCAAGCAAGAGAACACGCTAAACTTAACGAGTATAATTTTTGTTGGGTTACGAATGGCAAGATCTTCATGCGAAAGCAAGCTGGAGCCCCACACGTACGTATTGAATCGGAAAAGGATCTAGAAAAAATAAAGGAAAAAGCCTCGAATTGACTAGGGTTTCCTCTACAATGCCGCTATCATTTTCAAAATTATAGTATGATATCAATTATTAATATTTCTTTAGTTATTGTATGTTTTAACCGATTAATCAATATACTATGTACAAATATACACACAGCAGATCCTAATACGCTCTTGATTGTACATGCACAATGCTACCTTATATATCAAACAACAAACTCCATGAACTCAACCTTTTCATACAATATTTACAGATACTCACTAAAATCAATGACGAGGAAAATTTTATGCTCGATTGAAACTATTATTGGGCTACAAACAGCGTTTAATTGTTGCAGTATTACATTGATTCATTTTCTTCATAAATTCCGTTTATTTAAAATTGTCACTCATAATAAATGTTTTTCAGTGCATTTTTCTAAAGTTTGCTACCACAACCACGAATTAAATATAATAAAAGCGATAAATCATTGTACTCGGATTTTCGGTACTTATTTATAACATTCATACTTTATAATGTCATCGATAATTAACATATCTTCCGATATTGACAATATGTCGATATCTGACGCACACATATGCCGTCCTGAAAATATTTATTTACATATTGGTCAAATTCATAACGGTATTTCACTTTTGCATCTGAATATCCGGAGTGTTAATTGTAATTTTGACGGTCTTGGTGTGCTGTTTTCTCGCACAAACTTACAATTTCACATTATAGTTCTTACGGAGTGCTGGCTTAGTAGAGTCATTACGCTCTCAGAAATTGAGGGATACATATCGTACTCTTCTTTTTATCATAACCAAAATGACGGTGTCGCTGTGTATATACAATCTTCTATTCAGCACTCTGTAACTGAACCCCCGGTTCAAGATGCAAATTGCCTTTTAATGAAATTCGGGGAAGAATTGGCAATTGCTGCAGTATACCGTTCTCCATCATACCCTACCATTGATAGATTTTTGGACAGTATTGATCAAGTTCTCACAAATTGTTCTATGATCAAAACTTTTGCAGTAATTGGTGACTTAAATATTAATATTACGCCTAAGAAGAATAAAGTTCTATCAGACAGGTATCTGAACCTCATGGCTTCACATGGTCTTCTACCAGGACATCTGTTTCCCACTCGAAAAGACAGTTGCATTGACCACGTCATGGTTAGAACCAGTAATAAATCTACTACTATTGTTCTTGATTCCTTTGTTACAGACCATGCTCCTGTGGTCTTCTGTGTGTACTCAGAAATACAACAACACCATGAGAAATTTACTTGTAATAAAATAGATTATGCCGGGTTTCTGGATACAATTTCAAATACAAATTTCTCCTCGATCTATTCTACGAGTGATGCAAATGATGCCACTGAAGAATTAACCAATTTAATATCGAGAGCGATTAATAGGCACTCAAACGTTATTAAGATGCCAAACCGCAAAATCTGCCTCAAACCCTGGATTACTCCTGGTCTGCTTAGATGCATTAGACATCGAGATTTACTTCATAGAAATGCAAGAAAGGCCTCCAATAACGCAATCTTGCAGTTGACCTACTGTAGATATCGCAACTTCTGTAACAATTTGCTGAAAAGGCTTAAAACGGCCTATGAAAAGAATGAGCTACTGAAGAATAAAAATGATTCTAAAAGAATGTAGCAAACAGTAAGAAGAATCACTAATATGAAGAACGTTACTAAACCCCCACTCGAATTATTGAACACAACCCAAAATCCACAATATTCCCTTAATTTAGTTAATAATTTCTTCTCTGGAATTGGTGCCAATCTGGCTCAAAAAATTCAAAAGACATACTTACCTATGCATCCAAATATGATTCGTACCAACCCTAATCGTAACACTTTGGGCAATTCAATGGGACTTCTCGAGACAGATGAGTCTGAGATTGATGGTTTGATCATGGGTTTGCGTGGTAATGCAGCTGTGGGTATTGATACAATTCCGTCCGCAGCTATAAAGGCTGCAAGGCACCTACTAGTCCCCCACATTACACATGTGTGCAATCTCTGCTTAAGAACCGGTACCTTTCCTGAGATCCTCAAGAGAGCGTTAATAAGTCCAATCCACAAGGGTGGAGACAGAGACAGTGTCACTAACTACAGGCCTATTTCAGTTCTTACTGCGATTTCTAAGATTCTGGAAAAAGTCTTAAATAGAAGACTCGTTAACTACCTTGAGACAAATGATCTTCTCGCGAAGACTCAATATGGTTTCAGACGGGGTAAGTCTACTGAAAATGCTGTGGTTGATCTTACTGAGTCACTGGTGAAGAAACTTGACAGTGGATCCAAGGTGATTGGAATATTTCTGGATCTTTCTAAGGCATTTGACACTGTCTCTGTTCCTCTACTACTTTCTAAGATGGAACGTTTGGGTGTGAGGGGAGTCGTGCTGGACATGTTTAAAAGTTATTTAACGAACCGAACCCAATACGTTAAAATTGGCAGTTATCTGAGTGATCCTGCTAGTCCCAGTTTTGGAGTCCCTCAGGGCAGTGTGCTTGGTCCCACACTTTTCCTCATATACGTCAACGACCTGTGCACTGCATCACTGCCGAACTGTAAAATAATATCATATGCAGATGACACGGTGTTGGTTGTGAGTGGGGAGGGCTGGGATATGGCTCGTTCTAATGCGGAAGCAGCGCTGCGAGAAGTTATTGTTTATTTAAACTCCAACTTACTTACTATTAATGTAGAAAAAACTAGGTATTTACTATTCTGTCTGCGACGGAATACTCTTCCGCCCCCCAACTCCTTTAATATAACGGCACATACCTGTGATTCACAATCTCTCACATGTACCTGCAAAAGAATTGCACAAGCGAACGAAATCAAATACCTGGGTGTAGTGCTTGATAGTACGTTAAATTGGCAAACACATATCGACAATACTATTGCCCGAATTAGAAAACTCATGCCGATATTTAAAAAGCTAAAGCATAGTGCTGATCGTGACACTCTAACAACCGTATACTACGCCCTTGTACAATCAGTTATATCCTATTGTATTGTGGCCTGGGGAGGAATTGGACCAACTTACATGCTGAGACTGGAGCGTGCTCAGAGAGCAATTATAAAGGTCATGCTGAATAAACCTCGATGGTATAGCACCGATGAACTGTACAAGGAATGCTCAATACTGACAGTGAGACAATTGTTTATTCTACGAGTCGTACTCCGAAGACACACATCTGTATCACGCAATCCACCTTCTACTCGTCGTAGAAATGCACGTATCTGCTCCACTGAGCCTCATAGGACGGCACTGGCAGCTCGTCAATATTTTGTTATTGGCACCCGTATTTATAATAGGGTAAACGATAATTTAGATATTTTAAATTTAAACGGTATACAAACTGAGAATAGATTAAAACAGTGGCTTAGGGATCGATCATACTCGTCAATTGAAAACTTAGTGAGATAATGGTATAAAACCATCTGCAATAAGCGCTCGCAAACACATATACAAACACAGACACGTGCTCGCATACACTCACATACACGCATACACATACACGCGCGCGCGCACGCAAGTATATACACAAACACACACACCCATGCATGATAGTTTAATTTTAATTTTCTTTTGTTTATTTTTCTTATTTAATTTTGTTTTGGTTTCTTTGGACTTATTATTGGTGGATCTTACAATCACTGCGTTTTTATAGCTTTATTTAAAACATAAATAGTCTAAATCACTTGCAATGTAAGGAAGGCGCTGCAAGCCGTCACACAGTGCATACTAGTACGGCTGACAACGTTTGCCATATCAACTCAAACACAAAATGTTTATATTTGTATCCAAACCTTGGTGATATGTAAGTAATGAAATGTTTCTTGCTAATAAACGATTATTATTATTATTATTAACCAGTATTTATATTATATTTATAGATTCAGTCATGACGGTTCAATTACTATTATTTTTATAGATGTACAGAAGAACCGAAATTATAAGCGATCACGATCAAATTAGGTCAAAAATACTGGCGCGCCTGACACGACTAAGTTGAATTTCTGTTTAATTTGCTACTCTGTGCCCTCATGATGTGATTCGTGACTTCAACAAAAACCGGTATCTTTTATAAGTCTCCAGCTGTTTTTTTGCCTCTGTAAAAAGACTTTTGGTAAATAAAAGACGATGCGTTTGTTTTGTATCACATTGGAGATTATCTGGACTCATATAGGTATGTATCCATCCGCTGCCAGCCACCTTCTTCAAGTCGTCGATTCATCGCGCCGCAGGGTGCCCTACACTACGGATGGATGCGAATTGCCCAAGACTGGGATGGTTGGTGTTCCTTGGGAGAGACCTTCGTTCAGCAGTGGACGGCGATAGGTTGATTGATGATGTAGGTACGTGACTTGACCTCATCGTTTACTTCCATTTTTCAGTCCATCAATACAAGCAATGTTCCTTTGCTTATCATAGTGTTACATCTGTCAATTATTGATTACTCCATTTCATTATTACATTATTGAAATAAAATTCACTTTTACGAGCGCGCTCCTATGTCATTGTTACAGGTTATAAATACTCTATGGTTAATTTTAATGGAATAGTAAAAAAAAACGCAAGTGTGTTTCATTTCATGAATTTAACAATTTAGAATATAAAAGAATTATAGGTATCCACAGGCCCTAGTGAGGGTCGCGGGTAACTGCTGGATGCGGGTAGCACGGGACCGACAGTTGTGTAAAACCTTGGGGGAAGGCCTGTGTCCAGCAGTGGACGTTTTTTGGCTGAAATGATGATGATGATAGGCTCTAGTTGCAGATCGGTCTGTTCATCACGTAATAAATGGTAAGTGTATTGATGTCAACCGCGTTTATATATAACGAGGTGCCTAAGTTATGGCAAAGGAGTAACAATACAAATAAATAAATACTTCCGTTAAAATTAGTAAAAAATATTTTCATAAAAATACAGAAATGCAAAAATTTACAACAAAATAAATACAATCACTTAATTCTGAACTAGAACACCATCGATTACACGGGCTACTCACCTGTAGACTTCAATGCATCGACGACATCTTCACAACAATTTTTCGCGTATTTTAGCACATAAATGTTCTGAATGCACTAATAATACTTCATCTCAGTTCGTTTACTGAATTCCAGTTCGTTTACTTGAGTGCACTTCACTTTTCACACATCTTCACAAAAAAAGTCTAGAAGTGTCAAATCTGGTAATCTAGGTGGCCATCGTGTAGGCCCATATCGTTCTATTACCAAACATGTAGTTAAGACGCTCCCTGGCAGCCACTACTAAATGTGAAGGTGCTCCGTTTAACTAACACCATAAACGACTCTTCTGAGCAACAGAGAGTTGATCTGTGTTGTCATACACTGGGCCATCAAGTAATTCTAAAAACTTAGCAGCAGTCAAATTTTCATCATTGAAAATAGGACCAAATATTTAGTTGTCGTGAATTGCTGCCCACACATTTAACGAAAAAACGGTATTGGTGCGATGATTCATGCACAGCGTGAGAATTTTCCGTGCCCAATATCACAAGTTGTGGTGATTCCATATGCCGTTACAAGTGAGGGTACTCTCATCAGTCCACATGATGTTGGATAGCAATTCAGGGTCCTTTGTTACTTTGATACTTTACCACTGACAGTACGCTACTCTAACGAATTGATACCTGTTCAACAAGGTATTGATCACTCTTCGAAATTTGAAGGGTTCTTCGAAACTTGAAACTTCGTCGTTTATCAGCCTTTAAGGTACCATATATTTATTTTATGCTGAACACCAAATTGACGAGCAGACCTACGTAAATTGCATGTAGGATTAAATAGTCCAACATATATTCTTCAAGAGCGATCGGTGTTCGGAGCGCAAACTTAACAATACCGAGGCACCAAACTTTGATTGTCTCGTAATCTTTGTACCGCCCTTACAAAAATTCGGCTGTCTGTAGGACACACACGACTGTTTCCATATCTTTCACGGTATGTTCGCAAAGCAAGTGACGAGTTTTAATGGCATTTTCTGTAAATTAAAACCATGTTAGTATATTCCACGGCTGTAAAGGTCACTCGCGGCATAACGAATGTCGATTTCGGTGAATCAAAATCATTTAAAGACTTGCAAGCAAGCACAACACTTCATTTCATACACACACTGCAGAACACAATCAATATTGTTACTTTTTAATAAAATTAGCGGGACTCGTTTCAAATCAAAGTAAAGTCTTACACTAACTGACGCTACTTCCTGGAATTTGGCACTCTTCGAATTTAAAATAATTGAATCAATGCTGCCAATTATTAAAGTTAGGAAAAAATTATAATAGGTTTGCCGGTAGAAATCATTATGTGCTGTCAAAAACATTTAAATAAATAATATTACAATTCTTATTTAGTAACATATTTTGTTCATAAACAATAGATGAAAAGGCGCGCAATGACGATGCACAAAACCATTAGTTTCAGTTTAGCAGCAATGATGCCTGTGATATGTAAGCCAATTACATGCTTCTATTATTTATATTCACCGACACGGTGACCAACAAAGCAAATAAAGTTTATAAACCTCTTTGCCATAGTGTTATCTTTCGTATGCTCTTTGAAATATGTTTGATTTTGCTTTAAAAATATTTTTATTTCTCAAATTTTATTATGTGAGAAAGGTCATTGACCATTTCGTAATATGTCAGACGACACATGATGTTGTAAAATGTGAAACAGAAAAAAAGTGTCTTGTAGTTAAACTACTGATAATATTTCGTTCAAATTTTGCAAATCGTCTCAAAATAACTAAATGAATGTCTGGTATATTTTTTTAGGATAACTCTCGTCTAAGCAAAAATCCTGTGTCGCGGGGAATTTAACAAACATACAAGAAACGGACACAAGGAGCACCCGGATTCAGAACAACAATTTGTGAATCACACAAAGTGTTGACCCATGTGTGGTTTAAACCCACAACACTCAGTGCAATAGAAAACGGCGTGGCGACCGCTTAAACCACTTTTTTTTTTTTTTTTTTTTTTAACGTGTGGAAACCCCCACGGGCCGTCACCCCACCGGGGTTTACGGCGGGGCGGTGTGTCGGAATCGGACCGACTAAAACCACACGGTGTGCCACTCTGCGCCTGAGAGAGGAGGGATTCGGGAACAGCTGTTATTACGACATCCTAATCCCCCCTAGCGCCTGCCCGCTTTCGTGGGCGCCATCTGCGGATAAACTCACCATTTAGGTGACGTCCGGCACACGCACACGTCACCTCCTCGCGGCTGGCCACTATAGCGGATGGAGGGGAAAACCCGTCCCGTCCATCCGCGGCCACACTCAAGGCGGCATGAGGCGCTGGTATGCGCGTCTCCGCCGCCCGGCTCGCCGGCGGCGAATTGGGTCCGAGTGGATATCGTCCTCCCGGGCCTTCTCCGCCGCCTCCTTCCGCGAAATTACGTCTTCGCAGAAGGTTGCGACCGCGGTAAAACAACTGTCGCTACCGGCCATGGAGCGTATGACGGCCGGTAGCGAGAGATCTCCTCCAATAACTGCAGTGAGGACCCCACGCTGCGCCGCCCAAGCGGAACAAACCGCTAGCGTGTGCTGAGCCGAGTCCTCACTGCAGTCGCAGTGGTGACAGGCGGGACTCAATTCCCTCCTGGCGACCGAGTGCAGATACTTGCCGAAGCAACCGTGCCCGGAAAGGACCTGCGTCAGTCGGAAGGAAAGGGTCCCGTGCTGCCGCCCTGCCCACTCGGCGATGACCGGCTGGAGAGCCTCCACGGCGGCAAAACCAGCACGTGGAGCCTCCAGCCGGGACGACCAACGAGCTATTGTGGCTCGACGAGCGGCCTCTCGCCACTCGCGTATCTCTTCGGGCGGGGGCCGTATGCCGCTACGCGCCCGGAAGTCAGCCGTCCGCCGATAAACTTCGGCGAGCACTTCCGCCTCCAAATCCCACGGGGGAGTTCCGGCCAAGGCGCACGCCGCCTCCGTCGATACGGTGCGGTAACCACGTATGGCTCTAACCGCCAATATCCTCTGAGGGCGCCAGAGGCGAGCCCTATTCTGGGCGGTCAGAGCCGCCGCCCACACCGGTGCACCATACAGCGCCATTGACCGGACAACCCCCGTGTATAGCCGTCTCGTCGCGACGCTAGCTCCACCCAGGTTGGGCAAAAGTCGCCCAAGGGCAGAAGCAGCGCCGACCAGCTTTGGAGAAAGCTGTCGGAAGTGCTCGTCGAAGAGCCACCTGCCGTCGAGGACCGAATTGACCACGATGGAGGCGCCGGAGGGTGGACCACGACGGGGCCCATGGAACAAAAGGGCTTCCGTCTTGTCCAGGGCCACCCGCAAACCCAGCGCCTCAATTCGCCCGACCACCAGTGAGACACCGGTGGTGGCCAGGCGCGCCGCCTCTTGAAAGTTCATCCCCCGGGCCGTGACCAATGTGTCATCTGCGTAACAAAGTACGCCCAGCCCGGGGGGAAGACGACCTCGAAGGGCCCAGTCGTATCCCATGTTCCACAGGAGTGGTCCGAGGACAGACCCCTGCGGAACACCGCACGACATGAGCCGCCGCCTTAGAACACCGTCTCGGTCCTCGTACATGACGGTACGCTCCTCAAGATAGTCTGCCACAAGCCGCCTCAGGTACTTTGGCACCCCGTGGTAGTGGAGTGCTTCCCTGATGCAGCTAAATGGCAGACTATTGAATGCGTTGGCGATGTCCAACGACACCGCCAACAGCACGCCGCCACAGCTCACCGCCTCTTCGGTTACGGCCCTCAGGCGCAGCACGGCATCGACCGTCGAACGCCCCGCCCGAAAACCAAATTGGGCGTCCGACAGATCGGGGCCCACCTCGCGGAGGTGCCGGACGATGCGGGCAGAGAGTATCCTCTCAAACAGTTTACCCGCCTCGTCCAGCAGCACGATGGGCCTATAGGCCGCTACCGATTCGGCTGGCCGTCCCGGCTTTCTCAATAGGACCAGCTTCCCGCTTTTCCAGCACTCAGGGAAGCGTCCGGACGCCAAGCTAGCGTTCAGGACCTCCCTGAGGCGGTCCGACATGTGTTCGAGGGCTCGGGCCAGCACTCGGGCAGGTATCCCGTCCGGCCCGGGGGCGGTGTTCTTAGAGCGGATCCGTAGAACAACCGCCCCTACCTCCGATTCCCTGACGGGCGGAACATCGTCCTCGTTGCCCCCGTCGTCTCCGACCATGAAGGCCATCGACGGGGGTGTGTGCTCCACCCGCTGCGGGAAAAGACCCTCGACCACTTCCCGCAGGAAGCTGGGCTGGAGTGTCTCTGTAAGGGGGGGGGCCGACGTGCGGAGCTTCTGTCGCGCCGCACGATAAAGGCGACCCCAGGGATCACGATCGAGACCCTCCAGCATCTCCTTTCTCTTAATTTCTTTGGCGCGGCTTATGGCCAGCTTCAGAGTTTTCCGCGCCTCTCGGTACTCCTCATGAAGCTGGTCCTCCCCGCCTTCTTCGCGGTGTCGCCGCCGACTACGGGTGTAGGACCTCTGGGCACGAGTACAGGCCGCACGGAGGTCCGCCAACTCCTGGGACCACCAGTAAACCTCCTTCCGTGGAGGCCGGCAACCTCGGATGCGGGGCATGGCCGCATCACAGATTTGTGTAATCGCTTCGCAGAAGCGACCAGCCCCCATGTCGACCTCCTCGGTCGGGGCCTGCGGAGACACCCAAGAGTGAATAATGGTCGCCTCCTCTAGTAGGTCCCTATTTAATTTGGCTAACCGCTCAAACCACTAGGCTAACCGTGCAGTGTGTAAATAAACGTGATTCCGTTAAATGCACCCTGTATATTTGTAAATGAACCTTATACACCCAGGCACAGAAAATAATCGTTCTCATCTCACAATGTTTTAGTCATCAACAGCAACCAGTAATCACTAAATCAATAAATCAGTCTATTTCGTATTTACTTTAAAAATAAATATAATTATATTTGCTTTTAAGAATCAACCAAATGTAAGTATAAGAAATTAACAAACTTGAAACATGCCTTTGTTAAATGCAATAAATAGCTACAGTTGAAACGTAGTAGAGTATTGAAGTACAATAGCGACCTGCGCCCTGTGGAACCTCGCGATCGTGATAAACTCAACAAAACTCCTTTCACATGCAAACCATCTTTTATTTGATACTTGTATTAAAGATATATGTTTATTATTAACTGGATGTGGCTGGAAGAAAATCAGAGTAAATGTTTGTACCTTTTGTAGCTTGGTTAATTAACAAACTGAACATCTGTCTATAATAATTTAGGACACATTAATTAGCTTGAGTACGGCTTTTCAATTACCCTATAAATGCTATTATTGATTTTCTTCTAAAATTGTGTGCAAACAGGTTTATCTCTAGTTGAAATCTTTTTACAAATCGTCTAGTGATAGCGATCCTGACCGTGTGATGTGCTTGACCATTTATTCAGTCTGGGTATAGTTTGTCGTTTATCACGTGTATGAGATGGGTCAAATTCTTTTTTATATGTAGTCACTGATTTCGTAGTTCTGTTTTTTTTTTACGTGTGGGAATCCCCGCGGGCTATCACCCCACGAGGGCCGCTGCTGGACGCCAAGCTAGCGTCTAGGGACTCCCTGAGGCGGTTCGACATGTGTTCGAGGGCTCGGGCCAACAGATTTCGTAATTCCCTAGGTTAATGTCCCAACTTCAAATCACCTAAAAAGTAAGTAAGTTAAAAAGAAAGTAGTGTCCAAAAGGGATTTTGCAGTCTTTTTACAGTAAGGGCGTACATGTAATATCAATTATCGAGTAACGAAATGAATCATTTGTGATTGTCTGATTAAGTATAAATTTAATAATATTTTGTCATGATGATAAAGCATTTATTTCTGCTTCTCGTTCATAGCTAGCTCTCGTCTCATAATACGTTCATGTCATATTTTTTTAGCTGTATATCTTGAACAATGTATTATTTTTAATCCAGGACACAATGCAGGTACGCCGAGATGCCACGTAGAGCTAATCTCAGCCACAGGAACTGTGCTCGTTCACTTAAGGCACGAGATTTCTGAACTGTTGTATTATAGTGTTTAATTACATATTTCTGTTAGACAGACACTCGTGGCTAAATTGTAACTGAGTAGGTACACAATACTAATTTCAGGTCAGTCAATTTGCATACCTGTAACTCTAAATGACTTTTGCAAAATAAATTCTCTGACCTAAATTCTCACTTACGATTTAAGTTCATATGAACGCGTGAAGAGTAATAAAAACTTGGAGTACTGTAAGTACTATATCCTGCCAGATACACGCAATTAAATATAACTCAAAACTGTGATTAAACATCGCTTAAGAATAACAAAACTCTGAACAATAATTGTACGGATTGACGCACACGATAAGCTGATTGGATTACAACGAACGTCATAAACAATAATTATCTGAGTATTTATATTTAGTACAAAATAACACGTGGACTCGTAAGAAAAATGGACAGATAAAAAGAAATCACTTGTGTCTTTTGTACAACATTCAATGTTCAGTCAGTGAATGATTTGGTTAAAAAAATGGCAGCTTGAGCACACTGAGTATGGTTCCCGATGGACATACGAGCTTAATAGGCGTAGAACTTTTTTGAGTTTATGAAACACACATTTTTTTAAATACACACATCAGAATTTTTCACAATATCAAGACATGAGAGGTGGAAACGAGCCGTGCTGCGTCACCGCACACTTCAGCAATCGTCTAGATAACAATGTTCACGTCTCCACGTGCATCTCTATAACTGATCACTACTACCACAACGGTACATTTGCTGCAACTGAGCTTAAATTTTTGCATTGGTATGCTCTCTTGTTATTTCTTTTGAAAAAGAAGGTATGCCTTTGTCGCATTTGAATAGAAACGGTAGGTTTGTTCAATTTATTGTCGATTGATGCTAGATAAACTCGCGTATAGTTTGAGAGATTATTTTTTCTTATTATCATCCAACAGAGTACTAGTATTGCGCTTAGAAATATGTCACGTCGTAACTACTGATCTGATTCTGGAAATTATTTCACTAATACGAATATATGTCTACACTGTCCATGAGTTCTATTAAGCTATAAATTATATTCATATCATCCAAATCAGTGAGAGGAACCGCGGGTGACAGTTAATGTAATATAAATGTTAAGAAGTAAATAATTTTGGACTTTGTCTAATTTTTCATTTAACACTAAACAAACCTACAATTACTCACAAAGTTCTCCATTAATGGCGCTATTTTCAATCTTGAATAGTGTGCTTTAGTTGAAGTGTTAGACCTTAAATTGATTATGTTTCAAACCGATTGTTATTGCAAACTTCAGGGATGTCTATGTCCAGCGATAGATGTCTTTTGACTGTGGTGATGATGGTGACTACTTACTTTCTGGACTTATTAATTATTTGCGATTAGTAAATATATGTACTTTGATTTCGCTACAGTTTATATAGTAATTGCCATTTGATTTCAATCTCTCGGAGTGATTTTTGAGTATCCTTTTTAAAGTCCGCACTGGCAGCACAATTCCATGTTAAAAACGCAATAGTTATTATCGAAATAGGCCGACGATTGCTCTGAACGTAAACGTTGTAGCACTCCGCACCGTCACTGCACTTGTGTTGGTACTCCGCATATTTTAAGCTAAGTGCTCGCAGTGTTTAAGTTTTAAAAGCATGAATACGGTATCCTTTAATGACGAGCCTTTTAATATAATGTTTTATGATGTTGATGAAGATTTACAGTAAATTGTGACAGTTACATTTTTTACTATATTATAATAATTAACAATTGAATCAAGGACTGAGTCTACCTATATCGTGACGAATTACTGTGACGCTTCTGAGATACAACTCCTGAAGAGTTGGGAATTAAAGAATAATTATTTTAGTTTCATAAATAAATGCATGTTCGAAACATCTTAACCTTCATTTATACCGACATTGCATAATTAGGAAAAGATCTGATCCTGTTGTAACCGCTTGCTGGAAAAACTCAATGCAATCGCTGACTGTAAATTAAGTTTATTCACGTCAGATCGTCACGTATTGGGCGTATCGATTTGTGAAGTATTTAGAGGACCTAGGAGAGAACCTCGGCTCCTTCCATGGAAAGCTGTCCGATTGGTAAGTGTCTTTTCAATAATGACTGCGCCATGGACTAGTCTTGTGCATGCTTGAAATTGCTTCCAGTATGACTTTTAATTCATAAATGATACTGGTTATTTCCGAAAATAATTTCGGGTTCACGAAGTACCTTTTGCTAGTATTCCTATCATGTGTATTTTCCAAATTTGATTTAGGTGTATCTATTATTAGACCTGTAGCAGTGCGAAATGTCTTAACATTTCTCTTTTGGTTTGATTTCCTAGATCTTTCTACTCTTTTAACTTTTCTTTACTGTATTTTTCACTTTAAGCTTGTATGTTAAAATAAATGATACTTTCAAGAATTCTAATTCTGGCGTATAGCGCCGATATTCTGAATTCAAGCAAAATTCACGAGATTAACTTCCGAGATTGCCTCACAAGTGTAACATCTACTTGTAGACATTGTGTCTATTACTGCATCGCAGAACATCAACTATATTCATAATAAAAGTATGTATAATTAAGAATTTTCTCCATACTATGTTTACTTCTGTTGGGACTAAAGAGCTAGCAGCGCTTTTAACATATTTCACTTCCTAGTCAGTGTTATCAGTAGTTTCTTTGATAAAATGGAATCTTATTGGTCTATAAAATTGCAGTGAAAAAGGGCATGGGGTTATTTCATTAAACTTTTTCGTTGCTATTTCCACGAAGCAGCTTCGACAAATGTTCGAATCAAAATCGGTACCAATTGCCAGTTTGTAGTTTTTGCTCAAGCTGATTTTTGGGACCCATCGCCGAACTTAGTTAAAATTCACGCTCTTGCGCTCTTTTAATGTTACCAATTTCTTGTTTAGGTACTCTGATAAATGCCTAACAGTAATACCTATTAGAGGCTGTAACTGAGCTTCGGCACTGGTACTCGTTACCGTACATGATTCTTGAAGTGGGTGATATTTCTTCTCGGTTTATGGCTTCTTGTGAGGTATTATAGCACGGAATAAAGTTTTAATTGGTCTTTCTAACAATTTCGTACTTTTCTTGTGTTAAATCAGCATCTACAAACATTTGCAAAGCTTGCATTGGTGTCAAGGAGTTTGTTCTTTATTTGGCTTTGTAAGACGAAAAGTCTTTACATATTTAGTTAAAAAAAAAGTTGCTCGTGTCGGAGTATTTATATCTTTTAGGATACTTGATGCACCTTTTTTAACAGATATTTTTAGTTCCACTTTCGTAGCATGAATTATGACCTCCTTTTCAATATTTCGGCTTTTGCTCGTATTACTTGAGACTTCAAACGACTTGGATGCGACCTGCCCTCTTTTGTCAAAAACTGAACAACAGGTATTTCAACAATTCTTTCTAGCCAACAACCGATGTATTTAATAAAATAATCTTATTTATCATGAGATTTGATCCATCTTTTTTTTAAATATTAGTTTTAAAAAATAAATAGTCTACTTAGTCTGGCCATAAATACTGTTACACTTAATTATAAAAAAATATTACATTTGAATTTCGAATCTGTCATTTTTATACGATTGTTCATTGTGTTTTCTCATTTTGGCGCCAATACATTGTAAAATATTTTGCGATATTAAAATGGTGTGGGGTGATAAAGAGAACCGAATCGCTGTGATAGCATTACACAAAGTAGGTATGGAGCCAAATGCAATTTTTAAAACTCTCCATACACTTGGTATTAGTAAAATGTTTGTGTACCGGGCTATTAATAGGTACAATGAGACCTCCTCTGTTTGTGACAGAAAAAGATCTGGCCGTCCACGTAGTGTTCGTACGAAAAAGGTGGTCAAAGCAGTAAGGGAAAGAATTCGAAGAAATCCTGTCCGAAAGCAAAAGATTTTATCTCGGGAAATGAAGATAGCACCTAGAACCATGTCGCGTATTTTAAAAGATGACTTAGGACTTGCAGCCTATAAGAGACGCACTGGCCATTTCTTAACTGATAATTTAAAGAAGAATAGGGTGGTAAAATCGAAACAACTACTGAAGCGGTACGCAAAGGGAGGTCACAGAAAAATTTTGTTTACGGATGAGAAAATTTTTACAATTGAGCAACATTTTAACAAACAAAATGACCGTATTTATGCTCAAAGCTCTAAGGAAGCTTCCCAATTAGTCGACAGAGTGCAACGTGGACATTATCCGACTTCAGTGATGGTTTGGTGGGGTGTTAGCTATGAAGGAGTGACTGAGCCATATTTTTGTGAAAAAGGTATCAAAACATCGGCACAAGTGTATCAAGATACCATTCTTGAGAAGGTAGTTAAGCCCCTTAACATCACCATGTTCAATAACCAAGTATGGTCCTTCCAGCAAGACTCGGCGCCGGGTCATAAAGCTCGGTCCACGCAGTCTTGGTTGGAATCGAACGTTTCGGACTTCATCAGAGCTGAAGACTGGCCGTCGTCTAGTCCCGATCTTAATCCGCTGGATTATGATTTGTGGTCAGTTTTAGAGAGTACAGCTTGCTCTAAACGCCATGATAATTTGGAGTCCCTAAAACAATCTATACGATTGGCAGTGAAGAATTTTCCCATGGAAAGAGTGCGTGCTTCTATTGATAACTGGCCTCATCGTTTAAAGGACTGTATTGCAGCCAATGGAGACCACTTCGAATAAGCTTTTTATATTTTTAATTGTTTTATATTTATGTATTAAACTGACACACTGTAAAAGTAATAAATGTTATTTGCAGTTAACAATTTTCTTTTTTCTTTATTACAATATTTATGGCAAGACTAGGTACATTAGTCGTACACTAGGTAAAACGGTCAATACCGACTGCTGCTGTGGGTGCGGAGTGCGCCGTAACAGAAACATAAAGCTTGGTTCCAAGTGGATCCTATATTGGCACGATCTAAGCGGCCAAAAGTCATAATAACAAAGTAATAATAAAATTCATAAAACAGTTCTACGAATAGCTCGTACTCTATTCGTAGAACTGTTTTTTATTCTCGTAGTTTATTCGCAGAAGTTCAGCGCGTACTCTATTCATAGAACTGTTTTTTATTCTCGTACTCTATTCGCAGAAGTTTAGCTCGTACTCTATTCGTAGAACTGTTTTTTATGAATTTTATTATTACTTTGCTATTATGACTTTTGGCCGTTTAGATCGTGCCAATGCGTGCGTCGTGTAAAAGAAGTGCCCGCACTATTGCGTGTCTGTCTCTATAAAAGCTGTTCCCGGATCACTGCCATTTAAATACAGTAAGATTTATCAATGGTTTTAAGTGCTTTTAAATATACTACAATTTACTAGGTAATAAATTGTAGGAACGTACGCTCATAAAGGTATCGTATCGTATAAGTAAGTTAAGATAGTAATTTATATTTCGTTTAAAGTGGACGTCGGAAGTGTAATAAAAACATATATTTTTTTAAAAATATATTTTTCATCAATAATATAATTCTATTATACATTAGTATTTATATTAAGTTACATTTTTGTATATTAGAAACAGAGTTCGCACAAACTTACACAAAACCATGATAATTCAATTTAATTATACGTTTCATCTCTTTGGATATCAAAACGTTAACTTGGATGGGTGGATTCATTAGTTATTAATCATTCAGTCTCTAAATTCGTGAAACATTAGAAAAATCTACTTTGTGGGATCTGTAGTTCAGATTCTAAAGTGAATTATTTTTAGTAGAGGGTATACAGAGGATAACAAATATTGTGGTCATATGTATGTAGGCGTATTATGTGTAGCCAAAAAATATAGGTTAAAAATGCATTTCAATCAATATATTTGTCTGTTTACTAAATAGGCTTTTGATTGTAATCAGACGTAAGAATGAATAGTACTTCTGTTACTTTAGCGAATATTTTATATAAGGCGATTTTTTAGTAATTTTATTTACATTTTCAAAAACCTCAGTAATATGTGGATAGTATATCAGAAGAAATTATTTTAAAACACAAAGTTGTTTTTACAATGGAATAGCTCTTTATGGATAATTTTTATTTATTACATTAACATAAATATTATACTAGTATTTCCTATTTTTATGTTTTTAGGGGTATAAATTTAGGAAGCAAAAATTACGAAAGTCGTTTAGAAATAATAATTCCTTGGAGAATAAAATTGGAAATCAAAAAATAAAAATTACGACAGTAAGATTTAATGAACACTAACGAAATATTAGGAATCGTATGTTTTTTTTTAAATTGTATTTTGTTAATATAACTTCAAATAATACAAATACATATTGTTAAAAAATAACAAAGGCTGAAAATTGAGTTTATTACATTTTCATATATGGTTTTTATTTCAGTTTCTAAAATAAAACGTACAACACATCGTAATTATAAATTTAAATATTATTCGTAGACAATATATTAACTATTCCGAGAATATACTCGTGTAGAACGTTAACATAACGCGGGGACGCGCGTCGTATACCCCGATTCGGGCGGCGCGGGGTCGCTACGGGTCAGGGCGGGGGTCAGGGCGGGGGTCGGCGCGGGGGTCAGCGCGGGGGTCACAGCGCGACGCCGAGCTGCGCGGCGAGCTGCAGCAGCACCTTGAGGCCGGGCAGGAAGCTGGCGGCGGCGGCGAAGTCGGGCCCCTCGGCCAGCGCCGCCGCCGCGCCCAGCGCGCCCGCCGCCTCGCCGCGCGCCGCCCGCGCGCTGCACTCGCCCAGCGCCGCCAGCGCGCTCTCCGACAGCTGCCGCCGTAACCACACCCACGTCTTTATTTATTGCTTTCAGGTTTGACTTCATTAAAATTATGATACTGTTGATTAATTTTAAAGTTGCCAGAATTATATATTCGATGGTGAGCGCCTCGCATAATCGATCATAAAATTTGGACGAGCGCGAGTTTCTCTTTTACCCATCGATGACCTACCGTACACGATTGCATATAATATGAAGAGATAGGACATTAACTTAACAATTAACGCATGACATGTACAGAGGCAGAATTAATAGGAAAGGCATTCTCTCATACGTCATAAAATTATAAACATATAAGGTGTAACATACATGTATGAAACTGTGATTCTAAAAGAAACGAAATAATACTAAAGTACATACCCTGTTCTCGCGCAGGAAGTCGTACATCGTCTCCAGTCTTTTCTGCACATCATCTAATTTCCTTTTCATTTGCTGTATAAAAATGTATTTAAAAATTTCGACATAAGTTACATAAGCATACATTAATGTAAGATATAAAGTTTTCACATTGGACTGAAAGTTTAAAACAATATTTAAAAACCCTACGTATTACTATAGACAAATACTAACTACTTAACGTTTTCATTTGTAAGAATCGTTACTATAAAGAAAAGAAAGATGTCATAAATAGGACATAGATGTCTACTTTTCGTACAGGATATTTTTTTTCTTTAAATATATTTTAATATTTAACGCGGATTTTTTGTTTCAAGTTTAATTTCGATCTTTCGATCCGATCTAAAAAGCTCCAACGTCACAATGTAGCGGTGATACGTACGGGGTTGGTGGCGCGCGCGCAGCACTCGGCGCGCAGCGCGTCGAACACGGCCTGCAGCGCCGCGCCGCGCCCCGACAGCGCCGCCTTCACCGGCGCCGCCTCCTGCGCCGGCGCGGGGCTCTCCGCCTGCTGGCCGACACATGCTCTGTACCGCTCTGTACCGCTCTGTACCGCTCTATACTGCTCCATGTCGCTCTACTCACGGCCGAGGGCCAATTTACACATCGACTCGATCGGCACGGTGTCTGCGTTAAACGTTGCAATTGGCTCACACCAGTGTCTTCACGAGTTGATGTGAAATATCTTCTAAAACATTCCTAACATATACCTCGATCTCTGTGACAGTTATGACCGGTGTCGTTTTAGAACTTGCCAGAGTACGCTTTGTGTTCATTTACATACATATTTATAATTTATTGCTCTTCATTTATGGTAAAACTGGCACGTAAAGAATGAAAATATAGATGATACAAAATAAAATCCCTTATTTAAAGTGACTTTGTCGATTTTGTAGCCGTCTGTCGCAAAGATGGAGCTATATTTTAAGGACTTTGAAACGTTTCATCTTAGATCAAGCCGCGACTTAGCATGGATGTCACGCGCAGTATAGACATTGAAAAAATACTGAACCAACCTGCTGAGGATATCCAGACGCCGCATACTGCTCCTGGAACTGTCCAGCGTACGCTTGATGACCATATTGCTGTTGCCCATACTGTTGTTGAGGTGGGAGCTGCTGTTGTTGCCCTGGGAATTGTTGTTGGCCCGGGAACTGTTGTTGACCTGGGAACTGTTGTTGGCTCGGGTACTGTGCCACGGGTGCTAGTGGTATGTGCTGAGGAGGCTCCACGCCGAAGAGAGGGTGTGTAATTGGTGCTTGGGCAGTCACTTCCTGCACTGGCTGGAAGATTAAAAAATTGTTTAAAAAATAGCGATACAATTTTTATTTAATTTTTGTACTACTTTTTTTTATATATAAAAACGAACAAAAACTGTTGAGTAAGTCTGCTTTTTTTTCTAATATTGATAGTAATTCTTAATCAGATTTACTCTAGATTTTAAATAAAATATTTTTTATTGTTTCATAAAAATAAAATGTACATGGAAGGAGGCCCTAGATCCCAATCTAGGATTAAACGATCATAAATGATATAGGAACGAAAACCGTCCATTTCAAGAAAAACGATTTTTTAAAAATAAAATGAATTGTGTTTAGTATCACAGCATACTAAATTCACACAACACAATTAACTACACTCTTGAGGACATGGACATGTCAAACGAAAAAAAAAGGTTGAGAAACACAAAACTGAACAAAATTTCGAAATTATTTCACTATTGCCTCGAAAACTGCCACTGCCTTATTTATTGTAACTGGAGTCATACAATCACCTATAATATTTATATGGAGTTAACATATTTATTTTTTGGGATCACATATTTGTCGTACCCATTGTACCTTAACCAGATGAAAACGTTAAATATAACAAATAATTTATTTGGCATATTTTATTTTCTTCATTCTCTCTAAAAATAAAGTGTTCCAGCTAGTCTAGCAATCCGATAAAAACCTGTTAATATTTAATATTCGTAAGTAAAAAAGTCTTGAAGGAGGCCTATGTCCAGCAGTGGACGTCTTTTGGCTAAGATAAAGGTAATATACGGGTCATTCCATATAAAATCGTCTGAAAAAAAAAAAATTGATGCCGACCCATTTTAGATTTTAGTGCCGCTTTGGAAAACTGTTCTCTAGGGTCCCAACAAACAAAATTTACACGAGTTTAATTTTTGCAAGCGCCTGTTTCCGCATATTTCAATAAGGACTTTAAACAATCGATAATTTTAAGCTTTATCAACTTTTGCTATAATTTTTTTTTTTAAAGATTTCTAAACGATTAAAGCGGAATTTTTAGGGGAAAAGATAGTAGTTTAAGTGTAAGTAATAATAATTGACTCGGTCAATGCCTTGAATAATAATAGCGCGATGAAAATGAATGTTTTTTACTCAATTTTCGTGAATTTCAATCGACTCTAGCGTTTTAACTTAAAATTATTGACTTTTTAAAGTCCTTATCGAAATATGCGGAAACAGGCGCTTGCAAAAATTAAACTCGTGTAAATTTTGTTTGTTGGGACCCTAGAGAACAGTTTTCTAAAGCGGCACTAAAATCTAAAATGGGTCGGCTTTGCCAATTAGACGATTTCAAATGGAATAACTCATACAGAAAGGGATTCGTGTATAGAGGCGTGCCACTCGTGCGTTTGACATCGGTATGTCAGTAGGCATGGTAAGTAGCTGATGAGTTGATTTTTTTTTTGTCGCGTCTTTCGGTGGCCCGTGTCAGAATAACAGAAGAATAAAGTCACGGTGTCGCTATTTGTGGATTGTGTGTGAAGTAGTAACCAGGAAGTTACGGACTGCTCGATTGAGTTTGGAGTGCGAAAGTTCACCCCGGCTCAATTGTCTTGTACTCACCTTTCCACATACAACCATTCAAATAGCATCAACACTTTATAATTGTCGGTCTACGACAAAATCGATCAGATAAGTAGTGAACATAACACATGATAACCACAGCAGCAACTGTGTAGTTAAACTTAACAAACAGCCAATAGCATTCGGTTAAGTAAAGTCAAAAATATTATTTTTCTAATGCAATATACAATTAGTTTTACACTAACACACAAAAGAAAATAATGTTACATAATAAGCTGAGCAAAACAATATATTCTTCATTGGGTCCCGTCACAAGTTGTGAAGACAGCAGGCATACATTGTCCATTGGACTGGGAGCTCATAGGGATCGAGTATACCTCGTCTAAAAGTCTCCTATGTTCTATAATGTTGTTCCAGCGCCTCGTGCCAGCGTGTTTGGCAGACATTTCCGTCGAACCTATATGCTGGTAAATATTACTACGTCAAATTTAGCTTACAATATAATTCAAAACATCATATTTTCTTATTTATCTTTGGGACGCTCATCTACTAGAATTTTAATACAAGTTTATGTCACGTTTTGCAACAAATACTACAACACAAAATGCTTTTCATCAAACACTCCAAATATAATGAAGTATGGATAATAATAGAGCTATAAGAATGCAAATATTTTGAAAAATGTGCAAAAATCTCAAGTTTAGAGCTCAGCTCTGTAAGCAAAACTAATTTGCGTGTATTCAGCCAAATAAATAATAAAAACTTGTGATACAAATAAATAAATACATAATAGATACATCGATAAACAAATAAATAGCATATTTATCTAACAAAAACCTTTTCTTTATTTCAAATAAGAAAACTTATTTTCAAAAAACTGAAACAAAATAGTCACTGACCTTTGGTTTTGAAGTCATCATGGGTGGGTCATTCCAACCGGGAGCAGCGGGTTTTGGTTGGACAGGTGGAGCTACTGGCTCAGGAGCAGCTTGCACAGGGTTATAATAACCTCCATTCATGGTAGGATTCACTGTCGGGTTCATTGGACCGGGCGCTAGATTCATTTGCCCCGGCAGTGGGTTAATTTGACCAGGGCCTGGATTTGCAGGGTTATACGCTGGCACACTGGTGTTGTTGTATGGGTCTGGTAAAGGACTGTTGTAACCCCCGTACGGTTGTGAAGTAGGATTGTTGAAACCATACTGGTTATATAGGGGTGAAGATTGGACTGAGGGGTCCACTTTGTATTTAGACCGTGACGTAATGCCGCCTGTAGAATAAAAATTTTTGTACATTGTTAATTGTAATATAAAATAAACTAAGTTGTAATGAGGGATAATAACGTCCTTACACGATTTTCTTACTTTTTTAGATATTTTGTTTTGACTAACTAAATCAAATGACTTTCTGGATTTGTGCAAAGCATTTCATTTGGTTAACCATAGTTAAATATTCTAAAAAATTATATGGCATTATTGTAAGTCTTGCTTAGCAATTAAGAGAAATTTGTCCACATCAGATGTACTAATACGTATAAATAATACACGTAAATGTAAAACCAATCTCCACTTTAAAAATTTTGAACAATAGGTGAAATAGGGAGTTCTACAAGGAAGTATACTGGAACCAGCTTTACTTATTTTACAATTAAATAAATGATAAAATTAGACACTCATTCAATTGTCTTACTTTTTATGTCGCAAACGCCGTAGCAGCTATAATATGGATGTATGATGTAAAATAAAAAACTTTTACTCAAAAACTTACCCGATTGCGGTCCTACACTACCAGGCCTTGGTGGTTGCGTAGATACAGGAGGTTGTAATGGAGTGGGTTGTAGAGGTGCTGGTGGCATTGATGGCAACGGCTGAGGCGGTTGCAAAGGCTGTGAGGGTTGCGAGAAACTGCCCCGATGAAACGGAGGTTGTTGTGGTGCGGGTACAGAAGCTTGTTGCCATGGTTGTTCATATGTTGGTTGACCTAGATAAACGAAATTAAAGATAACGGTATACAGGGTTACTGGTTGAGTCGGCAAAGATATTTTAGTTGTTAGTTATAGTTGATAGTTATCTTCAATTATTATTTTTTAGATTTTTGTGTCGTTGATGAATCGTCGCAAATTATTTTTTTCTTTAAACATTATATTTAAAAAACCATGACAGTAAGACAGTTATGATAAAAATATGTCACATTCTCAGTTATATGTTTTCTAGGTAATGCATGGCATCTTCACAACTTACCTGAGCCATAAATAGGTTCGGTGTGCGCTACATGTCCACGTCTGTGATGGGCTACACCAGTACGTGGTTGTGGTGTCTGTGCCTGTGGATCCATTAATTAATGATTTAAATAGCTGCATACGCAACGAAATATATTTGTGGCAACACCGTGTGTAAGACAATTATTTAAACGATTGATTAAAGAATGGTAATAAAAAAAAATCGAAACAGGACAATGAAAGGTATGTATGGGACTTTAGTGCCACCTCGCTATCTCATGGTAGGAATTATTTTTGTATTTATTTGGCTGGTCTTCGACAATAACAATTTGAATGACCTGATTTTTAGAAGTTTACGATAATAAGTTATTTTCGTTTTTTTTTAGTTTATAATGTAAATACATAGGCTGTACGACAGACATGATAGCTGGTCACCATCGCTAGTACAAATGAGTTGTCATTATAACCACCAAAATGGTGTAGAACCATATTTTTAAAATTAAAATCTTTTTTTGATATAAGGTGCTCGGTATGAGAAACATGTGAGGAGTAAAATCTACTGAACGAATGACCTCGTTACGTTTTTGGTGCGGCTGCACTGGTTTTGGTGCGTCTGCACTGGTTCTGAGTGTATTAAGACGTGTATAGAGTATGCTGCAAAGCGACTATATCTATATGTTATTTTCATTAATTTGTTAATTTACCCTTTCATACGGTATCAATCTTTTTTCAGTTAATTTCAGTTAAATAAATATTTTTTGCGTCTGTTTTGACAATCGTACTTAAGGAGTAAACTCCAGTCGTGCGTCGGAGCTGACACACACCAGTTTTTTTTATTTATATTTTAAAATATAATAATATAAAAATATTTTCGGACGTCTGACACAGAACGTCATCTAGTGTTCATCTACGCAGATTTTAGGCATGGCAAGTTTAGAAAACGAAGAATGATGCAATTGCAACAAGTTTTTAAGAAGAATGTCAATTATTGAAGTTCCAAAAATATGATATTTACATATAGGTCATAACGATCCATTACATATTGTCAGGGGTACAGGATCTGTCATTCTCTTTTACATTTGCATTGGTTACATTAGCTAGGATTGTAAAATAAAATATATGGAAAGAAGTTAGACAATTGAACTATTCGACGACGTCATGTTAGAATCTATCAACAAATAAAATCTCTAAATATCTGTAAACACAAAAAGGTATATTGTAGGTCGACAGTAGTAAACTCCAATCTAAAATGATTTATCCAAAGAAAGTCAAATTGACACTTACATGACTGGGCCGTCTCGGTTGCTGCTGCTGCTGCTGGACGAGGCCGAGCGCGTACAGCAGGCGGTCCCTGAGCTCGGTGTGCTGGATGCCCTCCAAGGTGTTCAACGCGCTCTGCAGACATCCCTGTGACGCTAAACGCGATGCGTACTCGTTCAGTACAGATTCCAGTTTACCGCCGGCCTGTGGTCGAGTATTTTTAAGTAAAATTCATGCATTTTTGAAGTTGCGATAAATTTGACAGTTTAGTTTAGGAGTTATTTTATCATCACATTTAACACGATCAAATTCTGAATTATTAAAAATTAAATATTAGAACATGAATTATTTGATTTGACTCGGCAGGTGTAATATAATATAAAAGGTGCATCTTATGAGGTTTTTGCGTAAGTGATTGTCTTGATGATTATTAAAGATCTTGCAACGGAAATAGAGATAGATTATTTCAGTTCAGTTTTCAATTTATTTATTTATTTATTTACACTTTCTGCAAATAACTTACAATGCATAAGGCGGACTTAATGCCGTAGGCATTTTCTTCCAGTCGACCTTTGGGTAATGCAGAGATGCGTGTAGCAGGTGTAACATCAGAGCTAGTGGTGTAGATTTTTTAATTTGCGAATAAATAATTAATATAATATAATATAAATATAATAAATAATTTGTATTTTGTAATACATAATGATATATATATGATATGATATATATATTTATATAAATAAAAGGAAACACATATCTACATACATATACATAAATATTCGTACAAAGATGAATAGGCCAGCAATTATTCTGATGACTCCGTCAACAAGTCTCCGTAAAGCTTGCGTACTCTAACCTTAAAGGTTAATGGGTTAACACACCTTCTTATCTCTAAGGGGAGGGCGTTCCAGAGATTTACAGCTTGGACAGTAAAGGACGAATGGACAATATGGGAATTATGTGATGGGCAGAGAAGGAGGAGATTATCGGAGGACCGAAGATTTCTGTCATGATTAGAGCAGAGATATTGTATATGAGAGGTTAGGTAAGTGGGTGGGTTAGGAGAGTGGATGAGGGAGTGTAACATAGTCAACGCTCGCAAGCGGCGGCGCTGTCTAATAGGTAACCATGACAGTTGCCTCCGATAAGTGGATACATGATCATACTTACGTAGGTTGAATATGAACCGAATGCAATTGTTGAGAAGTCGGTCTAATTTGTTGAGCAGATCTGCATTCAGGTCGAGGTAACACACATCACCATAGTCGATGATTGGCAAAATTAAGGCATGCACTAGCATAATCTTAATCTTTATGGGGAGAAAGTTTTTTAGTCTATAAAGGCCACGTAAAATATTCGTGACCTTTTGACTAACATTGGTTACCTGAACATGCCAATTCAGAGTTCTGTCTATATGTAAGCCGAGGTCCTTAACCGATAGATTGATGGGCAATACTGTACCGTCATATATGATACCAGTGACGGCGTCAGGATCAATTCTACCCGTCATTCTGGGATTAGTGTGATCGGTTCAAAATACGACATCGTAGGTTAAGGTTTATCCGTTTAGCGCAAGTTTAGCGTAATCGGGCACGGATAGCGTCACTTTCTACTATTGTGTTGTAGATTCAAACTTCACATACGACAACACTTCGTGTGATCCACAAACTGATGTTCTCTATGTCACAATTTATTTCTAAAGCGGGAGTTGTTTTTTTTAAAGATAGAAAGAAGAGAAATTTAGCACTTCGGTCTCAGCCGAGTGTACTAGAGGAGGACGTGAAATTTAAGGTGAGGACGAACTGAGAAATTTTCGTATCGACGCAAGCATGGAGAAGGTACGTTTTGAGAAGAAATGCTTTTTGGACGAGCGTAAGAGTGGAGTCGCTATTTCCAGGGTATCCAGGTTTTCTCGCTGCCTTCGAGCCTGCACTAGAGGAGAGTCGACAAGGGACAGCGCTCACCGGCACGGCGCGGCCGCGGGCGAGCGCGGCGCGGCGCGCCAGCAGCGCCAGCTCCGTGAGGCGCGCCAGCGCCGCCGCCGGCCGCCGCGCCGCCGCCCAGCGCGCCACCAGCGCCTCCGGGCTCATGGCGCACAGGTAGCACACCGACGCCGCCTCCGCCAGCGCCGGCTCCGCCTCCGCCGACAGCTTGTCGCCCAGCATTTCTACATCACACACGTTTCATCATTTAGCCTGAACTTTAATTCGTCTTCGACTCGAACGCCTCGTTAAGAGAGACTTTCTTATATTTTGTCAATTTCACAGATACACTCGTGTATCGAATTATTCAGATACTTTATAAACTACACGTTCATAAATTAACACGGTACAGATAGCGTTATTTTATCAAACGAAATAAAAATAAGACTCTAAAATTTTTTTATTAATCTCATTACGTACACTCGTGGATGCAGCAGATACGAATAGACTACCAAAAAGGGGAATACGAATACTTATGAACGGAGCGAGAAACCCAAACAAAAAGTTTCGGAGTGAGAACAGACGGCGGAGAACGGTTACCGCAGTAGTGCGCGAGCGCCTCGCCGTCGCAGTGCGTGAGCAGCGCGGCGAGCGTGTCGCGCCAGCAGCGCGGCGCGGCGGCGCGCACGAGCAGGTCCCAGCGCGCCAGCAGCAGGCTGCCCGCCACCAGCCCCACCGGCTCCTGCGCGCTCGCCGCCAGGTGGTACTTCTGCACCGCGTACAGCAGCTCTTGGCTACCTGCGCCGGGAAAACCCTCCTTTACCGATGTTGCCATATCCACACATCAACAGCCTTACGGGACCTAGACCTCTCCCTGGAAAGGAGATTTAGGCCTAGTATATGTAGAGGGTTCGTGTCGAGCTTAACGTTTATATTTGGAAACAATAGAATTTTAAAAATCTTCAAAACAGCTTCTGTTGGTCTATATACTCGAACATTACTCATATTTAGTTGCAGTCCACTTTTTTATACCTCCTATGTTAACTTGTAGCCCCACCCACCTTCAATATACGCATGCATGTTCACTTAATATCGAATAAAAATTGATCGGAGACACACGCTTGTTTATTCGTTAAAATCTTTGTACAACCACCTATCAAAGAAAACACCTTAAATACTCGTACCATAACAGATTTTTTAACACGCAAAAATCTAATCAACTTAAAACTTTGCAAACGTCTCAAGGACCGATGACAATGCAATAATTTGATAATATTTATATTTGTCACAGACTAAAAAATGAAAAATAAATAAAAGTTTAAAAAAACACGCATTTATTACTAATCGAACTAAAAACTAGAAAATAATCTTTAATGACAAAGAGTCTAATATTACAGTAGTAAAAGATAGAACAATCACTCAAAGCGAATCGCCTCAAAATCAAATTATAATAAAATTTAAGTTATTAACAGAATAATTCAATTCAGTATAAAAAGCGTGGGGTGCATTTTACTGCGATTCATAACTATCCTCTCATAGATAGTTGCCAATAGAATGATTGTAATATTTAAAATATCGAGCACCCCACGATTACCACATTATATGGCGTTTGTTTGCGTAACAAAGATAATTCCTCGTCGCAGATCGACTTTTGTAAAATGTTTGTGCTATTTAAATGTATCTAAGTGTCTGGAAACTAAATATTGTACTTGGATTTTACCGGACCACGACTTCACTAGAACAGTCCCAAAACGTCTTGGTATAACATGCTGAAACTGTCCGAGCGGCTATAATCACGCTACATACAAAGCACAAATTTCACGCGAATATTATCACATCGGTCCAAGGTTAAAAAATTACGCGCTCGCGGCTAAGTTGCATGCGATACTACTTCCGACGTGGCCACTATCACGACACATGAAAAGGAGTTCGCCGCTATACCGACACACAAAGGCATACTGCACGCGCTTGCGGGCAGCTTGTGCTAGCTACTAGAATCACCGACCAACACCGGCCGGCAGCACGGACGCCATCCCAACTCACCCCGTGGGTACAGCGCAATTAGGTTCAGGATAATCGAATATTTGCCCGACTCAGCTAGACCTAGTCTCGATGAGGATAAACTGAGCCAGAAAACTGTATTTGACTGGCCAAGTGAAAGTGCAGCGATGACGCGTTCAAGAACTGTGTCTTCTACTAAGACCTCTGCTACCTGAGGTACAACGTCGAGGCTCAGCAATAACTAGACGATGTGATCTAACCGCCACTATATGGGCTTTCAGTTAGATTTCTTTAAGAGGACTAAATCGCCGATACGAGGAGTATTCGTCCACTATTTATCCGTCCACTGAACCTAGTGCTGCAACAGATATAAATATTTCGAGGACCACCACAAGGAGGAGCAACCAGAACCGCAACAACATATTGCCGAACACCTCGACCAGTGGATACTAAAGTAGGGAGGTTAAAAGGGTACTGGTCAAGAAATGACTCGGAGTCAGGGTTTCAGGTCGTTAGGATCCGACAAAATTGGGCAAAGTGGACATGAATTCTGGACTGCTTCTACGTTACAAAAGATAGCTCATAAATAACCAATGGACAGACCAGATCCTCTCTCCATAACATGAGCTGAAACCACCGATCTTCGGGTTGTATTATCACATGGCGGTATTTTCATGTCAGCTACAAAAACAATTTGCCGACGTGGCTACTATCGTGACATACGGACAATAGTTGGCCGCTATACCAACGACGTCCCAAGTCTAAAACTACGCGTGTCGTGGTACACCAGTAAAATATTACCGAACAAACTTTATTATTTTATTTTAACAATAAATACAAATATAAACCTTAAGAATAGAATTAAATAATTACCCAAGCTCGCGATGATCAGAGCGTCAGCCGTCCTCTTGGCTTCCAAACACAGTTCTACGGCTTCTTCCAAGTTACCACACACCAACGCACGACAAATCAAACTTGTCGAATCTGTAACAAAAAAAATATTACTTGGAAACAAAAGGGAATAAATTTCGATTTTTTTCTACCCATCATCGATTTAATCGTCACCACACGGATCCCGTCTACATACCGATTAAAAACCGTTCCTAGAAATACGGGAACACCTCCACGGGGGCTTCTGTGCTACAATAAACCTAGTCGACTAACCAAGCCAAGCTTACCTACAAATGCTCCTCTGAATAGGAGTTTCTTTTTTTCCAAATATTATTTAATTTATTAGAAGGCAGCAGAGCCACAGTATAAATAGAAGGTAGTAGACCTCTACTACGATTCTATCAGAAGGTAGTAGAACTACGGTAATATCAGTAGGTAGTAGTGCCAAACTGATTTGAGTATGAGCGGGCCGACTAGGTTGGCAACAGATATCGTGGTAAGTATAAGAGCCTTTCACTGCCACGATGACTGTCATGCCTCTTACATCCTCAAGCGGAGCGTAAAAAGCAGCTCACTAGGCCATCATAGTGTGGGTCACCATACTGCATTGTTTGCATTCGCAATGAGTATGGTGGCCACAATTTACAGATTCTATTCATGCTTTCCATCAGGCAGATCTTAAAATAAAAAAAAAAGTTACGAAATTATGTTTGAATACCTTCTCCGTTAGGTATGACCACATTATTGCCAATTGATGTGTCCAAATCTATGTTTGCTAATTTTCTCTCGATGAGTGTGTGTGCATCCTGCAAACAAAATATTTAAAAATAACGTAAATTTATCAAAATATATTTATTTTTCTGATGAACCAATTCAAAATTGTATTTCGTAACAAGCTTAGATTAAAAAATTAAAAATAAAAGCTGCATGCATAACAACCAACTTGTATCGCCCCCAAGAGGTATCAGCATGACAGCTGTCAATTCTGACAGGTGTCAAATTCAAGCTACTTACCGATAGATCAGTGCTGGTGTCAGTGGACAGTTCTGCTTCCGTTTCCGTTGACTCGCCCTAGCCGCGTTACACAGACAGAGGATTATATAGCGGGTGTTTTATACATAGTTGAGAAAAAGATATATGTTTAGCATTATTACAAGACGACTTATATTGGTGATGATAACAATTTGTTAGAGACATTTCTTAAGAAAGTGATTGCGGGTCAAAATTTTACATGGAGCCTTTTGACTAAAGAAATTTAAGATTAATATTGTCCTGCTATATTTCTATAATCAAATGAGTTAATTTAACCAATTCTTAAATAATATGAACTGAATTTTAAAGAAAAGATATGTACCATATCATAGTGATTTGTTACGATAAATCAATCTGAGAGCCCCCCCCTATAGCCAAGTTGACATTCTACAAACGTAATGGTTATTAGAAAACTAACAAATACAGTAAAACCCGTTTAAGACGATTTCACAGGGACTCAACTAAAAACGCGTCTTAAGCGGGAAAGCGTATTATGCGGGATATAGGGAAATAAAAAACGGACCTACTACACACGTATGTATTAATATTAGGTATTAAATTATACATTTAAAAATTATGTACGTTATATAAAGTGCCGTGTATCTATCATGTTATTTAAAATAATCACTTATTTTAGTTTGATAAAGAGATTTTGAGGCATTAGAAATTACAATATTTTCAACGTAATTTAACTTTTGTAGTGCGTCTTCGCTTTGATTCAAAGAAGTTACATAGCGTTTTAAATCATTAACTGCTGATAATGCCTGGGCGTATGACAAAATCGGAGTTGACTCATCTTCTTGATCATTATCACTTTCAGCCTATTCTTGTGTATTATTCACATTCTCAATAAGATTTTCAATTGATTGAATTTCGTACGATGCCACATTATCATCGATGGAAGAATATCCAGGAAAACCCTGCAGTATTACGGGTTCTTCTTCTTCCAACACGACGTCAACCTCGTTATTTCTGAAACCTGCTTTCTTGAAACAATTTTGAATGGTTTCAGTCTTAATTGCTTCCCAAGCTGCTGCAATGTTTAGAATTGCATCATGTACAGTCAAGGGTCGCTTGCTATCAGGGTCTTCTATTTCTCGAAGATAGCGATATACTAATCTTGTCCTGTAACCTTGTTTAAGGACCTTAATGATGCCCTGATCCATCGGTTGTAATTTGCTTGTCGAATTTGGAGGTAAGTAAACAAGCTTGATATTCTTTAGTTCAACACCTTTAGGGTGAGCGGGGCAGTTATCAATGAAGAGAATTATGCGTCTACATTTAATCTGGAAGTGATCATCTAGAGCTTTTAACTAATCGATGAAAGGAAAGCCGGTCATCCAAGCTCGAGATTGAGCATCATATGTTACAGGGAGCGATCTTACGTTTTTGAAACAACGTGGATTTTTCGCCTTACCAATGACCAGCAAACGTAACTTTTCTGACCCATCAGAATTGGCAAAGGCCAGGACAGTCAGTCTCTCTTTACTTGCTTTGCCACCATGACAAGTCTCTCCCTTGAAAACATAGGATTTATCTGGCATTAATTTAAAAAATAAACCGAATTCGTCAACGTTAAAAATGTCTCGTGGTTAGTAATTTTGTAACAATTCGGGCAGTTCAGTTAATCCGCCTGCCGCTGCCGCAGAGGTAATATGTGTTGGCGTTAGGCGTATTAAACGGGATGCCGAATCGTATTAAGCGTTAAAGAATGTATGAAAACATGTTTCAAGTTGCAGGGACTGATGCAAAATGGCGTATTATGCGAGAAATCGTATTAAGCGTGACCGTATTAAACGGGTTCTACTGTATATGAAAGTAACGACTCTCAATGTTAAGTCACGTGGTCAAATTAAATATTAGGCAATAATGTAAGAGAATAGAGGTGGTAGCGATTGTAGAAAAACAATCGACGGGAAACACTTTCAAACATATTGGCAAGGATGCTTGTTTTATAAGCTTTTTGCTTAAAAGAAACAAGTACTATACCAACATGAAGTCATCCAGTAATTTTTTTTTTTTTTTCTACTCCTCTGACTCTACTCTGCCTGATGGAAAGCATGAATAGAATCTAAGAGTTATGGTCACCATACTCATTGCAAATACAGACAAATAATTTACCAATATAAGTCGACTATGTTAAGAATAGCAGCATTATTTTCTGTACAGTATTTTTAGCACAATATAAGTATGAACTGTAATTGTTTTAATGTAAAAGTTACGGATATAAACACAATTATATTGTTCACTAACATAAAGTACTGTAAGTTTTTATTTTCTCTAATTATTGCATTATGTTATCATATCATCAAATAAAGCAATTAGCATTCCATATCATTTGACTTTTAATGACAATATCTAAGAAAATAAAACCGTTGTATACCGGTTAAGATTGTAAGAAAAATATTTTGGTAGTGTTCGCCATGTTCAAGACTAAGATATTTCTTTTTTAAGTATAACATAAAAAAACAATCCCTATTTGTAACTGGTAGTGTAGCGTATATATTTACGACATACTATGTGTCTTGAAACGTTTTTAAAAGGGATACTATTACTCGAATTCCAAGCTGAATTACAATACACAGTCATCGTCATATTCTAATGTTATCATAATTTCAGTTTTGATGTCATTACCACGGACATTATGACTTGGTCTTTCGAGCCGGTTCTCTATAGAAAGCTAGGAATGAATATATTTGTACTTTTTTCTTGATGATAAGTAGAGGTGATTGAAATATTATCATTTTCCTATCCATTAGATAAGGTGTAAGTTAAGTCCATTAAAAATTGTTTCAAGTAGTGTGCTAAACTGACTTAAGTCAAAATCTGCCTCTACATGCCACAAATCTAGACGAACTTTCTGGAGTTTTTTTTAAATTAATTACTTGTCAATCTTTAATAACTCTGAGGGACCCTAATTCCTATTGTGTGAATGTACGCGTTTCAGGTCATACACAAGTAAACTTGCTAAAACGCATTCATAAAATTAATCAAGTGTTTAAAACGCCATCTAGAAATTACAGGTTTCATTTCATAATTTTGTGCAACAGTTTCATTTTCTGTATCCCATCTTATGCTCTTAATCTGTCTACTCTCCATTAATTTCAAAACTCATTACTTCATTTTATTATATGATAACTAAGCATATTTGGTTTTATTTGGTTAGACCAAACAACAATAGATTATAACAGTATTATTATAAGGTTCACTGTCAAAAAGCAAAGGATTATTACGACAGTAAGTGGCAAGCGACACATACATTACACACTACAAAAGATTATGACATAACTCACTCTACTCAAAGCAGATGCATCCGGTTGTAAACCTTCTCCCCCGGAGATATTCAGGCCTTTGAATTTAGAGGGGATGTCGTCTTGCTTAAAACCTGCACAACGTATACACCATTGAATTCATGGGTTTTTTTGTAATATTCGTTCAAAAAAGAAAAACAAGCATATGTATATCATCATCATATCAATCAATCAATCAATCAATCAATCAATCATAATAGAATAATCATCTAAAAAATTAATCATTTTAGCAATGAAATAGCATAGAAAATCAATTGAGAAATAAGAGTCAATTATTTCGGAATAAAATCAGTGATTGGCAACACTTGTTACTTTATCCAGAAACGAATGAATTTTTTCTGCTATAATGTAGGAATTTTGTTAGTTCCTTACACTATGTTTAAAATAGTGATATCATCCGGATGAATAAAGAAGACTTTTTGGTGTTCTTATTTCAATTTGGAAGAATTTCACCTGGGTACTATCACCCAGGTGAAATAATTCCACTTAAGTGGGGGCCTTTGTTCCCCACGAAATTGATTCACCCAGGTGACCAGAGACAACTTTTTGATCAACTTGTATAGTTTTATCACCCTTTTAAAACATTATGGTGAAAATTTTCAGATGTACAGAGAATTTAATATTTAAAGTTCATTAAACCCACAATGAATGAACTGATTAAACTAATGAATAATTAATTGATTAAATTGACTAATTAAAGTATTATTATTTACGAATTTGAATGTCTTTATTATCATGTTTAACGTTTGTGATAAAAGTATACAAGATGAATGAAAAAAATCCAACGTGAACAAAGCCACCTGTCAAATTATTTCGCCATGGGTGAAATTCTTTCAAGCTGAAATGAGGGCACCAAAAAACACTACATCATTCACCCGGGTGGTATCATATAACAAAGTGGAATAAGCTATAAGATAGCTTATTTCACTTTAGATAACGTTATATCACAATTAATAAACAGAACAAGATATTTTTTTTACAAAAGCAAATTGTTGGGCGTTTTGTGACCAAAAGTGGACACAGCTTACTTATGATTCGAATGTTTCTTAAAACAATTCGTAAATAGGTATTTCTTTTAATGCCACGTACCTAATAGATTGAGCACTTCACTACGGAAGTCGGGGAGGAAGTTGGCGCGGAGGAAGAACCACGTGAAGCGAGCGTTCTGCTCCGAGGACGCGTCGCCCTTCTGCCGACAGTACCTGCACAATATCGCTGGTTATAATAACAACTACGTGAATTTAACACGAGAGCCTAATTATACATTAATGGTGGGTAATGAGAGTAAATTTTACGATGTGTGCGCACACCGTCACGAAGAACCGACACCGACACAAAAAACCGACACCATGAAATTAGCTAGTCATAATTTTAATTTTGAAGTTATACTTATAGCACGAAGTTACACAAAGTACACATACATTTTTTTCTTTTTTTTGTCCTGTATAATTTAACCTTCATTTTTACAAAACAAAATCAAATGAGGTTTGTTTTTAATATTATTTAAAACAACCACTAGAAACTGTACAGAAAATTTTGGAGTACATTTATTGCCAGATATTTAAATAAGGATTCTATTTAGTTAATAAATAAAGGAATTGAACGTGTATACTCACTCGGCCAACCGCTCCGTGGCGCCAGGCTCTTGGCTGAGGCTGGAGCCCAGAACTGTGTCCAACTCTGTCGCTCTCTCTACTATTTCTGGTTCGCTAACTACCTGCACAAAATTTTAACGGCTATTTGATTTCAAATACAGAAGGCTTTTGATAAAAATAAAATAAAGAGATAAATAAAAATTGTAAGGTAGTAGAGCCACGCTGATTTCAGCACGAACGGGCCGCCTCGACTGGGGCAGTACTACCCTCCCACAGAAGACCAACCTAAATCGCCAGCATCCGTGCCGTCGTGTTTCGTTGGTGAGTGTGAAACCAGAGGCCCATCAAAGCAGGGATGACAGTTATCCTGGTAACTGTGTAACCCTTACACTGTCACGATGACTGTCATGCCTTGTACGTCCCCAAGCGGGGTGTAAAAAAGCATCTCACAAGACACATTTCACATCACTGCCATAGTGTGGGTCACCATACTGCATTGTCTGTATTTGCAATGAGTATGGTGACCACAACTCTTGGATTCTATTCATGCTCTCCATCAGGCAGAATAGAGTCACTTTGGCAGGCTCTAATATAGAGAGAAAAAAAATTAAAAGATTTTTTCATTGACAACTCTATGGTTTTTTCAGTGATATGGAAAACTATGGCAGCTTTTTTAACACCTATTTGTGATGTGTTTACATACCTGACTTATGTAGACAAGTTTTTGACTGCCAGCCTCCTCTGGGCATTTTTCAAACGTCACCAGTTTGCCGCCAAACTAGAAACAAGCAGAAACATTTTAGCATACAAAATATAAGTGTGAGGCCATGTTTGATACCAAGCGTGGTATCGTTGGACTGGGTGTGTGACACTAGTAGGGATTCAAATAAAACCACTGTGCACTGTACTATGGATTCGTAGGACTCCACGGTTTAATTGGCTGTCGCCTTGTACACTAGAGTCTTGTTCTCCTCTAATTTTGTTCTCGTCATACAAAATGTTTGTAGGCCTTATAAACTAACACGTGTAAAACAACGATAGCGCGGTCTAAGTTTGTAACAGCTCCCTCTAGGGAACGTAACGTAAACTAATATTTTGGTTTCGACTTTGATCGCACTATGCTGTTATTGGTCTCGAACAGGGCATTTATTGAAGAATCAAAAGTCTATTTGGCTTGAAGGACTAAAATAAAAAGATAAAAATTATTTACTACTGTAGGCAATACAATTTCAGGAATTTTTTTTTTGGAGTATACCTTGTGTCACGGTAGACTTTACAAACATACATGAAACAGATACAAAGAATTTCCAGACTACACAAGTGTCGTTTCATGGAGGATTTTATCTACAATAATCAGCATGATAGAAAGCGATATTACAAAGGTCGTAGATAATTTTTAAATCTATCAATGTTTAGATAGTATAAAACGAAGTCGCTTTTTGTCCTCACACGCTTAGACTTTTCAAACTGTGTAACGGATTTTGATGCGGTTTTTATAAATAGTGAAAGTGAATCAAGAGGAAGGATGAAATTTTCTTTTGAATCATAGTACAGTAAATTAATGTTATAATACAAAACAAAACCGTGAATTTGAAAGATTTCCGTGCGAAACCGGGAAGGGTCGCTTTTAGAGTACAAAACATTGAGTGTGTAGGTGTAGTCGTGGAGTAGTAGTGGGGTAGTCGTGGGGTAGTCGTGGGGTAGTCGTGGAGTAGTCGTGGTGTAGTCGTGGGGTACTCGTGGTGTAGTCGTGGGGTACTCGTGGTGTAGTCGTGGGGTACTCGTGGTGTAGTCGTGGGGTACTCGTGGTGTAGTCGTGGGGTACTCGTGGGGTACTCGTGGGGCAGTCGTGAGGTAGTCGTGGGGTAGTCGTGAGGTAGTCGTGGGATAGTCGTGGGGTACTCGTGGGGTACTCGTGGGGTAGTCGTGGGGTAGTCGCGGGGCAGTCGCGGGGCAGTCGCGGGGAGGGCGTACTCACGGCGAACTTGGCTCTGGCGGGGCGGCGCAGCCAGCGCGGCGCGCGCGGCAGCTGCGGCGCGGGCGCGGGCGCGGGCGCGGGCGCGGCGGGGCGGCGCACCTGCGGCAGCGCGCTGAACGAGTCCGCGCCGCCGAACGACTCCATCATGCTGCTCTGCGAGTGCGCGTTCTGTAACACCCGCCACACCTCTATTGTAGGGAACTTTGTTAATCTCGACCAACAAATTTGTGATTTTTTTCTATTATATAAAAGACTACTTTCGAGAAATGCATCGTATGTCACAGAAGATTCACCGAACGAACACGAAACGGACCGAAACGATACCTAGGAATAAATCCTGTGTCGCGGGAGACTTTACAAACATACAAGAAACGGACACAAAGAACACCCAGACTCAGAACAATAATTTGTGGATCACACAAAGTGTTGTCCCATGTAGGATTTGAACCCACAACAGTCAGCGAAGTAGAGAGCGGCGTGGCGATCGCTTAAACCACTAGGCCAAGACCTCCATAACTAAAGCGTTATACGATTTACAAAGTTATTTTTACTTAATACGAAACCTGAAAATAATAGAATCGATCGCAATAGTTTTAAGCCATGTTACATTTCATCCCAAATTTCTACCGTTAAAATAGGACACTAATAAACAAACACACACGACGGCCGGTAGGTACTCATTGAACAAACGACGTAAATTGGCGTATCCATACACTTACATAGTTAAATTAAGTTTTAGTTAGTTAAATTTTATTCTTATTTCATCTCTGTCTCGGTCTCGTGAGGTCCTTGACAAATGTTTCAATGAACACCCAATAGGATGACAATATTTTTGCGAAGACCGTATCAGCTGATAGCTTAATGAGGTCTTTTTTTTTTTTTGTTGACGAGGCGGAAAATCCCTTCGGATCTCCTGCTCCTTAGGGTGCAGGAGACAGGAGTATGTGGTGTGCCCACTAAAAACCGCCCCGACAGCCGGCCTCTGGCACCCTACTCTGGAGGGGACCCGGACCATATGATTTCAGGTCCCCCCCAAATTGATACCATGCCCTGTTAGACCCTATCCCGGGGGAAAATATTTCTCCCCCACAGTTCTGACGTGGCGGCCCGACTGTAGGGTACTACCGTTCAGGCCGCCATCCTATCCCCTATCGCAGCAACTATTCTGCCCCCAGAGACCGCCACTCTCTGGCGGCTCGCGGTCTCATCGACGGTTCATGACGCCGTCGACGTCTTCTTCTCTCGGGATCGGCCCTCTCCCGATCCCGTTCAGCGGTCTCTTTTTGGAGCATGACAGCTTCGCAAACAGAGACCACTGCGCCCCAGCCCTCCTCACCCGCCAGCATGGCAGCAGTGATTGCCGGCGGGGAGCTTAACGAGGTCTAATAAGGCCGTACGGATAATCAGGCTGGAGCGATCGCTATCTGGGTATAGTATCCCTGTTGAGGTTTTGTAGGCTGTTTCCAATCACGTCAGGGTCACCACTGCGGAGGAACGGGTGTCGTGTCCCTCCAACACAAAGGGAGGATCCTCCGACCAGGCCTAAAGGTCCGTGGCTCAACGGTTATGTCGGTAAGTTGTGTATGTGCTAATCAGTGTGAGAATTTCTATATCGCAATACAGGATTAGTAGTTACTCCGTAGCCTTTATTATCATACAAAATACGTAAATTTTGTAAAGTTATATACTCACGCTAACAGTCTGTTCAGTGGCTAGCAGAGAATGCACCGCAACCTGTTGGTCGAAGGAGGCGGTGACAAACAAACCCGGGTCTCGTCCACACCACGCCACGTCGAACACCCACTGTTGCTGTTGACTAATCTCTGCAAGGAGTTCCCCGCCCTATGGACAAAACAATAGTACATAAAATTTAAGGTATTTTTTAATTATTCATTGACACTGTCAGTAGGTCTGATGTAGGGTATTCCCCGACTGTTGCAATGGATGACATGGAGACACAAGGTGACCAGTCAAGTGGCTGTGTAAGTTTATAGAAATAGAAGATAATCCTATTTATTCCCATACATATATTACACAGCTACATATAATGAACGACCAAGTTTTAAAGATAGTCGCACTAATGTAACAAAGGTGAAACTTTGTGTGTGTTGGTATGTTTTTTGTTTTTTTCTGCACGCTCAAATGGCTGGACCGATTTTGATTAAACTCGGTATGACGGTAGTTGACACATTGGAATAATACATGCGATTACTTTTTATCCCGAAACAAAGGTTTTTCCGTGGGATGAACATGGAATTGAAATATATTTGTATCAAATCTAAGTTATATACGTACAGGTTTAGTATTATTAGGGTTCCAACACAGTACTCTTCCGTCTTTGCCGGCCGACAGCAGCAAGTCCGAGTCTTGCTTGCACCATGACAGTGACATGACGCCTTTCTGATGACCTTCTAGCGTCACTAGGGGAGATGATGCCAATCTACAACAGAATGTACACACATATTTCGTTACTCTTGTGGAATTCAGTTAACAAGACTGTTAAAATATGATGGACGGGTGGCGTAGTAATTCGTGTAAGAGACTGCTAATTGAAAGGCCGCAGGTTCCATTTCCACTTAAGGTAAACATTTGTGTGTATTATATGTAGGTATTTAATATACAAAAAAGTATGTATGTGTGTACTTTGTTTGTCCAGTACGCATAATAGTCGATTTACCTAGTGTGGGGCTGGACGGTGTTAGAATGTTTTGGAAAGTACAATAATAAAAGGTATAAGTGTAGGTTACCGTAAGTCCCACAGCTGCACGACGGGCACCTGGTCGTCCTCAGACGCGATGCACAGCTGCGTGGCCACGCCGGGGTGCCAGCACAACGAGCGCCACCGCGTCCGGGACTGTGAGTCACTGGGAACAAAAGTGTCATGTCAAAAAATCTTACAACCCAGAACAGAAATATATATAAATATGTATTTAACAGAATCAAAACAAAAATGCTCTATCTTCCCTTAAACTAGGGGTGGCATGAACGATGTGGATGTCGTAAAGATCTGGATTTGGTAATGATCTGGATGTCGTAAGTATCTGGATGTCGTAACGATGTGGATGTCGTAATAACAGCTGTTCCCGGATCCCTCCTATGATAGGTGCAGAGTGGCACACCGTGTGGTTTTAATCGGTCCGATTCCGACACACCACCCCGCCATAAACCCCGGTAGGGTGACGGCCCAAGGGGGTTTCACAACACGTTAAAAGAAAAAGAAGGGGTGGCATAAACATTATATAAATTGTTTTCTTTAAATAGAACAATAAGTAATAGAGCCACGCTGTTTTCGGCACGAGAGGACCAGCTCGACCGGGGCAGTACTACCCTCTCACAGAAGAACAACCTAAAGCGACAGTATCCATGCTGCCATGTTTCGTTGGTGAGTGCGAGACCGGAGGCCCATTGGCGCAGGGGTGACAGTTACCATGGTAAGTATGTGAACACTAAACTCCCATGATAACTGTCATGCTTTTTGTCCCCAAGTAGGACGTCGAAAAGTATCCCACCAAGCCGCTATAGTGTGAGTCACCATACTGCATTGTCGGCATTCGCAATGAGTATGGGGACCACAACTTTTGGATTCTATTCATGCTTTCCATCTGTCAGAGAAGTGTCACTTTGGCAAGTTGTTAAAATAAAAAAAATATTAAACAGAGCCAAAATAGAGAAGTATTCTACTACTACTTTCCCTTGGAGTAGGGGTGGCATAAACATGATATCCATTTAAATGGAACAGTAATAATGAATGGCCTAATCTGCCCTGTCAGTATAGTCATCCGCGGGTCGGACAAAATCAGTTGAATATCGCAAGCCAGTTGACGCGCATATAATGGCGTATTATTATACCTACACTGCGGCAAAACGGCATTGCCAACATAATGAACTCAAACGCATATGGCTCTTATTTGGCTACTTCAACAATATCAATTCGAAACTCATATTTCGAAAAGGAAATAGGATAGTATAGAAAGAGAAACTTAAGATCGTCAGCAGAAACGAAAGTTACGCGACAGAGAGAGAGAGGCGCGTTCTCGGTGTGAGCTACGTGTTCATAGTCTCATTTTTTAAATAAATTGAAAAATAATGGAACAAAATTAAAGAATAGAAGCCTTATCAAATTATTAGTTTAAGTTTTAAAATAGCATATCTAAATAAGTAAATAAACAAATATTTACCTGAGTTTCATGATTGGTTCATTCTTCCGCAAGTCCCAAACGACGCATCTCGATGCGAAGCTAGATCCAAGAATGTGTTGTACCTAAGTAGAGATGTACATGAGTTATCATCAAACAATATACCCTAATAGTTTCGTTGTTAGACTAGAAAAAAAAGTGGTAAGTAGGTAAAATGGCACAAGAATGAGAAACTTGTATTTCATTATTTTTTTCAAACTCTTCTAAATTTATTTATAATATTATACTCCAAATATATGTTTATTTTATAATTCTTGGAAGTTTTGACTTTTCGGGCATCCAAATGGTAGTATTTATCAGTTAAAGTCGTGCCTCGTTGGTCTAGCAGCTAGCGTATGCGAATCATGATCAACAGGACTCGGGTTCAACTCCTGGGTCGGGTCAAAAAGTGTTATTGAGCTTGCCTGGTTAAAGAAATACTTAATCACAGCGTTTGGAAGTTAGGGTCTTAATCCCCGTGCCTCAAAGAGCACGTAAAGTTGTCGGGTTTGCGCTTGATCTCTCTCCGGTCGTGTCGGAAAACCATCCCACCGGCCTATGAGACTGAGGGAACAGAGAGTGCACTTTTGTTTGCGCACATACACACACATTGATGCAGGGGTGACATTTGTCGTAGTAAGTGTGTGCAATACAATGCTACGATGACTGTTATGCCTTTTACGTCCCCAAGCGAGGCGTAAAAAAATATCTTAATAGGCCGCCATAGATTGGGTCACCATACAGCATTCGCAATGACTATGGTGACTACAACTTTTGAATTCTATTCATGCTTTCCATCAGACAGAGTAGAGTCACTTTGGCAGGATCTCATACAAAAAAAAACACTCGTGTACTATAATACCTCCTGCATAATTGGGTGGACTCCTTGAGGCTGGCCGCTGTGGCTGAAATCGACTGGGAGTACCCATCACTACAACGACTGAGTTGTTTGAATAGATTACTATCTTATATTTTCTGTATTGTATGACCTGTCAGTTACTACTTTGGAAGAATGTAATACCAACCTGTTGGTTCCACGCAAGGCCCTGGACATGTTCATATGGCTGGCTCCTGTTGCCCAGTGCCATGGGTTGGCTGGTGTTGTTTAAGTCCCAGATAAAGATCTCACTCTCTGACGCCCCTGATGATAGTAAGTTCTTCTGGTAGGGGTTAATGTCCAGTGATGATACATGGCCTGAAATAACACATAGACATCAAAGCTTGTCTTGATGGCACAGATTTTGCTACACCTATAGCGTGGTGGTTCAAGCAGTCACCTCAACGCTTTGTTGTGGGTTCGATCTATACATGGGATAACACTTTGTATAATCCAGAAATTGTTGTTTCGAGTTTTGGCGTTTTTGTGTCCGTTTCATATTTCTGGTATGTTGCGAGAGTTATCTTTTTTTAAAAGAAAAAGCAAGAGAGGTGGTATAGAAGATCTCAATGAATTGAAAGAAAAAACAAGTAAAAAGAAATTATTAATCTCACTCGATTTGAATCCGACTTCACCCCTTCAAGATTAATGACATGCCCTTGCTTAATGTCATGTTTAATATTACAATCAAACAGGTGTTTTACTATAAATTGCAACAGTTAAAATACATGTGTAATACGGTGATAATATTGACATAATGTTCACTAAGAAATCTATACCCATAAATGTAGGTAATGAGTAAAATAAATAAATCTCAGAACAGGTTAAGAAATAACAAAATTTACTTTCAAAGTCTTCAATGAGCCTACTTGGAACAAAGAAAAGAATATGCTCGTTTGTTCACCCGTATGGTAATGGATTAAGAATACAGAGTGTCACCACTTCTTTTTTTTTTCTTTTTTTTATTATATTTTGGACATTTGACACACAAAGTCATCTAGTTTCAAACTAAGCGGAGCTTGTGCTATGATAACTAGACTGACTGATAGAATACTTATCTACTTTTTTGTTATAAATACATACATATTACACACAAGAAAACACCCAAACTTCGAAACAAATATTTGCAGATTATACAAACATTTGGTCCGACCCGGGAATCGAACCCGAGACCTCAAGCACAGCAGTTGCATTCACTAGCGCTGCGCCACTGAGGCAGTTGACTTCTATTCATCCCATGAGTATCTTAAAAGGCGATTAAAGGAGCGAACTACACAGGAGACCATCCCTACAAAAAGAAAGAAAACTTGAAGTAAACCTAAACCCATCTGGCCAGCGTGATATAACAGGCCAAAACCTCCTGTTAAGGAAAGGTCTATGCACAGTAGTTAAATGGTGTTCATATGGCGATGTGATGTGATATTTGTTCATAAATGATAGAACTCTAAAATTTAAGGTGGTAGAACCACGCTGATTTCAGCACGAACGGGCCGGCTCGAGCGGGGCAGTACTAGCCTCTCACAGAAAACCAACCCAAAGCGCCAATATCCTGGCTGTCGTGTTTCGTTGGTGAGTGCGAGACCAGAGGCCAATTGATGCAGGGGTGACAGTTATCATGTTAAATATATGAGGTTTACACTGCCACGATGACTGTCATGCCTTTTACGTCCCCAAGTGTGGCGTGAAAAAGCATCTCACTAGGCCGCCATAGTATGGGTCACCACACAGTATTGTCTGCATTTGCAATGAATATGGTCACTACAACTCTTTGGATTCTATTCATGCTTTCCATCAGGCAAAGAAGAGTCACTTTGGCAGGCTCTTCATATAGGAAAAAAAAATAACTAACGGAAAAAATCACAACCAAATTGAGAACCTCCTCTTTTTCAAATCGGTTAACAATAGGAGCAACGATTAAATAAGTTTTGTACTTCATTCTTAAGAACTACTTGGTCGAAATTTCTGGAAATTGAAACCTCTGCAATACCTTATACCTATAATTACGAGACTGCATTATATTTATTTTATTTTTATAAAGATAACGCCCGCATTACGTAAGAGTATGTACCCTGTGTGTGACTTAACAAGCATAAAAGAAACGGACACAAATAGCATCGGGACATTAGTCCCGTGTGGGATGTGATTGGTTTTAGTTTGTCCAGTAGCGAGCGGCGTGGCGACCGCTTAAACCATCACGCTATCCATGCAGTCACACATATTTTTGTAGATAAGATATAAAGTTACAAAAACCAAAGACTAAATTTTTAGGGCCATAATCATGACAATACATAATCGTGACGTTTCAATGTAGATTGCCAATATTATGACATTTAATGTGCGTTTCCAATAAGTAATCGAATTTAGATGAATCCGTTACAGAGCTCTGTACAGTCATAAAATGTAGATATACATGATATGTTTCAACATAATGTAATTGCTTGAACGGTAGCAAGAGATAAGAACTGTATTATCATTTCAGCCTGTTAGGAACATTTAGATACAATTATGTGAGAGCAATGACCCCTTTTTTAAAGTAAAATTATATCATATGATATAATTAAAACATGTTTCTAGCGTTATCATATTTTGTGGTGTGTTCGACGAGTGATTATAATGCAATTCTTGAATTGGATGTCTATTCAATTAAAACGCAATTAGGCTAGTGCCGAAAAGGGCGTAAAAATGTGAATGGCAAAAGATGTATTCACAATGAGATTGATTTGCGTAAGTCACGATAGCAAGATTAATAACCAATACTGTAACTGTATCACAAGCTGGTAGAAATTGGCTATTAAATTCCATTCTAAAATAACAAGCTATGTAGGTATAGTAGATTTAGTTCAGAAGGATTATTCTGACAAATAATGGTATGGTTACGCCACAAATAATGGAATAGTACTTTAGAAATAATAACTTAAGAAACATGTCACTATCACCGCACCAAAATTATATATTTGCTAGTCAAATGTTCACAAAATATGCTTCTATAAAAAAACCACCATACTTATCAAACCAAATATGTTTTTTCTAATAAATATTATTTTTAAGATACAAGTAAGAAAGCTGCGCAAGTCCAGCTGCTGGTGATGGCGTGATAATGGTGATATATAAACCTAACATTCCAACTATCAAAGAAACAAATAATACTCACCATTGTGTTTAGTACTGCTACCAAGTAGAGGATCAGAAGAATTACTGAGCAGTTTCTCAACACTGTAGAACTCTAGTAAGCCACCATCACAACCTCCTACAATAACACCAGCACCAGACCATACTAATTTCTGAAATCTGAAAACAAAATAGCAAGAGTTTATAAATTTATTAGTATTAATGAATTAATTAATATGTCAATTTAATGTAATATAATTAATAAATCAATCAATCAATCAACCTATTGCCGTCCACTGTTGATTAATAAACAACTAAATAATTATTATTACCATGACAAGAAAACAGACAAACCTATAAAAGTTGATAAAAAAAAATAATGAAAGTTGGTCAGCCTGGTAATACACACATACACACAGCAGGACACTCAACTCAGCTCCTAACGATTGTAGAATGATATAACGTAGCCTACATTCTCCCTTAAAAAATGAGCTATTCCATGCTAAAAGCATTTTTTTATTTAAACCAATAGTTCCTTAGTAGCAAGTTCTACTAAACACACTCTACAGTTTCATTAGTATAGTTTATATAAATTAAAACATATTGAGGTCAGAAGCACAGTTACTTATAGTTACATAAATAGTTGCTGACAAAGTCACAGTCTACACTTATATGTGATTGTAAAGTAAATATCATCTCAACATTTACATATTATATACAGTTGCATTACATTCTGTGATTAATGAGTCAACTTTTTTTAATAATAACAAAGTAAGCTTAAGTGAAAGAATTGCAATATCTAGTTGGAATGAGTTTTATGTAAGATTGCACTGAACATTAAAATAGTCAAATATATAATCAGTAATATTGTAGTGAGGTAAAACAAATGTGACTAAAAAATATTATTAGTACATATATGTGTGAAAATAGACCAAAGTCAGACCTTCTCACTAGAGAAGATACTCCCCTTCCAAGACACTTTAGTTTCAAATCAGCCTTTTTCAGCTTTCAGACCAAACAGTATTCTTTCACAGCAAAGAAAAATATCCATAAAGAGAAGACATAAAGAGAAATATTAAAATAGAAATGAACAGTCCCTTGTTGCACTTAACAGTGCTCTGTGATAATTAATTGAAAACTTGAAAAATACACAAATTCAATGTAAATTCTCATTTTTTTACAATAATAGTCACTTTCCATAACAAAAGAATTAAAATTTGCTCATGAAAAGCCTACAATAATTTGCCAGGTCAATTTTTCTAACAGGCATTGCAAGTTTACAGAGAATCGCCCAGAAGCACTGTTCACAGGAATAGAGAACTAATTGAAGTCTTGATATTTTTAAGCAAAGCCATAGGCAAAAGTTAACTTTGTCATAAATCTGAGAAACTTAATTAAAAGATTTTTCAAGTGAGTTAGCAGTTTTCCAATTAGCATCCAATTTCGGACATCTAGTGTTGGAAGGTTCTTTATTAATTCTAATGAAGTGGATTTCTTACATTAATCACATTAAAAAGAAGCCAGTATTATATACACCTTCATTATTAGCTCTATTTAATTTGATTATATTTTGAAACTAAAAATTATATTAATTGATACACTTACTTATGCTGCGTTTGAAAACTTGATTTAAGTGATAAATCGAGTCCAGGTTCATCCAAATTCAGTGCATAGAGCTCCAAGCTCGAACTGGAGCTAAAGGAAGCATCGACCTGCTGCGCCGCTGAGCCGGCCGCTATCGTCACCGGATAGTGCTCTGCCGGCGACCAGTAGACGTTCACCGTCCTCTTCAGCTCTTTTACTTTCATCTTCTAAACACTGTATCACTACAAAAAACCCGAAATATCTTTTAAAATCACTGTAAACCTACTTTATTTACAAAATTATGTCACCGTTTTGGAACGCTTCCCACTCTTCATTTTCAACCGAAACGTACACTAATCTTTAAACATACGGTAACACGAAGTTAAAAGTGTATTTTTTTAGCTAAAAGTCGTTTGTTTCAATTAAAGAATACAATATTTACCATAAAAACACCAACTTGGCACTTCCAACGTGGCTGACATAAATATTCTGGACTTGACAGGCGGTCAAGTGACAGTTCGTTCAGAAACCAAAATTACCAAATACACGACGACACGTCACTCTGAACTACGTTACAGCCAGCAACATGATGCAAATTCAGGTGATTAATGTAAAGCATATATTTCTATTCTATAATATCCAATCTGTATGATTAATTTAATCTCTAGGACATTCAATTTCAACTTTCTTTTATGTCGACTACTTTTTAGAGCATTTCAACAAAAATGTTAATTCGATAACAAAAAAATGAAAAATTCAAGTAGCACTCGTGCACCAAAAGCTCCATTAAAACTTTTCGTTAAGTAAATACTTTATTGAACACGTTGATCGAGCCTCGAAGACTTTTGTAGTAAATATGTTGTGATTATTTTTATTTAATAAGGTAGCCTTTATCTTTTGTAGATAAATTTATTGTATTTTGACACACAATAACATAAAACAATATGCACTGCAAGTGTTGTGAGAAGGGTAAGTGGAACAGGAAGAAAGAGGGCGCAGATAATGCAGCAATTTAAATCTTAATTTTTTTTATACTATTTATTTTTATTATTATTTTCAATATTTTTTTCCATTAAAACAATTCATGACTTCTTAAAACTTTAACGAAACTTTTACTAACTTAGATAACGAGTAGAAGTTAATTTCAGAATCATGTTATTGGGTAATTTTATTCATGTATTGTGTATGATATTTGTATATAAATAATACAATGAATAAAATAACATTACATGGAGAAAATTATTTAAGGGTATAGGAAAGATTTATTAGGTTTAAAATTGTATCTAGAAATGCCACGAATATTCGGCAACTACTAGGATTTTTTTTCTACATTAAGAACCTGCTAAAGTGACTACTCTGCCTAATGGAACGTATGAATAGAATCCAAGAGTTGTGGCCGCCACACTCATTACAAGTGCAGACAATGCAGCATGGTGACCCACGCTATGGCCTAGTGAGATACTTTTTCACGCCCTGCTTAGGGACCTTAAAGGCATGACAGGCATCGTGGCAGTGTAAGGTTCACACAGTTACCACGATAACTATATCACACTCACCAACGAAACACACCAGCAAGTGTGCTGTCGCTTTAGGTTGATATTCTGTGGGAGGGCGGTACTGACCCGGTTGAGCCGGCCCGTTTGTGCTGAAATCTGCGTGGCTCTACTACCTATTACTATACTTAGTAAATTAATAAAATAAATAACCTTACACACATCTCATACACGGTTGTCAGATTCCAAGTGCCAAGAGCCTGTGCTATAGTAAGCAGACTGCTGATAAACATGCTGAACTGTTTTAAATGCATACCCGTTATAGATAAATTACAACAGAGAAAAAATAATCATGCTCATCACACAAATGCTTGTAGGATGGGAATCGAACCCACGACCAGAGGTCGTACAATCGGTCGACCAGAGGTAGCAATCAGGGGTACTAATAAATGGAGCATAAAAAGCCGTGTCTTTTGATTGTGTCGACTTGAAATTTGAATTTGACTGCTGCAAGAGATCTGAACGTTTGATGTTTGTTTCTCAACAGATAGACAGCCAAGTGATGATTATAGGACCTTATAAGGATCTTTATAGGATCACTTGTTTGTAGAGTGGTTGTATAGTGAGTGTAGAGTACCTACTTTTTTTTGGCTAAAACATGAAAATCTGTTGAGGATTGCGTTTGAGTCACATTTCTTCCTTTGTGTGTCTTACGATACATATCGTGGCTTTTTCTCACTAACGGCTATTATATAAATACTTAGTCTGGCCATAAATACTGTTACACTTAATTATAAAAAAATATTACATTTGAATTTCGAATCTGTCATTTTTATACGATTGTTCATTGTGTTTTCTCATTTTGGCGCCAATACATTGTAAAATATTTTGCGATATTAAAATGGTGTGGGGTGATAAAGAGAACCGAATCGCTGTGATAGCATTACACAAAGTAGGTATGGAGCCAAATGCAATTTTTAAAACTCTCCATACACTTGGTATTAGTAAAATGTTTGTGTACCGGGCTATTAATAGGTACAATGAGACCTCCTCTGTTTGTGACAGAAAAAGATCTGGCCGTCCACGTAGTGTTCGTACGAAAAAGGTGGTCAAAGCAGTAAGGGAAAGAATTCGAAGAAATCCTGTCCGAAAGCAAAAGATTTTATCTCGGGAAATGAAGATAGCACCTAGAACCATGTCGCGTATTTTAAAAGATGACTTAGGACTTGCAGCCTATAAGAGACGCACTGGCCATTTCTTAACTGATAATTTAAAGAAGAATAGGGTGGTAAAATCGAAACAACTACTGAAGCGGTACGCAAAGGGAGGTCACAGAAAAATTTTGTTTACGGATGAGAAAATTTTTACAATTGAGCAACATTTTAACAAACAAAATGACCGTATTTATGCTCAAAGCTCTAAGGAAGCTTCCCAATTAGTCGACAGAGTGCAACGTGGACATTATCCGACTTCAGTGATGGTTTGGTGGGGTGTTAGCTATGAAGGAGTGACTGAGCCATATTTTTGTGAAAAAGGTATCAAAACATCGGCACAAGTGTATCAAGATACCATTCTTGAGAAGGTAGTTAAGCCCCTTAACATCACCATGTTCAATAACCAAGTATGGTCCTTCCAGCAAGACTCGGCGCCGGGTCATAAAGCTCGGTCCACGCAGTCTTGGTTGGAATCGAACGTTTCGGACTTCATCAGAGCTGAAGACTGGCCGTCGTCTAGTCCCGATCTTAATCCGCTGGATTATGATTTGTGGTCAGTTTTAGAGAGTACAGCTTGCTCTAAACGCCATGATAATTTGGAGTCCCTAAAACAATCTATACGATTGGCAGTGAAGAATTTTCCCATGGAAAGAGTGCGTGCTTCTATTGATAACTGGCCTCATCGTTTAAAGGACTGTATTGCAGCCAATGGAGACCACTTCGAATAAGCTTTTTATATTTTTAATTGTTTTATATTTATGTATTAAACTGACACACTGTAAAAGTAATAAATGTTATTTGCAGTTAACAATTTTCTTTTTTCTTTATTACAATATTTATGGCAAGACTAGGTAAACATACTTATATGATACTTTCAGTGAGTACCTTTTTAACATTTTTATTAAAGATACGATTTTTCAAGCAAAAATTATAACATTTCGACAGCAACTGACAATTCTAATTTGACATTTATGATCACAAAATTTTTAGTCATGACGAACATAATACCCAAATATTTATCATTATTTGTATTTTTTACTTATTGGAACCTATTTCATTTAATAAACAGCAAGAAATAATTCTGGCCGTAATAACCTCTACTGGTAAAAAAAAATCAGTCAAAGAAGATAGACGTTAAGTTTTGATAAAGAAATATTTAGATTTTAATAAAAGAGTTTCATTAGTTCACTATAATTAATAAACTCAAGAATTTACTTTAAAGGTACTGATATATTTTTAAATCTTAGAGATATAACAAAGAATAATTGAGGTTCATTCTCTTGAAGATTTTCTACATGCAAATGTAATGTAACAAACGTTATTATCAATATTATATAATGTTATTAACAATATATATCCTGCCAAGTCAACTTCTGACAAGGAACTATTCCAATGTCGTCACACATTCTGCCAGCTTTTAAAATTTTCCGTATTATGACATGTAGAACACGAATAGACTTTGCTATCTTAACTCTAAAATATAACATCCGAGAGTTAAACTTTGGCACTATTCATTCAGAGCTCGGTAAGTGATATCATCCCCTGTTGACCCCACAGAACACCGCTGTTAAGTAACTCACATGAACGGCGGTAATCGCTGGGTGCCTGGAACCTGGGCGCTTGCTATCCTATATTACTACTTTCGTACGTTGATGACAGGTCCCGTATATTTGCAACTATGCCGATTCTATTAGACGAGAAAGATTGGGCACGAATCAAGAAGTGGGCACATTCAGATAAAGAAGATCCGGATGTGGGGCGAAGACGAGAATACGTAAACTTTCTGATGACTACAAGCCAAGAAATGACCAAGCATTGGCCAAATTCTTTAGAAGTATACCTGCACTACCCTTACTATTTTCATATTACATTACTTGGCATTAACATCAATGGCGAGTATATCACCCACCTTCGATTTGCTGATGATATAGTTATCATGGCTGAAACCGTGGCAGATCTTAGCACAACGCTTGATGACCTCAGTAGAATCTCTAAACGAGTCGTCACTTTAGGATGAAAAATTTGTTGGTTTGATATTTGCTTATCTTTCTTCTCTTATAGCGATACATTTATGAAATGAGTTTGATTAATTTCACTTGCAATTCTTTTCTTAAAATATTAGTTAACTTTTGAAAAGACGTAATATCAATCCATCAATTAAACATAAGTCTTTGACCGAAGGCTACAAAGGAATATTTAAATTGCGTGAAATTAAAACTTACTATTTTATGTACTGATAATTATTAGTCACTTCGTATCTCCTTCAATAACTTGATTACTTTGCATTATTTATGTTATACAGAATATAAACAAACGCAACGAAGAAATACGGCTAGCTCGAATACAAGCAGCAGAACAGGCTAATACTATATTCTACAAGCGCTATTTAAAAAATAAGAAGGAAGAACAGGAGCAACTCATGTATTTAGCCCGAGACACAATGTTCAAGAGTAAGGATGCTCCCAAATTATTACTAAGGTGAGATGAAATAAGTGGTTAACTTCAATACTAACCTCTACGAGAAACAAATGAGTGTGTATCCCAGTGTAGACTACATAAAAAATGTAGCAAAAATGAACTCATAACTCGTTTAAGAAGTAGAAACAAATTCAAGACCAAAAGAATATACGTGTAAGTTTAGGAAGTAAGATATATCTTTGGAACACGTTACCTGAGTATAATACTTAGGTACGATTATTTTGCTTATAGTGCGGTAATAGAAACAGCAATTCAAAAGGAACGCATTGCACAGATAAATTTCATGAAACGGCGTCGCCGCGAAGAAGCTGAGAATAAACGGAAAAATGATAATCGCATCATTCAACAAGCTAAGGATTGGCACGACCTTATGGCATTGAGGAAGAAGAGACGGTTTGAAACCAATAAGGCGCATCAGAAGGAAATTCTTGATCAGTGAGTTATCTGAGATTCTTGATATTTCGATCAATCATGATGACTACTGCCATACATGTTACCCTTTCAACCTTCAACTCGAAAATAATAACACACAAGGAATTGACAATTTTAAGATTTCCCATCTCTAAAACTGACATTCCCTTGTACCTTTTCTTTGCACTTTCTTGATGGTTTGAAACTCGCATTTATACTTTTATATCTTCAGATTTTGGACATTTTACACATAATTTTATTATTAAAATACGCACATCCATGAATTCACGATAATTTAGGAATTCTGTATTTCATGTTTGTTAAATTTTCTCAACAATCCTGTTATTTTCTGTGTAAATCCACTGAATCACTTATGAAGCAAAATATTGGTGGTTATATACATATGGATTGCGAATATGCTTAGACTTGTTCAATAACATAGTTTTTTTTTATTGTTTATTACACAGAGCACACGAAGTGGCAGAACGTAACCGAAAAGCAAACGAGACGGAGCTCAATTTGCAGAAGATCGACAACATCAACGCGCGTGCTGAGATGGATGCCATTGAAGAGTTCGATAAAAAATTTGTAAGTGGCCATATCACTTACAAAACATCAGAATATGAATAAAACAATGTGATATGCAAACTGTTATGTTTACCAAAATAACCTTATTTGCTGTAAAGGTTTTTTTCGTACTTTTTTAAAAACAGTATATCCAAATAAAGAATAAAGATCCATTCCAAATTTATATTTGCATTAATATGATACGTATCCCAGGCTGAACGTGAGCGGTTTCGCATCTATAGTGACATAAAGCAAGCTAGAGAAGAAAATATTACACGCAAGAAAGAGATAGCAGCGCTTAACAAAATGGATGATAGGCTGATTGATGTATTGAATAAATCTCGAGCCAGGATCGAACGCAAGAGGAAGCAGACTGAATTAGAAGTAGGTATTTGAAATACAAGTAGGTAATATTCTTAATTCACTAACGCCTTAACATTAAGACAATTGAAATTTTCATATGAATCGTGATCTTTTGAAAATGAAACACACTATGTACTTAAATGTTTTGATTAATCTCTGCATGGGTTCGAACCATGTATTCCCTAGTGAACAGTGGTGAGAATCTGTAGCTCCATGGGTCATTATTGCACGTCAACATCTGCCAGGTCCACATTGTGGCAATTCTTCAAGAAACTGGCGGTAAAACTTCCGAGAAAATTTAGGTTGTCTTTTGATGAGGTCTTTACAACTCTTGGACATCGACATTTTTACATATTATACTAAATCCCTATAGTTAAATCAGCTCCGTTTTCCTCTCTGGAAATCTCCAAGTTTGCCTTGTAAGTGGAAAGATGATGTATTCTTCTTTGTCTAAATTCATGATTGCATCATGGAATTACTATCATGTATTCATTTAACTGCCTCAATGGCGCAGCAGTAGTGAATGTGACTGCTATGCTTGAGGTCTCGGGTTCGATTCCCAGGCCGGATCAAATGCTTGTAAGATCTGCAAATATTTATTTCGAAGTTTGGGTGTTTTTTATGATATGAGTATAATATGAGTGTATTTACAAAAAAAAGTATGTGAGTATTCTAGTCAGTCTAGTTATCATAACATAAGCTCTGCTTAGTTTGAAACTAGATGACGTTGTGTGTCGAATATGTGAAATATATATTTATTTACATATTCAATTTCATTTCAAGTAGGTAATGTGTAGATATCTACTTTATAGTCAAATGTGAGTGATGTTCTGATGTTGTTTTTACGATTCAGGTTAAAAATGAAAAATTACGAGTTCTTGAAGCAATTAGCGCCAAGTTAGAATCAGGTGACGCCAAACGTGAGACCAAAGAACAGGTTATACTGCAAAAAGCTATTAGACACAAGAATGACTTGTAAGTAACCTTAAAATTTAATTTGCAGAGCAACCACTTTGAAGGAAAGAGATACTGGTCTCTTTTTCTTCTAGTCCAAGGAGCGACACGATCTATCGAATCGGTGTCGGCATTGCATTGGTCTAATAAAATACAACGTTTCATTTAATTTCTTTTAAGTATATTTTATTGTCATTATTATTTTCTTTATTTCATTATATACACATATTTATTACATTTTTAAATATTTAAAGGTACAGGGACCAAGACACCGGTGGTTAGGGCTCCAAAAACAGGAACCTCCTCACAATACGGGCCGTGTGAAGGAGGGCTGCCTTCTGCATCAGACTCTTGATCCAACCTTCTGACGTGAACCTCTTAAGGTGTTGATCGAGGCTCTTCGCTATAAATCCATGAACATATATGATTATCGGAACAATAATCACCGAATCCACATTCCATATGTCGGCAATCTCGTGAGACAGATCCAAATACTTCAATTGTTTTTCTTTTTCAACTTTCACGAGATTCTCGTCATGAGGAACGGTGATATCTTGTCATTATTTATTATTATACTTATTAATCGCAGAGACGACGCTCGCATTGCAGCCGATTGACGGAAAAATCAACAGAATAGAAAAGAGCGTCTAGATCTTCGACAGAAGTTCTTACGTGATGAGGAGCAGCGTATCCATGAATTCAATACTAGACGGCAATTTGAGATCATGAATAGGTATGAAATGGACTCTTTTTCTTTCAGTTCTAGACTATAACGTTTTCATATAGAATTACAGCGTATTTTCGATACAGTTGCTGGTAGTTAAACAGTTGTTTCTGTGATACAGTTGTTACTGTATACTGTATACATGTTGTGTATATAGATGATCAGAAAGTGTGTGACCTTTAGGTACTTAACTGAATACCATTGCTGTAATGTATAACCGACAATTCTAAAGAGTTGGTGCTATTTGAATGTATGTTAGTCTTTGCAACGGTAAGTACGCGACGATTGAGCTGGACTGGACAGAATTTCCAGGACCCAGACTTCACTCGAATAGCCCAGAAAATTTTGTTCTTTGTATAACAAACCAAAAACGGCCGAGCGGCGGTAACCATATCACACCATAGTGTGGGCACAGGCCTCCATAGTGTGAATCACTATGAAGCATAATTTGCATTCGCTATGAGCATGATGACTCTTGTATTCTGTTCATGATTTCCACCTGTCAGATTAGAGTGATTTTGGCAGGGTGCAATTTAAAGAAAAAGCACAAGTAACCAAGTCCAACGCGGTGAGTATGAGGCACATGAAAACGTATTCCGCTATACCGGAGGCTCCAGGGAAAATATTAGTTACTTATTCCGACGCATGTCACTATCCCGACACAAGATAAAAATAACCGCTATACCGAAGATGCGACGCGAAACTACATGGCAAGACTCTTAGCTAACACTGGTGGTACCCCTCGCGACGACTGCAATAGGGGATGGTTGACATTCAGTTCAGGATTACTGAACGTTATGTTTAATTTAGTATCTGTCTATAAGAACAGGCTTGTTTTTTTTTGCTCCTAGCTTCTCAAGGAAAACTTTTAAGACTGTTTCCCACAACCCACAAACACACAAACAAATAATGAGTAATTAATATGAGCCTTTACCTATTGTTAATCAATTAAACAAGTTAATTTATTTGACTCGAAGTAAATATATTTGCTTACATACGTACACTTATTGTTAGGTTTAAGAATGCTGAACTGTATGATGAGTTTCAAGAGAATCTGCGCCGGGAGAAAGAACGCAAAACCAAGGAGTACAGAGCTGATATTCTTCGACTTTGGGTAGGTAGAGTTTTGTATACCGAGATATATTTAGGCACGTGTAGATACGTGTACTGAAAGACAAGTCTTTACATTTTCAATATGCATGAAAACCTAAAAAAAATTATGACTATTATCTATAGTATCAGTTGACAAAAATTAAATGTGTTGAGTATAACTGCATTATTAGTTTAAGGCATTATCTCCAATTAGAAAAACAGTTTGTTAGTGCATATTTTCAGTTATATTATGCTGCAAAATTAATAAAATTTAGATAATTTATTTTCCAGAAAGAACGAAAGGATCGCGAGGCCCGCGAGTTCGCCGAGACACGCTATTACTATGGAGAATTAGCTGAGAAGAAATTGCGTGACGCCGACAATAAGCTGCTGACACATGCGACATATCTTCTAGCAGAAGCCAAGCAACATGGACGACCCGATTTTGCTCTTCATAGAACTATTGATGTAACTAATCTATATTTTTCTACTACGAACTAATAAGATACTACTAGTCCAGTTGCTATTGTTGACCTGTCCTAGTTTGACGTCATTTAGCATCGCCCTTTTGGATGGTAGTAACCTGATTAAAACCTTGATCAGATGAGTACCAATTGATGTTATAATAGGTAACTTTCAAATTGTAAATTTGTTATTAACAGAAATACTGCAAGATGTACCGCCTGTACCCGATGCCTCCGTTGTACGAGCCAATAGCAGAGCACATGCGTCACTATAAACCCAAGGACTACTCTTGCCCCGACGCAAACTACGTCTACCTCCCTCGACCACAGCGTACAGTAGATGACGAAGACGAGCTCAAACCTGGTGCAGAACAGAGCCAAAAAGAATCTGTCAAGGTACATACAAATATCTGAGAAAAGTGGATAACTTCACTGAAATATTATTAGACTGACACTTTTTCAACATATTACATTTACAGGTGACACCTAAAATACCAGACCAGAAGAAACCGAATAAGAATTATAAAAGAGTAGGTCCGGCTAATGGACTACAGAGACGTTCAGAGGTAATTATGAATCACATTTCGATTGTACACGGCCAAAAATAGGTCGGCTCAACCAGGTTTTAAATTCTTTCGTTGCTTTGCACCGAGTAAGTACGGGTATCAGCGCCTAAATCGCTTACCTAATTTTAAAGGGCGCTCATTTAACACCATTGTTCTTCTGAACTGCCCAAATTAGGTTAGAATCGACTTTAGATGAGTCTTATACTGTTTTAGACAAGCGTATTGAAATGTTACGTACTAGGCAAATGGTTGTTTCCCCTCTTCAGTATTAACTTCAGTAGATGGAAACGACTTCGCTCGCAAAATAATCATTGGTCCTTGGTAAACTTTTTTTTTCTGAATGAAAAAATGACTATTTATTTTGTTGTAATCCAAACCAGATAAGTTGACATTCTACAAATCTAAACGTTATTAAAAACATTAAATATATGTATTACATCTCTCAATGCAAAATCAAGCGGTCAAAGCAAAATATTAGCCAATAATAATATAAGAGAATATAGGTATTAGAGATAGTAGAGAGAGAATAGACACACAAAACTTGGATTTTGGCTAAGGGGGTTGGTAAACTTGGATAAGGAAAAATTTCAAGATCTACGGTACAGCAGCGCGCAATACATAAAAAGAAGGAGACTTCTAATTTTATATATTTTATTTAGGTCACGTAGGTTAGTATTAAATTAGGTAATTTACTAGGTAGTAGAGCCACCCTGATTTCAACACGAGCGGGCCGGCTCGCTCGGGGCAGTACAACCCTCGCACAGAAGACCAACCTAAAGCAACAGCATCCGTGCTGTCGTATTTCGTTGGTGAGTGTGAGACCGGAGGTCCATTGATGCAGGGGTGACAGTCATCGTGGTATCTATGTAAACCTTACACTGTCACGATGACTGTCATGCCTTTTACGTCCCCAAGCGGGGTGTGAAAAAGCATCTCACAAGGCCGCCATAGTATGGGTCACCATACTGCAATGTCTGCATTTGCAATGAGTATGGTGACCACAACTCTTGGATTCTATTCATGCTTTCCATCAGGCAGAGTAGAGTCACTTTGGCAGGCTCTTATGAAAGAAAAAGGTAGTTCTGGTATGTTTTTACAGAATCAAATAGCAGTTATTCTTCACAGACCGCTTTATCATTGCCGCCGATCACGGTGACTCCGTGCAAGAAATCAACCTGCCGCTGCGAATTGAAGCCTTAAGCTTAAAGTGAAAATGGAACCCAGAATTTAGACATATGTACTTGTGTTTTATTAATATTATTAATTTTTTTATTAAACTATAATTTTTAGAATGTGGTTTCTAACACATTGTTTTAATAACGTGTTTTAATCAATTTTATCATCTGATAGAACAGATGAATACTGTCACTTTGTGTAGTCTTGTCTGTTCTCTGTCACTGTAGTTGAGCCACGCTGATTTCAGCACAAGCAGGCCGGCTCGACCGGGGCCCTCCTACAAAAGACCAACCTAAGGCGTCGCCATCCGTGTTGTCGTGTTTCGTTGGTGAGTGTGAGACCGCAGGCCCATTGATGCAGAGGTGACAGTTATCGTGGTAACTGTGTAAGCCTTACACTGTCATGATGCCTGTCATGCCTTTTACGTCCCCAAGCGGGGTGTGAAAAAGCATCTCACTAGGCCGCCATAGTGTTGGTCGTCATACTGCATTGTCTGCATTTGCAATGAGTATGCTGACCACAACTCTTGGATTCTATTCATGCTTTCCATCAGGCAGAGTAGAGTCATTTTAGCAGGGTTTTAATACAGAAAAAAAAACTTTACTTTTAAACTTAGACTCGAACTTTGTAGACGTTTGTTGTTTATATTTTTCTAGACGTATTATGAGAGGACTCAAGTTCATTTTAACTTATATTTAATAACTTAATTACTGTGACAGTAGAAAGTTTTATGAAAAGCACTTGTTGTGAAAATTTGTAACTTACATACACCGATACTATTTTATAACGCTCAGATAATTATCATTGACCGATGTTTCACTGCAACATAGCCCAGTCATATTAGGGGTTTCACCTCGGAATGAAAGATAATAAGCTGGAAATTGGTAAAAACCTTTGTTTTGTTACCCTAAATATTGTCTCAAAAGTCACAAATGCTATCGTGTCCGCGTCTTAAGATATTGAAGGTCAAAGGTCACAAAAAACGATTTTTCGCGAATATCTCGGTTCCTATTGCTTAAATGATATTTTCACCTATTATGAAAGTTGTAGAGTATAAAATTCTCTACAACTTTTGTCTAAACTTTTTTTTTATACGATCAACCGTTTTTGAGGTAGAGCGCGAAGAGTGCGCAGCGTACAGTCATATATTGGCTTATGCAAGGTCAAGCGTGAGTTACGGTTATCAGTACATTGTATAAAGTCAATTAGTTAAAAATATTATTATTAAACAATGTCCATTATTTATGTACTAATTATTAATTATTTATATTTAACTATTTAACTATAGTATACTATAGTTAAATAGTTAAATATAAATGTATACAATTAATTCTGGATTATATATTTTAAAATAAAAAAAACAGTAAGGAAATAGATTTCACACATATTTTTATTCATCATTAAATATGGCATATTATACATTTATTAAATGTGAGTTTAAATATTAAAATTGATTGTCAATGGACGACACTTATCTTCTTCTTATTCTTCTTAGTAGTTTTCTTCTTGTTGTCGCTCAAAAATATTCAATTCATTGTCATCATCCTCATTATCGGCCATATTATATCAGAATCGTATGTGCTTTCTTTATCGGGATAACTTGGATATAGTAGAATATTGAGGCTCTATTTCAAGTTCTCCATTTCACTGGCCACAAGCTAGAGAATATAGTAGCCCTGATTTTCTGCATTCACAGCGGGACCCACGACCATTTTTGCAATTGCAAAATATTATGTTAAGTAGTTCGGCTGGTGCATCAAGTATCCAGTCCCATTCTTGAGGTTCTAAGTTCTTGCCTAACCACGTTTGATTTTGATAGTAGACAAGTTTGATATGTTGATGAGCTGCTACACTTGTTGGTGGAAGTATTGGCAATTGTACAGGTTTATTTAGTTTCGTTAATTTCATGAATTGCGTGTAGCGGAAATGATCAATGTTGTCCTCAGATTTTGAAGCAATTTATAATGCCATCAAGATACGCACTCCATTTTAAAATATTGTTTGTTCGGTGCAGTTTTCTTGTTAAAATACTTCCACCAGTTCATCCAAATTGGGAATTTTCTCCAATGCTCAGCAACAGTTTTTATTCCTTTTTTAAACAGCGCAGCAGTCGTGTCGCATCTACTAAACGCATATAAAAATAAAATGTGCTTTTTAGTACGAGGATATTGGTCAAAAAACTAAATTTTTTTAGTAATTGACTTTATACCACGTACTGATAACCGTAACTCACGCTTGACCTTGCATAAGCCCATATATGACTATACACTGCGCACTCTTCGCGGTGTACCCCAAAAATGGTTGGTTGTATGCAAAAAAAATTTAAACAAAAGTTGTAGAGAATTTTACATTCTACAACTTTTATAATAAATACAAATCTCATTTGAGCAATAGGAATCGATATATTTGCAAAAAACCGATTTTGATGACCTTTGACCTTCAATATCTTACGACGCGGACACGATAGCAATGGTGACTTTTGAGACAATATTTAGAACGACAAAACAAAGGCTTGTACCGATTTTCAGCTTATTATCTTTCATTCCGAGGTTGACTCCTTTTTTTACCTAATATGACTGGGCTAACAGTGTTACAAAATTGAAACATTTGATCATAATAGACTGGTTGTATTATACAGGGTTCCACAAATAGCTAACTAAGCTTCAGATGCAAAAGTTAGACAAATTGTTTGTGTGAATATGTATGATGGTTAGAACTTAAACTACACCAACACGCACAAAGTAATTAACTCAATGATCCTACACCACATGCATTTTATATATCGTTTACAAAGACCTAAAAAACTTTTTCTGTTAATTTAAAAAAAAATCCTAAAACAACGCCCGTTCATATTTCTGTTGAGATTAGTAATCGGTCACATACCCATAAAATGAATGCTGAATCTCTTTACTTTGTCGTAACTTTCTTCATTTTGTTATCTAGGTAAAGTTTGCGACAAAGTACAATTTTCTTTTTCAATATGGAAGGTAGTTGTGAGTTCTCTAGTTGCTTTGCAAAAGCTCAACTCTTTTATAAGTATATGCAGGATCAAAATCGTCTACGAAATTAGAATAATGTCCAAGAAAAATATTTTACAACTACAGTAAAATTGCTCGTTTTCGTTACTTTTCAAAAACAGACAGGTTCACTTTAACTAAATGTTTATCGAGGTGATCCGACCAAAATCGGCTACTTATTTAAGTCGCACAACTCCATTGTTTGGGTATCGACTATTCTGTTTACTTATACACACACTATATTTTAAGAAACAAATTAAAGAAAGCAAACTGAAAACGGTCCTTAAGACGAATTATAACAGATCATTTTTCACTAAACTTGAGTATTGGAAAAGAATGGGCGATTGTAAAACCAAACACCATGCCATGTTTCTATGGCAACCACGTTAATGTTGGATTCAGGATAAGTTATTTGGTTAAAAAATTTTATACAAAATTAATTGTGATGTGGCATTTAACGAGATTTTTCTTTATCATTTTGTGTATAATGCGGTTACTGTGATCTCTTTCGTTTAATGAACAGAAAAAAATAATCTGGATGTAGATACTTCTTATATATATAGACTACACGAGACTTGACTGTGAAAGAAGACACTGATTTATTGCAAAAACAAATTTAAGAAAAAAAGTAGTTGTCAGGTAATGAGTCAAGTGCTGTTTACTTAAATATGTTTTAAGCTAAAATAAACAGTTAAAAAAACTGGTTAACGTAGGTAAGTGTACCTACCTGAATAGCCTCACTGCTGAAATTAACAGAGAAAGTTCTACATAAGAAATCTACAGCGAAACCACCAACAATGCCAATTGGCTTGAGCGAAAAGGAGTGGGAGCGAATTAAGAAATGGACATCTCCAGATAAAGAAGATCCAGAGGCGGTGCGACGAAGCGAATACATAAACTTCTTAAACACCACAAGCCACGAAATGACCAAGACTTGGCCTAATTCTGTTGAGGTATGTTTTTGTTTTCTACCTTCTCGTCTCCTCGTATGAAAATGCGACAGGGATTGAAAATAAAAAAAATAGTGTGAAAACTTTGAAACTTACCAAGAAATTTTTTGATTCTTCGAGTCTCTGAGCTCCGGTAATTTTAATCGTGAGATGAAAATCGAAGGAAAAATTGCTTAATGGTTTTCTGCAAGATCGTGATTTCGCTGTGGTCGAGCCGGCCCATTTGCACCGATGCACTCTAAGAATTAGCTGAACTATTTATACATACATATTTATTTTCTACCATTAAGAGAAACTCATTTTCTGCCGTAAAATTTTGAAGTATTGTAAAACATTTTTTCATTACATAGCTAAAAGTTACTATCTAAAAATATCATTTTTCTATTTGGTTTTTTCAACCACTGCCAACTGAGAGCTTAGATGTTCAGTTGGGCCGACTTATATTCGCCTTGTGATGTTGTTAGATCTGGTCACCTATGAGTTGTGATCTACGTCTACGCTGCTGCCATTCGAGTGTCCATGTTCGAGTCCGTTTCATCAAAATCTCGAGATTTATTTTAAAAAACATTTTAATACGAATACAAAGTTACAATTTCAGATACGTGAAATGTAGATGGATACTACTAGCAAGGTTGAGGTGGGTTATGTTAAGTGACGCAATTAAAATGGAAAATAAATTCTGTCTATGCTAAGTATTAAACCAGGTTATACAATTCCAGAATGTGAACAAACGCAACGAAGAGCTAAGACTGGCGCGGATAGAAGAGGCAGAACAGGCTAATACTAAATTCTACAAGCGCTATCTGAGAAAGAAGAAAGAAAAACAGGAGCAGCTCATGTATTCGGCCAGAGACATAATGTTTAAGAATAGCGATGCACCTAAGTTACTTTTGACGTAAGCCATGTTTGCATCTTATACTTAAAAAACAATGAAAAATTCATTTGAGTTCTGAGTCGTCTACTTTCCCGTATTTTGTTATGTTTGTATTTTTAACTGACTATATATTTATTTATTTTTGTTTTTTTGTATATCTTATATGTCCGTGTGATGACGGATTAAGAATACATAGTGTTGCCACCCCTATTCATCCCGTGGGTGTCGTAAAAGGCGACTAAGGGACCAAGTATACAAGACAATATCTTTACAAAGAGAACAAAAGCTGGAAACAAACCCTATTCCAACCCGTCTAGCCAGCGTGGAATAGTAGGCCAAAACCTCCTTGATAACAAAAGATGAGTTAAAAAAAATTAGACGTAATAAATCTGATGACTTCAGGATCCTGCAATGTGTGTCGTTTAAGTGCTGAGAACGTTATTTGAGAACGATATACACAAGTACATTTTGTTGCCTTTATATTAGAGTTATGGAATTGATTTACTTTAATATAATGGATTATAGTGCAGGTATAGACAATCGCCATCCGACTAAACTACCATACAATTGGCCTGTAAACATTACCGACTGAACATTACGATTACTTTCAAAACGGTGGCTGACGATAGATAATTCCATTGAGCTTATCATACACTGTGTAATCTGACATACTGAGTTCAAGAACACAGTATACCAATGTTTATTTAAGAATAATTGGGTACCTTTAAAGGATAATGGCTAATAATAATATTACGTCTGAACAATTAATTTGCAAAAACTATTATTTTCACAATAAAAAGCGGTTTCTCCATGGCATAGCATTATCCTTACAATATCGTGAATGTTCCTTTTTAAAATCTTGTAAATATAGCTATATTCTTGCATTGGGCACATAGGATTCCCTCCAAGAACTTAGGGCCCCAAGTCAACCTCACCTGCAAGTGATGCATCTGCTAATCAATGGACGAGGCTCTGGCAAAAGAAAAATATCCTGATTAGCGACAATAGACTCGCTACCTATTACTATTACGTAAGACCAAAATACTGGCGAAAAGTGGGGGCTTTAATATGTCTCTGCCTACCCCTCCACGGAAAGAGGCGTGATTTTAAGAATATATATACATAGTTAGATTTTTACGTCGTTTAGGGAAATCTGCTCCTCTTAATTATCCCTCTTTATCATATTTTTATTACTCCTCTAGTGCGGTAATAGAAACAGCGGTCCAGAAAGAACGCATGGAACAGATTAAATTTTTGAATGAGCTTCGTCGCCAAGAAGCCGAAAATAAACGAAAAAGCGATGACAATATCATACAACAAGCTAAGCAATGGAACGATCTCAACGAGCTGAGGAGGAAGAGACGATTTGAAGTCAATAAACAACATCAAAAGGCAATTCTAGAGCAGTAAGTCAATTCTGTTGCAACTGCTTTATCTTGATATTTAACAAAATTACAATTATCTTAAAATTATAGAGGCAAAGTCCAGAAAACACGTCTTTAAGATATTGAACGTTTAATTTGAAAATTAAAATGAAAATAGGAAAATTTTTGGAAAATCTTGTAACAGCAGAATGGGCTAGTCTCGCTAGTGTGAGAATGGTAACCTCAGTTTCTAGAGTGCAACAAACCCAGAGGCTGTGTATACAACATAGTGATAGAAGAGAAACTCTGTGTAGCTTGTCTATATGCATAAGAGACATTCGTTCAGTAGTGGACGATGTTAGGTTGATTTGACATATAATTTTTTTACAGTTCAAATATTTAAAATGACAACATCATGCACATAAGCCTCCACTTAAGGGTCTAAACAACAACCGGTCCTGTGCTGCCCGCACGAACGCCCGTGCTTGTATTACACCTCCATCAAATTATATTTATTACTTTTTCGCACACAGAGCACACGAAGTAGCAGAACGTAACCGTAAAACATACGAGACAGAACTAAATTTGCAGAAGATTGACAACATTAACGCGCTTGCAGAAATCGATGCCATGAAGGAATTTGATAAAGACTTTGTAAGATCTTTGTTAGTAATTGGTTAGCTACTGCTTTGACTAAACGAAATTTAAATATTAAAATACCCAAATTACGTGTTACTCAGAAAGAACGAGAGAAGATTCGCATCTTCAAAGACATGGAACAGGCGAAGGCAGAGACGTTTACACGCAAGAAGGAGCAAGCGGCTCGTGACCGTATGGACGACAGGCTTATAGAAATACTTAATAAATCCCGCGCCAGGATCGAACGCAGAAGAAAACAAACTGAATTAGATGTGAGTATTTACACAATTACACAGACTGTTAAAAAAGTTCCATTTGGATCGCCTTCAGATTAAAAAGAAAGGATAATATGCTTTCCCTATAGTTAAACCAGCTTCGTTTTGCTCTCCTGTGTCTAAAATCATATCATGTATTCATTCAATTTCATATCAAGTCATGTGCGGGTGTCTGTTTTATAGTCAAATGTGTGTGATGCTCTAATGCTGTGTTTTTACGATTCAGGTTAAAAACGAAAAGATGCGAGTTCTGGAAGCGATTAGCAACAAGTTACAATCTGGTGACACTGAACGGGAGGCGAAAGAGGAGGCTATACTGCAGAAAGCCATCAAAGAGAAGAATGATTTGTATGCACCACCTATCTTTTACCTGTGTTATCTTCTATCTTATTTAGCTTTTAGCTTTCTGTGATCTGAACGATTTTACAGATAACTCGTTTTCCCCTATATGCTTAAGATTTTTTCGTAAGATAACTTCTTTTAATTTCTTCATGATAGAGAGGACGCTCGCAACGAAGCACAAAAACAGAAGAACTTGAAAAATAAACAAGAGCGTATAGCTCTTAGAGAGAAGTTCCTGCGAGAAGAAGAGCAGCGTATTCATGAGTTCAACACTAGACGACAATTTGAGATCATGAATAGGTACGTTTACTTTAAAAGTACATGGAATTTTGTTAGAGACCGACTGAAAATTTAATTAAAAAAATACACTATTTGTAAATTATCGTGCGTCGTTGCTTCTTGACTAACTCATGGTTGCCCGCCCCCACCTCTGTCCATTGTTAATCACATTGAGTGTGGGTTATGTTTTGTACATATATAAACGATTAACGTACAGTCTAGATTATAGTGTAGGAATGGAAAATATCAAGTAGTTTGGAAACGAGATAACTTTTATGTTTTCATAATTTGCAACAACACAGAGAAATTTTCTCCTGCGAACAATCCCGTTATGGAATGAGCTCCCTGCCGAGGCTTTCCCTGGGTACTACAGTATGAGGTTCTTCAAGAGGGGGGTAAATAAATAGGTTTTGGAAGGGTCGGCAACGCGCACGTGATGCCCCTGGTGCTGCAGGCGTCCATGGGCTGCGGTAACCGCTTACCATCAGGCGGGCAGTATGCTTGTTTGCCACCGTCGTGGTACAAAAAAAAAAAAGTACGTAAATATAATTGTAGCATGACAGGCAGCAATCATCTGTATACGGGGTGTGATAACATCTCGAATGAAATAGGTTGTTTATGGCGTCAGCAGTCAGTCAACCCTTGGTTCTTAGTCGTCGCAAATTGCTATATTATTTATGCTGTTTTGTGTCCTTGTATAACCAGGAATAGTTTGAACAAATGTTATCGTAAGCACAAGACTTCATGTAAAGAAGCCTGTTAGTTTTATTTTGTATTGTAAATACAAATTTATTAGGGTATCGGTATCAACATTCACAACGCCGCAAAAGACGTTTACAGCCCCGAAATATCCTGAAGTGATATCTTTTAATATACTCACCTGCCAAATTGACTTCTCTGCCTGCTGGAAAGCATAAGTAGATTTCAAGAGTAGTAGTCATCATCTTCATTACAAATGCAGACAATGCAGCATGGTGACCCACACACTATGTTTCACGCCCCGCTTAAAGGACACGGCATCAAAGGGGGAAAGGAAACTCGAGCGCTGTTAGTGAATTCCAGGTTTTAACCGATTAGCATAGAAAGCCGAACCGCTTAGCTCGAGATCGTATGTTTTCACTCCAAAATAGTGACTTTCAAGGCTAGCAGCAAGAGAAAGGGAGACTAGTTAGAAGAAAGTGATTCTGATTAGTAATAAGAATGTTAAATTCGCCGGCTCGTCGCGGTGGCGTCGTTTTGATGTCACCGATATTATGACGCTCCCGTCTACAGTTCAGTGACTTATGTAAACAACGGTGTTCTAATTTGGAATTTTTTAATGTGTTTTGGTTAAAATTCACGTCTTCTTCATTTTACTACTGGACTACGGCAAAGCCGATAGAAAAGTTATGATTAGGCAGTCTATACGTGTTTGTATAAGCCCCGCAAGTTGATATTGCGATTGGCGGCCATCTTGGTGACGTAGTTGACGCGCACCGTCAGTACCGTTCGCAAGGTCAACCCGCGCTTATTGTTGGCTTTTGTTGTTTAGTTTTGTTACCTGTTACCCGTTAAAATGAGTAAGAAATTAATTAACAGTCGTGCACGTGAAATGATAATTAAAGAGGACAATTATTTTGTAAAAGAGAAAGAGGACTCTATATTACTTATCCAAAATATAAACCGTGCCTTAAAAAGTGCATCGGACACTACTGAGGACATTTTATTGTCGAAGCAACTAGTAATAGACATTTTGAATATTTTGCAAAATTCTATTAGTCCATTGAAATGTTACATTTTTTAGGCCTAACCTTGCGTTTTTTAGAGGACGCAATTTTATTTTTTTGATGTGTAGGGGGGGTCAGTGTAAAGCTAAAACCAAGTTTGTGGGGTCGCCACCCTTGTCCCACGGCCGCCATCTTGAAAATAGGGGTTGAAACGGTTTTTGTGATATATCTCTTAAACTATTTATTTGATAAAAAAAATTTGTTAACATTTTTTGTTGCAAATTAAATTCTCTACAACTTTGGTCCAGTAACTTTTTATCGTAGAACTATAAATAAAAAAGTTATAAGCGAAAATCTTCAGAAATTCGAGAAAAAAATTTATATTTTTCGATATAACTTTTTTTTTTATCATTTTACGGAAAAATAATATCAGACCATTTTTGTAGATCGTTTTTTGAGGAACAACTTTTATTTGCATCATTTTTTCATTAAGTTAATAGCTAAGGTTTTACAGCGCTCCGAAGTGAGTACTATTGTTTAGTACTCTTAACTATACCTATATTATATGTGTGTACTAATAATATGTCATTGGTTATTGTTTTTTTTTTTTATTTTGTTATTATAACTTTTTTAATTACAAATTTAGCAATATTATTAATAATTAATTATTGACTCTTTCTCACTCCATAACAGGATTTAACAATTATTGATTTTTAAAATAATTTTAAATCTGATGGCCGTTACCGTTAATGAGAAGAACAAATCAAACTTTATTATACTTCTTTTATTTATGATTTATAATTGTTTACCACATAACCCAGACATTAATTAAGAAATATTTTCTTTTTTACATACAACAATACAATTATTATGTACTTATGGGTGTAATCATTGTTTTTTTATAAGCAGCATACAAAACTAATCTTTTAAGGTGCCGAAATTTCTTAGAAATATACCTATGGTCATAAACAGCCGTCTCGCTATTACAAATAAACCCATAACCCTAACTTATTTACTTTTTATTACAAGTTTTTTGCTATCTGTACTTTTATGCGACGGATGACGTCACGCAGCTGTTATTGTGACAAGGTTCCATCGCAATATCAACTTGCGGGGCTTATACGAGGGCGGTCCGATAAGTACTTAGCCTTAATGCCCGATGGCGCCACTATCGCAAGAGAAAATGACGATCATGTAGCACATTCCCGTAGACAGATACTGTCAAAATTTCAGCCGAATCGGACTAATAGTTTTGTTTTGATCGCGTGTGGAAACGGGCGTGTCCGTGGATTTCAGAATAATGGAAAAAGAGCAATATCGGTCGGTGATTCGATTCTTGTTTTTGGAAGAGAAATCGCGTAGCGAAATTAAAGAGCGCTTGGACGCTGTGTACGGTGACCTTTCTCCTTCGATGGCGACCGTCAAAAATTGGTTCAACGAGTTTCAACGTGGCCGCACGTCGGTATTTGATGAGCCACGCCCGGGTGCTCCGAAAACAGCTTCCACGGAGGATAACGTGACAAAAATCCACGATCTCGTATTGGCAGACCGGCGATTGAAGGTGCGCGAGATAGCTGAGACAGTAGGCATCTCAAAAGACCGCGTGGGTCATATCCTGCATGAAATTTTGGGCATGAGAAAGCTGTCGGCGCGATGGGTGCCGCGTTTGCTCACTCCGGACAACAAGCGCAACCGTGAGACCACTTCAGAAGAGTGTTTGAGGCTGTTTAAGCGCAATCCAAAGGAGTTTCTGCGTCGTTTCGTGACAGTAGACGAAACATGGATTCACTGGTACACACCAGAAACCAAGGAACAGTCGAAACAGTGGACTTCACCCGGCGAACCTGCTCCGAAGAAGGCGAAGACTGTTCCATCGGCCGGAAAGGTGATGGCCACCGTTTTCTGGGATTCACAAGGTGTGATCTACATTGACTACCTGGAGAAGGGCAAAACGATCACAGGGCTCTACTATGCCGAATTATTGGGCCGATTCGACGCCGAATTGCATGAAAAACGGCCCCATTTGGCGAAGAAAAAAGTCCTGTTTCACCATGACAACGCACCGGCTCACACCTCCAGAGTCGCCACGGCAAAATTGGTCGAATTGGGCTACGAACTTCTGCCCCATCCACCGTATTCGCCAGATTTGGCCCCGTGTGACTTCTTTTTGTTTCCAAACTTGAAAAAGTCACTCGCCGGGCAGAAATTCAAGTCGAATGAGGATGTTATCGCCGCCACGGAGGCCTACTTTGCAGACCTCCAGAAAACGTATTTTTCAGACGGGTTGAAGAAGTTGGAACATCGCTGGATTAAGTGTATCGAGTTAAAAGGAGACTATGTGGAGAAATAAATCGCCACTTTTCCAAAATTTTCGTTTTTCTTTTGTAGGCTAAGTACTTATCGGACCGCCCTCGTATGTGCCGTAGCACTAGGCTTATCCGATTTTAATGAATGAGAAGTCAATTCGAGTAAGTTGGTAATAATGGTCCAGGTGACATAAGTTATATAAAGGTTAACAAAAGTTTTCATCGTTTGTTCGTTATAAGTCTGATAATACTTTTATAATATAGCATATTTATGTTCTGAGTATATCATGACATAAAAGAATAAAAATAATTGTAGTACCTACGTAGTAGTACGTAGCTATTAGGTACGTACTTCAATGAATTTCTTTTTATTTTGTTTAACATTACATATTTACAAATAAATATGTAAAAAATACGCTAAATTTCAGTACAGTCATACAACAAAATTTTTAAATATGTTTCAGTAAGTTTCAGTTTTGGTACCGGACTCGCTTCGGTTCGACTTGATTAAAATAGAGTAATAATAATAATAATGTAAATGTAATCAATATGTGTATTTATACGTAATAAAGAGAATAATAATGTAAGTTAAGTAAAAATGTTACTTACCAACGACTTTTTTTCAGTGAGCACCTCAAATGTCTTCAAAAGTTTAAAAGAATAGGTCCATCTTCTGTAAGAATGAATTTCAAGTGCGATGTTAGCGGTTTTACATACAAATATTAGTTTACAAAATCATCGTAGAATGTAGGACCATTATTTCATGCTCTTCCGGCTTTATTAAATACTTGATAGAAACGAGAAAGAGATAGGAATCGTATGTAAAAAGATATTTGAAGGCTTAAAACTTTGTCCAATTAAATGATTATCACAAGAAATGAAGTGGACAATAAATAATTACATTCTTATTTTCAGATTCAAGAATGCTGAATTATTTAAAGAGTTCAAAGAAAACATGCGTCGACTGAAAAATCGTAAGGTCAAAGACTACAGAGCAGATATTTTAAAACTTTGGGTAAGTTCTTTGTAGAATATGATATTTGTTGAATTATCGATGGAAAAAACATCAAAAAAAGATCCTCAAACACTTATTTCATGTTAAACTGTCCTGAATTTTAACCCTTTGGACATAAAGATAATGTTATTTAGGTATTATGTATGTATGTGACGAAGTGGTGCCGCTGCGCCCACTTCGTCCTAAGAATGTCGTTATTTAATTTAATTATCTGAATATACGAGTAGATACCGAGAGAGATAGACACCTCTGAACACCGTATACGATAGCATCTCTTATATTATATACTCCTGTATATTTAATACATAAACAAAGTAAATATAATGGATATATTTTCTACTTGTACTCCGAAATTCTATCTCTCATTCTGTCATCCTAAGGTTCTAAAAATCTCTTGCAGAAAGAACGTGAAGACCGCGAGGCCCGCGAGCTGGCCGCCAAGCGCTTCTTCTACGGGGAGTTAGCAGAGAAGAAGATACGGGACGCTGACAACAAGCTACTAACTCATGCTTCGCATCTGTTGGCAAAAGCCAAGGAACACGGACGACCTGATTTCGCCATCCGTAGAGCTGTTGATGTAATCACCTGCTATGATTGATTATTCAGTACTAATGTCACACTTACGTAGCCATGTGTACAATTTCATAATTGAAATATACCAAATCTAAATTGTCATCTTAGCGAAGTTTAGACAATTTAGATCACTATCTATTAAAAAAATAATTCCAAAATTTATACTTTATATGTAAGAATAGTGTATATGTAAGAATGTGAATAGTCCGTGGGGTGACAGATTAAGAATACATAGTGTTACCACCCCTATTTATCCTGTGAGTGCCGTAAAAGGCGACTAAGCGAACAAAGTATACAAGACAACATCATTACAAAGAGAAGGAAAACTTGGAACAAACCCTATTCCAACCCGTCTGGCCAGCGTGGTATAGTAGACCAAAACCTCCTTGCTAAGGAGAGGCCTATGTCCAGCAGTGGATTGTAAAAGGCTGTTGATGATGTAAGAATAGAATAATAACAATTCAATAAACTTCATCCAAACTCCTGTTTTTAATGGTGAGTTTCACGGGACACTATTCTTGGACCACTATTTAGTGAACATGACATTAAAAAGAATGTGTAATTTTTAATTATGTTATTCCAGGATCAATTTATAACATACTCTTGTGGTTCGCCAGAAATATTGCAAGATGTATCGCCTGTATCCGATGCCTCCCCTGTACGAGCCAATAGCGGCGCACATGCGCCACTACGAGCCCAAGGACAAATCACGTCCCGACCCCGACTACGTCTACCCTCCATGGCCGCAGTCAAAGGCAGACGACGGCGTTGAATCTCTTCAACTGGCTGACAAGAGAGATGGGTTGCAGGGCACAGACAATGTAAGTTACAACTTAACGAGCGCATTTTACTACAATTTATGAAAGTATTGTAACTTTTTTTTTATATTTTTTCAGGCTGGCAACTCAAAGCAAACGACTAGTAAACCAAAGGGAGATTCAGATGATTACAAAAAGGCTGGTCCGGCTAACGGTTTACAACGGCGTCAATCAAAGGTAACTTACCTGATCCAATTGAGTTTTCAGACACCTCTCATAATTCACTAGCAAGTTTATTTTTAAAATCTTTTTTTCCTTTCTACCTTTATATTTCAAGTTTTGGATTTCATTGTCAATTTATTTTCCATTTTAATAGTAGTTGATGAATACTTTGATCTCGAATTCTTGGGTCATAATTAAGAAACTATTAAAAGGAATTTTTCCACGGCAAAAAGTCAGTTAACTAGCAGCAACGTCAACATTGGTGATCATTACTAAACGTAGTCGTATTGCTTTGGTGAGGGACCCGGCCGTGTGACAGAACATTTATAGAAGCCCAATAATCGACTATGGTGATGTGTGTTATTACGACCTGAATGCAGACCTTCTCAACAAACTAGACCGACTTCTCAATAACTGCATTCGATACATTTTCAATCTTCGAAAGTATGACCACGTGTCTGCTTTACGTTCCCAATTAAAATGGTTACCTATTCGCCAGCGCCGCAACCTGCGAGCACTAACTGCCCTATTTTCATTTCTCAACTCACCGCTTCCACCTACATATCTTACTCCGTACCTCCGCTATCTATCCTCTCATCACGACAGAAACCTTCGCTCAGAAAATAATCTGCTCCTCTAATGTCCCTCTCATAACTCTGATTTCGTGAACTCTTCGTTCTTTGTTCAGGCAGTACTACTCTGGAATGCGCTCCCACTCGAAGTCAGGATGTCCACAAACCGTTTTACATTCAAAAAGAATGTACATAGTCTCCTTCTTAACGAGATTGAAGAATCGTCTCATCGTTAGTTGGCTCAGCTTACAGTCAAGTTGTCATAGTGTACGAATATAATTTGAATGTATGTGTATATTTATGTATATATGTGTATTTATGACGTATATATTGTATGTGTTCATGTATGTATACGCACTCATGTATTGTATATTTTAATTGTCAATATAACCTCTGTGCACCTCCCTTACAATATTTTTAAACCACCCTAAGGTTGACTGGAAGAGAATGCCTTGGGCATTAAGTCCGCCGACGTACAAAGTGCACAAAGTGTAAATAAATAAATAAATAAATAAACATACATTTGCCTCAGATATTTGTACGGCATCTCTGATACTCCTACAAATCGGATCTCAAAAAGTCAGTCGTAATATATTAAGAATAGTAGACCTGACGACCACTGTAGAATTTTCTTCTTAAGTAAAATTAGTAAATTTTATGGTTTCCACAGACCGACTCATCACTGCCACCTATTGCAATGGTTCCGTGCAAGAACCCAGACTGTCGCTGCGAACTAAAGCCTAAGGACTCGTAGGTGTAAATGAAACGACTCTTTTAGAAAATATTTACTTTTTTTATTTTATTTTAATAATTATATTTTAAAATTAAGAATGTGTTTGCAACCTCTTACACATCACCAACTTATCGACGTCATGTTTTTCGAAAAGATATTCAGATCGTTAATCGTGACGTCAAACAACGAAACGGTTGAATGAATGTCATCGTTTAAAATTGGAAACGTTACTATTGACACTTGTTAATGACGTCACAAATATGTAAACGCAGAATTATTAATAGAAGTGGTATGACGTCACAAAGTATGCCATAAGTGGTAAATGTGTGCTAGGTTGTAGAGAGCTTGTATGGCACGTGTGATGTTTGTTATTCGAGTGTGACTAGAAACTTGGTAGTGTCAAATTTATGTGAAAATGTAATAAAGCTTATCGCGGCCGTAACAGTGTTTTTACTTAATTATAACAATTTAGAAACTAAACCTAAAACTTAATTTAAATCTTTGGTCGTTAAACTATAAATGTTAAATATAAAAATTATTGGATACTATTTCATGTTCCAGTCAAAATTGTATCAATATATTAAAGATTCTGGATTCCAATTTGACTGGATTGTAAAATTATTTGGTGGTGTGGTGGGGTTGGATCAAAATGTATTAAATTCGACTTCAACAGTCACTGTTACACTTGATACTTAAGTATTTTTTATTTTAAGAAAAATGAAATATAAAAATTGAACCCCTTTTAAACTGGGAATGGGGGTGGTCTGTAGAGCATTTTTTTAAGACTAGGAGACAGTTAATTGTTTGACTCTAAAACTTCATGGGTCATATGGGAACTTATATAAAACAGTTTACGTCTAGTCCAATGGCTTACCCTCTCGATACAATTTTATTTAAGTCAAGTGTAACAGTCACTGAACAACGATAAAAGAACTACTCGAACTAGATAACTACATCGGCTCCCTCAACGTACGAAATAGTGGAATCGTTGCTAACATAGCTTCGTAATACTCTCATTTGCTTTGGCTTTAACAATATTGTCTATAGTTACAAGTGTTATTGTTTGACGTGCAATACCGTCTAGGAGTTGGTGGTAACATGTCTGATTGGTCAAATTGTTCAAATATTGAATCTATAATAAACTGACAATGTATTATATATTGTTGTAATGACATCTAAAATATAAGTGCTGCCATCTATGTTTTGTTCAGTCACAATAAAAGGTATGGCGAGTTGTCACCACGCTTTACGAACGTGCTGTTGTTTTATTATAGGTTATGGACCCAGTTAGGCCTAGTTGGGCCTAGTTGTGGCTAATTTTAAATGTATTTAGTAAATAAACAATTGTAGTTATGCTCCCATGTATGTTATTAGGGGATGTCTGACTACTTTGAAAGGCGGCAACGGTTTCTTTACAAGTAAAGACTTGAAATGCAACAGTGCCTAAATGTAGACAGCATTTTATTGCCGTGTCGTTACTACTGGTAATAACGCGATATTTTTACTGATGTGTGTGAACCCCTAAGGGGGTGGGTATTTCGTGGGTGGATGGGTGGATGTGGGTATTTCGGTTTTTTTGCACGTCAACATTCTCACTTGTTTTACAATCAGAAAAAATGTTTCAGCTAAGTCACTACCTGCACAAGATTGACGCAAAAACAAAAGTAAAATAAAAACATGAGGAATGTTTAAAATTTATATCAAACACGTCTTAGAGAGCATTGCACCGTTAGGGTCGTTACCCACTCGGGTGACGAACTCCCGCGCAAGTGTTCGCTGAAACAATTAGACGGAACGTTCGAACGTATCGGTCGTCACTTCGTGTCGTTCTAACCTAACTTAAACTAGCTTGTACTGTGCGTTCGTATTAAAAACTATTAATTATTATTATGTCAAACTATAAACTAAATACTACACTAAACATGGCATGAAATTGTGCAATAAAGTAATACAAAGTGTTGCTTTTCTCAAAGCCGCCTCGTGTTGCGAAACGCTTCAATTAGAATAAATTGTGCAGTTTTAACAGTGTTGAATCAAAAAGTGGATAAAGCTTTAGTGAACACCGAGGTAGCTTTGGGAAAATAATATTGAAGCTAAAGTCGAAATGATAACACACCACTATATAATACTGTATGTTTATCTACGTAAAATGGCGCGTAACGAATAAGACTTTAGCTTCGTAAACTTAAACAAATCATCAACAATACATTCTTAAAATACAATCGTTTGGAAGTCTGTCTAATACTTATTAGTTTTAGTGAAGGTAGTTTTTTTAACACGTTTGCAACACTGCGATGGTAACACTATATTCTCCTTTAGAAAAATGCAAACAGCTAATAATATGTCATGTTTTATTTTATCTAATAATTTAATCGTGTCAAAAATACATACATCTAAATTTATCTATTTACAATTTGAGGGTTAAATTTATTTAAGGCAAATTGGTTTATTATTGCATTTTATTTCTACTTACAAATCTTATTCGGTATTTATAAGGCATTCGTTTAAGAGCACCTTAGTTAATGAGAACCTTAAAAAAAATTAGCGGGTTCTCTAAGAAAGACACATATGTATTTAATTTAGTAGGTGTTTGTGGTTTAGTGGGACTCAAACTTTACTACAAGCACAGGTGTATCAAATATCTTCTAACACCAGGCATAGGCGAAGTGGAACGATTAAACCCTTGGAATCAGATCTTCCTTATATTAAATACATTTATAAATTCCAACTCGTCCATTGCGATATAATTTTGGTTAAATTTAATCCGAAATTTGTTCATAATTTACGGCAACTTCAGTTTATTATTACATATTATATAGTATATACAACAGATTATTATAAGTACATCACAATGAACTCGGTTACATAAGAAATTAAACTAGAATAAATTAAGTAACACAAATAAACTAACGAATTTGGCACTAAGCTAATACTTAACACTAACCTGGCGTGAAATGCATCGCGAAACTCTGAAACGCTTTAACAATATTAAAATTTGAGAAGCGTTCGTTTTAATACTAGGCGACATAGTCGTGAGCAAACACACGCTCCGGATTCACATCATCACTTAACGATTTGAGGTATCTCGTATAGGTTACAAAAGGCAAGAAACAGACCGCAGCGCTAACGCGGAGCGTATCAAGACTCACAGTGAGCAAGCGGGACGAGCGGAACGAGCGGGACGAGCGGAACGAGCGGGGCGGGTCAGGGCACGGGGCGGGGCTCGAGCGCGCGCGCCAGGCAGCGGCTCACGAGCTCCAGCTTGTGCAGGTAGGCGCCCGCCGCCTCGCCGCGCGGGGAGCTGCGGGACGTACGTACACATAACAACGTCGTATCTTTCCCTTCACATGGAAAACATCGAGTTCGATGGATTTCTAGATTATCAGAAAGTTAAGCATTACAAAGGAGTCCAACGTCTGACGCGTGTAGCGTCGCGTGCGTTAACTGGTTAAATCAAAAAGGATATCTCCGAACCTGTTACGTTCTTTCGTCCCTTTTCTTGAAACGATTTCCATTTTTGCACATATAAATACTTATTGAAATAATACATTTTGCTTACTCACTTCAATATAAATGGATCGTCGTGTGGCGAGTTAGCGGTGTACGGAGATCGTCTGATGAACTCGCCCACTGAAATAATTTTTTAAGATTTTTTTTATAGTTCAATTGTTACAATGCGACTTAAAACGATTTACAGAAATCCCTTTGTTTTAAAACTTATTTAACCGACTGTTAATAAACGAAGCGATGTGTAGATATATTATTAAATATTTATTCATATTACAAACAAATTATGCACATACGTAATCCCTGCACCAATAGGTTTGACCTTGCATTAATGTAAGTACTAAATAGAAAAGCTATCACCGACCGCTGGGTGAGGCTGACAAGTTGAGGCGCATTTCCTGTTGCATAGCTCGTCGAGCGAGGCTTGCCGCGGGCGCGGCGGGGCCGGGGCGGTGAGACGGCGGCGGGGTGCTCGAGTACGCGCCCGCGGACGGACTGTGCTGCCTGCTGAGACAAACGACACGCTCTAATAACTTAGACACAGGTTGAATTTAAATTTGAACAGAAAAAAATCAAAAAATGTTTTTTCAATCCTATCACAACAATTCCACAAATTTAACAGTATCGGCGATACCACCTTATTTTTTTGTTACTCTTGCTATTCCTTTATTCTCAGATACCAAATATAAAACAATCATCATTAGCCTATCGCAGTTCACTGCTAACCAAGGGTTTCCAAAATTACACGCCCGTCACTTCGATCCTTAGCTTCAAATATATATGTCTATAACGTGATAATGCTATTGCCACTCTAACCCTATATATATCTAGAAAGAGTAAGTATATCTCACGGCGTGCCCCTGGCGGGTAAGTCTCGGGCGGACGGGTCCCGTGCGGGCAGGTCCCGGGCGGGCAGGTCCCGGGAGGGTCGCAGGACGCAGTGGGCGGAGAGCGCGCGCACGTGCTGTCGACGTCGCACGAGGAAGCCCATGCGGAGAACTATCACTATCACTGTTGCTATGCACCTGTAAACATACACATTTTTATATACTTTCTATCATTTCTAAGATTCTTTCGTGCAGAAGTTAACATTAGCTATTGCCCGCCTGATTATTTCTTATTACGTGTTTCTAACTTGGATGGATACAGTTGGCGTCCAGCCTTACGGCGTGGAGTTCTAGGGGGGAGGCGTATGTTCAGCAGTGGACGTCTTCTGATGATGATGATGATGATATTTCTAACTTTAAAAATGACGATTTTGTATATAACTGTCCATACATTACTTTACTCCATCAAGGGTGAAATTTCAGTGCTATAAGACTATAAATAACAAAATGGAGCAAAGAATGTTAAGATATCCATGTGCAATAACGAGGTGCAGTCATATAATTACACTATCAAGTTCCAAACTATGAATAAGCACGTCACAAGCGCGCGTTGATAAGCCAGATGAAGCTATTTCACAGTCATCAATTTTATAATATGACTATAGCTGCAAGAAATCTTGTAACTCGACTTACCCAGTCAATATTAAGAAAACAACAACAAGGTAAAATAAAACTTACTTGAACCGCTTCCTGCCCCTGCTGACTTCTGGTACCCCAGAGGAAGGTAGGCGCAAGTTCTTCTCCAACTCCGTGTATCCGGCGAGTACGCGTTGCAAGTATCGCTTCTGCCAAACCAGAGCTTTGCGACAGCTCTCTAAACGAAGACACCGGCCATGGAGATAGCGTATCTGAAATAAAACAGAAAGTTTAAGCTAACTTTTAAACAAGTTTTATAGACCGTGGATATCAAGCAGCTTCAAAGGAGACAAAACTGAAAGAAAACGACAAATACAAGAAATGAGCCCACTTGATGGGTTTATCTTAGTTAAGGAGTTCGTATAGCAGCCCAAGTTTAAAACAGTTCCATGGTATTGTCGCTGTAGATACATACATATTTGCACAGGATTTGAGCCCAATCCAATTTCATAGTCCCCTTTTCATGGTCGACTTCTGATCATAAGCGGAGGAGAGGCTTAGGCTTAAATCTTTCAATCGGACTTAGAGAATTGGTTTCAATTAAGCTTCCAAGATTAAAATTAGTAAGCCAAATAAATGTTTTCAAATTAAAAACATGTATACAAATATCTCTACTTAAGTTTATATGTGCTCGTATGTAAATGCCCACTATCTGTTTTAATGGAAACTCATCCAAACACTTCTCTCCCGGGTTTGGCAAATGTTCACTCCGTTCTGCCTTGCCGTTAGTCGCCTTCGTTGTACGTACGTGTTGCTTAACCCGACTAAGTTATAAAGGTATATTACCACTAAGTGAGCTAAGCTTGTTATTGAGTAATAAAACCTTAACCGTAACCCAACCCAAAAACGTAACCCAAATTTACTGCGAAACGTGTGCATTTATTGCTGGATTAATTTTGTCTGCATAAAAACTCCATAGTGAATCTTTTTTAAAGATACGAAAAAGTTACACTATGGCCCTCTCGAAATTAAAAACAGAACATCAAGTGACAGAACAAAAGTGTCAGTGTATGGTGATAAATCAATTATTTCGCGGATATAATGAAATGCATAAAATAGAGATTTTGAAATGAATTAATGATAACCTCCGACTGTTTATATAACTGCAATCATGGAGGAACAAGAAAGTGACCCAACAAAGCTTGCCGACATGGTGTAAGTACGCATTAATTATTTGTGAGTTTCTTTGAAGTTTCTCTTCCTCTTTTTTTTTTTTTACAACGCCCGCACTAGGAATAAATTCTGTGTAGCGGGGGACTTTACAATAATACAAGAAACGGACACAAAGAACACCCAGACTCAGAACAACAATTTGTGGATCACACAAAGTGTTGTCCCATGTAGGATTTGAACCCACAACACTCAGCGAAGTAAAGAGCGGCGTGGCGACCGCTTAAACCACTAGGCCAATCTTGCAGTCAAGTTGAGACCAGTGAGGGCTTTGACCAGGAAAATGGCATATTACTTTTTGTCCTGGCTTAGTTTTATCTCATTTCGTAGTTTGAAATATTTTTGTTATAACTATCTATGTATTAAGTATTAGTATTGTTTCTCACAGCGGTTAGTTTTTATCAACTCACTGCAGCTTGTAAAAGTGTTTTAGTCGGAGACAGGTTTTTTAAAATCTGTACAGAAATACGGTATTTTGTTGTTCATCTAAAAACAATGACAAAAAGTAATGTGTGTTCCAGCATGTGCGGTGATCACTCTTCGTTCACCAAAACCGAGCTGAACGTGAACTTGGATGGCAAGGAGAAAGAGAAGCTGAAAGACAAGAACTCGCTGTCTTATGCAAAAATGTCACCAACGGTATGTTTCGATTGCAAACGCTTTTACTTACCGCGTAACGATATCAATAGTGTTTAACCAATTTACTTTGAAAACTATGAGTGTAATGCAACACTAGAGCATTCGAATGAATTTCAACCCGGTACAAAATTGAAATTAATGTGTTTGTAATTATAATGATTAAGTATTGAATTTTATAAATTTTGGAGAAATAAAATCATAAGTTGTAGAACAGACGAAATAGCCTAATTTTTACAGCGGAGCGATTAGGAATAAAAATACTTACCTGGTTATTTCTATTTTGACGTAACTTAAAGAATCGCAAATCACAGTGCATATTTCACTTAATAGTGATACTGTATAATACAACGTTCCAGGTATCATATGGTGGAATGTATCAAGATTATTATTTAGAGACAAGATGAATTCTTTATAATTTATTTTTTTTTTCTTTATTCGATTACGTTTTGAGCGTGAATGTATTTGTCAGACATCCCACACGGAGGGTCCCACAGAGAGCCGCGCAGGACTGGAGACGCGACGTCGCGTGCGAGAGCTGGAGCGCGCCCGGCCCGACCTGGCCGCGCAGGCCCCCAGCCGCCCCAACTTGCAAGGTACTTGTAACACTACTCTGCGCGAGCTGGAGCGCGCCCGGCCCGGCCCGACCTGACCGTGCAGGCCCCCAGCCGCCCCAACTTGCAAGGTACTTGTAACACTACTCTGCGCGAGCTGGAGCGCGCCCGGCCCGGCCCGACCTGACCGTGCAGGCCCCCAGCCGCCCCAACTTGCAAGGTACTTGTAACACTACTCTGCGCGAGCTGGAGCGCGCCCGGCCCGGCCCGACCTGACCGTGCAGGCCCCCAGCCGCCCCAACTTGCAAGGTACTTGTAACACTACTGTGCGCGAGCTGGAGCGCGCCCGGCCCGACCTGACCGCGCAGGCCCCCAGCCGCCCCAACTTGCAAGGTACTTGTAACACTACTGTGCGCGAGCTGGAGCGCGCCCGGCCCGACCTGACCGCGCAGGCCCCCAGCCGCCCCAACTTGCAAGGTACTTGTAACACTACTGTGCGCGAGCTGGAGCGCGCCCGGCCCGACCTGACCGCGCAGGCCCCCAGCCGCCCCAACTTGCAAGGTACTTGTAACACTACTGTGCGCGAGCTGGAGCGCACCCGGCCCGACCTGACCTCGCAGGCCCCCAGCCGCCCCAACTTGCAAGGTACTTGTAACACTACTGTACGCGAGCTGGAGCGCGCCCGGCCCGACCTGACCGCGCAGGCCCCCAGCCGCCCCAACTTGCAAGGTACTTGTAACACTACTGTGCGCGAGCTGCAGCGCGCCCGGCCCGACCTGACCGCGCAGGCCCCCAGCCGCCCCAACTTGCAAGGTACTTGTAACACTACTCTGCGCGAGCTGGAGCGCGCCCGGCCCGACCTGACCGCGCAGGCCCCCAGCCGCCCCACCTTGCAAGGTACTTGTAACACTACTCTGCGCGAGCTGGAGCGCGCCCGGCCCGACCTGACCGCGCAGGCCCCCAGCCGCCCCAACTTGCAAGGTACTTGTAACACTACTCTGCGCGAGCTGGAGCGCGCCCGGCCCGACCTGACCGCGCAGGCCCCCAGCCGCCCCACCTTGCAAGGTACTTGTAACACTACTCTGCACGAGTTGGAGCGCGCCCGGCCCGACCTCACCGCGCAGGCCCCCAGCCGCCCCAACTTGCAAGGTACTTGTAACACTACTCTGCGCGAGCTGGAGCGCGCCCGGCCCGACCTGACCGCGCAGGCCCCCAGCCGCCCCACCTTGCAAGGTACTTGTAACACTACTCTGCACGAGTTGGAGCGCGCCCGGCCCGACCTGACCGCGCAGGCCCCCAGCCTCGCCAAGCCTCGCGAGGTACTTGTAACACTACTCTGCGCGAGGTGGAGCGCGCCCGGCCCGACCTGACCGCGCAGGTTCCCAGCCGCCCCAACTTGCAAGGTACTCTGCACGAGCTGATGCCGAGATACTTTCGTCTTGTTAACACATGCGTGGATTATTAAGAGACCTTCGATTCAATCGAGTCGTTCGATGAAACTGTATTTTTCAATCGATCTGTGTGAAATTGTTTAGGAGAAATTATTCAGTTTTGTGGCTGTTAGTAAAACTGTACATTTGGACAGTGTTCCCGTTCACGGCGCTGGGTAGCTTCAGGTGGCCGCCGTACCTGCTGGCCGTGTGGGTGCTAGTGCTAGTACTCACGCACGTGCTGCACTGCCTCGTCAGTGTGCTCGGTCGAACGCTACCAGCAATAAAGTGAGTACTCTTAACTTTTGTATCTTACTATGAAAATTTCAGTGACAAACAAAACAAACAAACTTTGAATCCCTCAATTGAGAAAATTACGTTTGTTAGAATATTCTATATTGATACCTGGGTTACAATAGTTGTATGCGCATTTACCATTGTTCCCATATATTACAGGAAATGCACCCAATATTTCCGAACATGGTCAGAGGAAACGTGGAACGCGCAGACAGATATCAACCAGAGGTTGGTGCCGGTCGGTTTGGCAGCGGTTACGGCGATGCTGTACTGCGTTTACTTCGCGCTCTACGTCGTCTACGGCGTAGTGGTGTGGTCCGTAGAGCCGCTGTGTTCGGACGTAGACGAGAACCGTAGCAGCATCGACTTGGAGGCGAAAGTCGTCGATTACATCGAAGACTTAAATAGTAAAACAATTTCTAGCATCAAGCAATAGATTTGAGCCGGTACGCGAAATTTAAAAATGTTTTGAGACTAAAAATTTTCTAAGTAATATATGTAATAAAAGATAAAAACCCTATTGTTGTATAATTTCAATTCACTTATCTGTCTTTTGTTTCCACACATGTTTAAATCGTTTTTTCCTAGCTATGTTCAAAATGTTGTTGTAACGTGCTGATATAAAACAAATAAGACTTGAGACAAGCGGTTCTAAAATTAACATATATGTGTAAATTAGATTTTTAAAATATATTTGGCCCACTACAAAATACCTACATTTTATGAACAATTGATATAGATATTATTTGTTTATTATATAACTAGCTTACCCCGCGAACTCTGTTCCGCCTTAGAGGCAATAAATAGATTTTTGGTTTTGGACTGAAACGTGGTCAAACGGAATAAAAAGTATCCTATATCCGTCTCCTGGTTCTAAGCTATATCCCCACCAATTTTCAGCTAAATCCGTTCAGCCGTTCTTGAGTTATAAGTGGTGTAACTAACACCACTTTCTTTTAGATATATAGATAACTAGCTTACCCCGCGAACTCTGTTCCGCCTTAGAGGCAAAAATAAGCAGATTTTTTATTTTGGAATGAAACGTGGTCGAACGGGATAAAAAGTATCCTATATCCGTCTCCTAGTTCTAAGCTACCTCCCCACCAATTTTCAGCTAAATCCGTTCAGCCGTTCTTGAGTTATAAGTGGTGTAACTAACACCACTTTCTTTTATATATATATATAGATATAGATGTTATTCGTGCATCGGTAGGGTCCCTATTAGTGCTGCACAGCTAGAAACAAACTGCACAGATGAATGGCCTATGTCCAGCAGTGGACTAAAGAAGGTTAATGCTTTATTGACTGTCTTGCTTTGACACGTTGCGGCTATAGAGCAATTGGAGTAGAATTTTTTGAGTATTTCAAGCGTATACAAACCAACATTTCTATATTTATATAGATTAGTAAGCTTTGTAGCAATTTACAGTAAGAGTCCTTTTACCATAGCTGGTGGTGGACAACAAACACATGTATAATCAACAAACACAACACCAGACACTTAAACCATTTAATACACTCACAGCTTGGTCTTTCTCATCTGGTTGCTGTTGGCTCTTAGTTTGTGCCTCCTGCTCCAGCTTCTCTACCTTGGCGGTGAGTTGTTGCTTCTCCTGCCTCAGGGCAATCAGCTCAGGGTTGTTGGAGTCGAGCAGACATTTCTTCAACGTAGCTAATTCTCGATTCAATTCCGTTTTCGTACTTTCAATTTCAGTCTAGAATGAAAAATAAATAATAAACGTATTTGATCATGCAGATATAGTGTGTGTTTTGTATTTTTATGCCTCATCTACACTACTCGCGAAGTTGGTAGTGAATAAGTAAGTAACACACAGGCCGTGGTCCGAATCACGCTCATAGCGTGTTGGTACGCTTGTTGGTGCGGTCCAATTCGTGTTTTTCACGCTCACCGTTAGCGTTGTGGATGTTATGACGTCACATGTGACGTCACTACCTAGTGTTCACAGTACTGACGGGTCAGATCGTTAGCACCGTGAGCATTGACGTTATTTTGCGCCATTTATTTGAATCTATGAATCTATGGTTGCGGAAAATGCTCGAATTATGCGGAGCAATGTGAGCGTGACTACGACCTGTGTGTTACTTACTTATTCACTACCAACTTCGCGAGTAGTGTAGAGGAGACATAAGTAGTTTGTGGCGAGTCAGACATAGTTTTATGATCGGTTTACTTTACTGCATACAAAATATTGTCAACTGTGTTTTTGTATTAAGAGTTGACAGCAAATTTGTGTGTATACAAGTAACTGACGTCATGATGTCGCTTTCAGTTTTTTTATTCATTTATACTCTGAAGACTACAATTAGATAACTAAAAATATAGTAAAATACACGAATTGGATCAAATTTCAAAATTATAATGCTGAAATAAGTAGCTTGACATTTTTTCCAAATCCATTGAATTAGTTTATATTGCAAGATTAATGAATCGCTAAACACTGGATAGAGGAGGTGGTAAGCTCACCAGGGCGTCGGCCAGGGGGGCGAGGGGGGCGAGGGGGGCCTGCGCGGGCCGGCGCAGCTCCAGCTCGGCCAGCGCGGCCGCCTGCGCGCTCACCAGCTGCTTGGCGCGCAGCAGCTGCTTGCCCGCCTCGTGCTTCACTCTGTGGCACGGAAAAATACATGATACGACCATAACTATTTTTGCATTCTTTTCTTTTAAAAGACGACGCCCGCCCTAGAAATATTCCTGTGTCGCGAAGGTCTTTACAAACATACGTGAACCGGGTACAAAGAAATTAAGACAAGCGTATGATGTGTTTTATCAAACATTTTTTTTATCAAATTTTGTCGCCAGGCCGAAACCTCCTTGCTAAGGAGAGACCTATGTCCAGCAGTGGACTGTAAAAGGCTGTTGATTGATGACGTCGCAAGACAATATTAAAAAAAAATTAACCCAACGCAATTTTTTGAAAGTCACTTATTTTGCTAACTTTATATTTATATAGCACTCGCTAACAAAACGTTAATCAACATATTCAAAATAAACATCAATTTTGGCAAATCTAAAAGTCATCAATTAATAAGAACTACAAATACGAACTTAGGCTATGGACTTCTACATAACAATAAAAAATGTGTGCGAAATGAAACGGTTTGGTGACAGAAAAAAAAATTAAGAGTATGGAATGCTACCACCCCTATTCGTACACTGGGTGTCATGGCGACTAAACGAGAAAACTACGCAGAGCAACATCACTGCAAAGAGAAGGAAAATTTAAAAAACCCCCTTTTTTTAACGTGTGGAAACCCCCCCAGGCCATCATCCCACCGTGATTTACGGCGGGATGGTGTGTCTGGATCGGACCGACTAAAACCACACGGTGTACCACTCTGCGCCTCACATAGGAGGGATCTGGGTACGACAGATCATTACGACATCCAGATCAACTTAAAAAACGTCTGGCCAGCATGGACACTTCTTTCCAAATTAAAAAATCCAGTAGCGGACTATTAAAGACTGGTGGTGATGATGATGATGATGATTAAGAAAATTATCATTTGAATTGAATTTATGTCCACGACGATGACACCTGTGTTAATGGTACATTCACCAAAACTAATTCGAATTGACCTCCTTCCTTCTTCCTAACCATACGTAATACCATCGATTATAAACTAACATATATTACCATCTGTATTATCTATTGTACTGGTTCACTAACCTTTTCATTTCAGCAAGTTCATTTTTGAGCGTAGTGCACAGTTCGTTCTTAGCTTCTATTTCTTTCTGCGAATGTAGTCGCGTGTGGTCCAGCATGGCCTGCAGGTCTTGGTACCTGCTTCGTTCTACGTCCAATTTAGACTTTAACACTGACACTTCGCCTTTCAAACGTTCGTTTGTTTCAATCTGTGGACAATATTTTTTTTATTTTTTTTTATATAGTAATAACTTGCCAAAGTGACTCTACTCTGCCTGATGGTAAGCATGAATAGAATACAAGAGTTGTGGTCACCATACTTATTGCAAATGAAGACAATGCAGTATGGTGACCAACACTATGGCGGCCTAGTGAGATGCTTTTTCAAACCCCGCTTGGGGACGTAAAAGGCATGACGGTCATCGTGACAGTGTAAGGCTTACACAGTTACCACGATAACTGTCACCCCTGCTTCAATGGGCCTCCGGTCTCACACTCACCAACGAAACACGACAGCACGGATACTGTCGCTTTAGGTTAGTCTTCTGTGGGCGGGTAGTACTGCCCCGGTCGAGCCGGCCCGCTGGTGCTGAAATCAGCGTGACTCTACTACCTACGTTTATTAAATGTTTGTTTTTAACGTTTCAGATCTACTAAAATAAAGTCATCACCGATATGTATTTATGAGCATTATATCTCATCGATATTGAAAGTAGAATCTTATGCTGTGATTTCGTGATTACGCTTGGTAAAAGATGAACATTTACGGTCCACAATAATAAGATAAATTTAATAAATTCCCGATATCTGTGACATATCATAGAAAAGCGTATATTCAAACCTGCAGGTTAAGTTGTGCATTGAGCGGGTCCTGCCGGTCGCGGTGCAGCGAGTGGTCCAGCAGCTGCCGCTCGAGCTGCGCGAGGCGCGCGCGCGCCTGCCGCTCGCGCTGCTGCAGCTCCAGCTCCGAGGCCATGGCGCTCTCCAGGCGCTTCTTCAGGATTTGGATCATGTTGGAGTCTTGATTCTGTCGATTAAATATATTCACTCGTAAATATTGTTGAAAAAGGAGTCTGTAAGGCTCGTAATATTATTTACTATATAAATCTGCGAAAATATTAAATTACTAAAGTTCAGAAAAGTTCAGTTAAACTTTCATTCTAACAAAGAAATAATTCAGTTCGGATTGACATTAAATTACAAAAACGAAATAGGAAATAAAACACAATTTATGAGAGTATGAAACGATTCCAAGAAGAAACGATATCATTTGAGACTCTCGGACGCATCAGCAAATTGTGACAATATCATTGTTTTTAAAAGGGGCCTTCAGAAGTATGTGCAGTAGCGCTAAAAAGTATTTTGACAACTCAATTTTATTCCATATCACAAAAAACGATAACTAAATTGTTTCCAATCAAAGATTATATTTGAAGTAATGATACGTTTCACAAATTAAGACACTTAAATGTAATGTATTTCTACACAAATACATTACATTTAAGTGTCTTAATTTGTGTCAAAAGTATTTTGACAGGGAAAGTTTTCTATGTTATAAAATAAAAAAAAATATATTATTTTTGATATTAACTATTAGTATTTTGTTGCATATCCATTGGCCTTCAAGACCGTTTCACAACGCGCCGGCATCGAGTCAACTAGTTTCTGCAAACGATCAATGGGTATTCGGCTCCATTCGTTACTTAGTGCTTCATATAAAGCATCTTTATTTGAATAGTTTCGACATCTTACGCGGCGATTCAGTTCTGCCCAAAGATGCTCTATCGGGTTTAAATCGGCACTTTTACTTAGCCAATCGAGAATTTTGATTTTAGCGAGTTTCATGAAGTCATTGACATGTTTCGATTTGTGCTTTGGGTCATTATCTTGTTGAAAATACCAACCAGGTGTTGCTTTTTGGGGGATTGCAGGATTGCAGGATTTGCTTTAGCATAGGGTGGCATTTGTTGCTTTAATATATCTGTGTACATAAAGCGATCCGTAGTACCTTCTATCCTAACGCGGCGAGAAAAGCATCCCCAGACCATAATATTGTCACCTCCATGCTTTACTGTGGGTATTTGGTATCGAACATCAAATCTTTTGTTTACAGGACGTCGCACGTACCGTATACCATCAGATGACACTAAATTAAATTTGCTTTCGTCACTCCGCAACACCTTGGACCATTTTGAACTCGTCCATAATCTGAACTGTTTCGCAAACGCAAGGCGCAGCTTTCTATTCCTTGCAGAAATTAGAGGTTTCTTAGTTGGACGTCGTCCATGTAAGCCGAAGTCCTTTAGTCTGCGTTTTACAGTTGAAACGTGTAAATTCTCGTCATAATTTTCCTGTAACTCGTTTTTAGTTTGCACAGCCGTTTTTCGGACATCACTTGTCGATTACCTTTTTATCAAGTGGTCTTCCTTAGCGGATGTTTTTTTTTCGGACGGCCACTTCGAGGCTTATTTTCAATAGTTTTACGTTTATTATAAGCTTTGTTCCACGAACTAACAAGTTGTCGTGACACTTTAAAACTTCGAGCAACTTCTGCTTGCGTCATTTTACTTTGTAGGGCAGTTATCACGGCATTTTTAATATCATTTGAATATTCTTTAGTCTTAGGCATGTTGATAAATGCAGAGTAATTATACCTTATAGACAAAAATATATGCAGTGTGAGTAGAACTGCTGCCAGCAAGGAACTGAATGGTTGTCAAAATACTTTTAAGCGCATGTATAGACGTGTTTTGTTTTTAACAAAGAAAGAAAACAAACAAATTCCAACTTGTAACTCACAGAGGATGAAATACATCATAAATAATAATATAAAAAATACTAAGATTATTTTGAAGTACTCAGTAAAAAGATAAATGCAAAAGTAGTCTTGTCAAAATACTTTTGAGCGTTACTGTATGTATATATTTAGTAAGTGGTAGTGTTGCACAAGTGCAGCGCTCACCTGCAGCGTCTCGGCCGTGTCCTTGTGCGTGTCGAGCAGCAGCTGCAGCCGCCCCGAGTTGTCGCGCTCGGCCTCGTAGCGCAGCTCGCACGTCTGCCAGTCCGACACCAGCTTGTCGCGGACCCTGCACGAGCGACCATCAGTTCAACACGTCACTACTATTCATTTCTTAATAGAAGTAGTCTAATAAAAAGATGACTACTGCATTAACCATTAGCATGCAAGACATATCACGCATCATCCACCTTTCTGCCGTTTACTGAATCTTAATTGGAAGACGGTAAAATGTTAAATTGAAAATGCAAATCAGCCGTCTGCCCGAAACCTAGTTATAAGTTTATTTCACAGGAACTCGACAGTCACCATGACCGCATTCGGTTTTGCGGTTCGCCCGCACTGAAATTTTAACCAATTATAACACCGATCACACTTGCCGTGGAGAGCGTGTTGATGTGAAATAAACTTACAGACCCTCTGAGTTCAAACATCCTCGATAATGTAACGTACTGACTGCTGTTCTTGAGGTCTCGGGTTCGATTCCTGGGTCTGATCAAATATTTGAATTATCTGCAAATGCTTGTTTCTGAGTTTGGGTGTTTTCGCATGTATTTACAAAAAAATAGTAAACATGCATTTATATCGTTTGTCCAGTACCCATAGTACAAGCTCTGTTCAGTTTGGGACTAAATGGCGTTGTGTGACGTGGTAGAATATTTTATTATCATTATAATGCTACCCTTTTGGCGCAGGGGTGACAGTTGTCGTGGTAACTGTGTAGGCCTTAGACTGTCACGATGACTGTCATGCCTTTTACGTCCCCAAGCGGGGTGTAAAAGCATCTCACAGGGCCGCCATAGTGTGGGTCACCATACTGCATTGTCAGCATTTGCAATGAGTATGGTGACCACAACTCTTGGATTCTATTCATGCTTTCCATCAGGCAATTAGAGTCACTTTGGTGGGATCTCAATATAGAAAAAAAAACACGAAAAAGGTAGTTACAACGATGACCAAGCGACATTTTTCAACGTTCCTTACCTGTTCAGTTCCGTTATAAGAGCATCTTTGTCCTTGAGTCTCGATTCTAGGTTGTTGACATGCATCTGCAGTTTCTCATTATCAGATTTCAGCCTGTTGATGCGGTCTGATGATGACGAATGGATTGAGCTTGAAGACCTGTGTAAACCATAGACAGATAGTTATATTCCAAAACTTCAATATTGCAAATTCCAGAAACATACTATTGAGAACTCTGACTCTTCAAGCTATAACGCTGACTGTAAAGTGCAGAAGTTAAGACGATAAAGAAACTTCTTGGTTTCTTTACTCTAACGAAGGAATAGATTCCAATGCTTCTGCAAAACAAACACAAGACTGGACTGTAGGTTGCTGCTGCAAAAGTACGAAGAAATTGGACCATCTTGTGCACCATAATATCTCTTGCGTCCTTAGCTGGCCTCCGTAGAGACTTACCACCGAAGTCGAGATCCGTTAGGACTACGTCATCATCGTCAAGTATTAGAAATATCCTATAGAATATACTTATAGTAAAAGCCTTAGTATAAATATAGAACTGTGAAAAGTATTGTGCCAGTACTCACTTGGAGGTGTTCAAAGCTAGGCGCGGTATGTCCTCTCTTTCGTCACTGCTTGCAGACAGTATCTGTGAACAAAACAAAAGAGTTTTATCAAATGTTCAGTAATACTTTTTTTTTTCTTAAAAAAGACAACGCCCGCATTAAGAATAAATCCTGTGTAGCGGGGGACTTTACAAACAAGAAACGGACACAAAGAACACCCAGACTCAGAACAACAATTTATGGATCACACAAAGTGTTGTCCCATGTAGGATTTGAACCCACAACACTCAGCGAAGTGGAGAGCGGCATGGCGACCGCTTAAACCACTAGGCCAATCGTGCAGTCAAAGAGTGCAAGAGTCAAGAGTAAAAAGTACTAAAGATGGTTACCTTCAAATGCCAAACCATTAATCAATAAAGGGGCTGTTAATCTAGTGGTTAGTGGCCCCGACTGCTAAGCCGGAGGTTGTGTGTTCGATTCCCACCCATGACAAACATTCGTGTGGTGAACAGTGTCTAGATGTGTAACCAATCTATAATGTGTGTATTTAGATATATTTATGTATGTTAATCAGCAGTCTAATTACCATAGCACAGGCTCTGCCTGATTTGGAATATGGCAGCCGTGTGTGAGATGTGTGAGTTTATTTATTTATTTATTTAATACCACTAAACTCACTACGATGTCGAGGAAAAAAATATAAACTGCTTATTTCAAAATAGTCTAGTCTACTAGTAGTTCAAAGTGTTCATAATACATAAATATTTGTCTCGTTGTGTGTTTTTCATGTATAATATTTTTAGATTGTCTGTGGCGCATAGAGAGATTGAAGGATGATTTTTAATGGTGGAGGATATTTAGATTATTTTGTGAAAATTGATTGTTGTAGAAACTTATAGTGATAAACGAAAGGATATAGTTGAGGAATCGATATTAGTAAACTTTAAATGTCGTTTTATAAAGTATGTTATCGAGGATTATCAAAATAAACCACAAATTGTTTTTCTGAAAATACAGTTTTGTTTATTTAACACGTTTTTACGATATCACAACAATTTGGTTTAACTATTACATAATAATTAAACAAAATTGTTGTGATATCGTATATATAACATACCTTATATGTATTGACCAAAAAAATATTTATGTATTTATATCTGTTGTCTAGAGTCCATAATACAAGCTCTGCTTAGTTTGGGACTAGAGGACGTTGTGTGTCAGATGTCCGAAATCTTATATTATTATTTTAGATTAATTAACAGGCTGTTATGGAATTTAATGTAATGTTGGTTATGTTCAAGGGGTCGTAGAGTAGACAGCGTTAATAATGTTTAGGAAATTCGGGATAAAAAGCTTATTTTTTCTAATTATCAAGCTGGCAATGTGCACTCAAAAATAATTCACAATTCACCCGAGTTATTATTTCATCATTTCATCACCTTTCTTAGGTTATCGTAAAACTGTTAGTACTGTATTGAGCTATGTGATTTTTTTTGGAATACATTTTGTTTTTTTACTATACTTAGTCTGGCCATAAATACTGTTACACTTAATTATAAAAAAATATTACATTTGAATTTCGAATCTGTCATTTTTATACGATTGTTCATTGTGTTTTCTCATTTTGGCGCCAATACATTGTAAAATATTTTGCGATATTAAAATGGTGTGGGGTGATAAAGAGAACCGAATCGGTGTGATAGCATTACACAAAGTAGGTATGGAGCCAAATGCAATTTTTAAAACTCTCCATACACTTGGTATTAGTAAAATGTTTGTGTACCGGGCTATTAATAGGTACAATGAGACCTCCTCTGTTTGTGACAGAAAAAGATCTGGCCGTCCACGTAGTGTTCGTACGAAAAAGGTGGTCAAAGCAGTAAGGGAAAGAATTCGAAGAAATCCTGTCCGAAAGCAAAAGATTTTATCTCGGGAAATGAAGATAGCACCTAGAACCATGTCGCGTATTTTAAAAGATGACTTAGGACTTGCAGCCTATAAGAGACGCACTGGCCATTTCTTAACTGATAATTTAAAGAAGAATAGGGTGGTAAAATCGAAACAACTACTGAAGCGGTACGCAAAGGGAGGTCACAGAAAAATTTTGTTTACGGATGAGAAAATTTTTACAATTGAGCAACATTTTAACAAACAAAATGACCGTATTTATGCTCAAAGCTCTAAGGAAGCTTCCCAATTAGTCGACAGAGTGCAACGTGGACATTATCCGACTTCAGTGATGGTTTGGTGGGGTGTTAGCTATGAAGGAGTGACTGAGCCATATTTTTGTGAAAAAGGTATCAAAACATCGGCACAAGTGTATCAAGATACCATTCTTGAGAAGGTAGTTAAGCCCCTTAACATCACCATGTTCAATAACCAAGTATGGTCCTTCCAGCAAGACTCGGCGCCGGGTCATAAAGCTCGGTCCACGCAGTCTTGGTTGGAATCGAACGTTTCGGACTTCATCAGAGCTGAAGACTGGCCGTCGTCTAGTCCCGATCTTAATCCGCTGGATTATGATTTGTGGTCAGTTTTAGAGAGTACAGCTTGCTCTAAACGCCATGATAATTTGGAGTCCCTAAAACAATCTATACGATTGGCAGTGAAGAATTTTCCCATGGAAAGAGTGCGTGCTTCTATTGATAACTGGCCTCATCGTTTAAAGGACTGTATTGCAGCCAATGGAGACCACTTCGAATAAGCTTTTTATATTTTTAATTGTTTTATATTTATGTATTAAACTGACACACTGTAAAAGTAATAAATGTTATTTGCAGTTAACAATTTTCTTTTTTCTTTATTACAATATTTATGGCAAGACTAGGTATATCATAGTATTTTCAATTCTATTATGAACTGTCAATAAATGCACATATACAAGAGATTTGACCACAGCTCTCTGTAACAGACCGTAAACTAGTAGAATTTATACGATTGGACATTTTTAGATGGTGTTATCTATTAAATGTTTTTTTTTTAAACACACAACGTCATCTAGTTTCAAACTAAACAGAGCTTGTGCTATGATAACTAGACTGACTGATATAATACTTATGTACTTTTTTTTGTAAATATACACAGAGAACACCCAAATTTCGAAATAAATATTTGCAGATCATACAAATATTTAGTCCGACCTGGGAATCGAGCCCGAGACCTCAAGCGCAGCAGTGCAAACTCCACCGCTGCGCCACCGAGGCAGTCAGGCAGGCAACGTGTTAAACTAACCTGTTCCATGATGTCCTCGTCGAGCGTGTGCGAGTAGTCGAGCTGGTCGCGCAGGGCCCGCTCCAGCTCGGCCGTGGGAGAGCGCACTGCCAGCGCGCGGGCCAGAGGGGAGGGGGCCTTAGGGGGGGGAACGCGGACCCTGCCAAACAACATATTCATATACAAGTGGGAAAATAGCAGGCCATGATGTTTAAATTATATTCGCAAGCAAGCCTACGGTCTAGGTAGACAAAGTAGCGTAGGGTATCCCAAAGATAAGCTATGACCACACTCTTACAAAGAAGCAATTTTTTTTAAAATATTTTTTGTTTTATACTTAATATTACCTGTCCATAAGTTCCCTAAGATTTTCCAGTTCAACCTCTAACTCCCGACATCTTTCAGCCTTTTCTCGCAACTTATTTTTGAGCTCGCCGACATTCGATTCTTCGCGCATCCTGGACAAAGAAATATCATTGTTACATTGTTAAACTATTGCTTACATCCTCCAAAACAATCTTATAAGCAGTAGCCCTTTCCTACCATTGTACCTCCTCTTTTTACCTACCTTTTTTTTTGACACAACTCGTCTAATACATTATACATAACAGGTATACTTAATCAGGGAAGCATTGAATGCTGCTCAATTCGAGGATATATATTTAGTACACATATATGTAATTTTAGTACAGAGCTTCATAAATAAATAAATAAATGATTACGTATATATTAATTAAATTCAGTTTCCCCATCTCACAGCATCACGCGTAAACGGCTGTACCGATATCAATATTTTTTTAGTGTTAAATAACCCATTTATTGAGAAAGGCTAACATCACGCTACAACCAAAAGAAATCGAGCATCAATGAAAAGAGACAGACGAAGTTGCGTGGGTCAGCTAGAAATAAATAAATTAGGCATCAAATTATGTCTAAATATGATTAAAGCGTTAACTTTGATTTCTCTACTTACCTAGAAACGACAGCTTCAAACTGCTGCTGCAAGTGATCTTTCTGGTCCATCAACTGCCGTATTTCTTGTTGCAACTGTTCAGTTTGTTGTCTGAGTTCGACATTCTCCATATCTTTGTCTGCAAGCTCTCTGTTGGCTTGACTTAGGTTGCTCTTCAATTCAGTCACGTCTAATTTGGCTTTTGCAAGTTCAAACGCCTAAAAGGTACAATTAAACTTAAATTTACTTCTAAATAAATACAAGACCTATTCTTAACTAAATACATATATGAAAATCTCGCTTCATTTTTGCGCACTCGCTTTCAAGTGATCAATATTAAGTGTTCTTACAGAATACATGAATACATCGAACAAAAAATAACATCGATACTATGAAACACATGCATATGAGGTAAACAAATCATTTCTGAAATTACTTCGATTTCTCCAAAACTCTCAAATAAAACAATCAAGAACCGTCTTCTAAGAATTGCTTTAGTCTTCCACTTCCATTGACATCAATACGAGTGATCCTAAATTACTTTATATAAACTTTGATAAAATAACACGCTCTACATTTACAATGTAACAGAAACCAATAAAATTTCATATGCCCATGTTACTAGAACATGTCGTCAATACAAAATAATTTACATACTCGTATTATCAACTCTCATAAGTAATCCTATCGATTGGACTAGTACAATAAGCAGCAAATTTTAAGAAATTAGCCAGTCAGACTTAGCTTATGACTGATTCTACGACCAATTGGTCGAATCAGAGTAATCTATTCGAAACATCATCGAATTCAGAACAACATTACACCCATTACGAGATCGTGCTATTTATACATATTGAAAACTAATCTTACCTTATCATTCAGCTCTTTCTTATTGAAGTCCAACTCATGTTGTAATAGTGACACATGCTTTCGTATTTTAACTAAGTGTTTTTTGTCGTTGCTGGCTTGTCTATCTACACATTTCTTATCTTCTCCATTTTTATTCCTAGGAGAAGGACTACGGGATACCATTTTCAGCTGCTCCTTTAAAGATGCTATTTCTTCATGAAAAGCGTTTATGTCTTCGTGAAGAATTTCTATTTCTGTTTCTTTATCTTTTAATTTGTCTGTCAGTAATTTTAGTTCGTCAATTTTCGCTGTCAGTTCACGGTTTAAGGAACTCATGCGTTCTAGTTCACATTCGTTGCTTTGAAGTTTGAGTGAAGCGTTTTCTTGTTCCTTTTCAAGTTTAGTCAATTTTAGCACCAAATCTTTAGTGTGAGCATTCAATTTGTCATTCTCTTCATTGAGTTTTGCTAAGTCACGATTTAACGCTTCAATTGTATCTTGTAAATGGAACACTTCGTTAGATTTCTCTTCATGAGCCTCTTTAATATTGTCAAGTTCTTCAGTTTTATCGTTAAGGTTTCTTTGTAAATCGTCCAATCTATCCAAATGTTGGTTCAAACTATCAATCTGTTGGTTCTTCTCAGAAACTAACTGATGTAGTTTCTGTAGTTCACTCATTTTTTCTCTCATTTGATGATGTTCGCTCTCATATTTCTCTAGTGCAGTATTCTTACTTTGTAATTCATCTATTTTAATTTCTAATTCAGTCATTTTGTTTGTGAGATTTCGTTTTTCTTTAGCTAGTTCAAGTATCATGTTTTCTCGCCTAAGGATATCTTCTTTTAGTAAGTGTAAATCGTTAGATTTATCATTCACTTCTTGAGTAAGTTCTGTTAGTCTTTGTTCCAAAAGTTTTTTGTTGGAGGTAAAATTTTCTAGTTGGTTTTCGTAGAATTTTTTGTCGTTTGCCATAGTAGCCATTGTGTTTTCTAACAAACCTTTCAGCTCTTCAACCTCCTCTTTTAAAGCTGGAAACTCACACAGTTGTTCTTCAGCGTTCTTAAGTTCTGATTTGGCATTTTCTAGCTCTGTTCTTGATTTCTTTATTGCAGATTTCAACTGAGACAATACATCAGGCAAGTTTGATTGCTTTAAGTCTAATGTTATACCAAGTTCTCTTAAGGAATTTAATTCATCATACGTTTTGTTATCCGTAGCTTCTAGAGAAAAATTTATTCTTTTGGGCTCGACACTAATGTCTTTACTGTCAGTCGCTTCTCTGTTAGGGTACATTGAGCAATTATCCGGAATAGCTTGAGCATGTTGCACGTCAATACCAAACATTGTCGTTTCATTAACGTTCCTCTTGTAGTCTTTGAGGAAATCTCTATTCTGTGTTGAAGTCAAATGAGCTGGTAATGAGTCAGCTCGGGGCGTATAACCTGGTATATCGAAATGGTCAACTAGTTCAATGTTAAGAGAGCTCATATTAGCCTTCTGGAATTCAGGTGGTAATGTTCTGTTTAAAGTTCGTTCTTTTAAATCTATGTAAGGGACACCAGTTAGACTGACATTGTGTGCCCTCAATTCCGCCCTACGCATTTGTAGATCTTGTTCGTCGAATTCTGATATAGATACTATATCGCTAAGTGTTCTTGCTGAAGTTTTTCCTTCCAAAGCATCGTTTCTATCCTCTTTTTGATTATCCTCTTCCAACTTTAGCGCTGTAAAGTAATGAATCATATTTAACTGCGTGAGTTATTTAGGCGAATATTTCGCCGTCAAGGAACTTGGAGGGGATCCAAGTTTGATAATGTGCCTAGACATGTTATTCTAAAACTAAACTGAATCATTAGATGGTTTCTTCGAAACTAAGCTTATTTACAGAACGAGATATTGAATGATTTTGTAAAATTTTGGCACGGTTCAATAAGGAACAGACAGATTGTTTACATATAATTTTCAGTGATATCTCGAGAAAACGGCAGCGTTATAAAGATTGGTTCATATGTTACTCAACGAACATTAACCCCAATTTTCATACGTCACAGCTATTTAGGTATACGGTTTACGTTTTACTGTTATTTCCCAACGTAATAAAACGAAATTTGGATGAATGTTACTGGCGATTTATATACATTAGCTACTGGATACTGAAATGATCCTATGTTATGTATACCCTATGCTCTAATGATGATCCTTTTTATCATAAATCCAATTCCACAAATACTTACCCAACAGCTCTTGGAGCTGATCTTCTTTCTCGGCCAAACCTCTCTGAAGGTCTCTGATGCTAGTTTGTAGTTCTTCCTTATTTTTCTCAAGACTCTTCGTTAGACATTCCAGTTGCGCGATACGTGTTTGTGCGTTAGACAATTCACGTTCTAAGATTATGACTTTATCTTTTGGATTACCTGGTAAACAATGTTAGAACAACATTATGGAAATGTATTTCATCTGTTTAACTATCTTTATCTGTATATATCTATTAGAAAATTAAGCTTGTAAAAGGGACTTAAAATGCAAGAGTGTTAAAGTACAAAGTTTTTTCTTAATGAATGATACATTTACATTACGATTAATTATTACATAGGAATGCAAATGACTTCAGCTGAATTTTGCCGTGCAACAGTGTCGTGAATAGTTAGCAGCCCAATAATTGAACATAATGATACTGGTGAAGACTAGAAACATACGTCGTACTTGTAAATAGATGATACGATTTAAGTCGAATCGACTATCGAGTCGAGTCGATTCGATGTATACAATAAATTGTATCTATGTTGAATCGTGATGTGATACAATAAAATAGAAGTGTGAATCACTAACATTATAACTAACAATAAAAAACGCTTTTGCTTAGTCAGTGCTACAATTGAAATGCATCTGTAAAATAAAGATAAATTGATAGCAATGCCAATTTCCTGAATTGAGTTGTAAAGGTTATGTTAACATTTTGTTTCATATACAACTTTATTGTTGTGTCCTTATGTGTTAGAGGAGCAAAGAGTATGAATAAAAGAGACTTTAAAGAAATTCTTTAAGTTTTAGGCTTTAGTATTTTGACGTACGTAAATTTACTGAACAAGAAATCTGAAAGCCTGAAAGGTATCTATGCATATAAATTTTTGAGGTTTATTTACTCTTACATGGCATCACTAACAGACGAAATAACCATCTCTCTTAGTATATTGTTAGTCCAATTGGTTTAGAAATCCTAATTAGGACCTCACATTAGTAACTTTCACTTACATGAATTCCCGTACAAGGAGTGATGTTCGTCCTGAAGTTTCTCCCTCTCCTCTAAGTTTTGCTTTACTCGTATTAACTGCTTGTCCTTGGATTCTAATTCTTCTTTCAGTCTTTGTACCTGTAGAAGTAATGTTAAATCCACACTTATTTGTACTGACCACATATTTGTACATATATCCTACTAATACTATAAATGCGAAAGTTTGTATGGATGTTTGTAACTCTCACGAAAAAACTACTGGACAGATTTGGAGGAAACTTTACAGTAATATAGATTATACATCGGAATAACATATAGACTGCAATTTGTAATGATTTCGTGTAATTTTGGTCGTAATATAACGATACATGTCAATTAAGTCGGAAAAAAAACTATTCTCTGAAAGTTAACTAGGCGTACGCTGCCTAAACCGTTGAAGTTACACAAAGATGATGTACTGTAGGATTGTCTGTATGTTAAAAAAAAAAAATTAAAATGATCTGTTACGAAACCTAATGTGGCAGACAAAATTCCACACAAGCGAAGCCGCGGCCCAAAAACTAGTTCAAGTTCAAGTTCAAGAAAAGCGATAAAATAATTATAATTGACATGAAAATTGAGGAGGTTCAGAATTTTTCATTAAAATAAATTGAATTTTAAAAATAAAATATGCCTACCATTTTCATAGTTGTACCATTACCAGTTAGTATATACTATTAACGTACTACATACCTCAGCCAGTGCATCGTGCAGTTGCACAGAAAGTTGGCTGGTGGCTTGGTGTGACAACGCCTCGGCGTCGTTCCGCTGTTGCTGCAGGCGCGCCGAGAGTGAAGATATCTTGAGCGCCTGCTCCGACATGCGCGCCTGTAGTACATCGCGCTCCGCACGCACCTCCTAACATACAAACAGACAAACATGTTGTTATGGTACACGTGACTACTTAGTAGGAATTAGTCTGATGAAGATGAAATTTCTAATAATGAAAAGGAACGCAATCGATTCTTTCCCTAATCTATTGTAATAGTTTAGATCAAAAATTTACAAGACACTATTTGTCTCGTCGTTTATGGACAATGATGAGTTTTGTATTTAGAAGCTTGAGTCGCATATATATTAGTTATAACTAAAACCCTTAATTTTAATCTCCTTCAAACATTATTAAGCAAAACTTTTTTTTATTTTGATAGAACCATGCTCCTTCACATATCGCTTGACAGGTGTGCGTGCTACCATGACCTCACAGAAAACCAATGTAAAGCAATTCTTCCATTTTTTTGCTCTGTGAGTGAAAGTGAGTGAAAGTGAGTGAGATTATTAGATCCCTAATCGTTTCCTGAAAGGGTGGCATCGTATACACTTACAATCATGTGACCCGCTTTCTTGTTAAGTCGACTATATCGCAAAAAATGTTAGTCTAAAAAATACCCATTTCCTTTAACAAAAATGACTTTTAAACATACGAATGGCGAAAATAGATTAGGTCAGTTTTATGGAGATGTATTGAATCTAGCGAGAAACGTAAACACACGTTGTTGAGAGAGAGAGACCAAAAGCACAGGCGGTCTTGACAATTGTTTAAAATTTCAAAGTGCACACTGCCAAACTGTTATGCTACATTAACCTGCAACACAGTATTAAATTTGGCACACAGCATAACAATATGAACTGCACATGTACAACAAAGATGATTTGCATCGAATCTGATAAACATATATGCTATTCAAATCCCTCGTCTCTATTCCACTCTGAAAACCCGCCTTTGGTGCTTACGTAATATATAAATGATCCCTTATCTGTTAAACAGATTTTTGTCATTGTCATTTGTCACCATCTGGCAAATTTGACTTTGTAACATCAACAGTTCTGAGAATATTATGTACTGTGCATTAGGTGTACTGTATACTATACAGTTAACGAGTACTAATTTTTTTCAGAAGTGTATAGTAATACTTAACCAAAAAGTCATTTATAAATCGGTTCAATTTTTAACTTGACAATGTCTTATAATTCGATGGAGCCGGCTGCACGCATCAAACACCATGACTCATGCGGCGTTACCTCGATCTGAGGCGTTCCATTTAAGGCTTGAAGGGCAAGCGAGAGCGCGGAACGAACGACAAAGAGGCACTATCGGCCTCCGCGTTCGGCAGCGTTCGACATCTGTCTCTCTCCTACTTGAGTGAGCGATGTGTCCAAATGGACAGCTGCTATACAATAATACTTTTACATGTTGCAATAAAACATTTACATGTCAAAAATGCAACCATTCCATCAGCATTTTATATGACGTTGTAACGTTCAACTATCGTCAGTAAACCGACTTTACAGAAAACTGATTTTTTTTTGCTGTAGGAGGGAAAGGGATCAGAAAGTATGGTATGAAAATTTTACGGTGAGGTCTCCATTTTTTTTTACTTTTTTTTTTATTGGTTGGGCTTGTTGGTCTAGTTGCCAGACCAGAAACTAGAGGTTATTATATTATTATAATGTAATTCATTATCAGCACCACAGGGCAAATTAACTGTAGTTTGGGATCATACGGCCATGTGTGAAATGTGTGAGGTTATACAGTCAGTGATCCTTTTTAAAAATCAATATTTATTTTCTAGTTTTTAAATACAGTTTTAATGACAAAACTTCATACTAATTGCCAACACGAAGATAAATCATCTACACCGAAATTATGTAATATAGCAATCATCGAGTCTTTGTATTCAAGCAATAGCCCGCATCATCGCTAATTATTATATTAAATACGAGTACAAGCAGACAGACAATGAGACGGCGGGACCGATAGCTTCTCATGCATTCTACAAAACAATCAACATCAGACTAATCCTAAATTTACACTGGTTTGTAACACAAAGTCACACCTATTTATTTAAAACTAAATACACAAGTTGTACCAAGGCGGACGTAGTGCTATGTAACACACTCTCCCAGTCTACTTTCAGGTGATGCGGATATATGATGCGGTAGGAACATAGATAAAATATTGAATTTGACAAGTTCGTAATTGTTATGAAGTTCGAGATGAAATTACATCAGATATAATCAATATTAATAATAACCAAATTTACACAACATTAATAAAATACGTATTCGTGAATACAATATTACATAAAAATACATAGTCGGGTACTAGCGTTGTGACTGTACTATTTGCCAGAGGAGTAGGCAGAGACAATTGATCTCCAGTTATTACGATCCTGATACACTTCTTTTGCTTCGTCCATACTCATCAATCGCTGCATGGATGTTCGTCTATTACTGGTACTTTACACATGGCCCTTTTTCAGATCATCACCAATTTGGTCAGGAAATATTCGATAATCTCACAAACATTCGCTCTATAAATTTCTTTCGTGATCATCCATCCTCTACGTGGCCAAACCGTGGATTCATAAATATCACATAATTGGGTAATTATAGTTAATTTATAGTTTGGATAGTTCTTTAATCTAATACTTATCAATAAATCGTCCAGAGACAAACTGCTTCCATATAAATCGTTTAGGATGAAAACGTCTGCCACATGTGATTAACTTTTCCTTTCTTTTTCTTTTTTAAAAACCTCCTTTTAAAAGAGACCTATGTCCAGGAGTGCATTATTGTTTCAGGGATGTCCTTTCTAGGGTACACCTGATTCCCCGGCTACTGGTACCTGAGACGGCGTGCGGTTTTTGGTCGGTTCGAGTCCGACATAACCACCAGTAGGTGGTAGCCGGGGGGATTTACGCACAGACAAAAAAAAAAAAATTAGTGCATTATTAAAAGCTGTTGGTGGGAGTATGTATGCTTTTCTTGCTTAGTATTTTCTGAATCGAAATAAGAAAGAAGTCAATTACTTTACATATGTTTAAAAAAATCAGGAAGAAACTCATTCCTGTACTAAAATTTAATTTCGCACAATTTAATATAGCGTCACGATATCTTGGCGTAAAAAGTGTCTGATGCGCAGTTGGTACCGTTTGACGCAGTCATATAAAACAATTAATTTATATTGAACTCCCTTCTTGTTGTTTTGTTTATCGAGAAAGAACAAAATTGTTTGTATTTATTTTTTGGTTTAATGTTCTCTAAAGAAACTCTCCTAAAGTGGTCCAAAAATAAACGTTTTGTGGCCATCCCGATTGTTAATAATAGGTTTATTAATTATGGAAAAAGTTGTTCACGAATTTTTTTGTATTCACAAGTACAAAAGTACTGATGGAAGACTTTTTTTGTGCACCAGGAATGATCAGAATAGAACTCGATATAAACGTAAGCTCCTATGAAGTTAATTGTTTAAACAGTATATAGAACGAGAGAGAATGGTCACGATTATATTTACAATTTTGCAGATATTCAATGTCCATGTTATTTCATTATGAAACATCAGTATCAAGTCGTCATAGTCAAGTCTTTAATAGTCCCATCTTGGACATAGGCCTCTTCGTAGGGGTTTTCCCTACTATGTAACATTGGCTAGACGGATTGGTATAGGGTTTGTTTCAAATTTTTCTTCTCTGTGCTGTTACTCCTGCGTAGCTTGATCCCTGACCTCTGATGACACCCATGGTCAACGCATCACCAAACGAATATCAGTACCGATACAGATGGAAAAAATATTAAAGACAAATAGAGTTAGAAGACAATTGAATGCACAGTTGGCCTAGTGGTTTAAACGGTCGTCACGCCACTTTCCACTTCGCTGAGTGTTGTGGGTTCAAATCTTACATGGGATAACACTTTGTGTGATCCACAAATTGTTGTTCCGAGTCTGGGCGTTCTTTGTGTTCGTTTCTTATATGTTTGTAAAGTCCCCCGCGAGACAGGATTTATTGCTAACGCGGGCGTTTTCTTTTTTTTAAGAAAGAAAGAAAAGAATTAGGAAGTTGAAAATTATAAACATCTAAAAATTCAATACAAAAAAAGGGTTCCACAATGAGATATGAATATTTTTGTTCAAAGTGTACTCCTGCTTAAGCTTTAATACTGAAATTACATGCCTGGGATTGAACACTGATGACTGAGCATTTCTTGTATAACTTCATATAATAGGGACGCCATTATAACGTTATTTATAATGATTGAACATAAAAACATATATTAAAAAATTGCACACATTAATATTTCTCTGCGGTTACCCGACTGAAAAAGGACACTACTTCATAATACTACCAGAAAACATGGATTTATATACAGAAATATTTGTAGTAACTAAGCACATTACATACATTTCATTCCTCCTCAAGAAATATACATAATAAACTAGATGCTTCGTGTATCTACATTCACGAATTTCAACCTAAGCTTCTTAAATTCCAAACAGACACTTAATAATGTCTATCATCACGTACTCTCAACACTTACTCCAAACTTTAACCTAAAATAGCCCACAATAAAACCTCACCATAAAACACAACTTACCGTAAGATCCGGTAACCCCATACCAACGTACTTTCTGACGTAGCTCCAAACAAACATCACACACTAATCACTTAATCAGAACACGACACAACATTATATCACTTGTACATTGCGTGGTGAGTATGGTTTGTATATATCACATTTTGATGATAAATGGCAATGAATGGTGCGAACGTATGTAGAGTAGAGACCTTACGGCAGCAGAACACGCTCTGAAGCATCGGGAGAGACTGAAGGCAGACAGCGCGCGCGGGCATAGGGAGTTGTGGATGTGCGACGATAATGTATGAATACGTTTGTGTTAACTAAATTTAATATAATTTATAAAATAAAGATATATATATATAATTGTACACAATAATATTGTATCTCATGTATACAGGTACGAAACACAGAGGTAATGGTCGCCTTGGATATATCTTCGGTTTTCACAAAATTTCCTTGTGAAAGAAAGCATAAATATAACTGCTAAATTATTAAACGACATATTTCTGCCACTGCATTTACAAAATGTATAAAATTTTGTTTCGACACTGGCTCTTACATGTGAAGAAATTATTTATCATTTACACGTGCATGAAGGGTCATAAAAGTGACAAAATGCTAAATTTACGTAGTAATGAGTCATATTGAATTTTGATATACGTAAAATTAAACAATTTGTATTTACAATGTCGCCTTTGTTTCTATTAATTACGATGAATTGTTAAAATTTGCATCCATATTAGTCACTTTTTTCTCAGTTTTATTTCTAACAATTACAATGTACACAAATAACCGAAGGAAGTCATCTAACAATAAGAAATACCACATTTATATTGTATAGTATTAGTAACTCCTTGTCTCTAATGTCTATATTTATACGCACACACCAATATTTATCAGTGTGTGCATCTCGTGACACGTAGGGCTGTCTATTTCTGTTCTGTTTATCTTCCTGCTTGTGTAATAGAGGATTAATTGCAATCGGTTTGTAAATGGGTTATGTTACGATTTTTTGTTGTTTGAACACTGGGTGGCAAGGGGCGAGTTAGATTTCTAAGGCAAGTTTACTTTAGATGTATTCACTGTATTCGGTGTAAAATTAAGTTGTATGTCTCTGTAGTATTTTTGTTTTATTATTTACAAATACAAGACGGTAGAGCCACGCTGATTCCAGCACGAACGGGACAGCTCGACAGTACTGCCCTCTTACAGAAGACCAACCTAAAGCGACAGCATCTGCGCTGTCGTGTTTCATCAGTGAGTGCGAGATCGAGTACCCATTGATACAGGGGTGACAGTTATCATGGTAAGCGTGTGAGCCTTACACGATGATTGTCATTACGTTCCCAAGAGGGGCGTGAAAAAACATCTCATTAGGTCGTCATAGTCTGAGTCACCATACTGCATTGTGTGGAGTCGCAATGAGTATAATAACCAAAACTCTTGGATTCTATTCATGCTTTCTATCAAGCAGAGTAGAGTCTTTTTGGCGTCTCTTAAGATAAAAAAAAAATAATTACATAAAAAAATATGTTTCACGTAAAGATGTATACTTTTCTATGTCGTTATTTTTATTATTATACTGTTTATCCATATACTAAGTTATTTCTTTGTGTAATGGATGTTAAACTGCATTAAAATTAACTTAGTTTAATTATATTGAAAGTGATCCATGATTATTTTATTACAGGGCAAGAGAAGGATATAAATGTTTAATGACGTAAAATCATCTGAAAATAAGGACAAAAAATTATAAATTATAAAAATGGCAGAAAGTAACAAAATATATAAATGACTGACAACCCTGCCCTTCGAGTTAATAAAACCTTATTATAGAAATTGAAGAACGGAGAGAGTTCATTCCGCATATTAGGGTCGTGGACATCAGCAAATTACATGAGATAACACGGCCGTGCCCCACTACATGTATTAGGTGATGACTAATCAAGTTGATTGATAAAATTGCTTGATTCCTGCATGTTTATAGACGTCCGATTTATTTTTTTAAATACATCCCATTCATGGTTGAATTTGGGTCAGTTACGTACGTATGTAGAACATCTGTTCGCAAACATAAATAATATTTCTATTTATTTGCTTTGGAATGATATTAGCAAATCAATGAATATGCCAAGTAAACTTTTATTTACATGACACCGTTGTCGCATCCTTACAAGATCGAAACTGAGACTACAACCCAAGCACAAAGATGACAAAAGCAAAAGTGTAGAAAAGAAAGAAGTAACATTAACAGCCATTGAAGAAATATACTTATAAGGATCAATAAAATGAGCATTTGATTATGAAATAGGAAAGTTTACAATATCAGGAAAAGAAATCTCATTTAAAGACGTCTTAAAAGTATTATAGTTTCACACTCCAGTAATAGACCCAAAAATGATCTTCAAAGAAAATATTTAATCAATAAATTCTAAGAAAAACATTGACGAGGATCGATTTCTAATAACTGAAAGAAGAAACTAGTGGAAACAGATTTTGCAATGTCTATAAATTCTAAGCCTCCGTGATTTAACAAGAATTTCTGGACTGAGTAAACCCTTTTGAAGTATTGAACATCCATCGACATGTCGACTAACTCCAAGAACTATAAACCAAAGCTGACAGTTTCTGCATATCCATAAGCCGGTGTTGCTAAACTATCAGAAATCGGGGCAGTTATAGCATGTTATTTAATAACAGATCGATTGAAGCTATCCGATATATTGGACACTAATCTCCAGCTTAAAAACTCGCCGGCGCCGGAAAGTAAACATAGACATGGCGTATCATGAGCATGATATGTTTGACGAGAAAAGAAAAGCTTTCGTAGCGTCTAATTTTAAAAGTGTAAGATTGCCAGTGTGTAATCCATCAAATTTACCCACACTTACAGACAGATAATTCACTAAATCCAGGGAAGTGTTTGTAATTCATTCCAGCTGTTCCTTAGAAGCTCCGTATTTACTTGATCAATCAATGAATTAGCCGATTCCAAAAAAAAAGCGTTAAAACGTTACACACTTTAATACCAATTTCGTAATGGTTTTATGAAAATATTTAGTCTTCTAAAACGGTGTTAGTTTCCAAACTATATTTATTTAAATGTATTTAGAATATTATTGCTTTTATAATTACTGTTTTAATTTTTTATTCTGCCATTATTAGTTTCGAACATGTCTCAAGATCTGCCTTTTGTTTTCGTAAAAATATAAAATATGACGAATAACGACGGTAAAAATATCGTGTGGGTATTTGTGTACCATCGTTTTTTCTTTTTTCTAAGAGCCTGCCAAAGTGACTCCACTCTGCTTGATGGAAAACATGAATAGAAACCAAAAGTTGTGGTCACCATACTCGTTGTGAATGCAGACAATGCAGTACGGAGACTCACACTATGGTGGCCTAGTAAGATGCTTTTTCACGTCTCGTTTGAGGACATAAGAGGCATGACAGTCGTCGTTATACTGTATTGACACACTACCACGACAACTGTCACCCTGCATCGATTGGTCACCGGTCTCGCACTAACCAACGATACACGACAGCATGGATGCTGCCGCTTTAGGTTGATCTCCTGTGGGAGCAGTACTTCCCCGGTCGAGCGGGCCTGTTCGTGCTAAAATCAGCGTGGCTCTACTACCTACTTGGAGTTGAGAACACACGTAATTGAGTTTAGAAAAATATTAAATCGATTGCAGAGATTGTGAAACGAAAATCGCGAAAGCGTTCGTCTATCTGCTGTGAGCTTAAAGCAAAGATAAATTACTCGTACAAATAACCGTACGCAATAATAGACAAGCACTTATCATTGAACTTGAGGCCTATTTCCGGCGCCTGGACTGTTTAGCCTCGCAAGTATCGCCATTAATACAACGCTTATTCAATGTTTATTTGTGTCTCGGTGAGCTACGCCTCACAGAAATAGTGGTAGTTGATAATTTGTATTATACTTTCTAATGATGTCATGCAAATGGGATGCTACGTAATGTTCTGTTTGCGTATTAAGCGAGAATTGATTCTTATTATATTTTATTTAGTTCTATTACACTGTTTGTGTGTCATTAACACGCGTACACTATGGTGTTATTTCATGATTTTCAAAATTAAAAAGAAATCTTTCTAATCTGAAGAAGAGCAGTATTTACTTTTGAAGTATATATGAATAACATATCTTTTAAAAAATGTATATTCAATAAAATTCAAACAACTATACAAAAAATCATGCGAATTAAATCGAGCAGCGAAGTACTCGTACTTTCCTGACTACACTTAGAGGCAAGAATATTTCACAGCAGACTTTTATGATGTACAAACTGAGAAACATATATTTTCTTACTTCAGTGTTGACAAATTTACGAGTATAAACTTTTTTATGTAGTGAATGTTTTAAATTTCCCATTTTTGGCAAAGTACCAGGATGACACAGAAAATCACAAATATAACAAAGTTTATAAAGTAGAAACGCATTCTGATTATCGTATGAACACAACGATGTAGCAACCATTATAATGTTAAACCTATGTCTACCAACGATTTCAGCTACGTTTTGCTAATCGCTCAAGATGTGATTGTTGAAGTTATCAGCGAATTCTAACATTAGGAGTGTTGTTTAAAAAACATGTGCTCTCGTACTAACCTCACAAGTAAACCATCGTAATTTGAACTAACTTCTAAGTTGTCTAGTCTTATATTTATTCAAATCTGATGTTTGTCTATGAAGCATTGTTGTTAATCTCGTAGGTTAACTAAATGCTAAACTGTCCGTGTGGTGACAGATTGAGAATACATAGTGTTACCACCCCTATTCATCCCGTGGGTGTCGTAAAAGGCGACTTAGGGAACAAAGTGTACAAGAGAACATCGTTACAAAGAGAAGGAAAAGTTGGAACCCTATTCCAACTCGTCTGGCCAGCGTGGTATAGTAGGCCAAAACCTCCTTGCTAAGGAGAGGGTCCAGCAGTGGATTGTAAATAGCTGTTGATGATGAGCTAAATGCTTGTGTTCCGAGTAGAAAGTGTACAAACAATCGATTTTAATTTTTATAATTTTCATATGTCCAAAATCCATGAAGTCGCTTGTATAAGCGACGATCAGTAGTATTACTGAGCGTACCACAGAAACATCTACCATATTTACAAGTAAACTGCCTTCTGACGCAAGCAATATCCATAACGACACAGGTAAAAACGTGCCAAACTGTAAGCGCCACTCCAACTTGTCATAAAGATTAAATTCTAAACCAATTATCTAGAAACTGTGAAGAACTTTGCACCGCGCAAGTGACATTTCACTGCCGCTGTCATTGTGAAAGAGTTAGCGCGCTAAATAAATCGTTGGACGAACGCCAAGCCTCGATGAAGTTTCAAGGTCTGATGCGTTGTACGAACAAATGTACTGTTTTATTCTCTACACGCTGGATGATATAAAGGTTTTTCTTTTCTTATAATTAACGTAACGAGTCCGTGTGGTGACGGCTTTAGAATACATAGTGTTACCACCCCTATTCATCTCGTGGGTGTCGTAAAAGGCGACTAAGGGAACAAAGTATGCAAGACAACATCATTACAAAGAGAAGGAAAACTTGAAACAAACCCTATTCCATCCCGTCTGGCCAGCGTGGTATAGTAGGCCAAAACCTCCTTGCTAAGGAAAGGCCTATGTCCAGCAGTGGACTGTAAAAGACTGTTGATGATGATGATTGATGAACGTAACGTATTTGATTATAGTAAAGTGGTTTAGTTTTCTCATGGTCTTTAGAGAAAGCTATAAAGCATGAATCACCATCATCGTCAACAGCCTTTAACAGTCCACTGTTGGACATAGGCCTCTCCTTATCAAGAAGGTGTTGACCTACAATACCAAACGAATATTCGTACAATTTTATAAGGTATAGCGCACACGACCAGACGGATTACTTGATTAAAGAGACACTGCTGCGTTTGATAGTTGCCACCTTTTAAGTGTAACCCCAAGTCCCAAATTCTAGGGGAAGTCCCGGAATCTCTCACTAATTGAACGTCAATATAAGAATGGCAAAAGTTTTCTGCGAGACTGTGGTTCTACTCCATTGCGAGACGACCTCATTTTGAAGGTATAAAATTAAGTTGCTTTTTTTAGGGCAGTTAGATCTCCCAAAGTAACCTACGCATTTGAATGCGGTGTTCACCATCATTTAGGTTATGTTTCAAGGAAGGGTTATATATATGTGAACGACGAATGCACGACTATACTTCGTCAGCTTTGGTTCCTTTTGGCACCACTGGTAGAGTCTGCCGAAAGTCTCCGGCCAGCAAAACTGTTACGCCACCCATTAATTTTGTATTACCCCTTATATCCCTTAGTGATCTGTTTAAGGCTTCAATGCCACCTTTCGTTCTTTCGTCCCACATGATTATTTTTGTACTCTTTAAAACTTCAGCAAAATTACTTGGTTTATATATACATATATACCTATGTATTTAAATAGAACATTTAAAAAAATAATGTTTCGTTCGTCAACACAGAATTTTTAAACGATTTTTTTACGCTTTTTCTAATACTGACGAAACTTTACTAGATATATATCAAAATGATTGCTACAGAGTTATATATCACAAAAATATCTACACAAAAGTCCGGGATCGTATATGTCTATATACCACGGATAACCCACAGTAACCATTTTTATATTTTAAGTTTTAACTTATTTGTAGGTCATACGTTTAAAGTAATTTCGACCAATATAATAAAAATCCTTATCAAATTAAACATGCTATATATGTTGTGCACTTAATATAGATAAAATTATCTTGTACAGTACTTTATTAAAATTAATATCTTAGAAGATATCAGAGGATAAACATGTATAAGCAGAGCCGTCAACGCGGCTGACTGCACCCGTGCGGAGCCTAGGCGGGTCGCTACCAGTATATAATATTACATCCTATTAAATATCCCTAAAATATCCTAATATAAAAAAAAATAGGTATGTGGTATTGAAATATATTTCAAGCGCGTAATTTGATAGAACAGCTAGAGGCCGTGTTACTCATTCTCTACGACGAGATGATGTCATGTCTACCGACCGACATGACGTTTTAAAAGTACAATTTACAAAACCAAATTGCTAAATTTAAAATGAGTACTTTATAGTTATTGATGGAGAAATAATAACTTAATAGTAATATATATACTCGTATATGCTTATCGGACATCTGACACACAACGTCAACTAGTTTCAAACTAAACTTGTACTATTGGTACGGGAGCTAGCAACGTTTGAAAAGTAAGAATTTCAGGTCAGCTGATTTTGTGATATGTCGTCCTTCTAGCACTTTCGGTTAGAGTCTGGGCTATCTGGCTGGCGGTGGCGGTTGCGTTCATTAGTGCGCATCCTACCTGTCCAGGTAATAATCCTTGATTTTAAAAACATTTTAGAAGGCGTAATTTTTAATTTTTAGGTTTTAAATAAGTCTACCTGACATACTTTTTTTATTGCCAGACATTTTTGACATTGCTAACTATGTGCCATACGTGATTTTTTAATTTTTTTTTTTTTGAATTTCAAAGTATTTTATAATGTCTGTAATTTTAATATTATGTTATTTAAATATAAGAAAACTTAAAATAAATTTGCCAGACATTAATTCGATTGTTAAGTCTTGAATTAAAATTAAAAAGTCATGAAGTATTGCAGTATGATGCTTGTAGCCCGAGAGAGACAGCTGAAGGCGCGAGAGAGATAGACAACGACAGTGGCGCGACAGGCAAGTTTGCAAGATAGCGTCAGTCTAATGTCACATATTTGTTTTTGTTTTGATTTTAATGTTTATTTTTTAATTTGGTTACAATGGCCAGTGATAAAATAAAATGTGTTTTTTGTAAAGGACATAACGATAACATAATACATTTCATATAAAAGGCTGAAACAACTTGAAAAACTTAATATTAATTATTTATAATTTACATTTAGTAATCAGAACAATTTAAATAAAAAGTGTTGTTTTTTAAATTTTAATCTAATTTTATATTCCTTTTTATACTTAAATTTTTTTGAAACTTGCTTTGACTAGAATGATTATTATTATTATTTTCTTTATTTCATTATATACACATATTTATTACATTTTTAAATATATAAAAAATAAAAAATACACATTTAAAAATATAACAAATAGTCGTAGACCACTGACATCGGGTACAGGGACCAAGACACCGGTGGTTAAGGCTCCAAAGACAAGAACCTCACAATACAGGCCGTGTCAAGGAGGACTGCCTTCTGCATCAGACCCTTGATCCAACCTTCTAACGTGATCCTCTTAAGGTGTTGGTCGAGGCTCTTCGCTATCAATCCATGAACAGATATGATTATCGGAACAATAATCATCGAATCCACATTTCCACATGTCGGCAATCTCGTGAGACAGATCCAAATACTTCAATTGTTTTTCTTTTGCAACTTTCACGAGATTCTTGTCATGAGGAACGGCGATATCGACAATCATTGCGCGGCGCTCTAATCGATCTATCACCACAATATCAGGCTTATTGGCAACAATAGTCCTATCTGTGATAATAGATCGATCCCAATATAACGTAGCACGACCGTTCTCGAGAACTGGGTCGGGCACATACCTGTAGTAAAGTACTTCAAAATTGAAAAGTTGGTATTTAAGGGCAAGTTGTTGGTGTACGATCCTGGATACTTGGTTGTGCCTGTGCAAATACTCACCGTTAGCAAGACGAGGGCAACCAGAAATAATATGCCTAATAGATTCTCCAGGACGGTGGCACGCCCGACAGATGTCAACCGTACTATCTTTCAGGATATATTTCCGGTAGTTATTTGTCATGATATTTTCGTCCATAATTGCACAAACAAAACCTTTGATTTCTCTGAAGAGATCACCATACCGTAGCCAAGACGACGACGCTTTAAAGTCTATATCAGGCCCGTTTAGGTCCCGATAAAAGACTTTTAAGTACTTTTTTTAGGCGGCCAAAGAAGCGTTCCTGTAACATTTGTTTCACGCCAGATTCTGGTATTCCCAAGGACTGTGAAAAACCTAGATACATATTATTATTATTTTTTATTATATGCACAGTGAAAAGTAATTTACTTTCGTAATGGTTCTCTGTATCATTCTCGACTTATTCTAAAACGGTCTCTCTCGGACCACTAGCATCATACTGCAATACTTTTCATGACTTTTTAATTTTAATTCAAGACTTAACAATCGAATTAATGTCTGGCAAATTTATTTTAAGTTTTCTTATATTTAAATAACATAATATTAAAATTACAGACATTATAAAATACTTTGAAATTTTTATAAAAAAAATTTAAAAAATCGTGTATGGCACATAGTTAGCAATGTCAAAAATGTCTGGCAATAAAAAAAGTATGTCAGGTAGACTTATTTAAAAACAAAAAATTAAAAATTACGCCTTCTAAAATGTTTTTAAAATCCAGGATTATTACCTGGACAGGTAGGATGCGCACTAATGAACGCAACCGCTACCGCCAGCCAGATAGCCCAGACTCTAACCGAAAGTGCAAGAAGGACGACATATCACAAAATCAGCTGACCTAAAATTCTTTCTCGAAAGCGTTGCTAGCTCCTATACTATATGACGGCTAGATTAACTGATAGAATACTTATATATTTTAATTTCATTTTGTAAATATATACATATTATACATGTATAACACCCAAACTCTGAAACAAATACTAGCCGATCATACAAACATTTTGTCTGATCCAAGAATCGAAGCCGAGATATACATAAGCTCACAATAACGCAATAGACTCAAAAAACATGTCAAAACTAGAATCCAATTAAGGAATCGTATGTACTATTAGTTGTTACTAGAACAAGTAAGTGAACGGAATGGATAAAGGTGGTGTTCTACTAACACTACAGGAGAAAATTAAGTATGTTGTATTATTTAAAATCCATAACATGCCAAGAGCTCCATTTATGATGGTAATGATAAGTATCACTTACCTGAGCAATGTCTTTCAGCTGCGTCCTCTGCATCTCGAGATCGGCGACTCTCTTAAGCGCAGCATCCACAGCGCGAGAGTGAGCCTGCAGGCACTCCCACACGCCGGACAACTCCGACAAGTGCTCCGAGAAGCGGGGCGAAGGCTCGCTGTCGGGGGACTTCGCCTGAGTTCATATTTGTTAAATTAGAACTTATATAGAGACTTATTATCATTTATGGTATGTTCTCGATTTGTTATACCAGATCAGTGGTCATCAATTTTGGGTAGTTTTCCAATTCTCAACCGTAAATACAAAACTCTGACTTTCTGTTTAATTCTACAAATTAAAAATAAATTAAAAATAAATAAAAAAAAATAATGAAATCAATACGAAATGTTTATTCACTTAACTGTTATGTTACTGAAAATAATATTAACTTAATTAGCCAACTTCACGTAGTACGACGTAGTCGGCGGACAAAGTAATAAGGAATTAAAAGTAAACTTATTATTATTTATGGTTACCTCCAAATGTGTATCTCTCTGATCTCTGAGCGATACATCTTCACTAGGCTCACTGCAACTAGTTGAACACACTTCATGGAGTCTTTCCAACTTGCGCGTGCGCCGGTGGATTTGTTCTTCCAGATATCGACACTGTAACAATACACATCATGGTAATTACTGACTTTCTAATAGGAAATTAACCTTTTTCGAAAAATTGTCAAGATTTTTGTGTGGTATCAGAAGGTAGCAGGATTATCACTGTATTTAAAGTCAGTATGACATATTAACACGTTAATTATATTAGTTTTAGTAGTACAGAACTAGTTACATATATTCATATATACAAATAAAATACATATGAGAATTTTAGTTACAATTGCTTTAAAATATGGAACAAAAGATTATCATTCAATTTGATGTGGTAAGGATATACAAGTTGAGTTCTTAAATATGACTTGATCTCAGTGCCAGACGGCTACGACACCGACGAATTTTGAACAAGAGATTTTATTTTTTATCACATATATTTCCATACTTTGCATGTCAGTTTTATCACAAATGAAGTCCAATATATTAAAGATATAAAAAGTCACACCTAAAATGTACTTTGGCAGTTCTAAAATGACACTAGTGACAACTATTGCAGAGATCAAGGTATATTTTAAAGATTGCAAGTACATATACGTATATTTACATACATTAGAATATGTACATTTACTGACACTAGTAAAACCCTACCTGCTCTTTAACTCTTCCCAAAAGTTCAGCGTTCCTTTCCTCCTCTTGTCCACACTTAACACACACCACATCGCTCTGATCTAGTTTTTCACTCTTCATAGACTCCAGTTCCACCAACAAGTTTCTCATTTTACCGTCTCTTTCGTCTATAGTCTTCTTCATCTGTTCAAGTTGTTCCAGAATCTCATGTTCGTGGGTCGTTTTTTGTTCGAGTTGAGACTCGAGATTGGCGATAATATCTCGAAGTAGTGAGATCTTCTCCTCTGAAGCTTTCAGTTCTTCGTCGGTGGTAATTTTGCGGGCTTCCAATTCAGAGATGATTTGATTCATGTCGCGGGTTTGGGCTTCTAATTGTTCTACCTGATTTGAAATGAGAAGCGAGATGTAAGAGAAAGATTAAGATGCCAGATGACCAAATGCGGGTAAATAGGCGTTAAAAGAAATGTATGCAGTTAACATTGGCCCTGTGGTTTTGGAACAGTATTTAGTAGTTGATGAAAATAGAAAAAAAATAATGGAAACGCAAATTATTTTTACGCCCTATGACGAAATCTGTAACAACGTCGTGGACGCAGCAGTTAACCTATAGTTTTGTGTCTACATAACCAAAACTTCGTAACATTTATATTGTTAAATTGGCTTTTTTGGACATTTTCGCACATAATAATGATTGATCTCCCATGGATTGAATAACCCCATCTTAGTTACAACCAATTGCAACTGGTATCGTGACTAGTTGGTATATGGTTGTATCTTAAAAATAAGAGGACTTTTTGAAAGTACATTTTTAAGTATTAGTAATCGATCGAAATTATATGCAACATTGTTTTCTAATATACTTTTATCAGTAACAGTAAACTAAACTACAATTGACAAACAACAAGTAACTATATAATTGCATAATAATTAACATTTCTAAGGACTATATCAAGCATAACAGCCTTTAGTAACCTACTGCTGGTCATAACATAAGCCTCTCCTTCGAAAGGTTTTCGATTACTATATCATGCTGGTCAGAGTGTTTGCATGATTGGTATAGAGTTTGTTTCAAATTTTCCTACCTTCAACCAACACCCGCACTAGGAATAAATCCTGTGTCGCGGGGGACTCTACAAACGTAAATGAAACAGACACAAAGAACACCTAGCAGTGATATTGTTCTGTATAATTTGCTGTGTTATGACACCCATAGAATGAAAAGGGGTGGTAATATTTTGTATTCATAATTCGTCACCACGCAGCAGTCTAATGATTACAAATAATTATATTCCAAAAGAGGTTTAGCATCAGGTAGGTGATAGACATTGAAAGTCGCCACACGTCTTGAATACCATGGAAAAAAGATAACAAAATGGTGATGATGATGATCTAATGTCTACAAACATGCAAGTTAATAGTTCAATCTAACAAAAGCTCTACAAGTTCATCGCAATCGAATTGTACAGCAAAACTGATTAAAAAATAGACAATATACTCTTAGACGGTTGTTATACAATTGTAGTGCGTATGACGCAAGACATAGGGGACAAACTTACGTGCAGGTCGTGCTCACGACAGTTGCAAAAGGGCAGACGGAGACTTTGCATCTGTAGACAGAGGCGTGCAGTGCTGGGGTTAGTAGCCACACCTTATATTGCTTACATTACAATATATCACTATATATGGAAGGGGTTTTAACTAGGATATTAGTAAGTCGTGTATCAACACTGTTAGTGGCGTTTGGTCGTCAATAACTACAATTAGTGGTTAAGAGTGCGTGAATAGAAAGAATTAGTGTAGAAAATTAAAGTTACATAGAGTATAGTGCAATCAATGTTAGGACTAGTGTGAGTTTATTGCACGTTAACTTTGGCGTGTTCGTCTTTGCGATCGGTGAGAAGTTCAGTGCGGACTAATCGCAACGTCAAACGCGCGGTCACCGGAACCGTCGAGTTGCAATAAATTAAATTCGTATTACGCTTGTTGATGCTAATTATACGTAAAGCGTAAATATTAATTTCCTTAAATATAGTCCCCGAGGTAAGTTAAGGTGAAAAGTATGGTAAGTACTGCGAATCTACTTTTATTGTAACTGTTTAGGTTATTATAGACGTAACACATGGCTATCGGGCGATTCACACACTGCACCGCATCACACGGGAGGACGCATTCTTCGTTACATGGAAGTATCTCTTTTTGAATTTGAAAAAACGCTTAGGGCAACACAGAAGACGCTATCGCGCAGCGTTATACGTCACGCGTCTACGAGCGGGCAGAGCGTGAACCGACCGAGCGCCGGCCACCCCACCCCGACACGTCACAAGCGGTGCGCGTACCTCGGCGAGTATGCGCGCGCTGCTGTGCAGGCGCGTGGCGAGGCGCGCGTTCTCGTCGCGCAGGTCGGCGAGGCGTCGCGCGAAGTCGTCGCGCTCGGCCTCGCGCTCGGCCGCCTGCTCCTCCACGAACTGGCGCGTGGAGCGCAGCTGCCGGTTCGCCGCCTCCAGCTGCACATAGCGACACGCTCGTACCTTTCTCTTTCGACACCGCTCTTACGAGGGGGCGTTTTTAAGTTCGCGGAATGGAGGATATTGAGTAATAATAAAAACACAAAATTATTTTTCTTTTTCTATATATTCCCCTGCAACACGAATACATTTTTCAGATCTTTCAATTAGTTTTTTTATTCCCTCGTAAAAAAAAGTTTTATCTTTGTCTGAAAAATACGCCGAAACCGCCTCCTTAACCTCCTCATCAGTTGAAAATTTCTTACCACGTAATTCTTTTTTCATTTTTGGAAAGAGATAATAATCACTCGGAGCCAAATCTGGACTGTAGGGTGGGTGATTCAAAATATCGAACCCCACCTTATGCAGGGCAGCCAGTGCGACTCGGCTCTTGTGAACGGGAGCATTGTCATGCAATAGCAGGACACCTTTCGTTAATTTTCCCCGTCTTTTTTCTTTGATGGCTTCTTTTAACTGTTCTAAGATTGAAGCGTAGTATTCCCCCGTTATAGAAATGCCTTTATCTTTATAATCTATCAATAATATTCCTTCTGAGTCCCAAAAAATCGTTGCCATGAGTTTCCCAGCCGACTGTGAAACCTTAAATTTCTTGGGTGGTGCTGTGCCCTTTTTGTGCCACTGCATGGAGTCTTGTTTGGACTCGGGTTCATAATGATGAACCCAAGTTTCATCCCCAGTAACAATTTGATTCAATACGCCATCCTTGTCTTCATTGCAGAGGTCCAAAAACGCACGTGAACATTCCACGCGCTGTTGTTTTTGCAATGGCGTGAGCATTCTCGGCACCCACCGTGCGCTAACCTTAGTCATGCCAAGATGATCGTGTAAAATTTTAAAAATTGTTGTATCCGATACTCCAACCATTTCTGCGAGTTGTTTCTTTTTTAGTCGAGCATCTTCCAATACAATTTTTTCTACTTTTGCAATAACTTCTGGCGTAGTCACCTCAACGGAGCGCCCCGGCCTCGGGTCGTCTTCAAGTGATTCCCTGCCTTGTTTAAATAAACTATGCCACTTGTAGACCATTGTTTTTCCTGGGCAAGAATCCCCGTAAACCGATGACATCTCATTGAGTATGGTTTGAACAGACTTTCCTTGCTTAGTAAGGAACTTTATCACCGCACGGAATTCAATTTTCTCCATTTTTTTCACTTCGTTCCCGATTAAAATACTTGGTCAACGATAGTTTAATAACTAATGATCCAATCACAACAAATTTTACTATGCAGACTAATTATGAGTCACTGAATACAGTAGGCATCAAAAGAGCGCGTTTACCCGCCTTTTTCACTGTCATTCCGCGAACTTAAAAACTTACCCTCGTATGTACGCTTACAGTAATTCTTGTGTCATGTAGAGGGGTTACAATTATAACGACGATAGCCTCGAAAAATATTCTAATTCTAGACATTTATTTTATTGTGAAATCGAATCCAAAATCTGGTGCGGCATAACGATCGTTTAAGATTAAGACGAATAGTATTACTTAGTAACATACAATTTTTAATTGACAAATATAGTAATTAGAAGTATTGACTGAGGCACGTCACCTGTTGCCGGTAGTCGTCCCGCTCCCGCTGCAGCACGTCCAGGTCGTGCGCCAGGCGCTGCAGGCGCGGAGACCCCAGCGCGTCCAGGGACAGCGCGCCTCCCCCGGCCCCACCCCCACCCCCGGCGCTACCGCCCCGCGGCCGAGCGCGTGGCTCCTCTGGGGACGGGCCTGTGCCGTAACTAGGGGAAAAATTATCATTGTTATCGTTACAGAATATGCATGTGTTATGCAATTCTTTCGTTGTTTTTCAACGAATGACTGAACTTACGAGAGCCTAAAACTCCCCCCTTCTTCTAAGTATAAGGGGAGCAACTCGGAACGATACTGCACTTATCTTGAATTACAAATGTCCATGGGCGGTAACCGCTTACCGCCAAATAAGCCATCTGTTCGTTTGCTCCCTTATACCATAAAAAGGAATAAACACATTAATTGTATGCTACACACCCTTCAGCGATAACATCGGCGCTAGTCATAAGCTGAGCGATCTTAATCATCGCGGCCTCCAGGTCGGCACGAAGCAAATTTTCTCTCTGTAGACACTCAGCCATCGCTTCTTCCATGTTCTAAAACAACCATGTCCATTATACATAAGATTAAGTTTAAAAGGTGATATCAATTACTCTTTAAATCAGTTAAAGCCTGGAATTCATTACCAGCGCATGTGTTTCCCTCCCACTACGATCCCGGGTCCTTTAAGCGAGGCGTGAAAAAGCATCGCATCAGACCGCCATAGCGTGGGTCGCCATATTACACTGTCGTCATTCACAGTGAGTATGGCGACCACCGCTCTTGGGTTCCATTCATGCTTGCCATCACGCAGAATAGTCACTTTCGTAAGTTGTAAATAAAATAAAAAAAACTCTTATTTTTCGGCACTTATAACTAATATATAATATAATACAAAAAAATGTTGTAAGTTTGTTTTTCTATTAAGTAGTATTAACAGTTACATAATTTCATTGAGCACTGACATTATGCTTATCTAATGTAAGTTTATTTCATATCAACTCGATACTGCACTGAACTCTACATCCATCGCCACGCCTAGTGTGGTCACGTTCAAGAGCGACTTAATATGAAATAAACTCACACTAGGTTCTCCAAACAGTTTGTCGACCGATTCATTGTCTTTTTCTCCTTCTGATTAGTACATGTTAATTAACTTTTATATATCTCAATAAAGTATTTGAGTCATTTTTTTACAGAAGACAAATTTAGTGTCTTACCTTCATCTCAAAAAAAAATAAACATAAATTGATAATGCAATGAAAAATACAAAAAAAGTACCTTCCTGTGCAACTCGCAGTTTTCACAATTCTTCTGCTTCGAGTCTATATCCTCAACGAGCTCCGTGATTTGCACCTGACTCGACTCCAACATCTTGCACTCTGGACGACTTTCTACACACAACAAAACGACCTTTGGACATGTTTTCATAAAAACAGATTAAATTTGTATTATATACACAGGCTCCTCATTACTACTGGAAGTATAAAACAAGCAGTAGAATAATCATATTATTAACAAAGACAGAGTGTGAAAGAGAGATTGAGAAAGAGAGATAGAAATAAATATTTTTATGCTATAGCATGGCAAGTAACTTGAAGTGTACTCGCACCTGCAATAGTGTGACGAGCATGCTAATTTGTTCTATCTGCCTGGGTGTAATTTATCCAAACTTCTTCTTGCATACCGTTAAAACTTCCCCTGGACTTCCACAAATGTTTTAAGGCAAAAATCAGCCAAATCGAGCCAGCTATTCCTTAGTTTTAGTAAGATTAAAGAAAAGCAAATTGGGGCAGGTTTTTAAAGCAGTTTTGTTAAATACAAACTATTAGTGAGCTTAGCAGAGAGGTCGAGTAGCGAGTGGGCCTCATGTCGCAGACGTTGCAGCGAGTTCTCGAGCTCCTTCTTGATGTCCACGCTCAGGTCGCGTTGCTGCTGCAGGAATGTCACGATGCCGTTCTGAAACACACGACATGACATAATCTTTCTCCAAGCCTTTATTGTTGCCATTATTATTTGGGTTCAGCTATCAGAATATCAGTTTTCGGTCTGAATTCGAAGGTTGAACTAGTTTCTATTTACGATTGTCTACACTAGCTGTTGTACGTATGTGTAGGCGGACGCCAACCTTACGAGTGAGGCTGTATTGGTTTTTAAGTAAAACCATAGAATGGTTATATTCATCTTCAACCAAAAAATATCTTAATATCATTAACCCAGTACTAAACTTTGAAATTATAACCCATTTGTAGTATGACGATTTGAAGTAAAATTTAAGTAAAAGTAAAGATCGCCCGAAGCCGTTGGATGCTGGCAGCAGCAGTACCGGTTGATGTGGTAAACCTTGGGGCAGTCCAGCAATGGACGTCTTTCGGCTAAGATAATGATGATTATAAAATTGATGGTCGCTCACCTCGTCCAAATCAGCGAGAAGTACGTTCAAGTCTGGTGCGAAGTGCACGTGCTTGCCACTCCGCGACACCACACTGTTGTTCAGCTCGCCGGACAGGTTCGGTGTCGTGGGACGAGACTCCTCCTCTACGAACGTTCTGCAATACAACAGTTTAGTTTTAAAAACTGTGTCATTGACTAAAGGTACCCACATATATATAAGTTCTCGCCCTTAAAGGTGTTAATAGTTGATGAAAAATGATTGAGATGAAACGTGAAATGTACCTAGAATAACTACTGAGTTCTGAGCAAATAACCATAAACATTAATACTGCACTCTTCTTGTTTTCTTACAATTAACGTCGTGGAGGGAACGGGTATCATGTCCCACCGACACAAAGGGAGGATCCTCCTACCAGGCGAGGTGATCATACCTGGCGGGCCGCTGCCCAACGGTTCATGTTGGGATGTTATATGTATGCTAATTACCACGCGAATCTCTATTTCGCGATACAGGATAGTAGTTGCTTAGTAGTTCATCATACTACGTAGTTCAATGTATCTTCGCTAGATGGCGCTGTTGTATATTTTTGTTTGTGTTATAATATGGAAATCGCCACACTAGCGATAAGACCGCCGACTGTTACATTTACACGTTTTGTAACTCATCTTTTCTGTTCTTTTGTTTTGTGTGTATACAATAAAGAGAAATAAAAATATCAATTATTGTAGACTTTTCTGATAAAATGCAAGAAGTAAATATTTTGGTAAAATGTTCTGAAATATGATTAATAAGTTTTCAAATAACAATAATTGTAGGAAGTTGTTTTCGTATCAGAAATTTATCAATAATTTAGACTCTATTATTTAGCTTTATTAATTTTAATTTAATTTATTTAGATTTTTTGGAACGAAGTTCCTTACGGCAGGCTTGGAGGGGATAGGGATTTCGCTGCGGGACCGAACTGAAAAAAATGTGATAGTAAAACCGTAAGTGGAAAAAGTGCGTGGAATAAATTTGTGGAATAAATCTGTGGAAAAAAGTGCGTGGAATAAAACCGTTAAATGAGACGTGCGCAGGCGCGAAAGCGCGTCATGTGTGCTATTTTATTATTTTAAGGAATTTATTATTTTATTTCCTAAAATACTGAATTTCCTAAATACTTTCTTGTACTTAAATAAAAACTAATCAGCAAAATTTAAGAGAAAAATCAAGAAAACCTACATAAAATTGAGCACGATTTTTTTTGCAAATTGTGTCGATTCCACATTATCCGAAGGAACTTCGTTCCTACCTGGTGTCCCACGACACCATTCATTATTTTCTATATTTTTTTAAAGTTGTTTGAAATTGTCAATTCAGGTTCACGAATCTGTTAGCCTGCTCCGTATACCCATTAATATTCTTGTATCATAATTAGGTAAACATTACTAACAAGCTACCTAACTATCTAAGTGAGAAGTCAGGTAAAGGTAGCTGCCAACAAAATGCTGATACAATCAACCAATCTATATATTAATACGTGAAACAAAAACTTTTGACCCCTTTATACGAAAATTGCGCAGACGGAAGAGTATGAAATTTAACACACTTATAGTTTATATGTAGGAGAAGTGCAGAACGCTAATATTTTTCAATAATAATGCTTATAAAGTAAATTAAGTCATTAAACAAAACATTACACTCACTACCATGTATTTGACACACACAAATAAATATTTGTTACACGCATACATACTCTGTGGTCAAATTGTTTCTTTTGCTTATCATTTTGTCTATACACATACTATAGACATTGAGTACTGACATAGACGTAGATTACTGTTTTATATATTTACTGTGGTGTTAGTGAATGTCGAACAGAAAACTTTTATTTACCCCATTTAATATAAAAAATATCACGTGAAATACCGGTCGCTTACACAAATTCATATAATGTAAGTTGTGTTTTATTATGGTCGAATTTCGACCAGTAGGCGACCACTAGTTTAATTAAAACGAAGTTATGCTGGCGTATATGTCTATATAGATCTGAATAAAGGTGTAGTGCTGCGTGTTTTGTCGTATATCTCACGTCACATCTACGTATTGACTACATCAGTAACATGAAAAGGGCGTAACTACCAGCGAAAAACCTACAGTCGTTATGAGTATATAACTCAAGATATAACAACAACAAAAGAAGAACTCCAGCACAAAGACATTATGTTTGAATAGCTACTATATTTAATCTATGACACTGATATAAATCCGTGTGTAGTAAAACTGCATTAATTACATTTAAGACAGTTGGCAAAGTGCCCACGCAAAGTATATAGGTACTAATTCAGACAGCAAACGCAACAGGTGTTCTGGTATAGGGTGTGAAAAAAGGGTTATCATATTAATATGTAGTCATCATCACCAGTTTTTTACAATCCACTGCTGGACATAGTCCTCTCCTTAGCAAGGGGATTTTGGCCTACTATAGCATGGAGGATCCTACTATACCAAGCTGGCCAGACGGACTGGAATAGGGTTTGTTCCAAGTTTTCCTTCTCTTTGTCATGATGTTGTCTTGCATACTTTGTTCCCTTAGTCGCCTTTTACGACACCCACGGGATGAATAGGGGTGGTAACACTATGTATTCTTAATCCTTCACCACACGGACAAAAATGTAGCAAGTAATCGATATTCTGCTTTTTGTTACAACATGCAAGAAGAAGGATGAAAATGAATGGGAAGATGAAAAACATGCAAGTTCCTTAGAAACCTAACTATGAAGTCGCTGTTTGATGAGACAGATAAGAATTTGTTTTAGGACGTATGTACCAAAGCAAGAATCTTCGACCAGAGTGATACGACGGCGTCCAATAAAACCGTTATTGAATTTCTGTAAATCCCCATCTCCCGATTCACACATACACAATTGTGGTGATTGTTAAAACCCATGTGTTCGTTAATTTCAATAAATGAAGTCTAACATATCAACTGTTTGAAAAATCACCAGTATGCGGATACGAAACAAGTTTCTGGCAACCCTAATCTCACGATATCGTGAGACACCTCGACGAAAAGCACCTAACTTTAGCACGTCTCGACACCATTAAATTTGTTTTTCCGTTTAAGTCACACCTCAAACGAATGTGTCTTAAACACCGTTTCATTCTTTGTTTTCAATGCTAACACTGATCGCGAATATTGGTCTTTATGTCCTCATAATAAGGATTCATAATATGTGCTGAATATTGGACCACCCAGGAGCTTCTGACTAGCGCTGTGATTTAAACACATTGGTCTCTTTGCATGAGATGTTTCTTTAGCTTCAGAAGCTTTAGTGTTAGAGCGAGCAAATGATCCGAGATTTAATGTTAGCACGCCCCGGTAATATGTTTAGCCATTGGACATAAACTTATTAACATAAGTATATTGTTGTTTTGAAGCTTTTGGTAACTCCGCTAATATAGGGTGGACCAAGAATTCGTTAACATTTGAATCGTACATCCCGCGCAAACATGTTACGGGAGTTCTTGGTACTACAGTCGGGAGTACTACAATCGTAACACATATCGTTTCAACAAGATGGAATCACTTGTCACACATCCAATGAGTCCCTGCTGGTAGTCAAAGACATGTTTCCGGGAAAGCTGATTTACAGGCGAGGCGACATTCCATGGCGACCCAGAAGTCCAGATTTATACCCAGCAGATTTCTTTTTATGGGTTATTTGATTTGAAGAATCGTGTCTACATCAATAAACTGCTTTGGATTCTATTCATGTTTTCCATCAAGCAGAATAGAGTCACTTTGGTAGGCTGTATATAAAAAAAAACCAAATACACTACGTCAACTAAAAGAAAAATCAGCGAAGAGATGTCGGTGATCGAGGGGGTCTCTTTGCAGACGAGAAAATTTCGGTGCTCGCTTAGAAGAGTGCAAAAATCGAAACGGTGGCCATTTAGACGATGTAATTTTTAAAAAAATAAATCCTAAGTAATTAACTTTCTTGTAAATAAACAACTCTTACAATATATCAAATGGTTCTTTTATATGTTTTTTTCAAATGCTAATTAATTCGTGGCCCACCTTATACAACGAAAACGTGCTTAATATAAATTTTGAGTATGGTCGGAGTATCATTCAGACTGCTTACAGACGATTATGTATGTGTGTTAGAAAAGGCGTGGTTTTATATTGCACATAGACAAATTTGCTTCTCTCTTCACTAGTGTATTTTTTAAAGTGCATTTCACGTATTTTTTTTTTTTTATAAGACAACGCCCTCTTTAGGAATAAATCCTGTGGCGCGGGAAACTTCACAAACACACAAGACACGGACACAAAGAACACCCAGACTCAGAACAACAATTTGTGGATCACAAAAAGTGTTGTCCCATGTGAGATTTGAACCCACAACACTCAGCAAGTGAAGTGAACCACTAGGCCAATCGTGCAGTGTGAGTGTAGGAACCGTTCTGATTAAAAATAAAGAATTAATAAAGAAAAAAATCCTTGGTAAAATACCCCACGTCTGCACTACTATGGTTTGCACTTCACCCGTAATATATTACCTATTACAGATTTAAGCCAAGAATATAGATGAGCTCAATTTCTAAAGATATTACAGGAAACGATAGATGGAACGATTTCATGACTGACGCAATCCTCGACCTTCCTATACAACTTTGACACACAGAAATATCTGTACAAATGTTTGTAGAGTATAGTTCCACGCAATCTCTTCATTCTACTAATGTATCTGTCAGTATTTCACAGACATAAACTAAGAACGATCGAATTAAAAGGCAAATTAATGTTTTACTACGAAATTTTGCCTAAGTTTTATATAAATGCGTTTCCTTAATAGAATTAGTTTGTAACATGAAAAGATATTGACAAACATTTCCTTTGTGAGACATTAAGGTTAGGACAGACAACGTGCGAGGTGAGAAGATGTCGCGGTGTGAAAAACTAAATGTGCTACAACCGAACGCCGGGCATGACGATGCTATTACGTCTTCTATAATATCATGACGTTACGCTTTTGTCCCGCAACGCTCGCTGTGTGAATCGGCCTTAAGATCCATACGTGACGTTAGACTGTCGATATTCTGGGAAATCTACATGTGACCTATTTTACAGCACGTGGATCAAAAAGGGTGAGCATTTAATCCTTAGACACGAGTTTTAAACGTTCGGAGGGAGGTGTTCACTTGTATTTATAGACGCTAGAGCATCTTTGAGACCGGAGGCCCATTGATGCATGGGCGATAGTTGTCGTAGTAAGTGTATGCAATACAATGCTACGATGACTGTCATGCCTTTTACATCCCCATGTGAGGCGTAAAAAAGCATCTTAATAGGCCGCCATAATGTGCGTCACCATACAGCATTCGCAATAACTATGGTGACTACAACTTTTGGATTCTATTCATGCTTTCCGTCAGGCAGAGTAAAGTCACTTTGGCAGGCTCTCAAAAAACTTCCATAATACAGGTACGAACAGTAACAGTCGTATTACAAATTTCTAGGCTTTGTTTGATATTTAAATAAAAGAGTTAATATGTAAAGCATTCGTCTTTGTTTGAAAGTAATTTTTCTCGAGTTTTTTTCTGCAAGAAAGGAACCTGAAGAAGGACATCGCTTGACATGCCTGTCGATACAAATGTTAATTTTACATTGATCGGTAAACGGTTTCTTTGTGCCCATTTCATGTACATTTCTCAAGTCTCAGCGCTACAGGAATATTACTAGTGTGGAAAATACGAATTGATTTCTGTTCACAAGGAAATACATATTAAAATATATATTAATGTTCCTTACCATTAAAATAAAATGTTCTTACTAGGCATTTTAACCTATGTCATACTTAAATGGATATTTTACTAAGAATGACAGTAATTTCCATGGTGACCTGGTGACATAATTATGAGATATATACCTAAGGGATGTTAAGTAAGGAACTTACTCGTCGCCTTCGGGCAGTAACCTGGAAAGCAGTTGCGCGAGCACGGTCCGGTTGAGCTCGTCTTCTGCACTCGCACAGTAAGCCACCAGTTGGCCCACCACACGGTGCAGACTCACGGCCACGCGTTTGAAGTCATCTCTGAAAATTGATATACTTCATAAAAACAAAAGAATGTGAATAATACATGAGTTTCTTTACATTTCCCTCGGTAGACGATGGTATTCCTGAGGTAGGGCTCTAGAAAGTCCTTCACCTTTATAAATCATCATCATCATTTATAAAGGTGCATCTTCTTTGCTTACTGTATACTTTTTTTTTGTACTGTGGGGAAATCCCCACGGATACCACCGAAGGGTGGTTATGTCGGACTCGAACCGATCAAAAATCACGCACCAATAGTCAGGGAATCAGGTGCACCCTAGTAAAGAAATCCCTGGAACCCCGACGTACCTCGGGCCATCTACAGCGGCAAGTGGCCCCCTCCTGTGTGGAAACCTCATGGTTTCTTTACTGCCCCTCCCCCGAAAAGGGCTTACTGTATACCTGGGATGTGCATTAGGCTTAAATTCTGATTCAGTATTGATGACATTTGGTTACATTTAATATTTACAACTCTTACATAACACACTGTGTTCCTTGTGGTGATAGATTAAGAGTACAGAGTGTCACCTCACCTATTCATGCAATGGGTGTAATAAGAGGCAAGGTAGTAGAGCCACGCTGATTTCAGCACGAACGGGCCGGCTCGACCGGGACAGTACTACCCTCCCACAGAAGACCCACCTAAAACGTCAGCATCCGTGTTGTCGTGTTTCGTTGGTGAGTGTGAGACCGGAGGCCCATTGATGCAGGGGTGACAGTTGTGGTGGTAAGCGTGTAAGCCTTACACTGTCACGATGACTGTCATGCCTTTTACGTCGCCAAGCGGGGTGTGAAAAAGCATCTCACAAGGCCGCCATAGTGTGGGTCACCACTGCATTGTCTGCATTTGTAATGAGTATGGTGACCACAACTCTTGGATTCTATTCATGCGTTCCATCAGGCAGAGTAGAGTCACTTTGGCAGGCTTTTAATATAGAAAGAAAAAGGGGGCAAACTACACAGGACAACATCACGGCAAAGAGAAGGAAAACTTGATACAAACCCAACACCAACCCGCCTGGCCAGCGTGGTATATGGCCAATGCCTGTGGTGGCCAAAACCTCTTCGCTAAGGAGAGTTCTATGTCCAGAAGTGGACCATTAAAGGTTATTGTGATGTGATGTGAAAAAACAGTCTAGGGGAAATCCCCCGTCCCCAGGAGTAAGACTGTAATATTATTCGACATAAATCGGGAGTTAATAATCAAAACACTTATGCAGAGTTAGTGTAGAAAGACTAATTTGCACATGCAACATAAAGTTGGACGGGTTTAGACACTGTTTACTGCAGCAAAGATATTATTAGAACGTCCAGACCGATTTCCTAGTTTTATTAGCAGTTGAATTAGACTTGAGTCTGTCTGGTGTATCTGTACACATAGATTATAAAATACTCTGAAATCTATTTGAATTTATGTTACGTAAGTATAGGTTATGTTAAGTACACTTAGCTGGACACTAAACAGATAAAAATATAACAATAGACACGAATGGTTGTTTAACAAGCGCATCAATATAATCTATCTAAATAAATAATTAATCAAAATCTATATATCATCACCATCCTGCTTTTATTCCCCTCTTATTTGAGCCAAACGCACCATACATCATCAACAGCCTTTTACAGTCCACTGTTGGACATTGGCCTCTCCTTAGCAAGGAGGTTTTGGCCTACTATACCACGCTGGCCAGACGGGTTGGAATAGGGTTTGTTTCAAGTTTTCCTTCTCTTTGTAATGATGTTGTCTTACATACTTTGTTCCCTTAGTCGCCTTTTACGTCACCCACGAGATGAATAGGGGTGGTAACACTGTGTTCTTAATCCGTCACCACACGGACTAGCTAGTTCCTCTCAAGTTTCGCCTGTCTAGTAAAACCCTTCTTGTGAATGCAAGTTTTCAGACAGGACCAGAAAGAACTTAATACGTAAAACAATAGAGAAAATAAGAAATATAGTTCATAAAACCTAAAAACACGCTTACAAAAGTCGAACAAACAAACATACATGTAAAGAGAACAAAAGCCTGTTTACAAAGGAATGTGCTGAAAGTGCTTTGTTTTCAATTAATAACATTATCTAACACACTATGATGGCAAAGTCAACGTACTGAAGGTATAAACGACATGTAGAATCTCACCTTTCCTTAGTCACTTCCTCCAGTTGTCTGTTCTGATCAAAACTGACGTTCCTCCGCTGCTTCCACTTGTCCTCGCCAACGGATAACTCGTCGCGAAGACTCGAACACTGGTGACAAACACATCGGTAAGTAAGGCGGTCTGTAGAACAATAATCACTTTTTTTGACCAAAAATAAGTACACACACTCATATTATTCCGTCTTAACGTGACGGCCGTGAAATAGAAGCATACAGTTCGCCTAATTATAAACGTTTACAATAACAATTACAATGTGTAATGTGACTCTGCCAATTAGTATCAAAGTTATAAATAATATCAAGCAGACTATTTCTTAGCCTCGCCTTTACAGAGTCAAGTAAAGATAACTCCAAACATCTATTAGGTCAGAATCTTAGGCTTCCCGCTAAAATTTGCTCTTACTATCGTTTTTATCCCTCGGGAACAATACCATTTTATTGATGACATGTTTAGTTTACATAACGAAGTGATCTATTGATTATTAAATACATATAAAGCATAAACAAATCATTTTTTAATTTTAATGTAAGATAATAGGTGAAGTAATCTACAGAAAATATAATAGCCAACTCAATTCTCGATCACACACACTCCAATTTAAACCGTACACACTGAGTACACACACTTAATTAAAAATGCAATAGCATTATTACCCCGTATTAAAGTGTAAAATCTGCTACATAAAAAAGACATACAAGTGTGTATATGTACTTAACAACAGACAAATACACAGTCACAGGAGTCATCTAGGTTGATTAACGATATCAACATAACAGATGATCTACATCTAAAACATACCATAAACTTCCTCAGTATCACCATTGTGACGTCACATCGTTCCAACACTATCTCCAATTCAACACACTGTTCCAATAATACAATTCTTTTGTAACACAACACGATAATTCGTACATTTTAAACACTGTTAATGTAAGTCACTACATTGTTAAAAAAGATAAGAAATTCTTGAAACACTATTTATGCAATTGGTGGCAAATAATCTAACGCGGAAAAAAGGTTTTTCAGTTCGAAGTCTTCAGAATCTTTAATAACGTGTACAAAATTTGCAATGAAAGCTAGTTCATCCATTATTCAGTTCCATGTTACGATGATAATAACTACGTCTAGCCAAGTTGAATGAAAATAAACCTAATTTGTGTATGTGAGTCGTCGAAGGTTACTCATTAACTGAATTCAAGACTGATTAACGTCGCGAATATACGTAAATAAAATTATCAGTCTTATTTGGGTAGATGTTTGATATATACAGGTTCATACCGATCACCCTAAATATTGATATAAATACTCAAATATATACAAGACCTCATTACGTCTTGTTTTGCAAGTTATTTTAAAGCGAATTAAAATATTACAACAATATATATTAACATCTCATAAGGCATGTTACATTTACGTATTAGGCCGTTTCATATTATTGAAAAGGAAAACTTATACCATTGTTTTCAGTAAGTTACGACAAAACAATACAAAATCAATAAACTAACCACATACCATGAATTATCGGTTTTATAAATTTCTAATGTACCATGAAACCGAGAACAATATATCGCCGAGGCTGGTGTTTACAAAAATCACTTTAAAATAATATGTGTATTAAAAAGCAAGCACTGATTTACTACGAAAACACAACTTACATCGTCTCTGGGTAAATTAAACAATACACAAAATATCCAACCTCAAAAATATACGACTACCCTCATATAAAACCCAGCTGCGTACAAAAATAGCGTCCAGAAAAAAGATAGCCATGTGTGGCCAAACGGATGCGTGTGTTCAAGCAAAACAAAACTCTTTATACTCATTTAATTAAGGTTTATTTTTGTTTAACAATGTTTAATATCAAAGTGGATCCTAAGTTGATGTTTGCTTATTCTTACCGATTGATAATGAAAGGGCAACGAAACGCATTGAGTTTTGTTTGAATATATTGTTAGTGCGCAGTCATTAATTATACAAGTAGTGATATACAAGTAGAAGTTACCCGGTAAATTACAATTACTAAGTTTGGATGTGTAAATTGTAATTACGAGAATTTTACGACCTCTTTATTTTAGTATGTTAGACCATTCGCATTTTAGGAGTATTGTAAACGAATCAAAGTTTCAAATGCAGTAGCATGTCGTCACTTATAAAAAATCAAGTTAGCCCTGCACTTTCGTACTACTTAGTAGAGATTGGTAAATAATTCATTATTATTTCATATTAGTAAATAGAAATCAAGTGTCTATGCCTATCCCTCTGGGAAATAGGCGTGACTTTATGTACTTTTATATTTAAAATGTAATCCATATTATCACGGCAAATTAACATGAAGAATAGAACCTCGTCTAAAAGAACCAAGTATCTATTTTGATATTATTCTCTCAAATAGGCAGCAAACTGGTTGTTCATTGTAAACGTCTACAGATAAACGAAATCTACCATCTATTCTCATTTTATTTTCATTTGAAAGACAACGCCCGCACTAGGAATAAATCCTGTCGCGGGGGACTTTACAAACATACAAGAAACGAACGAACAAAGAATACCCAGACTCAGAAGAACAATTTGTGGATCGCACAAAATATTGTCGCATGTGGGGTTTGAACCCACAACACTAGGTGTAGTAGAAATCGGCGTGGCGACCGCTTAAACCACTAGGCCAACCGTGCAGTCAATCTATTAGAACATAATGATTGTGTACCACTCTAGCAGCGTACAATTTTGATTCAATAATTATAACTTTGTCATCAAATCCTTGCTAGGCAAACCTAACACAATGAATTCGAGAAAACGAGTTAAATAAGCCCGACGTCGAGGAGTCTACGATGATTTATAAAAGAATTATATTGTCAATTACATATCATATACACATAACATCATCATCGGTCTTTAACAGTCCACTGCTGGACATAGGCCTCTCCTTAGAAAGGAGTTTTGGCCTATACCACGCTGGCTAGACGGATTGTTCTGTGTGGTTTGCTCCCCTAGTCGCCTCTTACGACACCCACGAGATGAATCGGAGTGGTGCCACTACGTGGTCTAAATCCATCACCACATGGAAAGTACATATACTAAGCTTAATTATAACACGACAGTTCTGTTAAAAGTAGGTTAAACTTGTAGGATTTGTATACGAGTACATAGTTAGAAGAAAAGCTAATGTCACACAAATGAAATTTAATTTTCTTGTACTATTTGTATTTTCTGCAGTATAAAGACATGTATCTGAAAACAATGTTTGTTTTAATTACTGTTGAAAAAACACCAAAAATATAAAATAAAACACGCCTCCACAAGTTTCATTAAACCACTTTGGAAGCGTCCCGTCTTCTGCTTTAGATAATTAAATATTTGGTATACATTTTTAAGCGTTATTATATTTCAGAAAGCTACGTGTATAATTCATAATCTAGAGAACTTCGTAATAGAATCTATACATATTATACTATAAGAATAGTAGTGAGATACGCAAGGTTGGAAGAAAAGGCCTATGTCCACCAGTGAACTGTCAAAAGCTGTTGATGATGATGATGACGATAACAAGATTGGTTACGATAACAGTTTTTTTTTCTTTTCTATCTTTAGAGTCTGCCAAAGTGACTCTACTCTGCCTGATGGAAAGCATGAATATAATCCAAGAGTTGTGGTCGCCATACTCATTACAAATGCTGACAACGCAGTATGGTGACCCACACTATGGCGGCCTTGCGAGATCCTTTTTCACACCCCCTGCTTGGGGACGTAAAAGGCATGACGGTCATTGTGACAGTGTAAAGCTTACAGTTACCACGGTAACTGATAGATTTCATTATTTGAGAAAAACCGACAGAGAGAGAGAGACCGCAGAGATGCGTAATCTTATGTTTCTTATGACGTAGGTGCGTATACACACGAAGCTATATCGTGAAACTGGCTGGAATTTCAAGCCCCTTAATGCATCCTATTCAATTTATTTAACACACACCTCCTTTCTGAGGATTTAATGATAATAATGAATACATCTAATATATAAAATTCTCGTGTCACAGTTTTCGTTGCCATACTCCTCCGAAACGGCTTGACCGATTTTGATGAAATTTTTTGTGCTTATCCAGTATCTATGAGAATCGGCCAACATCTATTTTTCATCCCCCTAAATGTTAAGGTTTTTATTTTTTTTACACAAAATTTTTAATTTCTATTTTCTTATGATACAACATACAAAAATACATACAATCCGCAATTTTCACCCTTCTACGATCAACTCTTATTTTTTAATAGCCATTTTAGTAAAAATGGCAAAACAACGTTTGCCGGGTCAGTTAGTTTATTATAATTCTTTAGGATTTTTATAAGCAACACAAACAGTCCAGTAAACATAAACGATAAATCAATCACAAAACTGATGCATGTGAACATAACAATTGTTTCTACAATTGTTTTGCTCACTAGCTTTGATTTGGTTAAATGTTAAATCTAGGACAATGTGCAGGGAGCAGAAACAAGTAAACATTAATATTTAGCTGCAGATAACACACAAAGTGTATCAGTGTTGAATACCAAACGGCCCCGTTATAATAAGAGGTCAGATCATGTTATTCTACGCTCTAAATAATAACTTCCCCATTCTCAGATTGAAAATAAAAAAACACGAGTTATTATGTAGTGTTTGACTATCGCATCAAATAAAGTTTTTTTAGACACTAATAAATAAATATGATATAGTACAAAAAAAACCTGTAATAGTAAACCACGTCAAGCAATCACAAGCTTAGCAAGAAAAGTACTCGTACACTAAACTTTGTCGTGCATGTGGTGACGAATTTAGAATATAGAGTGTCACCAGTAGTCACCATCCCCATTCATACCATTGACAACACACTGCAAAGAGAAGGAAAGATTGAAACAAACCCTATACTCATCTATCTGGACAGTGTGAGAGGCCAATGTCCAGAAGTAGATTTCTAAAGGCTGTTGATGATAATAACTTAAGACTTACAAACCGACTAATGTAATAACACCACCCAAGAGAAAATCCATACCCAACAAATACCGCTCTTTAGCAGCAGCTTTATAAAAAAGAACCATTGCCTCCTGGCTACATCATCACATGAAACAATTCTATAATTAGTGTATTTAAGTTTAAATTACCATCATCATAAAGACCCTACCATCTGGTGGCACAAGAGGCGTACTTTAAAATGTCAAGTTCAATGCTCTTGATTAATATCTCCCATAGAGCATAAACTTAATAAAACACAACGATGTAAACATTACGTTTCAAGTGCGCGCTCCATCGACACACTATCGAGTGAGGGGTCCCGATTGTAATGTTTATGACGTGGTTAATGGATCGGGCGATTCTATTGTCCGTAAATATAGCTAGGGGGACTTGTGACGTCACAAAATTGATTTGAAGCGCTAAGCATTTAGTACAGATGGTTTAAAGACGTGGTAGGTTTTGAACACGTAGGCGGCGAAGGAGACGCGCCAGAGGTCGCTAGCTCCCTAATCGCCGCCTAAGGGTCGCAGCGGTCACATCTTGGGGCGTTGTGACTGCTGCTAACGACCCGAGTTAGGTGACACTCCGGTGCGGCCGGGGAGTGTCGTCTGGGGCGGAGCGCTGTTCTGCCTCTTACTGCGCAGGGCGGTGAGAGGTGCGATAGCGTCTTGCCCCTGGGGCATGAGGTGCCCGGGATGTACCTCACAAGTGAGGTACGGCAGGGAGGGCTCTGGAAGCCGCTAATGCGTTCCTGGAGCTCCTCCCAACTGCCGAGGTAGGCCGCCGCGAGGTTTAGTGGGTAGACCGGTTTACCGGGAGTCCCACATACGCCCTTCGTCCCTCCGGAGTGTATGCGAAAAGCATTCCCCGCTTTAAAAAAAGGTTTTGAACACGTCCGACGACAATTTGTGGTCCGCCCAAAACCGATATAGTTGACGCTTAGGGTAGACATTCGCTTAGCAGTGGACGGTGATAGACTGATGCTAATTAGTATGTGTTAATGTAGATTTTGTCTAACAATTCGAGTATTAGTTGACAGTAGTATCTTTATCTAACTAAATGGTATACAACTTCAACACTCACTACCAGTATTAAATACCTTTTGCAACGTGTTTACAAATTTTCATTAACGCTTTATTAGTCAGGGCGTGTGTATGAATTACACAAACTCGTGTTCGCATATTACAGGCAGTTAAGCTTTTTAATGATGGTCCTAATGAAGGCAAAAGCGCAGCATCTGTCAGTGTACAGACGTTGGCATATAATATTATATTATAAGTCAGAATATTATATTGATAGACAGAATTTATGACGAATAATAAAGACTATAACCAAACTGGAGATCTAAGGAAGGGTACCGATCCATACTCTGTGTGATTTTCGATATAACAACAGGAGGAATGGGCACCCAAAAGTAGAGTTGACTCAAACGTAAAATGGCAAAACAAAAAAAATATTTTACACTGATAATAAGTTCGACTGGATCTCTTTAGTATTCAGGTTGATAGCCAGTATAATTTAAGCGTAATACATTCAGGTAACCAAATTTTCCTCGAGATCCATGCGGTTATATTTACAATATGGACCTAAAATATACGCTTTCAATGTTCTCTTTCGATCTTATCATGTGAAACACAATCATTATCGAATATAATTAAAATTATTACTCCTTTTCAAGACTCTTTTGCCTTTTTTATGCTTTATTAAAGAGACAGATAATAGTTTGTATTTCCTAAATCAAAGTTCAATTTTTTTTGGGGACAAACGAACATTCGGGTTCCTTAAAGATAAGTGACTCTACTTTTAACAGTCTGGCGTAACGATTACATTTCTTTTCTGTAAATCTATAACCTCGACAACGTCATGCCCTCTATGATGTCATAGACAAAGTATAGTTACAAACATGGCCCAGCAAGCGTTTTTGCTACCCCACATTTGTCTTCTGACAGATGTCGGATAAGACTGGCGTTTAAATTATCTACAACGTCTCTTGAAGACATGTGGAAACACAAGAAAGTGTTTACGGAAGCACACAGGAATGTCGACAATATACACAAAACTAGACGAAGGCACGAAGACTGCTTATAAATTTAAATTCAAACTTTTCTGATTGTGATGATAGCGTACTTTAAGAAATCCTATCTCAATACAAACATTTATATACAATATATATATACATAAAGTTACTGGCCTTGATTGACTGACAGTCTAAACTGGGGTTACAAACTTGAAATTTTAGTAGCTGTTGCTTTTTATATTGTAAGCACCCGCTAAGAAGAAACATTTGGGAATTTCACCTCTAATAAGGTAAAAAAGTCCTAATTGCATATACAGAAGTTGAGCATCATCAAAGTAACATCAAGTAAGCGAAGCGGTCAATAGCTGACTGACCCTTTTTGCTTCCAGGAACATTTAAATGAAAGTTTCGATAACAATTTATGCCCTATGATAGACTACTGAGGTGAGGTGAATGTCCTCACACAAACTACCATAAACAAACCAGCGCCGTACTAAAATATCATATTGTTAGTGGAACTGTAATATTTTGTAAGTGTGTCGATACAATAATATCTTCGGCACACATGTTTTTGCGTACACATTTGGTGCGTACAATTTGCACTCGGAAATAGGACAAAGCATAGCGGGGATATGTTTTTAAATGCGTAAATGAAGTCATCTTGAAATAGGACACATTCTAGGATAAACATATATTTGGTATATTCGCGCATAAAGCTGTGGTTTGTAGTAGTAATTGATCTTGATCAGATTTTTTTGTTTTTTTGATAGAACGTTTACTAGACAAAGTTTCTATAGGATTTTATAGCGTTATACAATACAAAAGGATCGACATTTTAATGAAATACTTGCTTTTGTTAACAACTACCAAGTTATATTTAGTAATAAGTAATATTTGACAATATGGTTATTTGTAATTAACTGATTTGAATAAATTAACGCGCTATTTGCATACTATTGTTTGTAGTTTATACAATAATATCATAATACATTTTCACATATTTAACCTTCCTTCTAAAATAATTCCTCACACAAAACCACCACAATATTTCCAACAATTGCATACACAACGCTTCTGACATTTCTCAGAAACATGACTAATCATAAGTAAATAAAATCACATTTTCTCTAATCAAGCGATGCACAATTAAAAACGGTCATTCTAACCGTCAACCACATCTCACAGACAATTTGAATATAAACACATTTTAGGTTAATCAACCTTATTCCACTACGACAAAGTTCATTTTATTTTGCATGTGTTACGCCCGCGTAAATTGACGTCACGATCGGCGTGTACGCAAGGGGCGTCTCTTACGCTCAGCATCCGAAGCTGCACTGACTGAAGTGTTGTAGCACATTTGTTTGTTTATGGCGTTTGTTTGTTTAGTGCCCACGAGATTTAAATTCGCGGCTGATTGAGCTGTTAAAGTGTCAATATTTATCGATTAAGACTATGCGGGTGGTATTAGAGTAATACGTCTCTTGGATTTCATAGATATTAAGCATGTATGTTTGTTGTGGAATTAGAAATCTGATATCACTTCAGTCAATGAAATCGTGCTGAATCTTAGTACTATTAGAAGTGCGAAAGTTCGGATGAATGTTTATTACGTAATCACGCCAATAAGCTGAATGTATCTGGAGAATTTTATGCCTAAGTTTTCTATTAGTTATTCCAGTGTTCAATTTACTTATTATATTTACTGAGGGTTTGTTAAGGTAAGAGTTAAGAGGTTAAGTTAAGAAGGTTAAGAGTAAACAGAAACATTTAAATACATAATATAAAGTGTTTACGACTAAATGCACGTGCTACTCTGATTAAAAATGTGCACAACATTCACATATAACAACATGTTATTGTAGAAAGTATAAAACAGAAACTTAACAAGGTATTAAAAAAAAATATACACTTACGAGGTCAAAAGTAAAATTTGCGAAATACAACAAAATTAAAAACTAAAAAACTATAATAATTGAATAATGAAATTCAAATTTAAAAATATAAATATAATGAAAACCATTGATAACTTTGCGCTTAAATTATACCAAATGGTTGTGTAGGATATCGAGAACAAATCTCCTACAGATACAGTAATTGTACGTTGCAATTTTTCTTATTATAGTACCTTGTGCATATCCAACTTGGTTCGGTGTGACGTCACGTTGAATAACAGCAAATAATTACTAGTTCTAGCGTTTGGCCTAGGTGTGCAGCCACCCCTTTACCTCATTTTGTAAGGACAATAGATCCAGCATCATTTTCTTATTTGCCAGAGTTCAAGCTCAAATGGATCAAACGATCTAGGGCTGATACCAGGAGTAACAAATACCAGATGTCTAGTGAATGCTCTTTGGATTGATTCTATGCATTGTATGTATACTGTATATCGAGGATTCGAAGCGATTCTACCGCCCTTTAATAGACTGACTTCTCACAAGTGTTTTGTAGGAACAATTTTTTAACTGTAAATCTTTATCATTTTTTGTAAGGAAACCTAGCATAATCATAAAAGCTTCGAGTTACTAAGATCTTCGTCGCATTTAACCATCTCAAACTTGTGGTTTCTCTAAACCTACCTCTTCCTCGGTCTGGTCATCTGGTTCTTGGTAATCTTCCTTACTTTAATTTACTATTCTTATATTCTACTGTATCGTTCGTCATTTCAAAAACTAAAAACTTTATTAAACAATAAATTAAATGAGTTAAAATGAAACATTCACATTCCATTAATATCCGATGTACAACCATATGTTCTGATAAAGATTGATTTATGAACAGTTACAATTTGATACCCGCGGGATCGAAACGTATCAGATGTCAGATTAACAGGCAGCTAGAACTCTTTACTGTTCTAATTATCTATCTTATTTGAACAAGTGAGATTAGTCGAATATCATTTTTAATGTCTTGTATAACGTTAATATGCAAAATAACTGCAATAAAAATAATCAAATACAAAAAGAGTTTATAATTAAGAGCTTTTTTTGGTAAAACGCGATAATCTCTGGTCTATCGGTCAGATCTCAATGATTATTTTGTATTAAATGAGTTTTTAGGAATAATATAGGCTAGAGAACATCACATCGTCATTTAAAAGCGAAGCAATAACCATAAATGATTTGTAACAGTAATATACTTTCGAAATTTAAATTTTATCAATTAATTTTATATGTTTATGACGCGAATTAATTTTAATTTAAGGTCTTATAGGAGAATAAGCTCACATTTGCCTAAAATATGTAATGAAGTAAACAATTCACACATATCTTTGTAGTATTGACTATTGTGACCACCACCATTACCACATTTAACAATACACATAAACAATGTCCATTATATTAGTTTTCCTCATACTCCACAAAAAATAATTAAATACAGTTTTATAAACCTAACTCCAACCTCCTTTTTAAACTCGCGGCCAATTCAGTTGTAAGACTGACCGTTTTATTTCATTCGAAATTTAAAATTGTAACGGTCATTCTGATCGACCTACGCACCTTCTCTAATAAAAGCAATTACGTTTAAAATTAAGAAAAAAGTCGGACATGGCAGGATGTCACCAATTTATACTTAGAACGTAATGTTTGTTTGATGGCGCGGGATTTGGCGGGAGTACCGACTTAGAACGTGTCTTTGCGAGTCTCTTTTTGCAATTGTACGAGAGAAAGGAGATTATTTTTGTTGCAACTTACACTGTCATTACTATTTTCGTTGTATATTCTTTTTACACTGACATATTGGTTTTATCTTTTATAATATGCAGATATACGATAAGACGTTGTGTTAATGCGTCAGAAGCTGTGTAAGAAGTACACAAGTTTGTCCAGGATTGACATCCTGGTGAAAAAAACTATGTGAACCGATCAAGGTCACTGAAAAAAGGTTATCGTCGTCTCAGCAGATACAGCCCTACAGGCCTACCCTAAGAAAAGTCTGGAAAAAAAGCTACTTTGTCATAAATGTGATTCATATTATCTACAATATATAGACTTCCCTGTCACAACTTATGATATTGCTAAACACGTGTACATCACACATCACAGCAAAGGGAAGCACTGTGCGCCGGCGCACATTGCGATCATTATTCTACAATGTTTATATTGTGTAATATAGACGTGATGTTGATGGCCCGTCGACGGTAGCCTATGATGTTTTATTAGCTTTCATCCTTTAAAGCTGATATGAAATGTTTCTTATATCCGTATTAGATGTAAGCTCGTGTTGGGTTTTAAAGATAAAAAGATACGTAACATTAAACATTTAATCATCTGGCGGCCAACTAATAAATCCAGATGCTGAAAGGAATATCATCAACAGCCTTTTACAGTCCACTGCTGGACTGTAAAACTGCTGGAGGTTTTGGCCTACTACATCACGCTGGCCAGACGGATTAGAAAAGGGTTTGTTTCAAGTTTTCCTTCTCTTTGTAATGATGTTGTCTTGTATACTTTGTTTCCTTAATCGCCTTTTACGACACCCACGAGATGAATAGGGGTGGTAACACTATGTATTCTTAATCCGTCACCGCACGGACTGAAAGGAATAATCGTCTCCAGTATTGATTTGAAAGTGCTGTTCAGTTATGTAGATTAACATATATCCTGTGTTTCGGTACAAATAAGAAAAATAACTGACGCAAAACTACATAGATTAAATTAATCTCTGAAGTAATTTGAGTTCAAACTCTACAGAACATTTTGATTTTTTGAGACATACATAAACCAATTTAACGTTTATAAATAGATTTCCATAGTAATTTTTTTTTTTATATTAATCCTACCAAAGTGACTCTATTCTGCCTGATGGAAAGCATGAACAGAATCCAAGAGCGCTGGTCGCCATACTCACTGCGAATGCCGACAGTGCAATATGGCAACCCACGCTATGACGGCCTACTGAGATGCTTTTTCACGCTTAAGATTAATAAAGACAAAAAAAAATTTTGTTATAGCATACGTACAAGAATATCAGAAACAATACAATATATATTAACCGCAAGACTTTGCTGACGCACTGCTAGTTGGTTTTGTATTGCTAGCTAACACAACATATATACATAATTACAGAGTTAGCGGTCAACATACACATATAGTTATGACATGTAGAAGAAACAGATCTTACACAAACATACTGTTATTGTTTTCTCGTACTAGGCGATATCAAAATGTATCAAAATATTACTGCAACCAGGATTGGACAGGATCGGAGAGGTAATATATTGAAACCAGGCTGACTAAAACTATAAAAAATGTAATAATATCAACATATAAGCTGTATACACCCCTTGCTAGCATAACCCACAAAAATGTGAAATCTTTACAAATAACTTGACTTTTTTTTTGAAAAGACAACGCTTTGACTAGGATTAGATCCTGTGTCGCGAGGGACTTTACAAACATACAAGAAACGGACACAAAGAACACCCAGACTCAGAACAACAATTTGTGAATCACACAAGGTGTTGTCCCATGTGGCGTTTGAGCCCACAATACTTGGCGCAGTAGAGAGCGGTGTGGCGACCGCTTAAAACGCTTTTTTTTTTTTAACCTGTGGAAACCCCCCCGAGCCGTCAACCCACCGGGGTTTACGGCGGGGTGGTGTGTCGGAATCGGACCAACTAAAACCACTCGGTGCGCCACTCTACGCCTAACATAGGAGGGATCCGGGAACAGTTGCTATAACGACATCCAGATTGACCGCTTAAAACACTAAGCCAACCGTGCCGTCGAATAAGAGAATACACTTAGGCTAAACTGTCAGGACCTAAAAGGTTTACTAGCCTTAGGTACTAGACTGCAACTGGGATTAGCTGAATTAGAATTGTCAACATTACAAAAACTGCAGGAAAATAGCTATGTAACCAACGCGTGTACTACATGGGTGTTCATATATATGTCCAATAACTTAAACGACAAGTATTTGACGACATAAAGATATTGTAATCCAGCAAGAGCCATATTCAGGTAAGTCTAATAGATAATGTTTAACTTGTCACCAGGGATGGATATACCATACTTTTACCAGTTCACAACTACGTATGATTTGTGAAAGAACCAAGCTACGAACAGTTAAACGCAACTGTGTAATTGCTACCAATAAATGAGCTTTAATTCTTCCCACGAGAGTAACTGAGAGGAAGTTAACTCTCAATTTGTTAACAATAGTGATAATAGTAGTTGTTGTCTTATGGTAACTGCCACCGTCCCTACAGTTCACGCTTACTAAAGACAGAGGGGGGAGTGGGGAGGGGAGGGAGTTATCTTCAAATGAAAAAAAACGATACTACAGCAGGACCTCTTTAATCCGAACCACGTCTAATCCGAACCCCTCTATAATTGGAACGGCCCATACCCGCTCGCTTTTCTCGCCAGTTGCTCATTAAATATAATACCTCCCGACAAACTAAAATAAAGGATTTCTTTAAACAAGTTTAATAAATGTTACTGTTTATATATTTTTGAATAAGTATATACTAATTAATATTTTGCAAGACTATTTGTTTTATTTCAGGAAAGTATGTACCATATACATATATCTACATATTTATAATTTCTAACATAGTATAATCCGAACGCTCCACGAATCCGAACGGAGGGTAAATTTTCGGTATTCGGATTAAGAGATCCTGCTGTATTATTTTGAGCATTGGTGATTGAAATGTATTAACACATTTTATTTATTATAAAATTGACGCCAATTCTTCATACAGATCCGAAATAGGTTACAAAAAAAGGTCGTTAGACTAATAAACAATCTTTTTTGCCAATATACCACTACAAATCACATTCCTAAATGTGCAAAATTCACGCAGTCAACTATCGTCCATATACTTAGACTCTAACTCTTTAGAATTCTGGAACTTTCTTTACAAAATATCTTTCTAATCAAATTAGTAGAAATTCTTAACTCAATTTTTATTAGTTATCATACTCTCACAATAGATAAAGTTCGAAAAAACGTGCTAAAAATGAACCGTCCCTATCTTTTGGCCCATTAAATCTCGACCCGTGTGAAGCACTGAACTATGACCGACAGCGAATGTAACATTACAAATAGGTCAGTGGAGATACGTTGCGAAAGCGTTGCATTTTGCACCTTATCTCAAGTGAACCAAACATTAGCGCGCGTAACGTACTTATATTAGAAACATTTGAAGGGCTTACAGCTTTTAGCGTACATTAGAAAGATCTGAAGCCACTGCTTTTAGTTGTGCTTGGATTATTTCACTCTAAATGCGAGTGTTTGATACAGCCCATATGAACCCTACGCAACTGTCTTTTGCAACTCCAAGAAGTGTTCGTTATCGCTAGCTGACGCAACTTCGTCTGCGTCTCTGGAAAAGACTAAATTTGCCCCAGTTTTGCAACATTTATCATGGATGCCTTTTTTTTTTTTTTTAACGTGTGGAAACCCCCACGGGCCGTCACCCCACCGGGGTTTACGGCGGGGCGGTGTGTCGGAATCGGACCGACTAAAACCACACGGTGTGCCACTCTGCGCCTGAGAGAGGAGGGATCCGGGAACAGCTGTTATTTATCATGGATGCCTGATACAAGTACTAAGTTTAGGTAGAGGGATAAGCAAGAATGCTAAAAGTATGTTCATTATCATTCTTAAAAAAGTAATGAGATAATCTAAGGTTTTCGGACATTTAAAACCAATATCGTCTAGTTTCAAACTAAGCAGAGCTTGTGCTATGATAACTAAACTGACTGATAGAATACATATATATATATATATATATATATATATATATATATATATATTTGTAAATACATACATATTATACAAGGAAAACACCCAAACTTCGAAACAAATATTTGCAGATCATACAAACAATTGGTCCGACCCGGGAATCGAACCTCAGACCTCAAGCATAGCAGCCGCATTTCAGTTTACTTAATTTTGTTTAGTTCCCATTGTTTGTTCTTGATTTTTTTCACTGTTTTTGTAGTAGTGACTGTAATCTAGATTTAAATAGTATTTAGTTTCAATCGTTTTTTTTTTTTTTGTTTTTGTTTTGTTCTACCATTTGACTCTTAGGTGTTGTATGTTGTATGATGAATTTTGTGTGTACTATTAATGGGCATTCATATCAGATGTTACTTTTTTTAAAAATTTTGTTTAAGAGTGTGTCGTTGGTATACCATAAATAAATAAATAAATAAACAAACTATGGTATCCCTGCAGCCAACCCATTCCTACAGCTTACTTTTTAACATACAGATGTAATTTTATGAGCTCTCTCGCAACGGTAGCTAAAGGTGGCCTAACCACTAGTAGAAACACATTGCCAAAAACATTAGGTACACCGCATATCCGACATCGATAAATATCACTTATAAGCGGTACAGGAAGACTTCGGTAGTCTTATTTTACATTGACCACACCTTCCGACAATATAATTTTATATAATTAAACAATAATTATTTTTTGTTTTACTTATACACCCTGTCTAATTTCCATTCGATTTTAATTAAATTTTGCATACTAGCTAGATGACACCTTAGTCTAATAAGTTACTTTTTATCATCTGTCAAAACGACAATTTTGTGTGCAAAATGTATTAAATACAAAATTGTGACGTCACTGTTTTAGACTACTCAATTGAACAATATATTTCATTGCATATTTAGTTTTAATTCGTAATAATAATAAAAAGCTATGTTACGTGTATTTTTCGAGGTGTTTTGTGACATTTGTTGTAATGAAGTTGACATTGGTATTTATTTACGATACAGTCATCTACCCCATTCAAGGAACAAAAAAGAGGTCGAGACATTAAAAACTTACCAAAAAGTTTTTATCATCATTATTAACAGTTTTTAATCATGGCTGAGCATAGACCTATCTTTAGAAAAGAGGTTTTGGCTTACAATTCCACATTCGTATAACTTTGTGGATTTGTGTCAGGTTTTCCTTCGTTTTAATTTGCTGTCTTGCATTGTCTGCTATTACGACAGCCACGGGATGAATAGAAATGGTGACAGTTTGCATTTTTAAGCCGTCACCATACAGATAGGAAAACATCCTACAGGCGAGCGAAACCAAGAGGCAAAGGTTGGTACAAATACAAATTCAGTATCTTGGTTAATGAGTCAACGAAGAATTTCTGACCTGCGAATTCAGCAATGCAATTTACAATGTGGTTACAGCCTCTGATATTATTTTCTGTGCGGTAAACAACATATAACTATTATTAGGATTAACTGTTATTATTGATATCCATAGTTTTTCAAATATAGGTATTCTATAGAGCCGAAGCTATACGAGTCATTCCGAGGGGGAGATAAGGTAGATAATGCAAGAATGACCCCACTGCTGTTGCAAATGTTTTTAACAGACGGAATCCTGGTTTAATTTTCTTTTTAATTTAATAGCCGATTTTGACAATTCAAAAAATACATGAAAAAAATTAAAAACAGTTTCCAGAACCAAATGAGAATAAAAAAAAATCGAAGGATCCTCTCAAAGTCCTCTCTCTCATAGTCCATAAGCGGTGGTAGTCACCGCCAAAAACTCATCTGCTCGCTTTTTACCACTTCGCATTAATAATTAGTATTTAGTTAAGATTAGTCAGAAAGGTCAGAATCTTTTCTTCCTATTTCAGTTATCAAGTAACATAGATGCAGCAACAGTCTTCTATCAAACAAATATGTGCCAAACGGAAACTATCTCATCGTGCATAAAACATACCCTAATTACTACAAACAAGTAGTTTGTAGCAACTATGGTATATTTTGCAATCACATGCAATCTGAACTGATCCTTCGAATGGAGAAAATAAAATTTAAATTCCCTTAAGCCAGTGCAGTACTATTGTGATAAAATACAATCTAATCTCAACTTACTTCTAAACAGTTAAGGTTGCAAATTGTCTAGAATGTCGAAGTACATCTAGGATGCACTCGTTACATGTTGTAAAATAGTTATGACGCGTGTTCAGTGCAGTGTTTATGGGTTCTGAAAACACAATATGCCGCATTCTCGGCTATTTTTCAAATAGTGAGGTATTTATGAGCTTGTGAAGAAAACAAAACGAAATGTTCTGTGAAAGTGGTGCAATTCAGCAAACATTCATGCAACAAACTACGTAACGGACAAGCTCCGGATGGGTCTTTGCTGTGTATTTTTAATGATCTTTGTATATCCCACAAAGTGGTTTTCTATCAATGTTTATTAATGAAATAAAATCTGGAGGTCTAAATCCATAAGGGTGCTCCAGGTTCTTTGAACCTGGAAATCAATCGGATAAGCATGTGTTGTCCATAAAACACATATACGTACTTGAATGATTTTTAAAGACATCAAAAGAGGAGAAACTTTACTATTCTACACAAGGAGAAGCTTGACAAACTAGATTTAGTAATACAAGGTTGAAAATTAGATATAGAAGTATACAATTCATGTATTGTACGCGTAATGAAGACGAGGAAATTTCTTACAAAGTAACGCTATATGGCGTTTGAGGTAACAAAGTCAATAGCGATAGTTTATTTATTTATTTATATGTTTGCTTACAATTGTTACACATTACTTAAAAATAATACATGCATGATAACTAATGTATATGTGTACAACTGTACAACATCAATCGGCAAACACAACATTTATAGAAAACATTCGAATTTTAGTATTGACACTGATAAGATCTCAGGTGTTAATGATACAATTTTTTTTTTGAAACTTGGTAGTCCAAAATATAAAACTTATAACAAAAGAACACAAAGACAAACAGACAGTAATGTAACACACACAATTTAATTAGTCTACAGTTTATAAACTCATATATAATGGACACAGTTCAACAGTTACTAATTTAACCGTCATTAGCTCTGCTGTGAACTTGGCTCTTAAATCCATAGAGGCTGGTAACACTAAACATATCAATTTGCTTGTCGAATTTATTGTAGTCTACTTAGTCTTGGTATTGGAGAGTTGAAACCGAGGACCGTTTTACGTGGCGGTGGGTCGAATAGGTTGACAGGATTTCGGGGATATTTACAAGGGACAGTCAATGAATTTATTTATCAGTTAAAACTGTAAATTAATAAATAGTAGACCACATAGTCAGACACACTCTTGAGACCAACCCTTACACATATTATTGTAGCGTAATGTATGTAATAGATTTAACTTGAGGTAGCTTTTGAAACACTAGTCCATACAGACAGCATAAATAACGCTGTCTCAACGTAAATGTTCTAAGACGCTTTGAAATAAATATCAGTGTCCTCGCATAAAGAGAGGTTATGATTCATTAACACGTCCATCATATAAGCTACACTGGTGGCGGTGTCATAGTCACGTGACATTTTGATTGGGCAGCCGGGCGGCGCGTGCGCATAGTAAATAAATGTTAAACGGTAAAATTAGAATGGTGGTTCACTCAACCCGGTGCATCGCACTCAATTTATTAATGCAACAGTATGACATATGACCTTATCTCGACGAGTGTAACACCATGGTTTCAAGGAGAACCGCTGAAATCAATTCTATCGTAGTTTTTCACATACGAGTAGTTTTACGGGGTACTGGAGCCCAATAATTGTTTATTGATAAAATCTGTATACAAAAAAGCTATCCAAAGGTTCTACTGGCAATCTATACTAATATTTTAAAGAGGTTAAGTTCGTGAGTTTGTATATTCGCGTTTAGGATAATCTCTGGTACTATTACAGATCGGATTTTGATAATACACTTTCACTATTAGAAAATTATACATATATGTGAACCACTGAATGTTATAGAGATAAATTCGAATATATATATATGTATATAAATATACTCGTATTTACAAGTATATCTTTTATTTTATTTTTTTATTTGTAATAGAATAGGCGCTTGTCTTCCATCTCACCTGATGGAAAGTGTAGAGGAAGACGAAGGTGGTACACGCCCATCCAAAAGAAACCTGTTCATTCTACTCTTAAAGGCTCCAGAGTTCAACTTATCAGGAAAAATAGACCCAGGCAGGTCGCTCCAAAACTCGGCGACTCTCACCAAAAACGAGCTGTCAAACCGGTTAGTTCGACTTTTGGGTATGTCAACAACGTGTGGATGAAACTTTTGCCTGCGCCTAGTAGTTCGATGAAGGAATGGAAATGGCTCAATCAATTCGAAAAGAGTCTTCGAACACTCTCCTAAGTATACATTTTCCAAATGGTAATATTTCACCCGCGTGGAGTCGAGGCTGTTGGCTACTAAATACTAATTATAATATACTTATGTTGTCATTTGTAAGAGAACACGATTGCGATGCAGAAAAGTTACTACACAAAGCTCGTGCCTTTAAACTGACATCTCCAATTAGATTTCTACGAAACATGTCCAAAAAATAACATGGTACGACAAAAAGTAAGTTTTGTTTGTACTGTGTGGTACAGATTTACGACTGGATGGTTGCAGTCACACTCATGGTAGGGGAATCCGAGGGTGGGGTGATATTTATAGATGGCGTTTTCTAAGTGCATGGGAATTTATAGGACGATACAAGGGATTGATGTGAACTACAAGTAATGTTTTTTTTTATCCCCGTCCAACTTAAGCACGAATATTGGATATGATCTAAATATGTATATTATAGACTGTAACACGTTAACATTATTATGGAAATCTGTCAACAAACCATAGTATTTTCTTTTCTATAAAATTGGTAAACAGTATTGACACTATGACGACAACAAATATTGTTATCTCTAGTAAATATCTGATGTGTTTGAATAGTCGGCAATTATAACTACGTTTTGAACACATTTATGTTCTAAATCAATTAATAGATAATTCAAATAAGGTAAGTATGTGGTAAAATTTATAAGAAGGGAAGTATTTCTCTACATTTATGGTATACTAGCCTGTGCCCGTGGCTCCACTTGAGTGTGTCGGTTTTCTTTCTCAAAAATAAAAGTAGCTCTCTAGCAAATTTTATCAAAATTGGTTCAGCAATTTAACAGCGAATGCGCAACATACAGCATGGGTACATTTGTACTTATAATATAATAAAGAATTCTATTCCACACTTACCTCTTTCTCTTGCTGCGCTTTGGCCGCGTCACCGTATATCTTGTCTCTCAACGCAACCAGCTCGAGCGGCCAGCTCGACACCTCAGCGTCAGGGTCCGAAAGAAGCACCTGAGGAGTGAATAGAAATTAATAATACATGTAAAAAAAGGTATTAAAATAATAAAGGCAATAGATTCAACCAAAAGATCTTGCAATTGAAATTCATAAATATTTTTGTCAGTATACAAATATTGGAGCAAAATGAACCTAAACCACTGTAGTATTAAATACGAAGACACTAAATAGGTCTATATAAGTAACTCCCACGTATGGTACCAGTCCAATACATACATATACATTATAGAATGTCTAATTTTATCTACATTCTCTCTAAAAACATTGCCTTTTCTCGGCGCTCAAATAAAAAGACTTTCACAGTGAAGTTCCAAGAACATGTATTCAAATGTAGCAAACATTTAATTCCTTTGAGGAATCTGTACTGTACTTTAACTGTAAGTGTACATTACGAGTTAATTACGAATTACGAACTTTAAAAAGGAGAGAATTCTAATCGAAAAACACCGTCATTCATAAACCGACTTAAAGAAATCCTTTTTGGAAGTGGATACTTTTTCGTTCGTATGCCATTAAAATTTAAAAAAAAATGCCATCGAACTGAATGGAAGGTCAAAGAACACAGAAAACAGTTTATTTTCTGTAATAAAAGCTTATTTAAACGGATATGTACTGTATTCTTAGTATGAATTATTCGGGTTTAACAAAAAAAAAAAACATTTTTATATGAAACCATTGCTATATTACATGAATAACATATAAATTAAATATTTTATATATATATAATATTTATATATATATAAATCAAATATTTTTCTTCCATTTAAAAACTACTGATATGCTTCTAATAACTTGTAACCCTTAATGAATGCAGTGACGTAAGAAATTAGTTCATGAAGGCTTAGTCAGCGCCCTAGGTGTTATAACAAGCATGATGAGGTGAGTATAACATCAAAATATATGTACAAATATTACATATAAGCCGTTAGTAATTATCATCACCTGTTAGCGTTTGTTTTGTTAGATAAGATTTCATTTGTTAGGACAGCTTCATTAATTTAAAACATGCACCACCGTCACCCTTTTCTTTTTGTTGACGCGGTGAAAAATCCTGTAGGATCTCTGTTTTCAGATCTGTATTTCCACTAAAAACCACCCCGACGGCAGGTCTCAGGTGTAAGGGCTCTCTCTGAAAGGGACCTGGGTCAGTCCCCTGAAGGGACGCGCCTGGTCAGTCCCTATCCTGAGGGACGCCACAGAGGTACCCCGTCGATCCGGTTGTTATAAATGTTAAAATTGGTGTTGCAGCCCAATCGCATTTTTGTGACCAGGCCGCATTGCTATCATTGTCCGCATCGATTTATTTGGCGCCAGAGGTCCCCATTCCATAGCAGCTTGTGGCCCCGTCGACATCCACTACGCTGGGGATAAGCCCTCTCACGATCCCGTTCAGCGGTCTCTTTCTGGAGTATTACAGAAAGAGACCACTGCGCCCCATTAACTTTCGCCCTACTGTACAATCTTTCTTTTCATCAAAATAGTAAAGAAAGAGTATTACCACAGTGCAGTAGTAGTAGTAGATTTTATCAAATTTACTCACCTTGTATTAAAAATGTTAAAAGTAAAAATTGGTTAAAACTTTTTTTACAAATCGTTTTAGGACAGTCAGTGATCCGAAATCTGAGTTTGAAACCCGCCTTTAATTTTACTTTTTTCATATTACAAAACTACACAGCTAAATATCGACCCTTTGAAACAAATCAGTGTAGCTATTTTAATCCTTCTTCTTACTAATATAAAGAGTATCAAAGTGAGTTTGTTTGTTTCTTAGTTTATTGCTTTTAACCACTCAACTTTTCAAAGTTAAAGAAAAAGACAAAAAAAAATTGAAAGCGATAAACGGGCGCGATCAGAAACCTATGGTACAAAAATTTATGAAAACTTAAAAATCTCAAGAGGGGAAAAAGAGAAATCATTTTCTATATTATATTTTACATCTTGTCTATTGGGATCTTTATTCATTAAATAAGTGAAAAATAAGAGAAAACCTAACTAAATGACCGTGAATACTATAACCTAACTTTAATTACTATATACTATTTTGTAACATAAGCTGAACATCAATGGAACGTAACATTACGATATCATTATCTACGACAGTAAACAACAAGTCATTTAAGAGGGACAAATTAATAATTTACCCAATGTGAGTAGAACACACGTTTACTATTCAAACCGAGATATTTCGAGTTCAATGTCTGCATTTGGAGATATAATATTTTAATAAGTACTCACTTCGGCTTCCTAGATTCAACGCTAATATACAACTCAATATGAATGAACTAATATTGACTTCTAATATTTGATCAATCAAATTCTAAGCCAAAAATCTATTTAATAGTAAGAAATAATCTTTTCACTGAAGATAGAGCAAATGTTTCTTATAGATTTCTTAGTAAACTCCAGTTATTATTGGCTTAACACCATGTTGTTCTATCGATCTCGTCTCAGTTAAAAGCGTCAACAAATCACATGGAATATTTTATAGGTTACGAATTCATAAGCAATTGATTAAACTTATGCTGTTCTAATTCAATAGTTGTTACTTGTCCGTGTGGTGACGGATGAAGAATACATAGTGTCACCAGCACTATTCATCGGAAGAGGCGATTAAGGGAACAAGATATTCTAGAAAGTATCACTACAAAGAGAAGGAAAACTTGAAATAAACCCTATTCTAACCCATCTGGCCAACGTGTTACAGTAGGCCAAAGCTTCCTTGCTAAGGAGAGGTCTATGTCCAGCAGTGAACTGTTAGAGGCTGGTGATGATGATGGCTTCGGCAGTACCGTGTTTTAGCACTTCACCGACTCTATACTTCTAAATAATTTGCTTTTACAACTATAACTTACATATAAATCACCCATGGTACTCCGTAACGGATCCACTGATTAACGAACACTATTCGTAAAAACACAAACTGTTTTACAATAAATCCAACACCAGTACTGTAGAACTGCACCTATGTGAGGTTCAAAACCGACTGTGGTCTAAGTTTGACCCCTTATCACTCAATGATTGATAAAACTCACTGGATATGTAAACAAGGGCCCGGTAATCACGTCTCAAAGTGATTACTTAATGATATATTGTCGAAGTCTCATTATTACAGTTTCCTTTTGCAAACTCTAATGATATATAAACAAAAATACTATACGCTAATATATTAATAATTTATATGAGAATTGTTTAAAGAACAATTTGGGTAAGTCTTAATTTGTTTACTTCACCATAATCAGCGTATATGGGTCTATTAATTCTACCTCAACTCCTAAAACGTAACTACTTGAAGATTTTCTACGTAGACGAAGTCTCACACATCAGATAGTTACATTTAATTTGAAAAGACGAAATAGTTAAGTATATATAAATATATGCTACATGTCCGTGTGGTGACGGATTAAGAATACATAGTGTTACCACCCCTATTTATCCCGTGGGTGTCGTAAAACGTGACTAAGGGAACAAAGTATGCAAGGCAACATTACAAAGAGAAGGAAGTCTGGCCAGCGTGGTATAGCAGGCCAAAACCTCCTTGCTAAGGAGAGGCCTATGTCCAGCAGTGGACTGTAAAAGGCTGTTGATGATGCCATAAATATAAGTACATATAGACAGTAGAACTATGCTGATTTCAGCACGAACGGGCCGCCTCGGACGAAGCGATATTACTCCCTCACAGAAGACCAACCTAAAGCGACGATACCGGAGGCCCATTGATGCAGTCGTGACAGTTATCATGGTAAGCGTGTAAGCCTTACACTGCCACGATGACTGTCATGCCTTCTGACTGTCATCCTCAAGCGGTACGTGAAAAAGCATCTCACTAGGCCGCCATAGTGTGAAGCACTATATTGGATTGTTTGCATTCGTAATGAGCATGGTGACCATAACTCTTAGATTTTATTCTTGCGCTGTATTAGGCAGAGTACAGTCACTTTAGCAGGCTCTTAATATTAAGAAAAAAAACTGTTGTTTGCAAACTATTTGCTTAATTTTTTTAGATAATGAGGACTCGTTTTAAAATAAATTCTTCAAAACTAAAGGAACTTCGACTGTCGACCAAAAGGTGATCTAGCAATAACACTATTAGTTACTTACTATTTTAGGATTAGAATTTATACACATCATCAATTTGAAATTCAATTAAGTTTATATTGCAGTTAATAAATAAAAATATTTGTAAAAAAAATAATTAATTAGCACAGGTACGCTTAGCACTTAGAGGTGCGATAGTGTCTTGCCCCTAGGGCATGAGGTGCCCGGGATGTACCTCACGTGTGAAGTACGGCAGGGAGGACTCTAGAAGCCGCTAATGCGTTCCTGGAGCTCCTCCCGACTGTCGAGCTAGGCCGCCGAGGGGCTTAGTGGGTAGACCGGGTTTCCGGGAGTCCCACACATGGTCTTCGTCCCTCCGGAGGGTATGGTGCGAAAAGCATTCCCCGCGTAACAAAAACGAAAAAAAAGAAAAAAAAATATGGTACGCTTAACACAGAGATTAACCAAAAGTGAAACCAAAGTTCTGGTTATACTGGTACGCGAGACAACAGCACTGTTAACAGAAGGAAACTTAAAAACAAACAGTAAACCAACCCGACTGCCAGCGGAGTATAGTAGGCCAAAACCTCTTTTCTAAAAAGAGACCCATGGTTTAGGCCAGAAGTGAACTGTTGATGATGATGATAATAGATGCATCAATAAGCACTATCTGATAATATCTCGTGTGAAAGCTGAACTTAGAAATTACCTCAATTGGCTACTTAAAAAAAATCATATCTAGGTATTATATATATAAAAGTGGTGTTAGTTACACCACTTATAACTCAAGAACGGTTGAACGGATTTATCTGAAAATTGGTGGGGAGGTAGCTTAGAACCAGGAGACGGACATATGATACATTTTCTCCCGTTTTTTTCTTTTGTTTCGACTGCGTTTCAATCCAAAATCCAAAATTGCTTATTTATTGCCTCTAAGACGGAACAGAGTTCGCGGGGTAAGCTAGTTAATATCTTACTTCCTAATTAAAAATTACTTTATTCAGAAGACAATGACACTTATGACCACCCCATTAAGTTTAGAAGCTAAATATCATCACTTTTAACATATATCGACGTTTATCAAATACCACTGTCCCGATTCATATTGACTTACTGTTTAAAAGTGTAGAAAAAAACTACTTAATTTGACATTTTCAATCGTTTGTAAATCAGTTTTAATTAAAGATGTTTACAGATCATAAATAATGTTGTAATCATAATTTACTAATGTCGCATTATAGTGTCGTGAGGGAAACGTAACTTTATCTAATGTAAAGTAGCACCAATTGTAGTATATATCGCCAAATAAAACAATTATCAAGAAATGAAATTAAGCAAAATAAAATCCCGATAAAAAATTGAGGGGTGAGGATATGAGGGCGACAAATGCTTTACATTATTCTCATACCTACCAAATATGCAAAAAAGCTTTAAAATCTGTGGAGTTGTACGAAGAAGTGCGACCAGAAACACCGTGACACGACATATTTACTCGTATATTGCATGGACTTAGATCTATCATAAAGAATATTACTAATTTGTATATCAACAAATGTTACGTTGAGACAGCTGTATTTATAAAGGGGTGCTGGGCTAGAAAACCTCCACGTGGTGCACCCTGGTAACGTTGGCGATGGTGTTCATCACTGCCAGCGGCTAATATTCTAGCACGAAGAGGAAGCCATTTTCTTCGGCAATTCGGCCGAGACTTGGTCCAACAGAGCGGGCATATTTGTCGATTCCTCTGTTGGCTTTTCGCTCTTCGGAGCAATGAGGAGGAAAACCTCGGTAAAAAATCACGATGGTGGGACCCTTTTTAGGGTCGGAGTTCTTCCGCTCAGCGGTGGAAAAAGTAGGACGGGCTCAGTGTGCACTTACACTGCCACCGAGCAGGCATCAGGGAACATCGTCTTCCTGCCGTCGTCGACATATCGTAGTCCCGAGTTGGAGTCTCGCGACTCCAATCGGGGGCGAGGGTCTTGGCTTAACCGCCCGGACTGCGAGGAAGAAAACCTCTATAAAAAAAATTACCCCGAATCCCGTGTTCTGGTGCGTGGCCAGGGGATGCATGGCTGATGGGTAGTTCAGTCGCAAGCGCACTCCCAGCCGAGGCACCTGTGGACCCCTCGGTTGGGCACAAATTTACGCTTGCCCGGGTATTGGGGGATCTCTGCCCGGGTCGACTTTTATTTCTCCCCCACGCGTGGGAATAATTATGGAAATTGAAACAAACAAAAATTACAAGAAAAAAGATGAAGAAAAGAAGGACAAGAATCAAAAAGGTGAGCCTAGGAAGACGGACGACTTCTCAACCAATGAGGAGGAACGTATGACGCCTATCTCGCTCTCAGAAGCTAATCTTACTTCAGGGAGCCGAAGAAGATCGGATCGACTACGTTCGAAATCCGTTATTCCAACAGATAGAGGTGACTCTAGCGCATCAATTGAGGCGCTGGAAGTAATGGAGGTAGAGATTCGCGACAATCGGAAACGTGGACGCTCCACAGACGACGAAGGAGAAACTTCACAGGAGTGGCTGCCTCCTAAAGTGGCTAGTAGCCACAGAGGGAGGTCACACACTCGAGTTTCGGTTCCCTCAGGCTCCGTGTTCACTAAAGCGGCAGCCTACAGGCGCGTTAGAGCGGAGGGCGAATCTGTGGTGGAGGAGGAAATTGCGGATCTCCTGCAAAAAATTCGGGCGCCAGCAGTGGATAATTTGGCAACCCAGGCACCGGTGTCCCTACAGGAGAGAGCGAATGTAGCTGTGGCCGTCATTAACAAGGTGGCCACAAAATCTACAAACCTTAAGGGTCCGTTTGTTAGGGCCCTTAAGGACTCCTCCTCTGCCATTGCAGAGGTTGTTACCACCCTCATTGGGGATGTATGTAGCTCGCCTGCAGACGGCTAATGACCGTTTGACGGGCCAGGTGGCTGAGCTGAGCAATCAATTTGCTCACTTTCGGGCCCACCACCCTGAACAACAGGGCCGGGTTAAAGATCGGTCTATCCCCAGTCACGGTTCTGGCGACGTCTCTGATGCCCATCTGCGCCAAATACTTGACGTAGTGGGGCGTATGTTGGATGGACGTCTCGCGGGCCTTGAGGCGAGGCTACCTCCAGCCCCCGTAATTCGGCCGCCACTCGCAGCGGATGGGGCGAAGATCAACCGATCAAGGACGACGCCACCGGCTCCGCTTCCCGTTGCAGGTGGTCGTGTGTCGTATGCGGCGGCACCACTTACGTCCGCCCCTGTGGCTGCTGCGAAAACAGCTAGAGCAGCAAAGGTGGCGGTAAATAAGACTGTGGCAAAGTCGGCTGCTTACAAATCTGCCCTTAAGGTTAAAGCAAAGACGAGGGCTGAGTTCCCTCCGCTTCCCACTCCAACACCTACATCTGACCCCGCTACTTCTGCTGCCTCAAACGATGGGTGGCAGGTAGTTGCGTCGGTCAAGAAGTCTCGAAAGAGTAAGAAGGCTACCCAACAAGCAGCCTCTACACCTCAGTCGCCGTCAGTGGCAGTGGCCACCCAAAAGAAGCCGCGTAAGCTACAGATGCCAAAGACCGCGGCTGTAGTGATCACTGTATTACCGGAGGCGGCAAACGGCGGGCTATCCTATGCGGCCGTATTCAAGAAGGCCTGGGATAGTCTCGCCAATCAATTTGGGACTGTAGGTGTCAAAATGCGCCTCGTCCAAACGGGAGCAAGAGTACTGGAGTTCCCTGGGGCTGAAGGTACAAAGACGGCGGATGCTTTTGCCGAAAAGCTGCGGAGTATTTTTTCTGTTACGGATGGTGTAAAGATCGCCAGGCCTACCAAATGTGCGGAATTGCGTATCTCAGGTCTGGACGACTCCGTGACGGTTGAAGATGTCCGCGTTGCGATTCAAGAGAAAACTGGGTGCAACGCGGACAACATCAGAGTTGGCACCATCCGTCCCGGTCCGGGAGGCCTTGGTGCGACGTGGATCAGTTGTCCTGTGGCGTCAGCTAAGATTATAGGCGATGCTGGCAAGATCCTCGTCGGTTTCGTGAACGCCAGAGTCACAGTTCTGGCGGCGAGACCGATGAGGTGCTTCAAATGCCTGGCCATGGGACACACTCGCATCAAGTGCGATAGTTGTTTCGACTGCAGTGGATTGTGTTTCCGCTGCGGTCAACCGGGACACAACGCAGCAGAGTGCTCTGCCGTCCCTCACTGCCCAAAGTGTGCGGCGGGCAATAGGCCTGCCAATCATCAGATGGGACAGGGGAGCTGCAAGTCTTACCGCAGTTTTCGGCAAACGTCGGAGGCTAGCCAGTCGGCCCAGGCTGCCTCCGGTGTAGTTCATGCGTCAACGTCGTCGCCTATGGAGGGGGCTGTAGAAATGATCCAGTAATGGATCGAATCTCCAGCCTCCTAGTCCAGACGAACCTGAACCACTGTGCTACGGCGCAGGACATTTTCCTGCAAACCGTGGCACAGTGGTCGATTGGTGTTGCCGTAGCCGCGGAGCCCTATTATGTTCCTCCCCGTCCAAACTGGTTGGTGACCGGGACGGCTCCGTGGCAGTCGTCGGCTCCACGGCGGCTCATTCCCCGCCCTTGTCGCTAAGAGACAAGGGCACCGGATATGTTGCTGCTGAGTGGGGGGGGGATCACCATATACGGTGTATACTTCTCCCCCAACCGGAGTTTGAGCGACTTTGAGGTTTTCCTTAACAGCTTGGAGACTTCGATGCGGCGACTAACGTCTGGGCACGTCCTTGTGCTGGGGGACTTCAACGCAAAGTCCATTGCTTGGGGTTCTCCCAGGACGGACGTGAGGCCGTAGAGGAGTGGACGGCCTCAGTGGGCCTCTGTTTATTAAACAGAGGCTCCACCAACACGTGCGTGCGACAGCAGGGGGGGTCGATAGTGGACCTTTCATTCGCTACCCCTGCCCTCGCCGCACGAGTAAAGAACTGGCGTGTCCTGGAAGAGGTTGTGACGCTCTCGGATCACCTTTACATCCGATTTGAGCTCTCCCGGACCCAGGACCCTAGAAGGGGTCACACGGCGCGGCGTTCTTCTCGTTTTCCGCGGTGGGCTGTAGCCAAACTGAATAGGGACCTACTAGAGGAGGCAGCCATTATTCACTCCTGGCTGTCTCCGCAGGCTCCGACCCAGGAGGTCGACATGGGGGCTGGTCGCTTCCTCGATGCGATTACGCAGATCTGTGATGCGGCCATGCCCCGCATCCGAGGTTGTCGGCCTCCACGGAAGGAGGTTTACTGGTGGTCCCAGGAGTTGGCGGACCTCCGTGCGGCCTGTACTCGTGCCCGGAGGTCCTACACCCGTAGTCGGCGGCGACACCGCGTAAACGGCGAGGAGGGCCAGCTTTATGAGGAGTACCGAGAGGCGCGGAAAACTTTGAAGCTGGCCATTAGCCGCGCCAAAGAAATTAAGCGTAAGGAGATGCTGGAGGGTCTCGATCGTGACCCCTGGGGTCGCCCTTATCATGCGGCGCGACAAAAGCTCCGCACGTCGGGCCCCCCCCTTACAGAGACCCTCCAGCCCAGCTTCCTGCAAGAAGTGGTCGAGGGTCTTTTCCCACAGCGGGCGGAGCACACGCCGCCATCAATGGTCTTTTTGGTCGGGGACGACGAAGGCGGTGTGCCGCCCGTCAGGGAATCGGAGATAGGGGCGGTTGTTCTACGGATCCGCTCTAAGAACACCGCCCCCGGGCCAGACGGGATACCTGCCCGAGTGCTGGCCCGAGCCCTCGAACACATGTCGGACCGTCTCAGGGAGGTCCTGGACGCTAGCTTGGTGTCCGGACGCTTCCCTGAGTGCTGGAAAAGCTGGGAAGCTGGTCCTATTGAGGAAGCCGGGACGGCCAGCCGAATCGGTGGCGGCCTATAGGCCCATCGTGTTGCTGGACGAGGCGGGTAAACTTTTTGAGAGGATACTCTCTGCTCGCATCGTCCGGCACCTCTGCGAGGTGGGCCCCGATCTGTCGGACGCCCAATTCGGTTTTCGAGCGGGGCGTTCGACAGTCGATGCTGTGTTGCGCCTGAGGGCCGTTACCGAAGAGGCGGTGAGCTGTGGCGGCGTGTTGTTAGCGGTGTCTTTGGACATCGCCAACGCATTTAATAGTCTGCCATTTAGCTGCATCAGGGAAGCACTCCACTACCACGGGGTGCCAGAGTACCTGAGGCGGCTTGTGGCAGACTATCTTAAGGAGCGTACCGTCATGTACGAGGACCGAGATGGTATTCTGAGACGGCGGCCCATGTCGTGCGGTGTTCCACAGGGGTCTGTCCTTGGACCACTCCTGTGGAATATGGGATACGACTGGGCCCTTCGAGGTCGTCTTCCCCTCGGGCTGGACGTAATTTGTTACGCAGATGACACATTGGTCACAGCCCGGGGGATGAACTTTCAAGAGGCGGCGCGCCTGGCCACCACGGGTGTCTCTCTGGTGGTCGGGCGTATTGAGGCGCTGGGTTTACGGGTGGCCCTAGACAAGACGGAGGCCCTTTTGTTCCATGGGCCCCGTCGTGGTCTACCCTCTGGTGCCTCCATCGTAGTCAATTCGGTCCTCGTACCGGTTCAGGCCCAGATAAAGTATCTGGGCCTGATCCTTGACGGGAGGTGGCTCTTCGACGAGCACTTCCGACAGCTTTCTCCAAAGCTGGTCGGCGCTGCCTCTGCCTTCGGGCGACTTTTGCCGAATTTGGGTGGAGCCAGCGTCGCGACGAGGCGGCTATACACGGGGGTTGTCCGGTCAATGGCGCTGTATGGTGCGCCGGTGTGGGCAGCGGCTCTGACCGCCCAGAATAGGGCTCGCCTCTGGCGCCCTCAGAGGATATTGGCGGTTAGAGCCGTACGCGGTTACCGCACCGTATTGACGGAGGCGGCGTGCGCCTTGGCCGGAACTCCGCCGTGGGATTTGGAGGCGGAAGTGCTCGCCGAAGTTTATCGGCAGACGGCTGACTTTCGGGCGGATAGCGGCATACGGCCCCCGCCCGAAGAGATACGTGAGTGGCGAGAGGCCGCTCGTAGAGCCACAATGGCTCGTTGGTCGTTCCGGTTGGAGACTCCTCGTGCTGGCTTTGCCCTCGTGGAGGCTCTCCAGCCGGTCATCGCCGAGTGGGCAGGGCGGCAACACGGGACTCTTTCCTTCCGACTGACGCAGGTCCTTTCCGGACACGGTTGCTTCGGGAAGTATCTGCACTCGGTCGCCAGGAGGGAATTGAGTCCCGCTTGTCACCACTGCGACTGCAGTGAGGACTCGGCTCAGCACACGCTTGCGGTTTGTTCCGCCTGGGCGGCGCAGCGTGGGGTCCTTACTGCAGTTATTGGAGGAGATCTCTCGTTACCGGCCGTCATACGCTCCATGATCGGTAGCGACAGTTGTTTTACCGCGGTCGCAACCTTCTGCGAAGACGTAATTTCGCGGAAGGAGGCGGCGGAGAAGGCCCGGGAGGACGAAATCCACTCGGACCTGATTCGCCGCCGGCGAGCCGGGCGGCGGAGGCGCGCATACCTGCGCCTCATGCCGCCTTGAGTGTGGCCGCGGGTGGACGGAACGAGTTTTCCCCTCCATCCGCTATAGTGGCCAGCCGCGAGGAGGTGACGTGCGCGTGTGCCGTACGTCGCCTAAATAGAGAGTTTATCCGCAGATGGTGCCCGCTTTAGCGGGCAGGCGCTAGGAGGGATCTGGATGTCGTAATAGCAGCGGTTCCCGGATCCCTCCTATTTTAGGCGCAGAGTGGCACACCGTGTGGTTTTAGTCGGTCCGATTCCGACACACCACCCCACTGTAAACCCCGGTGGGGTGACGGCCCGAGGGGGTTTCCACACGTTAAAAAAAAAAAAAAAAAAAGCTGTATTTATAAAACACAAACATTGGTCCAGTGCAATCTTTCAGAAGCTCATTTTAATTGAAAGTAATCAGTGTGACTTCACCAGAGATGACAAGACTGATATTTAATCTCGATTTTAATTTGTTCCAAAACGATTCATGACCACTGTCGGATAGTATGGCATGGTCTTAATATCTCCATAATTTTTGATGTCACTTAAATATGAAAGTTGATAGAGACAAGTTTTCAGAAAACATTTAAATTCAGAACAATTCAGAAAAATTTGTTTATCACACAAAATTTAATCCATGTGGGATTTGAATGCACATAACACAGCGCTGTAGAAAACGGTGAGGTGGTCGCTTGAACCACTACGCCACCCGTACAATCAAAGTATCGTATAGCACAATGAAAAGACCGTTTAGCACAAAGCTTAAAATTTAAAAAATAACAATTTACTGATGTATAAACTTTAGCAGCCTGTAAATACTTCACGTCGTAGAAAAAAGCTAAGTTGTTATTATTAACAATTTAATTTGGGTCACACCGAAAGCATGGACATTTATATTCTAAGCAATTCTCTATATTCAGACCTAAAATTAAAACACCTAGTCCCGTATATTAAAAAACAAAACAATTATAACACATTCTGCTTTATTCAGAACCTAAAAATACCCTCCACAAATGATGCTAATTCTAACTCTGACATTGAAAAGCATAAAGGTACCGCTCAAAACACTTCATCTTTTATATCATTGACCCAGTTAGGACAAAAAACGAAGGAAACGAGACAGCGTGGGGCTAAAAAATGGGGTCATCCCCGCAAAATATGTCGCCTATACACTGGCACACAGCCAGGGGCACGACAATATTTGTAAATGGCGTTGAACTGCCGACTCGAGACGATGACTACACCAATAATATATTTAGACAGGTGGATATTGTTTTGGTCTTGTTGCTGTATATTGAGAACTCGAGGCAAACCCTATTCTAACCCGTTTGATCAGAGTGGTGTAGTAGGCTAAAACATCCCTTCTAAAGAGAGCTTTATATCCAATAGTGAGCTGTGAAAGGCTGTTGATGATTATGGTTCAAGTGGTCACCTTGCCGCTTCCTACTGCGCTGATTGTTGTGGGTTCGATGTCCACGTTTATGTGATCTATAAATTAACGTCGTATTTTAGTGGTCTTTATGTTCGCTTAATGTATGTAAGATATATCACAGACGGCTCGGACGCCGGAGATCGCAGAACGATCTCCGTCCTCCGTAAGCGTAAGTCTGGGGGTGACAGGTGAGGCCCTCTGTTACCCTAGCAGAAGCAGGCCAGGATGGCAGCGGGACGTGGTGCAGAGCACACGCTCGTTTGGGGTAGAAAAGGGGTCATCTGATGGCCCGAGGTACGTCGGCGTTCCAGGGATTTCTTTTCTAGGGTACACCTGGTTCCCAGACTACTGGTGCCTGAGACTGCGTGCAGTTTTTGGTCGGTTCGAGTCCGACATAACCACCAGTAGGTGGTATCCGGAGGGATTGCCGCACAGAAAAAAAAAAGGGTGGGACTTGTTACTTAAAAAAAGATATGAAAGAAATATCGAAATTATGTTTCATTGCTTGTACATTAAATCGTGCTTATATTTGAGTAAAGGCTAGTTTTTCGACACAAAAATGCTGTTAAAGTATGCAGTATCTCTCTATAGTATCTATGCAATAGGAAGGAAAATGGCGAGACCTATTTTCTGCTACCAGGAAGACATAGAAATTAAGTGTTCTAGATTTCTCTTAACCAATAGTAAAAATAGCTGGTAAAGTATCAAAATGCTAATTTCAGCACAGCGTTACGCCCTATATTTGCTGTACTAATAAAAAATATTATAAAATAACAAAAAAATATCCAAGATACATGTATATCAATTACATACAGATAATATAATGCAATATTCCCATTATTTACTCAAAAATTCAATCTATAATTTTCATAATATTTTTTAGGTATTTTTTCAAAGTAAAAACAAAAATTCTAAAAATAAGGCCTGCGCCGTGATTATAGAACTTAGGGCTAAATCCATCCTTCTATTGATTGTATAATAACATATTATTAATTACGAACACGCTTTTATTAGCTTGATATGTATCTATGAAGCTATTGTAATGGAATCTTTGAACGTGATTTTCACCCCTTCCAAAACGATGGATTTTTTTTTTATAGCAACCTACCAAAGTGACTCTACTCTGCCTGATGGAAAGCATGAATAGAATCCAAGAGTGGTGTTGAAATTTCACAATTATTAAGGAACTTATTATGACAATTCAATAGTTTGTATAGCTTTTCCTACATTTTTACCAGCATCCTCAAGATTAATAATTTTTAACACGTTTTTATTAGCTTGATATGCATCTGTGTAATGGAATTTTTAAACGTGATTTTCACTTTTGAAACACATGGTATGTATGTAATTGAACCAATGTAGATACAGTTCTCTGCAAAATATAGCTACGGTACCGCTGACAGATGAATGTTGCCATTAATCCTGAGTTGGACATTAACTGACCACCAAAATGCAAGACCGCACAGTTGATCATACAGAAATTTATCAAGGTTCTCGACTGTTTGCCGCTGGACAAGTTTACAAAGCACTCGGAAGATCTCTGAACGGTATTCGAATCGAAGAACCTGATTGCTCGAAGTTGACAGGGAAAGTCCCGTGTAACGGTGATGCATTAGATGAAAAAAGAAGGGTTAGTTATCGAACTAATTCATAAAACACCTTGGTAGTCAATTTTCACATATGACAACACAGTAAAGTCAATCATTCGTTGATTACTAATAAAGAAACAAAGATAAATATCAGTTCAAATAGAACACGTTTTTATAGAAAATCGAACTGAACGTTTAAAAATAATTTTTAATAAATTTAAATTACATCAATGATAAGTGGTATTCACTTTACTACTTTACACTTTATTTCAAATTCTGAATTGAGTCTTCTCAACAGAAGACAGTAAGAGACTTTTAGTGGTATGTATGTACCAGAAGTTAATGGGAGTCAGTAAATAATTGGTAAAGTACAAATAGGTATATGACTATGGTGACCACAACTCTTGGATTCTATTCATGCTTTCCATCAGGCAGAGTAGAGTCACTTTGGCAGGCTCTTAATAGGTGCCGGTACAAGGAACCTTTATGATTCTGACTTTATCCTAATTCTCTTCAATTTGGACTTTGGTAAGTTCACTCGGTTTTCTGAGTGATTTTATCATCATTTCGACCTAGAAGGCCTCTGTGTTCCGAAGCATAGCGTCCCCATAAGTACTTTTCAATATACAGAACTTACATTCGTAAAGAAAGGAATAATAATAAACCGTACTGGACTGCCTCGTTGGTTTAGCGGTTAATCTTTACATTTGTGAATCAAAAGGTCACGAGTTAGCTATAGTGGTATACCCCGATATAGCTATTAGTGTTGTTGGATTTTTCTTACAAGGAATTCTTAATAAATGTCCAACAACATAGAAGTTTGACGTTGTGTCAAGTCCGTGCCTTGGAGAGCAAGTTAAGGCGATGCCGGTTGTATATATGTATAAGTATATTTATGGTAATCGTTATTAGTGCCTTCAAATATACTGATAATTAGTTCAACTTTCGAATTCAGCTCACCCTTTGAGTTTGCGGAGGTCCGATGCTAGCCTCTCCGTGGAAAAAATTATATTCAGGTAAAGTGGTTGAACTAATAACCGGTCCCAAATAATATTTGGATTAAAAGAGGTTAAGAAGACGATTTGTCCAAATTCAAAAACAACAAAACTTACTCGACGTTTATACAATGGCAGATGGTTACGATCAGGCATTTCATATCATTTCTATATCACATTAGTCCAAATCAATTGTTAGTTCTTTAAATCACTACACTATACCACAAATAACAGTTCACATCATTGTTAAATTAATTCTCAGTCACTGAACTTGTAAAAAACAACATATCCTTGCATTGTTGCCATCTCAAATAAAAACTTTCACCAAAAAGTTTGCGAAACTTTTTTTTTATGGTTGTACTGACGATATAAAGTGTTGGCGGTAACTGAGCTTTATTAAGAGCAGCATTGGTCTACGCGTAGTGCGTATTTATTAATGGTGTGTGAGCATGGCAAAACGCCAAACGATAGTCACAGGGAATACAAAAGTTAATATACTGTTTCGTTTACGATTATCAAAAAAAAAAATACAAGAATGACAGGCCAGTTAGTAGCATTTAGTGAACTTGACTGCTAAGCTAGAGTTTCTGGGTTCGATTCCTACCCGGGACAAATGATAGGATATATGCACGTGACTCAAAAATAGACAAAATATTTTTATGAGTAATTTTTCCTGCTAAAAAAACCTAAAGTAATGTATTAGCTAGTAGAAACTTAAAAAAAACAGTCATATTTTCCACAAACTGTTCACTTTTTAAACTATTAATGACAACGTAGACGTACTTACAAAAATAAAACGTCCAAATTGCTTCTAAGAAATCTGTTCTCAACGTTGAATAAAAATATAGGTTAAGTGAATCATGAATCGACGTACATTTAGATAATTTACGCACCACAAAATATTTATAGGCACATAATTTAAATTTATAAATAAATTGAAAACGAATATTACACACCATTTTAATCTGTCATAATACAGCTGTTTAGCTTTTAGTTAGGAATTGCCAAGTAATTTAATGAAAGAGCAAAAGACATCCCGCGGGAGGGTGGTTCCCCACTAGCATCCCAATCGCAATCGCTCTCCGGCAAATTGATGATGTATTGAGATGGAAAACCCAGGTAAAATATTAGATACAACACAGAAGAGCAGCAAGCCAAGAAGTTTCCAAGAAAGCGACTAAGAAGAAGCCTAAGGGTAAATAAGAAGTCTAGTTACAGAGTATATATATATATATATATATATATATATATATATATACATATATATACATTAAAAATTGTGAAATAATACTCGATCTTGATTATTATAAAATGTAGTTCTTTTTAAGAGTCTACAGTGCCCCCCAGTGTAAATATCAAAGAGACGTACGATAGGGTAAATTTACAATTATTCATCATAAATCTTGTAGACATGAAAAAAAGGACTAAATATTGCAGTAAGCTTCGGTGCATACAAATACTTTTAAAGACAACACGATTTTTGAATGTTTTCATTCGGAACATAATGGCTTTCTATTCGAATATTTGCATAAGTTTTTTTAGATAAACGGTAGAGACTCAATTGCTAATGACCATCAGAACCTTTAGGAAGCTATCTGCAGTCCTAGAAGACTGAAATTTGATATGCAGGGCTCCTCCTCTATTCTTTTTTTTCTTCTTTTTTAAAAAGACAACGCCCGCATTAGGAATAAATCCTGTGTTGCGCGGGTGACTTTACAAACACAAAAAACGGACACAAAGAACACCCAGACTCAGAACAACAATTTGTGGATCACACAAAGTGTTGTCCTATGTAGGATTTGGGCCCACCTCACTCAGCGAAGGGAAGAGCGGCGTGGGGACCGCTTAAACCACTAGGCCAATCGTGTCGTCGTAGTATTCGTGTAGAGGGTGCTTATGTAAATCCTCAAGGGTACTACTACTTCAGGATGAAGTTCTAAGTTACTGAAATTTTGGTAAGTAGGTTAAAAATTGCATTTAAGCAAGGGAAAAATTACGAAATAATACTATAACCATAAGGTTCACATTAAGCAGTTGAATAAGAGCCTGATGCAGAAGGCAGTCCACCCGAAACCGTTTAAAAAAATATGCATATTCCCTAAGGTTGACCGATTTTGAAATTTATTTTTCTGAATTCAATAGAGTATAATCTCTAGGGGGTCCCATTATCATCATGTCAGGATCTGATGATGGGACCCCAAGCAAATCGACGGTAACTCTCGAATTTTGTAGGCACATATTATGTCTTTAGTGTATTTTCTGAAGCTCTTCTACATTTGCGTTTGTTAGTTATGGTCTCGTGGTGATGAGCTGATGATGGAAAATGAAACTCCGGAACGGCTAGGAGGTTGAGGATAATTCTTTCAATAGCATACGTTTGTATAAAATCCTTTGAAGGTATTTAGGTGACCTGATGATAGAAGGTAAAATCCCTTAAGCTTAGCATTGCGATAATTGAAGTATTCAGAGGGTCTATTGTAAGTTTATTCCACAGACACTTGATGATCATGGCGAGCGCGTTTGACATTGCGATTGATAAAGATATCAGTACGGACCAATTGAAACGCCCAAGGCGGTTACATGACGATCGATTAGACGTCAAATAAAGTCACACTAGACCCTCAGGGGTTTTTGCACTGAAACTACCCAAAAAAAGAGTAGCGGTACCTTTAGATAGGCTGTTGACACAAACGCTATGACGATATACCCCTCAATGTCTTTTGCTTTTGTCATGAAATTTTTCAAAGACTAAATCGAGTTACTTGCCCAATTCTATTCGATTGCGTACACCATCCTTATTACTCCGTCGTTTTTGAGTGATTCTGGGTAATGAGTTACCCTACCCAGAAACACTAAAAAGCGAAAAATAAATTGAATTATTTATTTGTTCAAAAACGCACGACTTTTTCTTACTACTTATATCAAAATACTCAATTAACGTACATATAAAACTATTTTACTTAGCAATTGTGTTTGTGTTTCTAAGTTGTTATGACTTATTTACAAAACTACTAAGGGATGATTGTTGTCTAAATCAAATTTGCTATCAATTTAAATAGAATATTATTATAACATCTGATAAGTGGCTAAAATCTGTTAAGTTACGCACGTACGTAATCATATATAAACCAATCTGAAAAAAAATATATTTGAAAGGTTCTTTTTATTTTATTTTTACTTTTTCCTGGTTTTCATCATCATCATCATCATCATCAGCCAGAAGACGTCCACTGCTGAACATAGGCCTCCCACCTAGAACGCCACGCCGTACGGCTGGACGCCAAATGCATCCATCGGCTCCCCACGATTCGGATTATGTCGTCGGTCCATCTAATGGGGGGCCCACCCACGCTTCGTCTTCTGGTACGCAGTCACCACTCAAGAACCTTTCTTCCCCAACGGTTGTCGGTTCTACGAGCGATGTGGCCTGCCCATTGCCACTTCAACTTGCTTATTCGAAGAGCTATGTCGGTAACCTTAGTTTTCTTGTGGATATCCTCGTGCCGGATCCTATCACGCAAGGGAATGCCGGGAAGGCCACCAGGAAGGCATTTCCTTCCTGGTTTTACTTTTTTCAAATAAATGACGGTAAAATTCCATCTCTAAGGATAAAAATCACGTGATGATTTTTTTTTACAATTCAATATTACGTAGCCGCATTCAAGTCAGTTAATCATGATAGATTATTTTCCAAAATGCCGTACATTTGAACACCACATACCTGCAACTGCTCCTGAAGATGATTGACCACCTCCTGTCTGACCTCATCTCTTACTTCTTCCAGTCTCTGCTCGAGCTGAGCCTCCATCTTCTACGAGCGCCATATTGGAGTTGTGACGTCACCGCCATGTTTATTCACACACGAGCGTGTTAGTGGCATTCCAAGCATGCAGGAGAGAGACAGAAGTTTTAATAAGTGGTTGAATAGGTGAGAGTGAATATAAATGGTAGATTGAGGGTTTCGAGGAGGTGCATCTATACTTGTGTTGAACTTGATTTTACAAATATATATGAAACGGACACAAAAAACGCCCAGACTCGAACAAAAATTTTCGAATCACACATGAACTAACAATACTCAACGCAATAGAAAACGGCGTGGCGACTGCTTAAACCACCACGCCATCCGTGCAATTCGGTAACATTAGAATTAGACTCAACAAATAATCTTTCTTATTTGGGGTTCAAAAAGTTATAACAGGAGAATGTGGGCAACCAAAGAGGCAATGTACGTTTTTCAGTACCCTCAAAAATAACACACCTGAGTCAGGAAAGTGAATAGAGACAACGGGGAAGTCCACCGGACTATCCCCAACACCCTGTCTGGTGCTGACTGACGGGCGCTCCTCGGGGTCTCCACCCCCTGGAGCTCGACCTCGCTAAGCACAGGAGGGAGCACAGAACGAGATCCGAGCACATCTAACATGCTGGTCGGTCGATGGAATCCATCCGCAAAGGTTGACCTCGTTAGAGACGCCGCCCCCATCGGACTGACACCCGGATGTACCAACAGGCCCAAAGGCCGAACCAAGTGACCCGTCTGTAGTCGCAGGCAGTGCGGAGGACCACTTTGACAGGCGGTAGACCTGGTAAATTCACCCCGAGGCCCTCCCAGAGGGGTCTACGAGAAGAACCACAAGAGACAAAAGGGCAGTTGAAGTCTCAGTAAGATACAAAAAGGGGAATGTTCTTTAATCAGTTACGAACGGTTGTTACCTTATCAGGAACACCTTTCAACCGTGAAAGAGGCATGTTTCGGCACATATGGACCAGTTTTTTTTTTTTCAACTCCCGCATAAGGAATACATCCAGTGTCGCAGGGCCACTTCGCAAACAAACAGGCAATGGATACAAAGAAAATCCAGATTCATGACAACAATTTGTGAATTCGTAAACACAATATGTTGTTCTGTGTGGGATTTACAACTACAACACTTGGTGCCATGGAAAACGGCACATACAGTCGACTAGGGTGACATTTCAGTAATTTTGAAAATCATCGCAAAAGCAATTCTTTTTTGCTTTTCATTAAGTAAAGTTACTGGAGCTCATAGTCCCATTCCCTTTTTTTGGGGGGGGGGGAGGGGAATCAAAAGTTGGCAACGCTTTTGTCACTTTTAGGTGTCTAAGCGGCGGAATTCACTAGCCATCAAGTTACTCGTCTACTTATTTAATAATAATAATATTTCAGACATGTGAAACAACGCCATCTGGTCCCAAACTAAGCACAGCTTGTACTATGCGTACTAGACAATTGATACAAATACATTTTTTTTGTTAATATATACATATTATACATAGAAAACAACCTCAGAAACAAACATTTGCAGATCATACAAACATTTGATCCGACCTGGGCATCGAACCTGAGACTTCAAATGCAGCGGTCGTACTACTGCGCCACCGAGGTAAATAATTAACACTGCTAATTATACCTACTTTATGGGTTTAGGAAAGACCATGAAAATCAAGTTTCTTACCATAAATGTTATCCAGGTAAGTTATCACAGTAACAATTATAATCCATTTATATTCACCCCCTAACCAATCTGATATTTACAATGTGCTATTGAAAATTAGACTTTTTTGCTTTAGAAATAAAGGTGATATTAAACCGTGATATATGTACAATTTCAGTGGCTCTATTTATATCGGCCCATAGAAGAAACGACGAAACAGCTATAGGAAAGGTAACCATAAGCCACCGTAAGCCGTCTTTCCCCTGCATGCAGTTACACAACAATAATTAGTATGGTAGGACAATAGCGACCTGAAGCAAATCCCCAAGGTCAGGGTCAAAGTCAACTTGCTTTAAGTCTTAAACATGTTAAAAAATACTGTTAATATCAACACGATAGGTCGCTTCCTCCTTCACAAGGGACAGTAGCGTCCTGAATTAAATCTCACCGCCAAGGTCATGGTCAAGGTCACCTAGTTTTAAGTCTTCAATTGATTCAAATTTGTCATTATCAGCACGACAGATCGCTTCCTCCTTTACAAACGACAGTAGTGTCCAGAACTAAATCTCCACCGCCAAGGTCACGGTCAAGGTCACCTAGCTTTAGGGTTTTTGCGACAGGTCGCTTCACTCCTTGACAGGGGACCCCAGTATATACAATAGTAATTAGCGTCTATATACAGATATGTTTATAATACAAGGCAAGCTTATTGCCGATTTTATAAGCGAATCACCTACCGTCAAATCTGGTCGTGGTCTAGCAGTAAAAAGAATACAAAATATTGTCAATTTATATAATTTTTGTATGTGTGAGATTCATACATAAAATTGTTGTGTATTTTAAATATAAACGCAATGTCAACGGTAGCCGGTTCGATGCTTGAAAAAATTGTGTGTAAAGAGTCTACAAATTTACTAAATAAGTTATTCTATATTTTACATATTTATAAAAAGACAGACATAATATTTTTAACCTTGTCGTGAAACAAATACTAAATTAGAACATAATTTTGAATTAACACATATTGATACTTTGTACTATATTCTTTAACTGATTTAAAAAAAAAAGTATGTCACCGATTTAAAAAAAAAAGAAGAATGTCACCGATTTGGTTGAACATGATTCATTCGTTCATTATTTAATCGATTGTACCAAAAGGGTCTCACTTTTTGAAGAAATTATGGCACCGCTTATCAATTTCCAATTAATTTATCAACATTTAGGCAGATTTAAGTCACTCATACTTTATAAATATATTATTAAAAATATATCTAATTCAATTAAAAGACAGCACCTCTGCTTTTTCAGTTATTCAGAAGCAACACAAAGTTATAGACCACAGATTATCACAACATAAACATGGACACACGACTGCTTCTAAAACATATAAGAATATATCTAACCTTTTCTAACTCCAAGTCTATGTCCTGTTGATAGAGGGAGACGTTCGATTCCGTGTTCTCTGAAGTGTGGATGTGCGCTTTCAGTTGGGTTACCTGTGAAAAAAAAAACAAATATTAACCTGTTTTTTTGTTTTTTTTTTTATACGGTACAGGAAGCAAATGGTAGTAATAAGTGTCTATCGATATACATTGTTATTAGAATGTATTAGGTATAATAAACAATATGGTACAATCTACTAATTCAAGTACTATGTAAATAAAATGTTGAGCTGGTTTATGAACGCTCTAAAAATTCAATAAATTTCGCAACGATTCAGCTCTAAGGGCATTGACCACTTGGATGAGCTGCTAGCCTAGTCACGGAAAGTTTGTTAGTAAAAATTAATATTAAGACTACATAATTTTATGGAATTTAGTACCAAATCAGATACAGTAATGCCCCGCGAGGGATACGTTCCGGAAAAAATCGCGTTAACTGAAATTCGCGTATATCGAGGTTTAAGACTCAATGTGTACAAAAAATACGAATCATTTTAATCAATCACTTTAATTCTAAGAACACTTAATGCAATAGATACTATTAATTATTTTACAGTAAGATACATCTATTGTCTTTTGACTACATTATGTATATACGCACTCTTTCGCGTAACGCGAGGCAATTGAGCGCGAAATTTGAACTTCGCGTTATACTGAAACCGCCGGGGTTGCGTAAAGCGGTTTATTACTGTATCTATATAATAAAATATAATAGATTGCATCCAAAAAATTACATCCTCATTAAAAAAAGAAAAAAACTTTATATGTCTTCGAAAATAATTTAGTCGTGATCTTAAAGTGATTATACATTGACTTAGTATCCTTAGTATGAGCGACTGCGCACGCGCAAAGTGAGTTGACAGGTGACGCACGTGATTAATATAGGTAGACATTATTCAAGTGTTGCTAAGACAGGAAAAATACCTCACAGCAACAACCATAAATGCAGCATCGCATTTGAATTAGAAGGCGTCTAGCATATAATTCAACAACTGTTTAATTATTTTAACTGCGAAGACTCGGCCTTGGTGCTTGACTCTTAAAACGATTGCCGAACGAATGGGCGCTGAAAATCTTTAAAAATCTCCTATTTTTTTATTTATTCTTGGCCTACCAAAGTGATTACTCTGCCTGACGGAAAACATGAATAGGATTCAAGAGTGGTGGTCGTCATACTCATTGGGAATGCAAAGAATTGACTATGGTGTCCTGTAATTGTTTCTTATTTTTTATAAATACATTATCAATGTAGCACAGTGAAAAGTGGTAGGCCTCAGCTAATTAAATATCATCATCATCAACAGCCTTTCATAGTCCTAATACTGGACATACTACTATAATAGGTTTTATCCTACTATACCACGCTGGCCTGACGAGAAAAAAAAAGGTTTTTATCAAGTTTCTCTTCCCTTCACAGTCCAGCATAATTAGTTCCCTTAGTTAACTGTAACGATACCCATGGAATAAATAGGGGTGGTAACACTTTATGTATATATTACATACGAAAAACGATTTACGTAATTAATATCCCTAGAAAATGTATAATCCAGTGAACTAAAGGCCATCGTTATAACAATTAACGTAAATAAAAATACCTGTTCATCAAGTGCAGCGATAGCTTCTCTATGCGCTGCCTTCAACTCGTTGACATAAGTCAAATGTTCCGATTTCTGTTCATCCAACTGCTGTTCATACTTCTTGCTAGCTTGCTTCACAGCTAGCTCCAGCTGTGAGGACTGAAAAATATGTATTACGTAAGTTTTCTTCGCAATACATATTACGAGATTGCGTTATTATTGAGAACGGTTCATATTGCCCGCCACCTTTTCTGATGATGATGAAATTAGATACTGTTTCTGAACTGTAAGCCCTTCAGGGCTAGATAATAAATAACTATTTCTTAAGATTATTATGGTTGTCCTCGAATAGTTAGGAATGTCAAACGTTGCACTGATGTGTTAGGCCGCTACACCCCTTGATAAAGGATCCCCATCGGGTCCGAAACTCGTTGGGTATGAACGAAATACTTATGCGAGTCAAATGATATATTCTTCACAAATATAAGTACTAGTCAGGAATTTTTAAATAATAATGGCACACAACTCTCACACGGCCGTCTAATCCTTAACGAGTCTGTGTTTTGGTAATTATTCTGCCGCTTTATATATATTTTGCAAAATATTTACATTTTACAGATAAATAATACCAAGACCAAGAAGTGAGAGTCGAACTCATACTCCTTGACTTAGCAGTCAAGATTACAGGCAAAGATTTTTATCAAGTAAATTAAGTCTGAGAAAAAAACGTCTATTGTGGAGTCTTTTAATCTCTCTCTCTGTATTTATTTTGATGATAAAAGTCGCCACAATGATGATATGATTAAAGCGTCTAAGCAGCACATAGGAATATTTTGCTATTTTTTAATTTAGACCCAGAATTAAGTCGTTTAACCACAAAAACCTTCTGCTAATTATCAGAAAGAAAATTCTCGTAACAAAAATTCGGTCACAATTCAGTTTCGAACATCCTTCGGTCTCGCAACTGTCACTAAATATATTGGAAGTATAAAATCGATCAGAACCGAGCTGTCACTGAGTTTTTATTACGAGAACTGACCCTTAGATAAATTGTATCAGTGAGATTAACTTCTTTAATGAGAGTCGTTCGGAAAGTAAAAAAATTTTTTTGTTAAAATGATGATGGTCATGAAGAGATGATGTTACGCGACTGTATGTTTGCGCTCACCTCGAGCGTGAGCGACGGGAAGTCCGCGCTCCTGGTGCGGCGGCGCGCGTCGCCCGCGCCCGCCGCGCACGCGTCCGCGTCCAGCGACGACGCCGAGCCGCCCGGCGACGCGCACCTGCCGCGCCACACCTCCTCCGAGTAGCTGCAAGCGCACCACCGTGTCACCATGTAAGGGTCGATTTATACTAGCGCAGAGTCGAAGCGCATCGAAGCGTCTATCCAAAACTGAATATAACAAATTCAACCTTAACTCCACAACGTAACGCACACATTACTTCGGAGATTTTAAAAAGACGCGCGCATTCGTCGGTATTCGCGCGTCTGCGCGCGATCAACGTTGATTGGTGCGCGCGCGTGCGCGCGCATTCTCGTGTATCCACGCGCCCACAGCGAACCAACGTGTCATCAGTCGGAAATTGGCCTGCGTCGGTGTTAATCACAATGGACTCGGACGAAAAATTAATTTACCTGGTGCAAAAATATGAATGCCTATTTAATACAAAAGCTAAAAATTATAGTGACAAACATTCCAAAAATAATGCTTGGGAAAAAGCTGTTGATGCCCATTACTACACGTGAGAGTGCGCGCGTATTCTTGTGAATACGCGCGCATTCGTGCGGCTTCGCTTTAGTTGTAAAAAATTTGACGCTTCGATGTGCTTCGACTCTGCGCTAATATAAATCGACCCTAACGCTACCTCCTCACTCTCCTACCTCCGTGAGTCCAATTTCAAATACGTTTACTTACTCAAAAACGTACTCTTTAATCACACCATTACGAGTGTATACTCGCGAAGGTATAGCCAAACCTCTGATCGTAATACGACTTTAAGTATTGGACAAATAAACTCAAAATAGCATCCAAATATTGTGTCATAGAGATGTATTTTACTTGAAACAGCAGCAAAAAACCGTAACAAAATAAACGTCAACTTACCTTACCTTTGGCCTGATTGCAAACAAAAATAAAAATACATTATTCATTAAGTATTAGATAATTGAACAGACAGTGAAAAGCTCAAAAAAAACACAACAGACCTTCTTTCCATATCAGAACACTTCTTTTCAAAGTAAGTCCTTAAATTCTCCATCTCTTTCTCATGTTTCACAGCCAGCTCTCGCCTTAAAAGATCTATATCGGCGCTGCCCGCTTTCACGGACGCCAATAGTTCCCTTAATCGCCTGGTCTCTATAGAGTAAGCCTGTTTGTCCTGTTGCATTTGACTCTCTAACTCCTTTACTTCAGTGTCATTATCGATTCTCATCTTCCCTATTTCATCACATAAAACCGATATCAAACTTTCTCTGAGCTTATTCCGTACGTTATCTTCAATATAACTTTCAAACTTATTTATAATTGTGGACAGTTTGTTTTCAAATCCAGTTTGAAACTCATCGGAAACATTAGAAGAACGTAAGTCAGATTTGGAATGGTTGATAATGATCTCTTCTCTATCCATGTCTTTCTCTCCGTTTGAACTTTGTAATGAAGAACCTCCACTCATGATAGCCGAGTAGAATTTAGTACTGTCATCCTTAATCATGCTTTGATACTTAACGAAGTCGGAAAGTTGGGCTTTTATGGTGTCGTTATCTGAATGTGAGTGTTCTGCAACCATGTGTTGTAAGTTTGACACTTCATTAGTGAGATGTTTGTTCTCGTAACTGAGCTCATCTCGTTCACGAACAGAACGCTGTAATGAGATAGTCAGTTCTTCGATTAGTTCATCGCGCTGTGTTATAGCAGCTTCCAAATGCACAAGCTGAAAGGACAGAAAGCAATGAATTCACATCACATTCAGATGAAAGCATAAAATGCAAATGAAAATAAATAAGAAGCGTTGAACATTTTCCCCAGGTTATTATGAGTAACTATTTGTCATTGGTAACTTATTGTACAACTTCAAAGAAGCATAAACATTTCAGTCTAGCATTAATTTACTGACGAAAAACACGCACATTTTCGCTTACAATCCTTGGTCTAGAAACAGACATTTTGTTTTATTAATAAATCACTTTCCAGCTAATAAACTATATTAAAATTTTATAAATAAAGTTTGGATATAAAGTTAAGAAATGACATGTTGTCAAAATAAAGTGACATCCATAAATCATTTAAGTGTTAAAACCTTCTTCAATTATTGACTGAAGATTCACTTGAAACAAATAATAATAAACATTTGTTTTAAATATTCATTTAAAGCAGCATTATTAAATTGTTTAGTTAGTAAATAAATATTTATTGTCACTTACAAACATTTAATATTTTACATACTAAAATTAAGAAAATAAAAGAAACTGTTTATTGTCATAAAATACAATAAGAAGTCAATGAAATCAAACTTGAATGTAGTATTTGGAAATGCTCTCATATATGAGGGAGTGTGCCTTATAAAATGTTAATACATAGCATGCCATGGATGTTAGAAGCAGGTATAATAAACAGATTAACATCAAGCTAGGGCACACACACAAACAAAAACCGTGTATAACAAATACCTTCACATGATATTCTTCACAAATGGTTTTATAATCTGTAGTCAATGTACTAAAAGACATAGTCTCTTCTGCAGGCATAGACTTCGGCAATGATTCATTATCAGCTCTCTCTCTGTCTGCCACCTTTAGTTCATCTTCAATGGTTAATTCTTCAACCAATAAATCAGCTTCAATTTTCTCATCCAAATAACTTTGTTTTTCTGACGATAACTGTAATGACTTTTCACTACTTTCACTCAGCTTTTCTGGTGACATTTGCAAGGATTCTGGAGACGGTTCTTTAGTTTGAATCTGGTCATCGTACACTTCTTCTACTTTCACACTATCTCCGGCGCCAACAAGAAATGGTGATAACAAATTAGGGAAGACTGGAATTTGTTCAACATTTGGCTCAATTATAGTGGCACCCTCTGGAGGGGGTCCAAAGATTATTTTAGCTGCAGCAAACGGAAACTTTGGAGCAGCTTGACCTCTTATATCCAGTCTTATAATTTCTTCAGATCCAGAACTCAGTTTATCTGGAGAGTTTGATTTCTCTGAAAGGTCAAAAGGATTGTGTAGCTCATTTGATGATTTTCTAGATTCTTCATTTAACGATTCCTGGCAGTTATCACTTTCAGGAGATAAATCTGCTACATCACTCTCATTTAGATTATTGTTTCCTCCAGATAAGTGTGATTGCTCAGGTTCTTTTGATAAGTCTGACAATATTGCTAAATTGACTGGGCTCTCTTCACTTAATAACTGTATATCAGAAACAGCATTAACATCTAAAGGCAAGGACAAGCTACCTTTGCTTGGATCTTGTGTGCTGTTACCACTCGCAGGTGAATCTGGATGATTAATTGTCAGTGTACTGTTTTTAAAGACTTTCTCCTGCTCTTGTTCAAACTTAGGCAATTCCTGCGTATTCGAAGCATTGTCTGAATCTGTGGAATATTCAATTTTGGAGGGAATATGTTCCGATATAGATTCAGTCTTACTATCTTCGTCATCGTGTGAAATGCGGTTTTCTTCAGCGTTTTCGCTGCCTGGTAAAGTTGAATCTGGTTCATGTATAACAGTTTCTACCGTAGCTATCTGTTGAGAGTGCACGACATCCGGAAGAATGTTCTAAAAATAAATAAAAAATATAAATAAACGACCCGAAATTCTGCTTCCTTACTTGGACTGTAAAATGGTTTTTTCAAAGATTTCTGTATGAAATTCTTATGTGTCTGTGTACCAGTTAGACAAAGTTCAAAAGTGATTGTAACGAAGGCATGTATTGCGGTGCAGTTGTTTCTAAAACTATTTTTAACTTATTATAAATATCTGGTCTCGCGATTGATTTCGCCATCATAAATCGATTGTATTAAATTACTGACCTTTATTTCAGACGTTTGCGATGATGACTTGTGGGGATCATCCATAATTTATCAAATACATATTAAAAATAATCGAATACTTCACGCCAATGCCACTATTTTCGTTGTCAAGACGACGTTAAAGCCTTTCAAACAAAATACAAACGCCATTGAAACAGTTGCGTTTCGTTCGTTGTAAAGCAGAGAAAGTGTTTAAAAATTTACAATATAATTATGTTACTACTGCAAGGGTAATCAAAAACATTACATTTTGATAAACATTGTAGTAATTTAACTTTATAATTAAATCTTATGTGAGATAGGGATATGAAATTAATTATTTCCGTTTAGTAAACTATACTCTGTGACACGAAACGGACGACAACTAAACTTTGTTTTGGCTTTTTCCAATACATACCGTACACAGATACCCAGACGCAGTCAACCTCTTATACAATATGATCATACGTTTCAAAAATACTATTATACCAGTGTGTTTTGTGGCCTATGCTAAGCTAAACTGAGAAGTTATTGTATCATACAGTTAGTTCTAGGATAGGACAGTTAAGCACTTTTTAAACTGTTTCATTTCAAAATTTTTACCTCTTTTTTATTAGAGAGAGATGATATATCTTATTTAGAGTTTGTCCGACTGGTACCTTGGCAAGTCCTTATAAGATAATTGGAGTCAATAAGAAACTGAACTCTCGAATTGTATTTCCAGCCAAAACCATTTTATTTACTGCGGCTGTTCCCTTCTAGCTTTTAGTAATTTTTGTGCGGAATTATTTTAACAAGTATTTGTAACCACTCATATTTTTCATGAATTGTAGATAGGATTATAATTATTAATACGTTTTCCATATATTCAATATCTATTGTTAGCTTAATTACAAGATTCTGCATGTCTGCAGGGTACTTTAACTTTTCAGGATTAAATTTATCCATAATTTTACTAATTCACTAGCAACTTATGTTTTTTAAATCAAAAGTATAGCTATGTGTATCAGGCCCAATTATTGCCATCGATTCTGTTTGATTGACAATGCAGCACTAGTTGACTCGAGACGTATCATAATCTCTCTTCTTTTGAGGAACGGCATTATTGTTTTGCATTGTAAATAAGTAATGTTACAATATTTCAAAGTAGGTAATTAAATTAGCACTTTCTGATCCCGCTTAGACAAAAATGACTTTCTTCTCCCCTAAGCTGAAAGCTTAATCCATAACTGGCTCACCTAGGCACTGTGTCAGCATGACTTGCGCAATCCTGTTTATATATCCTCATCCTTATGAATATTGACTGTGCGGATGGTGGAGCGGTTTAAGTGGTTGTCTACCGCGCTGAATCTTGTGTGAAACCTCAAATAGGACTACTTTGTATGATACACAAATTTTTGTTCTGGGTTTGAAGTATTCTTGCCTGTAAGAGATTGCCAATGGGCGATAAGGCCGCCACTTGTACATCTTTAGCTTTAAGTCACTTATGAATTTAATCTGGTGTACAATAAAGAGATATATTATTATTCTTTGTGTCCTTTTCTCTTATATTCGTTAAGTACGCTGCGACCACTGAAATAATTTTTGGTGTAAAGTTAATATCTAACTTTTTTATAAGACTAATAGCATTCAATATGTTTTCGCTGCACGACCCACCATTGTGTTAACCACCTTTAGGTGACCTAGCGCCAAGCGGAGAAATAATAATAAAACAATAATTATAATATCTTTATTTGCTATTTACACATACATTTAGAAAAAGCCGCTCTGTACAATTTCTATATAAAATGCAACAACTTAATTTCGAGTAAGGCCAACGCATGGTATGTAAATTAATGATACAGTATCCGTATTGCTCCACATATTATTGTTAATAATATTCAATATGCACAAACAATTCCATCATACACAAGGAAAATACTATTAAAAATAGATAGATGAAGTCCAGACTCAAAGGTGACAAAGCAGAGAGATGATTAAACAAAAATATTGGTTAGAAAATTACACACACAATATAAAAGAAGCCCTGACAAATAGATACTTTTTGTTCAGTTTGAGTATTAATGTGCTCAATGAAAAATATAAGCAATAATTTAGAGTATATTTTAAAAGCTATAATCTCTTGATTTTAAGACAATTATGACATAAGTGACAATTATTACGTTCATTACTAACTGTTTCTTAACTTAAAACGAGCATTGATGATTGAGAGAGCCTAGTGTGAGTATCTTTCACAACTAATTTGTCACAGCGACCGTGTTCTGCATTACGATTGGCCCACACTGAATTCCTCACTAATTGGAAAGCCAAACGCGTGTATTTTTGAAAACGAGTTAATGTGAAATAAACTCACACTAGACCCTCTGTACAGGTAGATTAACCAATATTCATAACTTAAGTACTTTAATGCAATAATAATAAATGTAAAAATGTTTAATATATACCAAATGCTATAAATAAGAAAGTCGCTGTCCGTCTACATTCATATTTCCTCGTCTAAAGCGTTATACCAATATAAGGTTGGTAGACAGCAGGTGGTGAAGGACGAAGACGCCTCGTGAGCAGTTACAATGTACTTAGTAGTACTAGTAAAAATGTGTGAAATTTTTATTAATTGATATATTACAGTCCGTTCGCGTCACGTAGTCGTCCCGTTGTTTGACCATAGACTATACTGAAACATGGTATCAGAAATAAATGCAAACCTAAAGATAAGTTTTTCATTAATACATAATACAATATACCTTTTTAAGTTTTATTTTATTTTATACCGGGCGTGTTATATACCGCTAATAGAATCTGTAAAGAAATGACAAAAACACGAAACAGTAAATTTAACAAGTACAGTAATGTTGCAAACTTTAAAAATAGAAAAATAAGGTTTTAGATGGCAATTATCTTAGGAACCGCATATAGTGTGGCAGATCCAACCTGGTTGTTTGTCACCACGGGCACTTATCTAGTGTGCTGTTATTTCGACAAACTATTGCCAACATGATTCGAAAGACACTAAACTACTACATTAGACGTATAATAAAATTGCACAAATTTATCATTAAGGAAATCCAGACGTTTCAAATGAAAGTTAAGTGCAATGGAAACTCGATTATCCGGTCCTCATTTGTGTTCGTGATTATTCGTACTTACAAGCGCGATCAAACTATTTTATTCATATTATTTCTTGATTTTTTTCGAATGCCTTACAACAAATAGTCCGAATACTCGAGTCCCTACTATAGATACATTTACAGGAAGTTTTCTATTAAATAGCGAGAAAAAAGAAATCTACTACAATTATTGCTTTCTCCCATGGAGATTACAGAAAAAACTTAACTTAAGACTTCAGAAGAAATGGTTTCCAAAGCCATAATTAAAAAAAAGAATAAAATTATTGAGTTATTAAAATGGAAGTTATACTCGCATATTAAATTACAGTATTGATTACCACTATAGAGCTAACTAATGATAAAAATTAAACTTTTCCTATTAATTAAATTATCCATGCTTTATTGTATGCGTTCAATTTATCTATTTGTAACATACATAAATCATTCCATCTATACAATTCTAATTTTAAATTGAACTGTCATTGTAAACAACATATACATTGAAGCTATGGTTTTCCGCACAGATTAAAAAGAAGTTGATTAAATTAGGATGCCAAATTTCACATTCCTCCGTGTACGGAGTTAGTTTAAATTATGGATTCACACAATATTTTTCTCGTATATATATTATATATGTATAAGAAGTCCTGCGAGTTACGCAATGTCAAAACAGACAATTTAGTGTTCTCTGCATTGTTGAAACTAATTTTAATAGAAAATATCTGCTAAATAAATATTCTCATGCAACACTATAACCGAGATAAATTGTTGCTGCTTCATTGCCTCATGTAAAAAACTATCTAGGTATACGCGTGGGCGAATTGTAGGGTCAAAATTTGTTACAAAACGTTTCTATGCTTCAGTAATATTGAGTTCAATCAAGTACTTTTGAGTCAAATTATTGGTTAGTCGCCTCTTCTCCGCGTAGAATACAAAATAAATCCTTCCGAGTCGATAAAAAATTATTTCTCTCTACAAAGTAAGCTACGTCCATGGGTATAAGATAAGAGGTGATCATTTATTATAGAAATAATATTAAGTTACAACATGTTTGATGGAAAATCAGTGCGTTGCTCCTCTCACTCTCTTGACTATGTTAACTATAAATACTCAAGTCAAACATCAAAAATATATCTCTGAAATCTTTTTTTTTCCTACTCAAGCCCTGTAATTTAAATTTCAACAAAGCGTCTATTTTTTATTTCTTACATTCTCTATTACGGATGTAACCTATATATTTGTGCAAAATCATCACTATTGCCAATTTTCTTTACCAATCGCTTAATAAACAATGTTTCTATAATGGTATTACGGATTAACAGAAATAAGGGAAAATGGCATTGTTTTTAGAAGATTTCGGAGGGTCGTTGACAAAAGTAAACATTTGCCAAAGGTGTTTTGATCTCGTAACACGTTTAGTGTAGAGTGAATCTCCGTATATTTGGCAAAATTAATTATTTTGCATTTTCACAGTTATCAATATTATAACACTTAATTTTAAATCTTAAAAGGGCCTAATGTGAGTTTATTTAACATCTCGATTGTCGCGGTGTCAGCGTTCAGTTGACTCTTCACCAATCGCAACGCCGAACGCAGTTGTCGTGATGATCGAGTTTATGTGAAATAAACTCACACTAGACCCTATTTTTCGTAATTACGATCATTGTAATTTGATTAACTTTAAAAAACTGTAAGGGATTTCAACCTCAGAATTATAATCAAAATCAGAATTTCATTGACTCACTAAAGATTGGCACTTTTTTTCTGTTTTATTATACCGTGTGTACTGGTACCTGTATACATATAATGAGGACTGAAATGGCGCACACAAGGCCAATACTACAATATGTATTTTATTCCAAAAATATAAATAAAACGCATCGCCTGGTAAGTAATACCATAGATGAGTAATATTCGCTCCAGTAAAAGATTGTCAAAGATCGATAAGGCCGCCAATTGTACTATAGATAAACCGCTTAGGACGCGGAGGAAGGACCACAACGGGGACCGGAAGAGGGGCGGCAGATACATTCTTCTTTACTTCCAGCACCCAAGAACTGCCTCTTATTTCTTCTTGTATTTAAGAGGATCATTATTACTTCCGGGTTAAACTCATCTCAGTTTGGGAAAAGAATTATCACTTCATCCGCCTTTACCCACGTAAACAAACAGAAGTCAATTAGAGTCGTGGTACATACATTCTTCATTTATTTACACAAACATATAGACTACATCTCGTCACTAAGAGCAATAATATACCTTATAGAAGTTAAATCTATCAATTACGATATCTTACGCACCATAAAACTCAAAGTTATTGGAACTGCTCTGTCCGTTGTCTTCTAAACAACAGCTTATAAGATTAGTTTGCTTAAAACCTTAAAATACATACATTGCAACTATCGCGATCCATAATATACGTATAATTATATGTACGAAAAGAAATTAACGTCAGTTTCGACTGGTTTGCACTGTACATGGTCATAGCCAGCCCGTGATTTCGGCTTATACAATGTCTAGCATGAGTCTATTACACATAAACTCGATGACCACGTTCGGTGTTACGATTCGCCCGCATTTAATTTTTCACCAATCGCAACGCCAAACGCGGTTGCTGTCGAGAGAGAGTTGACGTGAATAAACTTGTATTAGACCCTCCGCTCTAGGCACGTGATCGCCGTCACTTTATGCCTACGGTCAGTGCAGCAACCAAAGACATTTATATCAGTTAAATCAATAATCAATGAACGTTATAAAAAATACAAATATATAAATACATAATCATATACCAACACACAATATTATTGCTGTAACGACAATCTTCGAAAGTGCGCAAATTACATACAACGCATTTATATTGGACATTACCGCAAGGCAGATAAGGTTTTATAATTTATCATTTAATTGAAATATCGTGTTCAACGTTATCGTCGTATCTTTCAGAGCTTACATAGTTCTACTTAAGTATAATTATATTTGAAAACCATAGAAATAAGCTACGCTAAATTAAGTTGTTAGTCCTGTTTAGGAACTTTGTCGCACGTGAGCCGGGTTTTTTAAAAATATCATTTACTTGTGTAACGATGTCAAGTCATAATTCTTTTTAACCGACTCGCATCTCATGCAGCTAGTCACAAAGTCGCTAAACCTGCACTATGGCATTAAGGCTACTATTGCACGTTTTTCGTGCCAAACTGTCATATAAGTAAATCTTAACTCTCAAAATTGTCGTCTACTTTTATTTTAATATTTGTGGTTAATTTTATAATCGTCAAAATGGTATTAAATGTTTTGACAACAGCAAGGCGTGACGTCACGCCTTGGTATTTCGTACAGTAATGTAGTGAAATGTATGTTTTAATATACAAAGCATACATTACATTACTTATGCAAGATATTTTTGTTCAGCTAACCTTTAATATCACTTCGTTACTTTCTTTATTATATTACCAATAGCATTTAATGACCTAGGTCAGTTGTAAATTTAATTTGACAGAAGAATTTACAAACAGGTTAGAAATTTATGCGTTTCAAAGTGGTAATGTAACGTTAGTTTCTTTTGAAAATCACACAGCTTATTGCGCAAAATATAAATTTTATTGGCACATATATAATAATTATGTAATACAATAGTTTTCTTCACAAGTCGAATAATGGTATTTAAATATAAATGCCTAACACTTCGGCTAGTTCAAAGGTATGCAATACCTGTTACTCTACATACACACCCGTTGAAAAGTGTTAGATATTGATAAAATTTTATTAAAATAAATATATAAATATACAATACAGATGGTACAGTACTGGATTGTCTACCGTTTCTTTAGTTTCGGTCTTTTCGTCCCTTATCGCAATAATATTTAAAGACTAATTCTCCCAAATCTGCTGTTAATGGCGATTTAGGCAATGAACTGCACGTTATAAGGTTTAATTTATAGCTGTTATTTTTTTTAATAGGGATAATGTATTTTATATATCTATTATACTTTATTTATGTATTATTATTTAAAGATAAATATTTTATGAACACGTGAGGATTCTAACAAATTTATATCTACTACACACTATGAACTTTTTCTATCCTAAAAACTAAATAGGTAGTATGTAAGAGCCAATTGTTAAGTCATAGAATTCAGTAAATACCTACACTACGTGTCGGCTTCAAGCTTAAATTAACTGTGCAATTGCTAATCCATCCATTCAAACTATCCTTTGGATAGTAGATAAGGGAAACATTGTTTTTATGATTAAAAACTATTTCGTTAACTACTTGGCTTAAATCTATAAATAATTTATAAAATTTCGTGTTTTTTTTTTTGAATTTTAAAAATATCGAAAGAATTTATTTATCTGTGTCGTTCTTAATGTAAAAATCAGGCGTTGATTGTGAAAATATAAAACAGAATTGTTGCTATTTAATCGATAATTGCCGATTCTTACGTCGTATATTATTCAACTCATGATAACTTAAAAAGAATTATTAGTTTTTTACTTTTGAGTGAACATAGGCACATAACTCTCAAATTACATTAACAAAAAAAGTATGATCCATAACCTCTCTATAATCTTGGTGGAAAAGAGGTATGTCTTACAAACGCTTGATGTTGATTTCTTCACAACTTCAAACTTCGACTTTCAGCTTCAGTAATAAAGCTGTGTGTCCAACAAATTTAGAAGAGAACTGTAGCCTACATCCAAAACGTAACTGCAGATGTCATTTTACCTTTATATAACTTATAAGAAAATGAATGACAGAATCGTGATACGGTACTTAGCGTGCTATTGAGAACCTCGATAACAATTTAACACCTCCAGTGTTTCATAAAACTGAATATAACGTAGAACATTTCCTGAATTTTAGATTTGCTTTTTAAATTGCCTAATTTAGTGTGTACTATTATTATATAATATGAAAAATTAATGTAATGTGTAATTTATGTACGCGATTTAGTTGTTTTTCAGTTCGCAATGTTGGTATGGTTTTTTTTTTTACTAAATTAATTATGTTTCGCTTGCCTCACTTGAACATAGGAAGAACAGATTTTTATTTAAACTCCTCTTTGCACAGATTAAAAAGAATAATTAATTACTATTATTACATCTGTATCCGACAGTATATTTTAGTTACCGCTACACACGATAGTTTTGGCAAAAAGGAAGAAAAATTTTTTGGCTGTAAAGCATTAAAATTTTGGCAACTCTATAAAGTTACATTTTTTAATATTGAAAGATGAATTAAATCCAATTCGATATAATCTCGTAAATTTAAAAAAGAAACGAAACAATATATTCTCTTATAACTGTAATACAAAACCAGATTTAGCTTCAAACTGTTAGCTTGGCTTATAAAAAAATAGTCAAGGACTCAAAATTTCTAATAACACATGCACTATCCACTTCGATATACACTTATAAGCGCAAATCATGTCACTCATATAAGACACGCACAAACCAGATGGAACCCTGAATACATAGTCAGCCTTCAAAAGGCTCTCGTCGAGTAGTTAAATGGTGGTCGATGTTCTCGTGAAGCCTCTGTGCGAGTGATGTACGAATGCCAGCGGGTGTGCCAGTCAGGTGGTCTTCTTATCAGCATCCTCATCTTCTTCTTCGTCTTGAGCCATGAGTTGGCGCGCAAGTTGCAGCGCCTGAAAGTAATGTGTATTTTATTTATCTCTCTATCGTTACAATTTTACTTTTCATTGTATCCATTGATGAGTTTTTGTATACGGATACAACTAAAGCTGTAAGAAAACACGAGAGCGTATATTCCGACTACAAATTCATTAGACTTCATCAAAAAAAAAATTTAACATAACCTCTTTTATGGACATTTATTTACTTTGCAAAGTCGCATTATGATATTAATCTTAAAATAACCTTCCTTAAGAACTGCAATATTTCAAATCTGACCAAATAGCCGTTTCACATTCCATTGCTGGACATAGGCCTGTCCTCAGAAAGGAGGTATTGGTTTCTTACGTCCGTGATATGAAAAACAAACTGTTTAGATTTGATATCTTTCATTATCTATGCATTAGTGTTGGTTTTAGTTTCATAATCTATATATTAGTACAGATAATGGTACACTTATTCCACTTTGGGGTAGATATTGAAGTATAGTATGTCGAAAGTGTATATACTACGCAATTATAAACCTTAGTGGTAAGAGCTAAAGTGTAATCACAATTTTATCATAGATACAACTGAACGTATCAAATACTATGAGAGATAACATAAGTTTGTAAACTGGACAACGTTGACTGTTAACAGCACTTGAATTCATATACTTCAGTTCAGTTTATGATTGACATGCTTGTATGAAACTGATGTTGACTGTACAACCAGTCTGGCTAGCTAAGCCAAAATCTTTCTAATAGGATGTCCATGTATTACAATGATGATAACAATACACCTGATTAGCTTGGCTTACGGGTTAATATCGTAAATTGCTTTCCCAGATAGAGGAAAGAGCTTTTGGATGAGTGCCTAAGCAAAAATGATACATGATAACAGCTTTTAGGCAAGGTAGCTTATAGGTAGTAGATTCACGCTGATTTAGATACGAACGGGCCAGTTCGACCGGGACAGTGCTACCCTCTCACAGAAGACCAATCTAAAGCGACAGTATCCGTGCTGTAGACTTTCGTTGGCGAGTGCGAGACCGGAGGCCCATTGATGCAGGGCTGACAGTTATCGAGGTGTGTGATCCTTCCACTGCCACGATGACTGTCATGCCTGTTACATCCCCAAGCGTGGCGTGAAAAAGCATTTCTCTAGACCGCCATAGTGTGGGTTGCCATTCTCCATTGTCTGTATTCCCAATGAGTATGGTGACCACAACACTTGGATTCCATTCATGCTTTCCATCAGGCAGAGTAAAGTCACTTTGGCAAGTTCTTAAATAAAAAAATACAATTACTTAGTTGTGAAGTAACGTAATATGTGGTGAATCCAATCTACAATGTGAACAATCTATTTACTTGAAAACATTGTGACGAAGACACATCAAATTATAGCTTAAGGGGGGGTTAAGGTATTAAATTTTTTTTTTTTCAATTTTTTTTTATTTTTCTAATTGATTGCACAATATGTCAAGAATATTGTGTTAAAATTTAAAGTCGATTGAAGCAAAATTGACGAAGTTATGAGTAAGCGTCCATTGCTCCGGGATGAGGTTTTATACCTGACCGACAGCTGCGTGACGCACTCACCCGGCCCAAACAAAACCAGACGGGTCTGTTCAGGTAGAGTCAAGAATATTCGAGGCATGGTATATACATCAGTTAAACACTGTATGCCGTGCTGAGCAGTAACAAGTAACGCTAAAATTTTGACTCTGTTTTCCTTCAATTCGTACATCGAAAGTGTTACTTTGTTTTCGTTCGTGTTCGTACCTCGAAAAATCTTCGTGTTCGTACCTCGAAAGTTTGACTTTGTTATCGTTCGTGTTCTTACATCGAAAAATGCCTCGAAAAATTAGCAGAGAAGATCGTAGGAACACTAATGAGAGGTTATATTCAGATGATTTGGTTGCGAGTTATGATGGGCACCGCAAAACAACTTTTTCTCGAGGCGCCTCCGGAGATTCACCGTCAGTCGCTCAATTTTTGATATTTTGCAATGAAAATTTAGGGAAAAATTGTTCAAATGTTACATTATCATGTATAGATTGCCTAAATAAACTAACACCATATGTATTGCCAAAAAAAAATCTTAAAAACATGCTTTTTTTTCACCGAATTAACCTTACCCCCCCCCCTTAACTACTAATCTTGCATCCCACATAGAATCATGTTGCCGATTAATAGATTGTACTGCTGAATTTCTATTGCTAGCAGCTCTGCTCGTGTAAGCACTCCTAATATCGTGATTCAAACTTTAAAAATGTTTAACTGTTTATCCTTCAATTTACACCCATTAGAAAGAAATCTACGAGGAGTATTCAAAAAGTATCGCGAATTTTGAATGTTCGCGTCGAATTTCCATTTTTTGTGGCGTTATATGTCTCTCACTTATGCTGACAAGTTCGGCCATTTTTAATGTTCAGTTAATTGTTGACAGCTGCTTTGCTTGCACGTGTTTTGATTCGTCTTCAATTTTTATCTATTCAAAAAAATGGAACACAGAACCTGTATCAAATTTTGTGTGAAAAACGAAATTAAGTGCGTGGATGCATGTTGACTGTGGCATACGGAGAAGCTACTTTGGACAAAAGCAACGTTTATCGGTGGTACAAAATATTTTGAAAAGGCCGAGAAGATGCGAACGACGAAGAGCGTGCCGGACGCCCGAACACTTCAACAACAGACGAAAAAATTGATGAAGTGAAGAAAATGATATTGGCCAATCGTCGAATCACCGTTAGAGAAATCGCCGAGGACCTAGGCATATCAATTGGCTCGTGCCATTCGATTTTAATCGATAATTTGGGCATGAGATGGATCGCCGCAAAATTCGTATCAAAATTGCTCACACATCGCTGCTTGTACGCGACTTCTTGGCCAAAAAAAACACACTACTGATAGCGCAGCCACCGTATTCCCCAGATCTGACCCCCTGTGACTTTTTCTTGTTCCCGAAACTGAAGAGGCCCATGAAAGGACGACGTTACGTTGACGAGATAAAGACGGCATCGAAGGAGAAGCTGAACAAGACACAAAAAAATGATTTTTTGAAGTGCTTTGAAGATTACAAAAAAGATGTTGGCACAAAATTCGCGATACTTTTTGAACACGCTACGTACAAAAACACTTTCTAAGTAGGTACAATATAAAAAAACATCAAACGTCAAAGTTTCAAGCTCGTAGCCGCAACGGTTTAGGCTCTGCACTGATGAATCAGTTAGGCAGGGCAAGTAATAGTATATGTATAGAATTACGACCATTACTGATTTTCAGTCAACCATAGAGTCGTTGTCTATCACGCATGATCACTTGGTTTAGATCCTAAAATTCCTGAAAGCATATCTCTGAATTCACAAAATTTGCCAATGATTCAGCAAATACAATGTTAAATAAAAGAGGTTCATTAAAAATAACATTATACACAAATACCTAATTCGTAAATAAATATTCGTATTTCCAAATGTTTTTGCAATTTACTTTCTATTTAAAACAGGAACCAAGTCAAATGTTTGACCTATTTCCGTCGAGAGGTGACATTAGTTTACCCAAAGTTATTTATAGAAAACACAGATGTCTTTCCTGTGTATGCAAACTTAATGAGTCTAATGTTTTTGTACTAAAATGTGCATGCCTATATTTGCAACTCAATTAAACATTATAGCTATAGAAGAGCCACAAGCCAGCCCATTTATTTCGGCATGAATGGGCAGGCTCAATCAGAGAGATGGTGACCACATCACAGAATTTCAGTGTTAAGCAATTCTTTTGTTGATTTCTCCAAATGTACCCATTTACTGGAGTTCAAACCCTCTTCAACTGGAATCCAGTAGGAATCCAGGAGGGACTCAAATACCAGCAACACTATGACATTGCCGACGTTTGAGTTGAAGGTGTGTATGGGTGGCAGTGGACAATTGTAGGCTGTTAATGATGATAATGATGGGCGGCTTTGCCTTCTTCACCATTAAAAGTAATAGAAATGATCTGAGTCACTTCATACTCATCATTATCATCATCATCTCAGCCAAGAGACATTCACTGTTAGACATAGGCCTGCCCCAAGATTCTCCACAACTGCCGATCCCGTGCCACCCGCACCTAGCAGCTTCCCGCGACCCTCGCTCGGTTGTCGGACCACTTTGTGAGGCCTATCAACTCATATATTGCCAGAGATAATGTGTTGTTTACTTTTAAAATATTGCTTGGAATCTAGGTAGTCATAGTTATAAAATTATAAAAACTTTGCAATTATTTTACCTTGTATGCAAAAATATTGCTTAATAGAGTCAAAGACCTCGATATTTTTTTTATTTACAGAGCATAACTCCAATTTAGATATTTTTTTTTGCACAAAATTTCTCAACAATAACTTGAAAGTGTAAAAAAAAATACTTAAGATAGTTATCATGTAAGCCTTTCTTTTTCTATATAACTGAGACTTGTGTAAAGACATATGGCATGCAAAATAATGTCTCGGGTTTGATGCCCGAGTCGGACCAAATGTTTGTATGATCTGCAAATATTTGTTTCGGAGTTTGGGTGTTTTCTATGTATAATATGTATATATTTAAAAACAAAAAGTATGTAAATATTCTATCAGTTAGTCTAGTTATCATAGTACAAGCTCTGCTTAGTTTGAAACTAGATGGCGTTGTGTGTTAAATGTACGAAATATTTATATACATATATATTTATAATTTTCCACTGCTAAACATAAACCTTACCTAAGAAAGGAGGTTTTGGCCTACAATACCTCGCTGGCCAGATGGGTTGGTTATGATGGATGTAGTGACATTCTGAAGTCTTAATACCGCACAACACTAACACAATATAATTTTATCATAGTTTAAAAACGTTTATAATCATCCACATTATGTTTTAAATACACTATTAATAGTTCAAAGCATATGTAGATTACAACCAAATTACTGAATACATACAATGCATATTGATAGCTATATAATTAACATAATGTCCAATTAGACTACACACTCTAATACAGTTCTCTCACAATGCATTTTTATATTATGCGATTTCAATCCCTCGTGTTACACGGGTATTCCTCAGTAGAATACGGGGATTGCCAACATTTTCTTAATTGTAAAATTTAAAATGATTTGTACCGTTCATAATTTTTGGTGCATCTTTGCCAATTGTCTATTGACAAAGTCATCAGTCATGTTATCGTACATATGTCAATTGTGATGTTATTAAATTAAATTAAATTATTTTATTAAATTAGGTTGGTTTTAATAAAACACACATATTTCGTTTATCGATTTTATATTTTTTTGGGATTTTCTAGCCTCAATTCCATCCTAGATCATAATCTATGTCTTTAGTTCATTCATTTTAAGAAAATAGTGACGCATCACCTCAAAGTCTTACTATGACCAATCAGGGTTCCAGCTTTCCTACGAAATGATAATTTCTTAGAACTTGTTGGTAATTTGAACAACAGTAAAAAATCAATACCAACTGGAACTGTACTGAAAATATTAGCATACAGTCTACAGTTCTCAAAGTAAATAAACTAACTTTGGCCAGGTTATGTAAGCCATGGCAAATTTTCCTATGGAGTAAGTTGTCTATCTCCAATTACTATGAGAAGCTACTAGCCACTAAGTCATTTGATCCCAACATCGTAGCACTTTTGAATAGGCTCCAATTTAATCAGAGTAAGGTTTTACCATCAGAAAAGGTGATTTTTTTATTAAAGTTTTTTTTAATAAGATTGAAATTTTGAATAAATACTTTCATTATGTTTTCATAACTGCAGTAATTTACCAAAACAGGTTACAAATATATTGTAAACAGCTACACAATTTGTTAAATTTTGGAATTTTCTTAACATAGTATTTTGTTAAATAGCCACAGAGAACACAAAAGTACACAGATTGTGTAACATTGTTTAAAGCTCCAGAAGGGGAATTGTCAATTCTTAACATTTTTAAACACAACTACCAGAAGTTAAGACATCAGTGAATATATCTTGACTCACAAGCAAAAAAATTAGTGTAAAAAATATTAATAACAATAATATAAATCAAGGAAGGAAGGAAGTATGGAAGGATAAAGAACTTCATGGTCGATTTTATCGGGCCCTACACGGGTCTGATATAGACTTTAAAGCGTCGACGTCTTGGCTACGGTATGGTGATCTCTTCGGAGAAACCGAAGGTTTTGTTTGTGCAATTATGGACGAAGTTATCATGACGAATAACTACCGGAAATATATCCTGAAAGATAGTACGGTTGACATTTGTCGGGCGTGCCACCGTCCTGGAGAATCTATTAGGCATATTATTTCTGGTTGTTCTCGTCTTGCTAATGGTGAGTATTTGCACAGGCACAATCAAGTAGCCAGGATTGTACACCAACAACTTGCCCTTAAATACCAACTTGTCGATTTTGAGGTGCCTTACTACAGGTATGTGCCCGACCCAGTTCTCGAAAACGGTCGTGCTACGTTATATTGGGATCGATCTATTATCACAGATAGGACTATTGTTGCCAATAAGCCTGATATTGTGGTGATAGATCGATTAGAGCGCCGCGCAATGATTGTCGATATCGCCGTTCCTCATGACGAGAATCTCGTGAAAGTTGAAAAAGAAAAACAATTGAAGTATTTGGATCTGTCTCACGAGATTGCTGACATGTGGAATGTGGATTCGGTGATTATTGTTCCGATAATCATATCTGTTCATGGATTGATAGCGAGGAGCCTCGACCAACACCTTAAGAGGCTCACGTTAGAAGGTTGGATCAAGGGTCTGATGCAGAAGGCAGTCCTCCTTGACACGGCCCGTATTGTGAGGAGGTTCCTGTCTCTGGAGCCCTAACCACCGGTATCTTGGTCCCTGTACCCGATGTCGGTGGTCTACTATTTTTTATATTTTTAAATATGTATTTTTTATTTTTTATATATTTAAAAATGTAATCAATATGTGTATTTATATGTAATAAAGAGAATATAAATCATTGGAAGGTGAGTTTAAGTCTGATTTACCATCAAAACTTATCTTATTAGTTCAAATAATGATAATAAAATAATATAATAAATTTAGCAAGAATTAATTTAATAATTTAAATTAACTCTACTAATTCATGACAAGTATGTTAAACAGATTAGAAACAGCTCGCTCATTAATTGTTAACCACTCTCTAAGGACTCATAATTGACACAAATTACGCATGTTTGTGTGCACCACTCACACAGCTTCAGAGTTACTGTATGAAATAAAAATATATTAGTGTTCCAATTTTTAAATAATGCCAAATCAGTAGTTATATGTGTGAGAAACAAGTACATGGTACCAGTTGCATTAACTGAAAACCAGTCTAATAATACCGGCGGTGACCTAATCATTCTATCACACCCACAACATGACTGCATTTAAGTCCACTTACCTGAAACTCGTTATAGTGCATTTTCCGTTTTTTCTCGAACTCTTTACGCTTCCGACGCGCTTCTTCAGACTCATCCATGTCCTCGTCGCTACTTTCACACGTCTCCGTACACTTTGGCGGCTTGTTCATACTTGCAGCTAATTTTGCTGCTAGAATGTTTGCGTCTAGTTCGTCACTGGGCTCTACGACCTCACCTTCCACTGCCTCCGAAAAAGGAGTCTTCGGCTCGTCTACCTTCATATGTCCATAATCCTTATTAGCCGGATGAAAAGTTTCTATAATATTCATCTCATCAAATCTTTGCTCTTTCGGTCGTTTGCTAGTAGACGGTGTCCCATCATGTCCATCTACACTCCGTGACGACTTTAATATGCCTTTAACGGGCTTCTTCTGTAAATTCTGCGCCATTATTGTAACTTTATAGCGACATTTTATGACTCTAAGCTTAGAATTTTATATGAAATCGTTTTATTTTTTCCGCATAAGTGACAAGAGAACAAATTCTACCAATGTTGACAACTGACAGAAGGCCGTTAATGTTACTGCATTGAACTATTTATTATTATGTACTCACTAAAAATATCTAACATATTTTGATTTTTTCACAATTTTCCATTAAGAGTTATAATTAATTATTCACTGAAAATGTGTATTTATAATTTCGTATTTAATGAGATCTATTAGTCTGTAAGACATGACTAGTGTTTAGATTGAACCGATTATTCCGTTTGATTGATTCCATTAAAATAAGACTTAAATGGCGATGCGTCAAAATGTTGGTTAAAAATTGAAAACTTTGACTTAAATTATTACTATGTGACAAGTAGGTACGTGTACCTAGGAGTGATCATGATAAACTTCATAAGGCTAGTTTAATGCGTAACAATGATAGTCCCAATTAGGGGCATGGTTTCAACCAGATAAAAGTACTAGCCCAATGACATCTTGAGGATTGAATTTTGAGTCTTATACCTATCTATTTAATACCTCTAAACAAGCAATTCTATATATATAATCTGAATCTCGGAAATCGCTCAAACGATTTTCATGAAATTTAGTGTGCATGGGGTTTCGGAGATGATAAATCGATCTAACTGGGTTTCATTTTTAGAAAAACGTTGTTTTATCCGTGTTTTCAAGCAATGAAATGTTTGCCTAATAGGCCCGTTTTGACACTTATCAATTTGACAAAATTAGGGATGGGAACAAAAGTAACTGATAAATTGCAAATCTGCCTTCAGGAAAATTTACCAAAAAAAAAATACTGCATCATTATATACTCGTAGTAACTAACTTAGCTACTTCTTAATATTAAATCATGGGCCTATCATTAGATTACTATACTATTTCAGATCTTGAATTAAGAAATGTATGTAACTTCTGAGATGCAAAAGTTCTTCTGCAAACATGGACTTTATATTATTCGACATTTCATAATACATATTTTGTTTACTAGACAGAATAAATAATTGTGCTTGTCAAGCAATTATTTGTCTTAGATCGGATCGAACTCACGTTCTTCAGCCTAGTAGTCAAAGAATTAAACACTTAGATCAACAGGCCAGTGATACAATCATCAACAGCCTTTAATAGTCCACTGCTGGACATAGACAAAGGCCTGAAGTGGCCTACTGTACCACACTGGCCAAATAGGTTGGTATAGGGTTTGTATCAAGTCTTCCTTCTATTTGTAATGTTGTTGTACGATATCCAGAGGATGAATACGGGACGACGGTGGCACTCAGTGTCCTTAATCCGTCGCTACGCGAACATGTCACCACACGGTCATACAATAAGATTTTGTAGTTGTAGTAATAAATTACAATATATATTGAATTTCAATAAAAAATTTTGAGTGACGAACAAAATGAAACTTCATTTTACTTATATCTTATACTAACAAGAAATTTTAATATAACAAACTGGATAATCTAATATTTTAAACTAGGCAGTATTTTTAAGAAAATAACGTATAATCTTTTTAATTCATTTTATTTAACGAATTGAATGACAATTTTAATCACCTCAATAAAATTTTAGCATCACTAAAAATTGTCAACTATTGAAGAATCGAGCTGTCAAAAAAGAAATATACAGACACGCAAGAGTTTATATTAACAAAAACAATAACTTTGTGATTTATTAAAAACAATACTAAGTAGCCCATCCTGTTTATAAATAGTTAAAACAAGTTTCTTAACAATAACTTGTTATTTTTAACAAATGACAATGGTAGAAGACTCGAGTTTAAACTCCAACAAATCTACAAAGGTAGAACGTCATGAAAATGATTCAACTTTATGTAGATAACTATAGTCTACTGTTTATTATGGTAACCACAGTGTCTAGAATAAATATTTTTTTTTTTTAGACTAAAACAACTCGTCCTAAGGCCTTAAACTTATGGACAGAAGCTGATGTGCAAAAGTGGCTACGACGACATTGCAGCGATTATTATAACATGTACTGGGAGAGGTTTCATGAGGTAATGTAAATATTATCCATTAAAAGGATCAATCTTACTTGTGAGAAACATAGACTGGGAGAAATAGAGAAAGCTAAAATATTAAATATGTAAAAATGAGAAAAACTAATACTAGAAAGAAAGGTAGACAAGTCCATTATAAATATCACCAACATTTGTTGATTTAATATTACAAACAGTGTATACAGTATCAGTTTAAGATACATTTGATAACAATATACAACACTGAAATTTAATGACTTCTTGTTGCAATTTTACCTTCTATAGAAGAAAGTAATGTTTTTCTTTTAAATTTAAGAGAAATTTATGTGAACTTAACGTAATAAAAATATTATTAAGTTTTGTATTTTTAATTAATTTGCTCGATAAAAGTTTAAATACAATTTTGAACAATTTGTCTGATCCAAGCCATAAAAAACAATTATGGATGAAATAATTGGCTAATACTGTCAGGTTTATTGAACAATGTGACACTATCGATAATTTATCAATTTTTGTTGAGAAGCAATTAAATTATAAGTAATAACCCATATTATGTTATTTTGATAAGTCAATCTTATTGTAAGTCTTTCATTGCTTTATGTCAAATAATTACTAATGTAAAATTTCTCTCACAGCATGACATAACGGGTAGGACTTTAGTCCGTATCAATGACAATACTCTGCTTCGAATGGGAATAACGAATAAAGAACACCGAGAGGCAATTTGGAGAGAGATACTGAAATTAAGATTGAAGGCTGACATTGTAGAAATTAGAGATTTAGAACGAAGACACAACTATTTTAACTATGATTTGTGACAGAAAGAGATCAGTGATAGTAAAAGAAATTGCATTGAACTACCAATGCTAAAAGGTTGAGAAGAATAAAGACGTCAGTGTTTTAAGCACTTTCTGTAGTAATGACAATTGTGCCGCTCATCCCTAAAGTGCCTTATATATACATATATTTGTTAAGTCTTAGATAATACAATGTTGCTATACAGATAAAATTTCTACTATATCGGTAGATTTTATTAATGAGTTGCTCATGTATGTATCAACTGATGATATTCAGATATTTATTTCAGGAAATATTATAAAGTGTTGTCAAGTTATAATTGTAGTAATGATATTGAATGTACAATTGGCTGTAAATATTTGTTGCAACTTAGACTTTGCAGGAGTGAAACTCCATATTGCCTTGCATATCCGTCATAAGTATTGTAATTAATGTAGTATTTAAAACAATATACTTTGAAGCTTATATTACAGTGCTAAACAATAGTCTATGGTACAATAAGTTATTACAATGAATACGATTTATCAATAGTAAAGTAGGTTGTTGATTATAAATTAAAAACTTTATAGATTTTTAGTTTTTGTTTTATTTACTATGAAGTGGTCATGGTTAGTGGAAAAAAATCATTGTGTAAAGAACTTATTACATTGTTTCTGTATGTCTCATTATTATTAACTTCACGTATAATTGATAACTATATAAATACGCCATTGGCTGGCTGCTTGCATTACGTAAAGGCTTAAGTGATCCCCACGTTCCTTTCTACTGCGCTGTCTTGTAGGTTTGATCTCCTTGTGTTATTAAAAAAAATGTATTCTGAGTCTCGGTATTTATTTTTGTGTCCGTTTCATATATATTTGTAGTGCTTCGCGATAAAGGAATATATTCCTAGTGCGGGACTTGTTTAAAAAAGTAATATGTAATAGTTTATTTTTCATCGTCGATCGCTTCACGGGGCGGTATTCAGGTATTTAAACAACAGTTCGCTTGATACTATAAGACGCTATTTCGTATTGAAGATGATTTACACGACTTAATAAGTGTCCGAGTACTCCTTTAACAAAAAAACGGGTGAAGAAGTTCGAAAAGACGGAATCTATGCTAAATGTGAAGCAAACTGGAGGCCCATGTACTTTTTGGACTGATAAGAGCGTGCAGCAAGTTTCTGCTTCTATTTGTCGTTATCCAGATATATCGACGCGCAAACTTCGGCTGAATTAGGGTTATCATGCACATCATTACGTCGTATTTTGATATTACATTTGAAATTACATCCATATAAGATCCAGATAGTGCGGCAACTAAAACCTAATTAATGATTTAAATTTGCGTAAGTCGTATGTCAAAACAACGTTAGAACGATATAGTAATATTGACAACATCTTACTTTCTGACGAAGCCCATTTTCACCTCAACGAATACGTAAACAAACAGAATTGCAATCCAATCAAATCAAAATCCCAAAGCTCAACACGAGAGGCCACTTCATTCTCCCAAGGTGTACAATTGCAGCAAAAGGAATCGTTGGAACCTATTTTTTCGAAGATTCTCGCGGCCGTTTAGTTACTGTTAATTCTACTAAATGTGTGAAAATATTACGGGAATTTTTGGGACCGACGCTACTGGAATTTACTGGCTAGTATCGTAACACATGGTTTTAACGAGACGAAACCACTTGTCACACATCCAATGACTCCCTCCCGGACGGACATTCCGTGGCCACCCAGAAGTCTAGATCTATCCCCAGCAGACTTCTTTTCATGTGGTTATTTCAAGAATCGTGTCTACAGCTATAAATCAAATACACTACGTCAACTTAAAGAAAAAATAGCGAAGAGATGTCGGCGATCTCGCGGTCTCACTGCGGACGAGTATTCGAAAATTTCAGTGCTCACTTAGAAGAGTGCAAACGTCGAAAGTGCCAACTAATTAACTTTCTTGTAAGAAACAATTTTTATGATGTATCTTTTTATATGTTTTATTTATCGCATAACCAATAACTGCTGGAGTGCTGACCACGTTTTGGCAAACGTAATGTTGGACACTTTGTGCCCAAATGACGGGACGACTTGTGTAAGAGGGCTTGTCAGTCATCGTGACAGTGTAAGGCTTACACAGTTACCGCGATAACTGTCACCTCTGCATCAATGGGCCTCCGGTCTCACACTCACCAACGAAACACGACAACACGGATGCTGGCGCTTTAGGTTGGTCTTCTGTGGGAGGGTAGTACTGCCCCGGTCGAGTCGGCCCGCTTGGGCTTAAATCAGCGTGGCTCTACTATACCTAGCAACTTCAGGCGCTTAAGGTGTTGGTCCAGGCTCTTGGCTATCAATCGGTGAACAGATATGATTATCGGATCAATGATCACCGAATCCCCATTCCACATATCGGCAATCTGGTGAGACAGATCATAATACTTCAATTGTTTTTCTCTTTCAACTTTCACGAGATTTTCGTCATGAGGAACATGGCCATGAACAGGCTAAGTAGTATTGACTAGGTACACGTGTATTTTATATTCCACTTGTTAAGTAAGACCAAGTCTCAATATATGTTTTACATATCTTTCTGCTACTAAATGTAAACGCAGCTATGCTACGCTAAACTAATCTATAGTGTTAGTTTGCCTTTAAAGTCTACAGAATTTTAAGTGCCTATTGCTAATCCAGATAGCCTGGCTGAAGTGGAGATCGCTGTCCGGTATCCTACACGATGCCCTTATATACATACCTATAAATATATATATGCCGCCCGTACATATCAGGCGATTAGAATTAAGAGTTATACAAAAATGCCGTAAAACTAGCGCTATACATGGATCTGAGATAGAGATGCTTCGCTGTTCTGGTGGCGCTTCATAAACAGATAAAATAAGTCACGAATATTTCAGTGATATTTTTTGTTTGAAATCGAGGACGGTAAATGAAGCCATGGACGACCACCGATGATCTGGTTAAGGATCATTAACACAATAGCCAATAACCCATGATGGCGCCATGTGCCGCAGTAATACTAGGAGGGCCGACTCCAAACAATTTGGGAAAGAAGGGGGGAGAAAGAAGAAGTAGTTGTCAGGGATACATACAAGATCACAGAGTACATTAATTATGGGTAAAATAGGAGTGGCTTATGACCAGCTCTGGACTGCGATAGACTAATGATGATGAAACCACACTCCAAAACTTATACCTATACATATGTAGAACCATTTTTAACCGACTTCAAAAAAAAGAGGAGGTTCTCAATTCGGCCGGTATATATTTTTTTTGTATGTACACAGATTTCACGGAGGTTTCTGAACCGATTTACGTAATTCTTTTTTTGTTTGATGCGGAATAGTTTCGGATTGGTCCCATAAACATTTGATTCAGAAAGGCCCATTAGTTTTTATTTTATGAGCATTTTTTTATCTACTTTCAACTATCCCATTTTTTGGTATGGCGACTTGAAACTGCCTGTAATTTGGTAAATTTTTACTCATTTCAATAACGAACACAATATCTGCTTGATTTAAGGGTATTGGTAATTGCTCCGTCGTTTCAACGACATCTTGCACATACAGAATTACTTGTCCTCAGCACCAGCTCTGACTGAATCGATTTTGTAGCTTGACAATTTTTATAAAAGGAACTACTCTTGACGAAAGTCTTTGTTTTACGTCTGTTAAGTCAGTCAGTTCAGGAGATAAAGACACAACTTCCATATTGTTCCAGTACGCCTGAGAAGGAACTTTCGTTTTTTTATGGCAGTCGAGCAACGTAAACACCTGATAATTTTGTCCAAGTTTTGTATTAGCCCCTCCGGCAGGAAATCAAAACGTGCTGTGTCTAATGACATCTGTTGTTTTGGATACAACAATTTCTTACAGAGTGTACATGGTACTTCAGTATGCTGATTTATGGTGGCTATAAAATTATACTCAGTCATTGAACGAAGTCTTTGTGAAGTCTGATGCGCTGCTGCTAGTCGGTTCTCACGTTCCTGAGCAGACTCGGTTTCTGTACGGTTTCGTATCACTTCTAATCTATGAGCCCTCTGCTCAGCCGACTCCTTGGCTAAACGCTCCTTAATGAGACTAATTCGTTGAGCTTTCTGCTCGTTTGCTAGACGTTCATTAATTAGACCAAGTCTATTAGCTCTCTGCTCAAAAGACTCCTTCGCAAGACGTTCTTAGATGTTACCCAGTCTAGAATTATGCTGTTCAAGAGTTTCTTGACGTAGTCATGATTTCATATATGTATGCCTTCATGGCCAACAAACGTTTTTCACGATCTTTAATAGTCTCACAAGAACGTGAAACTATGTTTCGAAGAGCATTTTTACGGAGACGACTACTTTTATACGTTCCCGTTTCCTGAGATCTATATTTTTTAAGGCGCGCAGCACCTTTTGTAGGTCTACCCATAGCTTATTGACAAATCAAAAATAAACCAAAAAGTATTAAATAATAATAACTATGTTAAAAAAACCGACTTCTAAACTAAAAAGTAAAAAATAATAGAGATTTAATATTAAAACTTCCAACCTATTAGTAAATAGCACATATAAATAAAAAGTAGTATATAATTAATATTAAATCTTTATTATTTTTTACTTTTTAGTTTAGAAGTCGGTTTTTTTTAACGTAGTTATTTTTATTAGGCATGCGAATCGTGCAGATTCTGAAATATTGTTTACTCTTTCAGCTGAACAGAAATATCCACGTGCATTTACATGTTAATATATCAGATATTTTAACAGGAATATTTATCATCGTAACGTAACCGACACTTCTTGGTAATCTTCCGATTCATAGATCGATATTGAGAAGTGTCGAAGGTTTTCCTGAATGAATATGAGTGTAGAACTCATTGGCTATAGAGATCTAAATATATCGCCAGTTAAAGTTTAACAAGGTGATTGTTCCTCGAAATGATTCACTTACAGATTATAAGATTGCTCAAGACTTGGTAATGTCTAAAGATGTTGTTGACAACATATTTTGAAATAACTCCGGCAATCTACATATTCTTTTTCTATTAAAAAGGTTTTCAAAATACGATCAGCATCATCAACAATCTTTAATAGTTTACTGTTCATGAGTCTTTTCTTAGACAAGTTTTGGCCTACTACAAAAAGTACCACCAATGATATTAAAAGAGATTTATTATAATTGGTTTTTAATTACATATATCGTCGCGGCCTCGTACCTCGGAGAGCAGAGGAAGCCGTAAACCCTGCGGCTGATCACTGCCCAGTCGTGTCGTATAGCCGTCCCATCGGAGTATGAGAGTGACTGAATACAGAGTAGGCATACACGTATTTGCACACACATTTGTACACTATAATATTTCTTGCGTAATTGGCTAATCTCCGTTGAGAATGGCCGCCATGGCCAAAATCAACTAAGAGTACATAATCATCATTATCTTCGCACGTACTCTCACACACTCGATAATGAAGGGATGTATGTGTAACTCTTGCTGATGGATTTTCTCAAATATGCACTCAATTGGAATTAAGACTTTCTATTCCGACATTTTTGGAACATGATCGACGTTCACGACACAGAATAATCTTATGACGAGCTTTCAAAAATAACCATACATTATTACATAAGACAAACATTTGCCAAACAAAGTCAAACGTGTACCTATATTGTAACAACATTGGCACTAAAGTGATTGTAACGTCAATAAACTAGGATATTAACGAACAGTTTAAACAAAGCTACAGATCAAAGAATATTGTAATTCCACGTCAGAGCCGTATTCCACAAACAGATCATCTCTTTATCATCATTAGGCACACTTTACTGGAACAGCATATGCGCTCCATTAAATTAATTTGGCATGGCTCTGTTTTCAAATTAACTCCCAATAAATGTGCGCATACTAATGCCGATTGTTTTTGCAATCTTATTTTAAATCTCTCCACGTTTATTATTTAAAGTATATACTTTAAAATGTGTTTTTAGACAATTATAATTTTATTTACCTCTTTTCTATTTAAATATAATTTTCGACGTTGGCAAACGCATCAATTAAAAACCAAATGACCGATTTGACTAATTCTTTTTGCGTGTTAACGTAGCTTTCATCCACGGTTTTACTTGTGAAGTCGATGTAACCCATAAATTTTGCCTAGATAAAAATCTGATGTGTTATGCCCGACAATAATTTGCCTCTCTGCCAAACTTCATCTAAATTCGTTCAACCGTTCTAGTGTGGTTGAACAGACGATACCCAAATTCAGTATTCTGACTGATGTACACTGATGTTTGAATTTCATCAAGGCAAGAAAATTTGTAGAAAATTCTAATGAAATGGGGAAATGCGAGCAGGCTGCAGTCACTGACTTTTTCGTTTCACCGAAATATTATCGCAAATTTCTTTTTCTATGAAACATAAACTTTAAATAAAGACAGAACAACGGTACTAAACTCAGCTAACTATTAATCTGACATATTTATTACATATTCCTACTAAACCCAAACTAAACAAAGCCTGTACCTAAACATAAGTTTCTCCTTTGCTATTATTCTTGGCATGAAACTATATAAAATATCTACATAAATATTATAATATATTCATATGCACCATGACCAGCGACCGTCATACGAATGACCCGCCAACATTGGGAATATTTGAAGCCGTTAATTTGGCATCTTTGTCGATCATTTAAATTAGTTATGTTAAAAATTTGTGTTACGTTAATTTATTAAGAGCACACTCGTTAAGTTATCTAAGGTTAGAAAAGGTGAGTTTTTATAACAATTTTTATTTAAAATATATTTCAGATTATTTGAATATTAGTTTTAGATAATTGAGTACGGAATATCCTGATGAATGATTTCGAAAGCTTTAATAAGTATTTTATTTCGCTGATTACATCTATGTACCCATTAGGGATTGCAAAAAGTTTTAATGTAAATATTTAAATATCTATGTACATTCATCTCTCTTGCTTGTTTAATAAACGTTTAGTGAATCTGTTCACAGTGTACCAAATGTTGAATTTTATTGTGTCAGCCCGCAGTCATAGTTGGTCGTTGCGCGAGGGTAAACGGTCGCGCACACCACCATTAAACTTTTCCCGCCAATAGTTTTGCCGCCTGTTTTAAGTGTTGTGAATGATCTAAAGAGTTTAATTAAATAAGCTTAATAGTTTAAAGTGACGCATATTTTAATATTGCATTATTAAAAGGTTTGTTACTTTTTTTTCATTTTTCGAACAAGTTTATAGGTTTTCGTTTATAATTTACGTGTCTTTAAGCTAGTGTTTGACCTGCTTCGGCTTCACACGGGTACTATAGGGTAATTTCTTATGGTTAAAATAAATCGTTTAACATGCATTATGAAATTAATTTTTACAGCGATGTAGACTGTGAAAAAGAAAATAATACTTTAAGTAACTTTGTACTCAAGTTACTTATGATTTTTTAAATTCTGTATTTTGTATACTCACTTTTTTGCCTTGATACAAACCACGAGCTTGAAGGGAAACTGTTGTTAATTTCAAAGTGTATTAATCTTCTTTACAGGGTATAAAATGAAGTTGCATTTTGTTCTTGTACGTTGACACCATTTAAATTACGGAACGGATTTTAATGCAGTTTTCATTAATAGAAAGAGTGTTTTAAGAGGAAGACTTATATGTATAATACATGTATATTATACTAAAGTAAATCCGAGAATTTGAAGGATTTGTAATATGATATTGTAAGAGTCACGTTTTGATCACTTAAATTGCAAACGCTAACGATATCTTATGAAATAAATTAAAATATTGTACTATGGCATTTTATGTCTAAGACACCAATGGTTAGGTACCCAAAGGCCAGCGGTCTACTATTTTTTATATTTTGAAATATGTATTTTTTTATGTATTCATAAATCTGCTGATGTAAAAGTGCTGGTGTGTTTCTTTTCTCTATCTTCTAAGAAGAGTAAACAAATTTGTGGTTATAAGTTGATATAAGCAGGCGTAGTTGGACTGATCTGTTGGTCTAGTGGTTGCCAAACGACAGATCACCGGTTCAATTCCCAAGTGATGAATACGATCCTTTGTTCTGTGTTATGTGGTCTATAAGTTTGATATCTAGAAAGAAGAAGTGAGTAAAAAAACCCTATTAACAAAGTAATCAGTCATTTTGGTGTTTCTTTTGTCGTCTAAATTTTAATTATTTTTAGATAATTATTTAAAAGAAATTTTTAGTGTTAAAGAAAGATGTGAACTTAAATTATATTCAAATTAATCGTGAGGAACCAAAGCTGAGATCTAACAAGTCAATGGCAATTATTTTATTAACATAATTAACTAATTTTTAATTTTCAATTAAAATTTAACTTAAATTCATATTAAAGCTACTCTGAATTGCTCACACATTAATCCTTTTCATATTATTTTATAACTTAACGAAGTTTACTATCTCTAAGGTATAAAGTGGGCTGTTAATGACATTGGGCTTGCTGTCCACTGTTGGACATAGGCCTCTCCTTTTGGGCTTCTCTCATCCAGTTCCTGCAAGCCATCTTGCGCAAATCGTCATTCAGACTAATCTGTAGGCGTCCTACACTACGTTTACCGAGCCGCGGCCTCCATTCCAGAACTCGTTTACCTCAATGGTTGAGATAAACGAATGGGGTCGTTATACACTTAGCAAATGGTAGGTTCTAACTTTTGGAACTGTTTGCCAGTTGTATGTATGGTTTACATTTAAATTAAAATTTCCTCCATTAATATTTTACGTATTGACAAAGAAAAATGTCTTTATCATAGATAGTCATCTATGAGTTCGTAGATTTTTTAAACCATAGACAACTATTTAAAGAACGTCAGAATATAAAAACGTTCTTTAAAGTAAACACTGTTACCTTTGATCTTCGATAAGTTTAACATAAAAATGAAAAAATAATAAACAAATTTAATGTAACGACTACAATGAATTGAACGATCTCAAAGAAAATTCATTTGCTTGTCTATTGTACGCTTTGCTTATAAAATTTGAAATTGGAATATTGAATGGTATATTTAGGTAATGGAAAATTGTACGAATATAGACGATCTTGATAGTGTATATGTACTAAACGAACGAGAGACATACTTCGGTTTTTTATAAATGGGTCGGCTAGCCCGCAATGGTACCACGACCTCACAGAAAACTGGCGTTTCGCAATTATTTGTTTTCTTTTCATCGAGTAAGTAAGGTTACTGAAGACAAATAGACTCAGATAAATTCGCTTTCTCGTTTATCTGTCCTGTCTGTGTGGTGACGGATTAAATATATGAAACTTTACCAATCCTATACATCCAGTGGATGTCGTAAAAGGCGACTACGGAAACAAACTACACAGGACAACAACACTGCAAACAGAAGTACAACTTAAAAGACACCTTATCTTATACTAACCCGTCTGGCCAGTGTGGTATGTCAAAACTTCCTTTCCAAGGAGGCTACGTCCAGCAGTGGATTGTTAAAGGTCGTTGATGTGATGTGATGACTTGATTACCCCTCGCTCAGTGTCTTAGCCCAGGTTTGGGGATCGAAGTGGTCAAGGCTTGTGGCTCTTGAGTTACGACTGACACTTAACAGTAATTGCCTCGCTGCTCGTTTACCCGCCATTACTATCTATGTAAATAAATAAAATTGAAGTGTTTGTTTGTAATTTCAATTTAAGAGCATTTTACTAAATGTGTATGAAAGTAATATGTACTTACAGTAAAGTAATTTTGATTTGGCGTAGAATAAAATTAGTTTCTTTTCCACGTCACAGTAGTGTTTCTATTTGTCGGATGTATACGTTCATTTGAGACGTTGGCAAGCAATAATGTATGTGTTACAGAGCAGTTACAATGTGTTACTGATATGTTGTTTATGTTAAGAATCCAACCTAATTAACATTACGCTCAATGCCCTCTTGTCCATCAGGGGTGCTCAAGTTTGTGCCGAGTGATCTACTGCTTGCTTACTTTAAGTTCATATAAATAAAACATTAACGCAGATTGGTTAGAGAACTCTGAATTTTTAGCGATATCCAGTTTTAGTTAAAGGTAGATTGATTACATTCCTCAATTTATCTTTTATTTCTGGTACTAGTTCTACTTTTTAGCTACTAGTGCCTGATTGAGTGAAATCCACTTGTCCCTTGTTACGTTACTGGCAAAATAAACAAAGACTCTCCTCCAACTCATCTGGCTAGCGTGGTATAGTAGACCAAACCTTCCTTCAATATGTCCAGCAGTGGACATCATCATCAACAACCTTTACAGTCCACCGCTGGACATAGGCCTCTCCTTAGCAAGGAGGTTTTGGCCTACTATACTACACTCGTCAGACGGGTTGGAATAGGGTTTGTTTCAAGTTTTCCTTCTCTTTGTAATGTTGTTGTCTTGTATACTTTGTTCCCTTAGTCACCTTTTACGACACCCACGGGATAAATAAGGGTGGTAACACTATGTATTCTTAATCCGTCACCACACGGACTGGATTATTAAATGATATTAATAGATTGATATATATGGGACTAAATTAATAGAATTTTAAATGTGTTGTATGTACCCCAAGAATGTGATGTTGAACTTATTACAGTACTTGACATGTTTTTTTTTTAAATTTCGCCTCCCACACTAGGAATAAATCCTGTGTCGCGAGGGACTTTACAAACATACATGAAGCGGACACACAGAACACCTAGACCCAGAATAGAAATTTGTGGATTGAACAAAGTGTATTCCATGTCTCAAGTGTTAAACCCTCAACACTCAGCACAGTAGAAAGCGGCAAGGTGACTGCTTTAACAACTACGCCACCCGTCCAGTCTAAGTCTGGTCATACGCGCTAACCTCAAGACTCGACTTCCAAACCTTAAAGAAAACAGTGTAATTCATCTTCAAAAAACAAGTTTCTGAGTTGCAGGCGTCCATAGGCGTTGAATGTCACATGTTATCAGGTGACGTATTTACTCATTGGCGTCCAATTCCAGGAAAAATGAGCACGTCATTTTTAGATCCTCAGAAGATTTCTAAGAAGATAATCATAAAATCAAATATGTTATTAATGATCATGCTAAATGCTTTTATTAATATTGGTGGTTAAATTATTCGTAACCACTTTGCGCACATCACTCAACACGCTCATAACAAGCATCTCTCTTTGATCCACCATCGTAAACACAAACTTATGACATGTTTATGTCCAATTGAGCACCTCGTTAGGGGCGTCATGTGACATATGGGTCGGGGAGTTCGAAACTTCCCATCATTATTCAAAATGCTACATCCACTCTCGAGCTTTTATTTCCCAAAGCAGTAGCTGGTCAGAGATGAATTAAACGTTCCTACACAATGACCCACCAGAGTATTGGTACATGGATTGGGTTATTGTGTTCATCACACAATTTCTTGTCGTGTTGTTAGAATCGAACCCACGACCTTTAGCTTAGCGGTTAGGATAACGAGCCACTAGACCAACAGGCCTGTTATTATTATTTTTTATAAGGGATATATTTTGAAATTGAGTATTTGCGGATTCAACCTTTACCCATTGAAGACCTGGAACCTCTTTAGTGGGAAAATTAACAAGAAATCTACCTATCTATATTATATTCTTTTATTTGGATTTCACTGTATATACATCGTACGAATCTTGAAATAATTTAACGAAACAGGTAAAAAGAACCACAAGCGGGCCGGCTTGACCGAGGTAGTACTACCCTCCCACAGCAGACCAACCTAAAGCGCCAGCATCCGTGCTGTCGTGTTTCGTTGGTGAGTGTGAGACCGGAGGCCCATTGATGCAGGGGTGACAGTTATTGTGGTACACACAGCCTTACACAGTCACGATGACTGTCATACCTTTTACGTCCCCAAGCAGCGTGTGCGTTGTCAGCATTTGCAACGAGTATGGTGTTCACAACTCTTGGATTCTGTTCATGCTTTCCATCAGGCAGAGTAGAGTCACTTTGGCAGGCTATTAATATATATAAAAAAAAAGAAACACCAAAAATTATTTAAGAACTTAATTTAGAAAAAGTATTCGGGACGTGTATAACTAAACGCTAAAACAAGTATAGTTTTTCAAAAATAAAAATAAAAATTGTGTTTCTCTTCCTTGTTGTATTTCGACAAACAAAAAACTATTCCTCTGGATGTGATTCCACTAAAACGTAGTGAAAACATTGGCACCATGATTTATTTTGTTTATTTGACACATCAAAACGTTTCCGTTCAACCAAATTACTGTTTATACTTTTCAAGGGAAAAACACTAATGAAATCAGAGAAACAAGCAAGTTGTGATGGCTTCAAAATGGAATCCGCACAATATTTCTGTAGTTTATTGAAACTGCTATTGGCAACGACGAGGCAATTTGATTTAGGTAACTACATATTGAAGTTATGATGATAAAAGATTCGATTACGTGCAGGGCTGAGCTGCACTACAAGATAAATGTGTGTAAGTATGTATTTATCCGATTATTTTAGTATCAATTGGTCTGATTTTCTGTTTGCTATAAAATTAAATGTGCGCACCGACGTCAAATGGCGGCTGAGTGGCGGAAACGGTTATTGTAGCAAATATATGATTTATTATTTATTATTAAACGACGTATTTACAGCCAGTGTTATTAGTATTTACATAGAGAAAAGTAGAGTTAACTCATGTATTACTAGCTTTTGCCCGCGAATTTTGTCTTGAATAAGAATTTTGTCTGCTACATTAAGTTTCGTAACAGATCATTTTAAGTAAATTTGTCAATAAAAAGTACATAGAATTATGTTACTTCTAATACCTCCAAAAACATGTGTACAAAATTTCATGATGATAGGTTGAGTAGTTTTCGCGTGAAACCGTAATAAACATACTTACATTTGCATTTATAACTGCTACAAGGGAATGTTGGAAAACACATGAAAGATGCGACACAGTTTATAAAACAAGCTTCAACAAAGTTTCTAGTTATTATAATTAGGATACTTTTTGGTAATGTATGCCTTTTTAATTTGAGGGACGTTGTGTTGTAGCGTTCATGTGGCAAGACTGTTTTTGACCACGCCACTTTTTATACACAGAGTTGGACACACAAAAGAATGACAAGTGGACTCGGATTAAAAAAACAGTAAATTCCTATTAAGTTTATACTGTGTTTAATTTACCCATTCAAGTGGTAGATGCATCAGATAAAAATATATTGTGGAGTACTCAAATATCTCCTAAAGTGTAATGGATTCTAATGATGATAATACAAACGCATAGAATTTACAGAACAAAGATAAAATAAGACGCTTATCAACAATGATCTCAAACACGTAGAACGGAAAAATAAAACGTAATTTATTAGGCGCGAAAAGTTTTCGACAATGATATACGAACGGCCAGGCTCTCTTTGTTGATCGTATACCGATAGACTATTGATGTTAACGTTCGCAAGATAAAAGCCAATGGTTCATTCACAATCACAACACATCCGAAGTTCAGAATTACGTTTTGATTGTTAATGTTTACAATCGAAAGGCAGTAATTCTTGTATCACCTTAAATCAAACGATTTTTACAATACTAATAAAATATCCGCAAATTAAATGTAACTTTATTTGGCTCAAGGAGTAATTGGACAGCTTCTTGTTTCGTTTTGACACATCTTTATTTGACGGCTTCTCAAGACGGCCTATTTGGCTCAAGGAGTAATTGGACAGCCTCTTGTTTCGTTTTGACACATCTTTATTTGACGGCTTCTCAAGACGGCTTATTTGGCTCAAGGAGTAATTGGACAGCTTCTTGTTTCGTTTTGACACATCTTTATTTGACGGCTTCTCAAGACGGCTTATTTGGCTCAAGGAGTAATTGGACAGCTTCTTGTTTCGTTTTGACACATCTTTATTTGACGGCTTCTCAAGACTTTTTCTTTGTCTCTCCAGAAAAGCAACAAACAGGTAAACAAAGAGCGACAGACAAGCCAAAGAACTGATTTTTTCAATACTTTTACAAATAATGTGCTACTTAATATATCTGTGGCTCTGGTCTGGATACATTCATGATTGCCATAACTTAATACGAATGCAACGCGCTCAAGATACGACTTGACGTAATAAGTATTTAGCAATTCCAGGAATCCATCAAAATAGTAAATAAAATAAGTAGAATTCTAGTAACTTGTAATAGTAAAATTGTAGTTGTTTTAATTTACGTCACTTTTGGTAAACTTCACTGAATCACCGACTCGAAATCGGAATCGAGTCATAATTTTACTTGCGTCAATCTAAAATAAATGATTTTGCAAATTAGTTTGATAAGCGAAAGCATATCATATTTGAAATAGTTAACCTTTATCCATCTAAAGAAGAAGCGTAGAAAACTAAAAAGCGTTTTTTTTTTAAATTAGGGTAAAACATTGGTATGAAAGTAAAGGAGTTCAGTATATACAATTATGACTGGCCTTATACAATGACAGTTGAAGTTATAATGATTACTAAAAAAAAATTATTCAAAAAGGTCGAACTTCGACTATCAGGTGACATTAAGTAAATCTATATAATTTATAGATTGCTTACATGGATTGTCGGCATGAACTTACTATACAAATCTCATTACCTATCATAAGTATTTAGCGATTAGTACATTATCAACATCGCATCAACAGCCTTATCAGTCCAATGCTTGTAATTACATCACCAAAAGTTATTTTTGAAAATAAATAAAATTAGAAATAAATATAGACAAACCTTCAAATTCAATTTTAGCCCCCGAACACCGAAAATCTAACGAATCTTTATGATATGATAAGGCGTTCCGTATTCAAATTCAAAATGGCTGACACATAAAAAATAAATTGTGACGAGGAAATTCCACGAGCGCAGAGTTTTTAAGTGTTTGTATTTGTATCAGTTAAATTTAAATCTGTTTCAATATAACGGTTAGCTTGATTAACGATTGAGTAGAAAATGTGACTTACTCGTATGTTGCAATGCTTCCACTTGTTAGTTTTTAGTATTTTGAACAATAGAATTCACATATTTAAATTAATAGTATATTTGGGGCATTTTTAAGGAAAAAAAATCATAATATCTATCATTTTTTTCGTTTACCGGCCTCCTTTTCATTTATATTTTCAATACAGGCAATGTATTATAAAGACTTTTGTCTGCCCATTTCATTGTTAAATATCTCTTGAATGTTATCTTACGTTTTTAGCAATTTAGTACACTACTAAAGTCTATTAAACTGTAGAAACAGGATTAGATCTAATTTCAAGTACGTTAATTTTCTTGTAGCTCCCTTCCTAAAGAAAATTGCCGTAGTTGAAATCTGGTGATAAAACGACATCTCAAAAACAGCTGTTTAGCATTTTTCTTGTTGCTTTTCACCGAATGAATGACTTTCCCGAAAGCTTAATTTCACTCCCCATTAGGCACTCAAAAGGTGCCAACGTACCTATTTTTTGTAATAAAAAGCCATAATCATTGCAAATGCAGACAATGCAGTATCACCATACACTATCCACACTATGATCTCGTGAGATGCTTTTACACGCTTCAAGAACTCTGGATCATACATATACCTATATTGAAATAGACAGTAATAGCTTACTTTAAAAAAACCTTTGAAACACAACATTTGATATGAACAGCTGTGCGCATTATATGAAACAAACAAATTTGTCAGATTAAAATAAATGCGTATTTTGTTTTGTTTCAGGAGACAGCTGCAGTATGAACAAGAAATCTCACAAGAAAAAGGTCGGTGTATATTTTTATTGTTCGTATTAAACTGTTTTGTCTGTATCACTTTACGCGGATCTTCTAAGTAAAGCTGCTGTGTCTTCAGTAATATATTTAAAATTTTATGTTGTCCAGTCTGGCTACCATAGCAAGGTTCTGTTTAGTTTGAGATCGGTTTCCGTGCGTGAGACGTGTCAAGTTATGACTATCAAATATATGTTAATAAACTTTAAACACGATTAAAATATTTTTAACTAGTTACCTCCTCGTGCAAAGAGGAAGAGGTATTTTAATATAGTTAATTTGAGGAAAAATAATAATTACATGCATGCTGCCCTTCTTGGATGTGGTTGCCGTTTTTGCCTCTCTAAAATAAAAAAAAAATATTCTCATGATTCCTTTTAGGATCAAAATTATGCAGTTCTAGTCTTCGCATCAGCTAAATTTAATTTAACTTACTTACTTACTTTAATTTAATTAAAGCTAAAAGTAAAGTTAATATTAACATGCTTAAATTCCGATTCATAAAGATGACTATAATTACGCTGTGGAATTATACAGAGATCTGTACTCTGTAAAAAGGATTTATAAAAAAAAAACTTAGTTTTAAATTTAAATATCGAACGATCGCCAAAACCGAAGCCATTTGAAAAATAAATACAGCTACTACTATTCACGAGTTATAATCTAGATTGTGCCAATACCAACATGCCTGTCGATATTGGCATTTGCCACTAGTAGCGTCGCTGGCAACTCGAGCTGGCAATATGAACGACTTCATATTATATATCTACAACTATAGAGTATTTGGTTGTGCCAGAGTATTTGACCGGTCAATTTTAGATTTGTGACACTATGTTAAACTGTATTCATTGTTTTTAAGTGGAACGAATATGAAAATAATAACCTAGCGCTGTGATACGGATACACGATTAATAGATTCACAATGCTCTAATCGATTTTCACTGAGTATACACTCAGATTTTCACTGTATCACTAGCTAAATGTTTAGTGTAGTGTAATTCAAAACCAGACAACATTGAATCATAGCTATCAGAGCTACTACCAATACATAAAAAATAATTGTAGAAGACAAAGAAAATATTTAATTTAACATAGAAACTACAACTGAAAAAAAATAAAAATAATAAGTAGACGATGATAAATGATATTTATTTCTGAAACTCAATTTGTTACAGATATGTTTACGAGTCGGTTTTTACAGTTAGAAGGCGCGGGCATTTAAAAACATAATTATTTTAGATGAAACTCTTATACCTAAAATTACTGAAGAAGATAAAAGCTCCGTATTGTGATGACATGTAAGTTTTTAATTAAGTAGATCATTACAAAATTAAAAAAAGCTACTGTGTAGAAGTAATGGTATTTATGATAATCATCTATGATACCAAAGAAACTACATTATTTCTTATATAGTAGTTTTCCGTTCTTTGATTAGAATAAAAAAACAGAAAACAAATTACAGCAATATGTCAAGAGTAAAAACCAAACAAGAAATGAACTACACGTCAAATAAATATATCAACGCGTACGGGGTTTCCCAAGGTAGCGTACTTGCTCCATCGCTGTTTACACCCCATTAATGATTTCGCTGATGATAAATTAATGATGGTAGTATACACAAAACTTGTACACAAACACGAGGGACAAAGTCATACAGAATTTATTTTCGAACTTATTTAGAACCGCTTTAAAGCAAATTTCTTTGATAAATAAACACGATAGATAAACAAATTGTCTTGTTTTTGTTTCATAAAGACAACTCTCGCACTAGAATTAAGTCCTGGACCGCGAGGGACTTTACAAAAATACATGAAACGGACACAAAGAACACCCGGACTCAGAACAACACGTTGTGAATTAGACAGTGTTGCCTCATGTGAGATCCTTAACACTCAGCGCAGTAGAAAAAGATGACGTTACTGCTTAAAACTTGCAGTCATATTATGTCGGTAACGTTTGATGTGGTGACTGGGCAGCTCCACTTCAGTATTTTACGTGAAATTGTAGATGTAGGTGTAGAAAAATTGAATCGAGTTATGCAGAAAACAGCCATGTCGCTTATTGTCTACATCATGAGTTAAGAACACAGCCATACTAAATTCAATATTGCGCTTCTTTTGCAAAGATATTCATATCAATATCTTTGCTATTTACAAGATAGAGATCGTTAAAGGCAGCAACTGTATTATAATGTCCGAATTTGTAAAAAGACAACTTTCCATTTATAAAATACAACCAAAATCAACATTCACCGAACATATCGCGTCATCAAGTCAAGTCAGCCATCATGTATGGCTGTTTTCTGCAAAATAAAAATATAAGTAGGTAATATTCTTACCCGACTGCAAAGGAATGGTTATGCTTTTCGCGCGTATCTTATGTTTATAATATTTTTTATCACCGCATATATTTCAAACCGCTGCACGGATTTATTTACTTAACATACCATTAGATTCGTCTTGGTAACCCAAGTGTACTGAAATCGGTGACGCGAAAAAAAACTCAGTACGACGACTGTGAAACGCTATAGACTAAAGTAAAAAAATAAAAATTCTGATACTGCAGAATGGGATTTTATGATAGTAATTAATTTTATCATAATGGAAAATAAAACAGGGTTTAATTTAATGGCAATATTGTTCTCGACTGTTTCATTGATTTAATAAGCTAGATGACACCTTAGTCAAATTAGTTACTTTTTATCATCTGTCAAAACGACAATTCTGTATGAAAAATGTACTAAATACAAAATTGTGACGTCACTGTTTTAGACTACTCAATTGAACAATACATTTCACTGTATATGTGATTGTAATTCGTAATAATAATAAAAAGCTATGTTAATTGTATTTTCCGAGATGTTTCACGATATTAGTTTTAATGATGTGGACATTGGTATTTATTTACGATACAGTCATCTACCCAATTCTCGTGCGTGAAGTTTATTAGAAACAGCCATCGTATGTGGCGGGCTTTACATTAAAAACTTTTGTTCAAAAGTAATTTATGTAAGAACTAGTCATCGTAAAAAGCGTTTTTATATTAAAAGCAACGATATGGCAGTCTTAGATCAGCTACAAAAACTTTTACTAGTCTATACTAAACATATATTCATAAAAAAATTATGTTCATAAAAAAAATATCTTTATAAACAATTAATGAATAAGTTAATATACAGAAGCACAACATCGAGTTCAATTTTCTACAAAAACAATGCAAATATATCGAGTTTTTTAATCATATGCCTGTTTTCTGTATAATTCAGTTCAATTAGTGTCCTCAAATCTTTTTATAACTTCAGGCGTGTTCCCTAAGTTAATTCATTAGTACCAAAACAGGATTTAATTAACAATTTTTAGAAATAGGAGACGGACAGAGATAAAATGTAACCATGGTTTATTAACATTGATCAAGTCTGAGAAAATACGCTTTTCAACCATAAAACAAAAGATAAATTCAAATATTACACTACGTATATAAGTATTTTTCTGAACATTGTACTGAAAGAAGATGCACAATTGATTCGTTTAATATAATTGAGATAGTTATTCTAACCATAGACAATTAATTAGATGCATAGGTATACGTAATAATTTTGTCACGTCTATCTAGTCTATTCTATCTTTCAAACTGTCTGTAGTTACGCCCATCTATCGATCAATGTCGAGACCACAAGGCGTTGATAAATGCCCTGATTTATATAACATTTTAATGCAATCTCTTAAACTGATCTATATAATTCTTCACGAGCGTGTGTTAGGGTAGAAAATTAGCTATTTATAATATTTCTCGACGGCATGGCGTTGCACACTCATCTACGACTATACAAAATAGTGACGAATTTAAGGATTAATCACCCACTTAAATACAATGCACTTTAAAAACCCCGAAATAGAGTAATAGCCTGGAATAAGAATCATCGATAGAAGGTTTTATAAAGTACGAAAGGCTCCACTGACATGGGTACTTTAAGGACGTCTGACGAGAGTCGGTTTTTATCAAACGATTCAGCAGCAATCAGTGTCAGTGTCATTCTATATAAATACACATTGAATTGCCTTATAGCTCATAACCACAAGCTTAATGAATTGAAACTAGTTTTTCTAGTTTTCCATCAAATTTGTTGGGTTTGTATTTGTGAACTTCTGAGGGTATTAATGGAAGGGAACCTCATATTGCAGAACTACAATAAAAACTGGTTTTAATGCTGTTTACTCTCATATTAAATATATCATCAATAACAAACATGAACAATCGAAGAAAGAAAAATACATATTTATTTCCAAAAACACGATATTCTTTACAGATGTTTTACATATTTAAATAACATATTCAAACCTCAGTACCCTTGCAATTACACCAAGTCATGCAATATCTTTCCCTTGAAGTATCTATTTCCAAACTCAGCATATGATATTTCACCTGTGTCGCAGGGGACTTTACAAACACACAAAAAACGGACACAAAGAACACTCAGACTCAGAACAACAATTTGTGGATCACACAAAGTGTTGTCTCATGTAGGGTTTGGACCCACAACATTCAGTATAGTAGAGCGCGGTTTGTGACCGTTTTAACCACTAGGCCAACCGTGCAGTTAATACAGTATACTGGAGAAAGACATCATTGATCGCCGAGTGTGTATGGAAGTTCTGATAAATTTAAAAGCTGTAAGCTCACGATATCTTTAACAGATGTTTTACATATCTAAATAACACATAGAAACCTCAGTACCCTTGCAATTACACCAAGTCATGCAAGAATACCTTTTCCTTGATATGCCTATTTCCAAACTCGGCACGCATGATATTACTGTTTGAACATTCAATAATGATGCTATTACAGAAATACGCCATATTTCGGGCCGTTGCGTGAAACCATCTAAAGATAGCTTCATACTTTTGGCAGCATTTATACAATTAGCCCTTGAGGATTTAAGATAACGAGTACATCTATTTATGTTGGCATTTACCTACTGCATCACCGCCATGAATACTTACAACAATATCTGCATCCACGAAAATTTCATCTCTATACTTTATATGTACGAGTACACATGGGTTATATTGAATTAGATTTCCAAGTCTTACTAATATTATCTCTTCACATATCTATTCAGAGTCTTTTAATTTATATTCAGATCTCTCGCAATTTTCTCTCTAAATTTTCAATTCAGCATCAAGTTTTTTAAGAAAAGAGAATTCATAATGAAATTTTTTACAGTTAAATCCCGAGGAACTAGAGTCATATGAACAACTTAAACTCTACCAACTTAACCACAACTTTACCCAAGTAGAGACAGTACAACGTCATCAACAAACTTTAAAAGTCCTCTACTGAACGTAGGCCTCTCTTTGGTTTGGGAGGTTTTGGTCTATTGTACCACGCAGTACTTTTTCCTTCTCCTTGCATTGATATTGTCTTGTGTAGTTTGCGTCCTTAGTCGACTTACAACAACCACGGAGTGAATAGGTGTGGTCAAACTCCGTTTTCTTAATCAGTTACCACACGGACATCAGTCCGTGTATATTATATATTTATTTAAATTTGTATAACTGCTTAATTTTTTTTCTGTCCATGACCTCTTTCAGACAGCTCATCTATTTTATTTTATATTGTTTTATAATAACTGTTTTATTAGACATTGATTGTTTCTTTCTGTAAGTCGCTGAGTAATGATGACAACACTAATTTAGTCGACTTCCAAATATAAAACCTTTTGCAAATTCTAGTTTTATATATCCATAGCATAGTGTTTCATTACGTGCTAATTTTTTTTTAATGACACTGCATTCAAGTTTTCCCTAAGACGTTCCCTTTATTCATTTCACCTTATCGAATAATATATCATCCGTTCACTAAACAGCCCAACTTTAAATCCGTACGGGATGCCATTTTTAAACACATACTTTATTAAATTCTGTCATATCGTTCTTGGCTAATCGATAAAATTAAAATACATCGAATTCAGATGGAAGGAATAATTTAAAACAAATAAACATCACCACATGTTTTTATTCACGCGTGGTATAAACTTTGGAGTAGTAATTACGTGTCAGCAGATAAAATACACTACGATCTTGTAGACACATTGGTATTGGTAGTTGCTTCCAGTTTCCACATTTTCACTTAAATACGGTCTTTTAGACTTTTCTAAATTTAGGCACATGAAGTAGATAATTTTATTGGTGGTAATATAATTTTGAATAAGTTCCTCAAATTTTGTTATTTCGCATTCATAAAATTCCTTCTGTGGCACTGATTCCACTTCAGGTTTAGCATATGTATGCATACTTACATTACATAAACACAAAAGGCGCGACTTTGTGCAGGACTTAGGCAGGAAGTGTACTGCAAAGAGAAGTAAAGCAAAACTCTTCTTTTTTCTATATTAAGAGCCTGCCAAAGTGACTTTACTCTACCTGATGGAAAGCATGAAAAGAATCTAAGAGTTGTTATCACCATACTCATTGCAGACAATGCAGTATAGTGATCCACACTATGGCGGTCTAGAGAGATGCTTTTTCACGCCATGCTTGGGGATGTAAAAGACGTGACAGTCATCGTGACATTGTAAGGCTTACTACGATAACTGTCGCATGGGTGACAGTTATCGTGGTAACGGCAATGGGCCTCCGGTCTCACACTCACCAACGAAACACGACAACTCGTATGCTGGCGCTTTAGGTTGGTCTTCTGTGGGAGGGTAGTACTGCCCCGGTCGAGCCGGTCCACTCGTGCTGAAATCAGCGTGGCTCTACTAGCTAGCATGCTGCCGAGATGAGGTTTACGATCGACAGGAGATGCGATGCGATAGTGCATGTGCTTACTGCTTATAATCTTGTTTGGTCAGTCACGAGACAATTTCAATTTGAAAAAAAAAAAACAACTATGTCATTGTTACATTTGAATTTAGCTTTGAAAATATGTAAGAAACAACTGTTTGACATAACTTGTAGCTTGTAATTCGTCGTAAAACACATTTGTTCGAGGACCAAAAAAAAATATACTCGGAAATTAATTTACGTTTTCGAAAACTGTTTGATAACAATATAAAAGTTACATAAATAGATGTGGGTGGAAACGGTATCGTCATTTCGGTTGTTTCGTACAATTGAGTCACGTTTATTCTTTGAGTTAAGGCACTTTTGTTTCTTGATGTGGGGTATGGTACTGAGAAACTGCGATGTGGCATCTTTTGAACACTGCTTTCATTTTGTCACTTTCGTGGAAGTACGACAAGGAAAACATGCTCAAATGATGAATGAAATGTTAAATATCTGAAAAAGTTTAAGAGGTCCTTGTGAGGGGTCGAACTAGTACAGACGGACCCCCGAAGATACATATCTACTGAATAGATTAACATTTTATTTTAATACAACTGGGAAAAGAACCTGTGTCGCGGGGGACTTTACAAGCATGCAATAAACGAACACAAAGAACACCCAGACTCAGAACAATAATTTGTGGATCACACCAAGTGTTGTCCCATGTGGGGTTTGGACCCACAACACTCAGCGTAGCAGAGAGCGGTTTGTGACTACTTTAACTACTTAACCACTACGCCAACCGTGCAGTCAATACACCACGGAACACTGCGATGTGTTCCAGCGTCTGAACAGTGAACAGTGTTCCATGGTCTCTTGGGTGGCAATGAGACTTTAGAGTTATTTTTTGGACCAATCACACTGGGATATCTATAGTAACTGAAAACTGTGTAAACAACGCTATTTACAAGTACACTGGATCCGATATTCGACTAGTCCTGAGATAAATTTAAACCATCTCAGAAGATTATTGACAGAGTTTGGTATATATATTGTCAGTATGAACATTATAAAATATATTGGAACCACATTCATTATTTAATTAGAGTGTAGTAACATTAGAAATTGGCAGCTTGTCAGTCTGTCCTACAGTATGAGGTCACGTTCGTTCTGTCCATTTTGTTTAAGTTCATTATCAGTCTGTCTCTACGCGCTCTAATTAATCGCATCTTAAATATTATTTGATTCTGTTCAAAGTCTAAAGATAAGGAAACGACACATAAATCTATTTTCTATATTCTGTTCGAGTCTAAATTTTGAAGTACTTTTTGTTGTTTCATATTAGATAAATAAATAAATCGCCATCTAGCTACAAACTAAACAGGATTTGTACCACAAAAGCTAGAATGACTGATAGAATACTTATATACTTTTTATATAAAAATATGCAGTTATGTTCACCTAGAAGACGACAGTCATGGCGGCCTGTCCTAAAGAAAACCAGCCGACTAAGCAGAAGTTATAATAGTGCACGATTAAAAAAATAACATAGTGTTACTAAAAAAGCTATCAAGCTATCATTGATAATAAAGAGTTTTCATTCTATTAACTGCCGAGTAAATCTTAGCGTTATTGTTCGTTTGTCTCTTATTTTAATAGTTGGCATGTTTCCGTTGAACGTGACCTAGCAGGCTAGGAGACACCGGGCCACGTGGTGATCCACCGCTGTGTCTGACATGCGACATGTGTACAAATTGTACACCTATAAAGTCTGAGGAATACAGATTAATTAAATGCTCAAACACAGCTGTTCTTTCTTCTAATTTGCGGCTGTCGTTAAATTAGTTTTTTTACATTATTCAAATAAAACTCTTTGATACTTTTATTTTGCGATTTAGTTTAAATCGACCTGAGCAGCCTTATGGTATATGACATTATCAAAGTTTAATTTTAAAGTATAAGTGAGTTTTATTTGAATAATGTATTGCAACAGTTTCAGCCAAGTGCCGACAATCGAGAATATATGACAATGTGTGTTCGATGGTAATACTATAATAGGTTAGGTTTTCTGTTAAGTGTTTGTGTTTTGTGTTTTTCATTCATTTGTGTTAAAAATCGCAGCCTCAAGACGGATTGCGATAGTGGTGTACCTATAATAGAACTTCGTTTCGTTCTCTTCGCTCAAAAAACTCCATTTTCTGCCACGTTTCCATTATAATACAAAAAACTCCTAACTGTTTTTCTTTATTCATAAACTCGTGTTTGCAGCGCAGCTGATGAGCTGTCGTCACCCATTGACACTCGTCTCTAGTGCCGGCTCATTATACCTTTGACAGCGAGATGTACATATAACACAATACCTATACAAGAACACGAGTAGCTGTCTTATCTATTTGATTTGAACGCAAATAAGATCAAATTTCTGTAACTGGAGATCCCGCAATTCTCTGTGTCATTCAAATGAAAAGAAAACAGAAAAACAGTCTATTTGATTTAAGATGAAATGAAATTAGTGATATTTTTATAAAGTTAATTATGCCAACACTCATTTAAAAACTAACATCTTCTAGATATCGGTAAAGTCTTTATCTAACTGTCAAAATTCTTAATAAAGTATAAATATAAATATTAAACTTCAATATGAGTTAAGCCTTTTAGGAGGAAAAACTACCAAATACCAGGACAAAATAAACCCAGAATAGAGTTTCTACAATATAAATCAATCCCTTTAGATCTCGCTTTTAAGACATAAGTACTCAATTATAAAAACAAAATGGCGTTGCGTACATAAAAAGGTTTCATAAATCTTGTCGTAATTAAAATATCAGCTTTTATCTTTAATCTATCTATACAGATAAATAACATGTCAGAAATCTGAATAAAACATTAAATATGTATACATTGTTCATAGATTAAAATATTAGAATCGTAGTTTTTACTGGATTTACGCCAAAGTTTCACACATCTTATTTAAGTGGAAGCTCTCTTAACAAGATTATGTCAGAGTATCTTATCAAATGTTATATTACAAATTTAAACTTTTTATTGTAGTTTGTCTATGAATATTTTTATGTTCAGACACTGTTTTATTATTTCAAGTAAGGCGAAATAACTTTTTTTTTATATTTGTACCGGAATAGGCGTTTGTCTTCTATCTAACCTGATCGAAAGTGTAGATGAGGACGAAGGTGGTACACGCCCATCCAGAAGAATCCTGTTCACTCTACTCTTAAAGACTCAACTCTTCAGGAAAAATAGACCCAGGCAAGTCGTTCCAAATCTTGGCGACTCTCACCATTAACGAGCTGTCAAACCGGTTAGTTCGACTTTGCGTATGAAGGAAGAAATTGCGTGTAAACGAATACTGTGTTACCATCATTATTATCAACAGTCTTTGACGGTCCACTGCTTGACAGGCTTGATGGTATGTGCTTGTCTAAAATCAATTAAATATCTCAGTACGATAGCAGTTATTTGAGCCAAATGCAAAAGTCACAATTTTTAATTTACGACGACCACCTGGGTCACCTAATGGTCAGTCATGAGACATGCAACTCTACAGTCACAAGTACGTTGTCATCATTAGAGTGTACACCAACCCTCCCTAAGAAATAGAATGGAGTAAAACTTTAATGATTTCAATATTATAGTAATTTGTACAATTATACACAAAAACTAACAGGTCATAAAGGGAACGGGTTTGATGTCCCTCCAACACAAAGGGAGGATCCTCCGACCGGGCGAGATGATCATGCCTGGCGGGCCACGGCCCAACGCTTGATGTTGAAATGTTGTATATATTTTAATTGCCACGCGAATGTCTATTTCGCGATACAGGATTAGTAGTTGCTCCGTTGTTCATTATTATACTTCGTTGTTCGATGTATCTTCGCTAGATAGCGCTGTTGTATATTTTTGTTTGTATGTGGAAGTCGCCACAAAGTCTAAGAGTCTGCTCGTGTATGAATTTCGCATGGATTACCAAGCGCTGGTTTACAGCTTAAGCCGTTGACTCACGTTATTTAAAAAGAAAAATTACATAGTGAAAAATTAAAAAAGAATAAAAATATTTTCATGACTATATATTCCAAGGAGTAATACGAGTATGTATGTATATATGTAACACACAATGAGATATTGGGGAAGGGCATTTAGTACATGGCTATGAAACTATAAAAACCAAGGTAAAATAAACTTGAAATATTTTAAGGGGTGTAATTAAATAGGGTAAATGTTACTGCTGGACTCCAATTATCTCACTCAGGCGGTAAAAACATCTAAAAGAAGTTGCTCAGCATCAATTTTCTGGGTTTCAGTTACTAAATACCTATTTTAGCTGGCGAGACAAATGATAAAAGAATGTTCACAATACATATGAGTTTAATGAGATTATAGCAGCCTTGGCAAGCCGCCATCGTTCTGCAATTAAAATTATATTTGACGGCTCCGGCACGTCATTACTGAACATTCTCTTTTATATAGCAACATTTGCGTTCAGAGTTTTGATCTGAACGAATTTTCGAAAACCGTTCACAGTCGGATCAAAACAGTCTTCTTTTTTACAACATTAAGTTCTGTAGAAACCTCTTTCGTCAAAACTTTTACTTTTCTTTAATTAAAACAACATTAAACTACAAAACCGAAAGAAATTTAACATTGTTTAGTGCTTTTAGCCAATGCCAGTCAATCGAACTCCAACCTAATCGAATTGGCTATTGTTTGAAAAATTCATTCGTCTTATCTACATTCTTGGTAATACAAATAAATTAAAATGAACAGATGGCGTAGTGGTTCAAGCGGCCACTTCCTGCTATACTGAATTGTTGGTTCGATTCCCACATGGAACTACACTTCATGTGACCCGTAAGTTGTTATTCTGAGTTTAACAGGATGTTTTTGAGAGCCTGCCAAAGTGATTTTACTCTGCCTGAAGGAAAGCATGAATAGAATTCAAGACTTGTGGTAACCATACTCAATGCGAATGCAGACAATGCTATATGGCGACACACACTATGGCGTCCTAGTGAGATACTTCTTCACGCCCCTCTTGGGGTCACAAAAGGCTTCACAGAGATCATGGTATTGTATTGCTCACACACTTACCACGACAACTGTCATTTCTGCATCAATTGGTGTCCTACGTGAGCGACGAATAAGATACGAAGCAACACTGTGAACGCGACGAACGCGATCAACACAACCATTTCTTTTTTTTTTGTCTGGAAGTACCGGATACCACCTACTGACGGTTAAGTCGGACTCGAACCATCCAAAAACCGCGCGCCGTCTCAGGTACGAGTAGTCGGGGAACCAGGTGTACACTAGAAAGGAAATCCTTGGAAGCGATCAACACAACCTATACTCGTATATGGCAGTCTGCGGCGAGACGGGATGTAACGCGTACTTGTTTTGTGGCAAGACAGATAAATTTTATTTTTTAATTGAATTTTAGATTTAATAACAGAAATAATAGAATCGAAAGTAGACAATTATACTCGACAATGCTGTTTGAACATTTTAGAATCGTTCTTAATCTTGGGTCTTGGATGTAAATGATGGAACACACCAAATTTGTTTCTTTGTCAAAGTATTATGTTTGTACTTTAGGGAGGAACTTTTAAGTAAATTTGTACTGTAGTTCACCATGATATGAAAAATAACAACCAAAATCACGTAGGCAATTTGTCGCGTGTAGCATCGCATTGTGTTGCTCACACGGAATACTCCATAAGCGTTCTTTGTGTCCGTTTCATGAATATATTTGTAAAAAAAACGTAAAATAAAATGAACACATACACTCTTATGAGCTATGGTGGCTAGTACAGGATATATTCTCAAAAAAATCAGTTATTGAAACTAGAATGCTTCATAAACCGCTGTACGATCCATAAAACCGACTTCATTTTGACTAATATCATATTTATAACCGTACAGTGAACATAAACCCGGTGTATTAAATGTAACTGATGTTCATTTGACACAAGCGTATTCTTGGGACTACGTCTGGGTGTAATAATCATTAAACATTTGCGACATATTGTTGTATTCGTGTATTTCACTAACGAAATATGTGTATGCACATAAACAACGGATATGTGTTTTGTAGTATAAATATGCAGCATTTGGTACACGGCCAGAAGCTATAGTCCTTAAGAAAATAGTGACGTATTAATCAAGCCCCGCACTTTGCCCAATGAGGTTCCATGCTTTCGTACGAAACGATAATTTCCTGGAGCTTGTTTGATTTCGAGACCGGACTTGATCAATGCGTCACTAAGGATTGCCTTGTAAAGTAAAAATGCTTATAATACAACTTGATACGTTTTTGATTGCGTGCGTTATCATCTTTTCTGAAGAACTAGGGGAAATGGGACGGTTCTGAACTCTAGTAAAATACTCTCTGGGACTAATTGAAACCATTACATTCATTTTTAACTTACAGATCAGAGAAAGAAATACAGCAAAAAGCTTTCAGTAACAACTAGTTCGAAATACATAAATGCAACCCTGACAGCTATTGGTTCCACTTACTAATCCAGTAATCCTAATACTTTCTGATCTTTCATTAAATATTCAACTTTACCATTAAATTTCCAAAGTGCCGAAAAGGTAGCAAGCTGCCTACTATTAGTAGCGTAAGAGCCACCAAATGTCGTATAAGGGCGTTTAATATACCTCTGTCTGTCCTCTCGGTTAAATATGTAAGTGTTCAATATATATATATATATATATATATGTGTGTGTGTGTTTATTTACAGTTTTAAATAATGTAGTCGAGAAGTGAACTGTATCGAAGAGAGCTTGAACAATGGTCTCGGTTTATTTCTAACTAGTTAAATATATTGCCAACAATAACACTACTATGTCGAAATGTTCAGACGATGTTTACTTTTGTGTTTATAATTCTGTTACAATATTTTTTTAAGAATGTTTATCCTAGATACTGGTACTTTTTTACTCTATAATAAAACTGGGAAAGCACACTTCGGCTCAAATGGACCACAGTTCACCGTGATTTCTAATGATATGACAAACCATGGCCTTATAGAAAATTAACGTTAAGCAATCGTTTTGGTGCAAACCGAATAAACTGGAGTTGATACTGAAACCCCAGAACCTACAGAAGAAGGGGAATTCCCCTTCGTTATTTTTAAGGCTCAAAAAGCAGCTTGCATTTTTGACCCTAACTTACAAGTATTGATGGAAGGCGATAGTCATTTACCATTTAGAAATATATCTGTTCCCTTACCCTGTATGCCATCAAAAAGGACATTTAGTTCGAGTGAACATGACGATCCTCATAATCCCACGAAATACCAGGCAATGGGTAGTTTCGGTGGGACACGTAATATTCTCTGATTAAATCGTATTTCAACACAAGCTCGGCTTATTTATACAGCTTTATAACAATCACCGGGAGACGTTTTTATTACTGATCGTTAAAAGGAAAATAGACTGCAGTATCATGCTCTGCTGAGTGAGACACATTACATTAGAAGCTATAACGGACAGGAAACATTAATTTTCATATTATAGAAAATGTCTTAACTAAACTACAGGTCATCTATAGAACCTCCAAATCGCCTAGTACCTAAGGTCGTGTGGGGCTGGTGGCAGTCCACATAAAAAAATAGTTTTTTTTTTTAACGTGTGGCAATCACCTCGGGCCGTCACCCCACCGGGGTTTACGGCGGGGTGGTGTATCGGAATCGGACGGACTAAAACCACACGGTGTGGCACTCTGCGCCTGACATAGGAGGTATCCGGGAACAACTGCTATTACGACATCCAGATACCTCCCAACGCCTGCCCGCTAAAGCGGGCACCATCTACGGATAAACTCTCTATTTAGGTGACGTACGGTACACGCGGACGTCACCTCCTCGCGACTGGCCACTACAGCGGATTGAGGGAAAACCACAGGAGCCCCTCTTCAACCAAATTAAAAGATGAGACGAAAGTAAAACTTGCGACGTCAGTCAGACAGTTTTGCTTAAACTGGAACAGAATTGATGCTTGAAATGCCAGTCTCGTGTTTATACCCAGATCTAGATAAATCTAAAAAAAGTACTTAAAATTTGACAGCTAATACTTTTTATGCTGTAAACACCCATCAAGATAGGCTTTTTGAAAATGTTACTCTTGATAATGTAAAATAAGAGGACAGATCTGTGCTTCACGTAGGTTCTGGTTCTAGACCCGGGTCTTCATAACGATACGGGTTTCTATATAGCGATACAGTTAAACTACATTCCCTGTAGGTGTGATTAAAAAATTAAGACATTTATTATTTTATAACAGTGAATTTAAAACACCATTAAAATGAAGATATGGAATTGTTAATCACATTCGTCCCAGTCGAGTATTTAGTACAAGGTTTAAATACTTCATCAACTTTTTATCGTGTCGTTTATATTATTCCGAAACGTTTCTCAATTCTGTCTCAGTGACAATATATTAATGTATATTTTATCTCTATACAACGCGAACAGAATCACTTAATTGATATTTACGAGTGAAAAAGTATATCGCGACGGTATATTCTGTGAAATCTTAAATATAGATACTAGCGGACCCGATCGACATTGTCGCGCCGTGCCTGAATATAAAATTGTATTTTTGATAACATTATTGATTATAACAACAGACTAAAATGAAAAAAAAAAACTATAAGACTGGTAAAAAACGCGTGTGTGTACTTACACATGTACTCACGAAAGAAGTTACACTTCTTTGACGCAACAAGATAAAAATCTTTCCAAAAATTGTATCATTTGCGTTATCCTATTCTTGTAGAGAGAACCACACTCGTAATGGAAAAAAGGTATTTAATACCTTGAAAGAAAGTTTGGACCTGTGGTTAAGTGGTCGCCACGCCGCTCTCTACTGCGCTGAGTGTTGTGGGTTTAAACCCCACATGGGACAACACTTTGTGTGATCCATAAGTTGTTGTTCTGAGTCTAGGTGTTCTTTGTGTCCGTTTCTTGTATGTTTGTAAAGTCCCCCGCGACACAGGATTTATTCCTAGTGCGGGCTTTGTCTTTTTAAAAAGAAAAAAATACTTGCACATAATAAAGAACTAAAATGTTGACTACCTAATTTCATGGTGCCGATTTTTCGTGACGGTGTACACGCGCATCGTAAAAATTTACTCTCACCATTTTTCTCTAACGCTCTACAACACTTGGTACAGTTTTGGATCAGGTTCAACCGCAGTGACACCATGGGTTCACAGAATACTGGTGTTAGCGACTTTTTCGTTATTTTTTACTGAACAAACTTAAATCTGGGGGAAGAAACACTCAAAAATCGGCAACGCACATGCAACGACAATATTAATGTACTTATTTACACAAGCATTTTGTTAAAACTACGCTAAATTGTTCATGTTGCATGCTATTTTCATGGTTGAAATGGCCTGTTCAATCGACTTGTATTAAATAAAATATATATATTCAACAAATATTAAATCATTTATTGCTTCATTTACTGTATAGAAATAATAACTTTATGGTAATTTAACATTTAAATAAAAGCTGTACTAGCGGGAATAACCCGTCCATGTTCTAAATACCACAGCAACACGCTCTGAATGTCTTCAATAGCAACACATTATTACCCTACCGATTGATATATTTACTAAATGCCTTCTATAATTGAGTGTTACGGTGACAACATTACGAATCATTATGAGAACTTGTCAAAAGCAATAATGATTGTGTCTTCTTACAGTTCAGCTCTAATGTTATTTTGAATTTTATTATGTTCCTTACGATATTTGTTCGATATTTTACGATCGCATCTATATTCATATTAATCTCAAGAATCACTGGTTCATTTTTTTTTTTTTAGAATCAGCTCATTTTTCGGGGAAGATTATATAGGCTAACAATAATCATCACGTCTAATAGAGTCCAAACATCAATGAGTAATGTTATAGGAAAAATTGAATCCTTTTTCCAAACGAATTGAAGTTGAGTGACTTAACTAGCAACTAACGAAATTAAAAAAATTACAACATCTACATACAGTGCAACAAAAATATTCTAGAGCGCCATCTAACATGGACACAGCGAACTAACGAGTAATTAATCCTGCATCGTGATATAGAAATTCTTGTGCTGATTAACTTATATGTGATTTCCCATCAACAACCTTGGTTACTATATCTTACGCATTTAAGCTATCTAAGTTGTGTCACTTATCTTTATTTCATCCCTTCCATCCATCTACATACCAAGCATGGATATAAATTCCAGTACTGAGCACCTTTATTAAGTACATTATAATACACAATCATAAACTCCATCGATAACAGACTCGATGTTGAAACAATTAATGAAAAATTAAGTTTTCACACCGTACCATACCAACAAGTTAACGTTATTTTGGTACACAATATTTAAAGTTTGATCTTTACCCTTAAAATTTGTGAACTCGTACAGTCATCAAACTGAGGTGTGAAAAAATAGTGTCAGTTTCTTTGAAATCTATTCATTAAATATTGAACTACGACTAGACACATTTAAAAATACATTTAACTGCGACTGTTCCTGACCTACGACAACCGGTACAGCGCTTGCACAACGCCCTCCGTCCGCGCGTACCAACGCAGCAACTGCACCGCGGCAAAGCTTCAAGCACTTCACCAAGTAGCGGACTCATTTGGCAACACTTTTAATATTGGGCTTTTTTTATTTAAAAAATATATGTATAACATGAATGCCATTTAACTTTGCTATCATAACACATATTAGTTTGGGTTTTAGAAAAGACATTAAAATAATTATTTTATCAAATGCATAATTGCAACTACTGTCCATATTGAAGGTCAAAAAGTATCCAGCTTGGTATTCGTGAGTTTTAATTATGTGCCTAACAAGGATGCTATTTAAAAAATATAAGAGTCCTATGAATGAAATAATCTGAGATCTCTTAAAAACTAGATCATATCTCCAGATCGAGTTTTTGTTATTAGTTCAGTCTATTTTAATACATTAGTTTCACATGAATCTGATTTTCTTTTGAAACTGGAAAGATTATATTTAAATAAGCGATCTGATCCAGCCGGTCTATCACACATTTTTTTGACTAAATGCGCCAATCAATTGCCCTTTCCATTAACGAATCACTTCGTACAGGTCAACTTTCTATTTAATCGAGAACAACTAATTAGTCCCTATCTAACTTTCTATAGTCCCAAAAATATTGTCAAAAATCCTGTAACTCAAACCCAAAAATATTGACCTATTTCCATTTTGTTCATATTACCTATTTATATCTTAAATAGTTTATTCAAACCGCAACTTACTGAACATGAGTAAGGCTTTAATGAAATTATGTCCACCATCACCAATCTTTGACCCTCACAGACTCTTGTCTCTGGATCAGGGAGTTCGGGTAGATGCCGTATGTACAGATTTTGGTAAGGTCTTTGACAAAGTGGATCATGCTTGCTTGTTAAGACAAGCTGAAGTTGTAACTGAAGGATCTATTTTGGGCTGACTTGAATCTTGCCTTACCAAATAAAGTTCCTATGTAGTGGTTCTATTGTTCTGGTTCTATTGTGAGTATGTGTATGTGTATTTATAAGTATACATAATATGTCCTTAACGGTATCTATCTAAAGGTTGACTGGAAGAGAATGTCCTGGGTTTTAAGTCCGCCGATGTACAAATAAATAAATGTTATTCAGTTTTATGAGTTCATTGTCAATTTAAATATTCCACAGGGATCATACCTAGGGACCTCTTATATTTCTAATTCTAACTAATTCTATTTTGGAATGTTTCCACCACAAAACTACATAATGCAAAATTGCTGACGATCTCAAAATAATATAAGCATTTTAAACGCCTCGATGATTACAACTTAATTCTAGACAACGCTGATTGCCTCGTTAAATGGTGTGAGCTTAATACGATGTATGTGGACAAATATGGTTATATTTTCTTCGCTAGAAATACAACGAAGATTCAAGCTCCATACACTATAAATAATCAACCTCTTAAGAAAGTCGAATGTATAAGAGATTTGGGGGTTTTGACAGACTGTAAACTAACATTATATGTATATTTAGATAAGAATATCTAATGCGTCTTTAATATAAGGCTTTATATGCCTAAATACTAAAAGGTTATCAAAAACAAAAATTATCCTCTTTAATGTTTTGGTTCGCAGTATATATGAATATTGTTCTCAAGTTTGATCCCCACATTACACATGTCACAGAAATCGTCTCAAACGAACACAAAAAACATTTCTTAGTCACCAGTATACAATAGAGAATTTCACAAAATACTAAACTCGTACAACGCTCGTTTGAATTATTTTACTTTAATGATACTTAACGATAAACGCCAAGTTTTTGATCTTTCATCGCTATAAAATATTCTTAACGGTAAAATAGGTTGTCCCGAACTAATGGCAAGAATGCATTTCTTAGATTGCCGCGATCAAGTGTCTAGAGACTGTTCTGTGTACATAGATATTTCTAATATAGAGTTTAGCTCGCCATTAACCAGAATAACGAAATCCTACAATGAACTTTCTCGTTTGTTGGATTTGCACATTTTTGGAGATAATTTGCCCAGTTTGTAGAAAAAATCACGGGCAATCTTGAGTCTAAACTAGTTTTTGCTGTTTGTGTTAAAAAATGTTTATAGCTTTTTACCCAATAGAGTTATTTTTTACTAAACAAATTATAGTCTTACTTACTTTTTAGTTTAAAACGGTACAAGTTCCACTCATATTAGCTGTGATTGCCTATAATTGGATGAGCACAACACAAGTAATTTGTATTTATGAAAGATGTGTGTCATTTGTTGGTGACCAAAAATAAAAAATGTAAAAAAACAACTATTTATACAACACGTCATCACTCAGGTCACGCACACCCATTTCACGGTCGTATAAATCATTGACAGGGCTATGAAACAGATTTTTACATCCAACTATTGGCATGGCCAAGTCAAGTGGAACAAAAATACATTTAGACACCTCCTACCGGCATTCATTCATAAATCCGACGTCATACCAATATATTCGTCGTTCATTTTGCAAACTGAAAAAATTGTCTCGCAGTTTTTCGTTTGTTTATTTACCTGATAAATGTTGCGATGTATCTTTTGTGTAAGCAAAATATTTTTGATAGAGTTACGTCTTTCACGTTTACTTCTAATGAGAAATGATTATTTAATTTCGATGTTTTGGTGTCCGCAGCAAAAGAAACGCAACAAAGGTGGGGATAGTAGAAACAAGGAGAATATCATCGAGGAAGTCATCGATGATAAAGATGGAGACAAAAGTCCTGAGGCGCTTGAAGAAAAAAAGACTCCTTGTTATGAAATAAAGCATTCGGATGTGATGGGCAGGTGAGAATTGAATATACATATTTATTTCAATTTGAAAGTTCTTAATCATAAAGTTTAGTCATCGATTTTTCTTTTCGACTATTTTTGTGTATCTGTTTGCATAAGTAGTGGAATACAATCCAGTTTCAATTTCTCCTTATGTTTGTAAACTAATTATCCTTATTTTACTTTGCCTTTGTTATGTTTCGTAAAAAAGAAACATGAGGTTTGGTTGATGAACATGGATTGGTAGTGATTCCGTTTTATTTAAACACACATTTGTACCTTTTTAAGATAAAATTCGTTATGCACATATGTACATAACATTTATTGCATTTATTTAAGAGTATATGCATTTGGTCAACTTTTTATTTTATCAAATTAAAATTTCAACCACTGGCTGTCCAAAAATTAGTATTTATAAATATTTAAAGATAAAATAATTCAGTACTGTAATCTAGTTCTATCTCTCTTCTTTTTTGTTAGCGTATTTTTGTGAGCTATTTAAAAACTTGAGTGTTGTCAATAAAAAAACGCAATCTTGTACCTGTAACTGTAAATATTTTTTTCCAGATATTTAGTAGCGTCTCGTGACATTAAACCTGGTGAGGTTATTGTGGAGGAACCGGCGTTAGCTGTAGGGCCCTGCGCTGGCTGTGGACTTATTTGTTTGGGGTGCTATCGGGAGCTTGAGGAAACTAGTCTCTTCAAGTAAGTTCTGCGTACTAAAAGTTAAATTTAAAAAGGATTACTATCTGTTTTGATATTAGCTGTGCTTCATGTTTTTGGATAAATTTGTGAAGTTTGATCCGTTCTTAGAGCGAGTCACTTTAAGTTAAAGTTGTACTATTATAAGTTAAATTCTTAAAACTGGCTAGAAGTACCAAAGTTTAGTTTTTTTTATATTTTTTTTTTATACCACGACGGTGGCAAACAAGCATACGGCCCGCCTGATGGTAAGCGGTTACCGCAGCCTATGAACGCCTGCGGCACCAGGGGCATCACGTGCGCGTTGCCGACCCTTTAAAAGCCTATTTACCCCCTTCTTGAAGAGCCCCATACTGTAGTTTCCAGGGAAAACCTCGGCAGGGAGCTCATTCCATAACGGGATTGTTCGCGGGAGAAAATAATTTTGTCAAAGCAGATTGATATGTAACTTAAAAATAAGTCTTTTTTTAACTTAAAAATAAAAATCTGAACATTTGTATATCTGCCACAAACGCTAACTGTTAATATTTTAATTTGCAAAAATAATATTCAAATGGACTAAGGTAAAAGTCACCTCAACCATTTGGTCATTAATTTTGCCTATAACAATGTGATGGACTTGTTAATTAAATAAGCAATTAACTAAGTAGTAGTAAGGCACTAAGTATACTTGGCTTAAATAGATTAACAAAAATATTGACTCCTACTGTACGATCCACGTTATTCTTACAAAAATCAACTTTATGTCCTTAGGTGTCAGGGTTGTAAATGGCCTATGTGCAGTAGCTCGTGTCGGGGCTCAGGAAAGTACACCGGCCACTCCACGTATGAGTGCGACACGCTGAAGAAAATACCGCCGGACTATTCACAACTTGAGGATCTGAAGGAATCGTATCAAGCACTTATGCCTTTGAGGTAAGGTTCAAATCACGTTATGAGTTGGTTTTAGCTTATAAACTTTTTTGTGAAGGAGGTCGAAGGTCATATATAAGAGTCGTAGATAGGTCGTGCGATCAATTACCACCGTTTATTTTCTTTTTGAAGAGAATAAAACCTTAGCGGCCTATGTATGTCGGCGCCTGTCGTCTCGTTTAGGCGGCGCAGGGCGCTTGCGCGAATGTGCTAGTGTGCTTGACAAAAATGCACATGGTTAATATTCAATTTTTCACTTCTGCCGACACTCCCGGACCCCGGACTAACCTAACCCGTTGTTTTTTTTCTTGTACCAAAATCCCCCAGGATACCACCTATTGGCGGTTATGTCGGACTCGAATCGACCTAAAACCACACGCCGTCTCTGGTACTAGTAACCAGGTGTCCCTAGAAAGGAAATCCCTGGAACCCCGGTGTACCTCGAGCCATCTACCTACGATTAGTAGATGATCCCGTCCTAAGTGAGAACCCCGATAATCTCTTTTCTGCCCTCAAAAAGGCGCACGTGCTCAGTAGCGCGGGGGACAAATAATTGTGTGATGACCATAATCGTTTGTTCTTTGTCTGGGTGTAATTTATCAACAATATGGTTATCATAGTACAGTCTATGCCTAGTTTGGGATCAGAGGACCGTGTGTAAGATATGTGAAGTTATTATTATAGTTCAAGGAGTCTTACACCCTTGAATAGGTACTAAACATAATGCAAACGCAACACTAAACTTGGTAATATAAATTGAATGCATTACTGCTCTTAACTAACATTGTATGGATCGAGTCAATTAACAATATTGTAATATTAGTTACATGCATTGGGTTAAAATCTTAATTTTAATCTACATATTGACTAAAGCAAAATATTATTATTCCAATAAATATTATCCTATTTCGTAATTTTTTTAATTAATTCCCCTCCAACTAACCTCGAGCCTAGTTCTGATTTATTTCAAATAAGAAATTAATCCACAAACATGATTTTAATTTTTAAGTAGTATCTTTTATTTCCAGATGTCTACTTCTAAAGAAATACGAACCAGAAAAATGGCAGGCGATATCAAAAATGGAGGCCCATAATGAAATACGCCGAGTTAGAGGAGACATATGGCCCGTCAACGATAAGAATGTCGTACAAAGAATGAAGAAATGGAACTTGGACTACGATGACGAGGAAATTCACACAGTGTGTGGAATTTTGGAGGTAACATTGGTTTTTGTTAAATTCACCTAGTTTATTCATTACAGTCCATTTTTATACAAAAGTTTCGTCACATCAGCAGCAAACTACCCAGAATAACTTCACTGCAAAGCGCTTTGGCATAAAATGACCTAATCAAATATAAAATTATGTATTTCGCGACGCATGCACGAAGCGACGAGCTCAACATTGTTATGCGTCAGGTGAACGCGTTCGAGGTGGGCGGCAGCGGCGCGAACGCGCGCGCGCTGTACGACCGCGCGTTCCTGCTGGCGCACGACTGCACGCCCAGCACCACGCACACCGACGCCGAGCGCGCGCCCGCGCGCCCGCTCACCGTGCGCGCCGCCGTGCCGCACCGCGCCGGCGACCTCATCTCGCTCTGCTACGCCTACACGCTGCAGGTGGGCCACCGCTCGCCGACACTGCGATGCCGCAGTGTCGCTGCTGCTCTTCACCGTTACCGCTACCTTGCCGACGTGCAAACGACAGAAATCTAATATTTGTCACGGCGAACGAAGGCAGAAACTTGTGAGCGCCTTTTGACTGCGGTCCAAAGTGAAAAACTGAACCAAATTATATCGATCCAAACATACTTATATGAGAAAGCTTCAATTTCAGACCAGCATTTGACATCTTCAAAGTAATATTTGACAAATAATCATTTTTGTAAATTTTTAAAAATCATATTTACCTGATCCAAACATATCAAATGTTATTATAACACCAATGATAAAGGAAGAAGATTCTACGAACAACATAACATTGCTTAACGTTTTCATCTTCATCATATCTTGATCTTAGGAAACAGGTATTTTTATTCTATTTAATTTTTGTATATTAACATATGTTAAAACTTAAATACTTTTGCAGGGTACCCTCAAACGTCGGGAACACATACAACACAGCAAGTTTTTCGATTGCTGCTGTAAGCGGTGCTCGGATCCCACTGAGCTGGGAACATACGCGAGTGCCTTCCGGTGTCCAAAGTGCGCTGGAGGCAGACTCTTGCCTACCAAACCCTTGGATCCTGCAGCTGTTTGGATGTGTGTGGATGGAGTATGTGGATATACGATGCCTGCTGTAGCGGTTCAACTACTAATTAAAAGGTAGGAATGTCTGATTAAAATTTTGACTGAATGATACAAAATTTTGACAGACAACTTCTGAAATTCCAAAACTCCAACGCGATATATCTGCAGTGATTACATAACTGAATGTGACCCACTCGTCTTCTCCATTTAAGAGAACATTATTCTTACCAGATTTAGAACAGATTTCGTAGAAAGATTAGCAGACACCAACATATTGAAGTTTTGAGCATCCAGGATGTTTATTATTAACTGCTAGAGCTATCTTCGTTTGAAATCCTGAAAGTTCGTCATATCTATATTTCTAATTACCACTAGAGTTAAATAACTTCTATAACTATTACGTATTTCCTTCGTTTACTTGCGACAGGTTAACAGACGAATTCGAGCAAATTAATGTAAACGACGTCCGTGGCTTTGAAGGGTTCCTGCACAAGTACCGTAATGTCATCCACAACTCCCACTACTTGTGTCTGTCAGCCAAGCACTCGCTCAGCCAACTGTACGGGAAGGTAGCCGAGTACATGATACATGAGATGCCGGATCAGGAGCTAAATAGGAAGATAGAGATCTGCAGGGATTTGATGAAGGCGTTCGATATTATTGAACCGGGATATTCCCGATTGAGAGGTAAGTGGTTAGTCTGTATATTTTTTTAACTTCCCATGCTTTAATAAAATCTTTAATAATGTGTTAAAAAAGGCATTTTTTGATCTAACCTATTAGTCCGTCCTAACCTCGACCAAAAGATCTTCAAAAGGAAGGAGTCGTAGCATAATCAACTCATTGCTTCTCTTAATAACACACGTGCACCTTCCATGTTAGTTATTGAACTACCTAAAGGTTGACTGGTAGAGAATGGCATATGGCATTTAGCCCGCTTCATGTAAATGTAATACAGGAAGTATTAAAAATAAAAAAAATAAAAATAATCCCTAGACTTACCATGAAAGGATCGTCCCATTTTTAACCCAAGCATATAGCTCAGCTTTAGACATCTACATTAATTTAAGCGCGATGACTTTCATTACCAATGAAATAAAAACATATTTCAGTGTTATGTAGCACAATTCTAATCCAGCTTTAACTCTAAACCAGTTAATCTTGTATCGTGATAGAAAAAGTTTTCACCATGATTAGCATGTGTACAACTCCCCAAGTTCAAACGCCTCGCCTCGCCATACTAGTAATGTGTGTTACAATTACTTCTTCATTTACAGGTGTTACTCTATACGAGCTTCACGCACCTCTGATGATCCTCACAACCAGAGACTTTGAAAAGAAAGCCATCACGAAGGATAATTTGAGAACCAGACTTAAGGAGGTAATTGTCATTGTTGCTTCATCTGCTTCATTTATGCATGGCAAAATTCTCCTGTCTCTGCCCTTGCTATGCAATGTTTTAAATACGTTGGAGATATTTTCAGTTTTTGAATGATTATTAGTTCTCGTTCTTGAGTTAATATACAAAATCTATGCTTCAATAGGTTTTATAAGTTTAAAATGAAATTAAATAAGATTAAACAAAAGAGTCTCTGTCCTTTCAGATCGTACACTACCTAACTGAGTCAGCATTAATCCTCAGCTTCGAACCCCCTCAGTCGTCTGAAGGTCTCATGGCTACTGCTGCCCGAGATGGATTGAAGAAGATCAAAACTTGGGAACAAATCATTGGCAAAATTTCATGAGATCACGCCTATTTAAGGCCTATTTTCGTAAACCAAACCATTTTAGGTATTTATTATGTTTTAAAGCATTTAATTTCCTATTTAAATTTCTTTCTCTGATACTATAGACTAAAACTAACGTAAATTTTATATCTATGTTTATGTATGTATTCATATTTATGTGCCAATGTAAGTATATGAATGTGTATTCGTATATATGTATGTGTAATGGTAGCTAATATACCTAAATTGCAATGTGCACCACAGACTACATAATACTATACAGTATAGTCCATCCAACGGTTGCCTGGAAGAGATCGCAGACTGCGATAAGGCCGCCCATTGTACTACTATTTTTTGTTTGTATCCTACATTGTATGTTTTCTACTTACGGTGTGCAACAAAGAGTACCTATCTATCTATCTAACGTCGTGTGACGTGGAGAATTTTTATTCTAGCAGATTTGTATGTTTTAAACTTGAACTTGAACTTCCTTTATTATGAAATGTGATGATTCGTTTCTGAACGATAATTAAATGTCAAAATAAAAAAAAATACATACGAATGTGTTAATACTAATTTATTTACGAGATTATTTTCATATTAGACTTACAATAACTAATTTAATAAAATCTCTACATATTATATTATTTTTAAAGAAACTATATATTTTGTTAAACATTTTATTATTTATTCATTCCTTCCACTAAAAGACATTATTATTGTGTGAATTACTTAATTTATTTTTAGAAGAAAATGTTTAACTGGTTACAACTAATTTAGTATTTAAATAAAGTGATTTATTGCTGTCGTTTTCATTTTTATTGTTATTATATTGATTGAGTTTACAATAGCGGTTACCAAAGTTACGATACAGTAATAAACTTAACGGAGTTTAATTTCACTTCTACTCGTATCAGTTTTTTTTTAATAGCCTGACAAAGTGACTACTCTGCTTGATAGATAGCATGAATAGAATCCAAAAGTTTTAGTCGCTATACTCATTGCGAATGCTGACAATGTAGTATGGCAACCCACACTATGGCGGCCTATTATGATTTTTTACGTTTCAATTGCTGCAAATCCTATAGTATCTTCCTTCTTGTAAAGTCAACACGAATACTTTTGTTACTTTTTTTTTTAAATCAACGAAAAACACGATCAGAATTATCATATCGAATATTTTTCTAAGAATATTTTCTGTTAATCAGGTAGGAAATGCGTGAGAAAGGTAAAATTACTCGATGATACAAAAAAAAAACGTAAAGTCGACTATGAGTAGTCAACTGTGACTAGTCGGTGATTAATCACAGACTACGAGCAGCAATGTCTCCTCTACATGTCCTCTAGCGAGTACACGGCTCAATAAAACCACACGTGTTCCTTGGATTTTTTAAACTGGTAATTGCTAAATTTATTCAACGGGATGGTACTTAAGCTCACTGAGTTATATTGTTTTTCTATACTAAACATCAAGATTATATCATTTAACAGCATATGCGAGCAAACGAGCAGATGGGTCACGTGACGTTAAGTGACTATCGTCGGTCTTAGATACTGTAAACAAGATAATTCGGAGGAAGCAGGGGCTTGGGTTCTGGTGAGTTCACTCGGTAAACTACGGTACTAGTGTTAAACAACTTTGTATATGGTACCAAGAAAATAGAGATAGATGTAAAATAGAACAAGTGTTGTTTGGTGATGTTAATAAGTGTGAATTTTGATTATCATAATGAAGGTTATAGTGAACCAACCTTAAAAGAAAGACATATGCTGTCGCAGACTTTTTTTTTACATTATTTTTAGTATTTTACAAAACTTTTAACTTTTTCATTGATACTCAGCTCTTTTTAGTCGCAACACGATGATGTATAGCTTATAGCCTCTCTCAAAAACTGGGTCTTCCAGCACTGAAACAATATTACAAAGCGGAAAAGTACTTCCTGAGATTAGTGCCTTTAGCGAAACCAAACACACTCTTCAGCTTTATAATGTTAGTATAGATTAATTATTATCATTATACTCTAAAAATTTTTGTAATTCAACCATAAAATTTAACTACAAAAAAGAAAGCCAATGCTTAAATAATTGAAACGAAGTTCCTTATCGCGCGTTGCGAAGGAAGCTAGACGGAAAAAATGCCGACGAAAAATTGTCACGACACTTTTCGCTATAGTGTAGTAATCCGTGCGGCGTGCGCATGTTTTTCTGTCTCTCTCTCTCTCTCTCTCTCTCTCATAGAAAGCAAGCCAATTATTTTTGTTTCTTCAAAGAGCCTACTGATTAAGTTTATATTACATTATATTTGTTAATAATAAAAAAAATATTATTTTATAAATTAAAAGAAATAAAAAAAAATATTCCAATTCCTTCACTAATTAATCGAAAGGAACTTCGTTCCATCCGGGTATCCCTTGACACCTCTCAACTTTTTTTTTCATATTTTAGTATAATTAAAACTAAATACCTGGAATTATTTTAAACACACTAATTAAAACTTTCATTACCTACTCAATTCATTCAAATATTCAAAATAAAAAGGAAGAGACAAAGTCGAAATGCAAAATAATATTTTATTGTTTATTTTGTTTAGAACAGTTTACATGTTTATACCTATACACCTAATTTAATTCGCTAAGATTTATTAAATATTTTGCATTTTATTAATATTTCTAGTTTTTCAAATATTTTACATTTAAATCTAAAATTTTGACTTAGGGTTCAATCGGAGAACTCTCAAAGAGCACGTAAAACCGATGGTCGTGTGCCTAATTTCTCCTCAGTCGTGTCGGATAGCCATCCCATTGAATTATGAGAGAGTGAAAAGAGACTCCACACCAGTGTCTTCGCCCACACTTGTGCATTAAGGCACTTGTAATATCTATGTTATTTCACAATATTTACCTTTACTGTACACTGTGTTTATTATAGATTTGCAGGTGGCAACAAAACACATTGAGTTTCAGGAAACCTTGCTCGAAATAGGGCAACATGTAATTGCCCACGAGAAAAGCACTTTTCTTAGGTCACAGCCAACCATCGAGGAAGTTTTTCCCTAGAATTTACTAATTTACGAATTTACAGTTTACAGTAAACTGCACCCTTTTAAAGGGATAGGTATATCCGTCGGTTTTATCCGGTTTCGCGGTAGGTGAGTGAGCTGTCCGGCCGCGGTGATGATCGTTGCAAGAATCACATTGTCTTTTTGTAAATTCATAATATATTTTAAATAGAATATTTAATTTGAATAAATCAATACATAATGTACGGTAAATGACTTAATTGGTTAGATTTTGGTCGATATTTCTATCAACTTTTAAAATGTAAAAAAGTAAGTACAGTGACTTATATCAAAAAATATTTGCAGATATTAATAAGGTTTTAATATTGCATAACAATTCTATGTACTATGAGCAATAGTTCGTTGTATTATTCAAGTTATAGTATAATAGAAATTTCATTTTATTTCAAATTATAAACATAGCCTAGTAACATTCTAATGGTTAAAACTTTTTGAAATCGGTTCAGTAGTATTTGAGTTGAACCAACACGAATAAAAATACAAAGATTCAAATCTTTATAACTGTACTAGTTTTTGCTTGCGGCTCCGCCGTATGTCGGTTTCCTTGGTAAATAGTACCCTATGTGTTAATTTGAAGTATAATCTATATTACTGTATAGTTTCATCGAAATTAGTGTAGTAATTTTTGCGTAAAAGAGTAACAAACATCCACACATCCTTAGAAATTTTCATATTTATTATATTATATTTAATGATAAAAAAATGTTAAAAGGTTTATGGATAAAGAGTCTAGACATGTTATTTAACTAGCTAGGGCTTCTAACTATCTCCAGACTTAAAAATTATACCATAAAATAGCTTGATTGCGACATGAAGAAAAGACAAACATTAAAAAAACAAACACATCAACATCAAAAGCCTTTTACAGTCCACTGTTGGACATAACCCTCTCCTTAACAAGGTTTTGGGCTACTATACCACGCTGGCCAGATGGGTTGGAATAGGGTTTGTTTCAAGTTTTTCTTCTCTTTTTGATGATGTTGTCTTGCATATTTAGTTCGCTTAGTCGCCTTGTACGACACCCACGAGATGAATAGGGGTGGTAACACTACGTATTCTTAATCCGTCACCACACGGACGACAAAAACAAACACACTTTTGTGTTTATAACGTGATTAAGGATTATGTATAGTATATGTTATATAATATAATATTTATTAATAGAGATTTTTAAGATACAACATCGAGAGCCATCTATTGGATTCTTCTAGAAACAATCGATTTTTTTTTAATAAGATAGACGTAAACAAAATAGAAATTTATTACAATTTTAATAGTAACTAAGAAACATAATGCAAAATTAATTGATAAATAATTCTATATCGTTGAGTATAATCACACAGATTTTTACAAAATACAGTTCGTAAGCAGCTAACGTTACAGTAACTGTGTGAGTTATTTATAATCCATCCAGAACGTTTGCGCCTGCGCATTCGATGCATACGTGAGCCCGGTCCACGTGTGTCAGGAATATTCAACTAACCAAATTTATAAATGTGAAAATAAGTAAAAAACTATTTCGCGATTATACCAAGTAAGTAATTCAGTGTTTTGTGAATATTTGTTTTAAGGTGTGCCAACTTTAGTTTCTACGGACAAACAATATTACTTATAATCTACGCATAAGTAAGTACTTAAGATTAGAGATATAATTTGCAATCTATGATGATCTTGCTACACATTATGAAATATAGTGCTTTAAAAAGTTAAACACATAAATTAATCCAACGCCTTGTAGAAATCTTCCAGCAAAGAAATACATAAACATTTTTAATCTATGTTGGTTTAGCAACAGGGCATGCGATGGTCGATAGATTAAGTGGTGTGTATTAAGATATAGGCTGTACCTTTGGGGTAAATTTTAATACTCTCTGTGGGGTCACCTTCAAATCTGCGTGATGACGGATTGGTAATATGGGGTGTCATCTACCCTATTCAGAGCAAATTATGCTGGAAAACAACACTGTAAAGGGAAGAAAAACTTAAAACTAATTCTATACCAACTCATCTGGCCAGCGAGGTGTAATAGGTATGATGCATATACTATACCACCCTGGCAGACGGATTGGAATTTCGTACTCGACGACTTCGACTACTGAAGGCTGTTGATGTGTTAATGTGTTTAACAGTTCTTATTTTTCCAGAATGACATTAGAAGGTGCCTGCATGGTTTGTCTCTCACCAGCCGTCACCAAATGCTCTGGCTGTCAGATCACTCACTACTGTTCACGAGATCACCAAAAACAGGATTGGAAAACTCACAAGTTCCAGTGTGTACCGTTTAAAGTGAAGGAAGACCCGAAGCTTGGACGGTATTTAGAGGCTACGAGGACAATTAAGACTGGTGATGTCGTGCTGAAGGAGAAACCACTTTTAACTGGGCCAGCACAAGTACGTTTTTTACTTACTCAGTTTGCGAAGTAAAATATTGAGAATTCCAAGTTCAAATATATATGCCCAATAGTAACAGAAATTCGTTTGCTTTTCCGCCAATTCTTTTTTATTAACGGAATGACAAAGAAAAAAATTGGTACACATTTTCGTATAGAAAACTCCTTCGTAGAATGGAGGGAACTGGTGTTATGTCCCTCCGACACAAAGGGAGGATCCTCCGACCACACGACATGTCTGGCGGGCCACGGCCCAACGGTTGATGTTGGGATTTTGTACATATGCTAATTGCCGCGCGAATCTCTATTTCTTATTATTATACTTTGTAGTAATCTACATATATCTTCACTATTCGTAGTTCGATGTATCTTCGCTAGATGACGCTGTTATATATATTTTTTTTTGTGCTATATGTGGAAGTCACCGCAGTAGTATCAACACACACTAAATTGTGATATATTTTTTGCATGTTTTATACATGACGAATAATAACAAATGTTAGGTACAATACTTTTATTTATTTACATTTCAATAGATTTTAAAACATATGTATTATTCACATGCGTTTAAAAATAGATTCGCAATAATCGTAAAACGTTGGCTACTATATCATAACAAATTAATCAATGGTATTTTGTGTTTACCCACTGTTTTCTCGCACAATAGTTTAATATACATGTATAATAATAAGTCAATTAATCAATCAATCAACCTCCTGCCGTCCACCGTTGAACGAAGGTCTCCCCAAAAACTGTGCGTAAGTAGTTCCTAAATATTTATATGTAATCTGTACCATAATTCAACAGGTAACTCCACCCGTATGCCTTGGGTGCTATAAACTTCTAGAAGATGGTAAAACAGTAGTTTGCGAGAAATGTGGCTGGCCATTTTGTTCTAGCGAGTGTACTGCTAAGCAGGAGCACATTCCTGAGTGTCATTTCACTCAGAAACGAGGAGAAAAGGTAAGGTTTTGCCACTTAGGACAAATATTGTGTGATGAGCGATCATTTGTTCTGTGTCAGCGTAATTTATTTGTAATATTTATGTATTTTTTAACAGCCTCGATGGTGTAGCAGTAGCGAAAGCGACTGCTGTGCTTGAGGTCTCGGGTTCGATTCCCGGGTCGGATCTGCAAATATTTGTTTCGGAGCTTTGGAGATTTGCTCTGTATAATATGTATGTACTTTCAAAAAAGTATATAAGTATTCTATCAGTCAGTCTTATTATTATAGTACAAGCTGTTTAATTTGAAACTAGATGGCGTTGTGCGTTAAATGTCTGAAATATTTATTTATTTATTATTTATTTACAAATATATAAGTATATTTATCAACAGTGTGGTTATGAGTTACCATAGTACAAGTTCTGCCTAGTTTGAATTCAGACTGGACTGTAACATACGTGACAGTTATCGTGATAACTGTGTAAGCCTTACACTGCGATGATGATTGTCATGCCTTTTACGTCCCCAAGCGTGGCGTGAAAAAGCATCTCGATAGGCCACCATAGTGTGGGTCACCACACTACATTATCTGCATTTGCAAATAGTATTGTGACCACAACTCTTTGGATTCTATTCATGCTTTCTATCAGGCAGAGTAGAGACACATTGGCTGGTTTATCATATAGAAAAAAAAATATAGAAGTTGTTAACATTATAATTGCCATACAACTGGTATCTACATAGTTATATTCATTGTTAGTGAAGCAGTAACTAATACAAAGTAGTATTTAATGAACTTTGAAAAAGGTGGAGATCAAAACTTTGTCATTTATGATCTGGAACAATCGCATAGTTATTGTTTTTTAGCTGGTTCACTAATAGATAATGTCCGATTAATCCCTTTAAAAAACTCACAATTATGAAAAAGTAAAAAATGAGGAATGTTGCTTATTACAATTCTTTGCAATGTAATCGATTTTTTTTTTATTTTAAGAGCCTGCCAACGTGACTCTACTCTACCTGATGGAAATCATGAGTAGAATCCAAAATTTGTAGTCACCATAGTCATTTGATTTGAAGTTGTTGAATTTAAGGTCAACATCACCTTATTTGGAGAACCGAATCCGAATTACGAGTGTATCACAGTCCTGCGCTGTTTATATCAACGCGATCACGATGAGAAACTGTGGGCGAAGATCCAGAGCTTGCAATCACACTGCGAGGACAGACGAGGGACCTCTAAGTGGAAATTGGACAAGAACATGATCGCTGATTTCATCTGGAAGTTCTTTAAACTGGAGGGGTCGTTCAGTGAAGAAGAAATAATGAAATGTATTGGAATTTTACAGGTAAAAACTAGTTTTTGGAATTGTCTAATAAAGATAAAGCTAGCTTGCTAACTCAGATTGGGGATGAGTAAGCTAAGTATTTGTTTTAAATGTTAACAGATAAATTGTCATGAAGTTCCATTACAAGAGCCAGATTACGTTGCCCTTTTCGAGCGTATCTCGATGGCAGAACACAATTGCCGCGCCAACTGCAATAAGAGCTTCACATCGTTAGGAGAAATCGTAAGTTAAAACGATGAGCGGTGAGAAAATCTCAATTTATTTAGCTTAATTTTCTCTTATAGAAATATAACGAGTTTTAACAACGTTCTTTAACTTAATCTGTGAATTTAAAAAACAAAGAAACTGATGGCGAGTACTGAATCTACGGAATAGAATCAGGTACTTGTAATTTGGACTCAAAAGAAAAGCCTACACATTCTATTTGTACGTAATAGTATGCAGCTGATAGATGTAATGATGGTAGATGGCTAACATGCATTACCATCCTGTGAGTCCACTTATAAAATAAGGGATTTAATCCTCCAGTAACCTCATTTTCTAGTAACTAAAGAGTTGCTTATTACGCGACCATGATATTACTGCGTTTGACCCTGCTAATACGTGCCGAAATATGGCTCCTACCTATGGTATATACATTTGTGAGGGTGGCGATTACTTATAAATAATATTTTCTTTGCAGGTCCTATACGCTGGTGTAAATATTAATTCAGGTACCCACATCACCGTGTGCTACACGGACCCAATGTGGGGCACAGAGGCAAGACGTCACCATCTCGCTGACTCCAAATTCTTCGAGTGTACGTGTGAGAGGTGCTCTGACGTCACTGAGTTGGGTACCATGTTCAGTGCTGTTAAGTGCAAAAAGAAGTAAGTACTTCTAGTATACAAATTCGTTTATAAATTCGTGAGAGAGTCGTACATAAATGGCTTAACGAGATCAGATATATAGTACGATTTTATAGAAAACCAGTGTTAAAAAATTATTAATTAGATCTCATTGAGAAATTAAGGTAATTAAGTATGATATGATATTCTAAAGGGAAATTCAAATGCGGATAACGCACTTGATGTGACAGTGGTGGTCACTGACCATGAAGTGACGTGACGTGATGAAAAAAAGAAATACATACATACATGTTCATAACATCGTAAGGATACAGTATTATTATTTTTGTGCTTATAGAAATAAAACTATGTTTATTGTGACTTACGTGTTATATTCAACATGACCGATACAAAAAGAATCGTGAGTAGATATTATTCTTTAAGTATCAGAAACCCCATTGACGCAGGAGTGACAGTTATCGTGGTAACTGTGTAAGCCTTACACTGTCATAATGACTGTCATGCCTTTTATGTCCCCAAGCGGGGTGTGAAAAAGCATCTCACTAGGCTGCCATAGTGTGGGTCACCATACTGCGTTGTCAGCATTTGCAATGAGTATGGTGACTGCAACGCTTGGATTGTATTCATGCTTTCCATCAGGCAGAGTAGAGTCCCTTTGGCAAGCTCTTAAGATAGATAGATAGAATCAGAAGAAGCTCCTCAAGTTACATTTACTTTACTGTATTAGTTTCTTAAAAACTGAAAAATTACCACCATCGCATCATTTTGATTGTAGCAATTGATTATAGGGACTGCAAAGGATACCTGTTGCCGGAGACTTTCATTGTGCCAATCTTACACAAGACCAAAAATCCAAACCCAGAGACGCGTAACCTTGACAATAAGCTGTGGTATTGTAACTCCTGCAAGGATGCTGTGTCTGATGGAATCATGCAACAGTTGCTACAAGATATTGGGCGAGAAATAAGGATGATGCCAAAGGAAGACCCTTCAGCATGCGAAAGGTAGGCAAAATAATAAAAGACAATCCTTCAGTTTTTTCATTGAATGGAATAGCTTTTTTAGAGCAACTTAACTAATTGTTTCATAATAAATGGAGAAAAACGCTACTAAAGTTATTTTGTTTGTGTTATCCCAGATTAGATAGCGCTTCGTTAAAGAGGCTGCTAAAAACATAGTAAAATTTTTCTGAATACATACATGTTATAGACTAGCTGTAGCTGTTCTCTGTGTGGTGATGGATTAAGAATATAGAGTGTGACCACCCCTATTCTTCCCACGGGTATCTTAAGTGACGACTAAGGGAACAAAATCAGAATATGCAAAGCACCATTACTTCAAAGAGAAGGAAAATTTGAAACTAACCTTACATCAACTCGTCCGACCAGCGCGGTATAGTAGGCCAAAATCTCCTTGCTAAGGAGAGGCCTATGTCCAGCAGTGGACTGTTAAAGGCTGTTGATGATAGACTAGCTGTACCTGTGACTTCATTCGCGTTATACCGTTTAATGATAATCTTATAATATCCATTATTCAACTTCTTTTTACATTTTTAGGTTTATAAACCACTGCAGCAGCTATTTACACCCCTCTCACTACTACATGATCGACGTCAGTTTAGCTCTCGCTCAGATGATCGGGCAGGAGGAAGAGCAGGGTTTAGCGATGGTGTCTGATGACAGGCTGCTGCTCAAAACACAACTATGCAAGAAAATACCTGATTTGTTGGAGACTTTAGCACCAGGTAAGAGACAAAAAATAAAATAAAATCGATCAACACCTTTTTAGTCGATATTTAGACTATCGTTTTGAAATGAGGTTAAAGTAACGTGTGTATAAAGCTTGAATATGATCTACGTGATGTTGATATCATTAAATTCTCGATAGGCAGTGTGGAGGGACGTGTGTCATATCCCTCCGACACAAAGAGAGGATCCTCCGACCAGGCGAGGTGATCATGCCTGGCGGACCACGGCCCTACGGTTGACGTTGGGATGTTGTATATCTGCTAATTGCCATGCGAATCTCTATATCGCGATACAGGATTAGTAGTTGCATTGTAGTTTACTACATTCATATGTTTCGTTCATACTTCGTAGTTCGATACACCTGCGCTAGATGGCGTTGTTGTATATTTTTCTTTGTGCTGTAATGTGGAAATCGCCACAGGCAGACTTTTTATGTCAACATATTGTAACTTCTCAATAAAAATTAATATTGTGATATATAATGATAATAATATCCACACACATTCACACACGGGCGTCTGATTTCAAACTATATAAAGCCTTGTACTACATATATATTAAACATAAATAATACCCTAACACAACAGCTGATCGTACTCATCACACAATCATTTGTCCTAGGTGGGAATCAAACCCACGACCTCGGGCTTGGCAGTCTTAATCACTGACCACTAGACCAATATGCCAGTAGCAAAATAAATAAACTATTATTGATTTTCAGCTGAGACTCGTCTCCGAGGAACTATATTGTTCGAACTACATGCTGCTGTAGCAGAAACTGGTAGGAGAAAATCTCTCGTTGATGGACCGTTTGTACTGCTCGGTTATGTCTCGGTAAGTTAGTTACCTCTTTATTATAACTGTTTGTTGCTAAATACAAACGAATTACTTAAACAGAAGAAGAAAACCTACATGAAGAAAATGGCGGTCTATCATCTCCAGCTACCATGGATGTGAATCTCATACACCTAAATACTTTCCTTCGTTGAATTTTGTTGTAAGTTTAATAAATCTATAACAAATAGAGCCATTGCCGGAAACCTCACAGACATTATCAATATCTAAAAGAAGAAATAGTGTGTTTTTTTAAGTATGCAAAATACTTAAAATTGATAACAAGAACTCAAGGTAGAACAGCCACGCTGATTTCAGCACGAGCTGGCCGGCTCGACCGGGGCAGTACTACCCTCCTACAGAAGACTAACCTAAAGCGACAGCTTATGTGCTGTCTTGTTTCGTCGGTGCGTGCGAAACCGGAGGTCAATTGAAACAGGAGTGACAGTTATCATAGTAAATGTATGAGCACTATACTTTTACGTTTTCAAGCGGCGCGTAAAAAAGCATCTTACTGGGCCGCCATTATGTAAGTCACCATATTTTATCGTCTGATTCCACAATGAGTACGGCGACCACAACTCTTGGATTCTATTCATGAACTCCATCAGGTAGAGTAGAGTCACTTTGGCAGGCTTTTAAAGTAAAAAAGCAAAGATCGTTGTTCGCAATATTAGACTTATTTAAATGTGTGCGATAAAAATTTGCAATATATTTATGACTATTACAAAATTTGCCCTATCTAAGTTCGCTTGTTGACAATTAGACCCTACTAGACTACATTAGAGCGTCTCGCAGTAGTGACGTCAGCTATCACGCACATTGCCAATGTTTATACAATTTGTTGTAACTCTCATGAAATTCATGACACTTATTTGATAATTTAACTCGAGATTGGCATAAATATTCGGCCCTGTCTAAGTTTTTTATATTTTCTAACGACTGCTTTAAAAAAATGTTGTTGTCTCATTTAAATTATACAAAAATAGCTATTAAGGGTAGAAAATTAATGTATAAAATATGGTTTATTAAAAATTCATCATGATCAAAAATTTATTTAAAGTTTTTTAAGTTTGATTTTTAATTGAAAATGATTGGTTTTATGGACAAATGATTTGATGGTTTACGAATCGATTGAACTGATAACTCTTCTGCTGGGAACTTTGATAACTTACTGTATACAAATAATAAACCTGGTCTTTATTTAAAAGTTCAGATCTCAAAATCAAAGTATCAAAAAAATCGTAAAGATGTTTTACGTTTACTTTTTTTAACATTTTTAGAAAACAGATGCTAACAATTTAAATAGGTGAAAAACCCACTTAAGGTAAGTATAAAAATATCAAAGTGTGTAAATTCATTGACATCATATTCTCAAGGCTGAACAAAAAGCATCTGTTGTACGTGTCTAGGGAGACAACTGGACCAGTCAGTGAACGCTCCACTTTCAGACGTGAAGCGCTGACATCCATTCGGTCGAAAACTTTTTTCTATAACACTGAGAAATGCAAGTAATTTAGCATTGTATGGGTGCTTTAAGAAAGATGGGGAGATAACCACCATTGTTCGGCAATACTAGCGTTACTTTTTTATTTTAATTGTTCCTTTTTTAAATACATTGACATTTAAGTAGTTCGTTCTTCATAGTGTTCTAAAGAATATGTTGTTTTTTGTTAAAAGAACTAAAGAGTTCGAATGTCATGTAAAAAAAACAATTAATTGGCAAAGATGACATTAAAATGCTGATTAAAAATTTACTAGATACATAGTGACTTATATTTTCTCTCTAACTCTCGTGAAAATTAAAAAAAACTAGTATTATTCGTGTAATTTTCAAACAAAGAAAATATCAAGTACCAATGTTTTTTATGTTGTGGTGATAGACCAAGAATACGAAGTGTTACCACCCCTATTCACCCCGTGGACGTCGGTTCTTATGAGAACCGACTAAGAGCGCAGACTCCGCAGAACATAGAAAACTGCAAGAAAAAGCAAAGCTGGAAACAAAAAGTATACCAACCCGTCTGGCCAGCTTAGGCCATCTTTTTTTTTAACATGTGGAAACCCCCGCGAGCCGTCCTCCTACCGAGGCTTACGGCGGGTTGGTGTGTCGGAATCCGACTGACTAAAACTACACGGTGTGTCACTCTGTACCTGAGACAGAAGGGATCCGGGAACAGCTGTTATTACGACATCCGGGGCCAACTTAGGCCAAAACCTCTTTTATAAGGAGAGATCTATGTCCAGCAGCTGTTAGAGGCTGTTGCTAATGAATTGTCATGAGATTGAGATCTAAAACGGTAATCTATAATGATAGAAACTTCTTTGATCATGTTCCATTGTTGTGAATGAAAATAATTTATTTCATTTGTACATAATTATTTATAACCTTTAAGAAGTTAAAAATAGGTGTAAAAATTCTTAACTCAGACTGACTGAAAAAATAAAATTACACTGATAAATGAGTAATTTGAATTATCTCTCGTTTAAATACTGTTATAATAAAAATTAATCTTATCACATCACGCCTCAACGACATGTAACTTGAAAAAATGTTGTTAGAACTTGTCTCATTAAATTTCCCACAAATTTCAGACATCCCGATACCTTTCTGCTGATTTTTTAGAATATAAAACACCCACTTGATATGATTTTAGTAACTTTAATTACTTCACATCTCTCTACTTTGAATTGGTGGTGATGGCAGCTTGCCATACAACCAAACAATTTAGGCCTACAATAGTCGGTTATGATGTAGTAGCTCTTGTACTGCGACTCCGCCCACTTGTATGTCGGAAATCACGCTAAAATGTAGTCTTGGTACTCGTTGATATGTAGTTTTTTATCGGTGAAATGATTTTATTTAAAATCAGTTAAGTGGCTTAAGAGTGGAATATAACAAACTTAAATTCGTATTTATCATATTACTTGGTTAAATTTAAGTAAAAATCGACAATATAAATTTTATGTTATCGATAGCATCCAAATATTGCGACATTGCATGGATCGCCTTGCCACCTCTGTGCCACGCACAGCGCTGCCTCATAGACAGCTGCCGTAAGCGCTAAATGGCGTATCGTTAAGGTCAATCTTAACGTAATAACATTTTAAAGACAAAGTTCATCTTCATTCAATACTGAAAGCGAAAAATTTATGAATATTGATAAGAAATGGATAAATGCTTTAAAATATGCATCGTCATAAGTATCCAATTTAATTCTGTTTATGGATAACTATTCAGAATACACTGGCTTCCACATAAAATTTAGATCTATGCTGTCGTGGAGTTTTCACTCAAAACTTTTTAAGACAAGCAATCCCATGGCATATTATTGTCAGTTAAATCAAACCCTTTAGACAGCGCACGACAACATCGTTCTCAAACGGCAGTAATTTTTGCGACTGACTTTATACTTTTTGTTAATTATTCCAAAATTACATTAAATCTTTGTAAATTGTAGCCTATATGTTATTTTGATGTATAAGCTATATTGCTGTAAAGATTCATTTGTATCTGTTTAGTAGTTTTGATATGAAAAAGTAACAAATATCTGTACCTTTATCTTCATAAACTCTCACATTTTATAATATTAGTAGGAAATAAGAAGAGAGAGGAAGTAGAAAATAGAATCACATAACATCTGATATCTCACCTACGATTTGACGCCATGGCGCTCGTTGCATGATGAAATCAAATAACACTCACTTTGCCGGTTTCCTGTGCATCATGTCCGGCTCTTTTCATGTTATCACTTCCACTGACGATTAGAATACAAGAGTAAGCATTACACCTAAACAGGAGGAATGGATTGACTGTTCAGATCACAAAAATGAAAGTCAATAAACTAACTACCCGTATAACTTCGTCGACGTTCTTCAAAAGTCACAATTATTCGCCATTTTTACAATTTTTTTATTCAATCTCCTATAACTCGTAGCGTGATGTTATATAGACCATAGTCTTACTCGATAACTTGGGTTTGGAAACACTAAAATTTTTTTTAAATCAGGCCAATAGTTCCAGAGTTAGTTCGTTCAATCAAACAAACAAACAACTTTAGTTTTATAATGTTATAATGGATATCGATTGGAAATTAACTAATCAATGTATCACGATATTAGCCAACGCTAAATAGCCACACACGTTACAATTTTCCATGAATTGAAATGTCTAAATTCATTTCCAATGTGTGAGTGTGACGATATCATTTTTCGAACAAGATGAAGCATGTTTTTCCCCTTGTCTTAAATATTTCTCGGTTATACAATACAAGGGATTCCTAATGCATTTGTATATGTGATATCATAGATCATTTACATGTCTAATAGGAGTGGCGTACTAATACACAAATAAAGCAAATGGGCAAACTTTATTATGCTGGTGTGTGTTCAAATGTAACGTTTATAGTTATATCGGCGATATATCTGACACACACACACAGACAGCTGAAAGAACTTAAAGTTTACTGTTGGACATTAGGTTTTTCTAGTTAATGTCAGCCATCAAACTGACAAACTCATTCTTGATAAAAGAAACAAAAATTATATTCCAAACCTTATCGATCAATATGGATTTAACATATTATAAAATTAATTTTAAGATGTTACGTCACGAGATATGTTATGTAACAATATAGGCAATCTCTTGCCAAAGACAAGCGGCTACGATATGAGAATCAGTCCCAAATCTTATTTAAGTCATAAACATGGGACTAAAATATAGTTGTTCTCTACAGGAGTCACAAAAAATACTGAAGGAAGCAGCCATGTTGCTTCGCCATGAGCCTCCAGAGCTGCCCGAGGGTCGACTTTTCCACCAGGCGAAAATCAACTTGATACAAATGGAAGAACTGATAAAGAACCTGTCTGCTGCGCAACCGTCGCCATTGTAGAACCAAATAAATAATTTAGAAAACTATTCTTATTGCTGTTTTATTTCTATTTTAATGATTATATTGCTTTTATCATAGTTGTAGTTAATTTTTAGCCTGCCAAAGTGACTCTACTCTGCCTGATGGAAAGCATGAATAGTATCCAAGAGTTGTGGTCACCATACTTATTGCAAATGGAGACAATGCAGTATGGTGACCAACGCTATGGCGGCCTAGTGAGATGCTTTTTCACAACCTAAATCATATATAGTGGGATCCCTGCGTATATACAAAAAAAATAAGATGATTTGTGTACACGATAAAATCTCAGAAAGTTCTCCAGAGATTGAATTCAAATTTTGACACGATAGATCTTCTTTAGAAATTGTTTCACATATTTTTCGTTTTGTTCTTATTTATCGTCAAAGTAAGTACAATGTTTCACAACGGAATGTGGCAGAGTACAACTAGTTGTCTATAAACTCAGTAGTAGTTGTAATGATTATGTCTTTAATCTATCGTGGGAGCGGTAACCAGGCTTCACAGAAAACAACTCTTAAGCAAATCATAAAATTTAACAAACAAGACCCTAAATTACAAATAGCAATGAATAACTAAAAAGTTAACAAACATATGGATTCATAAATTATAGAGTGCGGTCAAAACCTTTCTTTATTCGACATAAGAAAACCAGGTCTTGTATTTAAATCAAGTTTATTTAATGAACTTATAATAAACTTTCAATGCGAATAATTTCTCGAACACCTATATAAATTAATGTGTAAATATATGAAATGGTGTGGTGAAAGCTGTCCGGGGGCGAAAAAATAACCTTATTTGTTGATGCGCACGCGTCTCATCGAGAGAGCTTTCGCCTTACATTGGATTGTTTGTTTTTATTGCGTGATTTGGCGAAGTGTCACGTAGACGGGTGTCAGAGACGAATATATAACAAGATAGTAATCAAGTTGTAGTACTTTCGCTTGGCCACGCATTGTAAATATGTGTGAGATGAACCTGTTGGTCTAATGCGCCGAAGTTAGGGTAATTTCCAGTCCTTATAAGTAGTGTGATAAAGTCGTCATTTGCTTTGTCTAGGTGCTATGTACCGAAAATATGTAAATATTTAAAAATATATGAGTAAGTTTATCAGAAGTCTGCTTACTTATGAATATTTTGAACAAATATTAAAATCGAGATCATAAAACAACAATAAAAAGGAGCTAGTCTGGCAATACTTGCACATGATGTAACTTCTGATATGTCAGCTACCATCTTACGCCCTGCTCTAGAACCGCGAGCGTTAACCTGACATTCACACATTTCCGTCTCGATATTGTTGATGTTACTCATTTTTTTATATTATATAAATTTAAAAAACTTTCTAAATCATATGACTATACTTTTTTGTTATTTGACTTTTAAATGATAAAAGCACGAGGCAGCCTGTGAAGGCAAGTAATAAATAGTAGGTTATGTTATTAAAACATTAAGAGCCAGTGCAGCCGGTAAATGACAGAAGGAGAGCTGTGTGTCGTACGGACTTGTTTTAATTGGACCGATATCGACACGTTTGTTGAATCGAATCGCACAACCATACATTATACTTTTTAAATCATATCGATTTTACAACTGTCACTTAACCGACTTAATCGAATAGTTAATGTTCGTTTAAATGCGATTAGTGGAGTACTGGCGGACTGATAGTCCACGAGTACGTACGAGAGTCCACTGAGTACCACGATAACTGTCATCCCTGCACCAACAGGAATATTTCTCATGAGAAAAATAGATGTAACAGGTATATACATGACATAATATATTATATCGATCTTTCACGGGACACATGTCACTTCTATTTTTGCTTTTGACATACAATTTTTCAATAGGTGCTAATTACAGCTTCAGGTACTCGAAGTTTGGGGTTTAATAGAAAAAAAAGGTAGGTATATCACAAAGGTTCTGAAGAACTGTCAGTCATATAATAATAACTTCACACATCTCATACGCAGCCGTCTGGTTTGGTTTTAGTCGGTCCTATTCTGACGCACCAACTCGCCGCAAGTAGCCGTGGGATGACAGCCCGGAGTGTTGCCACACGTTATAAAGAAGGGAGAGCCTATGCTATGGTAACCAGACTGCTGATAAACGTACTTACTTATTTCTAAATATACATATATTATAAGTAAAATAAATATTTTTTTGTACTTGTAATATATTTTGTATTGGTACATAACATTAAGCAGTGACCAATAGAACTATAATCTATTCAAATAAATAAAACTGAAATGTCTATTTGTAACATCAAATTAGGATCTTTTCATTAAATTTATATAAAAGTACACCCGAAACTTACATAAAAAAATCAATTGTTAAAATGTTTGTTTGTCTGTTTGCTTGTTCCGGTTTATATCTGCAACGGCGGGACTGATTTTGACAAGACTTTCTCTGGCAGATAATTGATGTTATGAGCAGTAACTTTTTCTACTTTAATTTTAGAAGAAAACAGGGTTACGTGGCAATAAAATTAAAACACACGAAAGTGAACAATGTCTGATTTAAACGCAACAAAACCTGTGGGTTATTTCATAGCGCGCAACTAGTCACATGAATCTTTGAGGTACTTATGAAGTAAGAAGAAGTATGTGTAGAAATTCTCTTCCTCTAATTTTTGACCTCTCATCCACCTCTGACGACCAACTCTAGCACCGAACTACATCAGTGGTTAAACCAAGTAATCTTTCGTCCCTTTTTACGAAATCCGTTTCATAGATAGTAGGAAAGCATCAAGAAGAATCATACATGTAAAAAATATGAAATGTGTTCAAATCAGTAGACACTCAATATAATATTTTTACTATTTTTTACATATATTATTAGTTGTAATTGTTAATTGTATGTTTTAGATATACGTAGCGCTGTGTAAGTTTAATACACTGGTTTTACCGTAAAAGTTTTTCTTTTGGTTTTAACTGTTATTTCTGACTCTATACAGGTTATGATCTCATACTTAATGGCATCAATAAGTAAGTGTTAACACACACGTGACACGTCACTAACAAAACCATACATTCAAAAATCCATATTTGGGCATTTTAGGCGCTGCCGAAGCGATAGAAATGTCATAGAAACTTGATTTTCTCCTCAATCTGTAAACTTTATCAAATAAAAGTCTTAACATAATCTTAATCTTCTAATTTTTCTCAATTTTATTGTTTTTAATTTAATTCTATTGATCTTCAATTTACTGCTGCCTCCTTTCCCTCTTCTCTTTTCTTTTTACACCCCATAACACTCCATAGGAATCCATAACACTTTTCACTGGTTTCTTACATTCACAAAACATTCTCATCTTACATTCTTACTTTAACAAATTATTAATTCTCACATACGTTAGATGGACTAACTGTGGAAAGACATGTGAGAGAAAACTTGTAACAATTTTGAGTGTTCAAACTAGCTGATCAAATATTGATTTTTATCTAACACATCAGTACAAACATAATTTGCTTTTATCCAGAAATGGCAACAGAACACGTCACCAAATGACTTAACAATATTTTCAAAAGAATAACATATTTACTATAACATATAACATATAACATAAAAAAAGCATTGTAACAGATTACGGAACGGAACTGTTACAATTTACCTGGAGAAGCGACGTCCGTAATCGGTAGTTACAAAGCGTTTTTAAATGTTACCTAAACGATAGGTTTCATTTCCACTTTCCCAGGCTGCGGATACAAGAAGACCATAAAGAAAAAGAGTCTTATGTACCATGAAAGATTTGACAGTCAAACGGTCCATGTTTGCCACGCCTACTCTTACAAATGTTAACAAATGATTACAGTGACTACAATTAAATATCTAAATTGTCTGCAATTAATGCAATACAAAAATAGAGAATTTTCCACTCTACATTATGCAATTATCTGCATGTAAACAAAATAAAAAATGTAAACAATACACTTAAAATACATTGTATCTTTAATGTTAAACCAATAAAAGCCATTTTTGTCGTAACTTCTAATTCACTGTCTTTCGTAAACCAGCCATTTTCCAAACAGGATCTTCCAGCAAATTTATCTCTAGTTTACGCAGTGTACTAGTTTACACAATATATGTAAACAGTCAATCATTTACGACGGAACGCGAAAATCTGTGAACAAACACACAGTCGAGTTTCTTCACAATCTTTGAACTGAACATACGTGGGATGTGCTTGTGACAAATTTATAAAAAAAGAAATTCTTCATTTGCTAGTTCGTGTACAGTATGCCTTGAATATCATGAGGTTCTGATAAGAATAATTTTCCAAAAAACATATCAGTGTTGCCATGTAGCTGTGGAGCGTTGTTTTTCTAATTCACATTGGAATATATTGTGTGAATATATGACGCGTTATTACCATGTTTGCTGAAGTGACGTACCGGTTTATCGTTACAATGGATGTTTCAACTAAATTGGACTTTCAAAACTAGAGGTGAGGAGGTTTTTATTGTAACTTTAGAACTATTGAATTATTTACATAAAAGTCCATAGGACTAAATTTACCCAATTCAAAATAACTATTTGTAGTCAGGCTTGGAAAGTTATCTTAGATACTCCAAAACCTGGAAGGGCAATATGTTTATTTCGATTAAAAGAATAAAATTGGCCAAGCTCATCAGTTCATGATTATGGGGTTACATCAGAATTGTCTCATTGAAAATAAGATCGCAGAACAAAGGCACGTAAGAGCAACTTACAAAACCGTATATCAATATTTTCTGAATGTTAAGAAAAAATATTGATATAAAAATAAACACCCGACTGCTTAAAAGTAATGAACTGAAAAGACTAACACATTGTTTTGTAAGCTTAATTAATGAAATGACTATATACGTGTATTCGAATTAGTTAAACTTACCTTATGATGCCGCATGCGATGACAAACATAGTTTTGGTAGATCTTCGTATTCCTGCCTGTAGTACAGTAAATTATTGGCTTTCTTAAGAGCCTGCCAAAAGTGACTATTCTGCCTGATGAATAGCATGAATAGATGCCAAGAGTTAGTCTAATTTAATTATACATATCATCACCATCATCAAATATAGCTTTAACAATCCACTACAGAACATAACCCTAATGTACATATGTTACGTAATAATTTCTTTGGATTCGAGTTTACTAATTGTAAATTTGTGCTATAACAACAATATAAACACGGCATGATACATATGATTTTGAAATGGACTTTTCAAGATCTTTAAATATATGTTGCTTATTTTACATCATCACATATATCAAAAATTGTCCAGCCGTTTAGATTGTAGGGCGTGGCAAAGAAATGAACGTATACACACATGCATACATACGCTTGAAAAACATTACCCTTCTTCTGATGCAGTCGTGTGAAAATAATTGATTCACTTAACTAATAAGATACATTTTTGCCACAAAACTTATTTCTGATTCCTTTGCATGACATTGTTTAGAAATATAATAAAACATACCAATATCTCTATTACATATAGAGATATCTTAATAACAATGGTGAACTTCCGAACTATAAAATATTGGTATATTTTTTAGCACTTAGCACTGAAAAAAATACAAAAATATAAAGATTAAAATACTAAACAATTTTGCCTTAGACGTTACCATTCATAGAAATTTGGAATAAAATACATTTCAGGTTAAAGTTGAAGAAGTTATGCATATCGAAACATACTAATGAATTTTAAATTTGAATAAGCAGTCTTGTAGTAACATAAAGTGGAAGATAAAATAAAAAAGTCATCATCATCAACAACCTTAAACAGTCCACTGTTCATACATACATACACATAGGTCTCTCCTTAGGAAGTAGGTTTTAGTACCATACCACGCTGGCCAGACAGTTTGGTATTTGTTTCAAGATAGATTTGTTTCACGTTTTGCTTTTTCTTTGTAGTGATGTTGAATAAAAAGCCTTAGGCTTTACTATTAAATAAAAATCTGGAATAACTGTAAATTGGAACGTGCCAAAGACAAAAAAAACTATTACTAGTATTCTTTATCTGTGGAACGAACAACAAAATGTTATATCATGTCAATGTCATTGTTGATTGTCAACAGACGACATCGTTGTCGTTATTGCCAGACTTGATTTAAATCGAAAGAAAAATTGTGATCGTGTTTTATTATTTAACTATTAACAGTGCTATATTGTTTAGAAGAAAAAAAAACCTGTGTGTATACTTACGAACGCACGTAAAAAGTTATACTTCTTTAAGAAGAAAAAATAATTATAAGAAAACAAGTTTTACAAGAAAAAAAAACAGTAGCAGTCGTGGGACTGCCGATAGAAGTGAAAACGGAACTATTAAGTTGAGAGTAATTAAAACTAGGTATATGCAAAAATTATATGAAATTTTTTATGTTTCATATATAGCTATATATAATATATAATATCATATATAATATATAATAATAATAAATTTCATATATAATATATAATATCATATTCTCCATAGCTATAGATATACTATTATCATTAGCATGTCGGTGACGTGAACCGAGGATTTTACCCTCTACCAAAACGCTCAACGCGCCTAAAGAAGTTTTCACTATAAAAATCTTTCTAAAAATTTTATTCTTCGCGGTATCCTATATTTGTAGAGAAAACGACACTAATAATAGAAGAAAAGGTTTTTAATACATTGAAAGAAAATTTTATTATAACACATTATCTAGTTAAATAAATTTCGCGCCAAATTTTTACCTTTATCGTAACTAAGTAAGAGAACGCGACGCGGCGCCGGCGGCAACTGGATGCAAAAAGCAATAAACCGGGCTCTGTGGTATGCCTTGGAAGAGGCCTATGTACAGCAATGGACCACAATGGACTGATGATAATGATGCAACGTAAATATTATTACAAAGTTAACAAATACACAAAATTGTTTTTAGTTTCAAGTCTCATTGCAGCACCGTTTAAATTTGAAAATTGCAATTAAATAAATATGCTTTCTTTTATAACTTATTTTGTTTTGACTCTTGCACATGAATAGAAATAACTAAAGAAATTATAATATTTAATATTGATTTAACATGAAAACGTTTATGGACGCTTAAAATTTCCACCAACCATTATTTCGCCAGGGTTCTTTGCGAGTTTTGCAAAAATGTACTTTTGCAAAATGTTTATATTCGTTTTCACAGTCTTAACGGCACGATATGTTACAAATGTTTAAATTAAATCAACCTATCGTTATCCACTGATGATCGATAATCTTCCTAAGGAGCACCAACTATCCTATCTTGGGCAGTCTGCAACCGTCCATTCACACTTACTGAAGTTTAATCTTTATACTTATTTTATGTTATATGTTTTCTTCTATTTATTTATTTATTTATGTGTTTGTGACTTTAGTCAGAACCTATTAGCTGAAGGAAAGGAAGTAGGTCCCTTAATTATAATAATTAATAAAAATAACATTTCAGACGTTTGTCGTACAGCGCCATCTAGTCCCAAATTAATACGATTTTGTACTATGAGTACTAGATAACTGATATAAATATGTATATATTTTTTTTTTATAAATATACACTCATTACACCCAAAAAACGCCTAAACTTTGAAACGAATATTTGCAGATTATACAGACCTCAAATACAGCAGTTACATATGCCACCACCGAGGCAATTGAAAACAGTCGAATTTTCATTTTACTCTACGTATAATTTTCTAAACTGAAATGAAAGCGTACGCTCTACGTTTTTAATTTACTTAAGGACGTGGAAAACAAATGTAGGTATTATGTAGGTGTGGTTGATCATTTGGAACCACGTGATATTTGTGTGTGTGTGCGTGAGTGTTTATGAAAATAACTCTTATGAAATTCTTATCTACATCTTACAACGTAATTACGTGGCGTGTTACAGATCGTTTAAACAATAATAAGTACATTATAGAATTCACTAGTTATTGAATTCTGAGTTTTTCTCTTTTCTCCTCTTTTGATATTTCCTCCCTGCTTTCGGCTCATGAATTTTGAATGACTAGTTATAAAATATTGCAAAACGAAGTATTACACTTTAAATTTCTTTCTTCTTATTTGTCTTATTAAAAATTTGGTAAAAGTAGTAACGAATAACAATATTCGTTTTAAATACTCGGATGTCGTGATGGCTAAATAGACCGTTCGAGTTGCGGAAAACTGATTCCTACGCAGATATACGATTCAGACGTAGATACGCGAGCTTAACCACACAAAATACACTATCCAATCTGTTCTTACAAGAAATATTTCTTTACTTTCTTTGCCTTACTTTGGGAAAATCTATTGCCGTAACCTGCTTGGTTAATAGCAATAGGTTTCCCTTTTATATCTACGAGTATATATTACTCAAATGGTAGTTTAACACTTGTCTGTCTACCCCTTCCATATAATAACTCTCTGTAGTCAACATCGTATGATGATAAAATCTTCCATATTAACTAAAAGTGATATTTGTAACCAAATTAAAATATAATAGAAAACACGAGGCTCATTTCGTGTAGGTTCATTTAATATGGCAGTGTTAGTGACACGGTGCTAAACAGACACTTGCGCTTGTTCACAAAAGCGCAGTTATTTGTAAGTTACATGAAACTGTTCAACTCCTGCTACGATCACGTCATGCATAAGGAGTAAAGGAACAGATATTACATATGAACACATGCAACTCAACAGATACAAATATGTTGCTACTTATTTGTACCCCGCCACACAGAATGGGGGAGGTGGTTGTGAGCTCCGATAACCTCGCTTGGGATGTGAAAAGTACCGAAAGTGTTGATTAAGACAGGTCCGTGGTTTCACTTGGAGGCCCTATCAGAATACCAGTGCTACAAAGGGATAACTACAGCATAGAGTTAAGATAGTGGGATATTCTGGTATCACATGATGGTTATCCTGTATGGTGCAGATAGGATAGAATATAATATTATATACAGACAGTATATAATGACGATGATGTACTCCGAGCCGACTTCGGCTACGGCGGCCAATCTCGATGGAGACTACGCAGACGAAATAATAGTATATAAATGTGTGATCGATACGATACGATCAGACGGCTATCCGACACGACCGGGGAGAGATACAAGAACAGGGCCGACGGCTTTACGTGCTCTCCAAGACACGGGGGTTAAGACCGCAAGTTTCAAACTTGGGTTGTCATTAATCATTTCTAATATAAAAAAATAACACTTCTTCACCCGAACCGGGCATCGAACCCGAGACCTCTTGATTGGCAGTCCCATACGCTAAACGCTAGACCGACGAGGCAGTTCTAGGATATAATGTTAGTGTGATAATACTACTATACAAATGTTTTATATGGACTCATGAAGTCTTAACCATGTCTAGAAAATAATACTGCGTGTAACAGTAAGTTTAATGACTTGTGTGTATTGTACATATTTTGTATTACGTCATTAATGTTGATGCGTATTTGAGTAAACCCATAAAAAACATCATGATTTTAAACGAAGATAAATCATATTTTCAGTAATAAACAGGGCCTTTCCTGATTTAAATTCAAATATAAAGACCTTGAAGGACACACTCAAAAGGAGTTGAGAACAGTTATCAATAGAAACAAGAACTCTCTCCATAATAAAATTCTCCACTCCCACTTGTGAATTGTTTTAGAGACTCCATAATATCATGGTATTAAGAGCGTGCCATACTGTCTTAAACTAACCAAAAGTATACTTTCTATCACTGATTATCCAGTGGATTAAGATCGGGACTATATATTATGTTTTCTTTATGTAACATCCTTCTTATTTCTGTCTTTATGTAAATGTATAATTAGACTAAATACATAAACGAAAACTGACACTATTGGCTTAGTGGTTAGTTTCCCTGACTGCTAAGCAGATCTTGAGTTCAATTCCCACCTAGAGCAAATATAGAGCACGGTGATTTGTTCTGAGTCTGTGGATATAATTTATCAGTTATATGTATATATTTATTATTTATGTTTATTAGCAGGCTGGTTACTATTGCGCAGGCTCTTCCTAATTTAGAATCAGACAGCCGTGTGTGAGATGTATGAAGTTATTTATTATTGTTTATTTATTTTGTTTTCCGTGTTTAACAAAGTTAAAGTATGAAGGTTCGTTGTTTGTTAAACACTTAAGACCTAAGCTTAAGATTAAATAAAACCTAAAGAAGGTATAGGAAGTAACGAAGAAGTGAGTGATTGACAAATATTATTTATTTTTATTTAAAATTGCCTGGATTTACTGTGCGGTTACGATTCACTATTTCTTCTGTTCATGTGGTGATGGATTAAGAATACATAGTGTTACCACCCCTATTCATCCTGTGGGTGTTGTAAGAGGCGACTAAGGCAACAAATTATTCAGAAAAATATCGTTACAGAGAGAAATAAAACTTGAAGCAAACACTATTACAACCCTTCTGACCAGCGAGGTATAACAAGCCAAAACCTCTATTATATACCTACCAGAATCTTCAAGAATCGTTTAAAAAATCGATTGAATAAATGTTTTCTATATCTGTCTATGTCATCTTCACTTTAAGAAACAAACATGACCTGCAGTAATTCTAAATGAGGTTAAAATTCTTCAGCATGAGTTTCTCGTATACCTCAAGATACGAGTTGAGTTAACACTGCTATCTTTTAGATAATTCTAGTATCTGTCTATCAGTAATGTCTTGTAGAAAAAGTTTTTATTATATAATCAACATTTAAAAAGAGTGTAATCACTTAATTGTTTAAATAAATGATAAGTAATGATACAATAAAACCACAGGCAGCTGTGATTAATAAAATAAGTTTTTCCTACATAGGTTAGGGTTACTTTCACTCACGCATTGTTGCCAATAAGCTGTTTTCAGAAGATTCATATAAATATTCTTAAAGTGCATATCATGGAGAACGTTCTGACGAGCTCTTCCAGCATATCCAACATCACCTTTGACGTCATCGTTTTTGAGCGGACAACACACAATCTCGAAACCGTTCGGCTCTTTCTTCCTTCCTTCCTTTTCCTCCTTTTTTTGTGTGGAAATTGCCACTGATGTAATTGACTACCAGTGCACGTTTTTTTGTCTCAATTTAATTCCGGGTCTTTAAACGAGGCATTAGAAAACATCTCACTAGGGCATCATAGTGTGGATGACCATTCTGCATATGCAATGAGGATGGCGTCTACTATTTTTTGGTTCTACTTATGCTTTCATTTTGGCAGACGTTTACATAAAAAGAATCTGAAAGAAATGCAGGAAGGAATTTTTCTCCGTTTTTGCAACACATCTCATTGATACTCAGTTTCTATTAGTCGCAGTTTAATGTTATATATGTATAACCTATTTTCTATTATGATATATAAGTTATGCAACACTAAAGTTACCTCGAACTCTCAAAAATCACCAACAATCCTTAGCTTTTCTCCGAGCCTTTTTTCCCAAACTAGATTCTGGGTCGGCTTCAAGCCTACTACGTTATGACTGAACCCAATGTTTTACTTGTACGTGGTGTGGCTGCCATCAGACCTACACAACTCAAATGCTAGGCGATATCGAAATTCTGAAGAAAGACTATTGTCGGACTTTTTTAGGCTCCAACTACCCAAAACGGTTGCCACAGATGTTCATATGACAATCCGAACTATGGCCTCTACAACCTCTCCGAGGCTCAAAGGGGCTTTAATATATTAAGAATGAACACTACCATCATGGGCCTTGGGAGAATTATTTTCAGGGAGATGCACCTACATCCTCACATACTATTACATATACATAAACAATAAGCCTTATAAAAATGTAATTGTGTCACATTTCTTTTTTCCCTAAATAAATTATTATTATTGACCGATATAAAACTATACTAGGTCTATAAAGTCGACTTTTTATGAAATAAGTTAAAAATACGTATTTTCTATATATTTTCTTTACTGCCAGAAGTGTGCACCCCCTACACGGCTCTCCCAGCGTCCATAATTACCATGTTCAACCAAAGATTGACTTGGCTAAGATTGCTTAACTTTGCAATGTGTCACCCTCTGCTTCCGCTAAGCCACGAGCCCCTCTTATATTTTCTTCAAATACCAGTGTAATTTACTTCCATGTACTCTGGATAGAGTAGATCGCGTATTTACAGTTCTGTGACAAAAAATGTAAGTTCAGTTCGATCGTACTCTAAAGAATATCTTATCTTATCTTATGAGTGAAAGTATCCACGTTGCTACTTATACAGCCATTTTATTATAAATGTGATATTGTATTACTCGTTCATAAATTTCTACATAGTTCTGTGTTTATTTCTTTATCATCAGTCTGTCGCAGTTCAATACTGGACATGGCAGATCTCCCATTATAAATTACACTGTGATAAGAACTTAACGTTATAAACATGTTGTTTATCCCGTGAATGTATAAACAAAGTATTGTTATCACATGCCTGTAATATTTTATTATTATATAAATTAATATACGTATATGTTTTGCCTTTCACTTTAAACTTTGCATACTCTTTATTTAGAAAGCTTCCGTTGAACTTTTTAGAGTTGTTCTAACAAGCATCCCTCGCATTGTTCATCTGGACAGTAGTGCAAATAATGAACAGATGTTCGATGAAAGAAAAACAATTCTTTGCACCGAAATCAAGCACTGGTTTTCTCTTAAACGACATCATGTGGTTTCAAAGTGTTAGAACATGTACCAAAATAATGCATGAAAATATTTAATTACTTATTTTAAATAAAACAAACTACATTTAAATGATCATTTTGTTTATGAGTGGTTGGATTAAATTAGTAATTCTACATTTCTGTCTTTGAAAAGAAAAGAAAAAATTGTCTATGAGATGAAAGTACAACGAGGCTGGCATAAAATTACATTCGTCCTACTTTCTTTGTTATTGTTTTTCTGAAAGTCATCTGTTTTAGATAAAATATTTATTTATGGGCGTTTTTGTGCATATTTAGTTCCCTGACATTCCTGACTTTCAGTTCGTCACTATACTTACTCTTGTTTTTCGACCTAGTGAGGGTCGCGGGAAGCCGTTGGATGCGGACAGCACGGGACTAGACGATGTGGAGAATCTTGGGGCACACCCCTGTACAGTGAGCGTATTTTGGTTGTGATGACAATGATGACATAACTTCTGCTATTGGTTTCAATAAACATAAAAATACTTATACATACGAACTACTAGAAACTGAGAATGTAATACGATTTCAGAAATAGATAAGAGTCATGTATAGCATTGTATTTATTTGCTGGCCGACAACTGTTTTGTCCAGGAAGTCAAAACTCAAGCTTTATATAGATATTAGACAGTATATCCCCAAGGTAGTTAGTAGGCATGTCAGCTTCTATCAGTGACGTGGGCCGTTATGTTTGTTTTGCCTCTGACAATACCGCAACCTTATCAGTTTGCATTTGCTCTGAGATTTAATGTTTTCCAAGTTAGAAATGTTTAACTGTCGTATCATGGTAAAGAAGGTGAATTTAGGTTAGCCATATGTTAGTCCAAATGTAATAACAGACGTTTTCGTAGTCCTCCATCTTCAGGCATCATGATCATCATCTCATCAGCTAAAAGGCGTCCACGGCTGGACATACGCCTCCCTCAAGGTTCTCCATAACAGCCGGTCCCGTGCCGCCCGCATCCAAAGGCTTCCTGTGTCCTTCACCAGGTCATCCGACCACCTTGTGGGAGGACTACCAACGTTGCAATTCCCAGTATGCGGTCGCCACTCCAGGGGCCTTGAGGCATAGAGTAGCTTTAATCACTTCGATTCTGGCACACAACGACCCGGTGAGCTAACAGCCTGCAGGTGTTACCACACGTAAAAAGAAGTTTACTAAATGTATTCACGTAATAGATTATATTTTTAATGAGAAACACCAACAAATAGTACAGAAAAATTATCTTAGAAAATTGTTTGATTTCTTTTCCAGTAGTTACTAGTTACTAACCATTAGCTTACTCATTTTTCCTTGTATTATATAAAAAGTAATTGCAATAATTTTATTGTTTATTTTGAAAGGCGTGCAATAATTAGACATAATTTAAATTCATAGCATTTATTTTCTTTTCTCATTTCAGATAGCAAGTCATGTCACGAGCCCATTTCTTATGGCTGTTCTGTTTTGCTCAATGCGTGATGAGCAGCGACTTCATAGGAGAGTACGAGGCTTATACCAATAAATTGTTTCCTCAAGATAATAAGGATGAAGTTTTGCCCATAGTGCTTGGCCAGGACTCAACTTCTGGATGCATTTGTAGAGCCACCATTAAGTGTAAGATTATCGAGTGTTTTGGCAACTATGAATGCAAGCGGTTTCCTAAGGTATTACTCATTTTCTGAATAATTACATTAAAAAGTTATTTTCATTTTTAATTCTTCCTGCTCGTGTCTAAAATTAACCTTGACTTGACTAATGTGTCTATTACATTCACAAAAACTACCTCGGTGGCGTTGTGGTTGAGTATGCGACTGCTGTGCATGAGGTCTAGGGTTCGATTCCCGTAACGTACAAAATTATCTACAAATATTTATTTCGGAGTTTTGGGTGTTTTCTATATATATAATATATATGTAAGGATCCTATATGTAAGTATTCTAACAGTCCATCTAGCTTTCATAATACGAACTCTGCATGATTTGAAGCTAGATGGCATCGTGTGTCAGATGTCTGATTTTATTATTATTTATATTTTGTCAAATAAATATTAAGTTATATACGATTAGGTATTTTTACGTAGAGCAACCTTTAAAAAACTATTAAAATTTTCAGTGTACTGTATTTTAAATTTAGAAGTGAAACTTACAAGTTTACACCTATTCATGTCTCTGTTTACCCCAAACTGTAACTGTCACCCCCATTGATGCAGGGGTGACAGTTATCGTGGTAACTGTGTAAGCCTTACACTGTCACAATGACTATCATACCTTTTACGTCCCCAAGCGGGGTGTGAAAAAGCATCTCACAAGGCCGCCATAGTGTGGGTCACCATACTACGTTGTCAGCATTTGCAATGAGTATTGTGACCACAACTCTTGGATTCTTTCTATTCATGCTTTCCATCAGGCAGAGTAGAGTCACTTTGGCAGGCTCTTAAGATAGATAGACTAATTTAAAACCGTTTGCAGCACACCTATAGACCAATATACCATTATGTATAAACATTTGTAAAACTAGTTTTCTATTCATTGTAGGTAACAGTAAAAAGTGAAGTGTTACGAGTCAGAACTTCAGTTATAAGAGAACTCCATCGAGGCAGACTGGACTCACTCTATCATCTTAAAGTTCTCGAAATAGAAGCGAACCATCAGCTCCGGTACATACAACCTGGAGCATTCTCTAACTTGACAAATCTCCAACAACTCTCAATATCTTATAATACGCTCCTCCGGTCAATTCACGAAAACACATTTGAAGGACTTATTAATCTTCGCAACTTGACCTTAGTAAATAATGGATTCGAATCAATACTTCAACTAACGCCAGCTTTCAAAACAAGCATACTACCGTCACTAATAAATCTAGATTTGTCAGAAAATACATTCGGAACCATCCCGGAAGAGACTTTCCAACCAATGGCGGGCACAATTCTGGAGAAACTTTATCTTAATTTATGCAGGTTGGAATATATACACCCGAACAGCTTTCTGCCACTTAAACATTTAAAAATACTTCGAATCGCAGATAACGATATGAATTCTTCTTTAATAGCAGCTTTTATGGAAACACTCACCAAACATGATATAAATTTGTTAGAATTAGACTTATCAGGATTAGGATTCAGGAAACAACCACCAAGAAAACTCCTAGATATCATAGCAAATTCTACGGTACAGAATTTAATGCTTGCAAGAAATCAATTCGAAACCGTTGCAGATGATGCTTTTCCTCGGATGGTGAATATACAATTAATGGACATGAGAAAAGTTCTTGCTCTTTTGATAGGACCCAAATCTTTTGATCCTGAGAAATTCCCAAATCTGAAGGGCTTATTATTAAGTGGAAACAATTTACCAGGGGTCCATGGAACTCATTTGTCTAATCAATTAAGATTTTTAGACCTATCTAACAATAGAGGGCAACCTAGCAATCCAGTATTTTTTGAAATTGATAGATACACGTTCACACAAAGCAATGAGCTGCAAATCTTAAATATTGCTTTCAACAGAGTTAGGTCAATATTTCATTACACATTTATAGGGTTAGAAAATCTCAGAATACTAGACATGCAAAATGATACCCTGTACTATATAGGACCTGGAAGTTTCAAACCAATGAAACGGCTGGAAATGTTAAACCTAGCTAATAACCCTTTGACAGCAAGTGAAAATTTGACGTGTGATCAATTTGAAGGATTGAATGCGTTGAGAGTGCTCAGTTTCGAGAATTGTGAAATCAAACGCCTTCAAGAAGATGAAAATATTTTTGAAATGATGCCAAACTTAACCCACTTGATACTCAAAAACAATCAGCTTAACTCTATTACAGCTGAAGTACTAAAACCGTTGAAACTCTTGAAATTCTTAGATCTAAGTGAGAACTTATTGATATCTTGGTGGAAACCTATATTTTTGGCGTCTGGTGTTAAACCAACAGCGTTGTACTTAATGAATAACAAAATATCTCATTTTTCTATAAGTATGATTGAAGATTTTGGTTATTTGTTGGAGACCAAGCACAGTTCCAATGTAATTGTAGACATCAGCTATAATATTTTTATATGTGACTGCCGATCAATGTTTGGGACTTATCGTTGGCTACAAGTTAATGGAAGTAAGGAATTAAAACAATATTTTGCATCTTCCAAAGTTCAGTGTAGTAGTCCAGACTTGTGGGAAGACAGGAGAATATCTGAATACCTGTCGTCTATAAAGAGTTTGCACTGTTTGATGTATGAGAAGATTTCTAATGTGATGGTACTGGTTTGGACTGCACCATCTTTGGTCACTGTCATTCTAGTCGTAATGGTAGCTATAATTATTTATAAATACAAAGTATACATACGTTACTGGATGTTTTTGACGAAAATAGCGTTAGGTAGAAGGCTACCAAAGAAACAATCAGAGGCAGTTCTAAATAAGCGATATAAGTATGATGCTTTTATTTCATATTCTAATGAAGATAGAGACTTCGTTCAAGAGATGATTGTCCAATTTGAATCAAAGCCGCCTTATTTAAAGTTATGTGTTTACGAAAGAGATTTTGAAATAGGTTCTTTTATATCGGAAGCGGTGATCACTAGTATACATGATAGTAAGTATATAATCTTAATTATTAGCAACAGTTTTGCAAAATCCCATTGGTGTCGATGGGAGATGCAACTTGCTGAATACCATAGGATATTTTTGGAGGACGGGACAACTTACGACCCGTTAGTATTAGTTAGATTGGGTGATATCCAGAGTAAATACCTGACAGTAACATTAAAGTATTTACTGAAAACAAAGATCTATCACTCCTGGGATGAAAATAACACAGATGAATTTTGGAAAAAATTAAGGAATGTTTTGTCTAAATCAACGTGATAACATAATAATCTTGTGCCTATTATCTTAAGACAATTACTGTAAATAAATTATTATAGAATTCATTAAGATTTAAAAGTGTTTTAATTTATATTCTTGTAGCTTTATGGTATTTACATATGGTGTAAGACATTTACCATCTGACGGCCAACTTTAGCACCGCAAGTGCTCATTGGTCACATATAATAGTGCGCTTCCCCGGCTTCATGTTACACAATGCCGTCCCATTCCACAAAATCACTTCCACAAGTTATAGAAAGGTGATGGAAAAGAAGTTCCACGTAAAAAAATGCATTAAAAAATTCTAAGCTCCTAAAATAGGGTGGGTCACGAATTAGTAAACATTTAAAAAAATCATATAAAAAACCATTTGATATATTATAAAAATTGATTTTTTACAAGAAAGCTAATTAGTTGAAATTTATTTCTTAACACTTACATCGTCTAAATGACCACCGTTTCGACGTTTCAACTCTTCTAAGTGAGCACCAATATTTTCGAATATTCGTCGGCAAAAAGAGCCGTGAGATGCTGACATGTCTTCGCTGATTTTTTCTTTCAGTCGACGTAGTGTATTTGTTTTATTGATGTAGACACGATTCTTCAAATAATCCTATAAAAAAAGTCTGCTGGGACTGGACTGGACGTCTAGGTGGCCATGGAATATCACCTCGTCTGGAAATCAGTTTTTCCGGCAACATGTGTTTGACCACCGGCAGAGACTCATTGGATGTATGAGTGTCTCCATCTTGTTGAAACTATATGTTACGATTGTAGCTAACAAATTCCAGGAGCATCGGTCTCAAAAACTCCCGTAACATGTTTGCGCGGGATGTTAGATTCAAATGTTAACGAATTCTTGGCCCACCCTACATAAAAGAGGATTTAAATTATAAACTGTTGATAATGATTTATTTCATTTTTGTCAAAAATGAATATATCGTACATTTACTAAAGTGCTTTACTTCGGTGATATATTTTATAAATTGTAAGCAGTAAAATGATTTTGTGATTGCACACCACTATGTTTACACAATATAAAGTCTTATTGGCGCCATAATATATCACTTAATTAAACATACTAGATAACCGTGCATGTATTTTTTTTAAAACAATGCCAAAAGTAATCCATAACCATCCTATTCTCGCTATTGTAAAAGATTTACATGAGATAGTCTATACAGGAGATACTCTAAATCACAGATCGTGAGTTCAATTGCCACCCCATCTCATTATTATAAATTACACCAACCACATAACCACTTATTGCAAGATGGATGGATTGCTGGAGAGTCTTATTGCTTATCACGCTGTACGATAAGGGCGACTCCAGGGGTCAAGATCGAGTCCTTCCAGCATCTCCTTTCTCTTAACTTCTTTGACGTGGCTTCTTCTTGAGCTTCAAAGATTTCCGCGCCTCTCGGAGAGGCCCGTCTGGCCAACGTGGTATAGTAGACCAAATCTTACTTTCTAAAGAGAGACCTTATATTCATCAGTGGAATATTACAGGCAGTTGATGATGATGACAACGTTCAAAGGGTAGATACAAAAAAATACTTTAAGTAAAGAAGATAAATTGAAAATAGGGACATGGATAAGGTGAACTATTAACACAAATCTCGGCACGAAAGGCTTGGATAAAGAGTACAGTAACTTTCAAAGGCCGAATTGAGCCGTACTCTGTAGATAATATAATATGTAAAAGTTAAAAGCAGATTTTATAGTTACATCGATTTATATATTATTGCACTCTGTTTGAAGATGATAATAAGAGAACGGAAATTGCGTATCTATATCCATCTTTTTCCTCCAAGTCTTTTCACAAGCTTTCATATTATAACCATTCTTTGGAAACTTGTAAACGTATTATCTTTAGAAGGTTACGAGTTCTATAAATGTCCGAATAACAACTTAGAGTATATTTATCATTCTTGTGTAATAATCACATATCGTTGTATAAAAACATTCCATTTTCCTCAATCCGCGCTTTCTTGTTGCGCGAAAGTTGCGCGCTATTACGTCCTTGTGAAAGGCAAATGTCGATAATGGCAGTGCATAAAATTTAATATTTATCGACGAGGTAGCGCTAATTCATAGTTTCACTTGCTTTCTACTCAAACAGATTTATGAACGAGTTGCCAAGTAATAATAACTTCACACACTAGGCAATCTGAACCCAAACTAGGCTAAGCCTATGCTATCTGGATGTCATAATAACAGCTGTTCCCGGTTCCCTCCTATGTCAGGCGCAGAGTGTTGCACCGTGTGGTTTTAGTCGGTCTGATTCCGAAACACCGCCTCGCCGTAAACCCCGGTGGGGTGACGGCCCGAGGGGGTTTCTAAACGTTAAAAAAAAAATGGTAGCCATACTGTTAATTACCCCCAGACACAGAGCAATAATAAAATTAAATAACAGTATTATGTTATCAATTATGATAATACCTAAATAATGATCCGATCTGTAATCTACGCAGAGAAATGACATTGCTGTACTTATTAACTATTATAATTTTTATTTCTTTTAAAATTATTTTAAAGTCGGCTACAACTAAATCTAACTAACTATTTGAAGCACAAAAAACTCCTTTTCTATGGACAGCAATGCATCGGAAAAAACAATATTTCGTCAAGGTAAAAGTATTTTTTGTAAGGTTATTTTAACTTAGATATCTTTTGTAGTATAGAGAGTACAGTACCGTCATTTGTGTACTAATCAGAGGGAGAAGGAGTTTGATTTACGGATTAATTACCCCGATTTTCTGTAAAGGGTTTTCTGTCTGAGTGACCACGGGTTGATCATTATTCGAGCTTGCTCATTTATGGAGAAACATGGCTTTCTCATGCTGGAGTCACAATAAAGCAGAGAAAGTTATACTAGCCTATTTAAAATATAATAGCACATATAGGATGGGCCAAGAATTCGTTAACATTTGAATCTAACATCCCGCGCAAACATGTTACGGGAGTTCTTGAAACCGATGCTACTGAAATTTGCTGGCTACAATCGTAACACATGGTTTCAATAAGATGAAGCCGCTTGTCACATAGCTAATGTGTCTCTCTCGGTGGTCTTACACATGTTTCTGGAAAAGCTGTTTTCCAGACGAGGCAACATTCCATGGCCACCCAGAAAACCAGATCTATTCCCCGTAGACTTCTTTTTATGGGGTTATCTGAAGTATCACGTGTACATCAATAAATCAAATACAAAAATAATCAGCAAAAAAAAAAAGCAGCGAAGAGATGCGGGCGATCTCACAGTCTCTTTGTCGACGATATTCAAAAATTTCGGTGCTCGCTTAAAAGAGGGCAAACGTCGAAACGGTGGTCATTTACGCAATGTAATCTTCAAGAAGTAAATGTCAACTAATAATCTTTCTTTTGAATAAAATATATTTTTATAATATATCAAATGATTTTATACATTTTTTCAAATGTCAACTAATTCGTGGCCCCGACCTATATATATGTATTATGGTAAACAGACTGCTGATAAACATAGTTATATATTAAAAAATATTTAATAAACATAGTTAAATATATACATATGATGGATAAATCACACTCAGACACAACACAAATAATCGTGCTCATAACATTATTATTGATGTTGGGTATGAATCGAACCTACGATCTCTGACTCAGCTGTGAGATTCATCAAACCACCAGATCAAATCTTCCAAATCTCAATGTTACATTCAAGAAATTGAAGTAAACAAAAGTCAGAAACTGTAGCCGATTCTGATGTAAACAAAACTATAACGATATATCTTATGTATCAGTACATATGATGTATTTTATTGTTATTCCAATATTAAGGAGGGTCACAACAGCAAGACAAGCACTTACAATCAAGAGAGCTTTGTAAAAAACTATAAAAATATACTTGAAGTTTTCTTACATAAATATTTATTCGAACAGTTGTAGTGATAAAAACTGTTTAAATAATATATAAAAATATCGATGTCAACTAAATAAACGTCTCAAGTTAACAGCTAAGTTATAACGTCTATATTTTACTATAACATATTACTAACTGTATCTGACGTGGAAAATGCCATATACACGAAGCAACTACAGTGACTGCAGCTAAGTGTTAGTAGACTTGGGCGTGCTGCATGGTAAGACGGATACTGTAATCTTTGGACGATTGGCACTAATCCATCCATGCGTCGGTTCACAGTAATTAAGGGGTAGCAGGACCACACTCATTTCCTAGCCTCTCACAAAAGACCAACCAAAAAGCAACAGCATCTATGCTATGTGTTTCGTTGGTGAGTGAGAGTGAGACCGGAGGACCATTGATACAGGGGTGACAGTTATGATGGTAACTGTGTGAGCTTTACGCCACGATGACTGTCATACCTTTTACGTCCCCAAGCGGGGCGTGAAAAAGTATCTCACTTTGCCGCCATAGTATTAGTCAGAATACTGCATTTTTTGGATTCTATTCATGCTTTCCGTTAGGCAGAGTAGGGTTTCTTTGGCAGGTTCTTAACATAGAAAATAAAATTGCACACAGAAAAGTAATTATACTACTAGATTTTCAGGAACTTTTGCGAAAACTGAACGAGCTTGGAGTGAAGCAGTCTTACGAAGACACAGCAAATTAACTGTTAATAATGATATCTTCAACTTCTCAACATTAGAACTGAAGTCCGTCAGGCTTTATGTTAGAGACATAAAAATTACGTTTCGCCACAGAGGTGACCTGGAGGGTCTGAGTTAATCAGACTGAGAACTTTTCATTTCGTGATGTAGGATTCAAACGATTACAGTCCTAGTGACATTAACCGAGCACTTACATTTCTAAACAGATACATAAATTACAGCCATACACTGGATAGACAGTCGCGCTCATCACGCTATATTTGTTCTGGGTGGGAATCTAATCCATGATTTTTGGTTTAGTGGCCAGGACCGCTAACCACTAGGCAGACCAACAGGCACGAATTATATATTTACATATATTTATTTATTACTGTACTGTTTCTGTAGTGTCACTTCGGTCAAACCTATAGCAGTATAGAAAGCATGGCATATTTATTAAAAAAGAGGAAAACAAGTAACTTTTTCCTCTTTTCAAATTTATACATAGAATAGAGTTTTAAATATGGCGACAACCATAGACTCGATAGACAGTCGCTAGACATTAACGATAGAAATATCAAATATTGACATAAGTATTTCAAAACTTTCATACAATGTAATGTGGGTTGTTAACTAAACAGTGCGAATTGTTACACACCCAAAAACTTCACAATTTCCTCTTAACACCATTGAATAAATAAAACCTCTGTTTACTAACCTCTTTACTAATTAAATACTTAGGTATTTGAGTTTTTAAGTATGTACAAGGAGGCTACCCACGGGACTGACCTTTTTTTGTGGTGAAAGGGGAGAAATGAGCTAACAGATCTCTCGATGGGAAGTGACCACAGTTTGTGTCTCATCCCCAGAATCTGGAGGGGAGAGGGGAGAAAGCCTAGGCTCTAGTAACCCCACTCAATCGATGAAAAATAACAAGCCTAACATCGTTTTTCTGTTAAAACATTAAGAAAAACAGCGCATAGATAGGTAAAAAAGTATATCAGTAATCTGCGATGTAATCAGTTATTGTCGTTATCTTAATGGCCTCGACATTCAGCAAACAGACTAACAAGCATGTGACTTTCAGTCTCTTAGATTTTTTTTTTTAACATGCGGATACCCCCACGATACGTCACACTACGGGAGTTTGAAGGCAGGGTAGTGTGTCAACTATCCAGTGAGATAGGTCCAATTTCGAAAAAAGGTCAATCGTCAGATTCTTAGGACAATGCTCGATGACCTTACTGCGGTCTCAACAAATGCTAATTTAATTTTTGAAGAACTTGGTTTTACAATTTACAAAGAGACTATTTTACTTTTTAAAATTTTCATCACCCAGTGACACCCTTATAATAAAAAAAAATTAACTAGGAATACAAATACAAAAAATTAAAATATAAAAAAACATAAATTTCCTTGTAACTCAATTGGGTAAAACTAGTTTAACAATGTACGAAAATGTCACAAAATATTTTTTGTTTTTATAACTCGATACCTGCCTTTATAGCTCGATACCAAAATGAAATACATATAAAAAAAAGTAAATTACTAACAAATTTGCTTTCTACGTTAGCTAAAGAGTATTCAGAGCATCACTATTACATTGCCGATACCGTTTTGACCACGTATCTCGTGTTTAAAATAAGAATATTAAATAAACAGTGTAGCCAACTAAAAAAATCAACATTAATTCCAACATAATTAAAATGGCCACCCGCAACAAAATCAGTAAGTACGACAAAATTAAAATGCATTTAATTAACTTAATTAGTGCACCTTTCGTTTTTAAAGTAGCTGGTTAAGGCGCCATTGTTTTCGCGCGGGAGAAAACACCGTCTTCATTCAAGATATCGTTGCGGGATAACGGTGAGACGCACGCGCACACAACTTCTCTCGTTCCTACATACGAGAAACACGGTAGTAAGAAAGCGATGGAGCACAGACAGTGGCTGGCAAACGGCGCAAACGATTACTCGAGTGACCCACTCATAGCACACACTCTTTCTCGACAGCAAATGAACCTAATTTTTATATCGTGTGAATTTCAATGTAACACGATGCTCTTCTGTGTCTAATACCGTGAAATAACAGAAATTATAATTATTGATGATTGTACGAAGCGAATTCTTGAATGCAACGTTGTATGACTTTTAAAATTGCTTGATAGATGCTAAAAGTAACATTTGGTTCTTCGTCCGATTGATTATGTTGTAACTGAACTTGTGGAACAATTTTTTTTTTGGCATCGTTTATCAGAATCAAGTTATGCTAAAAGAGCTTTTATACGCAATGTACACTTTCATAATGCCTGATTTGTTAGAACCATGCAAACGGGTAAGGGTAAAAATACTATGACCTAAAATTTTCTACAACCTTTTATTTAGTATAAAGCTTTGAAATTAACAAGATATTATTTTAATAAAACCTGATATTAATTTCATCTTATTAGAACACTGTGTCGTTACCTCAATGTCCACAAACTTTTTCTTTTGCCTCATTTAAACTGTGGATTCTACAAATAAGCGGCCATTGGACAACAACGACGTGATAAAACTACTGATCGAGTAGATGCACACTGCCCTTGTTCTCATAACGCTTTCAAGCTCAATACTGCTCAATTTCTCATTACAATAAATCGGCCCGCACCTACTTTCATTTGCAACGGTGTAAGACGCCGGCGGTGCACCGGCGCAGGCGCCTTCCTACAAATCAATCATAAAACCCATAACAGACCACCGTCAACCTTTCAAGGACCACGTTTGTCATCAAGAAGTGCAACAGATGCGGTCCTTGAGATTGGCAATGGGAAAGTTAGTCGGTAAGCAACCGTGGTGGCAGCCGGTCGTCTCCACGATGCTTGTAGGCGCGTACGCAGTGAAAGTTCGTTAAGTTGCGAAATGCGGTTTGCTATCGCCTTTCTGTTTGTGGTGAGTGCTAATTACGTTAAAAGTGTTAATGGAGGGTGCTCTCTCTTTGCAAATGGACGTTCCGTGATTGATATAGAATTACTGCTAGAAGAAGATTACAATGACGGAAATGTTTTATAATTAGGACTAGATACGGTCAGCATACAAGAGAAAAGAAGATTCTAGAAGTAACACGAAATACAGTTGTCTTTCGTTCTTATCATCGTTAGAAATATGACGAGATTACTATTAATGAAACAAGTTACATCGCGCAAATTGTGCGAAATCAAAACTAGGGCATATGTATTATAATGTTGGCTAACAAATAAGTCAAAGTAAACCTGTTTTTATTACTAAAATGATTTGATTGATGATTGATGAGTTTTTGATTTTGAAAGCGGGAAAATATAATTTAAATCTTTGTGGTTTTAACGGCACGTGAGATCAGTTTAACACTTCAATGTGTGTTGAAACAAAGTGATATAAATTTGAACATATTATTGTAGCCCTATATTCTCTCTTAAAATCTAAAAAAGGTTCTAGATATGTGGTTGTCTATGCTATAAGAAACAATAATCTCTTCACGTAATTGATAGATAGGTACGAAAAAGGCAATTAAAGGAATGTATTGGAATGAAATTAAACGGATTATATGAAACAAGAAAAGCTTGTTTATATTTTCCATAAATTATACAAATGCTTAATGTTTTTCTTTACTTATAAATAACTGTTGTCTTGAATATTTTATTGCTAAATCTACGATTACTAAATATTTATTGGTACAATAATTATATTCATGTTAAAGTTAACAGCGATGTAGAATATTAAAAACCTCTCAAAAACGAGGTACGATCGAACTATCGTACACTTTAGTATTCTGTACGCTGTGATGTTGTATTAAATTCATATTAAGTTTACTTTTGCGTTTTCAAGAAAGAGGTTGAAATAGGAATGTTTTTTTTTATTTATAAATACATAGTAATTCATCTATAATTTGTACGTATTTAGTAATATATAAATATGTTTATCGAAAGTCTGATTAAAATAGTTTACTCTCTGCCTAATTTGAAATCAGACGACATCGACGATTTGCCATTATAGCTCTCTTTGAAACACTAATATTAGATATCAGTTTGAATCCTATTAATTCTAAGTCAAAATTTGACAAAATTTAATAAAATCAGAATACAATATAAATACAATTCTAAGTACATTAAAATAACCAATAGTTTTTAACTCAATTCAAGCGAATTCATTGATAAATAGGCCAACAGATTATATTTTATACAAGCCAGCTTTAAAAGAACTTAAGAGTCATCAAAAAGGGTTTATCTCCTCCGATTTAGCTCAGTCAAATTCGACCTTTGAGCGATAATTAATCGATACAAAACAATTAAAGTCGTCCACTCTCGGAGAAGAGATCGAAAGACATTTACAATGTCGAAGAGGTGAGTGAACTTGACTAGTTGACGAACAATTGTTGTCTAACTAGAAGTACTTACACCAGTAAGTAGGTAAGTGATGAGCCAGACAATTAACCGTCGGCATATCGCTGTATGGACACAGTAAGAGGTGTACGCTGTCCGGACATATGTACTGATTAATGGACCTAAGTAATATTATGAACCTGTATTTGAATTCGTTTGTTTGTTATGGTTTTGAACCTCCGCTAATCAACCGATCATCATTAATTTTAGTAATTGACTTCATGGACACCTGTGTCATCAATCACAGGTGTGTTCCCACCCTTATGTAAGTCTCTTTAAAAACAGTACTGTTCTTGAGAGTCCCATTTGACAAAAAACACAAACGAAACCATTGACTTTTTTCACGTGAGGAAAAGTGTAAAAAGGGATAAAAACGTTTTTCAATATTCTAAAATTTTGTCTCACCTCACACTTTCAAAATATTTACTTGTATACAGTCCAGGTATTATAGTTGTCAAAGATACTGTTTAATAAAAACCTGAAATTAGATGTCATGTCCTTCAAAACATACTTTACCATTGTAATTGTATCTGACAGTAGATAAAAAAATATTCTTACCTCTGCCTTCAACATTGTTTGCATGACTTTCAGCAAAAAGTCAAAAGAAATAAATCAATGTGTATCTGTATCGATGTCTTAACAAGTAATGAAATTAAAAGACAAAAAATATTAATAAACTTTACCATTGTATTTTCCTCATGGCAGTAAATTTAAAGAAACAATATATTTACTATTTCGGTTTCGGTTTCGATCGAATTTGATCGATTGTGATCGCTCACTGGTGTTTATTTTCGCGATTAAGTCCTGATTCGATCTAAAGCATAATAAATAAAATAAACAAGTTCTGACTTATCGTTGAAGACAGTAAATTAGTTTCGGATGCTAATATAATCTTATGTAGTCATTTTAGTAGCTCGTGTAGAGTTCCAGTTTTAACTTTATATATACTCGTACATGTATAATGTATTACAGTAAAGTGTGGTCATATTTTTTTGGTGTGGAAACCCCATGGGTCGTCACGTCCGGAGTTCACGGTGAAGTGGTATGTCGGAATCGAACTGACTAAAGCTGCATGATGTACCGTCATATATGAGTCTATAGCAAGGAATAATAATAATACACTTTCATGTCTTAATGACTCAATTGACTAACACGTAATTTTGCACAGATTTGTCCATCATATGTTTGTCCGTCATCCATAAAGAAGTAGATACGTTATATTACCAGGAGATAGAAAAATAATCATAGATTAACACGCGTCGGTAGATACTAATGTTTAACCATTATGTAACAAGTAATTAGTAGCGTAAAAGCAAAATTTACAAAAATAAATAAAGATCCGTCTGTGTGTTGACTGATTAAGAGTATGAGGAATTGTCGACCCCATTCATCCCGTAGGTATTATAAGAATTGACTAAGGGATCGCTGCACATTGAAAGAAAACTTGAAAGAAACTAGTCCACCAGTTTGGCCAGGGTTGTACCGCAGCCAGAAACTACATGCCTCCGTCCAGGAAATTTATTTTAAAAGGATTTCAAACAATTATTATTATTTCAGTTGAATCGATGAGAGTCAAAAGTCAAGATAGTATTTATCCCACAATAAATTAATCAGATTGTTTGAAATTTTAGTTTTGTCTAATAAATTACTGAAGTCACGTCAACTGCTACAGACAGTTAAGAAATAAAAATTAGTTTCCACACTTTTTTCAGTAGCCAGGTATTAGTCATTAGTCAGTTGCCATCTGGTGACTTGTCTATTCCTTAGTCCCACCAGATCCTTAAATGGTGAAATATATAAAAGGAAATCATAATTTCCGATAAGTCTACTGTAGTTTCGTCATAGATCATAGTCGTAAAAACTAGTCTAAGTCTCGAAGAATCAGGACGAGCGGTACAGCCGCGAACAGAGGCCGCGTGGGAAGCAGGCCGCCTCACCCACGTTAATTGCTTTTCACACCGACTGTACCCGTCGCTGTTCATAACCGTACTTTCTTACACTACGCCATATTTAAATCTAATTAGAACTGTAATTAACGCGATATTTTACTAATAATATTAGCAGAAAAACGCAGTCTACATGGTCCACATAATTTCTACACGTTATTCTTCATTAATGGTTACATCAAACTACATGTGGTCACCGAAAATTGATCAAATAAATACCCAGAAACGAATCAATAATTTTTGCTTACTAACATTATTTCATCTGGATACAAACTGAAGCCAGGCATGCTTAGGCAAACACTAACCAAAAATCGCAAGTATTTCACCGTCAACATAAACTTATAAATATTAAACTCAGTATAATAGGCTAGAAGACACCTTAGTCAAATTAGTTACTTTTTATCATCTGTCAAAACGACAATTTAGTATGAAAAATGTACTAAATACAAAATTGTGACGTCACTGTTTTAGACTATTCAATTGAACAATATATTTCACTGTATATTTGATTATAATTCGTAATAATAATAAAAAACTATGTTAATTGTATTTTCCGAGATGTTTCGCGATATTAGTTTTCATGAAATGGACATTGGTATTTATTTACGATACAGTCATCTACCTAATTATATCACCTTAATTTTTACGCTGACTAATCAATTTATTAGAATACGATTAGAACTTCACGCAGCTCAATATAAACACGATATTTTAATTGGAATTTTAGTATGAAAATAAAAATAGCTTAGTACATATCACGTGAAAATAACACTCAAGCGATGTAATATAAACAATTCAATAATTTCAAAACAGTTAGATAGTTAAATTGTTATTGTAGTAATTTCATAGGCCTTTTCATCAAGGGTGTGATTGCAACATCATAAATATCATCTTAATGAATTTTATGTCCGCAGGAACAAACTCAAAATGGTGTTGCGAACGTTCATTGAGCGCATTCTGTGCTGTTTAGTCAGGCTTTGTCGGGATAAAAATCCATATTCGAATATTTTTCTGAGATTACAAGAAAAAAATAAAAATAACAAAAGTCAATAATTACAAAAAAAAAAGTTATGTTTATATTTTTTCTGCGTTCATAAATCGCAATGACTTGTAAAATAAGATGTAACAAAAAACCTTTCCTGTAATTGATTGGTTAAAACCTTTTTAAAAACTGAATTTATTGAAATTATTATCGAAAACTTATTCCCGAAAAGAAACATGGCAAATATTCTACTTATAGTAAAATATCAGATGAACATGACCATGGCAATTTAAATCATATAACTATTATCTCTGCCGAAACACAGGTCCCACCTAGTTCGGCAGTGGATACTGTTCGTAGTTCTTTTAGTCTGACAATGGGGCACTGTGTCCTTTCTTTGAGAAGATTATACTTATAACCTAAATTATTAGACTTTAATACTACTGAATTTGTATATGTATAGTTTTCATGTTTTCACTCAAATGGGTATTGTCTAGTCTGTAACTATTTGTAAACGAGAGCTTTTTTTGTAAGAGCTTTTTTATATTTACACAATTTACTCCACCAGTTTTAAAAGTAACTTGTACACTGTTCAGAGAAATAAAAATGTACGCTGTTTCAATTTGTAACCATAAACTCTTTAAATATATTTTAGGTCTCATACAGTAACAATGAACGAAATATTGATATTCTGATCATACCCTTTATAATTTATTCGCCTCAGCCAAACCCAAGTTCAAATAATAAATTAAAAAGTCAGGTTCTCCCTTGAATTTTGCCAGTTTAACATTCAACCGTGCTCGCTCAGGCCATAAAACTGCAGGGCTGTTGCAATTCAAATAACTTTGATTGTCTCTAAGTAACACTGACTATGTAGGACGTTGAGCTTATTGGGTTACTGAGGGCCAGGTAAGGCGAAACGTACCAGTAAGAGATCGAGTTATGTTCCTATTTCGTTAATCAAAATGACGATTGGTAGGGTAGATAGGAACTATGCTTTGTCACAAATGGACTAATTAAACCAGAGTGACACCACGATCTCAGAGAAAATACTATATATTTTCCTCCCACTATGGCGCCGAGTCCTTTGAGCGGGTTGTGAAAAATTTTTATCTCACTAGGTCACCATACTGTATTGTATGTATTGACAATGCGTATGGCGACCAGCGACTCTTGAATTCTATTCATGCTTTCCATCAGGCAGAGGAGTTCAATCAAGTTACTTTGGTAGGCTCTAACAAAACACAAAAATAACTAATTCACTCAAATGGCGACATCGCCCTTGCGTTTCTTGAGTTGCTGATTTCAATGGGTGGCGGTAGTCGTTTCCCATCAGCTGATCCATCTTCTCAAAACCACATGATAGCAACACTGAGATATATGAATATCAAGGTAATTCCAACTTCACTTGCACTACTGTATATACTAACATCAATATCAATAGCTACAAGAACGCTTAAAACTTCACTCAAAAATCCCTAGGAAATGTAATCCCATACTTTCATTGACATATAATTTTATTCACAGTCCTAAAAGTGAAATTTTTTCCTCATTAGAATATTCCAGACATCAAATTTAGCAAAATATACTTAGTTTACTAAATTTAGATGCAAAATCATGTTTGACCTACCTTGCTTAAGGTAGGGTCGAAACTTTCATCGCTAATATAATGTGGGTAGAATGAAACAAATAAGTTTGGAAATTAAAATAGAATAAAATTTAGTGTAGACTTTTCTTAATTTGTTCACAACAGTTAGTATATCAAGTTAATAAACGTATGCAAATACGCAATACAATGATCTCGCAGAAAATCACTGTTGACAATTCTATTATTTTTTATCAGTTTAGTGATGTTACCAGAACTGCAACCATTTCTGAAGGAGGGAGCACTCAAAAGACATTAACGGATTGAGTCTCTCGAGTCCCAGATGCTCATAGACATTGGTAGCAATAACTTACCAAAAGATATCTCCTCTATTCGTTTGCTTTTCGTGCCATAAAAAAAACACCTTGGTTATGTGTTATTAAGTTGATTAAAGTGAAAATGAAAAGTCAACGTATACTCCATGCTGTTTATAAACCTCAACCATGTACTTAATGGCAATAAATCAAGAAGAACGAAAATCACAGAATTACCGTGAATGTAAACGAGTTGACATGGTAATAAACGATTACTCAACCCGTACTTACCGAGGTCTGGGTCGCAGATATACTAACCCCTTTTCTAACCCCTTTTCATCTACATACCATTAAGGAGATTCGTTAATATTTTTTAGATTAAAATGTCATTAGTTTAGAAACTTATTACAAAAACAATTGTTTCCAAACTTAAAAAGGGTAAATTGCATCTATGGTTAACGTCAAAAATTGGCGGCAACAATTAATATACATACATGGCGAGAGTGAACTCAGTTTTATAAAGATCGCCTGATGGCCGAAATTGCACCGTTTAGTGAGTTTCTTGTTCTATTTTAATGACAAGTACAACTTGAATCAGACGTTTCTTATGACTTTTAAGTTTAAAGATTCTATTATTTAATTTTTTTAGTTTACCGAATATATTCTACATATAGGTACAAATGTATATTTAATAAATAAACTTACCTTTATCGTCATTGCTATTGCCTTTAATAGAAGCTGGAGATAGTCACATGATTTGTCTGAAAAGGAAACTATATCTAAAAAACAAAATATTACATGTTGTAATTTTGACAAACATAAATACAACACCGTCTATACGAGCTGAGGTAAAAATGGGACAAAATATTTAGATTTTTTTAACGTCAGACTAGTTTGACACCTCACACCCATACACCGTCGACATACTGGTTCCTTGGTTTCGTAAGTATGAAAGTTTGAAATGTTACCCGAGCATCGTTTATTTGCACTCCTTCATATTATTATTTCTTTCTTTAATGAAATAACAACCACCAAAAAATATCAGCTATTTCTGCCAATATCAAGTATTTAATCTTTAATTCTCAAGTCTTCTAGTCTTCCAGTCGTCATCGTGATGAAATTAATGATAAAAAAGAAGATGAAACGAAATGGGAACCGTCTTTCGAAAACACAAAAAGCGATCTCCCCTTCATATTATATCAGATATTCGTATATACGTCACGATCAGATAACTAATAGACGCTTGATGACGTCACATAACCTGCTCCCAAAAACAATCAGTCACTTTCACTGCGTGCCTGTCCGTCCGCTGTCTGCTACGATTATATCGATTCAAATAGTTCATACGTAAAACTACAAAAAGAATATTAACGTTTTTTTTTCTTTACGGTGACGTTTCGAGTTACCACTCGGTCAAACATTTGTCAGTGATAAAAAAGGTATTGTCTGAAGATATTCAGAAAAAGCAAAAGCACGGAGTTGCTACGTGAGGAAAAGAGTTTTTATTCACACGAACTTTTAACATCACCGCCAAAAAATTACAATTTATAAAGTTCCAAATGCGTGGGTTGAAAAGTCCAAACCAAAAAGTGTACTACTGAAAGCATTGATCTGATGTTGTTCAATCAATGACTAGAATCAAAAAATTATATTAATATTTTTTTATTTTGACTGATTTTTATACGTGTTTCCAACATATTTTCGGTATTGGTAACATTTACTAACCAAATTGAAAATGTTCTGTAAAAGGGCCGTGTGAAAAGCCAGGAACTGACGAGCATGTATGTATGCAGCAATTGATGAATGTCAACGAAGCAAAAGAGGTGTGTCAACCGTAGTAATTGGCGATCAAATAAATAAATCTATGAACATTATCACTTTTATTTTGAAAATTGGAACCGAAGTTCTAATTTTAAACAAGAAATGGTTTAAAATTTCTAATAACTTTTTAAAGTGTTGGACGACAGCCAGCTGCTTAGAAAGGAATCGAAGGAACTGTTTACGATACGAGTTCATCAGAACATCGCCACCAATAAATGTCCGATAGTGAAATGTAGCATTTCGTGATCGACCTTCTACTGTACTGAGTTATAAATTATTCATAAAGAGTTCCTGACTTTATTGTTAATGCAATATTGATTGTTTTCAGACGTGTAATACTAAACAAATACTTTTGGCGTGTAAGTTTCTGAAATCTTTATTCTGCTGTATGAATATTATAGTTTTAAAATATTGGATATAATCAACGTAGAGGGGACACAATACAAGAGTTAATTTTTTATACCAGGATAAATTGCAGTACCTCGGAAAGTCCCAGAATAAATTAAACTATCTTATAACCCGCAACAAAAAAATTTGAAGAAAATTGAAAGAGTTGGATACATAATAAATCCACTTCCATCTTCAGCAATACGGTAGACAAAATGAACTTAAGATAGCAGTTATAGAGTGACCATAAACGCAAGTGAAATTGCTTGGAACGGCTTAGTATAAAATTATATTTGTATATTTGACGGCTGGTCACCCCGCCCAACTTTGTTTTGCTAACGGTACCGGCGTGCCCACACGTCACGGTTTTTGGTCAAGATCATTGTCATAAACATCTTCATTTCAAATGAGGCTAACAAGTTACATTAAGTTGTAACTTAATAGCACTTCCGTGTGTACACTTTTGTTTTTGCCGCTATGAATGCTATAATCACTTGTCATTTTCAAGTTTCGTAAGCGTGGAGTATTCGGCTTCGTATTCGGCTGGAGAAGTGAGTGGGGTAATGGAATGGGATATATTTTTTAGTTCTGTAGAACATATTAACACAGTCTCTTTAGAAACGTAAATAAATTGAATTTAGGTATTCAGTACTGAGTAAATAAAATTGCGTTTTGGCGTTGCGTATCTGAAGTATTTAAAAAAATATATAAATAAATTTTACCCAACAGTAAGTGTGTCTTATGATGGCATTTTTCTTGCATGTTTTTTAACTACGTCACGATTGAAGTCCTTTTTACGCTTTGTACATATATTTAACATTTCCTCGTACTTTAGATAATAAATTAAGTAGTTTCCCTTTGTCTTAGTTACTTTCTGAAAAAAATATTAGATCTGAAAAATTTATTAAATATCAATGGATCATCAAAAGTTGTTGGTGTGATGTGTGATGTGATGAAATATTACGATTTTCTTGTCTTATGGGGTACTATAATAGGTAAAGTAGAGATAAACCTCCTTTCAAGGAGAGACCTATTTCCAGCAGTGAACTATTAAGTGTTGTGATGATGATGATGACTAAATATACTTCTTCTATTTCTAAAAATGTAACGAGAAAAGGCGATAAAGCCGCCGATTATTATTTCGAAGTATTGCTAACAATTTTTTTATGTTGGAGTAACTATGTACACTGAACATAGTAATAAGTCAAAACGTGTATTTTTATTAATTTTCTTGCATTTACTAATCGTCAGTTGGAGCACGGGACCCTACGCTGTCTCCGTGCTTCACCTTGGTTTAGACTTTAGATGCTGAATGAACCACGAGTCTGTCCCTGTTCAACACAGGGAGGCTTATGACACCATTTCGCCCCCCTTGCCTTCGCGAACCGAAAATATAAACTACCTTTCATCATATGTTACCAAAAACATAAAATTGATTATAATCACGTTACCAAATGTATATATTAATAATTATATAATCTGAATTAGACAGAACGAAAACAAAATTAAATTCTGACATATATGGAGCTTGTAAACTTTCTCTCGGAAGTGCGACTCGTAAGTGAATCAGTCAGCCGTTAAGTCCGTTTAGTCCAACCTAATCCATGTTGCGCAACCATCCCCATAATAAAACAAACATGGCTGCCGAACAGACTATATACACTGTAGAAAGTTGTACATAAGTCAAAAGTGAAACCGACTTGGATCGTTTTAGGTGTCGCTCGAAGCTCCGTTTTACTTCCGATATTTATCACAAGTGGTTGTTTAACTATCGAAAACACTTATAAGATTTATTTTGTCTGCTAAAGTCATAGTCCAAGTAGGTTAAGCCGTCTCTGTCCTAGTTCTTGTTGAAAATATCTAGTAGTGTCTACATGACTTTAATCTCCCTATTTCCAAATAATAAATAAATCTTTAAAAACCTTTAAAATAAACTTTACATTTCATAATATTTGGGCCTAAAAACAGATGGTTCGCGTCCTCCCCCGCTGTAGAACGCCTGAGACCGGTGTTTGGGTTGTTTTTAATGGAAACATCACATACTTCTGACTCTTGAGTCTCCAAGGAGGAGATCCTAAAGGTTATCCCATCCCGTTAACAAAAAAAGATTTCGTGACATTTCCTGTCTTATTTCTATAGCTATTTTCAACCTTTTTTTGACAGTCCGTAAATGTTAGTAATGATCTAACAAGCACTAACAGGTTGTCGACTCAAATAAAAAATATCAATAGTTTATTTAAGAAGAAGTTTCATCGAATTAAAAAGTGAAAAGTGAATTTTAGCTAAATTGGACGTGAAATTGTTTACTAAATAATTTTATTATGATAATATTATACATAAGAAATTCTTATTACTGAGAACGCAAGTGACGAACGTACGAGTATTGATCATTTTTCATTAATACATTACTGTAAGTTCACATTCTTTAATATTAAAGTCACTTTTCCTTCCTTTCCTTAGTGGAATTTCGAATGTTTGAGGAAACGTAAGTCATGTCCAAGGATTCTCCTATCAGGCGAGATGATCAAACCTGGTGATCAAATTATTAATATTTCGAAGCTATCTAGAGTTGAGGACAACTTTTCATATCACGATACAGGATTAAAGCTTACTTCATAGTGGTCTCCACTTCGGTGTGTCTTCGTTCATACTAACAAAACATCCGTGTTTTGACTCATTTTCAATACTTAATTGAGCGAGAAGTTCGAATTTTGAATAAAAAACTCTTACCAAGTAACTAAATTGGTATAAAATATAATCTTTAGTTTATGACATCATTGTATGTTTTTTTTTATTTATTCAAAACCATAAAATATTCAAGTAGTTATAAGATACAATACCAGTATATACCTATCAGTTCTGTGATGATGATGTACTCTTAGCCGATCTCGGCCACGGCGGCCAGTCTCAACGGAGACCACCCAACTATGCAGGAGATATAATAGCACACGTGTGCGCAAACACAGGTGCACTCTCTGTACCCTCACTCTCACAATCCGATGGGACGGTTATTCGACACGACCGGGAAGAAATTAGGTACAGGACTCATGTCTTCAAGTGCTCTCCGAGGCCCGATCAGTTTAATGTGTTCATCTTAATACAATTTTCTCCACTCTATAAGGGCAGAAATCATAAAGTTTTTACAGAAACTGGCACAATATAACACGTTTCGGACTAATACCATAAATGAATATTTACTAAGCCGTTTCAAGTGTGTGTGTTTGTCAAGTGAAAAAGTAAGATGTTAGAACAAAACTATATTATAATGCAAATGTGTGTGGGCGTAACTTTCATTCGGACAGGTGCTTCGCCTAGATACGAAACGGATCGTTTACATTATGACGGTGTACGAGCGACTTGAATGTATAGAATTAAAACTATATCGTTATCATTGCATCTTTCACTTATGATAATGACGTCACTGTCTATGTCGAATTCGTATTGACTATTTGTGTAACTTTGATCGCTTTGAAATTGTAGGTTTTACCAAGCAGTATCGATTACGTAGGCCTCTTCTCAAGAGGTTTTCATATATTTCCTTACATATATACAGCTCTAGTATCATCAAGAATAATATTTTTATTCGTTTAACAAGAACGGACAGATACTTTTTCTAAATATGTAATTATTATGGTGACTACATGGGAGCAACTGGTAGCCGTCACACAGTTCATGCCAATACGGCTCACGTTACATAACATGGCAGCAACAACTTAGTAATAGTCGACGTTTCAGATACCTCTACCTACACCTCCGAGGTAACAGGCGTGATTTTATCTATGTATGTATATATCTACACATAATACATTTCAACCAAACTACACTATTATCATGAGTCGTGACGATAGACGGGAAGACGGGAAGAAACAATCATTCATTAGATCAACTAATGAGGATGGACAGATTAAGAATTCGTTTGATGTTATAATTTTTTGTTTCAGACGACATGGACTATAGGTCTGTGCGTCGGGCTCGACTACGCGTCGGCGTGCGCGCGGCCCAACAGGTCTAGCCGAGGGCGGGCGCTGCCAAACGTGCCCTGTGATTTAGGCAAACATAACTATTGTACGACACCGGGGAGCAACTATCCCTGGCACTCCATCAGGAGATTTATTAGGGAAAACCAGGTAAAGCAGTCATGTTTTAACTTTATTTTGCACTAACTTTGCCATTAGCTCCATCTGCGTTTTTGCCGGTTTTTGTAGCAAGAAAGTAGCACGTGTCAGTTACTGATAGTGTAGCTTTTCATTAAGAAAAAAAAAATATAAAAGTAGTAGTTAGGCATGAAACTTAAGTTACTCTGTAAATTACCACAATCATTACTTGTTTCAGGGTTTGATGAAAAGAATGTATGGCGAAGAACGACAAATATCAATAATAAAAGCGGAATTGGATAATTTCATAGAAGATGATGAAGATGTTAATAGTAAAACATCAAATTTTGAAGAAGATATCATCAAAACCAAAATGATGTACACCAAGATGAGTCAAGGACGTGCCATGAGAGACAAACCACACTTCAGGCCAATCAATAACGAGAAAAATAAAAAACTGGACAATGATACGCTAAAAGTTAAACCGCTTGAAGCACCTATCAACACAAGCACCAGCAACAAGACAGATATAAACAACGAAACGGTAAATGAAAAAGGTATATCTTATAAAACAAAACTTGAAAGCATTGCAAACATAGAAATAAATAATTTAGACCCTGCCGTTATTACTTTAGAAGCTGTTATCAAACAAAGTATTGAGACTAATAGCATTTATCCAAAATATTCGGGTAACACTAGAATAGAGGCTGCTAATGATACGAAAGTTAATACAGATTCAAATTCAACAACTACAGAAAGTGTTAATACTGCAGAGACCACCACTGATGGATATGACTCAACCACAGAAGCTGGGAAAGACGCCTGGAGACCAATGAACGTTGACACCTCAACGTTACCACCGACTCTGCTGTTTTCTGAGCACGAGAAGTTCAAGATAGACAGAATAGATACAAAAATGACGGAAAAAAAAGAAGAGTTCCATCCTAAGCCCGTGCAACATCAAGAGACTGTGAGACCAGCTGTTATAAAACTAAGAGGAGCGTAAGTTCCGAGTCTAAATTTTAGTTTAAATTAAATCCTGCTAACACCTGTCTATAGCATTAAACTACCCATTCATTCATTTAAGCTGTTATTTTATGTAACTATAAACCTTACGTTAAAAGCACAATGATTATGGAGAAAAACAATATGGCCAATCATTTAACTGGTACCTAAGTATGTATATAGTAATTATAAAGTCAATAATAAAATTTTCAGTCAAAAAATAATAAGTTTAATGTTAATTATTGCTTTCAGTGTTTACTATTTTGCGATTAGGATTTTTTTACAAAAACAATTTAGCTTGCTATTGATGGCCCTTCAGAATTGAACATAAGTAAGAATCGTGCGTTTATTCACCTTTATGAATTAAGTCGGATAGTAACGTTTACATTAGGCGGAATAACGTACCTGTTCTAGAGACCTGTCCAGTTACAGAACAGACATATGCCCTCTTCGAGCCACTGCAATCTCAATAGCTAGTAACTCCCTCAACTTTTTTTCTTACTCCAATTAACTTTCTGACAACGATTATTTTCCCAATCAGCGTTGATATTGTGCAGACAGCTTGTTATAAAAAGAAAAGTCAAAACAGTAAAAATTTGTAGGTGTAGATCTTACTCTGTTTTATGCTCATTGTTGCCGTTCCAGAAATGCGTGCGAGTCCAAAGAACAGATAGCGGCACCTTTCTGGGCAAACAGCACACGTGGTGAACTTCTAGCGCTACTCAACATGTACCCTTATGAGCAATACATACACCTGGAGACCTGCGTGCATGAGCGGAAGCAAATGTATTGTCGAGAAGGTTGTAGGTACGTCAATATCATATATTAATTTGCAGAGAAACTGTGATAGTAGTACAGAGCACCATCACCACTACCATGTATGAGTAACCATGAACTAACTAAGAGCCTTGATTGTGATATATGTACATATATCTAAGATAAATAACTAAAACAACTATAATGTCTTTAATATAGGCAAAGGGTAAAATATTATCTATTTTGTATTAAGAATTTTTCTCATAAAAGGTTCCAGAAGGTTCATTAATTCATATTTAGTAATTAATAAACCTCTTTCTCTTCCTAAATCCGACCGATTTTCTCTAATTATTAGAAAATTGTGATACAACTGATTTGGGACACTACCCAATAACTAAAAGAGTGATCAACTGTATTCTTATTAATTTAAGTAACTTCTGTTTTCTCATTTAAAGTTTATTTGGAATAAGGCACACACTCTCTTGCTACGGTAGCGCCATTTAATCCAACAGTCTTTTGGTAAACACTTAGAGACATGCTCCCTCCTACCAAAAATAAATTGACACTTAACTTTGATTAGACAAATGTAAAAATGGCAACACCATAGACATTCGTGGAACGACTTACAACAAATCTCAGTAGTATAACTGGCGAACCGAAATACGTTAATAATTAATTGATAATAAAGATTTTAGTAGTGGTACTAAGACATTGGAATTTTGATTGGTTTTGTGAACAAGAGTCGCGGAATGAACCGCACCCACTACGCTACTGATGTAAAGCCACTCCTTACATGTGCAAGTATTTAGATATGTTAAAAAAAATCCGTTGTCGGTTAAAAAAAAAGCAGTTTTATAACCGAAGCTGTCAATTTAGTTTTAAATATTTCGGCATACGTCACTTCCCTTTTAAGGCTTTAATGTAAACGTAAGAATGTGAAGAGCTGTCGGCATTTATTTTCAGAATAACAGAGGCAACGTCTTCCCTGAATAAATTATTATGAATCCTAGTTTATGATGGTATAGCAGCTCATTTTATTTTTTTTAATTCAAAGACTAACTGACCTATTATCGGGTTTATGTAAGGATCTACCACGAGAGTTATGCTTGGCACTTACGAGCCAGCTCGAGTGGGGTGATTGATCTGCCTCACAAGGAACCAGTGTTGAGTAATACTTTAGTTTATCACCGAGTGAATGAGGTTACCAATGGCTCCTCTGATTATGGGGGAAGTGCATGGGTGGTGCACTGTAGTCTATGGACCCGTCTGTGTTTTAAACTTTCTAAAAAGGATCTCAAAATATAAACACGCTTTTATACAATTTCACAGTTACGGCAGATTCAGCAACAACTTCTTATTCATGAGACAGTCATATAAATATCAAGAGTTGCCTGGTATTTAATCTTTTATATTATTAGTGTGATCGAAATCATAATACGATTAAGTTATAAGGTAATAATGCTCTCTATAGTTGTTCGATGTTGTCTTCGACAGTACAAAATTATGTATTAGATACGTTAAGTACTTAATAGCCATATTGTCCGTGTGGTGCCGAACTAAGAATATGGAGTGTAACCACCCGCATCCATACCGTGAGTATCATAAGATCCGACTATAGTAGCAGGATAACAGCACTGCAAGGTAAAAAAAAACTTGACAAAAACCTATTCCAACCCGTCTTGCCAACGTGGTTTAGAAGACTAAACACTTTTTTCGAAGGAGAGGTCTATGTCTAGGTGTGATCAACTAAAAGTTGTTGATGATGATGATATTTAAACAGTATATTATAATCTATTGTCTTTGTTCTAGATGTGAACAACAATTCCGTCTCCACCGCTTACTAGCTTACGATCCTAGGAATGAGTGCCGGGGCATCTTCGCAGAGTGGTTCAAGTTCCCATCCTGCTGCGTTTGCAAGTGCTACGACGTGCCCCTCGAGTTTCGAGCTCGGTCTCCCAGAATACTACATCCTCAGTACGACGAGGAGGTGAAAAGAGTCATTTATGAGGACGTAGCCAGAGATTGGTACTCCATGTCCGTCTATGATGATGAAGATGATTTGTTTTAGTAAGTATTTCTTAGTTTACACATAGAAGAACGATCATCTTATTTTTTATTAAACTTCCGCTATTTTGAATATCAAAGTATCCATCTTGACGGTACAGGCAAAAGTAAATAGATACCATATAATCGGCTCAAAAAGTCGGCCATGCCGAAAATAATGCAAGTTTCCTAATAATCGATCTAGTCTCTCTGGAGGTTACTCGGAGAAACAAATAGACAGCTAAACAAACACTCATATATCATTTAATTATTTCAATACTTGCAGTAAAACTTATTTTTGTTACATTTTCAATTCAATTTTATTTCCTATTATAGAATTTATGTTAAGATATTTATCACTGAATTCACTTTTTCTTTGTTACAGAGCCAACTTGCAGAAGTCAGATACAGAATGACCAGAAAATAAACGAATTAAGCCCACCTGGATGTATTTTAGAAACATTTTTAAGAACGATGATAAATATTTAAATTATTGTTGTGCCCATAATAATTTTTACTATACATTGTAATTTATTTGTGAATCTCACACGCCCCGTTATATAATTATTTTAATTGTTATTTCTCTCTATAGTTTAGTGAACTGTAAATAAATATAATGTATATTTTTAATTAACAACTTTTATAAAATATAACACTTATTTTGTAAGGCTAGTGAAATTTTGTAAAAAAATGTTAACATTATTACACGTTGTTAAATAATAAAAATATTTAATTTTGCAATTGCATTTTTGTTGTTTCTCTACTTTTATATTTAGAAGATGATGTTTTTACATAATGTATGCTTAATAAATAGATTAAGATTTCCCTGACCTTTCGATCGGGTGAAATAGACCACCAAACGATTTTGTATTTTTGGCTATTTTTAAATCAATACATAAATAACAGAATTTGGAGGTTACAAGCGTAAAATATAAAATTATATTGAGAAACTCAGATTTAATCGATTCCAAGCGGCCGTTGGAAGAATTCGTCAGAACACTCTCTATGATAAAAGCGATAGAGGACTGCCATAGAGGCGACATCTCTTCGCAGCTGCAGAGACTCAAGGGATTTAGCGACTTTCAGGTTATTGATAATCCCGACTGCTCGCCGCTGTAACCGATCCAAAGCGTCCAGCAAATACTGTCCGTTCCATCGTAAAGATAAGAATAGTACTCCACGCAGGAGCGTACCTGGGTCTTATAAAGAAGAAACAGATGCTCAGGCGCAAAAAACCGTCTCACTCTGTTCAGTATACCCAGCTTCCGCGAGGCCACCTTAATAATGCTTTCAATATATTCTCGCAGATTGAAGTCCCGGCAAATATTCATACCCAGGATACTATCCTGCAGTGGCAGTTGAGTGATCTGAAAAGTGGGGAGGGGAAGGAATGGAGGCTTTTTGTTAGAGACATTTAAATAATATAAAGTGTATATATAACTAGAGATAACTTTATTCTAATAGAGTTCATCCTTAGATATTTATTAATAATAAAAATACGGTCACGAAGAAATAATATTCACCAATAAATTACTAACAAAAACAAATTACTTGCTGAAGCTACGATCTTTATAAAAATGTGAAAACTGAGCTGATTATTCAACTTCACTGTTTAGATCTCAAAGAGAAATAAATATAAGATTATCTAAGATTTGGCTCTCGAAAGTTTCACTTTAGTATAACAAGTGTATTTTTTTTCCATATTTCTAAACCAAAAGCATTATTTCAGAAGATTATCAAGCGGCAACACTTGTCACACATTATCCAAGCTTGTCAAGACAACATTGTCTATGCTCTGTAATCAACGGTAGCGACGTTTTCATTTTTCAATTGTTCCGTTTGTTTAGTTGGTTTTAAATATTTTGCTGTGTTTAGTGTAAGTAGATGTGGACTAGTTTGTAATATTAGTTGTAAAATAAAATTTATAATTATGGCTGGAAGAGCGAAAAAGGCGGCACCAAAGAAAAAAGGAGCGGGCTATAAAATGCCCGATCCTATACCGCTCGGTGAAGTTATTAAAGATACTCTCTTCAAAAAAGAGTGGAGGATAGGTCCGTCTATAGGAGTCGGAGGCTTTGGTGAAATATATTCAGCTTGCGATAACACCAACAAGTCAAAAGCAGACTATCCGTACGCCATCAAAATCGTAAGTAATATTCAAATTGTTTATCTCTTATTTCATCAGTATTATTACTGAACATTATAATTTGCCTTCAGGAACCTTCGGAAAACGGCCCATTATTTGTAGAAAATAACTTTTACATAAGAAATGCGAACAAAGATGACAGTAAGTACAAGATATAACTAATATTATAATAATTAAAAAAATCTGTTGTTAACAGATGTAGGCGATTACTGTTAGTGTGTTTTAAATCACCTATTGATAAATAATTTCGTATGATCATGTCTGTCTCAGGTCTAATGGTCACTCAAATAAGAGTTGGATTCTAAGTCCCCAAACCCCATTCTAGCTTTATGATATCACTCAACCTAATTTCCTCACCTTATCTGTGTTCGATTCATTCATCCTGTGTGTTGATCAGAATAAGTGAGTGTCAAGTAGAATACTTCCTGTAATATCCTAATTTAAAAAAAAAATGAAACAGAGTGATGCTATAGAAATTGGATATTGTTAAATATCCATATAGAAAATATCAATGCTTAAACACTTCTATACTTATCAAATGTGTCATTTCGTGTTTTGTGATAAGTGTTACTACTTATTTCAGTCACAAATATTAAGTAAACAATAATACCCTTAATGTATTTTTAATAGTGTAACTAATCATATTTACTACCATAGTACACATTGTTTCTTAGACTTCAACTAAGCTGAGAATTGTGTACATTCTCAGGTATACAAACATGTAACGCTTGCATGGACACCAGATGTTTAAAACAATCACTTTTTGAGACTCTAATGAAATGAATGTTGTTGGCTTAATCCCCTTGTGGGACATTTGTGTGAACCACAAATTGTTGTTCTGAGTCTGGATGTGTTACAGACTAAACGAGAATCTGTTTCATGTGTATGTATGTCTGTTAAGTCCCCTGCGACGCACAATAATATATATGTAGTGCAGAAGTTGTCTTATTTAAAGAATTGCATTGCATTGATGCATGGGTGACAGCATTCGTGGTAACTGGTAAGCCTTACACTGTCACGATGATTGTCGTGCCTTTTACGTCCCCAAGCGGGGTGTGAAAAAGCATCTCACAAGGCCACCATAGTGTGGGTCACCATACTACATTGTCTGCATTTGCAATGAGTATGGTGACCACAACTTTTGGATTCTATTCATGCTTTCCATCAGGCAGAGTAGAGTCGCTTTGGCAGGCTCTCAATATAGAAAAAAAAAAAGGAATATGAAATCTTTTAAAAAAAATATCTATACCAATATAATTGTATAGAAAACAGTCCTATATATATTTGTATAGAAATATTTACACTGAATGGGACAAGTGCCTTGTTGCTATGCATGTACCCATTTGTTTTTAAAAGCACTGTGTTATACTTTACACACTTTTGTTATGAGTTGCAATGGGCATGAACATGATTACTATCTAAATTTAAAGTGTAAAGATTACGATTAGTGTAAAGATCTACTCATTCAATTTCTTTTTAATTTATTAAAACTCAATGAGATAACAAACATAAAATTTACAATTAATCATGAACTAAAAAAACTTTTTTTTTCAACCTTAATTAGTTAAAACACTTGAGCTAATATTTGATTTATTTGTTTATACACCTGGCAACATTCAATATATCAAAATATATAGTAAGTATAGATGCAATTGATTTACTTGGACTATTATGGTTTCTTTAAAACTTAGAAATAGAATAAACTTAAGGAAATTGATTATTTATTCAAATGCGCAGCTGTTTTTATTTATGTCAATCAATTATCTTTATACTCGTTTTATTGAGTGTGTATAGGGTAAACGCACTGCTGCATGGAAATAATATTCCATCAGCACAAATATAAGACTTGATTTGATACATTACAAGACTTGAGCCTAAACTAGACAGGCGCCATGTTACGTTTACTGTAGTGCTGATAAATTTATAAATTAACGAATGCAAGTATATTGTTGGAAAATAGAAAACTACAAATTCCATTTTAAACAATTACACTAGTTGCGTTATAACATTTTTTTTATTCGGGGCCTATTACATAATTGCTCTGCCTGATGAAAAACATGAATAGAAGCCAACAGTGATGATCATCATACTCTCAGCAAATATAGACAATGCAGTATGGCAACCCCACACTGTGGTCTAGATAACTAATCTCTATATGACCAAACTATATATCTTGACAATTGAATCATGTTACGAGAGTTCTTGGGAGCGATGCTACTGGAATTTGCTGATTACAATCGTAACACATGGTTTCAACAAAATGGAGCCACTTGTCACACATGCAATGAAAAACTGATTGCCAGACGAGGCGACATTCCATGGCCACACAGAGGTCCAGATCTATTCCCAGCAGACTTCTTTTTATGGGGTTATTTGAAGAATCGTGTCGACATCAAAAAACCAAATACGGCGAGGTGTCACTTATATATCGATATAATTTAAAAAAAAATAAATGCTAACAATTAGCTTTCTTGTAAATAAACAACTTTTATAATCATGATTTTTTCATACCATTTTTTCAAATGCCAACTAATTCGTGGCTCACCTTGCATAATACTATCATTATCCAATTCCATAATTTTTATCCAGTTACTGTACATATTTATGATAAGTGTGATGATAATGATGATGAATGATGATGGTATTTAGTTATGATAAGTGTTATCATATATATGTGTTGTTCACTTATTATGAAGACCATTTCAATTAGTCAATAGTGCATTTAAAGTTTCTACGAAGTCAATTCAATGTCGGAATGTGTACTATATTAATAGTTGAAATGATCCTTTGTATTAGTTTACTCACTGCTGGCAACCCTGAACGCTTATGAATTTCTAAATTTCAGTTACTCAATTTATGAAAAGCAAAAAATTATCAAGCCTTGGTATGCCACTATATTTTGGCAGAGGAACACACGAATGTAAGGGTGTTACATACAGATACCTTGTGCTGGAAAAATATGGCAAAGATGTGTGGAGTCTCTTTAATAATGCTGGAAAATCATTTGTGCCAACTACTGTCTTCCAATTAGGTATACAAATGGTAAGTTTACGCATAAAATATACCATTTTTTTTCAGCAACTGCTTATTAAATGAAGATACCGGTAACCTCACATACTGGACTATCTCCATCTTACACATACACATATCGCCATCTTACATCGACAGTGACAGTTAGAATAAAATTGTTACTTTGTACATACTTCACAATGTCGGCTTGGCAGACAATTGGGTAGATGACTGTATCGTAAATAAATACCAATGTCTACTTCATTAAAACTAATATCGCGAAACATCTCGGCAAATACAATTAACATAGCTTTTTATTATTATTACGAATTTCAATCAAATATACAGTAAAGTATATTGTTCAATTGAGTAGTCTAAAACAGTGACGTCACAATTTTGTATTTAGTACATTTTTCATACAAAATTGTCGTTTTGACAGATGATAAAAAGTAACTAATTTGACTAAGGTGTCATCTAGCCTATTAAAACGCTGCGACACGTATATAACGCAACAGTTGTGTTTCGTATGGGAGTGCTAATAACACACAAGTGTTCCTGAGTTGATATTGATAAAAAGGAGGTGTATGTTATTAGCACTCGTGTACAGAATACAATAGTTGTGGTCAGCACTTGCGGATCGAAAAAAATTTAGTATGTTTTTCAGCACTGGCGAAAGTTTATAAAAATACAATTTTTCTACGAAACTATTTCTTCTTTAGGTTGCATCATGCAAAAGATATAGTCAAAACCGAATCCCACCTCTCCAAGTCTGGTGTAAACACTCAAAGATGATTTGATTTTCAAATGTCCATGGGTGGCGATAATTATTTTCCATCATGGAACTCGAGGAATGCAAACAAAAATGTTTGTATTAACTCAATTTTTAATTTCAGTTAGATGTCCTAGAATACATCCACAGCCGAGGTTACGTCCACGCCGACATAAAAGGCGCCAACATGCTATTAGGTCTCAAGAAGGGGTCTGAAAATCAGGTGTACCTCGTGGACTTTGGGCTGGCTACCCGTGTGAGGGAAGACCAGCCCTTCACTCCCAACCCCAAGTGTGCACATAATGGCACTATTGAGTATACGAGTAGAGATGCACACTTAGGAGGTAAGACAATCTTTACATTTGTTGTCCAGCTATTTTTGACTGACTTAAAAAATCATGTCCTAATGATAAGGGAGTCAAAAGTTGTGAGTTTGATTCCTATCCAAGACAACAGTGTGTGCGTTGAGGTTGATCATTTGTTCTCATATCTCATATGTAATTGATCTGTAAGATGTCTGTATTTAGAATAATATCAACGGTCTGATTACCAAAGTACAGGCTCTGCCTAGTTTGAGATCAGATTGTTTCAAAATCTACATTACGATGGTCTGTGAACTGTTCCTTCCTTGATTTAAAATTGAAATGGAATACCTTTCAAACAAAAATGAAGAAACTCAAAAATTTTCAAAAAAACTCATTTGAAATGGAAAGTTCTTCTTTTTTTTAAATTTATTAAAAAGTCACAGTGATACTTAGCTTGTAATAATGGAGGCATATCGAAGTGTCCTGTATTTTATATGTTCATAGAAATATTCCATATCAAACCTCCAGAACTACAAGTTATAAGATTAACTGCATGTATGGTGTAGCGGTGTGTCCGTTTTACATCTCTTTGTGCAGTGTCTTTTATAAAGTTAAGAGAGATTTCTGAAATTACGTAGTTAATGAAGTAATTTCTTACAACCTATGATACTACTATCATAGGTTGTAAGAAATTACTTCATTAACTGCCTGTCTGTAGGTCAATCTGATACATGAGAAGTGTAGGATAATGTTGGGAATAGTTCTGCCTCATGGACGTCTAACAAATCTCTTGCCCACAGAGCCCACAATGAGAGGAGACCTTGAAATCTTGGGCTACAACATGCTACACTGGCTCATCGGCGAACTGCCATGGGAGAAATCGCTAAAGACACCACAGACTGTGCAGACATTGAAAGAGAACTTCATGAAAGATGTCCGGAAAAATGTCTCAATGTATAGTAATGTGCCCGGTGAGTACAACAAATTAAAGGTACATTGATTGTTAATAACATAAGCTTTATGTTTATTGCATTCATATTAATTGAAATTTTTACAATTGTGATAATGTTGGACCATTTTACATCAGCTTCTGCATACACAAATGAGACCTATATAAAACAAAGTATAATACTATGAACAATGCTTATTTTCAGAACCCTTAATCAAATTCCTTGAGTACATCAATTCCATGAAACCGAAAGACGTTCCTGACTACGCAAAGTGTCGTAAAATTTTAGAGGATTACCTTAAAAAACAAGGTGTAAAAAGTTCTACCAAATTAGATTTTTCTAATTCTAAGAAGTCATCTAAAACTAAAGCAAACACATCAGAAGATGTAGACGAAACCGACAGTGAAACTGTCAAAGAACCACAGAACGGAGATGTGCCCAAGAAACGCTCACGAAAGGCCAAAGTAACTCCAGAAGTAGACACAGAAAACAGACAACCAGAAGCACAAAAGCAAATAAAAAAGAGTAGCAAAAGGAAATCTTCTGAACCTATTGTAGTGGTTAATGTTAAGAAGACCCGATTAAAACCCAGTGCCACACCACCGGCTAAGAAGAACCACACAAATATTGCTACACAAACATCCACAGAGAAACAGACGCGACGATCTCCGAGAGTGCACACCTCCCGCCATGTGACGTTCGACAGTCCCGTTAGTGAAATTGTTAGTGATAAGAATGGAGATTCGATCAATTCTAGCGGAGACATCTTTGATGATTCGTTTACAATCAAGAAGGTCAAGGTTAAGCCTAGGAAGAAGTTGTTATCTAAGAAGGAAGAGGAGATTACAGTGGAGAGGGTAGTTAAGAAAAAAATAACAAGTACGAAGAAACCTAAATCGTGGAAAGATTCGTCGACAATAGTGAACGGAAGGTCACCGCCTACGTAAGCACGAGTGCAATTGTGGCCTAATTTAAGTATCGTACAATGCGTGTATGTTTGAGATCGAATTTTTTAATACATATTCATTCTGATTCAACTTTGTATACTGTTTCTAGTTAAGCTAATGATAAACGTACAAACTACAGTCTAATATCAATACACAATAGTGCCATACACCTACTGTAAACTTAAGCTTTAACTCAACATAAGGATGAACACGTCTTGTAATAAAAAGCAATGGTCAGGCCAGGTTCAGTCAGCGTTGTCTGTCAAGGCTTTAAAACTAGTTAGGTAGCACACAAAATATTGTAGCTACTTCCTGTGGCTTCGTTTGCCTTGAGTTATTTTTATAACTCAGAGACAGTATCGTAATGGTCAGTCAGTAGTTGCGTATAACGTACTTCTAATACTATAAGCAGTATAAGATTATACCAGGCGGATCACTTAATCAAATAGACAACAGGTGACTCAATATTACAAAGTTTTAATATTAAACTCGTGTAAGCAACATTTGACAGAGACACAAGAAGATAAATAGAATAATGAGTGTGAACTTTCGATTTTTTGCTTTCTTTTCAATACAATTGTATACTTATCCTAATTACAGTAAGGCTCCAAATACTGAGATGGCGGCCGGTCGCCGCTGGAGCGATGGATGTTAAGTTTGTGTAATGTAGATTCGAATTTCATTAAAACATGCAACTCGTTAAAATTTCATTGTTACTGTTATATATAGATAGTGTGACTAAAGTTATACATTACTTAAAATAAAAACAGATAAAATCGCATCCAGATTCAACCAATTTCAATTTCAAGTTCTTAGCAACTAGCAGTATATTTTACTACAGTTTTAAGAGTGCATATTTATGGTTGAATATCTGTAATTATCATATAAAACTAGCCAAGTGAAAGCCCGAGTCACTCATGAAGAGATACGTATTGTTTATGGTTTTATAACGGCAAAAGAAACAAAACCATTCACCGGAGGCTTAGTTTTTTAATATTTAAAATTATGGAAGTGTCGACTGTGCATCAGGTTTGAAAAAAAGGTTTTAGTCGCGTTTTACTACGAAAATGGTTTGAATGATCCATATTGCAATACTTCTTGTTTAACTGTGAAGGGCAAGCGCCGACGAACGGAGTGGTGGCGAAGAGCTGGTTAGAGGTTACAAAACCCGCTGAGCGGCGCGTCCGTTAGCTATGAGAGCCGTCGCGTACCGACCGCCTCCGCGCGACTCTCGACCGCGCTTAGAGTCGCTCGCTGTCATGTAGTCGTTGCATCAAATGCAGTTATATTTTGAAGGTTGAATTTAAATTATTACTGAACAAGTATCTTCGCCGGCACTACGTCCGTCGGCGCTGACCCTAACTCGGTTGGTACAATCTACGGAGGATCATAGCATAATATATATATTTTTGTCACTTATGGTAGTTTCAAAGAATAACGGATATTAACACTTATCCACTTTTAAATATACAGTGGAGCCCCGGTAATTCGACAAACGTTTTGCAGGGCAGTGTCGGACTATCGAATTTGTCGGATTATAGAGTACTGCCTAAGACCCCCTGTAGTCCGGATTTTTTTACAAAAAAGTACCTTGTAATCCGACAAATTACAGACAAATGATAAGATTGTATATGTTGTTGTCTTCTGAGCTTGTGACAACATTACTAGGTACGTATACGTAATACGCAATGAATAAACAGCAAACAATGAACGCACGTTAAGCTGCACCGCTATCACACGTAGTCAAATTCAAACTAAGGAATCGGTATTGAAACACTACCTACGCGTCGAGCACAAGTTGTAACCTGTTCAATCATGCACGAACTTCGTTAGCAAAAATTGTTTGATTGATGTCGGATTACAGGGGAGTCCGGATTAGACAGGGGCCGGATTACTGCGGGTCCACTGTAGTTGTAACTTCATGGCTAGTAAAAAAATTTGAACTTTTTTGTTCAAAGGCTAAAAATGAGACATTAAAATTTAAGTTAATAAAGCTAAAATAGTAACTTATCACGTGACTGCAAACACTCACTTGATCCAAAATTTTTTTAAGCTGTTGACAACGTAATCAAATATGATGCGATTTTTTTGGTGGAAATTAAATAGTAACATTTTCTTTTTTCATTATAGTCCTTATATTGTTACATGTGTATGTTGTTTGGAACGTAATTGTTATAAAGGAAATTATCATTTTATGCGTTCTAATGTTTTAAAATTGAAATTTATCACAAATTTTGCAGATCACGGTTCAATGATCTTGTTGATGCATTTTGTTTTTGTACGTGTGTGATCGATTGATATAATTATTATGCAAAATAAACAGTATTTCTTTATATTATTGTTTCATCTCAAACGCAAGCACTCATTACTTCAGCTAAATCATTGCGCCTGCAGAATGTGCAGTAAATTGTGGGTAGGTCAATTTTTCACCTGCGCTCTAAACTTCTGAAATGGTGTTGCAATAAATAAACAAATACGCAAATCCAAAGCTTTTATTTTTCTTTTTATTTACAATAATATGAAAGTAAACAAAATGTAATGTACCAAAGAAATTAGATTAAGATATTTTTTTATATAATTTAACGCCGGACGCGTCGACGTTTCGATCAACCAATCATACGCTATACATTGTGATACTCGTGTAAGTACTAACTAGCAACGCTGCGGATCGATTTACAGTTTTAGTAATCGTTAACAATTTATTAATATATTAGCTCAGTGAGCGTGGCGGGCACACTGAGCAACGTTCCACATTAATTTAGATTATAACGCGTCCGCGATCCGTCCGCAAGGTGCCCGAGTGACAGTCCAGCCGTCGCGAGCGACTTGCGAGTTACAAAAGCTATGACTACACCTAGACGTACGCTCCGTGATGTCTACGTATGAAGGTGGCGCGCGTCACACGCACGAACGCTGTAGGTACATTATCTACGATGGCAGTAGTAGCGGTTGAGCTATACTCGACTAAAAACGAAACGGTAGCACCATTTGTAAAAAAATATTTTTTTATTTTTTACCATTTCAAAACAAGATAATTTGCGTCATCGCCACGCGTATTGACGACGCGCACTTCCGATTAGCGCTCGCAGCATAGCGTGTCGACATCCCCAGGTACTAAATAACTATATCAGAAACTTCTAGACGATACAATATTTAAACTTATATTTATACCTTATAAAAACCTTTACGCCGTTTACAGGAACATTTTTATGCAAAAATTCTGTTTAACTTGCAATGGGACTAGTATAGATTTCTTAAAAAAAAACTCCTTATGTCATGGCGCAACACGCGGAGTTTGGTAAATTATTTTGTATATTTTTTTTAAATTATTTATAAATATATTAAAATAAGGCCGCATTCACACTAGTTTTCGTTCGATGTCGCATAATACAAGTCTCACCAATGTAAATGTAGCCAAAAGCTCCTTTTACAATACGCTTCCGTTTATTACAGTACAATTCCTTCTGTTCGCCCGTCTTGTGACCTTGGCATTGGCGTAGAGACATCTTACCTCGAGGTTTTTGTTTTCACATGATTAACAAGAAAAACAAATCATATCTCTTGTATATAGCAATTTCACATTAAACAAACATTAGTAGTGATAATTTAATTAATGATTATTACCACTATAGCTTCATAACCAGACCAGGAAAACAATAAAACGCGACTAGAGGTGTCTATTTACTTTTTTTATTGCAATACCAATACACCTCGTCGTATAAAATCAGATTTTCGCCAACATAGTAAAGCTTTTTTATTTTCCTGGTCAAGCTTTTATAATCTTTTGTGCTACACTTTGCAAAGACAACTTGCTTGCTTGCTTGCGTATAATAAAAGGAGTTTTAATACAATATTTTACGATATTCACCGGTCTGTCGTACACCATTCTTATTCTCTATATGTTAAAAGTCAACACACTTATTCTATTTGGAATAAAGTATAATATACAATATATATGTTACAATTTGTATCTACCATGGTACTATGTAACTGCGAGGTGGCACTAGCAATCTGCGGATTGACTACTCTAAGTTGACTGGCTGAGGGACCGTGATCAACAGTTTTGACCTTCGAAGGGGCAGGAAAGTCATCAAAAATGTAAAAATACGAAATAAATTATATAGAGGTTACCACAGAGTAAAAAAAGTGACTACAGCCCCAGTTAATCATAAGGTAAACCATTTTGAAGACAACAAATTAATGTCTTCAGTTACCGCGGTGGAATGCAACATGAAGTCAATTACAATGCATTAGAGTTTAATTTGCTATAACCGCAGTTTGTAACTGACTTGTACGTCACTGGGTTAAGGGATCTTCTGTAATATTTTTTCCTTTCGTCAATTTTAATTATGGGTCGTGTATAACATATCATCAAACAAACTCAACACTACGAGTCAATTGCAATCCCCCAGCAGTCCTACAGAACCTCAAAGAGAGTTCATTGGTACTACAATATCTCAAATACAAAAATGTAAAACAGTGGCCATGCCTAATTGTACTACACTACGAGTACTTGTCGCTAAGTTTAACAATGTAAAGTGATCAGCCGAGCTTCGGTTGGCGAAGGAAAAATAGTGGCAGTGAACATTTCTATATACAGCACTTGTGACCTGTATTTACTTTAGTAGCGACATCTATAGCGCGAGAGGAAACTAAATGTAATTTGAAAAGGGTTGTCTTTTAACTACAATGCGTATAACCACAAATAGTTAACGTATTAATGGGCGCTCTGGTGAAATTCTTCTAGCATTATACAAAGGACAATGACAGATCGTATACCGCTAGCAATATGTAATGGATGGTTATGAAATTTACACCATTTGTAAAGTGAATAATCCCGTTTTCATGTAATTATCATATTTCTATAAACTTGCTGATTTAAAATCTCAAAAACTTGTTTCAACTATATTAACAAAACGTTTTCTAAGCTTACCATGCTTGAAATATGCCTAGGTAAAAACTTGAATGCGTTATGTCTGCTATCTGCTATTTTTTTTATAATTATAAAATATAAATTACATAAATATGATAAAATATTATATAGAAACCGGTTTTTTTATGAGCTCACTAGTGTATTTAGTAGCAGAGCAACATTTTAGTGACGGATAAAGAAAGTCTGAAACAAACGATTAGTTTTATAATTATGCTATTACGCCATCTTGTTGACAACAATGACAACTCATTTATATGAGTGATGATAGACAGCTGTCATGTCTGTCGATTATAAGTAGTACAACCTACGTATCATATAAAATAACTTTTTAACGCCAAATTCTAAACATCTAGGAATTCAAAATGTTATTGTCGATGATAATGCGCATGGCGGTACAAAAGCTCCATACATGCTTACCATCGTCCTTCGTATAACACTAACGAAGTTCTAACCATTAGAAATTACACAATGGCTATTCAACGGACCGTATCAAACAAAAATGTAATTGTAACACAAAATAACTAAAGCAAATCATATTTAGAGTTATAAATATGATATGATACCAGATTTTTATTATTAAAGTGACTAAAGTTTTACGGATACATTTATCTGAACTTTGAAACCATCTCGTCAAACTTCATCCATAATAATTTTTTTTGGTCAAACATTACATGAATTGTTTCTTTAGACTTGTTTACCATTACAGGTAAACAGAGCGGTTTTTAGTATTTCTTATTTGTAACGCATACTTTTAAATTTTTTAATAATTATATATGTAATTAAAACCATCACAAGTACTGTGTACAAGAAAAATCTATTATAAACATAAAAAAACCAGACCCCAGTACGATACACCTTAACAGAACCTTGTGGTCTTTCACAGACCCATATTAAACTATGTCACCGCTGAATATACCTTAGAAGAATAAATATCTATATACGATATCAAAGTTTGGTGTTGACTCAGTCATGCGGTTTATACAGGTCCCATCACTTTATACATATTAAAGAGCTTTGGAATATAATTTTAATTTTTTTATGATTGAAGCAGCGTGCTTGAAAGTTAATTTTCCATCCTTAGAAAGTGACTAAAATAGAATTTATGGAAGGTGTCTTTCAGTATATATCACTGACGGTCAACTCTAGCGACGCGTGCGTTTATTAATCAAATCAAATGCGTGCGTTTTTCAGGTTTCATGTTACTTCCGTCCCTTTTTATTAAATCACTCCCGCAGTCGCAGGATAGAGAAAGAAAGATGTTCTAAAATGAAAAAAATCATCGATTATATGGACTCTTCCTTTGTTACACAGTAGAACGTTTCAGAACTAATTTTGAGTGAAGTCACTTCCATTGTAGGAGCAATTTGGTGTTACATTAAAACTTTTGATTAAATAACAATTAATGCATTATTGGATAGCGGCCATTAATTTGAGAATTTATTGTATGAATGCTAATGATTATATTAGACTTTATGAGCATTTAACTCACTTGTCGTATAAAACGAATCCAAATAAATAATATACAAAGAGTACACGTCATTATTTAAATACTACTCATTACAACAATATATATAGGTATATAATAGGTAGTAACAGTATTTGCAGTCAGAACAGAATCAACCTTAATAGTACTAACGCAAGGTCTATTTCAGCTCAAAAAAACGTTTAATTCTAAACGTGTATTATCTATGTCGTTTCGGGCACGCTGCGATTCAATTGCACGGCCAATGATATTTGACTATATGAATACGGCGAACACGTGACCGGTTGGAATCCCTACAACTATATATTTCAACTATTCAACAACCACATGTTGGTATAAAAAGAGCCATCATTTTATAAGAGCCAATAAATAGAATACAGAAAGCTCTATAGATTTATATAATCTATAGTTGGGAGTGAGTCATTTTTATTTGATATTTATAAAGGATATATTGATTTACCAGATGAGTTTCAAATCAAACCGGGGTGTAACGCTTAAGATCCCTTCATCCATTGATAACAACAGAACTATATCCTGTATAAATTTAAAAACATGTCACAAAAGTCATCCAATTTTATATGACATCAGTAATTGCTAAACAATTAACGATAAAACTAAAAAAATACCTCGGTTAATCACTTATGCGGCATCTATGTGTAGCTTAGTAATATTGCTTTCTAAGCATATTATTGCAACAAGTTAATAATAAACTTGCAGACAGTAACAAGAAACTAATCAATTCGCGTTAAGAAAATAATGACGTAACGATGCCCCGCCCCCTGGCTAACAAAATTAGAAACCTTGAAACCTGATTGGTCAAAGGGACAAGGGTTACTTAACTGATGTTTCACTATTTTCTTAACGCGAATTGACTTTAATAAAAATAATATCCACCTATGTGTTTAATTAGTCAACTTTTTTGTTTCATTAAAAACATCCCTATAATAATTTTCGGTTATAAACCCCAGTTAAAACAGATTTGTATTGAACACATAATTTACATAGATTGTAATATTTGAGCTTGGTATTTAAACTAGTTTTCTGTCATATAAACATAGTGGTATCATTTCTAATCAAAATCTAATCGGATGTCATTGTATCACCGTCATCACCGACAGCCTTTTAACAGTCCACTGCTGGACATAGGCCTCTCTTAGACGCAAGTAAAAATAAAAATTCTCTGTCTGCCTGTTATTAAATATTGATGATTCTAACCTCCATTTCTAAAATGTAGATTGTTCGGCATTTAAAACACTAATTCCACATCAATACCCTTCTTCAATTGTCTGCATTTTATTAACATTCCTTTTTAAACTATCCATCTAATTTCTAAGGTGTGTGGTTGACTGCAACAGGTTTACTCAATAGACCTCTGCTAACCCTTATCGGACTTCGACCAACAGTGCATGCATATAAAATTGCACTTTTATATAAGCAATATATTTATCTATAGTTTTTGTCCAGCAGTGGACAATGATTGAAGCGATGATTATTATAATTTGTTAATAATAATTCAGTATTTTAATAATGTCTATATACTTGAAGTATAAACCACCTGGTGGACGAATTTCAACCGTAATTAATCAAGCTTTAATCGTATTACTTCTGCAACCAGTATAACAAGAACTGTCATTCCACAGACTTACCGTACTTTGACAAATGATATATAATATTTATTTCTGCAAGCAAACGTTTTCTAGATATTTTTAAACGTCAAACTTTACAGCTAGAAGGCGCTGGCATTTTCTAAGACTTACTCTGGGAAGAAATGCCAAAACAAACAACACACGGGTCAATATAATACATACTCCATCTGCACATTCTAGACGCCATTTTCACATCATTTGATACTGATAAAAGTTTGACTTTTGCAATTCAGCTTCTCATGAAGTATGAATGTGCCAGGCATTACTTTAAAAACGAATATAACGAATTCCTTACAGATATTATTCTTTAATTAGATGTTTAGAAGCACATTTTCAAAATTTCCAAGTTTCAAGATAGCTCGTTTATCTATAACGGCTTTGGGGTTCACGCTACGACGGTAAGGAGCAGAGCAGATACCTACAACGCTTAATATAAGTACAAAAGTGCGTGAGAGATTATAAATATCAAGCTCAAATAAGACTATCTCATTAAGACGTCTGTTCAACATGACAAGCAATGGTTTTGTACATTCAACTGACTTATTCACAAGTTAATGTCCCATCCAAGATTCTTATACCAACAATTATATACTTTGGTTTATAAACGATTGTTGTAGTAAGTGTTTATTGTATGTATATATATATATTCATCAATTTATTGCGAACATTATAATTTGACTATAATTTACACTTAAATCTCTCGTAAGATCTCGAATGGGACACGAACTCCTATATCAAACAATAACAGTGTAGACATAACATCATATAAAATGTTTTAAAATTGCACAGAGTATTCTAAGAACACAATAGGCAGTATTACCGAGAACAGAACGTGTACCAACTACTGTTAGGCCTTTCTCACAACCGTGGCTTATAATTATTTAATAAACATTTATTTTTAAACGTACACGACCCAACCAAACTCGTAAACGGTCCCGTACATGAGTTGATTCATTACAATTATTTTATATAAATGATTTTTATCCGCGATTGTACTAGAGAGATACGCTAAGACCTAGAGAAATAAATATTTAATTAAAAGTGAATAAAATAACATGATAGTGTATAGTTAATTTAGTAAATCTTTTGGAGTTAAGACTTAGTTTAATTTCTTATTTTATAATATACTTCAATATTTGCTATACATGTATCACTGTATCGTAACAATAATTATAAAAAAAAAATAATAATAATAAAATTAATAACAAAATGTGTGTATTATACAATAACAGAAGCGAGCAACATCAAGTCTAACACAAGATACAGGCTGTTCCACAAAATGTATACACCGGTACTGAAGTACACATAATGTATATTATAACAAACATGTATACATAAATGTACATGTTATATGTTGTGATATAAAAGTTGTGTACGGAGGAATACATATTTTAGAACGGTCTAGAAAGTATGAACAATTTCGTTTTGTATTATAACAATATTTAACTGCTTCTTTAGGATAACAGACCGTCAGTGAGAGATAAAGCAGTGGTATAAATGAATGTATACATTGCATTATGTTATACACATTTTGTACAATCTAATTTAGATGATTTCGCTATGCCTAGTAAATAATAAAAAGTCAACAACAGGTTTGTAACTCATACACGATTGCTGATAGATTGTAGTTTTATTTGTTGATTAATATCTAAATATTACTTTTGCGTTTTATGTTAATTAGTTTTTAGGTTATATAAATGTATTATACGTATATATAGTGTGAAATCATTTGGATAACATAATGAATCGCTTAAATAGATATAATTTTTCTATTTGTCTGATACAACATACAACATTACAACGGATTCGAATTTTAATTTTGCTTTATATCGTATCTGCGAACGAGCGTTTTAGAGAAACACAATGATCGTATTTAGATTTACTATTGATTATTTAATCATTTTATAATAGGTCGTTTAACATTTTCAGAATTTATTAAAAAAAAATGAATCAAAGAAATTCGTTCAAAGACGCATAACATCGTTTCGATACGTTCGTAACGAATAACGGCAATCGAATCGGATACTTCTATTATCATAGGCTAGGAAGCGTAAATTAAACGGCAGCCGTCCGTCTCCCTCGCCGCCGCACCGTACACTCGCGTCTGTATCGACGGTCGCACTCGTAGCGTTCGTAGCGCTCGCGCGGAACACTCGCGTTCATATCGACACTCGCACTCGTAGCGCCCGCAGCTGGCCGGCGCGCGGCTATGTGGCGTCGGCGTGCAGCTTCTCGCTGCGGATGAAGTCGATCTGCGTGTAGGCGCGCAGCGGCGCGGCGTGCGGCGCGCGGCGCGGCTCCAGGTCCAGCGCGGCGTAGTGCAGCGGCGCCTCCACGCTGAAGCGCGCCGCGCCCGCGCCCGCGCCCGCGCCCGCGCCCGCGCCCGCCACCACCAGCGCCGCGCTCGCCTCCGCTGCGAACCACCACACGCGCCTCGTTAAACTGACAGCAGTACGCCTGTGGAACTCCTTATCGGAAGCCTCTATTAGTTCTTATACATCAACTGTAAATGTGCACTACAAACTGTCTGTTCTCGTATAACATATAGTATAGCCTACGTAAAGGTGGTCTGGACCGTGGTGGTCGTTCCGCGATAAGGCCTCCCTTTCATCACTACTTTTTTAATTATATTCATTATTATGTTTTCTATTAGTGGTGTGCAATAAAAACTACCTATCATCTATGTACGTATCTGATAAATTTTACCGGCTTTTACCTCTAAAAGTAACTTATGTAGGTGTATCGTTTCTGCGAGCAATGTTCCCCGTCCATTGCTACTCAAGTTAAGCAATTTGCCGAACAATATCGGTGACCTTGGTTCGTCTGTGGATCTCCTCATTCCTGTTTCGATCACGTATAGAGAAAAGCGTTGCCCTCTCTATTACTTATGAGGCCCATAGTGTGTGAACACGTTTCTGAACCGTAAATCATCTCTGGCAACACACACTGATCAAAGACTTTTGTCTTGATATACTACGGTATTTAGTACGTGAAAATGTTACGAGGCTTCCCGAACGCTGCCTAACCTAGCTGGAGTCGAAAATTAACTTTTTTTTTCGAAGTTGGCCCTACCTAACTGGCTATTATGTCCTAGGTGCCTAATCTGTCATTTACACTGGAATAGGTGCCTCAAGGATATTCGACATAATTTTCTTTTTATCCATGTTCATTTTGAACACCCACGCGTTTAGAGACCCAACTAGAGTCATCAAGCATTGTGCTCATTTTTTCCAGGGTTTTGGCCATGACAACTATGCCATCAAGAAATCGAAGGTAGGCGATATATGTCATTTAATATTAATACGAAGTCCATTCGATTCCAGAAGCTTAAAGATGTGTTCCAGCGCTACGGTAAACAACTTCAAAGATATTACACTTAAACTAAATATCCAGATCTTGTAAATTTAGATGAAATGAATATTTAACACTTAAAGAAATAATTGTTCTCACCTTTGTTGTCGACCAAGTCCGGCAACCTCACCATAGTCTTATTAGCCAGGGGGTTACATGATATCTCCTCTTTATCTTCTAGTCTGGGCGCAAGAGTGACGTACTGAGGCGACGCGGTCACGTCGGGACTCTTTCTCCCATCTTCAGACAACTCCCTCACTGTCGTTAGAGGGTGTGCTGGCTCATCAGCGAGAGGAGTTAAGTCTATGGGTGGAGTGGCAGGCGTAGGGTCTTGAGGGTCTGCAGGCGAGTCCAATGACATATCAAAAAGAGTTTGACTGCCGTGGGGGGTCGCCCTTTTTCTGGGTTCGTCGGGAGACGCTGCAGCAGTAACTCTGGTTACTCTTTCTTGACGCGCTGTGCCGATGGCTATCGGCCTTGTAGCTGCTCTTCCGTAGTTCATTTCGACATATCCGTCCGTGGTAGAGGGGGTGGAAGGGGGTTCGCCGGGTTTCATCTCGACGTAGCCAGCGTTTCGGGGAGACATATCAACGTATTCATCTATGTTAGTCTTCGGACGGTCGTTGTAGCACGATATTGGAGGTGTGCGTGCTACGGAGGATATCTAGAACAATACACCGGTAATTAGAATCGAATGCAAGGATTTTATTAGTTTCCATTGTTTTTTTGTAAAAAGCTAAGGCCTTGAGTTCTCGCTCTGGGTACTTGAAAGTTCTGCCAAGTGACAACTCAGCCTCGTCGGAAATGGACGTCGGGGGTGTCTTCGTTGCTCTTAACTAAGCGAGTGACGGTGATGGAGATCGATCGATGCTAATCATTTATCTGGTCACGAATCCGTTTTATCAGGAGAGCCGTCCGTTCACTTCAGGATATAAAAGTTACAATACTACACACTATCGATATTATCATCTAAAATACAACACGTACTGGTACAAAACATAAGTTCGGGCACTCACTCTGTTGGCGGGCGAATTGTTGGAGAAGTCGATCTCCATGTGGTCCTCGGTGAGGTGTCGCGGGTGCGGGTGGCGCGGCGGCCGCTGGCGCGCGCCCACGCTGTAGGCGCGGTGGCGGCCGCCCTCCAGGGTGGCGGCCGCCGCGCTGGCCGCCGTGCCGCCGCCGGCCGCGGGCCGCGAGCCCACGCTGTAGGCGCGAGGCGGGCGCGACTCCATGCCGATGTGGGACATGGCGGGGTCCAGTTGGTACTCGCTGTACACGACCAAACGATACGTTTTATTGTGCACCGACTAGTGGGTGAAGTGGCGTATCGGGTCACTTTTGTACTACTTTTGTCCATGTGTGTGCACTATTATAATTTAGACAAATACCCAGGTTAACATGTTAGAGGACATGAAGTCTTTGTACTCGAGCACAACATACTTACACTTCCAAACTCATTCGTGCAATACATCATTCGTTAGGTTCTATTGTCTATTAAGTATATTTAACAACTTATAAATATTTTCATCTCCAACTTCTTCCTATAACTAGGGGCAATGGGCTTATCACCGGTAAGAAAAAAGAGCCAAATTGTAGGTAATGAAAAAAAATTTGTTTCATTAGCTTTTAGGAGTAGATATGCAGTAGATTTAGTATGTTATTGTAAACTGACAGAAGGCGGAGAATGGACTCACCTAAACCTAGGGTCGGTAGAAGGAGTGCCGCTGCACAGCGAACCGCTGGAGGCGGAGATGAGCCCCGCGAGCGGGTCGTGGCCCGGGCCCATGTGCAGGTAGCCCGCGCCCGCCTCGCCCACCGACGACGTGCGAGAATGCGCCACTGAACTGCCGCTTATTAGTGATGTACTACAAACCACACAACTCATATTTACAAGACGTATATACATTTATAATACCCAATACAAACTTAACATGAAAGAAAAGAAAGAAAGAAAGAAAGTGTCAACATAGATAGCCTAGCGCCCAACCTACAACGTCATTAATGTGTTTCTACTGTGTCGCCGTCACTTCCCCAACCAGACATCACTCGCTGTCTGGCCCAGCCTTTCACACATCACATAAAAGACCTTTAACAGTCCACTGATGGACAAAGGCCTCGCCTCAGAAAGGAGATTTTGATCAAGTTTTATATTACAACAAACAAGTATGTTAATAAATCCTAAAAGCTCATAACTGATACGATTTCTTGTCAGTACATAAAGCAAGCACTCAAAAGACACATATCCGTTAATTTCCGTTCAATTCAAATATTTCAATATATTAAAACTATCCATCTACGAGGGGGCGTTTTTAAGTTCGCGGAATGGAGGGTATTGAGTAATAATAAAAACACAAAATTATTTTTCTTTTTCTATATATTCCCCTGCAACACGAATACATTTTTCAGATCTTTCAATTAGTTTTTTTATTCCCTCGTAAAAAAAAGTTTTATCTTTGTCTGAAAAATACGCCGAAACCGCCTCCTTAACCTCCTCATCAGTTGAAAATTTCTTACCACGTAATTCTTTTTTCATTTTTGGAAAGAGATAATAATCACTCGGGGCCAAATCTGGACTGTAGGGTGGGTGATTCAAAATATCGAAGCCCACCTTATGCAGGGCAGCCAGTGCGACTCGGCTCTTGTGAACGGGAGCATTGTCATGCAATAGCAGGACACCTTTCGTTAATTTTCCCCGTCTTTTTTCTTTGATGGCTTCTTTTAACTGTTCTAAGATTGAAGCGTAGTATTCCCCCGTTATAGAAATGCCTTTATCTTTATAATCTATCAATAATATTCCTTCTGAGTCCCAAAAAATCGTTGCCATGAGTTTCCCAGCCGACTGTGAAACCTTAAATTTCTTGGGTGGTGCTGTGCCCTTTTTGTGCCACTGCATGGAGTCTTGTTTGGACTCGGGTTCATAATGATGAACCCAAGTTTCATCCCCAGTAACAATTTGATTCAATACGCCATCCTTGTCTTCATTGCAGAGGTCCAAAAACGCACGTGAACATTCCACGCGCTGTTGTTTTTGCAATGGCGTGAGCATTCTCGGCACCCACCGTGCGCTAACCTTAGTCATGCCAAGATGATCGTGTAAAATTTTAAAAATTGTTGTATCCGATACTCCAACCATTTCTGCGAGTTGTTTCTTTTTTAGTCGAGCATCTTCCAATACAATTTTTTCTACTTTTGCAATAACTTCTGGCGTAGTCACCTCAACGGAGCGCCCCGGCCTCGGGTCGTCTTCAAGTGATTCCCTGCCTTGTTTAAATAAACTATGCCACTTGTAGACCATTGTTTTTCCTGGGCAAGAATCCCCGTAAACCGATGACATCTCATTGAGTATGGTTTGAACAGACTTTCCTTGCTTAGTAAGGAACTTTATCACCGCACGGAATTCAATTGTCTCCATTTTTTCACTTCGTTCCCGATTAAAATACTTGGTCAACGATAGTTTAATAACTAATGATCCAATCACAACAAATTTTACTATGCAGACTAATTATGAGTCACTGAATACGGTAGGCATCAAAAGAGCGCGTTTACCCGCCTTTTTCACTGTCATTCCGCGAACTTAAAAACTTACCCTCGTATAATGTACGAACAAAATATAGGTTTGATTTAAAACCAATACCGGAAGGTATTTTCAATTTGGATTTTAATAGCGTTGTAATGAAATCTGAAGGACCAACCATAAGTTAGTCCCCAAAGCGTTAATATCACCGTTGGTATATCTAAAACAATTAAATAATTAAATAAAACCATATTAATATGTTGTAAAATACAAACTTCATAAAGTCCTTGGAGATATCACAGCAATCGGGTTCTTCCGGGATGCGCGGCGTACGACTCCACTCCGCCATCGCGTCGGTCTCGTCGCGTGACATGTCCGGACCTAAAGAATACCACACGTGAAACTCGCCACTTATTTATCTAATACCTTTAAACGAACATGTCTTGTATATATACATATACGAGTATACGAGGGCGGTTCAATAGTACCCGTGTTTGACGACACAGGGCGTTCCCGAGGGAAGTTGGTGTTATTATTGTGTGCTGCCATCTATCAAACGACAGTAAAACAAATTTCAGACTGATTGATAGATCAGTTTGGATTTGGTAACCATTCGAGTAAGACGTGTTTCGTGATTTTCGCTGAGATGGAAAAAGAGCAGTATCGTTCGGTAATTCGCTTTTTGTTTTTAGATGGGTAAAAATGCGAGGAGATAAAAACAAAGTTGGATGATGTTTATGGGGACACTGCGCCATCTATGACCACAGTTAGATATTGGTTCAACGAATTTAAACGTGGACGAACATCCGTTTTTGATGAGGAGCGTCCAGGACCGCCCGGTAGACGTGGTTACCGTGGAAATCATTCAAAAAGTACACGACATGATTCTCGCTGATCGACAAACGAAAGTGTACGAAGTAGCAGAGACCGTAGGTGTGTGATACGGAACGGCAATTAATATTTTGCATAAGTTGGCGATGAAAATTTAAGCGAGATCCGAAGGAGTTTTTGCGTCGAGTTGTCACCGTTGATAAAAGCTGAATTCATCAATCACACCAGAAACTAAGCAGCAATCATAACAATGGATTTCTCCCGGTGAATCTGCTCCAAAGAAGGCGAAAACCGTGCCATCGGCCGGAAAGGTCATGGCGACGATTTTTTGGGATGCGAACGGCGTCATCCTCATGATTTTTTTAGAAAAAGGAAGAACAATACTACAGTGAGTTATTGGACCACTTTGACAAAAAACTGAAAGAGACGGCCGCATTTGGCGAAAAAGAAGGTGCTGTTTCACCACGATAACTAACGCACCAGCACATTCATCCGGAGCAGAGGCGGCCCGTGACATTTTTGGATGGAGGTTCACAAAAACTTACCTTTATTTATAGATAAAATCCATTCGCCGATGTTTTTGACGAGCGAAGACATCTATCACTTTTTTTTTGAAAATCCACAATTGAGTTTATACGGCGTTTTTCAATATCTATCATGCACAAAGCATTCAAACGGTCTTGCGTCATAGTGTTCCGCGTAAACGTTTTTCTTTATTTAATGTTGAAAAACAACGTTCACTTTCTACAGATGTCATCGGAATAGTGCACACAATAATTAATAATTTAAGACTTTCAGCAAAAACGGATTCCAAGGAAAAGTCTATAAAATGTTGAAGTAAAGCTAGAGCGCCGTCAGCATTGTAGAAATCTTCTCTGCTATAAATAACCATTAACTCGTTTTTTAGTTTGTTTTTCTCAAGGAAATCGTATGTATTTATCACTTTTAAAATCATCCTCTGGAAAATTCTTGTTGTAGTTAACAAATCTATCTGTGTAAAACAATTTTGAAGCTATTTAATGGTCAGTCTTTTTAATAAAAGATACACTGTATTGTTCCATTTTTAACATAAAATGTGATCCACGATATATACACAAAGTTTTAAATACGTATTTTATGTAAAACTGCGAGCGAGAGCTATCTGACGACGCTACACGTTGCTATTTGTTTCTTTACAATACTTGAACGGCAACAGCGCGACACGCGACTCGGTGGAATAGAGCATAGAGCCCACGCGCGGGAGCACACAAAGCGGCAACGTCGCGCGGAGCAGCGGTCTAATTTAGGCTAATTTCTCATACAAATCTTTTGTTTCACGCGTCGGCCCGTGTCAATGTTTCTCTTTCGCACTTATTGAATTTAGCGTATAAAACTTCGCTTCATAGGAGCGCAATCGCTGGCGCTCCACTAGCTACAACTTGATGCCAAATGTACGTCTAGGTAAGGTGCGGTAATACATTTTTTTAGACTATTGTATATATGCAGTACTCTGCAGTTCTACTGAACACAGAGAAAGTAATGTAAGGATAATTTTTAGTTACTTATTCAAAATAAACATGACTATCTACATATGTTATTTAAGTTAATTGTAGTGGAAGTGCACTGCACCAGTGCTCTTTAAAATGAGCCGCCTCTGATCCGGAGTTGAATTGCATGAACTGCGTTATGAATTGCTGCTGCATCCCCCCTATTAACCTGATCTGACTCCTTGCGATTTTTTTTGTTACCTAACATGAAAAAACGGCTCGCGGGAAAAAAATTAACTCAAACGAGGAAGTCATTGTCAAGAAAGAGGTGTGTTTTGGACAGTTCGACAAATCTTATTTTTTTTGAGGGGTTCAAAAATGGCAGGAACGTTTTAGGAGAAGTGAAGAATAAAAAAAAATTGAGAAAAAAAATGGTGTCTTCATTTCTAACACGGATACTTATTGAACCGCCCTCGTATATATAATATGAATCTCGGAAATGACTCCAACGATTTTCATGAAATTGAGTATGTAGTGGGTTCCTGCGACGATAAATCAATCTAGCTAGGTTTCATTTTTAGGAAATGTTGTTTTATCCGTGTTTTCAAGCAATGAAAATTGCTACAATGTTATTAGAATACGAAAGTACATGCTGCTTTACCGACACAACAACGAAAGTACATGCTGCTTTACCGACACAACAACATGAACGCTAAATTCTTCAGTAGATGGCGTTGTAATAGGCCCGTTTTGACCCTTTCTCGTATCTATGTGAAAAATTAGTGATGGGAATAAAAGAAGTTGGTAAATCGACTATCTGATAGATTTACCAACAAAATGCAAGCAAAGCTCGTTTTTCAGGTACTGTACCTATAACATAAGTTTAAAATATTGCTATTAAACATTTAAAACTGCAGTTCAAGATCTAAGTTCGATGTGAGCAACGGGTTCGGAATTAAGTAAGAGTGGTGCTAATTTACTAGATGACTGTATCGTAAATAAATACCAATGTCCACTTCATTACAACTAATATCGTGAAACATCTCGGCAAATACAATTAACATAGCTTTTTATTATTATTACGAATTTCAATCAAATATACAGTGAAATATATTGTTCAACTGAGTAGTCTGAAACAGTGACGTCACAATTTGGTATTTAGTACATTTTTCATACAAAATTGTCGTTTTAACAGATGATAAAAAGTTACTAATTTGACTAGGGTGTCATCTAGCCTATTGAGGGTACTTTTCTATAGGTTAGATGACTGTATTGTAAACAAATACCAATGTCGGTTTCATTACAACAAATATTGCAAAACACCTTGGCAAATATAATTGCCATAGCTTTTTATTACTATTACGAATTTAAATCAAATATGTTCAAATGAGTAGTATAAAACAGTGACGTCACAAGTTTCTACTTTACACAATTGTCGTTTTGACAGATAATTAAAAAGTATCTAATTTGACTAAGTTGTTATCTAACCTATTTTTTTTTAAATATTATAAATTATATTCAGAATTTTTATTCTTTTGTTTTGTCCATTACTAAAGGTAACATTAAGTATCGAATTAGCTCGAAAACCTGATAAAAAGATTTTTGTCTATGATTGCGTCACGTCACTAGAATTTACTAGTAGTCTAAAGTCACCAAGGAAAACACTTCCAAAAAATAACATGACTGAATTTTTTTATAACCTACCAAGGCTTGTCGGAATACCAGATACAATTCGTATTAACAAGTCAAAGTTCTCTTTCAGTTGGTATGAGTCCGGATAACCACCGAAGTGGATATGTGAGTTCCACGTACCTTCAAGGTCGTTGAATCTAGGCTGTGGTCTCTCAATTTCGAACGCTGCAGTGGGACGTGAAGGCATACTGTCGCACCTACTTCTCAATGCACCCACGTCTGTAAGTAAATATACCAATTAGTCACTGGCACCACTGCAAATGCACCTCTGTGTGAACGTGCTATGGTTTATGTTTGTGTAACTTGTCAATTATATCATGTGTCAACTGGTGTATGTCACAATTAATATTGAACTTTATGCAATGGAATTACAGTTGATAATTAAAACTGCGTATTTTATGTAAGGTGTGTGGCATTCAAATAAAAAAGGTGAGTTATGATAGTTTACATTTCTTACATGTGAACAGTGATTTTGATGTCCGTATAGTGTGTGTTTAGGGAGTTTCTACGTTAGCTGCATTTAAAATTCGTTATCATGCCGAAACATAAGTTTTTAATAAAAGCCAAGCACTATCTACATTCTTCGGCATTTTAATTTGAATGGATACTTATTTCTACTAAAAATTGGTTACAAAAAAAATAAGCATTTTTTTTAAATTAAAGGTTTAGTTATTCATAATCTTACCTTCGTCAATGAGATTTATGTACAAAGAATAGTAACACCGTGAAATAAACACAAAAAAGCAGTTTACAAAACATGCAAGCAAGTAATTTGTCAGTTGGTTCGTCCTAAGTTTATTCGTTTCAATCATGCAAACACAACACACAACAAAACACTGGCTTGCTATTGGAAAAATCCATTTTCATTATGGTAGGATTTTTTCTACCATCTTTAAAAATTGGTACTTTCCTCTGGCAACACCAAAAAAACATCTAGTTAGTATAAGCGATGTACGGTTAAAATGAAATATGCACGAATTCAAGGGGCGTTCCTAACACATAGAAATAATAAGAGTGGTTTGTCAAGCTGAAGTCTCATCCGTTTTTGAAACCTTTTTTCATTACCATTTATTTAATATCTACAATAGACGGCACACTAAGCACATCAGTACTAAATAGAAAAAAAAATAGCGTGTCATGAACGCCCCCAAAAATACATACTCTTAGAATGAGCCGGCGACAATTTCGACCACCGAGTCCCAGTACTGGCCCGCCTCGACCATTGCATCTTCCTTTCTCCATTGATGGCCTTACAGGATGAATGGGCCATGTTTTTCTCTAGCATAATCCTGTCTACTTCGTCTCCAGTCAACGGTGCTGATCTTGTTCGTTCGTGTTCGATCTTGAGGGGCTCTCGGAATATGCAGCCAGTGGGTAAAGATTCAGTTCTGTGATGCTTTATCAAACGCACGGGCGCGTCTGTTTTATCTGTTAGTGTGTTATTCTGGTGGTCGGCTGTTGACAATGATATGCTATACGTAAAACTTATGCACCCAGTGGCACCCGGTGCGAGGTTATGGGGGTAAACGATGACGTTTGTGTCCATTGTGTTCTTGGAAAGATATACAATGTGTGGGATGCGAGATTTTACAATGTGTGAGTTATTACCATTATCATCACAGCCCTCAAGATTTCTTGGACATCTCACCGCCATCTAGCCTCAAAATAAACAGAGCTTGTAGTATGAAAGCTAGATTAACTGATAGAATACTTACATACGTTTTGTGTAAATACATACATATCATACATAAAAAACATTCAAGCTCTGAAACAAATATTTGCAGATCATACAAGCGATTGGTCAGACCCGGGAATCGAACCAGAGGCACAACAGTCGCATACGCTTGCACGGCGCCACATTTTTTATTTTTTGGAAATTCCAAAAACCAATCTAGTGTTAAGCAGGATGCTGAGTTTTACACATTGCGCTTGTTTTGCCAGATTCCAACAACAGACCAGCCCTTCCACTTTGCTAACAAAGTTGGTGACTAGAGTATCATGACAAAAAATATCAAAACCCAACTAGATAAGTTGGTTTAATAGGTAAAAATGTCATCGTTTACCAACGTGTTAAAAAGATGTCATTATAATGTGAAAAATGTGGCAATTTTATGATTTAAAAATAAAATAAGGTGAAAGTAAAATAAATTGCATGCCACGTCAACGTAGGCTCTTGTTTTAAAGATTATCAAAGTAATTCCAGGTAGGTACCACATTTTTAATGTAAAGGTAATATTTGGAGTTCGGCAAACACATCCCTACTAACATTATAAGTGCGAATGTAAGTTTGTTTGTTACGGTCTCACGCGAAAACTACTCAACTGATCTTCGTGAAATTTAGTAACATGGGATATTTTTATTAAAAAATAAAATAAAATATATATTTATTTATAGTGATCTGTTATGAAACTTAATGTGGCAGACCAAATTTCGTTACTTTATCGTCTCAATCAGGTTAGGTTAAACTGATCTAAACTACAAACCATGCAGAATAAAAACCCTCAATGAAAGCCCATATTATATGGCAATCAAAATCTATAATAACCTAACAATTTAAAAAAAAAAAAGAATCACTACAATTTAAAAAAAAATTAAAGAATTTTTAAGTGAAAAGTCTTACTATACGGTTGAAGGATACTTTTCAGACAAAACTATATGAAAAATATTATATACTAGCTTACCCCGCGAACTCTGTTCCGCCTTAGAGGCAATAAATAAACAGATTTTTTTTACACTTAAACCTTTTCTAACCGGATAAAAAGTATCCTATGTCCATCTCCTGGTTCTGAACTACCTCCCCACCAATTTTCAGCTAAATCCGTTCAGCCGTTCTTGAGTTATAAGTGGTGTAATTAACACCACATTCTTTTATATATATAGATACAATGCACGGAAAAATCACTAAGTAATAAGTGCTTATGTAATTACTTTAATATCAAAATGTACACTTAGTAAGCTATAAATAATTATAACTTTAATTTGAACCAGTATAAGTCACCTCTATCAAGCCAAATGTCAGGTTTCCAAAGGGCCATCAAGCATAGGGTCATTTCTAAAGGGTTGGCAACACATGCAAGTCCTTTGGAGATGTAAATACCACTAAACTACGATAATTGCTGACCATCATGCGGGCCGTATCTTCGTCTGTCACCTATACATGGTACATTATAATTAGTTAGTTAATTCATCTTCTTTTCTTTTCAACTGTTCGATAAATGGCCAATTGCTAATAGTGTCCAAAAAGGTGATTCGACTAAACATAACAGTCGATGTTATGTTTAGTCGAGTTATGTCTGAGAGAGTTTCAATCGATTAGATTATTTTTAAATTCCAATACATGTATATTGGAAGTATCAAGTAAGTTGCCTATTTCTAGTCAAAAATTTTAGAAAATAATAAGAATTTGCCGAACTCCTTAAATATATAACATAATAATATGTACATAACATAGTATAATGTGTTCATGAGAAGGCGCCACACACATACACACGTGACCAAAACCGGTTCCCGCATGCAATACGCTATATTTTCAAGATGCGCCGACAACAAAAAATATACATGCAAGCAAAATAAACTAAAACGACAAATGTCCAATTTTCATATATTTCAGTTCAAACTTCGATTTTTTTAATACATAAATAAAGCGTTTTATCGACTAAAGCATTTATTCCTTTTAAAAAAGATTGTGATTAACTCTTTAAAGGCTAAACACACTAGAATGTATAACGCCTCTAGTTTGTTCAGTAAAATATTATGAATAAATGCAGTGTGTTGGAAGCATTATAAAAAAAATATTGATAAATTTGATGGTTTTTTTTTTATCAAGCATTAAATTAACACTGCGGTTAAATTCAGCAGTACGTATTACTTATTATTTTAATTAGAATTTTTGTTTGATTTAGTTATATAATTTTGTTGTAGCACCATGTTATGTTATAACACCCATAAAAGAATGTTAAATATAGAATTAATTATTTTAGTATTTTTTTTATTTTAAAGACACACAACTATATATAAATGTTGCCAGTATTATAATTAAAAAAGAAAATCTTTTTTAATTATAATACTGGCAACATTTATCGAGTTTGTTTTATAAAATATGTAAATATATTACTTTTTACTTTATTAATGTGTATTTTTATATTAATATATATTATGTTACGAGTAATAAAATCGTATTAATGATTCAAACATATTATGAGGTATAGACACACAACAGATAATACAGTCGGGCCGGATGTCATATTTACAGGACTGTTTATACATAGACAATTTTGTTTTTTTTTTTATTAAAGGCCAAGTCAAGCAAGTTTAGGACTAATGTATTTGCATGATAATATCCAACGGGTAGCTTACGACCAAATTTAAACAAACAACATTAAAAATATTTGTTACAATTATTGTCATTAAAAGCTTATATCACAAGTTTAGTACACAGCACATGGAGTTAGTACAAATAGCGAAACTTCCGTCTTGATCATAGGCAATCAATAGCTGGACAAATTCAAATTTTAGATAAATTTACACTTTATCTTCAAGAACATAACGTTGAAAGTTCCATGTTCACACAATTTTAGATTATAGAACAATAGAAGTAGAAGGGAATATTCTCATATTAGTTGAGAAAGAGAAGTACACTTAAAAGAGCAGTTGCGAGGAACTATAACAAAAGACAGAAGAATATAAGCTAAGAAAACGTTTTGGATGACTGGTAACGGGTGAACGATACATAAAAACAAAATGTATTCATAACAATGAACATATATTCTTGAAAAACATGATAACAATAAATAAAAAAAATAGTAACATAATATTAATTTTTTCTTCAATTAAAATTTTAAAAATCTAATAACGAATGCCGGCAATCTGAGCACGTACCCTAGTTGAGAGCGGCAAGTCGCAAAATATGATAGCATGCCCTAGTATATTTTAAGAGCTGAGTAAGCGATCTCTATTTCGCGATCGCGAGTTCTTTTTTTCTATATTAAGAACCTGCCAAAGTAACTGTTTTCTGTCTGATGGAAAACAAGAATAGAATCCAAGAGTGGTAGACACTATACTCATTGCGAATGCAGACAATGCAGTATGGTGACCAACAATATGGCGGATTAGTGAGATACTTTTTCACACCCCACTCAGGGAGGTAAAAGACATGACAGTCATCGTGGCAGTGTAAGGCTCACACACTTACCACGACAACTGTCACCCCTGCATAAATGGGCCTCCGGTATCGCACTCACCAACGAAACACGACAGTATAGATGCTGTCGCTTGAGGTTGATCTTCTGTGGGAGGGTATTAAAATCTATTCGTAGCTTGTATTCATGTTATAGTACCAGCCCTATCTGATACGCAGTAGATGAAGGCATAAAGCTTTCCTAAGGGCTCTCAAATTTTTTGGGCAATTTCTTACTATATTTGGAACTATTTCTTTATGTATCGATCACTTACCAATCATCAATATAACACACCGAGATTTTACTTGGTCATCGGGGTTTAGGAAACGAAACGAAATACACAACATAAATTATTCAGTAATTAATAATTATAACAACATCCAGTCAATTCAAGTTTATACATAGGTTCCGCTAACAAAGAAGAAAAACTAGAAAATGAGTTTCCTTAGTCGTCAGTCCCAAATAAACTGTTCATAACTTTGAATTATAAAATTGCAAATACCACCCCATGGAGGAATTGTAGATGTACATTTTTCTCACAGACAGCGTGTATTTATGTCATTTAAGCTGAATAGGGCCAGTACAGCATGTAGTTATAAAGCCCTTCAATTTTAGACAGTTTCTTTTCTCAAATAAAATTTCGACTATATAGGAAATAATGTAATGATTTCTCCTCTTGATATTATTTCATCAACATTTTATTATTCACTGCTGGACTAAACTCTAATGTAATATTTAGCTGTACTCATATTTTCCACTTTGAGTACATTGTCAATCCACCTGGCCACAGGATGTCTTACTACGCTTCCATAGAAACTCTCTCTCTACTCCAGAACCCGTCTACCTTAGCAACTATCGGCTCTGCCGGAACTATGTCACTTCAGCTTGCTAGTTCCTTGGTTCAGGTGTCAGAATACTTCGTTATGATTTCTATTTCTCACACCAAGAACAACTCTTTTATAGTTCGCTCAGGGACTTTGAGCATATGGACCGACCATACGTATACCGCCCGCTGCGTATGGACGTATACGCATACGTACGAGTACGTACTTGTACGTACAGGTATACGTACAATATAGATCTATCTCAAATGTAATGGATGTATTCAAAATGATAAAATATGAGGCTCTGGATAAAAATCGTGTGATATTGATAAAGCCCATGAAACTAGCCCCTTCCAAACCCAAACATGCCCAGCATTTTTAATATATGTATAGGTGTTGTACCGTTGAGAGGTAGAGTGGGATGCGCGGCTGACTCGTCGATGGAGTACGTGGCGCTCGCACACACACACTGTATAATGCATGAGCCCACGCATAGCCCCTTGTCTGCAAGGGACAACCTACTTTAGCCCCGCACAATTATAGCTCGAATTTACGTAGCACTTATACTGCGTTGCGTATACTCGAAAAGACTGGCTATTTTATTTGCAGATGAAAATGATAAAAAATGGATGTTGATTCTGTCACACAGATCAACTGCAGTAGACCAAAGTCACTTTAAACTTTTATTTAAACGAATGGTGACTTTAAAGTCGGTCCCTTAAAGCTTAAATTTAAAAGCAAAGAGTTGGTATCATTTCATTAGTTATTTTTTGAAGAATTTTTATTTTAATTTTACCTCACTGCTTTAAGTTACCTGAGTATCTCCTTCTGCAAATAAAGTGGCCTGTCTATTTGTGGGCTAAAAACTAGACTTAATGCTCGAGCCAGTTCATACTCGGTTTATGCTACCTTACTACGTAAGCGATAAGCTTCAGTTACAAATTTCTACCTTATTTGCATTATTATTAAGTTACTTATACAATATTTTAGTTACAAATGCTGTTTTTAAGTTTTTATTGACAATTTAAACAGTTTTTTGGACATGTTAGTCACGTCTAAAACTCTTAGGTACGTACTATATAAAAAGCGACTATATACTACTATTTCTACATGAGATAGCAAGCTTCTAAACTACTGATGTTCAGACAAAGGAAAATAGCCCTTAAGACATGATGTTACAGAAGTGTCTAACTAGATGAATTACATAACATGAACACATACTTTGGTCATACGTGGAGTGTGTTATAGAGCATATTTTTTATTGCTATAACTCAATTTCATACCTTCACATGCTTCGGATCCCATAGTTACCACAGATCTTGTACTAATCAGATTAATTGGACTTCATTTGAACAAAAATCATGCAAACAAAGTACAGATTCCATTATCTCCCAAAACAGAAATGTGACATACATACAGACGTACGTACATTGTCTGTTCTACTTAACAACTTGTACTAAATACTACAGTCCCAAAACATTAATAAGAAATAAGCTGTTATATTTTTTTCTACTAGCTACGAAGGTTTAAAGAGATCTACCCTAGGGGGAAGGGTTTAAAAAGGGTAATTCTATGTACACTCCATGTATGACCAAAGAGCCCATCCCAAAACCACCCAATATGAGGTTGAAATCCATACTCACCACCAATGCCGACTTTAGTTTTGACGTCAGAGTTCGACCGCTCTCTCGAGAGCTGGTCGCCCGCTGAGAGCACGATGTGGTCGCGCTCGTTCTCTATCTCACGCGCACAGTTGCGCATTGCGCTAGAAATGGATAGATAATCAGTGGCTTAATAGTCAACTTTAAATGCAAATGGGAAAATTAACGCTCTCACTTGAACATAATGTGTGAAAACATCCATTTTAATTATCATTAATTGGTTGCACAGAATGAGAACGACGTCGCCCTACACAATAATGTTAATATACTTTCTTCTATCGTTATTGAAGTTTCGACTGTTAGTTAGAGGTTTTTCGTTAGGTGGGGAACCTTTGTGGCGTTCCCAGGATATGGTCTGACTAGGCGCGGCGTTGATTTTGGAGGGGACCTGAAATAAGGACGCCTGAGACCGGCCGCCGGGTTTTTTTTTTTAGTAGAAACACTACATACTCCTGGCTCCTGCGTCCCCGAGGAGTCGGAGATCCGAAGGGATTTTCCACCCCGGCAAGAAAAAAAAGGGGGTTTTCTTTATTCTTAATTTGTTTATTACTAACAGAAAATCTTAAGAGTAGGTTATGTCTTTTTGAATCACATTTTACTTGTTATCTTTCAAATCCTAATCTGTCTGAACTTGTCTTCCCTAGTGATAGTTAGGGAGCATTCGATGATGCTGTCCCTCAAGTTAGCAGAAAAGCAGAAAGGGTAAACCTTTTGCACGCCACATTGTTCTCCTTACTAGAACACTCTGAGTATATGATAATACGACAGAACACCCCGTGGTTTTAGTCGGTTCGATTCCGACAACGAGGGTACGAAAACAAATGATTAAGATCGAATGTGAATTGTGAAAAGTTATGTACTGGGTGGCATTCGAACTTTCTACTTTTATAAATCAAGTCCGATATTTTAACCAAAACCAAGTTTCTTTGAATTTTTCTAATCTCCTGCAAAACTGGTTAAATCTGTAAAAATATTTTTAACTGAACAGTCCATTATTGATATCGGGGCAATAAAACAGTCGAGCATTAGTAGAAAATGTTGCAATTTCCTCATTTTATTCCTTTTGGATGACTCCGTGTTTTGACAGATTAAGAATACAGGGTGTTACCAACCCTATTCATCCCGTAAGCAAATTATGTAAGACAACATCACTGCAAACAGAAGGAAAACTGGAAACAAACGTAGATGAAGTTGCGCGGGTCAGTTAGTCTATCATTAGCTTGGTCTGAAGTAACATACTGGTATATTGTAGAGTGCATGCTCTGTGCAATGTTAGAGTCGTCAGTGTGCATCCAGAGCTCGCCAGCGCCGGTCGTCGTCTGACGTCCCACCTCCATGTAGAAGAAGCATTCGGAATCGCCACATCTGAAATTAAATCACAGAATTACTTGAATTACATTCTTAGAAACATTGTTACACGATAAGATGGTGATACATGTCCATGTCTACCGGTCCGTGACATTATAGTCTCCCTTTACTGGGTAGTAGAGCCACGCTGATTTCAGCACGAGCGGGCCGGCTCGACCGGGGCAGTACTACCCTCCCACAGAAGACCAACCTAAAGCGCCAGCATCCGTGTTGTCGTGTTTTGTTAGTGACTGTGAGACCGGAGGCCCATTGATACAGGGGTGATAGTTATCGTGGTAACTGTGTAAGCCTTACACTGTCACGATGACTGTCATGCCTTTTACATCTCCAAGCGGGGTGTGAAAAAGCATCTCACAAGGCCGCCATAGTGTGGGTCACCATACTGCGTTGTCTGCGTTTGTAATGAGTATGGTGACTATAACTCTTGGATTCAATACATGTTTTCCATCAGACAGAGTAGAGTCACTTTGGCAGGCTCTTAATATAAAAAATAGGTTACTTTTTAATCCATTTGTAGTAGTCAACTTTCTTTCAACTATTATTATTACAAAAGTATATTTTAATTATGTTATTGTTTAATTTGTTTTCATTTGGGCAAACGAATAGAGTTATCTCCTCATGGTAATCAGAACAGAAGTTAACATCGTTGGTCATGGATACTTGTAACATACGATACAAGTGCTATCCTTTGAGCTTCGAACCCATTCCAAAACTGATCTGGGTTAGTACCTCATTTATTAGGTGGAAAACAAGATGCTTAACGTTGATTTCCTGATGGTTTAGGTAGTACAGTGGACCCCTAGTAATTCGGTAAACGTTTTGAATTTGTCGGATTACAGAGCACTGCCTAAGACCCCTATAGCCCGGATTTTTTACAAAAGAGTACCTTGTAATCCGATAAATTACAGACAAATGATAAAATTCTCTATGTTGTTTTCTGGGGTTGTGACGATATTACTAGGTATGTATACGTAATGCATAATGAATAAACGCTAAGCTGCACCGCTATCACACGTAGTCAAATTCAAACTAAACAATAGGATTGAAACAATACCTACGCGTCGAGCACAAGTTGTAACCTGTTCAATCATGCACAATTTACATTAGCAAAAATTGTTTGATTGATGTCGGATTACGGGGGGGGGGTCCGGATTAGACAGGGGCCGGATTACTGAGGGTCCACTGTATTGTGTAAAAGACAGTTAATAGGAAATAAACAATGTGTGATTTTTTTTTATTCTGGGCCTACAAAGTGACTCTACTCCCTCCGATGAAAAACATGAATAGAATCCAAGGGTGGTGGTCACCATACTTATTGTGAATGTGTCAGTATGGCGACCCACACTACGGCGGCCTAGGCCCTTACTATGGCGGCCTATTTAGAAGCAATAGAAAGTTAATAGAATAATATTTTCAAACAAATGTCTGTTTGTCAGAAATCGTCGTTAAGAAATATGGAAACAAAGCTACACTACATTTGCCTAAGCTATACAAGATATCTACACAGCGCTCCTAAATTCGTACCTACTTTCTGTCAGCTAATGAGGTAAAAACTTATGGATCCAAATATTTTTATTGAATACATACGTAGGTACGTTATATACCTCTCAAATGTTTAATTTAACTAATTATAATTTACAAGTACACTTTATAAAAGAAAATTCATTCTGGGCAGAAGTATGAATATGATACACATATAATTTCATCACTCATATATATGATAGTGACAGTTCTTAAAATATACCTTGACCTCTGTGACAGTTGTCATTAGTGTCATTTTAGAACTTACCAAAGCACATGTAAGATTTGAATTTTGGAACGAAGTTCCTTATAGCGCGTTGCGAAGGAGGTTAGACGAAAAAAAGACAGACGAAAAGTTGTCACGACACTTTTTGCTATAGTGTAGTAAGCGGTGCGGCGTGCGCACGTTTCTCTGTCTGTCTGTCTCTCTCTCTTATAGAAACCAAGTCAATTATTTTCGTTTCGTCTTTCTATTTTGCTTTGAACAGTGTAGTGTCGCGACGATTATTTTTGTTTTTTTATAACTTAAAAGAAATAAAAAAAAACGATTACAATTCCTTCACTAAATCGAAAGGAACTTTGTTACATCCGGGTGTCCCTTGACACCTCTCAACTTTTTTTATATTTATAATGCACTTCAGTTGTGATAAAACTAGCACCTAAGAATATTAATATACATAAAATCGCTTGTTCAAAGTTCTTTCGTTGGTTTCGTAACCGTCTATTGCAGAGATCAAAGTATATTTTAAAGACTAGCGTCACCGGATTACCCACGCCCGACCCGATTCGGACCGTTTTTTTTTCAAATAGTGAAACGCTCATACTAGGTGCCACACTGTCTGTGTGACTCCTGACTGACACCGTCTCAGTGTGACGCAAATGAGCTTATAAAACCGCCAATTACTCGACTGTGACAAAATGAGTGTTATGTTTTTTGGGTGTATCTGTGTACATTTTTAAGACACGCTCGATAATTTAAACAGCTTGATGAGTATTGACTTACAGGTGTCGTTAGATTCGTCGCAATTAGTGATACTGAGAGCATAAAGAACAAAATCTCCTTTTTTTGTCTTTAAAAAGTATCACTCACGAAAACCTTTATTCAAGTGTCATAGATAGATAAAGCTGCGGTCCAAGGCTAGTCTTATACAACGTGTACCTCGAAACATTTATACTGTATTTAGCAACAGTCTATTTTGAGTATATTTATCTACTCAATAAATGGTTCGGAGCGGTTCTTACTCAAACTGGTCGTAGTGACTTACTCACTTAAACCATTGCGTCATACGTGCACTCCAATTATTTTATATGGCGTGCATGATACACGGTACCGAATAAACGGCCTATTGATCGCGATGCGGTACTATGTGCTCAGTTACTGCGGATTTCTTTAAGATAAAAATCGAAGAGAAAAGCGAAGGCGAAAGTTTATAAAAGTATTGAACAGAAAGTATATTTAATACAAAAAGTAAGGTCGTAAATCGAAGACGATTTCAAAATCAGAAGGCATAAGACGTTACTATGTATTTTTTTTTTATAAAGAACATCTCCCGCATTAGGAATAAATCCTGTGTCGCGGGGGAATTTACAAACATACAAGAAACGGACATAAAGAACACCCAGACTCAGAACAACAATTTGTGGATCACACAAAGTGTTGTCCCATGTAGGATTTGAAACCACAACACTCAGCGAAGTGGAGAGCGCCGTGGCGACCGCTTAAACCACTAGGCCAATCGTGCAGTCGAATGTTAGGTCTTGGTTCAGCAGCGGAAGGCAATATTCTGATGAGTTGCCAAACCTCGGTGCGTAGTCGTTTACGATATTTCAATTTTGAACTGCCTGACTATTTGACTAACTACAGAAGGCAGTTGAAATTAGTATTGAGGGAAGTAAAAGAAATCAGCTATAACCAACCCATTGTGTTACAAGTTGCGCCAGATCTAAATAAAGTTGGGACTAAACTTCAAAGGTATAATTGACTACAATGGGTCTAAATGGGACCTCACTTTAGGAGTCTGGGTGTACCCTCTGTCCATTTCATGTATGGTTGGGCACAGGAATATACCTAGTTATAGGAGCAGTGAAAATTGAAAGAAAGAAAAGAAATATGACGAATCTAACGAACTGTATTCCGCACTGTCTTACTTTTCACCTTTAAGGATTGTAATTTGTTTCTTTAAATTAAAATGAAACGAAAATGCGAAAGGAATTGTTTGGTATTGATTCTTAGTTGACGGAGGTTTGGGCTAGGAACATCAATAACAATCAACTGTAGAACTTCGTCCTTCTACAAGCCAAGCCGGTAGAAATTACAATGATAATATTACAACAAATACCGTTTCATTTCAATTATTCCTTATTGTACAACAAAAGAAAAAATAAACACCCCCACATCTTACATCTTGCTTGAGGTATACCATTTCATCTACTTAATTATCGTTATTTACTTCCACAATCATGTCAGCGTTGGTAACAATAATTGCTGTCTACAATAAGGAAAACTTTAAGTTTCAAATCTGCACTAGCTCAGATAAACAAAAAAGGGACTTTTTTGGTCATAGAAAGCATGAATAGAATCCAAGAGTTATGGTCACTAAGCGAATACAGACAATGTATTATGGTGACCCCCACTACGGCGGCCTAACGAAATGCCTTTTCGTAAAAGATACGACGATATATATAAATGACACAATGTCACCCCTACATCAATGGGCCGCCGGTCTCTTACTCACCAACGAAACACTACAGCACTACAGCAGCAGCAAGCGAGAATGTTCGTGCTGCAATCAACCTGGCTCTACTATCTATTTTAATCAACAGCCTTTTACAGTCCACTACTGGACATAGGCCTCTCCTTAGCAAGGAGGTTTTGGCCTACTATACCACACTGGCCAGACGGGTTGGAATAGGGTTTGTTTCAAGTTTTCCTTCTCCTTGTAATGATGTTGTCTTGCATACTTTGTTCCCTTAGTCGCCTTTTACGACACCCACGGGATGAATAGGGGTGGTAACACTATGTATTCTTAATCCGTTACCACAGACAATCTATTTTAAACTGCATACTATCGTCACCCAGCATAAGTACCAAATTTGGGAAAAACTAAGCAGACTTAACCTCGTTTCTAAGGAGAGGCCTACGTCCAGCAGTGGACTGTTAAAGACTGTTGATGTGATATGAAGCAGGTTTGCGATTGGGAAATATAAGGAACGTTTAAGAGAATTAATTTAACATTACTTTTCTTAAACAATTTCAAGATCAATTCTCGTAAAAAAATTTCTTCAAAATTCAGTTTTAATATACTCTCGATGTCACAAATATCATAAAAGATATTTTCCTAAGAAATCTGTCACCTACCTCCTGTTTTCTCTGCATCACCCTTTGGTGAACTGGTAGAGACTGCCTTAGGCATGAAATCCTCCAATACATCAAATGAAAACCCTTAACTTGTTAATAATTTCTAAACAACATAATTGATACCTTTTTAAACACTTCATCCAACCATTTTTGTTAGTCGTTGTAACTACAAATCTACCTACGCGTAAGTGCACACAAAGATAATAACATACTAGTTATTTTTGCGATTCTATACGAATGTTGTTTATCAAGTGTGACTTAGGCAAAGTTCTAGAATAAACACAGTACCTAACATTGTGTATAGGTACAATGTCATGAATGTACGTTGCATGATGTACTTCCCCAACCAGTCGACAAATAATATTTAAGTGCAATTTCCTGTAGGTATTCGGACTATGAACTTAACAATTTTAGAGAAAAAACACTAATTAAAAATAATTTCAAGTTTTTAGTCGGCATTTTATGATATTGATGTCATAAGATTGCAATGTCCTGTTTCCTTTATACGATTGTCGTAATTATAACGTGTCTCCATTTAACGTTATTTTTATTAAATAATACATTACATTCTTGGAGTTCAAGGTGAAACTTTACTATAAAATTAATGGCGTGTTAATTCAAACTCTTTTGTGTAGAACCGATTGGAATCATTCACGTAATTATAGTCTATCTAATCTAAGAGGTACCGTTTGACGTTTCACATTTTTCAACGGATCCCGACTCATCGACCATCGTGATTAGTTCACTTGGGTGGACTATGGAAATGGTACACTTTAGAGGAGGACTATGGGTAGTGCTATAAATTTTATAATCAATACCTCACTGGAGAGATGGTGTACGGGAATTTCGATAATATAATCCGGTCTGTAACATTTAACATTAACATTTTTGTAATACATTTTTATAAATTTACTTTACTATGGATCTGTGTCAATGTTTTTAGTCCACCTAGATGTACCATTGATACGCTTTAGTGTTCTTAGTCCACCCAGGTGTACAACGGGTATATGTTAGTGTTCTTAGTCCACCCAGGTGTACAACGGGTATATGTTAGTGTTCTTAGTCCACCCAGGTGTACAACGGGTATATGTTAGTGTTCTTAGTCCACCCAGGTGTACAACGGGTATATGTTAGTGTTCTTAGTCCACCCAGGTGTACAAAGGGTATATGTTAGTGTTCTTAGTCCACCCAGGTGTACAACGGGTATATGTTAGCGTTCTTAGTCCACCCAGGTGTACAACGGGTATATGTTAGCGTTCTTAGTCCACCCAGGTGTACAACGGGTATATGTTAGTGTTCTTAGTCCACCCAGGGATACTGCGAGTCTGTGTTAGTGTTTTCGGTTCACTCAGGTATACCACGGAACTGTATAAGTGTCCGTAGTCCAACCAGGTGTACTTAACAGGTGGAACACTATTCAGTTGCAGATTAAGTCATACCTTTAAACTACTAGCTTTTGCCCGCGACTTCGCTCGCGTGGAATTTGGTCTGCCACATTAAATTTCGTAACAGATCATTTTAAATAATTTTATTTTTTAACATACAAACAATCCGACGGTACATCATCTTTGTGTAACTTCAATGGTTTATTCACTGTACGCCAACATAACTCTCAGAGGTCAGATTTTTTTCCGACTTAAGCGTCATGTATCGTTATATTACGACCAAAATTACATAAAATCATTACAAATTGTAGCCTATATTTTCTTCCGATGTATAACCTATATTACTGTAAAGTTTCATCCAAATCCGTCCAGTAGTTTTTTTCGTAAAAGAGTAACAACTTTACTCACAAACTTTAGCATTTATAATATTAAAAGAATTGTATCACAAGATGTCTATATAAGTATATTTCTTTATAACTGAATTTAAATATAAATCTTAAAAACAAAGCAAAAAAAAAAACAAATATATAAACAATAGTTTTTTTTTTCAGATGTCATTTCAAAGTCACGTAGTTAGGTTCTTTACCATAGTGTTGTGACTTTTCAAACTGACTTTTGTATAAATAGCCGTTTTAAATCCAAACGAGTTTTAGTATTTCATAATACAAAAATTCAACTAATATCCAAAGAAAAACGCATAATGATAGTTTTTTTTTTATTAACGGAATATAAACCGTACAGGTTTTTATCGAGAGGGAACTCTATCTATGTAGTCTAGTGTGTCCCATATGTACACAAATCTGTAAAATTTAAATTATTTTGTACATATAAGGAAATTACATCGCGAATCGAATATTGTAATATTCGATTTTTTTGACACTAGTCTTCAACCTGTCAGAACTGTCCTACGGTACCTCTTAGATTAAATGGATGTAGTGCCAGTCTTAAATTATCTGTGATAGTCATATCGAGAAGTTACTCTTCTCAGCCAGTACTCCTGAATATTAGAGTAAAATACTGTTTTTCTATAAATAATAAATATATTTTTTTTAAACTATATAGCAATTCTACTATTTTAGCCAGTGTGTAAATCCAGAAACAATTTCTGAAGTACAAGATTCATTAGATCCTCTGTCACGAGACGATTAAGTCGTAATGTCCAAGCAGCTAGGTCACATGTCGAATATCACAAAGTAAAAGCAGAAATAAAAAAAAAATGAGAAGGATTGACAAGGCAAAAATTTAGAGAGCCCTACCAAAAACCCTACCACCTACGAATAGGGCAGGTAGTTTATTATTATTATTTAAATATATATTCATATCGTTACCTCCGAATGTTCTTCAATGAATATTCCACTCGCTCCGGTATCCCAAGGTCGCTGATAATGTTGTTGTGACTCTTAATCTTCACCAACGCCAGCGTCTTATCGGTGAGGCACAGATTGTACAGACCCTGGATGTTCTTCGTGGCACCTAAGCCTTTTTTCTGCACATTCACTTGCCACACGTGTTCTGAAAACACAAAACGTGGTTACTTACATTTTACTGTCTTTTAAAAGGAACAGTACTATATAGTTGGTATTTATTTTTATGGGCCTGTCAAAGTGACTCTACTCTGCCTGATAAATCCATGAGTTGAGGTCACCATACTCTTGTGACTCACACCGTGGTGGCCTAGTGAGATGTTTATTCACGCCTTGGGGACATAAAAGGCATGACCGTCATCGTGGCACTTACCGCGATAACTGTCACCCCTATACCAATTGGTCTCTGGTCTCACTCACCAACGAAACACGACAGTATGGATGCTGTCGCTTTTTTTCGCGTGGCTCCACTACCTTCAAAATCTGTTTATCTATTACACTTTTACTAAGTTGGCTAAGTTGATTTTAACATAGAAATTTAACATGAAGATACTTTAATTCTTATGAAAACACATAGGTTACTTTTTACCGCAATAACTGACTTACTCGCAGGCAATTACCCCTACAAAATTTTACAACACCTACAATACGAAATTCAACGTGCATTACAGAAAAAATATTTATGACAATATATTATAGGTGAAAGGATGCCAACATCCACTTAAATAGTGCAATTGAAGGAAGTCATAATTATCATTTTACGTTCCTTTAAACATATATGTTAAGGGACGCAGTACAACAGTAATAATGTACTGTTAGTATTGTTGTTGGTGAAATAGACCAATTAAGCATGTCTTTATTTACTTGTTAATTCGAGTAAGTATATTTTTTTACGGTATACGGGATAGAGTAGTAAATACTAGTAATCTACAACTGAAGGTAAAGAGATTGCTTGCAAGGAAAGAATAGATATGTGGCGGAGTATGGTTCTTCCACAGTTAAACTTTTAATTGCATTGTGTAATGTGGTGAGGACCACGACAGAAAACATGTCGTCAGGGCTCTTAACTGGACCTCGGAACACCTCTAGGCATCAGTTCAGACAACATCAAAACAGTTAAAAGTTAAATAGCTATCATTAGGGGAATACCCGGATAGAAAAACAAAAAGAACGTTAATATCGGCACTAACAGTGCTAACATCGTCTTTATTTGCAATTTTGATTCTTACACCTCGTTTTTGAAGTCGAAATTGCATTACAGATGATGAAATCGCGATTCAACAGCGGCACGGTGTCGTCGGCGTAAACGAGCGGATTATACACTGATCACAATTGACGACGTAAATTGAACCTTACTTATAAGACATAAAAACCATAAGTAAGGTGTTGTCCTGCCCTACAACGTGTAATCTTATCCTCTATTATCAACTTTGATACTAAACAGAATATGCGCGTTGACGTTGACGTCCACATAATATTATACATTGCCTAGGTCATTAGCGTTCAACAATGACCTAATGATCTACAACACACTTTAAATAATACATCACGATGTGTTCACACTTGTAAACACATTTATGACTATGTTGCACGATAAACAGGTTACTACTACTTAGTACCGTTTGTTTTTGTACTATGATAAGAGTATTTTCTATACACTATTTCCAAGTATTTTATTGTAATATCTGTAAACTTTATTATCGAATCGAAGTATTTATATTTAGTCATAAACACTTGTAGATATCATTCTTTATATCACTTTTTACATGACCAGTCATCATAACATTAGCGAGAGATGGTGAAGGTAAGCTAGTCAGCAATCGCCCCCTTTTCCATCAGTAGTAGATATGTATCTAGCAGAATGTATATTTATGTAGGAACTCTGCTAAGTCAGAAGTCATGGGTTCGATCCCACCCAGGACAAATCGTTGTGTACGATCATTTGTTCTGTCTGAGTGTAATTTACCTATAACATGTATATATCTAGAAATCTACAAGTACGGTTTTCAGCAGTCTGGTTACCATAGTACAGGCTTTGCCTAGATTGGGATCAGAGTGCCGTATGAGACGTGTAAGGATATTTGTTTATTATTTTTATATTTACTTTATTTTAATTATTTATTTACAACTTTATGTACAAATACATGCATCGACGGATTTAATGCCTGAGGCATTTTCTGCCAGTCAATCGATTGGGCGCTGCTGAGAAAATATGAGGTAGGTGCACTTAAGGATAAGAAGTAATTGGCAGATTGCAAATTATATTCTCTGCACAACAAAAAAACTATTTTTAACCGATTACAGCGAAGCCAAAAGGAAGCGTAATGGTTTTGGGAGTCTATAGCGCCTCGACTAGTCAACCGATTTTAATAAATGAGGTGTCAATAGAATTTTTAGCAGTAGCCCTGACGTCATATAAATTTTATCAAAATTTTATATGACGAAATTTAAACCTCTGATTCTAACCTCGAAAAAATTTAAACTAACACATAGGATTATGCGGGCGCCAGAAACGCCTCCATTAAACGGACATGGTAGGTAAACAGTGCATCCACGGCTCTACGCTCTTTCTTGATCTCTCTGAACTAAACTACTCAAAACAACTTAGGGCCCACTTGATTTTTTTCAGAACTTCGACCGTAATATTTTTATTGCCTGCTGATTTGTAAATTGAAGTGTGTAGACTCCAAGTGCATATGTTTACACATGGTCACACGTTTGGAATGTCACGTTTAGGGTGGTTCCTAAGTGGGTAGACGGAAAAAACTAAAAAATGGGTCAACTCAGCGTTTACGAACTTTTCTAATCACTTGTGTTCTGCATCTCATAACAAACACAAGTTGATATTGTATCGTTGTTTATCATTTGCTTCGGTGTTATTGCTTTGTTTAAAATAACAATGCCCGGATTTCGACGTCATATGGACCTGGAAACAGCTTCCAGAGCTGTAGTTTTGCTTCAAGAGGGCAATTCACAGAGATCGGTAGCTTCACGCCTCAGTGTGTCTAGGCATGAGATCCGAAATGTTTGGGAACGTTATCAGGAGACAGGTAGTGTTGCCAGGAGACGAGGTGGTGGTAGAAATCGGGCCACCACTTCCCAGGAAGATCGGTACGTTCGACTTACTGCACGTCGAGAGCGCACTGTGACAGCGCGTACCGTACAAAATCGCTTACGTGATGCTACTGGTACCCGTGTAAGCGATCAAACCATACGGAACAGACTTCATGAAGACCAACAAAGATCCAGAATGCGCGCTGTGCGAATAAAATTAACCAGGGCACATCGTGCAGCGCGTTTAAGGTTTGCACGTGAACATCTCGAATGGACCATGGACAATTGGAGAACAGTGCTCTTTACAGATGAGTCTAAAGTTAAATTTTTCAGTGATGACAGACGGGTACGTGTCTAGAGAAAACCAGGGGAACGTTTTGAGGATCCTTGTATTCGAGAAACTGACCGTTTTGGTGGACCCAGTATTATGGTGTGGGGTGGAATCAGTCTACTGGGTAAAACTGAGCTGGTATTCTTGGATGAGGGCAACGTAAACGCCGCCAGCTACGTCCAACAGGTCATCCAACCTCATGTCATCCCATATTCACAGCGAGTTGGTCAGAATATACGGTTGGTCAGAGTACACGGGTACCAGTTGCATCACGTAAGCGATTTTGTACGGTACGCGCTGTCACAGTGCGCTCTCGACGTGCAGTAAGTCGAACGTACCGATCTTCCTGGGAAGTGGTGGCCCGATTTCTACCACCACCTCGTCTCCTGGCAACACTACCTGTCTCCTGATAACGTTCCCAAACATTTCGGATCTCATGCCTAGACACACCGAGGCGTGAAGCTACCGATCTCTGTGAATTGCCCTCTTGAAGCAAAACTACAGCTCTGGAAGCTGTTTCCAGGTCCATATGACGTCGAAATCCGGGCATTGTTATTTTAAACAAAGCAATAACACCGAAGCAAATGATAAACAACGATACAATATCAACTTGTGTTTGTTATGAGATGCAGAACACAAGTGATTAGAAAAGTTCGTAAACGCTGAGTTGACCCATTTTTTAGTTTTTTCCGTCTACCCACTTAGGAACCACCCTAAACGTGACATTCCAAACGTGTGACCATGTGTAAACATATGCACTTGGAGTCTACACACTTCAATTTACAAATCAGCAGGCAATAAAAATATTACGGTCGAAGTTCCGAAAAAAATCAAGTGGGCCCTAAGTTGTTTTGAGTAGTATATTTTCTTGTTTCATTCTTTTTAGAGTCCTCTTGTAGTCAAGTTACAGTTTTTTAAACTTCATGCCCTCGCAGACAATATGTTTTGAGAAATATCGTTGCCGTTTTTCATTGAGATAATGAGGTTACCGAGGGTTCCTTACCCCTTCCCCCTCCCCCCAATTGTTGGGTGATAGAACATACAAAGGGCTGGGAATGCTCTTGAATTACATGTGTCTAAAGACGACGGCAGTTACTTAACATCAGTTGATCTATCTGCTCGTTTTAACACAGACATAATAAAGACAATTACAGTGGGTATGAAGGGGTTTTATAGGTAGTAGAGCCACGCTGATTTCAGCACGAGCGGGCCGGCTCTACCGGGGCAGTACTACCCTCCCACAGAAGAACAACCTAAAGCGCCAGCATCCGTGTTGTCGTGTTTCGTTGGTGAGTATGAGACCGGAGGCCCATTGATGCAGGGGTGACAGTTGCCGTGGTAAATGTGTGCAACACAATGCCGCGATAACTATCATGCGTTTTACGTCCCCAAGCGAGGCGTGAAAAAGCATGTTACTAGGCCGCCATAGTTTGCCATGCATTTTCAATGAGTATGGTGACCACAACTCTTGGATTCTATTCATACTTTCCATCAGGCAGATTAGAGTCACTTTAGAAGGATCTTCAAAAAAAAGGTATATGTGTTTGGGGTGAGAAGACGTTTGTATCGACCAATATTACCATTTGCCCCTAAAACTAATAATCCTATTCTGATACGATTTTCAGTAACGTATCAGGTTGGATTGGTGCATGTGTGTGTACAGTAAAAATTTGAACGACTGGTCCGATTTTTATGAATAAATGGGTTTATGGTTGATTAGTGAGGGTTCTTAGATAGGTGTTAAAGTAGTAACTCGGTAGGCCACAATAAAATGAATTAAAACTTTATAGGTTTATAGTAACATTTAAAATAAGAGATTTACTTGCATTACCTACTTTTTTATATTTATAATGAAATTTAAAACAGTGATAGCAGCCCCTCTACGAATAATCTTAGGTTTTGTAATTAGTTTGTGGCGACTTCCACATTACAGCACAAACAAGAAATATACAACAGCACCATTTAGCGAAGATATGTCGAATTACGAAGTATGAACGAAACGTATGAATGTAATGAACTACGATACAACTTCTAATCCTGTATCGTGAAAGAGAGGTTCGCATGGCAATTAGCATATATACAAAATTCCAACATCAACCGTTGCGCCGTGGCCCATCAGGCATGATCACCTCCCTTGGTCGGAGGATCCTCCCTTTGTGTCGGAGGGACATATGACACACGTCCCTCCACAAGTTCATAGATAGTAGTAGAATATGTTGTTACCACATCTATATTTTTGAGAACCAAATAGGTATGTAAGAATTTGCTATGAAAATTGATAGGTACTCTATTGTTTATATAACCGACTCCGCGAGAGATCAACTCTCGTGGGTTTTTAAACTATTTTATCCTTTTCAATTGTGTTTTAACCGTTGAGGGTCTTGCTAAATTTTTGTTTTACTTTTTTTTATCGTAAGTTTCGCAAGAAGAAGTTCCATTTAACTCTAATTACGTGTTCTGATTTTAAAATGCAATTAAAAAGTTTATGGAGCTGGCAAGTGAGTACAATAAAAAGCGTCTTTAAAAGTAAAAAAGGTTACAGTACATAACCTACAAATGTGACATTGTAACTCATTTGTTTTGTGTAAATTTTGAGAATGTCTATGTTTTCTAGTAAAATAGATTCTATTTAATTAATCAATACTTCTTTTTTAATTAGTTATCAATATGCCAGGCAGTTCTTGCATTTGCTTAAGCATTTCCTGCTATTTAGAATTTCAATCTAATTACTTAGCTACTGGGTATTCATTATCGTAGAATCACATTTTTATTTACGATTTTATACTTGTCGCATAGCTACATCTTATACGCGACCCTATAGACTTAAGTAATTGAAGAAACTTCCTTGGCAACTGCTTGATATAGACCTTGCTAAAATACTAACATTTCGTACTCCACTACTGTACGTTGGGCCAAAGAAAAAATTATTTATGTTATTTTTACGTGTTTTCGAGTAACTTCTTTGAGAGGATTCATTTGGAGCCATCGTTTTATAGCATTCACTACAATATTTTTTGAAACTAAGAGAAATTGAAACGTATGACATTTTGGAGAAGATTTTCTAATGTCAGCGGAATTCGCGCGATGACATGTTTGCTTGGAATTAAATTGTTATTGCTTAGTAAATAGAATTCACATTCGTCATTGACGACTCATCTAACCGAGGCTTTACTTAAGCCTTTTTCGTATCCAAACAGATGAAATGAGTGTCAGCATGTGAAATGACATACTCAAGGTAACAAAAGGCCTCTAAAAAAAGCAAAAAACTGTTGACATAAATAGATCATTACGAGAATCGATTGATGGAATCTAGATCACGATTTTCTTTAATTTTATTGACATAGAGTCAAATTAAATATAACATTTATGAAGCTACATGTTATTATGCTTGGCTACAGTAAGCTTTGTCTCGGTAAATAAACCACAAACGACTGTGATTGCTTCTGGGAAATATAGATCGACATCGATTGTTCTTTTCTATTGTGTACAGTATGACGCAAAATCAATAAAGATATTCAAAGAAAAGTTAAAAAAAAAACACGTCATTTTATTATTTTATGGAGTAGTAACACTGTTATCAATGCTAGATTAAATACTTATGATATTAAGATGTTGCTGGACTTCCTACCGTTTGTTCGGAGTGTAGTAAAAAAATAATACTTTAAAAATTTAGAATAAAAGCCAATAAAATAATAAATATGAGAAAGCGGTGTCTTGTGAAAGGACTGCCTTGACGAGGCCCTTCGATGTCAAAGGAGCAGACGCCATCCGTAAATGCCTCTACCTCTAGAGTGTGTTGAGTCTAGATTTAAGAGAATTTGATGTTTGACCTCCAGTAACTGCACTCACTCGGGATAAATGACACGAAAAATCCAGAAAACAAAAATTATAACAAAGCCTACCAAAGTGCCTACTCTGCCTGATGGGCAACATGAGTACAATCCAAGAGTGGTGATTACCACACTCATTGCGAATGCAAACAATGCATCATGGTGGCAGTATAGTGAGATGCTTTTTCACAACCCGCTAAAAGGACATGGCATCGTAGTGGAAGAGAAACACGTGCGCTGATAGCTAGTACCAGGTTTTGAATAATAGACACAAGAAGGAAGAGTCGAACCGTTTAGTTCGAGAGCGTATGTCTACAACTCTAAAAAAGTGACTCACGACCAGCACGTGTTGTGTTGCAGACGAAAGAACGTAGGACCAGTTGCAAAAGCTCGTCAGAATACTTTTCATGATAAAATCAAGAGAGGATTGCCATAGAAATGCCGTTTTTTTCGAAACTGCAGATGCTAAAAGGACTTGGTGGCTTTGGAACCATCGATAATGCCGACTGGTCGCCGCTGCAACCGATTGAGTGCGTCCAGCAAATACTACGGTACATCGAAGCACGGCACACCTAAAGCACACACTTCGAAAGTAATAATGCAATATTGCAGTAAATGTTTACAAGATATCAATAATAACATGTTTGTGTACATTTCAATTGAGAAAGCAAATATGTAGTTTTACCGCACGTAGTGGGCTGTTTGTGAAAACAGCGCGAACCAACGATAAACAACAGTCATCATAATAAATAATACGATTCATCACTACCATCGTAAATACAAATTAACAAATAACAAACATATGTGAGATCACTGTTTCGTATTTAGGTAGGTAAATTTTTGTGTACGTGTGTGTGTTTTGGTAGTTTTGCAATTGTATGAACATGTACGCAATATAATTTTTTTATGGTATAGGATGGCAAATGGTACACATTTCACCTAATTTAAGTGACTAATGCCGCCTATGATCATCTCCAACAACAAAGTTGCCAGTCTTCCCCCCATAATCCGGAGGGTTTGGGCACTGGTAGCCTTACTCACTCGGTAGGAAACAAAAAAAGAATTGCTAATATTAGTTTTCTATAAGGCCGTGCTGCTTTGTGACGAAGCAGTTTATTACGATTCCTGATGTAGGCGCATTGAAGTCGTTAATACTTTTTTAAAGTTAAATATTTACTTTAGTGTCTAAAGCTGCCAACATCAATCATTCGCGAGCTAATTTTGCTGATGATTACTTCACTCTTACTTATAGATATGTATACATTCACGCCTATACCGCCAAAAAGTTTAGCAGAGATGCTTAAACGTCCCCGCAGCTGTGCGCTTTTTAGGAACGTTATTATGTGGCACAATCTGCGGAAAAGTTGTCGGCTGCGGTACTGTCGGACCTATAAAACCTCGAAAGTCGTATACCTTCAAGAAAAGAGAGTAGCTCTAGCTCAAAGGCCGATAACCCCTTGTGATATTGCAGGCGTTCATTTGCGGAGGTAGCCACTCTCCAGCAGATGTACAATCTGCCCGTTTGCCAAAAATTGTAGATTATAACTTTAACTTACTTGAATACTATTCAACTTTATAACCACCAATAGATTACTTTAGAAATTAATTGCAAGACCCTATACATTTTCCCGCAGTTTGGTTATCCCTATTTTTTTTAAATAGCTTGTTTCCTATAGCAAATTTAACTTTGCTGTTCTATAAATATTTTCACATACACTTATGCACGCAAAAATATTTTATCCACCACGCATCGTAAGTTTGTAACCGCAAAAACCTTTATTTTATGTGATATAACAACACATTAACGACTTTCGGATGTTTTCAATTACTTGTCCACTCATGTCATTAACAACATCCGAAATGCTTTCTTCTCAACAAATTCCATGATTCTGGGTCAACAGGAAGTACCCCCTAAAAGTATACGTATCGATTTGCGGTGTTGGGCAATTTATTTGTTGCTTTTCACCGAGTAAGTAAAATTACTAGCCACCTATTTTTTTTAAATGAAAAATACAAAATCGAGACCTTTTCAGCTTGTGGTTGTGTATACTATTTAGGACAAACGGGCGCATGAACCTGCTGCAACACACGCCACTCACGCGCGCTTCTGGCTCTCAACCTGATGGTGGATAGAATTGACATTGATCTCATGCTTACTGAATGAATACACTCGAGTCGCTTACTGTGCTATGTGCTATTCTTGTTTACTACACTATTGCATTAAGATAATGTAATAATAGTGGTAAATATGTGTATAATAAATAAATTAGCTATCGGATTCCAAACGCCCCATCTCACGATTCTGGTATGATTCTAAGGGGTGGCAACACCCTTGTGTCTCTTATGGTACAGGTGTCTATACACCTGTAACATGAAGTTTAAAGATATAAGGCTCAAATAGCTGTGTATTTTGATTGTATTGTACCACGGTTTTTTTCAATATCAAGAGACCGCAGATGAGCGTATGATGTTTTCATTTATGCCTAATGGATCGAGACCGACCCGTAAGCCACAAATTACAAAATATTAATTTTCACCGAGGAGGCGTATGTATTTTAATTATACCACTACCTCTAAACAGTTGAAGAAACCGCTTTGAAGCGCACAGGCAAGTCTCTATTGACAAACAAGTTTAAGTTAGAGTTTCTTCATGTCATGAAAAATCTTGCGACCAGGTGCAACTAAATCAAGTATATTATTGTTAAAACTATTTTTTAGTAGTCCGTGTCCGTCAGTCCGTGTGGTGACGGATTAAGAATACACAGTGTTACCACCCTTATTCACCCCGTGGGTATCGTAAAAGGCGACTAAGGGACCAAGTATACAAGACATCATTACAAAGAGAAAGAAAACTTGAAACAAACCCTATTCCAACCAGTCTGGCCAGCGTGGTATAGTAGGCCAAAACCTCCTTGCTAAGAAGAGGCCTATGTCCAGCAGTGGACTGTAAAAGGCTGTTGATGATTTTTTAGTAAATTAATAAGTGCATTAGAAATAAGAAAATACAACAATTACAGCCACTGTTTATGATCAATAACTAATATCATATATAAAAATTGACTAGGCCGCCATAGTGTGAGTCGCCATACTGAATTGTTTGCATTCGCAATGAATATGGCGACCACATTCTACTCATGCTTTCATCAAGCCGAGTAGTCACTTCGGTAGGTACAGAATTAAAAAAACATTAAAATGAGCATATATGGGTTAATTTCAATCCTGTGATTTTTATTCGTATCTTTTGACGGGATAATTAAGGAATTGTGCAAAGACGTAATCTGCACATCCTTTAAGACACCGTTTCTTTCATGCCGAGAGCCAGCTAATAGCTAGCTAGTTAGATATTTACGTTTACATCTACTCATATACATATAAAAACCATTTTTATTCACAACCTACCAAAGCGACTCTATTCTGCCTGATGAAAAGCATGAATAGAATCCAGAGCGATGGTCGCCATACTCACTACGAATGACGACAGTGTAATATGGCGACCCACGCTATGGCGGCCTAATGAGATACTTTTTCACGCTCCGCTTAAAGGACCCGGGATCGTAGTGGGAGGGAAACACGTACGCTGGTAATGAATTCCAGGCTTTAACCGATCTGCAGAGGAAGGAAGAGCCGAACCGTTTAGTTCGGGAGCGCATGTCTACCATTCTGAAACGGTGACTGCCAAGGCCAGCACGAGTTGCCCTATAGGGGAACGGAGAGGATGGCATCAGCTGGAAGAGCTCGTCAAAACACTCTCCATGATAAAGACGATAGAGGACTGCCATAGAGGCGACATCTCTTCGCAACTGCAGAGACACAGTTTAACCAATACTAATAAGTATTTAAGTTAAGGATACTGAGTGGGTTAATTACTTTTACGTGAGTGAAACCACAGGTAATAGCTAGTTACAAACAAAACAAAACAAAATGTTAATTACGGTCGTTTCGCAGAAAAGACAATAGGGAACTACTATTACCATTATATTTCGAAAGCAGTTCCTATACGTGCATGAAAATGTCAAGGTTAAATCTACCAGAGTCTACTCGGCACAAATTATGTTGTGTCCTAAATAAATTTTAGTAACACCACTAAGGCTGTAAAGAGGACCGCACATAAGACCTATCATTATTGAGAACCCTGTCAACTAAACAGAAGTTGACGGACCCGTCGTTAGTCTAGATTAGTAGATAGTGATCCTGAATGCTAAGCCAGACTTCGGGGATACATTGCCACTAACGACAAATGATTGTTTGATGAGCGCGATTGTTTATTCCAAATCTGGGTGTAATTTATTTACTATATGTGCGTACATATTTATAAATATACTAGCAGACCCGGCCACGCGTTGTGCCTAAATTTTTTTTTATTATTACATTGTAGTAAACTATTAAATTGAGATGAAAGCTATCTTTCAAGTTGAATCGAACTGCAAACGGTGTGCAAAATTTGATTAAAATCAGGTAAGTAGTTTAGGAGTCCATCGTGGACAAACACCGTGACACGTAGTTTATATATATTAAGATATTTACCTAAGTATATTCATTAATAGTCTGGTTTCCATAATACCAAATCTGTTTAAATTGGGATCAGTCGGCCGGGCGTGAAATGTATCTAAAAAAAACGAACTCCCTGTGCTACGTTGGGAATACGTTAGAGTGTAGGTTTCTATCTCAAAATCTTTTGATGGAAAGCCGATAAAAGCTAACGTTTCGTGAATATCTATATACATATAACTCAAAGGTGACTGACTGACATAGTGATCTATCAACGCACAGCCCAAACCATTGGACAGATAGGGCTGAAATTTGGCATGCAGGTAGATACTATGACGTAGGCATCCGCTAAGAAAGGATTTTGATTAATTCTACCCCCGAGGGGATAAAATAGGGGATAAAAGTTTGTATGAAACTTTGTCAATTTTAAACCGATCGGGCTGGAATTTGCCATGCAGGTAGATATTATGACGAAGGCATCCGCTAAGAAAGGATTTTGATCAATTCTACGCCAAGGGGATAAAATAGGGGATAAAAGATTGTATGAAACTTTGTCTATTTTAAACCGATCGGGCTGAGACTTTGCATGCATAAAGCTACTATGACGTACACATCCTTTAAGAAAAGATTTTAATAAATTCCACCCCTAAGGGGTTAAAATAGGGTATGAAAGTTTGTATAAATCATCTTAGGTTTTCGACTGATTGAACTGAAATTAAAGATTCTTTAAGAATTAAACAATGCTTCTCTAATGGACAGTTTTATGTTTTAGTTCCTACTGACAGATAAGTTAAGAATATTGTGTATAAAGAAGTTTTATATACCTTAATTTTTTAATAAACGCTAAACAAAAGTAAAGTCTCAAAAATTATACCTAATTAATAATAATACCTAACGCGAGCGAAGCCGCTGGCAAAAGCTAGTTTGTGATAACACTAGACAGAAATAAGAATCAAACTGAAAGAACCCATTCGACCCATGAATTTTCACAAAGAGTTTTTCTAGAACTCATTTTAGCAGCAAAATTTTGCAAATAAGTAAGTTCGAGAATGTGCCTATCTTAATTTGGACCAAAAATATTGAAGAGAAAAGTATTGAAAACATAAAAATATACAAAAGGAAATCGTATGTTTTAAGGTTGAAAGTCGGATGATTTATCAAAGCTCGATGTTAAACAAAACACTGTACATGTAATTTTTTGTTTGAACCTAGATGGTGAGCGTTGTTCCTCGCGGTCGCGGTATTTAAATTTTGTCCCTACCAGTGAGGGCAATGGTCAGGAACAATCTTTAACAGTCCCCTGTTGGACATAGGCCTCTCCTTGGAAAGGAGATTTCGACCTATAACACGCTGGACGGACTGGTCGGTAGGAGTCACTTGTAGAAAAATATAGAATCGCAAAGGATCCGACGACAGGCGTACAGAGCCGATCGTGTGTAGCAGCTCAACTACAATATCGAAAATTCGGTAAAAAAAAGGGGTGTGGTTGTGTCATAGACACAGTCATGTGTTGAACGTGAATACGTCTCTTTACATTGCCGGTACTTCTTGACTCGGCTATGAATAGGTGTTTTTTTTTCTTGGTACCTTTGGATTACTTGATTGACGAAAGGCGTACTAGTACGGGAGGCGGTGCTAAATCGGTATTTACTCGAGCGTCATAGAGACCTATTCGGTTGTGAAGCTTAGATGATGAAAAGAAAAATGACATATAAAACATACCATTTCATCAGTGGGGGGAGCGGCTATAGATTTTCAAAAATGTAAAAAAAAACAGTTCCATGGACATACTCGAGCGTGTCAGATAATGATATTGTATATGTCCTACGTATTTTTAAAAATGTACATATGTTAATCTGACTGTTTCAGTGATGGGGGTGGACGTACGTAGGGGTGAGAAATGAAAAAAAAAAAACTTTATCGAGCGCGTCAGATTTTCGAAGGGGATGTTTAGTGAACCTAAAAAAATGCTCTTATATAATAATCTGACGATTTGGATGTGACGCAAAGTCATGGCCGTTATTAGAATGTGCAAAAAAATTGGTCATTTTGAAACATTCAAGCGCGTCAGATTAAGATATATATGGTTCATCTTGATGCACTAGACGTGCTGTCTCATAATCTGACAATTATCTAGAGGGGTTTCGCTAATCTGATAATTAAAAAAATGTTTTTTGTATTTTTTTAAACTATTGAACTTAATTAATTGAAAAGCTCAGGAAATAGCATGCAAATGAGAAAGTACATTTTTTTAAAGTAGAATATTTGTATTTATGAAAAAATAATTATAAAAAATTAAATTGTGAGAGACGAATAGAAGCGCGAAGAGGGGAATATAGGCATCATGTAGCTGCACGCATTAAATTTTATCGATGAATTTTTCTTGCTTCGGCTTGCGGAAATTGTCAGATAATATATTTTTCGCAATCCTTGAATTATTCCATTCATAATAAAAAAAATTTAGTCACGCTCGAGAATGTCCAGGTTACGTTTTTTTTTTACAATTTTGTAGCCCTCTTCCTTCTTTACGTCTCACTCAAATTGTCAGATTAGTGAAATCTACACGTTTTAGCACGTAACTACCTCATCTTACCTTAATCTGACGCGCTCGAAAATGTTTGATGATCAATTTTTTTTTACTAATCTGATCCTTTATCCTTGACGGGCGATCATATATAGAAGTCTCATATTTGGTATCAGTACTTAATAGAGTACAAGGTATCTCCCTGTATGTTAATCTGCCGCGCTCGAGTAAATCCCAGCATCCCTTCTACGGCTCCTCTACTATACGGAGCCTATCATGCGTCGCAGCTCGACTACAATGGCGTATCGCTGCAAATGCCCGCTGCTAAGCTGGTACACACATATTATCGACAGAAACAGACAAATCAAATCAAACATTAAATGTTTATGCTCACAAATATTTGAATTGAGCTTGAATCGAACCCGCGACTTTTTAAATACTAGTCCGTTATACAAACAACTACGTTACACAATAATTATTTACCATATCATCATCTTTAACAGCCTTTAAAAGTCCACTGCTGGCTTCTACTTAGCTGGGAGGGGGCCACAAACCGTAGGTGGCCCGAGGTATGTCGGGGTTCCAGGAATTTCCTTACTAGGGTGCAGTTGGTTCCCCGGCTACTGGTATCCAAGACAATGTGCGGTTTTAGGTCGCTTGGTGTCCGACATAACCACCTGCTGGTGGTATCCTAGGGGATAGCCGCACAGGAAAAAAACTCCTTAGCAAGGAGATTTTGGCCTAGATACTATACTATTTACCAAATAATCACGCTAAAAAAATTGGACATTGTCAGTGGGATAGTTCGACATAAGTTTAATATCTTTTAAATATACAGATTATTGACCAGAAACTGTTTAAAATTAGCTCTAGGTACTTGACGTATGGAAAACCCCACGGGTCATCAACTGACCTTGGTTTACCGGCAAATGCTTCTGACTCAAATCGACTAAAATTAAAAAGTAAAAGAGCTAAGTAGATGCCCCTCAGCCTTTTTTTTTCTACAATTTAACTACTTGCAATAATAGTTACTTTCATTATCTAATGTAAGCTGATGCAATCGGTCTGCACGATTACAAGAAAAAGGCACAACTTTAAGATAAAAAAAAAGTGAAAACTGTAAGTCTAACAAACTATAAAGACAAAAAAAAATTAAGGTCTAAAGTTCTTGCCATTATATTGCATATTTGAATAATCTATTTAATGAAGCCACGTTATACACGCGGCTACAAAAACAGGGTGGTTTATTCTCATTATATTTTTTCTCGTCTGAAATAATGGCGCAATACTTTGGACGTCGACTTGGACCAATATAACTTCATAAGTAAATAACCTGACGATATAATTACTTTAATTATTTTGTGTTTAATAAGCTTGGCTAATTGATGCGTCTGCCGAGTTGATTTTATGTTAGACGGTATACAAGAACAGTTAAATTTATGGCAATTTTTTTTATCAAAGTGTTAACAGCTAAAAAAATTAATATACAAATGAAAAAAGTATGTACGTGAACGACCTCTAGAAATCTTCTAGTAACAAACACGTTTAGTCCGACTCACACTTGACCTATTTTTATATTCATTCATTATATTTAAGAGCTTGAGAACATACGTTACACTCATTAATCATTACTAGAGAGACGATCTCGTGTGGTCGAATTTCGAGTATAATTCATTTTGTTTTGTTTTATCAACCGGTATAACTTGAACTGTCATTACACAGACTTTTCGTACTAGGACAAATTAACATAAAAACTAGATTACAGTAGCTTCTCTTTTTCTTTTGTCTTTGATACTGATAATACTGATGATTACATATTATAAAACTAAGTGATACTAACTATTAAACTGACAGGGGTCGTGGGTTCGATTCCTTCCCAAGATAAATATGAAAAACATTTAGCTAGAATTTTGTGCTAGATTGAAGGTTATGTGTCAGACATCCTTGAGAAGAAATACAATGTACGAGAACAGTTGACCCCTAAGAGTAGCGGTACTGGTTAGGGTAACTAAATCAAGTGACAAACTACAACTTATCATACATTCTAGCATATTTTATTAATTTTCAATGATGAGTAATTTGAAAGTAATACACTGTTAATCTTATAACACAAACAATGACGCGATTCAGGTAAAAGAAACAACGCCCTCTATCGAGATTCAAACAAAGTGTCTATTACATGTTATGTTTAAAGTTTTTATTCCCTTTGGTGACAAAAACGCGAGTGTATACAGAATTTCACATTCTTAAGTACGCGAAATCATGCTTCAAATAAAGCGATGTGTAACAATATACATTCATAATACAATTTTCAAAATATAGAGAACTTTCATTGAAATTTCTCTTACAGATGCCTGTTGGAGTTTGAATGGTCTAGGGGAGTACCCTAAAGAAATCCTCAATTACCAGCCCTAACAAAGAGTTGTTATGTATCTGTTGGTGAATGCGATCGCGCGAGATCCATGCTAGGGTTGGCACATTCCTGTGACAATACTTCTTAACAACTACACGCCCCAATTTCAACGTGAACATTTGCCATGTTTAATGCCGCCAAAAAAAAAATTGAGCTGTCGCAGGGCGTCCAGCAGCTGTGAAATATCGAAATTATTTTGTAGAAAGAATGAGTATTAAGTCAACGATAATAATCTGAATGAATGGTCGCAGAATCAATTGCGCATGGCGACGCGTCGCCACACGCCTGTACGTGTTACATTACGCTGCGGTCTGACCCTTCGCATTAGATTTCCAACAAAAACTAGATTAATGTCAAAAATTAGATTGATGTTCAAACTCTCAAAATATAGCATGGTGGCATTAGTCATTCCATCATTACACTATTGGAATATTTCAGACGAGAGTAGTCAGCTATTTAGTATTTATTAGCGTCCGAAGATAAGAAAGCAAAAACGCGATAACGTAAATTTAGGCGTAATTACTAGATTAACGTATGACGAAACGGTTCTTGAGATACGTCATAATGGGAATTCCCATGGAATATGTGACGTCAATTTACATAAATAGTTTCTTATTCTAGTACATTCAGCCCTATACACCATCACTCTAAAATAATGAATGACGATGACGCTTTATTTACTTATTATATATTTTAAAAGTACCCTTCGCAAGTGGAAACAAAACAGTGACCTTTGGTATCGCATCAAAGGGCCGTGGCGCGTAACGATTCACTAGTATTAAGATTAATGATAGTGGATTCGGTATGTTTACCCACACAGCATCGCACTATTCGTGGGTCAATGACCGCTTCTTACGTACGCACATAAATTTCCATAGTATAGGTACGTATAAGTACATATTAGACATTTTATAGAATGTTAATAGACAGTACTTGACGTATTTGTATTCATGGGAAGTTATTAACATTTTGTTTGGTTAACATTGTTAATTGAGCAAATGGTTTCATAGCTGCTAGAACTGTTTGTTAAGAACCCTTTATAATTCCTTCTCGAACCCAGTTAGGTATGAAAATTGACAACTTGAACAGTTTCAAAATAAGTTTACATACATATATTGATAGTTGGGATTACTACAACTATCAAAATAAGATTATCTGAAATATACAAGAATGCAGTTGGTTACATACAACATATACACCATTTTTAAAATAACTAATTTTTGGATACAATAAAAACTTCATAATCTGTTTCTGAGGAAGGGTATAGGTTATGTTCACTTTGAAATAAATGACAAGAAATCTGGTCACACTGATGAGTTACTAGTCAAAGTGAAGAAGAGTTAGTTACGCTAGTATATGGACTGCCAGATATTGTATTCAAAATATTACAATAGAAGGATCACTTCTTGTATAAGTTGTGACTTACAATATTAGAAAGAAAGAAACAAAATCCTTAACATAATAATGATGATAAACTCAAGTCTTTTACAGAGACATGAAGAAACTACAGAAACCAAAAACTACTTGTTCTAAACCCAGTTTTTCACATTCAACAATATATTGATGTCATATGTAGAATGTTCTAGATATCCAAAGGGTATTTATTTCAGTTTTTACCTTTTAGAATTTACCCAAGGATAGTGGTAAATTTAGAAGGAAGTTTAAGTGATAACATTGTTTAAAATAAATGTATGTAAGGTTATAAGGTTTTTAGTAACCAGATGAAATAAACAGGTAAAATGCAAAGATTATAGGTATGATATAAAAGGTATTTATTTATATCTGTACGTTATTTTTTTTCTAGTAGAATTAAATCAATTTAATGGTAACCCTGGTGTATTGGATATCTACTTGCAAAATTAGTAATTTTTCAAATATCACACACATGTGAGAGAATAGATATTTATATACCAATGGGAGAGGCCTACGCCCAACAGTGGACTGCGATGGGCTGATGATGATGTTAAATGTGTGTTGTCAGTGCTTCTATAACTGGATAGTTAAAAAATCACTTAGTTTTGTCTATGATTTTGAGAGTATAATAGTTTACTGTACTCCTAGTAATGTGTGTAAAAAGCTTTCAATATATCTGACTTGTAATCACATTCACAATATTAACTTGAATTTTTTATATCTTTGATAATGTCATGATAAACAAGTTTAGGTGTGAAAATATAACAAACAAACATACTCAAATGTGCGTTTATAATATTGGTTTTGATGTTTAAATCTCTTATGTATATAGAATTAACATGAATATTGTTTTTTTATTAAAACAAACAGAAATTCAGTAATATTTTTTGTGTCTTATATAGAGGGTTTTCAACAAATGTTTTATGAATAATACTGAGTCTTTAAGAAAAGTCAAATACCAACATTTATTTAACTGTGTAATATGTATTTCTGACCTGCACTATATAGGTTAATTTTTCATAAAGTCCGAGGTGGTAAGATTTTTACATATCAACTAACATATGAGATCAGGGTGATAGCTGTACTGCTTACGTATGATATGTAAAGCTAACTTAACTACAATGTAAAAATTACAAACTAACTTCGCAAGTATCTATCTCTAATCTGAAGATTTATGTTAAAACATGGGCAATCTACAAATATGTATGTATATGAATGCCTCTTTATGGCTATCTTGATTGAAAATAGATTCCGCAGCCACAGCCGTAACAAAATATTACCACAAGCCACAATTATATATATATTATATATTAATAAAATGAGTTAGAGACTTTAAAACATTTGTCTCAACTGTCATAGTACAGATAAAACTAACACACTCTACTTTTTCATGGCGAGTTCTGAAAGTATAGAATATACTTGAAATTTCAGGTTAGAAGATGAGGAACTCATACTGAACTATAGAAAAATATTTTGAAATCAACAATTGTATCTTTTTGATGCCAGAAAACATTTCTCACTAAAAAAAAGTATAGAATATAGCTGAAATTTCAGGTTAGAAGATGAGAAACTGATACTAAACTATAGAAAATATTTTGAAATCAACAATTTTATCTTTTTGATGCCAGAAAACATTAATCAATAAACAAAACTTGAAACTAGTTGTTTACAAGAAAAATATTAAAATTTTCATTACTTACCTTAATATAAAAACATTTACTCAATAGTGTACAACTTAAATCAACTAACATATAAGATATCAAATAGATTCCTTTATTTTTTGGGCAAATAATGTATACTGTATACTGAGTATCTATTTTTTTTTTTTTTGCAAATGATGTTGTTATAACAAATAATAAACAAACATAGTAGAATTAGTAGCCAATAACTGAGTTTCTAAAGCCACCTCTTTAGAATCTAGTAAGAAAACTAGATAGGATAGCAGTTAAGGGATTCTTGTAAGAATAAAAACTACCTGCCAAATGTTTGTCACATCTGAATCTGACATTGTTTTTACATAACCTTAAACTTTCCAGCATGTACCTGTTTTATTCAGGCTAATATTTGGAGTGTACTCACGTATTGGATGGAGAAGTTCCTCACTCGCGTCGTCAGATCGGTGCTGCTTCAGTATAGCGGTCAACCAAGCATGCAGGTCTTGTTCATTCTCTGCTACAATGCAGAACTGTTCCTCGCGCGTGAAAAGGGCGATCACATGCTTCTGCTTCAGGTCTAAACGACGCATGATGTTATAGCAGCTCTTGAGCGGCAAAACGCGACGCGGCGCCGCACCTGCGCGAAATTTCTTCTCCGATTCATAGTACTCCAACCTTGCTGAACAGTCTGCTGTCTCTGCACGGAGCACGAAGAACTTCTTCTTCATCGTCTTCAGTTTCCGCAGGTGCCCTTGGCGCACCACGGCACCTGCGCCCCCGCCAGCTCCCCCCGACATCACTCCTGCATCCCAGTCCCGCGGCTAACGACACTGGCACATGCCAACCGATAACCTTGAAGTTGTTTACACCGATGATGAAAGTCACCCTAATATGCGACGAATAGTAAAACACCGTCGGCGGACACGCGCCACGACTAAAAATACTTACAATAATCACCATAAAGTGCGTAAATAGAACCTCGTTGATTAATCGAACGGCGTAACGAATCCGACGTAGTACCTCATGAATTTATTTTTTATGTAGTGCCGCACCGATTTCTCACAAACACGATAACACTAATGTTAAAATCTTATCTTTACGAAATAATCATAATACATCAACAACAAACACTAGGTATTTCAATCCATAATTTGGTACGCTCGCTGTTACACTCGGTCATTCACAGACACTCAAGTTTAGAAAGAGATAAAATCATTCATAGTAAACGTAATTCGCACCGCACGCCCTTCCGTAGGTACGCAGGGCATGGAAGTCATGCCGTGGTCATGCCTTGCAACATCAAAACATTCAGAATTAACACTGTCACACACTGTTATGATAATCTACTGTTATGAAAACCGTTTAAAATGATATACCACCAATTGTTTTTGTGTTTAATCATATAAATTATAAAAAACACGTATTTGCGCCTGGTTTTTTATTGGCTCTTCACTATTGCGTGTCATTTATTTGTACGACGAAATAGTACTCCATCTAACTATGTATAGGTACGGCGTGTTATCTTTATATATTATGCTTGTCGCGTAACGATTGACCAATCACAGCGCAGTATTTAGCTGCGGAATAAAAATATGTTGTCTATCGTCTAATAGATTTTTCGTGCTACTTTATTGTTAGCCAATGAAAGGCTGCGATTCTTGAATCGATTGTATTGAGACTGCGAAAAATAAAGTTAACGTTCCCACTGAATGCTACGAATGAAACTTTTTACAACTTTATGTATATTAAAATTCACGTTCCGCTAATAAATTCGTGTCATTAATTTCATTGCTGTTGTGGAGAACCTTGGGGAGGCCTATGTCCAGCAGTGGATGTCTTTTGGCTGAGATGATGATGATGATGATGATTTCATTTCCCCTAAAATTATTTTAAAAAATATTATGATCCACCGAAGGAAGCCAGAGTTAATTTCTTTCTAAAGTACTTGAATATTACCACTATGAACGCTATTCATTCTTAAGTCAATCATGCTGTTATCTACTCGGCATTAAATTTTGAAATTTTGAATTCTCATGTATTTATGCATAAAATAACTATACACTTTATATACAATTAAACTATCCCATAAATATATTTTACCGCTTTTGGCGCCAATCACCCAACTGGTGTGTTGAGCGAGTACATAGCGATTTTTCGTAGAAGACTACTTCGTCAGTAACGAGTTTTAGTTCGAATATTATTAAATGCCTAAAAGCACAATAGTAGTGTAGTTACCGATACGATTTAGATTAGTTACAGTACTTTAAATTTCAATATGCTAACGACGCACTTGGCGAAAAGATGTACCTATAGAACCTTTTAGTTTATGGTAGATTTCGCTATGGACAGAGTAAGCGTTGACAGGTAGTCTAATTCTTTAATGTTTTTTTTTTTAATTAATACAACTAGTCCTAGTATGTATAATATACCCGAACATATAATTTGTAATAATAAATATTGTATCTTTATTGAAATACCTAAGTAACATGTTTTAAAGACTAATAACTTTGCATGCACCATTTCTCAAGACTACCGATAATCGAATTACCTAGATTAGTTACACAACTATAATTTAAAAGACGATTCATAGTTCGCTGATGACGTAAAATATTTGTTTTAGGTTAAAGCATGCGCAGATGATAAATTCACAGGTCTGAACGTTTTACATTTGTGAAAATGTGAGTGTTTTTACATTATATTTCAGCTTTGTCTTTCTAAGCCCTGATTGCATACTCATTGAAGTAACATTTTTATAAATTACAATTTGCAATATGGTCAAATTTATAAAAGAATACAAAAACTTAAACTGTTGGTGGTTGGAATTTTAGTATACAATTACTTCACATTATTCGTAAACCTTAAGAGTATTACTGGAAATATTTCTCGATTGAGATCTAAGTGGCTCTATCGACATATTTATTAATTAATAAACAATTTAAAGGAAGATATATGTCGTATCGTTCAGATTGACAATTATTTCTGTACTTAACTATTTCTAAGTTGCTACTTTAGCTCAGGTAGGCTCATACGTTTACAAACACAGAATATACACAGTGTTAGCAACCTGAAGTGGACTGATTATCGTACCCGGGGGCATAAAATTATCGTACATGGATCGAAATTATCGTATTTTTTAGGATAATGTCTATTATAGATAAATAAATCATATAAATTGTAATATTGATATGCATGCAAGTACTCTATAGTTTATCTTTTTTAAACCACCGCTGTCAAATCAACAGAATACTGAAACCCACAACGTTTTACACGTAGTAAAGACCTGAACTGATTTCCTTTCCACTTCAAGGGAAGTTCAATAAATGCGCCAAGTTTAAAATTCACTCAGACAAAATTTCACTGTTCCCATGCAAGTTGGGTATGAAACATGCCAAAATTTTGTATATATAAAGAAGAAATGTATTCATAAAGATTAATTATTTGTGTTATCACTTAGAAATCGCTAACGGTGAGCGTGAAAAGCACGAATTGGACCGCACGTTGGTACGCTATGAGCGCTGTGAGCGTGATTCGGACCACGGCCATAATCGAAATATCAAACTTATATTCCCTTGTTCGCATTGGTAGATGCTATACTAACCAATAAGAAAGCGTGTACAGCAGATGCTGGATAAAGTTACCGTATCGGCAATGGTGAAACTTAGCAGAGCGGATCGTAAGAATCAATAGGAGTAGAGAACTTGTATTTTCTGGTATTTTCCCAAGATTTTATTGGACAAAATAAAATCATGCTAATGCGAAATTTTGACTATCAGCGCATGAGTAAAATAATATAAATTCTCAAATTTTGCTCATGATAGAAATTATCGTACAATCTGTGTACGATAGTAATATGCACAAAATTATCGTAAGTGTACGATAATTATCGTACGGTGCCGAACACTGAATATACACAGAGTAAGTGTTCTTTTTATAAAACAACCAATTTTCAAATTTCAAAATCATCATTTATTGATTTTACGTGTTTATTTTTTACATTTTTTAACTGAGAGAAAATTCGCGAGCCAAAAAGCGAATGTGTCCGATTGTATCTGATGACATTAGTCAATTCAATATGTCGGACGTCCGTGTCGTCCGTCATTCATTCGTTCAGTTGCCTTGCTAAAAAAGGTAAAGAAACGAGAAATGTTGGCAAATTAATAACGATAATACGTGTTACCTTTCTTTTCCTGCCATTGTTGCTATTATTGATTACAAATATTCATGAATTTGGAATGGCATCGTTTACAATGAGCCGCTTTGGTAATACTTATTATGTTTACATTGTGAAATAAGTTCGTAGACAGATGTGTCGCCGTGAAAACCATATTCTTAGCGAAAGGAGATTTTTTGTTGCTTTTACTGTGTTTGATAAGTGATTTTGGTGTGCGGCGACGCTTAATGGACCGTGTCTGTGTACTGTTAGGCGATAATTGTGGCGTACAAAGTTGTTGCATGTTTCGTGTGCAATCTGAACAGCCCTGTTAGTGCGGTGCAAATTTTGTAATAGTCGCTAGAGCGTTGAAAATATGTCAGGTGGATTGACCCCTCTGAATATTCTAATTTAACAGTAATCTGGTTTTCTAGATGGTATCTTATTTAGTAGTGATGCTGGTGTGAATGCTAAATATATTACCTATTTTTAACAGGTCCCAAAGTTGTACAGTGAAGTGGAACAATGGATGTTAAATTCTAATCAATAAGGTAATAACACTTTATTTATAAGATTGAGTTTTGTTGTTTAACTTTACATTATTTACTGGAAAGTATTTGTTGTAAGTAACAGTGTCATGAAACATCTCGACCAGTGTCCTGAAATATATTAATAAAAGAAAACTAAATACAACAAAGTATTAAATCTATAAGTTAAATACTTTCTCTTTGTTTTATTTAGAATTAGATATTTATCGCAACACTAATTTGAGCTTTAAATTGTATGCTTCACTTCATTCTAAATCAACATATATATACACCTCACCACTATACCCTACTGACTATTGTGGGTTTGATTCCCATAAGATTTTTTTAATTGATATTCCTCAATATAATTCCTTAGTCTGGGTATTCTATATGACAGTTATTTAAATGTTTATAAGGTGCTCTGTATCATAAGAATTATTATAAGGACAGAAGTTATCCATTGAAATATAAATAAAAATATATAGTATTTTTTTCTTTGAAAGGCCATAGAGAAAATTAACCAATGCTACATAAAAACGTAGCTAGCTTGCTATAGACAACAGCGTACTAAGTGCTTGAACAAGTTTGTTTTTGATTTGACTGTATGCTATCCTATTTTCAAGTAATAGACTTGAAAAACAAAATTAGCCGACTATATCAAATGTCTGTGTGGTGACAGATTACGAATACAAAGTGTTACCATCTCTATTCATCCCTTGGGTTTCATAAGAGGGTACTAAAATGAGCAAACTACTCAGGACAACATCATTGCAAATAGAAGAAAAACTTGAAACAAACCCTATACCAATTTGTGTGGTCAGCATCATATAGTAGGCCAAAAGTTCCTTTTTAAGGAGAGGCCTATGTCCAGCAGTGGACTGTAAAATACTGTTGATGTGACGATGATATCAAATATTATTTTCCTTTCAGTGTCTTGTGTAAGTTGTTTTGAATTAAAACACGACATGCAAAAGTATTTTTTTAGTTTGCAGTAAATATACTTAACATGTAGTGGTGTATTTATGGAATATGTGTGTGGGTGTCAGTCATAATACTATATGTGTGCCACATTCCATTTATAAAAGACACCAGAGATACGAAGATATGTACTTTCAGATACTCACGTTAAGAGTTTTGCAAGTCTGTAGTAATATTTATATTTATATGGTGATGGAAATTTGGAACACATACCTATATAACTGGATCACGCATTCAGCCGAATGACATAGTCAATAATACGAGCTAAATGATCCTTATTTAACGTTCTATTTAAAAAAATGCTTGAAAACCATGTTTGGGGAGTTATGGAAATTAGTTTAAAAAAAAAAAATAATAGAAAAGTGGGGACGAAGTAAGGAGGAGGTCGTGTGTTAGTACAATTGAGTGACTCACATAATTTTTGTATGTTCCGTTATAAATGACATTACCTGGTATTGATGTGTTAGGTCACTCTTAAATAATATTGTAAATATGTTTGTTTCATGAGTTCAACAAATTCATACTCCTTATGCATACCTTAGACTTCATAGGAAAAGGTCATTAATGAGTTGTGATTAAAAGTTAAATATTTTAATTTATGTTGACGTCGATAGGTAGACTTGTTGTGGGAAATAACTCATTATTTTTGTAACATACTGGCTGTTCTTGTGAAGGTACTTCTGTGCGTAAATCGAGGTCTGTTTTAAAAACTTCTTTTCTCAAACCTTTTTGACTTTTTAAAACTTCCAGCTGTAAAGTGTGCCATGTAAAAATATCTGTATAAGATTTACTTGCGGCAATAAATACTATTTATCATTTAATGTTATTTTCAGGTATATTATGGCATCTGGGACCTCATCTTTAGAGAGTAATGGCAGCAATGGTATGTTTCGAATTGTTTTTTTTTCAATTAAATTATTACATCATCAACAACCCGAAAATAGTCCACTGTTTAACTGTTTTATCCCCCTAATTATTGATTTTTTATTGCTTTTTTTAAAAGTCAACTTTCACACTAGGAAAAAACCTAGTCGCAGGAGACTACAAACATATATAAAACAGACACAACTAAACAGATGGTTTTGATCTTCTAAACCCCTTTGAAGAGACAGGTCTGTGTAAGCTTTGTTTGAAGTTTTCCTCCTATTAACAATACTGCTGTCTTGCTTAGTTTACTTCCTTAGTCATCTCTTAAGACCCCCATAGGTTGATAGGGGGTGTTGTCGCACGTCGTTTTAATCCAATTGTCAATTTTATAGTTTATAATTCCTCTACACATCACAAGTTTAACGGATGTGCAATAAAGATAAACTAGAATTATTACTTTTGTGTATGTTGATGTAATAAATAATATAAGTAATAGGATTGTACAGGATGGGCCACGAATTACTTAACATTTGAAAAATTCGTAAAAAACTATTTGATACAGTATAAAAATTGTTAATTTACAAAAAAGCTAATAGATTGGAATTTATTTTTTAAAAATTACATCATCTACATGACCACCGTTTCGACGTTTGCACCCTTCTAAGGTAGCACCGAAATTTTCCAATATTCGTCGACAAAGAGACCGCGAGATCGCCAACATCTCTTCGCTGATTTTTTCTAGTTGACCTAGTGTATTTGGTTTATTGATGTAGACACGATTCTTTAAATAACCCTATCAAAAGAAATCTGCTGGGGATAGATCTGGACTTCTGGGTGACCATGGAATATCGCCTCGTTTGGAAATCAGCTTTTCCGGAAACATGTATTTGACCACTGGCAGGGACTCATTGGATGTGTGACAAGTGGTTTCATCTTGTTGAACCCATGTGTTACGATTGTAGCCAGCAAATTAGATTGGCATCGGTCCCTAGAATTCCCGTATCATTTTCTGTAATTGAACGGCGCGGGAATCTTCAAAAAAGTAGGGTCTAATGATTCCTTTTGCTGAAACCTTGGGAGAATGAAGTGGCCTCTCGTGTATAGCTTTTGGATTTTTCACTGCTTCAATGCAATACATCTCCGTTGACGGTAAATGGGCTTCGTCAGTAAATAAGATGTTGTCAAAATTACTGAATCGATTTCCGTAAATTTATATCATTAGGTTTTAGTTCCTGCGCTAAATGGATCTTATATGGATGTAATTTCAGAATATGGCATAAATAATGATGTGCGGGATAACCAAATTCAGTCGAAAGTTTGAGCGTCGATAAATCTGGATTACGTCCAATAGAAGCAGAAAGGTGCTACACGTTCTCTTCGGTCCGAGAAGTCCGTGGGCCTCCAGTATGTTTTACATTTAGCGTAGATCCTGTCTCTTCGAAATTCCTCACCCATTTCTTCATTAAAGGAGCACTGGGACAGTGATTTAAGTCGTGTAAATTTTATTCAACGCGAAATAAATGTCTCACAGTAATAAGCGAACAGTTATTTAAATAATATTGTGGCGGTCCCGTGAAGAGATCCATTGCGACAAAATTGCCGAGAAACGAGCTAATGATCAGACCCCTCCCCGCGCCCCGCGCATCATTTGTTTGCACGGGATGTTAGATTCAAATGTTAACTAATTCTTGACCCATTCTGTATTATGAACTATAAGGTACGAGTATTATGAGTAATATTCATAATTGTAAGTGAAAAAAATCAATTAAATTTTAATTCTTCCATTTATAATTTGATCAACGACATGGTAAAAACAATATTGTATGGTAGTATTGCGGCCAAAAAAATAGTGTAACAGTAGAAGAGTCATGCTTTTTTTACTTTTAACCAAGTAACTGAGGTAAGCGTAACCTTAAATCCTCTACATCTGGATGAATAGTAGCTCAAAGGATGGCGATTCTTGAGTTGTGATTGTCCATGGGTTTATGGACTCATGAGCAAGTGGTCCATCCTGTAATTTGCCCCCTAATACTTACTATAAATAAAATTTGTTGGTTGAATTTCAGAATCAATATCCCACAATTACGTGAGCCAAGAGCGCCACACCACCACCCAGCTGCCGACCATCCCCATCCCCATTGAATATGAAGTACTAACTTCGAATCAGTGCTACGAGAAACAGAACTACACGGTGAAACCGCACGGCGCGCACGTAATGAGCGGGCCCTATGAGCCGCCGCTACAGTATGACGTCATCAACAAACAGACCAATGAGAGCTTGAAGCAGCAATGCGAAAAGACTTTGCACGAATTAAACCAATTGAGACGACAGCACACTGAGAAGTCGCGGCGCTGTGAACATGTTATGAAGGTTTGTGGTTCAATTGAACTTTCATCTCCTTCGGTACAGTTTTAATTTAGTCGAGGTTTCTTCAAACAATTATTTAATGTTCTTATAGATACTAAATGGTACTTTATTAATTGAAAACAAGTATACAGTTAAGGGTAGCTAAGTACATAACTTGAAAGTATTAAGATACATGCTAAGAGCTATTTAAATGCGTGCGTCTTAGAGTTGATATTTACATTTTTTGAGGGTTAGTAAAATTACCAAAAGGCTGCACAAGGAAAAGGCGTCTTGCGTCAAAACAATTAGATCAGTCGTTTAGCTATTTCCTTGTAAGCAAAATTACCATGTGAACCCCAATGCCCAATGTCTCGAATAACTAACAAAAGTCAAAATCGTATTCAATATAGAACCCTTAATGTTTAACATAGATTATTATTAGTACATCATTATTCAAATATGATGCTAAAAAAAACTAGAAAGTGTATTACTTCACCGTTATCCCCTGGGTAACGGTCAGATACTTTCTATTGACTGCGCCAGCGCTTATGGAGGTCGGAAAACATTATGCGCTATCCGTTACCAATATCTGTTCTTCGGCATAAGGGAATAGTTTGATTGGAGAGTGGTGGCTCTCTTATGTTTTCCTTTCTGCCTCCTTTTGTAAGGAAAGTCACTTCGTCGCAAAAAGAGCATTGGAATCCTACGCACTCTTATTTTGGACGTAGCCTGTCCTTACTTCCAACACTAACAGCCAGTGCTAAGGCAAATTACGCAAATTATTTTCCAACTTTTTATTGAAAATGCGTCACGTTGTACTACAAACTATATCGATGACTGGTTTGTAGAATTTTCAATTGCTGCAGGAGTTGGAGTACTTTCGAGGTCAGCATAGAGCAGCTATGAACCAGCTCGAAGTCTCTGCACAGGAGGCCAGCAGCCTTCGAGGCAAGTACGGCGACTTACTCAACGACAATCAGCGGTGAGCGAAACGACTCTTTTAAATGAAGAAAATTTTAATTAATAGTCATGCAGACCTACATCTTTACATTGAATGTCACATAAAATATCATAGGAATTGAATTTGACCATAGACAACATTGAACTAAAATGACTACGTATAGAACAGACACCACGGTAAAGTGTTTCGCGCCATACGTTGATGTGGCGAGACATCAACGCAATGAGTCGCTCTAATAAGCTCGTAGTGAGTGATTGCCATTATGTTAAAAACCAGTTAAAATCAATTTATTAGGAAAAAAAAGATGGTTGCGTAACTTAACATCGAGCAATAAAGAAAACATTATAAAAAATATTTTTGGTAACATTTTGTGCACGCCATTTATGAATTAAATCATAGACAATGAAAAGAGAACGATTCAAGATTTGACACGTAGGTATTAAACCTTTATTGAACTAAGGGTTTTTGATGTGAAACATAATGCGGCAATTCCGACCGGCTATGTTTAGTGTGCATAATGTGTTGTGACGATACAGCTCTATGTGCACAATTGTTTTTGTATTCAACTAGTAAATTAAATAAGCAATCATATTTTTATTTTGAACAATCTTAATATTATATTTTTAATAGTGCATCATAAATTATTTCCTTATATATCAATAATTTCGATTACGTCACGAAACTAAACTTGCCAATTATTATTTGTCTGACCGTCAGAATACTAAATTAATTTTGTTTAAAAAAAAATAAAGTTAATTTTGATTGCATGAATACGAAGTATTTATTTATGTAAGAAGTATTTACACATCTAATGTTGTTTTTTATAAACAAATAGATGACAATGCACTTGAAATATGTAGCTAATACCTAATCACTGATCAATCTAATAGTTATCTATTTATCTAAACGGCAATAGGCTTGATGACACCTTAGTCAAATTAGTTACTTTTTATCATCTGTCAAAACGACCATTTTGTATGAAAAATGTACTAACTACAAAATGGCGACGTCACTGTTTTAGACTACTCAATTGAACAATATATTTCACTGTATGTTTGATTGAAATTCGTAATAATAATAAAAAGCTATGTTAATTGTATTTGCCGAGATGTTTCGCGATATTAGTTTTAATGAAGTAGACATTGGTATTTATTTACGATACAGTCATCTACCCAATTGTAACTAAACTATTTAAATATTAATCTAAAAGCAGAATAATATAAAAATGTTCTACCTCCATACATTTGTAATCTATGAGAACTAACTCTTCTCCGTCCGTCTCACCGTCACAAAGTGACGCGATAACTTTTCTTTGAAATAGCTTCTCTAGAACTCTATGATATTCAGTTTTGACTATGGGAAGTAGTAACTAGTTAGTTATGTAATAAGATTTCTGTGAGCTTTCTTAATAAGATATTGTGTTTATTCATATATCTGTCTCAATTATCCTTAAGCTAAAAATATTTTATTCTTCCAATAATACAAAAAAAATATATTTTCAGTTTGGAACGCGAAGTACAGCACTTACAACAGAGTAGCAACCCCGAGACCAGCTCGGATGCTCTCGTACAACACACACTTAGGAAATACGAGGCTCTCAAGGAGGAGCTAGAATGTTTTCAGAAAAGGTAACATGAATTCTTATGAAATCTAGAAAAAAATAGTCATAATCTGTAAGTAGGCAGTTGAACTTACACTAATCAATGACTAATTCAGTCGACATTAACCACCACGCGGCCTCTGCTGATTCAAATCAATCAATCTATTGCCGTCCACTGCTGAACGAAGGTCTCCCCCAAGGAACACCAATCATCCTATCACCACCACCTTCTTCAAGTCGTCAGTCCATCGCGCCGCAGGATTTTAATAATATATTTTGTAACGTTTTGTTAGGGTTGTCAGCTATTTTGTCGAAGATGGAAACCTTCAATTGTACGCTGTGGCAGTCCACTATTATAGAAATGTTAATGAACCATTTCGTTTAGCGGAAAAAATAAGGTAGTGGGTTTTGTTGTTTAAGTAATTATTTTCAAACGTGTTAATATCAATTGCAGATACGATGATCTGATAGAGAACCATAACACAACCCTAGAAAAGCTAAGAAACGTGCAAGAAGAGAACAGTAGACTAAAAACTCAATGCCATGACTTAACCCAAGAACGCAATGCTGTGGTAAGTTTTGTCTGTATGTTAACGTTATTATTATATTATATTAATAATAGAGAATTCTTAATTTGTACACCGTATTACAGAGTACAGTGGACCCTCGCTAATCCGGACCCCCCCCCCCGTAATCCGACATCAATCAAACAATTTTCACTAATGTAGATCGTGCATGATTGAACAGGTTACACTTTGTGCTCGACGCGTAGGTAGTGTTTCAATTCCGATTGCTTAGTTTGAATTTGACTACGTGTGATAGCGGTGCAGCTTAGCGTGCGTTCATTGTGTATTACGTATACATGCCTAGTAATGTCGTCATAAGCTCAGAAGACAACATATAGAATTTTATCATTTGTCTGTAATTTGTCAGATTACAAGGTACTCTTTTGTAAAAAAATTCGGGCTATAGGGGGTCTTACGCAGTACTCTATAATTCGACTAATTCGATAGTCCGACACTACCCTGCAAAACGTTTGTCGAATTACCGGGGGTCCACTGTACTTATAATGTTAGATTTAAAATATACAAAGGGCAGTTTTATTGCCTATTATTAAACATGCTGGATGCTATTTATAACACTAATGTAATAAAAATTTATAAACAAGAGTTTGTTTCATAAAATAAAAAACCTCTTTAGGATTGTGATTAAGTTTGACAATTGTAATGCTAGTATGAACTTTCAAAACATGATAATCATTGTCAGAATACTCTCTCTACCACGTGAAATAATGAAAATTGAATCAAATTAGTACGATATTATGAGTTTGGCCGAGTATTACGGAAGGTAGTGCAGTGGGTGTGAGTGGGTGTGAGTGAGCGAGTGGGTGTGCAGGTGCGCGAGCGCGCGGCGCTGAAGCAGCAGGTGGCGGCGGTGGTGCGGCAGTGGGAGGGCGGCGCGCGCGACCGCGCCGACCTCAAGCGCCTCACCGACGAGCGCAACGCCGCCATGGCCGAGTACACGCTCATCATGAGCGAGAGGTAACCGTCTCTATCACTTGTTCGAACAAAAATTGCTGTTAAAAATGTCGACGTACTTTCACAATTTTTAAAACCCAACAGATTAATAAATTGAAAAAAATTGTGTGATTTTTATGAGACTTGAATGTGTACCAAAACCTTAGCCAAAACCTCTCTAATATCTTTTATAGAAGTACTGTCACACTAATCTGATCGGTATGATTATTCATTGTTTAATAATGTCAATTTTGCCTGAGGCTATCTAAAATTATATTCCAAAATGTGCTAAAGAGTTTGAATTCAGATCTGTCTACAAAAAATTTCATAAACTGCTTGTCAAAAAAAATACCTACAGTTGGATATAAAACCTCATTTTTTGAAGGCAAGTAACAAGAAAAGAAAATAAAAAAACACTTTTTATTTTACATTTAAGACTTGCCGTAGTAATTCTGATGGAAAGCATGAATAAAATCCAAGAGTGGTGTTCACCATACTCATTTTGAATGCAATGCAGTAAGGTGACCCGCACTATGACGGCCTAGTGAAATGCATTTTCATGCCTTTTCTTATAGAATCTGGAATCACAGTGGAAAGGAAACACATGGACTGGTAGTGAGTTCCAAATTTTGACTTCGAGACTCAGGAGGAAAGAACTGAACCACTGACATATTATCTTGGAAAGTTTAAAACGGAAACACTGACCAAATAAAATATTAACCTGCAGGGACACAGTGCACAAAGAAATGGAGAAGCTGTCGGATGATCTACAGGCGGCCTTGAAACGTGTCGCCGCGTTAGAGTCAGCGCTGCAAGCTTCCAGGGAGGAGCAGAGGGCCACCGCACTACAGGTTTCTTTTATATTATATTTAAAGCGACCCTAACATATAATACTATTCCATTTCATAAAAAAATATAGCTTTAAATGGTCATATTATTATTTCCTAAATTTAAGTGAATAAGCTTATGTAGTCAGGTGGAGCCTATTTTTCAATTATCAGCGCCAACTCCCCGTGTATTTTATATATGCTTTACTACTACATAGTATATAACATTATAATCAAGTTTACAATCACCATGTAGTTAGTGCGTGTGTTTGTAAAGAAACCTGCTATTAGTGTTATGTGTGTGATATATGTATGTGCCTGTGCGCGTGCGCGTGCGTGTGCGTGTGAGTGTGAGTGTGCGTGTTGCTTGTGCGGGTGCGTGTGCGTCTGCGTGTACGTTCGAGTGTGAGTGTGCGTGTACGTGTGAGTTCGAGTGTGCGTGTGCGTGTGCGTGTGCGTGTGCGTGTGCGTGTGCGTGTGTGCGTTGTGTGTGCTTGTAATTATTTATTATATGTTGATTTGATTATATATTTGTAATCTATTTAATCTTATTCCTATGTATTTTTGTATGTCACATTGTTTTATCAACAGCCTCTTAGAAAGCAAGTTTTGGCCTCTATACCACATTGGTTGGTGTAGGGTTTCTTTCAAGTTTTTGTGTCTATTGAAAGAAGAGACGGTTAGCACTCCCTTGACATGGATGGAACACATAAAATGGTTAAGGCACACTTGACCACATTTTTTTTGATCTGGATGTCGTAATAACAACTGTTCCCGGATCCCTCCTATGTCAGGTGCCGAGTGGCACATCGTGTGGTTTTAGTTGGTCGGATTCCGACACCACCTCGCCGTAAACCTCGGTGGGGTGACGGCCCGTGGGGGTTTTCACACGTTAAAAAAAAGGTTTCTTTCAAGTTTTTGTGTCTATTGAAAGAAGAGACGGTTAGCACTCCCCTTGACATGGATGGAACACATAAAATGGTTAAGGCAAACTTGACCACATTTTTTTTGATCTGGATGTCGTAATAACAACTGTTCCCGGATCCTTCCTACGTCAGGTGCCGAGTGGCACATCGTGTGGTTTTAGTTGGTCGGATTCCGACACCACCTCGCCGTAAACCTCGGTGGGGTGACGGCCCGTGGGGGTTTTCACACGTTAAAAAAAAGGTTTCTTTCAAGTTTTCCTTCTCTAAGCAGTGATGTCTCCTTACGTAATTGCTTTTGACTACACCCATTTGATGAATTGGGGTGATGGCTCTCCGTATTCTTAAACAGTGTATAACATTAACATGTATGTAAACTTTGCTTCAGGCGGAGAGTCTTCGTCGCGAAATAGAGTCGGCTCTGGTAGATAGAGACCGCGCTATCAAAGAGTGTACTGATCTCAAGACACCACAAAACACTTCCACTTTAGGAAAATCCAGGTAAAATCCTTATTTACGTAGTTTAAGTAACTGTAAATAGTTTTAGTGTTCTCGTAAGATAGGATCAGGTATAATATTTTTATGGACTGAAAGTTTAGTGAAATTGTTTGGAGAATATATTTATCAGTCAATATTTACATATCATAATCATCAATCATCAATAGCCTTGAATAGTCCACTGCTGAACAAAGGCCTCTCATTAGAAATGTATGTATTGTATGTGTTCATGTATGTATGTCAACTCATGTATTATATATCTTAATTGTCAATATAACCGCTGTGCACCTCCCTTACAATATTTCTATACCACCTTAAGGTTGACTGGAAGAGAATGCCTTGGGCATTAAATCCGCCGCTGCACAAAGTGCATAAAGTGTAAATAAATAAATAGAAAGGTTTTGGTGTACTACACCACACTGGTCAAATGGATTGCTATTGCTTACCGTTTAGGCTTTAGTTTGCTATCCATAGTTACTCCCAGGTCGCGTATACCATCGACACGTTCAAGCGGTTCACCAGCCAGTTCGTAAGTGACTATTATTGGTGAACGAAAACAAGTGAAATCAATCGTTTCGCATCTACTGTTAAACCTTTTACGTCCCCCAGCGTAGGGATATCAATTCTTTCCAAAAAGATCGATTTTTAAGTCGATTTGAATCGAAATCTAATAAATCGATACACAAAAAAATCGAGATAAAAAGAATCGATTTTGCAACAATCGATCTTTTTCCGATTAGCTTATTGAGTCTATGTTTTCAATACAAATACAAACCCATTTATCGTATCGAAACAGAAATTTATCGTATCGAAACAGAAAAAATCGAATTTCGATTTTAGAGAGTGAAATATCGATTCAATGGATCGATTCAGTACACAATATCGAACTAAAAATCGATTTTTTTGGTCTATAAAATTGATTCTTCGATTAATTGATCTCAGATCGTCATGCCTTTTTTTTTTTTTTTTTTTTTTTAACGTGTGGAAACCCCCTCGGGCCGTCACCCCATCGGGGTTTACGGCGGGGTGGTGTGTCGGAATCGGACCGACTAAAACCACACGGTGTGCCACTCTGCGCCTGAGATAGGAGGGATCCGGGAACCGCTGCTGTTACGACATCCAGATCCCTCCCAGCGCCTGCCCGCTAAAGCGGGCACCATCTGCGGATAAACTCTCTATTTAGGCGACGTACGGCACACGCGCACATCACCTCCTCGCGGCTGGCCACTATAGCGGATGGAGGGGAAAACCCGTCCCGTCCACCCGCAGCCACACTCAAGGCGGCATGAGGCGCTGGTATGCGCGCCTCCGCCGCCCGGCTCGCCGGCGGCGAATTGTGTCCGAGTGGATATCGTCCTCCCGGGCCTTCTCCGCCGCCTCCTTCCGCGAAATTACGTCTTCGCAGAAGGTTGCGACCGCGGTAAAACAACTGTCGCTACCGGCCATGGAGCGTATGACGGCCGGCAGCGAGAGATCACCTCGAATAACTGCAGTGAGGACCCCACGCTGCGCCGCCCAAGCGGAACAAACCGCTAGCGTGTGCTGAGCCGAGTCCTCACTACAGTCGCAGTGGTGACAGGCGGGACTCAATTCCCTCCTGACGACCGAGTGCAGATACTTCCCGAAGCAACCGTGCCCGGAAAGGACCTGCGTCAGTCGGAAGGAAAGGGTCCCGTGCTGCCGCCCTGCCCACTCGGCGATGACCGGCTGGAGAGCCTCCACGGCGGCAAAGCCAGCACGTGGAGCGTCCAGCCGGGACGACCAACGAGCCATCGTGGCTCGACGAGCGGCCTCTCGCCACTCGCGTATCTCTACCGGCGGGGGCCGTATGCCACTACCCGCCCGGAAGTCAGCCGTTCGCCGGTAAACTTCGGCGAGCACTTCCGCCTCCAAATCCCACGGGGGAGTTCCGGCCAAGGCGCACGCCGCCTCCGTCGATACGGTGCGGTAACCACGTATGGCTCTAACCGCCAATATCCTCTGAGGGCGCCAGAGGCGAGCCCTATTCTGAGCGGTCAGAGCCGCCGCCCACACCGGTGCACCATACAGTGCCATTGACCGGACAACCCCCGTGTATAGCCGTCTCGTCGCGACGCTGGCTCCACCCAAATTGGGCAAAAGTCGCCCAAGGGCAGAAGCAGCGCCGACCAGCTTTAGAGTAAGCTGTCGGAAGTGCTCGTCGAAGAGCCACCTGCCGTCTAGGATCAGGCCCAGATACTTCATCTGGGCCTTAAGATCGTCGTGCCTACCCCAGCGTGGAGTGAAAAGCCTCTTACTTTGCTACTATAGTGTGAGTCACCATGTTGCAGTGTCTGTCTTCACAATGAGTGTGATGATCACAACTTTTGGATTATATTCATGCTTTCCATCAGGCAGAATAGAGTTATTTGTGTAGACATTCAAATAACAAAAAATTGAAGGTGGTGAGACACAGTTTTATCGTGTACTCCAAGATGCAAGCGCATCAATATCATTCTGTAGCTTACTATCTCCAGTAATAGGGAGAAATGACTTAAGATCGCCAACAAACATCGGATACTGACCTCCAGAAAGTACACTGGGCACGTCGGTCGAACTAGTACAGGGTTGTTTCATGCTTCCCTTCTTTTTTTTTCTATATTAAGAGTCTGCCAAAGTGACTCTACTCTGCCTGATGGAAAGCATGAATAGAATCCAAGAGTTGTGGTCACCATACTCAGTGCAAATGTTGACAACGCAGTATGGTGACCCACACTATGGCGGCCTTGTGAGATGCTTTTTCACACCCCGCTTGGGGACGTAAAAGGCATGACAGTCATTGTGACAGTGTAAGGCTTACACAGTTACCACAATAACTGTCACCCCTGCATCAATGGGCCTCCAGTCTCACACACATCAACCAAACACGACAACACGGATGCTGGCGCTTTAGGTTGGTCTTCTGTAGGAGAGGGTAGTACTGCCCCGGTCGAGCCGGCCTGCTCGTGCTGAAATCAGCGTGGTTCTACTACCTAGAAACGCCTCTTTGCAGTACTGTTGTCCTGGTAGTTTGTTCCCTTATTCGATTTTTACGATTTTTATATTATTTTAATATTTATCTATTACACCACACAGTGATCGATCTTATTATTGTGTAAAAACTTAATATATAATGTAATTTGACATATGTATTTATAGTGAATTTAAATAGAGTACATATTCCACAGACAAGACAACTCAGCTTACCACCACTTGGGGCTAGCAAGTGGCGTGGGCAATGACGGATTCCTTAACGGTCAACACTCCAATGATCCATCATTGGATAAGTTGCAAGGTAATATATATCATGATTCACTTTAAAAAATAAGTGCAGAACACATCATCAGACATATTTCTTCTTCTTCCAAGGCTTTATATACCCAATATACTCATCAACAGCCTTTTACAGTCCACTGTTGGACATAAGCCTCTCCTTAGCAAGGAGGTTTTGGCCTACTATACCACGCTGGCCAGACGGGTTGAAATAGAGTTTATTTCAAGTTTTCCTTCTCTTTGTAATGGATATTGTCTTGTATACTTTGTTCCCTTAGTCGCCTTTTACGACACCCACGGGATGAATAGGGGTGGTAACACTATGTATTCTTAATCCGTCACCACACGGACAATAATAAAAGAAAACGTGGAAAATCTGAATGAGGTCAATAGTGCACTCACGAAAGTAGATTGATTCAATAAAAATAACATTCTAAATGAGAACAAAACTGAACTCTTCACTTCAAATGTTCCACACCATTACAATCCATGTTCAAAAGAATGGATTCGTCTTGAATCCTATGGAATCTACTGTATTTTTTGACATTACTGTTGACACTAAGAAATCCGGTGGGCTAACTTCAGCGGTTATGGTGTAGATGCAACTGGTGTCGATGCAGTTAGAATAGTTTATTGCAGTTATTTCCATGACACAATAACTTATACTTATCATACTCTAGGATAAATATGCAGATATCAAAGCCACATTTGTCTTACAGAAACGTGTCGCATGAGTCATTTATACGAATTCAAAACATTCTGATTCATATTTGCACTGATCGATAGCCAATCCTGCGACTCCAGACATGTCAGTTGACGTCATGATGCATGTAAAGTAAATAACCCCAAACGCGTGTACGCAGGTCTAGTGGGGCTGGTGGTAGACGCCGTAGACAAGGAGCGCGTGGACAACCTGGAGCAAGCCAACCAAGAGCTGGAGCGTCTCAGGAAACAGATCGACCGGCTGCAGGCTGAACTCGCTGATGCACAGCGGGAAGCTGAGGTAACCTTTATTGAATACAGTTAAATGAAAACACTACTTAGAATTTGGATATATTCCTACTTGGATAGACTCCTACTTGGATAGATTCCTACTTGGATAGATGACTGTATCGTAAATAAATACCAATGTCCACTTCATTAAACTAATATCGGGCAACATCTCGGCAAATACAATTAACATAGCTTTTTATTATTATTACGAATTTCAATCAAATATACAGTGATATATATTGTTCAACTGAGTAGTCTGAAACAGTGACGTCACAATTTGGTATTTAGTACATTTTTCATACAAAATTGTCGTTTTGACAGATGATGAAAAGTTACTAATTTGACTAAGGTGTCATCTAGCCTATTGTGACATCTGTCCGTAAAACTTAAATGTGTGTTCCGTTTTATTGTAGGTATCGAAACGTCGCAGAGATTGGGCTTTCTCAGAAAGAGACAAGCTGTTGCAGGAGCGAGAGAGTGTTAAAGCTCTTTGTAATCGACTGAGAAAAGTAAGTTTGATTCAACAGGTTTATTTGATTAAAGAAATGTACGTTAATATAAGACAAAATCTTCACTTGAATTATGTAATTATATATATAAACTAGCAAACCCGGCCACACGTTGCTGTGTCTAATTTTTTTTGTTATATTACATTGTAATAAACTATTAAATTGAGATGTAAGCTATAGCTAAGCTATCTTTCAAGTTGGATCAAACTGCACACTTTTCTCAATGAGTCTGTTGTACCTACCAATCATGGAGGCTAGCTAAGCGCAGTTGCGGTGGCTCTAGCTAGACTCAGGTGCGACAGGTGTGATAAATTTTTTTTTATTTTATTTTCTTTATTTACTACAATTTGTCTCTTTCGTGGGACATTCAGAAGTATGTTGGTGCTATCGCTGACTCGTTCAGTATGTGACCTGTGTCACATCCTCATTGTTTAAACAGTTACATTTACTGTGATTGGTATGACGTATGATTTTCTGCATCACGGTGGGCATTCGTAGGTCATGGTAGTTCGTTGGTTACAAACCAGGGCGCATTGGTTATCATATGCAGAGTTTTATTTTGAAACCTCTGCATGATTTCTATGTTTGAGTGAGATGCGGTGCCCCATAATTGGATCCCGTACGTCCAGATAGGCTTCAGTATTGCCTTGTACAAGAGTATTTTGTTTTCGAGAGATAACTGAGACTTTCGCCCTATGAGCCAGTATAGTCTTCGTGTTTGGATACCAAGTTGCTTCCTCTTAGTGAAAATATCTTTTTGCCATGTAAGTCTCTTGTCCAAATACAATCCAAGATATCTCACATGATCTGCTTGTGGGACTTCAATGTTGTTTAGTGTGACTGGAGGAAAGGATCCTCTTCTTAACGTAAACGTAACATTGACTGATTTGGTTTCGTTGGCTTTTATCCGCCACTTTTTAAGCCAGCCCGATATATCGTTTAGTCCTTCTTGGAGTATTTGTGAGGCAATTTTCGGGTCACTATGTGCAGCTAGTATGGCGTATGGGTATCGTCGGCGAAGGTCCCAGTAGTTAGTGAGTCGGATGTCGGCAAGTCTGCAGTGAACAGTAAGTAGAGTATGGGACCCAGTACGCTACCCTGTGGCACTCCTGCCTGTATGGGACAAAGATTAGATAGTGCCTCCCCGCTTTGTACTATGAAGTGTCGTTGTTGTAAAAACGACTTTAGTATTCCGTACAGGTGATTTGGTAGGGCGTTTTTTAATTTAAAAAGTAGACCTGTATGCCAAACGCGGTCAAACGCTTGAGAAATGTTCAAAAATGCACTGGTACAGTAATACTTAGCCTCCAGTGATTCCATGATCTTTTTTGCTAGTCTGTGTACCTGGTCGACAGTGGAATGCTTATTGCGGAACCCAAACTGATGGTCAGGAATTAATCATTTTTCTTTGAGCATAAGTAGAATTTGCTGCAGTACTAGAGCCTCAAATATTTTAGGTGGGATGGGTAGTAGGCTTATGGGTCTATATGATTTTGCTTCTTCTGGTCGTTTGTCTGGTTTCAGCAGCATTATAATTTCCGCAACTTTCCACTCAAGGGGAAAGAACTGTAGTCTTGACATGGCGTTAAATAATGACGTCAGAAAAGTTATGCCAGATTCTGGTAGTGCCTGTAATATGCATATATGTAATAAGGTCGTATCCTGGTGACTTTTTTAGATCAGATTTTTTTATAATTCGGGCAACTTCCGTCTTTGTGAATTTTAAGGGCATTTCCTCCATATTTTTAGGAGTGTTCAAACATTCAGTTTTTTCTGTGGCATCTTCTGGAGAGCCTTCATATAGATGAGGAATAAAGACTTTTGAGAGATGTTCTGAGAATGCTTCGGCTTTTTCTTGGTCCGTCCGTGCCCAAGAACCATCAGTTTTTCTTATAGGAGGAGAAACACTAATAGGCCGTTTCAGTCTTCTGGTGGATTTCCATAATGAATAATCTGAGGAAGCGGTAGCATCCAGGCCAGCGAGATAGTTATGAAATCCGTCGTTACGATCCCTGTTTAAAATGTGTTTTAGCTGTCTGTTGATGTGATTGAGTTGTTTTTTTATACCAGGGTCTCTGCTTTGCTGCCAATGCTTGCTCATTCTCCTCTTTTGCATTATTTTATCTTATATATGTTTCGCTACATAGTTATCTGTGCTTCTATGTGGTAGTGGTGGGGTTGAAGACCAGGCTGCATTCTGCACACTGTTGTTAAAGTACAGAACAGCTTCTGTTATTTCACTTTCAGGTTTTAGGCTAACTGATTCCTGGAATGCTTTGTCGATGAACTCTCGAAATAGGGGCCAGTTAGTTTTTTTGTTATGCAGAACGCATTTTTTGGCACGTACTTGGGCGATAGTATGTAGTTCTACTATGATTGGAGAGTGGTCTGAGGACAGATCCCAGAAACTCCGACACGATATATTGACATTTAGGATTCCTTTGCTGACACAAAAATCGATAACATCCGGGATTTTTCCTTTGTCTGTTGGCCAGTAAGTAGGTTGACCAGTAAGTAGGTTGACCAGACGAAAACACGTTCATATTTCTTGTTTGGATGCATTTAAAGAGTTCCCGCCCTCTGGGTAGAACAAGCCTAGAACCCCAAAACGTGTTTGGCATTATAGTCACCTCCTGCAATGAATTTGTTTCCAAGGGATTGAAAAAAGTCATTAAACGCCGTTTCCTTAATAGTAAATCTCGGCGGACAGTAGAGGGCCGATACTGTAATGTCACTGATCCAGTCCGTTATTACAACGTTTGTTGCTTGGATGTAGTTTTTACAATAGTCTGATAGTACATGATGCTTAATGTTTGACCTGATGAGTACGGCAGATCCTCCATGTGCCCTGTTATCAGGGTGGTTAGTGTGATACATATTGTATCCAGGTATCCTAAAGTAGCTTTTGGATGTGAAGTCAGTTTTGAAATAGAATATAAATTTCAAGTTTTCTAAAAGACTTTTGAGAAAAATGTTTTTTAAAATTTTCAGAATTTCTGCCACCACTTTAGAACCGTGATAATGGTCTGCCGTTTTTTTTTTAAATAGCTATAAACGTATATTTTAACATATCCAAACGGCAGCCTTCCTAAAATATTTTTTAGTTCATGAAATTATCACACCTGTCGCACCTGAGAGTAGCTAGAGCCACCGCAACTGCGCTTAGCTAGCCTCCACTTCATGATTGGTAGGTACAACAGATTTATTGAGAAAATTTTAGGCTTTCCTAAATTATGTGTGATCTGCCGTCTACTGGCTCTTTAACTATAAGCGCACACAATCAAACAAATAAACAAATAAACAAACTTTATAATATGAGTGTAGATAATATAACCTTACATATGATTATTTCTGTAGGAACGAGACCAAATGGTAGGCGAGCTGGCGGACGCACGACGGCACGGGAATAAGAAATCTTCTGATGGCAAAGACCTGAAGCGTGTCATGGCTGATGATGACGAGAGGAAAGACTGCCGGAGGCATATGCACTCCCGAGATTCCGCTGTAGACACTGACATGCAGGTACGACATATTATATTCGCTAATACAAACACAAAAAACAAACAAAGAAAATGTAACCGGGGCGACTAGGCAATAGAAGCACTGCACATTGACTGCACGTATGGCCAAGAGTGATTTAAGCGGTCGCCATACCGCTCTCTGCTACGCTGAGCGTTGTGACTTCAAACCCCACATGGTACAACACTTCGTGTGATCGTGTGGCGTAATTTTCTGTGGCAGTTGCTATTTCTTCTTCGTTAATTTATTTTTGACAAATAATTTAATTTGTTACATTATTATTCTCTTTATTTCATTTTATACACATATTCATTACACTTTTAAATATATAAAAAATAAAAAATACGTATTTAAAAATATAAAAAATAGTAGACCACCGACATCGGGTACAGGGACCAAGATACCGGTGGTTAGGGCTCCAGAGACAGGAACCTCCTCACAATACGGGCCGTGTCAAGGAGAACTGTCTTCTGCATCAGACCCTTGATCCAACCCTCTAACGTGAGCCTCTTAAGGTGTTGGTCGAGGCTCTTGGCTATCAATTCGTTCACAGATATGATTATCGGAACAATGATCACCGAATCCACATTCCACATGTCGGCAATCTCGTGAGACAGATCCAAATACTTCAATTGTTTTTCTTTTTCAACTTTCACGAGATTCTCGTCATGAGGAACGGCGATATCGACAATCATTGCGCGGCGCTCTAATCGATCTATCACCACAATATCAGGTTTATGGGCAAAAATAGTCCTATCTGTGATAATAGATCGATCCCAATATAACGTAGCACGACCGTTCTCGAGAACTGGGTCGGGCACATACCTGTAGTAAGGTACTCCGAAATTGACAAGTTGGTATTTAAGGGCAAGTTGTTGGTGTACGATCCTGGCTACTTGATTGTGCCTGTGCAAATACTCACCATTAGCAAGACGAGAACAACCAAAAATAATATGCCTAATAGATGCTCCAGGATGGTGGCACGCCTGTCAGATGTCAACCGTACTATCTTTCAGGATATATTTCCGGTAGTTATTCGTCATGATAACTTCGTCCATAATTGCACAAACAAAACTTTCGATTTCTCCGAAGAGATCACCATACTGTGGCCAAGACGTCGACGCTTTAAAATCTATATCAGACCCGTGTAGGGCCCGATAAAATCTCACCATGAAGTTCTTTACCCTTCCATACTTCCTTGCGATCAGTAGTACTAAGTACTACAGGTTTGCGCCAATTCTCTTTAGCCAGAGCGAGCGGGGTAAAACCAGTAGATATAATTTGATCATCTTTCTGCAACCGACAGCCTAACCCTGAACCCTCTAACAGAGTACAGAGAGGGTTCAAAGCTAGACAAAATTACAAGGGACTCAGACTGTCACCTTGAAATATACCTCGCTCGATCTTTATAAGTATGTCATTTATCGCACTCTGCCAATATCCTGGATAGCGAAGTGTTGTTCTCCATTGACTCATACACGACCTTAAGAAAGTGCACAGAGTTGCATCAATTTTATACAACTCTAGCACTTTCAAAAGCCATGTATGTGGAACTGAGTCATAAGCCTTCTATAATCTATCCAACATGTCGCCCGACTCTTACGACTTCGACGTATCTGTTGGCTAATGGTCCTGTGTATGATAAGGAGGTCTTTAGTGCCACGGGCCTTACTTCTACATTCATTTTGAGAAATAGATAGTACCAAATTATTATTTATGTGTGTAGTAATTTCCAGCCTCAAAATAGATGTTAGAAGTTTATATGTAGTTGGTAAACAAGTAATATGTCTAAAATTTTTGGGATTCATGGTACTACCAGATTTATAGAGTAAATGGGTTACACCAGTGGTTAAAAATTGTGGTAATGAACCAGAATCCAAAGCTGCTTGGAATTGTGATGCCAAACACGCATGTGAGCTTCGGAACCACTTAAGCCAAAAGTTGTGCAGTCCGTCTGGACCAGGTGTTTTCCAATTCGGTAATGAACGGACTGCACAACTTACATCATCTTTATTAATAGTAATGGGTTTCATAGCTGATATAGACTCACACGAACGTTTGACATCTTCTAACCAATCATCCTCTGTATGAGTGACAGGCACAGACCAGATATTACGCCAAACTGAATTAGTGGTAATTTCATCCGGGAAATGCCCATCACTCACACATGGATTCGGTTCCTCCCATTTCCGATAAACCCATTTCTCATTCCTTTGGAACATTCGATTCTGATCATACCGATCAACTCGTTTTCTATAACGTCTTATCTCATTTGCCCAATATATATATTTATATTATTGTTATTATTTGCCCTATTTGTTTATGTTATTATTATTATTAGTTTGAGTGAGTAAAAGTGGATTCGAAATTGGGGACGACATGAGTATGTTCGTTTTCGACCATAGACAAGTACAGTTGTCGTATGTGTTTATATCAAAATCTCAGAAAATCTGATGGATTAAATAAATGTTGCGAATTTATCACAATATACAGTAGCGCTCAAAAGTATTTTGACAAGACTACTTTTGCAGTTATTTTTTTACTGAGTACTTCAAAATAATTTTAGTATTTTTATATTATCATTTATGATGTATTTCATCCTCTGTGAGTTACAAGTTGGAACTTGTTTGTTTTCTTTCTTTGTTAAAAACAAAACACGTCTATACATGCGCTCAAAAGTATTTTGACAACCATTCAGTTCCTTGCTGGCAGCGGTTCTACTCACACTGCATATATTTTTGGCTATAAGGTATAATTACGCCGCATTTATCAACATGCCTGAGACTAAAGAATATTCAAATGATATTAAAAATGCCGTTGCCTACAAAGTGGAATGACGCAAGCAGAAGTTGCTCGAAGTTTTAAAGAGTCACGACAACTGTTAATTCGTGGCACAAAACTTATAATAAGCGTAAAACTATTGAAAATAAGCCTCGAAGTGGCCGTCCGAAGAAAACATCCGCTTAGAAAGACCATTTGATAAAAAGGTTATCGACAAGTGATGTCCGAAAAACGGCTGTGCAAATAAAAAACGAGTTATAGGAAAATTACGACGTGAATTTACACGTTTCAACTGTAAAACGCAGACTAAAGGACTTCGGATTATATGGACGACGTCCAATCAAGAAACCTCTAATTTCTGCAAGGAATAGGAAGCTGCACCTTGCGTTTGCGAAACGGTTCAGATTATGGACGAGTTCAGAATGGTCCAAGGTGTTGTAGAGTGACGAAAACAAATTTAATTTAATGTCATCTGATGGTATACGGTACGTGCGACGTCCTGTAAACAAAAGATTTGATGTTCGATACCAAATACCCACAGTAAAGCATGGAGGTGGCAATATTATGGTCTGGGGATGCTTTTCTCGCCCCGCAGTCGGACCTTTAGTTAGGATAGAAGGTGCTATGGATCGCTTTATGTACGCAGATATATTAAAGCAATAAATGCTACCCTATGCTAAAGCAAATATGGCACCTGGTTGGTATTTTCAACAAGACAATGACCCAAAGCACAAATCGAAACATGTTAACGACTTCATGAAACTCGCTAAAATCAAAATTCTCGACTGACCAAGTCAAAGTGCCGATTTAAACCCGATAGAGCATCTTTGGGAAGAACTGAATCACCGCGTAAGATGTCGAAACTATTCAAATAAAGATGCTTTATATGAAGCATTAAGTAACGAATGGAGCCGAATACCCATTGATCGTTTGCAGAAACTAGTTGTCTCGATGCCGGCGCGTTGTGAAGCGGTCTTGAAGGTTAATGGATATGCAATAAAATACTAATAGTTAATATCAAAAATAATATTTTTTTATTTTATAAAATAAAAAACTTTACTTGTCAAAATACTTTTGAGCCGTGTCTTAAATAATTTTTCTTTATGTTTTCTTTTTGTGTAGAAATACATTACATTTAAGTGTCTTAATTTGTGAAACGTATCATTACTTCAAATATAATCTTTGATTGGAAACAATTTTGTTATCATTTTTTGTGATATGGAATAAAATTGTGACCACAACTCTCTGACTCTCTCTTGTTCTTAAAATAAGTAAATCGTAGACCCTTAGCCCAATTTAGTTATTACGAAAAATGTATAACCGTATGTCGATGATTTTTTTCAGGATTTTGAATGGGAGATCATAGACGTGGAACTCCCAGGATTGACCAAGGATGGGGATTTAGGGTTTGAGCTGTCAGGAGGACGCGAGGAGCCTTACTACCCCAACGATTGTAGTTTGTATGTTACTTCTGTGAAGAAAGGATCTGTTGCTGATGGTAAAATTAAGTGAGTTTGTTGTTTTTTTGTGGTTATTAATATTTTTGATGTTTAACATTCTTTCTAAAATATTGTATAAATGATTTCGTAAGAAAACATATGTGTGTAATGAAATTTTGAAATCATTTCTAAGTGGACATGATTGGGATCAACGGTTGTATGGGAGTGTTTGTGTTTTCAAGGTTAGAAATTGGAAGCAATTAATGATGATATGGACAGTCGTTAGTTTGCCAATGAAATTAATTGCAAAAATAAAAATACTATATTTAGAAATTAATGTAAGAGCTTTTGTCTGTGGATACTTTCTTTTGAAGTCTTAATTTTTTGAACTGAACGTGCTTACGATCGAGTGGTTAATTTTTGTGAGAGAGCAGTACTAGGAGAAGGTGTAGATGTATGTATCCTCGGCCCCTCCCGGAGCTCAACGCGAAGGCGAGCTCCGGGCGAGGCAGCCGGTACTGAGCGTGGTGCGGTGTGCGGCAGGGTGCTGGACCGCGTGACGGAGGCGTGCGGCGTGTGCGTGTGGGCGAGCGCGGGCGCGGCCGCGGCGGCGCTGCGCCAGGCGCTGCTGCGCGCGCCGGCCGGCCTGCGCCTGCAGCGCCCGCGCGCCGCGCGCCGCCGCCTGCTGCTGCCCGACGCGCGCGGCCTGGCGCTCGCGTCCGGTGCGTACCTCCCCTAATGCTCTATAGTACACTACGCGCCGGCCGGCCTGCGCCTGCAGCGCCCGCGCGCCGCGCGCCGCCGCCTGCTGCTGCCCGACGCGCGCGGCCTGGCGCTCGCGTCCGGTGCGTACCTCCCCTAATGCTCTATAGTACACTACGCGCCGGCCGGCCTGCGCCTGCAGCGCCCGCGCGCCGCGCGCCGCCGCCTGCTGCTGCCCGACGCGCGCGGCCTGGCGCTCGCGTCCGGTGCGTACCTCCCCTAATGCTCTATAGTACACTACGCGCCGGCCGGCCTGCGCCTGCAGCGCCCGCGCGCCGCGCGCCGCCGCCTGCTGCTGCCCGACGCGCGCGGCCTGGCGCTCGCGTCCGGTGCGTACCTCCCCTAATGCTCTATAGTACACTACGCGCCGGCCGGCCTGCGCCTGCAGCGCCCGCGCGCCGCGCGCCGCCGCCTGCTGCTGCCCGACGCGCGCGGCCTGGCGCTCGCGTCCGGTGCGTACCTTCCATACAAAGCTTCAAACCCGGTCGGTCAGACGGCGAGGCCCGTTCACTCGATGCTCTATAATACACTGTAGCGACAGAGACCGGAGGCCCGTTGATACAGGGGTGGCGGTTGTCATAGTGTGTGCAATACGATGCTACGATGACTGTCATGCCTTTAATGTCCCCGAGTGAGGCGTAAAAAGGCATCTCACAAGGCCGCTATAGTGTGAGTCACCATACTGCATTGTCAGCATTCGCAACGACTACGGTGCCTACAACTTTTGAATTCTATTCATGCTTTCCATCAGGCAAAGTAGAATCGCTTTTACAGGTTCTCAAATAAAAAAAAACGAGCAATATAAAAAGAGACGTTCAAAGTGGTGAAGCTTTGCAGACGCGGGTTCGGAGACCTTAATATGAGTTTATTTCCCTTATATTCGATCGTCACGGTAGGCGCCTCCGGGTTTGTGAGCCGCGATGAATGAGGAGTTCGACGCGCGCCGGTCGCGGCATCGAACGCGCTCACCGTGACAATGTATCCTTAGCCGTTGTTTACTATATACAGCTTTATATAACTCGTCCATGTCAAAAAAACGGTAACATGTCAATAAACCTTCACGACACGACACATACTGTTAAAAAATGAAAATTTCTATATTTTCATAGCTTAACCCTGAAAAATACTATTTACACATTTTAGCTAAAGTATTTCTTAACTTCTTGTATTTTCAATTCTCCATCCTTTTTTTTTTAACCTGTGGAAACCCCTCGAGCCGTCACCCCACAGGGGTTTACGGCTGGAGTGGAATTTTCCATTCTCCATCCTACACCATCCTATATAAATGCAAAATCCTACAAACATAACTATACATTGTATAATATATATATATAAAAATGTGAGCCGTTTTTCTTGGTCACGGCATCACGCGTGAATGGCTGGACCGATTTCACTAATTCTTTTTTTGTTGTATTTGTTATTATTAGGGGAAGGTTCTTACGGAGAAAAATATATTTATAATCATCATCAATCATTTTTATAATCGTGCATCATTGCTACGCTAAGGCAGTACGAAGTTCGCCGGGTCAGCTAGTATTTAATATTTCCTATTTAAAGTTTATTTATTCTTTCTCAGGTATTTTAATAAGCAAAATAGCGTCTGGCAGTGCCGCTGCCAAGGAGAGTCTTTATGTTGGCGACAGAGTTGTTAGTGTAAGTGTTTCTTTGACCTGCATAATAATTCTACACACTTTCCATATTGTTAAGATTATATATGCACAAAGTAATAGAGCCACGCTAATTTGAGCACGAACGAGCCGGTTCAACTGTGCCCGTTGTGACGGCATATGGCAGTCATAAGAGCCGTCTTTATGTTCATAGACAAAAAAATCCATATCATCTTTTTTTTGTCTATGAATTGAATGAATGAATGAATGATATTTAGACATAAACGTCAAACGATGACGTTTAAGTTCAGAATTTATGTCTAAGCAGAAAATTTTAAAAACCATTTAGAGATAAGATCAAAATCCTTGAATTAAAATATTGCTGTACCTTTTTACCTTACTAAACTTTACTGCTCTTTACTTTTTTAACAATGAACTATATTCAGCACCATATATCTTTTTAAAAGTTTTGTTTAACTTGAACATTATGATGATGATGATGATAATGATGATGATGACGATGATGATGATGATGATGATGATGATGATGATGATGATGATGATGATGATGATCCAGCCGATTTCGGCCACGACAGCCAGTCTCAATGAAGACCAGCCAACTAAAAAGGTGTATAGTGCACAAGGGTGTGTATACAGGTAAAATCTCTGTCCCCTCAGTCTCATAATCCGATGGGACGATTATCCGACACGACTGGTAAGAGATCACGTGTAGAACTTGAACAGGTTGACTGGTAGAGAATACATTAGGCATTAAGTCCGCCATGATGGGAGCTGGACCATGATGTATAGATAGATATAGTTCGGGCATGATGTATAAATAAATAAATAAATAAACTGATAACTTTACGTGCTCTCCGAGGCACGGGCTTTATATATTATATTAACTGGTTAAATCTTTAACCATCCATATAAATATGGTTTTTGAGTTTATCGCTTCCTATTTTACCTTTCAATTATTGTAGAAATAAGATCGAAATTTTTTTTACATAATTGCTTTTGCCTGCGGCCCCGCTCACATATATGTCGGTTAGCACAGAGATTCTTCAAATTGATATATATTTTCATTTGCTTACCGATTGAAATAAAAATACAACATCAAATATTTAGTGAAGTTTATCAAAATACGTAAGAGTAAACCGCATCCAAATCGGTTAAGCGGTTTAGCGCTAACACACAGTCAAACAGACAAAAATTCTAAAAGCTGTGGGTTTGAGTTCTGTCACTGTTCAAAACCCTCTTTATCATTTTTTCTCAATGTTTTTAATATAGGTACAGACATCGTATAGATAAAAAAAAATAATTGTAAATATTGCGATTACCACTTGCGAGCCAATTTACTTACTATCTTTTTATTACTAGACTATTTCATAAAACTATTAGTAAACATTGATTCTTCTTTCTTTCTTTGAAATAATCTCAATAATATCTTTTAAATAATTAATTTGTTGCAGATAAACAACGTCTCACTCGAAGGTATGAAGAGCGTGTCAGAAGCGATGGCACTGCTCAACGAGTGTCAGTACGAATCTGTGGCGCTGACTCTGCTTAGGCCCTTGTACACGTGCTGCATTAACACTAGGGAAAGGTATGTCACATTAATACTAATGTCAGCACTTCAGCACGAACGGACCTCTGTACTGTCTGTCTCTGTACTGTACTCTGTACAGTACTGTCTCACAGAAGACCAACCTAAAGCGACAGCATCCGTGCTGTCGTGTTTCGTTGGTGAGTGCGAGACTAGAGGCTCATTGATGCAGGGGTGACAGTTGTGGTGGTGTGTGAAGCTTACACTGCCACGATGGCTGTCATGCCTTTCACGTCCCCAAGCGGGGCGTGAAAAAACATCTCACTAGGCCACCATAGTGTGGGTCACTATACTGCATTGTCTGGATTTGCAATAAGTATGGTGACTACAACTTTTGGATTCTATTCATGCTTTCCATCAGGCAGAGTAGTCGTTTTAGCAGGCCCTTAAGAAACTCACCATGTTATAGTAATTATAACCGAATGTAGTTGTTTTAACTGAAATAAATGGATCAACAGAAAATTAATTCTCGTGGTGAACATTGTAACTTAGATATTATCAATTGCGTTTCAATTTCGATGATGGCGTGTTGTAATGGGTTCCTTCTGACAAATTTGAACGACGTTAACGTCCTTCGTGTTCTTAAATACTTTTTTTATTTGTATCAATATTAGCCCTTTTTTAAGCAAAATAATGCCTTATTAGTTAATTTCAAAATTTAATTTTGTCAATGTAATTTCAATTAAATTTCTGTAGCGCCACATTGCGAATCTACATCCTCAAAATATAACATTTTTTTTAACGTGTGGAAACCTCCTCAGGCCGTCACCCCCCTGGGGTTTACGGCAGGGCGTTGTGTCGGAATCGGACCCACTAAAACCACACGGTGTGACACTCTACGCCTGACATAGGAGGGATCCGGGAACAGCTGTTATTACGACATCCAGATCCTTAAAATATAACTTAACCTAACCTTGTGTACAATAAAAAAATGAACTGTAAATTCGACGTAAATAAATAAACATTCCAATCAATAAACCGTGAGATATTTTACTCAAGGTTTGGAATTTTATCAAAAATATGTTGATTATTGCAATCTCTTTAGACACAGGAAATGAAAAGAATTTCATCGGTACAAAAATGCCAGATAAACTCACTAATCAACGAGCCATCCACTTGTGTATAAACGCAAGCCGAGATAGAAAAATATTCTGAGATAAATCTGTGTAAAGAAATCGACGAGTTCTTGCCAAGTGCGTCACAGAGGCCCTGGTTGTCCTCGTTCGACTGTGATTGATTAGTTTTAGATATCACTTCCGTACCTTACGCTCTATAGTATTTTCTGTTCTGTAACGTTTACTGAATAAGTGTTTATCAAAGTCTGACGTCAGAAGTATTGCCATAGGAAGTGGTATTCGTAACTCATGATTGAATGCTAGACCAAAAACAAGGGCATCCAACTGAGATCTAGCGTTCCAACAGGATGTCCTTATCGGCTCGTCCGGAATGTCTGATTACATTAGAAAGGTTGTCTATGAGCAGCGATGGTAACATACTAAAAAGTGACTCACCTATTCGCAAGCTTTTACCATGAAACGGACCTCAACTTTGTTTTCCACTCTTTGGTCTCTAAACTTTTTTAACTTCTCCAATATTAATAAATTATGAAAGTAATGTGTTAACTTTTGTTGTCAGGTTGTCACTGTACGATCACTCGTACTCAGACAATAAAATGGTGAACATCTGCTCGCAGACGGACGAATCTTACTGCCAATTTGTGCCTCCGCCTCAGGACAACAAAGTGCGTACCAATGAAAAACATATGTGTATACTAGCCTTAGCTCACAGCTCCGCCCGCGTATATGTCTGATACCGCGGTAAAAAGTAGTCTGTGTTATTCCGATGTATAACCGATATTACTGTAAAGTTTCATCCAAATCCGTCCAGTAGTTTTCTCGTGAAAGAGTAACAAACATCCACACTCACAAGCTTTCGCATTTATAAGGACAGTACGCCCTGGCTCTGCAGGTATCCACACAGATCAATTCTGTGCACTGATCGTTGTTCCAGAGCAAATAGTTATACCTTCACATATCTTACACATACCAGTCTGATTCCAAACTCGGCAGAGCCTGTGCTATGGTAACCAGCGAGAATAAATTATCGTACTCGTTATACGATTATTTGTCCTGGATGGGATCGAACTTATGACCTGGTCAGTCCCTTACCACTAGACCAATAGATCGCCAATGATGAAACACCCGTCATGAAACACTCGTCAATAAAACTTTCTGGTAAATTGCATGCAGGCATTAAACATTGAATATGGGGACAATAAAGTTAAACTTGTGGCTACAGTATTAGTGGTGTTTTAGATAGAAATCATGCGTTTTATCATATCTCACAGTAGTATGGACTATTGCTACGGAACCAAAAACGAATAACGAAGTTCCCTTGACTTTCAAACCTCTTGTCTAGATATTTATTGCCTTTACCTTTACCCCCAGGTCCATATTGACCATGGCATACCAGATTTTGACAGAAGGTACGTGTACCATGTAGCCGCTGGGAGTCAGGGGAAAATACCACAAGAAAGAGGTAAGTTTTTAACATAATTTTTTTTATTTACTTCAATTTGTTTTCTTTACTACATCTTGTTCTTTATTTACTCAACTTTGTTCTTTTATCTACTCTGCCTGGTTCTTTTATTTACTCTACACTTTTCTTTTGTTAACTCGACCTTGTTATTTTATGAATACCTGGTATTTATTAACGCCACCTTATTCTTTTGTTTACTCTACTTTGTTCTGTTGTTTACCCCACCTTCTCCTTTTATTTACTCCATCTGGTTCTTTTGTTTACTCTAATTTCTTTTTTATTTACTTCTGATTCTCTTTTACTCTAACTTGTTATTTTATTTACTTGTTTTTATTCCATATGGTTCTTTTATCTGTCACCTTGTTGTTTTTATGACTCCAGTTTGTTCTCTATTTATTTTGCTTTATTCTTAATTTATTTTACTTTGTTTTTTTATTAATTCTACCTTGTCCTTGCATTTACTCCACTGTTCTTTTATTTAAATAATCTTATTCTTTTGTTTACTCCACTTTGTTCTTTATTTACTTTACCTTATTCTTTTATTTACTCCACCTTATTTTTTATCCACTGAATAGGTATCGAACATGAAAACGGTGTGTCTGATGGTAAGTCATCACCTGTACTTAAGCTACCTAAATGTTGCTTTTAAGTTGGGTTTTTTTTGTAAGGTATGCACGTCTGATTGGGTGGATTTGTTTAAAGCAGAAATTTTTGGTATAATGTGGTATGTGTACATTTCTAAGGATACTGGATGTTAAAGAGAAGTCTAATGGCCAATTTCACTAATTTCTGATAAAGTTCAAGGTAGTTATCTGTCATATAATACTATTAAACACATAAAAATTTGCTGATATAAATATATATTATACAATTTTTGTTGCTATTGAATCGGATATTGTTCACTATTCCGTCACCCTATTTTACGAAAATAAAATAGCTTAAGTTACTCCTTGTAACATTAGCTATCTTCTGGTGAAAGTCTCATCAAAATCGGTCCAACTGTTCGAGAGATTAGCTGAAACAAACAGATAAACAGCAGACAAAAGATTAAAAAAAATTTTTTTAATATAAGTACCGTATATACTTTCATATGCATTTAGTAAAAAACTTACAAACAGACGCTTCAATTTTATTACTCTGTGTAGATGTTTATTTTATATATCTGTAGTTATTTATCAGATAAGTCCAGAATAGTCTATCAGGGACTTTATCAGCAGGTGGTGAACATAGTCTTAAGGGTTTTGTTATAAAACCTCTCTTATTTGTAAGCACAAATCCCAGTTATAATTTTGATAAGTAAAGTTATCGACAAATAATTGCCCTGAATTTGTGTGTTTATTGTGTTCGTCCTAGTGATGTTTGTGAAGGGACTTGTTTGTTTCTATAATTCGTGTGTATTAATAATACGGAGCGTCAAGACTAAAGAGTCTGACAGGACATTAAAACAGATCTGGATAGAGAAATAAAACTTGACACAAACTTTCATTGATGCTCGACTTCTATTGGCTTTAGTGTGATGTTATATAGCCTATAGCTTTCTTCGATAAACGGGTTGTAACACACTAGAAGTTTTTTTCAAATCGAACCAGCTCATGAGATTAAAACGAACACAATCTCTTAAGCTTTATAATACTTGTAATAGTATAGATTCATACATAAACGTATTATTAACAAAGAAAGATAAAAATAATGGAAGATACAGACATATTAGGCTACACTACAATTGTACAGTCACAATATCAAAACAAACTACACGCACTTGACTATAGGACGCGATAAGATAGCAATACACCGATACGGCGATACAGCGATACGGATAAAGTTGTTGTCGTTGCAGGCACATGGGACATGATCCGCGGCAAGATTGAGGCGGTCACCGGACGCAGCAAGTCTAAGGATAAACAAAATAAGGTAACGAATAATTATTTTGCACACTACTTCAAATCTACCCTTAATTGTCGTGAACTAAAAGTGATATTTTACAATCTAGGTATTCGACATTTGACCGGATAATCATTGTGGGTAATAAAGCAAATACAATGTAGAACTAAATCAGTGTTCTTAATAGAATTTATACTTGATACTTGTCAGCCATGATAATGAGTGACTCGCTGTTGTCTAGATGAACTCTTGGGTTTCGTGTCATTGTTTTGTAATTTGTTTATAAGCGATTTAAGAAAAATACTGAATGTATATATGAACACTGATTTGTGTTCATATAAAAGTAAAATATTGAAAAGAAAAATTAGTCTGTAAATTGCTTCGAAATTGACTTTTTAGTTCTTTGCAAAGCTATGTAATTTAAGCAGTGGCGAAAACCCCTAAGGTCGATGTTCTTTTTTAATTGAATACGATATTTAAAAAGCTCCAAAACGACTGCCAAGTTTCTCTTCACACTTTACCGGGTTTACAATCGTCTTTTATTGAGACCGGAGGCCCATTGATGCAGGAGTGACAGTTATCGTGGTAACTGTGAGCCTTACACTGTCACGATGACTGTCATGCCTTTTACGTCCCCAAGCGGGATGTGAAAAGGCATCTCTCAAGGCAGCCATAGTGTGGGTCACCATACTGCATTGTCTGCATTTGCAATGAGTATGGTGACCACAACTCGTGGATTCTATTCATGCTTTCCATTAGGTAGGGTAGAGTCACTTTGGCAGGCTCTTAATATAGAAAAAAAATTATATAAAAGGCGCTAAATATTGTTAGAACTATAATTTTAGAAGTAAAAACCTTTTTTGTAATTTTCGATATATTGAGCGATAGAACTCTATATCTAAAATCTATAGATATTAGATTAGATCGACGTCATTCGTTCATTCATTAGTCCACAGCTATAACATTCATATGCCTCTTTATTGATACTAGTAATTGATAGGTGGTCAAAATTCGACTATATTTAGCCCTCCTGCCAGAAGGAGGATCGTTTTCGAGTGTGGTATGTCTACCTCCTTTCGAAAGAGAGGTACAAGCCTCTCTCTATTAAAGGATGATAATGACGTTTGTCTTTGGCATGCTCTGAATTGTTAATAAGAAGATTGTGGTAACTCACAACCTTAGATAGGTCTTCTTTAAAACTTGCTCAAGTCAGGAATTACGAATTCGACCTTATTTTTATTAGGATAAGGTGCATTACGTCAAAATGACACAGTTTTGTTTTACTTGTAGGTGCCGGAGTCTGATGCGATCGCGGAGCTAGACTCAGTTATTGACAGCTATCATGGTAAAACAAGTAAGTTCTCTTTAACTTATACGACCCTTTAACTAATATTAGTGTCGATTTTATTTTAAAACTAGTAAAGTTTGGTATCTTGCATACCCTGTATAAGTAAATATGAACATCTCAAACATTAAGTTATTAAAAATGAGAATATGTAATGTATGTTTATCTCATTTTTAGTTAAAGAAACGAGCAGTGTTCTGAAACGTTCGCGGCGGAAGAATAAAGAGTCTCAGAGTGACACCAAAAATGGCGGCACTTGGCCAAAAGCAAGAGCCAATTTCATTCTAGAAGAAAACTCCACTGGTACCATTGTCCAGTCTCGATCCAGGAAAGAAAGACCACCACTGTCCATTCTGCTCAGCCCACCAACAAAACTTCCACCAGAGCCACAGAGATCCAACACTAATCGGAATTCGAATCCCATACCACTAGGACACGCTCCGTTAACTCAAGTCACTGCGCCAGCGAGACATTCCGTCTACAAGTCTATAGAATCATCGCCAGCTATCGAACACTTTCCGAAACCGGCGCCTTTAACAATTCACAATCCCTTCGCTTCCCCCAACAGTATCAACTTCGAAAAAATTAGAACTTTGGAAAAAGACAAAATGTCTATGAGCGATTATTCAGAACATGACGTTACACAAAACAGACTGAGCCTAGTATTAAACCCGTCGGATGATTCCTTAGATTACCAGCCTGTGATCAGAAATCGGACCAAGAGCCCACACTCTCTCGATTTCATGGTAAACAAAGGCCCAAGCTCTTTAGACTTTGTGACGAGGAAGTCACCCAGTTCTCTCGAGCATTCTATGAAGAATCACCCAGGGAAAGACTTACTAGACCAATATTACTCAAATAAAAAATCGTCGTCTCCAAAAAACATACAAACAGTTAACAAATATCCTTCGGACAGTGACAGCTTTGGACCAGATAGTTTGAACAGTAATGCTAACTTTCCCATCACCGGTACACTCCCTTCTCAATCAAGACTCCAATCTCAGTACTACAGAGGACCTTTTGTCAACTCAAACCCTCATACATCTAGTAGGTACCCTCATCTTGCAAGTCCCACGAATATACCTCAAAGTCAATCCGGTGAATCTATCGGGACAAGTTATGACATGCACTCTTTCACATCACACACACATAACATGTCCGACCTCCAACCAGTTCCGAGGACGAACAGGGGAGGAGATTATCATCACACCTATGAAGGTGGAACGTTTCCTCGTAAAAAAGAAAACCAGAGATTTCGGATCCCTTCAAACCCAAGTGTGACATCAAAAAACTCAGCAGGGAAACTTAGCACAGGGTCAATAGAAAGAAGTTCAGAGAGAAATTCACCTATGCCGACATTTCATGTCGAAGTTTTAAGTCCAGGAAGAGGTGCTAAGCAGTTAACGCACAAAACAAGAAATTCAATGCCTGAATACTGTGGTTTGAGTTGGAACAAACCTTTACCGGGGGAACTTAGGCGTGTACACATAGACAAAAGTCAACAGCCACTGGGAATACAAATTTATTGTCCTCCCAGCAGCGGAGGAGTATTCGTGTCTACAGTCAATGATAATTCTCTTGCCAGCCAAGTTGGACTACAAGTTGGCGACCAGTTACTGGAAGTGTGCGGGATAAACATGAGATCGGCTACGTACACCCTAGCCGCTCGTGTGTTACGTCAGATCGGTAATTCTATAACAATGCTGGTGCAATATAGTCCTGAGAAATATAAGGATGAAGTCGAGGTTCCTGGAAGCTCCTCCTCAGGTGAAAGTTCACACGACGAGGAAGTTTCTTTATCAGGATCTCCCACTCCGAGGAATTCGCCAGGTCCTCAACAGTCTATAAGAATTGAGGCGCCTTCGACAGAAGTGGCGACATCCAGACAGTCGCAAGCTAGCAAAGATCTGCCTAGATTTTTGTTGATAGAAATGAGGAATTGTTCGGACTTAGGCATAAGTTTGGTCGGCGGTAATGCTGTGGGTATATTTGTGCACAGTGTACAGATTGAGAGTCCGGCATACAATGCTGCGTTGAGAACTGGTGATCAGATATTGGAGTATAACAACGTAGATTTGAGACGGGCGACTGCGGAGCAAGCCGCTTTGGAGTTAGCGAAGCCTGCTGATAAAGTAAGTTATAAGCATTTTACAAGTTAAACTTACCTCAAAAATACACAAAAATTATAACACTGACTGGTCCCTTGACGCTTAAAGTAAAGTATCATGATTGTTTTCTAGGTATCCGTGTTAGTCCGACACGATCTACAACAGTACCACGAGATTAAAGACAAACCTGGCGACGCGTTCTACATCCGCGCAGGGTTCGACCGCTGCGCCAAGATCACCTCCATCGGCATGGACACAATTGACGAATACTCACTGTGGTTCAGAAAGGATGAGGTGCTGTTTGTCGACAACACGCTGTTTAACGGCTCTCCAGGGCTGTGGAGAGCTTGGCAGTTAGATTGTAAAGGAGCTAAACGACACTGGGGAACCATTCCTAGCAAATCTAAGTGAGTTTGTATTTCATTAATCTTGATTTGGAATCAGACGTCTGTGTCAAGATATTGTTGGTAATGTTACACGACTGTTGACTTCCCATTATAATTTAAATTCTCTTCTCGATACACGGAGTTCGATACTTCATATTTATTTTAAGCGAATGTACTTGATAGTTCATATTTCTTGTAGAGTCGAAGAGATCCTCCGTCGGTCGATGGGCACCCTGGAGAGCGAAGCTCAGAGGCGTGCTTCCACCACTGCAAGGCGCTCATTCTTCAGGCGGAAGAAGCACCGCGACAGCAAGGAGCTCGCTTCCTTCTCCAACACCGAGTTAGGCTGCTGGAGCGACTCGGGCACCCTGGCCGATGACGTCACCGTACTCTCCTACCAGAGGGTCGAAAGGTTACACTGTGAGTACTTTACTATTATGTGAGTATTTTAGTATTGATGGATGCGGACTGCCAGGCCGTTCTGCAGTGGACGGCAACAGACTGAAGTATATAGCATTCAATAATGATATACAATTTTGATGTTAATTCGAGATTCTTTACCAGTTGAAAGTTAATGAAAAGTGACGATATTATTGTTGAATCATTTACAACCGTGGTATCTTATTATCTGAGCGGTTTCGAGTTATAATGTGTACATGAAATATTCAGTTTTTAACGCATTTGGAAGGCCTTCGTCGCCTGTCAATAATTATATTTGTCATGGTGTATCCCATACACCATATGCATAGCTTCTTTTCACATTATTAAAATGCTATTTACATGAAGCAAAATTTTATGTCATAAGAGATACAGTAGCGCTCAAAAGTATTTTGACAACTCAATTTTATTCCAAATCATAAAAAATAATAACAAAATTGTTTCCAATCAAAGATTATATTAAAATTTGAAGTAATGATACGTTTCACAACTTAAGACACTTAAATGTAATGTATTTCTACACAAAAAGAAAACATGAAGAAAAATTATTTACGACACGGCTCAAAAGTATTTTGGCAAGGCAAATTATTATTTTATAAAATAAAAAAATTATAACTTTTGATATTAACTATTAGTATTTTGTTGCATATCCATTAGCCTTCAAGACCGCTTCACAAGACGCCGGCATCGAGTCAACTAGTTTCTGCAAACGATCAATGGGTATTCGGCTCCATTCGTTACTTAGTACTTCATATAAAGCATCTTTATTTGAATAGTTTCGACATCTTACGCGGCGATTCAGTTCTTCCCAAAGATACTATGGGGTTTAAATCGGCACTTTGACTTGGTCAGTCGAGAATTTTAATTTTAGCGAGTTTCTTGAAGTCGTTGACATGTTTCAATTTGTGCTTTGGGTCATTGTCTTGTTGAAAATACCAACCAGGTGCCATATTTGCTTTAACATAGGGTAGCATTTGTTGCTTTAATATATCTGCGTACATAAAGCGATCCATAGTACCTTCTATCCTAACTAAAGGTCCGACTCCGGGGCGAGAAAAGCATCCCCAGACCATAATATTGCCACCTCCATGCTTTACTGTGGGTATTTGGTATCGAACATCAAATCTTTTGTTTACAGGACGTCGCACGTACCGTATACCATCAGATGACATTAAATTAAATTTCTTTTCGTCACTCCACAACACCTTGGACTATTCTGAACTCGTCCATAATCTGAACCGTTTCGCAAACGCAAGGCGCAGCTTCCTATTCCTTGCAGAAATTAGAGGTTTCTTGGTTGGACGTCGTCCATGTAATCCGAAGTCCTTTAGTCTGCGTTTTACAGTTGAAACGTGTAAATTCACGGTGTAATTTTCCTGTAACTCGTTTTTTATTTGCACAGCCGCTTTTCGGACATCAGTTGTCGATAACCTTTTTATCAAATGGTCTTCCTTAGCGGATGTTTTGTTCGGACGGCCACTTCGAGGCTTATTTTCAATAGTTTTACGTTTATTTTAAGCTTTGTTCCACAAACTAACAAGTTGTCGTGATACTTTAAAGCTTTGAGCAACTTCTGCTTGCGTCATTCCACTTTGTAGGGCAGTTATCACGGCATTTTTAATATCATTGAAATATTCTTTAGTCGTTAGACAGAAATATATGCAGTGTGAGTAGAACCGCTGCCAGCAAGGAACTGAATGGTTGTCAAAATACTTCCGAGCGTATGTATAGACGTGTTTTATTTTTAACAAAGAAAGAAAACAAGCAAGTTCCAACTTGTAACTCACAGAGAATGAAATACATCATAAATAATAATATAAAAAATACTAAAATTATTTTGAAGTACTCAGTAAAAAGATAATTGCAAAAGTAGTCTTGTCAAAATACTTTTGAGCGCTACTGTATGTAGCGATTTATGTCATGTAACTTTTTGAAATGAAAAGGTTTTTTCTGTAATTAATTTTCACAATATTGAAAATTTGTATTTTAACATATTGTGCACGAGTAAGTCTTAGAAGAAGGTGAAATCATTATAAGATTTCAGTCAGGTAGTCAATTTAGTCGCAGAACGTTCAGTTCGTGAAATATGTCGTTAGAACGTCTCATATTCATCCAACGAATGCCGAAACCGAACCGCTCGCGTCGTAGTAATTGAACCGATTCCACTAGCTAAATTGATTTCAAGTCCTTAATCTTACCACGGTATCTCTCGTGGACCTTTAATCGTCGAGCTTATAGCGAACGGCCTTGGTTTTGTGTTTGGGCAGACGGGCGCCAGCGGCCCGTGGTGGTGCTGGGCCCGTGGGCGGGCGCGGTGAGCGCGCGCCTGGCGTCGGACTGGCCGCACGCCTTCGGAGCGCCGCGCGCCGCCGCGCTGCCCGTCGCGGGCGCGGCGCCGGCGCTGCAGCGCGGCACGCACCTGGAGCCGCGCCTGCGCGCCGACTGCACGCACATCGACACCATCCCGCTGCGCGCCATCACCGACCTGGCCGACAAGGTAACCTCTCACCTCCCTCGCCGTGCGCACCTGCAGCCGCGCCTGCGCGCCGACTGCACGCACATCGACACCATCCCGCTGCGCGCCATCACCGACCTGGCCGACAAGGTAACCTCTCACCTCCCTCGCCGTGCGCACCTGCAGCCGCGCCTGCGCGCCGACTGCACGCACATCGACACCATCCCGCTGCGCGCCATCACCGACCTGGCCGACAAGGTAACCTCTCACCTCCCTCGCCGTGCGCACCTGCAGCCGCGCCTGCGCGCCGACTGCACGCACATCGACACCATCCCGCTGCGCGCCATCACCGACCTGGCCGACAAGGTAACCTCTCACCTCCCTCGCCGTGCGCACCTGCAGCCGCGCCTGCGCGCCGACTGCACGCACATCGACACCATCCCGCTGCGCGCCATCACCGACCTGGCCGACAAGGTAACCTCTCACCTCCCTCGCCGTGCGCACCTGCAGCCGCGCCTGCGCGCCGACTGCACGCACATCGACACCATCCCGCTGCGCGCCATCACCGACCTGGCCGACAAGGTAACCTCTCACCTCCCTCGCCGTGCGCACCTGCAGCCGCGCCTGCGCGCCGACTGCACGCACATCGACACCATCCCGCTGCGCGCCATCACCGACCTGGCCGACAAGGTAACCTCTCACCTCCCTCGCCGTGCGCACCTGCAGCCGCGCCTGCGCGCCGACTGCACGCACATCGACACCATCCCGCTGCGCGCCATCACCGACCTGGCCGACAAGGTAACCTCTCACCTCCCTCGCCGTGCGCACCTGCAGCCGCGCCTGCGCGCCGACTGCACGCACATCGACACCATCCCGCTGCGCGCCATCACCGACCTGGCCGACAAGGTAACCTCTCACCTCCCTCGCCGTGCGCACCTGCAGCCGCGCCTGCGCGCCGACTGCACGCACATCGACACCATCCCGCTGCGCGCCATCACCGACCTGGCCGACAAGGTAACCTCTCACCTCCCTCGCCGTGCGCACCTGCAGCCGCGCCTGCGCGCCGACTGCACGCACATCGACACCATCCCGCTGCGCGCCATCACCGACCTGGCCGACAAGGTAACCTCTCACCTCCCTCGCCGTGCGCACCTGCAGCCGCGCCTGCGCGCCGACTGCACGCACATCGACACCATCCCGCTGCGCGCCATCACCGACCTGGCCGACAAGGTAACCTCTCACCTCCCTCGCCGTGCGCACCTGCAGCCGCGCCTGCGCGCCGACTGCACGCACATCGACACCATCCCGCTGCGCGCCATCACCGACCTGGCCGACAAGGTAACCTCTCACCTCCCTCGCCGTGCGCACCTGCAGCCGCGCCTGCGCGCCGACTGCACGCACATCGACACCATCCCGCTGCGCGCCATCACCGACCTGGCCGACAAGGTAACCTCTCACCTCCCTCGCCGTGCGCACCTGCAGCCGCGCCTGCGCGCCGACTGCACGCACATCGACACCATCCCGCTGCGCGCCATCACCGACCTGGCCGACAAGGTAACCTCTCACCTCCCTCGCCGTGCGCACCTGCAGCCGCGCCTGCGCGCCGACTGCACGCACATCGACACCATCCCGCTGCGCGCCATCACCGACCTGGCCGACAAGGTAACCTCTCACCTCCCTCGCCGTGCGCACCTGCAGCCGCGCCTGCGCGCCGACTGCACGCACATCGACACCATCCCGCTGCGCGCCATCACCGACCTGGCCGACAAGGTAACCTCTCACCTCCCTCGCCGTGCGCACCTGCAGCCGCGCCTGCGCGCCGACTGCACGCACATCGACACCATCCCGCTGCGCGCCATCACCGACCTGGCCGACAAGGTAACCTCTCACCTCCCTCGCCGTGCGCACCTGCAGCCGCGCCTGCGCGCCGACTGCACGCACATCGACACCATCCCGCTGCGCGCCATCACCGACCTGGCCGACAAGGTAACCTCTCACCTCCCTCGCCGTGCGCACCTGCAGCCGCGCCTGCGCGCCGACTGCACGCACATCGACACCATCCCGCTGCGCGCCATCACCGACCTGGCCGACAAGGTAACCTCTCACCTCCCTCGCCGTGCGCACCTGCAGCCGCGCCTGCGCGCCGACTGCACGCACATCGACACCATCCCGCTGCGCGCCATCACCGACCTGGCCGACAAGGTAACCTCTCACCTCCCTCGCCGTGCGCACCTGCAGCCGCGCCTGCGCGCCGACTGCACGCACATCGACACCATCCCGCTGCGCGCCATCACCGACCTGGCCGACAAGGTAACCTCTCACCTCCCTCGCCGTGCGCACCTGCAGCCGCGCCTGCGCGCCGACTGCACGCACATCGACACCATCCCGCTGCGCGCCATCACCGACCTGGCCGACAAGGTAACCTCTCACCTCCCTCGCCGTGCGCACCTGCAGCCGCGCCTGCGCGCCGACTGCACGCACATCGACACCATCCCGCTGCGCGCCATCACCGACCTGGCCGACAAGGTAACCTCTCACCTCCCTCGCCGTGCGCACCTGCAGCCGCGCCTGCGCGCCGACTGCACGCACATCGACACCATCCCGCTGCGCGCCATCACCGACCTGGCCGACAAGGTAACCTCTCACCTCCCTCGCCGTGCGCACCTGCAGCCGCGCCTGCGCGCCGACTGCACGCACATCGACACCATCCCGCTGCGCGCCATCACCGACCTGGCCGACAAGGTAACCTCTCACCTCCCTCGCCGTGCGCACCTGCAGCCGCGCCTGCGCGCCGACTGCACGCACATCGACACCATCCCGCTGCGCGCCATCACCGACCTGGCCGACAAGGTAACCTCTCACCTCCCTCGCCGTGCGCACCTGCAGCCGCGCCTGCGCGCCGACTGCACGCACATCGACACCATCCCGCTGCGCGCCATCACCGACCTGGCCGACAAGGTAACCTCTCACCTCCCTCGCCGTGCGCACCTGCAGCCGCGCCTGCGCGCCGACTGCACGCACATCGACACCATCCCGCTGCGCGCCATCACCGACCTGGCCGACAAGGTAACCTCTCACCTCCCTCGCCGTGCGCACCTGCAGCCGCGCCTGCGCGCCGACTGCACGCACATCGACACCATCCCGCTGCGCGCCATCACCGACCTGGCCGACAAGGTAACCTCTCACCTCCCTCGCCGTGCGCACCTGCAGCCGCGCCTGCGCGCCGACTGCACGCACATCGACACCATCCCGCTGCGCGCCATCACCGACCTGGCCGACAAGGTAACCTCTCACCTCCCTCGCCGTGCGCACCTGCAGCCGCGCCTGCGCGCCGACTGCACGCACATCGACACCATCCCGCTGCGCGCCATCACCGACCTGGCCGACAAGGTAACCTCTCACCTCCCTCGCCGTGCGCACCTGCAGCCGCGCCTGCGCGCCGACTGCACGCACATCGACACCATCCCGCTGCGCGCCATCACCGACCTGGCCGACAAGGTAACCTCTCACCTCCCTCGCCGTGCGCACCTGCAGCCGCGCCTGCGCGCCGACTGCACGCACATCGACACCATCCCGCTGCGCGCCATCACCGACCTGGCCGACAAGGTAACCTCTCACCTCCCTCGCCGTGCGCACCTGCAGCCGCGCCTGCGCGCCGACTGCACGCACATCGACACCATCCCGCTGCGCGCCATCACCGACCTGGCCGACAAGGTAACCTCTCACCTCCCTCGCCGTGCGCACCTGCAGCCGCGCCTGCGCGCCGACTGCACGCACATCGACACCATCCCGCTGCGCGCCATCACCGACCTGGCCGACAAGGTAACCTCTCACCTCCCTCGCCGTGCGCACCTGCAGCCGCGCCTGCGCGCCGACTGCACGCACATCGACACCATCCCGCTGCGCGCCATCACCGACCTGGCCGACAAGGTAACCTCTCACCTCCCTCGCCGTGCGCACCTGCAGCCGCGCCTGCGCGCCGACTGCACGCACATCGACACCATCCCGCTGCGCGCCATCACCGACCTGGCCGACAAGGTAACCTCTCACCTCCCTCGCCGTGCGCACCTGCAGCCGCGCCTGCGCGCCGACTGCACGCACATCGACACCATCCCGCTGCACGCCATCACCGACCTGGCCGACAAGGTAACCTCTCACCTCCCTCGCCGTGCGCACCTGCAGCCGCGCCTGCGCGCCGACTGCACGCACATCGACACCATCCCGCTGCGCGCCATCAACGACCTGGCCGACAAGGTAACCTCTCACCTCCCTCGCCGTGCGCACCTGCAGCCGCGCCTGCGCGCCGACTGCACGCACATCGACACCATCCCGCTGCGCGCCATCACCGACCTGGCCGACAAGGTAACCTCTCACCTCCCTCGCCGTGCGCACCTGCAGCCGCGCCTGCGCGCCGACTGCACGCACATCGACACCATCCCGCTGCGCGCCATCACCGACCTGGCCGACAAGGTAACCTCTCACCTCCCTCGCCGTGCGCACCTGCAGCCGCGCCTGCGCGCCGACTGCACGCACATCGACACCATCCCGCTGCGCGCCATCACCGACCTGGCCGACAAGGTAACCTCTCACCTCCCTCGCCGTGCGCACCTGCAGCCGCGCCTGCGCGCCGACTGCACGCACATCGACACCATCCCGCTGCGCGCCATCACCGACCTGGCCGACAAGGTAACCTCTCACCTCCCTCGCCGTGCGCACCTGCAGCCGCGCCTGCGCGCCGACTGCACGCACATCGACACCATCCCGCTGCGCGCCATCACCGACCTGGCCGACAAGGTAACCTCTCACCTCCCTCGCCGTGCGCACCTGCAGCCGCGCCTGCGCGCCGACTGCACGCACATCGACACCATCCCGCTGCGCGCCATCACCGACCTGGCCGACAAGGTAACCTCTCACCTCCCTCGCCGTGCGCACCTGCAGCCGCGCCTGCGCGCCGACTGCACGCACATCGACACCATCCCGCTGCGCGCCATCACCGACCTGGCCGACAAGGTAACCTCTCACCTCCCTCGCCGTGCGCACCTGCAGCCGCGCCTGCGCGCCGACTGCACGCACATCGACACCATCCCGCTGCACGCCATCACCGACCTGGCCGACAAGGTAACCTCTCACCTCCCTCGCCGTGCGCACCTGCAGCCGCGCCTGCGCGCCGACTGCACGCACATCGACACCATCCCGCTGCGCGCCATCACCGACCTGGCCGACAAGGTAACCTCTCACCTCCCTCGCCGTGCGCACCTGCAGCCGCGCCTGCGCGCCGACTGCACGCACATCGACACCATCCCGCTGCGCGCCATCACCGACCTGGCCGACAAGGTAACCTCTCACCTCCCTCGCCGTGCGCACCTGCAGCCGCGCCTGCGCGCCGACTGCACGCACATCGACACCATCCCGCTGCGCGCCATCACCGACCTGGCCGACAAGGTAACCTCTCACCTCCCTCGCCGTGCGCACCTGCAGCCGCGCCTGCGCGCCGACTGCACGCACATCGACACCATCCCGCTGCGCGCCATCACCGACCTGGCCGACAAGGTAACCTCTCACCTCCCTCGCCGTGCGCACCTGCAGCCGCGCCTGCGCGCCGACTGCACGCACATCGACACCATCCCGCTGCGCGCCATCACCGACCTGGCTGACAAGGTAACCTCTCACCTCCCTCGCCGTGCGCACCTGCAGCCGCGCCTGCGCGCCGACTGCACGCACATCGACACCATCCCGCTGCGCGCCATCACCGACCTGGCCGACAAGGTAACCTCTCACCTCCCTCGCCGCGCGCACCTGCAGCCGCGCCTGCGCGCCGACTGCACGCACATCGACACCATCCCGCTGCGCGCCATCTGGCCGACAAGGTAACCTCCCCACCTTCCCCCCGTCACCCATCTCTATATTGAATAAACGCTCCTCTGTTAAGCTTTACTATTAGATTATCGAACTATCCTATTAGCTCATTATTTCTCTAAAGTGACTTCGATGTATCAAAAATATTGGTCAATTTTTTTATTGTTTGGAAATTCTAACGATCGTCGATAAATCTCATATTGAAGTAACATAACGGAGTTGAACCGATTAAAATTGCATAGTATTCTGTTCCTTCTAAATCACAAAAAAATTGTACATATAAAATCATTAACTTTTTTTTCTCCACAGGGTATCCACTGCATATTAGATATAAGCGTCGCCACGATAGAGAAACTGCACAAGCAACAGATATACCCTATCGTGTTATTCATAAAGTTCAAGTCGTTTAAACAAATCAAGGATCTCAAAGACACGCGGCACGCCGACAAAGTATCCGCGAAGGCCGCTAAGGAAATGTATGAACACGGCCTGAAGGTGGAAAATGAATATAGAAGTTATATTTCCGGTGAGTAACATCATTAGTAGTAGAGTAGTATCGTTTTACTGCCATAGATAAAATATTTAAAGGATTTTATTTATACCATACGAGTATAATAATAAAATTGATGTACATTAATGTTCACTGTGTTGGAATCTGGACAGTTCATATCCATGTTTTAGTAGCTTCTGCAATGACAGGACAAACTAACTTCGGTTTCATCACGGCTTTAGGTCATCATCGATCAAAGCTCTTTATAACATTGACGCATAACTCATATAAAAATGGTTTAATACCAAACTTTAGTATGAGAACAAATCGTCGCTTTGCTCATGTTCAAAAATGCATAAGAGTCCTACGTTCTATAAATACGGCATCATTTTAATATGCATGCTCAGAGTCGAATAATAATTAACTTTGCACAGCCGAGATACCCGCGGGCGTGAACATCGCGTATACGTGCACGCAAATCAAGGCGGCCGTGGAGGAGGAGCAGAACAGGACCCTGTGGGTGCCGTCCGTACAGGCCTGACCCCTGCCACGCGCCCCCCCCAGGCCGCGCGCGCGCCGCCTCAAGGCCGTGACGTTCTGCGCGCACCGCCCCGCCGCGCCTGCCTCGCCCCCGCCCTCGCCGCCCTCGCCCCGCGACGCCTCATACTACTCCGACCCGGGTCGCGAGCGGAAACCGCCACTCAAAAAGGAACAGCCCCGCAGCGACTCCACGGACTCCGACATCAAGTACTACTCCGAGCCCGACGCCAAGTATTTCGAAATCGATTACGAGTTCTTAAAGGAGCTGCGGCGTATCGCTCGCAACAATTGTCCGAAGTGTCGCCGGAAGAGGTCCCGGCGCGGCGACCGAGACCACAGGGAGAAGGCGACGAAGACCAGGGCGTCGAAGTATTCGCGTCGAGACAGCTACGTATACTGCAACGGACGCTACCACAGCGAGAAAGAGCACTGTCGGTTGTGCTGCAAAGTTTGCAACAAGTCCACCGAGACCCTCGATTCGCTCGACGACGATCAATATTCTCTGGTTTCTAAGAGCTACAGCCGCCCATGCGTCGCTCCTCGCTCTAAGTCGACTCCGCGGAATTCCCGCGAACGAAAGAACTCCATTCAATCGAACAAATCGGTGTCGTTCCTCGAGTCGAGCAACGAAGAGTCGATCAAGGACGAGCCGAATTACACGGCCAAGAGTTTCACGAATGATCTGAAGAAATTTCTTTTGAAACCTTCGACGCCACGCCTCAGTTTGCGTGACAAGTTTATCACTAGTTTCAAGCAAGAGTTCGAGGCTACCAAAAAGTCGCCCAAACTAAAAGCTATCAAAGGTCTCTGGAAATCTTACTGAACTGTCTTCGTTTCACGTATTAGTGCGCAATTTAATGATAAAAACGTGCCAACTTTTTGAATGATCTTTACATGTTTCTGACGAACGGTAACGACAGTATCGTCGTTGAAGGCGCATCTATTTCGTTCTTGTATTCTTTGTATAAAGTTATTTATTTATTTTCTCTTGGTGCTCTTTTGTTTTGATGCCAGTTTTCAGAACAGTAACGTGGACAATCTTACTCTTTCTCTAAAATGAAACTTGTTACTTAATTCGTTTATACACTAAGATTATATTCAATGTTATGATTCCATCTAAGTATTTATGCCTAACTACGTGACTAGTCTGAAAACGAGGCGTTTGTATAATAATTTGTTTTTTTTTTCATATAAAAACGTAAGTGTTCATAATTGGTCTAAAGGATACTGAAATCCAAGGTTTCGGTGCTAGTGCTGAAAGCGTTTTACAACTTTACATATATTATACTTCACATATACTCCGATATATATACATAGGCAAATATACATATGTGTGCAATAAATATATATGTTGTTGATTGAGACACGTCACATCTGGTAAAATAACTTATTGAGTATTGCAATGGATAGTTTGCTTCAATGTCACTTGGTGTTAATAAAATCAGATAAACCTTATTTATATAAGACGTCTTATCAAGATGTTGATCTCCCCTTAATAAATAATAAGGTAGCACTAATAGGGTAGATAAGGGTAGATGAAACTAAAACCAAAAGCTCCACTATATTACATTACACTTCAATTCAAAATCTAACATTACATTAGAGATTACATTTGAAATCAAAACACAGGTGTTGTAATCAATATGACAAATTAAACTATTCCCTTCTAATGTACATAGTATTTTCGTTTATCTACCAATTTGAACAAAACCTAACTGATGTGACGTGAATCAGTCTAAACTGAATACATTTACTCTAAATATAAGACTTGAAGTATCGTCACTTTTATAAATACTTTCGAGTTGCACATCATGATATATTATACGCGCACCAATGTTACAATAAATAGCAATAAACAAAAACGGCCAATTTCGTGTATTTATCAAGATTTCACAATTATAAAGTTTCAAATGACGTTAAAATTATCTCTCTTTTAAAAGTAGGGACATTTTAAATTAGTAGGTACTGTTGATAATTAGTGCCCGAATTGGTCCATATTATGTATAGGTAGGTAGATTTATGTAGCAAAGTCTTGATAGATGAAGTATTGAATCGTGATGCATGCGTTCTATAGTAATGTTGTCAATTTTGTGTCGTATTGTTTCAACGTCCGAAAAAAAACAAGGTGAAATTTAGGCGTCCTATATTAATATTCAGAAAGCAAAAATGGACGTAACCAATTCATAGTTTCTATCATAATACCAATTTGATTACTTACTTTACAATTCAAATTGTAATGTGCTGTTATTACATTGGCATAAACAAATATGAATATGCCATTCAAATGCCAAATGAAATGTTATATGAATTACAGTGTAATACTATTTCGTTACACTACAATTCATGTTACATTACATTTGACATTATAACCCATTTGCGATAACGAAATAGTCACGTATCGATTAAGTCCCGCAGTCTGACCAATTAGGTTCAAGCTTTCGTATTAAACGATAATTTGAAACCTGATTGGGCAGGGGCCTATGTGTAGGTGTTGTAAACAATATGACAAATTATTGACTTCATAATCAGTGTTATCATTCAAAACAATGTAGTCGTACCTTAGGGATCACTTAGTGATGATGACATAGTTATATTTTGTTGTTTCTAAATGTTTATACATTAGAAGTTTAGCTAAATATATATTATATATAGACTTTATTAGTCACTCTATATGCGTGAATTAGCACCTGCATTGGTGATTTTAATATCTATTATTTGAAATAAAAATACTTCTATAAGTCGAGGAGCTGCTATTTGTAAAGGAATACTAATTTACTCGTATATTCGATATTTTTAAACTGGCAACACTAGAACAATATTTGAATTTAGAATGATTTAACAAAAGGTCTTTTTATTATTTTATTTTATTGATGCAATGTGCAAAGTGATGCTGATTTGTTTTCAAAAGGATTTATAGTTGCTTTGACCTGTATAAGAGATTATTAATTCTTAATATTTTTCTGTTAGTTATGTAGTGAAAAACTATTTGATGAAACAGGAGTAAAGCAATAATGTAATAATACAAAGTTGCTAACCTATAAGGAGATTCATATACAAATGCCGTGCAAGTGTAATTTCTTTCCTTTACTATGAGTATTTCAAAAAGGGCTTCCAAATTCTCGGCAATCTGACAACGCCAAGCTTCATAAATCTGATGTAAGGCCAACACAAGGCTAAGATACGTCTTGCAAATGTTGGTGAGCTACAAACCTACCTTTACCAAAACAGGTTTGTAGCCTCTATCAAGTTTATGGTATTATGCTGTTGAGTTGACTTCTTGCAAATTTGAATTGAAATTGAACCTAATTACAAATAAATACGAATATAAGGTTTTACTTCGTGCACTCCGTCGCATGCAACCGGCAAGGTGCCAATACTAGTCGGACACATTCGAAATAAAACCACAAATTTTAATTTTTATTAGACTACCCTTAAATTTTTTTATTCAAAATACAAGTGCTTCTGGGCTAAATTAAATGATACATTATATTATTAATTTATAGCTCTTATAACGACATTTAAAAATGAATAATTGCCGTGTACGACTGCACAATAAACCATAACTCATACACGAAACTTTCGCACTGTTAGGTTTGGTTCGAGTTGCATTTCTCCTTTATCATTAACTTGTTGAACTTCAGTGTTCATAGCGCGCAATGTTAAGCGATCTCATTGTTTTTTACGTGTGATGAGGCTTAGGGATAGTTCATATTAGACTTTGTTTATTAATTTCAACAAAGAAATAATTTGCCGTCTAATCTGAACTATCCCTTACAGACACAGTTATATTTTTAATAATTTTCAGAATATTATAGTAGATTGTAAGTTATTTTGTACAAACATTATTAATTGATATTATTGTTTCAGTACTGTAAGATGAATATATAATGAGTGATAATTTTTTGATAAAATCAATTCTTTTTATGTGTTATTACGAGCTGTTCTACTTTTGTGACCATTGCTCTGCTCCTAACGGTCGTAGTGACACGATAATATTGTTTATAAGAGAAAGGAGCAAGCTTAACCTAGGTGCATATGACGTAACATCTGACATCTCACCTATCCATCCGACAGAAAAATCAAATAGACTACACTTTTTCTCGATTCTCTGTTACATATTTCCGTTGCAATGTTATGTTTCATATTGTCATTTTTGACAAGATATTTATTCCATCTAGGCTGTATAAAAGGTTAGATTGTCACTTATAATACATTCTTGTTGAGCTTTCGCCGTATTTTTTTATCAGCTTGAAGCTTATATATCACAGTAATAAGTTTTTTTTTTTAATTTAACACTGAATAATACAGTTGTTGATTTTTGTTATGATTAGTCTATCATTTAATGTTTGGATTCCACCTTAAAGTTCAACGTTCAGAAGTTTCTTGGCAATTCATTCACCCTCACTATACAATTTTAAATGCATATCATTCTATTTGTAGTAAATGTATATTTTATAAGAAGAAATCATTATAGATGATACTCATTGCATGTCAGCTGTATCTCTTGATGATTTTTGTAGTTGGCAATTTTTTTTTAGAACTTTTTCTGTGGTAGTTTTGGTAGAAATTCTGAACCAGTGTTATATGACCATAGACTAACTCGTCGGTGTGATCATTTCTGAACATAATCGGACTTGACGGATTTAGAGTAATAGTTACCATATTATAATTTGTTTACAGAACACATAGCACAAAAATATCAGTTTAACTTATTAAGTTTTTTTTTTATATAGTTAACTATAACTTTGATCTGATTAATTTAAATAATAGTTGGTTGCTATATTGCTAACATATTACTTTTAAAACAACATATTATGATAATATTTGTAAATTTAAATATGTAGTAGACATGTTAATTGACGTATTTAATAAAATTGACAATAAAATGAAAACAGTATTTAAATTATTGAACTTTTAATGTAAATTTTTAGCGGAAGGTTTCTCAATGTTTGTGTTAACAGCAAGTATATATGTAATTACAATTGTGTAACACAATAATTGAGAATGTTTCAAGTATTTCGATATTTGTTTTGGAGATATATTTATATTATTTGTTAATGTTTGACTATTCTGTATTTTCATTGGTATTATTTTATTTTTTGTTTTACTTTAAGCCCATGTATATTTGTACGGCCAAGTAGGTGACTAAGAGATAATTCAACGAATTGTTTACAATATAAAACAAAGCAATAAATAAATGAAATTAGCGACGGGTGTTTTATTAAAACGGTGACATAAATGAACAAACGCTTTCTAATTGAACAGCTGTTGTTAACCACTCGCTGTTTACGAGCTGAACTGTAAAACATGGTAATTACTGGCTGAAAGGTTGTACACGCAATTGGGATAATAGGTAATGTTTTAAAACGACTTGGAAAATGAAGATTCTCTGATGTGACCTCGTGGTGCGATCGACAGATCGGATGACGTGGTCTTCTATTTTACTATTGCTCCGATTGATCGGATGATATGTATTTTTTATTTCCTATTGATTATTGAACCAGAATATGACTCGGGTACCAGTTAGTAAGAAAGCCCTCAAAAATCCAGACAAATATCGGGCGCCTCAAAAATCTTCTTCAGCCAATCACATACAGTAGCGCTCAAAAGTATTTTGACAACTCAATTTTATTCCATATCACAAAAAATGATAACAAAATTGTTTCCAATCAAAGGTTATATTTGAAGTAATGATACGTTTCACAAATTAAGACACTTAAATGTAATGTATTTCTACACAAAAAGAAAACATAAAGAAAAATTATTTACGACACGGCTCGAAAGTATTTTGACAAGGAAAGTTTTTTATTTCAGAAAATAAAAATATATTATTTTTGATATTAACTATTAGTATTTTGTTGCATATACATTAGCCTTCAAGACCGCTTCACAACGCCCCGGCATCGAGTCAACTAGTTTCTGCAAACGATCAATGGGTATTCGGTTCCATTTGTTACTTAGTGCTTCATATAAAGCATCTTTATTTGAATAGTTTCGACATCTTACGCAGCGATTCAGTTCTTCCCAAAGATGCTCTATCGGGTTTAAATCGGCACTTTGACTTGGCCAGTCGAGAATTTTGATTTTAACGAGTTTCATGAAGTCGTTGACATGTTACGATTTGTGCTTGTTGAAAATACCAACCAGGTGCCATATTTGCTTTAGCATAGGGTAGCATTTGTTGCTTTAATATATCTGCGTACATAAAGCGATCCATAGTACCTTCTATCCTAACTAAAGGTCCGACTCCGCGGCGAGAAAAGCATCCCCAGACCATAATATTGCCACCTTCATGCTTTACTGTATTTGGTACGGTACGGTATTTGGTGTCGAACATCAAATCTTTTGTTTACAGGACGTCACACGTACCGTATACCATCAGATGACACTAAATTTAATGTGCTTTCGTCACTTCACAACACCTTGGACCATTCTGAACTCGTTCATAATCTGAACCGTTTCGCAAACGCAAGGCGCAGCTTCCTATTCCTTGCAAAAATTAGAGGTTTCTTAGTTGGACGTCGTCCATGTAATCCGAAGTCCTTTAGTCTGCGTTTTACAGTTGAAACGTGTAAATTCACGTCGTAATTTTCCTGTAACTCGTTTTTTATTTGCACAGTCGTTTTTCGGACATCACTTGTCGATAACCTTTTAATCAAATAGTCTTCCTTAGCGGATGTTTTTTTCGGACGGCCATTTCGAGGCTTATTTTCAATAGTTTTACGTTTATTATAAGCTTTGTTCCACGAACTAACAAGTTGTCGTGACACTTTAAAACTTCGAGCAACTTCTGCTTGCGTCATTCCACTTTGTAGGGCAGTTATCACGGCTTTTTTAATATAATTTGAATATTCTTTAATATTATTTGAATATTCTTTAGTCTTAGGCATGTTGATAAATGCGGAGTAATTATACCTTATAGACAAAAATATATGCAGTGTGAGTAGAACCGCTACCAGCAAGGAACTGAATGGTTGTCAAAATACTTTTGAGCGCATGTATAGTTTGTGTTGTGTGTTTTGTTTTTAACAAAGAAAGAAAACAAACAAGTTCCAACTTGTAAATCACAGAGGATGAAATACATCATAAATAATAATATAAAAAATACTAAAATTATTTTGAAGTACTCAGTAAAAAGATAACTGCAAAAGTAGTCTTGTCAAAATACTTTTGAGCGCTACTGTGTGGGACCCAGGAGGCATTGCACCCATTCAGGTTTAGAGAGGCGTGTGTGCAACGCGTCTCAGACCTGATTCTTCTAGATTAACGGGCAGTCTCACTGGTTACCGTTCTTAAAGGTCGTAGATCATTCTGCATTCACCGCCAACCGGTTCCTTTGGTTTGGGACTATAGAGTAATTTTTCCCTGTTCCTGTTTCCTTTCTAGTGGGCAGCTCTTCTTCATCAAATAAAGTAACCACAAGTTATTTCTTCTGCGTAGAACGATAACTTCGTAAATCAATCTTTCAAACAAGTTAAATAAGGAAATTGTGTTCTTCGCATAGACATTTACTAGACTTTCAACATCGTATTTATGACTTTGGAGGTGTAAACTGCATCTTTCCTCAGCTATGAACTAGTTAAAATCCCCGTCTAATTCCAATAAGCAGTTTTTTGTTACTTTTTACCGAATAAGTAGTTATCAGACCCCAAACCCCTGTCTCCTGATTCTGGGGGCTAAATGGGCGATTTATTTGAGGATGGTTTATATTTTCAATCAATAGATGGAAAATTAACGATAAAAATGGTAATTTAGTTTTCATATTGTAAATATTTTTTTTTATATTTGAGAGCCTGCCAAAGTGACTCTACTCTACCTGATGGAAAGCATGAATAGAATCCAAAAGTTGTAGTCACCATAGTCATTGGTGGTCATTGTTACCATACTACATTGCTGACAATGTAGTATGGTGACCCACACTATGGCGGCCTATTAAGATGCTTTTTTACGCCTCTTTTGGAGACGTAAAGGGCATGACAGTCATCGCAGCATTGTATTGCACACACTAACTACGACAACTGTCACCCCTGCATCAATGGGCCTCCGGTCGCGCACTCACCAACGAAACACGACAGCACGGATGTTGTCGCTTTAGGTTGGTCTTCTGTGGGAGGGTAGTACTGCCCCGGTCGAGCCGGCCCGTTCATGCTGAAATCAGTGTGGCTCTACTACCTAAATATATCTACTATTACGGTTCGTAACTGTCATCTCAATCACGTACAATTAAAAAAGTAAAGCTTCTACTACATTTCCACACGCTACGCGTTCTAATGATTTTATAATTACAATGTCAGTTACATTTCAAGAGAGGTGTGTTTAAAGGAGCCAAGTGTAATGTCATCCAATTTATTTATAGTTACGTGTGTAATATGTGCATGTGGATAGAGGAAAGTCACTGTGTGCAATGCTTTTATGATATAGGTACTTCGTTCTATTACGTTTGTGGAGGGAACAGCTCTTATGTCCCTTCGACCAGGCGAGGTGATTATGCCTGACGAGCCGCGGCCCAACGGTTATATGCTAAATACCACGCTAATCTCCATATCGCGATACAGGATTAATACTTGCTTCGTAGTTCATTAGTATACTTTATAGTTCGATGTATCTTTGCTAGATGCCGCTGTGGTATGTTTTACTGTTTTGCACTTATGTGGAAGTCGCCACACGTTTGTACCTCTATGAATATAACTTTTTTATAACCGATTCAATGCCTGGATCTACTTCACTACCTTTTCTTGAAGTACCGGTAAATGAATATGTCTTTCTATCATCCTCTGGTGTCAGATACTCTGATGTGTTTTTTCTTCAGTCTATCTTCTCTTGCTGATTTGTCTGATAATACGATCTTTTGTTGAGTGAGATGAATTTGAACCGATCCTCTGGTCCCATGATCTTGGTAAAATTGGGGGGACTTGCAACTGACACTTGCGACTCTTGGATTGCAAATGTCCATAGGGGGTGGTACTTGCTTGCGATTGGGTTACACGTCTGTTTGTTTGACCCCCGTGTTATTTAAATTTTGCTATCTATGGGAAATGGTGCTACCTATATAGTGCTACTATAATACTACTACATATAATATTATTAAAGTTAGGACTATTATCTTAACAACGATATTCTGAAAAAAATATACACCAAAAATACCTGTAGTACAAAATAAGAATTTCGATACAGTATAATATGGAAGAACGTTGTAACAGGAAAACACGTAATATCTTTGCACAGAATATATTTTTATTCCTAATTTTTCTTGTGTAAATACCAGTGGTACTAGATATAAGAAAAAAGAAAAAGCATTGTCTTCCAATATAACATAAACGGCAGAAAAATAGAATGAAAACTAGTTTTTTTTTTTATTTTAATGGCAACAGAAATCTTAGATTTGCCTATAACAATCACGTTTAGTTATTGGTAATTGATAAAATATTACTCTGATTTGATTAAGTGAGCTTCCACAAAATAGACAATTCCTTTAAGCTAGATAGATGCCTGCCTATTCAATTGTTTAACATAAGTTTCCATTTTCTACTTTCAATGTTGAGCTCATTGTCGATAAATAGTATCTCTTTCATTACATATGTGGTTATCAATGAGGTCATGGTTTGAATGCATCGGAAAGTTAGCTTCAATGTGGAAAGTTTTTGATTGTTTTACTAGTGTCGAAACTAAAACAGACTTAACATTAATGATAGACTACCCCTTACTACAGACAGACCATAGAATGATATATGGAAGGTAATTTATAATTATCATATATATTTCTCTTTATCCTGTTCTAAATCGTGTTTGTAGGTACTGTTTTAAATCCATAACTTTCGGCGGGAAATGTACCAGCCTAGTAACAACCTGAATACATATTTTATGTACGCCAACGAACGGTAGTCCTAACCATTCACTTCTATATAACGAGTGTAACTCATCAAGATACTTGTAAAACAAGATTTAAAGCTGCTCTGAAGTCTAGTTCTTGTCTACTTGTCTTTATGGAGACCGATCACACCACTTATAGCCTGAGTATTAAAAAAATATTTTCACATTTTTTTCTTGCAATGACAAAGTTACTATGCTAATATAAATTTTATTATGAAGACTATGAAGAAACCAGAAAAGTGTGGTGCATTTTTTAAAACAGATTTTGGTTTTTAGTGGTGCCCTCGTGCGCCTATTATTGTTTCTTTAGGGTACTTTCTCATAGCTCATAGAAAATACGACCACAAAATAGTATTCTCACACTAAAGGAACCAGCAAAGCTTCTGTAACGAAGAGGCAAATATTTCCATTTATGCAAACAGCCAAAAGAATTACAAAAAAGGAGTTTTGTCGGTCGTTTGCGAAAATTGCAAGTAATTTTTATTGTTCTGTTAGTAAGTAGGTGGTTCTAACATCTAAGTTCTATCCTTTCATTTACAAAGTACACTTTCAATGAAGATACTGATATTCTCTAGAGATTGTCGTAATATGAATATAATGAAGACGCAAAAATTAAATTTAACGTTCCATTTTTTTTTTGTTTAAAAGATTATGTTCCAAGTTAGAAAAAAATATGAATATTGTCAAAAAATATTGAATTGATACTTTCCTATGAACCGTCCTGTAAAGTTCGAAAACCAATTCATGTGAATAGTAAGTCAATATTGTCCAGTGTACAAACAAACGCAAAGCGTTTAGAATCGCAAATAAACAAAAAAGCACAGTAGCCATTCCGAATCGAACCATAGACGGCAAGTTTGTTTCTTTTTTCCTCTTGCGTGCTACTAGTGGCCGCAGACCGCGCTTTCTCTAATTACTTTGGCAACGCGTACACAGGATGTTGGTGCTTACAATTGTGGAGCAGAACTATTAGATGGATCCGTCATCATGTTTGAATACGTACGTTTATAATCTGAGCATTTGCATTAATGTGGTACTTAGTAAATCGAGGGAGTAGGCTCTACGGTTGTTAAGATTAGGCCTGGATTACGGTATCTGCCACTTTTGATATAAACGTGTTTGCTCAATTTGAAGAAGCTTACAACAAGCTCTTAATTTGAATATTAATGACAGTTCGTATTATAATTTATCCATATACCGTTTAAGTGTAATTAATTTTTCTGTCACATTTATGACAAAACAGTTAGTTTAGATTTATTATAAATGTATTGCTACTAATTTAAAATAAATCTTAGGATTTAATGATATTTATGTTAATTTAATAAGAGACGGTTACTTTCGGATAATAAATAAAGTAAATTTTAATAAAAACTCAAAATGTAAAAATAGAAAAGCCTGACGATGGTAAATGACGATTAATACGATTTTAACCTTACCTACTTTTGCTTTTCATGTATTCTTTTCAACGATAAGTGCTTTTCTGGAATAGTGAAGGAGCAAAGTTTTATCAAAGTTAAATCGGTAAGCAGCTCCGCATCCGCCGCTAACGATCAACAGTTACCGGTACTTAGCACACGTGATGTTAACTTTATTAACGTAATTTAATATTATACTAATAGGTACTTATACATAATGTATGGGACATATGCTCACATATTAAACGCCCATCTTTTTTAAATAAACTGTTCGATAGATTTCCACATAAAAATTTAACTAAATCTCTAGTGCACAAGTCATAATAATTTAATAGAAATTGAAAGTGGTTTATATTTTTCAATACAAACAGATTTTTGCTGCCGACTTTATTTTAGAGATCGACTTAAAAAAAGTAGGACCTATGTTCCACTGTTTTTTTTTTCATTTTTTTTTTCAAGTATTTTTGCTGTGTTCAACACACAGTTGCAATGCATACAGCATCAAAATTTTCTTACCCATTCAATGTTTACAGATATTTTGTTGCTTAGTTTTCAGTATATACCTATTTTAGAATATACACACGCGTCTACGGAATTTTTTTAACGAGTGCCTGTCAGAGCGACTCTATTCTGCCTGATAGAAAACACAAATAGAATCCAAGAGTTGTGATCACCGTACTCATTGCGAATGCAGACAATATAGTATGATGACCTATAACTCTGGCGACCTAGTGAGATGCTTAAAGGACCCGGGATCCTAGTGGCAGAGAACATGTATTAGCGCTATGAACGAGTTTTATCAGCAAAATAGGGACTATTACAACAATGAAAATTGGAAAGTAACACGCCGCGCATTAGTCACCAATTGAAAAACATAACAACACTTGGACATCAACCTGTTTTGGGTAATTGTTATTTTGTTTATTCGACACGATCGTATGATAGGTGACTAAGAGATCTTTTTACTAGTTTTTTGTTAGAGATAAAAATTTGAGATTTTAAATAGATATGATTATTTAAAATAACGTTATATTTATTGTTTCTGTTATTAATAGCACCGTTGTTCAGAAATGATAGTTACAATTGTTTATAAACGTTTACGTTTGAACAAGTATTCGTGACGGTTTTTATAAGATAAACCCACGTCATTAAGTAGGTAGGTACTTATATAACTACGTAACGGATTCTTGAGAATGTGCGAACTAAAAAAACATGAAAAAGTGTGGTTAGTTCCATTGATGTTTCTCTGCAATAAAAGAAAAAATATGCAACTATTTTCTATTTCACTATCACTACTCCGGCTTTTCATTTCTGGGGGCCAGTTTTTAGAAGGTGCGCGTGTCTGATTGGCAGTGTGACCGTCGCGTCGACACAGCGCATGCGCCGCGCGCTCCATTATGAATCCATGCAATTTCGCGCGCGAAACGACAAAGCGTCAAAGCGAATGTTTACATATAAAATTAATATTATGTTAGACTATTTCTTAAGTATACAAATAAAATTTGAGTGTTTACAATTATGAAACGGTTAAAATGTGCTCGCAGACGAATTGCTACAAAGTGTTATTTTTGGTGATATTGGGTTTGCTGGTGCAGAGTGCTGATTGTTGGAGTGCGAAAACTAAATTTCATAGAAACAGTGTGTGGAATAACTGGTCTGGTTCTATGAAAAATAAAACAGTCAAAGAAGAGGGCAGAGGACTTTTCTTTACCGGTAAGATAGATAATCATGGCAAGATATACTCTTAATGTTACTTCTAGATCTTTTATCTGGATTTATTTTAGCATTCCACAGAGTGTTTGGATATAATTTTCTATATATATATATGTATTTAAAAAGACAACACCCGCTCTGGCAATAAATCCTGTGTCGTGGGGCCTTACAAACACATGAAACGGACACAAAGAACACCCATTCACAGAACAGCAATATATTATTGTGTAATATACCACATAACCACATTAGTTTTTGTTATACAAGAAATCAGTCAAATGTCTAATATCTTCAGGAAAAAAGCATTCGCTATTTTGTTTTTCAACTACCTAATTTATTTATTAAATTGATATTTAAAACCAAAATAATAAATACATTTAAATGTATTATAAAAAAAAAAAAATTTACAGAAATTCAATAACTTCTCCGTTCAATGTATAAAGTTATCAGTTATACCTAAATTGTGAATTTATGGTAAGAAATAGATTAATCTTAAAACTACGCCATGATCGACGCCATGGAAATGATAGCATTAATACGTGCAGAGGCTGAAAAGTTCATTGTTCTACTGGCCGTGAGTAAAGTATGTGACAATGAGTACGACCTTCTTAAAACTTTTCCATAAACTTCGAATTGAAAAAAATATTTTAATTTTGGATATAACAATATCGAGTCAAGCTACATAACATCACGTTATGACCACTAATATAGCCCAGTGTCAATGAAAAATGTTGTAAAAACGGCAAAAAGTCATTTATTTGTAGAAATACAAACGAAGTTGCACTGTTCAGCTAGAGTAAAATTATTTACTTATAAAAATGCATTATAAACTTCAATTCACCTACACAATAATGATTGAGATCTCTATGATTAATTTACTCCAAGGACCACTTCGGTCCTCGGGTAGACATGGCCAGCCATAGATTGTAATAAAATATTTTCTTCAGTCCTTAATTTGCTACCCAGTGATTTTATCATGAAATTGGAATTGGAATGATGCTTATCCAATTAAAGAAAAGGATTTTACCAAATCATATCATCATCAGTTGAATTGTGTTTTCTTTTATTAACGTCTATTATAAAGATTTTCTCACAGTGTTAATAAAATAATGTAACAATGAGCTGGCCACGTCTATCTGAGGACTGATGTGGTTCTTAGAGTAAACTAATCATAAAGATCTCAAGTCGAAAAGGTAAAGTAGACATCTCCAACGTAACAGACTATCCAAGGGAGGCGGAGATTCGGCTGCTCTTGTTACATATCAAGTAAATGCTATGCTATCAATGAGCTAATTTATCAGTTGATTGAATAGAATATGTGCTTATAACGAGACTAGCCATCATTAACCTGTCAATTATTTTTTTCGTCCGAAGATATATAAGATGAGCTTTATTTAAGAGAAAACTAAGAATTTGTGCGCATATTTTCCTTATATCTAATTACAGTATATTGCGAAGTAGGAAAGCTGCTGGAATAATATATTCAAGTTTCTTCGTGAGTTTTATGCGTAATATTATATTACGTTTTTTACCTTTTAATTAGGAGATACATTGATTACGCCTGGTCGTAGTTAATTTTATTGAACTTACACTACACTAAGTACTATACTCGTAAATAGGTGTAACAACACTTAACGTGACTTTTCTCTTGAAGGTATGAAGGTTACTAATTCCAATAGTAGTAAAGGAGACATTACGCGTTTTCCCGCTATTTTTCGTATCAAATAAAGTTTTGGAGACAAAATTAAGGAATAATAATAATCAACATTTCGGATATTTGATACACGACGCCATCTAGTTTCAAACTACGCAAAGCTATGGTAATTAGATTGACTGATAGAATATTTAAATACTTTTTTTGTGAATACTCCGAAACAAAAATTTGCAGATCATACAAACATTTGTCCGACCCGGGGATCTAATCCGAGATTTCATGGGCAGCAGTTACATTCGCTACCGCTGCACCACCAAAGTAGTCAGAAATAAGCCATAATATCCCTATTAAAACAGTTTTAAAGTAAAAAATGTGGATCAATGTGCAACAAGAACAATAGGCAGATAACCTGATTATTGATATGAGTATTCTATTAATAGGAATATTATGCTGCCAATTGTATATCAGAGAAAGCGATGCGTAAAGGATTCTTATATTGTTGACATTATATTAGAATTTAAACGATTTGATTGGTTACAACGTGTGTATTCATAAGCTTCAAATCAGATTTTATGTATATATTAGTTATATTGAAAACTTACAGCGAGAAGTATTAGGAAATTAGAGCAAATTTTTCATCCGAATGCCAATCACAACTTTTTACTTTTAGTTTCAGACTAATGTAAGATACTAGCTTTTGCACGTGGTTCCGCTCGCGTGTATGTTGGTTATCTTGGTTATTCTGATGTGTAAGCTATATTACTGTAAAGTTTCACCTAAGCCCGTACACTAATTTTTGCGCGAAAGAGTACTAAACATCAACTTTCACATTTATAATATTTTAAGGTAAAAAAAAGTATTAAAAAGTTTATCGATAAAGAATCTAGATATATTATTCAATATAGCGTCGTTTATCAGAGACCGTGGGTATTTTTTATAAAGTCTAAAGATAGATTTTGTACTGTATGCAATCGAACGAAAAAACCTAATAACACCATCTATTTGAATTCATAAAAATTATAAAATAATGGATTTTCCCAAAGGAATGAGATATTTCACCACGCTAAAAGGTAGTCCGCATGTATTATTATTAATTTTTGGTGGGTTGCAGCAGTCCACCAAGAATGAATTGGTGTGCATTTCATATACTCATATGTATTTAACATACCATAAAATTACCTAAAGTTTCGCACAGGTTGTACTAGCGTGACGACGTGAGTGACGTGCTCGTGAGGTAGAATTCACGATATTGTAGATTTTTCTTTTTGCCATATAACGTTAAAAGATACTAAGAAATAATGTTTTCATCTGAGAGACGTAAAATCCAAATGTCCACAAGCGAAATTTTGTAGCTATATATATATCAGTGACTTTAGTTTTACAAAAATATAAAGTTTCCAATTCTTTAATCTCTTGAATCTGTCTGTAATCTAAGCCGATCTACTACAGAGGTGCTTGTATAGCGGCAATACTTGAAATGGTTGAAGTGAAAACTGCGAAAAAAAAAATTAGTAAAATATATTTTAATATTTGGTAACATACATCCTTTCCGCAGATTTTCGTAGGACTCAAAGGGCAACGACGCATTCTGTGACTTTTGAGTTATGGGTGCCCATGAACAGTGATAGTTATTTACCACCAGGCAAAGTCTCTGCTCGTTTGTTCCATCTACAATAAGAAATCGATATGTAAAACAAGTTCACGACTCGACATAAATTGTTATAAGTGACAGTAACACTTGCAAGTCTAGTCTAGTTGGGTCACTTTCTTGGATACTCTGTAAGTTCTACTCACCAGGGGTCAAATTCTGAAATAAAATTAATTTTTATAAGAATGATTAATTTTTACATAAAACCATAACTTTCGATTACAAGGAATTTAATTTTCTTCTCTCGTTCCGAACACTTGAAGTCGACACGAGCAGCCGTGAAGCTTTAAAGAGCCATAAATTATGGATTCCAATGTCATGGTTATAAGGTCAGTGGGTGTGTGTACCACAATATTTCAGGACCACCTTTTTCCTTAAGAAAGCTGTGTTTTTTTGTTGTTATCTTTCGACGTGAAAAGTGATATACATATATTTAGTAGACGTGATTACATTACAAATTCATTTTACATTTATTTTACATGTAAACCACAGTCTCGATAAAGTAAAAGCAAAAACTATTGCTAATAGTTGCAAAATTATCTTCCTATTTTTCTATCGGTTGATTCTTAGTAACAACAGTTTAGAATCGTAAATACTCGGGTAAAAAATAAAGCAGGAAAATATGACTGTGTAATATAATAATATTTCTCAGGGGATGTTTGAACCATAGAGAAGTGAATGGATACAAAAGAAATGTTTTTAATTAATTCTAATGTTTGAATTTAGGCTGGACTAGATGTGAAACTCTGATGCCTAACAGTAGATAGGAATGATATCTGCCGCGTTTTCGCTTTACTAATAACCAGAGTCTATGTGTGTCTCGACAACATTTTTAAAAACAGATAAACCCCGTAAGGGTTTTCAGTGTTTTCAATCAACGATATGGTACTAATTTTTCTCAGTACACCCAACCTTTTGTTCACATCCTAATGTCAGTGGTAAACATGGGCACTGTAAATGTTCAACACATTTATTTTGCTTAGTTCTTGAATCCGTAACCAATTTGTCATGAGTCCAATTTGAAAGCACTTAAACTACCGTTACATTTAATAGACAAAATAAGTTCTGTTTATTTTGAGATCAGACGTTCCGACGCCCGCTGTGAGATGGCTCTCTTAATTATAATTAAGCATTATCTAGAGAGCGTAGATTTAATAAGACGACCTACAAACTATAAAAAAGTATAATCTAATAAAAAAACTTATATGTGTAAAACAAAAATTGGTAATTGACGAACGGCTGCTCTAAAGATTTTGCAGTGCAGATTTTGCATTCTAAGAAAAGAAAGTACTAGAATCTTCATAAGTTTCTGAATAGAGTGAATAGACGGTTGTTTTCAACTGTTACGAGAAGCCATATATGCTGACTTGTATTCGAAGTAAACCAGTTGAATACGGAAGTGTAAGTTCACCAGCTTTTGCCAATTAAACTTGCATTTAGCATTTAGTTTGCAAGTACATGCCTAACGCCAGTGCTATCAATAAAGTGCTCAAATACGTATTAGCATCCTAATACCACTGTAATACATGTTTTAATTTAAGTTTAACACTGTACTTCACCTGTCATTAATGGTTACCTCTTACTCCCTTTGTTATTTATCTTGTTCTTATTCAAGTGGTATGTTCAATATAACTTGTTTCATCACTGCAGTGTTATTGGTTGTTCTTCTTCAAGTGTAGAAATGTGATGTCTTAGAAGCACGACCGTGGTTACCGTGCCAGATTTAGATAGCGCTATGGTCGCCCCACGCTGGAGCCTTTAATATTTTGTTCTTCTACATATAGATATACAGTGGAGTCCTGGTAATTCGACAAACGTTTTGCAGGGCAGTGTCGGACTATCGAATTTGTCGGATTATAGAGTACTGCCCAAGACCCCTATAGCCCGACTTTTTTTACAAAAGAGGACCTTGTAATCCGATAAATTACAGACAAATGATAAGATTGTATATGTTGTTGTCTTCTGGGCTTGTGACAACATTACTAGGTACGTATAAGTAAAACACAATGAATAAACAGCAAACAATGAACGCACGTTAATCTGCACCGCTATGACACGTAATCAAATTCAAACTAAGCAATCGAAATTGAAACAATACCTACCACAAGTTGTAACCTGTTCAATCATGCACGATCTACATTAGCGAAAATTGTTTGCTTGATGTCGGATTACAGGGGAGTCCGGATTAGACAGGGGCTGGATTACCGAGGGTCCACTGTATACTTATTTAAACCGTTGGTAAAATGAGCGTAAAAATCCTACAAAATATGATTGGTTAAACTTAGACTTGTGTAGTTATTGGGCAGATTTCCTTTCAAAGAATAATCTGCAGAAAGAATCGAATGATGGCACTAAAGTACGTTATATATTATTTAAAACATACATTATATTTTTTATATTAATTCTGAAACTAAACTAAGCTTGATTTATAAATAATAATAATAGTAACTGAGATGATCCACGAGTGCTGGCGATCCACGATTTTATAAAAATCATTTAACTCAATTTTATAATCGCATCATCTTACTTACTACGTCATTAGGCAAAATTTACAACTTGCTTTTAAATTTTGAATGTAAATAATTGTCACGAGCAATAGCAAGATATTCAAAATTTATTGAACAAAATAATCCATTCAAAAGAGCGCAAAAGAAACGTTCGAAAGTAAATTTTGTCGGCACTTTCCAAACTTTTCTAATGAAATCCAATGAATTGATTTTTATATACTCTCTCGGCAGGGTAATAAAATGTTACTTGAATGACTAAGTAGCTGTTTAATACAATTAAATAAATAAATTGTATAAAGTTAGCATTTATAGAATTTGGTTCAATTTTTGTTATTAATAGGATTCATTCGAGTTACTACACTCGTCATAGGTATTATCATGACATGGGTCAAGTGCTTTATTCTGATATTTTGATTATTTTCTCATCAAATATTACATGTGCTTGTTGTCTTAATTAAATGTTATCTTAATCATCATCGACAGCCTTCAATAGTCCATTGCTGGACATAGGTCCACGCCGGCCAGACTAGTTGGTATAGGGTTTGTTTCAAGTAGGAGGCGACGTACGGCACACGCGGACGTAGTAAGTAGTAACAATCTGTATTCTTAATCTGCGGAGATTATTTTAATAATTTGAACATTTATTAAAATCACCAAATTGTTTGTGATTTGTACTGTAGTGAAGTATTTTGTATGAGACCCTCAAAATACGTGGGTGGACCAGCGATATCTTGAGTCAGAGGATCCCGAGAGGATAATCCATTCATATTCTGATAAGATCTAACGACTCTATCAAGGTAATGGTACACTTGACCTTTCGACGGATGATTTAAAAGAGCGAAGCAAAAATCATAAAAAAACTTTGATCAAAATCTTTTGGACCCTTAAAATCCTGGAAATGTCTGAGCATATTTCCATTAAAGATATTTTTCTGGTTTTTAAATTTATTTCGAAAAAAATCGTTACTATTAGTAAAGAAGTGATAATAAAATATTTTAATTTTATTTTGATGTAGTTATGTTGTATTCTATGTTTGTGAAGTACACCTTCTTTTTAACCGACTTCAAAAAAAAGAAGGGGGTTCTCAATTCGACTGGTATATTTTTTTTATGTATGTACACCGATTTCGACGAGGTTTCTGAACCGATTTACGTAATTCTTTTTTTGTTTGATGCAGAATAGTTTCGAATTGGTCCCATAAAAGTTTGATTCAGGTAGGCCCATTAGTTTTCATTGTTTTTTTTTGTTTTAAGTACACTTATGTTTTATTAATATAGTTATTGTTTTACGTAAAAACTATATATTAGAGTCATTTTTACTTGATAAGTTACTATAACCGAAATATTTAACAAGTTTATTTTCTGAATTTCGTCATCAGTTTAGCCGTGATCATAATCCTTGCAAAGTATTGAAATACTAAAAATTAATGCCCAAAAATAAGTATGGGTAAATCTCGTTATTATAACTTATTAATCACCAGGTGTTTCTTAAAACCGTTTTAGGAATATCCTAATATAATACAAAATTCTGATAACATACTGAACAATTCGAAATCGCGTGTGGAAACCTGATCGTCACAAATGTACGGCGATGTACGCATCATACATTCATTTACCCCTGTAGTTTCGAAGGACTAGGTGTTTAACACTTTCGTTTTACCAATTATAAATTTGTCCTTCTCAGTTACATATAGAAGAAAGTTTAGGAGAATGTTAACAAGAAAGAAAGACACTAAAAAGAGTATAAGCAAGCTTCTGCATGTTAACCTGCAACTTAAGCTGATTGTTTGCAGGAAATCAGAGTCTTGTACACGCTTACACTATGACAAAAGTGAGGACGATGGTTGTAAATTAGTCCTTGTGTGGTGGTCCATTAGGTGTATGATCCTTAATCAAACTTGCCATCTTTTTTCATTATATAAATGGTAAACGAGTTGACGAGTAAACTAAATAGTAAATTGCTACTTTTTTTTCCTTCTTTTTTGGGCTCTTGAATTAAGTATAAATTTTATATTACACGGGACTTTACAAACATACATAAATCGGACACAAAAAATATTCAAACCTAAAACATCAATTTGTGGATCACACAAAGTATTATACCAGATGTAATTTGAACCACTCATCACAGTAGAAAATGGCCGCTTAAGTCAATACACCACTCGTGGTACCACTGCCTATTCAGGCTAGAGGCTCATAAGTGTACAGCTGCCTTTGGATACACAAGAACAGAGCGATGGTGGATTTAAAGTTTCGGTAACCTCACTCGCTCGGTGAAGAACAACGAAGGAATTGCTTGAAATCAGTTTCCTACTAAGATGTGGTATCGAATTACGGATCTCATCGTCATCTACAGATGTACTGTTACATTATTAACTGAGGCCCTTTCGCTTTTCCGCAGTAAATAGTTACTAGAGCTATTCTACAATAAATTAATATACAGTAAACTCCATCACAGTAACTCACCAAGTTTCAGATCCGCTTTACTTGTTAATATTCTTCGTACGTTTCGTGTAGTCACAACAAGATAAATAAAAAACCGAACGCCACGTATCGAGGTTTTGGGGTTGTTCAACAAGGACACCAATAAATATACAGGTTTTTATCAAACTGTCTTGTAAATAATCCTGTTATGCATATTGTTGTAGGATGATGTTCGAAAGTAATCGTAAGTTGAATGAAACTATAAAATCGGGCTTATTTTTGTCTTTTAGAGGTCCCTGTATACTTAGTCTGGCCATAAATACTGTTACACTTAATTATAAAAAAATATTACATTTGAATTTCGAATCTGTCATTTTTATACGATTGTTCATTGTGTTTTCTCATTTTGGCGCCAATACATTGTAAAATATTTTGCGATATTAAAATGGTGTGGGGTGATAAAGAGAACCGAATCGCTGTGATAGCATTACACAAAGTAGGTATGGAGCCAAATGCAATTTTTAAAACTCTCCATACACTTGGTATTAGTAAAATGTTTGTGTACCGGGCTATTAATAGGTACAATGAGACCTCCTCTGTTTGTGACAGAAAAAGATCTGGCCGTCCACGTAGTGTTCGTACGAAAAAGGTGGTCAAAGCAGTAAGGGAAAGAATTCGAAGAAATCCTGTCCGAAAGCAAAAGATTTTATCTCGGGAAATGAAGATAGCACCTAGAACCATGTCGCGTATTTTAAAAGATGACTTAGGACTTGCAGCCTATAAGAGACGCACTGGCCATTTCTTAACTGATAATTTAAAGAAGAATAGGGTGGTAAAATCGAAACAACTACTGAAGCGGTACGCAAAGGGAGGTCACAGAAAAATTTTGTTTACGGATGAGAAAATTTTTACAATTGAGCAACATTTTAACAAACAAAATGACCGTATTTATGCTCAAAGCTCTAAGGAAGCTTCCCAATTAGTCGACAGAGTGCAACGTGGACATTATCCGACTTCAGTGATGGTTTGGTGGGGTGTTAGCTATGAAGGAGTGACTGAGCCATATTTTTGTGAAAAAGGTATCAAAACATCGGCACAAGTGTATCAAGATACCATTCTTGAGAAGGTAGTTAAGCCCCTTAACATCACCATGTTCAATAACCAAGTATGGTCCTTCCAGCAAGACTCGGCGCCGGGTCATAAAGCTCGGTCCACGCAGTCTTGGTTGGAATCGAACGTTTCGGACTTCATCAGAGCTGAAGACTGGCCGTCGTCTAGTCCCGATCTTAATCCGCTGGATTATGATTTGTGGTCAGTTTTAGAGAGTACAGCTTGCTCTAAACGCCATGATAATTTGGAGTCCCTAAAACAATCTATACGATTGGCAGTGAAGAATTTTCCCATGGAAAGAGTGCGTGCTTCTATTGATAACTGGCCTCATCGTTTAAAGGACTGTATTGCAGCCAATGGAGACCACTTCGAATAAGCTTTTTATATTTTTAATTGTTTTATATTTATGTATTAAACTGACACACTGTAAAAGTAATAAATGTTATTTGCAGTTAACAATTTTCTTTTTTCTTTATTACAATATTTATGGCAAGACTAGGTATAAATGAATGTAAGTGAAGGTTGGTTCGTCGTTTTTTAATCTAAAGTAGTGGATTCCTGTATTCATTATATGTTTTGACTGCCTCGTTAGTCTAGCGGTTAGCGAGTGCGACTCAAGAAATCTCGGGTTCGATACTCGGATTGGGCTTAGAAAAGACCCCCGTGCCTCGGAGAGCACGTAAAGCCTTCGGTCCTGCACCTGATATCTCCCTTGTCGTGTCCCATCGGATTGTGATGGTGAGGGAACAGAGAGTGCACCTCTCTTTGCGCACACGTTTATGTGCTTGTACACTATAATATTTCCTGCGTAGTTGGCTGGTCTTCGTAGAGATGGGCTACCGTGACCGAAACCGACTAAGAGTACATCATCATCATAATCATAGGTTTTGTGCATTATGTAATATTGGCGTCAGAAATAACATCCACTTTAAACATTATAAGGAAAAAATATAAAAAATCACGTAAAAACAGTATTTAATATATCTTTAGAGTTTCTTGACTTTTCTTATCCTCAGAATTTGCGTATTGGAATAGGTAAATTGACTAACTACCACTCTAAACAATTCAGTATCATATCAGTATTTCAGTAGTTTGAAATAGCCATTTCTATATGGTACTTTAGCAACCTTAAAATATTAGATAGTGTCCCATTACTTCCATGTAATTTTATATTCATTACTTATAAAGCCGCCATTACTCTTTTATTTTTCTAAAAAACAAAAAATACACATTTGTACATATAATAAAACTGTAAGGGAGGTGAAGTTATACCTGTAAAATACATAAATAAAAAGCCACAGGGCTGTCATCAAAGATGTGATAGGTGGCAAAAATATGTATAAATTTTGTATGTCTGTCTATTGTATTCGATTTACGTAAAAGCAGTTGGACAGATTTGAATAGAACCTGGGGTTTAGGTTAATTGTAGTTTCATCAAATATATAGAATGCATTTTATAACGCTATTTCACCACCATTGCTACTCCCAGGAGCTGGGCAACAAATGTTGAAATCCATATGCTTATTGCTTATGTTATGAATGATATGAATCGTAAGTAAAAAATCTTTTGAAGATGAGTTTTGAAAACAAGAACACAAAGTAAAAGTTTCATGTCTTACAATTCAACAAGCTGGGTTGCAACTTACCTCATGGAACAACTGGGTATTACTTTTCGTTATAATAGTTATAATAAATGGAGCAATGGACCGACGACTTGAAGAAGGTGGCTGCGAGCGGATGGATGCGAATTGCCCATGACCGGGATGGTTGGCGTTCCTTGGGGGAGACCTTCGTTCAGCAGTGGACGGCGATAGGTTGATTGATGATTGATGATAATAGTTATTCCTACTTGTTCCATGTACGGAATGAATGGGTTGCAAAATTGTGGAACTAACTACATGGAACTGTTGAGAAGAAACCAAAAATCATTTGGATTTGTGTCATTACATATTTATGAATCTAAACTAGTAAATAAATGCTAGAGGAACCGAACTTACAAGACAAACCCCCAACAAGACAGGGGTAAACGAAGAGACCTGTCACCTCTTGATAGGTGACCACCGCTGCCTATACCTAGTCTTGCCATAAATATTGTAATAAAGAAAAAAGAAAATTGTTAACTGCAAATAACATTTATTACTTTTACAGTGTGTCAGTTTAATACATAAATATAAAACAATTAAAAATATAAAAAGCTTATTCGAAGTGGTCTCCATTGGCTGCAATACAGTCCTTTAAACGATGAGGCCAGTTATCAATAGAAGCACGCACTCTTTCCATGGGAAAATTCTTCACTGCCAATCGTATAGATTGTTTTAGGGACTCCAAATTATCATGGCGTTTAGAGCAAGCTGTACTCTCTAAAACTGACCACAAATCATAATCCAGCGGATTAAGATCGGGACTAGACGACGGCCAGTCTTCAGCTCTGATGAAGTCCGAAACGTTCGATTCCAACCAAGACTGCGTGGACCGAGCTTTATGACCCGGCGCCGAGTCTTGCTGGAAGGACCATACTTGGTTATTGAACATGGTGATGTTAAGGGGCTTAACTACCTTCTCAAGAATGGTATCTTGATACACTTGTGCCGATGTTTTGATACCTTTTTCACAAAAATATGGCTCAGTCACTCCTTCATAGCTAACACCCCACCAAACCATCACTGAAGTCGGATAATGTCCACGTTGCACTCTGTCGACTAATTGGGAAGCTTCCTTAGAGCTTTGAGCATAAATACGGTCATTTTGTTTGTTAAAATGTTGCTCAATTGTAAAAATTTTCTCATCCGTAAACAAAATTTTTCTGTGACCTCCCTTTGCGTACCGCTTTAGTAGTTGTTTCGATTTTACCACCCTATTCTTCTTTAAATTATCAGTTAAGAAATGGCCAGTGCGTCTCTTATAGGCTGCAAGTCCTAAGTCATCTTTTAAAATACGCGACATGGTTCTAGGTGCTATCTTCATTTCCCGAGATAAAATCTTTTGCTTTCGGACAGGATTTCTTCGAATTCTTTCCCTTACTGCTTTGACCACCTTTTTCGTACGAACACTACGTGGACGGCCAGATCTTTTTCTGTCACAAACAGAGGAGGTCTCATTGTACCTATTAATAGCCCGGTACACAAACATTTTACTAATACCAAGTGTATGGAGAGTTTTAAAAATTGCATTTGGCTCCATACCTACTTTGTGTAATGCTATCACAGCGAATTCGGTTCTCTTTATCACCCCACACCATTTTAATATCGCAAAATATTTTACAATGTATTGGCGCCAAAATGAGAAAACACAATGAACAATCGTATAAAAATGACAGATTCGAAATTCAAATGTAATATTTTTTTATAATTAAGTGTAACAGTATTTATGGCCAGACTAAGTACATACATCCAGTATCTAAAGAGTTTCAAGTGTCTTACTGTGCGTTAGGATCTTGGACCTGGACCTGGATCTTGGACTGTGGTAACCTCACACTCGGGATCTGCCAACAACAAATTGTTTAACAGCAGTTTTCTGTATGACCGTGGTGTAACTAGTCGAGCTAGCTTATTTTTTCCGAAGCAAGTCTCTTCTACGGTAGAGGATGGCATTAAACTATCAGTCCAGGTTGTGATGAAAATCTATGACAATCGTTATTGGGAAGTCAGTTCCCTTAAATATGCTGATAACTAGTTTAACTTTCAAATTCAATTCACCCTCAGGGTTGCAGAGTTCCGATGCTATTCGTTCCTTGAAAAAACTGACGTTACCCGGTTGATGTACCTCAATTATACGTACGTAATGAGGTACGACAGGCAGGACTTCAGAAGCAGCTGATGCGTTTCTGGAGCTCCTCCCAAATGCTGAAGTAGGCCGCTAGGGTTAAGTCGGTAGTCCAGTTCTCCGGGAGTCCCACACACACCCTTCGTTCCCCTACGGAGGGTATGGCGCGAAATGCATTTTCCCCGGGTGAAAATGTGAAATCGGTTGACCCAGTAGCCGACGCCAAAAATTTTTAAGAACAATAAAGGATATTAAGAAGAGGAACAAAATATAAAAATATATTTGGCAAATCTTTAAAAATTTAAATTATAACTTCATAAATAATATTTTTGAAAGCCAATGTAAGCAGCAAGAGGCAAATTAACATTTTAAATTCATATTTCATCGTAGCACGTTGATTTCGGTAAATGTAACTGACCAAAAACTGAAGCGGATATTTACAGACTGCGGAAATTATATGTACGAGCTCTCGATATTAAGCTTTTAATATTTAAACACGTATCAATGCTCATGAGTATATATTTTATGTAGCAGTTCTTAATCTTTCGGATTTCCTTTAAATATGTTAAACATCGTGTTTCGTTATTCTTAAATATATTAAATACCAAGTTATAAAATAAATGTTTGTGCATGTAATTGAACTTAAGTATGACATTTGGTTCAGCAGTCAGGATTAATACTAATAATTTATTAGTACATAGGTTGTATTTCAAGTTCAATACAAGTTAATTGAACAGGTGTATTGTAGCCACAGAAATTGATCCCACTAATGTATCATTTGATCATGTGTTTTTTAGTTTTTTTTTATAGTTTTTTATTTAAAGCCTGCCAAAGTCACTCTACTCTGCCTGATGGATAGCAAGAATAGAATCCAAGAGTGTTGGTCGCCATACTGCGAATGCAGACAATGCAATATGATGGTCCACACTATGACGGTCTAGAGAGATGCTTTTTCACGTCCTGCTAAACTCAGTGAGCGGGAAATGTGTCCTGATAGTGAGTACCAAGTTTTGACTAATTTGCACAGGAAGGAAGAGTCAAACTATTTAGTAATATTAGTAAGACTTATTTTTGTCATCCTATAATTTGTTGTCATCCTTACTTTTAACTGAATTTAAAAAGTATACCCGATGACGAACCGTGTAAACATTTTAAACAATAAATATTATTACTAGTTATAAGACTGCATTCTATTCCAAATTGATGTCTAGACTAGTCCGTGTTTAACAGTCAAGTGTGTCAGAATATTCTACTCATTTAAGAGCTCAAAATTTAGGCAAGAGTTTGTCTGAATTGTAGTTTGATTAACATTTTCAAACTAAGTGTAAGAGTCATCAATCAAGTATTTGATTTAAAATGGATTTAGATAGACAGGCTTTGGTTTGCTTCGAAATTGAAACGCGAATATAATTTCTATATTTAAAGAAGAAAATAGCCTACATAATTCTTTGTTTAAACGTACATTAAACACCGAAATAATTTCAATATCACATATATATGATGATGATTGGTGCAGGGGTGACAGTTATCGTGGTAACTGTGTAAACCTTACACTGTCATGATGACTGTCATGCCTTTTAAGTCCCCAAGCATGGTGTGAAAGAGTATCTCACAAGGCCACCATAGTGTGGGTCACCATACTGCATTGTCTGCATTTGCAATGAGTTTGGTGACCACATTTCTTGGATTCTATTCACGCTTTCCGTCAGGCACATTAGAGTCATTTTGGCAGGCTCTTAATATAGAAAATATATATGTATATATATATAGTGATTTACGTACATGTCTTTACTATGCGTTTCCTAAATAATTTATCTGTAGGTCTCACAGAAATCAGTGTTTAGTCATTTTTACGCATTACGCATTTTCGCATTGCTCCAAACTAGGGGAAATGTTACCTACTTCTGAGTAGGCATTCAAAGGCCTGCAACGCTCTTGTGATTCACGTAGTACAGAAGGCTTAGCGCGAATTTATTTCAAATCAACTCGCTCTCGTCTGTGAACGAGTCTGATTGGTAAGTATTTCAAGCAGGCCAATCACAACGCCGTTCGTGGTCACGGTGACGGTCGAGTTGATGAGAAATAAACTATTACTAGGCTTTTAGATATCAACTGGCCTGCTCGTTTGAACTCTAAACATAGAAAAAATTGGCAAAAACAATTTTGGTAAAGATGTGATTCAAGTTAACAACATATGAATTAATTAAGTTACAAGTGAGTAAAATTGGGAATCTTAAGAGTGTAAACAATTTTAAATTTATTTTATCTCTTAAACATACATAAGTTGAATAGTTATTTCTTTCAGAAAAATATCAGAATTATTTTTATATTGTCTCAAGAATTCCTAGAAATATAATATTTTTAAATAATCGGACATTTGCACACAACGCCATCTCGCTTCAAACTAAGCAGAGCTTGTACTATGATAGCTAGGTTGATTGATAGAATACTTAGTACTTTTTTAATACTTTCGAACACTTGAAACACCCAAACACTAAAACAAATATTTGCAAATCATACACACGTTTGGTTCCACTCCGAGATCAAACCCATGCTCCTTATGCACAGCAGTCGCATACACTACACGTGCGCCACTGAGGCAGTCTTTATATTAAGTTCATATTTGTTTTATTTTACTAATATTTGTGATAATCGTTGACCTAGTAGCAAGTATACTGTAGCTAAACGTCTCCAATAATCAAAATAATCAGGTTTTTAGCACATTAATATAATGTATACACATTCATTTTGTGTCTGAGCGCGATCTCCATATTTATGTATTTAGGATATATAAGTATGTTTCTAAGCAGTCTGGTATAGTATAGGCTTGATGGCCGTGTGTTACACATATTTGAGTTAAAAAAAACATCACATTGTAATCGATATTGTCCCGGCCGTTTTTCAATACAATGTGGGTAGTTTCCATACTAAAAATTTATATACAAAATAGGTTAGTATGATATCTTTTAATAAAATAAAATATACCGAAATGACTAACATTAGATATGCAATATAGTAATGAATTATTTAACCATTTTATTTCATTTCTTACCGTATAATGAAAATAACATTGTGCCTATTAAAAATAAACATTATCCAATCATAAGTGACTACACTTGGTTCCGGCAATTTTTCATTAATTGATTCGGATACAAGATGCAAAATCGTTTATTTGTCTAAAACATGAGTAATACGTAGAGCATACAAAATGTTAAATTAAATAATGATACAATTATATTTTGCTTTATCGGTATACAAATATAACATATTCATTCTCTGAAAAGAGAATAATTAATATTTAAATTTTTAATTCCCTTTTCATTTACTTAATTTTAACTTTTAATTGAAGTTTTACTTTAGGGTTAATAATTTAATTTTAACTATCTCGGTGGCACAGTGGTAGTGAATGTGACTGCTGTGCTTGAGCTCTCGGGTTCGATTGCTGGGTCGGACCAAATGTTTGTATGATCGATAAAAATTTGTTTTTAAGTTTTAGTATTTTTTATGTATAATATGTTATTTATTTACAAAAAAAGTATATAAGTATTGTATCAGTCAGTCTAGTTATCATAGCACAAGCTGTGCTTAGTTTGAAACTAGATGACGTTGTGTGTCAAATGTCCGAAATATTTATTTATTTTAATTATGTACCTGACGTTTCGACTGGTCGTGGTCACAGGTTGATTTTAATTTAGTCGAATATGTTCTGCACTCGAAATATTAATTTGTCTCTGTTTGAAAATTGATTGTCTATGTTTTAAACTTGTAAGTGTCTCGTACTTTGTATAGTGAATTGCTATGATATCTATACTCGTATATTTAACCGGTGTTGAATATTTGTTGAAGATGAAGATTATTTTATATTAGACGCACGCACGACTGTAATTAAGCTCTCACTTTGCTATCTTTATCAAATCAGCGTTATTTTCATCTGACTACCATATCAAAGGATTTTATTATTTAATCTTAACAAGTCATGCACCGAGTAACAATAGTTTTCACTGTCGTTAAAATGTAACAGTGATATTAATCAAATTTTTAATTTACTTTTTATGATGAAACTATCTATTTAGATAAAAATATTGAGTCGTGTTCCTCACGATTCAATTTTCTTTAATATTTTTATATCGATTGATAAGATCCGGTTCAAAGAATGTTTTTCGCGTCAATTTTGTTCTTTATTTCTCATCAATGCAACCAAAATATGCCAAAGCGAAACTGTATTGGTGTACGGCTATTAAATTTCATATAAATACTTCAGTCAAGTTAGCCAATGTTTTTTTTATGTTTATTTGTACGTATTGCCATAACATTAAAGTAGTTCGTCAGTAGGACAGAAAGAGAGGAACGTTTCACTCAGAATAAACTACTTTTATTAGAACGAAACCTCAGACCAAATCTATTCTAATACATAAAAATTGATTTCTTCTTCTAATATATAAAAATTGAGTTCTAATTTATTCCACGGTGATACAATTCATGTGGTCATCATGAAATTTGGCATAAATTTTACCATGAATACAACAAAAGACATTCTTTTTTTTTTAAATAAAATGTAAGGAATCTATCATCAATTCTGATCTAAAACTCATAAGTATGTGAAGTAACGATTATAGATTCCAAATTAATCCAACAAAATCACAGGAATGTGTCATTGCAGGTCCCATAATGTCTGCTTAAATTGATTGGTCACTCATATCTTCTGTTCAATCACAAAATTATCCCAATTGGCAGAAAAGTTAAAAACTTTGGCATCTTGATTAACAGCACCTTCTCTTGGTAATCTCAGATTTAAGAAGTGAGCCGCAAAGTGTGTGCTGCAGCGGGATCTTTACGAAGACTGCGTAACTTTCTTCTCACATGTACTAAAACTGCACTTGCACAGATGCTCCTACCGGTTATTGGTTATGCTGACGTCAGATATCTTGACCTCACCGAAATACATCTCGATAAACTTGAGCGTCTTCAAAATTTTTGCATGCGACTCATATTTGAACAACGCAAATATGAGCATGTTTTCTACTTCCGTAACAAGCACAAGTGGCTTCCAACCCGATTTTTTTGCCAGAATACTTATATCCTTACCCTTCTCTCCTCCTTTTAATCTCAAAAACCACTTTAAATTTCTTCATAACACACATTTTAAATGCCTGAGGTCTTCTGAAATACTAAGATTATAAATATCAAAACATTCTATCAATTTTTATTCAAGGTCAGTAGAAGCTATACGTTTATGGAATACCTTGCCGATTTCTATCAGAAGTGTGCAGTCTGTTACCACGTTTAAAACGATGTTATCTCAGCATTATCAGTCTCATAGTTGGGAATTAATGTATGTATGTGAGTAGGTTAAAATTTATATATGTATATATGTACATATTATTGTATGTATGTATGATTTTTTATGTATTTATTTATTAGATTAGTAAAATTTATGTATAACTAGCTGCACCCGAGACTTCTTCCGCGTGGAATTTTTTTATAATTTCGAAATTCTAAATTGTTAGTGGGCCTAATTTTTTTCCTTATAACATCAGCTATCAGTCAGTGAAAGTCGCGTCGAAATCGGTCTAGCCATTCCAGAGATTACCTGGAACAAATAGGCAGATAGACCAAAATCGGAAAAATGTTATTTTGGTGTATGTGTCATATGTACATATTCATAGGTATGTATTAAAAAGCGGTTATTTCAATATTACAAACAGACATTCCAATTTTATTTATATGTATAGATAAATATTAATTCTTCATAGGTTTTTTTATTATTATACCACATTTGTCACTCACACTCTTAGTCGTATGTATCTCATCAGCTTAAAATGAAACCAGTACATTCAAAAGTTACCTGGAAGAAATCGCTATGAGCAATAAGACCGTCCATTTTACATCACAATTGTTGTATAATGTTTGTAAACCCTGGTGTACAAATAAAGTATTATCTGTATATTTATGGAAGGATTGGAAAAATACTTGTACGCAAAAATGCGCGCTTGCAGTAGCCCAAAGAGCTTGTCCAGAAGGGGCGAATTCGCCACGAATCGTTTCGCGCGAATTTATACGCACGTAGTTGAGATACTAGACATCAATACATCGCGTCCACAAGCATCGCGCGAATTCAAAATACGCGCGTAAATCGCGTGCACTATGCCAGACTCTCGACTCGCGCTTTATTCGCGCGTATTGTGCGCGAGTCGAGATACTAGGGACACCTTGTTGCGTCCAGTTGACGCGCGAACTCGTTCAACCGCTTCGTTCAACTCCATGTTTCGTACTGAATTCCTCCCCGAATGCTCGCGCGTTGGTACGGAATGGTACGCACCTTGTGGACGCAACGGTCGCGCATAATACGCGCGAGAGAATCGCGGCGAATTCGCCCTTTCTGGACAAGCTCAAAGTAAGAAAAAAAATTATTCTCCGGCATCCATTTTCAGTAGACATTATCAGAAAAAACCAGAATTATAAATATTAACTACCTAGTCTTGCCATAAATATTGTAATAAAGAAAAAAGAAAATTGTTAACTGCAAATAACATTTATTACTTTTACAGTGTGTCAGTTTAATACATAAATATAAAACAATTAAAAATATAAAAAGCTTATTCGAAGTGGTCTCCATTGGCTGCAATACAGTCCTTTAAACGATGAGGCCAGTTATCAATAGAAGCACGCACTCTTTCCATGGGAAAATTCTTCACTGCCAATCGTATAGATTGTTTTAGGGACTCCAAATTATCATGGCGTTTAGAGCAAGCTGTACTCTCTAAAACTGACCACAAATCATAATCCAGCGGATTAAGATCGGGACTAGACGACGGCCAGTCTTCAGCTCTGATGAAGTCCGAAACGTTCGATTCCAACCAAGACTGCGTGGACCGAGCTTTATGACCCGGCGCCGAGTCTTGCTGGAAGGACCATACTTGGTTATTGAACATGGTGATGTTAAGGGGCTTAACTACCTTCTCAAGAATGGTATCTTGATACACTTGTGCCGATGTTTTGATACCTTTTTCACAAAAATATGGCTCAGTCACTCCTTCATAGCTAACACCCCACCAAACCATCACTGAAGTCGGATAATGTCCACGTTGCACTCTGTCGACTAATTGGGAAGCTTCCTTAGAGCTTTGAGCATAAATACGGTCATTTTGTTTGTTAAAATGTTGCTCAATTGTAAAAATTTTCTCATCCGTAAACAAAATTTTTCTGTGACCTCCCTTTGCGTACCGCTTCAGTAGTTGTTTCGATTTTACCACCCTATTCTTCTTTAAATTATCAGTTAAGAAATGGCCAGTGCGTCTCTTATAGGCTGCAAGTCCTAAGTCATCTTTTAAAATACGCGACATGGTTCTAGGTGCTATCTTCATTTCCCGAGATAAAATCTTTTGCTTTCGGACAGGATTTCTTCGAATTCTTTCCCTTACTGCTTTGACCACCTTTTTCGTACGAACACTACGTGGACGGCCAGATCTTTTTCTGTCACAAACAGAGGAGGTCTCATTGTACCTATTAATAGCCCGGTACACAAACATTTTACTAATACCAAGTGTATGGAGAGTTTTAAAAATTGCATTTGGCTCCATACCTACTTTGTGTAATGCTATCACAGCGATTCGGTTCTCTTTATCACCCCACACCATTTTAATATCGCAAAATATTTTACAATGTATTGGCGCCAAAATGAGAAAACACAATGAACAATCGTATAAAAATGACAGATTCGAAATTCAAATGTAATATTTTTTTATAATTAAGTGTAACAGTATTTATGGCCAGACTAAGTATATATGTGTTCTCTAAAATTTGCATATGCATTTTATCACAAATGATATATGAACTTTCAAGTGAAAGTCCAGTCTGCATGATTGCATCCGTATTAGCCAAGTATTCAAGAAGTTTTGCATCACAAAAACTGTATAAGAATCTGTTTATACCTGGCGTTCTATGAAACATCTAAATTTTTGCACTGTCATCTCTTGGATAGCTTTTTTTTGTAGAGAAAGTGACAGTGAGAGGTCAATACAGTTAGGTTTTTTATCTAAAATTAGATGACAAGGTATTATTTTTAGTATCTAGGTTATAAGGAAGTTTAGAATACGGGTACGCTGAGTTTTTGTACACCTACTGTGTTTTGGGGTATTATTTCGTTACTTAGCTTCCATAAATAAATAATAAATAAACAATAATAAATAACCTCACGCATTTCATACACGGCTGTCTGATTCTAAGTTAGGTAGAGCTAATGTTATGGTAAACAGACTGCTGACGACTGTACGGTTGGCCTAGTGGTTTAAGCGGTTCTGGATGTCGTAATAACAGCTGTTCCCGGATCCCTCATATGTCAGGCACAGAGTGGCACACCGTGTGGTTTTAGTCGGTCCGATTCCGACACACCACCCCGCCGTAAACCCCGGTGGGGTGACGGCCCGAGGGGGTTTCCACACGTTAAAAAAGAAAAAAAAAAGTGGTTTAAGCGGTCACCACGCCACTCTCTACTGCGCTGAGTGTTGTGGGTTCAAACCTCAAATGGGACAACACTTTGTATGATCCATAAATTGTTATTCTGAGTCTGGGTGTTCTTTGTGTCTGTTTCTTGTGTGTTTGTTATGTCCCCCGCGACATAGGGTATATATTCCTAATGCGGGCGTTGTCCTTTCAAAAAAAAAGAAATTAAATATAGTACATACATATTATAGATAAATTACACTCAGACACAGAACAAATAATCATGTTCATCACACAAATATTTGTCCTGGGTGGGATTGAACCCACGACCTTCGGCTTAGTAGTCAGGAAAAGTTACCACTACACCAACAGGCCTGTCAAATAATTACAATTATAATTAAAATTAGTGAAAGTGATACAAAAACTACTAAAGTTATGTCGTTACATTTTGTGTTTAAAAAAAAGAAAACGCATAAATATGCAAGCAATTGTGAGTTCGTAACATTTTTTCTACTGTTATAAATAACAATTTTATTTGTTACTTTAAATAGTCACCGTTACGGAAATTTACATCTTGTCTTGTTTTATTTTATAGACAATTAGTCGCGTCATTAATTATTTATTATTTTTAAAAAATAATATAAAGGAGAAGGAGAAGGTCAATCCACACCTAATTTCTAGTAAATCATAAGAGTGTAGCAGATAGTAGCGAAAAATGAGAAACAAAGTGACGGAAAGAGGTTCAACAGAACTAGAAGCTTGGACCTTCGTACCTATCTCCTTGAGCTATTGCTTATAATCTATCATCGATATAATTTTATAAGCCTGAGGTATATGACTCCTTGATTCCATCCAACTACATAATGTATAATTAGTACGAGATAAAATTCTGTTTTCGAAGTTTTCGTGAACGTTTATTAATTTATTTATTTCTTTTTTAAGAAGAAAACACCTCCGTTAGGAATATATCCTGTGTCGCGGGGGACTTAATAAATATACAAGAAACGGAGGTTAAGAACATCCAGACTCAGAACAATAATTTGTCGATCACACTAAGTGCAGTCCCGTTTGGGGTTTGAACCCATAAAATTCGGTGTAGTAGAGAGCGGCGTGGCGACCGCCTAAAATATTACACTATTCGAGCAGTCTCAGTTTATGCTTTTGATATACCTACAGAAAAAGAATACACACAACATTCACCACAAAAGAAACCATCGAAAAATATAATATTAGTTGTTGTTATTAGTAAATAGGTTTTGACGAAGTCTGTACATACTCGTATTCGTATCAGAGGTGCATTAAGACCTAAACCAGATTTGCGGATAAATTTTTTAGTGATTGTATATATCAGCAGTTGTGTTGGGACACAACACAGGATACTTTCTGTTTCATCACTGAGGCATTAACTATTTTGTAAAGAAATAAAAAATCGTTAATGCAGCAACGGTTACGAAGAGAAGCCATGAGTAATTCTTGTAAATGGTGTTCTTAGAGACAGCGATGCGTGATGTTTCGTGAAATGTAAGCAAGATGTATGGAAAAGGCTGATTGTATACTTTGTAAATGGACAACATAAAAATGTTCCAGACAATACTACCATATTCTAGTTTGCTGCATATCAGAGATTTCTACCACACATTCTTGTTTTTGAAAGCCCAAAGCCACGAGTATTTCGTCTGCTGGACCCACCATCCATTTCAGCTGATTTTTTTTGCAATGTCGTTTATATGTTTTTGGTTTAAAGCTAAGAGCACTATCTATTATAATAGAGTGTCGTAAAACTTATCTGAAATGGATCTTTTTTTCTAATTATATGATGGCATTTTTAAGCGTTTAGGGTCATGCTATTATATCTATACCACGATTTAATATTTTCAAAATCTCACTGGACCAGGAGACTATCTTCCATACAATTTTCTGATATATTTTTAAATCATCGTCAAATAGCAAGCTATGACAGTATTTGATTTAGTTAGTGATATCGTTCACGAATATTGAAAACAGAATGCTGAGTTGAGAAATTTGTAAGTAGAATTAAATCGAACTGAACAGTAATTATTTACTTGAAATGCAATGTTTATTAAATCTGCAAGGGAAAGCGTATAAAGGTATCTGATTGCTCATAAAAAATGATCAAAACACAGAACCGGACCATACATGGTACACGGAACATCTTCGAAGTGTACCACCGGGTGAAGAGAACCTGTTGGGAAATAATAATGTAGGAATGCTGTCACGATCGTAACCGCAGGACGGGCTCGGAATAAGGTAGAATACAGAAGACGGGCACATTGTAAGGAGGTAGCGGAAAGAGGAGTGGAGTTATTATATTTTCAGAGATTAAAGCTTTATTTCGTCGGATTAATGAACAAGGATAGGATGAGTTACCACCAGTCTCGGAGAGATAATAAGACTGAGACTGCAGTGAGTCGAAAAAGGCCGGATTCTGGTAGATATATTGGAGAACCCATCACTTATCTGACCAGAGTTAGTAGAAAATAAATATGTGACAAACACAATCATTTTTCTATTTCTGGGTGTAATTTATCTATGGATGTATTTAGAAATATTTAAGAATGTTTATTAACAGTTTAGTCCTCAAAATACAGGTTCTGCTTAGATTAGAAATATCACTTAACCTTCTTATTTGTCGTGTGGAAACCCCCTCGGGCCGTAACCCAACCGGGGTTTACGGTGGGGTCGTGTATTGGAATCGGACCGGCTAAAACTATACGGTGTTCAACTCTGCGCCTGAGATAGGAGGGATCCGGAAACAGCTGTTATTACGACATTCAGATTACACCTGGCGCTTGCCCGCTAATATCACCTAGCCTATAGGAAGGATTTTCGATTCGAAGTTAAAAAAAATCATCTAGAATTGTTGTTTGTGTATCAAAATTTTAGTGGACACTAGTTTTAGGTTTATTTTATTGTGTTTTATACACCACATCGAAAACATATTTGTTTGCTAATTGCTATCTCTTATTAATATAACCACTACCTCAGGAGTTGTCCAACGTTAATGAGATATCTAATAGGATCCTTTCTTTGAACAGATATTTAATACTGGATACTAAAGCTTGTGGGCAATTCTAATGTATTTAATTGAAATAGTAAACGCAATATTGCGTGAAAATGTTATATTTTAGTTTACTCGCCGCTAACGTAAACATAGGGCATTTAGTCTAACATCATATGCCCAGCAAAGCACGTTATTCGTTACTAAGAAACACGAAAGTTCGTTAATGCTATGTGTATAGACATGAAACTTTAGCAGAGATTGAGATATTGCATTCCTACAGCATACAGAAGCAGTGTCTCATGCCTCGTTCACAGTATTCTAGACTAGAAATATAGTGAGTTATTCCATTCCACTTTTAGACTGAATCCGATACAATCAGGTCATATTTTGCCAGTCATTCAACAGCTGCATGTGAAGTTCGAGAGTACTATTGTAATTTTACTGATTTATTGGTGTGATTTATTGACTTGATGAAAAGATTTAATAAAAAAGACATACGTATGTAACTGAAAACTGTGGAAACCTACGCTTTTTCATTTTTTTTTCTATGTTAAGAGCCTGCCAAAGTGACTCTACTCTGCCTGATGGAAAGCATGAATAGAATCCAAGAGTTGTGGTCACCATACTCATTGCAAATGCAGAGACAATGCAGTATAGTGACCCACACTATGGCGGCCCTGTGAGATGCCATTTTACACTCCACTTGGGGACGTAAAAGACATGACAGTCATGTGACAGTGTAAGGCTTACACAGTTATCACGATAACTGTCACCCCTGCATCAATAGACCTAATTTAAATAATGAGAGTTAATCGTCAGATGGTGGTTACAATATGTGATGAGATTGAGCGAGTCCTCCTCCTCCTAGAATTAAGAACAGGGGTGAGATTCTGGTCGAGACAGGCCGTTCGTGCTAAAGTGTGGTTCATCTAACTTTTACATATCATCTGCAACTACTATAAGGCATGGTGATTTTTTCACTAAACATTTTTAAATTCTTCACATTATGTCCTGTAAAATTTAAAATTTGAATTCCTTTGCAATATTTTTGAACTTAAATGGTAAAAATATTCCATAAACACACTTTCTCTATAAAATTAAATATGCCGTGAATTTTTAAGACCATCACCTGCTTGTTTTCATAAAACAATAACATGCGTTCAGTATTTTTGCGATCATTCTTGCACTCTACACTGTTTTAATGTCACTAGAATGGTCGAGCTGGATCGAAACAATAGTCCGATTACCCGGTCAGTGGACTCGTCTGCTCACTGGAATAATGTCAAACGGCCACTAGTTTGAAATTACCTTTTAGAGTTTGTACTCTTGATTTAAATCCTGTTAAGTAAGAGATTTCGGAACTATTGGCAATATAATCATACGGATATAAAGGTTTTTGAAGGCCTGAATTGTAAATTATGATAAAGGTATATATATAATAACATACATTAAAGTATGATGTGTGGTGACTGATCAAGAACGCAGGATTTCAGTGCTTCTATTCATCCCGTGGGTGTCAAAAGAGCCTTCTAAAAGAGTAAACTACCCAGGACAACAGCATTGTAAAGAGAAGGAAAGCCAGTCTGGTCAGCGTGATATGATATGCCAAACCTCCTTGCTAATGCAGTGTGCAGACCTATGTGCAGTGGGCTATTAAAGGCTGTTGATGTGATGAGAAATTCTCTACATACTCTTGTCATATTTTGGCTTTTGCCTATCATAGCAAGTAGAAGTACTAGTATAAGTAAATAGTGTACGTATATAATTTACTTTTCGAATGACTACTAAGTCGTAGCTCATAAATTTACAAGCTAGTTGAGACACACTGATTTCTGCATGAACAACCTGGTTCAACCGGGGCAGTACAACCATCTCACAGAAGACCAATCTAAGGCGACAGCATCTGTGCTGTCGTGTTTCGTTGGTCAGTGACAGTTATCGTTGTAAGCCTTACACTGTCACGATGACTGTCATACCTTTTACGTTACCAAGCGGTGTGTGAAAAAGCATATCATTAGGCCGCTATGGTGTAGGTCGCCATAGTGTATTGTCTGTATTCACAATGTGTATGGGGATCGCAACTCTTGGTTTTTTTTTTAATATTTTCCATCAGGCAGAGAAGAGTGGCTTTGGCAGGCTCCTAAAACAAAAAATATATGTAAAAATCGTACTCGTAATAGTAATTTTTAAGTTATTTATTATTCTCTATTGCTATTACTTGATACTAGATTAATCCCCATCACTTGGGTAAATGACATTGTATCATTGTATGTTTTTCTAGAAACTTTTTCATAATGGAAAAATTTTGCCTACCTAGAAAGTAATCTCAGCCTACATTTCGACATGTTTTGTAAATATATTCTATTATCTGCATTTGCCAACAAAATTATCTAAACTTTCTAGGCCACGATAACATCAAGAGGTATCCACATCAAATGCATTACAACTTTTCCTTATAAACGTTGAGCGATATCGCGATTTTGTCGACCGGTCTCTTTCCAGGCCCGTTTGTGCGCAGGCCGTTGACACGCTCAGCTGACACATCAAGTTTGGGACACCACACACCTTGAAACTGTATGTTGAATATACAGGTTTCGTTTTCACCGAGCCACAAGAGAATGGTGTGTATGTCTGTCTGTAGTCGCCTATGGAATTATATGTAATGTCTAGATATATATACTCTTATGTATAATATATGAAACCCAGAGATTTTCACACTTTCTCTTCCGTAATATTGATGATGTAATATGATATTTGTATTACTATTTGGAGGTATTGTGTTTAAATTGTTAGGGCAACGCGGCTACCAAATACCATGAAAGGAAAACGAACTAAACATTCTCATCCTACTAATATTATATGTAAATGTGAAAGTTTGCGAGTATGAATGTTTGTTATCCTTTCACGAAAAAACTACTGGACGGATTTGAATGAAACTTAACAGTAATACGGGTTATAATTTTTTGTAATTTTGATCGTAATAGAATTTGTTATTTTGGTCGTAATAGAATTTGTAATTTTGGTCGTAATACATGTCAATTAAGTCGGAAAAAACCTGGCCTCTGAGAGTTACCTTGGCGTACGCTGCCTAAACCATTAAAGTTACACGAAGATGATGTACTATGGGATTGTTTGTATGTTAAAAAATATATATATATTTAAAATGACCTGTTACGAAACTTAATGTGACAGACCAAATTCCACGCGAGCGAAACCGCGGGTACAAGCTAGTACTAAATAATATTAAGTTCGTTTTAATTAATTACAGTTGATAATGAGTGTAGTCGTTTTATTTGTATAAGAAGTATTGGTTATTCTGCTTCTTAGTTAATTAAACCGCTGTTTAATTGTTTTTAACTGTATTTCACTCTTTTGTACTTTAGCGCACTTATCTTAATTTTTTATTTTAACTACATTTCTTTGTCAGCTAGCTAATAAGGTAGTTTATTTTATTGCTAACAATTCTATGACTTTGGAGAAAGTTTCTTACACTACGTATACACACGAGTACAAGTAAATTAACGTTGTATCATGACTCATAATGGTGTAGTTCTGTAAAATAATGGTATACGACAATGTTACACAGCCATAACAACTAGACTATAAAGTGTACCAAAAACTATGACGAGTTATTCCACTTTTTGTGAGTTTCAAAGTTCAGTAGAGCGCAGAGACATGCTGTCTTTGACGTAACGTTAGAAGTAGTGTTTGAAATGAGGTTATTTATCTACATATTAAAATAATAGTAGTTCACACCTGAACATAGACCTCTTTTGAGAAAAGAGGAACATATTGGGGTTTTATATAACTTTAGCTAGTTCTATGAAGACTATACAATTAAGGAGTGTTCATACTGTATATATGTGTAGGCATTTCTACTTTTTTTTTGTTGTCGGCCTGGAAAATCCCTTCGGATCTCCGACTCTTCGGGGAGCAGGAGCCAGGAGTATGTGGTGTTTCTACTAAAAAACACCCCGGCGGCCGGTCTCAGGCGTCCTTCTCTGAAGGGCACCCGGACCACATTATTTCAGGTCCCCTCCAAAACTAACGCCACCCCTAGTCAAACCCTATCCTGGGGAGGTCACAAGGGCTTCCCCAGGCATGTCTACCTAGAAAATATTCTAAAAAAAAAAAATAGGTGGACTTAGCTAACATAGGTCAAATAATTTATTCTGTTGGACAACAACAGAACAGACAATATATCTTATTTCCATGACGTCTTATTCAAAAACGCTGCATAAATTTTCCTTGGACAGGACTGTAACAGCATTGACATTATTGACACTTTCAATCAGTTCACTTGGAAGATAAACAAATGAATTATTATTAATGTTCGTAAATAACAAGACTTATTTACTTACTCTATATAGTTAGTTATGTAAATCGCGTTATATTGAGCCTGGCAAAATAAAAAGTATCTAATGTATCATGATTTTTTGCAGACATTTAAGATTTACTATATATCATATTTTGTTAAGTGTATGCCACGCATGTGCCTATCGCTGAATGGTAATCAATTCTGCTCCACTTGGCCCCAATCAGTAACAATATAAACAGAGAGAATATATAACAAATAAAGTAAAATACATTAAACTGAGCAAAAATCGATTATAACATTGTTTTTTCTTGTTAATTCGGATATACTAACCTAAAATTTCACAACCTGAAATATATCTCAGGCTATAAAAACGTACACCTATGACCACCGCTAGTGCCACCTAGCCGAAATATTAGGTAATTCCAAGGCAAGTATGGTGACTATTGCAATGAGTATTGTGACCACAATTCTTGGATTCTATTCATGCTTTCCATCAGACAGAGTAGAGTCACTTTGGCAGGCTAATATAGAAAAAAAAAAGTTATGCATGCCCTTTGCAAGTCTGTACTCAATAGAGTGGCTGCTTCTGCCTAGTATTAGGTACTACTTTTTTACTGAGATGTTACACAAATGATGTGATCGTCTTATAAACTCATACAAATTTATTACCAAACATTAACTTACAGTAGACATTGTGAACCAAGTAGACATTTTTAGAACAGCTCCATTCTACGGCTAGTCTAGCCAGTTGGCCGCTATGTCCGAGTACTCTTCATAAGGCGACCAGTTCCCATGACCAACTTCGATCTCCGATTAAACCTGTGAAAGGGATCACAGAAGGGCGAACAATTATTCTCATACTATCTAAAGGCTGATAGAAACGGGATACAGTATCTTAGATACTAGGTGAACCCTGACACGCTACGCTATTTCAGGAACGATACTGACTCAAAACATAATTAAAAACATTGAATGGAAGTGTTTGTACATTGTATAACGCTTTTAACTCAATCGATGTAGTAGTTTTTGAGTTTTTGAAGCGGCCATAAACTAAATCAACATTGTGTACTAACATAAATTAAACAGAACCTCTCCTCTTTGCAAGTTAATTTAAATAAAAGACAGAAAGAAACAAAAACACGAAAACATTTTTTTATGGTTTGCAACTGTAAGATAATGTGTATGAAGAAATATCTAAACCTTCATCTTGGTATTAAATATAATATAAAGTGATACTTAAATATTAATCTATTGCAATCCCGGTTGTTCAGCTTCTCCGTATTTTTTTTTCTTCTTAAAAGACAATGCCCGCACTAGGAATAAATCCTGTGTTGCGGGGGACTTTACCAACATACAAGAAACTGACACAAAGAACACCCAGACTCAGAACAACAGTTTGTGGATCACACAAAGTGTTATCCCGTGTGGTATTTGAACCCTCAACACTCAACATAGTAGAGAGCGGCGTGGCGACCGCTAAAACTACTAAGCCAACCGTGCAGTCAAAAATTAAAAAAAAACTGTTGGCCAATATTATACACGTATGTATTCCAATTTACAAGTGATCATCAGCAGCTTCTCATGTTCACTGCTGGACATAGGCCTCAATTTATTGTATATAATATTTGCCACATCAAGTTTTAACAATTCAACAATAGGAAGTCTATATAATGATGTACAGATGAACATATAAAATATTGGATACAGTTTAGGAAATTGCTAATTATTAACATAAAACTTGCTCTTAATTTAACATGGCGTGGCTTTGAGGTATGGGTTAAACATGATATTAATGATCTAGACTTAACGACTTATATTATGATTGGACATGATTTTCAGGTTATTTTTTGCTTCTTAATATTATAGCGATGTACTCGTATATGTGTTCTTTTTTATTTTCACGGCGTACCAAAGTGACTGTCTCGGCCTAATGGAAAGTATGAATAGAATCCAAGTGTTGAGGTTACCATACTCATTGAGAATGCATACAATGCAGTATGGTGACCCACACTATGGTATCCTAGTGAGATGCTTTTACACACCCAGTTTGAGGACGTAAAACGCATGACAGTCATCGTGGCAGTGTAAGATTCACACAGATAACTGTCACCCGTGCATCAATGTGATATGTTATTACGTTAATAATTGTACTAAATTATATTCAAACAAAATAGAATTAGGAAAAATCAAAATGAAACACTTTAGAAGAAAGTTAAATTTTTCTTTCTAATAATAAATACATACGAATTCAAGAAGAAATATTTGTTAGGCCATTGTTATAAATACCTTGTAGGACAGTGGCAAATAGAGGCACTAATTAATACAAAGCTGGGAATCGAGAATGTTTCGGCTAACGGCATATTAATCTTCATCAGAGATATAAGAAATATTATAGCTGGCAATATTGGCTTATGTACGTGTGGCAAAACTACAAAAGTCTCAACACAATTGCGAGAGTATGAAGTCTAGTAATCTTATGGAAAAGAGTCGTGAGACAGGAACAGCTCTAGCTCAAACTGTAAACATTATAAACAACATCTGTTTGAATATTTTTAGTTAAGACCTAGATACGCATCTGTATTTCAGACGTGGTTGATTTTATGTAACGAAAAATTCAAACAGTCACACTATTCATCTCCCAGTACCATTATCAGCTTCAAAGCTTCAAAGTAAGAAATAATTGTATTTATACAAAATAGATACTAAGTTTTATTTCCATACGACAATTATAAAAAACTTTACATTACTTCGCAGGTTTGCTCACATAAATAATACGTGTGAAAACTAAGAGCTCGTTCCATGATTACTTGTAAGATTCTAAACTAGACTTTCACAATAATCAAATCAATATTCTAATTACGTTCAGTGCTTAATTAAACGGTATTTATAACACGTCTAAAATTGAAAGATCTTATCCCGGGAGCAATAGTCTTATAGAGAAGTATAAAGGATCTAAAATTAATGAAAACTTTCTGACATTCGTGAACTCCCTCTAGACCTTTGACTATGATGAATTCAATTAGTATTCATAGATAACTTCATTTGAGTACCTTATTCAATTACACTTCTGACATCATCAAACAAAATTGTTAATCGTATCGCAACCTACCGCAAACATCTATTAATTTAATTCAAAGTGATTTCGACCGAAACGTTGTAGGGCTGCGATCATCTTCGTTAATTCAGCTAAGAGTGTTTATAATCCGATTACTCTGTCTTTCAAACTAACTTTGCGGTTGCTACTCTACGTTATTGCCGTACCGAGTCTTAATTGCCCCGGGGGACGTGTAATTATATAAAAAAAAGCGAACCAAGTGCTTTGGACTGGGTGATTAATGTTCTGTGAACGTTTTCGCCTCATATTTGTATGGGGTGTGGAGGAATACATCGTTTTTGTTGTATATTTGAAAGAAAATGTGTAGGGTTTTGTGAAGAGCTTGTTTGAACACACTGTCTTCTATTTTATTTGTTTGTCGGCGCTGAAAGCGAAAAAAATATATATAGTTATTTTATGTATTTGTTAAGCCTAAGATTTTTCGTATATTGTTAGATTTAAAGCAGACCATGCTTTGGGGGACACCCGAGAAATTTGATCACAGACTGTATCTACACTTCACAAATAAGGACCCTTGGCATCTTGAAATTCTATAACAATTGAATGTGCACGTTTGCGAATAATAGTGACAAGTTTATAGATCAAATAGTATTAGAATGTTATATATACTTTGTACACATAGTACATTAGTTGAGTGTTCACTTTGTGTACAAATAAAAGCATCAGATGAGTTGACTTACGAGTTTGACATGTATATCAGGCATCCAAAAAAGAAAATTCTCCATTGAGAAAATGTTCTTACTGAGTTGTTGCCATTACCATTACCATCTCATTTAACTGGGACGAAATGAATATTACTTGAAACACAGATATGAACACAACTACCTAATCAGAATTTACGACAAAAGTTTACTCTAAAATATGACAATATGTTGGTATCTACTACTCAATCTATCTCGTGTATAATTACATATAAACAAGAATGATATTAGATAGAAAATACTGATCTTATAAAGTACACAACCTACAATTTTATAAGAGTGGGTTTAGAGTCTGCGTAATAATTCTGGTACTACCAATTAGTACCTTTTCTTTTTGTTTTTTGGAAGCCCACCAAAGTGATTCTACTCTGCCTGATGAAAAACATAAATAGAATCCAAGAGTAGTGGCCGCCATGTTCATTGCGAATGAAGACAATGCAGTATGGTGACCCACACTATGGCGGCCTTGTGATGCGTAATAACGACAATTTGTGTACGAAGAAATTCATATCAGCATTTCATATGAAATCGGTGTATTTATGCGAGTCGGTAGCAATTGTTCTAGTTTAAGCTCGAACCAACGGATTCTTGAAGAGATGCAATCGCGATTCCGTCACGTTTGTTGAAAGTTAAATGACTCATCGTAGACGGAGTTGAGAGTTAAGACCGTGGCATAGTGCATCGTAAAACAAAGTTGCGGTTTCCAATCTAGTTCATATTAATTGAATAGTCCCGTAAACAGCTTTCTTTTGCGTTTATTTATACATATGGACAACTCATGTCTATATCTGTAAAGGAACAGGCAGGGGCATTTAAAACGCCAATATTTTACTAAATTAAATATTTATTCATTGAATAAAATACACAATTCTCAATATTTTTTTTATTTTTTCTTTCAAACGGTTTAAAAACAAAACCTAATAGTTTAGTCTTTCCTACTTATTTATGACAATAGGCAGTAAATTACGTTTCTTGCATTAGATATTGTACTCTACAGTTTTAAAAGAAGTACTTGCATACAATCAATATTTATTATTGTGATGCCAATATTTATTTATTACGTGCCTGTCAAAGTGACTTTACCCTGTCATTGCCACCATATTCATTGCAAATGTATTAACAAAAAGGGTATCTGGGATTATCGTAAGGGAGAAAAACGTGCGCTGGCAATGAGGTCCAGATTTCGACTGACTTGCACGAAAGAAAGAGCCGAACTATTCAGTTCGAGAGCATATGTTTAAACAGTGGCTTAAAAGGCTAGCATGTGTTGTCGTGTAAAGGAAAGAAGAAGGTGGAACCAGTTGGAAGAGGTCGTCAGAACACTCTCCATGGTAAAGGCTAAGAGAAGACTGCCAAAGGGGCGACATCTCTTCGCAACGACAGAGGTTCAAGGTATGGTGGCTTCAGAACTGTTAATAATAAAGATTGCTCGCTGCTGCAACCGTTCGAGAACGTCAAGCAAATACTGCGCGGATCAATCACAAATTTCAGAGAAATACTTCATGCAGGAGTGAACTTCAGTTTTGTAAAAAGACACAGATGCTCGGTGAAAAGAAACGTCGTACTTTGTTCAGTTGTTCAGTTCAGCTTAACTTAGTTTAGCGACAAGCTCTTGCCATTTTTTCTCAACGTTTGTTAACTTAGCTGTAGGGTGTGCAAAATAGCGCCCATGAAGTGTGCAATCATCCGCAATATGTATTGCCGAGGGCTAACATGTCATTGACACGCAGAAGAGCTGTGAGGTGCCTGGTGCAAGAAGAGTGCTAGTGGCGGAATTTGGAGAGTAGACCGAATGCCGGTAATTTAGAGAGAAGTGAAATGATAATATAATTGTAATATGTGAGTTCGATAGCGATTTTTCGGTATTTCAGATTGACAGCTCTCGACGTAGCAGCACGGTATCATCCACTTATTTCTAGTGTACTATAATTGTTCCAAGTTTAAGTATACTCTAATGTTCTATTGCCTATTTTAGGGAATTGGGTATTTATATTCAATTATTTCATAGCACTACTTATGACCCTAACAGTAATGAAAAAGATTCACGTTATTAACTGCTTCATTCACTATCGCAGTCCAGAGCTGGACATAGGCCTTTCCAATGGCACACGACTTAGTTCGATCCTCGGTTTCTCGCATCTAGCTCCTGTCAGCCATCTTACGTAAATCATCACTCCATCTACAATACTCGTATATAATATGAAAATTTTGATATTTCAAATACCATCTAATGGTCAACTTTAACCCCACGTATGGTTCTTGGTCACGTGGCAGCCTTCTTCTGTTCTTCTTCACGAAATCACTACCATAGATCACATAAAAGAGGGAGAAAAGATGTTACATATGAGTGATCTTGATCAAATTTAACCTTTTTTGTTGAAAATGAACCCAACATTCATAGATACTCAACTTTGATTAACATTATTTGGTACTATTTTTTTACTGCTGATTTTTAGGGTCAAGAATTTAACCATTGATGCAGGGGTGACAGGTATCGTAGTAACTGTGTAAGCCTTACACTGTCACGATGACCGTCATACCTTTTACGTCCCCAAGCGGAATGTGAAAAAGCATCTCACAAGGCCGCCATAGTGTTGGTCACCATACTGCAATGTCTGCATTTGCAATGAGTATAGTGACCACAACTCTTGGATTCTATTCATGCTTTCCATCAGGCAGAGCAGAGTCACTTTGGCAGGCTCTTAATATAGAAAAAAAAAATATGAAAGAGATAGATTAACTGATATCATTACCAGTTCTTCTGTATAAGTTACATAACAACATAAAAATGAAATTTCTAGTATTAGCAAATTGATGTAATTGATCAAAAAGACATGTGCACATCACACCAAGATAAATATACACTATATTCAGTCTAGAATGAGAAAAGTAAATGTGAAATGAGAATAAAATATTTCACAAACATTTTCTAAGGAATATATCAGAAAACACGTTCGAATATAACGTCAGTAATATCTTTGGAGATTGCGAGAATGCATCGCGAAGTTGAAGGTCCATGAACTGGAAACTAAACATGTGTTATAGCTTCAGCATAATAAGCGAGTAATGCAGACTTGCGGTTTGGAGCGAAACCGATTTATAAGTAGTTTCTGACGATGATTTGCTACCTTTCATTGTGCTTGTCTCCAAGTAGGGCAATAAAATACAATATATGCACTCCATGTTCGTAGGAAATTACAATAGGATTTATATCGAGTTAAGGAAAATTTAGGTTAAGGTTAAGGTTTTGTCATTATTCTTTTAAGGACATGTTATCATCATTTAGTCTTTAGTAAACTATAAGCTGGACATAGGCTTCTCCTTAGATAGAAGATTTTTGGCCTACTATATCACGCTGGCTAGGTTGTTGTAAGATTTGTGCCAAATTTTCATTCCCTTTGTCCATGGGAAGAAGAGGAGTGGTGTCATTTCGTATTCTTTTACTCCACATTTTACGTGAGAACATTTTACGTGTGTGGATTTAAATAATAGCATATCGTAAAACAAACCTCATTAATATAGACTACTTTTTTCGCTACTTCGTAACGGCCTTGTACAAATGACCGAGCAACAAGTTCAAGAATTGAGAGCAGTAGTGATATAGAGAGCAAAGTCAACTAGCCTTCTACTAGATAGTAGAAAAAGATGACGCATTACAAACGTGTTTGATTTTTTTTTAAATGGCAACGCCCGCACTAGATATAAATCCTGTGTCACGTAGACTTTACGAACATACTCGCACAAGAAACAAACACAAAGAACACGCAGACTCAGAACAACAATTTGTGGGTCACACAAAGTGTTGTCTTATGTGGGTGTGAACCCACAACACTCAGCGCAGTAGAGAGAATCGTGGCGATCGCATAATCCACTAGGTCAACAGTACAGTCTCTTTCAGATTAATAATATATCTGTCATAACTTTCGTGTTTAATACCACCTATGAATATAACAGGTATGACATATATTTGATTTGCTTGAAGTTTCGACTAGGAAAACTCGTGACTACCACAGCCATAGAACGTAACAAATAAAACGCAATGAATAAGAATAACAGTATCTTAGTAAACTTTTGCTAATTCAGTATTAAGTATAAAGCAAGTTTTTAATTGAATTTTGACCCTAAAGCATCCATGATGTTACAGTTGTCAGGTCTGCGCTATTCACTAGTTTTTTTTCAGAATACGTCACAATCAGTGCGAGACAGATTAAAAGTGGATTTTTTGTGCAACAGAAAGTTGGTGATAAACTAGTTCTGTTTAGTTCGAACCGTCTGCCTATTTTGCGCACCTTACTGTGTACGTGGTGTATATAAAAGGCATGATTTTTCTTGGAAAAAATTTTTAGTTCGGCATATTCCAGAATTCTCTACTACGTTCAGAGGGATATCGGGTCTATAGAATTATTTTAAGATGTTTTGAGAAAGTTTACGAACTTTTTGGAAATTACTACGAAACAAGCCCAGTCTAAATATCTCCATCGTCATCCAATAACAAAGCATACTACTTTTGCGGTTAAACGTACTTACAAGTTACACTTCATCACAAACCCTCTCGTAAGCTAACTTCTGAATTAAATCTTCAGAATATTAAAGCAAAAAATGAATGAATTAATGAATGAAGCAATGTTTAGAATTTTTAATCTTTTATTGCATATTATTTGGCACAGAGTTTAAAGTTTATACAATTCGATGCACTCCATATAGATCATGATTCATGCTTTCCATTATTTATTTGTCAGAACCGTTACTAAACGGCCCGACCGCCACAGTAGTGTTGTTCATTGGCTTTTCCACTTGGCACAATACGTTCAGTCATGCGAAGCAAATTAAATCATTCGTTCAATACAATCGATGGCTGCATTTAGAGTCCCCTGGAGCTTTAAATTTACAATTATTGCAGTATTGTCACACTAGTTAAAGAAAAAGTTTTAAAAGTTAATCTAAGTGCTGATAAATATACTATATTCCAAAATAGATCAAATAAGTGTAATCATCATATTATGATCTCTAAACACTACCAGCTCCACAGTTAAGATCACTCACCTGTGTTGTACGTTCAGACATCCCACGCTTTTTACGTTCTCCTTCTTCCTTTGTCAGATCTAAAAACGATTACATTCTCGAGCCACCTGTAACTAAAATAAACAGCAAAAATTTGTAGTGTCGTGTCGACCACCTGTAAAACTTTGAATCATTTTCATGATTAAATTTATGTCAAGAAACAGGTAGTGAAGTGTCTTCACTAAATAGAATAATTAGTGATTAAGCTAGACCTATATAGTACAGTATTGTATCATAAAATAGGTACCATTACAGCATCCGTGCTATCAAAGGCCCATTGATGCAGGGGTGTCTGCTATCGTAATAAGTTTTTAAGCTTTACACTGCCATGATGACTATCATGCCTTTTACGTTATCAAGCGCGGCGTTAAAAAGCATCTCACAAGGCCACCATAGTGTGGGTAATCATACTGCATTGTCTACATTCGCAATGAGTACAGTGACCACGACTCTTGGATTCTATTCATGCTTTCCATTAGGTAGAGTAGAGTTACTTTGGCAGGCTTTTATTGTAAAAAAAAATTGTATTGTATAATAGATCGCCAAATTTGATTAAAATTTTATTTCAGGACGGTAAAAACAACAGTCTGATATTACTTTTGTAGATTTTACGATATGACTTCAAGACATTAATTAAAGTAGAAGTAAGTTAATGTTAATTATAGGTTTATTAGAAGCATAAACAAAATTACCATTAATGAATCTATTATGTTATTAGAATTTTCTTTTTAAAAATAATGATATGTGTTAATAATAAGTTTATAAAATAATAATAATAAATCCTTTTTTGATTTCACTCCTTGTAACAGGGGAAGAAAACTGTAAGCTTGAAAACTTTGTATCTAAAGTGAACACAAACCATAACTTACTTATGTTCATAAATTTATTACAAATCGAAAATAATCTTTAAAGTTCCTCTCAAAGTGATTTCTCGAGGCTCTATGTCAAGGGTCTAATATTCAATACATTTATGATGAGCTCAGAAATGGAATATTTTATCTTTTGAAGTCGCAGCATTAAATCAGTTAAAATTCAAATTTATTTGCCTATGTGCAGTGTACCGGAACGATGCTTATGGTTTGACGGATTCTTCAATTTTTGTTGTGATTTGTTATTAAATCGACTACAGCCTCTAAACGTAAAGTCTCTTAGTGAAAGTAAAACAAAGCAGATAAACTGTGCAGCCTCGAAACATCTATTGTTACAGGAAAATAAAAATAAATACTGCGATAATGTGCTCCGAAGGTTCGGTAATGGGTTTTCGGATGTTCTGCTACTTTAATGTGCCTTCGCATTAACAACATTGAGTGTGATTTTAGCGCTCTTATTTTGTGCTACGTTACTCGTTAGCGTTAATATTAATATTTTCTTAAAATATTTATCTAGTGGTTTCGCTGTCCGCTGTTCGTTCATTTCTTAAGTTTTTTTTTGAGAAAAAGTAGTGAGGGTTTTAAATAATAGAGAGAGTTAGGTACTTGTTAAGAGAGGCTTGTGCATCATGACATCATTGTTGGCACTTATTTGCTCACGATTTCCCAAGAGATACGTGAATATCAATTTTTATCACTATATAGACTGTCCAAGTAAGGAACCGAGTATACAAGACAACATCATTACAAAGAGAAGGAAAACTTGAAACAAACCTTATTCCAACCCGTCTGGCCAGCGTGGTATAGTAGGCCAAAACTTCCTTGCTAAGGAGAGGCCAATGTCCAGGAGTGGACTGTTAAGGGCTGTTGATGATGTAGACTGTCTTTTCTTTATTACTGTTCTTTTATATAAGTTACCGGAGTTGTAGATCAACCTGTAATGATAAAATGATCAAGATGATAATACAAACAACAAAATGGTCTTGAATGATGGTCTACCAAATTAAAATTACCATAATAGTTCAGCAGAAACAAATTCAGCTGACACTACCACTGTGAAATAATTTCGTACACACTTTAGCTGATGCCAATTATCAGGTGATATCTGATCATTCTCGTTGAACGAATATTGTTTTGACATTATCTGAATCCGATCGAGCGTCTAATTATCACTCCTGACATTTGATGTTTATCTGACGCCATTGGGATTATCGATGGATTTGAACTGATTTAATTTAGATAAATTTAAATTTATATATTGGTGGAGACGCAAAAAAGAACGTTGGCTAAGCCCCTCACGAAGTAGTTAGGCAACCTGGTGATTATTGAAGTCGTTGGATGCGGGTGATAAAGGATCAGCTGTTGTGGTGGACCTTGGGGGAGATCTATGTACAGCAGTGAATATCTTTCATAGAAGATGATGATGAATGACTGTATGATTTAGTATTCGTTGCTAAAGATGATCGAGGCAAGCTAAATTACGTGTATTTTTGGTTTCTTTTTTTTTCTCACAAGGACGTTTATCGCTGGGACCATTTAAAAACTATGTTATGGGTCTTTATGGGTTAAAGGATGTATAGAAGTGAAATGAATACAAAAAGTATCACAAAACAATACAAGTTTTTGTTCAGATTACAAGAAAAACTTAGCATCAAGTTTCTCAGTAACTAATAATTTCGATCTCTCATCAGTAGATGATAAGATAAGGTTTAATTAAACTTTATATTGTCAGTGGTGTACAATGAACAATATTTTATCAAAATACTGTATCGAACCTATATTGTTGTTCATAAAGAAAAAAGTTTGAGCAATAGCTTCAAATTTGAAGTTTCAGTGAAGGAAATTTCAATTTCTCTTTCGCTTTTAGAGATAAAATTGTGAAAAAGACACGACATGTTTAAGTTAATCGTTGTATAAAATATTTATTTAATTGTACTATCTAGTCTAAGAATATTTCAATTTTAGCATTTTCTGGCTGCCTATCCCAGATACACTCTGTTTCAGAATGCAGTTTCTAAGGCAAAACAGTATTTATGTCAGAAAAACAAAGCGGAAGACCAAAATTTGTTCAGATGACAGACGATCGGCAAAAACTACCGTCTAGAAAGTGTTTTTTCAGGAGCACACATACACACGCATACATCGGGATATTTACCGACAAACAACAAAAGGTGGAAAAACGCAAATGGCAATTGGCAAACATCACGTGATCGGTGCTAATTTTTTTGCGAAAATAGAATCATTAAAGGGGCTGAAGAGAAGAAGAGGGAAGCGTTTTTAATATCCTTTCAACTTAAAAGGAAAAAAATGCAGAACCACGTCAGTTTTTGACGGAATTTAAATGCAGGAATACTTATGGTTATTAATGTGAGTGCTATAGAAGATGGAGGCATGCGACTTAAAATAATGACGAAAGTGTTAAAGTTTGTGCATTCCTTCAAAATCTTAAAATAGATTTCTGTAGCTACTCAGGTCAATGACGAAAACAATATCAAAAACTTATTAGTGGGTTCGATTAACGGGTTGGACCAAATGTTTATATGATTTGCAAATATTTCTTTCAGAGTTTGGATGTTGTGTACATATGATATATGTGTTGAAAAAAGGTATATAACTATTCTATCAGACAATCTGCATTTCATAGTATAAGCTCTTCTTAGTTTGAAGCTAGATGGCGTTGTGTGTCAGATGTCTGGATTATTTATTTATTTATAATTCTCTTCGAATACAGCATCATCTCATTCATAATCTTGTCTTTACTAAAAATTAGAATCCAACCTAATCCCGTACCCCCAGATACAATGCATATCCTTCAGGTTGTTATCTGTTAACGTATTCTTTTAAAAATATGCAATTATTTCTTTATCCAAAAAGATTACAACTTGCTGTTAGGGGGATTGTTATCTTGACAAAGCTTGCTGTACTTAACGAGATCCAATAACGAAGGTAAACAGCCCGAAGCATTCCACTTCCGAGATTGAACATTTACTCGTTAACATAATTTTGTAGTACATTTCACAACATCCATGGTGATGTATAAATTACACGGTAACGATTAAACATATAGGAGAGGCAGGATTACTCCCTGGTAAGTGGTATTAAAATCATGGAGCTACTTTTTATGGTATAGGAGACAAAATAGTGAACGAGTCGTTTTATTGTATATGACCTTTAAGTAATTCATCTCCCCAGAATTAGTGCGGAGTTGATTGCTTGACAACTTTATTTTTTCGGTGTAATGCAACTGTCGGCTCATATCTGCCGAAGTATAGCTCTTTTCGCATTTAGTTCTTTCACCCATTAGACTCTCGAGACAACAATATAGAGAGAAGATATGCTTGTTGCAACTGCCACATATGGCACTAGTAAAAACATACTACAGCGTCATCTACCGAAGACACACGGAACTACTACTACAATGAACTACGGTGTACGTACTAATCATGTCTCGCGATATAGAAATTCTCGCGCTAATTGGTATTACTTCCTAACATCAACCGTTAGGTCGTCGCTTGTCAGGCCTGACCACCTCGCTTGGTCGAAGGATCCTTCCTTTGTCAATAAATACATTCATAGAAATAGAACATTTACTCTTCGTCTATGGTACGTGTGGAAGAAATGGAAATGCATCCATTTCATTCTATTTCTAAATAGTTTCTCAACATATAAACACCATTTTAAATAAAGCGACTGTTTCAGTTTTTCTGTGTCTGCCGCAGTTTATAAAAAAATTTTCCAACTACTCTACATGCATTGTTGAAGAGTATTTCAAGACATATCTTGCAATTTACCGGGGTCGCACTCACGTGGAAACTAAATTGGAATAGTTTTCACTTTTGCTATATGTGAATTATGTGCAAGAAAATTTTGTATCGAAGCAGTAATCACTTGCAATGAATGTACGAGTATGTAGAAAAATATGTTTTGAATCTTTAAATGTATAATTGTATCTACCTGTATGCACTGATACACCGTTACTAAATAACTATCTTACTTCTAGTAGGATTATTGTGTGTATAGGACTATGCGTCTATACGAATTACTGAGTTAAGTTTTTGTTTGTTTCGGTTTGATCCTTACGGCGATGTGAGGATTATAGTAAACACCCACATTCTTTATCCTTAAAGAACGAATCCATTCTTAAAAGTGTCTGAATAAGTTTTTTCCAATTCATTATATTCTGGACCCGATTTCGACAGTAAACAGAACTTTTTTACTTCACATTTTCTGGCACGTTGTCAACAAGCATATACTAAACACAATTATGCACCTTAAAGTGGCACTCAATACAGATCTTTTATTTCACCAGTAAAGCTAAAGGTGCCAAGAACAAATATATTTACCAAGAAATGACATCTGTTCATTTCCATCTTATGTTCTTTAATCCAGCCCTGTAAAGACCCATATTTTTCGTGAATACTCCCTAGCTTAACGCCCCAGCGCCTTCCAAGGGCCTTAATGTTGTTTTTTATTTGATACAAGGTCTCTCTTTGACTAGAAGGAGCCGTTTTTCTTATGCAAATTGCTTTGAGGCGAGAATTACATAAATAGTTCTTTTAAGATGGTACTTTTATTTATAAACAAGATAATGTGACGTCGTGTTGAAGCTGGTAATTAATCGTGAGACGTATACTATCTCAAATGTAGGTAGAAGTTTCGTCGTAAGTTTTTCTTAGTTATTGAACTAACCTCAAAGTTTCGGCCAAAGCTGTCTCATAGTACATTCATTATTTTACCCGAGATACGATAAATGATACTATACTAGTAAATAGGTACTACAATTTTGTATGTAATACTTATGGTTCTATCCAATTTGTCAAAGGCCTTTATTTGAGATTATTAGTTTCAGAATATATATTTACCTATAAACACTCAGTGGTTTTTTAAATCGTAAAATTGTTTTTCCTTCGAAAGGAGCTCATTCCGAAATAGTCCAATTGAAATTTCGTATAAATCTGTTGATAACTTTCGGATATACTCGTAGGCAATGGAACTCTTCAAAAACCAAGATTACATTGTTTATGCAATAATAAAACATAACATTTATACCTGTAAGCCTGTATACCTGTAAGTCTGTATACTTGAAGGTGGTTCTGAGGTAGTCTCATTATCACCAAGTCAGAATCTGATGATGGGGCGCAGAGAAATCGAGGGAAGCCCTCAAACTTTATAGTCCTATTTTTACTTGTATACTTATGATTACGTACGTTTACCTGATTCTCCAACTACGCAGGTATTTACATTTGTTAGCTGTTGTCTCATGTTGCCGAGTTTATTATAGAAAGGACCTGGACCTTTAGGTTTTTTGGTTTTTTTTTTGTATTTTTTCAATAATGCAATCTTGTAAGTGAGCTGTTTTATTCTTTCAAGATATTGGTTAGATATTTGTATTAAGTTATAGTATATACACAACGATACGATACGATATGTACACAAGAAAGTGGTTAATGAAATCACAGAACGTTTTGACAAAAAAACAATTTGATGGGCCATTTTAATTATGATTCTTCCCTCATAACTCTTTACTTTTTTAACCAATTTGGAATTTTTTTTATTTATTTGGAGGGGTATATTTTCTCTTTCGGAAAAGACCATAGCCAAGACGTAATCGAGTAACACATTGCATTGCATTTAAGAACAGGCTAGAAGGTATTATTTTCTATTAAAATGTTACCCGTTAAATTAAAGAGTGCCGCTTATTTTAGTTTTTCAATTAAATATGTCATTATTTTTTTAAATTGTAGTACCTACTCTTTGTTAGCATTGTTTGAAGCCGGTTTAACTTTTTTTTCAAATAGGATTTATTTGCTTTTTATACATACAGATTTTGAGATAGGAAATTCGTTATTTCACAATACCACTTTTTAAGAACTGATTTGGAAAAACTTTGTCTATTTAACATCAACAGCCTTTTACTGGATGTAGGCTTCTCCTTAGCAAGGAGGTTTTGGCCTACTATACCACGCTGGCCAGACAGGTTGGAATAGGGTTTGTTTCAAATTTTCCTTCTCTTTGTAATGATGTTGTCTTGCATACTTTGTTCCCTTAGTCGCCTTTTACGACACCCATGGGATTAATAGGGGTGGTAATACTATGTATTCTTAATTCTTTACCACACGGATAATGATTTTTGATTTTGATTGATGATGTCTACTTAAAGTGTTATGAAATTTCTCATTTAATTTAATTCAAATTTGAAGGAAAAGCACTAAATCTAGGAGGGTAAAATTAAGGAATAGAGTGTATATTACAATAGAGTGTTTATTACAATTTAAAGTATTTACAATGGGCACATAACTAGTTGGACAGTAAGATTGCTTTTTTATATTAAAGAAGATAGTGAAAATGTCGAATATTGCAAACGAACTGAATTTAAAGATAATTGTTCTCACTAAATAACCCCTAAATCTTCTTTTAAGTTTACTGTTTGACTGCCAAGAGCATCCTTAACATTGTTTAAGAGATCATAAATACTTATACATATACAGAGCCAGCCTACGCATTTTTCTAGAACTAAGTGGGAGCCTAATTTTGAACTTGTACATTTTGCTGACGATGTTTCTTAGCCTTATACATCTATTTACAGTAAAATCGCTTGGAGGCTCCAATTTCTTATCTTATTTTATTCATTTGACCATTATCATTACTTTCTTGGTTTTAGAGAGTCCCATCCCATCAACCAGTCCCACATTCTCCATTTTTCTAATCGACAACTCGTGCTGACCTTGGAAGTCACCGTTTTAGAAAGGTAGAAATACACTCTCTGATTAAACAGTTCAGCGTTTCTTTCTTGTGCCAATTAGTTAAAATCTGGAACTTATTACCAATACACGTATTTTGCTGCCATTAAGATCTCGGCTCCTTTAAACGGTATAAATATTATACTAGATCTTATGCTGTATTGTCTGTGTTTATAATGGATTGGATTCTACTTATGCTTTCCTTCAGGCAGAGTAAACTCATTTTGACAGGTTCTACATAAAAAAAAAAACATTTTTGTACCAACTAAATTTATGTATCAATCAATAAAATCTTCTAAATAACTCCATAGTACATATTCTTCAGAATATGGGAGCGATGGGTTTGGGCTCCAGTTACACTACTCACTTGGCGAAAAATGACAAAAAAATTGCTAAGCACTGATTTTCACGAGGCCATGGCATTGTTGAGCTGGCTTAGCTGGTCCTTTAAATCATTGCCAGTTCGTTTGTGCCCAAGTGTGTCTCTGTAATTGTCAATCTGACAATTTTGACCACTTAAATACTTCGTTTACAAAATTACTATACATCATTTCAGTTCTTCTTGATGCTTAGGAATTGGAATCCACGTTGAATCAAATCTTATATCTACATCAGTTTGTCAATTATAAAATTTCGTTTGTTATTTTCAGGAGGGTTGCTGGCTCTTGGGAAAGTTCTAAACTTTTTTCCCGTTGGTGGGGAACGAGAGTGCAAACCTGAGGGTTACAACATCGCGAAAGCAGGTATATGCCTGAATCAGTACGACTGTCGTCAGAGAGACGGCAAGGCGTCTGGTGACTGTGCTAACGGCCTCGGTGTCTGCTGTGTCTGTAAGTATTTGAGATGATGCGTTTTGTTAATACTGGTACACGGAAATCACATTAACATAAATTAGAAAGAAAAATGTTTTTTTGCCATTTGTCATTTACAGCGTGACTGTGGTATGGTCTACACAATATATTTGTTGCCGACATGTTCACCTAGTAATATAAAATTGTATATGTATAAATCATCCTAATAAAACACATTTTATTAAGTTTTAATAGTACTTAAAGCATTTTAAATAAATTAATATAGACTCTATACTTTGGGCGTCTAAACTCTAAGTTTTATACAAGGAAGAGCTGGTATCCGTAACAATTCTAATGACAGTCTCAGTTAGAGAACATCCTTGGAACTTGAACTATGTAATCAAGGACGTAAAACTATTCCAATAGCTGTGGAGTATAGAGTGATTAAACAAATGTACTCGTAGGATCGTGCCCAGGTTATTGTGCGCTGGAATATACTTTAGTCCGTGATATTAATTTTTGGGATATAATGAGTAAATATATTTATATATTAAAAAGTAGACATTCTAATGCAGGTAATGACTGCACGGTTGGCCTGGTGGTTTAAGCGGTCGCCACGCCGCTCTCTACTGCGCTGAGTGTTATGGGTTCAAATCTCACATGGGACAACACTTTGTGTGATCCATAAATTGTTGTTCTAAGTCTGGGTGTTCCTTGTGTCCGTTTCTTGTATGTTTGTAAAGTCCCCCGCGATACAGGATTTATTCCTAGTGCGGGCTATGTCTTTTTTAAAAAAAATCATGAATAAATTGATAATAGTACTTAGAGTACTGTTACATAATATTATAGACTGATTGTTTTCAAGCCATTGATTAAGATTAAGATTTATAAAATTACACAACTTGTTTCTCCATTATATGAGTTTGGAAAAGACGGAGGATCATACAGTAAATTGGGACCTCACCAATGTACGCATATACTGTACACGAAGAGAATATACAGAGAGTGGATACACAGCGCTTTCCAGATCTAACTAAACTTACTTTCCACTACGAATTCTAGAATACAGATAAACTTAACCATATAAATGTGTATAGATATTCAAATAGTCATACAAATACTATCACTATACAAAAATCGTACTCACAATTCTGATAGTCTGATAGATATTATTGAACGCAAGAACCGCGAGTATTCGATTCGATCTAAATAACACAATAATGCGATTATAAAAAGGATTACCGAAATGTGCCTACATGTTGATAAATTGTAATAAACTGAATTCTTTTTTCCTTAATTTACCTTTAAGGGATAGCATTTTTTATTCAATTTGAAAAGAAAACCAATTGAGAACTTATTTGGATGTATTTGTTTAAAAAGACAAAGATTTTTTGATATCGGTACTCAAATTTCAAACTTCTGAGTTAACAAACATGAAAACACACCGGATGTAAAAACTCCTCTTTTTCTGAAGTGTGCGGACAAAACTATGGTCCTTTCTTCAAAAGGGCAACCCAAACCCTAGTTTTATTTAATTAATGTTCTCAGACTTAAAAAAATGAAGATACCTGTGTTTTGTTGCGGCATATCTTCCCAGAGTAAGTCCTAGGAAATGTCAGCGCCTTCTAGTTGTATACTCCAATGTGTAAAAATATCTATAAAAGATTTATTTGCAGAAATAAATATCATATATCAAATAAAACATACTAATATTAGACATCCACATCTGGTATCGTATATACTATAAATAAAGACCCACACAGATACCGGATTCAACAAAGCCTTACATGACAAACAATGGTAAACACAACAGTAACTTTGCTCCAGCTGTGTCATTTAACAAAATAAATATGTTTGACGAAGCGTGGTACACCGTTCATACTATCTATGGTAATACTTGTATATATATTAACTGCCTCGGTGCCTCGCGCTGCCTCGGTATATATCGGTGGAGCAGCGATAGTGAATGCGACTGGTGTGCTAGAGGTCTCGGGTCCAATTTCCGGGTCGGACCAAATGTTTGTATGATCTGCAAATATTTATTTCGAAGTTTGGGTGTTTTCTATGTATAATATGTATGTATTTACAAAAAAAAAGTATGTAAGTATTCTATCAGTCAGTCTAGTTATCACAGCACAAGCTCTGCTTATTTTGAAACTAGATGACGTTGTGTATCAAATGTCCGAAATATTCATTTATTTATTTATTTAGTTAGGTAATAACTAGACATTGTTAATCGAACTGAAAAGGTGAAAATAGCTTTCTCGCCTTTAACATAAACCACATATGGATCTATTATCATCAACAGTGTTTAAAAAGCCTCTGTTAGTAACCCACTTCTTAGTACGGCAGTTTTGGCTTCATAATCACGCTGAGTATACGGTATCTAAATGAATATCCAAGGTTCGTTAAGGCACTATTCCGATTCATGATTATTATCATCGTTTTCAATGCTCTAACTCATAGAAAGTAGACTTTTACCTATTCTTTCGCTGTTTTTAACTGAGGGAGTGAGGTTACTAGTGATCGAAACACCCCATTTTTCCTGGACATCTCCAGGGTGATCTAAAAAGGTAGCATTGTACTTGTGACTTTTAAATTGCCGATATCGACAGGCATCTGTAGTCATTTACTATAATGTGCTTACTGGCTTCTAAATTCATATGTTGGGATTGATCAAAGTTTATGTAAATAGTATTATTGTGAGTACAACATAAAATTTAAGAGTTGTGGTCACCATACTCATTACAAATATAGATAATGCAATATGGTGGCCCACACTATGGCGGCCTAGTGAGATGTTTTTCACACCCCGCTTGGGGATGTAAAAGACATGACAGTCATCGTGACAGTGTAAGGCTTACAGTCATCGTGACAGTTACCACGATAACTGTCACCCCTGCGTCAACGGGCCTCCGGTCTCACACTCACCAATGAAACACGACAACACGGATGCTGGCTAGGGTGTCCCTTACATGACAAAAAAAAATTTTTTTTCGAATTTCGAAATGCATACCCTCTATAATTTTTACTAATGCTATAAGATACTTAAATATAAAATTTCAGTCTGCTATAATTTCACTATAAATGCAATGAATTAAGTGAATAAAATTAAATAATAAATTAGATGAACATTAATCTTTAATTAAAAACATAAAGAAATAAGAATCATTCAGGGTAACTTCTTTTTAGAGTAGTTTTTTTACAGTCTGGATACAATTTTAGATGTTCCTGGACATAGCGCAGCAAGAACTGTTTTTGTTCTTCTTTAGCCGTGATAAGTCCGTTAAAATCTTGCATTAATTTAACAGCCCTTTCAGCAGTATCATTTACAACTCTCAAATAACTTATTCTTCTTTTAGCCTCCAGAAAAGCACCATTGTTATTCCAAGAAGATACATCTTCCTTTAGAAAACTGTCGTCGATCTGCAGTCGTGATAAAAATTGTTTGCTCTTTTCCGATACGAAATCATCCAGTGCTTTGTCTAAAAAAAAAGAAAAATAAGTTAAATAACAAATAAAAATCAACAACAATTTTGAAAATAAATAAATAAGTATTGGACATTGAAATTGAAATCCAACAAAAAGTCAATTTAACTTACCAAACAACTTTTGAGTCAGTTCTTCCTTCGACGGGTCATAGCGTTTGCTAAAATCCGAGATTTTGTCCCTGTTGAAGTTGGCAATCATCTTCTTCTTAGTTTGGTTGTCAACTTCATCATCAAATAGTGATAGAATGACTGTCTCTTCACATAAATACCACAAGTGATGGCTGAACTTGCTTATAGAAGCTTTAGAAATTGTTGCGTCAACTTTTTCATACTCTTTTAACATCTTCAAGAAGCGCAAATCTTGATTAGGTGCTTTAGTCGCCACTGTACATTCGAGTCAAGGTTTAACATACAATATTACAAGAAATAAGCAAACATCTTGTAGAGCCTTTTTGTCCTTCGCAGTTACTCTGCATTGTGACTGAAGTAAACATATTTTTAAAGAATAGATCGCTCTCGCCATCCAGCGTGCCTGATGTATAGCTCCGGGGGGCCTTAGTTTTAATTTTTCCTCTGTGTCTCCTTCTAAAAATATTACGCACAGTTCGACCAATTCGCGGTAATCATCTCTTACAAAACCTTTATCTAATTCTGCCTTATAAAATAGTAACAACGCTTGAATGTCTGTCTCGGCAACCCGTGCTTTTACGAAATTAAGAGATGGTTCAATTTTAGTACAATCAATGTTTTTCCAATTTTCTTGGAACTTTTTGAACATCGGAATATCTGGGCTACTAGTAATTTGCTCAATCTTGGTTTCAAAGACAGCTTTTAGGACCAATTCATAAACATGATGACGACAGGCGAAAGGCAACAATTCTCTTCCTAAAGTTTGCTCCAAAATAGCACAAGCTCCATTGAAACGGCCCATATTGGAAGCTGTTGTGTCGCAGCACATTATTTGCACTTTATCATAAAGGTTCCAGTCAAAGAGAGCTGCTGATACAGCCTTCGCTTGATGTTTTCCAGAAGAACTTTCTAGTTTCGGCACTGCAAGAAGCTGCTCTCTATCGTCAAATGAAGCTATAACTGGCAAGCGTTCTTCTTTTGAACTTCGTACATCCAACCCCGGTAATAGTTTTCCATCCCAATGGACTGTGACTATGTCGGGTACATTGTTTTGGAAGTTAGATTTTATTGCTTCTGCCCTTGATTTTCTAGTTTCAGTACGAATTCGCTGAATCGAGGATTTGTTAATACAGAAATCATCGCTGCTCAGACCAAGCGCTTCTACCACCGCATTAAGAATGTAAACGGTATCTCTAATGCTTAACTGGCATCGATCTAAAGCTGCAACTAGTTTAGGTGTTATAAGATTCTTTCTACCTCTTTTTGAACTTTGTTCATGGCAGGAAACGTCCGGCAAGCTGAGTTCAGAATTCAAGATCTGTTCTTCGTCTGAATCTTCTACACTGTCTAAGTTATTTGTGGTGGAAGATCTACTTCCAACAACAACAGCTAGTGATTCTCTTTGTCTTACAATCCTTTCCTCTTCTTCCAATCGTCGTTGTCTAGATCTTTGTTCTTTTTCCGCCAATTTTTTATCTACACCACCTAAGCATCCCGGTCGACCTGGCTCTCTCTGTTTCATTAAAAATAATTTATCTTCCTCTATTTTCATTCTCTCAAAAGCATCAGCATGTGCAATATCAAACAAATTATCAAGATTAATTATAAAATTGTTCTCACGACTCTTAAACGTAATCTGAGTTTTCTTACAATTTTTTTGCAACTCTCTCCAAACATGATATAAATCAATAAGTTTCTTCACGCAGTTAGGAAATGCCCTTGTTGGAATTCTTGCTTTTTCCCAATATATGATGCACTCCCTAATCACAAGATTTGCACTTTCACTAACAGTCAATTTAACCTCACGAATATTGTAAAATAGGACTGAGAGAACTTATCGATTAGATGGTAATTTTGCACCATTTATTTGGTAGCTAGTCAATCCGATAAGAAAAATATTTTGTTTATCACTCCGTAATTCCACCGACATGTTTACGCACTAAACAATGAAGCACTAATAGTCTCAAAAATCACGTACGAAATGGCAAATAAAACATGTCGTAACAGGTCACTGGGCAGTACTTACGCAACTTGTATCGACAAGTTTAAATAGCAAGTCGGCACGGGTTATCGTTTATATTTATATCGAACTAATATTTTTTTGTAGACAATATAGGGTTATTACGAAACTTTTAAGAAGGTATGCGTAAAAAAATATCGAACTTGAAATTTAAGGGACACCTTAATGCTGGCGCTTTAGGTTCGTCTTCTGTGGGAGGGTAGTATTGCCCCGGTCGAGGCGCCCCTCTTGTGCCGAAATCAGCGTGGCTCTACTACCTATCAATATCCGCTTTAAGGTTTTCCAATATATTATTGGTGTTTACGACACATTGTTGAACAATGCTTTTCTAAAACACGCCACATGGATTGAACTACAATGAAAGAGTGTGGTTGAAAACTTTCTAAATTTCTTCGTGGTTGTTCCATGCCTAGCATACTAAACTGAAAGTTGTTGGTTTATTTCATTATTGGTTTATTTATCATGACTTGATGGACAAAACACAGGCTCAATGTAGCAAAATATAGATGCTAACTCCATAAAGTTGTAGTTAAGAAATATCAGCCTACCTATATTCCTGTGAAATTAATGTTGTAAGCATTATAATTACCATTCGATCTGTCTCTAGGTGTAGTTTGCTTATAATATGTATGTAGTTGAAAATATTTAAGTGTGGTGACGGATTAAGAACACATAGTGTTACCACCCCTATTCATCCTGTGGGTGTCGTAAAAGGCGATTAAGGTAACAAAGTACACAAGACAACATCACTACAAAGAGAAGGAAAACTTGGAACAAACCCTATTCAAACCCGTCTGGCCAGCGTGGTATAGTAGGCCGGAACCTCCTTACTAAGGAGAAACCTATGTCCAGCAGTGGATTGTAAAAGGCTGTTGATGAAGTAAGTGGTCACCACTGTACGCCTCTGCTTCGTTTGAGACCAGACTGACGTGTGTGAAATGTGTTAGGCTATTATTGTTATCTTTCTTAGGAAAGGTCTTTGTCCAGCTGTGGACTATAAAGGTTGTTGATGATGATGCTTGAGTATGTTCCTAATTTGTTCAGAGAGCGCGTTAGTAACAGGGATTTGACCCTTAGTTACTTGAGATGTTACTTACAGTTCGGCAAAATATATTTTTTTTTAAACTACGTCGTCTAGTCCCAAACTAAGCAGTGCTTGTACTACGGATACTAGACAACTGATATAAATACATATATTTATGCATAAATACATATATTTTACATAAAAAACATCCAAACTTCCAAACAAATATTTGCAGATCAAACAAACACTTGTGCCGACGCGGGTATCGAAACCGAGACCTTAAGCACTGCACCATCGAAGCAGTATATTTAATGAAGAAAATTACTCCTTGTGGGGAAAACTTTTAGCCTAATCGTTATTTCGCGTAAAAATGTGATGGCTCAGGTACTGTGATTGTTTTACAACGTTATGAAAATTCAATCTTGTGACAGACAAATCCAATTGTTCAGTATTACTAAAAACTCAATAACATATTACCGAGGTCTAAAAGAGTTAATCCGTCGCCAAACTATGCAAATAATAGAAGTTTTATCAATATAAGTTAATACATATATGTGCTTCCAACAGCAAAGCAATATGTAAGACGAACACATTCCAACGACCATTGGTCTGATTCACAGCCTATATATTACTAAGTCATATTTATAAATCTTTGTTACCTTATGAAATGTTGCCTACATGGTGAAATAAAGCAACTATAATGGACCGTAATGTCGCTGGTTGCCCAACTAGCATTAGTGAACTATTCGCGTCTCTATGTTTATGTAACAGTAGCAGAATTAACAAGCAATATTAAGCAATTCACCACTCGCTGAAAAAGCCCTAATAGACTATATTTAACTTTTCTGCTAAATACAAACATGTTACAGATCTGACGTACAGCGCTCTTTTCAAAACGTGTCTTGAAAAGAGACACTACGAAATGTGACAGAACCGCATTAGGATACCCTTCTGTGAGAGCGTAGTGCTGCTCAGGTTAAACCGACCCGTTTGTGCTGAAATCAACGCGGCTCAATAACCTTCTGAAAGCTTTTATAATCAGTTGGTGTTGTGGCGACTTCCACAGTAGCGCACACAGACATTCCGACAGACACACAGCGCCATCTAGCGAAGATACATCAAACTACGAAGTATAAACGAAACGTATGAACGTAATGAACTACGAAGCAACTACTAATCCTGTATTGCGAAAGAGAGATTCGCGTGGCAATTAGCACATATACAACATTCCAACATTAACTGTTGGGCCGTGGCCCGCCAGGCATGATTACCTCGCCTGCTCGGAGGATCCTCCTTTTGTATCAGAGGGACATAGCACCCGTCCCTCCACACTATCTAATATATAATAGAACAACATAAAGCCTGTATTTCGGCTTAATGTCCTGAAAACAGACCAACATTGCACAGCAACCCTTGCAACCTATTAAACAGAGTTATACATCAAAAAAATATCTGCAATTTTATCAACAACTGGTGAAACTAATCCAACTATTTTAAATTTTAAACTACCAGGTTCAATTCTATAAAACAGTTTTTGTCTGTGGTTTTATGTTAATTTTGGTTTAGAAAACTTTGCCAGATTAAAAAAGGTCTATGCTATGGTATGCTACGTCATAATTTATTCCGTTTTTTTTATATTAAAAGGAGGTAAAAAGCTCATGACCACTTATTATTTATTCATTTTATAACTTTATGCACAAAATGTATAATGGTGGTCTGAATGTCAAAGGTATTTTCGGCCAGTCTACTACGGTGGTGCGAAAATAATGAAAAAGTGCACTAAACTTTCATTACGCATACATAAGAGAAATCCTCAAAGAATTAAAAATTAAGAAATAAGCGAGAAAAAAAATTCTACGAATTTTTACATTTGTAAAGATTCTGTTATATTTTGGTTAAGGAGAGCTCTTACCTTGATATTCATTTTATTATGACTGGGAATCATTCTAATTCCCTGGGGAAAAGCATTCCAAAGAAGGACAGATTGAATGAAGAAAGCAGAATGAGCACACGCAGAACTGTGGGAGGGACATAACAGGAACAGTTTATTTGTAGAGCCAAGGTTTCTGTCATTGTTACACAAAACTCTACTATTGGAACCTTCTCTACATGAAATTTTCTTACAGACTAGAATTGACGCAATTAAAATTTTACACTCAGCTTATTAGAAACATACGCAATCAATACTATCTCATACCGAGTTGTAAAATAATTTTGCAATCTTTTAGCTTAGAGTCTAGACGTCTACTTCTTGAAATCATAATGTGGTATTATCTATATAATAACAGATATGACTGCATTGCCATCACCAACGAAAAATGTTACACTATATCAAGAATAGTCTATCGCCGAAAAGTGCATCAACACTCACTTTTTCACACACCATCATGTAGGACTAATGCTGGTGTCCGCATACCTCTTCGATGATTTTAGAAACGTACAGTAAATATTTTGTGTTATCCAATAACCTCTGCCAAAGTCATACCTTTAAACTATTATACACATTAATAACATATAGATTATTCTCTATTATTTTGATTATAAACTTTCAAGGAAAACGCTTTATATAATTACACTAGTTTATATTTGAGTATCTCGGTAATAATTTTCTGACCTATTTCTCCTCAATTTATTTCCGTTAATCCGTGAAAAATCGTGTGGATTGTGTTCACTATTTCGAATATTGAACACTTTAGCATGTAACTATTTTGTATTCCAGTCAAAGAAAATAACGAATAAAATAAAACTGGTTGGAACACAGACACTGAAAGGAGGAGTCAGATAAGTAGGCTAGTAAGTCGAGTTGAGAGTAATACAAATAGTCGTTAGGACGCGCAGGTGATGACGGTGACGAGAGAGCAGTCAATGTAATTTAACACGAGAAGAAGAAAAAAATATGTTGCCACTACCTATTACTTAAACTCAAAAATAATTTTGGCTTACAGCATAACATTGTTATAGTAAAGTCTGCTTTATTTTAACGAGAACAGACATCATTACACATAATTAACAAAGTCATAAATAAGAATTAATGCCAATTAGTTTCAGACTCAACTGGGGCTAGGTAACAAGCTTCCAATTAATACAGACATTTGTCTTGCCTTTATTTCTGGCACTTATCATGATAAATGTCTCTTTAGCTATAGAACAAGAACTCACCACTCAACCTTGGATTGCAAAACTTTACCTTACTATGGGAGAATCTTGCTTTGGCAGAAATAGGTTGGTATAACCAGCAGGATATCTTTGGCTTACAGAAAACTGAAGTAGTTTTAGTTGCTTTTTATCGAGTGAATGACATTACCCGAATCAAAATCCCCTGATCCTGTAGGGTGGGAATCAAAAAGTGACAACACACTTGTGACTCTTTAGTTGTAAGTGTCTATATGGTGAGTCACCACCTCTATTCATCACGTCTGTATCGGAAAAGCTGTTTCAAAGAGTAAACTATGCAAAATAACTTTATTACAAAGACAAGGGAAGCTTGAAATAAATCCTATATGAACCGATTTGGTCAGCGTGGTACAGTAGAAAACCTTCTTGCTTAGAAGAGGTCTATGGCCAGTTCTGGACTGTTAGACGCTATTGATAATGGATAATGATGATGATGACTTTGATAGTTCTTTAGCATCAAGTGACCCCCTACTCGTTTGTCCTTTTATATTTGTCCTTTTATATAATAAAGAAACTACTATTGATAATCTTTTGGTACTTTTTACCCAACTACGGCAAAACCAAAAGGAATGGTAATACTGGTAAACAGTATTTTTGTTAAACAAAATCAAGTCGGTTTTTTAAACACTACTACCTACCCGCATATAAACCTCATACTTAGTTTTGTTCAATCACCCTCAGTTTTCGTTAAACATAAACTAAATTGATTACGCGAATTGTGCTTACCGACGTTTGTTTCCGATAAATTAATATTAAATTATTAAAATTAAAACGGTTTTCTTTGTGATTGTCGTTTCTGTACATTGTAATAAGATGCCCAGAGTGTGAGTAAACCATCCCGATAACTTTTGTTACATTTGCGGTCACTAACTATTAAAAGTCAACGTCGTAATTTGACACCATTAGTTAAAAACTGTTATTTTAATTATTTTTGCTTGCCGGTGCGAAATTAGGACGAAACCTGGACTCCTAGTGTTTATTATGAACAGTGTGTTAGTTTATTAACATCATGTGCTAAAGGATCTCGTCATATGCCGTTTGCAGGGATAATCGAGATAAAAAAAATCACCATATTAAAAAAGAGTGGCCTAAACGAGCTGCTCTTATACCAGGTCAACGAAATGTTCTTCATCTTCCGTTAATAAATCCTGAAGATGTATTGCTACCTCTCTTGAAATCATTTTTTTTTTTTTTTATTCATTTAGGTCACAAAAAGACACTTATGAACGTCCTAAAAAAACAATAAAAGATAAAAGATGAACAATCTGTCGATTAAAATTACAGCTAGCTGGGTTCGCAGATTGTTCATGGTAGAGTGGTGAGAAAAGAACCCAGGAAAGAAACTCACCACCACTCTTTTAACTCAAAATCTTTTAAATATTAAAACAGCAGTTATATTAACAATCATAGGTCTTAAAAAAGAGCAATTCATTTCCAAACATCTAAATCTGTGACATAGTCTGAAACTGAGTAATAAGCCTTTTTGGACAACCTCAGTTTAATAAATTTCAAACTCGGAGTTCAAACTCGGATTTATAAAAAACTTCGTCAAAGCTATGGACAGAAATGGAGATGGTTTTTGTTACTTGAAACAGAAATGCCCAAAAATCAGTGATGCTAAAATAAAAGAGGAAATATTTGTAGCACCATAAATTGGAGATCTACTGTCTGATAAAGAATTTGAACAAAAACTTAATCCGATCGAAAAATCTGCATGGATATATTTTCAAAATATTGTTTGTAATTTTCTTAAAAACCACAAGGCCGAAAACTATGAAGAGTTGGTCAACAACCTCTTATCAGCTTACAAGAATATGTGATGCAATATGTCGCTTAAGATACACTTCTTACACTCTCATTTGGATTTTTATCCTCAAAATTTGGGAGCCGTTAGCGATAAACACGGTGAGTGATTCCATCAGGATATATCCAACATGGAAAAACGGTACCAAGGCAAGTGGATTCCGAACATGTTGACTGATTACTGTTGGACACTCAAAAGAGATGTACCTGACGCTAAATATTCCCGAAAATCCTGAATAAAAGTCAAATGTCAGTTGTTTTTCTTGATTAAATTCAATTTTCAATTATATTTACTTAAAAAAAGTGAATTGCAGTTGCAAGAAAACTGAGGGTGACTGAAACTTTTTAAAAATGCAGATTATTTACAGGCTAGTTGTAGATACAAAATATCCCATTTCAATTAATTTAATTTTCATTAAGATCATTTTTGTCTATCAGTGAATCGTTTTGGCTGTCTATGTATGTATGTTCTATCGTAGTGCCTAAATCACCAGTTTTATTGAATGAGGTGTCATGGTCTCAGAAAAAAAAGATATTGGGCATTTAAACCTCAAATTCTAACATAGAATATGAAATAAATTTATATATATATATATATATATATATATATATATCATCATAGACAACATATATGTATTTGTTATCAAATTCTAGGTTAGAATTTGAAAATGTTATATAATTCTGTTTAAGGTAAAATTTATGTCAAAAATGCTGTTATACAGTTCATGCAGTCCAGTCGTAACAGTTAACATTCTCATTTCTTCCTATTGGTGGCATGGTCTTAACCCTTTCTTAGAATGCAACGACAATCGACAACGTGGTATTTAACTTTCTTATAATAGATATTATACGGCTAGTTTAAATACTCTATCGGGTAACGAAGAGGTATTAAATAAAACGTAAAATTTAAAAAACTATAACATGACGTACGTGTACGTAAAAAAGGGGTCTAAAAAGGTCGAAATCAGAAAATAATTCAGATAAACATTCAGAAATGTACAGGTACAAAAATGGTCACGGTAGACTCAATTTTGTACAGATGGAGGTACATCAAAGCATATACTGAAGTAAGTCAACTTCAGTACATGATTTCGTGTGCTTTTACTATTTTATAAGACATTATAATAATATCTAGGACAAAGATAAAGTTAAGAAGAGAACAAATTCTACCTAATAAAAAATAAGTTTTTTTTTCTTATTTTAACAACCTGCTAAAGTGACTCTACTCTGCCTGATAGAAAGCATGAATAGAATTCAAGAATTAAGGTCACCATACTCATTGCAAATGCAGACAATGCACTGTGGTGATGTACACTATGGCGTCCTATTGAGATGCTTTTCAGGGCCCACTTGGGAATGTGAAAGGTATGACAGTCATTGTGGCAGTGTAAAACTCACACGGTTACCACGATGACTCTCGCCCCCGCATCAATGGGCCTCTGGTCTCGCACTCAATAACGAAACACGAAAGTATGGATACTGTCGCTTTAAGTTGGTCTTCTGTGAGAGGGTAGTACTGCCTCGGTCGAGCTGGTTTTACTACCTGAAATTATGAAAAACTAGTACAATTTAGTTTGCTGATAAGTCGATCAATACTTGCATGTCATCATCAAATCAGAATTTATGCTTAACATATGGTGAGGTGTACAAGAAACATAATTATATTGTCATTACATCATTAGTCGGCGTGTGACCACAATCAGAGCCTGTAGCTCGAAATGCGTGACAAATAACTGACTTTAAAAAGACCAGAAAATATTTGTAATGTCAAACTTTAATAATTCTTATCGTTGGCGATCGTCATTTTGTTAGGATATTTTTTTAAATTGATTATTCTTTTTAAACAATTTCATATCATAACCAATTATAAAAACATTTTTTTTTCTGTCCTCCTAACACGTTTTGTTGCTCTTAATAATGACGTAGGTATTTAGCTTTACACAGTTGACAAAACTAGTTGTATTATTGTGTCATCTACTTTTTTTACTGCAATGAATATATAAAACTTTCTAGTTAACGGGTTCCGACTTAATAATTTGAATGATACACATCAACAACAGTCTTCAACAGTCCACAGCTGGACATAAACTTCCTTGCTAAAGAGAGACCTCTTGCTAAAGAGAGACCTCGAGAGCAGTTTATGTTGTGGATGTCCAGCTGTGTTAGTAATGTGTTGGTGCGGTTACAATATTAAGAATATTATAACTTGCCCACATAGATACCAAATTTGGAATAATCGTTTAAATCCAACTACGAGTAACATGCAAAATAGCAGTAAGTGCTGTACAGTCATCTGGGATAATATTAAACGACTTTCTTACTATGTATTTAATATTTTAAACAACCCCTGAATATTAAATCATAAACTAAATAGTTATATATATACTTTATAATTAAATAAAAGCAAGCACATGTACATACACACACGCACACACGCATGCACGCATGCACACACACATATATGTATCTCATATACTAATAAAAGCAACCGACATACCAGCAGGGGTCCGGCACTGTAACTCCTTACGACAGGTAACATAGTTGCCTATCTAGGAGTACAGTTCTTAACCCAAGTAAATGTCTTAAAAAATGTCATCCATTGTAACATATACATGTATAATCATTATTTTTGTTTGTTCAATAAAGTTTAAAATATTAAGTTAAATAGAACCTGAAGCATGTTATACTTCTTTTTCGGTATTTTAATATTATAAAGGACAGGCCTTTATTATTTAGACATTATCATTATTGCCGTGGCTAGCATACATTTTTCTACCAGAAAATATTTTGGAAATAAAGTCTATGATAACCTAAAAATAGAAACACTTTCCTGTTGCCAATCTTGTAGGTATCTCTGACGAGAAATATTACTGACACGAGTATAACTGAAAATATTTACAACAATTATAATTTATAATAGTTAAATTTAATTGTACTGAAATACAAAATATGTCGGATATAATTAAACGAAAACGAATAATTGTTTAATATTATTGTTTGTTTAACTGGGTTTGCACGTGTACGCTACGTAATATTATAATGTTTTCTACTAATTTGCTATTATAATTTAATATTAACATCTAAATAAACACTCAATCAAGTGATCACCTGAGTAGATTTAACCTACTTCAGGCAGGTAGCGGTTAGTTTCATGAACTAAACTTTGTTACATATTTTCATGAGTAGAGACATGTGTACAAAGAAGTATGACTAATTTAGCTTTACACTAGTATTACTTAGTGGATAACGAATCTACTGTTTAAGATTTATTTTAAAATGAAGTGTTCATTGTAGCATTTACATTGACCAAAGAAATAAATTGTAAAAAAAAATAATTCAGAATTTACTTCTTGCTATCGAGTAAATTATATCCTTTTTTTAAAAATATGCCTGCAAAAGTAACTATACTCTGCCTGATAGAAAACATGAATAGAAACCAATAGTGGTGGTTACTATTGTAAATATAGACAATACAGCGTAGTGACTACACTATGGCGGCCTAGTGAGACACTTTTTCACGTCCCGCTTAAGTACCCGGGATCATAGTGGGAGGAAAATACCTAGTCTTGCCATAAATATTGTAATAAAGAAAAAAGAAAATTGTTAACTGCAAATAACATTTATTACTTTTACAGTGTGTCAGTTTAATACATAAATATAAAACAATTAAAAATATAAAAAGCTTATTCGAAGTGGTCTCCATTGGCTGCAATACAGTCCTTTAAACGATGAGGCCAGTTATCAATAGAAGCACGCACTCTTTCCATGGGAAAATTCTTCACTGCCAATCGTATAGATTGTTTTAGGGACTCCAAATTATCATGGCGTTTAGAGCAAGCTGTACTCTCTAAAACTGACCACAAATCATAATCCAGCGGATTAAGATCGGGACTAGACGACGGCCAGTCTTCAGCTCTGATGAAGTCCGAAACGTTCGATTCCAACCAAGACTGCGTGGACCGAGCTTTATGACCCGGCGCCGAGTCTTGCTGGAAGGACCATACTTGGTTATTGAACATGGTGATGTTAAGGGGCTTAACTACCTTCTCAAGAATGGTATCTTGATACACTTGTGCCGATGTTTTGATACCTTTTTCACAAAAATATGGCTCAGTCACTCCTTCATAGCTAACACCCCACCAAACCATCACTGAAGTCGGATAATGTCCACGTTGCACTCTGTCGACTAATTGGGAAGCTTCCTTAGAGCTTTGAGCATAAATACGGTCATTTTGTTTGTTAAAATGTTGCTCAATTGTAAAAATTTTCTCATCCGTAAACAAAATTTTTCTGTGACCTCCCTTTGCGTACCGCTTCAGTAGTTGTTTCGATTTTACCACCCTATTCTTCTTTAAATTATCAGTTAAGAAATGGCCAGTGCGTCTCTTATAGGCTGCAAGTCCTAAGTCATCTTTTAAAATACGCGACATGGTTCTAGGTGCTATCTTCATTTCCCGAGATAAAATCTTTTGCTTTCGGACAGGATTTCTTCGAATTCTTTCCCTTACTGCTTTGACCACCTTTTTCGTACGAACACTACGTGGACGGCCAGATCTTTTTCTGTCACAAACAGAGGAGGTCTCATTGTACCTATTAATAGCCCGGTACACAAACATTTTACTAATACCAAGTGTATGGAGAGTTTTAAAAATTGCATTTGGCTCCATACCTACTTTGTGTAATGCTATCACAGCGATTCGGTTCTCTTTATCACCCCACACCATTTTAATATCGCAAAATATTTTACAATGTATTGGCGCCAAAATGAGAAAACACAATGAACAATCGTATAAAAATGACAGATTCGAAATTCAAATGTAATATTTTTTTATAATTAAGTGTAACAGTATTTATGGCCAGACTAAGTACATGTGCTGGTAGTGATTTCTAGATTTTGATTGATTAACAGGAAGGAAGACCAGAACAGTTTAGTTTTAGAGTGTATGTTTACTTTTCTAAAACGGACGTTGTCGTGTTTAAGAAGGGAGAATATGGGACCCGTTGGAAGAGCTCGTCAGAACGCAATATTTAGGCGATATATTTACCTATTTCTTTTTAAATACATACATATTACAGCTACATTAAACCTAGGCGTGGAACCAATGGTGGTAATCCAATCCACGACTCCCGGCTCAACAGTCAGTATCATTAATCACGAGATCAACTCGCCCTCCTAAATGCTTAAGATTAGCAACAAATTTTAAGTAGATTTTGCTATATTCTTCTTTCGATGTTTAAAGATTAATTGACAGCCTTGAAAACAACAGAACGAAACAGTAGGCACTATATCAAAAACTCACTAATGACTTGTTGCTAAGTCGTACGCTCAAAGCCAAATTCCTAATGAACTCCTAATTACTGTTACTTAATACGGAAGTTTTCATCGCAGAAACTCTGTCTTATATCATTATTTATGAGCATATAGACGGTATTCGAGTAAGCGATTCAAAACAGATTGTTGATAAGTGGCAACTTGTTGTTTAACTGTCTTGAATTGTGGGTGGTGATTGCAAAAGCTGGGATAGCTGGCTAACGTTATGGGATCCGAATGTCGTAATAACAACTGTTCCTGGATCCTTCCTGTCTCAGGCACAGAGTGGCACACCGTGTGGTTTTAGTTGGTCCGATTCCGACACACCACCCCGCCGTGAACCTCGGAGGGGTGACGGCCCGAGGGGGTTTCCACACGTAAAAAAAAAGGGATAACGTTATGGCAAAGATTTACATTTACAGTAAATGTTTGGGCTTTCGTTCAGTACTTTAAGGTACTATCAACGGGAATCGAATGGTAGTACAAGAGTTTACTTAGAAAGGCTTGGCATCGAAGTCAGTTACATATGTGTGACGCATGTTGTGATAGTTATATGATGCACTTGTCCCGTGAATTTTTCAGTTTCTTCTCTAGTCATATGAACATAGGAATATGCAAATCTTTCGTAGTACCGCTTTGGTGTTAGATCCGAGACCTGGGATTTCTCTAAATTTTCTTCCTCACCCTATCCGTCAACTTTCTTGCTCTATTAATCTTCTTCTTTTTTGCCGTATGAGAATGATTACGGTATAAAGACTGGTTTTCTAATGGTAAAGTGGGATAAACGAGTAGATAAGTCATCTGGTCGTAAGTGGAAACCCCGTCGCCCTCCTCTTTCTGGTCTATTAAGAGAAATCACAATTCATTTAATTTTCATATTTATTTATTTTATTTTGATTTGACAGCCTCGGTGGCGCAGTGGCAGGGTAAGCGACTGCTGTGCATGAGGTCTCGGGTGCGATGCCCGGGTTCTACATAATGTTTGTATGATCTACAAATGTGTTTCGATGTTTGGGTGTGCGTATATAACATGTATGAAAGAGAAAATACAAGTATTCTATCAATCATTCTAGTTATAGTACAACTTCTGCTTCGTATGCTAAATGGCATTGTGTGTCAGACTTTTCGAAATGTTACATTTTTATTTTTTAATAAAAAAAGACAAGATATAAAATAAAACTACATTAATATTACAATCAAATTTCAATATGTTATTTATGACGATTTGGTTATATATGTGACCTTTGTATCAGTATTTAAATAAAAATCCTTTAATTTCACTCAATATAAATATCATCGAGGTTAAAGAATACTTGCATAATCATAGCGTAGCTAGTATTTTTAAACTAGTAGAATTATAAAGCAATCAGAAACGTTCTCTAGGAAACTTTTATATTTTCCTGACGAACATTACGAGCGACGAAGATTATACACCACAGAATGCAATTTCGCAGTACGTCAAATACAATTTCATATTCCTTTTACCATGTGTTTTAAATGAAACTAAACAAAAAGCTTGCCTGATCTAATAACGGCGGGGTGCGGACGTAATGACATGACGGGTTGGGTGAAAACATCACGGGACTACGTGAGAGTGCCTCGTCGTGTGGGTAAAGGACTGACGTGACTGGAATATGCGACAGGCGACAGAAGACCTAATTAGATGTTGGGTTCTTGAAATTATTTAACTTTCGGGGACTTATCCTAGTAACACAATAAAGCTGTAGCTCTATTGCGACTTTTGTGTGTTGTTATAGCTGTATGTACGGTTACTATTTAATACTGCAGGTAGATATTTCAGACTCTTTAATGATGATTGGTGAGCTGGCTCATCGTAATATCAAACCATCTGGCTGGTATAATGGGTCTAGAACCTCTTTCTATGGAGAGTAATCTGTAGTAGTAATCTGTAATAGGTAGTAGAACCACGCTGATTTCAGCACGAGCGGGCCAACCGGGGCAGTACTACCCTCCCACAGAAGACCAACCTAAAGCGCCAGCCTCCGTGTTGTCGTGTTTCGTTGGTGAGTGTGAGACTGGAGGCCCATTGATGCAGTGGTGACAGTTATCGTAGTAACTGTGTAAGCCTTACACTGTCACGATGACTGTCATGCCTTTTTCGTCCCAAGCGGGGTGTGAAAAAGCATCTCAGAAGGCCGCCATAGTGTGGGTCACCATACTGCATTGTCTGCATTTGCAATGAGTATGGTGATCACAACTCTTGGATTCTATTCATGCTTTCCATCAGGCAGAGTAGAGTCACTTTGGCAGGCTCTTAATAAAGAAAAAAAACAAAAAAAGGGTCTAAGTTCTACAGGGTTATTTAAGGACGTTGATGATGATGTACTAGTATATGTCAAGGTTCTGGCCAAGGCTTTCAAGTGTTTCTGTCTCATATTCTCTCTAATTTAAAAGAATGACTATCTCTTCACACTTTAGTATAAACTCGCTAACTATTTAAGAGACCTCTGCAATAGAACCTCTTCTGGATTTGAGTCAGTATAAGCTCTAAATCAAAATATTGATAAAAACTTGACAAACCACAGACTAATTTAACTTCTTATTTTAAGTAGCCAAAGACGCGGGCGGCAGTTAGTCTATAATAAACTACAATCTTAGAGTGTTTCTCTTTAGTAAATTTATGGCGTGGTCACCATGACCGTTACACTAATTTAAATAAATAATATTGAGTGCTATAATATTATATTGAATGTCATATTAAAACCGAGTCAAGTTTTAAATCAAATTTTTTTATCGAGGCAGCGTTATAATATTTTTACTTGACTGATAAAAAGGAGAGTTTTCGAGTATTTCATTTTCAATAAATGATTAAAATCACTCAAGAGAAAACTGGCAGGGAATGCTTTTACCAACACTAACAATCTATTGCTGGACACTTCTTCTTCTACTGGCCACTTCTACTGCTGGCGTCTTCTTAGCAAGGAGGCTTTGGCCTACTATACCACACTGGCCGAACGGGTTGGTATTTCTCCTTGTAGTGATTTTGTCCTGCTTACTTTGCTCTGTTAGTCGCCTCTTACGACATCCACTGCATGACTAGGCGTGGTGACACTCTGTGTTTTCTTAATCCGTCACCACATGGAATGTAACTCGTTGTATATAAAGTGACAATTAAACAAATCATTCGTAGGTAAAACAGTATAAATGCTTGTAAGAACTTCCAAAGCGAAGTTTTCTACAAGGCTTTTTGGCTGGCTTAGTGGCTTAAGCGGTCGCCACGCCGCTTGCCACTTCGCTGAGTGTTGTGGGTTCAAATCCTACATGGACAATACTTTGTGTCATCCACGAATTGTTGTTCTGAGTCTGGGTGTTCTTTGTGTCCGTTTCTTGTATGTTTGTAAAGTCCCCCGTGACACAGGATTTATTCCTAATGCGGGCGTTGTCTTTTTAAAAGAGAGAGAGTAAAAGAGAGAAGTTCATAATTGTGTACATATCTTTCGTTATTTCTCTGCTTTTCTTCCTTTCATACTTCTTCTGCACGATTCTCACATTTCTTATGGCCGAAATTTACTTTTGTACTCCTCTTACATATCATAAACTTCACCACAATTAGGTCAGCCTCATCACACCTGCGCATTAGATGTCTTTGACATTGTAACAAACACAGTCGCTTAGACATTCCACTATAATAATAATAATAATAGATGGTGTCACAACTTGTTTATATGTTATAAGATTAAGTATGTCTTCAAGGTTACTTTCAACGGTCATGAATGCCTAATAAATGCAAATATACTTTTTACTATTCTAGACATATATACATAAATTGTTAGTAGATTAGCACTTGCTGGGTTCTTGGTGAAAGTGGTGGTTTGTAGGTTAAGGAAGAATTAGTCCAAATACTGATTGGATATGTCGATTTATCAAAGTTGTATTATCGATGAATTATCCGTTACACTGTGTAAGTTATTACTTATATCAGTTACTACCTTCAGCCCGCGACTTCGTCCGCGTGGAATAGTTACTTTGGGCTGACGCTTACTTTAACCCACGACTTCGTTTATATAGGTGAGTAAGGGAACAATTCTGTCATACATGATTTATGCGAAACGTTACCCGTTTACGCAGCGCAAACAGCGGAAGCTCTTAATAGGAACAAAGTCTTCCGATTTTGAAACATTCTTCATTAGTGCTCCGTTCCTATTGATCTTAGCGTGATGATATATAGCCTATAGCCTTCCTCGATAAATAGGCTATCCAATACAAAAAAAAAATTTCAAAACCGACCTGTAGTTCCTGAGATTAGCGCGTTCAAGCACACAAAACAAACAAACTCTTCAGCTTTATAATATTAGTATAGATATCTTGTAGTCACTAACGTTATGGAAGTCGTTTCTTCAAGCTATGTAATGGCTCACCTATTTATGATATAAGAAGCTTTTAAGTGCCTTATTGATCTCACGGTTAGTGTGTGTGACTGTTGATCAAAAGGGTTCAGATTCGATGCCCAGGTCGGGTCAAAAACTATTATTGAGGTTTTCTTGTTACAAAAATATTTAATAATAGCCAGGAATTTGGATGTTAGGTCTTATCCCCCGTGCCTCGGACAGCACGTAAAGCCATTGGCTAATAAACGTAAAGCCATAAGGGGAAAAATATGTAAACGTGTCACCTAATGGGTAATAGCTTCCATCACCCATGGACACATCAACCTATTAATTAACCTATCGCCGTCCACTGCTGAACGAAGATCCTCTCAAGGAACACCAACCAACCCGGTCTTGAGCATTCGCATCCCTCCACTGCCAGCCACCTTCTTCAACTCGTGGGTATATCGCACCACAGGGCGTCCTACACTTCGTTTGCCCAATCGTGGTATCCACTCTAGTACACTTCGGCTCCAGTTACCATGGACACATGTGACTTAAAAATCATAAGTACGTTGCCGTTTCATAAGTCTTTTCTTTTAAATAATAAACATCTCAAATTACTTTTTGTAATATGCCTGCCAAAGTGTGTCTACGCTGCCTAATGGAAAGCGCGAATATAATCCAAGTAGAGGTCATCATATTCATTGTGAATGCAGACAATGCAATATGGTGTCCAAATACTATGGTAGCCTAGTAAGATGCCTTTTCACTCCTCGCTTAAAGGACCTGAAATCAAAGTGGGAGGTAAACACGTGCGCTGGAGGGAAGGGAAACACCACCTTTTACAATAAAAACTTAATAATTAACAAACAAAAATACGCAACTTATCATAATAATTGAATAGTTACTTAATTATTAAATAATTATACTTAATACATAGTTAATTGAACTGAACACTGTCTCCTAAAATACAGTTATAGTTTGGGAATCAATACTATGAAATATTATTGTGCTCATTTTAAGTAAATATAACATTATTATTATACCTGAGTTCGTGATTTCGATTACTTCTTAATGCATATACAATCTTAATCTTAACAGTACCGAATTGAATTCTGCACATTAAATCTGCATATTTGCATGTTATCTGTGTCTTTTCAAAATCTATGTATTTTATCAGTATTCTAGAACACATAAAACAAACTTTCCTTATTTGTGGTCTAGATACCGCTGTTTGTTACTGCCGAGTTAACCCCCCAGCCCCCCCCCCCCTGAAATAAGTGGAGGTTTTGATCTCCAGTTCACTTACTCGGTTCAAAGCAACAAAAAATGTCTCAACACTAAGCAATGTTTATTTGTCTTTTATTAACAGTTTCCATGCAACATCAAAATGAAGTAGCTCATTTTCTGAATTATATTGTGTCTTTATATTACAGTCGAGGTTACGTGCGGTGCTGTTGTCCAGAATAATCTGACGTATTTTATGTCCCCTGGGTTCCCGGAGCTGTGGGGTGGTGAGCAGGACTGCAATATTACTATAGAAAAGACTTACGCGGGCATCATGCAACTGAGGATCGACTTCATTCACTTTACGATTGTGAGTTTGCACATCACTATATGTCAGGACACCTGACTGTATATCTTATACTTTAGTTATAGGAGCACTCAAAATGCTTTTCATGTCCTTAACTTCCTCAATCGTTTCTAATTTTTCGATCGACGGTCTGTCGACGTTGCCAGATGATCAATTAGGGGTACTCATGACCACTTGCAACTCAAGAACCACAAGTGCGTTACCACCCTATGGTCTCTACCCAGAATTAGGGCAAAAACTCTGCTGCGAAGTTCTGGTAATCAGGTGAGTGAGTGACACATGCTCACTCTTGACGAGATAGGCCACTCGTGTGGTCACACAATTCATAAATGGAGAACGTTTAGCGAAAGATAAGTAAATTAGTTAAAAGTCGACGTTTTCAGCATGGAGTATATCAACGAAAATATAAAACACTTGATCTCTATCCAGGGTCAACCAAATAGAGCTACAGGAGACTGTAATGAGGATGCCATGATTTTGGGAGATGGAGATAACAACTTCACATTATGTGGACAAAATCATGGACAACATGGTAAGATTTAAATTTGATTTCGTTTATGGTTCAACGAAATGCTGTAAAAAAGAACAGCTAAGAACTAGAAGAAATTGTTTATTTAGTTCTGGTATTCTAAACAGGTTCTGATTACCATATTTTGAGTTCCTACTGAAGTAACTTAATATATATACTTGCCTAGTTATTTAGAAATATTTTAGTAATTGTTGTATTTTGAAATGTTGGCACAAGTTGCTGTGAATCTATCTATGAGTGAATCTGTCATGTTATTATATGTCAGAAAAATGTCATTACTAATGTTTATGCAAAGTTTTAAAGAACTTTTCGTCAGTAACATTTGTAAGTGTAGTTTTTTTTTCTTTATTAAGAGCATGCCAAAGTGACTCTACTCTGCCTGATGGAAAGCATGAATAGAATCCAAGAGTTGTGGTCACCATACTCATTGCAAATGCAGACAATGCAGTATGGTGACCTACACTATGGCGGCCTAGTGAGATGCTTTTTCACACTCCCCTTGTGAACGTAAAAGGCATAACAGTCATCAGTGGCAGTGTAAGGCTTACACAGTTACCACGATAACTGTCACCCCTGCATCAATGGACCTCCGGTCTTGGTTGATTAGTATGTACTGTTGGCTAAATTTACATGTAGTCATATTTAAAGGAATCATGTAGCTTTCATTTGCCGAACGTATCGGGCAAACTGGGATAAGCTGGGCAGGTAGACAGAAAAAAGTTATTAATTTTAAGGGCAGTAAGTGAAAGTGTTATAACAATCCTTTCTTCAGTATACTACACACTCTCAACAGCCAGCGTGAAACGTGAATCTGACGAATTGGCTAGCATTAAGAACATAAACCTATCAATGCGCATGCGCAGTGGTGATATGCCACGGCTCTGGCTCATGCGTATTGCGCAGATGCCGCTCGTCAATACCGCTCCCCATAACTGCTTGCAGTACTTCACGGCTAATAATGGTTAGTTTATGTGCTGTTATGATATTTCGATGCTGCCTCTATCTCTCTCTGTCTGTCTCTCTCTATTTCTTTCTCTTGCTGGCTCTCACTTTTTCAGAATCCTTCGACTGAGATTTTAATATGCTATTATTATTCATTATATAAGAAACATTTAATTAACTAGTATCAGAATATTGAATGAATTTCTTTGTTTTATGAAGTGATTATGTATAAATATACTATTGTCACGAACAGTTAAAAGCGAGTTTCCATAACACTTACGTGATTTTGCACTACTTCTTGGTGCATTTTAACGTATTTGTGTGCTACATTACTATTACCTGGAGCAAGTTCTATGTCCAGCAGTGGACGTCTTTCGGAAGGTGATGATGATGATGATGTTTATAAGTGTACCTAAATAAATAAAAGAAATTCATACATCTAAGGATGCATATGCAGACTGGCTACCTACTACGTTTGTACGTTGCAAAAAACTAACTTTAAGTAATTAATTGTATGTAAAATTCGTCATCTTTTTAAGAAACACTATTTATCTTATCAGGTACAATAAAAACCTTCAACTTCGCAACCAACGGACGTCATCTAGCATCGCAAGACTACAAAGCGTGCATCAGAAAAAATAAGGGTATTTGTTCCATTAAATATACCCCATGCGATCGGCGGTCTTTCAGGATAGGGCCTGCTAGTGGAACACCAGTGGTCATCGATCCAGCTGGTAAGTTACATTCGACTTCAACTTAATCGAGTTTCATGAATCTCGGTTCCATTGCCACCATCTGAGATTTGAGGTATCTTTGAAGCTAGGTCAAAAATTAGCGTTAATCCTCTTTAGGAATGTAATTGTTTTAGTGAAGTAGCTACCCCGCTAGGTCTACGCTCATCATCTGCATCTTCTTTCTATAGTGAATGGATCTAGTGAGGTAGGTATCGCGTTAGATGGGGTAGCCTTTGTGGCCTCCCCAGGATAGGGTCTGACTAGGCGCGGCGTTGTTTCTGGAGGGGACCTGAAATAATATGGTCCGGGTCCCTTTCAGAGAAGGACGCCTGAGACCGGCCGCTGGGGTGGTTTTTAGTGGAAACACCACATACTCCTGGCTCCTGCGTCCCCGAGGAGTCGGAAATCCGAAGGGATTTTCCACCACGACAACGAAAAAAAAAAGATACTTCGCTAGATAATTTATTTTCGATCCTCTCTGAAAAACGATTATATTTAAGTTGGGTTAACGTCAGGAATGCAGCCAACCATGAAAAACAATAAAATGAAAAAAATACACGCGTATTGGCAAATATGTTAATATTTACTCAACATTAAGGAATACGTGACAATATAGAAGACAAAATTACATGGCAGAATTTAGCTGAAATTTTTCCTAAACAAATATATTCATCCTGAACAAATATATTACAAGACAGTTTTGTTCTTTTAAAGAGGTAAATAATTTCAGAAATTCAAGATGAAGACCAGATGATGCCAGTAAATGAAGTGATAACACAAGAAGATGAGATAGAAGGTTCTGGGAACGAGCCGCAGATAGAACCTGTAGAGGCACAACCGGGTATGGCGTCCAGGGTAAGATTTAGAGATATTTTAGAATTGACGCAATCCGTGACAATTATGTATACGTATGGGATTTTTTTTTATAGCAACCGACCAAAGTGACTCTATTCTCCCTGATGGAAAGCATGAATAGAATCCAAGAGCGGTGGTCGCCGTACTCACTGTGAATGAAGACAGTTCAGTATGGCGACGCACGCTATGGCGGCCTAGGAATAATTATGGCATGCCAACGTGCTTTTATGTACAGCCGGATGTATTGGACTTACATATACATCAAACTGATAATACGGTGGTTTATGTACATACTAGGGACACTTCTAGTATACTTGATGGTTAGTGATGAAAACATTTTTTTTAATATTCGCGGGTAGATGGAGAAAATTATACTTCGCGGATTCGAGCTTCGGCACTTTGAGCTGTCCCTGATCTAGTCATTTTGTGACCAGGGTCGTCATTTCACTGGGATAACCTAGTTGAAACATCAGAAAATTTGCGCTTGTAAATGTGATCACTGTAGTTCTCATACGTATACATAATTATTTGAAATATATAAGAATGATGTTGAGGAAAAGCGAGTCAATGAGGATCTTTTCCCCGTTGGCAAATAAGGTTGAACTATAAATGACACTTGCGCAAATGGACTGCTTAATGCAATGCGCCACACGCCGAGCATATTGCCTAAAACGAGCAAAGCACACGGCAACCATCTCACTGCGCAATTGTTATACAGTGTTACAGAAAGGTGAAGTTAAATTTTAGGAGCACGATAAGTGGTCATGAAAACAATTTTTTCTAACATAATTTTAATATTTTTGTTTCTCATTTTTGTAAGAAAAATCTGGCAAATACGTCAATACTTTGCAAGTAGACAGTTCGAAGTTTATAATCACCTCTCTGTAACAACTTGTATAAAATAAATTGTATATTAATAATGTTGAGTGCTATACTCAACAAGACTTTTATAAATATATATTATTATATATATTGGTTTAAAAATATGTTGACTAAAATAAAATTGCTTAACCATTATGTCTGTTTACGTCTCCTGTTCCTGAAACAAATACCTTCTTAAACTCGGCTGCAATAAAGCTTATTCCTACTCCTTCTACGTAATTGACTGTTCTGAATATAGCTTAATATTTCATAATTTTCTATTTACAAATTTAAGTTCCAAAAACGTTTAATATAGTATTTTCTCACACAAAATCTCCTCGTTCCAAATAATCTCTTTATGCATAAATCTGAAGTCAGCACATTGTGAGGTAAATTCACCTGCGCTGCATATTCTGACGTGCTACTAGCGATTTATTGATCATTAGAGACCGCACTTGAACCGCTTCTATATAACGATCTTATTTTTTAATTTTTGCTTTTATTGTTAAGACAGAAAATTCTATTCGAAGGATCGATCGATTATCGTAACGAGAAATATTTAGACTATGTTAGCTGCGCGGCGAACGCGTGATTTACAGTGTTCACGACGTATTAACGGTTTTTTAAACAATTAACGTGTATATTAATGTTGATCAAGAGGCGTATGGTTAGTTATTAGCTTGGATGAGAAAGTAGTGGTTGGATTTTTTTCAAGAAATTTGTAATAAAAGCCCAAAAATATGGTAGTTAGCGGTGTTTTACGTCGTGCCTCGGAGAGCACGTTAAGCCATCAATCCCGGTTGTAATGAACATTTATGGCCATCGTTATTAAGAAGACAGTGGACTCAAGTATATTGGAAACTAGTTTAATCTTCGAAGGTCCGATTCCAGTCGCTCTGTAGAAATATTGTTGGTTGGTCACAAATTATCTTGGGTCTAATAAAGGTTAGGAAGATCAGACTTCAGGATTAAGATCTGTATTCGTTGAAAGTGAGGATTAAAATTGAAAAGAGAGATTTTTTTATTTAAAAAATGCCACAATATAGGTGATATGCTTCTAGGATGTCTCCGAATTTAAAGTATGTAAAAAATGCACCAAACTCTCTGCGTATCTGAACTTATGTACGACAGAATGTGAATGACTTGGATAAACCTCTTGTTTTTGTTGGTGCACGTTAATCAAACGCGCACTTTCGGATAAATAAGTGTATCTTTATCTGAAAACATTATTATTGGAATAAAAAAATATAAAATAGTATACTTAAATATATTTATACGCCAATATCGGTAACAACATTACTATTTTAGGTATGAGACGCTTACATAAACGATTTTCTCAAACTCGATTTGATTTTACAAAACATTTGACTAATTCAGTGTCTCAATATTTTTCTTTTTTTTTTTTTTATACCACGACGGTGGCAAACAAGCATACGGCCCGCCTGATGGTAAGCGGCTACCGCAGCCTATGGACGCCTGCGACACCAGGGGCATCACGTGCGCGTTGCCGACCCTTCAAAAACCTATTAACCCCCTTCTTGAAGAACCCCATGCTGTAGTTCCCAGGGAAAACCGTGGCAGGGAGCTCATTCCATAACGGGATTGTTCGCGGGAGAAAATTTCTCTGAAACCGCACTGTGCGCGACCATTTAGGTTCCAATGTATGTGGATGAGCTCCCTGACGATGGCGAGCGGTGCGATGGTAGAATGTGGCTGTGGGCATCATATCAAACAATTCTTCTGAACACAACCCATTGTAGAGACGGTAGAGTACACACAGGGAGGCAAAGTCTCTCCTAAGACTTAGTGGCTCGATACCGTCCGTGAGATCAGGATCGTCGACTATTCTCACAGCACGTCTCTGGACTGAATCGAAAGGCTCAAGCTGGTACTTCGGTGCTCCCGCCCAGAGATGACAGCAATACTCCATGTGAGGCCGAACTTGTGCTTTGTACAGTAGTAGCCTTTGTGCCGGTGTGAAATATCGCTTCGCTCTATTCAGAACACCAAGCTTTTTTGATGCCAGCCTCACCTTTCCCTCCAAATGAGTCCGAAATTGGACGTCACTGGAGATGTCGACACCGAGGATCCCAATACTCTGTGAGATGGTAAGGGGTGTATTCTGGAATTGTGGAACCACAGTGAACGGGGTTTTTTTAGCAGTAAACGCACAAACTTGTGTCTTAGAGGGGTTAAATTGGACCAGGTTATCCCGACCCCAATCGGAGACCCTGTGTAAAGTGCTCTCGATTTGAGACACAAGTTGTTCGCGACTTTCTACTACAGCGGTACGAGGGATGTTAGCCCGGCCCGTGTAATACGCATCTCCAGTACTGTCATCCGCATAACAATGAATGCTATCTATGGTCAACATATCATTGATATGCAGCAAGAATAGTGTTGGAGATAGCACGGAGCCTTGCGGGACACCAGCGTTTATGTCCATGCTTTCGGAGCAGCTACCGTCGACGACGGCTTTTATGCGTCTGCCAGACAAAAAGCTAGCCACCCATTTGCACAAACCCTCGGGCAGGCCGTAGGACGGTAACTTCGATAGAAGGCCCCTGTGCCAGACCCGATCGAACGCCTTTGCTATATCCAGGCCAACTGCCAAGGCCTCACCTTGACTCTCAATGGCTGAAGCCCACCGGTGAGTGAGATACACTAGAAGATCACCAGTCGAGCGACCGCGGCGGAAACCGTACTGGCGGTCGCTGATCAAATCGTGCTCTTCCAGCTAACTGAGGAGCCGTGTGTTGATTACACGCTCCATCACCTTAGAGAGAAGGGAGGTTATAGCTATAGGCCTGTAATTCGATGGGTCCGATCTATCACCCTTTTTTGGCACTGGATGCACATGGGCAGTCTTCCACGAAGACGGCACTTGCCTTTTGCGGTAGGAAATCGCGAAAAGTCGCGTTAGTACAGGGCACAACTCAGGGGCACACTTTTTGAGCACCACTGCAGGTATGCCGTCTGGCCCACTCGACTTATGAACGTCTAGACAGTTTAGTTCCCGCCGCACTTCTCTTTGCGAAATGTGTATTTCCGGCAAAGTGTGTTGGCACGGCGGGTTAATAGGCGGTACCGCACTTCCATCCTCGTTCATAGTCGAGTTCGCGGCAAAGAGTTGCCAAAGTAGGTCGGCTTTCTCTTTAGCACTATGGGCCAAGTTACCATCGGCATTTCGCAATGGTGGTAAAGACGACTGGCAAAAATTTCCCTCGGCAGCCTTAGCAAGAGACCAAAACGCACGACTCCCAGAGGGATAGCTCGTAAGTCGCTTACCAATCCTGCCGATGAAATCGAATTTGGCTCTGGCAATTGTCTTTTTGCTGGACCTCGAGGCAGCATTTAGTTTGCGTCTCACATCAGAGATGTTCGGATCCTTATTGGTACGGGCCGTGGTCCAAGCCCTATAGGCGGCCTGCTTGACTAGCCTGGCTTCCTTGCAAAGCCGGTTAAACCACGGTCGCTTTTTTTCCCCCGCAGCTACTGATGGGTTGGGAATAAAATACTCCATACCCACCAGGATCGTCTCAGTGACAGCGGCTGCGCAGGAGTCAGGATCTTCTGGCGTGAAGCAAAGCTGTCTCCACGGGTACGATGCGTAGAATTCACGCAATCCATCCCAGTCTGCTGATTTATATTGCCACATGTGGCGCAAATTGGCTGGGCGAGGTGGAATATGCCGAGGGCATGGGACTTCGGTCCGGACGAGGCAGTGGTCGGACGAGCCGAGAGGTGCGTCCACTGCAATAGTGTAGTCGTCCGGACGCGTCGTCAGCAGAAGGTCCAGCAAAGAGTGTGCATGGCTCTCAATATCAGGTATTCTTGTTGGAGAATGTACCAGTTGTGAGAGGCCATGGGCCAGAGCAAATTCGTGAGTAGACCTGCCCGCAAAGTCGGTGGATCGAGAATTTAGCCACTCACAGTGGTGGGCATTAAAATCCCCTAAAATCACCAACTCAGCACGAGGGTACCGCTCAAGAACTTTGTCAGTCGTCACCTGCAGGTGCTCAAAGAGTGCTTTAGTCTCCCTGTCGCCGCTATGAGACCTGTATAGGCACGCATAGATTCGAGTCTCACCTCCGTAGTCTACGCGCACCCACATTACTGACAGGTCCCTGTCTTCATAAAAATGGAGACGGCGACAGCAGATATCCTCCCGGACGTACATGCATACACCGTCACGTCTCAGAAATTTGTGTTCGAGTTTGTAGCCGGGGTAGTGTAGGTATGATGTATCGGCCGGGCAGGATATCTGCGTCTCCGTAAGAAACAAGAGGGTCGGCTGCGCAATCTCCAGATGAAGGTGGACTGCGTTCAGGTTGGAGTGAAGTCCCCTGATGTTGCAGAAGTCCATATATGTGGAAGAGGATGCCGCTGTAGATACATTTTTTCTATTTTTCTTCGTCATTTTTTTTGGGGGGGTTTAATTGGTTTGTGAGGATTCACTGTGTTGACAACTAAGGGGGCAATGGGGCGCTGCTAATCTACTCATGGTCGATGCGGGTAGTGCAATTTGTCGGCGCGGCGTACGAAAGGGCCCCCGCTCCCCCCCTGCAGCAGCGGTCGGGTTCCACTCCGGTCTCCTCCTCCGGCACGACTACTACTGCAGGGATTTTTCGCAGGCTGGCGGTTCAGCCTCCCAGGGTGGAGGTTGTAGTGATCCCTGGGTTCGGGAACCCATCTATCCTGCGGGCGGTCAGCGGACAACCGTTTCAGCGGGTCTTCCTGACCGCCGCGCCCACATCCCGCGCCCACACGAGCCAGTAGCAGTATTATAAGCACCACTAGTCCCCCGTTGTCAAAACAGCGAATTCTCTAGAGCTCTGGATACCTTACTCACCACAGGAACACAGCACTGCCGAAGATGCAGTGCTATTTGGTTGTGGTCTTCTGTAAGGCGGAGGTCCTTCCCCAGTCGGGCTGCTCCAAGTTTTGAGCGGAAAATATCACGCTATGCCCTACCTCTCAAAAATAATCAATATGTTTGGAATCCTTGGATTTGAATCTCATCTGGATAAGCATTGCCCTGAAAATAACATAAATGACTACTCAACTCCTAAAATTAAAATTGTAACAACTGTTAACTTTTAACCATTAAATAAGTAAAAAATATTCAATAATGAAAAATGTGAATATTTTTACAAAACTGACATAATTAACTCTTTATAACTTTGACATGTAAGTAATCCCTTATTAATTTTGCTAAAGGCAATTAATCACAGCATAATTATTATATTTCTATTTAATTAGCTTGATGGAGACGCTCGATACTATTTGTACAATAAAATAGTTTTTTTAGATCATTTATTTTTATAGACATTATTTATTATAGACATATATAAGTTATGTACGACTTCGACTTCGTTCGGGTAGGATTTGTATATTGAGTATTTACCATAGAGACGTAGTTTTTGCTACATTAATTCCGATTCCAAGGGAAATCTGCTATAAAAAGATACCTATATATTGCCCAGTACCCTCCTCTATCTCTTATTGAAAGTCCTATTACAATTGGTTTAGTGGTTTCAGAGATTTGTCAGGACGAACAAATAAACTAATGGATAAAAACCTGATGAGTTCTTGACGCTTAACTTTCTAAAAATAATACTTTTATGTCCTGAGTTCCTCAGAAATAAATATTTTACATTATTGATCAAACTTGTTTGCTCAAATTGTCAACACAAATGTTTTGATAGTTTACAATATTAGAAAATCTCCACTCTATCCTGTCACAACATCAGAACTTCGCTCGCTACAATTGAACAAAAGAAATAACCATTCATAAATGTGAATTTTTATATTGGTTTCTTTAACTCGTGATCTGTTCTATTCTTTATCAGATTGCAGCTTCTCCGTTACGCACAACAGTATGTTAGAAGGGTCAAACTTTCATTTTAACAGTCACACGATCGACATATAGAATACCCTGACTTGTTCTGAGCTCACTCCATAATCTATCCGTATTAGCAATAACCCTTCTAAATAGAAACTACAAAGCAGCTTCAATTTTAAGTCAGTTTTGATCTTATTCAAATGCAAGTCTCATTATTATGGCAACATACTACCACTGCCTTAATACATATCATTTTTTTGTAATATTGAAGTTATCGCACTTCTCCATCACCTTTCATAATTATATATTTATAGCTACCCACGCTTGCCCCGTAGCTTGCTTAACAGTCACTAACCTTATCTAGATCTGGACGTATATCTCGTCTTGGATGTGGGGTCAGGCCAGGTCTATCAGCTGGGACAGGTGGTCGCCGTACACACAGCACTACGCCACCAGCGATGACGAAAGATTCCGGTACTTTGGCTACGGCAACTACGGCATCGGTCTGATGGGTTACGGCCGGCAAAGATGTCAAGACCGGATCACAATCCCCTGTGAAAACGAATATTTTATTTCGGTGAGTTATTTAGATGACGTATGTACTTGGATGAGTGCTGTGGGTTTTATTCTTACACAAAGTTGTCAAAGTTACAAATAATTGTCTTGAATCTGAAGTATATACACTTTAATAATTTTACTTGCAAACTTATGAGATTGTAATGCATAAGACTTTACAAACAACTTACAAACTACAGGTAAAATCATTCCTGAGTAAGCTTAAAAAAAAAGAAAAATGAAATTACGACAACTCACAACTGTTGTCTACAGTAAAATATTAAATAAAAACTAAATTATTATATAATTTAATTTCATTTAAATTTCTTAATATCTAGTCATATCGATTTATCTACCTTAATCATTTTTAATTTTAATTTTATTACATGCTTTTTAATTGTTTTATTTTATTTTTATTATTTTTTTTTTCACATATGTATTAGTGCATGTGGTGACATTTTAAAATGCCGTGCATTTGAGTTAATTTTTGGTGAATATACTGTTTCCTATAGATAAGATTCAATGTAAAAGCAACTGGTTTGCCAATATAAAATAAATAATTAAAAAAGTCATCAGTATATCGCTGAAGTGCACGTACTATGTATTACCACCGTAATATTATTTTGACTTAAATACAATAATATGTGTCTATAAATAATTTCACTCTACGTGATAACTTAATGTGATAAATAATTGCGAATTTGATAGTAACCAGAGCCCAATCTTAACGTAAACGTTGAACAAAGTAATGTAATGTAATGTAATGTAATGTAATGTAATGTAATGTAATATAATGTAATGTAATGTAATGTACCCTCGATGTTAATTTTCTTTTGTTTTTCACATTATAATTACAACTAAAATAATATATAAACATACATAAATTTATAAAACAATCTCTGTGTAAACATCAAAAGATAAGAACTTCACTATAAAGAGCCTATTTATAATACAATTCTATTGCAACTCAAAACTTTCCTTAAAGGTTGGCATAAATCAGAAGTTTGAAAGTACTTCTCAAGTTTATAATAAGAACGGAAGTAATATTGTTAAAGTTTTTAAGAATAAGTTATTTGTGAAGTGCCATTCTACGTTTAGGGTCATTTGGAAAGCTGTTTCTTTTCAGATTGCGTATTTAGTAAAAAGTTGACGAATTACACATAAAAGCAAGCAGCAATCTGTTAATTATGGCTCAGTAAAATATTATTGCGGTCATCAAGTTGAGACAGTTTGTTGAACCGATTTAGTCTTCCAGAAAGTGTTTTAGAATGCTATGTGAAGAGCATCATAAATGTTCTTGAGTTACCTCATGAACTTACGCGTTTTCTAGAACTTTCAATAAGGCAAAACTGGCCTGTACGTACATACACTTCGATACAGTGTGCTGACATTCCAGTTCTGCAATACAAAGAGTATAGATAGAGTCCCAAGAATTATTAATGTAAGTAAAAACTGTTGTTAATTGCGGGTTATTTGTAATTGTGTAATTGTCATTTTCCAGAGTTCTTCCATAGGAGCTGGAGTCTGTGACCCTAACCACTGCGGCAACACTTTCTGTCCTGGTCAAGAACTAAAGAATTGCAAGGTGGAAACCTCAATCACTCCTTATGCGGTCTCCGTCCGTTTTGGGCCCCCTACTCGCAAAAGAAGTCCAGAAGAAAATATCGGCGTGTGTTTAAGGTATATCCAACAGCCTTGTAAATAAAGTGAGAAGAGTTATACTGTGATAGCATTTGTATTATATCAAACCTTTATGTTTTAATGGACTTAATGTATTTAAAAAAAATGTAGTTAAAAGTAGAATAAAATATTTAATTTGTAAATAAATAAATACACATTTGGTTGTCTAAGAATTCAGTGAATTAATAATTTAGTTAAGATGGGGTCATGACCGAGGATCGATAAATCGTAACGGCTACGCGACGCCGACGCAAGTTCTTAGATACTGACTAATATAAAAAATGTTACACAAATGTGTCGCACTTGGCTCTTGTTGTTATATCAGAGATTGTTGTCAGACTTAAACTAACGAACAAAAAAAAAATAGACTACAAATAGAATAAAGTATTTTATTTGTAAACATCTAAATAAGTAGTTGGTTGTCAAAGAATTCAGCGAATTAGCAATTTAGTTAAGATGGGGTCATGACAGACGGCCAACAGATCGTAACAGCAACGTGACACCGACAAGCCAGTTCTAATGTACTAGTTAATATAGAAAATGTTACACAAATGTGTCACACTCGGTTCTTGTTGTTATATCAGATCTGAAGAAAAAAAATACCTATAGAGAACCGTCTTCTTTAAAGTCGGTTAAGTAGTTTCAGTTCGACTAAAGTTCTTATTTTAATGTAGAGCCATTTGCTTTAATCTGTTTGTGGTCATGAGTTGAAGTTGTGATAAGCTTAACTCGTGGGCACGGAATGGGTATGCATATTAGCTTATCTTGCATTATTTCTCTGTTAATTAATTTATTGTAAATTGTTATTTATATTTTAGCTTGTAGCTGTGCCATTATAGAGAAAATATATTTTAGCCAAATAAATTTAATACGTTGTTTTTTTTTTTCATTTTTTTTTTTTTATTTTTGTATATAATTTTTTTTATCTGGCGATGATAACTGTTTTTTTTTAAATAAATGCATTTGTGAGATATTTGTAAAAGATTTACTCACGTGTGTAGTGTTTATTTAATAAGAAATATAATTTATTAAAGATTGAACTCTTTTGAGACGAAGTATAAATCTTTCTCGTTGTCTTTTTGCGTTTTCACTGTAATCATGTTAATTAGTTTATTCTTTAAGTATATGACTGTTATTGTTATTGAATTATGACATTATTCTAATAAATAACATATTATTCTTTAAATAGGCCTGTACTTTTGTATGTTTTAATCAGTTCATTTTGTTCTACGAATAAAAATTTCTGTTGACTCAAAAACTTCTGACTTAGAGAATACATGTGTAATACGAAAATAATAAAAAAAATTAATATCGTCTTACTTTGAATTTATTTTCTTCCTCAAGAGGGCTCGTCCATTTAGTAAACTCACTCAGGACCTCGATGGTCCCAAGGAAACTCAAATATTTTTATTGAATCGGCTTTGTTACTATTAAACCCAAGTAAAAGGAGTCCCATAAATACATTACAAGATCTAATTGATCCAATTGATGCAGGGGGGACAGTTGTCGTGGTAAATGTGTGCAATACAATGCTACGACTGTCATGTCTTTTTTCACAAGTGAGGCGTAAAAAATCGTAATAGGCCGCTATAGTGTGGGTCACCATACTGCATTGTCAGCATTCGTAATGAGTATGGTGACTACAACTTTTGGATTCTGGAACTAGAGTAGAGTCACTTTGGCAGGCTACTAAAAAAAACACGAATCAGTTAACCGTCGTAAGACAGGGTTATAATTGCAGGCTCGTAACGGTGATAGCACAATGTAATATAGTAATAGTATGTTGGTGGTCTACTCGTATAATGGTAACGAGCAAAGTCGAGCTTGTGAATGCATTTAACCCATAAATGGTTGCCAAGAAACGACTCATTTGAAGTTGGTCACTTTTCCAATATATTTGTACATCCCACGATCGTGTGTAAACGAGTTCCTATGTACCCGTGCCTATAAGTTACGAGAATATCGTATCGTAACATGCGTTAGGACGGCCATTTTGGCTCCTTCAGCGGGTAACATGAATTAATGGTTCCAATTGTGCTATTTATCAATGTACTTGTTAATGATTTCGTGTTAACTTATCTTATATTATTGTTAACAGCCTTTAGTAGGCCACTGCTGGACATGGGCCTGTTCTTACAAGGGTTTGGAAGTTTTAGCTTATTACTTACGCACTGTATAGCATTCTGGGGCGGCTATACTAAGACCATTTTCTCTCACTAGAGCGTGCTCCAAGAGCAATACTAAAATTGCAAGTTTAGGTTGCCTACTCATCAACTTTATATGGCATATCCATTCCTTTATCGGACTACTAGGCGCAGGCAAAAGTTTCATCCATACGTTGTCGACATACCCAAAAGTCGAACTAAACGGTTTGACAACTCGTTTTTGGTGAGAGTCGCCAAGATTTGGAACGACCTGCCTGGGTTTATTTTTCCTGATAAGTTGAACTCTGGAGCCTTTAAGAGTAGAGTGAACAGGTTTCTTCGGGATGGGCGTATACCACCTTCGTTTTCATCTACACTTTCCATCAGGTGAGATGGAAGATAAACACCTAATCCATTATAAATATAAAAAAAAAGAATGTAATGTTTTTATAGAAAATATAGGCGAAGTAATTTTTTAAATACAGCTAAGTTATTAACAATAAGAAATACAAATTTTGCGTGTATAAACCAGTCTTAACTTTATATTAATTAATTGATGCAGGGGTGACAGTTATCGTGGTAACTGTGTAAGCCTTACACTGTCACGATGACTGTCATGCCTTTTACGTCCCCAAGCAGGGTGTAAAGAAGCATCACACAAGGCCGCCATAGTGTGGGTCACCATACTGCATTGTCTGCATTTGTGATGAGTATGATGATCACAACTCTTGGATTCTATTCATGCTTTCCACCATGCTGAGTAGAGTCACTTTGGCAGGCTCTTAATATAAAAAAAATAAAACTTTAAAATTACGATATTTAATGTCCTGTAAAGTGACTGCTTGAAACACACGTATTTACGCCTAGCTGAAACCGATTGCATAATAATTAGTAATATTTTAATTTACTTTATCTACACGTAATACCTCTTTTCATAGGAGAGGCTTATGTCCAGCAGTGGACTGTTGATGGATTGATGATGATGATGATACTCATAATGAAGTATAAGAATTTAATAATAAGAGGATCAAACAAAACATGTAACCAAGGCCTGATTATGTGACGAAAATTCTCAGTCTGCAAATAATTATTAATACTATAGGGTGAGCCAAGAATTCGTTAACATATGAATCTAGCAACCCGCGCAAACATGCTACGGGAGTGCTTGGGACTGATGCTACTGGAATTTACTGGCTACAAGCGTAACACATGGTTTCAACACGATGGAGCCAGTTGTCACACATCCAATGAGACCCTGTCAGTGGTCAAAGACATTTTTCCAGAAAAGCTGTTTTCCAGACGAGGCGACATTCCATGGCCACCCAGAAGTCCAGATCTTACCCCAGCAGACTTCTTTTTATGAGGTTATTTGAAGAATTGTGTTTACAACAATAAACCAAATACACATCTAAAAAAATAAAACAGCGAAGAGATGTCTGTGATCTTGTGGTCTCTTTGTTGACGAGTAATTGAAAATTTCGGTGCTCGCTTAGAAAAGTGCAAACGTCGAAACGGTGGTGATTTTAGATGATGTAATTTAAAAAAAAAAACAATTTTTAAAATAGATCAAATGGTTTTTTTAAACGATTTTTTCAAATGTTAACTAATTCATAGCCCACCCTACATTACACCATTCTGACCAGATGGGTTGATGTAGAGTTTGTTTGATAGTGGCATACGGCACCCGCGTGAAGAGATACGCGAGTGGCGAGAGGCCGCTCGTCGAGCCACGATGGCTCGTTGGTCGTCCCGGCTGGAGGCTCCACGGCTAGTTTTACCACCGGGGAGGCTCTCCAGCCGGTCACCGCTGAGTGGGCAGGGCGACAGCACAGGACCCTTTCCTTCCGACTGACGCAGATCCTTTCCGGGCACGGTTGCTTCGGGAAGTATCTGCATTCGCCAGGAGGGAATTGAGTCCTGCCTGTCATCACTGCGACTGCTGTGAGGACTCGGCTCAGCACACGCTGGCGGTTTGTTCCGCTTGGGCGGCGCAACGTGGGGACCTCACTGCAGTTATTGAAGGAGATCTCTCGCTATCGACCGTCATACGCTCCATTATCGGTAGCAGTAGTTGTTTTACCACGGTCGCAACCTTCTGCGAAGACGAAGGAGGCAGCGGAGAAGGCCCGGGATGACGATATCCACTTGGACCCAATTCACCGCTGGCGAGCTGGGCGGCGGAGGTGCGCCTACCAGCGCCTCATGCCGCCTTGCGTGTAGCCACGGGTGGACGGGACGGGTTTTCCCCTCCATCCGCTACAATGGCCAGCCGCGAGGAGGCGACGTCCACGTGTGCCGTACGTCGCCTAAAATAGAGAGTTTATCCGCAGATGGTGCCCGCGGCAGCGGGCAAGTGCCAGAAGGGATCTGGATGTCGTAATAGCAGCTGTTCCCGGGTCCCCCCTATGTCAGGCGCAGAGTGGCACACCGTGTGGTTTTAGTCGGTTTCCGATTCTGACACACCATCCCGCCGTAAACCCCGGTGGGGTGACGGTCCGAGGGGGTATCCACACGTTAAAAAAAAAGAGTTTATGCCGAGTTTTTTCGTCTTTTGCTGTTCTGTATAGATTAGTTCCTTAGTCGGCTCTTACGACACGCGGGATCAATATTCTTAATACATCACCTTACGGACATTAATGTTATCGTGTGTAAACTTGCCTTATAAAGATAAGTTGTCATAAAATATGCTAATGTACCTAGCGTCGTATACTCAAACGATAGACAAGTTTAAGAGGTCGTTAATTCCTGTGCTGACGAGAACTGTTTAAAGAGAACTGACGAGACAAAACACGATTTAATGATGTGTTATAATTAAGTAGCGTTTGGGACCAGGTAATTGATCTTGTTATATATGATAAGAATTAATCTCCATATATACTTTTCATCATTTATATACGTTTTATATACCACTTTCTTTTATATATGTACATAGAAGTGGTGTTAGTTACACACCACTTATAACTCAAGAACAACTGAACGGATTTAGCTAAAAATTGGTGGGGAGGTAGCTTAGAACCAGGAGACGGACCTAGGATACTTTTTATCTTGCTTTATTTTTTTTTTACTTTTTTTCCTAATAAAAAATTGAATTGAATAAAATACAAAATCTGCTTATTTGCCTCTAAGGTGGAACAGAGTTCGCCGGGTCAGCTAGTTTATAATAACAGTGAAAACAATATCACTTTATTACATTAAAAATTGAATACATTTAAGTTATGTAGATAATAATTTGTTTATTTAATTTAGGGTGCATAGGGTTCCCACCACCAAAACTTAGGGCCCCAAGTCTACTTCACCTGCTAGTGGTACACCAGCTGATCGAGGGACGAGATTCTGGCAAACAAAACATCCTGATTAGTGGCCGTAACCTCGCCACAAAACGGGACCAAAACACTGATGAAAAGTTAATGTTTGATATGCCTCTGTCACCCCTCCGGGGAAAGAAAAAACAAAACTAAACAATATCAAATAATATATAAAATTATACATGCGTCGAACAAAATATAACTAAAAATAATTTTAACAAGTAAATACCTGTAATTGAAGGGTGTAATCGAAGAGGGAACACTTGAAAGTATTTCCTACGTAGAAATTATAACAGTTTAATAGTAAAACACAAATCAAAATATACATAGGTAAAGTGTCGTATTTTGTAACTTTATTAAAAGCACCTGCAACTGGTGCACCAGCTAATCGATGGACGAGACTCTGGCAAACAAAACATCAATAATAGCAACAATAGATTCACCACCTATCGCACAGAAGCAAAACACTGGTGAAAGGTTAGCTTTTAATATGCCTCTGTCACCCCTTCGGGAAAAAAATCATGATTTTATTTATGTATAAAATGAAAAAAAAAGACAGAATTCCGTTAAGGAATAAAGAAATCAATCAATAAAAGAAATCAACTCCATATATTTCACTCATGACTGCCTGTTCCCAAACTACGTAGAGACTGTACTGCTCTTTAACAAACTTACATATTCCCAAATATATATAATACATATAGATAAATTAAGCTCAAGCACAAAACAAATAGTAAAACCACGCTGATTTCAGCACGAACTAGTCGGTTCGACTTCGGCAGTACTATCCTATCTCAGAAGACCTACCTAAAGCGACAGCATCGTGTTGTTCTCTTTCGATGATGAGTGCGAGACCGGAGGTCCATTGATGCAGGGGTGACAGTTATCGCGGTAAGTGTGTGAACCTTACACTGTGACGATGACTGTCATACCTTTTATGTCCTTAAATGGAGTGTGACTCACTATACTGCATTGTCGACATTCGAACGAGTGTGGTAACTACAATTTTTAAATTCTATTTATGCTTTTCATCTAGCAGAGTAGTCACTTTTGCAGGGTCATAAAATAAGAAAAGAAAATAAGTAAGTCTGTTGTGTGTGAGTGTATAAATCTTTGGCGCCTAGCACAATTTATCTAGCAATTAACAACATTAAGTCTAAATGCAGAAAAAGGTTGTTTTGGATATAAAACTTCTTGGTGATAAATGACTTGATGATATATAATGCCTCATCCTTCTATTCAGTTCAATCTAAAACAGTAAATTATATATACATTTACAAAACACAAAATGTTTGAATTTATTTCTCTCTCGAAAGTATCCGACTCACTGAAATTCAGTAATCCTTAATGATATGATAACTGAAGGAGCATTACTTATTTAATAAATGCCCCATAACTTTATAGGCAGAATGCCAAGAGATGCCGTGGTTAACTTAGCGAAGGGGAAAAGATGTTTGGGAAAATAAATTATAAATGTGCTTGGATTTTTCGTTACATTTCCGTTATATTTTCTTTCTGTAGTATACAGTTATTTGACTATAATTTGTAACGGATCAAGATAATATAATATACACGGAAAATGGGCGACCAGATTTGCGTGTGTGTTATTTCGGTAAGTGTATTATGTGTTTACATATCTGTGGATGTAAATAACGCGTTTTATAACTATCATTGTGCGTTATTAGTTTCAATTTTCTTAGTATTAGCTCATTAAAATCACAAGAACTTCCTACTTTAGCTCAGGACTTTCATTTACCGTGCTGTTTTGTGTAGAAGTTAAATTATCTCAATACTATTTAATGAATCGTCTAAGTCAATACATTAGTCTAGATAGTAAACTCATAATTCTAGCATTCTTTGAATAGATGCTATTCAAATATGTGCCGGTGTGTTTTGATTTCAAACACATGGAGTAGATATAAATCCGTAAATAGGTACTCAATTTCACAATGTATTAATACACCCTCCTTGTTATTTGTGAAGTGTAAACCACTGAGATACAATTTCGGTAGTTCATCCAATTAATGCCCTAACGAGGAATAGCAAAATGTATTATAAAATTTCAGGTGAAGAATAAATAACCTTTGGTCAATTATTTATGTACCTTTTACTTCTGCTAAAAGATTTTTTGTAATAGTTCCACTAAGAACAACCTTAATTTACGATTATTCCTCAAAATATTTAGAAACTTAGAATACCTAGAAAATTTCTAACTTCTGCGTTGTCTTTTCTTATTAAAAAGACAACGCCCGCATTAGGAATAAATCCTGTGTCGCGGGAACTTCACAAACATACAAGACACGGACACAAAGAACACCCAGACTCGGAACAACAATTTATGGATCACACAAAGTGTTGTCCCATGCAGGATTTGATGGGTTCAAATCCTACATGGGACACTCCACTCAAATCCAACACTTAACGAAGTGGAGAGTGGCGTGGCGACCGTTTAAACCACGAGGCCAATCGTGCAGTCTAAACTCTACTTGTTTGCTAATTTATCCAATACGGTAAGTAAGTATTTACGATCAAGCGCCATTTTTACTTAGTAAATTGGATGGTATTTACAAAAAAAGTCTAAACTCTAAACAACGATTAACTTGTCCCTGAATTAAGTCCGTCCCTCGACGACCCTACATATAGACCTCACACATTTTGCAAGTTATCACTCTAAGCCCTCTATGCAAAGTATATACTTACCATACATACTTATATATCTAGCAAATATCAAATATTGCTAGATACCTAACAGATTTTTCACATATCGATGTATAAACTTTTGTCCATATCTCCAAAAGGGTAGACATAATATTAATAATAATATAATTTATTTTCTTGATATATAAGAACATACAAATTACACAGTCACATTTGGGTTGTTCCGCTACATATTGTGGCGTCATCATCATCATCAACCAATCGCAGTCCACTGCTGGACATAGGCCTCTTCAATTGCACTAAAATTGCGGCATATTTAGCTTCAACGGAAAGCCAGGAAATCTGATCGGCAAATTTGAAGCATAACGTTCAAAATACTGAAAGAAAAGCTAGACAAGAAGAGAAGATAATGGTAGGAAATGGATGTTTGCTAGTTCAAAATCGAAAGTAAAAGTCCATTCGCCTGGAAAGTGTAATTACAATACATGCAACTCAGAGTAGATAGCCAAAACTCTAACACTTTTACTTATTTATATAAGAAAGTTTAGAGCTGACAAAAGCAGCCAACCGATCGATCGATTATCATCAAAACTATGTCGCGTTTTCTCCACCCAATGTAATATACTGAAAACATCTATCTATAAGGCGTAACATGAATTACCTTACATCCCTTTGGCATCCCAATCATGTAGCAATAACTTGGGGCGTATTGGATTTGCGCCGACAATGACCGGGCCATTAATGTTATTGTTTGCTTAGATATACCGATAATGTAATCTATTGCGTGTGCAGGAACGTTTCTATATTACTGTATTTATATTGAGATTTTGGTTAGAATAATGTTTTACTATAATACATATATGATCGGTATAAGCGGATCTTTTCAGAAAAAAATAATTTTGCCTTCGATCAGTATGTTTTTTGTATTTTTATGTGTGTAGATAGGTTTATGTTTGTATGTCTGGAAAAGTAATGGACAATGATTATTTCTGTAAAATGGCTTTTACCAATGGATTTTAAGGAGAAACTCTTTGATGGGTTTATATTTATGTCATTTGTTTTTGCATATTGGCGGCAATTCGATAAGTGTCTGTACATTGAAACAGTAAAATATCATAGACTAGTTATAGAATCAAATACACATCTGCAACACTACAAGGTGTGCTATCTGAACAGATTGCTGTGGCAATTTACAAGTCTCTAATTGATATAGGACGCTACTAATGGTACTAACCTCGTACTGCGTAGACACTTTGACAGTTAGTGTTCTAATGTATTACGATTATGTAATCAAAGTTGTGATTGCGCACTAAGTAATGTAGCAACTTAAGGTTCTGCAAATTAGATAAATATACTTAAATCAGGCTTTATTTATTTACACTTTATGCACTTTGTATATCGGCGGATTTAATGTCCAAGGCATTCTTTTCCAGTCAACCTTAGGGTGGTGAAGAAAAATTGTAAGAGGTGTGCACAGAGGTTATATTTAAAATTAAAATATACCATACATGAGTGCTTATACATACACGAACACATACAATACATACGTCATAAATACACATATAAATATACACATATATACATAAATATACACATACATTTAGATTATATTTGTACACTATGACAACTTGACTGTAAGCTGAGCCAACTATCGATGAGACGATTCTTCAATCTCCTTAAGAAGGAGCCTATGTACACTCTTTTTGAATGTAAAACGGTTTATGGACATCGTGATTTCGGGCGGGAGCGCATTCCAGAGTAGTATTGCATGAACAAAGAACGAAGAGTTCACGAAATCAGAGTTATGAGAGGGACATAAGAGGACTTTAGGATAGCGAATAGTCAGATGATGGTGATTACCGACGTGTTTAGATTCTTGTATATTCAGAGATACATTGCGTTATCGTCCTTCAAGACAACCTCTCCCAGAAATAAGGATATTTGAGTTTGCCCCGGTGTTTTGCGAGGCTGTCAATATTGATCCGTTCGAGGTGTCACTTTTGAGCATAAGAATGACTTTTGCCCAGTTAAATGTAGATGGAAAAGACACTATAATGTTTCTAGGGTTGTGCTCACTAGCGTATAAATATTTTTTTCAATTCAATCAACCTATCGCCGTCCACTGCTGAACGAAGGTCTCCCCTTTTTTTTTTTTTTTTTTTTTTAACGTGTGGAAACCCCCACGGGCCGTCACCCCACCGGGGTTTACGGCGGGGCGGTGTGTCGGAATCGGACCGACTAAAACCACACGGTGTGCCACTCTGCGCCTGAGAGAGGAGGGATCCGGGAACAGCTGTTATTACGACATCCTAATCCCTCCTAGCGCCTGCCCGCTTTCGCGGGCGCCATCTGCGGATAAACTCTCCATTTAGGCGACGTCCGGCACACGCACACGTCACCTCCTCGCGGCTGGCCACTATAGCGGATGGAGGGGAAAACCCGTCCCGTCCATCCGCGGCCACACTCAAGGCGGCATGAGGCGCTGGTATGCGCGCCTCCGCCGCCCGGCTCGCCGACGGCGAATTGGGTCCGAGTGGATATCGTCCTCCCGGGCCTTTTCCGCCGCCTCCTTCCGCGAAATTACGTCTTCGCAGAAGGTTGCGACCGCGGTAAAACAACTGTCGCTACCGGCCATGGAGCGTATGACGGCCGGTAGCGAGAGATCTCCTCCAATAACTGCAGTGAGGACCCCACGCTGCGCCGCCCAGGCGGAACAAACCGCTAGCGTGTGCTGAGCCGAGTCCTCACTGCAGTCGCAGTGGTGACAGGCGGGACTCAATTCCCTCCTGGCGACCGAGTGCAGATACTTCCCGAAGCAACCGTGCCCGGAAAGGACCTGCGTCAGTCGGAAGGAAAGGGTCCCGTGCTGCCGCCCTGCCCACTCGGCGATGACCGGCTGGAGAGCCTCCACGGCGGCAAAACCAGCACGTGGAGCGAACGAAGGTCTCCCCTACGCCAACGATCCCGGTCTTGGGCAAATCGCATCCATTCGCTACCAGCCACCTTCTTCAAGTCGTTGGTCCATCGTGCCGCAGGGCGCCCTACACTACGTTTGCTCAATCGTGGTATCCACTCTAGTATACTTTGCTCCAGCGACCATTGGTTCATCTGGAGACATGGCCGGCCCTCTTCCATTTCAGCATACTGATTCTCCGTGCGATGTCAGTTACTCTAGTTCTCTGTCGAATAACCTCGTTATAGATACATATATATACATTGACATAACAAATGGTTCTTACGTAAGTAGATGCAATCAATCTAAATATATGAAGTTAGTTACCCTGGCTGAGTGATTCATTTCGGAGTAAATAAATGTATGTATGTATAATATATACGCTAGGAAACGCAATTCTAGAATCGGAGTTGTTTTTTTAGTTGTAGCATCCACTAAATGAAAATCTCTGACTGAGTGAAATAAGTAATGAACAGTGATACAAAAGGTCGTCATTTTCAATGATAGAAACACAAAATAAGATATAATCAAGCGAAGCCGCTGCCAAGCTGTAATAAGAAAAGAACTATGCGCTTCCTTGAACAGTCTAAATAAATAACTTGAGAAACTTGTGTAAAAATCAGCAACAGGTTACTTTTTTATTGCGACAATACCGTTTATGTTATGTTTTCTAGCCGATTTAAGTAGAAGAACATCTGAATAGGGATTTACAATGTATATACAGCGAATACATGACTAAAATAAACTCCTTTACAGCGTTTTGATGCATAAATAAATGGTCATCTCGTGGAATTCGCGATACATAAGAGTACTAGCTTTTGCCTGCGGTACCACTCGCGTGTCCGTCAGTTATTGTGGTAAATAGTAGCCTATGTGTTAATCTGATGTTTAAATTATATCACTATACAGTCTCACCTATAATCGTTCAGAAGTTTATGCGTAAAGGAGTAATAAACATCCATGCACTTATACATCCTTGCAAATTTTCGCATTTTAATATTTAAAGTTGAAAAAAAAAATAAAAAAAAATCAAGGAATCTAGATACCTTATTGAATATAATGCCATTTATCGGACACTACAAGTATTTTTCTTAAACTGTAGTAACATTGAACCGTTTATAATCGGGTGATAAAACTTAATTACGCCATCTATTGCAATTCGTAGAATTTGAAGTGATTCAAATACATATCATAATGAATTTTTTCATCAAAATGAGATGTTTTACCACCTTAAATAGTAACCTATATCACTCTCCGGCTTCCTACCTATCTTCAAACATAAAAATCATACCATAGCATCGTTCTATCATCACGTGAAAGAACGACAAACATACAAACAAACAAACACACTTTTGTATTTACAATATTAGTAAGGATAGAGTGGGTAATTATGGACTAATGATCAATGTAATAGTTAAGCTTTTTTTTGGACTAATCCTTCACACAGGTCCACTACTGTAAACCCTGTACACCAGGATCAACTGCAGTGACCCACGAACACGCCAAGTTTTGACACCAGACTGGGGAAGTTCCTGGAAAAGTCAATCAGAAGTAAATTTGAAGAATTGAAAATAGATCAAATCCAAATCTGATAAAGATTTTTGGGTTTTATTTTCCTGTTAAAGTATTAGGCTGTTTAAAGATGTACAACATTGAATATAGGTACAGTCGGCATCAGATTAATTTAAGCTTTCAAAGTTCATAACTTTTTTTTTTTTTTATACCACGACGATGGCAAACAAGCCTACGGCCCGCCTGATGGTAAGCGGCTACCGCAGCCTATGGACGCCTGCGACACCAGGGGCATCACGTGCGCGTTGCCGACCCTTCAAAAACCTATTAACCCCCTTTTTGAAGAACCCCATGCTGTAGTTTCCAGGGAAAACCGTGGCAGGGAGCTCATTCCATAACGGGATTGTTCGCGGGAGAAAATTTCTCTGAAACCGCACTGTGCGCGACCATTTAGGTTCCAATGTATGTGGATGAGCTCCCTGACGATGGCGAGCGGTGCGATGGTGGAATGTGGCTGTGGGCATCATATCAAACAATTCTTCAGAACACAACCCATTGTAGAGACGGTAGAGCACACACAGGGAGGCAAAGTCTCTCCTAAGACTTAGTGGCTCGATACCGTCCGTGAGATCAGGATCGTCGACTATTCTCACAGCACGTCTCTGGACTGAATCGAAAGGCTCAAGCTGGTACTTCGGTGCTCCCGCCCAGAGATGACAGCAATACTCCATGTGAGGCCGAACTTGTGCTTTGTACAGTAGTAGCCTTTGTGCCGGTGTGAATTATCGCTTCGCTCTATTCAGAACACCAAGCTTTTTTGATGCCAGCCTCACCTTTCCCTCCAAATGAGTCCGAAATTGGACGTCACTGGAGATATCGACACCGAGGATCCCAATACTCTGTGAGATGGTAAGGGGTGTATTCTGGAATTGTGGAACTACAGTGAACGGGGTTTTTTTAGCAGTAAACGCACAAACTTGTGTCTTAGAGGGGTTAAATTGGACCAGGTTATCCCGACCCCAATCGGAGACTCTGTGTAAAGTGCTCTCGATTTGAGACACAAGTTGTTCGCGACTTTCTACTACAGCGGTACGAGGGATGTTAGCCCGGCCCGTGTAATACGCATCTCCAGTACTGTCATCCGCATAACAATGGATGCTATCTATGGTCAACATATCATTGATATGCAGCAAGAATAGTGTTAGAGATAGCACGGAGCCTTGCGGGACACCAGCGTTTATGTCCATGCTTTCGGAGCAGCTACCGTCGACGACGGCTTTTATGCGTCTGCCGGACAAAAAGCTAGCCACCCATTTGCACAAACCCTCGGGCACGCCGTAGGACGGTAACTTCGATAGAAGGCCCCTGTGCCAGACCCGATCGAACGCCTTTGCTATATCCAGGCCAACTGCCAAAGCCTCACCTTGACTCTCAATGGCTGAAGCCCACCGGTGAGTGAGATACACTAGAAGATCACCAGTCGAGCGACCGCGGCGGAAACCGTACTGGCGGTCGCTGATCAAATCGTGCTCTTCCAGGTAACTGAGCAGCCGTGTGTTGATTACACGCTCCATCACCTTAGAGAGAAGGGAGGTTATAGCTATAGGCCTGTAATTCGATGGGTCCGATCCGATCTATCACCCTTTTTTGGCACTGGATGCACATGGGCAGTCTTCCACGAAGACGGCACTTGCCTTTTGCGGTAGGAAATCGCGAAAAGTCGCGTTAGTACAGGGCACAACTCAGGGGCACACTTTTTGAGCACCACTGCAGGTATGCCGTCTGGCCCACTCGACTTATGAACGTCTAGACAGTTTAGTTCCTGCCGCACTTCTCTTTGCGAAATGTGTATTTCCGGCAAAGTGTGTTGGCACGGCGGGTTAATAGGCGGTACCGCACTTCCATCCTCGTTCATGGTCGAGTTCGCGGCAAAGAGATGCCCAAGTAGGTCGGCTTTCTCTTTAGCACTATGGGCCAAGTTACCATCGGCATTTCGCAATGGTGGTAAAGACGACTGGCAAAAATTTCCTTCGGCAGCCTTAGCAAGAGACCAAAAGGCACGACTCCCAGAGGGATAGCTCGTAAGTCGCTCACCAATCCTGCCGATGAAATCGAATTTGGCTCTGGCAATTGTCTTTTTGCTGGACCTCGAGGCAGCATTTAGTTTGCGTCTCACATCAGAGATGTTCGGATCCTTATTGGTACGGGCCGTGGTCCAAGCCCTATAGGCGGCCTGCTTGACTAGCCTGGCTTCCTTGCAAAGCCGGTTAAACCACGGTCGCTTTGTAGGAACTATGTGAAGAGGTTTCAATTGAACTTTATGTTGGTAGTCATAGCATTCAAATTGCTGTTAACATTCAGTGCAGTCACGTTCACTATCAGTAGTCAATATTGTATAAACTAACAGATTATTCATATCAATATTTTCAAATAGATTGTTCAATGGTGTAATACATTCATGCTAATTCAAAGGCAATGTTATTAAGTTTTGCCACATATAGTACACCCGTACCGTTAAAAACTGGATGAGTAGTAAACAAATTAAGATAAATCTCTATTATGTACAAGAAACGTATTCGGCGATCAGCAGTTGGGACATAATTTACTTTTTAAAGGTAAGGAAGTATGTCCATTAGTGGTACAGGTTTTCTTCTACACAGATATAAAAATAATATTAAAATAAATATCTTCATTTTTAAACTCAGCCTTCTATCAGAATGCTCGTTTTCTCGTTGGGTTTTCTTTCAAAACTAATATTAATAATATTTCTTTCAAAATTTGACATAACTGTTCACAGTAATGCCATAGTTAAGACAATACATTGGAGCCCTTTTTTTGATGATTATAAATTCATAAATCTAATAAATCTCCTTATATATTATCGCGTTACATACTATAGTATTATCCGTGTGGCGACGGATTAAGAATACATAGTGTTACCACCCCTATTCATCCCGTGGGTTTCTTAAAAGGTGACTAAGGGAACAAAGTATACAAAGACAACATCATTACAAAGAGAAGGGAAACTTTTAACATACTCTATTCCAACCCGTCTGGCCAGCGTGGTATAGTAAGCCAAAACCTCCTTGCTAAGGAGAGGCTTATGTCCAGCAGTGGATTGTAAAAGCCTGTTGATGATTATCGCGGTATATTATCACGTTATGAATTTAAGAAAGTAAATCAGGTGCCTTATAATATTAGATGTTGATAAATGTGACGGTTAAAATTAAGCACATAACTGATTATTTTCTTAATTTTTTTACATGTCTTGGTTTATTTGAAGCATTATTTAAACTGATTTCATGTTGTTGTTCTCAATAATGATTCTAAACTTTTATAAAACGTACTTTACTTTCGTTAGATTAAACTTTCTAATTAATTTAATTTTGACAGGTAGTAGAGCCACGCTGATTTCAGCATGAACGGGTCGGCTCGACCGGGGCAATACTACCCTCCCGCAGAAGATCAACCTAAAGCGACAACATCCGTGCTGTCGTGTTTCGTTGGTGAGTGCGAGACCGGAGGCCCATTGATGCGGGGGTGACAGTTGTCGTTGTGTGTGCAATACAATGCTACGATGACTGTCATGCCTTTTACATCCCCAAATGAGGGGTAAAAAAGCATCTTAATAGGCCGCCATATTGTGGGTCACCATACTGCGTTGTCAGCATTTGTAATGAGTATGGTGACCAGAACTCTTGGGCTCTAATTATGCTTTCCATCAGGCAGAGAAGAGTCACTTTGGCAGCTCTTAAGCTAGAAAAAAAAAACACAAATTTCAACTCCACTTACGTAATAGGGGAAGCCTATCATTAAATGAGCAAAAATATCTTTATATAAATTTCTAAAAACATACTATAGATAAATGCATATATGTATGATTAAGAAAAATATTAATACACAACACGAGTACTATATAAAATACACCGTCTCACTCATTGTCTAAAGTAGTAGAAGAATCTACTTCATCGAAATAACTCCTATCAGCTCTAAATCATCTAAATATCACATTTACCAACATTATCAGAAATTTATACCACTTGAGATAAGTGAGGGACGCTGGACGATGTCCGACCGCCTTTTTTACGAACCTGCTTTTATGAATAAAATATGTAACGTGTAGTGAGTAGTTTTTGTGGAGCGTGTAACACTATACTTGTGGCCGTTACTCTGCCAGCCTCGAAATTATTCATATTTGGAATAAGATTTCGGTAATGCTCAAATGAGTACTTTTGCTGTTACTGGCGTCGCGGCTCTTCTATTTAAAAGAGAATAAACTTTATGCAGGCTGTGCTACTAGGCGATCTTTATGTTAAAAGAAAGTCAAATTGTATTAGTATAGAAATAGTAAAAGATAGTGCATTGTAGATAAACTGAAAAAATGTTTGTTGCTTTATGACGTTGACAATTTGAATTTCGTAAGTATTATGATGCGTCTATCGTATATTATTGTAAGAACGATACTTGAGAGATGAATTGTTAACTCAGGCGTTTTTCGGTTACTATTAATCATAAATTTTTAGATTCGGTCAATATAATTTATAAATTTTTAGAGTACCTTTAAACGGATTGAATTTTCTGGAAAATATCTTAAACGCTCCAAAGCTCTTGAATAGTTTCATTTTAAACGACTTACGAGAGGCTCAGAACACATGAGACGAGGGTAAGTTTTTATCGTATATTTATTGCTTGTATATTTCTTGCTCTTAGTCCTTGACAAGATAAAAATATTGCTTCTTAGAAATAATACCTAAGTACAATATTATCGTGTTTTTAGTACCACATTTAAATTTCAACAGTAGGTAAAAATTCAGCTGATCTTTTGTTTTGTTTGGAACTTAAAAGTAATCATACAGCTATAGGTATTTACCGATTATTGAAGTTTATTGTTCATTTATCATTACAATAGTAAAGTTAATCAACTGAATAATCGTTTAATAATATTTTTCTAGTTAGTAAAGTAATTAATTAGTGATCATGACTGTTGACTGGACTGGGTGTCAGTTTCAATCCAAAATTTTTAAAGAGAAGAGAAAATTGACCTCAAGTGCGTTATGTAAAACAATGACTTTTACCAACAGACTGTTGTATATAGTCAAGATAGTATTAAATCTTTAGTCTTATATTCTGTCCAAAATAATTTCATTTATCAATCTTTGAGATCACGTCAACATCGCGGCTAAACATCGTATCTCTGTTATGTAAGCATGTTATCTACAGAATGTCACCGTTTTGTATAAAAACAGATAACATGAGACACTATATCATTAATAAATCAGTCAGGTTTTCAACATCGGAGAACACATCTCAATAGAAGTGCTGTGAAATTGTGTTACAAATATGAAGTTGGTACAATTCGTTTACAAAAATAACCCTAAGGAAATTCGAGCAGGATATTTAGTGGACGACAATGTTGTAGATATTAATAAGGCCGATCCAAAAATACCAAGCACACTTATAGAAATTTTGAAGAATGGAGACATCGATAAAGTGAAAAAACTCCAAGATGGTAATCAGGATTCGGAACCAATATCAACAGTAACTATAAAAGCACCTATACATGGAAACGACAAAGTACTCTGCGTCGGATTGAATTACAAAGATCATTGTATTGAACAAAACTTTCCTGCACCAGACATTCCTTTCATATTCAACAAATTCCCAAGTACTATTATCGGACAAGATGAATCTGTGAAACTGAAGCCTGACGTTTCTGTAAAAGTCGTATGTGAAGTTGAACTAACAATAGTTATTGGAAAGACTGCAAGCAAGATTAAGGCCTCGGATGCATATGATTATATTTTAGGCTATACTATTGGTCAAGACATAGGCGCTACTGATTGGCAGAATAATAAAGCATTGGGTCAACTATTGCTTGGTAAAGCTATGGATACTTTTTGTCCAGTGGGACCTTGTATTACCACAAGTGATGAGATTGACGACCCTCAAGCTTTAAATATCAGCTGTATTGTAAATGGCGTTCAGAAGCAGAAGAGTAACACAAGCCAGTTTATTCATAAAATTCCAGAAATTATTGAGAGGTTATCAAAGCTATTTACTTTATTACCTGGTGATATTATATTGACAGGTACTCCGGGTGGTGTAGGTCTGTACAGGAATCCTCCAGAGTTTCTTCAAGCTGGTGATGTTATTGCAAGTGAGATTGAGAAAATTGGAGTTTTAATAACTAGAGTAGATTCTTTTTAACAATATTACGCTTTTAATCAGTTTCAGCATAAATTTATTCTCAAAATATGTTCTATTCTTGTTAATTGTTAAAATATGTATTGGAAAATAAAACTTGATAATTATGTGTTTCTTTTGTGTATTGTACTCTGAGACAGCTTAATGACAGTTTAACCATGGTGGTGGGGAAGAGTCATGTTTCGGTATATACAAGTTTAATCAGAGTGATACCACGGCATCACATACATACTAAAATTTTCATTCAATTCACATCAATAACATTTGATAGTGGATACACACTGCTGGATATAGATCTCTACGTCAAAACAAGGTTTTAGTCTACTATACCACACTGGTCAGGTTGATATAGAGTTTGTTTCAAGTTTTCCTTCCTTCTGCAGTGCTGTTGTCATGCTTTTTATTCTTTTTGTTGTGTCTTATGACGTCCACGGGATGAATAGGGGTAGTGACACTCCATTATTTTTAATCCATCTTCACATGGATAACAATGCTGTTAAATTATAATTTATAGCTATCTATCCCAAATTTTTACCAGATGTGTTTCACTCTGCCGTGTCGCTCAACCTCTTTTACGTGTAAATTTGCATACAAATTTTGTCTTTTATAAAATTTATAAGATAAAACTCTTACTACCTTTTTGGTCCTTATAGGCTTGTATGTGAGCCAAATTCAATAAATCGTTCAGACAAATTGATCTATACTCGTTTTATTAATAATTGGAGTAAAATGTACCGCCATTATTTTTCCAAGTGCCTCGTAATGTCGACGATCTCCTGGGAAATCATAGCTGTGGTAAATTCTTAAGTGTGGATTTTTGTATATCAAATTAGCACAACTTTTAGTTACGTAGTAACTTATAAAATACTGTTTTTAGTAACTGCGTACCTAATAGTTACGCAAATGGTGGTAAAGGTGCCTTGATTGTAGTAATAAGATTTTTTTTATTTATTATGCTGTAGCACGGGTTTCCCACGTAGTTCAGCAACGGAAACTAATCATAAGATACAAACGGTACATTGTAAACTTGTATTTTTTTATTTTATAAAATTAACAATTTGCTAACCTTTTTCGTGGGTCTACAAATTATTATTCTCTTTATTACATTTAAATACACATTAATTACATTTTTAAATAAATAAGGAAGATAAACAAAACTATTTCTTTAAAAAAAATAAAATAGTAGACTTGGATATATTGTCCATGTTGTTTTTTTTGGCAACCCATTAGCGTAAACCAACACTGTTTCAGAAGAAAAATCATAAAAAGATGTAAGAAATATCAAAATTAAGATAAGGTTAAAAAATGTTGACATTCTACGTTATTTATCGGCTTTCCTATACAACCCTAACATATGAGACAACCTTTCCATAATATCCCTTATATTTAAGACTAATGTTTACTCCTGGATAAATTTCTTACGCGAAACACAAAACAAGCACATTTTGGCGCCTGAAATAATTTAATAGCAACATTTTACAATCGAGATTTGCTATTCTTATTGCATACAATTTTTATTTGATTCAAGATTAATGCATTCTTAGTGTTTAACTGTAGTTTATTTTGTACCCATTATCACCTCGATATTTATTATTTAAATATTTATACACATAAAGTTGGTGCATATAACGTATTTTCTGGCCCCTGAACTAGTGTAAGCTGTACTCCAGGGACCAGTGTCTTTACCTTACGTTAAGTATGTAGGGGTGACAGTTATCGTGGTAACTGTGTAAGCCTTACACTGTCACAATGACTGTCATGCCTTTTACGTCCCCAAGCGGGGTGTGAAAAAGCATCTCACAAGGCCGCCATAGTGTGGGTCACCATACAGCATTGTCTGCATTTGCAATGAGTATGGTTGGACAACAATGTTTTCCATCAGGTAGAGTAGAGTCATTTTGGCAGGCTCTTAATATTGAAAAAAAGGTATATTATACTCGTACGTATAGGTCAATTACAAAAGTTATGTTTAATTGCTATAAGAAAAGGAAAAAATTAAATCAACATACATAGCATGTGAGTATATTTGTGTGTGCACGTGTGTGTCTATGTATGTGAGAAGGTGTATATGCTGTGTGTATGTGTATGTTTGTATAAATCAATTACTTAGCAGTTCTAGTTAAGTACTTTTAACATCATATTTTCAAAGTGATTGTAACTGTAACCATTCAGCGACTTTATCAAAAGCAATTTAAATCTGTAACATTGTGTGCTTTCGGTATTTAGATATATATTTTATATTAAGAGCCTGCCAAAGTGACTCTACTGTGCCTAATGGAAAGCACGAATAGAATCCAAGAGTTGTGATCACCATACTCATCGCAAATGCAGACAATGCAGTATGACGGACTAGTGAAATGCTTTTTCATGCCCCGCTTGGGACGTAAAAGCCATGACAGTCATCGTGACAGTGTAAGGCTTACGCAGTTACCACGATAACTGTCACCTCTACATCAATGGGCAAATACTTAACGTAAGATGAAGACACTGGTCCCTGAAGTACAGCTTACACTGGTTCAGGGGCCAGAGAATACGTTATATGCGCCAACTTTATTTAAATAAATATTTAGTTGTATTTATTATAGAAATTTGGCGCTATGACATTATAGTGACGCTTGGTATAGGTAACTATTACACGTACTTACTAGAGGAGGCGGCCATTATTCACTCTTGGCTGTCTCCGCAGGCCCCGACCGAGGAGGTCGACATGGGGGCGGGTCGCTTCTGCGATGCCATTGCGCAGATATGTGATGCGGCCATGCCCCGCATCCGAGGTTGCCGGCCTCCACGGAAGGAGGTTTACTGGTGGTCCCAAGAGTTGGCGGACCTCCGTGCGGCCTGTCCTCGTGCCCGGAGGTCCTACACCCGTAGTCGGCGGCGACACCGCGAAGAAGGCGGGGGGACCAGCTTCATGAGGAGTACCGAGAGGCGCGGAAAACTCTGAAGCTGGCCATCAGCCGCGCCAAAGAAATTAAGAGAAAGGAAATGCTGGAGGGTCTCGATCGTGACCCCTGGGGTCGCCCTAATCGTGCAGCGCGACAAAAGCTCCGCACGTGGGCCCCCCCCCCTTACAGAGACCCTCCAGCCCAGCTTCCTGCGGGAAGTGGTCGAGGGCTTTTTCCCGCAGCGGGTGGAGCATACACCCCCATCGATGGCCTTCATGGTCGGAGACGACGGGGAGAACGAGGGCAATGTTCCGCCTGTCAGGGAATCGGAGGTAGGGGCGGTTGTTCTACGGATCCGCTCTAAGAACACCGCCCCTGGGCCAGACAGGATACCTGCCCGAGCACTGGCCCGAACCCTCGAGCACATGTCGGACCGCCTCAGGGAAGTCCTGGACTCTAGCTTGGTGTCCGGACGTTTCCCTGAGTGCTGGAAAAGCGGGAAGCTGGTCCTGTTAAGGAAGCCGGGACGGCCTGCCGATTCGGTGGCGGCCTATAGGCCCATCGTGTTGCTGGACGAGGCGGGTAAACTTTTTGAGAGGATATTCTCTGCTCGCATCGTCCGGCACCTCTGCGAGGTGGGCCCCGATCTGTCGGACGCCCAATTTGGTTTTCGGGCGGGGCGTTCGACGGTCGATGCCGTGCTGCGCCTGAGGGCCGTTACCGAAGAGGCGGTGAGCTGTGGCGGCGTGCAACGCATTTAATAGTCTGCCATTTAGCTGCATCAGGGAAGCACTCCACTACCACGGGGTGACAGAGTACCTGAGGCGGCTTGTGGCAGACTATCTTGAGGAGCGTACCGTCGTGTACGAGAACCGAGATGGTATTCTAAGGCGGCGGCCCATGTCGTGTGGTGTTCCACAGGGGTCCGTCCTCGGACCACTCCTGTGGAATATGGGATACGACTGGGCCCTTCGAGGTCGTCTTCCCCCCGGGCTGGGCGTAATTTGTTACGCCGATGACACATTGGTCACGGCCCGGGGGGTGAACTTTCAAGAGGCGGCGCGCCTGGCCACCGTGGGAGTCTCTTCGGTGGTCGGGCGCATTGAGACGCTGGGTTTACGGGTGGCCCTAGACAAAACGGAAGCCCTTTTATTTCATGGGCCCCGTCGTGGTCCACCCCCCGGCGCCTCCATCGTAGTCAATTCGGTCCTCGTACCGATTAAGGCCCAGATGAAGTATCTGGGCCTGATCCTCGACGGGAGGTGGCTCTTCGACGAGCACTTCCGACAGCTTACTCCAAAGCTGGTCGGCGCTGCCTCTGCTCTTGGGCGACTTTTGCCCAATTTGGGTGTAGCCAGCGTCGCGACGAGACGGCTATACACGGGGGTTGTTCGGTCAATGGCGCTATATGGTGCACCGGTGTGGGCGGCGGCTCTGACCGCCCAAAATAGGGCTCGCCTCTGGCGCCCTCAGAGGATATTGGCGGTTAGAGCCATACGCGCTAGCGGTTTGTTCCGCCTGGGCGGCGCAGCGTGGGGTCCTCACTGCAGTTATTGGAGGAGATCTCTCGCTACCGGCCGTCATACGCTCCATGGCCGGTAGCGACAGTTGTTTTACCGCGGTCGCAACCTTCTGTGAAGACGTAATTTCGTGGAAGGAGGCGGTGGAGAAGGCCCGGGAGGACGATATCCACTCGGACCCAATTCGCAGCCGGCGAACCGGGCGGCGGAGGCGCGCATACCAGCGCCTCATGCCGCCTTGAGTGTGGCCGCGGGTGGACGGGACGGGTTTTCCCCTCCACCCGCTATAATGGCCAGCAGGAGGCGACGTCCGCGTGTGCCGTACGTCGCCTAAAATAGAAAGTTTACCCATAGATAGTGCCCGCAGTTTCGGGCAGGCGCTAGGAGGGATCTGGATGTCGTAATAGCAGCGGTTCCCGGATCCCTCCTATCTCAGGCGCAGAGTGGCACACCGTGTGGTTTTAGTCGATCCGATTCCGACACACCACCCCGCCGTAAACCCCGGTGGGGTGACGGCCCGAGGGGGTTTCCACACGTTAAAAAAAAAAAAAAGGTAACTATTACACGTGGTGCAACGATCAACGCGTTTAAGTGTTAGGGTAAGGTAGATAATGGTTTTCTGTGGCATCCCAACAATAATTCCTGTATAAACAGTTTTCTCATAGATAAGATATTTGTGGTAGCATATACATTGCCTTTTGGGTGCCTGTAGGGTAAGGGCAGTGTCACTTAAGCAAGACACGTTGTGCTCTTTCAACTGGAATGATAGCGCATTTACTGTACCTCATCTAGTGCTCACACGAAGTCCGGTATGTAAGGATCAATAATTTGCTGCTGCTTACGCAGGTTTTTAAAAATATATGTCATCTAATCTTAGCGGCCAACTTAAGAGTGTTTGCGATCCAGTCACGTCTACTATCCATGATTACTCCTAAGTACTTACCGGTGTTTACACGAACAAGCGAGGCACAAGTGCATTGGAGTAGTCGTTGATGCGATTGCATAGAAACATGTGGATTTTCAACTCAGGTTTGAAGTGGGTTAGTAATATAGTCGTTAGTCGATAGTCGTTTTAAAGGCATTGGATGGGTGTAAACTGTTTTCTAGCCACTCAGTTGTTCTATTTTGTGTTACGGAAAAGCAGGACAGTGTCGTTCGCAAACATGAAGAAACTGTTCTGTGAACGAAAGGAACGAAAACGGAATGAACTAATTTGGCATGGCTTTATGTAAATAGGCAGCAAGTTTGGATGACGAGTAAGTATCGTAACATTTATTGCCAAATATGCAAACGCTTATTTTAATTGTTCTCTGTAAGTTGAGTATCTACAGTAACAGTTAATAAAAGTTTCATACTCCAGAAAAGTTTTGAATAAATTTGAATCAAACATGAATAAATACAGGTCGCTTGTGCTGCTCTATACGAAACAGGAAATTGCGTATTATTATAAACTTTCAATGTAATATATATCTAATTAATACAATATTTTGAAAAAATAGCTTTAGCAATTATGACTTTTTTAGTGTAAAATTGCCATGTCTCATGTCGTACTCCAAATATTTCCACACCATATAGTTGACCGATAAACAGCTTACACCTTGATTTTTTTTTATTATATATATTCAAGACTTTAATAGACATTAATGCAACACAAATGCGTCGAAATATGGCAACAGGAACGTTAAAATTCTGTACCTGCTACTACGCAAATATTACATCAGATTATAGTCGTATTATTCATTTCGATGCAAATTCTTTTGTTATAATTCCAATACGTAGCGGATACAATACACAAAGGATTAAATGCAAGTAATTGGCATTTCCACCGAGGACTGTGTTTCATTTATTTATTCCAAACTAGTAGTAAAAGTGTGGAGTATTATTTCGATGAGTTTTTTTCAACTTTAATTTCGAACACTGGATGAATGCAAGGCATTCTCTAATAGACGTGTATGGTCTCGTTTCTCCAGTAATATAGTAAAGTAGTAACAAATATAATAAATATTTTTAATAAAGCTTGTAAATACCGTGGGTCATGAACACCTTCAATTTCAGAATCAGAAGAACGAGTTTTAAGTCATCCTCTAGCGGCAGAGGGGTTGGACTCGATAGTGTTTCCCAAGCTGGATAGCAAATCTGTGCCAAAACATTTACCATTAATACTTTTGTCTAAAAAAATAAGCAAATCTATACTTTAATATTATAAAGCTGAAGAATTTGTTTGTTTGATTGAACACGCTAATCTTAGGAATAGCTGATTTGAAAAGTTCCAACCCATTAATCCCACTTATCGAGGTACGATATATCATCATACTAAGACCAATAGAAGCGAAATATCAATGACAAACGTTGCAAAGACAGGGGAAAATTATATCTTTTGAGAGTTACCATTACGTGCAATGCGTAAACAGTTAAATTTCCACAGAAAAAAATGTATCACAGAATTGTTTTTCTTTAAAATCTCTAAAACAAAGGTCTCGGCTCGATATTTTAAAGTTGGCTTACTATAACCTTTTTTTTTCTTTGTTTTTTTTTCATGCGGTTGGAGCACACACCCCCATCGATGGTCTTCAAGGTCGGAGACGACGGGGCCAACGAGGACAGTGTTCCGCCCGTCAGGGAATCGGAGGTAGGGGCGGTTGTTCTACGGATCCGTTCTAAGAACACCGCCTCCGGGCTAGACGGGATACCTGCCTTAGTGCTGGCCCGAGCCCTCTAACACATGTTCCCGGATCCCCCCTATGTCCGGCGCAGAGTGGCACACCGTGTGGTTTTAGTCGGTCCGATTCTGACACACCACTCCGCCGTAAACCCCGACGGGGTGACGGCCCAAGGGAGTTTCCACAAGTTAAAAAAAAAAAACAAAAGGTACCTCGCAGCTACTTACTGCATTGAGTGTTGTGGGTTCAAAGCCCTATATGGTACAACACTTTGAATGATCCATAACTTGTTGGTCCAAGTCTGGAAATCATGTTTAGTAATGGCTAATTGACTACTATAGAACTGTAAGAAAAAAATGTCGCCACGTGTATATTTATATTAAAACCACAAAGCGAAAAGGTAAGTAATACTGAAAGTACTGCGCCATGTATCAGACTGCGTCGGTAAACTCGACATAACGAATTAAAAAGACATGAAACGTACAAACACACACCGATGTGTGTGTACGCGAAAAACAGGTCGCATGCTGCATGCGTCCCATGTACACATTACTTTATTTGTAGGGCGGCCATGTTGTATTTAAGCTTTGGATATTTCTGTAGGTAAAGGCAGGTATACACTGATGAAATATAAAAAAGAAACGTGCAAATTTTTTCGTGTTACAACGCGATAGGAATTACATGACGTCATTAAATGTCCTACCAGTATCAGCAGGCAGCATATTATGCTATATTGATACTAATGTGTTGGCAACTTTTGTGTGCCCTTTCCTGAGAATAAGGGTCAGTGGCATGAAGGTGGGTTAAATTTGTGTTCATTCTAACCCTATTTACTCTGAAAAAACAACGAACGAATTACCTAGCTACAGATTCCAGACTTTGGTTGTGCCGGCCTATCCATGATTTTCCCACGGTAAATAACATTTAAAACTATTCCAAAAGATAGTAAAATGTAAGAATGACAAATTTTGTTATGGAATTTTTTTACATTAATCCTAAGTATTTTGTCACAGAAACGAAACACATGGTCACCTTCCGCATTAATATATGCAGGGGTATCACTGTCTTTAATAAATTACCCGGATTCATGGTGTTTGGCTAGATTTACTAGTGAAGGTAATCGTATAATGGGTTCCAAATACATGTGTGCGTGGTCTCCGTTACCAATCGAAGGTATGGTGTGGTCAGTATAAGGTTAAAATTCTTTGTAAAGAATACTGCTCTATGTATTCTGTGCCAAAATATTTTTTTCAGAGTACCTAAATAAATATGCTTTATGATGTCCACCGCTCACGATGCGGCAAATAAAATGTTTGAACGTGACATATGCGTTGGTGTGACATTTTGGGTAGCCATCTTAAGATATTTCGCGTGACCGAGCTCACGTTTCAGTAACGGCAAATTTACAAGATGTGTTCGGACATAAAACATAGTTTTCAACAACAACCTTAGATATATTTCCTGTAATAATTCATTTATGCAACACTATGGTCTTTATTTCAGATTTTTCATATTAAAACTTAGAGTTTTAGTACAATAATGAAAATATATTTTTAAGGAGAAGGGTAATTTGGGTCGAGCAGTTAACTACTAGTTTCTAGGCCGCCATAGCGTGGGTCGCCATACTGCACTGTCTTCATTCGCAGTGAGGACGGCGACCACCGCTCTTGGATTCTATTCATGCTTTCCATCAGGCAGAGTAGAGTCATTTTGGTAGGTTACTATAAAAAAAAGCTAATTTAAATGTAATAAAATTCGTTTTTTTTTGTAAACGAAATCACAAAATATAATGCCACATTTCTATCTGGGAAGGAAGAAAAGCTCAAATAAAGTGGTTTTGACACCTTAAAATCGATTTTATCCATGTGTCAGAATACACTGAATAACACTTAATTGTAAATAAATAAGTAAAATCTAAAAAAAAATCGAATGAATCATGTTTTCTTTAATCTTTAACACTTTAACACCTGTCTCATTAGTCTCCAACTAACAGATGTCAATCCAAAATAGACTACACTTGCAAAAAATCTGCACTTATTCGTTTCCATTTGTTTGAGTGTGCACCTTCCATATGACAAAAGACTATACGAAAGACCCTGACTAATTTGAATTACTTGGCTGTCTTATTTCATAGTAACTCTATTGGCAGAAGAGTCCTGCACGAAAAGGTGATTTTATCAGTTATTTAGTGGTGTGTATCTTTTTTCAATTTAGGCTAAAAACATTCGATCTCTGTCCTCCATAAGCGCAAGCCTGGGGTGACAGGTGAGGCCATTTGTCACCCAAGCAGAAGCAGGTCAGGATGGCAGCACGTCGTGCTACGGAGCACGCGCACTTTTGGGGGTAGAAAAGGGGTCATCTGAAAACCTTAGGTATGACCTTGATATGTATGTGACCTAGATGGTGTGGTCACCTAGATGGCTCGAGGTACGTCGAGGTTCCAGGGATTTCCTTTTTAGGGTACACCTGGTTCCCCGGTTACTGGTACCTGAGACGGCGTGCGGTTTTTGATCGGTTCGAGTCTGACATAACCACCAGTAAGTGGTATCCGGAGGGATTTCCGCACAGTAAAAAAAAAGGCTAAAAACATTAACAAACAAAAAAGATATATGTACCTACTTTAAATTATCATGTTCGCCATACATCTTTATGTTGGAAATCATGTACCTACACAATATATTAAAACAACACTTTCCTTTTAGCTAATTAATCGATTAATTTGTCAAGGAACCCATGTCACGTACCATTTGACCGTTTTAATCTCAAGTATTGGGGAAAAATAATAAATATTTTAAACGTATGTTGGGTTTTTATTTTTCTTTCTTTTTTCCACTCCTTAAGAGGTAGACTTGCTACTTGTACGTGACGGATTTTGATATAAAGTCTTGTCTTCGATTGTAGCGACTGTCCAGGGTGTGGGTATTTACATCATACACGAATGCTCTCTATTTACACTCTATGTATAAATTTTCAAATAAAAATATTATACAGTCGAATCTATTCAAATATGTTTCGTAAATAACGTCAAAAAAGAACAAAGTATACAAGACAACATCATTACAAAGAGAAGGAAAACTTAAAACAAACCCTATTCCAACCCGTCTGGCCAGCGTGGAATAGTAGGCCAAAACCTCCTTGCTGAGGAGAGGCCTATGTCCAGCAGAGGGTTGTAAAAGGCTGTTGATGATTGGTGATTGATTGATTGAACGTCAAAAAACTATACTTCACATAACTTGATTTCTTAATTTCTTTGATGACTTGATTGAGCAAAATAGCCCCAAGTTTGATACTCTTACAAATGAAGCAAGTGTGATTAAGTTACCACCTGACCCCAGGCTACTATGGAGTTATCCATTTTTTCTTCATGCCTCGATGGCGGAAGCGAAAGTGACTTCTGCTGACTGCTGCTGCTGAAATGTTTGCACGAACTGTAAATATTTGTTTCGGAGTTTGAGCATTTTCTATGTATAATATGTATGTATTTACAAAAAAAAGTATATAAATATTCTATCAGTCAGTCAGTACATGTTCTGTTTAGTTTGAAACTAGATGGCGTTGTGTGTTAAATGTTCGAAATATTTGTTTTATTCTTCATGTCTTAAATTCTGATGTACTTCGATTCCGGCTAAGGCGATCAGTCTCAACGGGAAACAACCAACAACGTAGGAGATATTAAAGTGCCAATTTTTTAAATACAGTTAAACTCTATTTCATCCTAAATTTCATTTAAAAGTCCATTTACTTCAATAGCTACGATTAAATAGACTCAATGTAATACTACTATCTAAAGCAGTCCAGTCGCACTGTCTGTTGTGTGGTTGACATCTTCAACGGATATTAAATTTATCGAGTTGGCAAAGAAACGTTCCGTTATTCTCATAGTGCATTATGTCTGATGCAGTGTAGCGTTTCACTCGACTTCAGAAACAGTATAATGCTATTGTCAAATATTTACGTAATATGAAACAAATGCTTTCGAAATAGACCGAGAGCAATTTAGAATACGATTGCATTAAACATTCATTGTTTACTTAATTATTGTTTATGTAAGCTGATATATGAAAAGGAGGAAATCCTGTGGGGTTTGAGCCCACAACACTTAAACCACTAAGCCAACTGTGAAATAGTCAAACAAACCGTGAAATAGTGAAATAGTCAAATCTAATTACAAACTGAAACATAGGTATAAAATAAATCTCTGAAAAAAATAGAGGGTTCTTCATCCCTAAAGTCCTCATTGATACGTTCGACGGTTCAAAGATATGTAATACTCGTTACGGATGCCTTTATTTTCCTGTATCAAGATAACTATACTCGTATTATATTATAGTTCACTGTCATGTACAAATTTCGCTGTTTAAAAATTTGTCTCTGACCTACAACGAAAGCCCTACGAATAAGGAAATATTGCAAACGTTTAAAGTCATTTTGCAAGTAACACATAAGGCAGCCACCATTAGCTACTAATGCAGTTGCTGTCTTTAAGTATGTTTAAGGACTTTAATGCAAGAAAATAGATGCAATTGTTCTTGTTTTTGTGTTTCACGATCAGTTTTACTGCTGAATATCGCAGACATAAGACATTAGGTTATTAGCATTCGCAAACCAACTGGAAACTGAGAAAAGTAGAAAGTGTATCTAGGCAAAGTGCGGTGGGCTAATATAACGTAAATAGCTTTTGATAATACAATGCTACGATGACTGTCATGTCTTTTACGTCCCCAAGTGCGGCGTAAAAATCGTAATAGACCGCCATAGTGTGGGTCACCATACTGCATTGTCAGTATTCGCAATGAGTATGGTGATTACAACTTTTGGATTCTATCCATGCTTTCCATTAAGCAGAGTAGAGTCACTTTGGAAGGTTATTAAAAAAAAAACGTATGTGGCGATCTCTGATCTGATTCACAATAAAGAGATGATGATATGACACACCTATTAGTCACGTATGATTCTGTGAATCCTTCAGCGTATTTTTCTCTAACAATCATTGAAGTATACCATTAAATTTATAAGGTCAAACTATCCCAATTTGACCTTAAAAAATGTACTGGTGTACTTGTGACATTAAAAAATTGCAAATCAGTTAAAACCTGGCATTCATTACCAACGCACGTGTTTCCCTTCCACTCCCGGGTCCTTTAAGCTGGGCGTGAAAAAGCATCTTATTACGCCGCCATAGCGTGGGTCGCCATATTACACTGTCGTCATTCGCAGTGAGTATGGGGTCCGCCGCTCTTGCATTCTATTTATGCTTTTCATCAGGCAGAATAGAGTCACTTTGGTAGGTTGTAAATAAAAAATAATAATAATTATGTACCTAAACCTCTTTCAACATCTCTTCTTCTTAATTTGTATGTATCCAAACAGGGTATTTGTAAGTAAAGAAAACATTAACAGAACGAACTAAAATACAATGTTTCAGTACATAAAACTTGAAATAACTCGGTGAGGTAGGTCGTAGTAATTACTGACTATTTTAATGAGAGAAGACAATATATGTAAATTGTAGAACAATGGATCTCAGGTTTCTTAAATGCTTTGTTTATAGACCTCATAGAAACTATATCTAGATCTTAGAATTTACCATTTCTATGAGAGTTTTATTCGTTAATTGAGGATTTAAATGATATGAACGGCTCAATAGTTTTTTTTTTATAGCAACCTACCAAAGTGACTCTATTCTGACTGATGGAAAGCATGAATAGAATCCAAGAGCGGTGGTCGCCGTACTCACTTGGTTAATGTAGTTAAAGAAGAAATATTTTTTTAAGTTGTCGTACAGACAATTCTTCGGTTTTTTTATTTTTACGTTAAAATTTGCTTTAAAAAATTAAAACAGGTCCTTTAATTGGATAGTACAAAAAAATTAAGCTCGTTGTTCTTGATCTGACAAATTCAGGAAACGTTCTGAATCGTTATAAATTGATAATAGTCACGATTCTTACACGAATAATTATGTTTCATTGCAATCAACAGAAGGTCAACTCATCGAATTGAAATTTTGAATTACTTTCAATCTTACAAAAATGTCATGTAAGGTATGCTCGAAGTAGTAAGGATTACTAAAATCATCAGAATAACGATTAACTTTCGGTCATTATAGAAAATAATTACATTGCCGCCAATCTACTAGAATATCTTTGATGCCATTGATAGATTCAAAACAGGTCAGAACTGAACTTCGAACGAATTTTATCGAGAATTCATCTTCTGGCAGGTTTAATGGTTAATTCTGCAACGACACTCAGAGATAAAATCACCCCGCTCATTTTAACCATGCATGCGTAGGTTCAGTTACTGCGGATACGTGTGGTTCAACCCTGGGTCACGTTTTATTTTTCGTTCCCATTCGCGTTTGGCACATTGCCGTTGTTCGGATGAAATTACGCGTATTACGCGGTATTACGCAATGGTAGCATGAAGTTACGTAAAATTTTACGGTCTGCAGTCAAACGGTACGTGACTTTAGATATGAGAATTCTGAAAGGGTACCTGAACTTGTATTGTATTTACATTGGAAATTTATAATCGACATGGTAAAACTAACTGCACATAATTCGAGGTTAACATTAATGCGTCAGTAGGACTGACTTCAAAGTCAAAAATTGTCTGTTCTATTCAGCTGCGTGAATTGGTTTTTATTGTTTTATATACTGAAATACAAACAACTACATTTTAAATTACAAAATTTGACTGCACGATTGGTCTTATGGTTTAAGCGGTCGCCACACCGCTCTCCACTTCGCTGAGTGTTGTGGGTTCAAATCCTACATGGGACAGCACTTTGTGTGATCCACAAATTATTGTTCTGAGTCTGGGTGTTCTTTGTGTCCGCTTCTTATATGTTTGTTGAGTCCCTCGCTACACAGGATTTATTCCTAATGCGCGCGTTGTCTTTTTTCAAAAGAAAAAAAGAAGAGGAATTAAAACACAAATTCTCATTCTCAGAATAAATTTCATATACTATACCTAATGTAAATGAAAAAGTACCTAAGTTATGTGCGTAAGTTTGATTTCCGCTCAGGGTAAATGATTGTGTGATGAGTATGACAATTTGTTCTCTTTTGGTGTAATATATATTTGTATGTTTTTGGCAATATTTAAATTTATTTATCAATCGTCTGGCCATCTAGCCGTATGATTTTGTCACGTTTAGGATCAAACTACTATTTGTGAGATGTGTAACGTTCATTGTTATTGCTACAAAATAATTATATCCCGAAAGACAAAACAAGATATTTAAACGTATTTTGATATCATATGTCCTTAAACATTACGATTTACGAAGGGTTACTTAACAAAGAGCTTGTACAGAGCTGCGTCATGGTGTTTTAATTAAAAACCTCTCGTAAATATAAAAAAATATTACAACTGTCGTTTATAGGCCAAGCCCTTACAGCGATGTGCCGCAGTATGTATTTGATGGTCCAAATTATGATTTGTTGTTTTAAGTTTTTAAGTCAATATTTTTTAAAATAGCACAGGAAAACGAAAAACAGATGAGTTACTTGGTCTGGTAGAGAACTTTTTGAAAATAGTTTTAAAGCCATAAGTTAGAGTTCAAAGTTCTAAAGTTCTAAAAATATGATAGTTACATGAAAATAGTACAGATAACTAACTTACATATTACATAAAACATTCTTCTTTCATGATCATCATCATCTACCGTTCTTCTTTCACGAAGAATTAATTAGGACGCCCTTGCTTGGTCTGTACTGCTTTGTTTTTGTTATTGGCATACAAAATTGCAAGAACCCCAAGAGTAGAGTCATTTACTTTTATAGGCTGGGTAGCGGGGTCTCAAAGACGCTCGTGTTTTCGTTGTCCAATTTTAGAGTTTTAAAAGTAACAAGCAATTGAAAATAAAATTTTTAATCATAAACATGCCCTTTTCAAATTCAAATTTTTATTTAAATAATTTTTAATCAAAAAAAATTGTGTTATAATCAAAAAATGCAATTTAATCCAAAAAAGTCAAGCTAAATTGATGATTTTAAAAATGATCAAATGGTTGCTATGAGTCAACCTTTCAAATAAAAATTACTTTCATTCGTCGAATAGATTTCTTTGGACTTCACATTTTGCTTTCTCTAGCCTTTCATTTATCCCAGTTACCTGAAGACCAGGTCCCATATAGAATATAAAAATACTAACTTATAAATATTCAAGGTAGGTATTTAATTAAAAAAGTTCCTGCCAGGTTCGTGGTCGGCATAAAATATAAATGTTGGAATGCTAATATACAATTTAAAGAAAATTCTCCACGTGATATTAATTTTGCAGTGGTTGAGAAGCTTATAAAAATGCAAAACTGGTTTCAAAAGTATAGATGACTATTTTATTTATTATTTTTGTGAAAAATAAGTCGGTCAGGGTTTGAAATTGGCTATAATTTGTTATATTTTCGTCTTGGTTATTGTTATTATTATTTTGTTCAAAATTTGGCAAGATTTTCACAAGGTTATCGAGTTTACTCGATAACCTTCACTAAAGCAACACTCTAAAGAGTGTTGCTTTAGTGAAAGGAATCGTGTTTAATTCTCAATTAATTTCTCTTTAGACAAAACTAATAAAATTTATTTGTGACTTTGTAGAAAATTGATAAATATTATAAAAAACACATTGTATTTTTAAAATTATTGTGAAGAACATCAAATTTTGTTATTTTCCTAAATTCTAATAATTTATTTCCTAGGTCTCCCTCTACCATGTTGTCTGGGAATATTTTATAATTTTTATATGAGAGAAACTTTTTGCTTTTGAAGTGCGATCGGGGAGTAATCTTGGTCGTTTCAAGCATGTTTGATCAAGGTAATCTTCGAGCTACGTATCAGGCACTGCTTATAATAAATTCTCAACTTTTGAAGTTTGTAATTTATTATCCAACTCGGATTTATTGCTCTCAAGTGTACTCAAATTTTGACATTGTAGTTGACTTTCGGTTACACAACTTAAATTAATTTATTCAAAGTTTTTTTGTTCTCTTAAAAAGACAACACCCGCATTAGGAATAAATCCTATAGACTGCTGAGGACTTTACAAACAAACGAGAAACTGACACAAAGAATATCCAGATACAGAATAACAATCTGTGGTTCACACAAAGTGTTCTCCGATGTAGGATTTGAACTCACAATACTCGGTGCATTAGCAACCACTTAAATCACTTTTTTTTTAAAGTGTGGAAACCTCTGCGGGCCGTCACCCCACCGGGATTTACGGCGGGGTGGTGTGTCGGAATCGAACCGACTAAAACCACACGGGGTGCCACTCTGCACCTGACATAGGAGGGATCCAGGGGAGAGATGTTATTATTACATGAAACATAAATGCAAATAATGATGGACAATCTGAAGTGCATAACTTTTTTAGATCTTCGACTTCTTGTAACAGTGTTTGCTGCCTGTAACTTGATAATTTTCTTATTTATCACGGATTTGGAATTAAATCCACTACTAAGCAATTTCTTATTTTGTTTTTTTTTTGATTAGAATAGTGTAAATAAACTTTATAGAACACCAGTTAATACAGAATATGTCGATTTAATGGCCATGTATAAACAGCAACATGAGCGGTAGCTCATAAGCAATTTCTTCCAGGTTTCCTTTTAGTGTTTTGAACCTGTTAATGTTCTGATTAAGCTCTGTTAAATGTTGAATTAAGTATATATCATAATATAATCAATAGTAAGTTCTCTGATGTAATGTCATGGAGTATACATTATTAGTATACCTCCGTGATAATGTTTCTTTACATACTGTTAAATATTGACTTAATATTTGCTACATTAATTCTCATAGTTAGTTTCCGTTCTTTATTTATGTGTATCATCAATATTTAGCAGTTGCAAATAATTAATAGCACACAAAATAATAGCTATTGTGACATAGCTTCTGCAAAATGGTAACCGAAAGCTCTTAAAATGTATGTGTTATTAGTAGGAATAATTATTGGTAGGTGCCTTATTTATCGGTAGGAATAATTGTTTATCTAAATTAATTGTTGGATATTTACATACTTTATGACATACTAATGGTTAGTAAAAACTGGTAAGCTTTATAAGTTGTAAAATAAATACTTACTTTGAAATTAATAAGTTATTATTTTTAGATTTTCAATGGGACCTGGTTTTCAGGTAACTGAGACAGATGAAAGGCTAGAGAAAGCAGAATACGAAGACTGCATGAATATATTTGACGACTATTGAAAAAATTAAAATAAGCTCAATATTTTGTAAGCTCGTATTTAAAGTAAATTTTAGCAGACTGTAGAAAAAAAATCTAGTAAAGCCTCATACATACGTAACGATTTATCGTAGCGATAAATCTGTGCAGACCAGTTTGCGCAGTTTTATCGATCGTGTGTATGAAAAATCGTTGTCGATAATCGTTCGTCGGTGGCAGTTGCAATTTCTATCAGATAAATCGTTGTCGATCACATTTGCACAGTTTTATCGTTGCGTGTGGACGGTGATCGCTCAGTTTGGCAGTACTTCACGGAGCTTGCTAGTGTTTGCACGTGCACATCACTTTTACAGAAACATGTCGGAAGACGAAAGAGTTGGACACCGCGAACTACTTCAAGATTTTATAGAAAGCTACAGAAACGAAACTTGCCTTTGGAAGACTACATGTAAGGATTACCACGACCGCTACAAAAAAATGCCGCCTACGACAGGCTAATTGAAAAATACAAACCTATAGATCCAAATGCCACCAGGGATACAGTGGTTAAGAAGATTAATAATCTTCGAACTACATATAAAAAAAGAGCTCAATAAAATAATAAAATCGTGTAAATCTGGAGCAGGGACTGACGAGATTTATAAACCTCGTACTCAATAACTCAAAGTACCAAATACTTTGAGTTATTGAGTTTTTTATACGATCAAGAAGTACCGAGACTATCTACATCGAATATAGATGATAACGAAAATGAAGTAAATTTATATTTCTGAAAAAAATTTTATTGCTTAATTATATTACTCGAATACAATAATTCCTGTATTTTGACAATAAGAGGGTACATTCCGTCCACTAGCGCCGCCAATTGTTTTTACATACATTTCTTCTGATAATACAATTACTTCCTATTTACATAATTTTAATGATGAATAAAAAAGTAACTTATTCGTAAAATGTTCTTCAATACGTCCAAAACGTTTAATTAATAAATAATTTGGTGATTAATACAGTATTTTTCATTCCTTATCTTTGAGTAATCTTTCCGTAGAAGCTCGTACAGAGCATCACAGGTTTCAGGGATTATTTGGCTAAGAGCTTGCGGTGATATTATTGTAGAAAACTTCATACATTGGTAGGAACGTACTGTAGCTAGAAATCGCAGTGTAGCAGTTAATCTTTCATGAGGACTTATAGCTTCTCTCATTACAGTGTCTTGTTTCTTTATTAGTGGAGAAACTAAAGCCAGCAGATTTAAATATGCCTCTTCATTCATCCTTAAATAGTTATGCCAATCTTGCGGAGCGAATTTCAACTCACTTAACAAGTTGGTATGAAAAAATTGCTTGAAAGACTGGCACCATAGACTCCGCTTCTTTTTTTCTTTAAACACAAAACCAGGCCTAATATAGAAGTGTGTCATAATCTTCTATTGTTAACATGCATCTTGCGCGAGCTTCTGCGGAGAACTGCCCGATCGACGTCGATATCGGAGGCGTGTGGAGGCACTAGGGACGTTCGATTTATCTGCACAGTCTGAAATCGCTACGATAAATCGTTACGTATGTATGAGGCTTAATAGACCTAAAGCGGCATTCAGGTTTGAGTTGCAGTGACGAGCGATTGATACCTCTGTATTAATCATTCTCTTAACAATGGGATACACATTATCATCAACGTATCATCATCCATTATTGAACAAAGCTTAAAGAGTGTCAACAATCCTGGCCTCGGACAATCCGTATCTATCTGTTGCATCACCTTCGTCAAGTCGTCAGTCCAATGTACGACAGCGCACCCTACTTTACGTTTGCCTGATACATGATCTCCAAGAAAAGTAAGCATCAGCGTAAACTTTATGCGATCATGAGTGAAAACTTAAAACCTTTTTATTTAACTCATTACAAGAAATAATTAAATTAGATACAGAGGTTATTTTGGAGGGAAATGGGATGACAATAACTTGACACCCAGTTCTGCCACCGAATCCGTTCAAAAATAAGTTTCTGTGCAATCTGACGCATATTCTAAAATTTTCGTTGTTTTGGTAAACCCTTCATGCCATAATAATTAATACAGTAAAATTTATTTATTTTTAGTTAATACATTTAAATCTTCATATTATCATTTCCTAAATAATAATTGCGAACATATTTTGTGGAGAGAATTTTTTTAAATTTATTATGGCAACTTATCTATACATATCTCTTAGAATGTATTGTGTTATCTATGTGTTATCTCTCTTGAATGTATATATTTAAACAACAGATATTAAAAACATACGTAGATATTATCTTACTACATATTGTATTATTGTAACTCATAGAACATTTTTTCAGATATTTAGAAGCTCAAAACAAAAACACAAAGATATTTCAACATTTACTCCTTACCTTCAGTAAAATAACCACCATACACAGGAATTAGTCTAAATATTTCATGTGAATTTGAATAAATTAGATTGTTAGAACTATCAAACGTTATACCCAAAACACCCTGTGCGTTAATTACTTTCTTAACTTTCTGAACCACACTTGTTACAACAAAGATCCCGTCTTCACTGTAAACATGCACGAATCCATTGTTATCTGTTGTTATTCCAAGAAATTTTGGATGATCTCTCAGTAAAATTGGCTGGTTATCATTATTTCTTATACCAAATAAACCAGTACCGTTTATAAAAAAAATATTGTCATCTTTATCCAACACAAATTGATGAACTACGTTATTTGTAAGCTCTGGCATTGGTTTTACATTCTTATTAACGTAATAAAAAGCGACCAGACTTGGAAATTTGATAAAATAAATGTGATTTTTTATAAATAGCCACCAAATGTCTAAATTATTTAAATTTAACCTTTGCAAACCTTTTTTATTAGCGTTGTATTTATAGATGCCGTGACTTCCACCAAAATACATATTTCCTGTAGCATTATCATTAGCTATAGCAAAAGCATCTTTAACACCTTTCAAAACGCTAAGAGATTTGGTCTTGATGTTGAGAATGGCTGGCACGTATTCTCCTTGGCCGAAATCGAAGCTAAAGTACAACGTATTGGTAGATTTATCCACAGCGAGTTGATTAGGATTGTGTGGCATACTTGTCAAAGTTTCTTTAATGTAGCAATGTTTTGTCGGATCGTTGGAAACTATGTCGCAGTACTTCCTTAGGGTTTTCGCTTTGATAGTAGCTATTACGAAAATGAAGCAGTAAAAATTCATTCTTTCTCAAGTTTCCACTGCTTGTGAGTAATCGGTAAGTATGGGATTAAAATATTACACTTTTCAATTAGAATATTATTTTATGGATTTATAGGATTTGATTCTCAACAGAACTATGCTTGAAGCTAAGTTGTAGAATCTACCTCAATTTAAGTTATGAATTACCACTTTTAAACTAAGTCCATGGTCTACCAGTTCCAAAATTTTTGAACTAGTCTTTTACAAATAAGTTTATGCACTTTAAAGATCATTTCATCTTTTTAAATACCGAGATTTAATTTATTTGGTGTAAAGCACTTTAGTCGTCTTAGCTTCACGAACAAGCTAACAATGAGTATGCGACAAACAGACGAATAATAACAAATACTTCTCATGCGAGTAATGTCATTATTTGTAAATATTATAGCAAATATTGTTGTTATAAATTGATCTTTAATTAATAGTCAAGGCGGTAGTGTTGCCTACTCCATCGGCAATTTTATTTAAGATCGACAGACTGCGTAATAATCAAAACTGTTTTAACTGGTTCCGTTTAAGCTCAGCTGCCTGCTTGATACTTGCAGTATGATGAATGTAGTATTTTTCGAAGAGAAAAACAAAAAACAACAACAAACGAAAAAAGAAACAGGTTATAAAAGGATAACAGATAAGGCTAGAGAACGTAGGTCTCGGTTGAGGAACCGGGACTACGGCTAGACTGGAAAGGTTGTGCATATATTTTTCTTTCATGTGGTTGCAGAATGCAATAGGACATTAACTCACCACTCATTTGAATTAATAGTGTTTTTTTAATTTATTTAGAGGTTTGAGACTTAGGTTTTTAAGTTATATTAAATTTAGACAAGTAGAAATATATAAATTTTTGATTATTTTGATATTACTGTTAGTAAGCTCCGTTCCTAAAGACATCAGTGTAGTTAAAAGCAAGACGTAATTTGAGTTAATTGTATTTATTTTTTTCTCTCTTTGCGATGTCAGACGTAAACATTACGTACGACGTATTGAAACCAAAATATAAATACTTTGTTGATGAGTAATGTTACAAAAAGTAGACAATCAATCAAATCAATCTATCGCTGTCCACTGCTGAACGAAGGTCTCCCCCAAAGAGACTATCCCGGTCTTGGGCAATCCGCATCCATCTGCTGTCAGTTAGTTATGTCAGTGTCAGTGTCAGAATTTTTGAAGTCTGGTATTACGTTCGCCTTATAGTGGTCTCCAATCTAGACACTTCGGCTCCAGCAACCATCGGTTCATCTGGAGACATGATCAGTCCATGTTCACTTCAGTGTACTCTTTCTCCGTGGGACGTCAGTTGTTCCAGTTCTTTGATATTATAATGAAATTTAAAGCAGTAAGATATGTACATTTTAGGTTATTATTTTCCAAAAACTTTATGATTTCTACATATTGCTGAACTTAGAACTCCAAGCATTAAATTACTTACATTTGGCCGACTATGATTTGCTCACATTCACACAATACTGATCTTTAATTACACATTGAAGGACATTTGGAGTATTTATATGAAAATGTAATAAGAGCAGTAAAGTTGTCAGCAATGATATTAAATGTTCTATTAAGGTAAAGTGTTCAAAATAAAATTATAAGCTATCATCATCATCATCAACAGCCTTTTACAGTCCACAGCTGGACATAGGCCTCGCCTTAGCAAGGAGGTTTTGGCCTACTATACCACACTGGCCAGACGGGTTGAAATAGGACTTGTTTCATGTTTTCCTTCTCTTTGTAATGATGTTGTCTTGCGTAATTTGTTCCCTTAGTCGCCTTTTACGACACCCACGGGATGAATAGGGGCGGTAATACTATGTATTCTTAATACGTCACCACACGGACATTCTAAGTATAATAACATACCTACCTTTTAATCGAATTGGCTATTGCCAACCATTTCAAGTCTTCTAATAATCGCTTGAACCATTCCTGGTTGTGTTGGATAACCATCCCATTGGGTTCTGAGATTAAGGGAACAGAGAGTGTACCTGTGTTTGCAAACGCACTAATCCACTATAACATCTTCTGTGTAATCGGTTTGTCGCCATTGAAATTGGTCGACGTATCCGAAATCGGCTAGGAGTACATAACTACACTCAAGGCTCTGACAAATTTGGGATCAGACGACCATTTGTATCATCAATGGCAATTCTTTCAAATTTTTAATTTTTTGGTTTTATTTGTATGGAAATTAATAGTAAGTGAAAACATATACTGTAAAACACGAACTTCTGTGATTTTCGCTCAAGTAATAAGAATAATAATGAACGATATTATTTTTATTGAGTACATACACTTATTGTATATAATAGTAACATTAGTCAGGCTATTATTTTATTACATTATTATGGTTTGGTTTGATTCCCGGGTCAGACTAAATGTTTGTATGACCTGCAAATATTTTTTTCGAAGTCTTTTCTATGTATAATATGTATATATTTACAAAAGCAAGTATAGTAGGTATAAGTATTTATATCAGTTATCCAGTAACCATAGTACAAGCTCCGCTTAGTTTGGGCCTAGATGGCATTGTGTCAGATGTACAAAAAAAAAACTTATAGACATACAATAATTTAAAAAGAAAGCTGAAGAAAAATATATAAAAAAACGAAATATGGGTTATAAATATTATGGCAATCTATAAGTGTCTAGACTCTGAACATACTTTTAGAGAGTGAGAGACCAGTTACCGTGGTAACTGTGTAAGCCTTACACTGTCACGATGACTGTCATGCCTTTTACGTCCCCAAGCGGGGTGTGAAAAAGCATCTTACAAGGCCGCCATAGTGTCGGTCACCATACTGCGTTGTCAGAATTTACAATAAGTATGGTGACCACAACTCTTGAATTCTATTCATGCTTTCCATCAGGCAGAGTAGAGTCACTTTGGCAGGCTCAGAAAAAAAAGCAATATTTAGTTTGCCTCTCAGATGTACATTATATTATTTAAAACGCAGTTTTTTTAGTGTTTCAGGTAATTTATTTTAAATCTTAACATACATAAACACGTTATTTTTATGACAAAAGGTAGTCATATATTTTGACATAGCTTGGTAGGAACCTTGATGGGATAGAACAGCCGTCTTTCATGCCAGTCATTTATTATACCAATGCATATCTCTAAGTAATACCGTAGATATGGTTAAATCTGATTCATACACATAAATAGACATTCGAAGTAGTTCTAACTTAATGTAAAAAGCCCAACGCACCGTCGAAGTTTTATCAAATACCTCCTCGCATTACCACTTGGCAGGCGCTGAAATATTATCTAACTCGGATCCATTGTGAGTGGAATTTAAAAGGAGTGGTAATGGAATTTATTTCCAAAATGGATGTACCACATTTAGAAAGCAACACAGTCTTTGATAGAATAACATTCAATTGATATATCTTGTGTTAACACCGTGCTGTAATATTTAACTGTTCATAACTAATGTAAGAATATTAAGAATACACACACCTCCAAAACAAAAGCGAGTTAGTGTTGCGTTCGGAGAATACATGATTATTCTATCTTAATAATATGTAATCCACCTATAGTCCAATTTTAGTTTATTATTTCGAGTTGTCTGGCAGGCTGCATGTCGTAATTATATTTGAAGTGAATTTTAACTTGTCCGGATTTCTGTATACCTTCGATACTTTTGAATAGCTTACAGCCAAACTTAGAAGCTCCTAAAAGTTAGATTGGGTTATTTGTAGTCACGTTACAGTGATTATGTTTACTTGAAATCTATATTATTTTTTACATAATAATGGCACATAGTCTGATCTGTGTTTTGTTTTTGATTGATTACTTAAAGATGCACTTAGTCAATATGATTTAAATGTTACACAGTAAATAGTTTGTGTATATAACTGTCAATCAAGAGATCTCGGGTTAGATCACGGGTCGGATCAATAAGTATTATTGAATTTTTCTGTTTACAGAAATAATTAATAACAGCCTGGAGTTTAGATCTCTGTTGCGTACTTGGCTGGTTGTGATAGTATTATCATATTACGTTATTTAGAATTTATAATTATTGTTACATCAATGCAACACTATATTCTTAGCCGTTGGCAACACGTGCATGTGTTTAGACAACAAAAAAAGGGCGAAACTTAACGAACAGATTCGTAAGCGACCCTTGTGCAAGTATGGACAAAGGATCTACTGCACTCTTTACACGAATTCCTTGGAAAGGGCTCTTAACAGACCTCTGTGGACTTCGGTGCCCGCGACATCTGGTATACATTTACGTGAGTGATGAATGCTTTAGAGTTCGATAGAATTGTTAACAAAAAAAGCGGTAGGAAGCGGGGCGTGGGCTGAGATAAAACGACAGCGTTTTAGGTAGTCGTGAGAGTCGTCGGTGAGGGGTCAGTGAGGGTGCAGGGTGAAGGCAGAACGTTCGTGAAAGCTGGGCATAGCCGGTCGTGTGGGTTACGATTACGTTGAGTAAGTTAGCATATATAACGCTGGAAGTAGCTAGGTAAGTCTTTGTTGTCTATTATTTTCGTAGGATAATGATTTATATGTATTTATATCCTGGTCTGAGTATAGTAATAATCGTTGAATAATTAGATGTAATCTCTCTGTTATTTCTCCCTAAGCATTACTGTTGGTTTATCGGTACCTTTGATAGAGATAATGAGTAGAGCCCTTTATAAGTCTCTGCGGTGTGGAGAGTTGAGGTATAGCCGAACGATGGTATCCGGTTGATCACCGAATAGGCCCCGTTACACGATTTTATCTTGGTGATCTGTCGCTGTGGTGTATTTATATTGTAGTTACAGCGTGTATGGGTGTGTGCCGTGTGCTTGAGTTCTAGGAGTCTTAAGGAGCGGATGCACGGGGGTCAGTAGGCGGGTTAACTCATATAGCGGGTTGAGTACACAGGAAACCGATGGGTTGGAGTCCCACGTCGGGGCGGAGGCGCGAAAGCGCTAGCTTCGGTCGTATACAGCTGAATACGCCTGTCAAAGCGAGTTATAGGTTTTGACTTAGCGTTCCGGGCCCCCTCGAGTTAAAGTCAGTTAATTCACCTAAATCTTAAGTGCACAACGGATGGAAGAGTGATCAGCACAACCAATAGAAATGTATTTAATTGTTTCATAATCTCTCATTTTGATTCCCTCTTATCGCGGTTTCTTATAATTTATTTGAATCGTTATATGCCAGTGGGAGAATGTCCAGTCTGGTGTCGAGTTCTACAGTCTAACGCGGATTCTGGAGGAGCGTTAGACCTCCCTCCACATTGGAGGGTGCTGGCTTATAGAAAAATACCTCATTGAATATCCAAAAAATTACTATACTCGCACTAGGGTTCAAAAGGGTGGACCATTACACTGGTCTCTGTTGTGTAGTTGGCTGGTCTCTGTTGAGATATGCCGTCGTGGGCGAAATTGGCTATGAGTACATTAATATAATATTATGACTTTCTCGTCTAATTTTAAATAAGCCAGTACTTAAAAGCCTGAGCCTGTACTATTGTATACGAATTGCTGATAAGCATATTTAGATATTTCTAAATACATCAATATTAAAGATAAAATTGCACTCAGATAGAATAACTGATGGTGATAGTGGCAGCTTTCACGTACAGCGCAAACAAAAGACATATTAGAACGCCATCTAACAAAGACAAATCGAACTACGGAGCAACTACTAATCCTGTACCGTGATATAGAAATTCTCGCAGCGATTAGGATATTCACAATATTCCAGGCATAATCACCTCGCCTCGCCTTTATGTTGGAGGGACATGACACCCGCACCCTCCACAGTACTCACCACATATTGTATTAAATGGGAATTGAACCCACTACCCCTGGATTAGTATTCAGAATCACATAGACCAACAAGCCCGGATAAATACACAGGAACTTAATATATTATTAGAATAATAACTGTAAAGCTCTTTAGCTCAGATAATTTTGAGTCTGTGATGTTCTTTTAAATCAAGGACACTCAAAACCACCATAAACATTTTATATCTTGTGTAAGTGCCTCATTTAAATTAATTAAAACGAAACGAATATTTTATAGGAGGCTAGCAGCGTCTAGCACTTCTGTGCTCTCGTGTACACTGCAGAAAAAATAAAAACAGGTACCAAATTAAGGTTATGGTATATTTTTCTGTCTCTCTGTCTTTTGTCTGTTTACTATTGCACAGGTTCTGCTTAATTTTATATATGATGCCATTTTTATTATTAAGTCAGGCTAAAGTTTTACTGAGATGTTCTAATTATAGAAATGTTTATGCTCCTGTACCTCAAGCCGTCAGTTCTGTGCCTGATCTCTCGCTGGTCGTGGAGGATAACCATTCCATCGGAATGTAAGGGTGAGGGAACAGAGAGTGCACCTGTGTTTGTTCACACACTTGCGTACTGTAATACTTTCTGAGTAGCAGGCTGGTCTCCGTTGTGACTGGTCGCCGTAGCCGAAACCGAATTAGTTAAGTTTTTTATAAACAGAAAACATACTTACGTAGAGCATATTTGTGACTTATTCTTTATTTTTGATGTGAAACACCTAATGCGGAGGATCAGACCGGCTGTTGGAGTGACCAAGCGTGAAATACTTTCAGTATTTTACATCTACTAATCCTCTTTATGGTATCAATCTTGCAATCGGGTCGCCTGATAGTATGTAACTTACACTGTTAGTTGAGAGCTCAACTCACGATCCCCAGCTTAGCAGTCAAGATTACTAATTAGACAGTAATAACAAACGATGGATCAAGAACCAATCTCTTAAGGATTATTTACAGGAACTACCATCTACCTACAGTGCTCAATACCTACCCACGTCTTAATTGTAATTGGATTTTCATCTCTTTTTAATCTTCTCCTAGTATCCTTATTTTAAAAGACACATAATAAATTCTCAAACCAATCAAAAGTACATCTCAATTCGATTTTCGTCTTTGGTAAGCAAGCAACGTTTCAGCAATAGATCAACATAAAAATTAAACCGCTGAAGTTTCAGTTACTCGTAAAGTTTAAACTCTGCTCACGTACGTATGAAGTTGTGATTGGTGGTTTCAGGAGTCTAGTGAAAACTTTTTGTTTCTAACAGTCAACTTATTTGAGGATTTGCCGAAAATTACATTTTGTTTCAAGTGATCAGTAAATTTTCTGTGACGATTTTTCTCGAAATATTGGGCAAATTTATTTGTTTTCCAATTAAATCTTTGTCAGGAAAAATGTGAAATAGGTTTGACAGTGTACTTACAGTTCTTTTAGTACGATGTTACCACCAATTTGATATCATTCATCAGTTGGCAGCTGTCGGCACTTAACGGAATGCTGTGATAGCATAAATGGAGACGAGAAGCGTGATTGCATTTGTTTGATAAAATGACATATACTTAACTGACATAACAGTGTACTCAGACAGTCGTATGGGAAAATATACCCGTTTTAAAGATTACCCTGAAAGTTACCTCAACACGTTTCGTTTTTACATTTGAATTCTTACTTATCTCTTTTTACTAGACATGTAGTGTTTGTAATGAAACATTGATTTTACTAGGACAAATTCACCTTCTGATTCTATTTAGGCTGTGATCCTTGTAGCTATTTAAAGGCCTCAGGACGTCATGCAGAGATTATTGTAAAAAAAGTAAGAATTAACAACTGTGTATGTTATTTTTTCAAGATTCAGTGTAATAAAACTATCCCAGCATCAATTGGAACTGTTGCTGCTGAAAGGTATCAATAAATATCTAAAAAAGCCAAACTTAGATTAAAAATTTATAAAACAAAGTAAAATTATAGTATACGAGTAATATTGCACTGAAGTGTACTCCATTACAAAATATATTCTGTTTGTAAATTTTAGAGTACATGCACTCTGATGGTATTATTATGCATGTATTTATGAAATGCGTCGTTGATTTTACGAGATCTCATCCGGTTAAAATATTACAAATCTGCTATGCTACAGCGAAGGGAAGATTGAACCTTAAGATTTAAAGCCTGAGGTTAAATATCAAGTAAAAAGTTTTTCTTTAAAATATATTTCACATTTCATTATTTGAATGAACTATTTTTCGTAACATAATACGGTGTTTTATTAAATAGGTTGAAAACTCCACTGGAAAATTCAATTAAATATACACAAATGTTTGTATAGTAAATAACTACATGATGTAGCAGATATCACACACAGTAGACTGAATACGAACTATTGATAGCTTGTACAAATTTACACGACTACTGCAAAGCGAAAAGGAAGATTCACGGTTTTAGCAGCCTGTGTATGTATGTTCCATTGTAACACACAAACTACTGAACCGATTTCAACGACTGAGGTGTCAATAAATTACTAATAATAGTCCGGGTGACATAGGTTATATTAATTTTATCAACATTTTATCTAAAAGTTGAGATAATCATCACGAGTTTGATTTCAAGTTGAATTTTCTTGTTTCATCCATGGAGGGAACGGGTGTCATGTCTCTCGGACACAAAGGGAGGATCGTCTGACCTGGCGAGGTGGTCATACCTGGTGAGCATCAATTGATGTTGGGATGTTGTATATATGCTAGTCGCCACGAGAATCTCAATTTCGTGATACAGGATTCGTAGTTGCTCTGTAGTTTATTATACTCCGTAGTTCGATGTACCTTCGCTAGATAGCGCTGTTGTATGTTTTTCTGTTTGCGCTGTATGTGGAAGTTGCCACAGATCCTTTTCAGATCCCCTTTTTACATTATTTTAAGTACGTTCTTTTCTATAACCATAAATAACTAATAATAATTGTTAATAAATACTAACGCGAGTATACAAATTACGAATATATTACACTCCGACATAGAAGAATTAACAAACATACAGTTTAGTCGTACTGAATAAGATTTTCGACTTGACACAGAACTCTGTTCAAATTTATTTAATTTTTATAGAATCTTATAAACTCTAAAGTGCCTACCTAAGATTGTGTTGTTGAAATTACTTGCTTATAACGACTTATTATTACCTCCCAACTCCCCAATCCTCCATAAATACTCAATTAGATTCTGGCTAAAATTATCTCTTGAGATTGTTTCTATAGTTAACGAGTTTAAAATAAGGCTTTAGACACGTTTTTATGAGTTGACTAACAGACTCGTGGCGGTAGAGCTATATTTCGCCACATATGAACTTGATAGAAGTAAGTCTCACGAAAAGTCAGTATTAAGCTACATTCTTTTTAAGTTTTCACTGATTCAGAAAGGCAAACGATGGCTTAAACCTCGTTCGTTAATTCTGGAGGCTTAAAAGCGACAACGAACTTGTATTTCTTAGGTTAGAGGCACTAACTGGAAGTGGTAGTCATTAAACATTAGAGCAATGAACTTGATAAACAAACAAAACCTCTTTCCTTTTATCAGTTTGATTTAAACCTGTTTAATTGAATAAAAAAAATAATTTGGATAATTGAAGCTTTACCATATTAACGATGAGCAAAGGATACGGTCTATGAGTGGGATTCCTTTTGAATGAAAATCTTCCAAAAAAGATTAAAAGGAAAGGTCAGTCATTTACCCGACAACTCTCGACCTTCGGTTCAAGATATATTAAAAGCTATTACTGAATATTAATGAAAGCGTAGCTTGCTCTAAATGATTCATCTTTCGCCAGCTGCTTTCAACAATATGTCTTAAGACTTGAGGCTCTTGACTGATTAATTGTCTTATTTTCACTTTGGTAATCATTTTGAACTGCCGTTACTTTCAATTTTGTCATTTCGGTGAAAATATTGGCAATATAAATCTTTGTATTGGTATTATATGTTACTGTTTGAATTTTCTATTGTTTAATATAAAAATTACAAAATTTTACAGCTTCACATTGTGCATACTCTAGTATACAAGAATGCATAAGGAGCTGGATAATGATGAAGAGGAAATGTTTATTTTATTCACTGAGGTTTTAACCATTTGTCAATCGTATTAAAAATTTCGTCATTTATGTATCATAGTAGCTTCAAATTTCTTAGAACATTGTCCCGCCCTAAATGTCTTCAGGCTTCGACCCAGCATGACCTTAATAAACCGACAAACACAAACATTGACCACTATAAGTCCACTCATTTGGCGTAAACAACGACCCTGAGGCCTAACCAAAAGTTTCCGAATATTCTCCAAACTTCTGACAATTTGGTAACAATAAAACAAGTTACCAAGACTAATATCTTTGCGTTTAGTAGGTTTAGGTAAAATTTATTGTTGATCTTTTGTCTAAGCTGTTTCGTAATTGACGCCTTGAATAAAGGAAACAGTTGAGATGGAATCGATTGAAAACTTTTTGCAACAATATTTTGTTGTGGAACTGTGTCACAGTAGCTTATGTTATTAATGCTTGTATAATTGTGTTTTTACGTTCTTTTTCTCTGAGTGAGTGAGACCCAGTCCCACACCCCAATCTGTTATCATAATTATTATTATCCACAGTTTTTAACAGGTCATCGTTGGACGTAGAGCTCTCCTTAGTAAGGAGGTTTTGGCCTACTATACCACGCTGACCGAACGGGTTGGTATGGTTTTGTTTCAAGTTTTCGCTTTCGTTTAGTCGCCTCTTATGACACCTATGGGAAGAGGGAGTGTGGTGACACTCTATACTGTTAATCCGTGACCACACGGTTTGTTTTGTAACAAAAATATTAATAGAGTTTTATTTCTGGCTGCTGAAAATTATAGAACATTAATTTAGCGGTATTAGAAAAGCCAGCTTTACGTTTTATCTTATATTTTAGGAAATGTGTCACCTGTTTAAGGATATTTATAAAAAATATTTCGGACATTTGACACACAACGTTATCTAGTTTCAAACTCAGCAGAGCTTGTGCTATGATAACTAGACTGACTGATAGAATACTTATATACTTTTGTTTTGTAAATACATACATATTATACATAGAAAACACCCAAACTTCGAAACAAATAATTGCAGATCATACAAACATTTGGTCCGACTCGGGAATCGAAGCCGAGACCTCAAGCACAGCAGTCGCATTCACTACCGCTGCTCCACCGAGGCAGTGATATATTTAGCTAATAATAATATTATATACAGTCATATTAAGCATGCTTGTCTGGTGACCCGATTACTAATACATATTCTTATGTATTGCTGCACACACTGAACAAATGATGGCGCACAATACATTAATTTTGATACAAATGGATATCAAATAGTATTGTGTGCTAATATCTCCTTTCCAAGAAGAGACCTATGTCCAGCAGTGGACTATTAAATGCTGTTCTTAATGATGATAAAACTCGAATACATAAGGTCACGAGCCTCGAAGTTTAATACACCTCTGCTCACTCTTTTGAGGATATAGGTATGTCATCTACGGTGTAATGCAATACATCTATAAAGAGACAATGTACGAGGTTATTGTGGAGTACATCGTTTAGCCAGTTTACTACAACGTTAACCCCACGACACAACTTAACAACTGTTTCTACTTGTATATGCTCCAAGAGGGTTAGAGTGACATAAGAGGAATAATCTCTTAATCTTTAATTTATTTTTCCAGTGAGTTTCGTTACTTATACCCTAAAATCCATTCGCGAGAGAAATACCACAGCCTCAAAGAAGATAAGTGTTGAGCAATAATTTTGTTGCTTTTCACTGATAGCAGTTACCGGAACTCAAACCCCTGAATACCGAAGGGGAGGGTACTCGAAGGGCGATAACGCACCCTTGAGTAGCAGCTAAATAGGGGTGTCGGCAGTTGCTTTTAGTCATGCGAAATCATAAAAAAATCTCATTAAACTGTCGGCTAAATCAAAAAAATATATCAATTGCATTATGAGACAAAACCAAAATATACACAGTGAATTTTTTTTAAACTTATAATTAAAGTACTTAATATATTGCTTCATCTCTTATTACCTTTCTCGACCAAAATGTTTGTATAAGTATCGAAATATTTATAAATTGGTTGTAGATAAAACCCGGTAGTAAGCTTGAGACAAACTCGTGATGAAGTGATTGCAGTTCTAACGCCTAAATCCGTAGCAACTGCTGGCTTAAATAACCCACAAAAGTAGATAGTTCAAGTCTTCAAACACGAAGGAAGAACAATTTTTATCTTAGAATTAAAATTCAACATTAATGGTAATGTTGCAGTAATCAACGATACCACTCTAGCTTAAGATACTTTCTATGCAGATTTTAAGAAATTTGCATACAGCCTTGCAATTATAAGCGACTGCGGACTCAAATAAGAGATGCTAATTTTCTTTTTTCCTTTTGTGGAGCTAAATTCTTAAAAAATATTTAGTTGATTGATTTATTTTCCCATTGAAAATATCAAATTGATTCAAACAGAATACAGTCACGCCTTTCGCTCTGAAGAGGTAGATAGAGCCGCAATTAATATATTCATTTTATCAAGTATAATTTGAGTTTAACAATTGCTTCCAAAGAGGTTTCTCTTATAATAAAATAGGGACAGGTCATATGACTTTCTTGCTGGAATATAAAACCATATGTGTATTAGAAGAACGATGAAATAAAACGAACGAAGGAAGGAACGAAGCAAATTTTTCGAACCGGTAGTAATCCGCAGATGCTCCTATCTTCAAATTAAATTCAAATACTACACCAAATACATACTCAATGGTTACTATTCGCTAAATCCCTATCAAAATACGACCTTATCTTTTAAAACTAAAGTCCAAAATCCTTTGTGATTTTTAATCTCAATGTGCATTTTACGACAACGTAGAAACATGTGGATGAAAGCTGACCTGCTCCTGCTGGCTTGCCCAGTTTACTTCAAGGTAATATTAGTTGGAAATAGAGTACATTGTTAGTTTATGATTTTGATGTACTGGTGTATGCTATTTATTTCGCTGTACATATATGATTGTGGCAAGTTTTAAGAGCATGTTAGAAGTTGTAGAAGATAATAAAGATTTTATCACTGTAGAACCTACTATTATTTGATTCATGACATGACCGAGGGTGACAGGAAATCTGGATGTTGTTATAGAAAGTAAAGACCAAACGAGTAACTAGACAGCCGCAATCTATGCAGATGCAATCTAAGAGATACAAGATTGTTGCCACCCTTAAAGTACTCCTTTCGGAATTATAAAGAGTATGGTAATGTGACCCTTACCATCATCAACACCCTTTAACAGCTCAAAGTTAGACATAGGATTCTTCTTAGAAAGAAGGTTTTGGTCTATTTGTCCTTCTCTTTGCAGTGACGTTTTCCTGCGTGGTTTGCCTCCTTAGTCGTCTTTTACGATACTCATGAGATGGATAGGCGCGCTCGAAATTCACATTCTTAATCTGGACAATAGAGGAAGTACTCTGGTAGTACGCAAAAAAGCAAAGAATAATAGTTTAGCAGAAGTTTTCTTTAAGATCGTAGTATCAGTCTAAATGAGCCAACTTATATGAGTTGCATCGCTCTATAGGCATGAAACAGAACTTTAACATAGACATTATTTGTATATACCTAATATTAAATACACATATAATGTTTTGACTTAACATTTCTACTGACAAGTATTTCTTTTGGCTATCTTTGTAGCGAGATCAAACCTCTAATTCTTTGTGGTGTGTGTATTAAACTATTATTTCTTAAATTCTAGAAGTTACTTGTCTATGCATATCTGTTTTTTTTTCTATATTAAGAGCCTGCCAAAGTGACTCTACTCTGCCTGATGGAAAGCATAAATAGAATCCAAGAGTTGTGGTCACTATACTGATTGCAAATACAGACAATGCAGTATGGTGACCCACACCATGGCGGCCTAGTGAGATGCTTTTTCACATCCCGCTTGGGGACGTAAAAGGCATGACAGTCATCGTGACAGTGTAAGGCTTACACAGTTACCACGATAACTTTTATCCCTGCATCAGTGGGCCTGCGGTCTCACGCTCACCAACGAAACACGACAGCACAGATGCTAGCGCTTTAGGTTGGTCTTCTGTAGGAGGGTAGTACTGCCCAGGTCGAGCCGGCTCGCTCGTGCTGTAATCAGCGTGGCTCTACTACCTAGCAAAAAATCTGTTACTTGAAAAATACCATACGATAATAATCCCTGTCTGTATCCTTGAATATGCTTTTTAATAATCCAGCACACTGCTGTTCCAGAATTAGAAGATTTTATCCTGCCTAAATTAAACATAACCTTCCATAAAATAAATATACAAATCTTTATTTTGGTACAATAGTTAGAAACAGATTACAAATGTCTTTATACAGTTCGTTAGTTCCAAGCAAAGCTAATAAAAGCATGTTCATAAAAAGTTATGACCAAAATGGTTATTATTCACAGCATGTTTAGCCCCAGGAGAGCTGTACCCTCATCTCTCTAAGATATATCTCTATCGGGGCTTTATCTTTTGAACAATATAATACTGCCAGTGATTTTGATTAATTACCTTACAACATGTATAGGATTGTAACTTTATGCCTTAACTAGTCTGTCTAGAGGTCTTCAAGAAGGTGAAATTCACTTGTGTGGTCGTGGGTTTAATTCTCAAATAGATAATTAACAGTGTGATAAGTACGATCGTTATGTGTTTCCGTGTAATTTGTCTATATTATGTATATATTTGATTTGATCCGTGTGGTGACGGATTAAGAATACATAGTGCTACCACTCCTATTCATCCCGTGGCTGTCGTAAAAGGCGACTAAGGGAACAAAGTATGCAAGAAAACTTCATTAAGAAGAGAAGGAAAACTTGAAACAAACCCTATTCCAACCCGTCTGGCCAGCGTGGTATAGTAGGCCAAAACCTCCTTGCTAAGGAGAGACCTATGGTCAACAGTGGATTGTAAAAGGCTGTTGATAATGTATATATTTCGAAATATATGATAACGTTTACCCTGTTGACGGAAATAGGTTTGCACTCTATTAAGTAAATTAAGTAAGAGAGACTAAAATTGTAGCCCTTGTGTCAAATAATAATAATAGTAATTGATTTCCACATCTCATATACGGTTGTCTGATTCTAAAATAGGCCGAGTCCATGTTATGGTTATTAGACCTCTAATGTTCAGCTTGATTTATAGGGTTAATGATTGATTGATTGATTTATAGGTATTTAATAGGTAGTAGAGCCACGCTGATTTCAGCACGAACGGGCCGGCTCGACCGGGGCAGTACTACCCTTCCAAGATCAATCTAAAGCGACAGCATCCGTGCTGTCGTGTTTCGTTGGTGAGTGTGAGACCGGAGGCCCTTTGATGTAGGGGTAGGGTAGGCAGTAATCGTGGTAAGTATGTGCAATACAATGCTACGATGACTGTCATGCCTTTTACGTTCACAAGGAAGGAGTACAAAAGCATCTTTATTAAGGCCTATTGCCCGCCATAGTGTGGGTCACTATACTACATTGTGAACATTCGCAATGACTATGGTGACTACAACTTTTGGATTCTATTCATGCATTCCATCAGGCAGAGTACAGTCACTTTGGCACGCTCTTAAAATAAAAAACAAAAAATGTGGACGTCTAATGTGCCTCTTTGTCTATTTCATCGGTGATTTAGAGTGTTGAGAAACCTTTCGAGGATTTATATCGAAAATGATACATACGATAAGTTATTCGACATATTTCTATTACAAATAAACTACATATGTACACATGTCACGTCGATATGTAAATTGGCCTCCAATCACAAAAATGAACTGCAATTACTTCATACCTCGCAAATAATTTTCTCGTGCTAACATGACACAGGTAAAAATCTAACATATTGAGCGAATCGCTACCTCTTGGATTTTTTATTTATTACACGAATGCTTTCTAGAAATATTTAGAAGTTTCCGACCTTACTTCATTTAATTTTACAAGTTTCGATAATGACAATAGTGTAAAAGAACTTCTGTTGCAATTCGAAACTTGAGTTTTCAAACAGATTTGCAAAGTTTTCTACTATCGTTTCTGTGGTTTATTAACATGTATTTTTTTGTTATTATGGATATATTTAGAACACCTTTACGGCATTCTATCAAAGTTGTTTATGTATATTGGTTTTGAGAAAGGTCTGAATTTTGAACTTTGTTAAATAGTTATCTGAAAATTCTCTAGAAAGTTTTTGTTTTGTTTACTATTGCATGTGCTCTTCTTTTATTATTTAATGACTATATATTTACGATTCATAAATAGACAAAATTTCTACTATATTTTTGAGAACAACTAACTGTTCGGTAGAATTAGTTCAAGTGCAACCAATGAGATTATCCATGTAATCGGTTTACTAAAGTGATACCGGTGACCATCCGGATAAGACGATCCATTTGTCACATGCAGTGCGAGGATTCGGTCAGCTTGGCACATACACTGATTTATTCATCCAAATGCTTATGTGTTTTATAATCGGGTTATTTCTGTTTTCAATATATAATGTTAGTTAATCTTTTCTATTTCTTTTGGTTCTATGTTATAATTAAGTTAGTTTTATTCGCTGCTTAATTTATATACATATTAAGTTTGCAGATAAATCTTTTACCGTGCAGGCAATAAGGCTTTGGAATAATTTGCCTGAAACAATCCGACAAGCAAATACTTTGCCTGTTTTTAAAAAGTTCGTAAAGGATTACTATTTTTCATTGTAGTATATACGTGTATACATGTATTTGTGTGGGTGTATGTTGTGTATGAGTCTCTATTGATATTTAAATATTCTTAAAATAACCGTACTTTGTTTTTGTTTTTTTATGTAAATAATAAAGAGAAATAAAATATAGTCTGGTCTATTTTGTATCTTTGTACATTTATTTTCTTTGACTGCTAGTTGTATGAAATGTTCTAGCCAATACACATTAGCGACTGGAATTTTACTTCGGCAGTTGAGAGGAATTCAAGGAACACATCGCTGACTTTTGGAGCTCTTCCTGGCGTACTACATGAATAAGATATGTCCGGGATGACTGTAATCATCCCTTGGTCGGGAGCTACTCCTCCTCTCTCTATTATACACAGTAGGAGTCACAAAAGCACCCCGCCCATGATGACACCTCCTGGCGGCGCAAGTTGTAACTCGTTTCGGGTCGTTTGGAGTGGTCACAATATCCTAAGATAAGACTGCAGCGATCCTAGCAGCCTCTACTGCATCCCGTACACCATCTCTTTCGATCAAAATCGGTTCTTTCTCGATCCCACTCAGTATAAATGTCATCCTAATAGTATTTTGTTTTTATACACATTTTCACAAAACAGAGAAAAGTGAGCAGACAAAAAGAATGAGTTCTTAAAACATAAGTTTTAATTTTTTAAATCATATTCAGTGAGGTCGTAGTATCAGTTCAGTAAAGTAACAAATTGTATAAAAACATAAAAAAGATGTCAAATATCAAAATTCAGTTGACTTGATGTATTTTTTTATCATTAAGAAATTATTTTACAACTATATTTACACCCGAAGCGAGTAGAGATAAAACTGACACTTGTATATAGAATACTGTCAAGGTAGATGTACTAAAAATTTAAAAAATTAAGCTCTAACACAAGTATGAACAAACTCGTGTTCTTATTTATAATATTAGCTAGAATTTTTCAGCATGAATGGAGTCTAGCCGAGGTACCAATAATTGTCCCTCGCTCGCCGATACAAATTTTAGCTCCGTATATTTTACCCTCGGGAGTGGTTCCGAGACTGTTTGAAAGTGCTGTAGTGTGTCTACAACATAATATAGGTATAGATATAGTAAAAGACACGTCTATATACGTTATATAAAGATAATAAGTGTTGCAATGAAGTTTGACAACTTCATTTGTATTGGACCGTGTTATGTTTTTTGCTGGTCGCTGTGCAGTCCAAATAGCAAAACCGATGTCAGCTTGGAAGCTGTTGTTAGATTATTTGTGAGAATATTATTTCCATGTGGTGACGGATTAAGAATACGATGAGTCATCACCTCTATTTATGGGACACCACTTATGGCACACCCTAAGAGGAGACTAACGAAGTCAATTGCGCAGGACAACAGCACAGTGTAGAGAAGGAACATTTAAAACAAACCTTATAACAACTCGTCTGGCTAGCGTGATGTAGGAGGTCAAAATTACCTTTCTAAGGAGAGGCTCATGTGCAGCAGTGGACTATTAAGCTGTTGAAGATGATGATTGATGTGAAAGCGCAGTATGGGATATAAAATCGCCTGTTTGTAGATTTCAGGTGACTATACAATTTCATCCAGTCGAGATTTTTGTTATTTGTTACTGAATAAACTTTCAAAGTCTGACCATGATTCTACGTGGTTAGAACAGCCAAGTTTTGAAAATTGGTCAGTATAAATCACAATTTTAATATTTTCGAATACCGTTACGACTTTATTTATGCTCGTAACACGGGTTTAGGTAACAGATAGGATTTTAAAAAGGGTTTTATTTTACACAAAGCTTTGGATGACAATGGCTGTATCTCTTCGAAATCGTTTCTTTTTTCAAGTTTAAAAAAATGTTTTGAGTTAGGCCATCCAATGACAATTCATTCTTCAGTTCGCGACCTTTATAGGTTAATGGAAGAGCACTTTATTTTAAATATGTCTGAAAATTTCTAAGAGAAATACATTTTACATATTTAAAAAAAAGACAACGCCCGCATTACGAACATGTCCTATGTCGCACAGAACTTTACAAACATACAAAAAACGGTTACAAAGAACACCCAGATTCAGAACAATAATTTGTGGATCACACAATGTGTTTTACCATGTGAGGTTTGAACCCACAGCCCTCAGCGTAGCAGAGAGCGGCGTGGCGAACGTTTGCTACCACCATTCGTGCAGTCAAGTTTGATATACTAACTTTCTATGTGTTAGAAATGTGAATGTTATAGAAAAAAAACGAGTACTATGTTGTTAAATTATGCTTGTTGTTAAAGTAGTTATTTTACATAGTTCTATCCAATAAAGGTCTGTGTTTATACTTAGCTTGAATCTAGAGAGATATTATATCATGAGACAGTTCTTGCAAACCTTTTAAAAAGAGAGCAAACTTCATCAAAAGAAAACTATGCAATTGTGACCCTTACCTTAGAAGTCCAACGGCGGTAGTCGCAAGATCGCCCGATCAGTCACGGTAACCGAATACAAAAGACTGTGTCGTCCGATCAGTCGGACGAAACGATTGGACCACATGGCCCCAGCCTTTCATGAACGAGTTGCCAGACTTTGTAAATTGAACACAATTCTTATTCAACACTTATTATGTACATAGATATAAGATATTGAAACAATTAATCTCTGTGTTAAGCTTGTCTGGCAGAGCCGTGAGCGATAAGACCGCCAGTTGTTACATATCAATCAATCAACCTATCGCCGTCCACTGCTGAACGACCCCCAAGGAATGCCAACTTTTCCGGCCTTGGGCAATTCGCATCCATCCGCTACCAGCCACATTCTTCAAGTCGTCGGTCCATCGCGCCGCAGGGCGTTTACGTTTGCCCAATCGTGGTATCCACTCTAGTACACTTCGGCTCCAGCGACCATCGGTTCGTCTAGAGACATGGTCGGCCCACTTCCACTTCAGCATACTGATTCTCCGTGTGATGTCAGTTACTCTAATTCTCTGTCGAAGAACCTCGTTACGAATTTTATCAGCCAGAGAAACGCCCAGTATTGCACGCTCTATCGCACGATGAGCTACTTTAAACTTATGGACCAGTCCAATGTGTGAGTGTCCAGGTCAGTTACATATACCTATTTTTTTCTTTTTCTTTTATGTTTATACAATAAAGATAAAGGAATAAATGAATTAACATTTCTGTATAACAAAGAGTACATAGTTCGAACACCTCAAATCACAGTAGGTATTTGTAATGAAGATGTCGTTTTACTTATGTATTTCGAATCCATTCCGTTCACATTTAGAGCTTTGAGAGTGGTTTCGTGTTCGTACGGTATGTTTTATGTTTCAATTATATGCTGAAGGCAGGGTATTTGTGGCTAGGGTGCCATTCAACTGCGAGGGCAATGTTTCATGGTTTTGAACCTGATCTATGCTAATATTATAACGCTATTTTTTTTATTTATGTGGTTAATCGCTTTTATCTCAGGTACTAAAAGTTGTAATTTTTTAACTTTGAAAACCCATTTAATTAAGAAGCTTATAGACTAATAAAATCGTTAGCTAGTCACGTTACGTTAGTTAGTCGTCTAGTCACAAACTAAGCAGAGCTTGTACTAGACAACTCATATAAATACATTTATAATTTTTTTTGTAAAACATATTACACATAGGAAATACGCAAACTCCGAAACAAATATTTGATATTAGAATTCGAGACCACAAGCACAGCAATACATAACCATTGTGCCACTGAGGCAGGCAAGGAGGTGAGTATCAATGGAAAATGTTGCAAAAGCGAGGAAAGGTTACGGTTGAATCCATTTGAGAGACGAAGACAGACAAAAAAGACAGATAGAAGAAGATACGATGACTGTCAGGCATTTTATGTCCCCAACCGAGGTGTGAAAAAGCATCTCACAAGGCCGCGATAGTGTGGGTCACCATACTGCATGGTCTGCATTGGCAATGATTATGGTGACCACAACTCTTGGATTCTATTCATGCTTTCCATCAGGCAGAATAGAGTCACTTTGGCAGATTCTTAATATAGAATATAGAAATATAGATACGATTACGATTACGATATGACGTACGATTTGAAACACATTTATACAGACAAAATTCAAAAACTAACGCTACAACTTTGACTATACTTGAAATATACCAATTTTCCTTTATCATTCTCCGAATTTTCATATAACAGACTAAATGTAATCAAAAGCTTTTGGTTAATTCAGTGTTGACACGGTCGTAGTAATAGCCGAGACAAGACAATTTCCAATTTGAATCCAGAACCTTATCATTATTATCACGTCCCTTCGCAATTGCTTGCAAATTCGCCCGTCGCCCGCCTTGTACTAACTAATACTATCTAATAGGACATCTACAGGAGAAACACTGAAATTGTGTGAGAGCTATTGCGCATTGGGGATTTGAAGATGGACATAGTTTTTAATCTACTTCAAAAGAGGAACAAGTCAAAAGGTTTGAGATTCGATTGATTTTTCTTTGTGTTTATTACCTTAGGAATCCGCCATTTATGCACTAATTCTGCTCTAAAAATAGCATTTTGTTTTTTTTTTATATATATTTTGGATCACCGACAAATGGTACACATGCCTTTTATAAATACAAAAATACAAGTTAAATGTTTTGTGATCATTCAATTATAGACCATCACAGCTAACACAATTGAAACTTGTACTATTTTAAATCAAAATGAAAGTAAAATAATAATTTGTAGGATAAAAAAAATAAAAAAGACTGTTATGTAAATACTATAGAAAAAACCGCATTCTCAAAGGTGGCAAAATTATGACTGGCATTTCCGAATAAATTTCTTTCTAAAACTTGTGACCGGTTTTTTGCTTTATGAAATAAACACATAGCCACGTATGTAATTCTCCGTATTTGTAGTAAACTCAATTGAACATCAGTCGATAGTTTAGTAAAATACAGTGACATCATGTGTTGTAACTGCACACAAGAAAGTCGGTCAATTTGTTACCCAAAATGTATATATGTAGATCATGTTTTTGTATTTGAAATACATAAAATAAATTATTAATTCACAAAGTCCATAACAAATTTTGAAAAAAATTTCCAAAAAAAAGATTTTTAACAATATAAATGATTCAAATTCATTTTGATAGAATGTTAATGTATTTACGTGAATATGAGGCGTGATCAAAACGTCCATTAAATATTAAACCAAATTTAAATTCATCACACAAACACTAACTTTAAATTCGTAAAAAACGTATTTTTAAATTATTGCAAATCACTAATTAATAATAAATTAATTCAAAATAATGAAGAGCGATCAGTGATTGGAACAATTTCGTTTTATCAGTACGTTTGTCAATCACTAGCTAACACTAACTCAATGTCTCTATTTTCGTATTTTTGCACAATTATTTTGTTTCAACCTTACATTATTATAGTGTTGTAATCCCAAACAAATCCTGTGTTAGTTAATTGTGTGTTTAGTGAAGAAAATAAACCTTTTTCTTACTTCACTTCACTTTTATAGAGACACTGCCATTAAAAAAGATTTATGACGACATTCCTAATTTAAAAATCAATTTTCAAAAGCGAATGAAGACATCCGATATTATATTGGTTTAGACGGTCGCATCCCAAACATCCCGAAACTGGACTCCCTCATGAATCCTCTGCTTATCCTTTGTTGGTTACAAGCGTGAATATAAAGAAAGAATGTAATATCTAACATTTTGAACATTGACAGAAGTAAATCTCCTTTGAATAAGTTGTAGATGTTGCCGCAGTTTATTTCATTATGCTTCAGCGTCTCTGAGAGTCTGACGTCTTATTGGAAATTCCTCTTATTGTGAAAGATTATCGCTTTGAAATCTTTATCATACTTTAGCAATTTAAATCGTGCTACATTCCTTTGTGTGAACTTATTCGATGCATTGTTGTAACGTTTAATATTTGGTGACGGTAGGCATCTGGTTGAATGGGTTTATTTTGGTAATATAAAGGTGTGAATAATAGATATAGATGATATTAAGTGTACTTACAAGTATTTGTTCTAGACAAAAATAAATACTAAGACTGCACTTCGGAAATAATTCTGTGGCGAGCACGAAGAAAAGCGAAGGGAACAAAGTATGCAAAACAACATCATTACAAAGAGAAGGAAAACTTGAAACAAACTCTATTCCAACCCGTCTGGCCAGCGCGGTATAGCAGGCCAAAACCTCCTTGCTAAGGAGAGGCCTATGTCCGGCAGTGGACTGTAAAAGGCTGTTGATGAGCACGATGATTTCTTCTCTAATACGTATGTATTTGGAAGTATGTTTATCAGTCTAGTTACAACAACACGGGCTGTACCTAATTTGGAATCATACGGCCGTATGTGAGATGTATGGAGTTATTATTATTATTCTAACCAACTAAAATAAATTTGAAAGAATGACTCAACTCTAACTCAGAAACCACCATGGGCTCATGCATAGCAACTTTGCTAAAGATAATCACATGATCAAATGCACAGTTTACGATTCTATAAAGAACATACAGACAGACAGACAGACAAACATTCATTTTATACATATAGAGTAGATGATACGAAAGATTATTTAGAGAGGAGTAATCATTAACAAATTCAATGAAACGGAATACTTCAAATCATAATTTGATTAAATTTTAGATTTAAATAAACACCGTAGAAGAGTAGATGTAGAATTTCTTACGATGAATGTAGTACCATTATAAATATTATATAAAGACGTGTAAATGCCTTCCTTTTTACGTTGAAAAATATGTTTACTTCGATTATGCAACAATACTTCACGAAAAATACTTAATCATTATCCATGAGAAGTTTCTGGTTTAAAAGCGACATAACATAGACCGAAAAAGGAGAAAAGGGCTAACTTCAGATCAAAAAATGTGAAACAAGTTTCTCGTTAACATGTACTTGGAAGAAATAAAAGTGTAAAATCATATGGAAATAGAGACAATAGTAAAAAGAGAGTTCTCTCAAATATGACTCAATCCGAATTGAAGCTGCGTACATTTGTTAAAAGTAATAATTGAATCGTAAAGTAAAAAAATGAAAATTATCTAGAAGTCGAACTAAACGGTTTTATAACTCTTTTTGGTGAGCGTCACCAAGATTTGGAATGACCTGCTCGAGTCTATTTTTCCTGATGAGTTGAGCTTTGGAGCCTTTAAGAGTAGAGTGAACAGGTTTCTTTTGGATGGGCGGGTACCACCTTCGTTTTCATCTACACTTTCCATCAGGTGAGATAGAGGACAAATGCCTATTCCACTACAACTGTAAAAAAAAGTGTAGAGGACCCACGCTGATTTTAGCGCGAACGGGCCGGTTCGACCTGGGCAGTACTATCCTCTTACAGAAGATCAAACTAAAGCGACAGCATCCGTGCAGTCGTGTTTCGTTGGTGAGTGTGAGACTGCAAGCCCATTGAAACAGGGGTGACAGTTGTCGTGGTAACTGTGTGAACCTCACACTGCCACGATGACTGTCATGCCTTTATGTCCTCAAGCGAGACGTGAAAAAGCATCTCACTAGTCTGTCATAGTGTTGGTCAGCTTACTGCATTGTTTGCATTTGCAATGAGTATGGTGACTATAACACTTGGATTCTATTCATGTTTTCCATAAGGTCGAATGGAGTCACTATGACAGGTTCTTAACTTAGAAAAAAAGAAAAAAAAATGTATAACATTTTTATTGTTTTTCTTTAGTTTAATGTAAAAAGGTTAATATATAATGTAAATCATCTAATCACTAAACGCAACATTTATTAATTCTAAGGCTGTACGAAATTCGCCATATCGGCTAGCATATATTTATATATTAATTCTAAATACATACAATAGATAAACCACAGCCAAACAGAACAAATGATCGTACTAATCACGTAAATATCTGTCTTTAATGGGAATCAAACTCCCGACGGCTTAGGACAAACCACTAGACAAAAAAGTTCTTTACTTCTTTGTAATTGTATTCCTATACTCTAGTTATTATGCGTAGTTTACCTTACATAACCGACAGTGCCAACTAGATTCCCGCCCAAGCCAAGGCATTACTTAAATGTTTTGTAACTTTCCACACATGTCCGTGTGGTGACGGATTAAGAATACATAGTGTTACCACCCCTATTCATCTCGTGGGTGTCGTAAAAGGTGACTAAGGGAAAAAAGTATGCAAGACAACATAATTACAATGAGAAGGAAAACTTGGAACAAACCCTATTCCAACCCGTCTGGCCAGTATAGTATAGTAGGCCAAACCTCCTTGCTAGGGAGTGGCCTATGTCCAGCAGCAAATTGTAAAAGGCTGTTAATGAAGTTACCACAAAGTTATGACTTTCAATTAGTTTTAGAATAAACCTGTAAATATTTAATCAAAATATTAGTAAATTATGTTGCAACAAAGTTTGATTCAGTAATTTAATCATTTGTTAATTGAATTTAGAAGACACGTAGATAGAAATAGCACAAAGTCAATTTTCGTAATGAAAATTCGTTACACATTCGATTTTACAAATATCATTAAAGATATTCTTTTATCATACACATTCCTTGAAGGTAAGTGAGTGAGTGAGTTAAATCAAGACTCACAAGTGGGTGAACCTCCGGTGTGTTTAAGATAACTTCAACAAAAATAATAGTATTTCTTACATCTAGCACACAACATCATCTAGTTCCAAACTAAGCAGAACTTATACTAGACAACTAATATAAATACATAAATGCTTTTTTTGTTAATACATACATACATATTACACGTAGAAAATACTGAAATGCCGAAACAAATATTTGCAGATCATAAAAACATTTATTCTGACCTGAGATTTGAACTCGAGACCTCAAACACAGTAGTCACATACGCTACCACTGCGTCCCCAAACATTCAGTCAATCCCTTGATAAAAAGCAATGTAGGAACCATTCACTTCGGTTTTCTATCAAAATATGACACCAGTCACCATGTGCCAAAGATTGGCTTTCCCAAGATCATTTCGTAGCAATTTATTTATTAATCTAAATCAATGCACTATAAAATGTGGTAATAGTAATTTACAGTACGTTTCTAAGCCACAATTCTTTTGAATCAAGTTAAAAAATAACTCGAATAATTTTACTGAAAACTAAGTAAGATATAACTTCCCAAAACAAATTTTACGCAGCGAAAACCTTTCGGCTGGCGAGCGAGGTGCGTCACTAATGTGCACTGGGGTGTGAATGCTCCTCCTACTTCACTAGTTCCAAGCTTTCCACCCCTACGATTATCGAACTGACGCGTCGGTTGCAGGGTTCAATTTCGATGGGACTCACTTACGTAGGTGGGAAACATAATTGGAAAATATAATTTTAGAAAAATATTTTTCTGCTCGGATGTCGGACTCGAATCGACTAAAAACCACACACCGTCTCAGGTACCAGTAGCCAGGGTACCAGGTGCACCCTAGTAAGGAAAGACTTGGAACCCCGACGTACCTCGGGCCATCTGCGGCTGTACATGACCACCTCCCGTCAGTTATTTACACTATCGTTTCCCTGTGGCTCCTATATGTATATCAATTATAGCAGTGAAAAATATCCTATAAAAACCAAAGCATCGGACCGTAAAAATCAAAATATTTTTATGTCTAATTTACTTTTTTAAAATCAGTTCAAAGTTTGCGCAGCGCAATCGTAATAGATAGGTAGTTAGTTACTTTCGCATTTGTAATATTGTAGTAGGGATAAATGGACGTAATGAATATCCATAACGTATCTGAGTATCCTGTCTTTTTATCTTTTATAGATATTTAAATATTTTATATTATTGCCCTATCAGTGTAAAACAATCTTTTGAAAATATGACATCAATAGTTGATGTCTCTTAATGCAAATTAAAACTTTGTTGTCTTTTGTTTAACTGTATACAAGTAACTACCATTGCCCGCAGTCCACCCGTGTGTAGATTGGATATCGCAGTCCAGAGTAGTTTAATTATTAATCTGATGTACGGGCTATTTCACAGTATGGTTTCATAAAAATCTGTTCAAAAATTTTTGCGTAAAAGACTGACAAACGTCCATATACCCTCATAAACTTTCACATCTACAGGTAATATTCGTAGGAAGTAGGGTACGATAATATATTTTAAAAAATCAAATTTGTTGTCTAAATTAATATGTATGTGTATGTATGAGATAAATGAGACAGGTATCTGAGTGTTGAATTTTCCATTTTTGTAGGTTTTATAGTCCAGAGCATGGTGAGATGATAAATTTCACAGGTGAGAGTATAGATTTCACCGATGACTCTCAATTTAACTAATCTCTATAGGTATTTTAGAGACAAATTTTAACAAGTTTTATAGACCTTAGTCTTAAACTTTCTAAACCTGCCAAAGTGGTTCTACTCTGTTTGATGAAAAGCATGAATAGAATCCAAGAGATGTAGTCACCATACTCATTGCGAACAGAGACTACACAGTATGGTGATCCACACTATGGTGGCCGAGTAAGATGCTTTTTTACGTCCCGCTTAGGGTTGTCAAAGGCATGACGGTCATCGTAGCATCGTAGCATCGTAGCGGTGACAGTTATCGTGGTAACACTTACCACGATAACTGTCACCCCTGCATCAAAGGCCCTCTGGCCTCACACTTACCGGCGAATTACGACAGCATAGATGCTGTTCTGTGAGAGTGTAGTACTGCCGTGGTAGAGCCGATCCGTTCGTATTGAAATCAGCGTGGTTCTATTATCTTTTAATTTTATGTCTGTACATTGTTTTAATTTTTTTAATATCCATATAGATTTATGTTTCGAATTGATTTTTTACAGTTATATAGTAAGTATAGATTATATACTTATACGAAGTCTTATATTAAAGAAGAATAAAAAAATGTGTACTAAAATAGTACCTAAAAGTCTTATAAATTTCTTTTTAAAATTCTATGTATTATCCAAAAAGTACAGTAGATAAACCTCACGCTCGAAATATTATTATTCACTCATCTATAAATAATAAATGACATAAAACGAGATTCAATATTTCAAATTAGGTTTAACGATGTTAGCCTGAATACTAATGGGATATTTTCTCTTATAAAAGGTATCTTCATATGAGCACATTACATTCAAAATTTATCTTTCAAAGGAGTAACAATACTACGAATATTTAGCTAAAGCCCAGCAGCCAAAATAAAAGTTCTACTAGCAATTTTCTTTCTTATTTTAGTAGGTGGTTACGAATTAGCAAGAACTTCTCAAAAACATTGCGGACGACGATTTTCTAACGTTCTGGTAGTTCTTTGTTGGGATATTGAATACGTTGAACGTGATGCTGAGATGATAAAGCGCTCTGGCTGGTGGACGTCAGTGGAAAGAGTTCGAGTACTTGGTGGTTTCCGTGGTAAACGAACCCCCGTTGAAGAGTGCTGCTATAAACCCTACATTATTGATGAACTGCTCACATACTGCTAACGAACATCTTCCAAACTTCATAGATTGTAAATAAAAATACAAGTAAATAAATGAATATTTGGTAAATTACATTATTTGTTTCATTTTCTGCAAAAATATTTCGATGAGATTATGACAAAAAAAGAGGCAAGAGAGGTTAAAGATTAGTAAATCCGAGTTCATGGGAGAGCCGTACTTCGACATAACTGGGCCCGGTCCGATCAAAGTGATACCACGACTTAAAAAAAGTTTGTGTACATTACGTGCTTTGTGACTCTTTAGCCTATTTGTGAGTTTATACTTTCTCATCAATGGTTTTAATAGTCCACTGCTGGACATAGGCCTCTCTCTAGCAACAAAGAGGTGGTATAAGGTTTTTTTCAAGTTTTCCTTCTCCTTACCTTCGAGGTTATCCTGCGTAGTTTGTTCCTAGGTCGTTATCGTATCGTATCGTCTCTTACGATAACCATGGGATAGGCAGAGGTGTTAGCACTTCTTATTCTTACTCGTAATATTAGGGTTTCTATTATTAATGCAAAATTGACTGATGAGCTCAGAAACAACAAGTTACAGTGAAATATCTAGACTTAAAGTCGTAAAACTGAAGAGTTTATTTGTTTGTTTGTTCGTTCCAAAAAAGAGACAAAATTAAAATTTCTTTTGATTTAAGTTTTATTGTGTGCGTTACGTGGACGGTGAAAGTTTCGTGAAAATCATGTATGATAGCATTATTTCCCTTCAAAATTTCTAAACAAAGTCTGTCAGTATATGGTCTATCTTCTAAGGTTAACTTATAATGACATTTTTATGGTAATCTTAGATCACGCTGTATAACATAATACTACGACTAATAGGAGACGCAGATGTCAACTTGCAATATGTAAAGTAGAAACGCCATTTTTATTTTTGTTCAATCAAATTTTTTGCCAATTTTTGTACATACGAATTTTCTTCAGCTAAGTTTTATCTTTCAACTGTACCAATATGTATTTTCATCATCATCATCAATCTTTTACAGTCTACTGTCGGACATGGGCCTCTCCTTAGCAAGGAAATTTTGACCTACTATACCACGCGAGCCAGACGGGTTGGAATAGGGTTTGTTTCAAGTTGGGGTGCTTGGCTAGAAAACCTCCACGTGGTGCACCCTGGTAACGTTGGCGATGGTGTTAATCACTGCCAACGGCTAATATTCTAGCACGAAGAAGAGGAAGCCATTTTATTCGGCAATTCAGCTGAGACTTGGTCCAACAGAGCGGGCGTGTCTGTCGGATCCTCTGTTGGTTCTTCGCTCTTCGGAGCTTTGAGGAGGAAAACCTCGGTAAAAAATCACGATGGTGGGACCCTTTCTAGGGTCGGAGTTCCTCCGCTCAGCGGTGGAAAAGGTAGGACGGGCTCGGTGTGCACTTACACTGCCACCGTGCAGGCATCAGGAGACATAGTCTCCCTGCCACCGTCGACATATCGTAGTCCCGAGTTGGAGTTTTGCGACTCCAATCGGGGGCGAGGGTCTTGGCTTAGCCGCCCGGACTGCGAGGAAGAAAACCTCTTTAAAAAATTACCCCGAATCCCGTGTTCTGGTGCGTGACCAGGGGATGCATGGCTGATGGGTAGTTCAGTCGCAAGCGCACTCCCAGCCGGGGCACCTGCGGACCCCTTGGTTGGGCACAAATTTACGCTTGCCCGGGTATTGGGGATCTCTGCCCGGGTCGACATTTAGTTCTCCCCATCTCGTGGGTTTAAAAATGGAAAACTTTATAAACACAAACAATAATATTATGGAAAAGAAGGAGAAGAAAACCAGAAAGGGAAAAAATACAAGAGCGGACGACTTCTCTTCCAACGAAGAGGAAGTATTGGTTAGAGCGCCTATCTCGGTGGGGCTCCCAGAAGCCATTATGGTTGCTGGGAGCCGAAGAACATCGGAACGGTTGCGTTCCAAATCCACCGCGGGCAGTAACTCCAGTACGAGGACAGATGCACTGGACATAATGGAGACGGAGCTGTGTGACAGCAGGAAACGCGGACGCTCCAGGGACGAGGAGAGTGACACGTCCCAGGAGATGTTGCCTCCCAAAATCACCAGCAGCCGTAGAGGGAGATCACGGACCCCGGTCTCGATCCCGTCAGGCTCCGTCTTTTGTAAGGCGGAAGCCTATAGGCGAGTTAGAGCGGACGGTGAAGCACTAGCGGAGGAGGAGATTGCTGGTCTCCTGCTGAAAATAAAGGAACCGGTGGTGGGGGATTCAGTTCTCCAAACACCATCGGCCATGCAGGAGAGGGCAAACGCGGCGGTGGCCATCATTCACAAAGTGGCCACCAAGTCTAGTAATCTTAAGGGCTCTTTTGTGAGGGCCCTTAAAGATTCCTCTTCCGCTATTGCGGGGGTCGTAGAGAGCCTTATTGGAGACATGGTTCGTCTCCAGGCAGCCAACGAGCGTCTGACGGGGCAGGTGACTGAGCTTAGTGCTCAGTTTGCTCAATTCCGGGCAGATCGTCCCCAAAGAGAAGGCTCACGTCCGTCACTACCTACCCCCTCTTCCAACCACGGGGGTATTTCTGATGCCCATCTGCGTCAAATAACGGATGCAGTATGGCGCATGATGGACGGGCGACTGGCTGGCCTGGAGGCAAGGCTGCCACCGGCCCCTGTTGTCGGGCCGCCGCTCGCGGCGCATAAGCCGAAGGCCGCATTGGCACCGTCTGCGCTTCCCGTTGGGGGCGGTCACGTGACCTATGCAGCGGCGGCGTCGGTGTCTGCAGCTCCCGCAACAACTCCAGGGGCACGACGGGCAGCGAAGGTAGCGACCAAGACGCCTGCACCGAGGTTAGGCTCCAAAACAGCGGTCAAGGCTGGAGCGGAGTTCCCTCCGCTCCCCACTCCAACCGCTGTACCTGGCACCTCCACCTGTGTTCCCTCAATATCTGCCCCTTCCACCGATGGTTGGCAGATAGTCGGGAGGGCTAGGAAGTCCCGAAAGCGGGGTAAGAAGGCTGCACAAACAGCAGCCTCTACCCCGCAGACACCGTCGATTGCGGTGGCTATCGCGAAAAAGCCGCGCAAACTGCAGGTGCCTAAAAGCGCGGCTGTGGTAGTCACCGTGTCGCCGGAGGCGGCTAGCGGCGGACTCTCCTACGCAACCATCTTCCAGAGGGCCCGCGCTAGTCTCGCAAATGACTTCGGGACAGTAGGAGTCAGGTTGCGCCTCGCTCAAACGGGAGCTCGAGTGCTCGAGTTCCCTGGAGCCGAAGGTGCTAAGACGGCGGACACATTTGCCGAGAAGTTACGAGGAATGTTTACGGCTACGGATGGTGTCAAGATCGCCAGGCCTACGAAGTGCGCAGAGTTGCGCATTTCGGGCCTGGATGACTCCGTAACGACAGAGGATGTCCGCGTTGCAATTAGCGAGAAGACGGGCTGCAACGCGGAGAACATTAGAGTCGGCACCATCCGCCCCGGCCCGGGAGGACTTGGCGCAGTGTGGGTCAGTTGTCCTGTAGCGTCGGCTAAAATGTTGGGCGACGCCGGCAGGCTGCTCATCGGTTTCGTGAGCGCTAGGATCACAGTCCTGGCGGCGAGACCGATGAGGTGTTACAAATGCCTGGCATCGGGGCACACACGTGCCAAGTGCGTCAGTTGTTTCGACTGCAGTGGATTATGTTTCCGCTGCGGTCGACCGGGGCACAAGGCGGCAGAGTGCTCTGCCGCCCCTCACTGCCCGGTGTGTGCGGCGGGCAACAAGCCTGCCAATCACCAGATTGGGCAGGGAGGCTGTAAACCTTCCCGCAACTCTCGGCAGGCGTCGGGGGCTAGCCAGTCGGCCCAGGCTGCTTCTGACGTCGTTCGTGCGTCGATATCGTCGCCCATGGAGGAGGCTGTAGAGACGGTCGAGTAATGGCCCAAGTCTCCAACCTCCTGGTCCAGACGAACCTGAACCACTGTGCCGCGGCGCAGGACCTCTTCCTGCAAACCATGGCACAGTGGTCGATCAGTGTTGCCGTAGCCGCGGAACCCTATTATGTTCCTCCCCGTCCAAACTGGTTGGGTGACCGGGACGGTTCCGTGGCAGTCGTCGCCTCCACGGCGGCTCATTCCCCGCCCTTGTCGCTAAGAGACAAGGGCACTGGATATGTTGCTGCCGAGTGGGGGGGGATCACTGTATATGGTGTATACTTCTCCCCCAACCGGAGTTTGAACGACTTCGAGGTGTTCCTTAACAACTTGGAAACCTCGATGCGGCGTCTAACGTCTGGGCACGTCTTAGTGCTGGGGGACTTCAACGCAAAGTCCATTGCGTGGGGTTCCCCCAGGACGGACGCTAGGGGCGAGGCCGTAGAGGAGTGGGCGGCCTCGGTGGGCCTCTGTTTACTGAACAGGTGCTCCACCAACACGTGCGTGCGACAGCAGGGAGGGTCGATAGTGGACCTTTCGTTCGCTACCCCTGCCCTCGCCGCACGAGTAAGGAACTAGCGTGTCCTGGAAGAGGTTGAGACGCTCTCGGACCATCTCTATATCCGATTTGAGCTCTCCCGGTCCCAGGACGCCAGTAGGGGTCACGCGGCGCGGCGTTCTTCTCGCTTTCCGCGGTGGGCTGTAGCCAAATTAAATAGGGACCTACTAGAGGAGGCGGCCATTATTCACTCTTGGCTGTCTCCGCAGGCCCCGACCGAGGAGGTCGACATGGGGGCTGGTCGCTTCTGCGATGCCATTGCGCAGATCTGTGATGCGGCCATGCCCCGCATCCGAGGTTGCCGGCCTCCACGGAAGGAGGTTTACTGGTGGTCCCAGGAGTTGGCGGACCTCCGCGCGGCCTGTACTCGTGCCCGGAGGTCCTACACCCGTAGTCGGCGGCGACACCGCGTAGACAGCGAGGAGGACCAGCCTCATGAGGAGTACCGAGAGGCGCGGAAAACTCTGAAGCTGGCCATTAGCCGCGCCAAAGAAATGAAGAGGAAGGAAGTGCTGGAGGGTCTCGATCGTGACCCCTGGGGTCGCCCCTATCGTGCGGCGCGACAAAAGCTCCGCACGTCGGGCCCCCCCCTTACAGAGACACTCCAGCCCAGCTTCCTGCAGGAAGTGGTCGAGGGCCTTTTCCCGCAGCGGGCGGAGCTCACGCCCCCGTCGATGGCCTTCATGGTCGAAGACGACGGGGTGAACGAAGACAATATTCCGCCCGTCAGGGAATCGGAGGTAGGGGCGGTTGTTCTACGGATCCGCTCTAAGAACACCGCCCCCGGGCCGGACGGGATACCTGCCCGAGTGCTAGCCCGAGCCCTCGAACACATGTCGGACCGCCTCAGGGAGGTCCTGGACGCTAGCTTGGCGTCCGGACGCTTTCCTGAGTGCTGAAAAAGCGGGAAGCTGGTCCTATTAAGGAAGCCGGGACGGCCAGCCGAATCGGTAGCGGCCTATAGGCCCATCGTGTTGCTGGATGAGGCGGGTAAACTGTTTGAGAGGATACTCTCTGCCCGCATCGTTCGGCACCTCCGCGAGGTGGGCCCCGATCTGTCGGACGCCCAATTTGGTTTTCGGGCGGGGCGTTCGACGGTCGATGCCGTGCTGCGCCTGAGGGCCGTTACCGAAGAGGCGGTGAGCTGTGGCGGCGTGCTGTTAGCGGTGTCGTTGGACATCGCCAACGCATTTAATAGTCTGCCATTTAGCTGCATCAGGGAAGCACTCCACTACCACGGGGTGCCAAAGTACCTGAGGCGGCTTGTGGCAGACTATCTTGAGGAGCGTACCGTCTTGTACGAGGACCGAGACGGTGTTCTAAGGCGGCGGCTCATGTCGTGCGGTGTTCCACAGGGGTCTGTCCTCGGCCCACTCCTGTGGAACATGGGATACGACTGGGTCCTCCGAGGTCGTCTTCCCCCCGGGCTGGGCGTACTTTGTTACGCAGAAGACACGTTAATCACGGCCCGGGGGATGAACTTTCAAGAGGCGGCGCGCCTGGCCACCACGGGTGTCTCTCTGGTGGTCGGGCGAATTGAGGCGCTGGGTTTGCGGGTGGCCCTGGAGAAGACGGAGGCCCTTTGGTTCCATGGGCCCCGTCGTGGTCCACCCTCCGGCGCCTCCATCGTGGTTAATTCGGTCCTCGTACCGGTTCAGGCCCAGATGAAGTATCTGGGCCTGATCCTCGACGGCAGGTGGCTCTTCGACGAGCACTTCCGACAGCTTTCTCCAAAGCTGGTCGGCGCTGCTTCTGCCCTTGGGCGACTTTTGCCCAATCTGGGTGGAGCTAGCGTTGCGACGAGACGGCTATACACGGGGGTTGTCCGGTCAATGGCGCTGTATGGTGCACCGGTGTGGGCGGCGGCTCTGACCGCCCAGAATAGGGCCCGCCTCTGGCGCCCTCAGAGGATATTGGCGGTTAGAGCCATACGCGGTTACCGCACCGTATCGACGGAGGCGGCGTGCGCCTTGGCCGGCACTCCCCCGTGGGATTTGGAGGCGGAAGTGCTTGCCGAAGTTTATCGGCGAACGGCTGACTTCCGGGCGCGTAGCGGCATACGGCCCCCGCCCGAAGAGATACGCGAGTGGCGAGAGGCCGCTCGTCGAGCCACAATGGCTCGTTGGTCGTCCCGGCTGGAGGCTCCACGTGCTGGTTTTGCCGCCGTGGAGGCTCTCCAGCCGGTCATCGCCGAGTGGGCAGGGCGGCAGCACGGGATCCTTTCCTTCCGACTGACGCAGGTCCTTTCCGGGCACGGTTGCTTCGGGAAGTATCTGCACTCGGTCGCCAGGAGGGAATTGAGTCCCGCCTGTCACCACTGCGACTGCAGTGAGGACTCGGCTCAGCACACGCTAGCGGTTTGTTCCGCCTGGGCGGCGCAGCGTGGGGTCCTCACTGCAGTTATTGGAGGAGATCTCTCGCTACCGGCCGTCATACGCTCCATGGCCGGTAGCGACAGTTGTTTTACCACGGTCGCAACCTTCTGCGAAGACGTAATTTCGCGGAAGGAGGCGGCGGAAAAGGTCCGGGAGGACGATATCCACTCGGACCCAATTCGCCGTCGGCGAGCCGGGCGGCGGAGGCGCGCATACCAGCGCCTCATGCCGCCTTGAGTGTGGCCGCGGATGGACGGGACGGGTTTTCCCCTCCATCCGCTATAGTGGCCAGCCGCGAGGAGGTGACGTGTGCGTGTGCCGGACGTCGCCTAAATGGAGAGTTTATCCGCAGATGGCGCCCGCGAAAGCGGGCAGGCGCTAGGAGGGATTAGGATGTCGTAATAACAGCTGTTCCCGGATCCCTCCTCTCTCAGGCGCAGAGTGGCACACCGTGTGGTTTTAGTCGGTCCGATTCCGACACACCGCCCCGCCGTAAACCCCGGTGGGGTGACGGCCCGTGGGGGTTTCCATACGTTAAAAAAAAAAAAAAAGGGTTTGTTTCAAGTTTTCCTTCTCTTTGTGATGATGTTGTTTTGCATACTTTGTTTCCTTAGTGACCTTTAACGACACCCACGGGATGAATAGGGGTGGTAGCACTATATATTCTTAATGCGTCCCCACACGGATAGACATATGTATTTTAATGATTTCCAAATAATTAATTTATTCCTGCAGTATGATAAAATTCTATAGAATTACAAAATTATCCTATAAGTCAGCTCTGATAATTCAGTGCTCTGTTCGCGACTGTACATTATTCCTATCTTTGATTAACAAATAAAAACGCGTTAACTTTGCATATCGTTAGATTTTTCAGTGAGTTCAATGGTAACAAATAATGAGGCTACTAGCTCGTTCGCTGCAATATAATCGTTTTTCCCTTTAATCTCATTAAAAATGCCATAGCCAAAATTTGATAAGCCTTTTAAAATTTAATTAACTTACATATATTTACTTACTACCAAATATTGTACTCCTTATAACTGAGAGTCGCAGTCCCTGAAAATATTACCTACTTTCGTTATGCTTTTCTCATTATAAGAAACTTGACCTGGGTTCCTTCAGATAGCTTTTCCTGGTTATGGTAACCAAAGAACTTTAATATCATACGAAGCCAAATTGTTGAAAGATTAAATTACTCAAACAGAACTTGTTACAATACTCGGCTCATATTTGCCGTTTTCACCAGTTAATATTCGCGTACCAATAACATGTACTAAATTTAATCACATTTCATCACTTCATAGATTTTTTCAGGACTCTCAGAGCTCAAAGAAAAGACTTCCAATACACAGTCATCCCTTTTCTACATATGTAACACCGTGATCAAAGGTACTTTAAAAACTAATTTTATTTTAACCAGTTGAGATTGACACAAACTCATTGACATCCACTCTTAATTTTAACTATTTCCAAAAATTTATATTAATAAGTTCTGATATGAAGATATCAGAACTCATTAATGTAACATGTCAACCACCATATGATAAGGTGTTCATTGGGTTGAATAATCCGGGTGACTTCCATGAGGCAAAACTGTCAAGAATCCTTCAGTTCATCGTTGTTATTGTGAATATTGATGAAATCGCTCGGTATAAAAGAAGAGACTTCTATGAAAACATTGCATTTCAGTCTTACGACTCAACACGTCACTATAATCTAAACGTACCGAGACTTAAAACTTTCATAATGAAATTTTCAGTAGTGTTACTCTTAGTTGTGTTAGTCTGTGGCTATGTATCAGCTCATGCATCTCATAAATACTGCGGTCAAATTCTGTCCAAAATATTGGATAGAATATGCTGGAGCGTAGGGAAGGTAAAACACGATGCTGAACGGTATTTGCCGCTGGAAAGTGAAGAAGTTTTTGGTGCGATGCGTTTCAAACGGGGTCTGGTCGATGAATGCTGTTATAAACGTTGTACGATTGAGGAGCTACTTACGTACTGCTAATATGTCATGTAAAATTAATGGAAAAATTTAATAAATAAATTGTTGCTCAACTAAACACTGTTTTGTTTATTTTTTTAAGTATATCTATGTAATTATTTAAAATATATACTGAATACACAGGGTGACAATTATCGTGGTAACTGTGTAAGCCTTACACGGTCACGATGACTGTCATGCCTTTTACGTCCCCAAGAGGGGTGCGAAAAAGCAACCCATAAGGCCGCCATAGTATGGGTCACCATACTGCATGGTCTGCATTTGCAATGAGTATTGTGACCACAACTCTTAGATTCTATTCATGCTTTCCATCAGGCAGAGTAGAATCACTTTAGCAGGCTCTTAATATAGAAAAAAAGTTTCATCAAAGAAAAGCGAAAATACCAGCATAAGATCTATAACACTTTTTTTTTCTTTTTTTTAACGTGTGGAAACCCCCTCGAGCCGTCACCCCACCGGGGTTTACGGCGAGGTGGTGTGTCGGAATCGGACCAACTAAAACCACACGGTGTGCCACTCTGCGCCTGACATAGGAGGGATCCAGGCACAGCTGTTATTACGACATCCAGATCCCTCCTAGCGCCTGCCCGCTAAAGCGGGCACCATCTGCGAAAAACCTCTCCATTTAGGCGACGTACAGTACACGTGAACGTCGCCTCCTCGCGGCTGGCCACTATAGCGGATGGAGGGGAAAACCCGTCCGGTCCATCCGCAGCCACACTCAAGGCGGCATGAGGCGCTGGTACGCGCGCCTCCGCCGCCCGGTTCGCCGGCGGCGAATTGGGTCCGAGTGGACGTCGTCCTCCCGAGTCTTCTCCGCCGCCTCCTTCCGCGAAATTACGTCTTCGCAGAAGGTTGTGACCGCGGTAAAACAACTGTCGCTACCGACCATGGAGCGTATGACGGCCGGTAGCGACAGATCTCCTCCAATAACTGCAGCGAGGACCCCACGCTGCGCAGCCCAAGCGGAACAAACCGCCAGAGTGTGCTGAGCCGAGTCCTCACTGCAGTCGCAGTGGTGACAGGCGGGACTCAATTCCCTTCTGGCGACCGAGTGCAGATACTTCCCGAAGCAACCGTGCCCGGAAAGGATCTACGTCAGTCGGAAGGAAAGAGTCCCGTGCTGTCGCCCTGCCCACTCAGCAATGACCGGCTCCAGCCGGGACGACCAACGAGCCATCGTGGCTCGACGAGTGGCCTCTCGCCGCTCACGTATCTCTTCGGGTGGGGGCCGTACGCCGCAACCCACCTGGAAGTCAGCCATTCGCCGATAAACTTCGGCGAGTACTTCCGCCTCCAAATCCCACGGGGGAGTTCCGGCCAAGGCGCACGCCACCTCCATCGATACAGTGCGGTAACCGCGTATGGCTCTAACCGCCAATATCCTCTGAGGGCGCCGGAGGCGAGCCCTATTCTGGGCGGTCAGAGCCGCCGCCCACACCGGTGCACCATACAGCGCCATTGACCGGACAACCCCCGTGTATACCCGTCTCGTCGCGATGCTGGCTCCACCCAAATTGGTCAAAAGTCGCCCAAGGGCAGAAGCAGCGCCGACCAGCTTTCGAGAAAGCTGTCGGAAGTGCTCGTCGAAGAGTCACCTGCCGTCGAGGATCAGGCCCAGGTACTTCATCTGAGCCTGAACCGGTACGAGGACCGAATTGACTACGATGGAGGCGCCGGAGGGTGGACCACGACGGGGCCCATGGAACAAAAGGGCCTCCGTCTTGTTCAGGGCCACCCGCAAACCCAGCGCCTCAATACGCCCGACCACCAGAGAGACTCCCGTGGTCGCTAGGCGCACCGTCTCTTGAAAGTTCGCTCCCCGGGTCCTAACCAATGTTTCATCGGCGTAACAAATTACGCCCAGCCCGGGGGGGAGGTGACCTCGAAGGGCCCAATCGTATCCCATATTCCACAGGAGTGGTTCGAGGACAGACCCCTGTGGAACACCACATGACGTGAGCCGCCGCCTCAGAACACCGTCTCGGTCCTCGTACATGACGGTACGCTCCTGTAGATAGTCTGCCACAAGCCGCCTCAGGTACTCTGGCATCCCGTGGTAGTGGAGTGCTTCCCTGATGCAGCTAAATGGCAGACTATTAAATGCGTTGGCGATGTCCAATGACACCACCAACAGCACGCCGCCACAGCCTCTTCGGTAACGGCCCTCAGGCGCAACACAGCATCGACTGTCGAGCGCCCTGCTCGAAAACCGAATTGGGCGTCCGACAGATCGGGGCCCACCTTGCAGAGGTGCCGGACGATACGGGCAGAGAGTATCCGCTCAAACAGTTTACCCGCCTCGTCCAGCAACACGATGGGCCTATAGGCCGCTACCGATTCGGCTGGCCGTCCCGGTTTCCTTAATAGGACCAGCTTCCCGCTTTTTCAGCACTCAGGGAAGCGTCCGGACGCCAAGCTAGCATCCAGGACCTCCCTGAGGTGGTCCGACATGTGTTCAAGGGCTCGGGCCAGCACTCGGGCAGGTATCCCGTCCGGCCCGGGGACGATGTTCTTAGAACGTATTCGTAGAACAACCGCCCCTATCTCCGATTCCCTGACGGGCGGAACATTGTCCTCGTTGTCCCCGTCGTCTCCGAACATGAAGGCCATCGACGGGGATGTGTGTTCCACCCGCTGCGGGAAAAGGCTCTCGACCACTTCCTGTAGGAAGCTGGGCTGGAGTGTCTCTATAAGGGGGGGGGGGGGCCGACGTGCGGAGCTTTTGTCGCGCCACACGATAAGGGCGACCCCAGGGGTCACGATCGAGACCCTGCAGCATCTCCTTACGCTTAATTTCTTTGGCGCGGCTGATGGCCAGCTTCAGAGTTTTCCACGCCTTTCGGTAATCCTCATGAAGCTGGTCCTCCTCGCCTTCTTCGCGGTGTCGCCGCCGACTACGAGCGTAGGACCTCCGGGCACGTGTACAGGCCGCGCGGAGGTCCGCCAAGTCCTGGGACCACCAGTAAACCTCCTTCCGTGGAGGCCGACAGCCTCGGATGCGGGGCATGGCCGCATCGCAGATCTGCGTAATCGCATCGCGGAAGCGACCAGCCCTCATGTCAACCTCCTCGGTCGGGGCCTGCGGAGACAGCCAAGAGTGAACGATGGCCGCCTCCTCTAGTAGGTCCCTATTTAGTTTGGCTACGGCCCACCGCGGAAAGCGAGAAGAACGTCGCGCCGCGTGACCCCTCCTGGGGTCCTGGGTCCAGGAGAGCTCAATTCGGATGTAGAGGTGATCCGAGAGCGTCTCAACCTCTTCCAGGACGCGCCAGTTCCTTACTCGTGTGGCGAGGGCAGGGGTAGCGAACGAAAGGTCCACTATCGACCCTCCCTGCTGTCGCACGCACGTGTTGGTGGAGCCCCTGTTTAGAAAACAGAGGCCCACCGAGGCCGCCCACTCCTCTACGGCCTCGCCTCTAGCGTCCGTCCTGGGGGAACCCCACGCAATGGATTTTGCGTTGAAGTCCCCTAGATCTATAACACTTATTATAAGCTAAATTACATTTAATGATTAAATTTTTCTTGGCATATTAAAAACTTTATTTACGGTAGAACTATGATTCTATCTACCTATAAAAATATTATATGAAAAAATATGTCGAAAAGATTTTTGACATAATGAGCCACCAAAAGATAAGTATAGACACAGGGCATACTCGAACCTGTTTACGATAATTCTTTTTAACTCGTTCGAAGAAAAATTTTTTTACCCAAACACGCTTTAAATACGCACCTTCTTTGAATTAATAGTGAAATATATAAAGACTAGAATACTACATGAATACTTTACTAAAGTTTATCCGGTCATAATCTTGATAGTAAATCAAAAATGTAGTAACATTTTTCAAATATTTTTTTGTTTCTTGATGACGGTATTTTTTAGTTCCTGAGATGTGACATGATAACAAAGTAAATGAGTACTTAAACTCCGTATAATGCCATACAAAGCTACATGGCGACGCGTGGCGACAGCAACGATGGCATAAGATTCAACCAAGGCATGATCACGACCCATCTGTGTTATAGAAGTTGCAAATTTTCGTTTCCAGATACCCAAAGTATACGAAGCAGCACACTGCTGATAACTGTTTTTATCACAAAATAAGATCTCATTTATAACATGATGTAAGTACAGGCAATGTATCAACACTGACTGATTTGTGATGTGGAATTAAGAATACTAAAAAAGTTCTTGTTATAAAAAAAATAAACTTCCCTCTGAATTTGACAAATAAATCGCAAAAGTAAAAAAAATACTTTAAAATATTAATTAAATATTGTATATAAATACACCTTAGTAAAATGTAGGTAGTATGTGACTTGAACTTACCTCTGTTTTTTTTTCGTTATCAGAAATTAAATTTTGAAATAATGCGTGCGTATAACCTGTTCCGTAGCATAACTCAGTCACGTTCCGGCGCTTGTACAGGGAACTCATGTCGCTCGCTCTTATGCCTACCTGGCACCTGCCTAAGAAAATATGGGGTAGGGTCACCGGTTTCACGACCACTTGTCGGACTAAGCTCCTTTAAGTCAAGATAATAATATTTTTATAAGTTATATTTATTGTAAAATGAATGTCATGGGATTTTTAATAGTTAAATATTTTAAATAAGTTGCAATAAATGATTTATTCCAGCACTGAAAAAAAAATGATCAGTTTTCGAGACGACTTAAAGTTGCTGTAAGTGCTGCAGAAATAAAGTTTGTATTTAAGTATTTATACTGGTTTAATTTAATTTTACTAACTTTATGCCTAACTGTGGCGACTTCCACATACAAACAAAATATACAACAGCGCCATCTAGCGAAAGTACATCGAACTACGAAGCATAATATATATAACTGCTAATTCTGTATCGCGAAATAGAGATTCGCGTGGCAATTAGCATATATACAACATCCCAACATCAACCATTGGGCCGTAGCCTAGGATCCTCCCTTTGTGTCGGAGGGATATGACACCCGTTCCCTCCATTATGTAAAACCCGGTGGCTTTTGAAGTGCCAATTTATCAAAAACGTTTGATAGTGACCACGTGGTCACAATCTAGCGAATACAATATTGTTTTGCGTAGCTTGGCATAATAATTTCTACAGATGTTCTATAACTTAGAGTGTAGTATTACCAAGCTGCAAAGTTACATTGTTTCACGACTACTAATTTTCAAAGAAATTTTGTTTAATTTACGTACAAACATATAATGTCAAACGCGAAAATGTGTCTGTCTGTTTGTTAGTTACTCACTTTTACATACTGAACAAATTAGGATGAAATTTGTATGGAGTTAGTTCGAGTCCCACGAAAAAACATATTTTTTATCACGGATATCACTATTAAGAGGGTAAAAAGAGACGTGGAAGTTTGTATGGAGAGTCAATCGCCGCTGAACTAATTAAAATGAAATTTGGTATAAGGATAGTTTTGGTTATAGGAAAAGGTATAGTAATAGTTTTTATCCCCAAAGCCATCCTTTGGGGTTGTAAAATGCTTCTAATGAGATGCAGAACAGCAATTTATTGGGTAAAGATCAATTATTTAAAAATAGTATTCCACCAGTATCGGGTACTGGGTTATCTACCGGAGGTTAGAGTTCCAGAGGTAGTCACCTGCAGCTGGATTAAAAGTCCTCACCATACCGTATGTATAGTGAGGACTTTTAATCCAGCTGCCTAATGTGAACCTTGCAATAATAGCTTTATTTTTTAGGTTTTCCCTTGATTATATGCAATTTCTAACCAAATTTCAGTAATACTCACTAATAGTCTTTCTCAGATGTACTAATGGTTAAAGGATAAACTTACACATCAAATTTCAGTTTTCTAGGACTTCAGAAAGTGTCTGTGGAGGAACGGGTGTCGCGTCCTTCCGACACAAAGGGAGGATCCTAAGACCAAGCGAGGTGATCATGCCATGCATGGTCGTTCGGTTGATGCTGGGATGTTGTGTATATGCTAATGGTAATGGCCGTGTGAACTTCTATATCACGATTCAGGGTTAGTAGTTGCTTCATAGTTCGATGTGTCTTCGCTAGATGGCGCTGTAGTGTGTGTTTCTGTTTGTGCTGTATGTGGAAGTCGTCACATGTCCTAGAGGTTCTAGTGATCATTAGTGAGTAAGAAAACTTCTATAAATCTTCTAATAGGATATCACTATAAAAATATTTTGCACCTACATTTCGAAATGGAAATATTCAAAAATAAAAGTTGTAAACTAATAGAAAAACACATACACGTACATAAACATGATTATATATATTTTGTCTTGAACTCAAGGTGTAATGTCTACCCATAGGATTGATATATGACAAAAAGGAGGATTAAAAACATGAGTCGAGGTTTAGTGACGTCAGTCTGAATGATAATGAGCAATTTTCTGCTATAAAAGCCTAGATTTCATAACCAAACATTACATTCAAAACGTATCTTTCGAAAGAGTAACATCACCAGACAAATTTAAAATGAAAGTCTCATTTGCGGTTATATTACTTGCCCTAGTGGTTGGTTATGAATCAGCTCGAACTTCTCAAGTACGGGCTTGTGGACGTCAGCTTTCTGACATTCTGGCAGTTGTATGTTGGGACGCTGAAGTCGTCAAACGTGATGCTGAAGTGGTGAAGCGTTCCAAGTGGCGGATGGCAATAGAAAATGTACGAGGACTTGATGGTGTTCGTGGTAAACGAGGTCCTGTCGACGAGTGCTGCTATAAGTCCTGCACCATTGATGAACTATTCACATATTGTTAATAAAAAAATTCTGTGTTACTTTGATTGTAAATATGAATTCATGAGAATAAATAAATACTTGGTCAATAAAGTTATTAATTTTATTTTAAACGGTTTTCGTTCGTAAACAATGTAATGGTAGGTCGCTGAGTCACACTGTTTTCAGCAAGGAGGGACTGGTTCGACCGGAGTAGCACTACCATCTCACGGAAGATCAACCTAAAGTGACGGTACCCTTGCTGTCGTATTTCGTAGGTATGTGTGAGACTGGTAGCCCATTGATCTAGGAGTGACACTTATCATGGTAAGTGGGTGAGTCCTACACTACCTCGATGACTGTCATGCCTTTTACATCTTAAAGCGGGGCGTGAAAAAGCATCTCACTAGGCTGCCATAGTGTGCGTTACCATACTGCATTCTCCACATTCGCAATGAGTGTGGTAACCACAACTCTTGGATTCTATTCATGCTTTCCATTCGGCAGAATAGAGTCACTTTGGTAGGCTCTTAACAAATCTTGACTGCATATATGGCATAGTGATTTAAGTGGTCACCTTGCTACTTCGTACTACGCTGAGGATGGTGGGTTAGCTCCTTACATAAGATAAAAATTTGTGTGATCCACAAATGTGAATCCCTAATCTGGGTTTCCGAGTGTTTGTGGAGATCCCCGCAGTTCAGGATATATTCCGAGTACGAAACTAGTTGTTGTCTTTTTCTTTTTAAAAAAGTAAAAAAACATAAAGATGAAAAGCAATTCAAAGTAAATATAATTGCTAACCAATATACAACAGTATCATTAAAGTTTACTTGAAAACTTAGTGTATGCACATGATGTTTAAGCGGTCGCCACATAGCTCTCTACTGCTCTGAGTGTTGTGGGTACAAATCCTACATGGGGCAACACTTTGTGTGATCCACAAATTGTGATTCTGGGTGTGTATTATGTATTAATTTACATTGTAAATGTATGTTTGTAAAGTCCCCCGCGACACAGGATTTAGTGCGGACGTTGTCTTTTAAAAAAGAAAAAAGAAAAGATATATATACCTTTTAAAAGCTCACTAGCTTTCTAATGTTTCTGATATATGGGACGGGTATCATTTGTCACCACGATGTTAAACAAAAGTACGTGAAATAATAAATTATCTCCCAAAATCGGAGTCTGTGATTAAATAAACAAATGTTATCCCACGTTTTCCTCGAAACAGTCTTAAAGTATTTATGAGACATTTGAACCCAGTTTCAAATATCTTAAGGGTGAAATGTTAAGCTTAAATGTTAACAATAAACATAAGAAATGAAATTTACACACATTGTAGTTTCCTTTCATAGTTGGAATATTAAAAAAGTTATATCTCTTCAAAATATTCAACCTTAATTTATGCATACGGGTAAATCAGGTTTCAAAACATTGAAAAAATGTATTTTGCAGGAAAAATTCTTCGACGGTCTCTTCTGTATAGTTAAGTTTTTGTAGTATTACGTTAAAAGTTAAAAAATTGCAAGAGTTCTGTGTCTTTACTTATTTTAGGTTTTCAAAAAAATAATGTCTTTTTGATATGTTTATTTTAAGAACTTACACAAAGTGATTCTACTCTGATGGAAAACCTGAACAGAATCCAAGAGTTGTGGTCACCATACTCATTGTGAATGCGAGCAATGCAGTTTAGTGACACACAATGGCGGTTTAGTTTGATATCCTTTTAGGCTCCTCTTAAAGACGTAAAAGGTATGACAGTCATCATGGCAGTGTAAGGCTCACACTCTTACCACGATAACTGTCAACCCTGCATCAATGGGCCTCCGGTCTCGTACTTAGTGACGAAATACGACAGCATAGATGCTGTCGAGAGGGTAATACTGGCCCGGTTGAGCCGGCCCGTTTGTGGTGAAATCAATGTGGCTCTACTACTTCTTCTTATTTTAAGACTAGTTAACCCGCGGAAGTTTGTCTGAGTCTCCTATTGCCTGCAGAGAAAGATTATACAGCGTGAACAAATTTGTTTTCCAATTTGTAGTGTTTATCACAGATTTTTTTGATGTTGGGAACTTATACATATAGTAATTGGCACGAAAATTTCTATATAGCGATACAGGATTAATTACTTAGCGGTTCGGTTTGGTTTTGGTAGATGGCGCTGTTATATGTCTGTTTGTGCTATATGTGGAAGTCGCTCCAATGCTTCTGGTCTACTGTGCGAAAAAAACCCTTGTAATTTACTGTTTAATTTTTTACGTGGAGCGACTGCCATTAGATTTTCATAACCTAAACAGTCGGCGATATTAAAGTTAAATAGACTGCTGGTGGACTTTTTAGCATTTCAACTATCTGTAACAGATTGTCATAGATTTTTGTATAGTAACCTAGATTGATGGCTTTAGGTGCTCTTGAAAGCAATAAGAAGTAGTAAAAATGACCATCCATCCATAGACAGACATGGCTAGTAATGCTTAACTTTGTAACGTGCTTACGATTTTAGTTTTCGTTTAGCCAATAACCCCTATAACAGACTTCCTAAACAGTTTTGTGAGATTACTTAAAGATTACTGCCGTTTATAGTCATAAAAATAAAATCACAAATACTCACAAGAGATAAGTTGATCTATATTAATAAAAAAAGTTCACACAAATCATTACACATTGGTCAATGAATTTCAGTAAACAAATTTATATTGAAATTATCTATCAGTTCAACGTGTTTTTATGAAAAAAGAAATTATAATCATTTTATAGCTAAAAATAACCTACTAAAGTAATAGAAGTTATTGAAAACTAGTTGTTAAATAATTAAAACGACCACTCAGCTTATATTTCTTCTATTTTATTTTATGCATTTACATATATTGAACTTACTAAATGATTAAGTAATTGTAACAGAGCAGTTGTATCTGCAATTAAAATATTTGTGATTTTACACCAGATTAAAAAAAAATCGTAAGCAAACTTAAAATCAAGCGTCCATCCAAACACTTCGGCCCTCAAGAAGTACTTGAAGCAGCTATGCTTCATAAAAACAAGTGCGCTTACACGAAAAGAAGTCAGCGACAAAGACAACTCACAAAGCATTACTTACGAACTCATTAATATTTAAATCTGAATATATTAATATAATATGTCAATTCCATGTTCCAGCTTTCTCATGTGAGAAGGTGTTCATTGAGTTAAATAATGTGGGTGACTTACAAGGGTAAAACTGTCTCACATCGTTAAGGTTGTTTTTCAGTGTTATTTTGAATATTCAGTTCTATCCGGGTATAAAATGGGAGGATCCATTGAAAACGTTTCATTTGAGTCTTACACCTTAAGACGTAACTATTCCTCAAACTTTCAGTCTTAGAACTTCCACCATGAAGTTTTTAGAAGTGTTACTTTTAGTTGCAATTGTCTGCAGTTATGTTTCGGCACAGAAATCGAAGAAATTTTGCGGCTCTGATTTGTCTGACATCGTGGCGAGCTTGTGCTGGAACGTAGAGATGGTAAAGCGTGGTGCTGGATGGTGGATGTCCCCAGAAGGAGGACGAATGCTTGGAGGGATGCGAGACAAAAGGGGACTGGTTGACGAGTGCTGCTATAAACCTTGTACTATTGATGAACTCCTCACTTACTGCTAACGAGCTAGTTTGCAGTGATTTGGTTGCAAATATATTCCAAATTGATATAAATAAATATATTCTTAGTCAATGAAATTTCGTATTTAATTCTGTTTGATTCCAGTTTCTCAATCCTTGAAATTTTGTGTCCACAATTCACTTCTAGCAAGTGCTAAAAATTCAACGACGCTACGGCACTCTATTGGAAGACTACGAAAACTTTCAGATCCCGCTATCAATAATAGTGGTCTTCTCGTAATCTTCCATAGAATAATATGGCATCGTTGAGTAAAGTGCTGATGAAGTTTTGGTGTTATTGGAAATGTATTAAATATGTTTAATTTTAATTTATCTTAATTGATTATATAGTTTTACATCTCCCATTTAAAAAATATTTCTTTATCATAAATAGATTTATGAGAAATTAGACATTCACACACAATTCAACTAGCTTTCAACATAGTGTTTTCTTATCACATTATAATTATTATTTTGACGTAAATATAGCAGAGAACAAAAAATCTTAGACTGTAGTTCTATTTATAATATTTCTACAAACCCTCAAACATTTTTTTGGGTGCAGTTATTGGATGATCCGTTATGGAATGTGCTTTAAAAGCCTACTAAATAGTAAATTTCATGGTCTTGTATTTGAAAATAATGATATTACGCAGCTATCAATGTATAATTTTTGTGTACCACAGACTTAGAAAAAGATAATAAAGAAATATATATAAGCGTTATTGTTTTGTTTTCTTATAGCAATCTACCAAAGTGACTCTATTCTACCTGATGGAAAGCATGAATAGAATCCAAGAGCGGTGGTCGCCGTACTCACTGCGAATGAAGACAGTGCAGTATGGCGACCCACGCTATGGCAGCTTAGTGAGATGCTTTTTCACACCTCGCTTAAAGGACCCAGGATCGTAGTGAGAGGAAAACAGGAGAACAGGATACATCGGATTCTTTATATGATACCACACGGATCGTTAAGTAAGGCTTTTTAATCATCAACTTTTAAATTCATAACAATCTAGAATTTTCACAGAAAGTCTTGCATCTGATAAAGAAAATGCCGGCAAAATGAGTCTGGCCATTCTTGCTATGTATAGATGAATATACGTACGTATATATGCGTATATATGCGTGCTTTTATGTCTTCTCAACTTTTTTTCTATTGTAACTAAGTTATAATCTTAACATAATTTCAGTTTAATATTTACCGTTGTATCGATCACATTTTCATTATGAGTTAAATGCTGTTTTCAGTCATAAAAAATGTAGTTTATTGTCAAGTTTTTGCTTAACGTTAAAGAATTTGCAACATTAAGGTCAATAAATAATTTATAATAACAAATATACTTATAAAATGGAAAATCAAACTTGCAAAAGTCGAATACAACCAAGCTTACAAAAGTCTTGTGAAGTTAATAAAAGTGTGATAAAAAGTCGCCGTTTTCGAAAAAAAAAAAATCGATTACATTGCGTGAATGTATGCATTAGGGTGTCCCTTATATGACAAAAAAAAATTTTTTTTCGAATTTCGAAATGCATACCCTCTATAATTTTTACTAATGCTATAAGATACTTAAATATAAAATTTTATCAATCTAGCATAATTGCAACCAGTGCCGACCGAGCTTCAAAGTTTAGTAAAAAACGTGTTTTGTCCTAAAATTTCAGTCTGCTATAATTTCACTATAAATGCAATGAATTAAGTGAATAAAATTAAATAATAAATTAGATGAACATTAATCTTTAATTAAAAACATAAAGAAATAAGGATCATTCAGGGTAAGTTCTTTTTAGAGTAGTTTTTTTACAGTCTGGATACAATTTTAGATGTTCCTGGACACAGCGCAGCAAGAACTGTTTTTGTTCTTCTTCAGCCGTGATAAGTCCGTTAAAATCTTGCATTAATTTAACAGCCCTTTCAGCAGTATCATTTACAACTCTCAAATAACTTATTCTTCTTTTAGCCTCCAGAAAAGCAGCATTGTTATTCCAAGAAGATACATCTTCCTTTAGAAAACTCTCGTCGATCTGCAGTCGTGATAAAAATTGTTTGCTCTTTTCCGATACGAAATCATCCAGTGCTTTGTCTAAAAAAAAGAAAAATAAGTTAAATAACAAATAAAAATCAACAACAATTTTGAAAATAAATAAATAAGTATTGGACATTGAAATTGAAATCCAACAAAAAGTCAATTTAACTTACCAAAGAACTTTTGAGTCAGTTCTTCCTTCGACGGGTCATAGCGTTTGCTAAAATCCGAGATTTTGTCCCTGTTGAAGTTGGCAATCATCTTTTTCTTAGTTTGGTTGTCAACTTCATCATCAAATAGTGATAGAATGACTGTCTCTTCACATAAATACCACAAGTGATGGCTAAACTTGCTTATAGAAGCTTTAGAAATTGTTGCGTCAACTTTTTCATACTCTTTTAACATCTTCAAGAAGCGCAAATCTTGATTAGGTGCTTTGGTCACCACTGTACATTCGAGCCAAGGTTTAACATACAATATTACGAGAAATAAGCAAACATCTTGTAGAGCCTTTTTGTCCTTCGCAGTTACTCTGCATTGTGACTGAAGTAAACATATTTTTAAAGAATAGATCGCTCTCGCCATCCAGCGTGCCTGATGTATAGCTCCGGGGGGCCTTAGTTTTAATTTTTCCTCTGTGTCTCCTCCTAAAAATATTACGCACAGTTCGACCAATTTGCGGTAATCATCTCTTACAAAACCTTTATCTAATTCTGCCTTATAAAATAGTAACAACGCTTGAATGTCTGTCTCGGCAAACCGTGCTTTTACGAAATTAAGAGATGGTTCAATTTTAGTACAATCAATGTTTTTCCAATTTTCTTGGAACTTTTTGAACATCGGAATATCTGAGCTACTAGTAATTTGCTTAATCTTGGTTTCAAAGACAGCTTTTAGGACCAATTCATAAACATGATGACGACAGGTGAAAAGCAACAATTCTCTTCCTAAAGTTTGCTCCAAAATAGCACAAGCTCCATTGAAACGGCCCATATTGGAAGCTGTTGTGTCGCAGCACATTATTTGCACTTTATCATAAAGGTTCCAGTCAAAGAGAGCTGCTGATACAGCCTTCGCTTGATGTTTTCCAGAAGAACTTTCTAGTTTCGGCACTGCAAGAAGCTGCTCTCTATCGTCAAATGAAGCTATAACTGGCAAGCGTTCTTCTTTTGAACTCCGTACATCCAACCCCGGTAATAGTTTTCTATCCCAATGGACTGTGACTATGTCGGGTACATTGTTTTGGAAGTTAGATTTTATTGCTTCTGCCCTTGATTTTCTAGTTTCAGTACGAATTCGCTGAATCGAAGATTTGTTAATACAGAAATCATCGCTGCTCAGACCAAGCGCTTCTACCACCGCATTAAGAATGTGGTTTAAGCGGTCGCCACGCCGCTCTCTACTGCGCTGAGTATTGTGGGTTCAAATCCCTACATGGGACAACACTTTGTGTGATCCATAAATTGTTGTTCTGAGTCTGGGTGTTCTTTGTGTCCGTTTCTTGTATGTTTGTAAAGTCCCCCGCGACACAGGATTTATTCCTAGTGCGGGCGTTGTCTTTTAAAGAAAAAAAAAAAACGGTATCTCTAATGCTTAACTGGCATCGATCTAAAGCTGCAACTAGTTTAGTTGTTATAAGATTCTTTCTACCTCTTTTTGAACTTTGTTCATGGCAGGGAACGTCCGGCAAGCTGAGTTCAGAATTCAAGATCTGTTCTTCGTCTGAATCTTCTACACTGTCTAAGTTATTTGTGGTGGAAGTAGATGCAACAGCTAGTGATTCTCTTTGTCTTACAATCCTTTCCTCTTCTTCCAATCGTCGTTGTCTAGATCTTTGTTCTTTTTCCGCCAATTTTTTATCTACACCACCTAAGCATCCCGGTCGACCTGGCTCTCTTTGTTTCATTAAAAATAATTTATCTTCCTCTATTTTCATTCTCTCAAAAGCATCAGCATGTGCAATATCAAACAAATTATCAAGATTAATTATAAAATTGTTCTCACGACTCTTAAACGTAATCTGAGTTTTCTTACAATTTTTTTGCAACTCTCTCCAAACATGATATAAATCAATAAGTTTCTTCACGCAGTTGGGAAATGCCCTTGTTGGAAATCTTGCTTTTTCCCAATATATGATGCACTCCCTAATCACAAGATTTGCACTTTCACTAACAGTCAACTTAACCTCACGAATATTTTAAAATAGGACTGAGAGAACTTGTCGATTAGATGGTAATTTTGCACCATTTATTTGGTAGCTAGAAATCCGATAAGAAAAATATTTTGTTTATCACTCCGTAATTCCACCGACATGTTTACGCACTAAACAATGAAGCACTAATAGTCTCAAAAATCACGTACGAAATGGCAAATAAAACATGTCGTAACAGGTCATTGGGCAGTACTTAAGCAACTTGTATCGACAAGTTTAAATAGCAAGTCGGCACGGGTTATCGTTTATATATCGAACTATTTTTTTCTAGACAATATAGGGTTATTACGAAACTTTTAAGAAGGTATGCGTAAAAAAATATCGAACTTGAAATTTAAGGGACACCCTAGTATGCATATATGTAGGATTTTAAATTAGAACCACTTCTTGCTGTCTAATCGGTCTCTAATTTTGAGTACGTATGAATTTTTAGTGTCAACAGAATAATGTAATACCATAGAGCTATTCTAATGCTTGTCCGTGTAGTGACGTATTAAGAATACATAGTGTTATCACCCCAAGTCATCCCGTCGTATAAGGCGACTAAGGGAACAAAGTATACAAGACAACATCATTACAAAGAGAAGGAAAACTTAAAAACGAACCCTATTCCAATCCGTTTGGCCAATGTAGGCCAAAACCTCCTTGCTAAGTAGAAGCCTATGTCTATCAGTGGACTGTAAAAGGTTGCTGATGATGATGATGATGATTCTAATGCTAGAAACTCATACAATAGACAATCATATGAATTTCTTATCCATAAAAGATAAAAATCGAGTTTGGGTAAAGTTTTGTCTTGACGAATACGTAGGTAGAGTCTGATGCTGGAGCAAAAACACAAGCTTGTTTAAAAAAAGATCAATTGATTTACACTTGATGCATTCACTAGAAAGTATTCGTGTAATGTTCGACTGCATTCAACATCTATTTAAGATATCATGAATTTAGAGTTTTAGTACAAATAACATACGTCTAACGCTTTAGACGTATATCTTAGGATGTATCTTTAGTTACGATGTTAGCAGGTTCAGCTTTCTTTTTATATACCAGCATGATCACCGCTACTTCAAAAAAAAATATATTTACTTTCAATTCCATATAGGTATTGGATTGTATGGATATTCAAACAGTACAACTAGCAAAAACAATCATAAGGTATTATTGCAATAAAATAATTAGAGCAAATTGGCGCTGTCAATCGAAATACAGGCTTTGCCTAGTTCGATTGCAGATGCTACATTCATTGATTTGTAAAAATATTGCCAAATTATTTGTAATCTAGTATTGAATTCTTTTTCAAATAAATAAATAATATTATTTTTTTAAAAATAATATTATATTACTATATAATAATAATTTCGTTTTCATCATCATCACCCTTTAACAGTCCACTGCTGGACATAGGTCTCTAGGTTTTAGTCTACTATGCCAAGTTGATCAGGCGGATTAGTATTTGTTTTTTTTTTTCAAAAAGATTAAAGCATACCCATTAAACTTTTAGTTGTCACTTGTCTAAAAGTAAGCCACAAGATACTCTTTCCTCAATAATTAAAACAGAATTCATGAATTTAATACGCCAACCCCATGTGAGAAGGTGTTCATTGAATTGAATAATCTGTGTAACTTACAAGATCAAAACTGTCCTAAAATAGAAATTATTTGGAATATTAAAGACTACTTAGTTATAAAAGAAAAGACTTTCAAAGAACTATTTAAACGTCCTTACAATCAAAATTTTCATTCTAAGATATTCAGTAGTACTATTTTTATTTACTTTAGCCTCTGGTTCTGTATCAGCAGTAAAATAAAAAAATATATGTGAGATTGACCTGTCCAATATAGACGCAAACTTGTGCTTGAATGTAGGGATGGTAAAACGAGGTACTGGATAAGAGATGTCAGCAGCAAGAGGATGACTGCTTCGAATGATGTGTGACGATAGGGATTTGGGATTGAGTACTGCTACAAACCTACTATTGATAAACTGCTCATTTACTGCTCATGGTCATTTTCTGATAGTACATTGATTGTAAATACAAATTCATGTAAAAATAAATACTTTGGTACTCGTAATTCAATTTAATTTTTAATTTTATTCGATTTCAGTATTATATCTTTTTAAATTTTAGGTTTCCAGTTTAACTTGTTCTTTTTCTTTTGTCTAGTTAATGTCGTACAATGGAATATCATTGTAAAATAATAAGAACGGTATCGAATACCGTAATCGAATAAGTAACTATGTATACATACAGCACAACAAAACAGAAATATAGATTTCATTATTAGTCTGATGGCCATCTCAACGACTTAATGCCTAATTTCTCTCTTTGTTTAATTTGTTTTAAAAAAGATAACGTCCGCACTAGGAATAAATCCTGCATCGCGGGGGACTTTACAAACATACAAATAACGAACACACAGAACACCCAGACTCAGAACAACAATTTATGGATCACACAAAGTATTGTCCCATGTAGAATTTGAAACCACAACACTCAGCGCAGAAGTGAGCGGCGTGGTGACCGTTTAAACCACTAAGCCAACGATGCAGTCAAAAATACTGCTCAGCTAAACTAAGCGGGCCCCATCGATGTCAATACCTGGGAAGCAGTAGAGTCCAGTACTTGGAAATACCATAATTCTCACGCATAACTAGGAAAAGTTCATGTTTTACTAGAGCCCTCCAAACTGGTTTCAATAAACCATGCATTGTGTCTTTTAGCCACGGACCTAGATTGAATTAGGATTGGCTTTTTAGCACTTGACATAGAAATACAAAGACAAGATATATAACAAATGTTTTTCATGCTGTGAGTGTACTAATGTGTAGAGAGTAACTAGATTCTTGATATTTTTCTACCTAAACATACCATCTGCTCTTCTGTAGTTCCTACTAGTAAAATATTATCTCGGTTTTAGATATTTTATGGCTCGGATGATACGAGACGAGACGGGGAAAAAAGTCAAAGTTGATAATTGTAAAATGTAATTGTAAAGAGGAGTTGATGGAAACATAAGACCAAAATATTTGTATTTTTGTCATTTTTTATTTGGAAAAACAGAAACACACAGACATTTCAAGAGTCACTTGGTACCCTTGTGATTGAAGAAGTTCCCGTGACAGAGTTATTTGCTTGCAATTTCTCTGAAACCTGTGGTGAACAACACAACAAGCAATGAACAAGAAGATGATGATAAAATAAAACAACAATTTATAAACCGCAATAGTCAGTATTCATCCAAACAATTATGAACCTAGAGAAAGAAAAGTAAGACAGTACCAATGAAAAACTACTTGATTTTAAGTTTAGAGACGTAAATGCATTCTTGAAATATTTGTATAAAGAATATGTTTTTAAATTTTCAACACTTCACTAACTTCACTTACGGCACTAGCACTAACTTTACAGATTTAACTCTGTTCAGAGCTAAATCTGTAAGTGAAGCTCCGGACACTCAAAGACAATTATTTTGATAATTGTGTTTGAAGTTTGTTATCGTGCAAATAATCATGTAAATTTGACAGAAAAGTATATTTATAAGCTTCAATTTTATTTATATATGTACATCGTACTATTATAAGTGGTTATCTATATTTAAAAAAAGATAATTTATTTTATTCCTTAATCGGTATTAAAGAAATAAACCTCGGTTGTTTTTTATTTACAACCTACCAAAGTGACTCTACTCTGCCTGATGGGAAGCATGAATAGAATACAAGAGCGGTGGTCGCCATACTTACTGCGAATGACGATAGTGTAATATGGCCGTTTGATTTATAATTAATAAGATGCTTTATTATTGAGGATTCCTATTTTTAAATCTGAATTTATTCGAATTGTGTAATTTCAGAAATAGCGAATTCAATGTAAATAACATGTAATGAATTTTTTTTTCGGAAGATCATGAATTCTGAAATACGGGACCGTATTTTTATTAGATAAGCACTTAAAATTTCTGAAATATATAAGTGGAAGATGACTGAGATCAGAAGTTAGACGTGGTAGAACAGATACCTTGCTATAATTATCAGTAAAGAAAACGCGAGAATCAATCTGCAGCAAAAATTAAGGCTTTCGTGTTGTTTTCATGTTAAGATCTGTATCACACTGTATCATAGTGCTTTATTCGTAACATACTCGTATGTGTATTAACAATGGAGCACGATAAAATAAGACAATAAAGATTTATAAGATTTTGATAATTGATATTTATTTACATTTCTTTCCATTTTTAAATTGTGTGAAACAAGTATGAAACAATATGTAAGTAGCTCATCAATATAATGCAAATTTCATTTCAGCACTTGTCCATGATCTACGCTTGGCAAGTGCAGAAAGTGTTCGTTCATTTTCCAAAAATTGCCGACTTTGAGTTCAAAGTCTCAGAACAAAATTCCTAATACGTTGACAGCCATGTTCCACAGATTACTCAACCACCACTTTTCTATGTATTAACATGATTGACTTTACTGCAAGAGCGGTTAAGGAGCAGAGGCTAAAATCTCTAGTCGTTAATTGTTCAAGAGAGAGCTACGAATGAAATACTCCTTCAGGATCCAAAACCTTTTATATAACTTAGTAAGTCATCAATATTAATATTGAATCTCATTAATGTAATATGTCCGCCCAATATGATAATATGTTCAATAGATTGGATAACATGTGTGACTTACAAGAGGTAAAACTGACACGAATTTATCGATAGCATTTTGAATACAGAATATTCCTCAAGTATAAAAGAAGACACTTCGCATAAAGTATTTCATTTAAGGATTACACCTTAACACTTAACTACTTCTTCGAAGCTCATATACTTGGAACTTTTACCATGAAGTATTCAGCTGTACTGTTATTAGTTGCTTTAGTCTGTGGTTATGTCTCAGCTGAACAATCCAAGAAATTCTGTGGCCCTGATCTCTCCGAGATAGTTGCGAGTTTATGCTGGAATGTAGAGATGGTGAAGCGAGGTAATGGATGGTGGTTGAGGCCAGAAGGAGGACGAGTGCTTGGAGGGGTACGTGACAAACGGGGTCTGGTCGACGAGTGCTGCTACAAACCTTGTACTGTTGATGAACTGCTCACATACTGCTAACGGATCTCTTCTATAATGTACTGGTTGTAAATACATACTCATGTGAATAAATAAGTACACGGTCAATTAAATTTTGTATTTCATTTTGGTATGTCCTCTTCAGGTTCCTGCAGATGTTTGATTGCGACGAGAATCAGCTGCGACTGTAACATTTCAGACGAATTTATAACAATGACACAATGAGACATTATCTTTATACCTTAGAAGCTGCATTTTCTATTATTTGTCTGTACGTTTGTTTAAATACGTAAATTTCTAAAACTGAAAAATATTCGAAAACTCGTTTTTCTTTTCACTTAATGGTTTCAGCGGTCTTGAGAGGATACTCTCTGCTCGCAATATCCGCACCTCTGCGAGTTGGGCCTCGGTTTGTCGGACGCCCAATTTAGTTTTCGGGCGGGGCTTTCGACGGTCGATGCCGTCCTGCGCCTGTGGGTCGTTACCGAGGAGGCGGTTAGCTGTGGCGGCATGCCGTTAGCGGTGTTGTTGGCCATCGCCAACGGATTTAATAGTCTGCCATTTAACTGCATCAGGGAAGCACTCCACTATCATGGGGTGCCGGAGTACCTGAGGCGGCTTGTGGCAGACTATCTTGAGGAGCGTACCGTCATGTACGAGGACCGAGACGGTGTTCCGAAACGCCGGCTTATGTCGTGCGGTGTTCCACAGGGGTCTGTCCTCGGACCACTCCTGTGGAACATGGGATACGACTGAGCCCTTCGAGGCCGTCTTGCCCCCGGGTTGGGCGTAATTTGTTACGCGGATGTCACATTGGTCAAGCCTGGGGGATGAATTTTTAAGAGGCGGTGCGCTGGCCAGCCCGGGAGTCTCTCTGGTGGTCGGGCGCATTGAAGCGCTGGGTTTGCAGGTGGCCCTGTATAAGACGGAGGCCCTTTAATTCCATGGGCCCCGTCGTGGTCGACTTTCTGGCGCCTCTATCGAAGTTAATTCGGTCCTTGTACCGGTTCAGGCCCAGATGAAGTATCTGGGTCTGATCCTTGACGGGACGTGGCTGTGCGACGAGCACTTCCAACAGCTTACTCCAAAGCTAGTCAGCACTGCTTCTGACCTTGTGCGACTCTTACCCGATTCGGGTGGTGCCAGCGTGGAGACGGCTGTACACGGGGTTGTCCGATCAATGGCGCTGTATGGTGCACCGGTGTGGGTGGTGGTTTGATCACCTAGAATAGGGTTCGCTTTTGGCGTCCTCAGAGGATATTGGCGGTTAGAGCCATACGCGGTTACCACACGGCGAAAGTGCTCCCTGAAGTTTTTCGGCGAACGACTAATTTCCGGGCGGGTAGCGGCATACGGCCCCCGCCCCAAGAAGTACGAGAGTGATGTGTGGCCGCTGGTCGATCCATAATGGCTCGTTGGTCGTTTCGGCTAGAGGCTTCACGTGCTAGCTTTGCCGCCGTGGAGGTTCTCCAGCCAGTCATCGCCGAGTGGGCCGGGTGACAGCACGGGATCCTTTCCTTCCGACTGACGCAGGTCCTTTCTTGGTACGGTTGCTTCGGGAAGTATCTGCACTCGGTCGTTAGGAAGGAATTGAGTCCCACCTGTCATCACTGTGGCTACAGTGAGGACTCGGCTCAGCACACGCTGGCAGATTGTCCCGCACGGGTAGCACAACGTGGGGTCCTCACTGCAGTTATTTGAGAAGATCACTCGCTGTCGGTCGTTATACGCTCCATAGCCGGTAGTGACAGTTGTTTTACCGTAGTCGCAACCTTCTGAAAAGACGTCATTTCGTGGAAAGAGGCGGCGGAGAAGGCCCGAGAGGACGACCTCCACTCGGACTTAATTCGTTGCCGGCAAACCGGGCGACGGAGGCGCGCCTTGAGTGTGGCCGCGGATAGACTTGACGGGTTTGCCGCTCCATCTGCTACAGTGGCCAGCCGCGAGGAGGCGACGTGCGCGTGTGCCATAAGTCGCCTAAATAGAGAGTTTACTCGCAGATGGTGCCCATGGCAGGGGGCAAGCGCTAGCAGGGATCTGGACATCATAATAGCAGCGGATCCCGGATTCCTCCTATCTCAGACGCAAAGAGGCACACTGTGTGGTTTTAGTCGGTCCGATTCCGACACACCACCCCACCGTAAACCCCGGTGTGGTGATGGCCTGAGGGGATTTCCATACGTTAAAAAAAAGTGAATTAAGCAGTCGCTACGATGTTCTCTACATTGCTGAGTGTTGTGGGTTCAAATCCCACATGGGACAAGATTTTGTGTGATCTACAAATTGTTGTTCTGAGCCTGGGTGTTCTTTGTGTCTTATATATTTGTGATGTCCCGCGCGACACAGGATTTATTTCTAATGCGGGCGTTGTCTTTTTTTTAAATAAAAAAGAAAAATTATGATAGTTGAAAGAACGCCTCACCTTAATTATTTTAATTTTTTTCATGATTCTCAATCGATTGAAGATACCACTCACCAACTATGATCCTCTAATTAATGCAACGAAACGGCGTAAACATAGAATCTTTCAGGATAATATAATTTATAAAACGACTTTATCTCGTAGGTTCTTTTGTTTTTTGGGGCCATACTTGTATAATAAAATTAATGCTATCCTTTGCATATACTGCTTTAACAAATTTAAATTGAAGACGGTATTAATGTTATGGCTACGAAACATAAGCTATGATGACACAGAAAGTCTACTTGTGCCTCAGAGTTAATATAATCCATGTACAAAGCATTTTGTTTGATCTGTATTATTAAGCACCGCTCGCACACACATACACACAGACACAGGCATACGCACACATAAATACATACATACTTACACTCACTCACGTACCTACACGTAAATGTTAATACTTACATTCTATTATTTTTATTTTTTATTATTGTTATTACTGTTATTTTCTATTTATTTTCTCTTGTCTACCTATATTATTAATTGGAAACTGGTATATGCTACAACTGTTGTTACTTTGTTTTGTCCGGGAGGTGTGAGCCTGGTGATCTGTAACACAGGATTTCCTACCATAGACACCAGTCTCTCACAAAGGAATGATGTAATCTGACTAAACTGTTTATGTAGTCCACAAATTGTAACTACCTTTGTGATGAGAGAAATAAATACAATATTATTATTATTCTCTTTATTACGTATAAATACACATATTGATTACATTTTTAAATATATAAAAAATAAAAAATACATATTTAAAAATATAAAAAATAGTAGACCACCGACATCGGGTACAGGGACCAAGATACCGGTGGTTAGGGCTCCAGAGACAGGAACCTCCTCACAATACGGGCCGTGTCAAGGAGGACTGCCTTCTGCATCAGACCCCTGATCCAACCTTCTAACGTGAGCCTCTTAAGGTGTTGGTCGAGGCTCTTGGCTATCAATCCGTGAACAGATATGATTTGTGCCTTCTACTGTCTGTGCCTTATTATTATTATTATTATTATACCTGCTTTAAAATTGAGTTGCAAGATGCCACCCGAAAAAACATAGTTACATACATAAATTGTAAATTAAACAAAAATTTGTAAAATTAGACATTTTTTTAATAGAAACCTACTAAAGTGACTCTAATCTGAATGATGAATAGCATAATTAGAATCCAAGAGTAGTGGCCACCATACGTACTGCGAACAATGCAGTATGACAACCCACACTATGATGGCCTAGGCCACATATAGACAAGTAGGCACAGACAGTAGAAGGCACAAATGTTTGAGACACATACAAATAACAACTTCCATTTTATTTACATAACGTTGATAAATAGAGATCAAAACCTATTTATTTTACACATTGCCGGTGAATTCATTAGGTAGTAAGTAGAACCTAGCTGATTTCAGCACGAACGGGCCTGCTCGACCGGAGACCAACCTAAAGTGTGGGAACACTTCGGGCTCTAAATCGTCTGAGAAATTTCCTGCCCGTAAAAACCAAGACTATGCTTGTGCAAACTCTTATCTTTCCCTTAATCGACTATGGTGATGTGTGCTGCTACGACCTGAATGCAGATCTTCTCGATAAATTAGACCGCCTTCTTAATAACTGCATTCGATTTGTTTATAAATTCCGTAAATATGACCATGTATCCTCTTTCCGTTCACAACTCAATTGGCTACCAATTCGTCTACGCCGAAAATTGCGCGCGCTCACTGTTCTATTCTCTATACTTAATAACCCATCTTCGCCAACATATTTAAACTCTTATTTCCAACTCTTATGTAGCAATCACGACAGAAAGCTTCGGTCCTCTAAGAATCTTCTCCTTCGTTGCCCCTCCCATACATTTGAGTTTGTTGGCTCATCTTTCTTTGTGCAGTCCTTTCTTCTCTGGAATGAGCTTCCCCTCGAAGTCAGGATGGCTACCAACGCTTTTTCTTTTAAGAAAAAAGTGAAGCAGTATTTACTGAAACAGCTGGCAGAATCAACCAATACATGATTATCATCTTATACTTGTTATGATATTTATTCGTGTATGTATGTATATAGACTTACATCAACTTAAGTATGTATATGTATGTATATAAATACATAAGTATTTGTATTAATTTTAGTATATGAAAGTTTGTGTCTATTTCTTCTATTTAACACCTGAAACGCACCTACTTCCTATTTTCTCTGCATCACCCAAAGGTTGACTGGTAGAGAATGCCTTAGGCATTAAGTCCGCCTATGTACATAAAGTGCATGATGTATAAATAAATAAATAAATAAAGCGCCAGCATCCGTGCTGTCGTGTTTCGTTGGTGAGTGCGAGACCGGAGGCCCATTGATGCAGGGGTGACAGTTATCGTGATAACTGTATGAGCGTTACTCTGCCACGATGACTGTCATGCCTTTTACGACCCCAAGTGGGGTGTGAAAAGGCATCTCACTTGGCCGCCATAGTGTGGCTCACCACACTACGTAGTCTGCATTTACAATGAGAATGGTGACCAGAACTCTTGGATTCTATTCATGCTGTCTATCAGGCAGAGTAGAGTCACTATGGCAGGCTCTTAATATAAAAAAGAGAAAAGAAATCAGGATAAGTTTAATGCTATTTTGAATTACAAAGTCTATTGAATTGCTCTATTCATCCTGTGATGAGATTACGTCATCATCAATCATCATCAACGGCTTTTCATAGCTATACAGTGTCTCCTCAGAAAGAAGATTTTAGCCTACTGTACCACGCTGGACAGGCGGGTAGAAAAAGGGGTTTGTTTCAAGTTTTTCTTCTCTTCATAGTGCTGGTTCCTGCATAATTTGCTCCCTTAGTCACCTCTTATGATACCCATGGGATGAATAGGGATGATAACACTTTATGTTCTTAATCCGTCACCACTCAACCACCACCACAGAACAGAACAGTGTACAAACAGTAACCAGCAATGAGATGAACCGTTAGATGAAGTGTTGCAAAAGTTTATAAGACTGCGCCTATTTTCTGCTATATGTCCTAAGCTTAGGGAAGATATATAGCAAATTATGATTGTGCAAAATGTATATTTATTTTGAAATAATGTTCACTAAGTCGATAAAAATAGGTACGTAGCTGCCATCTGAGATACCATCCACCATCTTAATTAAGACTTTATCACTTCAGAGTTACAAGCAGAAGCTTCTTCGGCTTTAGACAACCGTATACCGGAGTATTATACAACAGTTCCTACTGCCACCTGTCTATATACCACCATGATAAACGCTGCAGCAAGAGACAATTTCAGTTAGATTTGAGGAAATTACTGCCAGAGCCGTGGCTGCCGCTTCATAGAAGTGAACTACGAATAAGGATCTTCTTTACAGTACAAAACCTTTTATATCTCTTAGTAATTCATCAATATTTATATCGGTATTCATTATTATAATATGTCACCTCTACATGTGAAGGTGTTCATTGAATTGAATAATCTGGGTGACTTACAAAGGGTAAAACTGTCTGCATTGCTTACGTTTACCGATATATTGATGTATTTTGAATATTAATGATTTCTAAGGTATAAAAGATGAGAGTCCAATGAAAGCATTTCATTTGAGTTTTACAGCTCAACACTTCATTATTACTTATTCTCATATTTTTAAACTTCGATCATGAAATTTTCAGTGGTGCTTTTCTTAGTGTCGCTGGTCTATGGCTTTGCTTTGGCTGAAAAGTCCAAGAAATTCTGTGGCACGGAACTGTCTAATATAGTGGCGAACTTATGTTGGAATGTAGAGATGGTGAAGCGTGGTGGTGGATGGTGGATGCCACCGGCACCGGGGCGTATGCTAGGAGGATTACGTGACAAACGGGGTCTGGTCGACGAGTGCTGTTTCAAACCTTGTACTATTGATGAACTGCTCACATATTGCTAATGGACGTCTTCTGCAATGCACATACAATGGGATTGTGAATATAAGTTTATGTGAATAAATAAATACTTGCACATTTAAATTTCGTATTTAATTTTGGGTGTTTCTAGTTTATAATCTTATACAATTTTGATTTGTTTCGATTTTACTTTTAAAAGTGTCGAAAGCTTAACTCGTGTGAAAATCTAAATACCGCATAATTACTATTCGTATCAATTTAAAGGAAGGACTCAAAAATTTTCAGGACAATGTTTTTGAAGTAAAAATATCACACATACAACTTTATTTTAGTTGACAGGATTCTAAATAAAATAAAAACATGTAAGCCTTAATGTCTGTCTTAACTTGTGTTTTTATTCTATACCAACCTGTCTGGCTAGTGTGATATAGTGGACCTAAACCTCATTTTTAAGAGAGATCACTGTCCAGTCTAGTAGATAATGAGGCCCATTATTTTTCTTTGTACCTATAGTTGATTATTTTGTCTATATCAAATCAACCTATTGCCGCCCAATTGTGGGAAGAGGAGGAGGTGAAGGAGCGCCAACCATTTCGGTCTTGGGTAATCCGCATCTATCCACTCCCAGCCACCTTCTTCAAGTCATCGGTCTATTGTGCTACAAGGCGCCCTACACTACGCTTATCGAATCGTGGTCTCCACTTGAGCATACTTCTTAACCTTAACTAATGGTCCTTCAAATTTTTTATTAGATAGGAAAACATTTTTTTCTAGACTAATCCCGTTACCAAACCCATCATTGTAATTTTTATAGCGCGTTATCACTTTCGGGCAGTTTTAGGAAATATTAAACTGACTTGGAACCAACAAGAAAATTAATCAGAAGTAAATTAGAGGAGTGGAGTATATTATAGTAAATTTTCTTTTTTCTATCATCACTATACAATTTCCATTTACCACTTCAAAATTATCATCTATACTACTTCAAAAAGCTTTAAAGGCCTTTTGAGTTTAAAAAAGTCATGATATCTGATTGATACACCATTAAACCCTCTCATCATTATGATCATTATATTTTTATCTATTCATATGATGATGATGATGATGTTGATGATATTGATGATGAAGATGAAATTGTCCACTGCTGGACAAAATGCCACCCCCAAAATTTGACACAATCATCAATTTTAGTATACTAAAACATTAAAGTAAAACTAATGCTTGTACCTTTAATGTGTGGCAGTGGAGTGTAATTGCTTCAATACCTGAATATTTGTAATTCAGGGAAAATACTATGTTGTTTATTTATCTTTCAAAAGTTTTTATCTCAAAAACATTGAGGAACATTTTAGCAGTAGAATTAGATGACTCTGATGATGATCAATAGTAGACCTGTGCTAAAAAATTGAAACATACTCGTATGTTAAATAAAGTTTGCGATAACTACTTGAGTCAAAATTAGTCGTAGCAAATTGGCCATCATCAGCAATAGCATTCAGTAATCTACTGCTCGAGGTAGGTCTATCCTTCGAAATGAGATTTTAGCCTGCTATACTAAGCTAACCAGTCGGGTACAGAATTTGTACCCAATTGTCCTTCTCTTTAGAGTGCTGTTGTCTTGCGTAGCTTGTTCTCTAACTCGGCTCTGAATAAAGTTAGTGAAGTTTGATTTTACTATGTCACGAAAACTGAATTAAACTTAGAAGTTTAGATAAACTTGAAAATCCATTGACTTAGAAAAGCTTTATTAGTTTTTCCTGAATCTGATAATTTTTCCACTCAATTACTGAATAATGCTTCAGAATCATTTATAATTAAATTTTACTTCATTCTATATCTAAATAAAACATGCACTAATCATACTAAGAGAACATAGGGAAATAAAATTAGCTTGGACCTGTTGATCCAGTGGTTAGTAATACTTAACCAGGTTTTCTGTATTCGATGCCGACCTAAGACCAGTGTTATAAGTACAATAAGAAAAATATCTTTATGTATGCATCGCACTGAGCCGCAATAGTGTGAATTTATCTGCATTATGGTGACCACAATTCAGAAATTCTACTCATGCTTTCTCTCAAGCAACTTAAAAAAAAGAAAAAAATATAAATTTAAAAATATATGTTTATTAGTTTTGTATTTGCTATAGTACAGGAACTGTCTAGTTCAGGATCGGAGCATGCATGAGATTATCATAATAATTCTATATTATAATAATCTCATGCATGCTCCGATTCATTGCTCCACTCATGAAATTAAAGTTATTAATAATAAGGTAGCAGAGCCACGCTGATTGCAGCATGAACGGGCCGGCTCAACCAGCATCCGTGCTGTCGTGTTTCGTTGGTGAGTGCGAGATAGGAGGCACATTGATGCAGGAGTGACAGTTATTGTGATAACTGAATGAGTGTTATACTGCCAAGATGACTGTCATGCCTTTTAAGTTCCCAAGCGGGGCGTGAAAAAGCATCTCACTAGGCTGCCATACTGTGTGTCACCACACTGTATTGTCTGCATTTGTAATGAGTATGGTGACCACAACTCTTGGATTCTATTCATACTTTCTATCAGGCAGAGTAGAGTCACTTTGGCAGGCTCTTAATATATATAGAATTTAACATTTTTGTATTAGTTTCAAAAAGGGTCGGTAATATTGTTGACGATATGTGAGTAACTCAACAATAATAGTGCATTCCATCATAGTATGGTTTCTTCACTTCAGTGTCCCCGCATAAAGAACCTGAAACTTGAGACAGCAATCGAAAACTGCTTTATACCACAAGGATGTACGCAATTGATGCTAATTTAGTAACTAACTTTCTAGCAGTTATTTGTTAAGAGAATGGTTCGATAATTGTAAGTTAAAACAGTTTGTAATTAGTGATTAATCACAACACGAATTCGTGTTGGATTTCTTAAAAGTAAATCTGTCGTCAATGATTTGCGACAATGAATATATCGTGTAAAATTGTTTATGCTACGGTTTTTATAATTAAAAACAAAGATCCTAGAGTACCCTTTAGGATTCTTGAATACTTCAAGGTTCATCCTTAAGAAAGACAAGTTACCCACAAAACTAGTTCATTGCTGGAGCGCTTTTCGAGGATTTTTCGACACAACAGACTAGTAGCACTAATTCTGCTAGAAAGCAGTGGATCAGTTGGTATTAAATGATATTTTGTTGTTTATCTATCACAAGCTTTCGAAGAGTTCATAAGGAGCGACAGAGGAGCGGTTTTTGTAGCATTCTTTTTCACCAAGATAACCTGCTTGTATGAGTAAATATATGCTATGCTGTTAAAAACATGGCAAATTTGAATATTTTGAGAGTGTAAATATTATTTCATCTTTTCTACAGCCCAGATTGAGCTCCATGTAATTTTTTTCCACTGCTATAAACTCGTGTATGGTCATAAATTCTACACTGCTAAAGAGATTGTCGAAGAATTTTGATAATTATTTTTCCATCTCCCGCAAGATATATTTATTAAATGTCTTTAGAGCTGATTCATTCGAATGCACAAGTATATTAGAGTTGGATTAGAATATTTTAAAAAGCTCTTTTCAGACTCTAAATATTTTTCACATCACTAAAATTTCGGGAACAGACCACATTCTAAGAACTATGTCAAAATCATTTATGTTCTAATATATCTCATCAATATTTATACTGGTATCTATTAATATAATAGGTACGTCACTACATAAAGTGTTCACTGGGTTAAATAATGTGGGTAACACACAAGGTTCAAAATTGCCTCGCTTCCTTAAGATTGTCAAAGATATTTTGAATATGTATGATTACTTAGGTATAAAAGAACAATCTCTAGAGCATAAATCTCATAAGCATCTTACATTTAAAACTGTAACGACTTCTTTACAGTTCCATAGCCCAGAATTTCCATTATGAAATTTTGCGTAGTATTACTGTTAGCTGCTTTGATCTGTGGTGACGTATCAGCTGAAAAATCCAAGAGATTCTGCGGCCCCGATCTTTCTGAGATAGTAGCAAAATTGTGCTGGAATGTTGGTATGGTGAAGCGTGGCAATGGATGGTGGATGAGGCCTGAAGGAGGATCAGTACTTGGAGGGATGCGTGACAAACGGGGTTTAGTCGACGAGTGCTGCTACAAACCTTGTACTGTTGAAGAACTGCTCACTTACTGTTAACAGGCTTTCTATGATATTGAATTGATTGGAAATACAAGTCCATGTGAATAAATAAATACTTTGTCAATTACATGTCGTATTTAATCATGGTTGGATAGTTGAAGTGTTTTTTGTTTGTATATGGGTTTTGACGAGGTAATCACTAGAATTGTAACCGAGACTCAAAATATTATTTCTTCTTGCAATAACTAGGTTCACCAATATACATTTTCGCCCTTAGACCTCAATGTCGAAACCAATGGGGGCAGTAGTGACACGATGGAGGTGCGGGGAGCAGCGTAGTATTATGTTATATGAAGTGACTGTATTTGTTTACGAACTAAATTTCAAAATAGGAAACACAATTTTATTTTTTATTTTCTTCGTGACGACGATTTTTGAAAGACTTTTATCATGTTACGTCAAAGAAGTTTAACTTCTTATGTGTGTGCATAAGCACACACACACACGCTCATATTTTTTCTACCAATATAAGTTTTTTATTCATTTAATTTACACATATATACTCGTACATATATAACACACTAATGACTTATCTAGGACGAGTAAGTCATTAAGTGCTTCATGAAATGTTTGTATGAAAGAAACTCAAAAACTGCCTTATCTATTTGAGAGATTGTTTCACTATTAGAATGTTATTTCACTATTCAATGACATAGGCTAATCTATTACTAGAAAAAATTGAAATCTCTTTCGTTAAACTTCAATAATATACGGGAACTGTCAGAACAAAATATGTTGTCCAATATTAAATATAATATTGATATTTACTTTTAATACTTTTTTCATCTAAAAAGTTGATAAAAATGTAGACCAAAATCAGATCATGGCAGTAGAACCACACTGCTTTCAGTACGAATGGGCCGACTCTACTATACTACTACCCTCTTACAGAAGACCAATCTAAAGCGACAGCATCTGTTTTGTCGTATTTCTTTGGTGATTGTTAGATCAGAGGTCCATTGACGCAGGGGTGACTCTCATGCCTTTTACGCCCCTAAGCAGTGTGTGAAAAAGCATCTCACTAGGATGCTATAGTATCAGTTACCATATTGCACTGTCTGCATTCGCAATGACTTTTTTTTTTTTTTTTTTTTTTTAAACGTGTGGAAACCCCCTCGGGCCGTCACCCCACCGGGGTTTACGGCGGGGTGGTGTGTTGGAATCGGACCGACTAAAACCACACGGTGTGCCACTCTGCGCCTGAGATAGGAGGGATCCGGGAACCGCTGCTATTACGACATCCAGATCCCTCCTAGCGCCTGCCCGAAACTGCGGGCACCATCTATGGGTAAACTCTCTATTTTAGGCGACGTACGGCACACGCGGACGTCGCCTCCTCGCGGCTGGCCATTATAACGGGTGGAGGGGAAAACCCGTCCCGTCCACCCGCGGCCACACTCAAGGCGGCATGAGACGCTGGTACGCGCGCCTCCGCCGCCCGGTTCGCCGGCGGCGAATTGGGTCCGAGTGGATATCGTCCTCCCGGGCCTTCTCCGCCGCCTCCTTCTGCGAAATTACGTCTTCGCAGAAGGTTGCGACCGCGGTAAAACAACTGTCGCTACCGGCCATGGAGCGTATGACGGCCGGTAGCGAGAGATCTCCTCCAATAACTGCAGTGAGGACCCCACGCTGCGCCGCCCAGGCGGAACAAACCGCTAGCGTGTGCTGAGCCGAGTCCTTACTGCAGTCGCAGTGGTGACAGGCGGGACTCAATTCCCTCCTGGCGACCGAGTGCAGGTACTTCCCGAAGCAACCGTGCCCGGAAAGGACCTGCGTTAGTCGGAAGGAAAGGGTCCCGTGCTGCCGCCCCGCCCACTCGGCGATGACCGGCTGGAGAGCCTCCACGGCGGCAAAACAAGCACGTGGAGTCTCCAACCGGAACGACCAACGAGCCATCGTGGCTCGACGAGCAGCCTCACGCCACTCGCGTATCTCCTCGGGCGGGGGCCGTATGCCGCTACCCGCCTGGAAGTCAGCCGTCCGCCGATAAACTTCGGCGAGCACTTCCGCCTCCAAATCCCACGGGGGAGTTCCGGCCAAGGCGCACGCCGCCTCCGTCGATACGGTGCGGTAACCGCGTATGGCTCTAACCGCCAATATCCTCTGAGGGCGCCAGAGGCGAGCCCTATTCTGGGCGGTCAGAGCCGCCGCCCACACCGGTGCACCATATAGCGCCATTGACCGAACAACCACCTGCCGTCGAGGATCAGGCCCAGATACTTCATCTGGGCCTTAATCGGTACGAGGACCGAATTGACTACGATGGAGGCGCCGGAGGGTGGACCATGACGGGGCCCATGGAACAAAAGGGCCTCCGTCTTGTCCAGAGCCACCCGCAAACCCAGCGCCTCAATTCGCCCGACCACCAGTGAGACACCCGTGGTGGCCAGGCGCGCCGCCTCTTGAAAGTTCATCCCCCGGGCCGTGACCAATGTGTCATCTGCGTAACAAATTACGCCCAGCCCGGGGGGAAGACGACCTCGAAGGGCCCAGTCGTATCCCATGTTCCACAGCAGTGGTACGAGGACTGACCCCTGCGGAACACCGCACGACATGAGCCGCCGCCTTAGAACACCGTCAAGATAGTCTGCCACAAGCCGCCTCAGGTACTTTGGCACCCCGTGGTAGTGGAGTGCTTCCCTGATGCAGCTAAATGGCAGACTATTGAATGCGTTGGCGATGTCCAACGACACCGCCAACAGCACGCCGCCACAGCTCACCGCCTCTTCGGTAACGGCCCTCAGGCGCAGCACGGCATCGACCGTCGAACGCCCCGCCCGAAAACCAAATTGGGCGTCCGACAGATCGGGGCCCACCTCGCGGAGGTGCCGGACGATGCGGGCAGAGAGTATCCTCTCAAACAGTTTACCCGCCTCGTCCAGCAACACGATGGGCCTATAGGCCGCTACCGATTCGGCTGGCCGTCCCGGCTTCCTCAATAGGACCAGCTTCCCGCTTTTCCAGCACTCAGGGAAGCGTCCGGACGCCAAACTAGCGTTCAGGACCTCCCTGAGGCGGTCCGACATGTGTTCGAGGGCTCGGGCCAGCACTCGGGCAGGTATCCCGTCCGGCCCGGGGGCGGTGTTCTTAGAGCGGATCCGTAGAACAACCGCCCCTACCTCCGATTCCCTGACGGGTGGAACATCGTCCTCGTTCCCCCCGTCGTCTCCGACCATGAAGGCCATCGACGGGGATGTGTGTTCCACCCGCTGCGGGAAAAGGCCCTCGACCACTTCCCGCAGGAAGCTGGGCTGGAGTGTCTCTGTAAGGGGGGGGCCCGACGTGCGGAGCTTTTGTCGCGCCGCACGATAAGGGCGACCCCAGGGGTCACGATCGAGACCCTCCAGCATCTCCTTCCTCTTCACTTCTTTGGCGCGGCTTATGGCCAGCTTCAGAGTTTTCCGCGCCTCTCGGTACTCCTCATGAAGCTGGTCCTCCCCGCCTTCTTCGCGGTGTCGCCGCCGACTACGGGTGTAGGACCTCCGGGCACGAGTACAGGCCGCACGGAGATCCGCCAACTCCTGGGACCACCAGTAAACCTCCTTCCGTGGAGGCCGGCAACCTCGGATGCGGGGCATGGCCGCATCACAGATTTGTGCAATCGCTTCGCAGAAGCGACCAGCCCCCATGTCGACCTCCTCGGTCGGGGCCTGCGGAGACAGCCAAGAGTGAATAATGGCCGCCTCCTCTAGTAAGTCCCTATTTAATTTGGCTACAGCCCACCGCGGAAAGCGAGAAGAACGCCGCGCCGCGTGACCCCTACTGGCGTCCTGGGATCGGGAGAGCTCAAATCGGATATAGAGATGGTCCGAGAGCGTCTCAACCTCTTCCAGGACACGCCAGTTCCTTACTCGTGCGGCGAGGGCAGGGGTAGCGAACGAAAGGTCCACTATCGACCCTCCCTGCTGTCGCACGCACGTGTTGGTGGAGCCCCTGTTTAGCCACACCACTCCTCTACGGCCTCGCCCCTAGCGTCCGTCCTGGGGGAACCCCACGCAATGGACTTTGCGTTGAAGTCCCCCAGCACTAAGACGTGCCCAGACGTTAGACGCCGCATCGAGGTTTCCAAGTTGTTAAGGAAAACCTCGAAGTCGTTCAAACTCCGGTTGGGGGAGAAGTATACACCATATACAGTGATCCCCCCCCACTCAGCAGCAACATATTCAGTGCCCTTGTCTCTTAGCGACAAGGGCGGGGAATGAGCCGCCGTGGAGCCGACGACTGCCACGGAACCGTTCCGGTCACCCAACCAGTTTGGACGGGGAGGAACATAATAGGGTTCCGCGGCTACGGCAACACCGATCGACCACTGTGCCATGGTTTGCAGGAAAAGGTCCTGCGCCGCGGCACAGTGGTTCAGGTTCGTCTGGACCAGGAGGTTGGAGACGGGCCATTACTCGACCGTCTCTACAACCTCCTCCATGGGCAACGATGCCGACATGCGAACGACATCAGAGGCAGCCTGGGTCGATTGGCTAACCCCCGACGCTTGCCGAGAATTGTAGGGAGGTTTACAGCCTCTCTGCCCAATCTGATGTTCGGCGGGCTTGTTACCCGCCGCACACGCTGGGCAGTGTGGGGCGGCAGAGCACTCTGCCGCCTTGTGCCCCGGTCGACCGCAGCGGAAACATAGTCCGCTACAGTCGAAACAGCTAACACACTTGGCGCGTGTGTGTCCCGATGCCAGACACTTAAAACACCTCATCGGTCTCGCCGCCAGGACTGTGATCCTAGCGCTCACGAAACCGACGAGTAGTCTGCCGGTACGGGACAGCTGACCCACACTGCGCCAAGTCCTCCTGGACCGGGGCGGATGGTGCCGACCTTGATGTTCTCCACGTTGCAGCCTGTCCTCTCTATAACTGCAGCGCGGACATCCTCAGCCGTTACGGAATCGTCCAGGCCCGAGATACGCAGTTCAGCGCACTTGGTGGGCCTGGCGATTTTAACACCATCAGTGGCTGCAAAAATTCCCCGCAGCTTCTCGGCGAAAGAGTCCGCCGTCTTTGTACCTTCAGCCCCAGGGAACTCGAGGACCCGAGCTCCCGTCTGGGCGAGGCGCACTCTAACACCCACCGTCCCGAAGTCGTGTGCGAGACTGTCCCGGGCCTTCTTGAAAATAGCCGCGTAGGACAGCCCACCATTAGCCGCCTCCGGTGACATGGTGACCACCGCCGCCGCAGTTTTGGGCGCTTGCAGTTTGCGCGGCTTCTTTGTGGCGGCCACTGCCACCGATGGCGACTGCGGGGTAGAAGCTGCTTTCTGGGCAGCCTTTTCACCCCGCTTTCGGGACTTCTTAGCCCCCCCGACTACCTGCCAACCATCCGTGGACGGAGCAGATGTGGAGGTGCCAGGTACAGCGGCTGGAGTGGGGAGCGGAGGGAATTCCGCTCTAGACTTGGCCGCCGTTTTGGGCCCCGACCTCTGTGCACCCGTCTTAGCTACTGCTTTGGCCGCCTGTCGTGTCCTCGGAGCGGCCGCAGGAACAGCAGACACTGACGTCGCAGGAACTGCAGACACCGACGCCGCCGCCGCATAAGACACACGACCGCCCACAGCGGGAAGCGACGTCAGCGCCGATGCGGCCTTTGGTCTATGTGCCGCGAGCGGCGGCCGGACAACAGGGGCTGGAGGTAGTCTCGCCTCCAGGCCAGCGAGACGTCCGTCCATCATGCGCCACACTGCGTCTGTGATTTGGCGCAGGTGGGCATCAGCGATGGTACCGGGATTGACAGGGACAAGCGGTGGAGACGGGCCTTCTCGCTCAGGGCGAACCGCCCGGAATTGGGCAAACTGCGCGCTCAGCTCAGCCACCTCCCGAGTGAGATGGTCGTTGGCCGCTTGGAGACGAGCCACGTCCCCAATAAGGGTCTCAACAACTCCCACAACTGCAGAAGAGGAGTCCTTAAGGGCCTTTACAAAAGCACCCTTAAGGTTACTCGACTTGGTGGCTACCTTGTGGATGATAGCCACCGCTGCTTTCGCTCTCTCTTGCATGGACGATGGCGTTTGGGGAACAGAATCCCCTACCATCGGCTCCCTAATCTTATGCAAGAGATCTGCGATCTCCTCCTCTGCAAGTGCTTCGCCGTCCGCCCTAACCCGCCTATAGGCTTCCGCCTTACAGAAGACGGAGCCGGACGGGATCGAGATCGAAGTTCGCGACCTTCCTCTACGGTTGCTGGCGACTTTAGGAGGTAACATCTCCTGGGACGTGTCACTTTCCTCGTCCCTGGAGCGCCCGCGTTTTCGGGAGTCGCACAGCTCCGTTTCCATCAGGCCACCTCCCGTGCCATCCGACGAACATGTAGACCTGGAACGCAGTCGTTCCGATGTTCTGCGGCTCCCAGCAGTCATAATGACTTCTGGGAGCCTCATCGGCATAGGCGTCCCAACCGATGTGTCCTTTAAGTTGGACGAGAATTCGTCCACTCTTACGCTTTTCTCTTTCTTTTCCTTCTTCTCCTTCTCTCCTTCTAAATTTATGTTTTTGTTTTTTATTTCAGTTTCCATATTAGACCCACGAGTGGGGGAGAACTACAGGTCGATCCGGGCAGAGATCCCCCAATACCCGGGCAAGCGTACATTTATGCCCAACCGAGGGGTCCGCAGGTGCCCCGGCTGGGGGTGCGCTTACGACTGAACAACCCATCAGCCATGCATCCCCTGGTCACGCACCAGAACACGGGATTCGGGGTAATTTTTTTATAGAGGTTTTCTTCCTCGCAGTCCGGGCGGCTAAGCCAAGACCCTCGCCCCCGCTTGGAGTCGCAAGACTCCAACTCGGGACTACGATATGTCGACGGCGGCAGGGAGACTACGTCTCCTGATGCCTACTCGGTGGCAGTGTGAGTGCACACCGAGCCCGTCCTACCTTTTCCACCGCTGAGCGGAGGAACTCCGACCCTAGCAAGGGTCCCACCATCGTGATTTTTTACCGAGGTTTTCCTCCTCAATGCTCCGAAGAGCGAAGAACCAACAGAGGATCCGACAGACACGCCCGCTCTGTTGGACCATCTCTCGGCCGAATTGCCGAAGAAAATGGCTTCCTCTTCGTGCTAGAATATTAGCCGCTGGCAGTGATGAACAACACCATCGCCAACGTTTCCAGGGTGCACCACGTGGAGGTTTTCTAGCTCAGCACCCCAATGACTAAGGTAACCACCACTCTTGGATTCTATTCATGCTTTCGTTAGGTCTTTAGGGTGTGGTTTTACTTACGGTTATGAAACAATCCTTTGCTTACAATAAGACTTTAATGGACACCACACATAAGTGACGAAGTTTGTAGTTAGAAAACAATGATAATAAACACACAGAACACGACAAAAGATACACATGTACAGTTTGCACTACTCAAATATATATTTTGGCACATACTTATGTATATTTGTATTCGTATTACTTAATGTACGACATCGAAAGCATTAATCTCGCGGTAGTCAGTTGTGAATGGTGTGCGATATCGAAGAAAAACTATTCTATTTGAGTCTACCCGCATTTCATAGTTTCGCAAAATCTGTAGAAAATATTTATAGACATATATTATATTTACTATTATATACATATTATAGTAATGTTTATTTGTGTAGAACTAATATAGTATAATATGTATGTTATAAATATTAAACTTCTTAAAATACTTTCCATCAGACAGACTAGAGTCACTTTGACTGATTCTTAAAAAAAAAAACCATGTTTACCATACCCTTGTATTGATTCTTACTTAAATAAATAATTTTGCATTGAAGAGTGTTTTAATACTGTAGGTTACTTTTTAAAATATTCAAATCGTATATTCCATTTAAAAGATATTATAAATTTAAAAAGGGACTAATTTTCCTTCCCACTATGAACCCAGGTCCTTTAACCGGGGCGTCAAAAAGCATCTCACTAGACCGCCATAGTGTAGGCTGCTATACTAGATTGTCTTCATTCACAATGAGTGTGGCGGCCACCACTCTTGTATTCTATTCCTGCTTTCTATCAGGCCGAGTAGAGTTACTTTTGTAGACTCAAAACAAAAAAAAACAAACTATGTAATTGTAGCAACAATTATCACCGACCTCACGGTTGGACAGTTTGCTCACATTCTGTGGATCCCGATGAAACTGACAACTTTGCCCCTAATTTTTAAGGCTGTAGGTTCCTGTAAGGATACTATTAATAAACTAAGAAGTTGGGTGACCATTGGCAAAGCATGCCATAGTCGGACAGAGTATACAGCAAATGGCAAAGCGTTTCTTAATGTAAGGTGGAGTGCACAGATAAAATAGAATACCATAAAGTATGCAAAGACTATGAGATTCTGTCGAAGGTAAATTGGGAGCCAGTTTCGCGGGTTGCGATATTCGGATACATGATCATATTTACATAATCAAAATATGAATCAAATACAAAAGTTTTGAAGGTGCTCAAGTTTATCAAGTTCCTCCTCCATGATATCGAGATTACTGACGTCAGTATAGTCGAGTATCGGAAGAAGGAGGGATTGCACAAGTGCAATTTCAGTGGCTGTTGGGAGAAAAATGCGTTATCCTCATATGCATCCCGCCGACGCAAATAATTTTCGCCTGACAGGTCACTACTGGGGGATCCAGGTTAAAGCATAATCAAAACTTATTTACATTTTTTTTTTATTTTAAGAGCATGCCAAAGCGACTCTTCTCTACCTGATGGAAGGCATGAATAGAATCCAAGAGCTATGGTCACTATACTCAAGTTTTCGAGGTTTATTTTAACATTAGTTTGCTCTGTTAGTTAACTCTCAACAAAGGGGTGAATAGGGGTGATGATACTTCATATCTTTAACTTATCATCATACGGACCGATTATTGTTAGATATTTTATTCGATGTTTCGTTTAAAGCGACGAGTTCTTCTTAAATAGTGTTGAAGATTATATCAAAATTTACGCGCTCACATTTAAGGCACCGTACAAACATTTACATCGGATTACTTTTATATAAGACTTTGTAACTTTCTTATCTCTTTAATTAATATTAGACCTTTCTCCTTGTTAGAGAACACTTATTACTACTTCTTATTTACATTGTTCGGTGCTTAAGAAAATGTTTGACTATTAAAAGGCTTACAATGTGTTAAGCGACTTTCACGGTCAGCTGCACAGCAGTACTCACAGAATAAAGAGAGGAGTGTACATATAATGACTTTATTGATGGTGGCTATAAGTATATGTAAAAATTTAGGTAAGAACTCACGAAATGAACATGCATTTTCAGCGGAGATTATCAGCTATGCGAATGTTGAAAGCTGAAAGATTATCGACAAAACAGCATTTTTAAATGTTGGTCATATTTTATATCATATAATAGGTACTACGAATAATATTTTCGTATTTTGTTGAGGAAAAATTGACATTAATGAAGGAATTTGTATTTAAAGTTAAGATTTATTTAAGATTGTTGATTGATTCATCTTAAAACATTTTATTAAATCCGACACAATCAGTTTTATCAACAAATGTGACAAATGTATCCAAATCATTGAAACTGACTTGAATTTTTAAAATATTTGTTTAGAAAAGTGCAACCAAACCTGGAAAAATATTCTGCCCAATATCTGACTACCTAAACAATACTAAGTCAAACTTTAATCATGAATGATGAATCAACTAATCCCAGGTCATGTAAATCTTCTAACATCGTAACATAAGGTGTTAAACGTATTATTACATAGGTACTTCTATATATATAAATGTTATATAAATATTACACTCAGACACAGGATAATTTATCTCTTACTACTACTATTGGCTGTGGTTTACTTATTATGATCACTGGATACTGTCTGAATATAGCCGTCAAATTATAAAAGGCTTTTTTATGACTGTTGGATTTGTGTTTTTTGTGTACCTTCTTATATCTGCTGTAATACATGAAGTTAAATAAGCCCCTACACTCGTAAACAAAGATAACTTCTTTTATGACAGAAAGAGTTTTACTATCGAATCACTTAACCGAAAAGATTTACATAAAAGCGCTGAATTACATTAACACTTTGGATGTTATGTTAATCAGTACTAAATATAATGTCTGAACTCCCACATATAACACGATGCTCAATCATTTGGAAAATTTTCAAATGTGTTGGTGTAATTATTTATCAGATAATTTTAGATATAAAAGCTCACGTTTCCAAAAGAAACACATTATAGTTCTACTCCTCAGTATAGGAACATTACCAAGACAATTTAAGCCAATATGAAGTTCTCATTATTGTTAGGCCTGGTTGTCTTGACCTGTACTGGCGTGCTAGCAGATCACGCGCAGTTTTACTGTGGTCGTCAACTTTCCAATGTCTTGGCGGCTCTGTGCTGGGACACTGAGATGGTGAAGCGGGATGCTGGCGGATGGTTTCCAGAGCAGCATGTTCGAGCTCTTGGTGCTGTTCGTAGTAAACGTGGTCCCGTTGACGAGTGCTGCTATAAGCCCTGTGATATTAGTGAATTGCTCACGTACTGCTAACATCTGTTAAACTATACTTGCTGTGATGTAAGATTCTACCTTGGTGCTCATCAGTTTAAGCTAATAGAAATAAATAAATGATTGAAATATCTGTGGTATTTTATCTGACATTTAAGAAAAATTAACTTAAAATTGCCTGCTGGACTTGAATTACAACTTATTGAATTGATGTATAAATCTACAAAAACAAGGTCTAGAGTTTGCATATGCTTCAGGGTATGCAACTGTCCATCAAGAAATCTCGGGTTTGATTCCCGAGTCGAGCCTGAAAAATGTTATTGAGTTTTTTGATTAAAGAAATGCATTATTAACATTGGGATCTTAATTTCGTTCTTGAAGATGATCTCTCCTTGGTCGTATCCGCCCCATCGAATCACGAAAGTGAGGGAACAGACAGTGCAACTATGTTTAGCAGAACTCTTGTTACACATGATGAAGATGATGTTCTCCTAGCCGATTTCGGCCACGGCGGCTAGTCTCAACGGAGATTTGGATCTGGCCATCATCATCATCATCATGTTTAACTATCTCGGTGGCGCAGCGGTAGTAAATACGACTGCTGTCCTTGAGGTCTCGGGTTCGATTCCTGGGTCCGACCGAATGTTTGTATGATCTGTAAATCTTTATTACGAAGTTTAGGGGTTTTCTATGTGTAATATGTATGTATTTACAAAGAAAAATGGTATAAAAGTATTCTATCATTCAGTCTAGTTATCGTAGCACAATCTCTGCTTAGTTTGAAACTAGATGACGTTGTGTGTCAAATGTCCTAAATATTTATTTACAAAACCAATATTTAAGTAACCACGAAATGACCGGTCGAATGGGAAAATTCTACCGTCTCACAGAAGACTAACCTAGTGACAGCAGTCGTGCTGTCGTGTTTCATTGATGAGTGCGAGACTGGTGGCCGATTGATGAAGGGGTGACAGTTCTCGTGGTAATAGTGTTAGCCTTACATCGCCACGATGACTGACACTTTTTACATCCCCAAACGGGGCGTGAAAAAGCATCTCACTAAACTACCATAGTGTGAGTCATCATACTTTCGGATATGTTTCATGCCTGCCATCTGACGGAGTAGAGTCACTTTCGCACGGTCTTAAAATAGAAAATATATACATATGTACATTACTGTGTAGAACTACTGAATTTAAATATGATTCTGTAGTCTCATCTGAAAATTAATTTTCTACGCAATTTTTATAGTTTGTTGTTATTTACATTAATATTTACGAAATGTTTGCCTCTATAAACAACAGTGTTTTCATACGAATATTAATGAGTTTTTCAAGATATAAAATATTAGCGTTCTGTGATATTTTACCATTTCCAGTCGGGTATTTGAGAGTCATAGTGTTAATGGTTATCATGAAATTAGTTCTTGTGGTTGTATTGATCGTAGTGACATGGCGACATGTAGAAGCTCAAAGTGCTCCGAAGTGCTGTGTTCAACGTTTCTCTAGGGTAATAAATAGCGTTCCTGTGTTATCCTATTACACAAATGGTGAAGCGTGATGGTAGCTGGTAGACTATGCATGAGAGGGCTCGCACGCTTGGAACCACACGAGGGAAGCGCGGACCCACTGAAGAATGTTGCGATAAGCCTTGTACTGTCGTAGAATTTCTTATATATTACGAATGGGTATAAATGTTACCAATCTCAAAATGTTACAAAAATTTACTTTCATAAAATTGCTAACGAACCGAATAAATTGTTGTATTTATTTTTATATGTAAATTAAATGAAGCTTAGGAAATATAAAAACAATGTTATTAATTCACGGAGGCTGTACTCGTCCTGGTTACTTAAACAATAACTTTATAAGATAGGTAATATATTTTCTGAAAATAAGCCATTTTTTTTTTTTTTTTTCTATATTAAACCTGCCAAAGTGACTCTACTCTGCCTGATGGTAAGCATGAAAAGAATCCAAGAGTTGTGGTCACCATACTCATTGCAAATGTAACAATGCGGTATGGTGACCCACACTGTGGCGGCCTAGTGAGATGCTTTTTCAGGACCCGCTTGGGGATGTAACAGGTATGACAGTCATCGTGACAGTGTAAGGCTCACACAGTTACCACGATAACTGTCACACCTGCATCAATGGGCCTCTAGTCTCACACTCACCAACGAAACACGACATAACGGATGTTGTCGCTTTAGGTTGGTTTTCTGTGGGAGGATAGTACTGCCCCGGTTGAGCCGGGCCGTTCGTGCTGAAATCAGCGTGGCTCTACTACCTAACGTCTGTGTGAAGTCTACAATGCATACCATGATAATCTTATAGGAGTCGCAAAAACCGGCTTAAGGCACAAACTATGCCGGATAACAGCACTGCGACGAGAAAAAAACTTGAAACAAAGCCTATACCAAACCGTCTTGTCAGCATGGCAGAATAGACCAAAAACTTCTTCCAAATGGAGGCCAAAGAAGGCTTCTTTCTATGTCTAACAGTGAACTTTTAAAGACTGGATATGGATAATACTTTATTAGTAAAGTATTTTGAAATAAGAACAGTATTTATAACGGAATCTAGTGCTTCTCGCTGGATAGTGTTTGAGTACATTTTTATAAGTTTACAAATCACTACAGTAATCGTTTATCTTTAGGCGGTCTGTGTAAGAAATTTATGCAATCATTTTTATGAAATAGCTTACAACATTTTTTGGCATGTGTAAAAAGACTGCATAGTGAAGTTTACGTGGTGGTTATGGTGTTATGAGATCACAATGCATTGCATTGCAACTTTATCACGATGGGCGAGTGATCTTCTGTAATTGTCACAATACTTCATGAGCTGTTCCATTGTACAGTGATGGTTTTCGAACTTTGAGTCGATCATATTACAACTTTTTAAGTGATACGTTTTTTCTATGTGTTGTCTAATTAGTGTTTAAGCTAAGGTTTACAGAAGTATGTAACTTATTCGTGAATGCCTTTTACAACTCGCCTTCGTGCCATGTTTTAACTGTTTAACTAAAGACGTAATTATGAAATTTTTAATATGCTTATAGTTAGGGCTACACTAAAAAATATGAGGTACTTATGGAAAGTCATTATTCTGATCGAATGGAAAATTAAAAGTTGAAAATTTTCCTTCTAAACTTTCAAAAGCAATGAGTGGTCAGTTTTTTGGTTCCTTTTACATATTTTTTTTGTATTAACTATTTAAGTATTCATTATCTTTACATTTATAAATGAAATATTGTTTTTAGGTAAAACAATTTTCACGCACATATATTGGTTTTGTATGTTATGGTCAATGTAGATTATACCTACGTACTAATTCTCCTGTTCTAGCAAGTCTGAAATCTTCCATGCCTAGAGTAATACGTATTGTTATGTAGACGTAAAATGATAAAATATTTAGTTGAGTAAACTGGGTACGAATGCTGGCTTATATACTTCAACTGAAGTATATAGGACAGCATTCTATTGGACACTTAGAGTTACCAAGTTTCCGTACATATTCAATATGACTAACATATGTATAAATCTTATTAGCTTGCAAACAACTTGTTTGCTTGCTAACAAACCCTAATCAACTGATCTGATTTCTTTTATCCAGAACTTAGTGGAAGAAGTGTTACAATATTGTATTATTTTTCAACTTTAAAGGTCTCCAAAGTGACCCTACTCTGTAAGGTAGAAAGCATAAATAAAATCTAAAAGTAGCTGTCACCATACTCTTCGCGAATGTAGAAAATGCAGTGTGGTTACCCACATTATGGCGGCCTAGTGAGATATTTTTTACGCCTCCTTGGGCAATCAAAGGCATGAAAATTATAGTGACAGTGTAAGGCTCACACGCTTACGATGGTAACTGTCATTCCTACATCAATGGGCTTCCGGTCTCACATTTATCAACGAAACATATAGTAGAGGTAGAAGTGCCTCTGTCGGACTAGCCAGTTTGTGCTGAAATCAACGTGGTTCTACTACCTAATATACGATATATAGTAAAATAAAAAGCTCTAAAACCTATAGAAATGAAATGTAAATTTTAGAAAAAATTTAATTATTTATTCAACAGCTTAACTTTACGAGCACCAAGATCAAACGTATGTACAATTAGGCAGTGATTAGCAGTACGTGAGTAGTTCATCAACAGTACAGGGCTTGTAGCAGCACTCGTCGACAGGGCCGCGTTTACCGCGAAGACCATCAAGGGCTCGAACATTCTCTTTTAGTATCCAGCTGCCAGAATCCCGCTTCACCATCTCAGCGCTCCAGCACAAGGTCACCAGTACATTGGAGAGTCGTCGACCGCAGTAAATTTGTGCATCATCTGCTAATACGATGCCACAAGTGAACACAACCATGATTATCACTAATGAAAACTTAATATTGGCTGTTGAAGTAAAATATCAATTTTGTAATACCACTATGTCGAAATCCTGGACTTAAATGTGACGATAGAATCCAAAAACAAACCTTTTAAGCATTTTGAAACTCATTAATATTCAAACCAACAGGTTAATTATTACATTCACAGAACATGTGCCCTAGGATGTCAGCTAGATTACTCGAATGATTGAGCATTGTGTAAGAGCAAGTGGGAGATGTAAGATATATATAGAATTACGAGTACGTCAATGAACATCAGTATTTCAATATGAATATTAATGAGCTGCTGTTGATATAAAATTTGAGCGTCCTATGAACTTTTCTCATAACCAGTTTAGAGCTAGAGAGTCAACGATACCAAAGGTACAGTGACAAATTGAATAGTTATGTTGAAGTTGGCTCTTGTGATTACATTGATCGTAGTGGTATGTCGACAAGTAGAAGCTCAAACTGCTCAAAGATACTGCGGCAGGCAGTTTTCTAACATGCTAGCGGCCTTGTGTTGGGAGACAGAGTTGGTGAAGCGCGATGGCGGATGGTGGATGTCGCAGGAAAGTGCTCGAGCACTCAGTAACACACGAGGCAAACGCGGGCCTGCTGAAGAATGCTGCTACAAGCCTTGTACCATGGAGGAGCTTCTCACGTACTGTTAATGTATAGAAACGTAATTAAAATGTAATTGTAAATGGAAATAAAACACCTAAAAACGATAGATACCTTAGTGTTTATTTGGTATCAAATCAAGCCGCATATTCCTCTGGAGAGTCATACTCCGACAAACTGAGGCGAGTGTCACCAGAGGTTTATTCCAGAGTTTTCCAGAACATCTGTATTAATCAACTGACTCTTTTCCTTTCGCCGAGTGAATAAGCGGAGGCTTAAACCCTCTCCCCCTTCCTCTTTCTCTTTAATTCTGGATTGAGCACTTGGATAGCGGTAAAACCTGTGAGTCTTGGATTTCACGTGCAAATTTGTGGTGATAACCACTGAGCACCTGGTGAACCGTCTCATCTCGTTTTCCTTCTATACCATGGAATTTTGGAATCTATCCTCGATGTAGGTGATACAAAACAGAGAAAACTAAACCTTTTAAAGTAGATAATATCTAACGATCGAATTAAATTTGTTGTGATGTAAGTAAACGTATTATCTTGTAGCGTAAGAAGCTTTCGTTTTAATACTACGATCATGTTTAGGTTCTGTCTTCAACACTGTAATATACCGAAAGCGATATTTAGTTACAATAACCAGTATAAAGTTCTCATCGGTGTAGTTTTTGGTTGGTTTGGTGAGTAAGGACGTCTTGGTACATAATATAATACTAACTCCCACTTTGTAGAGTTAAGGAGCTCAGTTGATGAATGCTGCAATAAGTATTATTTTGATCTTAGTGCCGATAAATTTAAGATTGTCCATGTATTGATCGATTAAAGATACCAAGTGTCACTGCGACTATCCATCTCACTATGAATGTAGTAAGAGGCGACTAAAGGAACACATTTAGGTACCTCTGAATGTACCTATAGTGTCATAAGAGGTGACTATAGGAGTAAACTGATCAGAATCATATCACTGTAAAAAAGAACATTGAAACAAATCAATACCAACCCATTTGAACAGCGTGGTATGGTAGGCTAACACCTCTTTTCGAAGGATAGGACTCTATCCAGCAGAGGACTATTTAAAATTATATGTATATAAAGAAATTAGAATTTGCAAACCACTGCAGTAACTACTTATCATTAGGCGATTTGTGCGCAAAATTTGTGTAATAATTGATATAAAATAGCTTATGACGCGTTCTAGAATTCATAGAAAAACTGCATAGTGAATTTGACGTTGTGTTTATTGTATTATAAGACCACAACTTGACCGCATTGCATTGCAACTGTGTCACGGTGGACGAGCGGTCATCCTATGATTGTCACAACGGTTTGTGAGTTCTTCCTTTGTATAATGATAGTTTTCGGCTTTGAATTGAACTGTATCGTACCCAACTGGTTACCGTTTAATCCTTTCCTGATCATCCTTGCCGTCGACTGATGCTAGTGAAGTTTGCATACTAGTTACGTATTGCTCAAGTTTATCAAGTTCCTCCTCCATGATATCGAGATTACTGATGTCAGCATAGTCGAGTATCGGAAGAAGGAGGGGTTGTGCAAGTGTAATTTCAGTGGCTGTTGGGAGAAAAACGCATTATCCTTATATGCATCCCACCGACGCAAATAATTTTCTACTGACCGCTCACTATTGGGGGTTCGAGATTAAATTATGATCAAAACTTATTTTCAGTTTTGTTTCTATTTTATTTTCTAAGGCATGAATGAAATCGAAGAGCTATGATCACTATACTCATTGCGAATGCAGATAATAGAGTTTATAGTAATAAAGTTTGTTACATAATTATTTTCCAAATTTAAAATAATTTTAAACTGATTCATTCTAAACTGATTTCGAAAAACTTAGTCTGCTGCTGAACTTGAACTTCTTTCAAGACACTTGCTATCACGTTGTATTACGCTACAACATGACGCTTACTAGACGTTTTCTTACAGGTTTTGTGTCAAGTTTTCGAGGTTTGTTTTAACATTAGTTAGCTCTGTTAGTTAACTCTCATCAAAGGGGTGAATAGGGGTGATGATACTCCATATCTTTAACTTATCACCATACGGACCGATTATTGTTACATATTTTATTCGATGTTTCGTTTAAAGCGACGAGTTTTTCTTAAATAGTGTTTAAGATTGTATCAAAATTTACACTCGCATTTAAGGCACCGTACAAACAATTACATCGGATTACTTTTGTATAAGACTTTGTAACTCTCTTATCTCTTTAATTAATCTTAGACCTTTCTCCTTGTTAGAGAACACTTATTACTACTTCTTATTTACATTGTTCGGTGCTTAAGAAAATGTTTGACTATTAAAAGGCTTACAATGTGTTAAGCGACTTTCACGGTCAGCTGCACAGCAGTACTAACAGAACAAAGAGAATAGTTTACATATAATGGCTTTATTGACGGTAGCTATAAGTATATATAAAAATTTAGGTAAGAACTCACGAAATGAACATGCATTTTCAGTGGATATTATCAGCTATACGAATGTTGCTCTGCCTGATGGTAAGCATGAAAAGAATCCAAGAGTTGTGGTCACCATACTCATTGCAAATGTAACAATGCGGTATGGTGACCCACACTGTGGCGGCCTAGTGAGATGCTTTTTCAGGACCCGCTTGGGGATGTAACAGGTATGACAGTCATCGTGACAGTGTAAGGCTCACACAGTTACCACGATAACTGTCACACCTGCATCAATGGGCCTCTAGTCTCACACTCACCAACGAAACACGACATAACGGATGTTGTCGCTTTAGGTTGGTCTTCTGTGGGAGGATAGTACTCCCCCAGTTGAGCCGGGCCGTTCGTGCTGAAATCAGCGTGGCTCTACTACCTAACGTGTGCGTGAAGTCTACAATGCATACCATGATAATGCATATATCTTTATCAGAGTAACAAAATGAGATAATGTTTTACGATTCATAATCATCTTATAGGAGTCGCAAAAACCGGCTTAAGGCACAAACTATGCCGGATAACAGCACTGCGACGAGAAAAAAACTTGAAACAAAGCCTATACCAAACCGTCTTGTCAGCATGGCAGAATAGACCAAAAACTTCTTCCAAATGGAGGCCAAAGAAGGCTTCTTTCTATGTCTAACAGCGAACTTTTAAAGACCGGATATGGATAATACTTTATTAGTAGAGTATTTTGAAATAAGAACAGTATTTATAACGGAATCTAGTGCTTCTCGCTGGATAGTGTTTGAGTACATTTTTATAAGTTTACAAATCACTACAGTAATTGTTTATCTTTAGGCGGTCTGTGTAAGAAATTTATGCAATCATTTTTATGAAATAGCTTACAACATTTTTTGGCATGTGTAAAAAGACTGCATAGTGAAGTTTACGTGGTGGTTATGGTGTTATGAGATCACAATGCATTGCATTGCAACTTTATCACGATGGGCGAGTGATCTTCTGTAATTGTCACAATACTTCATGAGCTGTTCCATTGTACAGTGATGGTTTTCGAACTTTGAGTCGATCATATTACAACTTTTTAAGTGATACGTTTTTTCTATGTGTTGTCTAAGTTTAAGTTTAAGTTTAAGTTTTGTCTAGTTCGTGCCATGTTTTAACTGTTTAACTAAAGACGTAATTATGAAATTTCATATGCTTATAGTTAGGGCTACATTAAAAAATATGAGGTACTTAGGGAAAGTCATTATTCTGATCGAATGGAAAATTAAAAGTTGGAAATTTTCCTTCTAAACTTTCAAACGCAATGAGAGGTCAGTTTAATGGATCCTTTTACATATATTTTTTTGTATTAACTCTTTACGTATTCAGTATCTTTACGATTACAAATGAAACATTCTTTTTAGTATAACAATTTTTACGCACATATATTAGTTTTGTAGGTTATGGTCAATGTAGATTATACTACGTACTAATTCTCCTGTTCTAGCAAGTCTGAAATCTTCCATGCCTAGAGTAATAGATATTGTTATGTTCGCGTAAAATGATAAAATATTTACTTAAGAAAACTGGGTACGAATACTGGCATATATACTTCAACTGAAGTATATAGGACAGCATTCTATTGGACATGTACGGACTTAGAGTTACCAACTTTCCGTGCATGTCCAATATGACTAACATATAAAATATCTTTAGCTTGCAAACCACTTGTTTGTTTGCTTACAAACCCTTATCAACTGGTCTGATTTTTTTTATTCAGAACTTAGTGGAAGAAGTGTTACAATATTGTATTATTTTATTTTTATTTTTAATTTAAAGGACTTCAAAGTGACCCTACTCTGCCAGAGAAAGCATCAATAAAATCAAGGAGTGGATGCCACCATACTCATTGCCGTGTGGTAATGCAGTATGGTAGCCCATATTATTGCGGCCTAGTCAGATACTCTTTTACGCCTTCTTGGAGACGTCAAAGGCATGAAAATCATCATGAAAGTGTAAGGCTCACACGCTTCCGACGATAACTGTCATCTCTGTATCAATGGGCCTCCGATCTCACATTTATCAATGAAAAATATAGTAGAGGCAGAAGTGCCCCGGTCGAATTGACCAGTTTGTGATGAAATCAACGTGGTGCTACTATCTAATATACGATATATCGTAAAATAAAAAGCTCTAAAACCTATAGAAATGAAATGTAAATTTTAGTAAAATTTTAATTATTTATTCAACAGCTTAACTTTACAGCACCAAGATCAAACGTATGTACAATTAGGCAGTGATTAGCAGTACGTGAGTAGTTCATCAGTAGTACAAGGCTTATAGCAACACTCGTCGACAGGGCCCCGTTTACCGCGAACACCATCAAGCGCTCGAACATTCTCCTTTAGCATCCAACTGCCAGAATCCCGCTTCACCATCTCAGCGCTCCAGCACAAAGTCGCCAGTACATTGGAGAGTCGTCGACCGCAATAAATTTGTGCATCATCTGCTAATACGATGCCACAAGTGAACACAACCATGATTATCACTACTGAAAACTTCATATTGGTTGTTGAAGTAAAATATCGATTTTGTAATACCACTATGTCGAAGTACTGGACTTAAATGTGATGATAGAATCTAAAAACATACTTTTTAAGCATTTTGAAACTCATTAATATTCAGACCAACAGGTTAATTATTACATTCACAAAACATGTGCCCTAGCATGTCAGCTAGATTATTCCAATGATTGAGCATTGTGTAGGAGCAAGTGGGAGGTCTAAGATATATATAGAATTACGAGTACGTCAATGAACGTATTTTAATATGAATACTAATGATCTGCTGTTGGTATAAAATTCGAGCGCGCTATGAACTTTTCCCATAACCAGCTTAGAGCTAGAGAGCCAACGATATCAAAGGTGCTGTGACAAATTGAATAGTTATGATGAAGTTGGCTCTTGTGATTACATTGATCGTAGTGGTATGTCGACAAGTAGAAGCTCAAACTGCTCAAAGATACTGCGGCAGGCATTTCTCTAATATGCTAGCAGCCTTGTGTTGGGAGACTGAGATGGTGAAGCGTGATGGTGGCTGGTGGATGTCGCAGGAGAGTGCTCGAGCACTCAGTAACACACGAGGCAAACGTGGACCTGCTGAAGAATGCTGTTACAAGCCTTGTACCATGGAAGAGCTTCTCACTTACTGTTAGCTGATAAAAACGTAATTGAAATGTAATTGTAAACGGAAATAAAACCCCTAAAAGCGGTAGACATTTTAGTGTATATTTTTCATACTCAGTCGCATATTCCTACTCCGACAAACATAGGCAAATTCCACCAGAGTATTATTCCAGGGTCTCCCATGACATTTGTTTTAATCAACTGTCTTTTTTCTTTTCACCGAGTAAATGAGATTAGCGGCAGCTCAATTCCCCTCTCCCCTCCCTATTCTCTTTAATTCTGGAATTGAGCACTGTTGGGTTTCACGTGCAAATTTGTGGTCATAATCACTGAAAATCTGGTGAACCGTCTCATCTCCTTTTATTTCTATACCATAAAGAAATAATAACAATATTTTGAATCTTTCCTCGATGTGGGTAACGCAAAACAGACAAACATATACCTTTTAAAGTAGATAACATCTAACGATCTAATAAAATTTGTTGTGATGTAAGTAAAAGTATTATCTTGTAGCGTATGAAGCTCAGCTTTTAATACTACTATCATGTTTAAGTTCTGTCTTCAACGCTGTAGTATAACCAAAGCGATAATGAATATGAATAAAGTCTATGATTTGAGGTCACCGTACTCATTGTGAAACCAGACAATGCAGCTTGATGACCCACACTAAAACTACTTTTTCACACCATGCTTGGGGACGTCAAAGGCATGACAGACATCGTGGCAGCGTAAAGTTTGCACGCTTACTACGATAACTACCACTCCTGCGTCAATGAACCCCCTGACTCGCTCTTACCAATGAAGCACACCAGCTTAGACGCTGTCGCTTTAGATTGGTCTTCTGTGAGAGGAGAGTACTGCCCCGGTCGAACCGACTAGTTCGTGCTTAAGTCAACGTGATTCTGCTACGTACCACAAAATACTAGGTCTATTATTTAAACGTTATTAACAAGATAAAAAGCTCTGAACTAACAGGAAGAAAATGACTGATGATGAACGTGGCTAAGACTAAGACGATCTCCATAGGAAGAGTGACCTTACCACAGTTGAAGCTTATGGGTAGAATGTCGAGTGGTCCGCGACGGTGAAATACCTAGGCGTGACCATCGACCGCAGGCTCTCCATGAAACCCCACGTCAACAACATCGTTGCCTGGGCCGTGTAGTGCGTTACCTTTTATGATCCGTACTATCGTCCTAACTGCCCACCCGAAGCTCGGTGTGTACAAGGCGTACATTCGTACGCGACTCACTTATGGTGCTCCAACCTGATTTACTTGCTTCCGAAATAAACCGCCACTGTCTACGTGCGCAGCAGTCGCTCGCACTACGTCCCCTTGCCATCGCAATTCGTTTTAAATAGCTTTGAGAACTTTGCTAATATAGGTATTCCACCGACTTTTAGAAGATCTGTTGTAATTCCGTCTTCACCAGGAGCTTTGTTGTTGTTAAGTTATCCGTGTGCGAGTCTAATCTTGCCCTGAACGATGTCGGGAAGCTCATTTGAAAAGTGGTGAGTCAATCTAGCACGCGGGTCATCCGCGCTATAATATATAATAATAATAATCTTTATTTGAAATAACAAAACAATGTACAAATGCACTAGTGTACGAAAATAACCAGATTAGTTATAAACTGTGTCGTGGTTATTAGCGCCCACCTCCAGAAAAGTGTAGTCATTAGCGTTCCACATTAATAAAAGTAAATTGATAAGTTATATATTCTCTCCAAATACAGCAAGAGATATTTCCCAGCATTACTCCATGCAGGCCCACAGTAGGTTATAATTGAGTGGACTAATGCAAAATAGACGGTACGGAGAACCGATAAGTCAGCAAAACTTCTCAAATTTTTGAAAACATGGTTAAGTTTGCGAACTTTGGATACCAGGGAGTCTATTTGACAACTCCATGATTATGTGCTATCAATGTAAACGCCAAGATATTTAATTGTTTCAGTGCGTGAGATTTTACCACAATAACAGTCCCTATTCGTAATTGAGTCATATTTATGGGTCGTCAAATTGTGAAGGGCAGATGGTTGAGATGTAATTTTTGGGCTGAATGTTATGCACTTTGTTTTGTAGAGATTAAGAGCCAGCAGATTATGATTCAGCTAATTTATGGTGTCTCTCAAGGCAGATTTAGCAGATAAACGCAACTCCAATCTCTACCCCGCATCAATATAACAGTATCATCAGCGTAAGTTATAATGCTGGCATTGTACAGATTGAGCCTGCAGAGATCGTTGATGTTTCGCAAGAAAAGCCCAAGCACACTACCCTGCGGTACACTATAATCTAGGCACATTTCTTTGGTGCTGTAGTTATCTATCTTGACAATTTAGGTACGATCACTAAGGTAACTCTAGAAAATATTCAGCGCGAGTCCCCGAGCACCGATCAATTCCAACTTTTTGATTAGACGCGGTACGGAGACAGTGTGAAATGCTTTTCAGAGTTCGAGAAAGATAGCTAGATTTTTAAAGTTTATTTTTAAGTTTTCGGTCACATTACCCAATAAAGCCAAGACCGCATCCTTAGTCTTTCTACCAGCTTTGAAACTATACTCATTAGTTGCAAGTATATTATTAGAATTCAGGTATTGTAAGAGTCGTTTATTCATTATTTTTTGAAGCAATTTGGCAAATATAGTAATAAACTGAATAGTAATAATAAATAATAAACTGAAATAGGTCTGTAGTTATTCACACTACTTCTGTCCCTGCCTTTGTGGATCGTGTGTACCAGGGCTTTCTTAAGAATTACACTCCTCATCCCAAAGCAAGATTAAAAACATGGCACATGATTGGAATAAGAAGATCCCTGGCAGAGTGCACCAAAGTTGCTGAAGTACCATCCCAACCTGCAGCAGAATTCAACTTGAGGCCGACAAAAAGTTGTTCAATCTCATTATTATCTATATTGAAGATAGCCATGGAGTTATGACAAGTACACTCAGACATGAAAGCTCCGTCCCCACGTATTTGATTGTTTATCTTAGACGCTAGATTTGCCCCAACACTAGTAAAGTAATAGTTAATAGATTGAGACGGGTTAGAATTGATGTATAAAAGCTCATTGGGCGACACTTTATTACTGTTTAAATTAGTTACTACTTTAATTAGCTTCCAAGTAGCCCTAGGATTTCGATTATATTTCTCAAATTCAGTTTTTTGTACTGTGTTTTTAATTTCCTTCTAATTGTCCTTAGACTTGCGTCCAATGCTCTTCGGTCGAAAGTGGTTTGAACCCACTTCACGGATGACACGTACCAGGTTGTTGGCGGCGTCGTTTACGTCTTGTACGATTTCCAACATGACAAACCAGTTCTAAAGCTTTAACTGGAAGCTTTAGCACCCAGCTTCGACCTGCTGTAGAGTTGGTCTACGGGTAGACTTCATCAGGCGCGCCCGTTGCGTTTTGATACATAGATTTAGGGTACCTCTCACGGGTCGGTGATCATTTCCTGTATTGAACCTATTGATCACAGAGACATCCCTAAATCTATGGCGTTTGTTTGTGATGATGAAGTCGATCTAGTTCTTTGAAGCTCCGTCGTGGCTTAGCTAGGTCCACATCCTTTGAGGCTTTTTCTGAAAAAAGGAATTCATCAGATAGAGCCCTTGGGCCTCAAGAAAGTTTACCAGCATATGACCCCGTCGATTTCTGTGCCCATAGCCGAACGGTCCTACCCGGGTTTTGTCATAATGATGTACTCCCGTTTTCGCATTGAAATCGACCATGACAACTGTGAAAGGTCACCATAGTCATTGCGAAGGCAGGCGGCGCACCTGGCCACCACGGGAGTCTCTTTGGTGGTCGGGCGTATTGAGGCGCTGGGTTTACGGGTGGTCCTAGATAAGACGAAGGCTCTGTTGTTCATGGGCCCCGTCGTGGTCTGCCCCCGGCACCTTTATCGTAGTCAATTCGGTCCTCGTACCGGTTCAGACCCAGATGAAGTACCTGGGCCTGATCCTCGACGGGAGGTGGCTCTTCCACGAGCATTTCCGACAGCTTTATCCAAGCCGGTCGGCGCTGCCTCTGCCCTTGGGCGACTCTTGACCAATTTGGGTGGAGCCAGCGTCGCGACGAGACGGCTATACACGGGGGTTGTCCAGTCAATGGCGCTGTATGGTGCGCCGGCGTGGGCGGTGGCTCTGACCGCCCAGAATAGGGCTCGTCTCTGGCGCCCTCAGAGGATATTGGCGGTTAGAGCCATACGCGGTTACCGCACCGCATCGACGGAGGCGGCGTGCGTCTTGGCCAGAACTCCACCGTGGGATTTGGAGGCGGAAGTGCTCGCCGAAGTTTATCGGCGGACGGCTGATTTCCGGGCGGGTAGCGGCATACGGCCCATACCCGAAGAGTTACGCGAGTGGCGTGAGGCCCCTCGTCGAGCCACGATGGCTCGTTGGTCGTTCCGGCTGGAGACTCATCGTGCTGGCCTCATCATTTGCCCTCGTGGAGGCTCTCCAGCCGGTCATCGCCGAGTGGGTGGGACGGCAGCATGGGAGGACGATATCTACTCAGACCCAATTCGCTGCCGGCGTGCTGGGCGGCGGAGGTGCGCATACCAGCACTGCATGCCGCCTTGAGGGTGGCCGCGGGTGGACGGGATGGGTTTTCCCCTCCATCCGCTACAATGCCCAGTCGCGAGGAGGCGACATCCGCGTGTGCCGTACGTCGCCTAAAATAGAGAGTTTAACCATAGATGGTGCCCGCAGTAGTGGGAAGGCGCTAGGACGGATCTGGATGTCGTAATAGCAGAGGTTCCCGGATCCTTCCTATCCCAGGCGCAGAGTGGCGCACCGTGTGGTTTTAGTCGGTCCGATTCCGACACACCATCCCGCCGTAAACCCCGGTAGGGTCACGGCCCGAGAGAGTTTCCACACATTAAAAAAAATAAAGCATTGCGAACCCAAGCAATGTAACATGTTGACTCAGACTATAACGGCCTAGTGAGATACTTTTTCACACCCCACATGGGGACGTAAAAGGTATAACTGACGTCGTGACAGTGCAAAGTTCACACACTTACCACGATGACTGATACCTCTGTATCAATGGACCTCCGGTCTCACACTCACTAATGAAACACATCAGCACAGATTGTGTTGTTTTTGATTGGTTTTCTGTGAGAGTGGAGTATTGTCCAGGTTAAGCTGATCAGTTTGTACGGAAACCAGCGTGACTCTACTATTTACTATATGAAGTCTCATATAGTAGATCTAGTGAGATCTACTACCTATTCTATAAGCGTTATTACTAAGATAAAAACTTACAGAAATAAAACGTCATTGATTGCAAAATTTAAATTAGTTATTTAACACTATCAGCTTAACTTAACGAGCACCGTTATCAAATGTATTTACAAATAGTTAGTCATTAGCAGTAGGTGAGTAGTTCATCAATAGTACAGGGCTTGTAGCAGCACTCGTCGACAGGGCCACGTTTACCGCGAAGACCATCAAGGGCTCGAACATTCTCCTTTAGCATCCAGCTACCAGAATCCCGCTTCACCATCTCAGCGCTCCAGCACAAGGTCGCCAGTACATTAGAGAGTCGCCGACCGCAGTAAATTTGTGCATCATCTGCTAGTATGATGCCACAAGTAAACACAACCATGACTATCGCTAATGAAAACTTCATTTTGGTTGTTGAAGTAAAATATTGATTTTGTAATACCACTATGTCGAGGTACTGGACTTAAATGTGATGATAGAATTTAAAAGCGAACCTTTTAAACATTTTGAGACTCATTAATATTCAGACCAACAGGTTAATTCGTAAAACACATGCCGTAGGATGTCAGCTAGATTATTCGAATGATTGAGCATTGTGTGGGAGCAAGCGGGAGGTCTAAGATACATATATATGGAATTACGTCAATGAACATTAGTATTTTAATACGAATATTAATGAGTGCTATTTATATAAAATCTGAGCTTCCTTTGAATTTTCGCCATTACAAGTTGAGAGCCCGAGAGTTAATGATATTAAAGGTGTAGTGACAAATTAAATAGTTGTGATGAAGTTGGTTTTTGCGAGTATATTGATCGTAGTGGTATGTCGACAAGTAGAAGCTCAAACTGCTCAAAGATACTGCGGCAGGCAGTTCTCTAATATGCTAGCGGCCTTGTGTTGGGAGACTGAGATGGTGAAGCGCGATGGCGGCTGGTGGATGTCGCAGGAAAGTGCTCGAGCACTCAGTAACACACGAGGCAAACGCGGGCCTGCTGACGAATGCTGCTACAAGCCTTGTACCATGGAAGAGCTTCTCACGTACTGTTAATGGATAAAAACCTAATTGAACTGTAATTGTAAACGGAAATAAATTTCTTAAAAACGATTGATACCACAGTGTTTACTTTTCATACCAAGTCGCTTTCCTTCTGAGATTCGTACTCTGACACACCTCAAAGAGTTCCACCAGAGTGTTATTCCATGGTCTTCCAGAGAATCGGTGTTAATCAATTCTATATTTTATTTTCATCAAGCGAATGAGATTAGGGGAGGCTTAACCTCTCCCCTTTCACTTTTTTTTATATTAAATAGAGTCACTTTGGTATTTTAACCAAAGTGACTCTATTCTGCCTGATGGAAAGCATAAACAGAATCCAAGAGCGGTGGTCGCCATACTCATTGCGAATGGCGACAGTGCAATATGGCCACTCACGGTATGTCGACCTAATGAGATGCTTTTTCATGCCCCGCTTAAAGGACTCAGGATCGTAGTGGGACGGAAACACGTGTGCTGGTAATGAATTCCAGGCTTTAACCGATCTGCACAGGAAGGAAGAGCTGAACCGTTTACTTTGGGAGCATATGTCTTCCATTCAGAAACGGTGACTTCCAAGGTCAGCACGAGTTGTCCTATAGAGGAACGGAGAGGATTCGATCAGTTGGAAGAGCTCATCAGAACACTCTCCATGATAAAGACGATAGAGGACTGCCATAGAGGCGACATCTCTTCGCAACTGCAGAGACTCAACGGATTCAGTGACTTTCGGGTTATTGATAATCCAGACTGTTTGCCGCTGTAACCGATCTAAAGTGTCCAGCAAATACTACGCGGATCCATCGTAAAGATGAGAACAGTACTCCACGCAGAAGCGTACCTGGGTCTTATAAAGAAGACACAGATGCTCAGGCGCAAAGAACCGCCTAACTCTGTTCAGTATACTCAGCTTCCGCGAGGCCGGCTTAGTAACGCTTTCAATATATTCTCGCGGATTTAGGTCACTTTCTCTTTTGTTCTGGTATTGACCACTAGAAAGGTGGTAAAACCTGCGTTTTAAGTTTTACGTACAAACTTGTGTTGGTGACTATTAACCATCTGGTGAAACATCTCATCTGATTTTCCTTCTATAGCATTCAGAAAAATAAAAAAAATTGCAAATATTACGTCGATGTGGATGATACAAAACAGGCAGACATAAATCTTGTAAAGTAGTAATATCCAACAATCTAATCTAATTTGCTGAGAAATAAGTAGAAGAATTATCTAGTAGCGTAACAAGCTTTCGTTTTGGTGCTACCGTCATGCTACAACCTTGTGCTTCAACACCACAGTGTAACAAAAGCGATGTTTAGTCACAATAATCAATATAATATTCCCAGCGATATTATTTTTGGTTGTCTTGGCAAGCAAAGATATGTTAGTAAATAACACAACGCTAACTTTTCAATGTTCTGGCGCCTTCCTTTTGAGACCTGAGATGAGATCGCGTAACGCTGGTTAGTTGAAGGTAAATGCGGATGCTCGATTGCGCCAGCGCCGTCGACGATTGCTGCGATTAGTTTGCTTTTGATCTTAGGACTCAAAAATTTAAGATTGTCCATGTAGTGACGAAATAAGGATACAGAGTGTCACCACCCCCTCCATCTCACTATGGGTGTAGTAACAGAATAGCATCATTTCAAAACAGAGAACATTGAAAGAAATCTGTACCAACCCGTCTGACCAGTATAGCAGGCTAAAAACTCCTTTCAAAAGATAGGACTCTGTCCAGCAGAGGACTGTTAAAAGCTACATATATAAAGATTAGTATTTACGATGTCACTAGTACTTTTCACTAGATAATGTTTGGTATAATTAATATTTTTGATACATTTGGAAATTATTTCAGTAACTGCTTATCATCAGGCGGTCTGTGTGCAAAGTGCCAGAACGTGAAAATATCATTATCGTGTGATGATTCTTACAAAATAACTACAACGCGTTCTGGCATTTAAAGAAAGGTTGAATAATGCATTTCACGTGGTGGTTATGGTGTTATAAGACCACAAAGAATTGTATTGCAACTCTCTCACGATAAACGAGCGGTCTGCTGGTGATTGTTACAATGATTTGTGAACTGTTTCTTTGTACAGTGATTGTTTTCTGCTTTTAGGTCTAACTATATCATTAAACGCTGGCTACCGTGCGGTAAATATCTAATCATTCTGGTCATAGACCGACGCTTCTAAAGCATTGGTGTTATTTCTATGTATACAAGTGTGTAGAAGGGTGAGTACATGACGATTAAGCTGAAGCGAACTTTCAGAATACTCCTTCATTCAAACAATCCAACATTTCTGTAATAACTTCACATATAGCTTCCAGTATTACCACAAAAATATTGTAAGGCCTATTGGGCTGATGGTTAAGGGCCCTGACCGTTAAGTCAAAGGTCGTGGGTCCTATGCATACTCAGGATAAATATTGTAATTCATCTATATTATGTAGTTATAAATGTTTAAGTATGTTTATAAGTAGTTTGGTGACCATAGCACAGGCTCTGCCTAATTTCGAATCAGATAGCCGTGCGTAACATGTGTGAGGTTATTTATTTACTTACTTCTTATAATGCCGAAGTAGTGATTATCACAACACATCTTTAATTCCGTGATCCCGATGCGAACCACGAACATAACATTTTTATTTTTTTATTTTTAAGTACCTGCCAACTTGACTCTATTCTGCCTGATGGAAACCCTGAATAGACTCCATACATGGTCAACAAACTCATTACGAACCCAAACAATGTAGCATGTTGACCCAGACTACAACGGCCTAGTAAGATACTTTTTCACATACCGCTTGAGGACATCAAAGGTATGAATGACATTGTGACAGTGCAAAGCTTGCTTACCACGATGTCTGTCACCCCTGTATCAATAGATCTCCGGTCTCGTACTCACCAATGAAACACATCAGCACAGATTCTGTCGCTTTTTATGTTAAGCTGATCAGTTTGTGCTGAAACCAGCGTGACTCTACTACCTACTATAAGTTACTAGACCTACAACCTATTTTAATAATAATAATTAATAATAATAATTCTTTATTTTCATTAACCAGTTTTAACAGCTTAAAAAGTGACCACAGTGACCTATTAAGCAAACAATGCCTGTGACAAGTCACTGTGCTCTACCATAGTAGCTGTTTCAATCCCAGAACAGGCTTTTTTAACCCAAACATAGTTAAGCTTACAAACGTCTATTTAAACTAAACTTTAATACATTACTAAGTGAAAAGAAAAATAAAATAAAAAAAAAATCAATAAGAAAATTGAAACCAATATCTTAATACCTTATATGTTAACATTTTTGTGCGTGCGTGTGCGTGTATGTGTGTGTGTGTGTATGTGTGTGTGTGTGAGAGAGTGTGTGTGTGTGTCTGTGTGTATGTGTGTGTGTGTGTGAGAGAGTGTGTGTGTGTGTCTGTGTGTATGTGTGTGTGTGTGTGTGTGTTTGTATGTGTGCGTATGTGTGTGTGAGCTTATATTTGCTTGGATGTATGTACTAGAACGGCAAACCATGTTTTATATGTTGCAAGAAGGACTCCATTTCTTCGTAACTTAAGGGTGCCAGAAAAGTAGTAACTTGTGTTTTACAGTCTCTTAATGTTTTTCTACAAATGTCCAAGTTTCTATTAACTTTAGTGTATAGATGTACCGACCGGTTTTTGTACTGTCTATTTGCAAATTACGTTCTTGTTTTTGTACGAGTAAAATTTTTTGGTCTTCTCCTTGTGACGCTGCTTGAAATAGAAGATGGTATTTTTTTTTTTTTTAATAATAATAATAATAATAATATATTTTATTTGCTTTAAACATGGTTTACAAAGGTGTTACAATTAAATTTTTTAGAGTACATACATGTTTTGCTAATAACTACTAGCATGCAAAAATTTTACTTAATCTATTGAAGGAACGCCTTAATACTATAAAAACTATAATTGAGTAGCCATTCATGTAATTTCCTTTTAAAGAGCCTCAAATGTAATAATTTTAAATGATTAGGTATCTTATTATAAACACGTATGCACATTGCCAAACAATTTTTGTTGTATTTAGTTGAACGGGGAATGTCATGTAATATCAATCTGTGTGGATCTCTCCTACTGCGTGGATTTATGTCATTTGCTGTAGTAAATAAATGTAGGTTTTTTCTAACGAAGATGCAGGTTTCGTATATATATAAAGAAGGTAACGGTAGCAAGCCAAGTCTTTTGAAGTACATGATTCATCCATATGTAGTCCACACATTGTTCTAATACACTTTTTTTGTGAAACGAATGCTCTATCTACTTCAGTACTGTTGCCCCACGTTATTAAGCCATAACGCAGTACTGACTCAACATACGCACAGTAAGATATTACGGCAGTTTTAGTATTTGTGATATTTCTTATCTGCCTTATTGCATACACAAATTTATTTATTTTTTTTGAAGCATTTTCTACTTGCATTTTCCAATTTAAATTTGCATCAATAGTTATGCCTAAAAACTTCGTATATGCCACTTCTTTGATTTTTGGAATGTTAAGTTTAAAGTTGTATTTTTGGTTATGAGACTGATTGAATTGAATATATGTGGATTTAGTAAGGTTAATATGCAGATTATTAGTAGTTAGCCAATGAATTAAATTATCTATAGTATTATTGATGTCGGCTTCGTGGTCACAAACTGTATTGGTTTTCTTATCAGTGGTTACAATAATTGATATATCATCAGCGTATAGTACACATTTATGACTGGTTATCTCTGTAATGTTATTTATATATAAAAGGAACAGTATTGGACCCAGTACGCTCCCCTGTGGGACTCCAAATGTGTTCAGACTGTAATTCGATGAATATGGTATCATGTCCTTATTTTCATCTATCTTTGTGATACTGACACACTGTTGCCTGTTGCTAAGGTATGAGGATATCCAATTTAATGTAGGACCTCGGATTCCAATTGATTCGAGTTTTTGAAGCAGTATATCATGCGATACCAGATCGAAGGCCTTTGACATGTCAAAGAACAGTCCTGTGGTTAATCGGTTATCATTAATACTGGTCAATATAGTTTGCACAAGAGTGAAGGTAGCTAAAGTAGTGGATTTATGTTTTTGGAAGCCGTATTGGTCCCTTTTAATAATATTAAATTTATTACAATAATCGATTAGTCTCTTGTACATGCACTTTTCATAAATTTTTGATAAAATAGGAATTAGAGTGATAGGACGATAATTGTTAATATCAGTTCTCTCTCCTTTTTTAAATAGAGGCTTTACAATTGATAATTTTAAAGAATCTGGGCAAATTCCATTTACAAATGACAAATTAATTAAATAAGTTAAAATACTTGTAATTTCACCTACACATGACTTTATGACTTTGGTGGTAACTTCATCATAACCTGCAGAATTTGTGTTTTTAAGTGACATTATTTCATTTTTGACTTCTACTTCTGACATGGGCTTAAGAAACATTGAGTTAATTGCTGAAGCCGTTATACGAGAACTATTGTGGGCGTATTTGTTTAATGACTGATGTGTCAAATTAATGTAATGATCATTGAAGGCAGTGGCGATTTCTGTGGGATCTGTAAGTATTTTATTCAGCAATTCAATAGCTTCAATGTTGTCTTTAGAATTTGTGTTCAGTGTTTCGTTTTTGATAACCCTCCATGTGGCTTTACATTTATTTTCATTTTTATTAATATAATGAGTATTTGAGTTCTTTTTCGATTGTATAATAGCCTGTTTAAGAATTTTAGAGTATACCATATATTTATTTTTATTATCTGTAGTTTTGTTCTTATAGTATTGGAAGCGCAGTGTACGTTTAGTTTTACAGCTGTATTTGAGGCCTTTACTCATCCATGTTTTAGCTATTTTATTGTTTATATTAATTTTTACTTTATATTTTGGGAAACAAAGGCTGTGAAACAAACAAAACAATTCATGAAAGCCATTAAACGCAATATTTGCGTCCGTTTCCACGTAAATTTCCGACCATGATAATTATTGTAAACAGTCTTTAAATTTACGAATATTGTTCGAGCTATAATCCCTTTTATAGAAGTTGTATGCAACGGGCTCTTGCAGTTTACGTTTTAAAGAAAAGCTTAATATTTGCGCTGTCTCATGATCAGAAAGATGTAGCGGGAGAACTGTTCCAGTTGCGCCAGGAATATTGCTCCAAATATGATCAATACAAGATGATTTCCTCGTGGGTACATCAATGTGTATTTGCAAGTTGTAGTTATAGGATAAGTCTAATAATTTGTTTGTAATATGGTCTTTTTTTAAGGTGTTAATATTGAAGTCACCTGCTATGACAAATTGCATTTTTGAGTTATTTTTTTTAAATATTTCATGAAGGAGATTATTTAATTTAGTTAAGAATATAGTGGGATCAGATTGGGGCGTTCTATATATACAAATAATCAATAAATTGTTCGATATTAGCTCGATACCACAGATTTCAAAGGTATTTTGCATGGCATAAGATTTTAAAAAAGGTACTTCTTTATAATTAAGGCCCTTTTTTACTAATATACAAGTGCCGCCTCTTCGTTTTTCTCGACAAAAATTAGCAGCTAGGTCGTAGTTATATATTTTTACATAACGTTCGTAGCCTCTTTTTACAAAGGTTTCTGATAAACAAATGATATCTGGAGCATTTTGTGCATCTTGTAATTCTTGGAGAGTTAATTCTAAAACTTCTCGTTTATATAATACGCTGGCAATGTTTTGATGTAGTATCCTAAAGTTATGGTTTTGTAATGTGAGTTGTGTAGTAGATGTAATGTAGATGATAATATTGTGTAGAGTACGTATAACTTCCGCACTGATAGAACGTTGCTAATTCAGTATAGACTATTAGCCGGGCAATATCTTTTTTTAAAATACATTACCTTTAACAATACTCGTTGTGCCCTTTCTATTTCCATCATTTTTGCTTTTTCAGCTCCTCCCCATATAGGGATACAATAAATAATAATGGACTGTGCTAAAGCTGTATATATTTCCTTTAAGATATTCCTTTGTGAGCCTTGTGTATTCACATGGTTAGAAGGTACTACATGTCTTAAGGTCTTAAAAATCCATAATAATTTTCTAACTGTAGCAATGAGCTGATCAATATGGGAGTGCCAGGACAGTCGTTGGTCAACTATCACTCCCAGGTATTTTATTTTTCTACCTTTTACATGTGGCTGATTTCGTAAACTCACCACACGAGTGCATTCGAAGATGGAATTCTAATTCTGGTTGTAAATGATTTTGAATACTGTTATTTGTGTCTGTGTTATTTTATAAGCATTATTATTACGATAGAAAGCTCTAATCCTACAGGAATAAAATGTTATTGATGGTAAAATTTAAATTATTTATTTAACACTATCAGCTTAACTTTACAAGCACCGTACGAGGTATTGGACTTAAATGCGATGATAGAATTTAAAAGCAAACCTTTTAAACATTTTGAAACTCATTAATATTTATTATTAATATACCAACAGGTTAATTCATAAAACACATGCCCTAGGTTGTCAGCTAGATTATTCGAATGATTGAGCATTGTGTGGGAGCAAGTGGGAGGTCTAAGATATACTCGTATATACAGAGTTACATCAATGAAACATTATTATTTAAATATGAATACTAATGAGCTGCTATTGATATAAAATATGAGCGTCCTTTGATTTTTTTTCATTACCAGTTTAGAGCTTGTGAGTTGACAATATCAAGAGTGCCGTGACATTGAGTAGTTATAATGAAGTTGGCTCTTGTGATTACATTGATCGTAGTGGTATGTCGACAAGTAGAAGCTCAAAATGCTCACAGATACTGCGGCAGGCAATTCTCTAACATGCTAGCGGCCTTGTGTTGGGAGACAGAGATGGTGAAGCGCGATGGCGGATGGTGGATGTCGCAGGAAAGTGCTCGAGCACTCAGTAACACACGAGGCAAACGCGGGCCTGCTGAAGAATGCTGCTACAAGCCTTGTACCATGGAAGAGCTTCTCACGTACTGTTAATGGATAAAAACTTAATTTAAATGTAATTGTAAACGAAAATAAAACCCCTAATAACACCACCCCTATAAACACTATAGTGTTTATATTTAATACCAAACCGCATATTCCTCTGGAGAGTCCGACAAACAGAGGTGAGTGTCACCGAAGTGGTATTCCAGGGTCTTCTAGAACATCTGTATTAGGCAACTGACTTTTTTCTTTTCACCAAGTGAATCAGATTAGTGGAGGCTTAACACGTCCCCCCTCCCCCTTCTCTTTAATTTTGGATTAAGCACTCGAATGACGGTAAAACCTGTGAGTCTTGGATTCACGTGCAAATTTATGGTGATAAACACTGACAATCTGGTGAACCGTCTCACCTCGTTGTCCTTCTATGCCATAATATTTTGGAATCTATCCTCGATGTGGGTGACACAAATTAGAGAAAACTAAACCTTTTAAAGTAGATAACATCTAATGATCTAATTAAATTTGTTGTGATGTAAGAAGAAGTATTATCTTGTAGCGTAAGAAGCTTTCGTTTTAATACTATTGTCATTTTTTAATTCTGTCTTCAACACTGTAATATAACCAAAGCGATATTTAGTCACAAGTACCCGTGTAGTGATCGATTAAGGATACAGAGTGTCACTGCAACTATCAATCTCACTATGAATGTAGTAAGAGGCAACTAAGGTAACACAGTCGCTTCTGACTACACCTGGTGTCATGAGAGGTGACTATACGAATAAACTAATAAGAATAACATTACTGCAAGAAAAAAGTACATCGAAACATATCTATACCAAGCCATCAGATCAGCATAGTATGATAGGCTAAAACCTCCTTTCGAAGGATAGGACTCTGCCCAGCAGAGGACTATCTAAAGTTATATGTATGTAAAGAACAGTGTTTATGATTCACAGTCACTAGTTCTAGTTCTAGCCCAGCGGGACAAACCGCCAGCGTGTGTTGAACCGAGCACATGTTCTGAAGTTTTTGGAATCAGACAGATATGGTAGGATTTGTGAGGTTATTTATTAAATTCCAAGGTAGTGTCAATCCCGACACACAATGAATTCCGTTATTCCAATGCAGACCACGAACGACGCGAGAAGAAAACGAATTAGCTACCGTGCATGGTGAATATCATAGGTTGCTGAATTTAACATGGACGTTATCACGATACGCAAAAAGAGAACCACGAATACCGAAGGTAAAAGACAAAAACAAGTACGCGTGCAGGGACAATCACAATACATTTCTGACTACGCCCGATCAGTACCGATATCACCGCAGCAAGTCAGGCGCTCCCCTCTACGACTGGTATTTCGTATATTATCGAATATGATTTTTATTAATCCCAAATTCAGCTAATTTATGTTCAACATGTCGAATCGTCTCGGGAAAGCCCTAGACGCCAGCTTGGTGTCCGGACGCTTCCTGAGGGCTGGAAGAGTGGGAAGCTGGTCCTACTACGGAAATCAGGACGGCCTGCCGATTCGTTCGCGGCCTATAGACCTCTCTGCCCGCATGGTCCGGCACCTCTGCGAGGTGGGTCCCAATCTGTTGGACGCTCAAGACGGGTTTCGAGCCGGGAGTTCAACAGTCGATGCTGTGTTGCGCCTGAGGGCCATGGGGTGACAGAGTACCTGAGGCGGCTTGTGCCAGACTATCTTGAGGAGTGTACCGTCATGTACGAGGACCGAGATGGTATTGTGACGTGGTGGCCCATGTCGTGCAGTGTTCCGCAGGGGTCTGTCCTCGGTCCACTCATGTGGAATATGTGATACGACTAGGCCCTTCGATGTCATCATTCAGATGACACATTGGTTACGGCCCGGGGGATGAACTTTCAAGAGGCGACGCGCCTGGCCACCACAGGCGTCACTGGTGGTCGGGCATATTGAAGCACTGGGTTTACGGGTGGCCCTGGACAAGACGGAGGCCCTCTTGTTCCGTGGGTCCCGTCGTGGTTCACCACCCGGCGCCTCTATCGTAGTCAATTCGGCCCTCGTACCGGATCAGGCCCAGATGAAATAACTGGGCCTGATCCTCAACGGTAGGTGGTTTTTCGACGAGCACTTCCGCCAGCTTTCTCCAAAGCTGGTCAGGGCTGCTTCCGCCCTTGGGCAACTTTTGCGCAATTTGGGTGGAGCCAGCATTGCGACGAGACGACCATACACGGAGGTTTTCCAGGCAATAGCGTTGTATGGTGCACCGGTGCTCTGACCACCCAGAATAGGGCTCGCCTCTGGCGCCTTCAGATGATATTGGCGGTTAGAACCATAGGGGGTTACCGCACCGTATCGACGGAGGCGGCGTGCGCCTTGGCCGGAACTCTACCGTGGGATTGGAGGCGGCAGTGATCGCCGAAGTTTATCGGCGAACGGCTGATTTCCAGGCGAGTAGCGGCATACGTCCCCCGCCCGAAGAGATACGCGAATGGCGAGAGGCCGCTCGTAGAGCCACGATAGCTCTTTAGTCGTCCCGGCTGGAGGCTCCACTTGCTGGCTTTGCCGCTGTGGAGGCTCTCCAGCCGGTCATCACCAAGTGGCCAGGGTGACAGGACGGCACGCTTTCCTCCCGACTGACGCTAATCTTTTCCGGTTCCGGTTCCCGGATTCTTTTCTCCCTATGTCAGGCGCAGAGTGGCACACTGTGTGGTTTTAGTCGGTCTGATTCCGACACACCACCACGCCGTAAACCCCGGAGGGGTGATGGCCCGAGGGGGTTTAGACAATTTAATAAAAAAAAACGTTAAGAGAAGCAACATGTTAAGAGAAAATCACTATTCTGATACTCACAAACTGAGGCGAGTGTCACCGGAATGTTATTCCAAGTTCTTCTGGAACATCTGTATTAATCAACTGACGCCTTCTTTATACCGAGTGAATGAGATTAGCAGAGGCTTAGTCCCCCTTCCCCCCTCCCCCATCTCTTTAATTCTGAATTGAGCACTGGCAATCTGGTGAACCGTCTCATCTCGTTTTCCTTCTATGCCATAAAGTTTGTGTACTGGTTACGTATTGCTCAAGATTATCAAGTTCCTTCTGCATAATATCGAGGTTACTGACGTCAGCATAGTCGAGTATCGAAAGAAGGAGGGGTTGCTCAAGTGCAGTTTTAGTGGCTGTTGGCAGAAAAATGCGTTATCCTCATATGTATCCTGCCGACGCAAATAATTTTCGACTGACCGTTTAATTTTAGGGGTTCCAGGTTAAAGTAGGATCAAAATTTATTTTCAATTTTTTTTCTATTTTAAGAGCATGCCAAAGTGGCTCTATTCTACCCGATGGAAGGCATGAATAAAATGTAAGAACTATGGTCACTATACTTATTGCGAATGCAGACAATACAGCAGATGGTACAGTTTATAGTAACAAAGTTTGTTACACAATTATTTTAAACCGATTTCGAAAAAATTTGTCTGTTGCTCTACTTGAACTTCTTTTTAGAAACGTGATATCACGTTGTATTACGCTACAACATGACGCTTACTAGACGTTTTCTTACAGGTTTTGTGTCAAGTTTTCGAGGTTTGTTTTAACATTTTTTGCCACGTTAGTTAACTGTTACAACATCCAAGGGATGAACAGGGGTGATGATACTCTAAATCTTTAACTTATCACCATACGGACCAATTATTGTTTCATATTTTATTCGATGTTTCGTTTAAAGCGACGAATTCTTCTTAAATAGTGTTTAAGATTATATCAAAATTGACACTCACATTTAAGGCACCGTACAAACAATTACGTCGGATTACTTTTATATTAGACTTTTTAACTCTCTTATCTCTTTAATTAATCTTAGACCTTTCTCCTTGTTAGAGAACACTTATTACTACTTTTTATTTACATTGTTCGGTGCTTAAGAAAATGTTTGACTGTTAAAAGGCTTACAACGTTTTAAGCGACTTTCACGGTCAGCTGCACAGCGGTACTAACAGAACAAAGAGAGTAGTGTACATATACTGGCTTTATTGATGGTGGCTATAAGTTTATGTAAAAGGTAGAACTAGGTAAGAACTCACGAAATGAACATGCATTTTCAGCGGAGATTATCAGCTATGCGAATGTTGAAAGCTGAAAGATTATCGATAAAACAGCATTTTTAAATGTTTTGTCATATTTTATATCATATAATAGATACTATGAATAATATTTTCGTATTTTGTTGAGGAGAAATTGACACGAATGAAAGAATGGGTATTTATAGTTAAGATTTATTTAGGGTTGTTGGTGGATTCTTCTTAAAATATTTTATTAAATCTGACACCTTCAGTTTTGACAAATGTGACAAATTTATTCAAATCATTGAAACTGACTTGAATTTTTAAAATATTTGTTTAGAAATGTGCAGCCAAACCAGGAAAAATATTTTGCCCAATATCTGACTACCTAAACAGTACCAAGTCAAACTTTAATCATGAATGATGATACAACTAATCCCAGGTCATGTAGATCTTCTACCATCGTAACATGAGGTGTTAAAAGTACTATTACATAGGTACTTTATATATACATACATGTTATATAAATATTACACTCAGACACAGGATAATTTATCTCTTACCACTACTATTGGCTCTGGTTTATTTATTTATTTATTTATTTATTTATTTATTTATACATCATGCACTTTATGTACATAAGCGGACTTAATGCCTAAGGCATTCTCTACCAGTCAACCTTTGGGTGATGCAGAGAAAATAGGAAGTAGGTGCGTTTCAGGTGTTGAATAGAAGAAATAGACACAAACTTTCATATACTAAAATTAATACAAATACATAAATACATACTTATACATACTTAAGTTGATGTAAGTCTATATACATACATACACGAATAAATATCATAACAATTATAAGATGATAATCATGTATTGGTTGATTCTGCCAGCTGTTTCAGTAAATACTGCTTCACTTTTTTCTTAAAAGAAAAGGCGTTGGTAGTCATCCTGACTTCGAGGGGAAGCTCATTCTAGAGAAGAACGGACTGCACAAAGAAAGATGAGCCAACAAACTCAGATGTATGGGAGGGGCAACGAAGGAGAAGATTCTTAGAGGACCGAAGCTTTCTGTCGTGATTGCTACATAAGAGTTGGAAATAAGAGTTTAAATATGTTGGCGAAGATGGGTTATTAAGTATAGAGAATAGAACAGTGAGCGCGTGCAATTTTCGGCGTAGACGAATTGGTAGCCAATTGAGTTGCGAACGGAAAGAGGATACATGGTCATATTTACGGAGATTATAAACAAATCGAATGCAGTTATTAAGAAGGCGGTCTAATTTATCGAGAAGATCTGCATTCAGGTCGTAGCAGCACACATCACCATAGTCGATTAAGGGAAAGATAAGAGTTTGCACAAGCATAGTCTTGGTTTTTACGGGCAGGAAATTTCTCAGACGATTTAAAGCCCGAAGTGTTCCAGTAACTCTCCTGCACTGTTTTGCAACTTGTTCACGCCAGGTTAGTGTGCAATCGAGGTGTAAACCTAAATCTTTCACCGATCCACTCACAGGTATGATAGCCCATTAAAAGTAATAGCCGGGAGAGTCTTAGTGTCTACTCTGCTCGTCGAGCGGTGAATTCCCACTACGATAGCTTGACATTTTGTGGGGTTCACAGATAAACCAAACCTTTGAGACCACGTGCTGATTGTTTCCAGATCGTGGTTGATCATTTGTATTGCTATCGAAATATCTTCCAGTTTACTCTGTGAATAGAGCTGTAGGTCGTCGGCATACAGATGATACGCACAAAGAAGTTCTAGGGACAGGAGGTTAATATACACAGAAAATAATATAGGAGAAAGAATACCGCCTTGAGGAACACCAGAATCAAGATCACACCAGCTCGAGGAAGATCCATCAACATGAACAGATTGCTGGCGTCCCCGAAGATATGATGAGAACCAATCCAGTGCTTCAGGTGAGACCGCAAGATAGGAAAGGATAGACAGGAGTATATTGTGATTGACTGTGTTGAAGGCATTAGAGAAGTTAATTAGTACCAAAACAGTAACTTCAGTGTCTTGCATACCTGCCTTGATATCGCCAACCACTTTAAGAAGAGCAGAAGTAGTGCTATGACCAGGCCTGAAACCCGATTGAAACGGGCTCAATAGGTTGTTTTTGTAAACAAATTCAGAAAACTGTTTGTGCACACTGTTTGTGCAAATTCAGAAAACGGTTTACTTGTTATGATCACTGGACAATGTCTGAATATATCCGTCAAATTAAAAAGCTTTTTTTATGACTTTTGGATTTGTGTTTTTTGTGTACCTTCTTATATCTGCTGTAATACATGAAGTTAAATAAACCCGTATACTCATAAACAAAGATAACTTCTTTTATGAAAGAAAGATTTTTACTTTCGAACCACTTAACCGAAAAGACTTACATGAAAGCACTGAATTACATTAACACTTTGGATGTTATGTTAATCAGTACTAAAAATAATGTCTAAACTCCCACATATAACACGATACTCAATCATTTGGATAATTTTCAAATGTGTTGGTGTAATTATTTAACAGACAATTTTTAATATAAAAGCTCACGTTTTGAAAAAAATCACATTACAGTCCTACTCCTCAGTACAGGAACATTACCAAGACAATTTAAGCCAATATTAAGTTCTCATTATTGTTAGGCCTGGTTATCTTGACCTGTACTGGCGTGTTAGCAGACCATGCACAGTTTTACTGCAGTCGTCAACTTTCCAATGTCTTGGCGGCTCTGTGCTGGGACACTGAGATGGTGAAGCGGGATGCTGGAGGATGGTTTCCAAAGCAACATGTTCGAGCTCTTGGTGCTGTTCGTGGTAAACGTGGTCCCGTTGACGAGTGCTGCTATAAGCCCTGTGATATTAGTGAACTGCTCACGTACTGCTAACATCTGTTAAACTATACTTGCTGTGATGTAAGATTCTACCTTGGTGCTCATCAGTTTAAGCTAATAGAAATAAATAAATGATTGAAATATCTGTGGTCTTTTATCTGATATTAAGAAAAATTAACTTAAAATTGCCTTCTGGACTTGAATTACAACTTATTGAATTGATGTATAAATCTACAAAAACAAGGTCTAGAGTTTGCATATGCTTCAGGGTATGCAACTGTCCATCAAGAAATCTCGGGTTTGATTCCCGGGTCGAGCCTGAAAAATGTTATTGAGTTTTTTTGATTAAAGAAATGCATTATTAACATTGGGATCTTAATTTCGTTCGTGAAGATGATCTCTCCTTGGTCGTATCCGCCCCATCGAATCACGAAAGTGAGGGAACAGACAGTGCAACTATGTTTAGCAGAACTCTTGTTACACATGATGAAGATGATGTTCTCCTAGCCGATTTCGGCCACGGCGGCCAGTCTCAACGGAGATTTGGATCTGGCCATCATCATCATCATCATGTTTAACTATCTCGGTGGCGCAGCGGTAGTAAATATGACTGGTGTCCTTGAGGTCTCGGGTTCGATTCCTGGGTCCGAAAAATGGTATATAAGTATTCTATCATTCAGTCTAGTTATCATAGCACAATCTCTGCTTAGTTTGAAACTAGATGACGTTGTGTGTCAAATGTTCTAAATATTTATTTATTTATTTACAAAACCAATATTTAAGTAACCACGAAGTGACCGGCTCGAATGGGAAAATTCTACCGTCTCACAGAAGACTAACCTAATGACAGCAGTCGTGCTGTCGCGTTTCATTGATGAGTGCGAGACTGGTGGCCGATTGATGAAGGGGTGACAGTTTTCGTGGTAATAGTGTTAGCCTGACATCGCCACGATGACTGGCACTTTTTACATCCACAAACGGGGCGTGAAAAAGCATCTCACTAAACCACCATAGTGTGAGTCACCATACTTTTGGATATTTTTCATGCCTGCCATCTGACAGAGTAGAGTCACTTTCGCACGGTCTTAAAATAGAAAATATATACATATGTACATTACTGTGTAGAACCACTGAATTTAAATATGATTCTGTGGTATCATCTTAAAATAAATTTTCTACCCATTTCTTTTAGTTTGTTGTTATTTACATTAATATTTACGAAATGTTTGCCACTATAAACAACAGTGTTTTCATACGAATATTAATGAGTTTTTCAAGATATAAAATATTAGCGTTCTGTGATATTTTACCATTTCCAGTCGGGTATTTGAGAGTCATAGTGTTAATGGTTATCATGAAATTAGTTCTTGTGGTTGTATTGATCGTAGTGACATGGCGACATGTAGAAGCTCAAAGTGCTCCGAAGTGCTGTGTTCAACGTTTCTCTAGGGTAATAAATAGCGTTCCTGTGTTATCCTATTACACAAATGGTGAAGCGTGATGGTAGCTGGTAGACTATGCATGAGAGGGCTCGCACGCTTGGAACCACACGAGGGAAGCGCGGATCCACTGAAGAATGTTGCGATAAGCCTTGTACTGTCGTAGAATTTCTTATATATTACGAATGGGTATAAATGTTACCAATCTCAAAATGTTACAAAAATTTACTTTCATAAAATTGCTAACGAACCGAATAAATTGTTGTATTTATTTTTATATGTAAATTAAATGAAGCTTAGGAAATATAAAAACAATGTTATTAATTCACGGAGGCTGTACTCGTCCTGGTTACTTAAACAATAACTTTATAAGATAGGTGATATATTTTCTGAAAATAAGCCATTTTTTTTCTTTTTTTTTTCTCTATATTAAACCTGCCAAAGTGACTCTACTCTGCCTGATGGTAAGCATGAAAAGAATCCAAGAGTTGTGGTCACCATACTCATTGCAAATGTAACAATGCGGTATGGTGACCCACACTGTGGCGGCCTAGTGAGATGCTTTTTCAGGACCCGCTTGGGGATGTAACAGGTATGACAGTCATCGTGACAGTGTAAGGCTCACACAGTTACCACGATAACTGTCACACCTGCATCAATGGGCCTCTAGTCTCACACTCACCAACGAAACACGACATAACGGATGTTGTCGCTTTAGGTTGGTCTTCTGTGGTAGGATAGTACTGCCCCAGTTGAGCCGGGCCGTTCGTGCTGAAATCAGCGTGGCTCTACTACCTAACGTGTGTGTGAAGTCTACAATGCATACCATGATAATGCGTATATTTTTATCAGAGTAACAAAATGAGATAATGTTTTACGATTCATAATCATCTTATAGGAGTCGCAAAAACCGGCTTAAGGCACAAACTATGCCGGATAACAGCACTGCGACGAGAAAAAAACTTGAAACAAAGCCTATACCAAACCGTCTTGTCAGCATGGCAGAATAGACCACAAACTTCTTCCAAATGGAGGCCAAAGAAGGCTTCTTTCTATGTCTAACAGCGAACTTTTAAAGACTGGATATGGATAATACTTTATTAGTAGAGTATTTTGAAATAAGAACAGTATTTATAACGGAATCTAGTGCTTCTCGCTGGATAGTGTTTGAGTACATTTTTATTAGTTTACAAATTACTACAGTAATAGTTTATCTTTAGGCGGTCTGTGTAAGAAATTTATGCAATCATTTTTATGAAATAGCTTACAACATTTTTTGGCATGTGTAAAAAGACTGCATAGTGAAGTTTACGTGGTGGTTATGGTGTTATGAGATCACAATGCATTCCATTGCAACTTTATCACGATGGGCGAGTGATCTTCTGTAATTGTCACAATACTTCATGAGCTGTTCCATTGTACAGTGATGGTTTTCGAACTTTGAGTCGATCATATTACAACTTTTTAAGTGATACGTTTTTTCTATGTGTTGTCTAATTAGTGTTTAAGCTAAGGTTTACAGAAGTATGTAACTTATTCGTGAATGCCTTTTACAACTCGCCTTCGTGCCATGTTTTAACTGTTTAACTAAAGACGTAATTATGAAATTTTTAATATGCTTATAGTTAGGGCTACACTAAAAAATATGAGGTACTTATGGAAAGTCATTATTCTGATCGAATGGAAAATTAAAAGTTGAAAATTTTCCTTCTAAACTTTCAAAAGCAATGAGTGGTCAGTTTTTTGGTTTCTTTTACATATTTTTTTTGTATTAACTATTTAAGTATTCATTATCTTTACATTTATAAATGAAATATTGTTTTTAGGTAAAACAATTTTCACGCACATATATTGGTTTTGTAGGTTATGGTCAATGTAGATTATACCTACGTACTAATTCTCCTGTTCTAGCAAGTCTGAAATCTTCCATGCCTAGAGTAATACGTATTGTTATGTAGACGTAAAATGATAAAATATTTAGTTGAGTAAACTGGGTACGAATGCTGGCTTATATACTTCAACTGAAGTATATAGGACAGCATTCTATTGGACACTTAGAGTTACCAAGTTTCCGTACATATCCAATATGACTAACATATGTATAAATCTTATTATTATGTTCGAGACCAATAACAGCATAGTGCGATCAAAGTCGAAACCAAAATATTAGTTTACGTTACGTTCCCTAGAGGGAGCTGTTACAAACCTAGATCGCGCTATCGTTGTTTTACACGTGTTAGTTTATAAGGCCTACAAACATTTTGTATGAGGAGAACAAAATTGTAGGAGAACAAAATTGTAGGAGAACAAAACGTGTTGTTTAGTACAAGGCGACAGCCAATTAAACCGTGGAGTCCTACGAACCCATAGTACAGTGCACAGTGGTTTTATTTGAATCCCTACTAGTGTCACACACCCAGTCCAACGATACCACGATTGGTATCAAACATTGGTCCTACGCGCCGGGTTAAGGACTACTTTACGGCGTCACCGTTGGCGTCGCCTCCCTCGTGTAACTCGCAGTGGATCGCTGCACTAGAGTACACGCTCACCGCAGCAGCGGCAGCTACGTCTGTCGTCGTTGTTGGCGAGATCAGCCGCTGCGTGTTAGTTCAACATTGCCGCCACAGAGGACGTGCAATATCCAGTGCTACACAGGCGAAGCGCAACACATCACGAGCAAGTTAGCAGACCCTTTCACCGGAAGCCGCTTGCAGATCAACCAGTGTCCACCAGAGGTCGCTACTTTGATGTCAACAAAGTGTTTGTGTCAAATGTGAATTTGTGAGTACAATTTTTATTTTATTTAGTTCCTGAGCAGTAATTAAATTCAAACAATCAAGTTAAACTATTATAGACTTTATTTCTATGAAATAATTTACTTTGAAGAATCGCAAGAAATTTGGGACTTGTAAAAATTTGTTGTTAATATTTTGGACTTGTAAAATTTCTCGTGTGCATGGTAGATTTAGAACTTAGAATAATTTAAGAAAAACGGGGGAACGGGGAACCTATGCCTGATTTCTACCCGACTTTTAGAATTTTAAAACACTTGTAAAATTTTAACCAATAATTGAGACTTAGAAGATTTTAGAGTTGATTTTGAGATCCTTGTAGTTTTTTTTCAGAACCGCTTAAGTTAAGTTTAAAAATTTAATTTCAAGTTAAATTTTACTTTTTTTAAACATACCTCCAAAATGGAAGGGTCAATTAATCTTATGAAAAGTTTATATAATGTCATAAATAAGGGATTGATTAATTTTAAGAAAAGCGGTAAGGATAGATTAACCTCAGAGTATATTGAAACAAAACAAGAATTATTAGAAAAAGATTGGGCTATGTTTAAAAATACTAATTCTAAATTATTTGAAAACTTTAAACTAGAAGACATAGAAAACTCTGAGGCAAGTGATATTTATGATAAAGTAGAGGATATATATATAATTTACAAAAGTTTATTGAAAACAACACTCAATAAAACACTTGTTGTTAAAGGTTCAGTCCTACAAACTGATCAGAATCCTAGTACTTGTAAATCTGCTAATACGTTCGTATAGTTGCCTAAAATAGCTATACCGACTTTTTCGGGTAAATATGGAGAGTGGGCAACCTTCCACGATCTTTTTATGTCGTTGGTTCATAAAAATGAATCTTTGGATAATGTGCAAAAACTTCATTATTTGAAGAGTCATCTTTGTGGTGAAGCAGAGCAATTGATCCGTCATACGCCAATAACCGATTCTAATTATATGCAGTGTTGGACTCAATTAGAAAAACGTTATAGCAACAAGAAATACTTAACAAACTGTATTTTAAAAAGATTGTTTGGTCAAAAACGTATGCATGTGGAATCAGCAACATCATTAAAAGAGCTGCTTGACACCACAAGCGATTGTTTAAATGCGTTCACCAATTTAGGTATCAATGTGACTACATGGGATGTTATTATCATACATATAATCACTTCCAAGTTAGATGATGAAACACGAAAACAATGGGAGCTCAGTGTTTGCAACGATTCCAATAACGACTTGCCGAGTTTCAATCAATTTCAAGTTTTTATCAAAGTCAAAGTCAAAGTCAAATTCATTTATTCATTTAGGTCACAAAAGACACTTATGAACGTCATAAAAAAAAAAAAACAATAAAAGATGAAAGATGAACAATCTGTCGATTAAAATTATAGCTAGCTGGGTTCGCAGATTGTTCATGGTAGAGTGGTGAGAAAAGAACCCAGGAAAGAAACTCACCACCACTCTTTTAACTCAAAATCTTTTAAATATTAAAATAGCAGTTATATTCACAATCATAGGTCTTAAAAAAAGAGCAATTCATTTCCAAACATGTAAATCTGTGACATAGTCTGAAACTGAGTAATAAGCCTTTTTGGACAACCTCAGCTTAACAAATTTCTTAAATTTACTAATAGATAATAATACTATGTTGTTTGGTAATTTGTTATAAAATTGTATACATTGACCCACAAACGAATTCGATATTTTATGGAGCCTAGTAAGGCAAGGCAAGTTTATTTTTATTTCTTAAATTAAATTGATGGAGATCACTATTTTTCTTAAATTTACACAGATTTTTATGAACATACAAAAGATTCTCGTAAATGTATTGTGAGTGTAGTGTGAGAATGTTAATTTCTTTGAATCTGTTTCTTAGTGACTCACAAGGGCCCATCTTATAGATAGCCCTAATAGCTCGTTTCTGGAGCACAAAGATTGAATCGATATCAGAGGCACTGCCCCAAAGCAATAAACCATAGGACATAATGCTGTGAAAGTAACTGAAATAAACTAATCGCGCAGTATCAACATCCGTCAATTGACGAATCTTTCTCACAGCATAAGCTGCAGAACTAAGTCTACCAGATAACGTTTCTATATGTGGGCCCCATTGTAACCGTGAATCTAAAGTTATACCTAGGAAGACAGCCTTGTCTGTCAATTCCAGTTCCTCCCCGTTCATCAAAACACTAGTTTTTACTTGTTTAACATTCCTAGTATAAAATTTAACACATTTGGTTTTACTCCTGTTTAATAACAAGTTATTAGCGCAAAACCAAAGTACCATTTTAGAGAGAGCATTGTTTACATCGTCAATTACCGATTGCTGTCTGTTAACTTTAAATACTAAGGATGTGTCATCTGCAAACAACACTATCTCATGGTTATCCCTCACAAGATGAGGCAAGTCGTTGATGTACACAAGGAACAGAAATGGACCCAGAATAGACCCCTGGGGCACCCCCACCGCCACAGCTGATCCCTGGGATAATTTACCATTAACATCTACTCTTTGAATCCTATCACTCAAATAAGAAGTAAGAAGATCCAAAGCACTGCCTCTTATTCCATTGTGGTGTAATTTCCTGACAAGTGTTTCATGCTGCACACAATCAAATGCTTTAGATAAGTCACAAAACACCCCGTAGGCGTCACGTGACTCCTCCCAAGCCTCAAATATATACTCTAATAATTTAACCCCAGCATCACATGTTGACCGACCATGAGTGAAACCAAATTGTTTAGTATGCAGCAATTGATTTTCATTAAAATAATTAAGCAACTGAGTAAGTATCAGCTTTTCAAAAACTTTACTAAATGTTGGTAGGACCGAAATTGGTCTAAAATTTGTGGGGTCTAATGGACTACCTGATTTAAACAAAGGAGTTATCTTGCTATACTTCATCAGGTCTTATCGAAAATCCAAATCTTATCCAAATCCAGGCTTATCGAAAATCGTTTTCGCGCTCTAGAATGTCTAGAGCCAAGTTCAAACAGGGGTACGGTTCATCGGGTCAGTGGTGTAAGTTTGAACGCTCATAGTACAAAGACAATGGTGGCAACTAGTACAATGAAGGTAAGATGCGAATTTTGCACAGAGAATCACAAACTTTGTTTCTGCAAACGATTCGTTAAAGAACCTATAGAGATTAGGCGCAAGTTTGTGTCGCAAAACAATATTTGTTTCAACTGTTTAGGTGGCAATCACATCGTACGTGATTGTAAAAAATCAACAGTTTGTAAACTTTGCCAGAAGCGTCATCACTCTCTCCTGCATCTAAGCCAAGATCCACAGAAGAATAGACAAACCACAGCAAACCAAACTATCAATAGTGCTAGTGCAACAACGGAGTCTAATCCGATAGTTTCATGTTTGTCTACAGGTAAGGTACTCAAACCTAGACAGGTGTTATTAGCTACAGCGCTAATAAAGGCCGAGTCGGGGTTAGGTGAGTATCACACAGTTCGTGCCTTATTGGATCAAGGTTTACAAGCGTGCTTCATCACAGAAGCCACAGTTCAAGCCCTCAGACTGAAAAAGATACCTATTCGAGGTTTCGTTTCAGGTCTGGGTGGTCAAAGTTCAACCATGATTAGGAACATGGTACAGGTCAACATCCAATCTCGCATTCAGCCAGAGTTTAAAATTTGTGTAAATGCTTATATACTAAGCAAAATCACCGGAATGTTATCTGAACGTAGCATTCACACAAACTTGGATTGGATAGGTGTTACAAACTTTCAGTTAGCAGATCCAGGCTTCAACACTCCTAATAAAATTGACGTTCTTTTAGGGGCTGACGTTTACTGTTGCATTATTAGGTCGGGTATGCTAAAAAGTCCTTCCAATAATGTTATAGCACAAAACACTGCCTTGGGCTGGATCCTATCTGGAACAGTGAACTCTGAAAAAAACGACACGTCAAATAGGATAAATGTCATGCATGCTCAGATACGAGAAGACGAACTTTTGAGAAAGTTTTGGGAAATTGAAGAGGTCATTAGTTCAAAAAAATTACTTACACCTGAAGAGAAGAAATGCGAAGAGCTCTATAGTACCACAACTAAGAGAGATAGCAATGGAAGATATTTAGTCAGATTACCGTTTAGAGATGCAGATCCTCCTTGTAAAGCAGGACATTCACGTACTATAGCTAAAAAAAGGTTCGAGGCATTAGAGAAAAGACTAAGTAACAACATACAATTAAAAAATAATTATACCGAAGTTTTGAATGAGTACTTAAGTTTAGGACATATGAAACCAGTAAAAGGGCAGGACAAAAATAAAGAGGTAGCTGTCTACTTACCTCATCATGCGGTTGTGCGGGAAGACAAAAGTACCACAAAGGTTCGCGTTGTCTTCAATGCATCTGAAAAGAACAGTAACGGAGTCTCACTCAATGACACGCTGATGATAGGACCTACACTACAGTCGGACTTAAGACACACTGTGTTAAGATGGAGAGTTCATCCTATAGCCCTTGTAGCAGACATAATCAAAATGTATCGCCAGGTCAGGATAGCCGAAGAAGACGCAATATTTCAGCGCATACTCTGGCGAGACAGTCCTGAGAAAGACATTACTGATTATGAGCTCATGACCGTTACCTTTGGTACCGCATCAGCACCATATCAGGCAGTTAGAACCCTGCATCAGATCGCTTATGATGAAGGTGAGAACTTCCCGTTAGCTAAGGACAGAGTTTTCAGCAGCTTCTACATGGACGATTTAATGACCGGTTGTCATAGCGTAGAAGCAGGACTCGAAATATACAAACAAATGACAGGCTTGTTAAGTAAAGGTGGATTTCAACTACAAAAGTGGAATAGCAACAGTCAGGAAATAGTAGATAAAATAAGATCAATAGAACATATTACTAAAGGACAACGAGATCAAACAAGAGCAAAGGTAAATACCAATCAGGACAAAAAGGACTCAAAGGAATACATCAAGGACAATCAAATAGAATACAGGGACAAAAAAGCATTAGAAATAATAATAGATAGTACAATTAAAATATTAGGCCTTACCTGGTGCCGCAACACAGACACTTTTCAGTATTTGGTGAATCTCCCACCTTCGACAACATCTATAACCAAGAGGTCAGTTATTTCAGCCATAGCCCGATTATTTGATCCACTAGGTTGGTTGGCTCCTAGTGTGGTCTTAGCTAAGGTATTCATTCAAAAGTTATGGCTGGCAGGCGTCGGATGGGACGAGGAACTAAATGACGAATTGAAAATGGAATGGAGTACTTACCGTGAGGAATTGTCGTTACTTAGTGGTGTACGGATATCTCGATGGCTGGGTACAAATTCAAACGACGATTTGGAACTGCACGGATTTTGTGACGCTTCTAAAACCGCTTACTCGGCCGTGATTTATTTACGGATAGCTGATAGAGAAGGAAGAGTACAAGTGTCCTTACTAGTTGCGAAAACCACCAACCCCGGTAGCACCCGTAAAACAAATTAGTATTCCGCGATTAGAATTGTGTGGAGCGGTACTTTTGTCACATCTTCTAGCCGAGACGGCTGCAGTTTTGCATATCTCTAATGACAAAGTCAGAGCATGGACCGACTCTACTGTAGTATTGGCTTGGATTAATAGTCACCCTAGTAGATGGAAGACATTTGTGGCCAATCGAACCTCCGAAATTTTGACCACCATGAAAGCTTCACAATGGTTTCATGTTACGACCAAGAACAACCCAGCAGATTGTGCTTCTAGGGGAATGCTGCCAAACTTATTTCTTGGTCATAATTTGTGGTTTCAGGGACCTTCATTTTTGAGTGAAAAAATTGTTATATACAAAAAATTAAGTAATATTGGAGTAAATTTAGAACAGTCCGTAAAGGCACATGTTTCAGTTGTTCCAGATCATTCATTCTTTGAAAGGTATTCTACGTTATCCAAACTTGTAAGGGTTGTGGCATACTGTCGAAGATTCTTAAAAGAAAACAAACGATTTCATGAAACTTATTTACAAAAGGCAGAGTTAGATGCCGCCCTTGAGTGTTGTATACGATTGACACAGATGGACATATTTACAGTGGAGTGCAAACAATTACAAGAGAATGGCTATATACAGAAGAAATCCAGCTTATTAAAATCACTTTGTCCTTATTTTGATGACAAGGGCATTATAAGGGTCAGAGGTAGACTGGAAAATGCACAGTTAGACGAAAGCTGGAAACATCCTATTATACTACCCCACTCGAGTTACCTAACTCGCCTTATCATAGCTGATGCACATTGTAAAACATTACACGGAGGTCCTCAGATTATGATGAACTATTTGAGGACAGCTTACTGGATCATAGGTGTTCGAAGTCTGGTCAAACAGCATGTTCACAAGTGCGTGACATGTATCAGGCACAGAGCGAGTATCAAAAATCAGATGATGGGTTCACTTCCAGCTGTTCGTTGTACTCCTGCAAGACCGTTTTTGAACAGCGGAGTAGATTATGCCGGTCCCATTAATGTAAGGACAAGTAAAGGTCGTGGGCACCGTTCCTACAAAGGGTATATTTGCCTCTTTGTGTGCATGGCCACTCGCGCTTTGCATCTTGAAGTGGTCAGTGATATGAGCTCTCAAGCCTTCTTGGCAGCCTTTAGAAGGTTTACATCTAGGCGAGGGCACGGCGCCAATTTGTATAGTGACAACGGTACCACATTTGTGGGTGCCAGTAGAGAGCTCGTGCAATTAGAAACAGTTCAGCCATCAATAGCCGAACATCTGGCAACTAGTGGAACAAAATGGCACTTCATACCTCCCCATAGTCCCAACTTTGGCGGACTGTGGGAAGCAGGCGTAAAGTCAACGAAGTTTCATTTGAGAAGGATTATTGGTGATGCTACGCTTACATATGAGGAGATCTCCACGCTCCTCAACCAAGTTGAAGCTTGTCTAAATTCTTGACCGATGAGTGTTATTTACGTCACAGACCCTGGCGAACCGTTACCCTTAACACCTGGACATTTCCTAATTGGAGAGCCGTTGGTAAGTGTACCAGATAAACAATACGATAACGCAAGTATGGGTCATTTGTCACGCTGGCAATTAGTTCAAAAAATGGTACAGTCGTTCTGGAAACGTTGGTCCCAGGAATACCTATGTAATTTGATGAATCGTTATAAGTGGTCTTGTCAAGTTCCCGAACCTAAAATTGGGGATGTTGTGTTGATAAAGGAAGATGATTTGCCACCGACTCGTTGGTTGATGGGTCGCATATTAGAGAAACACCCTGGTGATGATGGTATCACCCGTGTAGTCACTGTGCGCGCTCAGTCTTCAACATTTAAAAGGCCAACATCTAAGGTTTGCATATTACCAGTTGCTACATAGAACTTGTTTTACTGTATTCTTTTATTCACTATTGGATGATAGACTTATCGAATTGTACAACAAAAGGGATAAGTAATTATTTTATTATTATTTACACATGTTAAGTTAAATTGATGTCGGTATGCGATCCATGAAATCATGTTTATATACGTATATGCTAGAGTAAGTTTTAGTCATTAAGTTTGTATTGTTGTTTACAACACGATACAATACGTGTTTTATTTGTTAATGTTTTAGATCAAATTGGTTTTCTTGTATACAGTTCAACTTATTTTTATATAGTGTATTTATGGTTTACAGTTCAATTCTTTTATATTTTTTTTGCAACTTTATTGTAATGCTCAGTTCATTTTTAGAAGGACATTCCGTCAGTAACGTCCTTGGTGGGCGGTATGTTCGAGAACAATAACAGCACAGTGCGATCAAAGTCGAAACCAAAATATTAGTTTACGTTACGTTCCCTAGAGGGAGCTGTTACAAACCTAGATCGCGCTATCGTTGTTTTACACGTGTTAGTTTATAAGGCCTACAAACATTTTGTATGAGGAGAACAAAATTGTAGGAGAACAAAATTGTAGGAGTACAAAACGTGTTGTTTAGTACAAGGCGACAGCCAATTAAACCGTGGAGTCCTACGAACCCATAGTACAGTGCACAGTGGTTTTATTTGAATCCCTACTAGTGTCACACACCCAGTCCAACGATACCACGCTTAGTATCAAACACTTGCAAACAACTTGTTTGCTTGCTAACAAACCCTAATCAACTGATCTGATTTCTTTTATCCAGAACTTAGTGGAAGAAGTGTTACAATATTGTATTATTTTATTTTTACTTTCAACTTTAAAGGTCTCCAAAGTGACCCTACTCTGTAAGGTAGAAAGCATAAATAAAATCTAAAAGTAGCTGTCACCATACTCTTCGCGAATGTAGAAAATGCAGTGTGGTTACCCACATTATGGCGGCCTAGTGAGATATTTTTTACGCCTCCTTGGGCAATCAAAGGCATGAAAATTATAGTGACAGTGTAAGGCTCACACGCTTACGATGGTAACTGTCATTCCTACATCAATGGGCTTCCGGTCTCACATTTATCAACGAAACATATAGTAGAGGTAGAAGTGCCTCTGTCGGACTAGCCAGTTTGTGCTGAAATCAACGTGGTTCTACTACCTAATATACGATATATAGTAAAATAAAAAGCTCTAAAACCTATAGAAATGAAATGTAAATTTTAGAAAAAATTTAATTATTTATTCAACAGCTTAACTTTACGAGCACCAAGATCAAACGTATGTACAATTAGGCAGTGATTAGCAGTACGTGAGTAGTTCATCAATAGTACAAGGCTTATAGCAGCACTCGTCGACAGGGCCCCGTTTACCGCGAACACCATCAAGCGCTCGAACATTCTCCTTTAGCATCCAACTGCCAGAATCCCGCTTCACCATCTCAGCGCTCCAGCACAAAGTCGCCAGTACATTAGAGAGTCGTCGACCGCAATAAATTTGTGCATCATCTGCTAATACGATGCCACAAGTGAACACAACCATGATTATCACTAATGAAAACTTCATATTGGTTGTTGAAGTAAAATATCGATTTTGTAATACCACTATGTCGAGGTACTGGACTTAAATGTGATGATAGAATCTAAAAGCAAACCTTTTAAGCATTTTGAAACTCATTAATATTCAAACCAACAGGTTAATTATTACATTCACAAAACATGTGCCTTAGGATGTCAGCTAGATTACTTGAATGATTGAGCATTGTGTAGGAGTAAGTGGTAGGTCTAAGATATATATAGAATCACGAGGACGTCAATGAATATCAGTATTTTAATATGAATACTAATGAGCTGCTGTTGGTATAAAATTTGAGCGTCCTTTGAACTTTGTCCATTACCAGTTTAGAGCTAGAGAGTCAACGATATCAAAGGTGCAGTGACAAATTGAATAGTTATGATGAAGTTGACTCTTGTGATTACATTGATCGTAGTGGTATGTCGACAAGTAGAAGCTCAAACTGCTCAAAGATACTGCGGTAGGCAGTTCTCTAATATGCTAGCGGCCTTGTGTTGGGAGACTGAGATGGTGAAGCGTGATGGCGGCTGGTGGATGTCGCAGGAAAGTGCTCGAGCACTCGGTAACACACGAGGCAAACGCGGGCCTGCTGAAGAATGCTGCTACAAGCCTTGCACCATGGAAGAGCTTCTCACGTACTGTTAATGGATTTTATCTGTTACGTTTTTAAACGTAATTAAAATGTAATTTTAAATGGAAATAAAACCCTTAAAAAACGATAGACACCATAATGTTTATTTTTCATACCAAGCCGCATATTCCTCTGGAGAGTCATACTGCGACAAACTGAGGCGAGTGTCACCGGAGTTTTATCCCAGGGTCTTCCAGAACATCTGTATTAATCAACTGACTTCTTCTTTCTTTTCACCGAGTGAATGAGATTAGCGAAGGTTTAATGCCTCTCCCCGTTCCCCTTTCTCTTTAATTCTGGATTGAGCGCTTGGATAGCGGTAAAACCTGTGAGTCTTGGATTTCACGTGCAAATTTGTGATGATAACCACTGAGCACCTGGTGAACCGTCTCATCTCCTTTTCCTTCTAACCATGAAATTTTGGAATCTATCCTCGATGTAGGTGATACAAGACAGAGAAAATCTAATGATCTAATTAAATTTGTGGTGATGTAAGTAAAAGTATTATCTTGAAGCGTAAGAAGCTTTCGTTTTAATACTATCAGCATGTTTAGGGTCTGTCGTCAATACTGTAATATTAGCAAAGCGATATTTAGTTACAATAACCAGTATAAAGTTCTCATAGGTGTTTTTTTGGTTGGTTTGGTGAGCAAGGATATCTTGGTAAATAATATAATATTAGCTCTCACTTTGTAGAGTTAAGGAGCTCAGCTGATGAATGCTACAATAAGTATTATTGTGATCTTAGTGCCGATAAATTTAAGATTGTCCATGTATTGATCGATTAAAGATACTGAGTGTCACTGCGACTATCCATCTCATTATGAATGTAGTAAGAGGCGACTAAAGGAACACACTTAGGTACCTCTGAATGTACCTATAGTGTCATAAGAGGTGACTATAGGAGTAAACTGATCAGAATCATATCACTGTTAAAAAGAACATTGAAACAAATCAATACCAACCCATTTGAACAGCGTGGTATGGTAGGCTAACACCTCTTTTCGAAGGATAGGACTCTATCCAGCAGAGGACTATTTAAAATTATATGTATATAAAGAAATTAGAATTTGCAAACCACTGCAGTAACTACTTATCATTAGGCGATTTGTGCGCAAAATTTGTGTAATAATTGATATAAAATAGCTTATGACGCGTTCTAGAATTCATAGAAAAACTGCATAGTGAATTTGACGTTGTATTTATTGTATTATAAGACCACAAAGCATTGCATTGCAACTGTGTCACGGTGGACGAGCGGTCATCCTGTGATTGTCACAACGGTTTGTGAGTTCTTCCTTTGTATAATGATAGTTTTCGGCTTTGAATTGAACTGTATCGTACCCAACTGGTTACCGTTTAATTCTTTCCTGATCATCCTTGCCGTAGACTGATGCTAGTGAAGTTTGCATACTAGTTACGTATTGCTCAAGTTTATCAAGTTCCTCCCACTATGCATCCCACCGACGCAAATAATTTTCTACTGACCGCTCACTATTGGGGGTTCGAGATTAAATTATGATCAAAACTTATTTTCAGTTTTGTTTCTATTTTATTTTCTAAGGCATGAATGAAATCGAAGAGCTATGATCACTATACTCGTTGCGAATGCAGATAATAGAGTTTATAGTAATAAAGTTTGTTACATAATTATTTTCCAAATTTAAAATAATTTTAAACTGATTCATTCTAAACTGATTTCGAAAAACTTAGTCTGCTGCTGAACTTGAACTTCTTTCAAGACACTTGCTATCACGTTGTATTACGCTACAACATGACGCTTACTAGACGTTTTCTTACAGGTTTTGTGTCAAGTTTTCGAGGTTTGTTTTAACATTAGTTAGCTCTGTTAGTTAACTCTCATCAAAGGGGTGAATAGGGGTGATGATACTCCATATCTTTAACTTATCATCATACGGACCGATTATTGTTACATATTTTATTCGATGTTTCGTTTAAAGCGACGAGTTCTTCTTAAATAGTGTTTAAGATTACATCAAAATTTTCACTCACATTTAAGGCACCGTACAAACAATTACATCGGATTACTTTTATATAAGACTTTGTAACTTTCTTATCTCTTTAATTAATATTAGACCTTTCTCCTTGTTAGAGAACACTTATTACTACTTCTTATTTACATTGTTCGGTGCTTAAGAAAATGTTTGACTATTAAAAGGCTTACAATGTGTTAAGCGACTTTCACGGTCAGCTGCACAGCAGTACTCACAGAATAAAGAGAGGAGTGTACATATAATGACTTTATTGATGGTGGCTATAAGTATATGTAAAAATTTAGGTAAGAACTCACGAAATGAACATGCATTTTCAGCGGAGATTATCAGCTATGCGAATGTTGAAAGCTGAAAGATTATCGACAAAACAGCATTTTTAAATGTTGGTCATATTTTATATCATATAATAGGTACTACGAATAATATTTTCGTATTTTGTTGAGGAAAAATTGACATTAATGAAAGAATTTGTATTTAAAGTTAAAATTTATTTAAGATTGTTGATTGATTCATCTTAAAACATTTTATTAAATCCGACACATTCAGTTTTGACAAATGTGATAAATTTATTCAAATCATTGAAACTGACTTGAATTTTTAAAATATTTGTTTAGAAATGTGCAGCCAAAACAGGAAAAATATTTTGCCCAATATCTGAATACCTAAACAGTACCAAGTCAAACTTTAATCATGAATGATGATACAACTAATCCTAGGTCATGCAGATCTTCTACCATCGTAACATGAGGTGTTAAACGTACTATTACATAGGTACTTTTATATACATACATATATAAATATTACACTCAGACACAGTATAATTTATCTCCCACCACTACTATTAGCGCTGGTTTACTTGTTATGATCACTAGACACTATCTGAATATATCCGTCAAATCAAAAGGCTTTTTTTATGACTGTTGAATTTGTGTTTTTTGTGTACCTTCTTATATCTTCTGTAATACATGTAGTTAAATACGCACTTACACTCGCAAACAAAGATAACTTCTTTTACCAATGAAAGACTGTCACATCAAACCACTAAACTGAAAAGATTTACATGAAAGCCCTGAATTACATTAACACTTTGGATGTTATGTTAATCAGTACTTAAAATAATGTCTGAACTCCCACATGTAACATGATGCTCAATCAGTTAGATAATTTTCAAATGTGTTGGTGTACTTATTTATCAGATAATTTTAGATATAAAAGCTCACGTTTCGAAAAGAAACACATTACAGTCCTACTCCTCAGTACAGGAACATTACCAAGACAATTTAAGCCAATATGAAGTTCTCATTATTGTTAGGCCTGGTTGTCTTGACCTGTACTGGCGTGTTAGCAGATCACGCACAGTTTTACTGCGGTCGTCAACTTTCCAATGTCTTGGCGGCTCTGTGCTGGGACACTGAGATGGTGAAGCGGGATGCTGGAGGATGGTTTCCAAAGCAACATGTTCGAGCTCTTGGTGCTGTTCGTGGTAAACGTGGTCCCGTCGACGAGTGCTGCTATAAGCCCTGTGATATTAGTGAACTGCTCACGTACTGCTAAGATCTGTTGAACTATACTTACTGTGACGTAAGATTCTGCCTTAGTGCTAGTCAGTTTAAGCTAATAGGAATAAATAAATGATTAAAATATCTGTGTTATAATTATTAAAATCATCTAATATTTAAGAAAAATTAACTTGAAATTGCCTGCTGGACTTGAATTACAACTCATTGACCAATAATTTTAGTAAACAAATATTGCTATGTAAGTATAAATCTATAATATCTCGTAGGTCTAGCGTATGCATATGTTTTAGAGTATGTGACTGTCGATCAAGAACTCTCGGTTACGATGCCCGGGCTGGCCTGAAAAGTGTAATGGTGTTTTTTGATTATAGAAATACTTTATTAGCATTGGGATCTTAATTTTGTTCTTGAAGATGATCTCTCCTTGGTCGTATCAGATAGCCATCCTATTGGATTATTGGATCACGAAAGTGAGTGAACAGAGAGTGTACCTGTGTTTGTGTACACTTTTGTGCACTATAATATTTCCAGTGTTAGTAAACTTAACAGAGCTCTTGTTACACATAGTGATGATGATATCCTCCTAGAAGATTTCGGCCATCATCATCTTCATCATTTTCTACTATCTCGGTGGCGTAGCAGTAGTGGGTGCGACTGCTGTACTTGAGGTTTCGGTTTCGATGCCCGTTTCCGAGCAAATGTTTGTATAATCTGTAAATATTTATTTCGAAGTTTGGGTGTTTTCCATGTTTAATATGTATGTATTTACAAAAAAAAGGTATGTACTTATTCTATCAGTCAGTCTAGTTATCATAGCATAACCTTTGCTTGGCTTGAAACTAGATGACGTTGTGTGTCGTTTGTCCGAAATATTTATTTATTTATTTACAAAACCAATATTTACACTTGTATGAGCATGAGTAAACAGGATCTCTGTTAAGTTCCGGTCTAGGTAGCGATGTCTCAGAATATTTTTAGTACATTATATACGATTGCCCATATTCTGACAATAACAACAATATATTGCATAATCTCTAAATTTTTTGTACATCGGTTTCTCTTCACTAACCACTAAACACTATGTTGACTTTCTAATATGCTCCTACAAATAACACAACCATGACTAATACAATGTAAATTTTGTATTGGATTTCATAGTTAGGCAGTAGAGCCACATTGATTTCGCCACGAACTGACCGACTCGACCGGGAAAGTTCTACCCTCTCACAGAAGACTAACCTATAGAGACAGCAGTTGTGCTGTCGTGTTTCATTGATGAGTGCGAGACCGGTGGCCCATTGATGCAGGAGTGACAGTTCTCGTGGTTAGATGACTGACGCTTTTTACATCCCCAAGCAGGGCGTGAAAAAGCATCTCACTAGGCCACCATAGTGTGAGTCACCATACTGTAATGCCTGTATCAGTATGGTGACCTCAAACTTTGGATTTTGTTTATGCCTGCCATCAGGCAGAGTAGAATCACTTTGGCAGGCTCTTAAAATAGAAAATATATATGTACATTACTGTGTACAACCACTAAATTTAAATATGATACTATAATACCATCTAAAAATAAATTTACTACGCAAGTTTTCAGTTTGTTGTTATTTACATTAATATTTACGAAATGTTTACCGCTATGAACAACAGTGTTTTCATACGAATATTAATAAGTCTTTCAAGATATAAAATATTAGGGTTCTGTGATATTTCACCATTTCCAGTCGGGTATTTGGGAGTCATAGTGTTAAATGAAATGGTTATTATGAAGTTAGTTCTTGTGGTTGTATTGATCGTAGTGACATGCCGGCATGTAGAAGCTCATAGTGCTCAAAAGTACTGTGGTCAACGGTTCTCAAGGGTAATAGCGTCCTTGTGTTATCCTAGTACTCAAATCGTGAAGCGTGATGGTAGCTAGTGGATTACGCATGAGAGGGCTCGAACGCTTGGACCCGCTGAGGAATGTTGCGATAAGTCTTGTACAGTCGAAGAACTTCTTACATATTACGAATGGATATAAATGTTACCAATCTAAATATGATATAAAAATGTACTTTCATAAAATTACTAACGAACCGAATAAATTGCAGTCTTTATTTTTATATATAAATTAAATGGAGTTTGAGAAATATAAAAACAATGTGATTAATTGACGGCGCTTGTAGTCGTCCTGGTTACACAAACAATAACTTTATGTAATAGGTAATATTTTTTCTGAAAAAAAATCATCTTTTTTTATATTAAGAGCCTGCCAAAGTGACTCTACTCTGCCTGATGGAAAGCATGAATAGAATCTAAGAGTTGTGGTCACCATACTCATTGCAAATGTGACAATGCGGTATGGTGACCCACACTATGGCAACCTAGTGAGATGCGTTTTCACGACCCGCTTGGGGACGTAAAAGGTATGACAGTCATCGTGGCAGTGTAATACTCACACAGTTATCACGATAACTGTCACCCCTGCATCAATGGATCTCCGGTCTCACACTCCCCAACGAAACGCGACATAACGGATACTGTCGCTTTAGGTTGGTCTTCTATGGGAGGATAGTACTGCCCCGGTTGAGCCGGCCCGTTCGTGCTAAAATCAGCGTGGCTCTACTACCTAACGTGTGTGTGCAGTTTACAATGTATGCCATGGTAATGTGTATATCTTTATCAAAGTAAGAAGATGAGATTATGCTTTACGATTCTTATTCATCTTGTAGGTGTCGCAAAAGCCGGTTTAAGGAGCAAACTGTGCCAGATAACAGTACTGCAAATAGAAAAAAAGTTGAAACAAAGCCTGTACTAAACCGTCTTGTCAGCATGGCAGAATAGACCAAAAACTTCTTCCAAATTGAGGCCGAAGAAGGCTTCTTTCTGTGTCTAATAGCGAACTTTTAAAGATTGGATATGGATAATGCTTTATCAGGAGAGTATTTCGAAATAAGAACAGTATTTGTTATGTAGTCTAGTTCTTCTCGTTGGATAATATTTGAGTCTATTTTAGTAAGTTTACAAATCACTACAGTAATCGTTTATCGTCAGGCGGTCTCTGTAAGAAATTTTTGCAATCATTTTTATGAAATAGCTTACAAAATTTTTTTGCATTTGTAAAAAGATTGCATAGTGAAGTTTACGTGGTGGTTATGGTGATATGAGACCACAATGCATTGCAACTTTATCACGATGGGCGAGTGATCTTCTGTAATTGTCACAATACTTCATGAGCTGTTCCATTGTACAGTGATGGTTTTCGAACTTTGAGTCGATCATATTACAACTTTTAAGTGATACGTTTTTTCTATGTGTTGTCTAATTAGTGTTTGGGCTAAGGTTTACAGAAGTACGTAACTTATTCGTGAATGCCTTTTACAACTCGCCTTCGTGCCATGTTTTAACTGTTTAACTAAAGACGTAATTATGAAATTTCATATGCTTATAGTTAGGACTACACTAAAAAATATGAGGTACTTAGGGAAAGTCATTATTCTGATCGAATGGAAAATTAAAAGTTGGAAATTTTCCTTCTAAACTTTCAAACGCAATGAGAGGTCAGTTTAATGGATCCTTTTACATATATTTTTTTGTATTAACTCTTTACGTATTCAGTATCTTTACGATTACAAATGAAACATTCTTTTTAGTAAAACAATTTTCACGCACATATATTGGTTTTGTAGGTTATGGTCAATGTAGATTATATTACGTACTAATTCTCCTGTTCTAGCAAGTCTGAAATCTTCCATGCCTAGAGTAATAGATATTGTTATGTTCGCGTAAAATGATAAAATATTTACTTAAGAAAACTGGGTACGAATACTGGCTTATATCCTTCAACTGAAGTATATAGGACAGCATTCTATTGGACATGTACGGACTTAGAGTTACCAACTTTCCGTGCATGTCCAATATGACTAACATATAAAATATCTTTAGCTTGCAAACCACTTGTTTGTTTGCTTACAAACCCTTATCAACTGGTCTGATTTTTTTTATTCAGAACTTAGTGGAAGAAGTGTTACAATATTGTATTATTTTATTTTTATTTTTAATTTAAAGGACTTCAAAGTGACCCTACTCTACCAGAGAAAGCATCAATAAAATCAAGGAGTGGATGCCACCATACTCATTGCCGTGTGGTAATGCAGTGTGGTAGCCCATATTATTGCGGCCTAGTCAGATACTCTTTTACGCCTTCTTGGAGACGTCAAAGGCATGTGTAGGGTGTGTTATCTAGAATGTTCTATGTAATTGCATCATTTACTATGTGTCATGTGTAACCCCATTATTTTGATATTTAATCGATGATTTATACAATAAATGCGCAGTCTTAATTATGACTTCATTGTTTTACTTGGTCTCCTAATACTTCCCGTACATGGCGACCCTGCCGAAACGGTCGACCGTCCGCGCATCTCGGTTATATGATACCGCGTTACCATAATCAGTGTGGAACTTTTCTCGATTACGTGTTGCAATTAATATAACGTTATGAAGAAGATTATAGACGTATATTAATTAATAAATAGATTATAGACGGCACAATTAGAACAAAGCGGCCAGTCTTACAAATTAGACGTAGTTATCGTGTCTTGTGAATCTCCAAAGAATTGTGATGGGTAACCAAAAGTCTCAAGAAGTTGTGATTGCCCAGAATGCTGCAGGCGGAGAAAACAAAGCTAAGGCAGACGAAATACAGCAACATATGTCGACTACGAATTTGTTGCTCATGGTAATAGCGGTATGTATTTTCTTGGGAGTGCTGTATTTTGCATATAAGCTCTATAAGAAGTGTCATGTGCAATGGATATCGCGACAAATTAATAGAGCTACGTTGAGAGCTTTCTTTTACCGACGACAACCAGGGGCGATGCCCGGGTGTCTCAAGGACGAGGCACAGGCTCCAAATAAACTCTATTCCGGCGTTGTGTAGTGAAAAGCGTTAACGATTGGGTTGTGCGATGAGTGTTCGGTTCGGTTAAATGCGTGGTAATCATTGTGCGAATAATGCGGCTAAATAAATAGTGCGACAAGTGCGTTTTCTATACGGTACGGCTCGTTATTACGGTATACAACGAAAGTAAATAGTGGTAAAGTACAGGCTAAAAATAACTATATAGTGGACTCTATTCCAGGGGGGTGGAGTGGTTCGCGTCCGTAGGAAATTACCAAACCAATACCCTACACGTGCTCCCCGGGTGGTGCAAAACGAACCCCAACGCCGAGCCTCGGGCGGCGGTTAAATAACCCGACAACTCTGGCTTAACAAGCCGGTCAGATGTGGATATTAGGAAATGAATACCCACCCTCGCAACTGCTAAGGAGCAGTCGGGAGTCTTGGCTTAATTGTCTGGACTAAGAGGAAGACAACCTCCATAAAACAATTACCTCAATTCCACGGTGGGATACGTGCCAAAGGAATGCATGGCTGATGGGAGATCAGTCTCAAGCGCCAACCTCGGCGGACCTGGCAAACGTCGTTGAAATTTGCCTTCTTGGAGGAAAGGGCGTCACCCCCCAAGAGACCTTTTATATCGACCCATCTCGTGGGAACAAAATGAATGAGATTAAAAAAAACAAAATTCCAAACTACGTACAGCAAACGCTTCAAGAAAGTATATTTAAACATTCAAGGAGTCACTCACTTGGAAATTTAACAGCTACTAATACTGAAATGAACGCTGAAAGCATGACACTAAACAAAAACAACAAACAAACTCACAAACCGTGGCAAAACGATCAAATACCCGTTAAAAGGAAAGCTGAATTAAGTCCTAGCACAATGAACAAAAATAAATTAATGAAAACAGGATATACTGTTAGAACACAAAATAGATTCCAATTATTGGAAACTGACGATAATAATGAACCTTCTAAGCAGAACATAGAGCCTAAACCACCGAAATCAGAGCCTATATTTGTAACAGGAGTCTTGGACATAAAGAAATTAAAGGAACTCCTTTCAATAATTACTGATGCCAACAAATATACCATGACGACCTTAAGATCCGGTCATATAGTAAAGTTAATGCCACTGGATGTAGATACGTATAAAAGCATAAGAACTAATTTTATAGAGAAAGACATTAGCCACTACACTTACAAACTAAAAAGCGAGAGAGCTTATCGTGTAGTCCTACGTGGTCTTCACTGTTCGGAAGACACTGAACTAATAAAGAAAGAACTTGCCGAACTGGGCCATGTAGTTAGACATATTACAAATGTAAAACATAGAAGCTCAAAGCAACCAATGCCACTTTTTTACGTGGACTTAGAACCAAAACACAACAACAAAGAAATCTTCGACATAAAAAATTTAAACCACACCAAAATTTTATTTGAGGCACCATACAAAAAAATGGACATCTTGCAGTGTAAAAGATGCCAGAGATTTGGACATGCTAAAAACCAATGTAACAGACCTTTCAGATGCGTTAAGTGTGGCGAAGACCATCCTACAACAAGCTGCCTAAAAAAACCGGATACTGATGCAACGTGTGCCAATTGCCAAGAAAAACATCCAGCAAGCTATAAAGGTTGCACAAAATATAAGCAATATAGGGACTTAATCCTGAAAAATAAAACAGAAAGGAAAAAAGAAACAGAAAGAGAAATTAAACAGCAAGCCAGCCATTACTCAGGTATAACTAGACAAAATGACAATCAAAACAAAAAAGACACGCTAACTAAAAACAACTTGACATATGCACAAGCAACAAAAACAAAAACTGACATCAAGGATCCAAACAATTTTGTGGAGGTACTAGATGTTATGTTTGACAAATTCCAGAACATAATGAATATTATGTTGGACAACATGATGGATCGCATGATTCAGCTAGTCACAAGTCTTATTAAACACCCCTAAACTTGAGAATAATTACGTGGAACGCCAACGGCCTGACAGAGCGCAGACAAGAACTTGAACTATTCCTAAGGACTGAACGAGTCGACGTGGCTTTGATCTCAGAAACACGGTTTACAACAAAAACTAATTTTAGACTTTAGAACTACAAAGTTTATAGTACAAATCACCCGTCAGGTAACTCTCATGGAGGAACAGCTGTACTCATTAAGGAAAACCTCAAACATCATCCTTTTGAGGAATACCAAACTGAAAAGATACAGGCTACTTCAGTCAGAATCCAAGACGATAAAGTTGAAACGACACTATCTGCAATCTATTGTCCACCAAAACACGCTACTACAACGAATGATTTCACAACATTCTTTAAAACACTCGGTAATAGATATGTTTGCGGTGGTGATTGGAACGCAAAACATATGTTTTGGGGTTCCAGATTAACGACTTCACGAGGCCGACAGCTATATGTAGCTATGAAAGATTTAAACCTCCACTGTGCTTCACACGGTGCACCCACATACTGGCCGACAGACACAAATAAAGTACCGGACTTACTGGACTTCTTTATGATAAAAAATATCTCACAAAGTTTCATAAGTATCGAGGAATGTATTGATCTTTCATCTGATCATACACCGGTTATAATCAATGTCCAATGCAATGCTATGCCGATCGAGTATCCCCAGAGACTTTACAACCATAAGACTAACTGGGATAACTATAAGGCTAAAATAACGAAGTCCATTAATCTGAACTCACCATTGGATAGTGTGGTCAACGTTGAATCAGCTATTGAATCATTTAACAAACTTATACACCAAGCGGCCAAGGACTCAACACCACTAGTAAAACCAAAAATAATTTGCAATTCATCCTATTCCAAAATAATTAAAAATAAAGTACACGAAAGACGAAAACTGCGGAAAATATGGCATACCACAAAATACCCTCAGGATAAGAAAGCCTTCAACAAGGCATCAGACGATCTCAAACGCATGATTTGCCAGGCAAACAACGAACGCTTGCAAAATCAGCTGGCTAATCTAACTCCATATGCGGACACTAACTACTGTCTGTGGAAATTAACAAAAAAGCTTAAAAGACCTATAGCACCTATTCCACCTATAAAAACAGCTGAAGGTAAGTGGGCCAGAACAGATCTTGAAAAAGCTCAGGTGTACGCGGAGTACTTGCAATCTGTGTTTAAACCGCTCCCTAGTAAGTATCCTGAACATGACAAAAAGGTCAACGAATACCTTAAAGCACCAATGCAAATGTGCTTGCCATTGCAAAGTGCCAGTCCCAGGGAAGTTCAGAGAGAGATATTAAATTTACAGGAAGGTAAAGCGCCCGGATACGATCAAATAGACGCGCGGCTAATAAAACAACTTCCTCAAAAGGGCATAATCCACATTACAGCAATTTTTAATGCTTGTATACGACTTCATGTATATCCCGCTCAATGGAAAATAGCACAAGTTATAATGATACCTAAACCGAGCAAACCACTACAAGAAGCTAGTTCGTACAGACCGATAAGTCTTCTCTGTGTATTGGCTAAATTACTAGAGAAAATATTACTGAATAGGATACGTGCATATTTACCAGCAGTCATACCTCTTCACCAGTTTGGCTTCCGAGAGAAGCATGGAACCATTGAACAGGTCCACCGTGTAACAAACACCATAAGTTTGGCGTTGGAGAATAAACAATTCTGCTCTGCCGTATTTTTAGACATCAGCCAAGCCTTTGACAGAGTGTGGCATGACGGGCTTCTTTTCAAAATCAAACAACTGCTACCTCATTCTTTCTACCAATTGCTGATATCATACCTGAGCGGGAGATGCTTTGAGGTGAAATACAACAATGATACTGCTCCCTTGAAGAAAATACTTTCAGGAGTACCACAAGGAAGCATATTGGGCCCCATCCTTTATCTCCTGTACACTGCTGATTTACCGACACAAGATGACACTATAACTGCCACATACGCAGATGATACAGCCATACTATCAGTTAGTGAGAACCCAGTAATAGCATCAGTGAAACTACAGGCCCACGTCCGCAGGGTAGAGGAGTGGCTGGATAAATGGCGCATTAAGGCAAATCAAAGTAAATCTATCCATGTAACATTCACCTTGAGAAAACCAACCTGTCCGCCTATAAAACTCTGCAACAGAGAGATTCCCCAAGCTGAAGACGCTAAATACCTCGGGATGCATCTTGATCGTCGGTTAACCTGGAGAAAACACATATGGACCAAACGAAAACAGTTGGACATGAGAGTGAGATCTATGTACTGGCTGATAGGTCGTAAGTCAAGCCTGACACCTGAAAGCAAAATAGCAATATATAAGACCATACTGAAACCCATATGGACTTATGGTATTCAATTGTGGGGAACTGCTAGCAATAGTAATATCGAGATTCTCGAGAGATTTCAAAGCAAAACGCTAAGAGCCATGCTAAATATACCGTATTACGTGAGCAACAAACATATACACACAGATTTGAATATCAGAACAGTTAAACAAGAGGTCACTGAGTACAGTAGAAGCTATCAAACCAGAATATCCACTCACGTAAATGAGTTGGCCTCAGGACTGCAAGGTACAGGCAGTGTATCGCACGATCGATTAAAGCGGCATGATGTGCCTAAACTGACCACAAGATTTGGTTGGGGAATCTGAAGGATACTCTTACTGCTGTAGACAATTACTAGATTGAATACCAGATGATTGGCTCATTGTGTTAACACAGATCGCCAAGTGGCAGATAAAATAAAAAAAAAAAAAAAAAAAAAAAAAAAAATATAGTGGACTCTATTAGTAATACATTATTATGTTAGTTGTTTACGTTCTGGTGGTATGTTATGGCAATTATCTTACAGTCTTTATATAATGAATTAAAAGAAGTAAGAACTTATTTAATAAAAATTGGCTCAAGTAGACGGCAAGGTAATATTTTAAAAAATAAGTTAAATGAAGCTAATAGTATATATGAGAGATATTTAAGTTGGTTAAATGAATATAATGTAAAGTTAAGAAAAGACGATGATGTTGATCCTCTTGTGAGTAGTTTTTGTAAACAATTTTTGATATTATATAACGAGGTAACTGATTTATGTCATAGTGAGACATCAACTTCTAAGAATACTTTAACAATGAATACTTTTGATTTAAAAACCGCTTTAAACTTATTGCCCTGTATGAATGATACAGAGGCTAATACTAAACAATTAATAGATAATATCGATTATTATAATACTTTATTGGAAAGAGATGTATGTAAAATTAATTTAATTAATTTTATTTTGAAAAGTAGGCTTTCTCAAGCTGCTAAATTAAAGTTAAAGTCGAGTTATTCTAATGTGAGTGATTTAATAGCGGACATGAAAAGTCATCTTTTACCACGTAAGGCGGCAACTTCGATTTCGTGTAAATTAGAACAAATTAAACAAAATAATTTATCTATTTCAGATTATGGAAAAGAAATATCGGAATTATTGGTGAACCTCACGATATCGCAAGCAGACGGAAATTCTGACAATTATTCAATTTTAAAACCATTAAGTGAAAAGATAGCCATTAAAAAATTTGCGGACGGCTTGCGAAATCGTAGGCTCAGTACTATTATTGCAGCTAGGAATTTTAGCAACCTGAAGGACGCAATCCAAGCGGCTTTGGATGAAGAGGTCACCAGCGCGTCAGGTTCAGGAGAAATTATGGGTATGCATAAAAAATATTATTTTAATTCAAACTATAGAGGTACAAGGACTCAGTTTAGTGGTCAACGAGGTGGATACTACAACCCGGCTTCGTCTCATAGGGGGCCCGGACAAGGCTTCCGTGGCAACCAGCGAGGTTACAACCAGCGAGGTTACAACCAGCGAGGATACAACCAACGAGGCTACAACCCGCAGGCCATGACTCGAAGTACTCGAGGAACTGGAAGTTACCAGTTCAGACGTCAACATTTTACAGGTATGTCTAGAGGAAACCAAAGGATACGCCAACAACCAAATGTTCACATTATGAATGAAAGTCGGCCTATAGATTCATTTCAACATTCAGAAAATGCAGAAAAATTTTTTCGTGACTAATTTTAATGAACATTCTATTTTATCATGTGATAGTAATTTTTTCACAAATTTTTCCGTATATGACAAAACATTTTCATTTTTAATAGATTCTGGCGCATCGTTGTGTGCTATTAAATATGAATGTATTTTAGACTTGAATCTTATACTACACAAAGAGAACATTATTATAAATGGTCTGGGAGGTAAAGTCAATGCAATAGGATACGTGTTTATAAAATTGAGCTATGATGATTTCATTGTTAGTCATAAGTTTTATGTTTTCAATACTTTGCCAATTATGTCTAATGGTCTTTTTAAGAAAATACAAATCGGTTTTAGATTTCGAAGAGAATATTTTAACAATGCGTGATAGGTTTAATAAAATAATTAGTATGCCCATTACAAAAAAACTAAATAATCAGTTAGAAATATCGGCTAGATGCGAGTCCATTCATTATATTGAAACTGAACTTCAGGAAGAATGCGTTGTATGCTCACTAGAGATACAAGACGGCGTTTACTTAGCGAGTTCTATTGCGATGCCTATCAACGGTAGTATACCTATTAAAATATTGAATACTACGGAAAATAATATCATTTTGCCACAATTAAATCCGAATATTCATAAATTGAGTGATTACAATATTTGTTCCTTTAATAAGATAGAGAATAAAGCAGATAGAGTTAAACAATTATTTTCTTGTATGAATTTATCGCATATGAATGAGGAGGAACAAACGTCCATTAGGAATTTATGTGCTAAATATGCTGATATCTTTTATTTAGCGGGAGATAAATTAAGTACGACTGATATTTATACTCACACTATAACGTTGAAACCAGGGACTACACCGATATTTTCGAAACAATATAGATTACCTCACGTACAGAAAAATGAAATAAAAAAGCAGATCGACAAAATGGTTCTAGAGGGAATAGCGGAACCAAGTAAAAGCGATTGGTCAAGTCCTGTGTTATTAGTACCGAAAAAAGTAGACGCGACAGGTTCTAAAAAATGGCGTTTAGTAGTTGACTACCGGAAATTAAACAATTGTGTAGTAGATGACAAGTACCCATTACCTGACATAACGGAAATATTAGAATCATTGTCTGGCAGTATTTATTTCAGTCATTTAGATCTTCACCAAGGTTACTATAACGTAAAATTAGATGAAAATAGTCGAAAATTAACAGCATTTGCATCTGGTCAATTTCAAATAACTAGAATGCCAATGGGCTTGAAAACAAGTCCCAGTTCTTTCTCTCGTATGATGAATATAGCTTTAACAGGTCTTAATCACGAAAAATGTCTAATTTATTTGGACGATTTAATTTGCTTCGGAAAAAATTTAAATATACACAATAAAAATTTACAGGACATTTTTGAAAGATTACGTAAAGTAAATTTAAAATTGAACCCCTCAAAATGTGATTTTTTAAGAAAAGAAATTTTGTATCTGGGTCATGTAATATCTAACAAAGGTATACAACCTGATCCGGCGAAAATTAATACAGTAAAAAATTACCCATGTCCGAAAAATTGTGATGAAGTTAAGAGATTTGTAGCTTTCGTGAATTATTATCGAAAATTTATTAAAAACTTTGCAGAGATTGCACATCCTTTAAATTCACTATGTCGAAAAAATGTATCATTTCATTGGGATCAAAAATGTCAAAATGCTTTTGAAACCCTTAGACACAAAATTATATCACCTCCAATTTTACAATATCCCGATTTCTCACCACAAAATGAATTTATTCTTGAAACGGATGCGTCTAATTATGCTATAGGATCTGTTCTAGCCAATAGAGATGGGCGTCCCATTGCATTTGCAAGTAGAAGTCTAAACAAAGCTGAAAAGCACTATCCCGTGATAGAGAAAGAATTATTAGCAATAGTATGGGCGGTAAAACATTTTCGTCCGTATCTATATGGCAGGCATTTTAAAATTCGTACAGATCATAGACCTTTAATTTATCTTTTTAATATGAAAGACCCATCAAGTAGGTTAATTAAATTCAGACTTGCTCTAGAAGAATATAATTTTGATATAGAATATGTGAAAGGTTGTAATAATAGCGCTGCAGATGCTCTATCTCGAATTTCGTCAAATGAACTAAAAGAAATGCATGAAGGTATTGTACATGTTTTAACGCGTGCACAAGCTAGGAAATTGAAAGATTCTTCGGTTGGTATAGCACCCTCAGACAGTTGGCCTGATCATCCAAAAGTTGTAGGGACTCATATTAGGCCGAAAGAATCAGTCGAGCTAGTATTTATAGATTTAAATAGTTATAAAAGAATAAAAAGTGAAGGTATTATTACTAAAGAGACGCAATTATTTTGCTTTGTAAGCAGCAACCGTACGATATTTATTAAATATTTAGGATCTCAATCGCGAAGTACACGAAGTGAATTCGTGAGAGAACTAGATAATTTGTGTAAAGATATTAAAGTCGAAGAAGTTTGTATAGTTAAAAAGAAAGATAATGAAGATTTTATTAGTAAATTATTAGAAAATATAAAGAATATAAGAGATAGGACCGGTCCGCGAATATGTATTGTTAAGGATGTTGAGAGAATAAGTGATAAAGACGATAGACGAGTAATCCTTAATGACTTTCATCTCTTACCCAGTAGTGGCCATGCTGGTATGAGAAGAATGTCTAATAATATTAAAAAATATTATTATTGGCCTGGTATTGATAAAGACGTAAAAGAATTTGTAAGACGTTGTGATAAATGCCAACGACAAAAACATTTTACTCCTAATAAAGAACCCATGAGTATTACAACTACAGCCAATTCGGCATTTGAAAAAATATTTTTAGATCTTGTTGGACCCTTAGAAACCGACAACGATAATTTTAGTTATATACTCACTTTGCAATGTGAACTTAGCAAATATGTTGAAGCTTATCCTTTAGTTTCTAAAAAGATCAATGACGTTGCTAAATCCTTAGTTGATAATTTTATTCTTAGGTATGGCGTGCCAAAGGAGATAGCTACTGATCGAGGTAAGGAATTTATATCATCCACATTTCAAGAAGTTTGTAAATTATTGAAAATTAAACAATTAACCTCTACGGCCTATCACCATCAAAGTATAGGTGCGTTAGAAGTATCTCACAAACATTTAAATTCATTTCTTAGAATTCATACTGATAAGCATCCAAAGACTTGGAGCCAATGGCTTCCCTTTTGGTGTTTTGCATATAATACTTCGGTACATACAGAAACGAAGTTTACTCCTTATGAATTAGTTTTTGGTAAAAGGTGTAATCTACCAAGTAACTTATGTAAAGATTTAGTGGAACCAATATATAATTATGAAAGCTACCCATGTGAACTGAAATACCGTATACAGCTTTCACAGAAAGAAGCTAGAGAAAACTTACTTAGTAGTAAAATGAAAAGAAAAGAAATTTACGATAAATGTATAAAACCTGTTACATATTGTGAAAATGATTTAGTTTTAGTAAAAAATGAAGTAGGCAATAAATTGGAAGATTTGTATTCAGGTCCTTATAAAGTTGTTAGAGATATACCACCAAACGTCGAAATTTTAAAAAATAATAAACTAGATGTCGTTCATAAGAATAGGACTAAGCTATATTATTCTTAATAACCTATGTAATCATGTTAACCATAAATTGATATTATTATAAAGCATGTTAACTTTAGACAACTAAGATATAATAAAAAAAAAAAAAAAAACATTGTACAACGTATTTTTTTTTTTAAGAAGAAGGGAGATGTAGGGTGTGTTATCTAGAATGTTCTATGTAATTGCATCATTTACTATGTGTCATGTGTAACCCCATTATTTTGATATTTAATCGATGATTTATACAATAAATGCGCAGTCTTAATTATGACTTCATTGTTTTACTTGGTCTCCTAATACTTCCCGTACACATGAAAATCATCATGAAAGTGTAAGGCTCACACGCTTCCGACGATAACTGTCATCTCTGTATCAATGGGCCTCCGATCTCACATTTATCAATGAAAAATATAGTAGAGGCAGAAGTGCCCCGGTCGAACTGGCCAGTTTGTGCTGAAATCAACGTGGTGCTACTACCTAATATACGATATATCGTAAAATAAAAAGCTCTAAAACCTATAGAAATGAAATGTAAATTTTAGTAAAATTTTAATTATTTATTCAACAGCTTAACTTTACAGCACCAAGATCAAACGTATGTACAATTAGGCAGTGATTAGCAGTACGTGCGTAGTTCATCAGTAGTACAAGGCTTATAGCAGCACTCGTCGACAGGGCCCCGTTTACCACGAACACCATCAAGCGCTCGAACATTCTCCTTTAGCATCCAACTGCCAGAATCCCGCTTCACCATCTCAGCGCTCCAGCACAAAGTCGCCAGTACATTGGAGAGTCGTCGACCGCAATAAATTTGTGCATCATCTGCTAATACGATGCCACAAGTGAACACAACCATGATTATCACTACTGAAAACTTCATATTGGTTGTTGAAGTAAAATATCGATTTTGTAATACCACTATGTCGAAGTACTAGACTTAAATGTGATGATAGAATCTAAAAACATACTTTTTAAGCATTTTGAAACTCTTTAATATTCAGACCAACAGGTTAATTATTACATTCACAAAACATGTGCTCTAGCATGTCAGCTAGATTATTCCAATGATTGAGCATTGTGTAGGAGCAAGTGGGAGGTCTAAGATATATATAGAATTACGAGTACGTCAATGAACGTATTTTAATATGAATACTAATGATCTGCTGTTGGTATAAAATTCGAGCGTCCTATGAACTTTTCCCATAACCAGCTTAGAGCTAGAGAGCCAACGATATCAAAGGTGCTGTGACAAATTGAATAGTTATGATGAAGTTGGCTCTTGTGATTACATTGATCGTAGTGGTATGTCGACAAGTAGAAGCTCAAACTGCTCAAAGATACTGCGGTAGGCAGTTCTCTAACATGCTAGCAGCCTTGTGTTGGGAGACTGAGATGGTGAAGCGTGATGGTGGCTGGTGGATGTCGCAGGAGAGTGCTCGAGCACTCAGTAACACACGAGGCAAACGTGGGCCTGCTGAAGAACGCTGTTACAAGCCTTGTACCATGGAAGAGCTTCTCACGTACTGTTAATGAATAAAAACGTAATTAAAATGTAATTGTAAATGGAAACAAAACCCCTAAAAACGGTAGAAATGTGTATATTTTTCATACTCAGTCGCATATTCCTACGCCGACAAACGTAGGCGAATGCCACCAGAGTATTATTCCAGGGTCTTCCATAATATATGTGTGAATCAACTGTCTTTTTTCTTTTCACCGAGTGAATGAGATTAGCGGAAGCTCAATTCCCCTCTCCCCACCCTTTTCTCTTTAATTCTGGAATTGAGCACTGTTGGGTTTCACATGCAAATTTGTGGTCCTAATCACTGAACATGTGGTGAAGCGTCTCAACTCCTTTTCCTTCTATACCATAAAGAAATAATAACAATATTGTGAATCTTTCCTCGATGTGAGTAACGCAAAACAGACAAATATATACATTTTAAAGTAGATAACATCTATCGATATCGATCTAACTAAATTTGTTGTGATGTAGGTAAAAGTATTATCTTGTAGCGTGCGAAGTTTTGCTTTTAATACTACTATCGTGTTTAAGTTCTGTCTTCAACGCTGTAGTATAACCAAAGCGATAATGAATGTGAATAAAATCTATGATTTGAGGTTACCATACTCATTGTTAAACCAGACAATGCAGGATGATGACCCACACTAAAACGACTTTTTCACTCCGTGCTTGGGGACGTCAAAGGCATGACAGACATCGTGGCAGTGTAAAGCTTACACGCTTACTACGATAACTATTACTCCTGCGACAATGAACCCCCTGACTCGCACTTACTAATGAAGCACACCAGCTTAGAAGCTGTCGCTTTAGGTTGGTCTTCTGTGAGAGAAGAGTACTGCCCCGGTCGAACCGACCAGTTCGTGCTTAAGTCAACGTGATTCTACTACGTATCACAAAATACTAGGTCTATTATTTAAACGTTATTAACAAGATTAAAAGCTCTGAACTAACAGGAATAAAAGGACTGATGATGAACGTGGCTAAGACTAAGACGATCTCCATAGGAAGAGTGACCTTACCACAGTTGAAGCTTATGGGTAGAATGTCGAATGGTCCGCGACGGTGAAATACCTAGGCGTGACCATCGACCGCAGGCTCTCCATGAAACCTCACGTCAACAACATCGTTGCCTGGGTCATGTAGTGCGTTACCTTTTGTGATCCGTACTCCGTACTATCGTCCCAACTGCCCACCCGAAGCTCGGTGTGTACAAGGCGTACATTCGTACGCGACTCACTAATGACGCTCCAACCTGATTTGCTTGCTTCCGAAATAAACCGCCATTCTTCAGCCGCTTAGAAGCTCTGTTGTAATTCCGTCTTCACCAGGAGCTTTGTTGTTGTTAAGTTATTCGAGTGCGATTCTAATCTCGCCCAGAACGATGTCGGGAAGCTCATCTGAAAAGTGGCGAGTCAGTCTAGCATGCGGGTCATCCGCGCTATAATATATAATAATAATAATCTTTATTTGAAATAACAAAACAATGTACAAATGCACTAGTGTACGAAAATAACCACATTAATTGTAAACTGTGTCGTGGCTATTAGCGCCCACCTCCAGAAAAGTGTAGTCATTAGCGTTCCACATTAATAAAAGTAAATTGATAAGTTATATACTCTCTCCAAACGCAGCAAGAGATATTTGCCAGTATTACTCCATGCAGGCATACAGTAGGTTATAATTGAGTGGACTAACGCAAAATAGATGGTACGGAGAACCGATAAGTCAGCAAAACTTCTCAAATTTTTGAAAACATGGTTAAGTTTGCGAACTTTGGATACCAGGGAGTCTATTTGACAACTCCATGATTATGTGCTATCAATGTAAACGCCAAGATATTTAATTGTTTCAGTGCGTGAGATTTTACCACAATAACAGTCCCTATTCGTAATTGAGTCATATTTATGGGTCGTCAAATTGTGAAGGGCAGATGGTTGAGATGTAATTTTTGGGCTGAATGTTATGAACTTTGTTTTGTAGAGATTAAGAGCCAGCAGATTATGATTCAGCTAATTTATGGTGTCTCTCAAGGTAGATTTAGCAGATAAACGCAACTCCAATCTCTACCCCGCATCAATATAACAGTATCATCAGCGTAAGTTATAATGCTGGCAATGTACAGATTGAGCCTGCAGAGATCGTTGATTTTTCACAAGAAAAGCCCAAGCACACTACCCTGCGGTACACCGTAATCTAGGCACATTTCTTTGCTGCTGTAGTTATCTATCTTGACAATTTAGGTACGATCACTAAGGTAACTCTAGAAAATATTCAGCGCTAGTCCCCGAGCACCGATCAATTCCAACTTTTTGATTAGACGCGGTACGGAGACAGTGTGAAATGCTGTTGAGAGTTCGAGAAAGATAGCTAGATTTTTAAAGTTTATGTTAAAGTTTTCGGTCACATTACCCAACAAAGCCATGACCGCATCCTTAGTCTTTCTACTAACTTTGAAACCATATTCATTAGTTGCAAGTATATTATTAGAATTCAGGTAATGTAAGAGTCGTTTATTCATTATTTTTTGAAGCCATTTGGCAAATATAGTTAAAACTGAAATGGGTCTGTAATTATTCACACTACTTCTGTCCCCGCTTTTGTGGATTGGGTGTACCAGGGCTTTCTTAAGAATTACACTCCTGATCCCAAAGCAAGATTAAAAACATGGCAAATGATTGAAATAAGAATATCCCTGGCAGAGTGCACCAAAGTTGCTGAAGTACCATCCCAACCTGCAGCAGAATTCAACTTGAGGCCGACAAAAAGTTGTTCAATCTCATTATTATCTATATTGAAGATAGCCATGGAGTTATGACAAGTACACTCAGACATGAAAGCTCTGTCCCCACGTATTTGATTGTTTATCTTAGACACTAGATTTGCCCCAACACTAGTAAAGTAATAGTTAATAGATTGAGACGGGTTAGAATTGATGTATAAAAGCTCATTGGGCGACACTTTATTACTGTTTAAATTAGTTACTACTTTAATTAGCTTCCAAGTAGCCCCAGGATTTCGATTATATTTCTCAAATTCAGTTTTTTTGTACTGTGTTTTTAATTTTTTAAAATGATTGTTTAAAGAAATTTTTGTAACGGACGTAAGTTATTTTGTTAATTTTGTTTGCATTTCCTTTTTTTGGCTTTGAGATATATTTTGCAACGATTTAGCATACATTTTAGAATACCAGGAGTGGCCCAAGACTTGATGATTCGTTTCCTACTTGGTACATTAGAAATAGTACTATTATTATCAATAACCGAGGATATCATATTATCCAGACTGGACGCAGCAGTTTCTGTGTCGTGACAATTCAACACTGGTGAGAAGTCAGCACCCTTAAGCATATCCACACAGGTTCCAATGTCCAAATGTTGTCGTCGCAAAGATGTGCGTCCATAACTAATCGTGCATCCGTAATGAGAGAATTAAGAACTAAGTTGACACATTGTTTACTTGATTTAATCATCACGGGATCCAAACAACTATCGTTGTGCTTAGAAAAAACGTTGGCCGATATCATTGCGTGTGATGCCATGGTGTTCAAGTATATATCCGAATTTATGGTCATACAATCGGAAGTTATATTTATATTAAGATCCCCCACGAAAACAATCGTTCTGAAAGTATTGAGAGAGTGAAGTAGCAAATCTAAACTCTTCAAGAAATTTTGTATATTACGATTAGATTAGATTAGATTACGTTGTACCTGACCTATGAACTGCTATAATGACAACATCGTTGCAATGCTTTATGACAAGACAATTAGCATCCACTAAAGTTAGTTTTTCAATTATGAATTGTATGCCCTGTCTGACATAAACCACCAATCCATCAATTTGGTTGGAATGGTCTGAGACAAATGTTACAAAACCGGGTAGCATGGGTAAATTAGGACATTTATGAAGCCAGCATTCGGAAAGGACAATCAAATTAAACTGCACCTTAATACGATGCAACAGTAATATAAGATTGATAAATTGGAAGAGTGCCCAACACTTCTGATATTAATGTGAAAAATTTTAAAACTATAACTGGTCACGCGAAGGTAATAGATTAAATTTCTTGGAAAACATCACCTGTGTATAGCCACTCCAAGTCCCTAACTATTGTCAAGTTGTCATCCATGCTTTAAATAGCACAAACAAAAGTTCTACAGAATACGAGATGACATCAAAACAAGATACCACACGTGAATGAGATAACGTGCGGTTCCTTTACGTTGCGTTCCTTCCTGTTGCGTTTTCCTTTATTAAATTGCTTGTAAAACCCACGATTGGGACCCTACTGTCAGAGTTTTTGCTTCCTATAGGATAGATATCCTTTACATCTTGAGGTTGAATGGTTAAGTTAAGAGTTGTACCGATCTTACTCACCATATTTAGTAGACCCGATTCATGCTTTGATTTTCTCACAGGAATATTTTTAATTTCGACGCAAGAGGATCTGACACAAAGTGCCAGGTGTTCTAATTTTTTTACTATGGGTCTCGGGTGGGTGAGTTCGTGAGCTGTATAGATCCTCATAAAATTTTGCGACTTCAGCGAGAACCTCCGACTTAGAGGTGACGGTGGTGCTTTGTGCAGTTTTTAGTTTAGTCAGGTGACATGAGGTTTTTGGCCTGGTAAGAACTTTTGGCGTCCTTATTTCGGACAATTGTGTCCTCAATCGCTCGAGTATTTGTTTGGCACCATTGTTCACACCAGCCTCTTTACCTGCCTATTCAGTTCCTGACGCTCTAGGGGACTGGTATTTGTTGTTTCTCATCTTTTCCTCATAATATCTAAGGTCTCACTTGTGAGCTTAGACTTGCGTCCAAAGCTTCTCGGTTGAAAGTGGTTTGAACCCACTTCGCAGATGACACGTACCAGGTTGTTGGCGGCGTAGTTTACGTCTTGCACCATTTCCAAAATCACGAACCGGTTCTAAAGCTCTAACTGGAAGCTTTAGCACCCAGCTTCGACCTGCTGTAGAGTTGGTCTAAGAGTGGACCTCATCAGGCGCGCCCGTTCCGTTTTGATTCATAGATTTAGGGTACCTCTCACGAGTCGGTGATCACTTCCTGTATTGAACCTATTGATCACAGAGACATCCCTAAATCTATGGCGTTTGTGATGATGAAGTCGATCTCGTTCTTTGAAGCTCCGTCGTGGCTTAGCCAGGTCCACATCCTTTGAGGCTTTTTCTGAAAAAAGGAATTCACCAGATAGAGCCCTTGGGCCTCAAGAAAGTTTACCAGCATATGACCCCGTCGATCTCTGTGCCCATAGCCGAAAGGTCCTACCCGGGTTTTGTCATAATGATGTACTCCCGTTTTCGCATTGAAATCGACCATGACAACTGTGAAAGGTCACCATAGTCATTGCGAAGGCAGGCGGCGCACCTGGCCACCACGGGAGTCTCTTTGGTGGTCGGGCGTATTGAGGCGCTGGGTTTACGGGTGGTCCTAGATAAGACGGAGGCTCTGTTGTTCATGGGCCCCGTCGTGGTCCGCCCCCGGCACCTGTATCGTAGTCAATTCGGTCCTCGTACCGTTTCAGACCCAGATGAAGTACCTGGGCCTGATCCTCGACGGGAGGTGGCTCTTCCACGAGCATGTCCGACAGCTTTATCTAAGCCGGTCGGCGCTGCCTCTGCCCTTGGGCGACTCTTGCCCAATTTGGGTGGAGCCAGCGTCGCGACGAGACGGCTATACACGGGGGTTGTCCAGTCAATGGCGCTGTATGGTGCGCCGGCGTGGGCGGTACCGCCCAGAATAGGGCTCGTCTCTGGCGCCCTCAGAGGATATTGGCGGTTAGAGCCATACGCGGTTACCGCACCGCATCGACGGAGGCGGCGTGCGTCTTGGCCAGGGATGGGTTTTCCCCTCCATCCGCTACAATGGCCAGTCGCGAGGAGGCGACATCCGCGTGTGCCGTACGTCGCCTAAAATAGAGAGTTTACCCATAGATGGTGCCCACAGTAGCGGGAAGGAGCTAGGACGGATCTAGATGTCGTAATAGCAGAGGTTCCCGGATCCTTCCTATCCCAGGTGCAGAGTGGCGCACCGTGTGGTTTTAGTCGGTCCGATTCCGACACACCATCCCGCCGTAAACCCCGGTAGGGTCACGGCCCGAGAGAGTTTCCACACATTAAAAAAAATAAAGCATTGCGAACCCAAACAATGTAACATGTTGACTCAGACTATAACGGCCTAGTGAGATACTTTTTCACACCCCACATGGGGACGTAAAAGGTATAACTGACGTCGTGACAGTGCAAAGCTCACACACTTACCACGATGACTGATACCTCTGTATCAATGGACCTCCGGTCTCACACTCACCAATGAAACACATCAGCACAGATTGTGTTGTTTTTGATTGGTTTTCTGTGAGAGTGGAGTATTGTCCAGGTTAAGCTGATCAGTTTGTACGGAAACCAGCGTGACTCTACTATTTACTATATGAAGTCTCATATAGTAGATCTAGTGAGATCTACTACCTATTCTATAAGCGTTATTACTAAGATAAAAACTTACAGAAATAAAACGTCATTGATTGCAAAATTTAAATTAGTTATTTAACACTATCAGCTTAACTTAACGAGCACCGTTATCAAATGTATTTACAAATAGTTAGTCATTAGCAGTAGGTGAGTAGTTCATCAATAGTACAGGGCTTGTAGCAGCACTCGTCGACAGGGCCACGTTTACCGCGAAGACCATCAAGGGCTCGAACATTCTTCAATGTGATGAAAATGTGATGAATTCTTCATCTACCTTCGCGGTGTAAACATCATTAATACTGTGTCCACAAGAAATATATAAAAGTGAGTGCTAAAAGTGAGACTTTAGTGATGAAAATTACATTAAAAGTAAATTCAGACATTAATCTTTATAATTCTGGTGTTATTATAGACAAAGTGACATTTTATTGTGGATAAATTACGAAATATAAATGGGATTTTTAAAGTTCTGCAAGCCTACGCAGTGATTGTACGCCTGTTTCAACGGAACGCGTAAGCGACGCTATATGCACGGCGCTTACGCTCTTATTCTCGCGAGGATTTGCACTTGGAATCTGTGGCACGGTTCATTGAATTTTTTAAATATCAAACTGCTGAGTGTTTTGTGGTTGCACCTACCGCGTTCTTATCGCTGTATATTATTGCGCGGGTATTAAAAACATGGCTCCCACAATTAATACTTGTGCTGGCTGTAGCAAAACTATTAAAACTAAAGAATACCTAAAGTGCCTTGCATGTAATCGCAGATATGACTTAGAGTGCGCCAACATTACACCTAAAAAGTTTACCCGTATGGATCTGGAGCAGAAAGGTTCGTGGAATTGCCCTGAATGCCGATGCAAGCAGCCGAAAACTGGTAATATTGATACACCTATCCGATATTCTTCGAACCTACCCACATCATCTTCGCCCGAATCAAGTAATGTCACACTACGAACGAAACCGAGTCACGGTCATTCAGATATTATAGACAAAACACAGATTTATATTACAGAAGATAAACTACGTTCGATATTGAAACAAGAAATGTCGGCAATCATCAATTCAAGTATTAACGGCATTATAGCTGACCAATTAAGGACCATCAAAGAACAAATTTCGGAGTTTCAAGACTCCATGTCTTTCTTTAACAAACAGTTTGAAGATCTCAAAATCAAAATAGAGGAAAAATCTACTACCATAGGTGAGCTGCAAAAAGAAAATTGTGAATTAAAGGCTACCGTGAGGGATCTCTCGGACAGATTGAGCTCAATAGATCAAAATATGCGTGAGGGCAACGTTGAAATTGTTGGCGTTCCAGAATTTAAACATGAAAACCTAGTTAACACGGTACTGCAACTGGTAAAGACCGTTGATGGCCCGATAAACGACGATGACATTTTACACGCAACCAGAGTCGCTAAGATAAACAGGCAAAGTGACAAGCCTCGTACTATTGTGGTGAAGCTCCGCAGTGCACGGAAACGTGACATTTTTCTTGCGGCTGTCTCCAAATTTAATAGGAAAAACGTCAAAGACAAGCTGAGCTCACAGCATTTAGGATTAGGCGGACCAAAGGTTCCGATATTCGTTGCAGAGCATTTGACACCAGCTAACAAATCTCTGCACGCGGCCGCACGTAAAAGAGTTAAGGAACTATCATACAAATTTATTTGGGTGAGAAATGGCAGAATATTTGTTCGTAAGAATGAAACAAGCCAAGCGATCTTAATTCGCAACATTGATGGCCTGAGTTTGATTGTCTAGTTTCTTTATTTTATTTTTATTTTTTATTTTTCTTATATTCGAGTGTGGTTAACGTGCTGGCAGGAACATATGTGATGATGCTCGATATTTATTATAAGAATGTTCGAGGTATTCGGACTAAGACTGGGACTACACACACACACACAGAACAAACAACCAAAACAATATATGTATCTCAGAAGGATGTTTTTGAAGCCTGCGCTGTATTCTATGTCTATCACATTAATATAGTAAAGACAACAAGGTGCAACATAAAACATACTAAGCTTTCTAATGGCCAACATAAATAATAATATTTCTGATCAAATAGACAATCTAAACGTGGCAACCTCATATCAATGTGACATAGATGTATGTAACTCAATCGTCATGAAACGCCCTGGTTCACTTAAAATAATAACACAAAATATTCGAAGTATATACAGAAACTTTGATAGTTTTCAAGTTCAAATTGCTAGACTGACGTGTGATATAGATGTAATGGTTATGACAGAATGTTGGCTCGATGATAAGAAGCCAATCCCAATTTTAGAAAATTATGTATCTTTTTCTACAAAAAAGCGTTTCAATCAGAACGACGGCATCGTGATATATGTAAGAAATCATATTCCATGCACCATAGAAGAACCAAATTCAATGGGAGGTAGTTTTCTTCTATTAAAAATTGGGGAAGATTTTTGTATACTGGCAGTCTACAGATCACCATCGATATATTATATTGATCAATTTCTTAGTACAATAGAAAACATAATAAACAATACAAGAACGAAAAATGTTATTCTGATTGGAGACTTCAATATCGACATTAAACCAAATAATAACGATCGAAACAGTACATCTTACTTAAATTTAACCGCAGAGCTGGGATTCCTCCCGGGACATACCTACCCAACAAGAATGCAAAACTGTCTCGACCACGTCATGCTCAAGGTATCTACTAGTGCAACAGTTATTGTGACGGACTCCACAGTTACCGACCACGCTTCGGTTCTCGTATGCGTAAAGGATATTCAGTACAGAAATAAAGGTCATAGAACTGTAACAAAAGTGGACTTCGAAGCCACCATTAAAGAAATAAAAAATTATGACTTCTCTTTTATAACGGATGGCTTGAATGTCAACCACACCGCAGCTCGGTTAGTCGGCTATCTGACGTCCGTCATCTCAAAACACTCAAGAGTAAGGACAGTACCTAATCGCAAAATGATTCTTAAGCCTTGGCTCACACCAGGTCTTCTACGGTGTATCCGACAAAGAGATAAACTCTATAGAAAATCTCAGAGGGACCCTAACAATACTCTACACGCGCTAGTATATAAAAGATACCGCAATCACTGTACTTTATTACTCCGGAAGCTGAAACAAAATTATGAGAAAAATGCGTTAAGACAATCAAAAGATACTAAAGAAACATGGAATATAATAAAGTCCATCACAAACAAAACTGAACAAAAACTATCAGCTTCTAAACTCTTACTCAACACAACTGACTGCACGCTTGCTGTGAAACAAATAAATGACTATTTTGCTTGTATGGGTAAGCAACTGGCTGAGAACATAGCCCAAAATCAGAGCCCCGAACCTGCACCATATCTATCAGAAACACCATCTGCACTTAACTCCATACTTCTTCCTCCACCTGACGAAGCAGAAATAAAATCTCTGATTATCAATCTACGAAGTAACTGTGCCACCGGATGGGATTATATTTCCGTAAAATTCCTAAAATTAGCTGCGACAGTACTGGTACCACCACTTACAAAACTCATTGAAATCTGTTTTGAACAGGGGATTTTCCCTAGTGTCTTCAAAAAATCTATTATTACACCAGTTCACAAGAGTGGGAGTCAGGAAGACATGAAGAACTATAGACCTATCTCCGTTCTACCGGCCTTATCAAAAATACTGGAGAAGGCACTAAGCAATAGACTCACAAAATATTTGGAACGTAATGAGCTACTCTCAAAGGCACAATTTGGCTTTAGGTCACGGAGGAGCACTGAAGATGCGGTTAATCAACTAGTGGCATATATTACGGGAAAAGTTGATACGAAACAAAAATGCCTGGGTGTTTTCCTAGATCTAGCGAAGGCTTTTGACACGGTCTGTATTCCCACTCTAGTGAGAAAGATGGAGCACATTGGGATTCGAGGGAAACCGCTTGACATCTTCACGGATTTTCTCATGAACCGAACACAGAGGGTCAAGATAGACGAAGCAGTCAGTCAAGAAACAGAAGTAACGTACGGCGTGCCGCAGGGCAGTTGCCTATCTCCGAGCCTCTTTCTGATCTATGTAAATGATCTGTGCGAGCAGTCTCTCCACATGGGTAAAATATTTAGCTACGCGGATGATACTGCTGTCATATTTCATGGGAGAACCTGGGAGGAGGTGACAATAAATGCTGAACTCGGACTCCAGAGAATACATTATTGGTTGTCAAAGAACTTGCTCACCCTTAACCTATCAAAGACCTCATACGTGCAGTTCACTTTCGCCAACATTAAGCCTCCCGAAATAACACTCAAAGTACACACATGCAAGCCTCCATACAATTTTAACAGCTATTGCCCATGTCCTTCGCTAGCCGGAAAAGACACAGTTAGATATTTGGGAGTTGTACTAGACGCAAACTTGAACTGGCGATCACATATTGAACAAACCACGTCACGGGTTCGAAAGCTTATATGGGTATTTAGGAGACTCCGGCAGGTGGCGGACTTTGAACTGCTTCGATTGATATATGTTTCCTTAGCACAATCGATCATTAGTTACTGCATAACGATATGGGGGGGTGCCTGCAAAACTTACATGATCCATCTAGAAAAAGCCCAAAGATCGCTACTTAAGGTTATGACTTTTAAACCATACAGATTTCCAACAAAATCACTGTACAAAGAGTGCGAACTACTAACAGTAAGACAATTATATGTCCTTAATTTATCAATTGCACAGCATAAGATTACACCAATAAATTACGAAAACAGGAATAAGCGTACTATTACAAACGTTCGTCAACCTTTAAAATGTAGAACTGCACAAGCAAGACGACAACACTTACATCAAGCTACACGTATCTATAACAAAATAAACAAAACCTTGCTCATTAACTCATTGGTCACTTACGAAGTCAAAGTCAAAACAAAATTATGGTTACTTACACAAGATTACGCACAAACCGAAACCTTACTACAGTGAAAACACACACACACACACACACACACATACACTCACACACACACACATACACACACATCCACACACATATACATACTCACACACGCACACACACACATTTGCATACTCCCACACACACTTTTAAATGTATTTTTATTGTATAGTTTGAAATATGTAACAAAAGGGGTGAAGACACTGTCTCCTGTAACACAGGTTGTTACCTACCACAGGAAACAGAGTACCATTGTATCTCAATAATGCTTATACCAATAAAAGAAATTATTATTTAAAAATTATTATTATTTAAAAAAAAATATTCTCCTTTAGCATCCAGCTACCAGAATCCCGCTTCACCATCTCAGCGCTCCAGCACAAGGTCGCCAGTACATTAGAGAGTCGCCGACCGCAGTAAATTTGTGCATCATCTGCTAGTATGATGCCACAAGTAAACACAACCATGACTATCGCTAATGAAAACTTCATTTTGGTTGTTGAAGTAAAATATTGATTTTGTAATACCACTATGTCGAGGTACTGGACTTAAATGTGATGATAGAATTTAAAAGCGAACCTTTTAAACATTTTGAGACTCATTAATATTCAGACCAACAGGTTAATTCGTAAAACACATGCCCTAGGATGTCAGCTAGATTATTCGAATGATTGAGCATTGTGTGGGAGCAAGCGGGAGGTCTAAGATACGTATATATGAAATTACGACAATGAACATTAGTATTTTAATACGAATATTAATGAGCGCTATTTATATAAAATCTGAGCTTCCTTTGAATTTTCCCCATTACAAGTTGAGAGCCCGAGAGTTAATGATATTAAAGGTGTAGTGACAAATTAAATAGTTGTGATGAAGTTGGTTTTTGCGAGTATATTGATCGTAGTGGTATGTCGACAAGTAGAAGCTCAAACTGCTCAAAGATACTGCGGCAGGCAGTTCTCTAATATGCTAGCGGCCTTGTGTTGGGAGACAGAGATGGTGAAGCGCGATGGCGGCTGGTGGATGTCGCAGGAAAGTGCTTGAGCACTCAGTAACACACGAGGCAAACGCGGGCCTGCCGAAGAATGCTGTGACAAGCCTTGTACCATGGAAGAGCTTCTCACGTACTGTTAATGGATAAAAACTTAATTTAAATGTAATTCTAAACGGAAATAAAACCCCTAATAACACCACCCCTATAAACACTATAGTGTTTATATTTAATACCAAGTCGCATATTCCTCTGGAGAGTGCGACAAACAGAGGTGAGTGTCACCGAAGTGTTATTCCAGGGTCTTCTAGAACATCTGTATTAGGCAACTGACTTTTTTCTTTTCACCAAGTGAATCAGATTAGTGGAGGCTTAACACGTCCCTCCTCCCCTTTCTCTTTAATTTTGGATTAAGCACTCGAATGGCGGTAAAACCTGTGAGTCTTGGATTCACGTGCAAATTTATGGTGATAAACACTGACAATCTGGTGAACCGTCTCACCTCGTTGTCCTTCTATGCCATAATATTTTGGAATCTATCCTCGATGTGGGTGACACAAATTAGAGAAAACTATACCTTTTAAAGTAGATAACATCTAATGATCTAATTAAATTTGTGGTGATGTAACTAAAAGTATTATCTTGTAGCGTAAGAAGCTTTCGTTTTAATACTATTGTCATTTTTTAATTCTGTCTTCAACACTGTAATATAACCAAAGCGATATTTAGTCACAAGTACCCGTGTAGTGATCGATTAAGGATACAGAGTGTCACTGCAACTATCGATCTCACTATGGATGTAGTAAGAGGCAACTAAGGTAACACCGTCGCTTCTGACTACACCTGGTGTCATGAGAGGTGACTATACGAATAAACTAATAAGAATAACATTACTGCAAGAAAAAAGTACATCGAAACATATCTATACCAAGCCATCAGACCAGCATAGTATGATAGGCTAAAACCTCGTTTCGAAGGATAGGACTCTGTCTAGCAGAGGACTATCTAAAGTTATATGTATGTAAAGAACAGTGTTTATGGTTCACAGTCACTAGTTCTAGTTCTAGCCCAGCGGAACAAACCGCCAGCGTGTGTTGAACCGAGCACATGTTCTGAAGTTTTTGGAATCAGACAGATATGGTAGGATTTGTGAGGTTATTTATTAAATTCCAAGGTAGTGACAATCCCGACACACAATGAATTCCGTTATCCCAATGTAGACCACGAACGATGCGAGAAGAAAACAAATTAGCTACCGTGCATGGTGAATATTATAGGTTGCTGAATTTAACATGGACGTTATCCCGATACGCAAAAAGAGAACCACGAATACCGAAGGTAAAAGACAAAAACAAGTACGCGTGCAGGGACAATCACAATACATTTCTGACTACGCCCGATCAGTACCGATATCAGCGCAGCAAGTCAGGCGCTCCCCTCTACGACTGGCATTTCGTATATTATCGAATATAATGTTTATTAATCCCAAATTCAGCTAATTTATGTTCAACTTAACGTTTAGAGAAGCAGCCCAAGTGTTGGTGCGAACCCTCGACCATATGTCGAATAGCCTCGGGAAAGCCCTAGACGCCAGATTGGTGTCCGGACGCTTCCTGAGGGCTGGAGGAGTGGGAAGCTGGTCCTACTATGGAAACCGGGACGGCCTGCCGATTTGTTCGCGGCCTATAGACCTCTCTGCCCGCATCGTCCGGCACCTCTGCGAGGTTGGCTCCGATCTGTTGGACGCTCAAGACGGGTTTCGAGCCGGACGTTCAACAGTCGATGCTGTGTTGCGCCTGAGGGCCGTGACTGAAGAGGTGGTGAGCTGTGGCGGCGTGCTGTTGGCGGTGTCGTTGGACATCGCCAACGCATTCAATAGTCTACCCTTTAGCTACATGAGAGAAGCACTCCACTACCATGGGGTGACAGAGTACCTGAGGCGGCTTGTGCCAGACTATCTTGAGGAGCGTACCGTCATGTACGAGGACCGAGATGGCATTGTGAGGTGGTGGCCCATGTCGTGCACTGTTCCACAGGGGTCTGTTCTCGGACCACTCATGTGGAATATGGGATACGACTGGGCCCTTCGATGTCGTCTGCACCCCGGGCTGGGCGTAATTTGTTACGCAGATGACACATTGGCTACGTCCCGGGGGATGAACCTTCAAGAGGCGACGCGCCTGGCCACCACAGGCGTCACTCTGGTGGTCGGGCGTATTGAGGCACTGAGTTTACGGGTGGCCCTGGACAAGACGGAGGCCAATTTGTTCCGTGGGCCCCGTCTTGGTCCACCACCCGGCGCCTCTATCGTAGTCAATTCGGTCCTCGTACCGGATCAGGCTCAGATGAAGTAACTGGGCCTGATCCTCAACGGTAGGTGGTTTTTTGACGAGCACTTCCGTCAGCCTTCTTCAAAGCAGGTCGGGCTGCTTCTGACCTTGGGCAACTTTTGCCCAATTTGGGTGGAGCTAGCATTGTGACAAGACGACCATACACGGAGGTTTTTCAGACAATAGCGTTGTATGGTGCACCGGTGCTCTGACCACCCAGAATAGGGCTCGCCTCTGGCGCCTTCAGATGATATTGGCGGTTAGAACCATAGGGGGTTACCGCACCGTAACGACGGAGGCGGCGCGCACCTTGGCCGGAACTCTACCGTAGGATTTGAAGGCGGCAGTGATCGCCAAAGTTTATCGGTGAACGGCTGACTTCCAGGCGAATAGCGGCATACGTCCCCCGCCCGAAGAGATACACTAGTGGCGAGAGGCTGCTCGTCGAGCCACGATAACTCTTTAGTCGCCCTATGTCACTTGCTGGCTTTACCACTGTGGAGGCTCTCCAGCCGGTCATCACCAAGTGGCCAGGGTGACAGGACGGGACGCTTTTCTTCCGACTGACGCTAATCTTTTCCGGGTACGGTTGCTTCGGGAAGTATTTGCACCCGTTCGCCGAGAGCGTTCGCCGAGAGGGAATTGAGTCTCGGTCGTCATACGCTCCATGTCCGATAGCGATAGTTGTTTTACAGCGGTGGCAACCTTCTGCGAAGATATCATTTCACGGAAGGAGGCAGCGGAGAAGGCCCGGGAGGACGATCTTCACTCGGACCCAATTCGCCACCGGCGAACTGTTTGGCGGAGGTGCACCTACCAGCGCCTCATGCGGCCTTGAGTGTGGCTGCGGGTGAGCGGGACCTGTTTTCCCCTTCATCCGCTACAATGGCCAACCGCGAGGAGGTGACGTCGGCGTGTGCCGTACGTCGCTTAAAATGGAGAGTATACCCGCAGATGGCGCCCGTGGTAGTAGGCAGGCGCTAGGAGGGATCTGGATATCGTAATAGCAACTGTTCCCGGATCCTTTTCTCCCTATGTCAGGAGCAGAGTGGCACACCGTGTGGTTTTAGTCGGTCTGATTCCGACACACCACCCCGCCGTAAACCCCGGAGGGGTGATGGCCCGAGGGGGTTTACACAATTTAATAAAAAAAACGTTAAGAGAAGCAACATGTTAAGAGAAAAATCACTATGCTGATACTCCGACAAACTGAGGCGAGCGTCACCGGAGTGTTATTCCAAGTTCTTCTGGAACATCTGTATTAATCAACTGACGCCTTTTTTATACCGAGTGAATGAGATTAGCAGAGGCTTAGTCCCCCGTCAACCCTCCCCCATCTCTTTAATTCTGAATTGAGCACCCGGATGGCGGTGAAACCTGTGAGTCTTGGGTTTCACGTCCAAATTTGTGATGATAACCACTGGCAATCTGGTGAACCGTCTCATCTCGTTTTTCTTCTATGCCATAAAGTTTGCGTACTAGTTACGTATTGCTCAAGATTATCAAGTTCCTTCTGCATGATATCGAGGTTACTGACGTCAGTATATTCGAGTATCGAAAGAAGGAGGGGTTGCTCAAGCGCAGTTTTAGTGGCTGTTGGCAGAAAAATACGTTATCCTCATATGTATCCTGCCGACGCAAATAATTTTCGACTGACCGTTTAATTTTAGGGGTTCCAGGTTAAAGTAGGACCAAAATTTATTTTCAATTTTTTTTTCTATTTTAAGAGTATGCCAAAGTGGCTCTATTCTACCCGATGGAAGGTATGAATAAAATCTAAGAACTATGGTCACTATACTCATTGCGAATGCAGACAATACAGCAGATGGTACAGTTTATAGTAATAAAGTTTGTTACACAATTATTTTAAACCGATTTCGAAAAAATTTGTCTGTTGCTCTACTTGAACTTCTTTTTAGAAACGTGATATCACATTGTATTACGCTACAACATGACGCTTACTAGACGTTTTCTTACAGGTTTTGTGTCAAGTTTTCGAGGTTTGTTTTAACATTTTTTGCCACGTTAGTTAAATCTTTAACTTATCACCATACGGACCAATTATTGTTTCATATTTTATTCGATGTTTCGGTTAAAGCGACGAGTTCTTTTTAAATAGTGTTGAAGATTATATCAAAATTTACGCTCACATTTAAGGCACCGTCCAAACAATTACATCGGATTACTTTTATATAAGACTTTGTAACTCTCTTATCACTTTAATTAATCTTAGACCTTTCTCCTTGTTAGAGAACACTTATTACTACTTCTTATTTACATTGTTCGGTGCTTAAGAAAATGTTTGACTATTAATGTGTTAAGCTAGTTAAGCCACGCTGATTTCAGCACGAGCGGGCCGGCTCGACCGGGGCAGTACTACCCTCCCACAGAAGACCAACCTAAAGCGCCAGCATCCGTGCTGTCGTGCATCGTTGGTGAGTGTGAGACCGGAGGCCCATCGATGCAGGGGTGAAAGTTATCGTGGTAACTATGTAAGCCTTACACTGTCACATTGACTGTCATGCCTTTTAAAACCCCAAGCGGGTGTGAAAAAGCATCTCACAAGGCCGCCATAATGTGGGTATGGTACCCACTGCACCGTACTGCATAAAGCACCATACTGCGTTGTCAACATTTGCTATGAGTATGATGACCACAACTCTTGGATTCTATTCATGCTTTCCATCAGACAGAGCAGAGTCACTTTGACAGGCCGTCATAATAGAAAAAAAAAAAACGACTTTCACGGTCAGCTGCACAGCAGTACTAACAGAACAAAGAGAGTAGTGTACATTTAATAGCTTTCTTGATGGTGGCTATAAGTATATATAAAAATTTAGGTAACAACTCACGAAATGAACATGCATTTTCAGTGGATATTATGAGCTATACGAATGTTGAAAGCTGAAAGATTATCAATAAAGCAGCATTTTTAAATGTTTAATACTATGAATAATGTTTTCGTATTTTGTTGAGGAAAAATTGACATTAATGAAGGAATTTGTATTTAAAGTTAAGATTTATTTAGGGTTGTTGGTGGATTCTTTTTAAAATGTTTTATTAAATCCGAGACATTCAGTTTTATCAGTAAATGTGACAAATTTATCCAAATCATTGGAACTGACTTCAATTTTTAAAATATTTACTTACCAACCAAACCAGGAAAAATATTTTGCCCAATATCTGGCTACCTAAACAATACTAAGTCAAATTTTAATCATGAATGATGAATCAACTAATCCCAGGTCATGTAAATCTTCTAACATCGTAACATAAGGTGTTAAACGTATTATTACATAGGTACTTCTATATATATAAATGTTATATAAATATTACACTCAGACACAGGATAATTTATCTCTTACTACTACTATTGGCTGTGGTTTACTTATTATGATCACTGGATACTGTCTGAATATAGCCGTCAAATTATAAAAGGCTTTTTTATGACTGTTGGATTTGTGTTTTTTGTGTACCTTCTTATATCTGCTGTAATACATGAAGTTAAATAAGCCCCTACACTCGTAAACAAAGATAACTTCTTTTATGACAGAAAGATTTTTACTATCGAACCACTTAACCGAAAAGATTTACATAAAAGCGCTGAATTACATTAACACTTTGGATGTTATGTTAATCAGTACTAAATATAATGTCTGAACTCCCACATATAACATGATGCTCAATCATTTGGAAAATTTTCAAATGTGTTGGTGTAATTATTTATCAGATAATTTTAGATATAAAAGCTCACGTTTCCAAAAGAAACACATTATAGTTCTACTCCTCAGTATAGGAACATTACCAAGACAATTTAAGCCAATATGAAGTTCTCATTATTGTTAGGCCTGGTTGTCTTGACCTGTACTGGCGTGCTAGCAGATCACGCGCAGTTTTACTGCGGTCGTCAACTTTCCAATGTCTTGGCGGCTCTGTGCTGGGACACTGAGATGGTGAAGCGGGATGCTGGCGGATGGTTTCCAGAGCAGCATGTTCGAGCTCTTGGTGCTGTTCGTGGTAAACGTGGTCCCGTCGACGAGTGCTGCTATAAGCCCTGTGATATTAGTGAACTGCTCACGTACTGCTAACATCTGTTAAGTGATACTTACTGTGATGTAAGATTCTACCTTGGTGCTCGTCAGTTTAAGCTAATAGAACTAAATAAATGATTGAAATATCTGTGGTATAATTTTTAAAATTATCTGATATTTAAGAAAAAATAACTTAAAATTGCCTGCTGGACTTCAACTACAACTTATTGACCAATAATTTTAGTAAACAAATATTGCTATGTAAGTATAAATCTATAATATCTCGTAGGTCTAGCGTATGCATATGTTTTAGAGTATGTGACTGTCGATCAAGAACTCTCGGTTACGATGCCCGGGCTGGCCTGAAAAGTGTAATGGTGTTTTTTGATTATAGAAATGCTTATTTAGCATTGGGATCTTAATTTTGTTCTTGAAGATGATCTCTCCTTGGTCGTATCAGATAGCCACCCTATTGGATTATTGGATCACGAAAGTGAGTGAACAGAGAGTGTACCTGTGTTTGTGTACACTTTTGTGCACTATAATATTTTAGTGTTAGTAAACTTAACAGAGCTCTTGTTACACATAGTGATGATGATATCCTCCTAGAAGATTTCGGCCATCATCATCTTCATCATTTTCTACTATCTCGGTGGCGTAGCAGTAGTGGGTGCGACTGCTGTACTTGAGGTTTCGGTTTCGATTCCCGTTTCCGAGCAAATGTTTGTATAATCTGTAAATATTTATTTCGAAGTTTGGGTGTTTTCTATGTTTAATATGTATGTATTTACAAAAAAAAGGTATGTACTTATTCTATCAGTCAGTCTAGTTATCATAGCATAACCTTTGCTTGGCTTGAAACTAGATGACGTTGTGTGTCGTTTGTCCGAAATATTTATTTATTTATTTACAAAACCAATATTTACACTTGTATGAGCATGAGTAAACAGGATCTCTGTTAAGTTCCGGTCTAGGTAGCGATGTCTCAGAATATTTTTAGTACATTATATACGATTGCCCATATTCTGACAATAACAACCATATATTGCATAATCTCTAAATTTTTTGTACATCGGTTTCTCTTCACTAACCACTAAACACTATGTTGACCTTCTAATATGTTCCTACAAATAACACAACCATGACTAATACAATGTAAATTTTGTATTGGATTTCATAGTTAAGCAGTAGAGCCACATTGATTTCGCCACAAACTGACCGACTCGACCGGGAAAGTTCTACCCTCTCACAGAAAACTAACCTATAGGGACAGCAGTCGTGCTGTCGTGTTTCATTGATGAGTGCGAGACCGGTGGCCCATTGACGTAGGAGTGACAGTTCTCGTGGTTAGATGACTGACGCTTTTTACATCCCCAAGCAGGGCGTGAAAAAGCATCTCACTAGGCCACCATAATGTGAGTCACCACGCTGTAATGCCTGTATGAGTATGGTGACCTCAAAGTTTGGATTTTGTTTATGCCTGCCATCAGGCAGAGTAGAGTCACTTAGGCAGGCTCTTAAAATAGAAAATATATATGTACATTACTGTGTACAACCACTAAATTTAAATATGTAATATTTAAATACTATAATACCATCTTAAAATAAATTTACTACGCAAGTTTTCAATTTGTTGTTTTTTACATTAATATTGACGAAATGTTTGCCTCTATGAACAACAGTGTCTCCATACGATTATTAATGAGTATTTCAAGATATAAAATATTAGCATTCTGTGATATTTTACCATTTCCAGTCGGGTATTTGAGAATCATAGTGTTAAATGAAATGGTTATCATGAAGTTAGTGCATGTGGTTGTATTGATCGTAGTAATATGCCGAAATGTAGAAGCTCAAAGCCTCAAGGGTAATAGCGTCCTTGTGTTATCCTAGTATTCAAATGGTGAAGCGTGATGGTAGCTGGTGGATTACGCATGAGAGGGCTCGAGCGCTTGGAACCGCTCGAAGCAAGCGCTGACCCGCTGAGGAATGTTGCGATAAGCCTTGTACAGTGGAAGAGCTTCTTACATATTACGAATGGGAATAAATGTTACCAACCTAAAAATGATACAAAAATGTACTTTCATAAAATATATAAATTAGATGAAGCTTAGAAAATATAAAACAATGTGATTAATTCACGGAGGCTGTACTCGCTCTGGTTACATAAACAATAACTTTATAGGATAGGAGATACATTTTCTGAATAAAAATACTGTGAAATCTACAACGCATACCATGGTAATGCGTATATCTTTATCAAAATAACAAAATGAGATAATGCTTTACGATTCTTATTCATCTTATACATAGGTGTCGTAAAAGCCGGTTTAAGGAGCAAACTGTGCCGGATAACAGCACTGCAGAGAAAAAAAAATTGTGTGTGTCAGCTCCGGCGCACGACTGGAGTTTACTCTTTAAGTACGATTGTCAAAGCAGACGCAAGAAAAGCTTATTTAACTGAATTTAACTGACTCAATGTAAAAGATTGATACCGTATAAAAGGGTAAATTAACAATTAATGAAAATAGCATATAGAAATGGTCGTTTTGCAGCACGTCTTAATACACTCACAACCATTGCAGCCGCACCCAAACTAGTGCAGCCGCACAAAACTTAACGAGGTTATTCGTTCAGTAGATTTTACTCCTCACTTTTTTCTCATACCGGGCGCCTTATATCAAAACACCGATTCTTAAGGAGTAAACTCCAAAAAACTTTAAAACAATACCAAATCATCTTGTCAGCATGGCAGAAAAGACCAAAACCTTCTTTCAAATTGAGGCCAAAGAAGGCTTCTTTCTGTGTCTAATAGCGAACTTTTAAAGACTGGATATGGATAATGTTTTATCAGGAGAGTATTTCGAAATACGAACAGTATTTGTTATGTAGTCTAGTTCTTCTCGTTGGATAATATTTGAGTCTATTTTAGTAAGTTTACAAATCACTACAGTAATCGTTTATCGTCAGGCGGTCTCCGTAAGAAATTTGTGCAACTATTTTTATGAAATAGCTTACAACATTTTTTGGCATTTGTAAAAAGATTGCATAGTGAAGTTTACGTGGTGGTTATGGTGTTATGAGATCACAATGCATTGCATTGCAACTTTATCACGATGGGCGAGTGATCTTCTATAATTGTCACAGCACTTCATGAGCTGTTCCATTGTACAGTGATGGTTTTCGAACTTTGAGTCGATCACATTACAACTTTTTAAGTGATACGTTTTTTCTATGCCAAATTCAGCTAATTTTCGTTTAAGCTGAGTTTAGAAAAGTAACTTATTCGTGAATTCCTTTTACAAATCGCCTTCATGCCGTATTTTGACTGTTTAACCAAAGACGTAATTATATAATTTCATATGCATGTTGTTAGGGCTACACTAAAAAATAAGAGGTATTTAGGAAAAATCATTATTCTGATCGAATGGAAAATTAAAAGTTGGAAATTTTTCTTCTAAACTTTCAAACGCAAATTAGTGGTCAGTTTTTTGGTTCCTTTTACATATTTTTTTTTTGTATTAACTATTTAAGTATTCAGTATCTTTACATTTATAAATGAAATATTGTTTTTAGTAAAACAATTTTCACGCACATATATTGGTTTTGTAGGTTATGGTGAATGTAGATTATATCTACGTACTAATTGTCCTGTTCTAGCAAGTCTGGAATCTTCCATGCCTAGAGTAATACATATTGTTATGTAGACGTAAAATGATAAAATATTTAGTTAAGTAAACTGGGTACGAATGCTGGCTTATATACTTCAACTGAAGTATATAGGACAGTATTCTATTGGACTTGAAGTTATCAAGTTTCCGTACATGTCCAATGTGACTAACATATGTATAAAATCTCTTTGGCTTGCAAGCAACTTATTTGCTTGCTTACAAATCCTTATCAACTGGTCTGATTTTTTTTATTCAGAACTTAGTGGAAGAAGTGTTACAATATTGTATTATTTTATTTTTATTTTTAACTTTAAAGGACTTCAAAGTGACCCTACTCTGCCAGAGAAAGCATCAATAAAATCAAGGAGTGGATGCCACCATACTCATTGCCGTGTGGTAATGCAGTGTGGTAGCCCATATTATTGCGGCCTAGTCAGATACTCTTTTACGCCTTCTTGGAGACGTCAAAGGCATGAAAATCATCATGAAAGTGCAAGGCTCACACGCTTCCGACGATAACTGTCATCTCTGTATGAATGGGCCTCCGATCTCACATTTATCAATGAAAAATATAGTAGAGGCAGAAGTGCCCCGGTCGAACTGGCCAGTTTGTGCTGAAATCAACGTGGTGCTACTACCTAATATACGATATATCGTAAAATAAAAAGCTCTAAAACCTATAGAAATGAAATGTAAATTTTAGTAAAATTTTAATTATTTATTCAACAGCTTAACTTTACAGCACCAAGATCAAACGTATGTACAATTAGGCAGTGATTAGCAGTACGTGAGTAGTTCATCAGTAGTACAAGGCTTATAGCAGCACTCGTCGACAGGGCCCCGTTTACCGCGAACACCATCAAGCGCTCGAACATTCTCCTTTAGCATCCAACTGCCAGAATCCCGCTTCACCATCTCAGCGCTCCAGCACAAAGTCGCCAGTACATTGGAGAGTCGTCGACCGCAATAAATTTGTGCATCATCTGCTAATACGATGCCACAAGTGAACACAACCATGATTATCACTACTGAAAACTTCATATTGGTTGTTGAAGTAAAATATCGATTTTGTAATACCACTATGTGGAAGTACTGGACTTAAATGTGATGATAGAATCTAAAAACATACTTTTTAAGCATTTTGAAACTCATTAATATTCAGACCAACAGGTTAATTATTACATTCACAAAACATGTGCCCTAGCATGTCAGCTAGATTATTCCAATGATTGAGCATTTTGTAGGAGCAAGTGGGAGGTCTAAGATATATATAGAATTACGAGTACGTCAATGAACGTATTTTAATATGAATACTAATGATCTGCTGTTGGTATAAAATTCGAGCGTCCTATGAACTTTTCCCATAACCAGCTTAGAGCTAGAGAGCCAACGATATCAAAGGTGCTGTGACAAATTGAATAGTTATGATGAAGTTGGCTCTTGTGATTACATTGATCGTAGTGGTATGTCGACAAGTAGAAGCTCAAACTGCTCAAAGATACTGCGGTAGGCAGTTCTCTAATATGCTAGCAGCCTTGTGTTGGGAGACTGAGATGGTGAAGCGTGATGGTGGCTGGTGGATGTCGCAGGAGAGTGCTCGAGCACTCAGTAACACACGAGGCAAACGTGGGCCTGCTGAAGAATGCTGTTACAAGCCTTGTACCATGGAAGAGCTTCTCACTTACTGTTAGCTGATAAAAACGTAATTGAAATGTAATTGTAAACGGAAATAAAACCCCTAAAAGCGGTAGACATATTAGTGTATATTTTTCATACTCAGTCGCATATTCCTACTCCGACAAACATAGGCAAATTCCACCAGAGTATTATTCCAGGGTCTCCCATGACATTTGTTTTAATCAACTGTCTTTTTTCTTTTCACTGAGTGAATGAGATTAGCGGAAGCTCAATTCCCCTCTCCCCACCCTTTTCTCTATAATTCTGGAATTGAGCACTGTTGGGTTTCACGTGCAAATTTGTGGTCATAATCACTGAACATCTGGTGAACCGTGTCATCTCCTTTTCCTTCTATACCATAAAGAAATAATAACAATATTGTGAATCTTTCCTCGATGTGAGTAACGCAAAACAGACAAACATATACCTTTAAAAGTAGATAACATCTAACGATCTAATTAAATTTGTTGTGATGTAAGTAAAAGTGTTATCTTGTAGCGTATGAAGCTTAGCTTTTAATAGTACTATCATGTTTAAGTTCTGGCTTCAACGCTGTAGTATAACCAAAGCGATAATGAATATAAATAAAATCTATGATTTGAGGTTACCATACTCATTGTTAAACCAGACAATGCAGGATGATGACCCACACTAAAACGACTTTTTCACACCGTGCTTGGAGACGTCAAAGGCATGACAGACATCGTGGCAGTGTAAAGTTTACACGCTTACTACGATAACTATTACTCCTGCGACAATGAACCCCCTGACTCGCACTTACCAATGAAGCACACCAGCTTAGACGCTGTCGCTTTAGGTTGGTCTTCTGTGAGAGGAGAGTACTGCCCCGGTCGAACCGACCAGTTCGTGCTTAAGTCACCGTGATTCTACTACATACCACAAAATACTAAGTCTATTATTTAAACGTTATTAACAAGATTAAGAGCTCTGAACTAACAGGAATAAAATGACTGATGGTCAAGAGTGACCTTACCACAATTGAAGCTTATGGGTAGAATGTCGAGTGGTCCACGACGGTGAAATACCTCGGCGTGACCATCGACCGCAGGCTCTCCATGAAACCTCATGTCAACAACATCATTGCCTGGGTCGTGTAGTGCGTTACCTTTTGTGATCTGTATCTATCGTCTCAACTGCCGACCCGAAACTCGGTGTGTACATGGCGTACATTCGTTCGCGACTCCCTTATGGTGCTCCAACCTGATTTGCTTGCTTCTGAAATAAACCGCTACTGTCTACGTGCGCAGCAGTCGCTCGCACTACTTCCCCTTGCCATCGCAATTCTTTTTAAATAGCTTTGAGAACTTTGCTAATATAGGTATTCCACCGCCTTTTAGAAGCTCTGTTGTAATTCTGTGTTCACCAGGAGCTTTGTTGTTGTTAAGTTATCCGAGTGCGATTCTAATCTCGCCCAGAACGATGTCGGGAAGCTCATCTGAAAAGTGGCAAGTCAGTCTAGCACGCCGGTCATCCGCGCTGTAATATATAATAATAATAATCTTTATTTGAAATAACAAAACAATGTACAAATGCACTAGTGTACGAAAATAACCACATTAGTTATAAACTGTGTCGTGGCTATTAGCGCCCACCTCTAGAAAAGTGTAGTCATTAGCGTTCCACATTAATCTATATATTAATACGCGATACAAAAACTTTAATCCGCTTTTTACGAAAATTGCGCGGACGCAGGAGCATAAAATTTGGCACACTTATAGTTTATGCGTTGGAGAAGTGCAGAACGCTAATATTTTTCAATAATAATGCTTATAAAGTACATTAAATCAATAAATAAAACATTACACACACTACCCTGCATTTCGCACACACATACATACACAAGTATTTGTACACGCCTTTTTGTCCATAGAGTACTGACATAGACATATCAAAAAAAAAAGTTTTATTTGCCTCATTTAATATAACAAGAGATTTTAATAATAATGCATAAAAAGTACATTAAATCAATAAATAAAACATTACACAACCAGCATGCATTTGACACACGCATACACAAGTATTTGTACACGTATAGTATACATACTCTGTGGTCAAACTGTTTATTTTGTTTATTATAGACATAGTTGAATATCAAACAGAAAAATTTTATTTGACGAATACTGCGTGAAATATTGAGCGCATATACGAATTTATGTAATATATGTAAGTTGTGTAGCAGTAAGATACATTACATTATATGCATAAAGAAAGTTCTGTTGTTGCAGCAATCTGCAATATCGACATCCAGGTACAAAAAAATATAATTTGCTGGTGCAAAACAATTATTGTAGTCTACGATTTCAGTAATTGCATATACTTCAGGATAAATAAGTAATTTTGAGAGATACGTACACTTAAATGTGCACGAATTATCAGAATTAACAACATCAACATACAGGTAAAATCTTTTTCTATTTCTGATTCAGTAATTTAATGAAAGAACTTTAATTATGCCTCAACATAGAACATTAACGGGCCGGAGTGAGAGACAAAGAAGAAGGAATATTTTTCTAAGAGGAAGGAATAATTCCCCACCAGTAATATTCAATAGTAATATGATTTTGAGAGATACATTTAAATGTGCTCTAAATGTCATTCCAAATGTGTTTTTAAGTTATGATTCTGGATTAATGGACTTAGAGTGCAGATTTTGCAATGTGAAACATTTTGAATCTGAAGTGACTTTAGGCGACCGAACTGCATTCACTTCATGTTGTCACAAGGGTAAAGCAATATTACCACCCTTAAGTCAAAATGAATATTTTAAATCATTGTATGATGGACTTACTTCAAATAAACCTTCAATAAAAAGTAAATCAAAAAATTATTTTGAAAGTATTAGGAAATATAATTCATGTTTTGCTATGGTTAGGTCAGAAGCAAAAATTGCTGAGGCAGATACAAGTGGAGTGTATCATTTCAAAATACATGATGTTTTTTATCACAGATCAGGCCCAATGACTGCCGCATATGGCCGCTCACCATGTTATGCACAATTATATTTTTATGATGTTGACACTGCTATTAATTATAGATTACAAGAACGTATTAGTCAAACATGTAACAACAACATAATGCGTGAAATTTCACTGGAATTGGACAAAACAGTCCAAAAAATTGGTGTTTTATTAAAACGGCCAGTTTTTACACATGGGCAATTGTATGTCGCAGCAAGTAGAGTTCGTTCATTCGCTGGTTTAAGGTTTTATATATCCGAATATAATGGCCAAGGACATTTAGCAAACGATGAAAGAGTTTTTACAAAAAACATTGTTTTCAGAGAAGTTTTAAATCATTAATTATATTATTACAATATGCGATAAAAAACGTTTTTTTTGTTTTGCATCCTCTTATAGCATGTTTTGTTTTAATAAACATTTTTTAAATAGGTATTCTTTATTTTACTTCTTTTTAATTTCATATAATTTGTTCAAAATAGAAATTGGCAAATAACAATCTTGGTCAAATCTGTGGTTATAGTAGTTTAGTTTTGGACAGTAGAACCTTAATAATGTTTGAATATTATATTTTAATAATGTATATTAAGTCACTTACAATTTAAATCTATTATGGTCGAATTTCGACCAATGGGCGACCACTAGTAAAAGTAAATTGATAAGTTATATACTCTCTCCAAACACAGCAAGAGACATTTCCCAGCATTACTCCATGCAGGCATACAGTAGGTTATAATTGAGAGGACTAACGCAAAATAGACGGTACGGAGGACCGATAAGTCAGCAAAACTTCTCAAATTTTTGAAAACATGGTTAAGTTTGCGAACTTTGGATACCAGGGAGTCTATTTGACAACTCCATAATTATGTGCTATCAATGTAAACGCCAAGATATTTAATTGTTTCAGTGCGTGAGATTTTACCACAATAACAGTCCCTATTCGTAATTGAGTCACATTTATGGGTCGTCAAATTGTGAAGGGCAGATGGTTAAGATGTAATTTTTGGGCTGAATGTTATGAACTTTGTTTGGTAGAGATTAAGAGTCAGCAGATTATGATTCAGCTAATTTATGGTGTCTCTCAAGGCAGATTTAGCAGATAAAGATAACTCCAATCCCTACCCTGCACCAATATAACAGTATCATCAGCGTAAGTTATAATGCTGGCAATGTACAGATTGAGCCTGCAGAGATCGTTGATGTATCGCAAGCAAAGCCCAAGCACACTACCCTGCGGTACACCGTAATCTAGGCACATTTTTTTGCTGCTGTAGTTATCTATCTTGACAATTTAGGTACGATCACTAAGGTAACTCTAGAAAATATTCAGCGCGAGTCCCCGAGCACCGATCAATTCCAACTTTTTGATTAGACGCGGTACGGAGACAGTGTGAAATGCTTTTGAGAGTTCGAGAAAGATAGCTAGATTTTTAAAGTTTATGTTAAAGTTTTCGGTCACATTACTCAATAAAGCCAAGACCGCATCCTTAGTCTTTCTACCAGCTTTGAAACCACACTCATTAGTTGCAAGTATATTATTAGAATTCAAGTAATGTAAGAGTCGTTTATTCATTATTTTTTGAAGCAATTTGGCAAATATAGTTAAAACTGAAATGGGTCTGTAGTTATTCACACTACTTCTGTCCCCGCCTTTGTGGATCGGGTGTACCAGGGTTTGCTTAAGAATTACACTCCTGATCCCAAAGCAAGATTAAAAACATGGTAAATGATTGGAATAAGAACATCCCTGGCAGAGTGCACCAAAGTTGCTGAAGTACCATCCCAACCTGCAGCAGAATTCAACTTGAGGCCGACAAAAAGTTGTTCAATCTCATTATTATCTATATTGAAGATAGCCATGGAGTTATGACAAGTACACTCAGACATGAAAGCTCCGTCCCCACACTTTTTATTGTTTATCTTAGATGCTAGATTTGCCCCAACACCAGTAAAGTATTTATTTACAACATTAATAGATTTGTGAGTTCGTGAGCTGTATAGATCCTCATAAAATTTTGCGACTTCAGCGCGAACCTCCGACTTAGAGGTGACGGTGGTGCTTTGTGCAGTTTTTAGTTTAGTCAGGTGACATGAGGTTTTTGGCCTGGTAAGAACTTTTGGCGTCCTTATTTCGGACAATTGTGTCCTCAATCGCTCGAGAATTTGTTTGATGAATGTCTCTTCTCACCAGCCTCTTTACCTGCCTATTCAGTTCCTGACGCTCTAGGGGACTGGTATTTGTTGTCTCTCATCTTTTCCTCATAATATCTAAGGTCTCACTTGTGAGCTTAGACTTGCGTCCAATGCTTCTCGGTTGAAAGTGGTTTGAACCCACTTCGCAGATGACACGTACCAGGTTGTTGGCGGCGTCGTTTACGTCTCGCAAGATTTTCAACATCACGAACCGGTTCTAAAGCTCAAACTGGAAGCTTTAGCATCCAGCTTTAACCTGCTGTAGAGTTGGTCTAAGAGTGGACTTCATCAGGCGCGCCCGTTCCGTTTTGATACACAGATTTAGGGTACCTCTCACGAGTCGGTGATCACTTTCTGTATTGAACCTATTGATCACAGAGACATCCCTAAATCTATGGCGTTTGTGATGATGAAGTCGATCTCGTTCTTTGAAGCTCCGTCGTGTCTTAACCAGGTCCACATCCTTTGAGGTTTTTTCTGCAAAAAGGAATTCATCAGATAAAGCCCTTGGGCCTCAAGAAAGTTTACCAGCATATGACCCCGTCGATTTCTGTGGCCATAGTCGAACGATCCTACCCGGGTTTTGTCATAATCATGTACTCCCGTTTTCGCATTGAAATCGACCATGACAACTGTGAAAGGTCACCGTAGTCATTGCGGACCCGAGGCGGCGCGCCTGATCACCACGGGAGTCTCTTTGGTGGTCGGGCGTATTGAGGCGCTGGGTTTACGGGTGGCCCTAGATAAGACGGAGGCTCTGTTGTTCCATAGGCTCCGTCGTGGTCCACCTCCCGGCGCCTCTATCGTAGGTTATTCGGCCCTCTACCAGTTCAGGCCCAGATGAAGTACCTGGGCCTGATCCTCGACGGAAGCTGGCTCTTCCACGAGCACTTCCGACAGCTTTATTTGGTCATTCCGGTTGGAGAATCCTCGTGCTGGCTTTGCCCTCGTAGATGCTCTCCAGCCGGTCATCGCCGAGTGGGCGGGACGGCAGCACGGGACCCTTTCCTTCCGACTGACGCAGGTCCTTTCCGGGCACGGTTACTTCGGGATGTATCTGCACTCTGTCGCGAGGAGGGAATTAAGTCCCACCTGTCACCACTGCGACTGCAGTGAGGACTCGGCTCAGCACACGCTAGTGGTTTGTTCCACCTGGACGGCGCAGCGTGGGGTCCTCACTGCAGTTATTGGAGGAGATCTCTCGCTACCGGCCGTCATACGGTCCATGACCAGTAGCGACAGTTGTTTTACCGCGGTCGTAACCTTCTGCGAAGACGTAATTTCGCGGAAGGAGGCAGCGGAGAAGGCCCGGGAGGACGATATCCACTCAGACCCAAATTTGCCGACGGTGTATCGGGCGGCGGAGGCGCGCATACCAGTGCCTCATGGCGCCTTGAGTGTGGCCGCGGGTGGACACGATGGGTTTTCCCCTCCATCCGCTACAATGGCCAGCCGCGAGGAGGCGACGTCCGCGTGTGCCGTACGTCGCCTAAAATAGAGAGTTTACCCATAGGTGGTGCCTGCAGTAGCGGGCAGGCGCTAGGACGGATCTGGATGTCGTAATAGCAGCGGTTCCCGGGTCCCTCCTATCTCAGGCGCAGAGTGGCACACCGTGTGGTTTTAGTCAGTCCGATTCCGACACACCATCCCGCCGTAAACCCCGGTGGGGTGAAGGCCCGAGAGGGTTTCCACACGTTAAAAAAAAAAGTCATTGTGAACCCAAACAATGTAACATGTTGACTCAGGCTATAACGGCCTAGTGAGATACTTTTTCGCACCCCACATGGGGACGTAAGAGGTATGACTGACGTCGTGACAGTGCAAAGCTCACACACTTACCACGATGACTGACACCTCTGTATCAATGAACCTCCGGTCTCACACTCACCAATGAAACACATCAGCACAGATTGTGTCGCTTTTGGTTGCTTTTCTGTGAGAATGGAATACTGCCAAGGTTAAGATGATCAGTTTGTACTGAAACCGACGTGACTCTACTGAGTCACGTATCAATGAACCTCCGGTCTCACACTCACCAATGAAACACATCAGCACAGATTGTGTCGCTTTTGGTTGCTTTTCTGTGAGAATGGAATACTGCCAAGGTTAAGATAATCAGTTTGTACTGAAACCGACGTGACTCTACTGAGTCACGTCGGTTTCAGTACAAACCGGCGTGACTCTACTGAGTCACGCCGGTTTTAGTAAATAGTAAATATATAGTAAATAGTATTACTATATAAAGTATCATATAGTAGATCTAGTGAGATCCACTACCTATTTTATAAGCGTCATTACTAAGATAAAAACCTACAAAAATAAAACGTTATTGATTCCAAAATTTAAATTATTTATTTAACACTATCAGCTTAACTTTACGAGCACCGTGATCAAATGTCATTAGCAGTCATTAGCAGTACGTGAGTAGTTCATCAATAGTACAGGGCTTGTAGCAGCACTCGTCGACAGGGCCGCGTTTACCGCGAAGACCATCAAGGGCTCGAACATTCTCCTTTAGCATCCAGCTACCAGATTCCCGCTTCACTATCTCAGCGCTCCAGCACAAGGTCGCCAGTACATTAGAGAGTCGCCGACCGCAGTAAATTTGTGCATCATCTGCTAATACGATGCCACAAGTGAACACAACCATGATTATCACTAATGAAAACTTCATATTAGTTGTTGAAGTAAAATATCGATTTTGTAATACCACTATGTCGAAGTCCTGGACTTAAATGTGATGATAGAATCTAAAAACAAACCTTTTAAGCATTTTGAAACTCATTAATATTCAGACCAACAGGTTAATTATTACATTCACAGAACATGTGCCCTAGGATGTCAGCTAGATTACTCGAATGATTGAGCATTGTGTAAGAGCAAGTGGGAGGTGTAAGATTATAGAATTACGAGTATGTCAATCAACATCAGTATTTCAATATGAATATTAATGAGCTGCTGTTGATATAAAATTTGAGCGTACTATGAACTTTTCTCATTACCGGTTTAGAACTAGAGAGTCAACGATACCAAAGGTGCTGTGACAAATTAAATAGTTATGATGAAGTTGGCTCTTGTGATTACATTGATCGTAGTGGTATGTCGACAAGTAGAAGCTCAAACTGCTCACAGATACTGCGGCAGGCAGTTTTCTAATATGCTAGCGACATTGTGTTGGGAGACTGAGATGGTGAAGCGTGATGGCGGCTGGTGGATGTCGCAGGAAAGTGCTCGAGCACTGGGTAACACACGAGGCAAACGCGGGCCTGCTGAAGAATGCTGCTACAAGCCTTGCACCATGGAAGAGCTTCTCACGTACTGTTAATGGATTTTATACGTTACGTTTTTAAACGTAATTAAAATGTAATTTTAAATGGAAATAAAACCCTTAAAAAGCGATAGACACCATAATGTTTATTTTTCATACCAAACCGCATATTCCTCTGGAGAGTCATACTGCGACAAACTGAGGCGAGTGTCACCGGAGTTTTATCCCAGGGTCTTCCAGAACATCTGTATTAATCAACTGACTTCTTCTTTCTTTTCACCGAGTGAATGAGATTAGCGAAGGTTTAATCCCTCTCCCCGTTCCCCTTTCTCTTTAATTCTGGATTGAGCACTTGGATAGCGGTAAAACCTGTGAGTCCTGCATTTCACGTGCAAATTTGTGGTGATAACCACTGAGCACCTGGTGAACCGTCTCCTCTCGTTTTCCTTCTATACCATGAAATTTTGCAATCTATCCTCGATGTAGGTGATACAAGACAGAGAAAATCTAACGATCTAATTAAATTTGTGGTGATGCAAGTAAAAGTATTATCTTGTAGCGTAAGAAGCTTTCGTTTTAATACTATCAGCATGTTTAGGGTCTGTCGTCAATACTGTAATATAACGAAAGCGATATTTAGTTACAAAAACCAGCGTAAAGTTCTCATCGGTGTAGTTTTTGGTTGGTTTGGTGAGTAAGGACGTCTTGGTACATAATATAATACTAACTCCCACTTTGCAGAGTTAAGGAGCTCAGTTGATGAATGCTGCAATAAGTATTATTTTGATCTTAGTGCCGATAAATTTAAGATTGTCCATGTATTGATCGATTAAAGATACCAAGTGTCACTGCGACTATCCATCTCACTATGAATGTAGTAAGAGGCGACTAAAGGAACACACTTAGGTACCTCTGAATGTACCTATAGTGTCATAAGAGGTGACTATAGGAGTAAACTGATCAGAATCATATCACTGTAAAAAAGAACATTGAAACAAATCAATACCAACCCATTTGAACAGCGTGGTATGGTAGGCTAACACCTCTTTTCGAAGGATAGGACTCTATCCAGCAGAGGACTATTTAAAATTATATGTATATAAAGAAATTAGAATTTGCAAACCACTGCAGTAACTACTTATCATTAGGCGATTTGTGCGCAAAATTTGTGTAATAATTGATATAAAATAGCTTATGACGCGTTCTAGAATTCATAGAAAAACTGCATAGTGAATTTGACGTTGTGTTTATTGTATTATAAGACCACAAAGCATTGCATTGCAACTGTGTCACGATGGACGAGCGGTCATCCTATGATTGTCACAACGGTTTGTGAGTTCTTCCTTTGTATAATGATAGTTTTCGGCTTTGAATTGAACTGTATCGTACCCAACTGGTTACCGTTTAATCCTTTCCTGATCATCCTTGCCGTAGACTGATGCTAGTGAAGTTTGCATACTAGTTACGTATTGCTCAAGTTTATCAAGTTCCTCCTCCATGATATCGAGATTACTGATGTCAGCATAGTCGAGTATCGGAAGAAGGAGGGGTTGTGCAAGTGTAATTTCAGTGGCTGTTGGGAGAAAAACGCATTATCCTTATATGCATCCCACCGACGCAAATAATTTTCTACTGACCGCTCACTATTGGGGGTTCGAGATTAAATTATGATCAAAACTTATTTTCAGTTTTGTTTCTATTTTATTTTCTAAGGCATGAATGAAATCGAAGAGCTATGATCACTATACTCATTGCGAATGCAGATAATAGAGTTTATAGTAAAAAAGTTTGTTACATAATTATTTTCCAAATTTAAAATAATTTTAAACTGATTCATTCTAAACTGATTTCGAAAAACTTAGTCTGCTGCTGAACTTGAACTTCTTTCAAGACACTTGCTATCACGTTGTATTACGCTACAACATGACGCTTACTAGACGTTTTCTTACAGGTTTTGTGTCAAGTTTTCGAGGTTTGTTTTAACATTAGTTAGCTCTGTTAGTTAACTCTCATCAAAGGGGTGAATAGGGGTGATGATACTCCATATCTTTAACTTATCACCATACGGACCGATTATTGTTACATATTTTATTCGATGTTTCGTTTAAAGCGACGAGTTTTTCTTAAATAGTGTTTAAGATTGTATCAAAATTTACACTCGCATTTCAGGCACCGTACAAACAATTACATCGGATTACTTTTATATAAGACTTTGTAACTCTTTTATCTCTTTAATTAATCTTAGACCTTTCTCCTTGTTAGAGAACACTTATTACTACTTCTTATTTACATTGTTCGGTGCTTAAGAAAATGTTTGACTATTAAAAGGCTTACAATGTGTTAAGCGACTTTCACGGTCAGCTGCACAGCAGTACTAACAGAACAAAGAGAATAGTTTACATATAATGGTTTTATTGACGGTGGCTATAAGTATATATAAAAATTTAGGTAAGAACTCACGAAATGAACATGCATTTTCAGTGGATATTATCAGCTATACGAATGTTGAAAGCTGAAAGATTATCGATATAACAGCATTTTTAAATGTTTCGTCATATTTTATATCATATAATAGATACTATGAATAATATTTTCGTATTTTGTTGAGGAAAAATTGACACGAATGAAAGAATGAGTATTTAAAGTTAAGATTTATTTAGGGTTGTTGGTGGATTCTTCTTAAAATATTTTATTAAAGCCGACACATTCAGTTCTGACAAATGTGACAAATTTATCCAAATCATTGAAACTGACTTGAACTTTTAAAATATTTGTTTAGAAATGTGCAGCCAGGAAAAATATTTTGCCCAATATCTGACTACCTAAACAATACCAAGTCAAACTTTAATCATGAATGATGATACAACTAATCCCAGGTCATGTAGATCTTCTGCCATCGTAACATGAGGTGTTAAACGTACTATTACATAGGTACTTTATATATACATACATGTTATATAATTATTACACTTAGACACAGGATAATTTATCTCTTACCACTATTATTGGCTCTGGTTTACTTGTTATGATCACTGGACGCTGTCTGAATATACCCGTCAAATTAAAAAGCTTTTTTTATGACTTTTGGATTTGTGTTTTTTGTGTACCTTCTTAATGTACCTGTAATTAATAATAATGTAATATTGTGTACCTGTAATACATGAAGTTAAATAAACCCCTACACTCGTAAACAAAGATAACTTCTTTTATGAAACAAAGATTTTTACTATCGAACCACTTAATCGAAAAGATTTACATGAAAGCGCTGAATTACATTAACACTTTGGATGTTATGTTAATCAGTACTAAAAATAATGTCTAAACTCCCACATATAACACGATGCTCAATCATTTGGATAATTTTCAAATGTGTTGGTGTAACTATTTAACAGACAATTTTTGATATAAAAGCTCACGTTTTGAAAAAATTCACATTACAGTCCTACTCCTCAGTACAGGAACATTACCAAGACAATTTAAGCCAATATGAAGTTCTCATTATTGTTAGGCCTGGTTATCTTGACCTGTACTGGCGTGTTAGCAGACCATGCACAGTTTTACTGCGGTCGTCAACTTTCCAATGTCTTGGCGGCTCTGTGCTGGGACACTGAGATGGTGAAGCGGGATGCTGGCGGATGGTTTCCAAAGCAGCATGTTCGAGCTCTTGGTGGTGTTCGTGGTAAGCGTGGTCCCGTCGACGAGTGCTGCTATAAGCCCTGTGATATTAGTGAACTGCTCACGTACTGCTAACATCTGTTAAACTATACTTGCTGTGATGTAAGATTCTACCTTGGTGCTCATCAGTTTAAGCTAATAGAAATAAATAAATGATTGAAATATCTGTGGTATTTTATCTGACATTTAAGAAAAATTAACTTAAAATTGCCTGCTGGACTTGAATTACAACTTATTGAATTGATGTATAAATCTACAAAAACAAGGTCTAGAGTTTGCATATGCTTCAGGGTATGCAAATGTCCATCAAGAAATCTCGGGTTTGATTCCCGGGTCGAGCCTTAAAAATGTTATTGAGTTTTTTTGATTAAAGAAATGCATTATTAACATTGGGATCTTAATTTCGTTCTTGAAGATGATCTCTCCTTGGTCGTATCCGCCCCATCGAATCACGAAAGTGAGGGAACAGACAGTGCAACTATGTTTAGCAGAACTCTTGTTACACATGATGAAGATGATGTTCTCCTAGCCGATTTCGGCCACGGCGGCCAGTCTCAACGGAGATTTGGATCTGGCCATCATCATCATCATCATGTTTAACTATCTCGGTGGCGCAGCGGTAGTAAATATGACTGCTGTCCTTGAGGTCTCGGGTTCGATTCCTGGGTCCGACCAAATGTTTGTATGATCTGTAAATCTTTGTTACGAAGTTTAGGGGTTTTCTATGTATAATATGTATGTATTTACAAAGAAAAATGGTATAAAAGTATTCTATCATTCAGTCTAGTTATCGTAGCACAATCTCTGCTTAGTTTGAAACTAGATGACGTTGTGTGTCAAATGTCCTAAATATTTATTTACAAAACCAATATTTAAGTAACCACGAAGTGACCGGCTCGAATGGGAAAATTCTACCATCTCACAGAAGACTAACCTAGTGACAGCAGTCGTGCTGTCGTGTTTCATTGATGAGTGCGAGACTGGTGGCCGATTGATGAAGGGGTGACAGTTCTCGTGGTAATAGTGTTAGCCTTACATCGCCACGATGACTGACACTTTTTACATCCCCAAACGGGGCGTGAAAAAGCATCTCACTAAACTACCATAGTGTGAGTCATCATACTTTCGGATATGTTTCATGCCTGGCATCTGACGGAGTAGAGTCACTTTCGCACGGTCTTAAAATAGAAAATATATACATATGTACATTACTGTGTAGAACTACTGAATTTAAATATGATTCTGTAGTCTCATCTGAAAATTAATTTTCTACGCAATTTTTATAGTTTGTTGTTATTTACATTAATATTTACGAAATGTTTGCCTCTATAAACAACAGTGTTTTCATACGAATATTAATGAGTTTTTCAAGATATAAAATATTAGCGTTCTGTGATATTTTACCATTTCCAGTCGGGTATTTGAGAGTCATAGTGTTAATGGTTATCATGAAATTAGTTCTTGTGGTTGTATTGATCGTAGTGACATGGCGACATGTAGAAGCTCAAAGTGCTCCGAAGTGCTGTGTTCAACGTTTCTCTAGGGTAATAAATAGCGTTCCTGTGTTATCCTATTACACAAATGGTGAAGCGTGATGGTAGCTGGTAGACTATGCATGAGAGGGCTCGCACGCTTGGAACCACACGAGGGAAGCGCGGACCCACTGAAGAATGTTGTGATAAGCCTTGTACTGTCGTAGAATTTTTTATATATTACGAATGGGTATAAATGTTACCAATCTCAAAATGTTACAAAAATTTACTTTCATAAAATTGCTAACGAACCGAATAAATTGTTGTATTTATTTTTATATGTACATTAAATGAAGCTTAGAAAATATAAAAACAATGTTATTAATTCACGGAGGCTGTACTCGTCCTGGTTACTTAAACAATAACTTTATAAGATAGGTGATATATTTTCTGAAAATAAGCCATTTTTTTTTTTTTTTTTTTTCTATATTAAACCTGCCAAAGTGACTCTACTCTGCCTGATGGTAAGCATGAAAAGAATCCAAGAGTTGTGGTCACCATACTCATTGCAAATGTAACAATGCGGTATGGTGACCCACACTGTGGCGGCCTAGTGAGATGCTTTTTCAGGACCCGCTTGGGGATGTAACAGGTATGACAGTCATCGTGACAGTGTAAGGCTCACACAGTTACCACGATAACTGTCACACCTGCATCAATGGGCCTCTAGTCTCACACTCACCAACGAAACACGACATAACGGATGTTGTCGCTTTAGGTTGGTCTTCTGTGGGAGGATAGTACTGCCCCGGTTGAGTCGGGCCGTTCGTGCTGAAATCATCGTGGCTCTACTACCTAACGTGTGTGTGAAGTCTACAATGCATACCATGATAATGCATATATCTTTATCAGAGTAACAAAATGAGATAATGTTTTACGATTCATAATCATCTTATAGGAGTCGCAAAAACCGGCTTAAGGCACAAACTATGCCGGATAACAGCACTGCGACGAGAAAAAAACTTGAAACAAAGCCTATACCAAACCGTCTTGTCAGCATGGCAGAATAGACCAAAAACTTCTTCCAAATGGAGGCCAAAGAAGGCTTCTTTCTATGTCTAACAGTGAACTTTTAAAGACTGGATATGGATAATACTTTATTAGTAGAGTATTTTGAAATAAGAACAGTATTTATAACGGAATCTAGTGCTTCTCGCTGGATAGTGTTTGAGTACATTTTTATAAGTTTACAAATCACTACAGTAATCGTTTATCTTTAGGCGGTCTCTGTAAGAAATTTATGCAATCATTTTTACGAAATAGCTTACAACATTTTTTGGCATTTGTAAAAAGATTGCATAGTGAAGTTTACGTTGTGGTTATGGTGATATGAGACCACATTGCATTGCAACTTTATCACGATGGGCGAGTGATCTTCTGTAATTGTCACAATACTTCATTCAATTTTCGAACTTTGAGTCGATCATATTACAACTTTTAAGTGATACGTTTTTTCTATGTGTTGTCTAATTAGTGTTTAAGCTAAGGTTTACAGAAGTACGTAACTTATTCGTGAATGCCTTTTACAACTCGCCTTTGTGCCATGTTTTAACTGTTTAACTAAAGACGTAATTATGAAATTTCATATGCTTATAGTTAGGCCTACACTAAAAAATATGAGGTACTTATGGAAAGTCATTATTCTGATCGAATGGAAAATTAAAAGTTGAAAATTTTCCTTCTAAACTTTCAAAAACAATGAGTGGTCAGTTTTTTGGTTCCTTTTACATATTTTTTTTGTATTAACTATTTAAGTATTCATTATCTTTACATTTATAAATGAAATATTGTTTTTAGGTAAAACAATTTTCACGCACATATATTGGTTTTGTAGGTTATGGTCAATGTAGATTATACCTACGTACTAATTCTCCTGTTCTAGCAAGTCTGAAATCTTCCATGCCTAGAGTAATACGTATTGTTATGTAGACGTAAAATGATAAAATATTTAGTTGAGTAAACTGGGTACGAATGCTGGCTTATATACTTCAACTGAAGTATATAGGACAGCATTCTATTGGACATGTACGGACTTAGAGTTACCAAGTTTCCGTACATATCCAATATGACTAACATATGTATAAATCTTATTAGCTTGCAAACAACTTGTTTGCTTGCTAACAAACCCTAATCAACCGATCTGATTTCTTTTATCCAGAACTTAGTGGAAGAAGTGTTACAATATTTTATTATTTTATTTTTACTTTCAACTTTAAAGGTCTCCAAAGTGACCCTACTCTGTAAGGTAGAAAGCATGCATAAATAAAATCCAAAAGTAGCTATCACCATACTCTTCGCGAATGTAGAAAATGCAGTGTGGTTACCCACATTATGGCGGCCTAGTGAGATATTTTTTACGCCTCCTTGGGCAGTCAAAGGCATGAAAATTATAGTGACAGTGTAAGGCTCACACGCTTACGATGGTAACTGTCATTCCTACATCAATGGGCTTCCGGTCTCACATTTATCAACGAAACATATAGTAGAGGTAGAAGTGTCTTGGTTGGACTAGCCAGTTTGTGCTGAAATCAACGTGGTGCTACTACCTAATATACGATATATCGTAAAATAAAAAGCTCTAAAACCTATAGAAATGAAATGTAAATTTTAGAAAAATTTTAAATATTTATTCCTCGGCTTAAATTTACGAGCACCAAGATCAAACGTATGCACAATTAGGCGGTGATTAGCGCTCTCATCTCGCATCTCAGCGCTCCAGCACAAGGTCGCCAGTACATTAGAGAGTCGCCGACCGCAGTAAATTTGTGCATCATCTGCTAATACGATACCACAAGTGAACATAAGTATGACTATCACCAATAAAAACTTCATAGTGGCTGTTGACGTAAAATATTTATTTTCTAATACCACTATGTCGAAGTACTGGACTTAAATGTGATGATAGAATTTAAAAGCGAACCTTTTAAAGTTTTTGAAACTTATTAATATTCAGACCAACAGGTTAATTGTAATATTCACAAAACATGCGCCCTAGGATGTCAGCTAGATTATTCGAATGATTGAGCATTGTGTGGGAGCAAGTGGGAGGTCTAAGATATACTCGTATGTACAGAGTTACGTCAATGAACATTCTTATTTAAATCTGAATACTAATGAGCTGCTGTTGATATAAAATATGATCGTCCTATGATTTTTTTTCATTACCAGTTTAGAGCTTGTGAGTTAACAAGGTTAAGTTATCAAGGGCGCAGTGACAAATTGAGTAGTTATGATGAAGTTGGTTTTTGTTTGTGTAATCACATTGATTGTAGTGACATGTCGACAAGTAGAAGCTCAAACTGCTCAAAGATACTGCGGCAGGCAGTTTTCTAACATGCTAGCGGCCTTGTGTTGGGAGACAGAGATGGTGAAGCGCGATGGCGGATGGTGGATGTCGCAGGAAAGTGCTCGAGCACTCAGTAACACACGAGGCAAACGCGGGCCTGCTGAAGAATGCTGCTACAAGCCTTGTACCATGGAGGAGCTTCTCACGTACTGTTAATGTATAAAAACGTAATTAAAATGTAATTGTAAATGGAAATAAAACACCTAAAAACGACAGATACCTTAGTGTTTATTTGGTATCAAATCAAGCCGCATATTCCTCTGGAGAGTCATACTCCGACAAACTGAGGCGAGTGTCACCAGAGGTTTATTCCAGAGTCTTCCAGAACATCTGTATTAATCAACTGACTCTTTTCCTTTCACCGAGTGAATAAGCGGAGGTTTAAACCTTCTCCCCTTTCCTCTTTCTCTTTAATTCTGGATTGAGCACTTGGATAGCGGTAAAACCTGTGAGTCTTGGATTTCACGTGCAAATTTGTGATGATAACCACTGAGCACCTGGTGAACCGTCTCATCTCCTTTTCCTTCTAACCATGAAATTTTGGAATCTATCCTCGATGTAGGTGATACAAAACAGAGAAAACTAAACCTTTTAAAGTAGAAAATATCTAACGATCGAATTAAATTTGTTGTGATGTAAGTAAAAGTATTATCTTGTAGCGTAAGAAGCTTTCGTTTTAATACTATCATCATGTTTAAGTTCTGTCTTCAACACTGTAATATAACCAAAGCGCTATTTAGTCACAATAACCAGTATAAAGTTCTTATAGGTGTTTTTTTTGGTTTGTTTGGTGAGCAAGGACATCTTGGTAAATAATATAATATTAGCTCTCACTTTGTAGAGTTAAGGAGCTCAGTTGATGAATGCTACAATAAGTATTATTGTGATCTTAGTGCCGATAAATTTAAGATTGTCCATGTATTGATCGATTAAAGATACTGAGTGTCACTGCGACTATCCATCTCACTATGGATGTAGTAACAGGCGACTTCAGGATCACACTTAGATGAATATACCTATAGTGCATCTGCCTCTGAATATACCTATAGTGTCATAAGAGGTGACTATAGGAATAAACTGATTAGAATAATATCACTGTGAAAAAGAACATTGAAACAAATCTATACCAACCCATCTGAATAGTGTGGTATGGTAGGCTAAAACCTCTGTTCGAAGGATAGGAACAGAGAGGACTATCCAGCAGAGGACTATTTAAAAATCATATGTATATAAAGAAATTAGAATTTGCAAACCACTGCAGTAACTACTTATCATTAGGCGATTTGTGCGCAAAATTTGTGTAATAATTGATATAAAATAGCTTATAACGCGTTCTAGCATTCATAGAAAAACTGTATAGTGAATTTGATGTAGTGTTTATTGTATTATAAGACCATAAAGCATTGCATTGCAACTGTGTCACGGTGGACGAGCGGTCATTCTGTGATTGTCACAACGGTTTGTGAGTTTGTTTGGTGATAGTTTTCGGTATTTTGAATTGAATTGAATTGAATTGAACTGTATCGTACCCAACTGGTTACCGTTTAATTCTTTCCTGATCATCCTTGCTGTAGACTGATGCTAGTGAAGTTTGCATACTAGTTACGTATTGCTCAAGTTTATCAAGTTCCTCCTCCATGATATCGAGATTACTGATGTCAGCATAGTCGAGTATCGGAAGAAGGAGGGGTTGTGCAAGTGTAATTTCAGAGGCTGTTGGGAGAAAAATGCTTTATCCTCATATGCATCCCACCGACGCAAATAATTTTCTACTGACCGCTCACTATTGGGGGTTCGAGATTAAATTATGATCAAAACTTATTTTCAGTTTTGTTTCTATTTTATTTTCTAAGGCATGAATGAAATCGAAGAGCTATGATCACTATACTCATTGCGAATGCAGACAATAGAGTTTATAGTAATAAAGTTTGTTACATAATTATTTTCCAAATTTAAAATAATTTTAAACTGATTCATTCTAAACTGATTTGGAAAACCTTAGTCTGCTGCTGAACTTGAACTTCTTTTAAGACACTTGCTATCACGTGGTATTACGCTACAACATGACGCTTACTAGACGTTTTCTTACAGGTTTTGTGTCAAGTTTTCGAGGTTTGTTTTAACATTTTTTGCTGCGTTAGTTAACTCTTACAACATCCAAGGGATGAACAGGGGTGATGATATTCTAAATCTTTAACTTATCACCATACGGACCGATTATTGTTACATATTTTATTCGATGTTTCGTTTAAAGCGACGAGTTTTTCTTAAATAGTGTTTAAGATTGTATCAAAATTTACACTCGCATTTAAGGCACCGTACAAACAATTACATCGGATTACTTTTATATAAGACTTTGTAACTCTTTTATCTCTTTAATTAATCTTAGACCTTTCTCCTTGTTAGAGAACACTTATTACTACTTCTTATTTACATTGTTCGGTGCTTAAGAAGATGTTTGACTATTAAAAGGCTTACAATGTGTTAAGCGACTTTCACGGTCAGCTGCACAGCAGTACTAACAGACCAAAGAGAGTAGTTTACATATAATGGCTTTATTGACGGTGGCTATAAGTATATATAAAAATTCAGGTAAGAACTCACGAAATGAACATGCATTTTCAGTGGATATTATCAGCTATACGAATGTTGAAAGCTTTCATCGATAAAACAGCATTTTTAAATGTTTGGTCATATTTTATATCATATAATAGATACTATGAATAATATTTTCGTATTTTGTTGAGGAAAAATTAGCACGAATGAAAGAATGGGTATTTATAGTTAAGATTTATTTAGGGTTCTTGGTGGATTCTTCTTAAAATATTTTATTAAATCCGACGCATTAAGTTTTGATAAATATGACAAATTTATCCAAATCATTGAAACTGACTTGAACTTTTAAAATATTTGTTTAGAAATGTGCAGCCAAACCAAGAAAAATATTTTACCCAATGTCTGACTACCTAAACAATACCAAGTCAAACTTTAATCATGAACGATGATACAATAGGTCATGCTGATCTTCTACCATCGTAACATAAGCTGTTAAACGTACTATTACATAGGTACTTTATATATACATACATGTTATATAAATATTACACTCAGACACAGGATAATTCATCTCTTACAACTACTATTGGCTCTGGTTTACTTGTTATGATCACTGGACACTGTCTGAATATACCCGTCAAATTAAAAACTTTTTTTATGACTTTTGGATTTGTGTTTTTTGTGTACCTTCTTATAGCTGCTGTAGTACATGAAGTTAAATAAACCCCTACACTCGTAAACAAAGATAACTTCTTTTATGAAAGAAAGATTTTTACCATCGAACCACTTAAACGAAAAGATTTACATGAAAGCACTGAATTACATTAACACTTTGGATGTTATGTTAATCAGTACTAAAAATAATGTCTAAACTCCCACATATAACACGATGCTCAATCATTTGGATAATTTTCAAATGTGTTGGTGTACTTATTTATCAGATAATTTTAGATATAAAAGCTCACGTTTCGAAAAGAAACACATTACAGTCCTACTCCTCAGTACAGCAACATTACCAAGACAATTTAAGCCAATATGAAGTTCTCATTATTGTTAGGCCTGGTTATCTTGACCTGTACTGGCGTGTTAGCAGACCATGCACAGTTTTACTGCGGTCGTCAACTTTCCAATGTCTTGGCGGCTCTGTGCTGGGACACTGAGATGGTGAAGCGGGATGCTGGCGGATGGTTTCCAAAGCAGCATTTTCGAGCTCTTGGTGCTGTTCGTGGTAAACGTGTTCCCGTCGACGAGTGCTGCTATAAGCCCTGTGATATTAGTGAACTACTCACGTACTGCTAACATCTGTTATGCGATACTTACTGTGATGTAAGATTCTACCTTGGTGCTCGTCAGTTTAAGCTAATAGAATTAAATAAATGATTGAAATATCTATGATATTATTATTAAAATTATCTGATATTTAAGAAAAATTAACTTAAAATTGCCTGCTGGACTTCAATTACAACTTATTGACCAAGAATTTTAGTAAATAAATATTGCTATGTAAGAATAAATCTACAAAATCTCGTAGGTCTAGCGTGTTTTAGAGTATGTGACTGTCGATCAAGAACTCTCGGGTTTGATGCCCGGGTTGGGCCTGAAAAGTGTTATGGAGTTTTTTGATCATAGAAATGCTTTATTAATATTGGGATCTTAATTTAGTTCTTGAAGATGATCTCTCCTTGGTCGTATTAGATAGCAGCGCTATTGGATTATTGGATCACAAAGGTGAGGGAACAGAGAGTGTACCTGTGTTTGCGTACACCCTTGTGCACTATAATATTTCCAGTGTTAGTAAACTCAACAGAACTCTTGTTACACATGATGATGATGATGTCCTCCTAGAAGATTTTGGAAACGGCAGCCAGCCTCAATGGAGATTTGGAACTGGCCATGATCATCATCATCATTTTCTACTATCTCGGTGGCGCAGCAGTAGTGGGTGCAACTGTTGTACTTAAGGTCTCGGTTTCGATTCCCGTTTCCGACCAAATGTTTGTATAATCTGTAAATATTTATTTCGAAGTTTGGGTGTTTTCTATGTTAAACATGTATGTATTTACAAAAAATCGGTATGTACTTATTCGATCAGTCAGTCTAGTTATCATAGCATAACCTTTGCTTAGCTTGAAACTAGATGACGTTGTGTGTCGTTTGTCCGAAATATTTATTTATTTGTTTACAAAACCAATATTTACACTTGTATGAGCATGAGTAAACAGGATCTCTGTTAAGTTCCGGTCTAGATAGCGATGTCTCAGAATATTTTTAGTACATTATATACGATTGCCCATATTCTGACAATAACAACAATGTATTGCATAATCTCTAAATTTTTTGTACATCGATTTCTCTTCACTAACCACTAAACACTATGTTGACCTTCTAATATGTTCCTACAAATAACACAACCATGACTAATACAATGTAAATTTTGTATTGGATTTCATAGTTAGGCAGTAGAGCCACATTGATTTCGCCACGAACTGACCGACTTGACCGGGAAAGTTCTACCCTCTCACAGAAGACTAACCTATAGAGACAGCAGTTGTGCTGTCGTGTTTCATTGATGAGTGCGAGACCGGTGGTCCATTGATGCAGGAGTGACAGTTCTCGTGGTTAGATGACTGACGCTTTTTACATGCCCAAGCAGGGCGTGAAAAAGCATCTCACTAGGCCACCATAATGTGAGTCACCACGCTGTAATGCCTGTATGAGTATGGTGACCTCAAAGTTTGGATTTTGTTTATGCCTGCCATCAGGCAGAGTAGAGTCACTTAGGCAGGCTCTTAAAATAGAAAATATATATGTACATTACTGTGTACAACCACTAAATTTAAATATGATACTATAATACCATCTAAAAATAAATTTACTACGCAAGTTTTCAGTTTGTTGTTATTTACATTAATATTTACGAAATGTTTGCCGCTATGAACAACAGTGTTTTCATACGAATATTAATAAGTCTTTCAAGATATAAAATATTAGGGTTCTGTGATATTTTACCATTTCCAGTCGGGTATTTGGGAGTCATAGTGTTAAATGAAATGGTTATCATGAAGTTAGTTCTTGTGGTTGTATTGATCGTAGTGACATGCCGGCATGTAGAAGCTCACAGTGCTCAAAAGTACTGTGGTCAACGGTTCTCAAGGGTAATAGCGTCCTTGTGTTATCCTAGTACTCAAATGGTGAAGCGTGATGGTAGCTAGTGGATTACGCATGAGAGGGCTCGAACGCTTGGACCCGCTGAGGAATGTTGCGATAAGCCTTGTACAGTCGAAGAACTTCTTACATATTACGAATGGGTATAAATGTTACCAATCTAAATATGATATAAAAATGTACTTTCATAAAATTACTAACGAACCGAATAAATTGCTGTCTTTATTTTTATATATAAATTAAATGGAGTTTGAGAAATATAAAAACAATGTGATTAATTGACGGCGCCTGTAGTCGTCCTGGTTACACAAACAATAACTTTATAAAATAGGTAATATTTTTTCTGAAAAAAAATCATCTTTTTTTATATTAAGAGCCTGCCAAAGTGACTCTACTCTGCCTGATGGAAAGCATGAATAGAATCTAAGAGTTGTGGTCACCATACTCATTGCAAATGTGACAATGCGGTATGGTGACCCACACTATGGCAACCTAGTGAGATGCGTTTTCACGACCCGCTTGGGGACGTAAAAGGTATGACAGTCATCGTGGCAGTGTAAGGCTCACACAGTTATCACGATAACTGTCACCCCTGCATCAATGGATCTCCGGTCTCACACTCCCCAACGAAACGCGACATAACGGATACTGTCGCTTTAGGTTGGTCTTCTATGGGAGGATAGTACTGCCCCGGTTGAGCCGGCCCGTTCGTGCTAAAATCAGCGTGGCTCTACTACCTAACGTGTGTGTGCAGTTTACAATGTATGCCATGGTAATGTGTATATCTTTATCAAAGTAACAAGATGAGATTATGCTTTACGATTCTTATTCATCTTGTAGGTGTCGCAAAAGCCGGTTTAAGGAGCAAACTGTGCCAGATAACAGTACTGCAAAGAGAAAAAAAGTTGAAACAAAGCCTGTACCAAACCGTCTTGTCAGCATGGCAGAATAGACCAAAAACTTCTTCCAAATTGAGGCCGAAGAAGGCTTCTTTCTGTGTCTAATAGCGAACTTTTAAAGATTGGATATGGATAATGCTTTATCAGGAGAGTATTTCGAAATAAGAACAGTATTTGTTATGTAGTCTAGTTCTTCTCGTTGGATAATATTTGAGTCTATTTTAGTAAGTTTACAAATCACTACAGTAATCGTTTATCGTCAGGCGGTCTCTGTAAGAAATTTATGCAATCATTTTTACGAAATAGCTTTCAAACATTTTTTGGCATTTGTAAAAAGATTGCATAGTGAAGTTTACGTTGTGGTTATGGTGATATGAGACCACAATGCATTGCATTGCAACTTTATCACGATGGGCGAGTGATCTTCTGTAATTGTCACAATACTTCATGAGCTGTTCCATTGTACAGTGATGGTTTTCGAACTTTGAGTCGATCATATTACAACTTTTAAGTGATACGTTTTTTCTATGTGTTGTCTAATTAGTGTTTAAGCTAAGGTTTATAGAAGTACGTAACTTATTCGTGAATGCCTTTTACAACTCGCCTTCGTGCCATGTTTTAACTGTTTAACTAAAGACGTAATTATGAAATTTCATATGCTTATAGTTAGGGCTACACTAAAAAATATGAGGTACTTATGGAAAGTCATTATTCTGATCGAATGGAAAATTAAAAGTTGAAAATTTTCCTTCTAAACTTTCAAAAGCAATGAGTGGTCAGTTTTTTCTTCCTTCGTTCCTTTTACATATTTTTTTTGTATTAACTATTTAAGTATTCATTATCTTTACATTTATAAATGAAATATTGTTTTTAGGTAAAACAATTTTCACGCACATATATTGGTTTTGTAGGTTATGGTCAATGTAGATTATACCTACGTACTAATTCTCCTATTCTAGCAAGTCTGAAATCTTCCATGCCTAGAGTAATACGTATTGTTATGTAGACGTAAAATGATAAAATATTTAGTTGAGTAAACTGGGTACGAATGCTGGCTTATATACTTCAACTGAAGTATATAGGACAGCATTCTATTGGACATGTACGGACTTAGAGTTACCAAGTTTCCGTACATATCCAATATGACTAACATATGTATAAATCTTATTAGCTTGCAAACAACTTGTTTGCTTGCTAACAAACCCTAATCAACTGATCTGATTTCTTTTATCCAGAACTTAGTGGAAGAAGTGTTACAATATTGTATTATTTTATTTTTACTTTCAACTTTAAAGGTCTCCAAAGTGACCCTACTCTGTAAGGTAGAAAGCATAAATAAAATCCAAAAGTAGCTGTCACCATACTCTTCGCGAATGTAGAAAATGCAGTGTGGTTACCCACATTATGGCGGCCTAGTGAGATATTTTTTACGCCTCCTTGGGCAGTCAAAGGCATGAAAATTATAGTGACAGTGTAAGGCTCACACGCTTACGATGGTAACTGTCATTCCTACATCAATGGGCTTCCGGTCTCACATTTATCAACGAAACATATAGTAGAGGTAGAAGTGCCTCTGTCGGACTAGCCAGTTTGTGTTGAAATCAACGTGGTTCTACTACCTAATATACGATATATAGTAAAATAAAAAGCTCTAAAACCTATAGAAACGAAATGTAAATTATAGATAAAATCAAATTATTTATTCATCAGCTTAACTTTACGAGCACCAAGATCAAACGTATGTACAATTAGGCAGTGATTAACAGTATGTGAGTAGTTCATCAATAGTACAGGGCTTATAGCAGCACTCGTCGACAGGGCCCCGTTTACCGCGAACACCATCAAGCGCTCGAACATTCTCCTTTAGCATCCAACTGCCAGAATCCCGCTTCACCATCTCAGCGCTCCAGCACAAAGTCGCCAGTGCATTGGAGAGTCGTCGACCGCAATAAATTTGTGCATCATCTGCTAATACGATGCCACAAGTGAACACAACCATGATTATCACTACTGAAAACTTCATATTGGTTGTTGAAGTAAAATATCGATTTTGTGATACCACTATGTCGAAGTACTGGACTTAAATGTGATGATAGAATCTAAAAACATACTTTTTAAGCATTTTGAAACTCATTAATATTCAGACCAACAGGTTAATTATTACATTCACAAAACATGTGCCCTAGCATGTCAGCTAGATTATTCCAATGATTGAGCATTGTGTAGGAGCAAGTGGGAGGTCTAAGATATATATAGAATTACGAGTACGTCAATGAACGTATTTTAATATGAATACTAATGATCTGCTGTTGGTATAAAATTCGAGCGTCCTATGAACTTTTCCCAGAACCAGCTTAGAGCTAGAGAGCCAACGATATCAAAGGTGCTGTGACAAATTGAATAGTTATGATGAAGTTGGCTCTTGTGATTACATTGATCGTAGTGGTATGTCGACAAGTAGAAGCTCAAACTGCTCAAAGATACTGCGGTAGGCAGTTCTCTAATATGCTAGCGGCCTTGTGTTGGGAGACTGAGATGGTGAAGCGTGATAGTGGCTGGTGGATGTCGCAGGAGAGTGCTCGAGCACTCAGTAACACACGAGGCAAACGTGGGCCTGCTGAAGAATGCTGTTACAAGCCTTGTACCATGGAAGAGCTTCTCACGTACTGTTAATGAATAAAAACGTAATTAAAATGTAATTGTAAATGGAAACAAAACCCCTAAAAACGGTAGAAATGTGTATATTTTTCATACTCAGTCGCATATTCCTACGCCGACAAACGTAGGCGAATGCCACCAGAGTATTATTCCAGGGTCTTCCATAATATATGTGTGAATCAACTGTCTTTTTTCTTTTCACCGAGTGAATGAGATTAGCGGAAGCTCAATTCCCCTCTCCCCACCCTTTTCTCTTTAATTCTGGAATTGAGCACTGTTGGGTTTCACATGCAAATTTGTGGTCCTAATCACTGAACATGTGGTGAAGCGTCTCAACTCCTTTTCCTTCTATACCATAAAGAAATAATAACAATATTGTGAATCTTTCCTCGATGTGAGTAACGCAAAACAGACAAATATATACATTTTAAAGTAGATAACATCTATCGATATCGATCTAACTAAATTTGTTGTGATGTAGGTAAAAGTATTATCTTGTAGCGTGCGAAGTTTTGCTTTTAATACTACTATCGTGTTTAAGTTCTGTCTTCAACGCTGTAGTATAACCAAAGCGATAATGAATGTGAATAAAATCTATGATTTGAGGTTACCATACTCATTGTTAAACCAGACAATGCAGGATGATGACCCACACTAAAACGACTTTTTCACTCCGTGCTTGGGGACGTCAAAGGCATGACAGACATCGTGGCAGTGTAAAGCTTACACGCTTACTACGATAACTATTACTCCTGCGACAATGAACCCCCTGACTCGCACTTACTAATGAAGCACACCAGCTTAGAAGCTGTCGCTTTAGGTTGGTCTTCTGTGAGAGGAGAGTACTGCCCCGGTCGAACCGACCAGTTCGTGCTTAAGTCAACGTGATTCTACTACGTATCACAAAATACTAGGTCTATTATTTAAACGTTATTAACAAGATTAAAAGCTCTGAACTAACAGGAATAAAAGGACTGATGATGAACGTGGCTAAGACTAAGACGATCTCCATAGAAAGAGTGACCACAGTTGAAGCTTATGGGTAGAATGTCGAATGGTCCGCGACGGTGAAATACCTAGGCGTGACCATCGACCGCAGGCTCTCCATGAAACCTCACGTCAACAACATCGTTGCCTGGGTCATGTAGTGCGTTACCTTTTGTGATCCGTACTCCGTACTATCGTCCCAACTGCCCACCCGAAGCTCGGTGTGTACAAGGCTTACATTCGTACGCGACTCACTTATGGCGCTCAAACCTGATTTGCTTGCTTCCGAAATAAACTGCCACTGTCTGCGTGCGCAGCAGTCCCTCGCACTACGTCCCCTTGCTATCACAATTCGTTTTAAATAGCTTTGAGAACTTTGCTAATATAGGTATTCCACCTGCTTTTAGAAGCTCTGTTGTAATTCCGTCTTCACCAGGAGCTTTGTTGTTGTTAAGTTATCCGAGTGCGATTCTAATCTCGCCCAGAACGATGTCGGGAAGTTCACCTGAAAAGTGGCGAGTCAGTCTAGCATGCGGGTTATCCGCGCTATAATATATAATAATAATAATCTTTATTTGAAATAACAAAACAATATACAAATGTACTAGTGTACGAAAATAACCACATTAGTTATAAACTGTGTCGTGGCTATTAGCGCCCACCTCCAGGAAAGTGTAGTCACTAGCGTTCCACATTAATAAAAGTAAATTGATAAGTTATATACTCTCTCCAAACACAGCAAGAGACATTTGCCAGTATTACTCCATGCAGGCATACAGTAGGTTATAATTGAGTGGACTAACGAAAAATAGACGGTACGGAGAACCGATAAGTCAGCAAAACTTCTCAAATTTTGAAAACATGGTTAAGTTTGCGAACTTTGTATACCAGGGAGTCTATTTGACAACTCCATGATTATGTGCTATCAATGTAAACGCCAAGATATTTAATTGTTTCAGTGTGTGAGATTTTACCACAATAACAGTCCCTATTCGTAATTGAGTCATATTTATGGGTCGTCAAATTGTGAAGGGCAGATGGTTGAGATGTAATTTTTGGGCTGAATGTTATGAACTTTGTTTTGTAGAGATTAAGAGCCAGCAGATTATGATTCAGCTAATTTATGGTGTCTCTCAAGGCAGATTTAGCAGATAAACGCAACTCCAATCTCTACCCCGCATCAATATAACAGTATCATCAGCGTAAGTTATAATGCTGGCATTGTACAGATTGAGCCTGCTGAGATCGTTGATGTTTCGTAAGAAAAGCCCAAGCACACTACCCTGCGGTACACTATAATCTAGGCACATTTCTTTGCTGCTGTAGTTATCTATCTTGACAATTTAGGTACGATCACTAAGGTAACTCTAGAAAATATTCAGCGCGAGTCCCCGAGTACCGATCAATTCCAACTTTTTGATTAGACGCGGTACGGAGACAGTGTGAAATGCTTTTGAGAGTTCGAGAAAGATAGCTAGATTTTTAAAGTTTATTTTTAAGTTTTCGGTCATATTACCCAATAAAGCCAAGACTGCATCCTTAGTCTTTCTACCAGCTTTGAAACTATACTCATTAGTTGCAAGTATATTATTAGAATTCAGGTAATGTAAGAGTCGTTTATTCATTATTTTTTGAAGCAATTTGGCAAATATAGTTAAAACTGAAATAGGTCTGTAGTTATTCACACTACTTCTGTCCCCGCCTTTGTGGATTGTGTGTACCAGGGCTTTCTTAAGAATTACACTCCTCATCCCAAAGCAAGATTAAAAACATGGCACATGATTGAAATAAGAAGATCCCTGGCAGAGTGCACCAAAGTTGCTGAAGTACCATCCCAACCTGCAGCAGAATTCAACTTGAGGCCGACAAAAAGTTGTTCAATCTCATTATTATCTATATTGAAGATAGCCATGGAGTTATGACAAGCACACTCAGACATGAAAGCTCCGTTCCCACGTATTTGATTGTTTATCTTAGACGCTAGATTTGCCCCAACACTAGTAAAGTAATAGTTAATAGATTGAGACGGGTTCGAATTGATGTATAAAAGCTCATTGGGCGACACTTTATTACTGTTTAAATTAGTTACTACTTTAATTAGCTTCCAAGTAGCCCTAGGATTTCGATTATATTTCTCAAATTCAGTTTTTTGTACTGTGTTTTTAATTTTCTCCTAATTGTCCTTAGACTTGCGTCCAATGCTCTTCGGTCGAAAGTGGTTTGAACCCACTTCACGGATGACACGTACCAGGTTGTTGGCGGCGTCGTTTACGTCTTGTACGATTTCCAACATGACAAACCAGTTCTAAAGCTTTAACTGGAAGCTTTAGCACCCAGTTTCGACCTGCTGTAGAGTTGGTCTACGGGTAGACTTCATCAGGCGCGCCCGTTGCGTTTTGATACATAGATTTAGGGTACCTCTCACGGGTCGGTGATCATTTCCTGTATTGAACCTATTGATCACAGAGACATCCCTAAATCTATGGAGTTTGTTTGTGATGATGAAGTCGATCTAGTTCTTTGAAGCTCCGTCGTGGCTTAGCCAGGTCCACATCCTTTGAGGCTTTTTCTGAAAAAAGGAATTCATCAGATAGAGCCCTTGGGCCTCAAGAAAGTTTACCAGCATATGACCCCGTCGATTTCTGTGCCCATAGCCGAACGGTCCTACCCGGGTTTTGTCATAATGAGGTACTCCCGTTTTCGCATTGAAATCGACCATGACAACTGTGAAAGGTCACCATAGTCATTGCGAAGGCAGGCGGCGCACCTGGCCACCACGGGAGTCTCTTTGGTCGTCGGGCGTATTGAGGCGCTGGGTTTACGGGTGGTCCTAGATAAGACGGAGGCTCTGTTGTTCATGGGCCCCGTCGTGGTCCGCCCCCGGCACCTCTATCGTAGTCAATTCGGTCCTCGTACTGGTTCAGACCCAGATGAAGTACCTGGGCCTGATCCTCGACGGGAGGTGGCTCTTCCACGAGCATTTCCGACAGCTTTATTCAAGCCGGTCGGCGCTGCCTCTGCCCTTGGGCGACTCTTGCCCAATTTGGGTGGAGCCAGCGTCGCGACGAGACGGCTATACACGGGGGTTGTCCAGTCAATGGCGCTGTATGGTGCGCCGGCGTGGGCGGTGGCTCTGACCGCCCAGAATAGGGCTCGTCTCTGGCGCCCTCAGAGGATATTGGCGGTTAGAGCCATACGCGGTTACCGCACCGCATCGACGGAGGCGGCGTGCGTCTTGGCCAGAACTCCACCGTGGGATTTGGAGGCGGAAGTGCTCGCCGAAGTTTATCGGCAGACGGCTGATTTCCGGGCGGGTAGCAGCATACGGCCCATACCCGAAGAGTTACGCGAGTGACATGAGGCCCCTCGTCGAGCCACGATGGCTCGTTGGTCGTTCCGGCTGGAGACTCATCGTGCTGGCCTCATCATTTGCCCTCGTGGAGGCTCTCCAGCCGGTTCACGCCGAATGGGCGGGACGGCAGCATGGGAGGACAATATCTACTCAGACCCAATTCGCTGCCGGCGTGCTGGGCGGCGGAGGTGCGCATACCAGCACCGTATGCCGCCTTGAGTGTGGCCGCAGGTGGACGGGATGGGTTTTCCCCTCCATCCGCTACAATGGCCAGTCGCGAGGAGGCGACATCCGCGTGTGCCGTACGTGGCCTAAAATAGACAGTTTACCCATAGGTGGTGCCTGCAGTAGCGGGAAGGCGCTAGGACGGATCTGGACGTCGTAATAGCAGAGGTTCCTGGATCCTTCCTATCCCAGGCGCAGAGTGGCGCACCGTGTGGTTTTAGTCGGTCCGATTCCGACACACCATCCCGCCGTTAACCCCGGTAGGGTCACGGCCCGAGAGAGTTTCCACACATTAAAAAAAATAAAGCATTGCGAACCCAAACAATGTAACATGTTGACTCAGACTATAACGGCCTAGTGAGATACTTTTTCACACCCCACATGGGGACGTAAAAGGTATAACTGACGTCGTGACAGTGCAAAGCTCACACACTTACCACGATGACTGATACCTCTGTATCAATGGACCTCCGGTCTCACACTCACCAATGAAACACATCAGCACAGATTGTGTTGTTTTTGATTGGTTTTCTGTGAGAGTGGAGTATTGTCCAGGTTAAGCTGATCAGTTTGTACGGAAACCAGCGTGACTCTACTATTTACTATATGAAGTCTCATATAGTAGATCTAGTGAGATCTACTACCTATTCTATAAGCGTTATTACTAAGATAAAAACTTACAGAAATAAAACGTCATTGATTGCAAAATTTAAATTAGTTATTTAACACTATCAGCTTAACTTAACGAGCACCGTTATCAAATGTATTTACAAATAGTTAGTCATTAGCAGTAGGTGAGTAGTTCATCAATAGTACAGGGCTTGTAGCAGCACTCGTCGACAGGGCCACGTTTACCGCGAAGACCATCAAGGGCTCGAACATTCTCCTTTAGCATCCAGCTACCAGAATCCCGCTTCACCATCTCAGCGCTCCAGCACAAGGTCGCCAGTACATTAGAGAGTCGCCGACCGCAGTAAATTTGTGCATCATCTGCTAGTATGATGCCACAAGTAAACACAACCATGACTATCGCTAATGAAAACTTCATTTTGGTTGTTGAAGTAAAATATTGATTTTGTAATACCACTATGTCGAGGTACTGGACTTAAATGTGATGATAGAATTTAAAAGCGAACCTTTTAAACATTTTGAGACTCATTAATATTCAGACCAACAGGTTAATTCGTAAAACACATGCCGTAGGATGTCAGCTAGATTATTCGAATGATTGAGCATTGTGTGGGAGCAAGCGGGAGGTCTAAGATACATATATATGGAATTACGTCAATGAACATTAGTATTTTAATACGAATATTAATGAGTGCTATTTATATAAAATCTGAGCTTCCTTTGAATTTTCGCCATTACAAGTTGAGAGCCCGAGAGTTAATGATATTAAAGGTGTAGTGACAAATTAAATAGTTGTGATGAAGTTGGTTTTTGCGAGTATATTGATCGTAGTGGTATGTCGACAAGTAGAAGCTCAAACTGCTCAAAGATACTGCGGCAGGCAGTTCTCTAATATGCTAGCGGCCTTGTGTTGGGAGACTGAGATGGTGAAGCGCGATGGCGGCTGGTGGATGTCGCAGGAAAGTGCTCGAGCGCTCAGTAACACACGAGGCAAACGCGGGCCTGCTGACGAATGCTGCTACAAGCCTTGTACCATGGAAGAGCTTCTCACGTACTGTTAATGGATAAAAACCTAATTGAACTGTAATTGTAAACGGAAATAAATTTCTTAAAAACGATTGATACTATAGTGTTTACTTTTCATACCAAGTCGCTTTCCTTCTGAGATTCGTACTCTGACACACCTCAAAGAGTTCCACCAGAGTGTTATTCCATGGTCTTCCAGAGAATCGGTGTTAATCAATTCTATATTTTATTTTCATCAAGCGAATGAGATTAGGGGAGGCTTAACCTCTTCCCTTTCACTTTTTTTATATTAAATAGAGTCACTTTGGTATTTTAACCAAAGTGACTCTATTCTGCCTGATGGAAAGCATAAACAGAATCCAAGAGCGGTGGTCGCCATACTCATTGAGAATGGCGACAGTGCAATATGGCCACTCACGGTATGTCGACCTAATGAGATGCTTTTTCATGCCCCGCTTAAAGGACTCAGGATCGTAGTGGGACGGAAACACGTGTGCTGGTAATGAATTTCAGGCTTTAACCGATCTACACAGGAAGGAAGAGCTGAACCGTTTACTTTGGGAGCATATGTCTTCCATTCAGAAACGGTGACTTCCAAGGTCAGCACAAGTTGTCCTATAGAGGAACGGAGAGGATTCGATCAGTTGGAAGAGCTCATCAGAACACTCTCCATGATAAAGACGATAGAGGACTGCCATAGAGGTGACATCTCTTCGCAACTGCAGAGACTCAACGGATTCAGTGACTTTCGGGTTATTGATAATCCGGACTGCTTGCCGCTGTAACCGATCTAAAGTGTCCAGCAAATACTACGCGGATCCATCGTAAAGATGAGAACAGTACTCCACGCAGAAGCGTACCTGGGTCTTATAAAGAAGACACAGATGCTCAGGCGCAAAGAACCGCCTCACTCTGTTCAGTATACTCAGCTTCCGCGAGGCCGGCTTAGTAACGCTTTCAATATATTCTCGCGGATTGAGGTCACTTTCTCTTTGGTTCTGGTATTGACCACTAGAAAGGTGGTAAAACCTGCGTTTTAAGTTTTACGTACAAACTTGTGTTGGTGACTATTAACCATCTGGTGAAACATCTCATCTGATATTCCTTCTATAGCATTCAGAAAAATAAAAAAAATTGCAAATATTACGTCGATGTGGATGATACAAAACAGGCAGACATAAATCTTGTAAAGTAGGTAATATCCAACAATCTAATCTAATTTGCTGAGAAATAAGTAGAAGAATTATCTAGTAGCGTAACAAGCTTTCGTTTTGGTGCTACCGTCATGCTACAACCTTGTGCTTCAACACCACAGTGTAACAAAAGCGATGTTTAGTCACAATAATCAATATAATATTCCCAGCGATATTATTTTTGGTTGTCTTGGCAAGCAAAGATATGTTAGTAAATAACACAACGCTAACTTTTCAATGTTCTGGCGCCTTCCTTTTGAGACCTGAGATGAGATCGCGTAACGCTGGTTAGTTGAAGGTAAATGCGGATGCTCGATTGCGTTGCAGAATTAAGCAGCGCCGTCGACGATTGCTGCGATTAGTTTGCTTTTGATCTTAGGACTCAAAAATTTAAGATTGTCCATGTAGTGACGAAATAAGGATACAGAGTGTCACCACCCCCATCCATCTCACTATGGGTGTAGTAACAGAATAGCATCATTTCAAAACAGAGAACATTGAAAGAAATCTGCACCAACCCGTCTGACCAGTATAGCAGGCTAAAAACTCCTTTCAAAAGATAGGACTCTGTCCAGCAGAGGACTGTTAAAAGCTACATATATAAAGATTAGTATTTACGATGTCACTAGTACTTTTCACTAGATAATGTTTGGTATAATTAATATTTTTGATACATTTGGAAATTATTTCAGTAACTGCTTATCATCAGGCGGTCTGTGTGCAAAGTGCCAGAACGTGAAAATATCATTATCGTGTGATGATTCTTACAAAATAACTACAACGCGTTCTGGCATTTAAAGAAAGGTTGAATAATGCATTTCACGTGGTGGTTATGATGTTATAAGACCACAAAGAATTGTATTGCAACTCTCTCACGATAAACGAGCGGTCTGCTGGTGATTGTTACAATGATTTGTGAACTGTTTCTTTGTACAGTGATTGTTTTTTGCTTTTAGGTCTAACTATATCATTAAACGCTGGCTACCGTGCTGTAAATATCTAATCATTCTGGTCATAGACCGACGCTTCTAAAGCATTGGTGTTATTTCTATGTATACAAGTGTGTAGAAGGGTGAGTACATGACGATTAAGCTGAAGCGAACTTTCAGAATACTCCTTCATTCAAACAATCCAACATTTCTGTAATAACTTAACATATACTTAGTCTGGCCATAAATACTGTTACACTTAATTATAAAAAAATATTACATTTGAATTTCGAATCTGTCATTTTTATACGATTGTTCATTGTGTTTTCTCATTTTGGCGCCAATACATTGTAAAATATTTTGCGATATTAAAATGGTGTGGGGTGATAAAGAGAACCGAATCGCTGTGATAGCATTACACAAAGTAGGTATGGAGCCAAATGCAATTTTTAAAACTCTCCATACACTTGGTATTAGTAAAATGTTTGTGTACCGGGCTATTAATAGGTACAATGAGACCTCCTCTGTTTGTGACAGAAAAAGATCTGGCCGTCCACGTAGTGTTCGTACGAAAAAGGTGGTCAAAGCAGTAAGGGAAAGAATTCGAAGAAATCCTGTCCGAAAGCAAAAGATTTTATCTCGGGAAATGAAGATAGCACCTAGAACCATGTCGCGTATTTTAAAAGATGACTTAGGACTTGCAGCCTATAAGAGACGCACTGGCCATTTCTTAACTGATAATTTAAAGAAGAATAGGGTGGTAAAATCGAAACAACTACTGAAGCGGTACGCAAAGGGAGGTCACAGAAAAATTTTGTTTACGGATGAGAAAATTTTTACAATTGAGCAACATTTTAACAAACAAAATGACCGTATTTATGCTCAAAGCTCTAAGGAAGCTTCCCAATTAGTCGACAGAGTGCAACGTGGACATTATCCGACTTCAGTGATGGTTTGGTGGGGTGTTAGCTATGAAGGAGTGACTGAGCCATATTTTTGTGAAAAAGGTATCAAAACATCGGCACAAGTGTATCAAGATACCATTCTTGAGAAGGTAGTTAAGCCCCTTAACATCACCATGTTCAATAACCAAGTATGGTCCTTCCAGCAAGACTCGGCGCCGGGTCATAAAGCTCGGTCCACGCAGTCTTGGTTGGAATCGAACGTTTCGGACTTCATCAGAGCTGAAGACTGGCCGTCGTCTAGTCCCGATCTTAATCCGCTGGATTATGATTTGTGGTCAGTTTTAGAGAGTACAGCTTGCTCTAAACGCCATGATAATTTGGAGTCCCTAAAACAATCTATACGATTGGCAGTGAAGAATTTTCCCATGGAAAGAGTGCGTGCTTCTATTGATAACTGGCCTCATCGTTTAAAGGACTGTATTGCAGCCAATGGAGACCACTTCGAATAAGCTTTTTATATTTTTAATTGTTTTATATTTATGTATTAAACTGACACACTGTAAAAGTAATAAATGTTATTTGCAGTTAACAATTTTCTTTTTTCTTTATTACAATATTTATGGCAAGACTAGGTATCTTCCAGTATTACCACAAAAATATTGTAAGGCCTATTGGGCTGATGGTTAAGGGCCCTGACCGTTAAGTCAAAGGTCGTGGGTCCTATGCATACTCAGGATAAATATTGTAATTCATCTATATTATGTAGTTATAAATGTTTAAGTATGTTTATAAGTAGTTTGGTGACCATAGCACAGGCTCTGCCTAATTTCGAATCAGATAGCCGTGCGTAACATGTGTGAGGTTATTTATTTACTTACTTCTTATAATGCCGAAGTAGTGATTATTACAACACATCTTTAATTCCGTGATCCCGATGCGAACCACGAACATAATATTTTTATTTTTTTATTTTTAAGTACCTGCCAACTTGACTCTATTCTGCCTGATGGAAACCCTGAATAGACTCCATACATGGTCAACAAACTCATTACGAACCCAAACAATGTAGCATGTTGACCCAGACTACAACGGCCTAGTAAGATACTTTTTCACATACCGCTTGAGGACATCAAAGGTATGAATGACATTGTGACAGTGCAAAGCTTGCTTACCACGATGTCTGTCACCCCTGTATCAATAGATCTCCGGTCTCGTACTCACCAATGAAACACATCAGCACAGATTCTGTCGCTTTTTATGTTAAGCTGATCAGTTTGTGCTGAAACCAGCGTGACTCTACTACCTACTATAACTTACTAGACCTACAACCTATTTTAATAATAATAATTAATAATAATAATTCTTTATTTTCATTAACCAGTTTTAACAGCTTAAAAAGTGACCACAGTGACCTATTAAGCAAACAATGCCTGTGACAAGTCACTGTGCTCTACCATAGTAGCTGTTTCAATCCCAGAACAGGCCTTTTAACCTAAATATAGTTAAGCTTACAAACGTCTATTTAAACTAAACTTTAATACATTACTAAATGAAAAGACAAATAAAATAAAAAAAAAATCAATAAGAAAATTGAAACCAATATCTTAATACCTTATATGTTAACATTTTTGTGCGTGCGTGTGCGTGTATGTGTGTGTGTGTGTGTATGTGTGTGTGTGTGTGCGTGTATGTGGGTGTGTGTGTATGTGTGTGTGTGTGTGTTTGTATGTGTGCGTATGTGTGTGTGAGCTTATATTTGCTTGGATGTACGAGTATGTACTAGAACGGTAAACCATGTTTTATATGTTGCAAGAAGGACTCCATTTCTTCGTAACTTAAGGGTGCCAGATAAGTAGTAACTTGTGTTTTACAGTCTCTTAATGTTTTTCTACAAATGTCCAAGTTTCTATTAACTTTAGTGTATAGATGTACCGACCGGTTTTTGTACTGTCTATTTGCAAATTACGTTCTTGTTTTTGTACGAGTAAAATTTTTTGGTCTTCTCCTTGTGACGCTGCTTGAAATAGAAGATGGTATTTTTTTTTTTTTAATATTGTGTAGAGTACGTATAACTTCCGCACTGATAGAACGTTGCTAATTCAGTATAGACTATTAGCCGGGAAATATCTTTTTTTAAAATACATTACCTTTAACAATACTCGTTGTGCCCTTTCTATTTCCATCATTTTTGCTTTTTCAGCTCCTCCCCATATAGGGATACAATAAATAATAATGGACTGTGCTAAAGCTGTATATATTTCCTTTAAGATATTCCTATGTGAGCCTTGTGTATTCACATGGTTAGAAGGTACTACATGTCTTAAGGTCTTAAAAATTCATAATAATTTTCTAACTGTAGCAATGAGCTGATCAATATGGGAGTGCCAGGACAGTCGTTGGTCAACTATCACTCCCAGGTATTTTATTTTTTCTACCTTTTACATGTGGCTGATTTCGTAAACTCACCACACGAGTGCATTCGAAGATGGAATTCTAATTGTGGTTGCAAATGATTTTGAATACTGTTATTTGTGTCTGTGTTATTTTATAAGCATTATTATTACGATAGAAAGCTCTAATCCTACAGGAATAAAATGTTTTTGATGGTAAAATTTAAATTATTTATTTAACACTATCAGCTTAACTTTACAAGCACCGTACGAGGTATTGGACTTAAATGCGATGATAGAATTTAAAAGCAAACCTTTTAAACATTTTGAAACTCATTAATATTTATTATTAATATACCAACAGGTTAATTCATAAAACACATGCCCTAGGTTGTCAGCTAGATTATTCGAATGATTGAGCATTGTGTGGGAGCAAGTGGGAGGTCTAAGATATACTCGTATATACAGAGTTACATCAATGAACATTATTATTTAAATATGAATACTAATGAGCTGCTATTGATATAAAATATTAGCGTCCTTTGATTTTTTTTCATTACCAGTTTAGAGCTTGTGAGTTGACGATATCAAGAGTGCCGTGACATTGAGTAGTTATAATGAAGTTGGCTCTTGTGATTACATTGATCGTAGTGATATGTCGACAAGTAGAAGCTCAAAATGCTCACAGATACTGCGGCAGGCAATTCTCTAACATGCTAGCGGCCTTGTGTTGGGAGACAGAGATGGTGAAGCGCGATGGCGGATGGTGGATGTCGCAGGAAAGTGCTCGAGCACTCAGTAACACACGAGGCAAACGCGGTCCTGCTGAAGAATGCTGCTACAAACCTTGTACCATGGAAGAGCTTCTCACGTACTGTTAATGGATAAAAACTTAATTTAAATGTAATTGTAAACGGAAATAAAACCCCTAATAACGCCACCCCTATAAACACCATAGTGTTTATTTTTAATACCAAACCGCATATTCCTCTGGAGAGTCCGACAAACAGAGGTGAGTGTCACCGAAGTGTTATTCCAGGGTCTTCCAGAACATCTGTATTAGGCAACTGACTTTTTTCTTTTCACCAAGTGAATCAGATTAGAGGAGGCTTAACACCTCCCCCCTCCCCCTTCTCTTTAATTCTGGATTGAGCACGCGAATAGCCTGTGAGTCTTGGATTTCACGTGCAAATTTGTGGTGATAAACACTGACAATCTGGTGAACCGTCTCACCTCGTTGTCCTTCTATGCCATAATATTTTGGAATCTATCCTTGATGTGGGTGACACAAATTAGAGAAAACTAAACCTTTTAAAGTAGATAACATCTAATGATCTAATTAAATTTGTTGTGATGTAAGAAGAAGTATTATCTTGTAGCGTAAGAAGCTTTCGTTTTAATACTATTGTCATTTTTAAATTCTGTCTTCAATACTGTAATATAACCAAAGTGATATTTAGTCACAAGTACCCGTGTAGTGATCGATTAAGGATACAGAGTGTCACTGCAACTATCGATCTCACTATGGATGTAGTAAGAGGCAACTAAGGTAACACCGTCGCTTCTGACTACACCTGGTGTCATGAGAGGTGACTATACGAATAAACTAATAAGAATAACATTACTGCAAGAAAAAAGTACATCGAAACATATCTATACCAAGCCATCAGACCAGCATAGTATGATAGGCTAAAACCTCCTTTCGAAGGATAGGACTCTGTCTAGCAGAGGACTATCTAAAGTTATATGTATGTAAAGAACAGTGTTTATGGTTCACAGTCACTAGTTCTAGTTCTAGCCCAGCGGAACAAACCGCCAGCGTGTGTTGAACCGAGCACATGTTCTGAAGTTTTTGGAATCAGACAGATATGGTAGGATTTGTGAGGTTATTTATTAAATTCCAAGGTAGTGTCAATCCCGACACACAATGAATTCCGTTATTCCAATGCAGACCACGAACGACGCGAGAAGAAAACGAATTAGCTACCGTGCATGGTGAATATCATAGGTTGCTGAATTTAACATGGACGTTATCACGATACGCAAAAAGAGAACTACGAATACTGAAGGTAAAGACAAAAATAAGTACGCGTGCAGGGACAATCACAATACATTTCTGACGACGCCCGATCAGTACCGATATCACCGCAGCAAGTCAGGCGCTCCCCTCTACGACTGGTATTTCGTATATTATCGAATATGATTTTTATTAATCCCAAATTCAGCTAATTTATGTTCAACTTAACGTCTAGAGAAGCAGCCCAAGTGTTGGTGCGAACCCTCGACCATATGTCGAATTGTCTCGGGAAAGCCCTAGACGCCAGCTTGGTGTCCGGACGCTTCCTGAGGGCTAGAAGAGTGGGAAGCTGGTCCTACTACGGAAATCAGGACGGCCTGCCGATTCGTTCGCGGCCTATAGACCTCTCTGCCCGCATCGTCCGGCACCTCTGCGAGGTGGGTCCCGATCTGTTGGACGCTCAAGACGGGTTTCGAGCCGGGAGTTCAACAGTCGATGCTGTGTTGCGCCTGAGGGCCATGGGGTGACAGAGTACCTGAGGCGGCTTGTGCCAGACTATCTTGAGGAGTGTACCGTCATGTACGAGGACCGAGATGGTATTGTGACGTGGTGGCCCATGTCGTGCAGTGTTCCGCAGGGGTCTGTCCTCGGTCCACTCATGTGGAATATGGGATACGACTAGGCCCTTCGATGTCATCTGCACCCCGGGTTGGGCGTAATTTGTTACGCAGATGACACATTGGTTACGGCCCGGGGGATGAACTTTCAAGAGGCGATGCGCCTGGCCACCACAGTTGTCACTCTGGTGGTCGGGCATATTGAGGCACTGGGTTTACGGGTGGCCCTGGACAAGACGGAGGCCCTCTTGTTCCGTGGGTCCCGTCGTGGTTCACCACCCGGCGCCTCTATCGTAGTCAATTCGGTCCTCGTACCGGATCAGGCCCAGATGAAATAACTGGGCCTGATCCTCAACGGTAGGTGGTTTTTCGACGAGCACTTCCGCCAGCTTTCTCCAAAGCTGGTCGGGGCTGCTTCCGCCCTTGGGCAACTTTTGCCCAATTTGGGTGGAGCCAGCATTGCGACGAGACGACCATACACGGAGGTTTTCCAGGCAATAGCGTTGTATGGTGCACCGGTGCTCTGACCACCCAGAATAGGGCTCGCCTCTGGCGCCTTCAGATGATATTGGCGGTTAGAACCATAGGGGGTTACCGCACCGTATCGACGAAGGCGGCGTGCGCCTTGGCCGGAACTCTACCGTGGGATTTGGAGGCGGCAGTGATCGCCAAAGTTTATCGGCGAACGGCTGATTTCCAGGCGAGTAGCGGCATACGTCCCCCGCCCGAAGAGATACGAGAATGGCGAGAGGCCGCTCGTAGAGCCACGATAGCTCTTTAGTCGTCCCGGCTGGAGGCTCCACTTGCTGGCTTTGCCGCTGTGGAGGCTCTCCAGCCGGTCATCACCAAGTGGCCAGGGTGACAGGACGGGACGCTTTCCTTCCGACTGACGCTAATCTTTTCCGGTTCCGGTTCCCGGATTCTTTTCTCCCTATGTCAGGCGCAGAGTGGCACACTGTGTGGTTTTAGTCAGTCTGATTCCGACACACCACCACGCCGTAAACCCCGGAGGGGTGATGGCCCGAGGGGGTTTAGACAATTTAATAAAAAAAAACGTTTAGAGAAGCAACATGTTAAGAGAAAATCACTATTCTGATACTCACAAACTGAGGCGAGTGTCACCGGAGTGTTATTCCAAGTTCTTCTGGTACATCTGTATTAATCAACTGACGCCTTCTTTATACCGAGTGAATGAGATTAGCAGAGGCTTAGTCACCCTTCCCCCCTCCCCCATCTCTTTAATTCTGAATTGAGCACCCGGATGGCGGTGAAACCTGTGAGTCTTGGGTTTCACGTCCAAATTTGTGATGATAACTACTGGCAATCTGGTGAACCGTCTCATCTCGTTTTCCTTCTATGCCATAAAGTTTGCGTACTGGTTACGTATTGCTCAAGATTATCAAGTTCCTTCTGCATAATATCGAGGTTACTGACGTCAGCATAGTCGAGTATCGAAAGAAGGAGGGGTTGCTCAAGTGCAGTTTTAGTGGCTGTTGGCAGAAAAATGCGTTATCCTCATATGTATCCTGCCGACGCAAATAATTTTCGACTGACCGTTTAATTTTAGGGGTTCCAGGTTAAAGTAGGATCAAAATTTATTTTCAATTTTTTTTCTATTTTAAGAGCATGCCAAAGTGGCTCTATTCTACCCGATGGAAGGCATGAATAAAATCTAAGAACTATGGTCACTATACTCATTGTGAATGCAGACAATACAGCAGATGGTACAGTTTATAGTAACAAAGTTTGTTACACAATTATTTTAAACCGATTTCGAAAAAATTTGTCTGTTGCTCGACTTGAACTTCTTTTTAGAAACGTGATATCACGTTGTATTACGCTACAACATGACGCTTACTAGACGTTTTCTTACAGGTTTTGTGTCAAGTTTTCGAGGTTTGTTTTAACATTTTTTGCTACGTTAGTTAACCCTTACAACATCCAAGGGATGAACAGGGGTGATGATATTCTAAATCTTTAACTTATCACCATACGGACCGATTATGTTTATATATTTTATTCGATGTTTCGTTTAAAGCGACGAGTTCTTCTTAAATAGTGTTTAAGATTATATCAAAATTGACACTCACATTTAAGGCACCGTACAAACAATTACATCGGATTAGTTTTATATTAGTCTTTTTAACTCTCTTATCTCTTTAATTAATCTTAGACCTTTCTCCTTGTTAGAGAACACTTATTACTACTTTTTATTTACATTGTTCGGTGCTTAAGAAAATGTTTGACTGTTAAAAGGCTTACAACGTTTTAAGCGACTTTCACGGTCAGCTGCACAGCGGTACTAACAGAACAAAGAGAGTAGTGTACATATACTGGCTTTATTGATGGTGGCTATAAGTTTATGTAAAAGGTAGAACTAGGTAAGAACTCACGAAATGAACATGCATTTTCAGCGGAGATTATCAGCTATGTGAATGTTGAAAGCTGAAAGATTATCGATAAAACAGCATTTTTAAATGTTTTGTCATATTTTATATCATATAATAGATACTATGAACAATATTTTCGTATTTTGTTGAGGAAAAATTGACGCGAATGAAAGAATGGGTATTTTTAGTTAAGATTTATTTAGGGTTGTTGGTGGATTCTTCTTAAAATATTTTATTAAATCCGACACCTTCAGTTTTGACAAATATGACAAATTTATTCAAATCATTGAAACTGACTTGAATTTTTAAAATATTTGTTTAGAAATGTGCAGCCAAACCAGCAAAAATATTTTGCCCAATATCTGACTACCTAAACAGTACCAAGTCAAACTTTAATCATGAATGATGATACAACTAATCCCAGGTCATGTAGATCTTCTACCATCGTAACATGAGGTGTTAAAAGTACTATTACATAGGTACTTTATATATACATACATGTTATATAAATATTACACTCAGACACAGGATAATTTATCTCTTACCACTACTATTGGTTCTGGTTTATTTATTTATTTATTTATTTATTTATTTATACATCATTCACTTTATGTACATAGGCGGACTTAATGCCTAAGGCATTCTCTACCAGTCAACCTTTGGGTGATGCAGAGAAAATAGGAAGTAGGTGCGTTTCAGGTGTTGAATAGAAGAAATAGACACAAACTTTCATATACTAAAATTAATACAAATACATAAATACATACATATACATACTTAAGTTGATGTAAGTCTATATACATACATACACGAATAAATATCATAACAAGTATAAGATGATAATCATGTATTGGTTGATTCTGCCAGCTGTTTCAGTAAATACTGCTTTACTTTTTTCTTAAAAGAAAAGGCGTTGGTAGCCATCCTGACTTCGAGGGGAAGCTCATTCCAGAGAAGAACGGACTGCACAAAGAAAGATGAGCCAACAAACTCAGATGTATGGGAGGGGCAACGAAGGAAAAGATTCTTAGAGGACCGAAGCTTTCTGTCGTGATTGCTACATAAGAGTTGGAAATAAGAGTTTAAATATGTTGGCGAAGATGGGTTATTAAGTATAGAGAATAGAACAGTGAGCGCGTGCAATTTTCGGCGTAGACGAATTGGTAGCCAATTGAGTTGCGAACGGAAAGAGGATACATGGTCATATTTACGGAGATTATAAACAAATCGAATGCAGTTATTAACAAGGCGGTCTAATTTATCGAGAAGATCTGCATTCAGGTCGTAGCAGCACACATCACCATAGTCGATTAAGGGAAAGATAAGAGTTTGCACAAGCATAGTCTTGGTTTTTACGGGCAGGAAATTTCTCAGACGATTTAAAGCCCGAAGTGTTCCAGTAACTCTCCTGCACTGTTTTGCAACTTGTTCACGCCAGGTTAGTGTGCAATCGAGGTGTAAACCTAAATCTTTCACCGATCCACTCACAGGTATGATAGCCCATTAAAAGTAATAGCCGGGAGAGTCTTAGTGTCTACTCTGCTCGTCGACCGGTGAATTCCCACTACGATAGCTTGACATTTTGTGGGGTTCACAGATAAACCAAACCTTTGAGACCACGTGTTGATTGTTTCCAGATCGTGGTTGATCATTTGTATTGCTATCGAAATATCTTCCAGTTTACTCTGTGAATAGAGCTGTAGGTCGTCGGCATATAGATGATACACACAAAGAAGTTGTAGGGACAGGAGGTTAATATACACAGAAAATAATATAGGAGAAAGAATACCGCCTTGAGGAACACTAGAATCAAGATCACACCAGCTCGAGGAAGATCCATCAACATGAACAGATTGCTGGCGTCCCTGAAGATATGATGAGAACCAATCCAGTGCTTTCAGGTGAGACCGCAAGATAGGAAAGGATAGACAGGAGTATATTGTGATTGACTGTGTTGAAGGCACTAGAGAAGTTAATTTGTACCAAAACAGTAACTTCAGTGTCTTGCATACCTGCCTTGATATCGCCAACCACTTTAAGAAGAGCAGAAGTAGTGCTATGACCAGGCCTGAAACCCGATTGAAACGGGCTCAATAGGTTGTTTTTGTAGACAAATTCAGAAAACTGTTTGTGCACACTGTTTGTGCAAATTCAGAAAACGGTTTACTTATTATGATCCCTGGACACTGTCTGAATATATCCGTCAAATTAAAAAGCTTTTTTTATGACTGTTGGATTTGTGTTTTTTGTGTACCTCCTTATATCTGCTGTAATACATGAAGTTAAATAAGCCCCTACACTCGTAAACAAAGATAACTTCCTTTATGACAGAAAGATTTTTACTATCGAACCACTTAACCGAAAAGATTTACATAAAAGCGCTGAATTACATTAACACTTTGGATGTTATGTTAATCAGTACTAAATATAATGTCTGAACTCCCACATATAACATGATGCTCAATCATTTGGAAAATTTTTAAATGTGTTGGTGTAATTATTTATCAGATAATTTTAGATATAAAAGCTCACGTTTCCAAAAGAAACACATTATAGTTCTACTCCTCAGTATAGGAACATTACCAAGACAATTTAAGCCAATATGAAGTTCTCATTATTGTTAGGCCTGGTTGTCTTGACCTGTACTGGCGTGCTAGCAGATCACGCGCAGTTTTACTGCGGTCGTCAACTTTCCAATGTCTTGGCGGCTCTGTGCTGGGACACTGAGATGGTGAAGCGGGATGCTGGCGGATGGTTTCCAGAGCAGCATGTTCGAGCTCTTGGTGCTGTTCGTAGTAAACGTGGTCCCGTTGACGAGTGCTGCTATAAGCCCTGTGATATTAGTGAACTGCTCACGTACTGCTAACATCTGTTAAACTATACTTGCTGTGATGTAAGATTCTATCTTGGTGCTCATCAGTTTAAGCTAATAGAAATAAATAAATGATTGAAATATCTGTGGTATTTTATCTGACATTTAAGAAAAATTAACTTAAAATTGCCTGCTGGACTTGAATTACAACTTATTGAATTGATGTATAAATCTACAAAAACAAGGTCTAGAGTTTGCATATGCTTCAGGGTATGCAACTGTCCATCAAGAAATCTCGGGTTTGATTCCCGGGTCGAGCCTGAAAAATGTTATTGAGTTTTTTTAATTAAAGAAATGCATTATTAACATTGGCATCTTAATTTCGTTCTTGAAGATGATCTCTCCTGGGTCGTATCCGCCCCATCGAATCACGAAAGTGAGGGAACAGACAGTGCAACTATGTTTAGCAGAACTCTTGTTACACATGATGAAGATGATGTTCTCCTAGCCGATTTCGGCCACGGCGGCCAGTCTCAACGGAGATTTGGATCTGGCCATCATCATCATCATCATGTTTAACTATCTCGGTGGCGCAGCGGTAGTAAATACGACTGCTGTCCTTGAGGTCTCGGGTTCGATTCCTGGGTCCGACCAAATGTTTGTATGATCTGTAAATCTTTGTTATGAAGTTTAGGGGTTTTCTATGTATAATATGTATGTATTTACAAAGAAAAATGGTATAAAAGTATTCTATCATTCAGTCTAGTTATCGTAGCACAATCTCTGCTTAGTTTGAAACTAGATGACGTTGTGTGTCAAATGTCCTAAATATTTATTTACAAAACCAATATTTAAGTAACCACGAAGTGACCGGCGCGAATGAGAAAATTCTACCGTCTCACAGAAGACTAACCTAATGACAGCAGTCGTGCTGTCGTGTTTCATTGATGAGTGCGAGACTGGTGGACGATTGATGAAGGGGTGACAGTTTTCGTGGTAATAGTGTTAGCCTGACATCACCACGATGACCGACACTTTTTACATCCCCAAACGGAGCGTGAAAAAGCATGTCACTAAACCACCATAGTGTGAGTAATCATACTTTTGGATATTTTTCATGCTTGCCATCTGACAGAGTAGAGTCACTTTCGCACGGTCTTAAAATAGAAAATATATACATATGTACATTATTGTGTAGGACCACCGAATTTAAATATGATTCTGTAGTCTCATCTGAAAATTTTTTTAGTTTGTTGTTATTTACATTAATATTTACGAAATGTTTGCCTCTATAAACAACAATGTTTTCATACGAATATTAATGAGTTTCAAGATATAAAATATTAGCGTTCTGTGATATTTTACCATTTCCAGTCGGGTATTTGAGAGTCATAGTGTTAATGGTTATCATGAAGTTAGTTCTTGTGGTTGTATTGATCGTAGTGACATGGCGACATGTAGAAGCTCAAAGTGCTCCGAAATTCTGTGGTCAACGTTTCTCTAGGGTAATAGTGTTCCTGTGTTATTCTATTACACAAGTGGTGAAGCGTGATGGTAGCTGGTGGACTATGTATGAGAGAGCTCGCACGCTTGGAACCGCACGAGGGAAGCGCGGACCCACTGAAGAATATTGCGATAAGCCTAGTACTGTCGTAGAATTTCTTATATATTACGAATGTGTATAAATGTTACCAATCTCAAAATGTTACAAAAATTTACTTTTATAAAATTGCTAACCAACCGAATAAATTGTTGTCTTTATTTTTATATGTAAATTAAATGAAGCTTAGGAAATATAAAAACAGTGTTATTAATTCACGGAGGCTGTACTCGTCCTGGTTACTTAAACAATAACTTTATAAGATAGGTGATATATTTTCTGAAAAAAAAACCCTTTTCTTTCTTTTTTTTTCTCTATATTAAACCTGCCAAAGTGACTCTACTCTGCCTGACGGCAAGCATAAAAAGAATTCAAGAGTTGTGGTCACCATACTCATTGCAAATGTGACAATGCGGTATGGTGACCCACACTATGGCAACCTAGTGAGATACTTTTTCACACCCCGCTTGGGGACGTAAAAGGCATGACAGTGCAAGGCTCACACAGTTACCACGATAACTGTCACCCTTGTACCAATGGGCCTCCGGCCTTACACTCACCAACGAAACACGACAGCACGGACGCTGTCGCTTTAGCTTGGTCTTCTCTGGAAGGGTACGAGTAGTATTGTCCCGGTCGAGCCGGACCGTTCGTGCTGAAATCAGCGCGGCTCTACTACCCAACGTGTGTGAAGTCTACAATGCATACCATGTTAATGTGTATATCTTTATCAAAGTAACAAGATGAGATTATGCTTTACGATTCTTATTCATCTTGTAGGTGTCGCAAAAGCCGGTTTAAGGAGCAAACTGTGCCAGATAACAGTACTGCAAAGAGAAAAAAAGTTGAAACAAAGCCTGTACCAAACCGTCTTGTCAGCATGGCAGAATAGACCAAAAACTTCTTCCAAATTGAGACCGAAGAAGGCTTCTTTCTGTGTCTAATAGCGAACTTTTAAAGATTGAATATGGATAATGCTTTATCAGGAGAGTATACCGAAATAAGAACAGTATTTGTTATGTAGTCTAATTCTTCTCGTTGGATAATATTTGAGTCTATTTTAGTAAGTTTACAAATCACTACAGTAATCGTTTATCGTCAGGCGGTCTCTGTAAGAAATTTATCCAATCATTTTTATGAAATAGCTTACAACATTTTTTGGCATTTGTAAAAAGATTGCATAGTGAAGTTTACGTGGTGGTTATGGTGATATGAGACCACAATGCATTGCAACTTTATCACGATGGGCGAGTGATCTTCTGTAATTGTCACAATACTTCATGAGCTGTTCCATTGTACAGTGATGGTTTTCGAACTTTGAGTCGATCATATTACAACTTTTAAGTGATACGTTTTTTCTATGTGTTGTCTAATTAGTGTTTAAGCTAAGGTTTACAGAAGTATGTAACTTATTCGTGAATGCCTTTTACAACTCGCCTTCGTGCCATGTTTTAACTGTTTAACTAAAGACGTAATTATGAAATTTCATATGCTTATAGTTAGGGCTACACTAAAAAATATGAGGTACTTATGGAAAGTCATTATTCTGATCGAATGGAAAATTAAAAGTTGAAAATTTTCCTTCTAAACTTTCAAAAGCAATGAGTGGTCAGTTTTTTGGTTCCTTTTACATATTTTTTTTGTATTAACTATTTAAGTATTCATTATCTTTACATTTATAAATGAAATATTGTTTTTAGGTAAAACAATTTTCACGCACATATATTGGTTTTGTAGGCTATAGTCAATGTAGATTATACCTACGTACTAATTCTCCTGTTCTAGCAAGTCTGAAATCTTCCATGCCTAAAGTAATACGTATTGTTATGTAGACGTAAAATGATAAAATATTTAGTTGAGTGGGTACGAATGCTGGCTTATATACTTCAACTGAAGTATATAGGACAGCATTCTATTGGACATGTACGGACTTAGAGTTACCAAGTTTCTGTACATATCCAATATGACTAACATATGTATAAATCTTATTAGCTTGCAAACAACTTGTTTGCTTGCTAACAAACCCTACTCAACTGATCTGATTTCTTTTATCCAGAACTTAGTGGAAGAAGTGTTACAATATTGTATTATTTTATTTTTACTTTCAACTTTAAAGGTCTCCAAAGTGACCCTACTCTGTAAGGTAGAAAGCATGCATAAATAAAATCCAAAAGTAGCTGTCACCATACTCTTCGTGAATGTAGAAAATGCAGTGTGGTTACCCACATTAGGGCGGCCTAGTGAGATATTTTTTACGCCTCCTTGAGCAGTCAAAGGCATGAAAATTATAGTGACAGTGTAAGGCTTACACGCTTACGATGGTAACTGTCATTCCCACATCAATGGGCTTCCGGTCTCACATTTATCAACGAAACATATAGTAGAGGTAGAAGTGCCTCTGTCGGACTAGCCAGTTTGTGCTGAAATCAACGTGGTTCTACTACCTAATATACGATATATAGTAAAATAAAAAGCTCTAAAACCTATAGAAATGAAATGTAAATTTTAGAAAAAATTTAATTATTTATTCAACAGCTTAACTTTACGAGCACCAAGATCAAACGTATGTACAATTAGGCAGTGATTAGCAGTACGTGAGTAGTTCATCAACAGTACAGGGCTTGTAGCAGCACTCGTCGACAGGGCCGCGTTTACCGCGAAGACCATCAAGGGCTCGAACATTCTCTTTTAGTATCCAGCTGCCAGAATCCCGCTTCACCATCTCAGCGCTCCAGCACAAGGTCGCCAGTACATTGGAGAGTCGTCGACCGCAGTAAATTTGTGCATCATCTGCTAATACGATGCCACAAGTGAACACAATCATGATTATCACTAATGAAAACTTCATATTGGTTGTTGAAGTAAAATATCAATTTTGTAATACCACTATGTCGAAGTCCTGGACTTAACTGTGACGATAGAATCCAAAAACAAACCTTTTAAGCATTTTGAAACTCATTAATATTCAAACCAACAGGTTAATTATTACATTCACAGAACATGTGCCCTAAGATGTCAGCTAGATTACTCGAATGATTGAGCAGTGTGTAAGAGCAAGTGGGAGATGTAAGATATATATAGAATTACGAGTACGTCAATGAACATCAGTATTTCAATATGAATATTAATGAGCTGCTGTTGATATAAAATTTGAGCGTCCTATGAACTTTTCTCATAACCAGTTTAGAGCTAGAGAGTCAACGATACCAAAGGTACAGTGACAAATTGAATAGTTATGTTGAAGTTGGCTCTTGTGATTACACTGATCGTAGTGGTATGTCGACAAGTAGAAGCTCAAACTGCTCAAAGATACTGCGGCAGGCAGTTTTCTAACATGCTAGCGGCCTTGTGTTGGGAGACAGAGTTGGTGAAGCGCGATGGCGGATGGTGGATGTCGCAGGAAAGTGCTCGAGCACTCAGTAACACACGAGGCAAACGCGGGCCTGCTGAAGAATGCTGCTACAAGCCTTGTACCATGGAGGAGCTTCTCACGTACTGTTAATGTATAAAAACGTAATTAAAATGTAATTGTAAATAGAAATAAAACACCTAAAAACGATAGATACCTTAGTGTTTATTTGGTATCAAATCAAGCCGCATATTCCTCTGGAGAGTCATACTCCGACAAACTGAGGCGAGTGTCACCAGAGGTTTATTCCAGAGTCTTCTAGAACATCTGTATTAATCAACTGACTCTTTTCCTTTCACCAAGTGAATAAGCGGAGGTTTAAACCCTCTCCCCCTTCCTCTTTCTCTTTAATTCTGGATTGAGCACTTGGATAGCGGTAAAACCTGTGAGTCTTGGATTTCACGTGCAAATTTGTGGTGATAACCACTGAGCACCTGGTGAACCTTCTCATCTCGTTTTCCTTCTATACCATGAAATTTTGGAATCTATCCTCGATGTAGGTGATACAAAACAGAGAAAACTAAACCTTTTAAAGTAGATAATATCTAACGATCGAATTAAATTTGTTGTGATGTAAGTAAACGTATTATCTTGTAGCGTAAGAAGCTTTCGTTTTAATACTACGATCATGTTTAGGTTCTGTCTTCAACACTGTAATATAACGAAAGCGATATTTAGTCACAATAACCAGTATAAAGTTCTCATCGGTGTAGTTTTTGGTTGGTTTGGTGAGTAAGGACGTCTTGGTACATAATATAATACTAACTCCCACTTAGTAGAGTTAAGGAGCTCAGTTGATGAATGCTACAATAAGTATTATTGTGATCTTAGGGCCGATAAATTTAAGATTGTCCATGTATTGATCGATTAAAGATACAGAGTGTCACTGCGACTATCCATCTCACTATGAATGTAGTAAGAGGCGACTAAAGGAACACACTTAGGTACCTCTGAATGTACCTATAGTGTCATAAGAGGTGACTATAGGAGTAAACTGATCAGAATCATATCACTGTAAAAAAGAACATTGAAACAAATCAATACCAACCCATTTGAACAGCGTGGTATGGTAGGCTAACACCTCTTTTCGAAGGATAGGACTCTATCCAGCAGAGGACTATTTAAAATTATATGTATATAAAGAAATTAGAATTTGCAAACCACTGCAGTAACTACTTATCATTAGGCGATTTGTGCGCAAAATTTGTGTAATAATTGATATAAAATAGCTTATGACGCGTTCTAGAATTCATAGAAAAACTGCATAGTGAATTTGACGTTGTGTTTATTGTATTATAAGACCACAAAGCATTGCATTACAACTGTGTCACGGTGGACGAGCGGTCATCCTATGATTGTCACAACGGTTTGTGAGTTCTTCCTTTGTATAATGATAGTTTTCGGCTTTGAATTGAACTGTATCGTACCCAACTGGTTACCGTTTAATCCTTTCCTGATCATCCTTGCTGTAGACTGATGCTAGTGAAGTTTGCATACTATTTAGTTACGTATTGCTCAAGTTTATTAAGTTCCTCCTCCATGATATCGAGATTACTGATGTCAGCATAGTCGAGTATCGGAAGAAGGAGGGGTTGTGCAAGTGTAATTTCAGAGGCTGTTGGGAGAAAAACGCATTATCCTTATATGCATCCCACCGACGCAAATAATTTTCTACTGACCGCTCACTATTGGGGGTTCGAGATTAAATTATGATCAAAACTTATTTTCAGTTTTGTTTCTATTTTATTTTCTAAGGCATGAATGAAATCGAAGAGCTATGATCACTATACTCATTGCGAATGCAGATAATAGAGTTTATAGTAATAAAGTTTGTTACATAATTATTTTCCAAATTTAAAATAATTTTAAACTGATTCATTCTAAACTGATTTCGAAAAACTTAGTCTGCTGCTGAACTTGAACTTCTTTCAAGACACTTGCTATCACGTTGTATTACGCTACAACATGACGCTTACTAAACGTTTTCTTACAGGTTTTGTGTCAAGTTTTCGAGGTTTGTTTTAACATTAGTTAGCTCTGTTAGTTAACTCTCATCAAAGGGGTGAATAGGGGTGATGATACTCTATATCTTTAACTTATCACCATACGGACCGATTATTGTTACATATTTTATTCGATGTTTCGTTTAAAGCGACGAGTTTTTCTTAAATAGTGTTTAAGATTGTATCAAAATTTACACTCGCATTCAAGGCACCGTACAAACAATTATATCGGATTACTTTTATATAAGACTTTGTAACTCTCTTATCTCTTTAATTAATCTTAGACCTTTCTCCTTGTTAGAGAACACTTATTACTACTTCTTATTTACATTGTTCGGTGCTTAAGAAAATGTTTGACTATTAAAAGGCTTACAATGTGTTAAGCGACTTTCACGGTCAGCTGCACAGCAGTACTAACAGACCAAAGAGAGTAGTTTACATATAATGGCTTTATTGACGGTGGCTATAAGTATATATAAAAATTCAGGTAAGAACTCACGAAATGAACATGCATTTTCAGTGGATATTATCAGCTATACGAATGTTGAAAGCTTTCATCGATAAAACAGCATTTTTAAATGTTTGGTCATATTTTATATCATATAATAGATACTATGAATAATATTTTCGTATTTTGTTGAGGAAAAATTAGCACGAATGAAAGAATGGGTATTTATAGTTAAGATTTATTTAGGGTTCTTGGTGGATTCTTCTTAAAATATTTTATTAAATCCGACGCATTAAGTTTTGATAAATATGACAAATTTATCCAAATCATTGAAACTGACTTGAACTTTTAAAATATTTGTTTAGAAATGTGCAGCCAAACCAAGAAAAATATTTTACCCAATGTCTGACTACCTAAACAATACCAAGTCAAACTTTAATCATGAACGATGATACAATAGGTCATGCTGATCTTCTACCATCGTAACATGAGCTGTTAAACGTACTATTACATAGGTACTTTATATATACATACATGTTATATAAATATTACACTCAGACACAGGATAATTCATCTCTTACAACTACTATTGGCTCTGGTTTACTTGTTATGATCACTGGGCACTGTCTGAATATACCCGTCAAATTAAAAACTTTTTTTATGACTTTTGGATTTGTGTTTTTTGTGTACCTTCTTATATCTGCTGTAATACATGAAGTTAAATAAACCCCTACACTCGTAAACAAAGATAACTTCTTTTATGAAAGAAAGATTTTTACCATCGAACCACTTAACCGAAAAGATTTACATGAAAGCACTGAATTACATTAACACTTTGGATGTTATGTTAATCAGTACTAAAAATAATGTCTAAACTCCCACATATAACACGATGCTCAATCATTTGGATAATTTTCAAATGTGTTGGTGTAATTATTTAACAGACAATTTTTGATATAAAAGCTCACGTTTTGAAAAAAATCACATTACAGTCCTACTCCTCAGTACAGGAACATTACCAAGACAATTTAAGCCAATATTAAGTTCTCATTATTGTTAGGCCTGGTTATCTTGACCTGTACTGGCGTGTTAGCAGACCATGCACAGTTTTACTGCGGTCGTCATCTTTCCAATGTCTTGGCGGCTCTGTGCTGGGACACTGAGATGGTGAAGCGGGATGCTGGAGGATGGTTTCCAAAGCAACATGTTCGAGCTCTTGGTGCTGTTCGTGGTAAACGTGGTCCCGTTGACGAGTGCTGCTATAAGCCCTGTGATATTAGTGAACTGCTCACGTACTGCTAACATCTGTTAAACTGTACTTATTGTAATGTAAGATTCTACCTTGGTGCTCGTCAGTTTAAGCTAATAGAAATAAATACATGATTGAAATATCTGTGGCATTATTATTCAAATTTTCTGATAATTAAGAAAAATTAACTTAAAATTTCCTGCTGGACTTGAATTACAACTTATTGACCAATAATTTTAGTAAATAAATATTGCTATTTATGTATAAATCTACAAAATCTCGCAGGTCTAGAGTTTGTGTATGCTTTAGGGAATGCAACTATCAATCAAGAAGTCTCGAGTTTGATGGCCGGGTTGGGCCTGAAAAGTGTTATTGAGTTTTTTTGATTATAGAAATGCTTTATTAATATTGGGCTCTTAATTTCGTTCTCGAAGATAATCTCTTCCCGGTCGTGTCGGATAGCCGTCCCATCGGATCACGAGAGTAAGGGAACAGAGAGCGCACCTGTGTTTGCGTACACACTTGTGCACTATAATATTTCCAGTGTTAGTAAATTTAACAGAACTCTTGTTACACATGATGATGATGACTTTCTTCTAGCTGATTTCGGTCATGGCAGCCATCCGCAATGCAGATTTGGATCTGCCCATCATCATCATTATTATTTTCAACTGCCTCGGTGGCACAGTGGTAGTGAATGCGCCTGCTGTGTTTGAGGTCTTGGGTTCGATTTCGCATCCGACCAAATGTTTGTATGATCTGCTAATATTTGTTTCGAAGTTTGGGTGATTTGAATATGTATGTTAGGGTGTCCCTTATATGACAAAAAAAAATTTTTTTTCGAATTTCGAAATGCATACCCTCTATAATTTTTACTAATGCTATAAGATACTTAAATATAAAATTTTATCAATCTAGCATAATTGCAACCAGTGCCGACCGAGCTTCAAAGTTTAGTAAAAAACGTGTTTTGTCCTAAAATTTCAGTCTGCTATAATTTCACTATAAATGCAATGAATTAAGTGAATAAAATTAAATAATAAATTAGATGAACATTAATCTTTAATTAAAAACATAAAGAAATAAGAATCATTCAGGGTAACTTCTTTTTAGAGTAGTTATTTACAGTCTGGATACAATTTTAGATGTTCCTGGACACAGCGCAGCAAGAACTGTTTTTGTTCTTCTTCAGCCGTGATAAGTCCCTTAAAATCTTGCATTAATTTAACAGCCCTTTCAGCAGTATCATTTACAACTCTCAAATAACTTACTCTTCTTTTAGCCTCCAGAAAAGCAGCATTGTTATTCCAAGAAGATACATCTTCCTTTAGAAAACTGTCGTCGATCTGCAGTCGTGATAAAAATTGTTTGCTCTTTTCCGATACGAAATCATCCAGTGCTTTGTCTAAAAAAAAAGAAAAATAAGTTAAATAACAAATAAAAATCAACAACAATTTTGAAAATAAATAAATAAGTATTGGACATTGAAATTGAAATCCAACAAAAAGTCAATTTAACTTACCAAACAACTTTTGAGTCAGTTCTTCCTTCGACGGGTCATAGCGTTTGCTAAAATCCGAGATTTTGTCCCTGTTGAAGTTGGCAATCATCTTCTTCTTAGTTTGGTTGTCAACTTCATCATCAAATAGTGATAGAATGACTGTCTCTTCACATAAATACCACAAGTGATGGCTGAACTTGCTTATAGAAGCTTAGAAATTGTTGCGTCAACTTTTTCATACTCTTTTAACATCTTCAAGAAGCGCAAATCTTGATTAGGTGCTTTGGTCGCCACTGTACATTCGAGCCAAGGTTTAACATACAATATTACGAGAAATAAGCAAACATCTTGTAGAGCCTTTTTGTCCTTCGCAGTTACTCTGCTGTACGGGAAGTATTAGGAGACCAAGTAAAACAATGAAGTCATAATTAAGACTGCGCATTTATTGTATAAATCATCGATTAAATATCAAAATAATGGGGTTACACATGACACATAGTAAATGATGCAATTACATAGAACATTCTAGATAACACACCCTACATCTCCCTTCTTCTTAAAAAAAAAAATACGTTGTACAATGTTTTTTTTTTTTTTATATTATATCTTAGTTGTCTAAAGTTAATATGCTTTATAATAATATCAATTTATGGTTAACATGATTACATAGGTTATTAAGAATAATATAGCTTAGTCCTATTCTTATGAACGACATCTAGTTTATTATTTTTTAAAATTTCGACGTTTGGTGGTATATCTCTAACAACTTTATAAGGACCTGAATACAAATCTTCCAATTTATTGCCTACTTCATTTTTTACTAAAACTAAATCATTTTCACAATATGTAACAGGTTTTATACATTTATCGTAAATTTCTTTTCTTTTCATTTTACTACTAAGTAAGTTTTCTCTAGCTTCTTTCTGTGAAAGCTGTATACGGTATTTCAGTTCACATGGGTAGCTTTCATAATTATATATTGGTTCCACTAAATCTTTACATAAGTTACTTGGTAGATTACACCTTTTACCAAAAACTAATTCATAAGGAGTAAACTTCGTTTCTGTATGTACCGAAGTATTATATGCAAAACACCAAAAGGGAAGCCATTGGCTCCAAGTCTTTGGATGCTTATCAGTATGAATTCTAAGAAATGAATTTAAATGTTTGTGAGATACTTCTAACGCACCTATACTTTGATGGTGATAGGCCGTAGAGGTTAATTGTTTAATTTTCAATAATTTACAAACTTCTTGAAATGTGGATGATATAAATTCCTTACCTCGATCAGTAGCTAACTCCTTTGGCACGCCATACCTAAGAATAAAATTATCAACTAAGGATTTAGCAACGTCATTGGTCTTTTTAGAAACTAAAGGATAAGCTTCAACATATTTGCTAAGTTCACATTGCAAAGTGAGTATATAACTAAAATTATCGTTGTCGGTTTCTAAGGGTCCAACAAGATCTAAAAATATTTTTTTCAAATGCCGAATTGGCTGTAGTTGTAATACTCATGGGTTCTTTATTAGGAGTAAAATGTTTTTGTCGTTGGCATTTATCACAACGTCTTACAAATTCTTTTACGTCTTTATCAATACCAGGCCAATAATAATATTTTTTAATATTATTAGACATTCTTCTCATACCAGCATGGCCACTACTGGGTAAGAGATGAAAGTCATTAAGGATTACTCGTCTATCGTCTTTATCACTTATTCTCTCAACATCCTTAACAATACATATTCGCGGACCGGTCCTATCTCTTATATTCTTTATATTTTCTAATAATTTACTAATAAAATCTTCATTATCTTTCTTTTTAACTATACAAACTTCTTCGACTTTAATATCTTTACACAAATTATCTAGTTCTCTCACGAATTCACTTCGTGTACTTCGCGATTGAGATCCTAAATATTTAATAAATATCGTACGGTTGCTGCTTACAAAGCAAAATAATTGCGTCTCTTTAGTAATAATACCTTCACTTTTTATTCTTTTATAACTATTTAAATCTATAAATACTAGCTCGACTGATTCTTTCGGCCTAATATGAGTCCCTACAACTTTTGGATGATCAGGCCAACTGTCTGAGGGTGCTATACCAACCGAAGAATCTTTCAATTTCCTAGCTTGTGCACGCGTTAAAACATGTACAATACCTTCATGCATTTCTTTTAGTTCATCTGACGAAATTCGAGATAGAGCATCTGCAGCGCTATTATTACAACCTTTCACATATTCTATATCAAAATTATATTCTTCTAGAGCAAGTCTGAATTTAATGAACCTACTTGATGGGTCTTTCATATTAAAAAGATAAATTAAAGGTCTATGATCTGTACGAATTTTAAAATGCCTGCCATATAGATACGGACGAAAATGTTTTACCGCCCATACTATTGCTAATAATTCTTTCTCTATCACGGGATAGTGCTTTTCAGCTTTGTTTAGACTTCTACTTGCAAATGCAATGGGACGCCCATCTCTATTGGCTAGAAAAGATCCTATAGCATAATTAGACGCATCCGTTTCAAGAATAAATTCATTTTGTGGTAAGAAATCGGGATATTGTAAAATTGGAGGTGATATAATTTTGTGTCTAAGGGTTTCAAAAGCAGTTTGACATTTTTGATCCCAATGAAATGATACATTTTTTCGACATAGTGAATTTAAAGGATGTGCAATCTCTGCAAAGTTTTTAATAAATTTTCGATAATAATTCACGAAAGCTACAAATCTCTTAACTTCATCACAATTTTTCGGACATGGGTAATTTTTTACTGTATTAATTTTCGCCGGATCAGGTTGTATACCTTTGTTAGATATTACATGACCCAGATACAAAATTTCTTTTCTTAAAAAATCACATTTTGAGGGGTTCAATTTTAAATTTACTTTACGTAATCTTTCAAAAATGTCCTGTAAATTTTTATTGTGTATATTTAAATTTTTTCCGAAGCAAATTAAATCGTCCAAATAAATTAGACATTTTTCGTGATTAAGACCTGTTAAAGCTATATTCATCATACGAGAGAAAGAACTGGGACTTGTTTTCAAGCCCATTGGCATTCTAGTCATTTGAAATTGACCAGATGCAAATGCTGTTAATTTTCGACTATTTTCATCTAATTTTACGTTATAGTAACCTTGGTGAAGATCTAAATGACTGAAATAAATACTGCCAGACAATGATTCTAATATTTCCGTTATGTCAGGTAATGGGTACTTGTCATCTACTACACAATTGTTTAATTTCCGGTAGTCAACTACTAAACGCCATTTTTTAGAACCTGTCGCGTCTACTTTTTTCGGTACTAATAACACAGGACTTGACCAATCGCTTTTACTTGGTTCCGCTATTCCCTCTTGAACCATTTTGTCGATCTGCTTTTTTATTTCATTTTTCTGTACGTGAGGTAATCTATATTGTTTCGAAAATATCGGTGTAGTCCCTGGTTTCAACGTTATAGTGTGAGTATAAATATCAGTCGTACTTAATTTATCTCCCGCTAAATAAAAGATATCAGCATATTTAGCACATAAATTCCTAATGGACGTTTGTTCCTCCTCATTCATATGCGATAAATTCATACAAGAAAATAATTGTTTAACTCTATCTGCTTTATTCTCTATCTTATTAAAGGAACAAATATTGTAATCACTCAATTTATGAATATTCGGATTTAATTGTGGCAAAATGATATTATTTTCCGTAGTATTCAATATTTTAATAGGTATACTACCGTTGATAGGCATCGCAATAGAACTCGCTAAGTAAACGCCGTCTTGTATCTCTAGTGAGCATACAATGCATTCTTCCTGAAGTTCAGTTTCAATATTATGAATGGACTCGCATCTAGCCGATATTTCTAACTCATTATTTAGTTTATTTGTAATGGGCATACTAATTATTTTATTAAACCTATCACGCATTGTTAAAATATTCTCTTCGAAATCTAAAACCGATTTGTATTTTCTTAAAAAGTCTCGACCTATTATACCATTAGACATAATTGGCAAAGTATTGAAAACATAAAACTTATGACTAACAATGAAATCATCATAGCTCAATTTTATAAACACGTATCCTATTGCATTGACTTTACCTCCAAGACCATTTATAATAATGTTCTCTTTGTGTAGTATAAGATTCAAGTCTAAAATACATTCATATTTAATAGCACACAACGATGCGCCAGAATCTATTAAAAATGAAAATGTTTTGTCATATACGGAAAAATTTGTGAAAAAATTACTATCACATGATAAAATAGAATGTTCATTAAAATTAGTCACGAAAAAATTTTTCTGCATTTTCTGAATGTTGAAATGAATCTATAGGCCGACTTTCATTCATAATGTGAACATTTGGTTGTTGGCGTATCCTTTGGTTTCCTCTAGACATACCTGTAAAATGTTGACCTCTGAACTGGTAACTTCCAGTTCCTCGAGTACTTCGAGTCATGGCCTGCGGGTTGTAGCCTCGTTGGTTGTATCCTCGCTGGTTGTAACCTCGCTGGTTGTAACCTCGCTGGTTGCCACGGAAGCCTTGTCCGGGCCCCCTATGAGACGAAGTCGGGTTGTAGTATCCACCTCGTTGACCACTAAACTGAGTCCTTGTACCTCTATAGTTTGAATTAAAATAATATTTTTTATGCATACCCATAATTTCTCCTGAACCTGACGCGCTGGTGACCTCTTCATCCAAAGCCGCTTGGATTGCGTCCTTCAGGTTGCTAAAATTCCTAGCTGCAATAATAGTACTGAGCCTACGATTTCGCAAGCCGTCCGCAAATTTTTTAATGGCTATCTTTTCATTTAATGGTTTTAAAATTGAATAATTGTCAGAATTTCCGTCTGCTTGCGATATCGTGAGGTTCACCAATAATTCCGATATTTCTTTTCCATAATCTGAAATAGATAAATTATTTTGTTTAATTTGTTCTAATTTACACGAAATCGAAGTTGCCGCCTTACGTGGTAAAAGATGACAATTCATGTCTGCTATTAAATCACTCACATTAGAATAACTCGACTTTAACTTTAATTTAGCAGCTTGAAAAAGCCTACTTTTTAAAATAAAAGTAATTAAATTAATTTTACATACATCTCTTTCCAATAAAGTATTATAATAATCGATATTATCTATTAATTGTTTAGTATTAGCCTCTGTATCATTCATACAGGGCAATAAGTTTAAAGCGGTTTTTAAATCAAAAGTATTCATTGTTAAAGTATTCTTAGAAGTTGATGTCTCACTATGACATAAATCAGTTACCTCGTTATATAATATCAAAAATTGTTTACAAAAACTACTCACAAGAGGATCATCATCATCGTCTTTTCTTAACTTTACATTATATTCATTTAACCAACTTAAATATCTCTCATATATACTATTAGCTTCATTTAACTTATTTTTTAAAATATTACCTTGCCGTCTATTTGAGCCAATTTTTATTAAATAAGTTCTTACTTCTTTTAATTCATTATATAAAGACTGTAAGATAATTGCCATAACATACCACCAGAACGTAAACAACTAACATAATAATGTATTACTAATAGAGTCCACTATATAGTTATTTTTAGCCTGTACTTTACCACTATTTACTTTCGTTGTATACCGTAATAACGAGCCGTACCGTATAGAAAACGCACTTGTCGCACTATTTATTTAGCCGCATTATTCGCACAATGATTACCACGCATTTAACCGAACCGAACACTCATCGCACAACCCAATCGTTAACGCTTTTCACTACACAACGCCGGGATAGAGTTTATTTGGAGCCTGTGCCTCGTCCTTGAGACACCCGGGAATCGCCCCTGGTTGTCGTCGGTAAAAGGAAGCTCTCAACGTAGCTCTATTAATTTGTCGCGATATCCATTGCACATGACACTTCTTATAGAGCTAATATGCAAAATACAGCACTCCCAAGAAAATACATACCGATATTACCATGAGCAACAAATTCGTAGTCGACATATGTTGCTGTATTTCGTCTGCCTTAGCTTTGTTTTCTCCGCCTGCAGCATTCTGGGCAATCACAACTTCTTGAGACTTTTGGTTACCCATCACAATTCTTTGGAGATTCACAAGACACGATAACTACGTCTAATTTGTAAGACTGGCCGCTTTGTTCTAATTGTGCCATTATACGTCTATAATCTTCTTCATAACGTTATATTAATTGCAACACGTAATCGAGAAAAGTGCCACACTGATTATGGTAACGCGGTATCATATAACCGAGATGCGCGGACGGTCGACCGTTTCGGCAGGGTCGCCATGTACGGGAAGTATTAGGAGACCAAGTAAAACAATGAAGTCATAATTAAGACTGCGCATTTGTATAAATCATCGATTAAATATCAAAATAATGGGGTTACACATGACACATAGTAAATGATGCAATTACATAGAACATTCTAGATAACACACCCTACACTGCATTGTGACTGAAGTAAACATATTTTTAAAGAATAGATCGCTCTCGCCATCCAGCGTGCCTGATGTATAGCTCCGGGGGGCCTTAGTTTTAATTTTTCCTCTGTGTCTCCTCCTAAAAATATTACGCACAGTTCGACCAATTCGCGGTAATCATCTCTTACAAAACCTTTATCTAATTCTGCCTTATAAAATAGTAACGACGCTTGAATGTCTGTCTCGGCAACCCGTGCTTTTACGAAATTAAGAGATGGTTCAATTTTAGTACAATCAATGTTTTTCTAATTTTCTTGGAACTTTTTGAACATCGGAATATCTGGGCTACTAGTAATTTGCTTAATCTTGGTTTCAAAGACAGCTTTTAGGACCAATTCATAAACATGATGACGACAGGCGAAAAGCAACAATTCTCTTCCTAAAGTTTGCTCCAAAATAGCACAAGCTCCATTGAAACGGCCCATATTGGAAGCTGTTGTGTCGCAGCACATTATTTGCACTTTATCATAAAGGTTCCAGTCAAAGAGAGCTGCTGATACAGCCTTCGCTTGATGTTTTCCAGAAGAACTTTCTAGTTTCGGCACTGCAAGAAGCTGCTCTCTATCATCAAATGAAGCTATAACTGGCAAGCGTTCTTCTTTTGAACTCCGTACATCCAACCCCGGTAATAGTTTTCCATCCCAATGGACTGTGACTATGTCGGGTACATTGTTTTGGAAGTTAGATTTTATTGCTTCTGCCCTTGATTTTCTAGTTTCAGTACGAATTCGCTGAATCGAGGATTTGTTAATACAGAAATCATCGCTGCTCAGACCAAGCGCTTCTACCACCGCATTAAGAATGTAAACGGTATCTCTAATGCTTAACTGGCATCGATCTAAAGCTGCAACTAGTTTAGGTGTTATAAGATTCTTTCTACCTCTTTTTGAACTTTGTTCATGGCAGGGAACGTCCGGCAAGCTGAGTTCAGAATTCAAGATCTGTTTTTCGTCTGAATCTTCTACACTGTCTAAGTTATTTGTGGTGGAAGTAGATGCAACAGCTAGTGATTCTCTTTGTCTTACAATCCTTTCCTCTTCTTCCAATCGTCGTTGTCTAGATCTTTGTTCTTTTTTCGCCAATTTTTTATCTACACCACCTAAGCATCCCGGTCGACTTGGCTCTCTCTGTTTCATTAAAAATAATTTATCTTCCTCTATTTTCATTCTCTCAAAAGCATCAGCATGTGCAATATCAAACAAATTATCAAGATTAATTATAAAATTGTTCTCACGACTCTTAAACGTAATCTGAGTTTTCTTACAATTTTTTTGCAACTCTCTCCAAACATGATATAAATCAATAAGTTTCTTCACGCAGTTAGGAAATGCCCTTGTTGGAATTCTTGCTTTTTCCCAATATATGATGCACTCCCTAATCACAAGATTTGCACTTTCACTAACAGTCAATTTAACCTCACGAATATTGTAAAATAGGACTGAGAGAACTTGTCGATTAGATGGTAATTTTGCACCATTTATTTGGTAGCTAGTCAATCCGATAAGAAAAATATTTTGTTTATCACTCCGTAATTCCACCGACATGTTTACGCACTAAACAATGAAGCACTAATAGTCTCAAAAATCACGTACGAAATGGCAAATAAAACATGTCGTAACAGGTCACTGGGCAGTACTTAAGCAACTTGTATCGACAAGTTTAAATAGCAAGTCGGCACGGGTTATCGTTTATATATCGAACTAATATTTTTTTCTAGACAATATAGGGTTATTACGAAACTTTTAAGAAGGTATGCGTAAAAAAATATCGAACTTGAAATTTAAGGGACACCCTAATGTATGTATTAACAAAAAAAAGGTATATCAGTATTCTATCAGTCAGTTTAGTTATCATAGTGCAATCTGCTTAGTTTGAAACTAGATGACGTCATGTGTTAAATGTCCTAAATATTTATTTATTTATTTACAAAAACAATATTTACACTTGTATGAGCATGAGTAAACATAAGCACTGTTAAGTTCAGATCTAGACAGTGATGTCTCAGAATATTTCGAGTACATTATATACGATTTCCCATATTCTGACAATAACAACAATATATTGCATAATCTCTTAAGGTTGTGGACATCGGTTTCTCTTCACTAATCTCCTCCAATTCACAGCACAGGGTATTGGAGAGCTGGTAAACACAGTACAGTATGTTTATCTTCTAATATGTTCCTACAAACTAACACTCCATAATCCAATGTGAATTTTATATTGGATTTCATAGTTAAATATTGGTCGTATATTACAATATTCCATCCCGAAGGCAGTACAGCCACACTGATTTCGCCACAAATTGACCGGCTCGACCGGGAAAGTTCTACCCTCTCACAGAAGACTAATCTATAGAGTCAGCAGTCATGCTGTCGTGTTTCATTGATGAGTGCAAGATCGGGGGCCCATTGATGCAGGGGTAACAGTTCTCACGGTAAGAGTGTAAGCCTTAGACCGCCACGATGACTGACGCTTTTTACATCTCCAAGTCAAAAAGCATCTCACTAGGCCACCATAGTGTGAGTCACCATACTGTAGTGCCTGTATGAGTATGGTGACCTCAAATTTTGGATTTTGTTTATGCCTGCTACCAGTCAGAATAAAGTCACTTTGGCAGGCTCTTAAAATAGAAAATATATATGTACATTACTGTGTACAACCACTAAATTTAAATATGATACTATAATACATCTAAAAATAAATTTTCTACGCAAGTTTTCAGTTTGTTGTTATTTACATTAATATTTACGAAATGTTTGCCTCTATGAACAACAGTGTTTTCATACGAATATTAATGAGTCTTTCAAGATATAAAATATTAGCGTTTTGCTTGATATTTCACCATTTCCAGTCGGGTATTTGGGAGTCATAGTGTTAAATGAAATGGTTATCATGAAGTTAGTTCTTGTGGTTGTATTGATCGTAGTGACATGCTGGCATGTAGAAGCTCATAGTGCTCAAAAGTACTGTGGTCAACGGTTCTCTAGGGTAATAGCGTCCTTGTGTTATCCTAGTACTCAAATGGTGGAGCGTGATGGTAGCTAGTGGATTACGCATGAGAGGGCTCGAACGCTTGGACCCGCTGAGGAATGTTGCGATAAGCCTTGTACAGTCGAGGAACTTCTTACATATTACGAATGGGTATAAATGTTAGCAATCTAAATATGATACAAAAATGTACTTTCATAAAATTACTAACGAACCGAATAAATTGTTGTCTGTATTTTTATATATCAATTAAATGGAGTTTGGGAAATATAAAAACAATGTGATTAATTGACGGCGGCTGTAGTCGACCTGGTTACATAAACAATAACTTTATAAAATAGGTAATATTTTTTCTGAAAAAAAATCATCTTTTTTTATATTAAGAGCCTGCCAAAGTGAGTCTACTCTGCCTGATGGAAAGCATGAATAGAATCCAAGAGTTGTGGTCACCATATTCATTGCAAATGTGACAATGCGGTATGGTGACCCACACTATGGCAACCTAGTGAGATGCGTTTTCACGACCCGCTTGGGGACGTAAAAGGTATGACAGTCATCGTGGCAGTGTAAGGCTCACACAGTTACCACGATAACTGTCACCCCTGCATCAATGAATCTCCGGTCTCACACTCCCCAACGAAACGCGACATAACGGATACTGTCGCTTTAGGTTGGTCTTCTATGGGAGGATAGTACTGCCCCGGTTGAGCCGGCCCGTTCGTGCTAAAATCAGCGTGGCTCTACTACCTAACGTGTGTGTGCAGTTTACAATGTATGCCATGGTAATGTGTATATCTTTATCAAAGTAAGAAGATGAGATTATGCTTTACGATTCTTATTCATCTTGTAGGTGTCGCAAAAGCCGGTTTAAGGAGCAAACTGTGCCAGATAACAGTACTGCAAAGAGAAAAAAAGTTGAAACAAAGCCTGTACCAAACCGTCTTGTCAGCATGGCAGAATAGACCAAAAACTTCTTCCAAATTGAGGCCGAAGAAGGCTTCTTTCTGTGTCTAATAGCGAACTTTTAAAGATTGGATATGGATAATGCTTTATCAGGAGAGTATTTCGAAATAAGAACAGTATTTGTTATGTAGTCTAGTTCTTCTCGTTGGATAATATTTGAGTCTATTTTAGTAAGTTTACAAATCACTACAGTAATCGTTTATCGTCAGGCGGTCTCTGTAAGAAATTTATGCAATCATTTTTATGAAATAGCTTACAACATTTTTTGGCATTTGTAAAAAGATTGCATAGTGAAGTTTACGTGGTGGTTATGGTGATATGAGACCACAATGCATTGCAACTTTATCACGATGGGCGAGTGATCTTCTGTAATTGTCACAGTACTTCATGAGCTGTTCCATTGTACAGTGATGGTTTTCGAACTTTGAGTCGATCATATTACAACTTTTAAGTGATACATTTTTTCTATGTGTTGTCTAATTAGTGTTTAAGCTAAGGTTTACAGAAGTACGTAACTTATTCGTGAATGCCTTTTACAACTCGCCTTCGTGCCATGTTTTAACTGTTTAACTAAAGACGTTATTATGAAATTTCATATGCTTATAGTTAGGGCTACACTAAAAAATATGAGGTACTTAGGGAAAGTCATTATTCTGATCGAATGGAAAATTAAAAGTTGGAAATTTTCCTTCTAAACTTTCAAACGCAATGAGAAGTCAGTTTAATGGATTCTTTTACATATATTTTTTTGTATTAACTCTTTACGTATTCAGTATCTTTACGATTACAAATGAAACATTCTTTTTAGTAAAACAATTTTCACGCACATATATTGGTTTTGTAGGTTATGGTCAATGTAGATTATACCTACGTACTAATTCTCCTGTTCTAGCAAGTCTGAAATCTTCCATGCCTAGAGTAATAGACATTGTTATGTTCGCGTAAAATGATAAAATATTTACTTAAGAAAACTGGGTACGAATACTGGCTTATATACTTCAACTGAAGTATATAGGACAGCATTCTATTGGACATGTACGGACTTAGAGTTACCAACTTTCCGTGCATGTCCAATATGACTAACATATAAAATATCTTTAGCTTGCAAACCACTTGTTTGTTTGCTTACAAACCCTTATCAACTGGTCTGATTTTTTTTATTCAGAACTTAGTGGAAGAAGTGTTACAATATTGTGTTATTTTATTTTTATTTTTAATTTAAAGGACTTCAAAGTGACCCTACTCTGCCAGAGAAAGCATCAATAAAATCAAGGAGTGGATGCCACCATACTCATTGCCGTGTGGTAATGCAGTGTGGTAGCCCATATTATTGCGGCCTATTCAGATACTCTTTTACGCCTTCTTGGAGACGTCAAAGGCATGAAAATCATCATGAAAGTGTAAGGCTCACACGCTTCCGACGATAACTGTCATCTCTGTATCAATGGGCCTCCGATCTCACATTTATCAATGAAAAATATAGTAGAGGCAGAAGTGCCCCGGTCGAACTGGCCAGTTTGTGCTGAAATCAACGTGGTGCTACTACCTAATATACGATATATCGTAAAATAAAAAGCTCTAAAACCTATAGAAATGAAATGTAAATTTTAGTAAAATTTTAATTATTTATTCAACAGCTTAACTTTACAGCACCAAGATCAAACGTATGTACAATTAGGCAGTGATTAGCAGTACGTGAGTAGTTCATCAGTAGTACAAGGCTTATAGCAGCACTCGTCAACAGGGCCCCGTTTACCGCGAACACCATCAAGCGCTCGAACATTCTCCTTTAGCATCCAACTGCCAGAATCCCGCTTCACCATCTCAGCGCTCCAGCACAAAGTCGCCAGTACATTGGAGAGTCGTCGACCGCAATAAATTTGTGCATCATCTGCTAATACGATGCCACAAGTGAACACAACCATGATTATCACTACTGAAAACTTCATATTGGTAGTTGAAGTAAAATATCGATTTTGTAATACCATTATGTCGAAGTACTGGACTTAAATGTGATGATAGAATCTAAAAACATACTTTTTAAGCATTTTGAAACTCATTAATATTCAGACCAACAGGTTAATTATTACATTCACAAAACATGTGCCCTAGCATGTCAGCTAGATTATTCCAATGATTGAGCATTGTGTAGGAGCAAGTGGGAGGTCTAAGATATATATAGAATTACGAGTACGTCAATGAACGTATTTTAATATGAATACTAATGATCTGCTGTTGGTATAAAATTCGAGCGTCCTATGAACTTTTCCCATAACCAGCTTAGAGCTAGAGAGCCAACGATATCAAAGGTGCTGTGACAAATTGAATAGTTATGATGAAGTTGGCTCTTGTGATTACATTGATCGTAGTGGTATGTCGACAAATAGAAGCTCAAACTGCTCAAAGATACTGCGGTAGGCAGTTCTCTAATATGCTAGCAGCCTTGTGTTGGGAGACTGAGATGGTGAAGCGTGATGGTGGCTCGTGGATGTCGCAGGAGAGTGCTCGAGCACTCGGTACCACACGAGGCAAACGTGGGCCTGCTGAAGAATGCTGTTACAAGCCTTGTACCATGGAAGAGCTTCTCACTTACTGTTAGCTGATAAAAACGTAATTGAAATGTAATTGTAAACGGAAATAAAACCCCTAAAAGCGGTAGACATATTAGTGTATATTTTTCATACTCAGTCACATATTCCTACTCCGACAAACATAGGCAAATTCCACCAGAGTATTATTCCAGGGTCTCCCATGACATTTGTTTTAATCAACTGTCTTTTTTCTTTTCACCGAGTAAATGAGATTAGCGGCAGCTCAATTCCCCTCTCCCCTCCCTATTCTCTTTAATCCTGGAATTGAGCACTGTTGGGTTTCACGTGCAAATTTGTGGTCATAATCACTGAAAATCTCATCTCCTTTTCTTTCTATACCATAAAGAAATAATAACAATATTGTGAATCTTTCCTCGATGTGGGTAACGCAAAACAGACAAACATATACCTTTTAAAGTAGATAACATCTAACGATCTAATAAAATTTGTTGTGATGTAAGTAAAAGTATTATCTTGTAGCGTATGAAGCTCAGCTTTTAATACTACTATCATGTTTAAGTTCTGTCTTCAACGCTGTAGTATAACCAAAGCGATAATGAATATGAATAAAGTCTATGATTTGAGGTCACCGTACTCATTGTGAAACCAGACAATGCAGCTTGATGACCCACACTAAAACTACTTTTTCACACCATGCTTGGGGACGTCAAAGGCATGACAGACATCGTGGCAGCGTAAAGTTTGCACGCTTACTACGATAACTATCACTCCTGCGTCAATGAACCCCCTGACTCGCTCTTACCAATGAAGCACACCAGCTTAGACGCTGTCGCTTTAGATTGGTCTTCTGTGAGAGGAGAGTACTGCCCCGGTCGAACCGACTAGTTCGTGCTTAAGTCAACGTGATTCTGCTACGTACCACAAAATACTAGGTCTATTATTTAAACGTTATTAACAAGATAAAAAGCTCTGAACTAACAGGAAGAAAATGACTGATGATGAACGTGGCTAAGAATAAGACGATCTCCATAGGAAGAGTGACCTTACCACAGTTGAAGCTTATGGGTAGAATGTCGAGTGGTCCGCGACGGTGAAATACCTAAGCGTGACCATCGACCGCAGGCTCTCCATGAAACCCCACGTCAACAACATCGTTGCCTGGGCCCTGTAGTGCGTTACCTTTTGTGATCCGTACTATCGTCCCAACTGCCCACCCGAAGCTCGGTGTGTACAAGGCGTACATTCGTACGCGACTCACTTATGGTGCTCCAACCTGATTTACTTGCTTCCGAAATAAACCGCCACTGTCTACGTGCGCAGCAGTCGCTCGCACTACGTCCCCTTGCCATCGCAATTCGTTTTAAATAGCTTTGAGAACTTTGCTAATATAGGTATTCCACCGGCTTTTAGAAGCTCTGTTGTAATTCCGTCTTCACCAGGAGCTTTGTTGTTGTTAAGTTATCCGTGTGCGAGTCTAATCTTGCCCTGAACGATGTCGGGAAGCTCATTTGAAAAGTGGTGAGTCAATCTAGCACGCGGGTCATCCGCGCTATAATATATAACAATAATAATCTTTATTTGAAATAACAAAACAATGTACAAATGCACTAGTGTACGAAAATAACCAGATTAGTTATAAACTGTGTCGTGGCTATTAGCGCCCACCTCCAGAAAAGTGTAGTCATTAGCGTTCCACATTAATAAAAGTAAATTGATAAGTTATATATTCTCTCCAAACACAGCAAGAGATATTTCCCAGCATTACTCCATGCAGGCCTACAGTAGGTTATAATTGAGTGGACTAATGCAAAATAGACGGTACGGAGAACCGATAAGTCAGCAAAACTTCTCAAATTTTGAAAACATGGTTTAGTTTGCGAACTTTGGATACCAAGGAGTCTATTTCACAACTCCATGATTATGTGCTATCAATGTAAACGCCAAGATATTTAATTGTTTCAGTGCGTGAGATTTTACCACAATAACAGTCCCTATTCGTAATTGAGTCATATTTATGGGTCGTCAAATTGTGAAGGGCAGATGGTTGAGATGTAATTTTTGGGCTGAATGTTATGAACTTTGTTTTGTAGAGATTAAGAGCTAGCAGATTATGATTCAGCTAATTTATGGTGTCTCTCAAGGCAGATTTAGCAGATAAAGGCAACTCCAATCTCTACCCCACATCAATATAACAGTATCATCAGCGTAAGTTATAATGCTGGCAATGTACAGATTGAGCCTGCAGAGATCGTTGATGTTTCGCAAGAAAAGCCCAAGCACACTACCCTGCGGTACACTATAATCTAGGCACATTTCTTTGCTGCTGTAGTTATCTATCTTGACAATTTAGGTACGATCACTAAGGTAACTCTAGAAAATATTCAGCGCGAGTCCCCGAGCACCGATCAATTCCAACTTTTTGATTAGACGCGGTACGGAGACAGTGTGAAATGCTTTTGAGAGTTCAAGAAAGATAGCTAGATTTTTAAAGTTTATTTTTAAGTTATCGGTCACATTACCCAATAAAGCCAAGACCGCATCCTTAGTCTTTCTACCAGCTTTGAAACTATACTTATTAGTTGCAAGTATATTATTAGAATTCAGGTAATGTAAGAGTCGTTTATTCATTATTTTTTGAAGCAATTTGGCAAATATAGTTAAAACTGAAATAGGTCTGTAGTTATTCACACTACTTCTGTCCCCGCCTTTGTGGATCGTGTGTACCAGGGCTTTCTTAAGAATTACACTCCTCATTCCAAAGCAAGATTAAAAACATCGCACATGATTGGAATAAGAAGATCCCTGGCAGAGTGCACCAAAGTTGCTGAAGTACCATCCCAACCTGCAGCAGAATTCAACTTGAGGCCGACAAAAAATTGTTCAATCTCATTATTATCTATATTGAAGATAGCCATGGAGTTATGACAAGTACACTCAGACATGAAAGCTACGTCCCCACGTATTTGATTGTTTATCTTAGACGCTAGATTTGCCCCAACACTAGTAAAGTAATAGTTAATAGATTGAGACGGGTTAGAATTGATGTATGAAAGCTCATTGGGCGACACTTTATTACTGTTTAAATTAGTTACTACTTTAATTAGCTTCCAAGTAGCCCTAGGATTTCGATTATATTTCTTAAATTCAGTTTTTTGTACTGTGTTTTTAATTTCCTCCTAATTGTCCTTAGACTTGCGTCCAATGCTCTTCGGTCGAAAGTGGTTTGAACCCACTTCACGGATGACACGTACCAGGTTGTTGGCGGCGTCGTTTTTGTTTTGTACGATTTCCAACATGACAAACCAGTTCTAAAGCTTTAACTGGAAGCTTTAGCACCCAGCTTCGACCTGCTGTAGAGTTGGTCTACGGGTAGACTTCATCAGGCGCGCCCGTTGCCCTTTGATACATAGATTTAGGGTACCTCTCACGGGTCGGTGATCATTTCCTGTATTGAACCTATTGATCACAGAGACATCCCTAAATCTATGGCGTTTGTTTGTGATGATGAAGTCGATCTAGTTCTTTGAAGCTCCATCGTGGCTTAGCCAAGTCCACATCCTTTGAGGCTTTTTCTGAAAAAAGGAATTCATCAGATAGAGCCCTTGGGCCTCAAGAAAGTTTACCAGCATATGACCCCGTCGATCTCTGTGCCCATAGCCGAAAGGTCCTACCCGGGTTTTGTCATAATGATGTACTCCCGTTTTCGCATTGAAATCGACCATGACAACTGTGAAAGGTCACCATAGTCATTGCGAAGGCAGGCGGCGCACCTGGCCACCACGGGAGTCTCTTTGGTGGTCGGGCGTATTGAGGCGCTGGGTTTACGGGTGGTCCTAGATAAGATGGAGGCTCTGTTGTTCATGGGCCCCGTCGTGGTCCGCCCCCGGCACCTGTATCGTAGTCAATTCGGTCCTCGTACCGTTTCAGACCCAGATGAAGTACCTGGGCCTGATCCTCGACGGGAGGTGGCTCTTCCACGAGCATGTCCGACAGCTTTATCCAAGCCGGTCGGCGCTGCCTCTGCCCTTGGGCGACTCTTGCCCAATTTGGGTGGAGCCAGCGTCGCGACGAGACGGCTATACACGGGGGTTGTCCAGTCAATGGCGCTGTATGGTGCGCCGGCGTGGGCGGTACCGCCCAGAATAGGGCTCGTCTCTGGCGCCCTCAGAGGATATTGGCGGTTAGAGCCATACGCGGTTACCGCACCGCATCGACGGAGGCGGCGTGCGTCTTGGCCAGGGATGGGTTTTCCCCTCCATCCGCTACAATGGCCAGTCGCGAGGAGGCAACATCCGCGTGTGCCGTACGTCGCCTAAAATAGTGAGTTTACCCATAGATGGTGCCCACAGTAGCGGGAAGGCGCTAGGACGGATCTAGATGTCGTAATAGCAGAGGTTCCCGGATCCTTCCTATCCCAGGCGCAGAGTGGCGCACCGTGTGGTTTTAGTCGGTCCGATTCCGACACACCATCCCGCCGTAAACCCCGGTAGGGTCACGGCCCGAGAGAGTTTCCACACATTAAAAAAAATAAAGCATTGCGAACCCAAACAATGTAACATGTTGACTCAGACTATAACGGCCTAGTGAGATACTTTTTCACACCCCACATGGGGACGTAAAAGGTATAACTGACGTCGTGACAGTGCAAAGTTCACACACTTACCACGATGACTGATACCTCTGTATCAATGGACCTCCGGTCTCACACTCACCAATGAAACACATCAGCACAGATTGTGTTGTTTTTGATTGGTTTTCTGTGAGAGTGGAGTATTGTCCAGGTTAAGCTGATCAGTTTGTACGGAAACCAGCGTGACTCTACTATTTACTATATGAAGTCTCATATAGTAGATATAGTGAGATCTACTACCTATTCTATAAGCGTTATTACTAAGATAAAAACTTACAGAAATAAAACGTCATTGATTGCAAAATTTAAATTAGTTATTTAACACTATCAGCTTAACTTAACGAGCACCGTTATCAAATGTATTTACAAATAGTTAGTCATTAGCAGTAGGTGAGTAGTTCATCAATAGTACAGGGCTTGTAGCAGCACTCGTCGACAGGGCCACGTTTACCGCGAAGACCATCAAGGGCTCGAACATTCTCCTTTAGCATCCAGCTACCAGAATCCCGCTTCACCATCTCAGCGCTCCAGCACAAGGTCGCCAGTACATTAGAGAGTCGCCGACCGCAGTAAATTTGTGCATCATCTGCTAGTATGATGCCACAAGTAAACACAACCATGACTATCGCTAATGAAAACTTCATATTGGCTGTTGAAGTAAAATATCGATTTTGTAATACCACTATGTCGAGGTATTGGACTTAAATGTGATGATAGAATTTAAAAGCGAACCTTTTAAACATTTTGAGACTCATTAATATTCAGACCAACAGGTTAATTCGTAAAACATATGCCCTAGGATGTCAGCTAGATTATTCGAATGATTGAGCATTGTGTGGGAGCAAGCGGTAGGTCTAAGATACATATATATAGAATTACGTCAATGAACGTTAGTATTTTAATACGAATATTAATGAGCGCTATTTATATAAAATCTGAGCTTCCTATGAATTTTCCCCATTACAAGTTGAGAGCTCGAGAGTCAACGATATTAAAGGTGTAGTGATAGATTAAATAGTTGTGATGAAGTTGGTTTTTGCAATTATATTGATCGTAGTGGTATGTCGACAAGTAGAAGCTCAAACTGCTAAAAGATACTGCGGCAGGCAGTTCTCTAACATGTTAGCAGCTTTGTGTTGGGAGACTGAGATGGTGAAGCGTGATGGTGGCTGGTGGATGTCGCAGGAAAGTGCTCGAGCACTCGGTAACACACGAGGCAAACGTGGGCCTGCCGAAGAATGCTGTGACAAGCCTTGTACTGTTGAAGAGCTTCTCACGTACTGCTAGTGGATAAAAATATAATTGAAATGTAATTGCGAACGAAAATGCTATTAAATCTAAATAATATGTTATCATAAAGTCACTAAAGAGCGATTTAGATCATAGTGTTTAATTTTTATCCCAAATCGCTTATACTTCGGCCGAGTCATGCTCCGGCATACATCGGCCAATTCTAGTGATATTCCATGACCATCCAGAAACGCTCTACTTTCTCTTTAATTCTGGAATTGCGTTTAACGTGCATTTCGGTGGTGATAACCGTTACCGATCTGGTGAACCATCCATATAGTAAAAGCGATGTTTAGTTTCACTTATTAATATAAAGTTGCCATTGTTGTTATTTTTGCTTTTCTTGGCGAGCAGGAATACTTTAATAAATAATAAAATGTCCTGGCGACTCTCTTCTGGGACGCTGAGATAAGATAGCGTTATGCTGGTTGATTAATGACAATATGGCTATGTTGACAAACGCGGCGATAAGTTTTACACTGGATATCAACTGCTCACGTACTGTTAGCCATTCCGAGCTAATCTTTACTTAAGAATATGTTTAATCCTAGTGTTCACTAATTTAAGATTATCCGTGTAGTGACGCATAAAGCTTAGAGAGTATCACCACTCTCTGTATATTAAGCATAGCTGGTGACTAGGAGAGCAAACATCTTATAGATTGCTCCCTTAGTCACTATCTTACTACGGTATCAAGATAAAAAAAGAAAATCGAAACAAATCTTCTACTAATCCTCCTGGCTAGCGTGGTTTAAAAGACCAAAATCTCCTTTTGAAGGAAAGGCCTATGTCCAGCAGAAGACTATTAAAAACTGCTGATGATATAATTAACTAAAGATGGGACACAATCAAGAACTAAAATTTTACATTGTATTTAGTTTCACTACTGCTACCATTAAATCACTTTATGCTTTGTTATGCTTCGTGATACCGTAGGATGGCTTTGAGCCTGTGCCTTCTAGGCTTCCTTATCCGACGCGCAATCAGATACGGCGACGTCATACTTATCCTACTCTGGGACCAGCAACACTCAAGACGTACGCTCTGTCGGTGGTGTTTTTCTTAGCGGCAGTCGAAAGTCGCACACGGCCGTACAACGCTCGCGTATCACACATGAGCGGTCGAACACGGGCAATGGCAGTGGCCTCTAATCAACTCAGCCTGTGCTGTGTGCACGATTTTGTTATGCAAACTGTGTGAGCTACCATTCTGTGCAAGAAGGAAACTCTTACTTAGTCCAAGCTGTCCTAATAACCTTATAATAATCCTAGTCCGTGGCTCCTCTTTTCTCTGAAGCTGGGTCGATGGATACAACTTCAGTAGATTTTGTTCCTTAATTTAATTGAACAGTTATTTTTTACTCATTCTATTATTTTGTCTAATTTATTTCAATATTACTAACATTAGTCTTATGATGTACTACTACTTATAAAAATAATTACTCGTAGATAATCATGCATTTCGATTTTTTTTAAAGGATCGACATTTATGGATGCTTTCAGAAATTTATATCCTTGTTGAACAACATCAAGGGTCCGTAGAGGAGTAATAATACTACTGCTGTAATCAACAAATATGTGTCTTTTCTCTTTTTAAAGTTTTCAAAAAGTAATAGTTCCTTAAAATTATTTATAGTGTTGCTGTGGAGCAAACCATATCACCATTCAGCTTTACTTTACAACGACATCTATCGGTTTCACTGGTAAACAATACAACAACTTATATTTTGACTTAAACATGCATTATAATATTACTTATTACTTATAAATACTTATGGTTTACTTGGTCTTTTCAAGCATTATTTTCATATTTGTTAACCGTTTAAACTTTGTTTAGACTCATAAATATAATAACACCAAAATTAACCAAATTAGTCTATCTATTCAGGTGTATTAGTAAGACCTACGTACAGAATACTTTAGTACATGAGAATATTACGTTTTTGAAACCAAACATTTTAACATTACTGTGTTAACCATTGCGGACCTGGGATTAAAAATAACCTATTACAAGGCTGATGTGTGAGTGATCTGAACTTCGAAGGTCCAAATTCTTGAATCAATTGCATGGATTTTAAAAATATTTTTTAAATTCCATAAGTTTTGGTACTACGAAGAAAAAGATTAGGTAGTAGAACCACGCTGATTTCAGTATGAACGGGCCGGTTCGACCGAGGCAGTACTACCCTACCAAAGAAGAATAACTTAAAGTGACAGTATCCGTGCTATCATGTTTTATTTGTGAATGCGAGACCGGAGGCCCATTGATGCAAGATGTATTGATGCAGTTGCGTGGTTAGTGTGTGCAATACAATGCCACGATGACTGTCATGCTTTTTACGTCCCCAAGCGAGGCGTGAAAAAATATCTTACTAGATTGCCATAATGTAGGTCACCATACTGCATTGTCTGCATTCGTAATGAGCATGGTGATCACAAGTCCTGCATTCTATTTATGCTTTTCATCAGGCAGAGTAGAGTCACTTTGGCAAGCTCTTAAAAAAAAATACAAAAACAATTTTGTACTTTTGTGTTTATATTAAAACTTATCATGTAATTCAAACTATGTTTCTTTTACACTTATTTTTTTAATATTAACAGTACGTAAAAAGTTCTTCAACAGTACAAGGATTAGCACCGAATTTTTCGGTAGGTTCACGTTGTTCACGTACGCTGAGGCCTTTTAGAGAACTGCCTACCACAGTATCTTTCAGCAGTTTGAGCGTGAGCCTGGTGACATATCACTACGATCAATGTTATCGCTAAAACTGCCTTCATTATTACTAATTTATTTATCACTGCTTTGGATATTGTTGTTTCTCAAAAACTCAATTAGTAATGAAAAAATTCATGGGACTCTGAGATTTTATCATTAATATTCACATTCAAATATTTAATTCAAAATATATGTATGTAAAACTTTCCACTCGTTCCCACACAGTGTTCAATCATGCGAATAATCCAGCTGACATACACCATACACTCAATAATTTATTACACACCATATCGTTATTGAGATGTTATGTTATGTTTTGCCAGTGCGTATGGACCCCGTCCAGCACGGTAGATTAGGAGAGAGGATGAAGTGATTATGCCAAACTAGCTTAACATTAACTACATTAACATATACACTTACTTTAACTCCAACAAAGAGTAAAATATATTAAGAGATTAACACCTTATTATTAATTAATTAAAAAAATATACAAATGTATGTGCTCATCATCATCAACAGCCTTTTACAGTCCACTGCTGTACATGAGCCTCTCCTTAGCAAGGAGATTTTGGCCCACTATATTGTATTGTTGCTCCATCATCAGACTCTTGATATCATGTAGCACCTACGTATTCGCCAAGACAAAACTTTACCCAAACTTGATGTTTATCTATTATGGATAAGAAATCGACATGACTGTCTTTAGTTTCTACTTTTACTATCCATTGCTGGACATAGGCCTCCCCTTAGGAAGAAGGTTTTGACCTACTATATCATGCTGGCCAGACGGGTTGGAATAGGATTTGTTTCAAGTTCAATTTCGCGGAAGAAGGTGGCGGAAAGGGCTCGGGAGGACGACCTCCACTCGGACCCAATGCGCCGCTGGCGAACCGGGCGGCGGAGGCGCGCGTACCAGCGCCTCATGCCGCCTTGAGTGTGGCCGCGGATGGACGGATCGGCTTTTCCCTTCCATCCGCTACAATGGCCAGCCGCGAAGAGGTGACGTCCGCGTGTGCCGGACGTCGCCTAAAAATAGAGAGCTTACCCGCAGATGGTGCCCGCGGTAGCGGGCAGGCGCTAGGAAGGATCTGGATGTCGTAATAGCAGCTGTTTCCGGATCCCTCCTTTGTCAGGCGCAGAGTGACACACCGTGTGGTCTTAGTCGGTCCGATTCCGACACACCACCCCACCGTAAGCCCCGCTCGAGGGGGTTTCCACACGTTAAAAAAAACAAGAAGGGTTTGTTTCAAGTTTACCTTCTCCTTGTAATGATGTTGTATGTGCTCGTTACACAGTTATTTGTTCTGGTTCTAAATTTAATTCTGTCTCAACAGTCAGGACCACTGACCATTAGCCCTACAGATGGATCAACATGAAAAAATTTAAAATCAAATTATGACTGGTTTTGTTAAGAAACTCAATCTCTACTAAAGTTCAAGCTAAGCTTCTGAACGAAGATGATTTGAATCAGTTTTCTTCAATGCGTCTTTTTGTCTTGATTCTGAAAATGTTAACCATCTGATCTGGGTAGTTCATGTTTGTAGCTAATACAATTTTTCCCATCAATAAATATTGTGGAGGGACATGTGTCATATGATCCTCCGACCAGGCGAGGAGATTATGCCTGGCGGGCCACGGTCCAACGATTGATGTTGGGATGTTGTATACATGCTAATTACCACGCGAATCTCTAAATCGCGATATAGGATTAGTAGTTGCATTGTAGTTCATTACATTCATACGTTTCGTTCATACTTTGTAGTTCAATGTATCTTCGCTAGATGGTACTTTTATATATTTTTGTTTGTGCTATAATGTGGAATCGCCACAATATTTAATTTGTATTTTAATTTTATGAGGCTTAACAACATTCTTATGCATTAATTTCAGCTCAGCTCAGTAAAAGACATTTATAACGTTGACGGCAGAATCCTTATGAAAGATGAAAGGAATATTACAACACAACAGTGTTTGTTTGTTGATCTTCTTTCATTATATTTGAATGAAGAGATTACCCGGTTTTATAAGTTATTACCTTTTTTGATCCACAGAAAAACTAAAATATTTCAAATTTGAGTGAATTTGTTAAGGAATTGGTAATGTTTTTGTAATTTTCTGATGAGCGTTTTCATCGTTTCGCGTTCTTGTATAGTCATATCTTTCAAATAGATTTTAATCATAATCGTAATAGTTGATTTGTTAATTTCAGTTCATTCGCAAAGGTAAGTACAATTTATAGAATAGGTGCAATAAAAATCTACAAATTTACAGTTGCAGTGACAATTCAGCATCATCATCATCAACATCTCAGCCAAAATATGTCCACTCCTGGACATAGGCCTCTCTCAAGATTCTCCATAACAGCCGGTCCCGTGCCATCCGCCTCCAGCCGCTTCCCGCGACCTTCACCAGATCGTCGGACCACCTTGTGGGGCGCCTACCGACGCTGCGTTTCCCAGTACGCGATCGCCATTCCAGAACTTTACGGCCCCATTGGCTATCGACCAGTGACAATTAACGTTTGTCACCTGCAAACAGAGGGCGGCTCACGTGAGTACACGTTTTAAACGTGTGTACACATTGGTTGCTAGTTATGATATGAATTTTAAACAATATGTAATTAAAATATTTTTTTTTAAATAAACTCTTTTATAGAGATTGAAAAGGTGAGAAACGATAAGTGTGTATAACAATGAAGAGCCTGAAAGCATTTCTTATGTAATACTTTTAATAGAAACTTTATTTTGTGCCTTTATGATAATATTTAATATTAACGTATTCTTAACAGTAGTTAGTGCTACAGTGGCAATCAACGTTCATTGTTTATGGTATGTATAAAAGGAAAAACTCGTTGGATGTAGTTTCGATACTCTGAAGGGAAAATGAAAATTGTTTTGTGTGTTTTACTATGTATGTATTGTTATGTATTGTTAGCACATAATTTTGATTTGTAATTCAATTATATTGCAATTTTTGAGTTTTACACTGATATGAATCAGTTTACTGTTATATTAAAAAAATCCTCTAATTTTTAATTCAAATTTATCTTTTCTATGGCTTCATATAAAAAAAACAATGTACAATTATGTCATTATCTTTTTATTCATGGTTTTTTTGTTTCTTACTTCAAGCTTGTGTGTTTATACGTATGTAATACATATATTAATTTCTATAACATTATACTAGTCGCATGCTACATAACCGGTTGTCGTAGAGAGTCTTGGGGGAGGTCGACATCCAGCAGTGGAGGTCCTTTAGTTGAGTTGATAATGATGTGACTCAAATACCACCGTGTCATTGGTATTTGTAATTTTCCAATTTTCTTTTATTTATTCGTAAGCTCAACATTCATTTATAAACTTAAAATTTACGCACTACATTAAAATACCTATTCTTTTGTAAAAAAATGGCTGGAAAAGAATATTTTAAACAATGGCCTTAGCTTTTACGGCTTCTCTCGTCCAAAAGCTAACTGCCGACTATCAGGAAAATAAATTTTGTTTTTGTACAATACGTGTTTTCTTTAGCTTTATTTCTGATATTTAAAAAAAATAAAATAAATAAATATTTCGGACATTTGACACACAAAGTCATCTAGTTTCAAACTAAGCAGAGCTTGTGCTACGATAACTAGACTGACTGATAGAATACTTATATACTTTTTTTTGTAAATACATACATATTATACATAGAAAATACTCAAAAATGATAATTAATTTATGTGATATTGCCTGATATATAGATGATTTAATAATCTTAATCTGTAACATCAAATGTTATGTGTATAGATCAAAAACTTAAACAAGTCTACAACCATTGAGCTCAAATTTGGTCACGACTTGAGTCAGTTTTACAAAAATGTATTACAGTGAAGAGTGTTAACATATAGCTAGTGTTTCGTATCATTTGTTAATTTACATAAAAATATCGTTCTTAAACAATAATTATTACTTAATACCTTAGAACTATAAAACATATGTTTGAACAGTACCTACAAACGATTTGTGTCAAGTGGGGACATCTGGATCTGTGGTAAGTCTATATCGCTTCCTTTCTGTAGGGATGGATTGAGTCGATAAAGTATTATATGATAGATTTTTTGCAAACAAACGTTTTTATGATATTGAAGAGCAAACAAGCTGAAATATAACCCAGTGGTGAGTGACTACCGTCTCCCATGATATCTACAATTTAAGAATCACAAACGTGCTACAGCTCTTTGAGTAGGAAAACACGAAATTTTGGAACAAGTAAAGTAAGTCATCCACAGAAACCACATACACATACAATTACATAAGTTATTAAATTGTTTTATGCACAATAATATCTATACTAATATTATAAAGCTGAAGAGTTTGTTTGTTTGAACATACTAATCTCAGGAACTACAGGTCGGATTTGATTTTTTTTTTTGTATTGGATAGCCTATTTATCGAGAAAGGCTATAGGCTATATATCATCACGCCAAGATCAATGGGAACGGAGTACCAATGAAGAATGTTTCAAAATCGGGAGACTTTGTTCCTATTGAGAGCTTCCGCTGTTTGCGCTGCGTAAACGGTTAACGTTTCGCATAAATCATGTATGACAGAATTATTCCCCTACTCACCTATATAAACGTAGTCGTGGGTTAAAGTAAGCGTCAGCCTAAAGTAACTATTCCACGCGGACGAAGTCGCGGGCGGAAGCTAGTCTGAAATATAACTGTTAGCTGGAAGTAATCAATAACTTAATAACTGTGTGGGTCATTTTAACCTTATGGTGTTATGTATTAAGAACATGGAGTGCCACCATCCCTAATAAACCCAAGGGTGTTGTAAGAGTGATTAAGGGACAAACTGTGCAGGACTACATCACTGCAAGTAGAAGGTAAACTTGAAACAAACCTTATACCAACCCGTTTGACAAGCGTGGTATTAGACCAAAAGCTTATTGCCAAAGAAAGGCTTACATCCAGCAGTACACTAAATAGTCGTAAGACAACCAAGTTTCGACACAAATTGGCCATTTCATTTAGAATTGGTGTTAAACAACCGTTATTTCGTTGTTTTTCATCGATTGTGTGAGGGTATTCGGATACCTCTGAACCTCCACAAAGAAGAGCCTGAAAATACTTATGACTTTTTTATTGCGTAGGTATATACGACGATAAGCACTTACTATCAGGTTCTTCTTCCACTAATTTACCCCTATATCATAAAAAACTGACTTTAATATCGTAACGTGCATACATCGATATTCGAATGATATCAACCCACATAAAGCCCAGCCCAATCCTTCACAAACAATGAAACCCCTTATCGATGTTTATTCGATTTATCGTGTAACGATAGGGTTTCATTAGGGCTTCCCGTTACAAAGTGATTGTTATCGAATCGACGTACTAGAGAAAGTGCTAAGAGGTTTATTCAATGTGAGTCTGGACGATGTAGTTGTCAGTTCACTAATGAGGTGTAAGATTACTTTTTATTATCGTTACTTCAACCTAAAAGAGTTCTTAAAAATATAATTTGTTAGTTAATTATTATATATTATTACATACTTCATGCAGAGGTATAATAAATATCAGAAGCAGATTATTCTTAATCTAAATTGTGACACTTGTGTCAAAATTGAGACACTCGCTTCTGAGAATTTTCGATCTACCAGTACTTTAAATAATTGGGTAGATGACTGTATTGTAAATAAATACCAATGTCCACTTCATTAAAACTAATATCGCGAAACATCTCGGTAAATACAATTAACATAGCTTTACATTATTATTACGAATTTCAATCAATTATACAGTGAAATATATTGTTCAATTGAGTGGCCTAAAACAGTGACGTCACAATTTTGTAGTTAGTACATTTTCTATACAAAATTGTCGTTTTGACAGATGATAAAAAGTAACTAATTTGACTAAGGTGTCATCTAGCCTATTGAAGAAATGTTATTTTAATTAGTGGCACAATGGACTTTGTTCCGATTTCATCAACTATTATGTAGCGTTGATATCAGGCACGGTTTTACATGAAAGAAACAATGAAAACTGTTTTGCAATCAAATGAAGGGGTACGTGCACAAGAAGAGCCTGAAAACACTTACGCCTTTTTTATTGCGTAGGCATAGACGACGATAAGCACTTACTATCAGGTTCTTCTTCAACTAACTTACCCCTAAATCATAATAAAACTGACTTTAATATCGTAACGTGCATATATCGATATTCGAATGATATCAACCCACATAAAGCCCAGCCCAATCCTTCACAAACAATGAAACCCCTTATCGATGTTTATTCGATTTATCGTGTAACGATAGGGTTTCATTAGGGCTTCCCGTTACAAAGTGATTGTTATCGAATCGACGTACTAGAGAAAGTGCTAAGAGGTTTATTCAATGTGAGTCTGGACGATGTAGTTGTCAGTTCACTAATGGGGTGTAAGATTACTTTTTATTATCGTTACTTCAACCTAAAAGAGTTCTTAAAAATATAATTTGTTAGTTAATTATTATATATTATTACATACTTCATGCAGAGGTATAATAAATATCAGAAGCAGATTATTCTTAATCTAAATTGTGACACTTGTGTCAAAATTGAGACACTCGCTTTTGAGAATTTTCGATCTACCAGTACTTTAAATAATTGGGTAGATGACTGTATTGTAAATAAATACCAATGTCCACTTCATTAAAACTAATATCGCGAAACATCTTGGTAAATACAATTAACATAGCTTTATATTATTATTACGAATTTCAATCAATTATACAGTGAAATATATTGTTCAATTGAGTGGCCTAAAACAGTGACGTCACAATTTTGTAGTTAGTACATTTTCTATACAAAATTGTCGTTTTGACAGATGATAAAAAGTAACTAATTTGACTAAGGTGTCATCTAGCCTATTGAAGAAATGTTATTTTAATTAGTGGCACAATGGACTTTGTTCCGATTTCATCAACTATTATGTAGCGTTGATATCAGGCACGGTTTTACATGAAAGAAACAATGAAAACTGTTTTGCAATCAAATGAAGGGGTACGTGCACAAGAAGAGCCTGAAAACACTTACGACTTTTTTATTGCGTAGGCATAGATGACGATAAGCACTTACTATCAGGTTCTTCTTCAACCAACTTACCCCTAAATCATAATAAAACTGACTTTAATATCGTAACGTGCATATATCGATATTCGAATGATATCAACCCACATAAAGCCCAGCCCAATCCTTCACAAACAATGAAACCCCTTATCGATGTTTATTCGATTTATCGTGTAACGATAGGGTTTCATTAGGGCTTCCTGTTACAAAGTGATTGTTATCGAATCGACGTACTAGAGAAAGTGCTAAGAGGTTTATTCAATGTGAGTCTGGACGATGTAGTTGTCAGTTCACTAATGAGGTGTAAGATTACTTTTTATTATCGTTACTTCAACCTAAAAGAGTTCTTAAAAATATAATTTGTTAGTTAATTATTATATATTATTACATACTTCATGTAGAGGTATAATAAATATCAGAAGCAGATTATACTTAATCTAAATTGTGACACTTGTGTCAAAATTGAGACACTCGCTTTTGAGAATTTTCGATCTACCAGTACTTTAAATAATTGGGTAGATGACTGTATTGTAAATAAATACCAATGTCCACTTCATTAAAACTAATATCGCGAAACATCTCGGCAAATATAATTAACATAGCTTTATATTATTATTACGAATTTCAATCAAATATACAGTGAAATATATTGTTCAATTGAGTAGTCTAAAACAGTGACGTCACAATTTTGTATTTAGTACATTTTTCATACAAAATTGTCGTTTTGACAGATGATAAAAAGTAACTAATTTGACTAAGCTGTCATCTAGCCTATTGAAGAAATGTTATTTTAATTAGTGGCACAATGGACTTTGTTCCGATTTCATCAACTATTATGTAGCGTTGATATCAGGCACGGTTTTACATGAAAGAAACAATGAAAACTGTTTTGCAATCAAATGAAGGGGTACGTGCACAAGAAGAGCCTGAAAACACTTACGACTTTTTTATTGCGTAGGCATAGACGACGATAAGCACTTACTATCAGGTTCTTCTTCAACTAACTTACCCCTAAATCATAATAAAACTGACTTTAATATCGTAACGTGCATATATCGATATTCGAATGATATCAACCCACATAAAGCCCAGCCCAATCCTTCACAAACAATGAAACCCCTTATCGATGTTTATTCGATTTATCGTGTAACGATAGGGTTTCATTAGGGCTTCCCGTTACAAAGTGATTGTTATCGAATCGACGTACTAGAGAAAGTGCTAAGAGGTTTATTCAATGTGAGTCTGGACGATGTAGTTGTCAGTTCACTAATGAGGTGTAAGATTACTTTTTATTATCGTTACTTCAACCTAAAAGAGTTCTTAAAAATATAATTTGTTAGTTAATTATTATATATTATTACATACTTCATGTAGAGGTATAATAAATATCAGAAGCAGATTATACTTAATCTAAATTGTGACACTTGTGTCAAAATTGAGACACTCGCTTTTGAGAATTTTCGATCTACCAGTACTTTAAATAATTGGGTAGATGACTGTATTGTAAATAAATACCAATGTCCACTTCATTAAAACTAATATCGCGAAACATCTCGGCAAATATAATTAACATAGCTTTATATTATTATTACGAATTTCAATCAAATATACAGTGAAATATATTGTTCAATTGAGTAGTCTAAAACAGTGACGTCACAATTTTGTATTTAGTACATTTTTCATACAAAATTGTCGTTTTGACAGATGATAAAAAGTAACTAATTTGACTAAGCTGTCATCTAGCCTATTGAAGAAATGTTATTTTAATTAGTGGCACAATGGACTTTGTTCCAATTTCATCAACTATTATGTAGCGTTGATATCAGGCACGGTTTTACATGAAAGAAACACTGAAAACTGTTTTGCAATCAAATGAAGGGGTACGTGTACAGAGGTGTTGAGTTTTCAATGAGAATTGAAGAAGAAAAGTCAGTATCTAAATAAATTTGGATGAAAAAATGACGATTAAGTATGACGATGTATGTATGTATAATATTGGTGCTGCATAGTTAGAATATAAATTAAGCTTATTATAGCAGTAACGTTCGAATTGAAAACAAATATTTCATGCACTATTTAGAACCCTATCTCATTAAAGAAATCACCACGTGATGTTGATTTTGTTCCTCAAAGGTTTCATAAGAATCCGAAATTAATTCCAAGTAAAATTTCAATACATTTTCGAAATAGCAAAAGATTTCTTTTAAAATAACTGTGGGTTGAGGTAAAATCTATAAAACCCTATAACAGAGACCAAAGTTACCCTAACTTTGAAAAGTTAAAAGTATTTTTTTTTACTTCTTAAACTTCTGAAGGGTTTCACAGCCTTATTCTTAGGTTTTTTTTTAAATGTTGGTTCGACAAAGCGATTGTATTATTTTAGCCGTCGTTTTTACTCTCTGGTACTCCAAATTGCATATTTTAAAACATGAATGCGCGAACTTGGTCGACTTACAAAGAGTGGTCGTGACTTTTCTTTTTTTTAATAACATCGCTAGAACTCCTTGGTTAGTTATGTGGATGTTTTAGTTAAGATGTTTATTTTTGTTTTAGAGAGAGATTTTTTGTTTGGAGAAACGTAACTATTTATTTTCTCACCCTTACACTTAATTTATTTGTGATTTCTTAATTCTTTTTTTTATGTTTCGGACATTTGACAGACAATGTCATGTAGTACTATGGGTACTAGACAATTGATATAAATATGTGTATACTTTATTTTGTAAATACATATATATTATACATAGAAAGTCAACGACTGTAACACAATTTACGTATATTAGTACGGTCGTCGGCGACAACCTCTTTTGTGTCACTGTTACCTTTGTTAGCATCGGTATAAGAGAAATTTGTAAAATCATTCCTTAAACAAACATTATTGCTTATATACTATTGCTTTTTAATAAAATTAGCGGGGCTCGTTTCAAATCAAATAAATGTTTACACTAACTGACACTACTTTCTAGAATCCGGAAGTCTTCGAATACAAAACAATTGAATTAGTGCGGCCAATTGTTAAAGTTAGAAAAAAATTATAATGTGAACTCCAAACTCCGAAAAAAATATTTGCAGATCATACAAACATTTGGTCTAATCCGGGACGAACTCGAGATCTCAAGCATAGCAGTCGCATACACTACCATTGTCCCACCGAAGCAGTTACCATTTTTATACCATCTTTCATATTCCTCTATCATTCGTCACTGTTTACCCTTTTTCAAGCTATATTTTCTCTTCTGTCTCAATATCCAATACGTTTTTGCACACCAAACCGCTACAGAGATGTTACATTATACGTTGTGACCATCGGGCACGGCAGAGTTGGAGAGGATGAAGTGGTCACGCCAAAGTAGTTACCATTAACTATATATAATTTTATATATATTTATTAGTAAAAATATTACTATGTACATACTTATATATACTAATACTCATACATATATGCGTGTTTCGTAGATGTAATGTAATTTATTTTAAGATTTTTTTACTTTAATAGAATTTTTTACTTTTTTCATTATATGGCTACAAGTTAGTGTTAGAATTCTATATTTCTGGAAATGAGGTCTACAGCTCTATGTATCGTTAATGTCATCTAATAGTCTTAATAATTTTTTTGTAGAGTGAAAACTTGGGGTGCTACTATTGCCCCAAAAATAATGACATAATTAAACACACCTCTAAAGATTGTCAAGGCTGTTTGTATGTCGGTGGTTTTATTAATAGTGCGTATGAAAATTAAGAAATTTCGTACTTATTCGATAGTTTTACAGTCGAAGCCGGTACCGTTTCGTTACATAATTATGTAAGCCGGTACAGCACTCAATTATACATTATTATTTTAAAAAACTTCGATACAGGTTGTGTTTTTTATTTATTCTCTAGTTACAATGGCAGATGGTACTAGTAGGATTCTATTAACGTTCAAAGAATGCGAAATATGCGTCAAGAAAAAAAAGCTAATAAATTACTAAAGCGAGATACTATGAGATCGTGAAAACAAGTCAGGAACTAAAGAGAGATACTATGAGATCGCGAAAGCAAGTGCGGAGCTATCCTGACTTGCTTTCACTTGCATTAATTATTTTTTTTCTGAACATCTATCTATGAGCGGTATATCGGTCAGGAGCTACTCGGGAATTCTAAGTACGTAGAGAATCACTACCATTTTCTTGTTAAATCTTTTAATTTGAGTGTACGTCGTATGTCTTGCTTTATATGAAGTCATTGTAATTATTATTCAATATAGCTTCAGGCATTCAATTTGTCGTTGCTAAGCCACTTAGTTTTTCCATTCAGCTAAGATAATGATCTCGTACTACCCGATCCTTGGAACGTGAGGTCCAAGTGAGAAGCAAGTATTATAACTTTGGGAAAAAAGTCAACCACGTAAACCCTTTGCCTAAAATTTGATTTTTGTTTATTATTTATAACCACGCTTAAACTTGAATGGATAGCTTAAGGTTGTGGTAGTTTCAACTGTTGACTAACGTGATGCGCGGAGTTCAAGCACAATATATTAGCGCCATCTATCGGGGAAACACCAAACTACGGAGTAAGGAACTACTAATCCTCTATCGCGTTAGAAACATCAACATCAACTGTCGGGCTGCGGCCTGCTAGGCATGATCACCTTGTCTGATCTGAAGATTCTCCCTTTGTGTTGGACTGACATAACAATTACTCCTCCACAAAGCTAACAATCGTGTAAATGCTTGGACACAATTTAGAAATAGCTAAATTGCCACGTTATATAGCTAATCTATGCACCAGGAACGAACTGGAACGCTAGTCACATAAGAGCACAAGTTTATGGATTTTTTTTTTTAATTCATAAACTTATTAAAACGCTTGTACCGCTTTCGATTGTAACTCGTACTACACATCTACCCTTCGAGCTAGTACCAATTTGCCGTTAATTCCCCACTAGAATAGAACACACAACCGTGGCATCGAGTCTCCTGGGCCCTGTATTAGCAACGAAGCCATTTAATTATAACTATAATTCTTGTTCCGCGCCATCTTAAATATCTGACCTAGCCTTTTATTGGATCAATTTTATCCATTATTGATAAAACTAAGACAAGAAATTATTAATTACGTCTTTTTCAGCGAGCTAAAGAGCAGCGACTAGACATAAACATTGACGGACCATTATTTGATATAACATAGACATCTCATGGGTGTCGTAAGAGTTGACTAACAAAGAAGCAAAGTATGTAAAGAGAAGGAAAACTTGATATAAACCAACCCGTATGGCTAGCGTATACTACGCTATGTCAAAATCGCCTTTCTAAGAAGGCTTAGGTGTGATATAGCAAATTATCGAATAAATGATTGGATTAATTTATTTTTGCAAATCTACTACCATGAGTTAGACTTTACAACTAGGTGCCGACGTCTTCTAAGATTCACTCTGGGAAGAAACGCCATAACACACGATATAGGTGTCGTTTTTTAAGTCCGTGAACAAAATTTTTAAGAACACTAATCGAGTACAGCATAGAGTAGGATTGATTTTTAAAGAAGTTCATAGTTTTGAGTCGGCCATCCATACAGACGGCATGCGAACCCCAGTCACCGTGTAGCCTAATTAATATTAGTCAAGATCAATGACCCGAACCACGACACTATCACCAGCAAGATATTTTGGTAGGCCGTGGAAACATTTAAAACCACCAAATAGTTACTAAGTGTCAAGTAACATTACTAACTTACACTAAACTCACATTTGAATACCCCAAAATAATTCTAAACAGTCTTAATTAAAAACAAATTAAATACGAAATACAACAGTAAATTCAATGTTCCTCACTTTCAAACGTAACAACAGTGATTTAAACGTAAATTCGGTAGTTAGGTTAGTTTTTAGGTAGTAGAGCCACGCTGATGTCAACACGAACGAGCCGGCTCGACCGGGGCAGTACTACCATCCCACAGAAGACCAACCTAAAGCGACAGCATCCATGCTGCCGTGTTTCGTTGGTGAGTGCGAGACTGGAGGCCTATTGATGCAGGGGTGACAGTTATCGTAGTAACTGTGTGAACCTTACACTGCCACGATGACTGTCATGCCTTTTACGTCCCCAAGCAGCGTGACAAAGCATCTCACTAGGCCGCCATAATATGGGTCACCATTCTGCATTGTTTGCATTTGCAATGAGTATGATGACCACAACTTTTGGATTCTATTCATGCTTTCCATCAGGCAGAGTAGAGTCACTTTGGCAGGCTCTTAATATAGAAAAAAAAAAGTTAGCACCATTAATCGCAAATAAATTTATCAACTAAATACTCTATAATTGTGTTGTAAGTTTTTCCACATAGTTTTATAGGTTAACTGTTCAAGTTAATGTTTAGATACTTATCAACTTCGATACAAAACGTAACACATACACCTATTGATTGACCTGCTTACATTCATAGTCCAAAACTTAATAGTTGTAGAACACCGCTTGTTTAAATTGTTGTGCTTGTAAAGCATTAAAAAAATTATTATTCATTTGTTTGACGAAGGATGTTTGACAAAGGATGTTTGATGAAGGATGTTGTATATCTTAATATATATAAAATTGTGTGTGTATAATTATGTATACACGTAAGAAGTTATACTTCTTTAGCTTAATATGATAAAATCTTCATAAAAATTGTATCCTTAGCGTTATCCTAAATTTGTAGAGAAAACGACACTAATAATAGAAAAAAAGTATTTAATACATTGAAAGAAACTTTTATTATAATATAACGCATTATCTAATTATATAAATTTTATTTACATATCATAAAATAATTGTTTTTACGTAATTATTAATAAAAAAATTAAATGTGTGTGCACGGAATTGCTCTTCGTTAGTTTAACTAAAACTCGGAATAGTTGGACCGATTTGGTTAATTTTGATTTTGAAATATTTGTGAAACTCCAGAGAAAGTTTAAACAGTGAAACATACTTAAAAATGCAAAATCGACAATTTTTTTGAGAGATATAGACAAATTTGCGCGGGTCACGTAGTCAAATAACGTATGTTTATTTTATTTTTTTGCAAATCTATTGCTACTCGCTATAAACTTCACACAATATCGTCTGTATTCTATATTTGTTAATACTTACATTTTACTACTTACATACTTTTTTTTTGTTATCGGGGTGGCAAATCCCGTCGGTACTTCGGCTCCTCAGGGACCCAGGAGCCAGGAACATGTGGTGTTTTCACTAAAAACTCCCACAGTGGCCGGTCCCAGGTGTCTTTTTCTGAAGGGGACCCGGACCATATTATTTCAAGTCCCCTCCAGAATCAACGCCGTGCCTAATCAGGCTCTATCCTGGGGAGGCTACGGAGGCTTCCCGACTATCAATCTGGTTGTTATAATTTGTCCTATCGCCGACTGCCCCCAGAGGCCCCCACTCTCTAGCGGCTCGTGGTCCCGTGGTCCCGTCGATGGCTCATAACGCCACCGACATCTTCTTTGCTCGGGATCGGTCCTCTTCCGATCCCGTTTGACTAACTACATACCTAAAAAGCTGTTGTAAAGAATCCAAGGAATCACTTTGAATAATTGGTGAAGTAATCGAACAAAATTATTTGAATAGAAGAAGTTAAGTTATCATGAACGACGTAAGTGAAATAAAGGTATAGGAGCTTTTAACTTCTCACAGTTAAATCATCTTAATTTACTTACTGTTTCAATTTATAGATTGTGTTAAGAGTCATGTTTAAATCGCGATATACTTTCAACATTCCCAAGTAAATAAAACAAAATGTTTGTTCTCGTTTATTCACTCAGTAGGTGCTTGTATGTATGACTGCTTCGGTGGCGCAGTGGTAACCTATACGATTGCTGTGCTTGAAATTCTGGCCTAAATACTTGTATGATCTGCAATTTTTTCTTGTGGAGTATAGGCGTTTTCTATGTATAATAGGTATGTACAAAAAAAATGTATTTTTGTATCTATAATCAGTTGTCTAGTATCCATAGTACAAGCTCTGGTTAATTCAAGACAAGATGGCATTGTGTGTGAGATATCCAAAATATATTATAAATTTTAATATGATTATTCATCGACGGTAATACTCGAATTAAATTCAATTTATTAAAGTACATCCATTATGTTTAGATGTATAACGATATCAAGTATCTCGTTGTAAATGTTGGTTAACCAGTAACAAAACACAATAGCAAAGTTTGTATCTGAAATTAAATTCTGAGAACAAATTTAATTATTTCACCACAAACCGAACATTTAGTATAATCATGTATTACAAGAATTAACATGTATTACAAGAATTAACAATTAAAATTAACAAAGCTTATCATTTTCATGTTAATATTAACAAGAGAGGATTAATTGTTGTTTTATTGAAAATACTGGCATATATGATTTTTTTTTTATTTACAACCTTCCAAAGTGATTATATTCTGCCTGATGGAAAACATGAATAGAATCAAAAAGCAGTGATAGCTATACTCACTGCGAATGACGACAGTGCAATATGGTGACCCACGCTATGGCGGCCCAATGAGATGCTTTTTCGCGCCCCGTTTAAAGGACCCGAGATTGTAGTGGGACGGAATTACGTGCGCTGGTAATGAATTCCAGGCTTTAACTGATTTGCACAGTAAGGAAGAACCGAACCGTTTAGTTCGGGAGCGTATGTCTACCATTCTGAAACGGTGACTTCCAAGGCCAAGTGATATTTCCAATTGTTATTTTACTGAAAATACTGATATGTATTGTGTTTATAGGAGGTCTTGTATATAATCTGCACAGATGGTGTAGTGGTTTAAGGGCCACTTCGCACCTTTCCACGGCCCTGTGTATTGTGGAATCAGCTGCGCTGCGCTAGGTGTTATCTCACGTAGGGTTAGAATTTCAAACCTCATATGAGATAACACTTTGAGTGATCCACAAATTGTTGTATTTCCACGGTTGCCTACTATTAAAAAGATAACTGTAGCGCTAAAAGAAAAAAAAATAAAAAAGAACATTAGAACTAAAATGATATTACTCACCAGTTTTATATTCGTCAAATTTCAAATAAGTGATCATATGAATTAGCTGTGGTCTCCCATAGGCCAAGGTCAAGCTTCGGCGCATATAGCCAATTTCGTTCAGAGTGACACGGTGACCTCACAGAATACCAGTATTCAGAAGTTTTCTTGTTGCTTTTCATTGCGTGAGCATGGATACTAGAGCCCAATCCTCTTCCTTATAGTTGAGTATTCAAAGAATTATTACACGTTTGTAAAGTTTTGAATAGCTTATAAAGTAATCTTTGAGCGGTGGTATTCGCGCTACGGAGCGCACGCTCTTTTGAGGGCAGAAAAGGGAATATCGGGCTTTTCAATTAGGAGAGGATCATCTGCAAGTCGTGGGTAAATACTGTTACCTAAGAGGGCGTGCGAATTTTGGTCAGTATAACCACCAATAGGTAGTAACCGTGGGAATTTCCACAGGAAAAAAAAGGTAGGTCTGGTCCATCTTCTCGTACCTATACCACAAAAAAAAACTAGGCTAGGGTTACTAGGTTCAGTGTCAAGTCAAACTTACTCGTATGTATACATCTCAATTAAGATATAATATATATTTATATCTCTTTCTCTAGTTCTTAGTGATCCTGACTGCTATGTCCGAGGTTATGATTCGATTCCAGGATAAATCTGTGTGAGATGAATACGATTATTTGTTTTGCGTCTGGGTGTAATTTATCTATAATATATATGTATTTAGAAATATATAAGTATGTTTGTCAGCAGTCTGGTTATCATAGCATACATTTTGCCTACTTTGGGATCAGACGTCCGTGTGTGAGACGTGTGAGAATATTTATTTATTTATCTAAAATAAAGTGGCAGAAAAATTGGTGTAACATCAAGATTCTTTGCGAGAAATATTTGAGATAACAATAACTGACGTGCCTACCTGATGTTTGTTTGTCAATCACACAAATCAAGATTCTATCGTATCTGATAACAAATGTTTGCATTGTTCGTATAGTTTATTCAATATTTTACTGAATATACACATGTGACAAATAAAAACTATTTGTTTTGATATAACTGGTATCATCAAAACTATATTGCATTAAAAAAAATAGTAGTTAGTTTTCAGGCATAACATAGTGGATATAATAAGGAAAGTGGTTATCAGTACCTGATTTGTGTACTTGACAGTGTACTTAGTATTTGATTTTGAATTTATTGAAAAATCTTAATATGTAAAAATCTAAACTTAACTTAACTTAAGTTTTTAATCTTGGCCTTGTTCACGGCTTTGATATCTGAACTGCACGATTGGCCTATTAGTTTAAGCGGTCGCCACGCCGCTCTCTACTGCACAGAGTGGGTTCAAATTCCACATGGGACAACACTTTATGTGATCCACAAATTGTTGTTCTGGATCTAGGTGTTCTTTGTGTCCGTTTCTTGTACGTTTATAAAGTCCCCCGCGACACAAGATTTAATCCTAGTGCAGAAATCGTCTTTCTAAAAAAAGGAAAAAAGAACAAGGAAGAAAAAAATACATCCGAATAACTTCCCCACATTCTCGGCTGTCTGTACTGTAAGCTTGAGCTTGAAGCGTCAGTTGCTGTTAATTACTGAACTGTATTAGTTCATGCAACACTGGAGTGTCTCACTTGGCAAATGTGTTGTTGCTTAGACAGCAAAGCTATATAATAGTTTGACGATAGCAAATGGAATCTAGAGTAGAGACTACCTATGAGAAAATAGACAGAATAAAAAAATAGATGATAGATTCGGACTACAAGAATCGTGATTTTATTTAACGGTAACGTAGTTTTGTTAGTGAAGTTATTTTAAAGAAATGTATAGAAAATAATGATATAAAGTAAAAGGCTTTATTACGAAAAGGTTCGATGTATATTTCACTATCCAACATCACAACATTATAGTTGAATATTTTTCTGAAATAACGAAGTCCGAGGACATCTTCCGGACACAATTTGTCAACGTTCCCGTACACTTGTGGGAGATAAATGGTTCAGGTTTGGAAACACTCCCAATCGATTGATACACTATTGAAGAAAATAAGATTGGTATCAGATACAAGAAATAGAAAAATAGCTTTATATTTTTTATAGACGCGTTAACTGATTGTGCAAAATAAACAAATAGTACTCGTTGAAGAAAATTAACTTTCTTGTGTGTTCCATATTTAAAGGCTCTGTAAAAAGTGAGTTTTCTGTTTTCTACTGAATATTTAGCTGTCATTCTATATAAGATAATCTGTTTATTTTTTTTTATGAAATTAGTAAGCTGAGAAAGAAAATGATAAGAGGTCTCAAATTGAGCCTCTTATTAGAGATATTTTACTGTTAATAATTAAGTTACGTATGGTGACAGATTAAGAATGCAAATCGTCACCACCCCGTTTCATACAATGGGTGTCGAAAGAGGTAACTAAAGAGGCAATTATGAAGGGCAACAGCAGCTATATCAACCTGTCTGGCCAGCGTGGTAGAGGAAGTTAAAACCACCTTTCTAAGGAGAGGTTTATGAGCAATGGACTATGAAAAGCCATTGATGTGATGTAATATGTGACATAATTAATTTTTATTAAAGCGTTTATATGTCAACATACATATATATTCACTCAAAATCAGTTATAATAGAATCAGTAGCCGATTATTCGAACTATCCCATTTTTATTATCGATCCTTTTACGATATATCACAAGAACAATATCGAAGTTGCCACCAATTGAAAAATGTATAAATTTATCTAATATAAGAAGTACCTTATGACAGTTCTGACAGATTGAAGAATAAAGAGGTTGTCAAAGAAATCGACTGTTACAATATCCGATTCTCGATATCATTTCCTTGAAAGTTATTTATAATCGATTTCAGTTTTAATAATTTATAACTCTTACTGTAAAAGCCCTTATTTTTTATATCTTAAGTTTTACCAGTAAATCTTAGTATATACCAACGTGTGTGGTTAAATGATAACACATATTGTTAAAACAAATAAAGCAAATTTTTTCTCATAAGAATATCTGTGGTTAATGTGTGACTAGTCAAGAAAAATACTTATTTTCATTAGGCTTTTTATTGACAGTTAAACGTCAGTTAAAATTAATGTTTGTGAAATAGTAAAAAAATGATTTAAAAATGGCTAGTTATTAGTATATAGTACTACCATACTAAATATTTATTATTTTAAGGGGCTATCGAAGTGACTATTCCACTTGATGGAAATCATGAATAGAATCCATGAGTTGAGGTCATTATGCTTATTGCGAATGCAGACAATGCAGTATGGTAACCCATACTATGGCGGCTCAGTGAGATGTTTTTTCACGTCTCTCTTGGAGAGTGAAAAGTAAAAAACATTAATCGGCATAATGGCACACATTCACCATGAAAACTGTCACCCCCACATCAATGGGCCTCCGGTCTCACACTCACCAACGAAACACAGCAGCATAGATGCTGTCGCTTTGTGTTGTGTCGCTTTAGGTTGTGTTTTAAAGATTTACATTGAAATTTATTTATAAAGAATGGTAACTTTTGCTATAAAATAAAAATAGCTTCATAATTTCCATGTTTTTAGCGAAAAAAACTAGTAAGATTGTGTGAGTTACGTCTATACAAAGTTGTTTTGTTTTAAAAAGTATGAAAAATCTTACAGTGGCTCTTAGATTAAATAGTGTGTAAGTGTTTAATTTTTTTAACTCGTGACTAAGTCAAGGCATAAGTTAGTTCAAAGTATTAGAAACTAAAAATACATTCTTATTGGTTGCATGAGAAATCTGATATGACTAAAGTTTACAGCATATTGAACCATTTTAAACGTTGCCAACTTTTATTTGACTAGCAAGCTAGACGATTTTATTGCCAAAGATAAGAGAAAAAACGACAATACGACGGATAAGTATCTAAATTTTTTATTACCCTATATTACGTAAAAATTGTGTTTGTTAACATCAGTATTTAGGGTAATTTATTTAGTTTAGCACAATATTTATTGAAAAAAGCATCACATATTGAAAGTACTGTGGTGATTTTCACTTCATATATTATTATAAAGCTTATATTTACTATATTTACTTTCCGATATATCGTCATTGTTTTTTTTTTTTATCTTAAGAGCCTGCCAAAGTGACTCTACTCTGCTTGGTGGAAAGTTATCGTACTAACTGTGTAGGCCTTACACTGTCATGATGACTGTCATGCCTTTGACGTCCCCAAGCGGAGCGTGAAAACGTATCTCACTAGGCCGCCATAGTGTCACCATACCGCATTGTCTGCATTTGCAATGAGCATGATGACCACAACTCTTGGATTCTAGTCATGCTTTCCATCAGGCAGAGTAAAGTCACTTTGATAGGCTCTTAAAATAAAAAAAAGTAAATAATTAAAAGAATCTAAACAGAAACTCATTACTAACCTCCCAGTCACCGTATTAGGATCAGATCAAATCTCACCTATTTGCTACTTTATATGGAAGCCGCTGACTTATCAAAGACTTGTGAAATTTAAGGAAACTCATTATTGTGATCAGACAATCAAGTGTACAATAATCTTAATATGTTAGAATTAAACACAGTGTTTACTACCAAAACTACTATAAAAACATTTTTTGTTGTATTAATAATTACAAATATATTTACCCTACACCTCGATAGGTGGCGTTGTACTCCTTGCCTGAATCGCGCTATTGGTTCTTTACCAGCAGCAGTATAACATACTTTAGATTCATTAATAGAAAAAATAGCGTTCGACATCATCGCCCCGCTCGAACCGACCCACTATCCGCACAACGTGTCTCACCGACCCGACATTCTGGACGTGGCGCTCCTGAAGAACATAAACCTACGTTTGTGTTCAGTAGAGGTGCTACACGAGTTAACTTCAGACCACAGACCTGTGGTCGTGGAGTTCGCACCCAGACTGGGTCCCATCGACACAGGTCATCGTACCCCCACTAGACGAACCACGGACTGGAGGCGCCTCGGCACAAAACTCGAGGCAACCTCGTCCGTGCATCTAGATAGGATACCCGACCACATAAATAGCCAAGAGGACACCACGATGGCGATCGACAACCTCACAGCTCACGTGCAATCGTTAATTAACGAATGCACTCGGGAGGCACCGGCGACGAACGATCGCCGCTGGGACCTACCCGATGACGTACGTGAGCTGCTGAGGCGGAAGAACGCCGCCGTACGAGCCTATGACAGATATCCATGCGACGCCAACAGGATCAGGTTACGACGCTTAGAAAGAGCGGTCAAGTCACGCATCGATCAAATGCGCCAAGACAGGTGGGATAGGACACTACAAGACCTCGAACCTACCCACCTTGCCTTCTGGCAACTATCCCGCTCGCTTAAGAGAGACACCGTCACCGTTATGCCTCCTCTAAGCAGACCTAACCTTCCACCGGCATTCGACGATATCGAAAAGGCAGAATGCCTGGCCGAGAGTCTAGAGAATCAGTGCACGCCCAGCGTAATACACTGCGACTCGGACCAAATAGCCGAAGTTGATTCGGAAGTAGAGCGCCTAATAACCTCACTTCCTACATCAACATCAACGTCGACGGGGACGACAGATACACAACAAGACCTAGACACGGTCACCCCCGAAGAAGTCGAAACGATCGTCAAGGGCCTACACGCTCGCAAGGCGCCCGGTTCGGACGGTATCACAAACAGGGTGTTAAAACTCTTTCCGGAGAGGCTACTGGTCCTGCTGACGTTCATTTTCAACGCAGCACTCAAAAACAACATCTTTCCACAACAATGGAAAGAAGCCGTTGTTATTGGGATACCCAAACCTGGCAAACCAAAGTCCGAACCGACCAGTTATAGACCGATCAGTCTGCTTAACGGATTAGGCAAGCTATACGAGCGTCTAATCTACAGTAGGCTGAAAGCGTATGCCGATGCTAATCTTCTCGTCCCCCACGAGCAATTCGGTTTCCGAACCGAACACTCGTGCGTCCACCAAGTCCACCGCATCGTTGAATACACCAGCGATCGGCTTCAACGCAACCTGTTCACAGGAATCCTCTTCTTCGACGTAGCGAAAGCTTTCGACAAAGTGTGGCACAACGGCTTATTATTTAAGCTACTTACCATGGGAGTGCCACACGGACTCGTGCTCATCATACGAGACTACTTGTCGAATCGAAGCTTCCGCTACCGAGTAGAAGGGTCACTGTCCTCCACTCACCCCATACGAGCCGGTGTCCCACAAGGGTCCGTGCTCTCCCCACTGCTCTTCACGCTGTATACTAGCGACATTCCGAAGCATCGGTATGTGCAGACGGCTCTATTCGCAGACGATACGGCTATCTACTGCTCAGGAATGAACCCCTCGACAGTAGCCAAGAAACTCCAGACCGCAGCCAACGCACTGAGCGTTTGGTTCCGGAAATGGAGGATTGAGGTCAACCCCGAGAAAAGCCAGGCGGTGCTGTTTCACAGAAGACAGCTAAGCTTGTATCCTTTGGAGAAGACCCCTCAGATTAGGATGTTCGGCAAGTCTATCCCTTGGGCTAGGCAGGCCAAATACCTAGGCATAACCCTTGACGACCGTCTATCCTTCGGCCCCCACATCAAGGCAGTCCGCAACCGGGCTGCCTTCGTGCTAGGACGTCTACACAGTTTAATTAACGCGCGTTCGAAATTAAACTTAAAAAACAAAGTCCGATTATACACTGCATGCATACGTCCTATAATGACGTACGGTAGTGTAGTATTCGCACACGTTAGGCCACACAGGATCCATAGGCTTCAAACACTACAGAATAGGTTCATGCGCACAGCTACGGGAGCACCGTGGTATGTACGCAACGTCGATCTTCACATCGACCTCAGATTGCCGACCATCAAGCAATTCATTAAACAGTGCTCCCTTAGCTACTTTGACTCTGCTCCGACTCACCCCAACCCTCTAGTGGTTGCGGCTGTAAATTACACACCGAGCAAAATATCTAAAATACGTCGACCCAAACACGCGTTAGGGGAGCTAGACGACGACATTACACGCGCTCAACGCAGAGCGAACACATTAATTACGAACCGTCCGCGTTTTCGTCCCCGCCGGCGGGGGCGGAACACGCGCCGCGTAAACCGTCAACAAAACATGGGAGTAGGCCGCCCCAGTGTTTCAGCAACACCCCAAGCCGAGGTTCGTACCCCGCAGGGGGTGCCCTTGGGCAATGTTGTTTAATAAAGGCCGGTTGAGAGCCCTCTGCGCTCACCGTAACTAAACCGGGTAAAGTTGTAGAGGCCGTCTGAGGCCAACAGCTAAATATCAATTCAAAAAAAAAATCAATTCAAAAAATAATAGAAAAAATATAGATCAGATAACAGGTGTGGTTTATTTTTGGACCCTTCTAGTACATCCTAATAGATCAACCAGGTCATATTTAAGTCGCAACTCATAGTTATTTAAAACAATTGTATTTCAACCTCCTTTCTAAGGAAAGGTCTATGTCTAACAGTGGACTGTCTTAGCTGTTGATATGCTTTATAGCATTATCATTCAAAAGGTAATGCGTTAACCTTGGTTGGTGACTTGATACTATTTTTGTAAATATAATGTATTTTACCTCGAACTTATGATTAAAATTGCTATTAACTTTTTACTATACACTACTTAATTACTACTGTGTAAGACGAGTATACTTTTTTTATTTATAACCGAAATGTTTTTGAAAACAAGAACAACATCCCATTTGCAATGTTTCGCATATTTACCAACAGAGCCAGCAACTCCGTTCTCACCATTCTTAGCAAATTAACGTGTGTTAATTATGTTTCCGTCCTAAAATCAGTCTAAAGAACATTATTTATTCACAGCTGTCTGTTTTCCAAGAAATAAATATTCGCCTTCGAGCCCTTTATGTGTATCTTGGTTTCTAACTGAATAAGTTTTTGAATTAGTCGTGTATGTTAAAGTTTTATCACTTTTATCGTTCTCCATTGTTTTGCTGAGTTTCACTGTTTGTATGAACTTTAAGTTGACTGTAGAAATGTATACAATGAAATATGTCGTGAGACAAACATGAGTAAAGTAACTTTGAGATAATACTGGTTAGAAAAAGTTATGTTAATACAGTTGGGTACTTAGCAACAGTTTATTACTTACAAATTTGACTTAAAAACATTCATATTTTGCAGTATTGTAGTACTAATACATGTGGATTAGAGGAAGATATACTATATGTTCTGATATGTGTCAAGAATCGCAGAGATAAAGAAATTCTAATGGAAGCACTAGGGTTAAACCCATGTGATATAGGACCCTCCTAAATGATTCTATCTTCGTCTTCATCCAATGGAACAAAGATACTACTCTCATAACTAAGCTCGCAGTATAAGTGAATGTAACAAGATATGAAGGTAGATTTACAAATTATTTACTTTATATCAATATATTTTATTTGTCTAAAGTCAGACACATGCTTTAAAGAAAATGACGTTAATTACGCGTCATTTCTTCAAAGAAACCAGTAAGAAGTAATCTCAAAAGATAATATCAAAAGAGCAAGAAAATAATCACGATGATTTTAGCTGAAGTGATTAAGATTTCCTTAATTTATTAGACTCCAACCTTACACGTACTTGTCCGTGTGGTGACGGATTAAGAATACATGTTGGTAACACTATTCATTCCGCGAGTATCGTAAAAGGCGACTAAGGGAAAAAATTATGCAAGACAACATCATTATAATGAGAAGGAAAACTTGAAACATACTCTATTCCAACCCGTCTGGCTAGCGTGGTATAGTAGGCCAAAACCTCCTTGCTAAGGAGATGCCTATATCCAATAGTGGACTGTAAAAGGCTGTTGATGAACCTTACATCCGAAATTCAGCTAGTATTCAATGCAATTAGAGTTTCACCATCTTTAAAAGTCCATGACCAGTCTACTGCTGGACAAGAGTCATTAATATAGTTACCATAACACTTTTGTAAATTACGGCACAATTAAAACAATAACAATGAGAAATATTATAGTTCAAAAAACAAAGGGCTCAGAATTCAAATTTTAAGTCCGTTCAGTAACTATTAATTATAGAGAGTCATTAATTAGACTGACCGAAATACACTGACCCTGTAGGCCAATGATTAACCGGGACTAAACCTTTAACTTTACTTAATTCAACCCTGCTGACAAAGACCCCAAGATCTTGTTAATAATTTACGATCAAACATGGGGAATTACACTAGAACTATGTCATTTGAAACAAAGTACCTTCCATTTTGTTACGAACTGTTCATTTCGGGTGAATCTGTATGCATATACGAGTATGTTATTTAAAATATCGAGAGAGATTTCTTTAACCTTGCTTCTCTTATTATTTTTTTACGCGGGGTATGCTTTTCGCACCATACCCTCCGGAGTGGCGAAGGCCGTGTGTGGGACTCCCGGAAAATCGGTCTACCCACTAAACCCCGCGGCGGCCTACCTCAGCAGTCGGAAGGAGCTCCAGGAACGCATTAGCGGCTTCTAGAGTCCTCCCTGCCGTACCTCACAAGTGAGGTACATCGCGGGCACCTCATGCCCCAGGAGCAAGACGCTAACGCACTTCTCACCGCGCTGCGCAGTAAGAGGCAGAACGGCCTAGTTCTTTTTTAGTTTCAGTATTCGTAGTTCATTTTCTGTTCCAAAGACTTATGGTATTCTTTGACCTACCCCTTTTTATCAATCGGTTTTCCTTAGCACAACTTTCTTTTTTCCTTATTTATTTTACTAGCAAGCAATGAATATACATGAAATTTTGGAGTCATAACACAAACAAACAAATAAAATATAAAGAACGTTCTGACCGTTAGAAACATCTTTAAAATTTATTAGAAAATTTAATTTTGTGTTCTGTCTGCTTAGCTATCGGAATGGTATCATTTATGTACCATATTTTTGCTACCTATTAATACCCATCATCCAATTTATTCTTTCAACAGTGAAAAGTATTTCACATAAATCGTTTCTGAAATCGTTTTCAATTATTTTTTACCACATATACATACGTATGTAGGTATCACTTTGATGCGTAGGAAAAGGAAAATGGCGGTTGAGTATGATGATGCGGACTAGCCAAACGTGAAAATAATTTCACTTGATGGATGATGTATTTTGAGGAAGCACAAATAAAAAAACCTTTATTAATGGAAATATTTTATTTAGTTGTACAGTTTTTGTTCTCCGATATGTTAAAGTATATTGTTGTATATATATAGAGTGGGCCAAGAATTCGTTAAAATTTGAATCTAATATCCCACGCAAACATGTTACGGGTACTCTTGGCAGAAGCTACAGGAATTAGCTGTCACAATTGTAACGAATGGGTTCAACAAGATGCAGCCACTTGTCATACTTCCAATGGGTCCCTGCCGGTGGTCAAACAAGACCAAAGACGTGTTTCCGGAAAAGCTGATTTCCAGATGAGGCGACATTCCATGGCAACCCAGAAGTCCAGATCTATCCCCAGCAGATTTCTTTTTATAGGGTTATTTGAAGAATCGTGTCTATATCAATAAACCAAATACACTACGTGAACTAAAAGAAAAATCAGCGAAGAGATGTCGGCAATCTCGCGGTCTCTTTGCCGACGAGTATTCGAAAATTTCGGAGTTCGCTTAAAAGTGTACAAATGTCGGAACGGTGGTCCTTTAGACGATATAATTTTAAAAAAATAAATATTTACTAATTAGACTTCTTGTAAATAAGCAATTTTTATAATATTCCTAATAATTTTTTTTATACGATTTCATCAAATGTTAATTAATTCGTGACCGACCCTAAATAACAATGATAAATAAATTCTCTTTGATCTTCAACTGATAGCTCTTTAATTCGAATCTAAATTCTTGGTACTGACAAGCAGCTTAGATATTATTATAACATTAATTACCTATTCAGATTACGTCATAAAGATCACAAAAGTTTTCTAAGTAAAACAACTTTCATATTGGCAGCAACTATACACATATGTCAGATAACGCGAGCATTGATGCCCTCGCTCGATGTTTCGATGAAAAAGTTCCACCGAATCCTTCCGCTTACCATATTAACATAACAACGTAACCTATTGTCAAATAGTTTAAGGTACTTATCACAAACCCATACGGTTTACATTGGCTCAGCAAAATGGTCTTATGAGAGAAAACATTGGAAGAAAACTGTGAAGAATTTTCTATCAGAACATTACTGTAATAAGGTCTTACTTGGCGTGCAGCCGGTAATGTATGTAGCCGACTATTCCACAGTCTTATCTTTAAACTCTTAACAAAATGAGCGTTCGTTGTGCACCGCGAGTGAAACTAACTATTTAAAGGTACAGGTAAGAGAAAATAGTTTTTTTTATTTAATTTATGAGTTTTTATATTTTTGCTCGACAAGATAAAATTTTATTTTTTTTGTCGATAGGTCATCCTAACTAATGATCAAACTGTAAATTTTAGAGGGCCCAGAAGTACGCCTTGTGGAACACTAAAAAAGGTTGTAAATATATTTTAATTGTGATTGGAAGACGGCACCTACCCCGCATCAAAATTAGCTGCGAAGAGCTAAATCAGTTGAAAAGAGAAGAAAATGAAAATTAATGAATTAGCACCTAAAACAGGTATGTCTACAAACTGAATTGCTTTAATTAATTTTGAACTGCTTCGTCAAGCAGGATTAGTCCCTAATTGTTGTTTGATGGCTCGAGTAAGAGGCAGTTGTCTTGATTAACGGTTACGGGAAAACGTATACTAATAAAATTTCTTAATTACGATGTTTTCTGATTGCAGTTTACTAAAACGTCAATAATAGTTAATCGTTAAGGGAGTATACTGATTGATTTTGTGTACGTAATATTATCTAATACTTAAGAAGTGATATTCATCAATTGTACGTGTGATTTTAAGAATACAGAGTCACCATCCCTATTTACCTTATGGGTGTCGTAAGAGGTGACAAAGGGAACAAACTACACAAGGCAACATCACTGCAAGAAGAAAGAAAACTCGAGCAAACTATACTAACCCGTCTCGTACTCGTCTGTACCTATTCGTCGTTGTACCGCAGGCAAAAATTTCCTTTTGAAGGAAAGGCTTTCGTTCAGTAGTGGGCTGTTAGAGTTTGATGATGTTGATGTTGACATTAATGAACAAATTGTTTGAATCCACAATCACCTTTTCTATTATAGTCCTGTCCTTTCAATACACTCTCAATTTTCCCATATAATGCTTAAAGTATTTATGTTGCTAGCAGCTTGCATCCTATAATATAAGTAGGACTAAATGTACGAATATAGTTATCTAAAGTAATATACTCTCAAATTATATAAAATATTCTTTTCAAAATTGTGTCAAGTCAAGCTTAAGAGTCTTTTCCTCGAGAGTTCTTTTCAAATAACTAATATTGACTGTGATTTACAAAAGCCTAACGAACTTGGAGCTGATATTAAAAGTTAGTTGATTGATGAATCCAAAACGGGATATTTATAAGACTGCCATTTTATTTCAGTGAAATAATATGATGGATCCTTCATAATATTTAAGTATGTAATATATATACATACATATGATTTCGGACGCTAGGCCCCGTTTAATTAAGATTAAAAGAGGGATTTTGTAATATACACTTTTTTTGTAATAAATTTCAATAAATTATAAAAGGATTTGGAGATACTCGTTAATGCCTTTTAGATGGATTAGAGGCTGCTAATCTTTTGTATACATATATACGACAGATGAATATCAACAATAAATTAAGATAAATTTTACAGGTAGTAGAGCCACACTCATTTCAGCACAAACGGGCCGGTTCAACCGGGCCAGTACTACCCTCCCACAAAAGATCGTGTCGTGTTTCGTTGGTGAGTGCGAGACTGGAGGCCCATTGATGCAGGGGTGACAGTTCTCGTGGTAAGTGTGTGTAATACAATGCCACGGTGACTATCATGACTTCTACGTCCATGAGGCGTGCAAAGCATCTTACTGGGCCGCCATAGTGTGGGTCACCATATATACTGCATTGTATGCATTCACAATGAGTATGGTGACTACATTTCCTGGCTTCTATCCATGCTTACCATCAGGCAGAGGTCACTTTGTCAGGTTTAAAATAAAAACAACGTTTCAGGAGTAGTTCTGAACTCTTGAAATTTCAACAAGAAAATACAATTTTCCCTATCGCTTATGCTGCATTCTAATCTCAGTGAGACGTGCTTCCTTTGTTTTATTTGGCACACAGACTTTGTATTAAAATAAAAAATAAATAAAAGAAAAACGTATCTCGTATTTTTAAAAATAAATAAAAACAACTCTATTACTCGTAAATAATATCATTTTACAATTTCTCTTAACAATTTTTTTGGGTAAAAATATCAGTTAGTTATATTTTTATTATACTCACGGCTTTTTCATGGGTATAAGACAATAGACAAAAAGAAGGTTATCTGGTAATGTAACACATATGTTGCCACATATTCTTTTAGGTTTAACATATCAACGACATTAATTACGAGCACTAAGTACAATTAGAAAATGACATCCTATTTCAATAACTTACCCAATTGCTTCTGAATACTTATGTATATGTCGCAGTACTGTTTGCATAGCAGCAGACTGCCTAGAATAATTTGCATAGTTCAAGGCCGACTAAGGTTCATTAATGGACTATTAATTTATGTGAAAGGGTTTATTCAGAAGCACAGCAGTGTGCTGTTATATAATAGCTAATGATAGATAAAAAGTAATTGAGGACGAGAACCTAGAACGGCCCTTTATTTAGGAACCTCAACCTTGCCAACACTCAAGGTCAAACATTATAACAGCGAGTGCTTTGGTGGCGCAGTGGTATCGTATGCTGTGTTTAAGTCTCGGGTCGGACCTAATCTTTGTATGATCTGCAAAAATTTGTTTCGGAGTTTGTGTGTTTTCTATATATATTATGTATGTGTTATACATGTATTTATTGCAGTTGTCTACTACCCATAGTATATGCTCTGTTTAGTTTATGACTAGATTGTATTGTGTGTCAAATGTATGAAATATTATTGGTATTATAACATTGACTGGTAGATAATACCATATGGCGCTAAGTCCGCCTCATACAAATGTAATGCAGGAAGAATTAAAACAAAATAATAAACTAAAAATGTAACTGTAATGTGTGTACCATTGTTATAAAGGGAATAATTATTTATTAATTTTAAATAGAGTAGTACATAGGTGGTATTATAAATTTTATAATCAACAGCCTTTTACAGTCCACTGCTGGACATAAGCCTCTCCTTAGCAAGAAGGTTTTGGCCTACTATACCACGCTGGCCAGACGGGTTGGAATAAGGTTTGTTTCAAGTTTTTCTTCTCTTCTTAATGAAGTTTTCTTGCATACTTTGTTCCCTTAGTCACCTTTTACGACAGCCACGGGATGAATAGGGCTGGTAACACTATGTATTCTTAATCCGTCACCACACGGACCATTAAATATAAATTTAATAAAAGCTAATTGAATAGGCGGTTTTAACCATGAAACAAACATTACATATTTACAACTCATATCCGCCATCACTGTCATTCTTCTACAGGTTAAATATGAATAAATTTTATTGACTTCTTGTTTCATTTATTATACACAACTCTTCATTTGTAGAAAAATCTTTAATGAATTAAAATGATTTTGCATCAAGCATCATTAACAAAGAAAGTAATTGCAGAATTTAAAAAAAAATACATCGCAAATATCTGCAAAAATGTAGTGCTCAAACTTTCTCTTCGTTAAATACCTGTTGTGTCTCTAAAGTATCTTTAGAAATAAATTATTTGATATTTGATATTTACGAGTAAGTATTTAATCTAATCGGTATTTTAGCTTCAACTACCTCGGTGCCTCAGCTGTAGCGAATACGACTGCTGAGCTTGAGATCTCGGGTTCAACACCCAGGTCGAACCAAACGTTTGTATGATCTGCAAATATTTGTTTCGGTTAGGGTGTTTTTAATATATAATACGATTATGTATGTATTTAGAAAAAAAATACATATAAGTATTCCATTGGTCAGTCTAGTTATCCCAATACTGCTTAGTTTGAAACTAAATGGTGTTGTGTATCAAATACCCGAAATATTTAAAGACAAAAAAAAAAACTTACTTTATATACATATTTGGTCGGACACCGTAATGTCTTTAACATATAAAAATACTAACATAAATTTACACTTACTTGCAACTTCACTCATTTCAAGCACTCATTGAAACCAATATACTTCACAATTCCTCCAAACAAAAAGAAAATGTTGTTCCCTACCATATTTAACACTCATACAGTAATAAATTAAACTCATTATTATTTTAACGTCCTACTCTCTCATGCGTTAAAACATTATTCACTTCTGCCCTTACAATCGCCGTATACATCTATACATACTTTCCTTGACTTACTCAACAGACGTCCCCTTTCTTGTGAAACAATCGAGTTATTATTATTACGGCACTGCGTGACTGTTTGACGTCAGTGGCCCCTTTCCTTGACACGCTACGCCATTACAGACCACCTTCTCTTTATTGGTTGTGTAATTTGTGATTCCTTCAGCGATGGTACGAAAGGTACACGATAAGCCTTTACTTAATTTAATGAGTAATTCAAGTGATTTCGACTCTCTCAAGAGTATCCAAAAGAGACATTTTGTAAATTATTTTGTATTGTTTTCTTTTAAGACTGCTGGAAGTCGTGGCACAGAAAATAAACAAATGTAAATATTTTCGGTCATTTAACACAACGCCATCTAGTTTCAAACTAAAACAGAACTTGTACTATGATTGCTGAGGATGTGATTGCTGGTATATTACTAAATTATTCAGTTAAGACAAATTCAGGGCTAGATTTATGTAAGCAACCACTTAATTGTTTTAAGTACATTATTTGTAAAAGAAATTGCTGGGGCCAAGGAGATCTCGGAAAACCGAAAGATGAAGTGTGAGTAGGGCCCTCAAAAATATGTCCGATTTACTAGTGGAGGTTGCGAGATGCCGTTAGATGTGGACAGTACAAGACTGGTTGCTGTGGCAAAGTTCGAGGGACGTCTATACTCGTAGGTCAGATGTACAGTAGTGGACGTTTTTCGCCTGAGAAAGTTATGATTTACAGCATGGTTACAACCGGTTGTCCTATGAAACTTTCTTCAAACGATTCCAAGACATATGCGATAACGTATTTCACGTCACCGCATCATTTTTTGTAGTAATAATAAGAAACTTGTTCAGTTTAATCACTGTATTCTGTAAGACTGGAAGTAGCTGAATACTTTATAAGTAAGGTGTCATCAATTCGAGCAAGTATTTGCTGCATCATGACACAATGTGCAACTGTAATGTAATGACATATTATGGACAACTTTTTATCTTTAAACAAAATAAAATAATCATTTCCCAAAAACTTAAAAAAAAAAAACAATATTTTGCTGCCATTTTAAGTCGACTCTCTTAATAGAAAATAGAATTTCCTTTTTATTCAATGTAATCAAAACCAGTGTTATTTCCAAAGCATGCTGTAAATGCCAATTTCTGTGCAACATTGTCTACACAACTTTCTGATATTTATTGAACTGACAGCTATCTCACGCAACATCACTTTACGAGCTTTCAAACCTACTTTGAAAACGTTTTATGTTTCTCGGCATAACTACTGATTTTAAGCGAAAAGATCATTCTGTGTCATCGATGTTTCTGCGAACATTTAAGTTCAGATTACTAATATTTTCTCATTTCTATTATTTACTACGCAACCCTTTTGTGTTTTTCTTTACATCAGACGTATCTTTACCAATAAAATCCTTTGTGCGCCTACATAAATGTAAAAAGGCTCTCGAAGACAAGCACTATTCAGTCAAGTACTCGCGTTTGTTTTTCCAACTGATTGAAAGATCCTGCTGTTCTGTTTTCAGCATTGTATTACGTTATTGGTTTGGTTAAATTTTGTTTCTTTGGTGTATAACTTGTATATTTTGGTGATAGATATTAATTTATTTCATTTCTTCCTATATCCGATGTATTATACGAGTATGTATTGGGTATTGTGTTTATATTAATTTATTTGCCAGTTTAATAATTTCAAAATCAAACTGAAGGTTTGTATAGTTATATATATATATAAATATACATATATATACATATAAATGTCCGTGTCTGTCCGTTCAAACCCTTTTTTTTTTAACGTAACGGCGGGGTAGTGTATCGGAATCGGACCGACTAAAACCACACGGTGTGTCACTTTGCGCCTGAGATAGGAGGGATCCAGGAACAGCTGTTATTGCGACATCCAGATCCCTCCTAGCGGTCCGTTCAAACCCTATTCCAACCTGTCTGGCCACCGTGGTATAGTAGGCTGAAACCTCCTTACTAAGGAGAGACCTATGTGCAGCATTGGGTTGTAAAAGGCTGTTGACAATGATGATGTTGATAGTTATTTAAATAACTCATTAATAAATTTATTTTTCTTACCAATTACTAGTTAAAAGATTTTCAATAATCGTTGATTTTCGGTTTATAACTTACGTTTCAACGGTAAAGTTACAAATTGTTCAATTTAAGAAAACAAATCATCACATGAGCACTTCAAACGAGATAAACTTGAGCAATCTTGGTATGAGTTCTGTTCCAAGTTTATAATATACGATTTCCTCATAAAGTTCAAAACATGAGTTAACTTTACCTATGAAATTATGTTACTTTAAGCGATTTCTAAAACTTTACACGTACCATCTAATTCAGCTGAATTATACTAAGATAATACATTTAAGGTAACTGAGTACAATATGGTCTACCTTTAGGTTATTTCGATTATCACTAGGATATTTTTTGACAATTGGATCTTATGTTGTTTTTCTTCCTTTTTTTCTATGTTAAGAGCCTGCCAAAGCGACTCTACTTTGCCTGATGGAAAGCATGAATGTGGCCTCTTGCCAATCGCGCATCTCCTCAGGTGGGGGAGTTCCGGCCAAGGCGGACGCCGCCTCCGTCGACACGGTGCGGTGACCGCGTATGGCTCGAACCACCGATATCCTCTGAGGGCGCCAGAGGCGAGCCTTATTCTAGGCGGTCAGAGCCGCCGCCCACACCGGTGCACCATACAGTACCATTGACTGGACAACCCCCGTGTAGAACCGTCTCGTCGCGACGCTAGCTTAACCCAAATTGGGCAAAAGTCGCCCAAGGGCAGAAGGAATACCGACCAGCTTCGGGTAGAGACCATTGAGTTTTATTTTATAAAAGTGCAAATATACAATTTTTCAGTAAGCGACCATTTATATGTATAATTCATGATTTGTAGAATTTAATATAATTTATTACAGGGCAATCACAATTTTGGATGAGAGATAAAGCGGTCGTTAATTTGAATCAATCTAATCCATATTAATTTTATAAACGCTTAAGTGTGTCTGTATGTATGTTAGTCCCTTACATTTAAACGCCAAACAAATTAAGATGAAATTTGCTATAGAGCTAGATGAATTCCCAGCAAAAAAAAAAAATGAATAGTTTTTATCGTGGAAATAACATCTTTTAAGTCGATTAAAAGAGGATTTATATGAGGAATCAACTGCTGCTAAACCAATTTATATGAAATGTGATACGAAGATAGTTACAGTTCCTTAACATTTAAATAAAATAATTTTATATTACATACCTATGTACTAGATGTACAATAACTGTGTCTAATACCCTATCGTACATCGAGTGAAACGTGAACGCGAAAAGTGAACTTGTGCGAGCGAGATAGCTGCGGTTGCACTGTGCGGACCCTACACGGTTGGGCTTTGGTACTCGAATTGGTTTGTTAAAAACTTGATGTTCGGCTCTTTGTCAGTTAACACTAACTGAGTGAAGAAATTGCATATCTTCGCTTACAACTATATAACTATATTATATAACTATATTGATGGAAGTCGCTTTCTACCATCTGATCTAATATACCTAATATGATATGATACTAATTGATAAGTAATCGCATCAATTACATGATTAAAACTATACCTAATATATTTTACTGTTGCAAATAGTGAGTACGGTCTTGACGATTCGAAAAGCAATGTTTCAGATGAATTTAGTAACGAATATGACACTTTTATTGACTATAACGAACGAATTTTCAGAACGTGTATATTACAGTTTATCGCTTGCATACAGTATGCGTGCAATAAACTTAGAAATTGTGTTTTATAAATTTTTGTTGAACAATGTGAAGTCAAATCAATGTAGGTAGTAAGTATTGTAGGTATTTTTTGCTTAAGGTTTGATAGTTAATATAATTATTAGTCTATACACCGTAATCTATATTATGAAAAAGCTGAAGAATTCATTTGGTTCAACGCGCTGATCTCAGGTACTACTGCTTCGGATTTAAAAATCTCTTAGTGATGAAGAGTATTATTGAGGGAGGTCACAGGCTACATAAAATCGCACTACAAATAATAGAAGCTGAGCAACAATGAAACATTAAAAAATAAATACAATTTATTACTTACCTTAGTTACCTATTAAGAAGATAAATACGAAACTAAATGAAATAAAATTAAAATATTTTAAATTTTACGTCAAATTTAATAAACTTTATAAGACGACATAGATAACGCTATGTTTAAATCAATGATTTAACTATCACATGGTACATATTCGAAGTTTGATTCCATGTGGAAGTTATTCTGGTTCTGGACTTACTTTGCCTTATGTCAGCAGAAACAGAATTTCCTCAGATTAAATGCCCCACAGTTCTATTACTAATTGATTGTAATTATTAATTAAGAAACAAATGAAATACATTTTTAATAAATCAGAGCTACAAATGAGACTCTAGTTTACAGATAAAAATAAAATAAACTTGGAAAAAAACAGTTAATTATAGTGGATTGTGAAGCAGCAAAAGCAAGCGACAGGATGTTGTCAGCTTGGGCGAATAATCTCGAAAAAGCGGATTTACAGATAATTCTGTTTTTTCCAACGTAACTTGATCAGCGACGGAATAAAAAATATTGGCTTTGTTACAGTCTTTACCAAGTTTTTTCAAGATAAAATGAAACATTCAATATTAACATTTATATTTCAGTTTTTCTATTATCGTTAAAGGGCTTCTTACGCAACTTTCATTCTGAAATGTGAAATTTGTTTCTACAACTTTTACAAAACTACGAATTAATTAAAATCAGTCATAAAATAAATGTAAATAGCCTTTACTTTAGAAGATTAAAAGCATTGTTTTCAATAATCTTTTCTTATATTTATGGTCTTCACAATGTAATATGTGATGCTGTGTAAGGATGTAAAGAAACTGAAAATTTAGGTGATTCTGGATTCAATGCGATAATTACTTATTTATATGTGAAAAGATCGACCACCATCTGTTATGACGTATATGCTATGATGGCCACAGCGGCCAGTCTCAACGAAGACCAACCAAATATGCAGGAGATGCTATAGTTCACTAGTGTGTGCACAAAAGCAGGTGAGCTTTTTGTTACCTGACTCCTAATCCGATTGGATGGTTATCCGACACGATTGAGGGGAGATCAGACGCAGGACTTACGGTATTACGTGCTCTCTGAGGGGTGTACCAAGTACCGGGCTCTTATTAAGTATTTTTGTGATCAGAAAAACTCAATGATACTCTTTGACACGACACGGAAATGGAACCTGAGACTTTTTCATGGGCATACGCTAACCGCTAGACTGACGAGGCAGTTACGATCTGTTATACGAGTATCCTATTAAAAACGATACTTATTTTAATCGTCTACTAAATGATGTAAGATGTTTCAGGTTTTCGGAGAGCAGAAAGTAAATTTTGGTTGCTCAGAAAAGTCGGCTCACGAGCTGCTACTCACACATTCTAATTAATTAATATAAATAAGGTTTTTTTCTTTCCATTGCCTATTCAACTTGTCTAACTTTTCTTTTCAAAATATTAAAGTACTGTAATTTCAGAATCATTGAAATAAATTAAGAAAAAGTTCAAGTGATAAAGTGGATGCTTTATTATCAATTCAATTTATAAAATTGAATTGTTAATGAAAAATAAACTAAGCTAATCTGAAATGTGTATTTTGCTTTATCATTAAAACAAGTAAAGTAAAGCAATGAATTCATTCATCATAACATTAAAGGAACATTTCAAATTACAAAGCGATGAAAAACCATAAAGAGCTTCGTGTTTACAGATGTAAACAATGTACCTACATTCACAGAATATTAATTAATAAATTAACATCACTACTCGTTAAATTCAGCATAATATAATATGGTAATGAAACATAAAGTGATGCTAATATGATAAGCAGTTACTACACTGTTAGCGTCAAGAATAACAGTATAAAGTGTTACATATGTTATCGTTATCTTCATACAGTTTTGCTTGGTCATCGTTTTGCTTTAAATTTAAATTTCAAATTACTTTAGTTAGATACTTTGTTTTTAATTTCAAATATTTTTGACTCGTAGAGACCTTTATAAATAAGTTCTTTGGTTTGACATTATCTTGGAACAAAATACTGGATTTCGATGTATGTTTTTAAAACTGTTCTGCAGGATAAACTTTATTATAAATGCATCTCTTTGCTCCACGTGATCAGATTCTAATAACATATCTTTGTCATTATTAATTAATTGTCTTTTTTCTGTAGTAAAAAGGTCTTTTACACATTGTTAGTTACCGATATATCAGATAAATTCTTTGATAGTTAGATTGGTGGTTATTACTATATACAATAACTCGGCAAATGGATCAAAACGGTTAGCGATAGCCCTTGCTAACTTTCACCACAGACCAATCTGACAAGAAGTTCGTTTTTAAATAAAATAATTTCTTTTAGGTGCATTAGGTTTGCACCAAGAACTCAAGGTTCGAAATCAAACTCACCTGCAAGTGGTGCTCTTGATGATAGACGAACTAGGTTCTTCCAAATAAATCTATCCATCTCAATTTTATTAGGTAGTAGAGCCACGCTGATTTCAGCATGAACGGGCCGGTTCAACCGGGGCAGTATTACCCTCCCACAGAAGACTAACCTAAAGCGCTAGCATCCGTGCTGTCATATTTCGTTGGTGAGTGCGAGACCGGAGGCCCATTGATGCAGGGGTGACAGTTATTGTGATAACTGTGTGAGCCTTACACTGCCACGATGACTGTCATGCCTTTTACGCCACCAAGCGGGGCGCGTAAAAGAGTCTCACTAGGACGCCATAGTGTGTGTCACCATACTGCATTGTCTGCATTTATAATGAGTGTAGTTACCACAACTCTTAGATTCTATTTATGCTTTCCATCAGGCAGAGTAGAGTCACTTTGGCAAGCTCTTAATATAGAAAAAAAAAGTAAATCGTCCCGATTAGCGAACACTTGCAAAAAGTGGCCATTTAATACGCCTCTGCCTACTTCTCCTTTTCTTATGCAGCTATAATTTCAAGAATTACGACTTAAAACTACTTTAAATAGATGTAAATGTTATTTGGTAGAAAGTATACGTAAACTTTGTGTCAATATTAAAACCGGCCGTCCTATTAATTATGTTGTTTGACAAGTCGAAGACTGTTGATCCCTGAAGTACTCAAGTCCAAGTATATCAATATCTGAATTTGTAATCAGTCACAATGTTAACCAAAGTACGAGTCTATAATATAATAAACTTATTGCCGTTAGATAATTCTAGCATCAGTATTCGGATAAAGGCAGTCATACTCAACGGGAAAAATAGTTACTATTGAAATACAAAAAAATCAGGATTAGCTTAAACAGAACTTTGAATTCCATGAGACATAGAAATGAATATTTACTTCTATTATTATAAGTGTCAATATTTACTTATCTAAGATATTCTATCTTTATAAATGTATGCAAATTTATTACTTAATTTTTTATGGCGAACAGTGGCAACGTATTTCTGATTCGTAATTTACATGTGTGGCGTAAACCGTAGTCACTTATCATATTCTCATATTCATTCTATTCCTTGTCTTATATAATATAACATTTCTTGCTTATTGGTTTATTGTGAAACATCAGCAATATCTATGTTATCATCACCCTCTAATCGTTATTAACTTTCAAATTTATTAAACAACAGATCATCATCATCAACTGCCTTTGACAGTCCACCGCTGGACATAGATGCAGGGTTTAAAGCAGTAACAGATACGCTCAAGTAATTGATTGCAAAAATGTAATGGAGATCTGATCTATTTGTTACTTTACTATTACCTACCATATTTATGGTTACTAATGGCATAATTAAAAATTATTTCTCTTTCTTTTGATTAGGTAAGTCATAAACGGTTTTCGTGTAAGTGTTATTTGGCACTAGCAATGGACCGGCTCAATAAGAGAAATACCTCACTCTCGTAGAAAACCTCTACTAAGCACCCTCCCCCTCACCCCTCTGCCTCAGATTCTAGAGTGGAGTGGGCTCAAAAAGTGGCGATGTACTTGTGATTCTTGAGTTGTAGATATCTGTGGGTGTTGGTAGTCGCTTACCTTACTTATCATTTGCTGATCGGTCTATTTATTTGCTCCTTTATTCCTTAAAAGGGGCTAGTTTATTCATCTGTGAAGGTTCACCTCCATCTTTGATATTATAAAAGATAGATTTTGAAATGGTGAGAACGTTTTCATACTCATTATTTATTTAGTCAATGCGTTTTGTTATAACATCTAGTTTGAATTCAAGGTCGCTGAGTACTCAAGTAGTAGGTATAACCTAATAACAATGTACATAAACAATTAGGGTCCCTCTATCTAGGCGAACATTCAGCTTAATAGACATTTTACGGCCGTATTAGTCTTGTTTATAGCTAGTACGGACCTGTCAGGTACCAAGAACGGAACGGTCTGAATTAATTTTGTTTTTAGTGTTATGTTAAGCAAATTTTAAATGCTACTACTATGATAATTTGTATTAAAGGTTTTATATTCATAACGCAATAGACGAAAACAGAATAAAGAGGATCTCGTAATTGATTCATTTTATTGTTAATGATCCCTGTATAAACGACAAAAATATTTTTTTGGCGCCCAAACATGGGGCCGATTAAGTGGTAATTAATCAATAGAGTTAAATGAAAATTAACTACATAATTTAAATTTTAAAAGTCTTTAATAATCTCTTAAAGTAATTACTAGTAAAATAGAAATTTCTGTGAACTGAATGTACAGAATCATATTACAAAACGACAGAAATGATTTAAGTAGAGAATGGTCTCAACGGTCGAAGTTGAGTAGAATTGGACAAAGTGATATCATTGCTATAGTCAGTTTTTACGCTAGTGATTACTAGTGACGATTTGTTTGTGCGATAATAGGCAGTTGGTATGATGAATCGATAAACATATGAGAACGCAGCTACTTCTAACTACTGTAATTGCAGTGTGGTTTCCTTATCGAAGACTACGAGTTTTGTATTTTGGTCTGTTAGATGACGATGGTTACATTCACAAGGAGATCTATCCATCATCTCGGCCATGTTGATCTGATTTCTAATAAACTTAGGAACAAAACAAGATGACGACTATGATGCTGTATAAGGAATCCAATGGATAATGAACGCATAAATCAATATAATTTTAAAGGTCCAATTATTTTAGGGAAATAGTTCGTGGTCAGTTTAAAAAAAAATGAAACAATTGTTGAATTTCACATGTTTAATGAACAATATTTCAAATATTTTTTCTTGTATTGTTCAAAATTGTATATGTATATATAGAACGCTATATAATAACATCAAAGCCCTGTTTACTCACTGTGAAAGCCTTATACCTAGTCATTGCTTGTGTGGTCTTCAAATTATACACAGTGTTACACCGTGTCATGCGACTTTATATGCAATACGTCATTCACTGAATAACTCAGTGCTCAACACTGTATATCAGTTGGAAAACGTTACTGGTATACCATCAGTATTTTACAAAATGTTAACAATACAGTCTAAAATTAAGTGCTTTATGTTTGGGATGTGACAGTTATTCGTACTACTTTCAAATAACCTTAAAGTTCAAATTACAATGGCTATGATAACTCATTTGTTGACATCTGTGAATAGTTACGTTTTTGTACAAACGGTTTGGTTCTACAAAAGCTTATTTGAAAGCAATAGAATAGCTTTAATATTAAAATTGTTATATATTCACATAAGAGACAATATTAATTTTCATACATACATAGAAAATCCATCTTAAAATAACATCCGTATAAAAATTTATAATTGATAACAATATGATAGCAAATCATATAACTAATCGCTTTAATTTAGTAAATACAGTGTTTTGCAATAAACATAAATTATCTAGAGTTCTTATATAGCAAAATATCAAACTCATCGATTGTGAAATAAAATAAATCGAGGTCAAAACAAAGATTTGAAGAATTAAGTATAAGACTTTTTGTAAATGGTCCGCTAAATCCACGCCTCAAAATTTATTTACACAAATGTTTAGCATAGAACACAAAAAATTGTATACATATTAGACTGATATGCACTGTTGGGATTGATTAAGATCATAAAACCTAGGCCACTTCTATGACCAATGATTATATTCTTCTCCATGTTGCAGTTAAATTTTGTTCAATATAAGCTTACGTTTCCGCGGCGAATTTTGTGCCGATATTGCTATAGATAATTTTCGTCTGTAGCGATGTTGGCGCAAAGTTCGTCACCTGGTTTAACAGCAATTTACTTTATGTATACTGCATAAGTTTGTTACCTCCGGTGGATTAAATTGCTTTGAGTTTGATAACATAAGTTCTATGTATGGCTAGGTGTGTTTCCAAGCGCCACGTTACGTATTCCAATCACCAAATGTTCTTTGTGTGCTACTTTTAATCTAAATATTTTATTTGTGACTTAATTTTACAGACCACAGTACAGAACATCGTCAAAAATAAGATGAAGATTTCCATTTTCTTTTAAATGGTTTACTGTGTTCCTTTCTATTTTGAAAATAAATAACCTCTGGTCTTATTAATTATCGCGACTTAGGTAATTAGGTCGAATCTTGACATGGAAAAGCTTTCTAAGTAATTTATAAATTTTAGTTACACAGATGTTGAAATTATTGAGTAGGTTAGCTTAGGGCAAGATCATAAATTATTACGATCCAAGATTGTCTAACGTTCATACAATCCATCATATAAGTATGTGTGTATTTTGCACACAAACCCATGCGAATTGCGATTTGTTTCAGTGGTTTCTGGTTAAGCTTTTGTTCAATGTTAGTTTTGCGTTTACGTTTGATTTGTTGAGTTTGCTCTAGTAATAAAGAGATTTATTAACAAGTGTCGTTTGTTTGAGTATATGATGAGATTCAATTTTTTTTATTAATAAATATGTCTTCTATTTATGAAATTTTCCATCGAGTGTTATTTGAATTTTGATAAAAATTCTTTTTCTGTCATCGTTCTTTTGTTTGAATTTCTTATCTAATACATTTGTTTGTTTTTTCTTATGTTAGTCAATATTTTATAAGTCAAATAATTAAATGTAGCACCTAAGGTTGTTCTAACTTAGTTTTTCTCAAATTTTATTGTGTTTTAATTGTATACATAAACAAATCTACTCTTTTAACGTTTTACTGTTGATTTTAGAAACATCTTAAAACTGCTATCCAGTAACAATTGATAGACATATTTAAAATTGATACTTTACTAAAGTGGTGCTCTAGTTTTACGATCTTAGTCCAATCCCAAGTCGGATCATCTAACGTAATATTTAGAAACTCCGTTTTTACTAAGGTCATGAAAATGTATGAAAATAGGCTTCATTTATAGTTATTATTACAGATGCTATTAGCAGACATATTTTTTTGTGCTTCAAGTCCTTATACTTTTAATAAAAGCGTAGTTAATAGATTTTGCTGTTTCTTTGTTAAGTTTGAATTAAAGGTACATGCTTGTAATAACATGAAGAAATAAAAACTTTCGTATTCATTCGAAGAACAAATTTGTTTCCATCTTTTTTTGATTTCGAAGAGTTTCAAGTGTGATTGTTTCATTTGCGACTTGACGTATTGAATTATTGTTTGACACCTTTGTAAAGGTCATCATTTCGAGCACTATTAATTTCTATTTCTACTTAGGCTGCCATAGCATGATTCGCCATACTGTATTGTCTGTATCCACAATGAGTATGGTGACTACCACTATTAGATTTTTTTCATGCTTTCGATCAGGCAGAATAGAGTCCCTTTGGTGGACTTCTACTTAAAAAAATTAAAAATTCTCAATTATTACTTTAGCCACGTTGGCAAACTTGACCATGAGAGATGAAAATGAAAAAAAAAAACAAGTGAATTGATTTCATAAGTTTTACCTTTCTACACTTTTACTAAATTGTATAAACATGTAAAGTATTTTGTGAATTTCGATATGAATTTGTCTTCAATTTCAAAAAGTGGATTCGCGAACAATGGTGATAAAGGCTGCAAGTTCAGAATTATTCTTCATATTCATGACCTTAGTAATTATTAGTTTTAAGTCAAATAGAAGCATAAAATTGTAAAATAAAAAAAATGAATAAAAAATATTAGCTAATTAAATTATATATAAAATATATTTGTAACGACAGTTTGTGCTATCTAAATACCACTAAAATTTATTGCATTTAATGCTTTTTTGTAAATAAATTAAATTCATAGATGTAAAATTTTGATATGGTAAGTTTAATACCAGGGAAGTATGAATGGCTACAAACAGACGTATAATTTAAAAGGTGTTAGTCAAAGACATCGTAGTCAGCAAAAAATACAATGGTCCTTAAGCGTTCATTCGTTTGGAAGTTAATAAAAAGAGTTTTTAATTTCGCAGTTTGGTGTTATATATGTATCCAAAGGTACCTAGCAACTAAAAAAAATATACAGTATGTATAATAAATGATGGATGCACTGTTAGGAACACAATAGAAATATAGAAGAACTAGAAGAAAGAAAACAAAGGGAAGTTTGTTATAACAGAAAAGAAATAATTTATATATGTGTTGAGATAAAAAATTATGATGATTATGAATACATCAATGTTTATATATGTCCTTATTCATATATATATAAACGTGTTAAGGACAACTTTATTGTTTGTAACCATCTACATACACGTAGTAAAATAAAATATATACAATCGATACGTTTAATTTTATATAAAACATTAAGGGTCCCCATATTTAGACATAATTATCATTTCAATTAATTTAGGAGTTCCCTTACTTACGTGTTGCTAAGCATCACAAAAGGTAAGAACCATTAAAATACTTATCAGTTTAAGAAAATTAAAATTACAACGTCTTGCTCTTTGTAGGACTTAATCTGAAGAGATCTTTTCAATTCTAGTAACAAATTCTTTTGTAGGAATCTATGGATCACTGTAATGCCAGAGAAATCTCCAAAATGTATTCTATCAATAGAACTTTGCTAAAATCCAAGACAGCAGTTGCAAATTACGACATTGGTCAAATTTAATATATATTTAAAACATTATTAATCGCATTGCTGTTTCAGGATAAGATATTAAAAAATCAGAACACTCGTATAAAGATATATTAGGAAATATTAAAATGAATGTCACGTTTGTCGAATTTATTCATAACAGTACTTGATTTTTATGGATAATCTTAAAAGAAAAGATTTGATATAACTGTTGAATCTGCAATATTTGATGGAACATTGTGTAAAAGACTAGAAGAGTAAAAGATCAGCTTAGCAAAATGACTGTATTCAATTAATACACTTCCTTAAACTATGATAATATTTAATCTATTTAAATTTACCTATATACATGTAAAACAGGTATTTAACACCAAGAATGAAAGAAAGTGCCAATGATATGTGTTATCTAGTGATTATTAACTGTTAAAGATATAAAATTATTAACGCTACGATTATTTACAGTAAGATTATCGTTAACTTATTTGAATTGAGGTACAGCTTATTTATGTTTGAAATTTATTCAAAAATAATTGAACTTATTATTGATATAATTTTCCAGAGTTAAATTGAATAAGATGAGTAAAATAAATTTAAAGAAAGGAAAAATTAGAGTCTGAGGAACTAAAAGTGAAAGTTTTCCTCATTAATGTATTCATCTGAATTAATTAAACTGAACATTGACGATTAAAAAGGATACTGAAAAAAAATATCAAAAATTTTGTAGTTTGTTAAACCCAAATAAGCTAAACCTCTCTCACTAATGGACAGTAAACATACTTTACTATGATTACTAATTTTCTGGTCATTAACGGTAACTACCCGACCAGTATATTTAGACACTCCTGGTCAGTTTAATTTTGTGTGTGAGAAATTTAAAACGGGTCTATTTATACTGGTCGTTCTCTTATATTTAGTTTGACTAGGTTGTGATAGCAGCTATTCTAATATAATGTACGTATGTGTTATAAAATGTTAATAAGTGCTGTAAACACTTAGCTATCTTATTTCTATCACGGCCTTAAATCCTCTTTGACATTATCAATAGCGATTACTTGTAATTCTATGTTCGTAACTACCTTCAGAAAGGTTTTTCAAGTAATCTCATGTATCGATAATGACACAGATACTTTATTCTTTCTTAAAGGTTTCTTTTAGTATATTTTCCATTCATAAGAATTTTTCAAGTCTTCTAAATTAGTAGACGAATACTTACATATCAAATTCATTTGTTTCTTTCCTTGCCGCTTTACAAATGAAAGAAAAAAAACAAAATATAAAATTCCAATATGCTTTTTCTTTTCTTGTTTGCTTGGACTCAAGTTTGTTTTGACACTGTTACTTAGAAAATTAATGAAAACAACGTGATTTTAAATCTATTTTAAGTCACTTTTAGCACTATTGTTCAACACTTTAACATTATGTAGAAGCAGATGATTTCCGTTTCTCCGTCTTATTGTCTCTTAGCTTCGTTTCATCCAAGGATTCTATCTTGTGATCTCTCAGTAATGGGGTACGAGCATCAGTTTTTTCTTCACTCCTTTTATCCAAGAAAATATTATTTTTGTAATTTATCACTTTAATACTGTTATCACTTTCAACAGATTCTTGACGACTGCCTGTTTTACTTTTTTCTTTACTTCCATCCTCTTGAGTTTCTAATTTTTCGGTGTGAAACGCCATGTTGTCAAAGCATTGCGTAGGTACTATATTAACGGATTTCATCATTGGCAATGCGATTGCGAGCGCGGGACTCATATCTCGAGGACTAGGCGTAAGTCGAGTAGTAACCGAAAGATCCATTCCTGGCATCAAAGTTGCAACTGTAGGAAGTAAAAAAATTAATTTAAATGATTGCTTCCATAAAAGTTATCAACATTTATAAAGGTTTGACTGACAACCATGCATTGACATGCTTATTATTGGATTAAATTATTTATACTTTATTTTTTTCTTGTTTAACACAGAAATTACTAAACCTACACACATATTACGAAGACATTAGAACATTGATTCACTCTCACAACACAATTGACTAGTGCTCGAAAAACACAAAGATTTACAGTATACTGTTAAAAGCGTAACGAAAGACACTGGTGAGTGTAGTATTAGTGTTAAAATTATCTCTAAAGTGTACCGAGATGTTTGGTTTTGAGTTTGATACTTCGTTTGTCATGTTGTTTTGACTATTATGTGGTGGAGGATTTGGTGTACAATTGCTGCCTGAAAAAACACCGAAGCATAACTATCTAATACATCAAATTATCAGCTTAAATGAAATAAACATGAAGCGTTACACATTAACATAAAATTCAAATTAATATAAAAAAAATAATAAAAGAAATAAACAATTCTCTACGACAACATCAGTTTTGGAAGCAAAGCTAACGTTCGGGGATACAAAATGCAGATATTTAAAGTCCCGAACCTCCATTTCATCGAAGCGAAAAGACTTAGACGGTAGATCCAGTGCTGCCTGAAGAAACTGCCATGTGCATACATAATGATGGTATGAAAATGATTGATTAGTGACTAAAAATATATTTGCATTCCTGTAAGCTAAATCCAAATGTGCAGGCGATATAAAAAGCCCGTTCAGTTCCAACGGCGTTGTGTGATGCTTTCTAAAGCATGTTTAAATTTTTTCTTTTGCAGTTGTTTGGTGTCGTTTGGATCATAGCCTCTAGCTCGCTACGATCACCATCTGTGGAGGATTACATTGCATAAGCTACTGTTAGTTATGTGATTAGTTTATTAGATTTTATGTAAATACGTAAAGGACATTATCAAAAGCCAAGTCAGTGGAAAATGTGTACATATTTTCCTGTATATCTGCAACTTAATATAAAATATATACAACTTTTACTGCAAAATTATATGTTAAATTTTTGCAACAGGTGGTTAGGCCATTAAATATCACAATATATGTGTATTAAGTATATCCTTGGTGTTATTGTATTGTAATTTACATTATTACTTTGATTTTGATAATGTTCTTTGCTTTTATTAAAAATGCTCTGTTAGGCTTATTTAGTTCAAGACAAGTATGTTATTTATTATATACGGTTATGGTAATGTGTTGTTAGTTTATGTTTTATTTACACAGTGAACGTGAGTATAATCTATATTTGTGAAAATGCCAATCGTTCTCTTAATTACAAATTTATTTGCCACAACGTGATACAGTAATAGTGCTTAAAACTATAGTGAACAATGAAGACTTATTTCATTTGAAGAAGTCTTCAAAAATATTTTTTTTGTCGATGTTTAGCTATGGATGTAAGTACCATAGTTATATTTATTTTTGCAGCTATGTCACAAAAGCTATGAACAAATTTAGCTTAATTATTACTATTTTTGTTACAAACTATATGTAACTTTACATTTATTTACATTTGTAATTCTTGTGTAGCTTGTAAAATTATACAATAGTAAATTTTATTTGCAGCTGCCGTACTTTAATTGAAAGTTTTTTCTGTTGTATCTTACCCATGTTAGGCCCCATCATATCCTTTGGATGGTTCGTTTTAATAGCATTCATTCTGCGGTTCACTACCTGAGGTCCCATGCCAGGGGCAAGAGGATTTGGAGCTCCTGGTGCACCAGGCGCACCTAGATTGCAAAAAAAAATATCTTTATAACCGTTACATACATTGATGACATTTTTTTTTTCGTTTTGTACACACTTTTCATAATATACTCTTATATCATCTACTCGTATTATACCAACGGAGACATTTTTTTTTATTTGAACACAAAAAAAATATATATTTGGTTGTAATTATTTTCTGCAATTTGAAAGTCTGTGTCTATGTTTTTATTTAAACCATTTTCATATTAAATTAATATGTATAAATGGACTATTATTACAAAATTTTTATAATTAATAATTTATAATAATAATGGATGGTAATTAATACTGGGTTTGATGATTCAATTCGACACCTTAATATGAATAACAACTTTCTAACATTAGATTAGTCATATCTTTATTTTTCATTGTAATATTTTATAGCTGAGTTTTTATACTCACGCATGGGTGGTCTCGTTGGTTCTACATTAATGACTCTTCGCCTCTTCTTAGGCAGTTTGGCTCTCGCTTGCGTGTGCGAGTAGTACATAGCGAAGTTGGAAACTATGACTGGTACAGGTAGAGCTATCGTTAGTACCTGTTTATATTAAAAAGACGGTTTCAATTCAGATTAGTTGAATTTATTAAAAAAGTTAGCACAGAAAACGACAAACTTCTTTAAACAAAATTATTTTATTAAAATAACAATAAAAATTTGAAGTCTAAGTCTGAAGTCTAATTTAATAAAATTTAATAAAAATCGTAGCAAATAAAATCTATTGAATATATAACACATATGTAGTGATATACTTACACCGGCCAACGCACATAGTGCTCCCACAAACATGCCCACATAAGTCTTCGGGGCCATATCACCATAACCAACGGTGGTCATTGTGACTAGAGCCCACCACAATCCCAATGGTATGCTATTGAAGTCATTGTGGGGATTTGTCTGTATCCTTTCAGCATAGTATACTAGGCTAGCAAAGATGACGATACCCAGAACTAGGAAAAATACGAGTAACGTCAACTCTTTAGCTGATGCTCTAAATGTCTGGATGAGGATTTTGAGTCCAGACGAATGTCTCGTCAACTTGAAGAGCCTCATGATCCTTATGATGGAGAAGAACTCCAAGATGTCTGCGTTCTCGATGTGCGAGGCATACTTTTGCAGGATCAGGTCGATGTAGAAGCTCATGGTGGCGATGTAGTCAATGATATTCACGGAAGATTTGACAAACTCACACTTGTTAGGTGATGATATGAATCGAACTAGGATTTCTAACGTAAACCACGCATTACACACACATTCTATGTAAAAAAACGCAATGTGGGCATTTGTTTGCACTTTGTCCAATGCCCAACTCTGCGTTTGGTTTGCTGTTGTCACTGTATACCTTCTTATCACTGGCACTCGCATGTCCGGGTGAGTTTTAAGACAGAACGACAATATTGAAACGCATATGAAGAAAACTGATATTAAACCGATTATCTGAAAATAAGAAACACATATTAATGAAAATGAAAATCTTTTATTTATAACAGTTGTGTTTCAACTCTAGAAGTAAAAGTTTTTTAAATGTTTTCTTAGTTTGGAATTAATTTAAAATGCTCAACCACATTTCTTCCTTTCTTTAATCGTACTATACGTATAACTTTGTAGTTAAATGTATAACATTATTTTACCAATTGTAATATTAGCAATATAAATCTTTTCTGGTAACATCAAAAAAGAAATATCCAATAATTAAAAAAACAGTAACACACAGTCACAGAAATTCAATGTACCTTACATTTAATTTCTGTGATTCACCTTCGAGATTACATAAATGTTAAAAAATATTATGATTCTCCAAAATAATTACGAGTAGTTATTCAAATTCAGGGAGCTTTAATATTGAAGTCGTCAGTGCCGTGTAGCTGCACAGATTAAAACCAACTTCAAAAACAAACCTTTTACCTTTTAGCGGCATATAAAAGTTGAAACGTGTACATACCCCACATTAAAAATAATTAAAGTAAATACAATCTTGTTAGTATTGAAATTAAGTGTGTTTTTGTTAAGCTTACAACGATTAATAAACCAGATAAATAGTATTTATACAACGTCCCTTTCCCATAATCATAAAAAGGTTGTTTTCGGAAAAAACAAGGTTGTACCTTCGTAATGAGACATGTCAATGATAGGATAATTGAAAGTTCGTAACAGGCTGAAAATAGGTAAAATAAATTTAATATATATTTTTTAATCTCTTTCTGCCTCGTTATTTATTTTGTTGATAAATATATTATGTTGTTGCCACATGAAGGAATTCACAAACGGGTGCAAAGACAGAAGCTTATCCCAAAATCTTGATAAGATTTTTCGATTTGTTCAGAAAGATTGTGATCAAATAATGCTGATGGATTGTTCAATTTGGTATGTTACTCATTTATTGGGCTTATTTCGGCAAGAGGCTACGATTTGATGAGACAATTTCTCTTTCGCTCTTTGATGTCTATGTAATGTGTATGCATAATACTCATAAATACATTATTAATACTATGTTTCAAGTGGTGAAGAAATTTATTAGATTCCGAGCTAAGTGACAACCCTGTGAGGTCTGCATTGGAATATTCTAATTAGCATAAATTTAAATTAAAACGAGGCACTAGAAGAAACTCAGTAGATTCAGTACAATATTTTACACTTCATAAAGTCAAAAGATTACATTTTCAGCGTTGGGAGAGCTTAAAATACTATTTGACTTTGAAATACGGGCCAAATATTTAAGAGTTTTTGGGTTTTTATTTATTCTTATGTATACTTCGTTAACAGAACACTTACGAGTTAAATATTCAAGTTTTGTTTTATTCATTTATTTAATAAGAGATACGTATAACACATACCTTTGCAGCATTAGAACTGTACGGCTCATCAAACAGCGACCAGATCTGCGGCTTGAGGTGCTGCCACCAAGACACGGTACCTTTCATATAGTCTTCTTCGAATCCAAACTTCCTGGCTACCTCTTCGTCTGTCGGCTTTTCTGTATCTAGGTCCAGCCGATCGAGAACTGCTAGAGTTTCTTGGGTGTCTCGATGCTGTTAAAAGAAATAAACGTTAGAGAAGAGTATGCAGCTATAAATCTCTATTTTAAAATTCTACTATATATGATATATTAGGTATATATTGCCCTTAAAAAGAAGACAGTTTGGATTAATCAAAAAAATATTTAATATCGATATTGTTGAAGTAATTGGGAACACAGAGGGTAAAAGATTGTATGGTCGTACAAAAGGGATCGACCAATTGAAAGATTCATCATTCTCCAATTCTTAAAATGTTGTAAAAAAAATCTAGAGTAGGAACCGGTAGGGATGAAGAATCTGCTTCAGATGCAACCTTGATACTGATTATCATATTGAAGGAGATAATTGAAATTTAATAGGTAATGAGTTTAATAATAGTGAAACACAATATTCTACAAAATATATGGTTAATCGAAAATTAATTAATATAGCGGAATCTACAAATACTTCGATATTAACCCTACAATGTTTGGTAACTATATTAGTAAAACAATGGTTTCAATATCATGTAATAAATACATGCAAGAGTTCGCCAGCGTAAAATATTTTATGTTGGATAGAGCAGAAAATTAATATACAAGTCATTTGGAATGAATTTCCTGCATGAAAAACGAATGTAGCATCATTTCGAAATAACGTTGTATTACCAAATTAAAGAATAACATCGGCAATAGTTATTTGGGCTTCCAGCCCGTTACTACTTCATGACAAAACAATTTGTTGATTATGTTCATCATCATCAACAGCCTTCAACAGTCCACTATTGGACATAGGTTTCTCCATAACAAGGACTTTTGAGCCTGCTACACCACATTGATCAGACGATTTGTTTTGGGTTTATTTTAAGTTTTCATTCTGTTTGGACTAATATTGTTCTGTGAAGGTTAATCGTTTTGTCACCTCTTATGACACCTACAGGATGAATAGGAGCGCTGACATTACGTGTTCTTAATCGGTCAACAAACAATTAGTTAACTATAAAAATTGCAGTCCTAAATCCAATTTAAATATGTATAGGATGGGCCAAGAATTTAAAATCCCGCGTAAACATGTTATGAGAATTCTTGGGCCCGATGCTATTGGAATTTACTGGCTACAATCACAACAACTGGTACAATTTATAATTATAAATACAATAAACGACTTTTATAATACATTATTTTTTTATTTATAACCTACCAAAGTGACTCTACTCTACCTGATGGAAAACATGAATAGAATCCAAGAGCGGTGGTCGCCATACTCACTGCAAATGACGATAGTGTAATATGGCAACCCACGCTATGGTGGCCTAATGAGATACTTTTTCACGTCCCGTTCGAAGGAATATATATTAGTCTGGTTGATCAAAGTAAGTTAAGATTATATCTATGCGCAACTGTTCTGTTCTAGCAAGTCTGGACCTTCCATGCCTAGAGTAATACATATTGCTAGATGGACGAAAACATTGCTGATGGTATCTGAATAGGACGTAAAATATTTTTACGAGTATATCAAATGATTTTTTTAATACAACTATATACTAAAATATACCTTTGTATACCTTTATAGTATTTTATGTATTTACAGTGTATACCTTTGTGGGTCTAGCGGTTAGTGTATACCACTACCGATAAAGAGGTCTCAGGTTCGGTTTCCGGGTCATGTCAAACAGTGTTTAGAGTTTTTTGATTATTGAAATACTTAATAACAGCCCAGAGTTTGGAAGCTAGGGTCTTAAACTCCGTGCCTCACGTAACACGTAAAGCTATCGGTGCTGTGTCCGATCTCTCCCTGGTTGTGTCATATAAACGTCACATCGGATTATGAATGTCAGGGAACAGAGAGTGCACCCGTATTTGCACACACATTTGTGCACTATACTGTGTTTTAAAAAATACATTTCTAATTTCTGTGTATCTACCATGTCTGGCTCTGCAAAGCCCTAGGGTCGACTTGTAGAACATACAAGTAATATATTAACCTAAAACCATCACAAAACGATACTTTCAAATAAAAAAAAAAGTGTTTTATGTTTATTATACAGGTAAAATCTGGTACTGAAAGCTTCTAACTCTGCGCTGTCACGTATGAATCACATGCACACATCGACGCCACGTCCACTACACTGCAGTCTACAATAAACTGCACACGTTTTACGAGCTAATATAAAAACATATGTCACATTATTAAACAAACAAAACAGAATGTAGTTCAAACATTCTGTTTTGTTTCTTTTTACTTTGCATGTATTTGTTTACCTTCTACTCTTAATACTTCTTCGGGTAAACGAAATTGTTATTTGTTGGTTCACTTTACAAGATTGTGTGGTAAGTAGTTACTAATATACTTGTGTATCAGGTGAAAGCTGAAAGGTTAGGGGTATATTCCACCTTTATTTTGTTTTGTTAAGAAATACTTTTCAGAGGAATTATGCAACGGTATAAAAGTAAAAATATCTCATAATTGGATACGACTTTGTAATTTAGCTTGAGCATGTTTCTAAATTAGGTTGATATAAGTAATAATATTTATGGGCAACTGACATAAAATCGTCTAGTTTTAAACTAAACAGAGTTTGTACCACGAAAACTAACTTGTGTTACTGATATAATAAATGACTTTTTTGATACTTCATGACTTTCAATGCTATGCTTCTTACGGTTATTAGGTATTAAAGTTTTTTATCATGTAATATTTCCATATTTTTAAGCTATTGTATAGCTTTTATCGCGGGCTTCGAGAGCGGCGACCGAATCAAGGAATTCCGTAACGAAAATAAACCTAACACCCCCTTTCCGACCGGCACAGCGGTACGGCGTTGAAAGCCGTGCATCGTCTAACGTCGTTTTAGTTCGCCAGACTTCGGCACGGTGTTTGTGTGCGTGCGACTAGACGTATGCATGAAGACTGTACGAAACTTGCACGGATCGAGACGAGCTGCTCCGAAATTTTATAATTGCATAAGTTGATAAAAAATGCTATGCAATAGCTTTACCGCGGCAGTCTCCGAGTGCCACACGTATTTTTTTCGTTAACATATGTATTTTGCCGTAACTTTGACTTAACTTTTTAAATATTTTCTTTTTTTTTACTTTTTTTTGTCTATATTAAGAGCATGCCAAAGTAACTCTAATTTGCCTGATGGAAAGCATGAATAGAATCCAAGAGTTGTGGTCACCATACTCATTGCAAATGCAGACAATGCAGTATGGTGACCCACACTATGGCGGCCTTGTGAGATAGTTTTTCACACCACGCTTCGGGACGTAAAAGGCATGACAGTCATCGTGACAGTGTAAGGCTTACACAGTTACCACGATAACTGTCATCCCTGCATCAATGGGCCTCCGATCGCACATTCACCAACGAAACACGACAACACGGATGCTGGTGCTTTAGGTTGGTCTTCTGTGGGAGGGTAGTACTGCGCCGGTCGAGCCGGCCTACACATGCTGAAATCAACGTGGCTCTACTACCTAGCAAATTTCTTATATATTATATATGCATAGATAGTATAGGAAACTAATTAAATAGGTAATAGACACTGTGTTAGTTTTTGATCAGGTAAAATGATTTACGTAATATATAATTTGTAGGGAAACTGTGTTGTTTGGAAGATCTGCCGCGGGAAGAAAAATCTCTAGTGTTTACTGAAGTATTTGTTATAAAATAATGGTTAGAATGAAAATAATAAAGTTAAATACAAATTTCAGCCTTGGGTCTCAGCTATAAAATGTGTACGTACTTACTAATTAATCTAACTAGAAAGTCTCATAATTTTATTATAAAGAGAGGCCTTGTGAACCGCAAAATTCAAGAGGATTTGACGGGTTGGCAGTTAAAATTTTAGGTTTAATTATATAAATTAGATGGGAACCCCTTGTCAGCTTTTTGTTCAAAAATAAACGTACCTACGTACAGTCACATTCAAAGGTCTAAATAAATAAGATATCATTCATTATACAGTTCCATTTAAGTTTTATCCGGACAAAGTAGTGTTTATGAATATTGTCGTAAAGAAAGTAAACAAATTTAAATATTTCACAACAGCTACTCTTGAAACATTCATTTTATAGTTTGCGGACATCATGATAGCTACTGTAAAAGGGATTGTGTTGAAATTGCTCGATGTTTGCTGTCTTATTTAAATTGGCAATACTTGTAAAAGGGTTGATTTTATTTCAGGTACCTGTAATTTTTTAACCCTGCTAAAAAGTAACTACTAATGAAAATAAACTCATAAAAACAAAAATAAGCCACAACTTGGCGGTTTTATCTGCCAAAATAGACTTCGGTAAATCCCCGCAAACAAGCAAACTTAGCAACATGAGTGACGTATAAACGTGTAGATGTAATCTTGCTTTCAAAGGTTTTGTGAAATGTTGGAATAGTGAGGTGGTTTTAGTCTAGAAGTCATTAACGTAGCTAGAATTCGGATATTTGTCAACATACGTCTGTAAACTTTGCGATTCAAGTTCTTATCTGAATCCTTTCTTTATTTGATGGCACGCTTAACTCTCGTTCTACTGGTACATATATTATTTAAATAAACATTTAACGAATTTCAGTTACTGACTTCGATTGCATATTCTGTTCATATCTATTCTTACCATTAATCGCATTAGTTTGTTGAAAGGCAACAAAAGAATTGCTTACCAGCATTTCTATAAGGTCATGCGGTCGTAACAGGTGTTTGTGTCTTTATTATGAACAATTTTTTTTGGCTTTTTGGTATATTTTAATATAAAGTTAAAATACTTTAATAGAAATTTGAACAATTCACAAACATCCTTGTAGTTAAATCTATGTTGACTTTCTCTCATAGTAATAGTGTTAGTCTCTTGATAGGTAGTAGAGTCACACTGATTTCAGCACGAACGGACCGGCTCGACTGGGGCAGTACTACCCTCCCACAGAAGACCAACCTAAAGCGCCAGCATCCGTGTTGTCTTAATTCCTTAGTCAGTGTGAGACCGAAGGCTCATTGATGCAGGGGTGACAGTTATTGTGGTAACAGTGTAAGCTTTACACGTTCACAATGACTTTCATGCCTTTTACGTCCCCAAGCGGGGTGTGAAAAAGCATCTCACTAGGCTACCATAGTGTGGGTCACCATACTGCATTGTCTGTATTTGCAATGAGTATGGTGACCACAACTCTTGGATTCTATTCATGCTTTTCATCAGGCAGAGAAGAGTCATTTTGGCAGGCTCTTAATATGAAAATAAAAAGGTAAGGTAAAGTATTTGGTTTATCAGGCTATTTTATTTTTTTCGGTATAAAACATTACAACTTCAATGAAATCATTAGTGTATTTCGTTATTTAGATAGTCTACTAAACTAACTATATCGTAAAATAGAACCTCTTCTTTTTCTAGTTCATGCTACAATTTATAAGAGATATTAAAACCATTAACTTTCTTAAAAATGTTTGAATAAGCACATTAAAATTGAAATTGGATTCAACCCAACTCTTGCTAAGGGTTTCACCACATTCAAGTATACTTTTACTTCTTTCTTGAACCTCATTTACAGTTGATATTAGTTTTATAACTTTATGTAAGTTCAGTGAAGATCTGGTTAGCATATTCATGAAATACTCCGGTCGGGTAGGAAAGCTGACATATATTTAAAATAGGTTGAGGCAGTTTCTGAGTCTGTTTTAACGACTACAAAATGTTTGAGTGAAGCTAACGTGGTTTCATTATTGTTTATTTTAGTGATAAAGGAAACTATTACTTGCAAAGCAAATGAGCGTGCAGTTTTCGTCATTACAGGAAAATTGCTTGGTAAATTAACACTGTTAGAGTAAGTATTGTGGCTTTAAACTTCGTACTATAATATAATTAAAGCAATGGTTACGCTATCGACGAACAAACTTTTGTAATAATTGAATTGAATTATATTTACGTTATTAATGATAACTTTATATGACATAATTTGTGTAATAACATTATAAGCTGATAGTAAAACTTTTTGTTAGACGCTGATAAGTCTAAATGTCACCTAAATTTATTTACCTGTGTGTATGTCATCCAACAGCAAGGTTCCACTTGATTGGCATCTAGACCCCAGAATTCTAGTTCCTCCTCGAACAACGGTCCGCAGACGTCTGTAGGGTAGTGGAGCTTACCGGTTCTAGAAAATTAAATAAACAAGAAAATTTTAAAAACAAGTGGCAATATGATCTCTTGGAGTAATAATAAAGTAGTTCAAATATTCAAGAACAACACATTTTATAAATTTTCTAAAGTTCAGTTTCAAGTAATGTTAGTTGCGTGTTTTAGTACGTAATTCCTATTGAGAATAACAGTTAAATAGCTCAGAAAACATTTTATGAAACTTTTTGTAAATTGCTTATTGGGTTGCTTCAACTACTACATACTACTGAGATTAATGTTACATTTTATTTTTAAATAAAAAGAGTTATATTTAACGGCTGTTGCGATGTAGTTCTCATATCAAAGGGAGTCAAATCTCCCGGTATATGACGGCAAGTAAATACAGGACTTAGCACACGCAGAATATTCTCAGATCTGTTTTTAGTATTCGACAAATTCATCACCAATAAAGTCGAAAAATTTAACGTAAGAGCTTTAAGGTGATAATCCTGAAATAATTCTCATGCACCTCATTAGAGTAACGTAAACGATAAAAAATTTTTCAAGGGCAGTATCAAAGGTACAATTTTCATATCATTCAGAAACAAAGGCTTGTTAACGTTAAAGGCTTACACGTGTTCGTTTGAACTGAACGTGATGATGGAATATTTGTTCCCTTTAATTGGCAGGACAAAGAATCTAAGGGGTGCGCTGTCAAAAATGTTACGATAACGTATGATTTATACAAGTTCGTTATTTATTTTGTTTTAGATTTTCAGAGAATTGAGGATGATGATCATTTCAAATATTTGAACTGAATCATGAGATGAGTAATAGTGCTGTCGTATTATTACCAGAGCTTTACTTTTTTTTTCTATATTACGAGCCTGCCAAAGTGACTCTACTCTGCCTGATGGGAAGCGTGAATAGAATCCAAGAGTTGTGGTCACCACACTCATTGCAAATGCAGACAATGCAGTATAGTGACCCACACTATGGCGGCCTTGTGAGATGCTTTTCACACCCCGCTTGATTAAGAAAATTCTACTGCTTATTGCCTCGATAATTTTCTTTTTAAACTCAGACTCATGACTAGAATAAACCTATGAATAAATAACTCCTACAACGGAATAAAAAATATTAACTTTTCCCTAGGTCTAGTTTTAAGAAATCTAAAGGTATTCACTGTGTGCGCGATGGCAGTGCCCCTTCTTTTCAGTCTGGAAATCCCTCTGGACACCATCAGCTGGTGGTTATGAGACACCCGAACCGACCATGTAGTCGGGGAATCATGTGCACCTTAGTAAGGAAATTCCTGGAACCCCGACGTACCTCGGCTATCTACGGCTTGTAGATGACCCCCTCCTGTGTGAGAATTCTGATATTCCCTTTTCTGTCCCCTAAAAGGGTGAGTACGTTTCATAGTTCTCGCTAACCGGGCTACTTCTGCTAAGGTCACAGATGGCCTCACTTGTCACCTCCAGGTTTGCGCTTATGGAACACAGAGATCGTTCAGCTATCTCCTTGTCTTCGATACCTTGCCTGTTTCGGGCCTGGTGGATCGGAAGAGTCCTCTCCTTCCACGCACTCTCACTTCATATCACGGCCGCAATCATGTTGCCGAGCGAGAGAATCCCCAGTTTAATGGCTGCCATGCCTCTACTCCACCCACGCCGAAATTTCTGCCAGCATTTGAAGCACAACCTCAAACTCCCTACAAAACATCACACAATAGGTAGATATAACGTGGAAATGCCACGTAATATCTACTTGTTGAGGCTGTACTTTTGAGAAAGCTTCACGTTTCTACACTTTATAACACAACATGCACTGTGATCCATATCGTGAATTTTAACGTTTTTACTTAACATTAACCTTACAGTTCCGAGTTACTTCAGATCTCTACCACACTGCGCACTGCGATCGATTTGAAGGTCCCCACCATCCACTTTGCAAGTAGCGAATATTACATCAAATATGTTATCAACATAAATTTTATTGCTGGATGAGGGTACTTTATTAATTTGATGGATACTCAAGCGATGAAAACACGATTAAAATGAATTCAGTCATAAATGAAACGACAGTTGATCCTATTACTCGTATATGGATGTGAAATGAAAAAATTACAGTCTGCTTTAGGGCACTCGACATGTTATTAATATAAATGCTCCGATTTTAGCTTTAAGGAACGAAATGAGAATATTTTCAGAAGAAAATTGGGATCTTCCCTTTTTTGCTCAAATTTATTGCTCTCGGCGATTTCTTTCAGATGAAAAGTTGAGGTTCAACACAGGTTGTTTGAGGAGCGAGAACGTGTGGAATGCCGCTATCTCCTTCTGCAAGCAAGTTATGCTTGCAAAGGAGTTGCCGGAGCGCGACCGGGAGAGGTTTAGAACCCGGTCTCCAGGTCCGCCAGGCTCGGGAAAGTGCCCGGTATTGCAGACGACTCGGGCGCCGGCGATCGCAGAAGGATTTTCGTCCTCCATAAGCGCAAGCCTGTAGGCAGGTGAGGTCATCTGTCATTATAGCAGAAGCAGGCCAGGGTGACAGTGCGACGTGCTACGGAGTACGAGTACTATTTTTGGGGCAGAAAAGGGATCAACTGCGAGCCTCAGGTAGATGGCCCGAGGCACGTCGGGGTTCCAGAGATTTTCTCTTTAAGGTATACCTGGTTCCCCAGCTGCTGGTACCTGAGGCGGTGTACGATTTTTGGTAGGTTCGAGTTCAACATAACCACCAGCAGGTGGTGTCTGAGGGATTTCCGTACAGTAAAAACAAAAAAAGAGTTTTTTACACACAAGTAACACATTGTAATGAGAATATTGGACAACAACGACAACAATAGTGTACACAAATATACACACACATTTTTTTACATATATACTAGTACACATAAACCTGCATAAATACAAATTTACAAATATGTATATATATATAAATGTAAACTAATATATATACTATGTATATTTACTAAAATTGAGTTTATTTGTAATAGTAGCTTAATTTGACGTTCAGAAACTTTTATTTAAAAGTCAGCTGTTTATAATTTTTCATTTTATGGCTTAAATATTTTTACATTAGTTACGACATTAATGACTGAGATCTCATAAAATTAACCTTATTTTTCTTTTAGCTCAAACGAGTTACTCAATATGAAAGCACTCAAAAGTACATACAGTATAATCTAAAAGCTCATTGATTTTTGTAGCCTCACCTAAAATTAAAGCAACGTGAACACTTCACCTTCGTATATGAAGAGGGCGTTAAAATAATTGATGCTCAGTACTTCAACCCACGCACAAACCTAGAACATGCACACCAGCTTACCCAACTACAAACATAATTGGCATAACATAAGAATATTGTTAGGAATATTTTATCGTCTAAAAGGGTTTGAGTGAAATTATTGTTTTAACTCGTAATGGCTAGTGTTAAAAACACAGTAGACGGTTGTAGGGTTCTGTTATGTAAGGCTTTTTGAGGTATAAGGTGTTTTATTATATTAATGGAAAATGTTAACATTTTGTGAGTACATGTTGACCTTAGCAGATTTTAGTGATGTAACTAAATTTTTAATACATAATTTAGTTGTAAGTTACTTTACGTGTCGTGACACTTACGGTACGGCTAGTATACACGTTCAAAGTAGTGATCCTGCAAAAAACCAAGGTCAAGGACATAGCCCACAGGATCAACAAGCTGAAGTGGCAGTAGGTTGCCCATATTAGCCGCACAAGTAATAACCGTTAGCGTGAACGTGTTCTTGAGTGGAGACCCCGTCTCGGCAAACGTAGTGTAAAATAATAAATAATAAATTTCTTTACTGTACATCAGATTAATCACTAAGTTAACAGGAAGTACAAGAGGCGGCCTTATCGCTCAGAGGTGATTTTTTACATGCAAACATAGGATGGAAAGAAAAGTATGACTTGGAATGTATAGGGTAGTGTCTGGTGTATCGTAAGATAAATACTCATCATCATCATCATTATCTGAGCCAAAAGACGTCTACTGCTGGACATAGGCCTCACAAGCTTCTCCACAACAACCGATACCGTGCTGTCCGCATCCAGCAGCTTCTCGCGACCTTCGCCAGGTCGTCGGACCACCTTGTGGGTGGCCTACCAGCCAAGACATATATATACCAAGATGAATACTAAATAGAATTAAAGTAATAGTTATCACATAGCGATAAATATAACTACTTGTGGACAACAAGCCAGAAAAGTGATGATTTATGCGAGAATGTTAGAAGAGCTGAATGTGAGAAGCTGAAGCTTGGAACTTGATTCAAAGTGATATGCAATTGGAGAGCTCTATGTCTAGTAATGTATTGATCATGATGATGGCTATGTGTTTCTCCTTTATTCCTTTTATGATATTAAATTTTGATAGGATCCTAATTAAGCTCAATTAATACTGTATAGTTTGAAGTTGAGGAGGAGCTGAATGCCGACACCATAGTTTAGTGTTAGTAGCACCAAATAACAAAAATATTAAGTACCGCTTATAATGTTTATCCCTTTTTTAAAGGTAATTATGGAATCCATTGCTTATAACATGTTTTGATCTATATAGAAAATATAATCCATTACGTAACAAAGCCTAAAACTTAGCATGGCTTATAATTTTGTTTCTAAAACACTGAAAAATATTATAATTAAATTTTTAAATTCCTGGACATATTCAATATCTCAATAAATGTGTGTAACAAGTAAGTAAGTAAGAAGTAATCATTCGAGAAATAATTGCGCATCTTATTTTGTTAATTATATTTTAGTTATTTAACATATTTTCCAATAACTGAAAACCCCAGTAAGACTGTTAGCATATTGTTACATTAAAACTAACGTGGAGAAAAAGGGAAACCTTTTGTTCACTCAATATTTGTAAATTGTATGTTTCAGAATGCCAAGTTATTCGTCCCTTTAACTCACAGTGTTTTGCCTCCGGGTATGCAAGGATACTTTAGGATACTCAATTTGTTTTCCTTCAATTAAATATATGATTTCGTACTAAACTTGTCGTGTTTTCAGGGATTTTAGTTGAAATTTTCTCTGTTGAGTTAAGTAATTTGTGATAAAGCAGTTTTATGATAAAGTATATGGGTATATATGCCCTCTGTATGCGGAATAGGTATATATTTATGTACATAAAAGCCGTATGTATGTATTGAACTATTTATAGCACTTTTTAGATTGTTGAGAGTGGGAATCAGTGGTGTAAAGTCAACCGTAGTTCTCGTTACCTATAACAAAGAGATTGTTGTAGGAGAGCTATGCACTTACACTTTGGCACGACGATTGGCTCGATTGGAGTAATATCAGTTTTGCTTTTTCCTCCAGTTCAAGAGGGGGGGGGGGAGATCTAATACTTACACCATAAAAAAAGGAAGACACAACTCGTGTCTTTTCCTTATTTATTTATTTTACTATTTTACACAGAAAGCTACAAACATCAATAAAGTTTTATTTCACACTATACTTTGGTCATTTGTTATACTTGTGATTTACTCGTAACTAATAATAGCATTAAAATAATCTTAAACAGAGAACTCCTGATAATTATTAACGAAAGAAATATTTCGTTATTGTAAGTGTTACGGTGGCGATAGCAGGCGCTCGCGTGAAAACGACTTTCGTTAAAAACCCTAATGTCAAAGGGTCAGTTTTTTGTGACGATACTTATTCATGAAAATGTAGCTGTAATAACGATAAAACCAAAGTTGAGCTCACAGTCATGAAATGTTTGTATAACATACAAAAATGTTTCGGAAAAAAATATTCAGATTTCTAAATAAATTTTGAAGGGAATACTGATAACATCCGTTTGGGTATATATTTTAATCTGATGATGGAATAAGAATACATAGTATAGAAAACAGGGTAAGAGGCGACTAAGGGAGTAAACTATGCAGCATCATCATTTTCTAGGTACAAGAGCCACGTTGATTTCAGCACAAGCGGGCCGGTTCGACCGGGCAAGTGCTACCCTCTCACAGAAGACCAACCTAAAGCGCCAGCATCCGTATTGTCGTATTTGGTTGTTGAATGTGAGACCGGAGGCCCATTGATGCAGGGGTGACAGTTATCATGGTAACTGTGTTAGCCTTATACTGTCATAATAACTGTCATGCCTTTTACGTCCCGAAACGGGGTGTGAAAAAGCATCTCACAAGGCCGCCATAGTGTGGGTCACTATACCGCATTGTCTGTATTTGCAATGAGTATGGTGACCACAACTCTTGGGTTCTATTCATGCTTTCTATCAGGCAGAGTAGAGTCACTTTGGTAGGCTCTTAACATAGAAAATAAAAACTTGATACAAAACCCGATACTAACCCGCCTGGCCAGCGTGGTATAGTAGGCTAAACCTCTCTTATAAGAAGATGTTTATATCCAGCAGTGGACTATTAGAGGCTGGTGATGTGATATGATGTGACTGATAATATCATCTTTGATTCCAACTACAAAGAAACAAATCAATGGAGGCTTACGGGAGAGTAGATAAATTATTAAATCACTCTCCCTCTATAAATATTAGGTCTAGGCGATAATCCGTGGAGCAATAGCCATGCCTACTATTTTCTACGATCTATTTGACTTATGATAAATCACGAATCGCACTTTCTTCTTTGATATATTAGTTGAGTTAGGATTTCTTCGTGTCTTCTTGTAAAATTTTTATTGTTGTCAAAATAGGCAGGTAGCTTTACAAAAATTCCCCTGGTTGAGATGAGATTTTTAGAAGAAATATAATAAGAATCACTCTCAAATGCGTTTATGCAGTATTCTTAGTCTGTTATTGACAATCATTATAGTATATACTCCCAAATTTCTTGTCTATTTGATAGTATATAAAGTACTCCGTTGGCGGTAATAGGATTGTGCGCTATTATGTAAGTGGAATCAAATAAATAATCTCATACATCTTACATACGGCTGTGAACGAATTTATCCTCTTCTGCCTAACCCTTTCGAATACTAATAGCATAACTGCATACAATGCGTTAGAGCATGTAATGTAAATATTTTCGTCCGTGTGGTGACGAATTAAGAATACACAGTGTTACCACCCTTATTCATACCGTGGGTGTCGTAAAAGGCGACTAAGGGGCCAAAGTATGCAAGACAACATCATTATAAAGAAAAGGAAAACTTGGAATAAACCCTATTCCAACCCGTCTGGCCAGCGTGGTATAGTAGGCCAAAACTTTCTTGCTAAGGAGAGGCCTATGTCCAGCAGTAGACTGTAAAAGCTGTTGATGTATTGTGATTTAAAATCAAGTTATTATTTTATTATTATACCTTTTTATTTTACTTTATCTATAATATCTATCTACATTTAAATTCTACATCTTTCCTGAAAACATTTAAATTTATAATGAGGCCTTTTTAGTATTAATGAAACTTTTTTCACTTAACAGTCTCTAAAAAATCTTAAACTCAAATTAATTTCTGAGACAAGAATTTAAGTTTGGCAAACTTCCATAAATTCTGTTTCAGACCCTTTAACAAGGCTTAGATTGTTTAACGTTGCTTTATGTTAAGCCACTATTGATGTATAGCTAATAGCCTCAAAGCCTGTTTCAGAATGTGATTTAATAGAAATTGGCCAATGATCGATGAGTTCGGGCAACCTTCGCCAGAATTTCAAGTTGCAGGTTTGGATGATTTTGTCAAAGAGTATTTTAAGTGTTTTTGCTTATTGATAAGTTATTAATTGGAAGTCTCTGGTAATGCTAATCCAACTATATACGTTACTAAAAAAATATGTGGCGGGTGGCTACTTTAAAATATCTGCTATCAAAATCAGATATTCCGATTTTGCAAATGTCACATTTTTTTTGTTAAATTTTAGGTTGAAGAAATGTACTTTCAAATGTTGATCTTTCTAACTTTCTTGTATAATTATGAAATATGAGAGTCTTAAGTACTCAAGTCTTGAAGATATTAGAATTTTAATACCGTAATCGTAATATTTTTTTTTTTTGGAAGTTTAAGAGCCAAATATGAAAAAAAATAAAATATTTTTATCAGCAATCACTGTATAGTATTGTCTACCTACTTAGAAATGTAGTAGCAAATAATAAATGTTATTTTTCTCTTTGATTATCATTGTTACATGTTCTTGACTACATAAACTTTCTTTTAATCTGCCAGCTTGATTCTATTCATCTTTAGAATGTAGCAGGTTTAGAATCTAAACGAGGTAAAGTAAATGGATGAGGCGAGGTTGCTACGAAAGTCATAAATGGAGATTAGGCCCAAATTGAGACTACAAGCTACAAGAAGCCAAAGTTAATTCTGTGATTGGGATAGCTAAAGCACAGGGACATTGACAGATTTTTTAAATATGATTATTCTGTTAACAGTAAAACACAAGTGTAGGAGTTGAATGGGAACAGGAACGAATGGAATGTTTTCAATTTGAACTCATTTACCGAGTCTATACAAATATAATAGGCAAAAATTTTAATACAGCACATTAATTCGAGGTTTTTATCCCAATAAAAAATACGACCAATGATAAAGTCAAACATTTTTAACACGTGACATTTTATAAATTTCGTCCTACGCCAGTCTGACCACGACCGACCCAAAATTACAAAATGTGTTACAGAAAAATTTATACGTCGAGCCTTTTGAACCACCGCAGGCTGGTTACCGCAGCTGGGGCCCAAATACCGTGGTTGACATATTCGTCCTTTGTGGGATTAGTTGAATTTTTGACCCCAGGTGCTTGGATTAAAATGTTATGCACTCAATTTTATTGTTGAACAGCAGTTCTAGCGTATAAGTTCAGTAAAAAGCTTGTGTTTTAGAAACTTGATAGGCTGGATGAGCAATTTAAATCTCTATATCTGGATGTACTCCTAGTCGATTAACGGCGGTCAATCTCAACGTAGACCAGCCTACGTAACGCAGGAGATATTATAGTGCACTCTCTGTTCCCTCACTCTCATAATTTAATTGGACGGTTATCGGGCAGGACCAGCTTTACGTGCTCTGCGGGGTACGATGGGGTAAATTCTAACTTCTCTGGGCTGTTGTTAAATTTTTATAATATCTATAATCAGAAAAACAACTCAATAACACTCTTTATATCCCATTAGTCGAGGATTAACGTTCCAGACAGCTAAGTCCGAGAAGTAATTCGATTTCCAACTAGGACAAATATATGATGAGTGATGTGATTTGTTTTGTGTCTGAGTGTGTTTTTAATTTGTAAGTAAATGTGTATATTTAGAAATATATGTTACCGGTTGAAAGCAATAGTTTTGTTGCTTAAATTATTGTTGACAACACCTGTCTCTGTCTACCCTCTCAGGGATATATACATTAGTGTAAGAATATGTAGTTTATTAGTATTATTCATTGCAAATTTTGATCAAACGTGTTTATTTAGTTCATTATTGTGTCAATCTTTGATTTAAATATTATAATTTATTTTAGTGAGAAAGCGAAATTAATACGCAGTCCTCTAAGATCTCATTACTCAAGTTATTCATGTTGAAATATTAAATAACCATATCAACCTCAGTTTATACCCTGATGACATAAGACGTAAGGTCAAGAATCAACTTGGTCTTTTGAATTAAGTAAATATGATTATGTAATATTGATGTCAATAAAAATACTTACATTTTGAAATATTTTTTGACGAACTCAAATATCGATCTATGACACTAATATAACTAAATGTCCAATGACAATAATCCCTTGCTGTTAATATCAGACTATAATATAAAATATTTTTACTATCTTGAAATGCCGATGCGACTAAACGTCGTTTAGAATTCGTGTGGCCTATTTCCCAACGTAAAGCCACCCCAGCAGTAAATAAATGGGATTTAAAGACAGAGGGAAATAAGAAAACAGCTTTTTGAAATAAGAAATTTCATTGTGCCATATTTGAATCTCTACATTTATTTTAATAAAGCCCCATTTATATAATTTTGATTATAAAGATAAGCGAAAATAATTGTAAATAATTAATAATGTTGCTTTTTTTTCTAGATTAGCCAATATAGTTATGATTAGCCTGAAACAACAGTTACTAAGAGACTTGTCCGTGTGGTTATGGACCTGTACTCATCCCATCGGTGTCGTTAGAGGCGACTAAAGGAACAAACTACACAGGAAAACACCACTGTGAAGAGAAGGAAAATTTGAAACGAATCCTGTACCAACCCGTCAGGCCAGCATGGTAAAGTAGGCCAAAACCTCCTGGCTAAAGAGAGGCCTATTTCCAGCAGTGAGAGAGGCTGTTGATGAAGAAACTTGGGATTTGAGATCTCTGAGACCTTATTTTTCTACTTAAACGTTTCATTTGGCATTTTTAATCAACTCTTCTTGCAAAATTTTATGACTAGAAATCAGTACGAACTACTCTAAATGTGTCAACTCTTTAGATATCCAAGGAGCCATTGATAAAAGTGTTTCAAAGTAATTTCAAATTGATTCATCTAAGCGTTCCAGAAACAAAGACTGTTGAAAGATAAAGAAAAAACGGATGAAGAATGGCGAAATCTTTTATCGATTTCCTTTTTCATTTTGAAGAACGGCACTTTAAAAAGACATAAAATATATTATTCGAAATTGATTAAAAAACGTACTCACCTATAGTAATTAAGAACCTGTGCGAAGACTCCTGGATGTCTATCAAAGAAGTACTCGTTGAGCACCGGGTCGTAATTGGCAAGTGCCTCCGTGAGCCGTGACAGTCTGGTCGCCGGGATTTTCTTCAACGTCGCCTTGTACGTCTCGTGACGAATCCCCCCTACGTTCAACACCACGCGGTTTTCCGCGTCCATGTTGAGAAGATTCATTTCTGTTGAGAATGAATAGATTACTTTACCCAATCCGCTTAAAATGTTCTTAGGAAATAGGAATTCATTTGCATCTAATTCTCTGTTCAAATTTCTTGTTAATGTTTTGGTGTTTATAGTGACTGATAGTAAAATGATCAAAGTTTTAATATATTCAGTGAGCAGTTTCATTTAACGCCTAAAGATTTCTTGGACAAAGTTCGATTAATGAAATTGTGACATTACTGAAATTTTATCAGTTAATGTGATTTTATCATGTATTACTGTAAATCTATTTTTTTTATATTCAATCAATTTATAATGAAATTTATAAATTATACTCGTTTGAATACCAAAATAAAATGAAATTAAAAGGAAAAAGGAACCACAAATATAAATTCAATAGATTAGTCATAGGATACAACATTTAGTCAAACGTATTAATAAACCTAGCTTTTACGTACAAAGAGATATATTTATGGTTAATTTGCTTTGTGTATCCAAAATACCTAGAATCTGTACACATACACAAAGTAATTTTCAGATTTACTTAATTTTGTGAATCAATTAAATACGATTGAAAACAATGCAAAAAAAGCTGACTTTTAAACTTTTGCTTTTGTATGAAATAGCGGCAAACTAGTAGACGTCGAGGTTCCAGGGATTTCCTTACTAGAGTACACCTGGTTTCTCGGGTACTGGTACCTGAGACGGTGTGCGGTTTTTGATCAGTTCGAGTCCGACATCATGGACACCACCTTTCGGTGGTATTCCTGGGGTTTGCCGCACAAAAAAAGGGGCAAACTTATTCCCGATTACCACCTTCCATGAATACCTACAAGTCAAGAGTAACACAATATGATACTCTATAATACGTGTCTACAAAGTTCGAGGGTTGAAATCGATTTCCTTGGGATCCCATCATCAGATTCATACGTGATAATAGGGCAACCTCGAAAGTATACCATTTTGAATACAGAAAGAAATTTCAAAATCGGTCATTAATTGGTGGAGTATTTAACATAAAAAAATATAGAACAAAGAACCTCCTTCTTTTTTGAAGTCGGTTAAAAATTGAAGTTGGAGAAAGTTAGTGAGGTCCATTCCCATGGTGCAGTCCTTTGAGTGGTATATTTAGATTGTGTTTGAATTACAAGCAGCTTTAAGTTGTTTGTAATTGACCTGTAACTGTTAACGAACGTGTCTCGCCAATAACCTATGTTAGCTTTGCGAGGAATTTTTGTAAATATAGTTAATTTTTTTATTAAGAAATGATTTCAAGAATAAAAAAAACAAGTGGATTTTCACACTTTGAATGCTTTCTATATGGAGAGCCTGCCAAAGTGACTCCACTCTACCTGATGGAAAGCATGAATAGAATCTAAAAAGTTGTAGTCACCACACTCATTGTAAATGCAGACAATCAGTGTGGTCACCCACACTATGGCGGCCTAGTGAGATGCTTTTTCACACCACGCTTGGAGACGTAAAATCCATAACAGTCATTGTGGCAGTGTAAGGTTCAGACAGTTATCACGATAACTGTCACCCCTGCATCAATGGGCCTCCAGCCTCCTATGTGAGAATTTGTGGGATTTGGGCTTCCAGTAAGCTCATTCAGTCAGTGGAATATAACGAAAGAAACGCTGAACATCGATTGCCTGTGATACCGTGGTAACACACCAAATGAGACGGACCACACATGCTCAACATAGATTTCCAACTGCTTAGGCTATGAAGATTTACAGCATCGTCATCATTAGACTTATTTTCATATCAAAAGCAAAGTTAGTCACGCAACAACCATCAATAATTATTCTTAAGACGTTACTTGGCACCCGTTGAATCCACATTTTGCGAACAATATTTTTTTCCTGCAAATAAGGAAAGTATCTTTCAAATTCTTTTGATAAATTATTAGCGGGAGCATGAATAATTGTGTTATTCTTGGCAGTTTCCCGTGATCAATTGGTTAGAAAATAGGCTTTATCTTATTAATAATTGAGAAATCATGCTGTATCAAGGAAACATTGGTTTTCTATTTGACTAGAGATAATAGTTCACCACTTCTGCCAATGATTTATGTTAGAAAGCATTTAATTCACTTCTGTGCACCCAAATAGAGATAAAGACGTGGGTGTGTATGGTATGAATGTGACATTTTTGAGATTTTACTTCAAAATCTTTAATTAAATGCTTGTTTTGCTTTGATATCATTGTTTTCTATCTTCTTTAAAGATAGCAAAGAAACAGGTTTTTATCAGCTGAAAAATTATCGATACGACGGGTAGTCTTAGGTACGACCTTAAGTTTTGACCCAAAAATCTACATAAAAATTAAATATCTATGTTTTACTTTCAGTGTTGTTTTTTTATTTGTTTTATATACTTTCGGCTATATATGCTATTGGTTTCGGGTTCAATTGCCGGATCGGACCAAATAGTTGTTTCGGATTTTAGATGTTTTCTTTGTATAATATGTGTATACTTACAAAGAAAAGGTATATTTGTATTTATATTAGTAGTCTAGTACCCATAGTTTAAGCTTTGCTTGGTTTGGAACTAGATGGCGTTGTATGTCAGAAGTTAGAAATATTATTAAATGTTATAATATATTATTCGACGTAGCATTTTAACGTGTACTGAGTACAGATAATTTCTTTCAAATTGTGATTAATTTCGTCTATATCACCAACAAAAAACTGAAACATCTACTTACTGGCGACTTCCCCTCTCTTCTCTGCTTATCTATCTAAAAAGTATGGGCTACGGCGACCGACTTTGACCTCTCCTCGACATCACCGCGATATATTCGTCTTCTAAAGCGCTAAATATCTCGTGTGCTGGCATTGCTGGTTGAGAGAATCCTGTGGACAAAACAATAAATGTAATCACCTTTCCCACGTAATAACATAATTAAATTAAAAATATATATTTATTATCATTGGCAACAATTATTATTGAGTATGGACATTTTGCTTTTAGCATGGGTACATCCCATTTGGGAAAATAAATAAATCACTGCAAGAACTATATTTGCACGATGCAGAATAGATTAAATTATCTTTCTGTTTTATTAAAATTATTTAATCGTCACTTTTCTATACATTATTCTTAATATTACTATTTGCCTGATAGAAAACATGAATAGAATCCAAGTGTTGTGGTCACCATACTCATTTCGAATGCAGATAATGCAGTATGATAACCCGTACTATGGTGGCCTAGTGAGATGCTTTTTCACGCCCTGCTTAGGGACGTGAAAGGTATAACAGTCCTCGTGGCAGTGTAAGGTTCACTACGATAACTACCACCCCAACATCAATAAGCTTCCGGTCTCGCATTTACCAACGAAACATGACAGGACGGATACTGTCGCTTTAGGTTGGTCTTCTGTGAGAGGATAGTACTGCCCCCCGGCCCGTTCTTGCTGAAACCAGCTTGGCCTGCTACCTAGGGCCTTTTTTAAATATTGACGTTAAAAAATACTCATTTATTTTATAATTATATACCATTCATATTTGGTACCCTGATGGATTTAATGTCTAAGACATTCCCCACAAGTAATCATTGGCTGGTGTAGAAAAAAGAGTGAAGCACTTTTGGAATATACAAACTAAATAATACATAACACATATGTATAACTGCCTCGCTGGTCTAATGGTTAACATATGCGACTGATTCTCAAGAGGCCTAGAGTTCAATTTTAGGGTCAGGTCAAAAGTTTTGTTGTGTTTTTCTTACAAGAAATTCTTAATAACAACTCGGAGTGTGGGAGTTTAGCGATGTTTCACGCCCGTACCACAGAGATCATATTAAACCGGTCCCAGCTGTTATTAACATCTGTGGCAATCGTTATAGGGAAGTTAGTGACCTCAAATATACTGAAAACTACTCGTAGTTGAACCTTCAAATTCTTCGACCTCAGGATTGTGGAGGTTGGATGCCAGCCGTTCCGTGAAAAAAACTGGTATTCAATAAAACTGATTGTGCTAGTAACCGACCCCAAATAATTCTAAGAACAATTACGGCTAGAACGATTACGATATATTTTTTTATAGAAGCCTACCAAAGAGTCTCTACTTTGCCTGATGGAAAGCATGAAGACAATGCAGTATGGCGACCTACGCTACGGTGGCCTAGTGAAATGCTTCTTCACGACCCGAGATCGTAGTGGGAGGGAAACACGTGCGCTGGTAATGAGTTCCAAACTTTAACTGATTTGCTCAAGAAAAAAGAGTTGAACCGTTTAGTTCCAGAGTGTATGTTTACCATTCTAAAATAGTGACCTCCAAGGCCAGCATGGGTTGCCTTGTACAGGAAGAAAGAAGATGGGACCAGTTGGAAAAGTTCATCAGAACACTCTCCGTGATAAAGGCGAGGATTACCATAGAGGTCACATCTCTTCGCAACTGCAGAGACTCAAGGGATTCAGTGACTTTGGGGTTGTTAATAATTCGGACTGCTCGCCGCTGTAATACATATATATAAATATATAAATGTATCATACACTGAAACATACACAAATAGATAAAAATAATAACAAAAGGTAACAATCACGTGGAAATTGATTCTACCAGTTGTCTTCAAATATTTCTTAATTATAAAGTACAAGCTCGGGTAAATTAGAAGAGAGCAACAACAAAGTATACTAATCCTTATAAATAATACACTTAATGTGATCTAAGAATCATAACATCTGTTTTACATACAAATCTTTTCACAGACATAAGACATGTAAACTTTTACACAACTATTTATCAAAGCTGTCTTATGTAGACAATACACGATTGTTATATTACATTGGCCGTTGGAATTGAATATTGTGGCGAACGAAATTTGACCTTGGCATGACCTGGTTATACAGGTCGATTTTATTTTAGTACCACACGGTATGTATTGATTATACGACTCAGTCGTTTGTTTCTATATTTCGGAGTTGTAGTGAAATTGTGCGTAGTAACCCTCACACTAATGTAGAGCACGTTTTAGGTAGACATGATATTTAAATTGAGAAGAGACTGTGTTACAGCCAAAGGGATTAGGCAATACTCCGTTTCTGACTATCGCGTATATCATAAAAACTAATAAAGTGCCTGATTGTAACGTAAGCCTGTCTGTTCTTGCTAAACTTCGAAACAGTTAAACATTTACAGGTGGGTAGCTGACTATACAAGTAGTACGTTTAACAGTTAACATTTGCGACTGCTGATCAAGAGGTCTCGGGTACGATTTTTAGGTCGGGTCAAAAGTGTTAATGAGTTTCTCTGATTATGGAATTGCTTCAAATCAACCCGGAGTTTGAATATTGATCTCTACCTGGTCATTTCGGTTAACTATCCTCTTGGATTATGAGTCTGAGGTATTAAAGAGTGCACCTGTGTTTACGCACACATTCGTGTGCTGTAATAACTCCTGCTGCTGCTGTAAACCCATCGTCTTCATTATCTGAATCAAATTATAAGTAGCGACTAGGTTAATTTTTTAACCTAAAATGGGAGTCGAGCAAAAAGCGATTAACTAAGCGACATAATAGGATTTTAATATTTATTTCTAAATACATACACATTTTATATTTCATATAATATTCCATGAGTGTCAGTTGGTAGAGTATGTGTGTAGCAATGTAATTTGTGTAAGGAAACACGTTTATCGCTTAAAATAATTTTCGATTCAGTGCTAATTATGCTTAAATTGTAAAATACACTGGCAACTTAAAGTTTACATTTAAGCGTGAAAAAAGGAAACAAAACGCTATACGCGTGTTGAGTTTTGCTTTTTTGTTGAGTGTAACGTTTTATGACTTCTACCTACGTTTTAAAGTCAATAATAACTTATTTACTTAAGTTATTATTTTTATAGACTTCGTTTGAAATTTTTGAAGTAGATTCATTAAAAAAATTAACTACTACTACTATTATGTTACTGATCCCTTAATAGATACTGTAATATTTTTTTTTTTTTTTTTGACTTTTGTAACATCTTAGAACAGGTATTATGTATAAAGTGCTATAAAGTCCTAGAGTGGCAACCACGTATTGAAAAACGCAGTGTTAGTAGACCCCCACAAGATGATCCAACGACCTGATTGGATGCGGGTGGCATGGGACCGACTGTTGTGAAAAACCTTGGGGGAGGCCTTTGTCCAGCGATGGACGTCTTTTGAATGAGAAGATGATGATGAGAACAAGTATTCTGCAATTATTATCAATTTAGTTTTTTTTTTATTTGATGGGTCTATTTGTCTATAGTGGTTTATGGTCCAAGCTGCTAGGCCAGATGTCATTTGTGCGATTCCAATGCAGGATTATGTGATGAGCATAATTAAATTTGTTCGGTATCTGTATGTTGGTGAGTGCGAGATCGGAGGCCCCGTTGATGCAGGGGTGACAGTTATCGTGGTAACTGTGTGAACCTTACACTGCCACGATGACTGTCCTGCCTTTTACGTCCTCAAGCGGGGCGTGAAATAGCATCTCACTAGGCTGCCATAGTGTGGGTCACTATACCGCATTGTCTGCATTTACGCTGAGTATGGTGATCACAACTCTTTGGACTCTATTCATGCTCTCCACCAGGCAGAGTAGAGCCACTTTGGCAGGTTCTTAATATAAAAAAAAAATAGAAAATGTGATTTGTTTATAAAACATATTTATTTTGACATATAAATATATGTTTACTACCTAATGAAGTTACGACGAAAAAAACTCTAGTTATAACAAATATATTAAAAAAAAACATGTTAACTAAAACATAGCATTTTATACCGTCTAACAACAAGTTTAACCCTGTTCGTGTTTGAGCAAAAAGTCCCCAATTGTTGGTGAGACAGTTTGATTAGGGAAGTTTTATAAATGGTCGGGACACTACGACCTGAAGATTGAAGGTTGATAGGATTAACGCTTTCAATTATAACTTGTACAATTGTTGTGTTAATAAGCTTTGGTTGTGTTTAATGTGTAGTGGAGTTATATTGAAGTTAAATTTAAATTGTTATTTTGGCTTACTTTTGAACCTTAATAGACTTTACAAAGATCTTATCCATTGGTGTGTGTTTAAAAATAAGTGTATGCATGTGTTAGTTTCCAAAAACAAAAAATTGATGATTTTCTACCTTGACTGGACTCACACGTGACCGTCTGACCCCAAACTAATGATAATGTACTCCTAGTCAATTTTTGCAACGGTTAGCTTGTGTCAATGGAGACCAGCGAACTCAACAGATAATAATATCTACACACACACCTGTCAACTATAAAGTTCACACGTGTGTGCGCAAATACAAATGTACTATCCATTCCCTAGTTCGCATAATCCGATTTGACGGTTATCCGACATGACCGGGGAGATATCAACCGCAGAACCGATGGCTTCTCATGCTCTTCGAGGTGTGAGAGTTAAGACCCCAATTCCCAAAATCCAGGCTGTTATTAATCATTTCTGTAGTCAGAAAAATTCTATAACATTTTTTTTTGCCATGGCTCATGAATCTTACCTGGGATCTCATGGTCCATAGTCACCTATACTGCCAAAGTAGTCACAGTCTAACATACTTTCATTTCGCTAAATACATATGTAGAAATTGAATCTTTGGTTTAGCTGTCAGCATTATTTGCACTGGCAACTTAATAGGCTACTCAAATATTTTAACTTTTTACGCGATTTTAGTTTATTCTTAAATTTTATTCTTTAAGAAGGTGGACAATTTGTTTTTCTTTCAATTAACTGTTTTAAAGGAAATTGTTGATATCCCTGTTCATGACATTAACATTATTTAAAAAAAATCTGTCTTTATAAATTTCTATCAAAGCGAAATACTACTTTAACCAAAATAAAGATACAAATAAAAATATTACATTTTCTGCGTCTACAATTTAATAAGAAATTTAACGGTGTAGAAATTCTTGATCATATTTCGACGAATAGAATCTGAAATATAAATAAATTAGATTTTAGAAGTGTTTAATTAATTTTTTTCTTTAAATACAATCATCAATCACCACCAGTCGCCTGTTAATCACCAGTTCTCTCAATAAAAGAGCATATTTTTGCTAATAATGAACTGATACTTAAGTTTCAACTCAAAACTTGAGATAATGGGCCTCTTTATATCGGACACGATGCAGTCAAGCCCTTAATAGTCTTCATATAGTACGTCGTTGTGTCAAGTGGAAAAGATAAAACATTTTTACAGTAGAACAAACTTCAGTATCTGTAGTTTTGTCAAAACAAAGACACAATTTTTATTAGTTTTTCTTCTGTTTCCTTTCTCTCCTTATTTTTCACGGTGTAGGTAGACAAAAAAATCAGTGGTAGAGCTACGCTGATTTCAGCACAAGCGGGCTGGCTCAACCGGGGCAGCACTACCCTCCCACGGAAGATCAACCTAAAGCACCAGCATCCGTGTTGTCGTGTTTCGTTTGTGAGTGTGAGACCGGAGCCCCATTGATGCAGGGGTGACAGTTATCGTGGTAACTGTGTAAGCCTTACACTGTCACGATGACTGTCATGCCTTTTTCGTCGCCAAGCGGGGTGTGAAAAAGCATCTCACAAGGCCACCATACTGTGGGTCACCATACTGCATTGTCTGCATTTGCAATGAGTATGGCGACCACAAGTCTCAGATTCTATTCATGCTTTCCATAAGGCAAAGTAGAGTCACTTTGGCAGGCTCTTAATATAAAAAATAAATAAATACTGCCCATGAATTGTCACTGTGACGTAAGTGGAACAATTAGGTGTGTTACGGCCCTTTAAGGCCTCAAGGAACGGAAACAGTGGGAATTACGTGTTTGGTCGATTTTTTAGTTATTAAAACATTATATATGTACATATTTATTTATTAATTTAGACTTTATGCACTTTGTACATCAACAGACTTAATGCCCTCTTTTTCTTCCAGTCAACCATAGTGGTGTAGAAATATTGTAAGGGAGGTATATAAAGGTTGCATTATCTATGAAAATATACACAACATAACTAATAAAAAAACATTTATAAAATACACTCACAGATATATATATACATATGTAAATATATGCATACACATACACTCATACTTAGATTACATTCGTACACTGTGACAATTTTTATATAAGGTGTACCAACAATTAATTAGATAATTCTGCATTCTTGTTAAGAAAGAGATCGTGTACCTTCTTTTTGAATGTAAAACGATTTGTGAACATTCTGACATATTCTTCTTCTTAATTTAAAAAATGAAAATAATTTCATTCTTTTAAACAAGACAACCATCAAATTTACTGATAAACTCTCTGAAAGTACTTAAAAGTAGTTATTCAACTCATAAATTAGTCGTAAATGACAAATTGTAATCTGTATTGATTGATACAGTCAGTGTGACCCAAGTTTACTCCAATAAATTTTGAATAGGGGAATCGTTAATCATTACTTTGATAGCCTTTTATGTGCTGTTGTTGATAGAAAATTTGTTATGTAGGCCAGGCTGTTCAAATTTAGGAAATATTATTAATCGATAACTTGTTTTACTTAAAGAAAAGTGAACCTTCGAGCATAGACATGCGGATAACAGAATTCATTAACTAATTTAAGAAGTAAGTGTACATAAAGTCAATGAAATAAATGTAAGTAACGAAGAAGAAGAAATCAATAAAAAGCAGTTATCAAATTATTTTAATAATAATTACAGAAGCGAGTTCCAAAAAGAATATCGTACTATAAAATAATTTATTTTGTGTTTGTATAAATGTTGAACAGTTTGTTATACGACATAATGTTAGACATGTTTAAATGAAATTTGAAATAAGCAAAACTCAAACATGGTAAGTCAGCATTCGCCTTACATATGAGTTTAAAATCATCAATAGCTATTCATAATTATATCATAGGAACGTATTAAGACCCATATCACTAAGATCATAAAATAAATGTTCTTAAGGGAATTGATATTTTCTGTAAGATTAACTTGAGTTATAAGGGTAGACCTTTAATAGCATTCTCTAATGATAAAATACTACCCCTATTCACAAACCTATAACCATCATCGCATCACACGGTAACCATGTAAATAGAACTAAAACCAAATATCTGTATACATTTCCATAACAATAAGCGACACAATTACTATAACACAGTAACTAAAAATACAACAAGCTTACAAGCGAAAATATGAAGAAAGCAATCACAATTTTCAATCGCAAAAAGGGGTCGAGTTGAACGAAACTGCGGCCAAGGGAGATATATTAATATATTTCTTTTTGCTTACGCTACGATCCCTGTGCGGACAAATTCAGACTTGAGAGGCAGATGGTGCAAGGCTGGCCTTGACGTAGCATAAATAAAATTATACAAGGTACAACACTGTATTACATGAAAGATATACAAAAATAGTAACGAGGAGTCAAAAGAAATGCATATTGTAAAGTATTGTAATAAAACAACACAAAGAAAAATTTTAGGTGACTTCAAAAATTTTTATGCAACGGTCTAAATGTTGGAGCTTCGGCAAACGTAGTGTAGGATCCCCACAGCCCAGGTGAAGAGATGATTTGCACAAGATGGCAGGAGCTAAACGCGAGTAGCCCAAAATTGATTAGAACGGGACGTGCAATGAGAGAGGCCTATGTCCAGCCGTTGACTGCAATAGGCTGAAAATGGAATGTAGCAGCCTTATTTTGAAACAGTAAAGAATATTATGCGAATAATCAAACATACATACGTAACTAAAATCACAAGCATATTAAACATTCACTTTTCGTCAATGTTTTGGTCTAACGACGAGCCTATTTGCCTATCGGGATATTTTGTTTGCCAGAGTCTCGTCCGTCGATCAGCAAGCGGACCTCTTGTAGGTGAGGTTGGCTTGGGCCTCTAAGTATAGTTTGATTATCATATATTTCTTTTTAGTTACGCTACGATACCTGAGAGGGAGATGGTGTAAGACTAGTCTTGACGTAGCATAAATAAAATTATACAAGGTACAACACTGTTTGAGCGAAATTATTCATTTTCACGTTATATTATATGGCTATGAATGGCTATGTTTTCTATCATTAAGGTATTTTTTACTTAAGTATTTCTTACTTAAGCATTTAAAAAAATAATGTTGCTTTTTTCCTTTTGGGCTGTACCTGGCATCTTGTTATATATTTTGATGGAAATGACAAACGGTAGAATGCACAGTTAATTTTAATGTAATATAAATACACAACCCTTATCACCTTTTGTATCTCTAACTTAAATACTGCAGCGTCTCTGTCGTCTACATTGTTGTATTAAGTAACGTTGGAAATAAAGCTTCTGTTGTCGTCATTCTAGGAAACGTATCCATTATATTAAACTAATAATAGTGTCACTCTCTTTAGTAATACGATATGCGTTGTATTGTTACTCTTTGTAACTAATCTACGTTCATGTTATTGTTACTACTCTAGAAAGTTTAAAATAAATACTTTCGAATTTTTGTCCTTTTGTCACTGAAGGGGCTTAACCACTAATACTAAAATTTAGTTGATATGTTATAATTAAAGCCGTAGGTCGAATTTCGACGCGACAGTTTGCTTAATCTCACGCCCGAACGCGAGCGTACTTCTTAAATAAATAATTCGAAAGTGGATTTACACTTAGTTGATCTTTAAATCATTTTCTTGTTAAATGGCTTATTGTATGTAAGTTCATTGTTTCATAAGAAGGGTTTGTACAACGAAAGTCTTAGACGTTAAATAGTAAATCAACACCGTGTAATATGCTTTCGTAAGGCTTTGGATTGAGTGAATTTCAAGATGGTACATGAGAAATTTACATTTTAATATTATGCGTTAAAATTTGTGACGGTGTGCCACAATTGTCAAAATATGAGCCATGCACAGTGAGTTATTTTTAACTGTTATAAGTCTGGCAGCATTTCAATTACATCTGGAGTGCCACAGGGCTTTATTTTTGTTCCATTAGTGATGACATATGTCAACGTTTCACTCTGTTTTTTGTTTTTTCCTTTTTATACTTTAGAGACTTCAAAAATATTATTTCATTGAGAATAAAATACATAACCATTTCGAGTTTCAGTCTAAAGTACATCGTTTAGTCTCAATTATTTCTTACTGGGCTAAATATCTGAATAAATTAACTATAAATAATTAGTCCACCACTTAAAGGATCACTCCTTGTTAAATGATCGAGAATATGGCTTTAGACCAAGCCGATCTACGAGGATCTTCTAGTGTATGTCACATACCGTTGAGTGAGGCTATAGGTAGGTATGATGAGTCTTTGACCGTCATTTTTGACTTTTTTTTTTCATATTTAACCTACCAAAGTGACTCTATTCTACCTGATGGAAAGCATAAATAGAATCCAAGAGCGGTGGTCGCCATACTTACTGCGAATGACGACAGTGCAATATGGCGACCCACGCTATGGCAGCCTAATGAGATGCTTTTTCACGCGCCGCTTAAAGGACCCGGGATTGTAGTGGGAGGGAAACATGTGCGCCGGTAATGAATTCCAGGCTATAACCGATCTGCACAGGAAGGAAGAGCCGAACCGCTTAGTTTGGGAGCGTATGTCTACCGTGATAGAGACCATGGATTTGATAGAGACTGTCAACGTTAGCTTTTCTCCAAACTTTCCACATTCGGTCTGCCCCCCAAACTATGCCGTCCTGTGCACAAACGCCGTATTAGATTAGATTAGATTAAATGCAGGTGTACCTTAGAGCTCAATCCTGTTGCATACACTGTTTCTTCTGTATGTCAATAATATCTTAGTCCTTGACAAAATACATGGCGTTATGAAGAATAATACATCAAATTTTTCTATCGCCGCCGGTCTAGCAGACGATGAAGAAACACGACAGAAGTTTGTCGCTGAATTTGACCTGATTTTAAGTCACTTTTATCATTGAGGTTATAAGAATTTGATAATTTTTAACGTCAAAAATACATTGGTGTGTGTGCTTCTTTATAAGATCCAGGCTCCCTCCTGCATAGAGTATTGTTCTCATCTATACGATAAATAAGTGCAGTATTTGTTGGGCACTCTTGGTCGGTTCTAGAGGTGAATAGTCAAAAGTTACCTAGCCCCTTAAATTTCTGCAGAAATTTGAAGTTTGAAGAAATGTCACCTTTGTGGTAGTCCTCTATCACCTTAATCATGGAGAGTGTTCTGATGAGTTCTTCCAATTGATCCCATATTCTCCCTTCCTCTACGTGATAGCACGTGTAAACCTCGGAAGTTACCGTTTTATTGAGATCGACAAACGCTCTCAAACTAAACGGTTCTTCCTTCCTGTGCCAGTTAGTAAAAACCTGAAACTCATTCTTGGATTCTACTCATGCTTTCCATTAGGCAGAGTAGAATCACTTCCATAGGTATACTTAAAAATATAAATAACAATAATAACCATGAGAAAATATTTGTGTGTGCAACTGTGCTTAATCCATGATTTATTTAGTTAGTCAAAAAAAGTAGACAAAAAATTCTGATCCTGTTTCCTAATAATTTATCTTCTTCTTCTTCCTTACAGTTTGTAATGAAAAGTGATCTTCATTATATTTTCGGTAGAGATATGTTCTAGATATAAATACAACTATCAAATATAGGCCAATTTTATGGTAACAATGGTATAACTTATTCACATTTTAGGACATCAATTTTGTCTCATATTCCGTGATTGAGACTGTAAAGGGCAGAATCCGAGTGTTTAATGGCCTTTATTTACCACTTTGACGAGAGCAGCGTGAGCATGTGAATATAGAGCTCACTCTCTGGCTAATTTATCAAAGTAATGAGAACACATCCACAATTTATTTCTTCTATAAACTTCTTTGCCAAGTTCCACAAACTATGTTCCCTCGCTTCCTGCTTAACCATTATTATTACAGAAAGTTGCAGGCGATACATCAACTAAGGCACAAAGCAAAACTTATTTGTAGTTGGCAAAGTCGTACCAGTTACGGCTAACGCCTTTTAATTACAATAGTCATTTGTAACTTGTGATATTAGGACGATATAATTGTCTGTAACATGACAGAAAAAGCTTCTATTTATACTAATGTTATTGTAAAACTGTTTATTGTACTGTGTAAGGCAGACAAAATAAATTCAAATTAAATTTTTCAATTAATTAATTATACATTTCTATTAATATTTCCAATAGAGTTGTGCAACAGAGACGTTCTTAATGAAGTTTAAGGCATCAATAACACTTATGAAAGTTACAATTTAAAGCAAGGTAAGGAGTATTGATAATGACGTATTTTCTCTTTTTTATATACATCCCAAACTCCCTTAATTCAAGTAACTTTGAGTTAAGCAAACAAAAACCTAGGTAATATTATTACAGGATATAGAAAGGAAATATATTTTATAGCAAATTTGGAGATAAATATAACCTTAATTATGAATGACAATTTATTTAGAAACTATGAAACTTTAGGGATCCGGGGCGATGGTCTTACGGCAATTATTTTGCAATTTCACGTTAATGTTATAGTACTAGAATACATTTCTGTTTATCTATTAGTATCTTTCAATTTACATTGTATACTCATGATTTTTATAAATCTTGTGATCTATATTACTGTAAATTTTGTATTACAGTAATTTGCTAGATCAGAAAAGAAAAATAGAATGCTTATGTAGTTGTTATTAAGCAATTATAATATAATCTCCAGTATACAAAGAAAATCTTAATAGTATTTGAAATATGATTCTAATAATAGTCTATGGTAACAGTAAAAAGTTGTAATATTCAAACAGTAACAAATTATGCCATGTAGGCAATTCGCGATTGTAATAATGGCAACAAAAATACAATTCTATTGTATTCTGTCGAAATTGTGTTATTCTCGTCTATTAGTGGTTATAGTAAAGTAAAAATATACTCAAATAAACTACTGCTCATAAAATACTTACTAAATGTTAGAGTGAAACTCTATTTTAATAGTACGAGTACTCCCACAAATGTATCTGTAAGATTATGTTAACTATGCAATACTTACGTATCTATCGTGGCGGTTACCGCCGTTGCACTGTTAACCCGCCAAGATCTGGGTCCCACACAATCTGTAAAAAAATAAAATTACATAAATATACATGAGTTAGCAAAACTTAATTCCGATGAAAACTTAATGAAGGAAAGCGTTAAGGAACTCGCCTCTGCTCTTCGGGTGAAAATATATTTGTATACGTGTGATGTTCAAGTAACTATTTAGATCTCCCTATCTAAATCTCAAATGTAAGTATATAGCCGGCTTCATTTAGTTCGTGAGCCGGGCTTAGCTGGCATAACATTCGACAGTAAACCCCCAAAAAGGTTTCCCTAAATAAAGTAGGTAAACAATGAAATAAAACCTTGACCCCTGAAATGACAGGGTCGTTTAAAAGCCAGTTACACTAGCTAAACATATCAACGAACGGTTAAAAAAATATCTATCTTTTTGGGGATTAGTGTATTTGACATTTCTGTCAGTGTCAACTTTTTGAAATGATTCATGGCTAGGAATGAAATAAATCACAAAAATGAACATGTAATTTACTCTAGGCCTTACATAGAAGTGGCTCCTTGACATGAGGAAAAAAATAGTTTTAAAATGTGCCGTTCCTGCTATCTTTTAAATTAAAAACATAATTATACAGACATTTTATTTGTGAAGTTGTAGTAACTCAGATGAAACTCTTAAACTATGTATTGTATTCACAAATTTTGATGCCAATTTATAAGAGAACATTCTCACAAAAGTGTATTTGGTAAAGAATAAAATTTCTTTATCTTTTAAAAACCATTAAAATGTCACCTACATAGTAACTCCATTGTAACTTTACGTCAGGAAACAGGAAAGGCTTTTGATAAAAATAAATTGATTTGGTTCTACAGTGACGTATCATATGTACCGTAAAAAAATGTGTCAATCATTTCCACGATTGAACAATGTCAGCCAAAATGCAGGCTTTTGTCTAATAGTAAAGTAGTAGTAGTAGTAGTAGTAGGTAAAGTGTTTCAGTACCTTTAGTGAAATACACACTGCATAGTGTCTAGCGATATGTCCACTGTGAATATATTCTTTGTGTCAAATGAATATTTATTATTATTATTATATTATTATATACAAAATATGTCATCATCATCACCATCAACACCATATCGTAGCTAGATATAGCTGTAAAATACATTTCAGTCCAAATATATTTCACTCTGGATTAAATCAATTTCTTAACAGCTGGTTCGAGTTAGAAGTAGGTGATCCTATTCTGTTTGATCTTTTTTTACTCTAATGTTTTTACCTTCAATGTAAGTATTTCCAATTTCCTTATTTTCATAGTAATTAGTTGACGATAATAAATTAATCTGTTACTGAGTAAATAGGATAAAATTATTCATTCAAAATATAGCATTTTTGAGTTAGTGAAAGTAAGTTTGTATTACATTTACATTGCAAGCTTAAAGTTAGGTAGAACTATTGATTTAATGAAACTTTTTCTCTTTTTTTTTAAAAAAAGACAACGCCCGCACTTGGAATAAATTCTGTGTCGCGGGGGACTTTACAAACATACAAGAAACGAACACAAAGAACACCCAGACTCAGCACAACAGTTAATGGATCACACAAAGTGTTGTCCCATATGGGGTTTGAACCCACAACACTCAGCGCAGTAGAGAGCGGCGTGGATACCGCTTAAACCACTAGGCCAACTGTGTAGTGAAAATCCAGACACAGGAAGCTCTAACCCGAAATAGCTTACAAAGATTATTTAAAACACCCCTGTTTTTCTTGTAAACGTTTCTGCACCGATAGTATTTTCATGCAACATTACTTCAACTCATCCAAAAACGCTCTCATTTCACTCGTTTGGGAGTTAAGTGCCGCCTCTAGTGTGGCAATTAGTCATGCGACCTAAAATACCCGAGACCTTGGCACCTGTTACTGATTTGATGATGCTCCCACTAATAACGAGTGTGTAGCAAACCGTAATGTGACAGAGAAAAACTGTAGACTTGTGAAAAGGTATATTTGCTTAGCAAATTCATGTCGATTTGCTGCCGTTACATGTAAAAAACGTGAATTTGATTTGGAATAATTTTTAATCAGTAGTATCAATCATCCTAATCTAATTGGATTTTTCACACTTTCATGACTGAACGACTATCAATCGACATGAACTCACTAAACAAATATTATATTTTCTAAGTTGACAGCTACATAACACCAAAAGCAGAATCATCCATTTTATTCCGAATGGTCGCTGTGAACGCAGTCTGTTAGTCTAGCGCCATCCTTATATATTTGAATTAACAGAACTCTGCAACACCAGCTCTCTTCAAAATCATCTTTAATATCCGTTGTTTATTGACATCCCTTTCGACCAATCAGGTTTTCACATTGTTCAAGATTCAAAACAGCGATTATATTTAACAACAACTCTACAAGCTGCTTATTTAAGTGATCTGAACTGTAAAAGGTTGTGTTATTTTTAAAAAGATTATAAAAATAGCAAGTGTGTACTATTCTTCTAGTAAAAATATAGAACCTGAACTTGTACAGTGAAAAAGAAATTTAGTTAATAGACAGAGGTTACTAATAGCAGTTTTAGTATACTCGTAACCACAACAGCTTGATTGTAAGTGATTTTTTGTCTGGCATTATATTTGAAACCTATTTGAATTGAGAATTACCTCCTTTTTTGATATTCGATCGAATTTTGAAGCAAATTTGATGTTAGTATTTTTTAACCGATTGCACCACCAACAGGTGTTGCTGCGTATTATTGAGGAACTGAAGCTCAACAAAATATCCAAGAAATTGAACTTGTTTTTCTGGTAGTAGGTCAGTCGTACCTACATCCCGATAGGGTTTTTGTTCAAATAGAAAAAGAAGCATTAAAATATAAAGTATTAAATATGCCTCAAATGTACCTTGATATTATATCACACTTCAGTACAATAAAGGAATTAAAAGTTGAACGTGAAATTTTGAATTGGATATCAGTTTCACAAGAAATATGAAGGTAGTTGACATTTCCAGTTCAAATTATATACACGTTTTACTTTAAGACATTCTAAATGAGCATGAAATGCTTTAATTGATGGACATCTCCACTATGAAACTGACGACGGCTGCAAAAGAGGAAAATCATGTTCCATGCTTAATCCATCAAAAATAAATCCATCAAATACTTTATCTGAAACAAAAGAATGAACACTTTGACCCTATTAAAAGTCATTGGGGCAACTTATTAACTAACTTCTCGACACCGTACATCAATGTGAAGGGCCTGACGAAAATGACAAGCTATGTGAATTACAGCAAGAAATAGTTGACTCACATATCAGATTTTTTTTGACACTTAACATTATTAGACCAAATCATTAAATTTTTAAATACGGTAATAAAACGGTAACATCAAAACTGAATTTGTAAAGCAAAAAAGCAGCAAAATTCTCGTGTTGGCTGCAAAAATAGCATCATCTAGAATTATTCCACTCCGTGTGGTGACGGATTAAGAATACAAAGTGTCACCAACCCTTTTATTTATTTTTTCCCGTGCGAAAATCCTCACGGATACCACCGGAAGGTGGTTATGTCAGACTCGAACCATCCAAAAACAGCACGTCGTCTTAGGTACCAGTAGCCGGTGAACCAGGTGCACCCTAGTAAGGAAATCCCTGGGACTACAACGTACCTGGGGCCACCTACGGCTGTAAATAGCCCTCTCCCGTGTGGGAATCTCGTGGTTCCTTACTGCCCTTCAAAAGGGTAGCAGTCACATCGCCACCCCGACCCCTATTCTTCCTATGGGTATCGTAAGAGGCGAATACTTAAACAAGTCATATACCAATGTATCTAGCCAGCTTAGTATAGTAGGCCAAAGCTTTTTTGCTAAAGTGAGGCCTAAGTCCAGTAGTGGGCTGTTAAAGGCTGTTACTGATGAAGTTTGTTTGTTGAAATGCTTTGTGTACTTAAAAAAACCGCTAATGGAATTTCAGTACAGCTGGATCTTGCTACTTTTGCTTTTGTATTTTTAAGACTCAAATCTTTAAGGCAACAGCTTTTAATATTAAAAGCTAGGCGTCTATGTTTAATAAATATTTATAGCAACATTGCATACAAAATATGGAACGAACCTAAAAAAAAACAACGCGTTTTTAATTCTCTTCACCTTGCTTACAAAGTTCTGATTGGCTTGTTTATACTGACTTGTTGCCATGGCAACGGCTACTTCCTGACACCGGAGGCCTGTTTGATTCTGACCCACATTATGGTTAATTAGTGACATGCTATTTAGTGTACTAGAGTGGATACCACGATTGGGCAAACGTAGTGTATGGCGCCCTGCGGCGCCATGGACCGACAACTTGAAGAAGGTGGCTGGCAGCGGATGGATGCAAATTGCTCAAAACCGGGATAGTTAGCGTTCCTTGGGGGAAAACCTTCGTTCAGCTGTGGACGGCGATAGGTTGATTGAAGAAGTGGCATGCTTTCTCACGTCCCGCTTGAGGACGAAAAAGATATGACAGCCATCAATGCCGTCTAAGGCTCACACCCTTACGACGATAATTGTCACCTCTGCATCAATGATCCTCCAGTCTCGCACTCGCCAACGAAAGATGACAGCAAGGATGCTATCACTTTTAGGTTGGGCTTCTATGAGAAAGTAGTACTAACCCGGTCAATCCGTTCCGTTCGTGCTGAAATAAGCGGGGCTCTACTACATAAAATGTAGGATATAATTTAAGGAATATATAATATTTTGATTTTTTTGTTGCCTAAACTCATAAAATGTGTATATGTATCAAATTATCATGTAATGTTCATTGAAACAACTTTAGATCCATTGATTGAACAGCAAATAATATAAATGTTCTAAAGACAATTTCGTTTCACTATCACTATACTATGTCAGTGATATCAGTTTGTTCAGGGATACTTAATATAACTTATAACGGCTGTTGCCTGAGCCACGGGACCGTGGCACGTTCAAAATTATACTGTTATTTCATAAAACCGGTTTTGTGTTATCATATTTGGTTTGTTTACATATTTTCGCAGTACAAAGTTATTCAGATTACTTGTTTGCTGTATTATATGGTTAACAGCAGCTATTAATATTGCTAATTTAATGTGCATTCCCTATTTCTGCGTTGTAGAAACATGAAGAAAAAAATAAAAGAAAAAATGTTTAAACTACGATTCTGACCCCGTTATTTGCACTGAGTATCAGTGAAGAGGATTTTTCTATGCATTTATATAACTTAGAAAAACAAAGTTTAATTTACTACCTTATGCTCTTTCTTGTTAATTATACACCATTCGTTACCTCATTACTGAGTTATGTATAGACAAAATGTATATGTAGACTTAATCCTACTGTTGCACACTACTTTGGCATTCTCGTTGGTCTAGCAGTTAGCGTATGCCACCCGGTAATTGCGTATGCAATGTTACACAATTCGGAGTCGGCCCAAAGAAGTGTCATTGAGTTTTTTGATTATAGATATTGTTAGTACACTTGTATTCATAGTCCGGAGTTTGGAAGTTAGAGTTTTAACCCCCATGCATGGTGGTGGAGGGTCGTCCCATCGGATTGTGAAAGCGCGTTTGCGCATACATTTGTGCACTATAATGTGTTCTGGTCTGGACTGGACTCTATTGAGACTGGCGACCGTGGCCGAAATCGGCTCTCCTAGCCATCACACGATTGTATACATCACACTGTAGTGTGTCATAATTTTCTTTAATAATTAACTATGTCTTTGCGAACTATGAATTTGTATAAGATATAAGATTTTTTCTTTTTTATTTATTTATATTTGTAATGAAATAGGCGTTTGTCTTCCATCTCACCTGATGGAAAGTGAAGATGAAGACGAAGGTGGTATACGCCCATTCAAAAAAAACCTGTTCACTCTACTCTTACAGGCTCCACAGCTCAATTCATCAGGAAAAATAGACCCAGGCAGGTCGTTTCAAATCTTGGCGATTCTCACCAAAAACGAGCTGTCAAACCGTTTAGTTCAACTTTTGGGTATGTTAACAACGTGTGGATGAAACTTTTGCCTGCGCCTAGTAGTCCGATAAAGGAATGGAGATGGCTCAATCAGTTCGAAAAGAGTCTTCGAACACTCTCCAAAGTATATCCTATAAAAATCTGATAAGCTGGCAACTCTACGTTGATGCTCAAGGGTGTGTAGTTTCAATTAATAAACTTCCAGGTACTAGCCACTTTTATTAATACTATTCAAAATGTTTGGCTATTTTCGACAAAATTCAAATTCAAATTCAAATTCAAATTATCTACTCATTTACCACTCCGTTATACAATTTTCTCTTAATTCAATTAAAATTAACAATTTAATGCAACCAGATAATCGATAATAAGAGGTTATCGATGACGACCGTACTAATATACATTATGTTACAGTCGTCAGCGCCCTCCACCCTAGATAAATTATAATTTATCTAGGGTGGAGGTGGTAGGTAAATAATTATTTACCTAGTTATAACTTCTAGCAACAATCGCAAATCAACGAAACAAATTTAAGAAATAACATAAATCGCACAAAAGGGATTTAAGATGATTTAATCATTTTGCAATAGATTTTTAAGTTCACATGATTATATTCATTTATTTATTTACCACAAGTGGGAGTGTGTGTGTGTATATGTGTGTGTGTGTGTGTGTGTGTGTGTGTGTGTGTGTGAGTGTATGTGGGTGGGTGTGGGTGTGAATGTATTAGTACATGTGTGTGAGATATAAGGTGTATGTCAGCTAATTAAATGTTCGGCGATTAACTATATTCTCCAAGGAGTTGTAGTTCAAACTTTTGAGCCATCGTGTAATAACTTTTTTGAGTTTATGGGACGTCAATGGGTAAATTTTATTATCTGCGTTGGTAACGTTGTAAAGAAGATTGCCCAGGACATAGTACTGGCGCCGTGCGAGAGATGTTTTATGGGCAGGTACCGGGTGGATTCTGTTTGTCGAGCGCTTAGAGATAGGCTTGAAACTGATGGACTGATGCTTGCGAAGTATTAGCGTCTTTACAAAAAGTTGTCTAACCGAAAGAGTCGGACAGTCACTATAAAGCTGGTCAGTACTGTATCTTCTGGGCTTACCAAGTATTATCTTGAGTATAGCTCTCTGAGCCCGCTCCAATGGAAGCAGAATGGTTTTCGCGGCTCCACCCCAAGTTACAATACAATACTGGATTATACTCTGTGCTAGGGCATAGTATACCATCACATGTCGGACCGCCTCAGGGAAGTCCTGGACGCTAGCTTGGCGTCCGGATGCTTCCCTGAGTGCTGGAAAAGCGGGAAGCTGGTCCAATTGAGGAAGCCGGGACGACCAGCCGAATCGGTGGCGGCCTTTAGGCCCATCGTGTTGCTGGACGAGGCGGGTAAACTGTTTGAGAGGATACTCTCTGCCCGCATCGTCCGGCACCTCTGCGAAGTGGGCCCCAATCTGTCGGACGCCCAATTTGGATTTCGGGCGGGGCGTTCGACAGTCGATGCCGTGCTGCGCCTGAGGGCCGTCACCGAAGAGGCGGTGAGCTGTGGCGGCGTGCCGTTGGCGGTGGCGGCGGTGGTGTCGTTAGACATCGCCAACGCATTTAATAGTCTGCCATTTAGCTGCATCCGGGAAGCACTCCACTACCATGGGGTACCAGATTACCTGAGGTGGATTGTGGCAGACTATTTAGAAGAGCGTACCGTCATGTACGAGGACCGAGACGGTGTTCTGAGGCGGCGGCCCATGTCGTGCGGTGTACTACAGGGGTCTGTCCTCGGACTACTCCTGTGGAATATGGGATACGACTGAGCCCTTTGAGGCCGTCTTCCCCCCGGGCTCGGCGTAATTTGTTACGCAGATGACACATTGGTCACAGCCCGGGGGATGAACTTCCAAGAGGCGGCACGCCTGGCCACCACGGGTGTCTCTCTAGTGGTCGTGCGTATTGAGGCGCTGGGTTTGCGGGTGGCCCTGGACAAGACGGAGGCCCTTTTGTTCCATGGGCCCCGTCGTGGTCCACCCTCCGGCGCCTCCATCGTAGTCAATTCGGTCCTCGTACCGATTCGGGCCCAGATGAAATATCTGGGCCTGATCCTCAACGGCAGGTGGCTCTTCGACGAGCACTTCCGGCAACTTTCTCCAAAGCTGGTCGGCGCTGCTTATGCCCTGGGGCGACTTTTGCCCAGTTTGGGTGGAGTCAGCATCGCGACGAGACAGCTATACACGGGAGTCCGGTCAATGGCACTGTATGGTGCACCGGTGTGGGCGGCGGCTCTGACCGCCCAGAATAGGGCTCGTCTCTGGCGCCCTCAGAGGATATTGGCGGTTAGAGCCATACGCGGTTACCGCACCATATCAACGGAGGCGGCGTGCGCCTTGGCTGGAAGTCTCCCGTGGAATTTGGAGGCGGAAGTGCTCGCCGAAGTTTATCAGCGAACGGCTGATTTCCGGGTGGGTAGCGGCATACGTCCCCCGCCCGAAGAGATACGTGAGTGGCGAGAGGCCGCTCGTCGAGCCACGATGGCTCGTTGGTCGTCCCGGCTGGAGACTCCACGTGCTAGCTTTGCCACCGTGGAGGCTCTCCGACCGGTCATCGCCGAGTGGGCAGGGCGACAGCACGGGACCCTTTCCTTCCGACTGACGCAGATCCTTTCCGGGCACGGTTGCTTCGGGAAGTATCTGCACTCGGTTGCCAGGAGGGAATTGAGTCCCGCCTGTCACCACTGCGACTGCAGTGAGGACTCGGCTCAGCACACGCTGGCGGTTTGTTCCGCATGGGCGGCGCAGCGTGGGGTCCTCACTGCAGTTATTGGAGGAGATCTCTCGCTACCAGCCGTCATACGCTCCATGGCCGGTAGCGACAATTGTTTTACCGCGGTCGCAACCTTCTGCGAAGACGTAATTTCGCGGAAGGAGGCGGCGGAGAAGGCCCAGGAGGACGATATCCACTCGGACCCAATTCGCCGCCGGCGAGCCGGGCGGCGGAGGCGTGCATACCAGCGCCTCATGCCGCCTTGAGTATGGCCGCGGGTGGACGGGACGGGTTTTCCCCTCCATCCGCTATAGTGGCCAGCCGCGAGGAGGCGACGTCCGCGTGTGCCGTACGTCGCCTAAATGGAGAGGTTATCCGTAGAAGGTGCCCGCGGTAGCGGGCAGGCGCTAGGAGGGATTTGGATAACACACGATAAAAAAAAAAAAAAAGGGCATATTATACCATAAACAGAGTATCTATGCCTGCTGAACGTCTCAGTTTCCTAAATACCGGCATAAGCTTTCTCACTCGGACCGTTAGCGCACCCACATGTTTCGACCAGTTCAAATGCCTATCGATAACGATGTCGAGATATGTTATTGTAGTCGTCTGTAATAAATTGGGACAAGAGCCAGTATTCTGTTCGAGACAAATGTGGGTTTTAATGTTGAAGTCAGGTGGTGGCTGGGCGTTTAGCCTATGGCAGAAGGTAATATACTTTGTTTTGTGCAAATTCAATGTCAGAAGATTTGTCCTCAGCCAGAGCATCACTTCTCTGAGTGCATTTTCCGTATACACCTGAGTTTCCTCCCAGGTGCGGCCATGTATGATCAAAAAATAATATTCAGGTGTGAAATATGATGACATTGTATTATTTTTACTGGATCTTCATTCGAAATTCAATATTTATATAGATAGTAATTAGACAAGTATAACTCAAACCAACAATCAGATATAAATACAATCGAAAACCAAGGACGAAACTCGACAAATGGCCTTAGATGGAGAAAGTAAACGGAAGTCCCTTGACAGAACTTTACTTTTCAAGGAAGGCGAGGACCGTCATGATGGCACGTATTTTATCTCAACACAGATACCTTCAGAAAACGTTTACCGGCGTGTAAGAGTTCACTTCCCTGAGATCTATGTTTACCTGTTTATGTTTTTGTATGTCTTACTTGAGACAAATCATCTTTCGTAAAGAAATCTGATACATACTCGTTTTAAGCATTATTCAAAATATATCACATAAAATTTTTAAATGTACTTTGAATGATATAAGTAGTTATAGCATCACTATCCTATATTATATAGCTAAAGTGATAAAAAGCAATAAGATAAGTACATTTATATTAATGCCAAGACTTTGTTTATTTAGCTTTATAGGAAACTACTCTTTGAAAGCAATTCTTAATAAAAAACAAAGTAATCTTTTCGATCAAATACCATGAAAAAATATCACACTAGGCTGCCATAGTGTAGGTCACCATAACACATTGTCTGCATTTGCAATGAGTATGGTGACCACAATTCTTGGATCTATTCATGTTTTCTATCAGGCAGAGTCGATTCCATTTGGTGAGCTCTTAATATAGCAAAAAACACACTAATATGACTTACTCCATGCATACCAACATAATAATTCATATACATAGAGTTAGAATTGGGTAGATGACTGTTTCGTAAATAAATACCAATGTCCACTTCATTAAAACTAATATCTCGAAACGTCTCGGAAAATAGTAACATAGCTTTTTATTATTATTACGAATTTCAATCAAATATATAGTAAAATATATTGTTCAATTGAGCAGTCTAAAACAGTGACGTCACAATTTAGTATTTAGTACATTTTTTATACAAAATTGTCGTTTTGACACATGATAAAAGTAACTAATTTGACTAAGGTGGCATCTAGCCTATGTTAGAAACGTTTGACATAAAAACAACTGTTTAAAATGCTTGACGTAAAATCACACATCTATGCGAGTATATATCATTCTTAATACGAACTTATGAATGCTTGTCAATTTAACTTAGCACTTCAAATGAAGTTTGTCAAACAGAAACTAAACCTAATAAATGAAATTGATTACCTACATTGGTCCTGTTATTAATTAAAATGTGTATTACATTGAGGTTAATTTCACTGTCTTGATGCTAACGGATCAATTTTGCTGTTGGCTGTTTAATGATGCCAGTTTCATTAAATTTAATTAAGCCGATTCCTTTGATGTAAATTCCATAGTTCGTTGGATAGCTATTTGACTTCATTTAAGAAATTAACCAGTTGGGTCGATCCTTAACTTTGTACCTTTGTACTTACACATAATAAAATTGTAACAGGCCATTGTCTGTATATTAAAGATATAGAAGAAAACTAATCACAGGGTATTGACTAAAGTAACAAACCATAAAACAGTTTTTAAATCGTTGTCTGTTTGCTATTGTGTTTGTGCGGCCTAATCTCTGAAATGGCTTAACCGATTTGGATGCAGTTTTCACTTATGTATTGTAGTAATTAAGTGGTTTGTTTTATTTTATAAACAAAAATTAACATTTTTGTTTATAAAATAAAACCTTTCCCTTGTAAACACCTGGGGGACAGTTTAATGTTGGATTGTTTGTTGAGGTGAACATTTACAAGTGAATAATAATGAACAAGTAAAAGAAAACTAAGTCATAAAAGTTTTTTTTTAAGTACGGTAACATACTCTAACAAACGTTTTACTTTTTGAGTTTCTAAATTGTATTACTGTAATTAGTCTTCAGAAGCTAAATTATACACATTCTGTGAAGAGTTGTTAATCTGTTTAATTGTACATCTGTCAAGTTAGGACCTTTTTGTGTCAAATTTGCCCAAAGTACTTGATCTTTGTCAAAGCGTTATGTAAATGTAAACTTTTCAGCCAAAATACACAAGTCCTATAAACTTTTATAATGTCGTATAAATTTTGCTGCCGCACTCATTCATTATTATTAAACACTTGTTTAATAATAGTAAATGAGTGCGGTAGCATTATCTAGGGTTCAAACATGTCAGGTACAGTAACATATTTGTGTTGTACTTCCAGATCTGAAGGCCTAGTATGAAACTCTTTCACATAAGCTACCACTCGACGGTAAATGCGTTTGACGCAGTGACTAGCAAGAATTTCAATGTGGGCCAATTGCAACGCTGAAAGTGGTTACTGTGACTGTTGATGTTAAATAAACTGCACTAGGCTTCCAGATGAGTGGTATATGTCACTACGTCACACAAAGGATCCACAAGTCAATAACTAAAGCATTGTTGCCATTCACCCATTTGATCATTGTCAATAGGTAACCTTTAAAATAAAACTATTTAAATGTTCAAGTAAGTAAACTCCTTTTTTAAGAAGTAAAGAAATTTATGAGGGTTTTTATATGTGTTTACACGCGTAGATATAGTAACTAAATAAAATTTATCGAGTATGAGTATCGTTTGTGCTAATTTATTTGAAAGTGACCGCTTTTAGCGACAAGGCCGCACTTTATAAACATAAGTAAGTTAGCCAAAAAAGTACCCATCATATTCTAAATTAAAGTGGTATAGCGTATAAGTGTACACTTAAAAATAGGACGATAAATTGTAAATCGTAAACACATGTTATAATGTAAACAACAAGAAAGATAGATTGAAGGTTATCTGGAAATCAAAATAACATCTGGAAATGTAAGTTTCCGATGGAACGAGTTAACAAAAATAAACATAGGAAGTAACTTGATGAAATAGGTTGTGAGCAATTTATTGAAGATTCAAGTAAAAACGTAATATCTTACTCATATTTTCTATATTTGGAAGACAGAAAAAGATGACATCCATATTTAATTTTAGTTTAATCCGGTTTAGTCATGCTAGTTTCTAATTGTATTAACAACAGTCGAATCTGGGAATCATTGCTTTTGGAAGAACCATGAAAACTCAATGCTGATCAGATAAAATTCGGCACAGATGGATCCTAACAATGATGCCGACGATTAAAATACAAAAATATGGTGAAATTGCCTGAGTTATAGCTGATAGATGATTATTAGTTGTAATCTGTTGGAGACAGTTTAATACTTTTCAATGCACTCGATCTTTAGTCATTATTTTGATGCTAATTTTATTTTGTTTGCTTACATTTTAAAATCACGCAACACTTGCTAAAATATTTATTTATACACTCAAAACCTGTATCATATATTATTTGGACTTCCAATTTTTAATCAGTCGTCGGTCATACGCGAAATATGATTTACTTATTTCACTTACATATTTATTTTGCTCTAAGTGAATGGTAAATCAATACTATATGAATTAAATTCTTAAAACTATTTGTTTATAAGTTTTTTGTTGTTATTTTTTCATGATATTCATGCATATTTTTCATTATTAAAATTACTGCTCTTCTTGGACAGTTTTTAACATCGTTTTTATAATACATAGCTTGTTTAACATATTACAAAGCACAAAATCCTTCTGTTGGTCAGTTTTAAAATAAACTGTTGTTTTTTTATTATAATGGTCTTCTCAATTTATGTGTACGCGCTGAAATATATGGATCTACCACTGAACAAAGTAAACTTTTATGAAGTGATTTATTTTAACTCGAGACTCGGAGTATATAACATAATAATGTTTGCTATTTGTTTTGTTATATTTATGAGGATACGATTAACTTTTGATATTTTAATCTCTTTGAAAAAGATAGCATTTTTTTTCGTAATAAAAGTCTTTTGTGAATTTCTGAATTTAAAAACGGAGATAAAGCTCTAGAGGAAGGTATGGTTGGGTCTAATGACAAACAGTATTATTTCTAATTTTCTTTCGTGCTTACTTCTTTTGTTAGTTTACGTGTTTTCATTTTTAGATTAAGGATGGAAAATCCCAACAGGTCCCCAACTCCTTGAAGATGCACAAATCAGTGGTCAAAAGTATATGGTTTCTAAAGTAAAAATGACAACTTACTTCAGACACACTACTCTGAGAAGACTGGATCATATGATTTCAGATCCCTCCGTACAGGTTGTCATCCTATCCTTTACCACAACCTTTAATTTGCCATCATAGATTTCCCTTTCGTGGTGGCTCGTATATAACCAATCTAGTACATGATACTGCTTTAAATACTTATCAGTAATTTGAATTTTCAAATTTTATTTGAGAGCTTGACAGTGGCAGGATTTAGGCAGATGGATTACGTTAGGAGCATTACGGTAAAGACGTCTGTAGTAAAAAATAACATGTCAATCAACAGAAGCATTTTAAATTCTATATTTCTAACATAATGTTTTTAGTATTTCTTAAATAAAGAGTTTCAATTTGACTTTTGGAAATAAATATATGCATCTGCGGGTTTATGTTGTCAATCTAAATTAGATTAAGAAAACCACATTCCTGGAAGTTGTTTCACTGTCACTTTGGATTCATGTTATCGCTCAATACTTATTCAAAATTTTTCCGTTAAAATTCTACCGAATGAAATGACTGTCTGTCTTTTCATGATAATCTGTAATTAAATTAAATAGTTTTTTTTTTGCAAATAAATAACTTTTTTTAAGATACAGGTACTTTTTAAGGTATATTTACGAAAATTGACATATTAAATTCAAATATTTCAAATAGAATTTATATAAATTTATCAAATTCAGAGTTTAATCGCAAAATATCAACGCATGTAGTTATAAAATTAGTTACCACGATTAATTAACAAAAGAAAGCACTGAGTGTAGAGAGTGAGAATGTTTTTTTTTTTAAAATCAAATTCATTATGTATTAGAGACATATCCTGTGTCGTGGCTGACTTTACAAAATACAAGAAATGCCTAATGCCAAAGTGTTGCCACATTGATGCAGTAACGAGCAACGTGACAACCACTTTATCCACTGCGCCATCAGTAATAATGAAAACAATGTATTTTACACGATTGTTGAATTATGCCTTAATAATTTTAAATCAGTACACAAAAGTGGAAGTGGGCCAGCCGTATCTCCAGACGAACCGATTGTCGCTGGAACTGAGTTAGAGTGGAGACCACGATGGGATAAACGTAGTGTAGAGCATCCTGCGCCACGATGGACCGACGACTTGAAGAAGGTGGCTGGTAGCGGGTGGATGTGAATTGCTCAAGACCGGGATGGTTGACACTCCTTGGGGGAGATCCTGGTTCAGCAGTGGACGGCGATAACTTGATTTGGATGAATTTTATATTTACATTTTAAATATTTTAATTGTGCCGGCAAGCAAACGGTAAATGAACCGTTTGATATCTCAAATAAAGTTCCTTTGCTAGACTCTAGCAAATTTAACCGATATAATTTAATATTTTTTATTTATTTTATTACTCACCAAAGCTAAAATAAATTCTAAACAAAAACTCATAAACCATTTTTATTTGCAGGTAAAACCAGAACCTCCCTAAGTAATAAGCTATTCCATGTTATATTTCAGGGGATTTCCAGATGGACAGGGGTGTTGGTGAAATACGACGTTGAATTATTACGATTGGTTTAATATTCATTTTGTTATGGAGCCATAACTTAGAGTCGTAAAATGAACACCATTGATTGAATAATATATAGGAATGAGTTAAATAAAAGCCTCGGTCGAGTTAATAGCCTAATTAATCTGGCTCGATTTTTCTCGTCAATATCTCGTACATTTTATTTCTTGAATATTGTGGAATTTGTTGGATTTTATTCTAATATGTAAGGTTGATGGAGTCTACTCAGTACCAAAGTATTTTATTTTAGTTTTTACTTTACGACAATTTAGTAATTGTGTTTATTAACAAAAGAGGCGTTTGCTAGGTCACTTTAATGCGTCTCGTCACGGTGTGTGGAGATTCTCACGCTCGGTAGCATGATTGCGGCCCGGGGTACATCGGGGTTCCAGGGATTACCTTATTAGGGTGCATCTGGTTCCCCGTCTACTGATACCTGAGACGGCATGCGGTTTTTCGTCGGTTCGAGTCTGACATAACCACCTTTTGGTGGAAAAAAGGTCTCTTTAATGCATATTATTGCAACACATTAAAATGGCGTAACAAATGCCAAAAATTTGTTTTTTATTTTATTAAAAATGGCGATACTATAACAAAGATGATACAACAAAATCTAGTAATACCAATGACATTGAGCCATTGGTTCTCTTGCAAAAATTACGGGCAATGGCACGCGCCCTGGGCAACTTTACGGAAACTGTAATCTTAGGTCATTTTTCTAGTACTTACGCTGAGGTCAAATACTTAGGGTATCTCTCACTTTTTATTAAGAAATAAGAGATCAAACGAGTAGATTTATCTGGTCAGGAAGCCACTTGATTGTAAGTGAATCACACATATCATCAACAGCCTTTAACAGTCACTGTCTTACGTAGATATGGTTCTCCTAACAAAAGAGTTTTCCGTCTGCCAGACAGACGAGTTGGTTTTGGGTTTGTTTCAAGTTTTCCTTTTCTTTGTAGTGTTGTGATTTCCATCTCTTATGACACCCTTGGGATAAACAGGGGTGGTTATATTCCATATTCTTAATCTGTCACCATCGAAATTTCTTGCTTATACTTGATTTATATCTAAATATTACTAGTTGTTCGTAATAAATTAAATAGTAGTATATCTTTTTATTTTTAAAGACATTCATCTGCATTAGGAACGTATCCTATCTCACAGGGGAGTTCTAAATATACAAGAAATAGATACTAAAAACATCCAAATTCAGAGCAATAATTTATGAATCACAGAAAGCTTAGTCTCGTGCGGGGTTTGAACGCACGACACTCAGTGTAGTAGGGAGCGGCCTGACGACCAATATTATAACTACCATACTCCATTAAAATATACATTGTCATGAAACACAGGCCTTGAAAATTGTTATCAAATTAATACCCAATATCTTATTGTAACTACTCGTAGTATATATCCAATGTATTTGAACCAAAATGAATTTCACTCTGAATAAAACAAAAACAAAATCCATGCACAAAGCAAATATTTCCTTTCCTACATTTTCAAAACCCAAAAGTCACACCTTGCTCAAAAATTTTGGCTCACATTTTTAGAATCTGAGTTTTCCAGACAGTAACTCGTAGGCCGACTGGTAGGGCCAGTTATAAATAAAGTTACAACTTGTTCTACCAGTAGGGATAAATAGTAAGGTTAAGTGTAACTATCAGCCCATATGTGCTGAAACATGCACTCCCATGTTTAGCTCTATTCGTTTTCTTTACCTCAATTTACCTTCTACTTTTGTCAGGTTTAAAATTAACTATTTACATACCTAATAAATATGGCCATAGCTTAACATCACACAATTTTAACTCGAGTGAATCTATTAACTAATTAATTTTCGAAGATACTCAACTCAGTACGACACGTGTACATAAAAATCAATCGAGTGAAAAGCTACATGGCATTCCAACTTTCATTACATATTTTATACCAACGGCGCTATTTCTGATTTTCTGGAAACTATAAGAGTAGTGAGGTATTATCGCTTTTACGTATTGGCACAGATAATCATGAGCGTTCTGTGTAAAATAAAATGAAAATTATAGCTTGATGAATAAGAAAAGTATAAGAAAAAACACTTCGATGAATAAGGTGATTAGTTGGAGGGAGGGATGAAAAGTTGATGAGTAATAGGTTATCGATATGCACCTGTTCGCCATCTGTCAACCAGTTTTAAGTATCTCATATAATCACAAAATGTTGCGGATAAAAACAACTAGAAACTACGAACCGAGAATTAATGTTACTCTAGACAAATCTTATTATTTCTTTGTAAAACATTTCAACGTTTCAATATTGCAATGAGGTTCAATTCCATTGTGTTAATTTCCAAAATACGTAATAGCTTTAAAAGCGTTTTTGTTAGACTAGACGATTCAACACCCGAAGTTCGAGAAGTAATCAGTTTAAGTAATGGTGAGATTGTTTTAACCTCGGTAAGTGGAAAGCTCTAACAAACTGAACAGAAAGTAACAAGAAAGAACAATAAAGTTGATGTTTTAATGTAGTCACAGTTTCGCACGAATTTTTTTTTATAATCGGTATAAATGTGTTAATTTTAGTTCTATTGGACTTTGGTGACTCTTATGATACCTTTGATGCGCATAATTGACTAGCTCGGTGGCGCAGTGATAGTGTATACGACTGCTGTGAGGTTTTGGGTCGGACCAAATGTTTGTATGATCTACAAATGTTTGTTTCGGAGTTTGGGTGTTTTTTTATGTATTATCATCATCATCAGCCGGAAGACGTCCAGTGCTGAACATAGGTCTTTCCCCTAGAACGCCACGCCATACGATTGGACGCCAACTGCATCCATCGGCTCCCCGCGACTCGGACTATGTCGTCGGTCCATCTAGTGGGGGGCCTACCAACGCTTCGTCTTCCGGTACGCTGTCGCCACTCGAGAATCTTTCTTTCCCAACGGTTGTCGGTTCTACGAGTGATGTGGCCTGCCCATTGCCACTTCAACTTGCTTATTCGGAGAGCTATATCTATTCTATGTATAATTTGTATGTTTTTATAGTATCATAATATAAGTTCTGCTTAGTTTGGGACCAGATACTGTTATGTGTCAGATGTCTGAAACATTATACATTGTTATATTATACGTGCATTTGCATCGGCGTCTCTTTAGGTGTTTATGTTAATTTTGCATATACTTTAACTTTGAGTATATATAAGTGAGTGTATAGAACTGTATACTAAAATAATAAGATATTTTTTTTAATTTGTAGAAAAGGTAAGGTTGTAATAAATATTACACAATTTGTGAATCAATTAAATTTATAATATGATGTCGATGATGCTACCAACTGTGAATGTTTGAAGGATCTTTTGAAGATATTCTCTTATAATCCTTGATTCCTTATCCACTATTTTTCATCTGAACATAACACTTCTACGCTTACACTTTTTTGTAAGACTCCGTATTCACTTATTTCATTTACACAACATCCAAGAAAAAACATTTAAACTTTTGTTCAGAAATAAGTAAGTCGTGAAAGCTTTATACGAAATAAAATACCTTTCGATATTGAAATGGGTTAGTAAACTTACCGAGGCAACAATTTAGGCGTAAAAGCTAATAAATAAAATAAACTCGATCAACATTTTCCCGTGTTTTCGTAAGTAGATCCTTTTACATGTTTTCCTAAAACATTTGCTTTACATTACGGGGTCTGTTTGAATTGCATTTCCTTATACTCCTAGGTACTTTGGACAATAAATTTTGTGTTATTAAATCAAACATGTTTAATTCTTTGAGAAATAATACTAGTAGTGTAAGTTACGTATTACTGCAATTATTGCTGATCTTGACAACTCTGTCATTTCGTAGCGAGTTTGGTATTACTTATTAGTGGATACTTGATCGAAAGTTCGATGTCTGAACCTTGGAATTTCAATATAGATTGATAATATTAGCATGTAATAGTGTGAGTAACACAAAGAGTGGCAACACTCTCTGTGACTTTAGTAACAGATGTCCATAGCAGACGCTTCCCATAACGCGACAAATCTCTCGTTAGTAAAATACCTTAAAAAAATGTTATAATTATTTATTCTTAAGGACGAATATTTGAAGATGTTAAGAGGAATATAATGTGCAAATTTTATTGCTCCATTTGTAAAGAAGACAGCATCATTTATTTCAGGCTCAGTCCATTCACTAATACACAAAGGATAAATTTTTCGAGATACGTGGAATTGTAAAGTTGAATTGACTATTAAATGAAAAAGCTTTTCTGAATCTTTTTCAGGATTCCTATCTTTTGTTATTCAGCAGCTTTCGTTTTAGAAGAAACAGGGTTTCAGATAAACATTATTTTACGTTTAATTTGATTTACGAACACATAGTAATATTATTACGTAATAATATTAAATCAAAAATATGAAGTTTCACTACCCGTGTTTATCTTATAGGTGTCGTAAGAGATTCCGGGTCCCCTTCAGAGTAGGATAATTGAGACGGGCTGCCAGGGTGGTTTTTAGTGTGTGTGTGTTTTACTCCGCATAATTCTGGCTTCTGCGTCCCTGAAGAGCCGGCAAGCCGAAAGAATTGCCCACCCACACATGAAAAAAAATGTCATAAGAGGTGACTAAGAAAGACAATTATCAATTACCCAAATATTACTACAAGGTCGTCTGGCTAGCATGGTATAGTAGACCAAACTTCTTTTCTACGCGAGGAGGTCTTTGTCTATGTCCCGTAGTGGACTTTTAAAGGTTATTCATGATATATGGCAATATCCACCACAATTTTAATTACCTCGGTGGCGCAGCGGCAGTGAATGCGACTGCTGTGCTTGAGGTCTCGGGTTCGCTTTCTGGGTTGGACCAAATGTTTGTATGCTTTTTAAATATTTGTTTCGAAGTTTGGGTGTTTTCTATGTATTATATGTATGTATTTACAAAAAAAAAGTATATAAGTATTCTATCAGTCAGTCTAGTTATCATAGCACAAGCTCTGCTTAGTTTGAAACTAGATGACGTTGTGTATCAAATATCCGAAATATTTATATAAAAAAATCAGATGACTTCCTGACCAGATAGATCTACTTATTTCATCTTTTATTTCTTTAAAAAGTGAGACATATCGTAAGTATTTGACCTCACCATGTAAGGATGTGATTATTAAGAAACTATATAAGTATACTATCTAAATTACATAGATGATGTTGTGGTTTAAGTAAGTTAAGTCAACTTTTAATTCGACCAATAATAAATACAATACATATTAAAATATGAATGATGTTGAACTGTCAGATTATATTTTTGTGTTTATTATTTATTATTATAATAATTTTATATATAGTGCGTTCCACCTGTAATGACACATGGAGCCGAGACGCGGACACTCACCATTGGACTGGTCCATAAGTTTAAAGTTGCTCAGCGTGCGATGAAGCGTGCGATGCTGGGTGTTTCTCTGGCTGTTAAAATTCGTAACGAGGTTATTCAACAGAGAACTAGAGTAACTGACATCGCACGGAGAATCAATATGCTGAAGTGGAAGTAGGCCGGCCATGTCTCCAAACGAACTGATGGTCGCTGGAGTCGAAGTGTACTAGAGTGGATACCACGATTGGGTAAACATAAACAAGGCGCCGTAAACGTAAGCAAGCTGCAAGGCGCCCTGCACTGGTAGGGCGCCTTGCGGTGCGATGGACCGACGACTTGAAGAAGGTGGCTGGCAGCGGATGGATGCAAATTGTCCAAGACCGGGATCATTGGTGTTCCTTGGGGGAAATCTTCGTTCAGCAGTAGACGGCGATAGGTTAATTGATTGATTGAATATTATATAGCATTATATGCCACAATTGCCATGTTATACTGTCACTGTTATTTTTCTTGTGTTGAGTTTATTTAGAACTTGTAGTGTTCGTATGTAGGCGTGTGTGTTTAAGTTATTTGAATACCAGTTATGCTTAATTCAAGTAAGTTGAAATATGTATCATAAGTAATTTACTTATGAATGAAGTAAGATAAGAAAAATCTATCGTAAATATTTAGAAATAAATCGTAAAATACATTCATTTATCCTAAAAGATCTTAGAAATCACCGTTTGTGATTAGCTTCAGCTTGTGTCATGAAAAGAAAGATCACATCTGTCAAGATCTATACTTGAGTGAAGATTTCATATACATCGTTCTGTAGTAAGCTATCACTTACTTGAGAACGGATCGGCGAATAATAAAATTGTACTTAAAATCAGTTTTTGGATTGGATTCACGACTGAAACACGTTTTAATATATAGACCTTAGACTACGATAGCACTGAAAATATAATTTGCACATTAGAATAGACGAAAAACAATTAAGCGCTCCATACCTACGCATTTATACGCATAACACTCACGTACACCCACACACACAAACACACATAACTATAGTACATATATTATCACTTTTATTATTGTTTTTATGACACTGTTTGACAGTTGTAGTTACTAATATAATTTTAGTAGTGTTTAGAGACGATAACAGGAGATATGTCACACAGGTTTCGAACCTAGCTCAGACTTCAGCTCTCAACAAGTTTCTGTGTATACTGTTTCTATAAATATAATATTTTTACGGTACATTTTGAGAGGAAAAAACAATTTTAAATACATTAAAAGAGAAAATAAAATAAATACTCAAAAATATAAAAAATAGTAGACCACAGGTTTCAGGGCTTCAAAGACAGGAATTTCTTTACTACACGGGCCGTACCAAAGAGGACTGCATTTTGCAGACCCTTGATCGAGCCTCCTTTGAGCAAAGGGCTTCGACCAATACCTTAACAGGTTCAACGTGAACCTTTAAACATAACTTTACTATCAATCCATGAGCAGATGGAACTATCAAAACAATGATCAGCGAGTCCACATTCCATATATAGACAATCTCGTGTAAATACAAATTAATATTATTAGTAAATGGATTCAACGTAAAAATTGACACACGCCAAAAAATATTACAGAAGAGTTTATTAATTCAAAATACGTAATCCCAAATGTCAGTTATTATTCTTGCCAAGCGTTAAAGCTTCTTACCACAAATAAATCGAAATAACAAACTCAGCCCGGATTTAGGTCTTCCTTTCAAAGTAGATGAAAAGTTTTGACAGGTGCGGTAAATAAATGATTACACCCACTCCAGACGGATACTATATCAAACTTCTATTGGTTCAACTGTCAAGGCTACCTCTAGTGTAACACTCTATTTATAACAGAGCGTAATATATTATGATATTTGTGTATCTAGTTAGTAATAAATAATCATATACTCTCGAATTTTAAAACAGTTATTGTTGCAGTGTAAAGCTCACACACTTACCATGATAACTGTCACCTCTATATCAATGGGTGCCCGGTCTCGTATTCACCAACGAATCACGACAGCATGGATGCTGTCGTTTTAGGTTTTTCTTCAGTAAGATGGTAATCTTACCACGTTCGTACTGTAACTAGCGTGGCCCTACTATCTGAGTTTATTTCAGTATCTTTTTCAAGTGATTATTTCTTATAAGAGAATTAAATAGAATGTAGGTTTTTGCATCACAATGATAATTGTGGGTAACCAAAAACATAATCAAACTTTGGAAGAAGAACTTAAAGGGCAGCAATGTACTTGTGAAAAAATTCTGCTTGCTAAATAATTTCATTTGGATTCGATACAAAAGGAGAACCTTGGGGGAGACCAATGTATGTCCAACAGTGGACGTCTTTTAGCTGAGATGATGATGATGATGATAATGATAATAAAATGAGACTACGATAAATTTTGGCAGCAACATGCTTTGATACCATGAGAAACTTCTTGGAAATCTAGAGACATAAAAACAGAATAAAGGATGGAAGAATAGAAACCAGGCAGGGTTAGGGTTGTAAGGTAATGGCAACTGCGTATTTCTGTAGCCCGGAGTCCTAAAAAAGGATGAGTAAGAATACAAGCACCTACTTTAAAAACAAGTTCAGCATTTCCGATACCCAATCACTTTGGTTCAGACACCGAACAAAGCATTTTTCCACGATCCACCGCACTTAAAACATTCACATGTCATTCGGTTGATAAGGGTCGTCTTTTGGTACCCAACCTGAATATTATTATTGCTCTTTTCTCAATTATTTGTGACGTGAAATTTAGGAAAGCTGTGGTATGTACTAGTAGTATTGTAACTGGATTTGGGTGAGACAACTCCGAATTTTTTTTGTTTTTATTTCAATAGCCTGCCAAAGTGACTCTACTCTGCTTGATGGAGAGCATGAATAGAACCCAAAAATTGTAGTCACCATACTCATTGCGAATGCTGACAATACAGTATGGTGACCCACACTATGGCGGCCTATTACGATTTTTTACGCCTCACTTTTGGACGTAAAAGACATGACAGTCATCGTAGTATTGTATAGTACACATTTACCATAACAACTGTCACTTCTGCATCAATGGGCCTCCGGTTTCGCATTCACCAACGAAACACGACAGCACGAATGCTGTCGCTTTAGGTTGGTCGTCTGTGGGAGGATAGTACTGCCCCGGATCTAAAAGGTAAAATTCAGTGTTTGGTAACGTATATGTCAAGTAACAAAATTATAATATGCTCTTATGATTTCGATGATATAAGACCTAATATTCTTTCCGGTAAGACTAAAACAGAAGGAGAAGAGAAATTGACAAACTATTACTTATTAAAGACACTGACATTTAAAAACAAATAAAACCCTAAATTAATAAAGATACTACGTCAATAAAATATAAAAATACACATACATGAATAATATGACTACAAACATAAAATCACATTGAAATCACATTACCGAAATCAGCGTGGCTCAATAGCTAGTAGAGCCAGATAGAAAGATTTCAGCACGAGCGGCCGGCTCGACCGGGGCAGTACTACCCTCCCATAGAAGACCAACATAAAGCGCCAGCATCTGTGTTATCATGTTTCGTTGGTGAGTGTGAGACTGGCGGCCCATTGATGCAGGGGTGACAGTCATCGTGGTAATTGTGTAAACCTTATACTGTCACGATGACTGTCATGCCTGTTACGTCCCCAAGTGGGTGTAAAAAAGCATCTCACAAGGCCGCCATAGTGTGAGTCACCATACTGCATTGTCTGCATTTGCAATAAGTATGGTGACCACAACTCTTGGGTTCTATTCATGCTTTCCATCAGACAGAGTAGAGTCACTTTGGCAGGCCTTTAACATAGAAAAAAAAACATTAGTATACTATAAAACAGGTTTATACCAAACAGCTTAAATTTTGAACAAGTGGAAAGGAAAGAAGAAATTACGCACTATTAAAGAACCCTTTGTAATTGCTTCAAGTGTTTTTACTAGCCAGCAAATGACATACTTCATTTAAGTTTCAGTATTTACTAAATAGAAACGAGTTTGATTTTGTGGACACCATCAAATTTTTCAGTATAACTTTATTCTCTAAATTGCAGTGGGGTATACACATTGATGGATTGTATAGAATAAATTACTGCAGCTTATAAAATTAGTGAATCACCCGATGTAGAGTATAATATAATGTAATGTAATATTTTGGACATCTGACACACAACGCCGTCTAAATCCAAACTAAGCAGAGCTTGTACTGTGGGTAGAACTGATTAAAATATACATATGTATATTTTTTTTGTACATACATGTACATCATACATAGAAAACACCCAAACTACAAAATAAATATTTGCAGATCATATAAACATTTGGTCCGACCCGGGAATCGCAGTCGCATACGCTTTCACTGCGCCACCAAGGCAGAAACAGAAACGCCTGCCCACTACCTCGGGCACCATCTGTGGAAAAAACTCTTTATTTTAGGCGACGTACGGCACACGCGGACGTCGCCTCCTCGCAGCTGGCCATTGTAGCGGATGGAGGGGAAAACCACACTCAAGGCGGCATGAGGCGCCGGTATGCGCGTTTCCGCCGGCCGGCTCGCTGGCGGCGAATTAGGTCCGAGTGGATATCGTCCTCCCGGGCCTTCTCTGCCGCCTCCTTCCGCGAAATTACGTCTTCGCAGAAGGTTGCGACTGCGGTAAAACAACTGTCCCTACCAGCCATGGAGCGCATGACGGCCGGTAGCGAGAGATCTCCTCCAACAACTGCAGTAAGGACCCCACGCTGCGCCGCCCAGGCGGAACAAATCGCTAGCATGTGCTGAGCCGAGTCCTCACTGCAGTCGCAGTGGTGACAGGCAGGACTCAATTCCCTCCTGGCGACCGAGTGCAGATACTTCCCGAAGCAACCGTGCCCGGAAAGGACCTGAGTCAGTCGGAAGGAAAGGGTCCCGTGCTGCCGCCCCGCCCACTCGGCGATGACCGGCTGGAGAGCCTCCACGAGGGCAAAGCCAGCACGTGGAGTCTCCAACCGGATCGACCAACGAGCCATCGTGGCTCGACGAGCGGCCTCACGCCACTCGGGTATCTCTTCGGGCGGGGGCCGTATGCCGCTATCCGCCCGGAAGTCAGCCGTCCGCCCATAAACTTCGGCGAGCACTTCCACCTCCAATCCCACGGCGGAGTTCCGGCCAAGGCGCACGCCACCTCCGTCGATACGGTGCGGTAGCCACGTATGGCTCTAACCGCCAATATTCTCTGAGGGCGCCAGAGGCGAGCCCTATTCTGGGCGGTCAGAGCCGACGCTCACACCGGCGCACCATACAGCGCCATTGATCGGACAACCCCCGTGTATAGCCATCTCGTTGCGATGCTGGCTCCACCCAAATTCGGCAAAAGTTGCCCAAAAGCAGAGGCAGCGCCGACGAGCTTTGGAGAAAGCTGTCGGAAGTGCTCGTCGAAGAGCCACCTCCCGTCAAGGATCATGCTCAGGTACTTCATCTGGGCCTGAACCGGTACGAGGACCGAATTGACTACGATAGAGGCGCCGGGTGGTGGACCACGACGGGGCCCATGGAATAAAAGGGCCTCCGTCTTATCTAGGGCCACCCGTAAACCCAGCGCCTCAATACGCTCGACCACCAATGAGACTCCCGTGGTGGCCAGGCGCGCCGCCTCTTGAAGACAAAGAAACCCTTTTTTTTTTTTTTTTTTTAACGTATGGAAACCCCCACGGGCCGTCACCCCACCGGGGTTTACGGCGGGGTGGTGTGTCGGAATCGGACCGACTAAAACCACACGGTGTGCCACTCTGCGCCTGAGATAGGAGAAATCCGGGAACCGCTGCTATTACGACATCCAGATCCCTCCTAGCGCCTGCCCGCTACCTCGGGCACCATCTGCGGATAAACTCTCTATTTTAGGCGACGTACGGCACACGCGGACGTCGCCTCCTCGCGGCTGGCCATTGTAGCGGATGGAGGGGAAAAACCCGTCCCGTCCACCCGCGGCCACACTCAAGGCGGCATGAGGCGCTGGTATGCGCGCCTCCGCCGCCCGGCTCGCCGGCGGCGAATTGGGTCCGAGTGGATATCGTCCTCCCGGGCCTTCTCCGCCGCCTCCTTCCGCGAAATTACGTCTTCGCAGAAGGTTGCGACCGCGGTAAAACAACTGTCGCTACCGGCCATGGAGCGTATTACGGCCGGTAGCGAGAGATCTCCTCCAATAACTGCAGTAAGGACCCCACGCTGCGCCGCCCAGGCGGAACAAACCGCTAGCGTGTGCTGAGCCGAGTCCTCACTGCAGTCGCAGTGGTGACAGGCGGGACTCAATTCCCTCCTGGCGACCGAGTGCAGATACTTCCCGAAGCAACCGTGCCCGGAAAGGACCTGCGTCAGTCGAAAGGAAAGGGTCCCGTGCTGCCGCCCTGCCCACTCGGTGATGACCGGCTGGAGAGCCTCCGCGGCAGCAAAGCCAGCACGTGGAGCCTCCAGCCGAGACGACCAACGAGCCATCGTGGCTCGACGAGCGGCCTCTCCCCACTCGCGTATCTCTTCGGGCGGGGGCCGTATGCCGCTACCCGCCCGGAAGTTAACCGTCCGCCGATAAACTTCGGCGAGCACTTCCGCCTCCAAATCCCACGGGGGAGTCCCGGCCAAGGCGCACGCCGCCTCCGTCGATACGGTGCGGTAACCGCGTATGGCTCTAACCGCCAATATCCTCTGAGGGCGCCAGAGGCGAGCCCTATTCTGGGCGGTCAGAGCCACCGCTCACACCGGTGCACCATACAGTGCCATTGACCGGACAACCCCCGTGTATAGCCGTCTCGTCGCGACGCTAGCTCCACCCAGATTGGGCAAAAGTCGCCCAAGGGCAGAAGCAGCGCCGACCAGCTTTGGAGAAAGCTGTCGGAAGTGCTCGTCGAAGAGCCACCTGCCGTCGAGGATCAAGCCCAGATACTTCATCTGGGCCTGAACCGGTACGAGGACCGAATTGACCACGATGGAGGCGCCGGAGGGTGGACCACGACGGGGCCCATGGAACAAAAGGGCCTCCGTCTTGTCCAGGGCCACCCGCAAACCCAGCGCCTCAATTCGCCCGACCACCAGAGAGACACCCGTGGTGGCCAGGCGCGACGCCTCTTGAAAGTTTGCTCCCCGGGCCGTGATCAATGTGTCATCTGCGTAGCAAATTACGCCCAGCCCGGGGGGAAGACGACCTCGAAGGGCCCAGTCGTATCCCATATTCCACAGGAGTGGTCCGAGGACAGACCCCTGTGGAACACCGCACGACATGAGCCGCCGCCTCAGAACACCGTCTCGGTCCTCGTACATGACGGTACGCTCCTCAAGATAGTCTGCCACAAGCCGCCTCAGGTACTTTGGCACCCCATGATAGTGGAGTGCTTCCCTGATGCAGCTAAATGGCAGACTATTAAATGCGTTGGCGATGTCCAACGACACCGCCAACAACACACCGCCACAGCTCACCGCCTCTTCGGTAACGGCCCTCAGGCGCAACACGGCATCGACCGTCGAACGCCCCGCCCGAAAACCAAATTGGGCGTCCGACAGATCGGGGCCCACCTCGCAGAGGTGCCGGATGCGGGCAGAGAGTATCCTCTCAAACAGTTTACCCGCCTCGTCCAGCAACACGATGGGCCTATAGGCCGCTACCGATTCGGCTGGCCGTCCCGGCTTCCTCAATAGGACCAGCTTCCCGCTTTTCCAGCACTCAGGGAAGCGTCCGGACGCCAAGCTGGCGTCTAGGACCTCCCTGAGGCGGTCCGACATGTGCTCGAGGGCTCGGGCCAGCACTCGGGCAGGTATCCCGTCCGGCCCGGGGGCGGTGTTCTTAGAGCGGATCCGTAGAACAACCGCCCCTACCTCCGATTCCCTAACGGGCGGAACATCGTCCTCGTTCCCCCCGTCGTCTCCGACCATGAAGGCCATCGACGGGGGTGTGTGTTCCACCCGCTGCGGGAAAAGGCCCTCGACCACTTCCCGCAGGAAGCTGGGCTGGAGTGTCTCTGTAAGGGGGGGGCCCGACGTGCGGAGCTTTTGCCGCGCCGCACGATAAGGGCGACCCCAGGGGTCACGATCGAGACCCTCCAGCATCTCCTTTCTCTTAATTTCTTTGGCGCGGCTTATGGCCAGCTTCAGAGTTTTCCGCGCCTCTCGGTACACTTCATGAAGCTGGTCCTCCCCGCCTTCTTCGCGGTGTCGCCGCCGACTACGGGTGTAGGACCTCCGGGCACGAGTACAAGCCGCGTGGAGGTCCGCCAACTCCTGGGACCACCAGTAAACCTCCTTCCGTGGAGGCCGGCAACCTCGGATGCGGGGCATGGCCGCATCACAGATCTGCGCAATGGCATCGCGGAAGCGACCAGCCCCCATGTCGACCTCCTCGGTCGGGGCCTGCGGAGACAGCCAAGAGTGAACGATGGCTGCCTCCTCTAGTAGGTCCCTATTTAATTTGGCTAAAGCCCACCGCGGAAAGCGAGAAGAACGCCGCGCCACGTGACCCCTACTGGGGTCCTGGGTCCGGGAGAGCTCAAATCGGATGTAGAGGTGATCCGAGAGCGTCTCAACCTCTTCCAGGACGCGCCAGTTCCTTACTCGTGCGGCGAGGGCAGGGGTAGCGAACGAAAGGTCCACTATCGACCCTCCCTGCTGTCGCACGCACGTGTTGGTGGAGCCCCTGTTTAGTAAACAGAGGCCCACCGAGGCCGCCCACTCCTCTACGGCCTCGCCCCTAGCGTTCGTCCTGGGGGAACCCCACGCAATGGACTTTGCGTTGAAGTCCCCCAGCACTAAGACGTGCCCAGACGTTAGACGCCGCATCGAGGTTTCCAAGTTGTTAAGGAAAACCTCGAAGTCGTTCAAACTCCGGTTGGGGGAGAAGTATACACCATATATAGTGATTCCCCCCCACTCGGCAGCAACATATCCAGTGCCCTTGTCTCTTAGCGACAAGGGCGGGGAATTAGCCGCCGTGGAGCCGACGACTGCCACGGAACCGTCCCGGTCACCCAACCAGTTTGGACGGGGAGGAACATAATAGGGTTCCGCGGCTACGGCAACACCGATCGACCACTGCGCCATGGTTTGCAGGAAAAGGTCCTGCGCCGCGGCACAGTGGTTCAGGTTCGTCTGGACCAGGAGGTTGGAGACTTGGGCCATTACTCGACCGTCTCTACAACCTCCTCCATGGGCGACGATATCGACGCACGAACGACGTCAGAAGCAGCCTGGGCCGACTGGCTAACCCCTGACGCCTGCCGAGAGTTGCGGGAAGGTTTACAGCCTCCCTGCCCAATCTGGTGACTGGCAGGCTTGTAAGACAAAGAAACCCTATTCCAACCCATCTGGACTGCGTGGTATAGTAGGCCAAAACCTCCTTGCTAAGGAGAGGCCTATGTCAATTAGTGGACTGTAAAAGGCTGTTGATGATGATGAGGAAGTATTGTTACGCTTCTTGTTGTAAATCTTGACTAATACCGGTTGCATAGCACAACAGCTGGGTCTCATCTGCCATCTGTATGGGCAGGTCGACTCAAAACTATGATCCTGTCTTCGAAAGGTCATCCCAGACCCTGAGTTGTGATCACATAGTTATTGTTTAATCACTATTCTCAAACTTAAAGAAAAAGAAACCTCTGTGGTTTCTTTCAGCATTTCTTTTCTCAGTTAGTTTGAATTAGTTAAGTCAAACTTGTAAAAACATCTGTAAAACATTTTAAGATTTCTTTCACTAGTTACAAATTTATCAAAAATATAAGTCATCCTCCATAGTGCTAATAAAAAAATAAATATAATTGGTACATCAAATTGGTGTGATTTATAATACAACAAGAAAATTTCACTTTTCAGTTTTCTTTAAATATATATTTAAAGGCAACGCCAGGCTTATAATAACGATATAAAAATCTCAAGTGTTTTTATCAGTACACCCTTTAAGACCGTTGTCCTATTTAGATTGAACTGATTGGAGTCGACCCTAACGCTGTTGAAAGACCTGCTCTCTTTTTTAAAAAGTAATTATTTAAAAATGATTGATGTTGGCCCTTTACCGTTGGTTATAAGTGATCCTCTGAAAACTTTAACTATTGATATCATGGTCTATATCAAACATCTCGTTAAAAATCATTCTAGCAAGATGAAATATCTTTAATAATATTTCCAAATCTTATAATACAAAATTACAACATGTATAGTCTAAAATTTGAAAATAAATATGAAATAAATTCAATTCTTGTTTAGACACGTCGTTTACATTTCTCACAAAATTACGATGTGTTGAGAATACACAGACGTCACTCAAAATACGAATGTTCATTAAAACATACGGTAAATTTACAAACGAACTTTCATAATCTGAATTTCAATACACCGAAATTGTTAAAAAATAAGGAACACACAGCCCAATAAACACTATACTAGATGTTAAGTGGAAGCAGCCTAAAAAATGCTGTGGTTCTCTGTTTGGAACACTGATGAGAACTTTCTTAATCGTAGTTATTATTATGGATATTGCTAGATGGCTGGCAGAAGTTGGATGCGACTAGCCCAAAATCGATCAAAGTGGTGGGCAATACAAAAGGCCTATATTCAGCAGTGAACTGTAATAGGCTGATGATGATGAAGATGATGATAATGACGATGATTAGGAATATTATAGGCTACATACTTCTACCAATGATCCATGATGATAAGTATAAAGAAAGTAACATTGGCAACTGACTAAAGACTGACTAAAGATAATGTATTTTTATGATTAATCCTTATAACTACAGATTATATATCAATCTATAAATATTCTATTTGTATCAATAAAGTTTTAATAAAATAGAAACGATAAAAATGTATCGAATTTCCACAGAGAATCCCTTTTTGCAAGATTAGTTTTAGGAATACTCGAATTTAGTGTTACCCGAGTACCAAAATGAATGAATCTAGGGTAACACTTTTGGTGATGATGGGTGTTACCCTAAATTCACTTGTTTCCTGTAGATTCTATCAATCCCTCTAGTAAAATCTTGTACTATATACTTCTATCAAACGTATTATATGTTAATGATTAAGAAGACTATGTTAGTAATTTGTTTAATAATCATATTATTTTTACTACTATAACTTATAACTAAAATGTTATCTCATCATCATCAACAGCTCTTAACAGTCTTCTGTTGGTAATGAACCTTTCCTTCGATAGGAAATTCTATGTGGAAATTCTATACTATTCTATTTTTAAGAGAAAACTTTGAACTAAACAAAAATGTTATAAATATCTAGTCTTTCCATGTAGTTGCCTGGGGACAGGTGCTAACTCATACTTATTTTATTTATAAGAGTATAAAAACATGGCTTCACTGAAAATTTGGTGGCACTTGCCTGTCCGCGAATCAAGTTGTATGAAATTATTTGGTAATCTTGCACTTAATGTCAGCCGCCTTCAACGGTGGAGCTCGGTGTGACTACTCGAATGGTTGTTTCTCGACGCAAGGCGTACCGCCAGTCCTTTGCTAAGAATTTGGCGTGTAGATTAGCATCTCGCTGTCAGGATAGTGGACATCTTTTTCCTCGTCTATCGTGATAGTCATCACGTCAAAATTTGTGACTTGCATTAGGTGTGATTATAGCCGCTTGTTTTACCAAGAATTTTTGGAATGTTCAAACCCGGCAATTCACCTCAGCTTAGTCGTGTATCACCCTTCCAAACACTTATTGATGGCATACATTCAAATAGTGGTAATTGTTTATAACCGTCGGTCTACGATCAGGATAATTAGCTAAGTACCTAAATGTGAAACATTTTCTGGTAGCAGAGCATGGTTTTCAATACAGAAGCCAAAGGCCAGCCGCACTCGTAAAGTTTACTCGTACACAGCAATCCATGTTCTCAGTATCCAATCGAAAAGTCTAATCATTTTTCTAAACTAGAGAATCAGATAATTTAGAACACCAAGGTCCGTCTCATAATCCTTTATAATATTGGAATATGCACTCAAAACGAATGAAATATTAGACCCAGATTTTTTAACCTATCTGGTATTTTCCGGTATTTTTAGTCAGTGACCAGTTTTGGCAACTGTATGAAAATTAAAGAAACTCACCAATGATTACTAAGAAATCAGACATATTGTACTAAATCAATTTTTTTAGTACATATTTTATTTTGAGTTTTTTTACTTCCTAGAAGAAAATATGGTACTATATTTTATAATTTCTTTTAGAAAACAATCACATTATTTTAACACACATTTCAAGTAGGTAACTGGTATTTTTATATAATTTAATAGGCAGTCATTTTACATTTTATGATCGTAATACTTGAATTTTATTTTCACATCAAAGGTATGTTTTCACAGACGAAATCAATTCACCGTTTACAAAATATTTATATTGTATTTTAAGTCGTAAAAAAGTCAGTGAAATTGTTTCATAAATTTGTACAACAATTGATTGGACACCCTGAAAGCCAAATATTCCGATAATTGTATATATTTGGATATTGAATATGGGTGGAATATAAAATGATCACGTTCTAAGTATTAAATATCTGTGAATTGCCTGCCGTTTCGACCAGGTTGTAAAATGTACGTGTGATTACGCCTAGTTACATCTCTCACCTTTGCACTTCGTCTGCTACTTTTGAAGCTTCAGCGACAATTTAATAATTTTATCGGTTTATTGCTTTATCTTTCAAAGAGTATTTACTGTGAGTTAGAAAACGCTACTATTGGTAGCATAAGAACTTTTGTTAAGTTGAAATTAACGAAGTTTCATATAAATTTTCAACCCCCATTTAAAATCAACACAAGGAAAAATTCTGCCAAATTTCATGTTTTCAGACCCAACGGTTTCAGCTTTGTGGTAATGAAACAGTGAATCTGCCACTGTCTGTGGATTAGTGTAGAGCTCTCACACTTACCCCCTGCATCAATGGGCCTCTGGTCTCCACAAAGAATGTTGTCGCTTTAGATTGATCTTCTGTGTGAGTACAGTACTGCCCCGATCGAGCTGGCCCGTTCGTGTTAGAACCAGCATGGCTCTGCCATTTAAATTGCTTTACTTTACGTTACGGCGACTAGTCTGAAGGGAAAGCAGCCAACGTGTGCGCTAGTATCATCGTAGGTTCACTCTTCGTTTCTTCACTCTCACAATCTGATGGCACTGGTCACTGAGTCAAATAGAACTTCAATCTATTAGAGACTAAGGTCTAGGATAACAGTAAATAGAAGAGTAATCTGGCAAACTACAGGAATGTGACCTATCCCTTAGTAGATATTTCTCCAGTTGCGGCTACCTCTTCATGCGGATGCGTAACAAATCCAATTTATAAAACTGAATTTCGATGTAATGAAATTACGTTTTCTCTTTTAAAAATGGTATGTTTTGTCTACATGGTTTTACATGTCAGTTTTATAGTTATTTTTCTCAATTTAGATGTATTTCACATCTTATTTGATTTCATACATTTCTTGATATTCCTACTAGCTATTTTGATACGTTAAAATGTTTTGAAATGAAATAAAGCGTAATTTGTAACTGTAAAAAACAGAATTTATATTTTATGAAATACATTGTAGAACATACAAGTTATTTCATATCACAGTAAAATACTTTAAAGAAATTGATATTTAAAAAGATAAGTTTCGCTACGTTGTTTTCATTTTTATTTTGGTATCTTATTGTTACCTAATTGTTTAACGAGATTAGAGATAAATTCTTTTTTTTTAAATAAGAGACCTAACAAAGTGACTCTATTCTGCCTGATGGAAAGCATGAATAGAATCCAAGAGCGGTGGTCGCCGCACTCACTGCGAACGAAGACAGTGCAGTATGGCGACCCACGCTATGGCGGCTTAGGAATATAGAATATGTTTAGAATATATGTATATAGTTGACTTTGTAGTGGCACACAGTTATGGTACCTTCACGTAATCTACCTAATACTAACACCCTGAGCGTTGGCAACATTCTCATTTAACACTGTTCAATTTTATGGATTTAAAAAGTTCTTTCTTTGAACTACAAAATGTACCTATATGTCGCCCAGGTTGTATCTACAAACAGCAGTGAGAAATAACATTGCCTTTGAATAAAATATCCAATTATTATTTTTTACGTAACCATATTTTAATTAGTGTGCCCTGAAGTCTATTTCTATGAAATTATATTAAAGCTGCGTGCTTAAAGTCTTTGTGATGTAATACGTTTAAACGTGTTCAGTAAATATTCATTAATCATGCATGTTTGAACAAGCACGCAATTCTCTTCTTTATACAGTCGTTTAGATGAATCAAGCGAATATATTAATGAGTAGGATTATAATTAGCAAGACGAGATAAGTGTAATGTGTTTATTGAAGAATATAGCTTAGGCCTATGTTTGTATTACAAAGTACAAGTATTGTGGTTATTTTCAAAAAGCGATTATTATTAAGTGTTTTTGAAAAAAAAAGGAAAGCATGATTGCAGAAGCATACACCTAGAAATATCCTACGGCAGTCTGTTGTAACGAATACCAGCCAACTACATAGGAGTTATTATAGTGCACAGATTGATGTGCAAATACAGGTACACTCTCTGTTCCCTCACTCTCTTAATTCAATTCAGGGAGAGATCAGGTGCACGATCGACGGCTTTGCGTGTTCTCTGAGGCACAGGAGTAAAGATCCCAAATGCCAAACTTTAGGTTATTATTAGGTGTTTCTGTTACCAGAAAAGCTCACTAACTCTTTTAAACTTGACCGAGGAATGCAACCGGAGACCTCTAATATACGAACCACTTTATCACGAAGCATTTATTAGAATTTCTACTACCACGATATTTATTTAGTACCCTCCCACATAAGACCAACCTAAAGCACCAGCATCCGTGTTGTCGTGTTCGTGTTCGTGAGACCGGAGGCCCATTGATGTAGGGATGACAGTTATCGTGGTAACTGGGTAAGCCTTACACTGTTACGATGACTGTCATCCCTTTTACGTCCCCAACCGGGGTGTGAAAAAGCTTCTCACAAGGCCGCCATAGTGTGGGTCACCATACTACATTCTCTGCATTTGCAATGAGTATGGTAACCACAACTCTTGGATTCTATTCACGCTTTCCATCAGTCAGAATAGAGTCACTTTGGCAGGCTTTTAATATAGATAAAAATGTGCAGATAGCAAAATATAAAGGCTACATGTTTTCCTTAAATTTTTGTTTTGTGTGAAATATATTATGTTGTTATAATTATAGAACTTTATCGGCTCTCAAAGGAAATCATCTTTATTTTGATGCAGGTATTTTGAACTTAAAAAAAAGATACTTATTCATCACTCATGCAGGTCTATATTTCTATATTGAAATTTCTGAAACGGCATGTACTGTACTATGTACTTACAATTACTTACTTTGGTCTTATAGGAGAGCTTTTATAGAGTCGTTTAATTCTTAGAAAGTTTGAACGGTAAACGCCGAGTGATATAAAAGCGACTTGGTCTAAAGAACCCTAAGAGCATCTAACTACTGATTGCAATACTCATGAACTATTTGCTTGGGTCTGAGAATTTAATGAAGAAGGATTCTGGATTGAGCTATCGCGAAACTAGGACATCGCAGTCGAGAGGCCTGGAAAGTAATTTAGAATACGAAGCGTAATGAAGAGACGATCGTGTACGATCATACGACACAACAATGTCGAAAGACATGAAAATAATGTAGACTATTTAAAAAAAGATGAGAAGGCGGCCCTGTCAGAATGATGACAGTTATTAGCAAAGGAAAAAAATGTATGTCAGCGTCACCAAGGTAAAATAGATGATGATTGACTTTGACATGCTTATAGAATACAAATAAGTTCACCAGAAGACTCAAATGATGTGATATAAAAATTTGACTTGCTTATTTTACGAAACCATTTTGACAATCCAATGTGTATCGTTTAGAAAGCATAATTACATTACTATGGTCAGGAGTCGACAGGCAGAATTTTCGCCAAAAATTTCGAGGATGTTTCCCTCATTAAGTCAAAGTCAGATATAGATGCAAGACGGACGGAAAAGTCGTACAAACGTCAATATTAATTTTAAGGTTACCTACACACTCCGAGCTTCTAAAGAAACCTCTTGGCAACCCATTAAGTCTAGAGTCCTTGTGGCTCGATCTTCGCTTGTCTTCAACATAGAAATTTTCAGTATAATTCAATTTTCTCTAATTATTTAAGTTTGTATTACTGCGTTGCTTGCAGCGATGTGTATGCTAAGAGAATTGCACTATAGTGTCTTCACAAAATTTCCTCACTTACATACATATACTTATAGATGAAAACAGAACACAGGTATGATGTTACAAAGTTTATAATGAAATATCTGTCCAGAATATCACAGAAGTTAAGGGTTGTTTAGTTTCATTAGATTTATTGATATTTCTCTAGTTGATACATGCATGTTTAATTTGGGAGCAAATACCCGGAACCCTGTTAAATGATTAATTTCAAGCAACCATACAAGTGAAACTTAAAATCCGAAGAGAACTTTGATTAAAGGAAGCTCATTTTGAAAGCCTTTAGCAAGGAAATTGCTTTCATTGTGTATAAAGAAAATTTAATTGTATACGTCTTGAGCCAAATGGAGTTTTGCTCGTGTTAAGCAGCAAAATACGGAATAATGTAGATATATTATTTTGGTTTTAAGCATGAACTCGCATTTTCTCTAGATTCTGCAAACAGGAAATTTAATAAATTGAAAATTATTAAACGAAGATTTATTGAAGGTACTGTCGGTTACTGCAAAATTTCTTAACACGTTCACTGCGTTACGGGAAGTATTTGGTTGTAATGGAGTTATGCTCTGTGCGGCAGCTAGTTGTCCTTGTTTTGCACTCCGTGCGGGGGTGATTTTTTCAGATATTCGTACAAGTAGAAAAGAGACATTTATATTGCCGGTATCCTTCCTTGAAGTGTATTAAAATTTACGAATAAAAATGTACGGGTATTATTTTTTCGTAAAGCACAGAAAGGTAATTATTTTACAATAGTGTGATACTGGAAATATTTGGCCGTATCCTAAACCCCGTACCGCACTGAACGTGCGCGCGTGCGGACCTTCATTTAGTCGTAGTGCTGTACCCAATTAATACGTTTTTACAGAACTCAATATCTTACTCGTCACGTCTAAGTAGGCAAATTGCGTATAAACAGTGAAATGTTCACGTATAAAACTTATTATGCGCAAAAGGTGTAAAGACAGAAGGTAAAGAAGCTAGAAACATGATTGTGCAGAGTACTGCTTCCAGTTTACCGAATCCCAAACCATGTAGTACACAAAAACCCAGTTCATTTTTTTTAAGTCCATCAACAGGAAGTGAATTGGGTAGATGACTGTATCGTAAACAAAAACCAATGTCCACTTCCTTAAAATTAATTTCGTGAAACATCTCGGTAAAAACAATTACCATAGTTTATTATTATTATTACGAATTTCAATCAAATATACAGTGAAATATATTGTTCAATTGAGTAGTCTAAAACAGCGATGTCACAATTTGGTATTTAGTACATTTTTCATACAAAATTGTCGTTTTGACAGATGATAATAAGTAACTAATTTGACTAAGGTGTCATCTAGCCTATGACGTATATTAGAAGAAGTAATACTTGATAAGAATAAAATGACTGATCCTGATTCATTATCCCTAGACAACATTTCTGTGAGTAATCTAGTACCAGCGCTCGAAACATCACTTAATTCTGAAATGGTGTCTGAGACTATTGTCAACACCCTGAAGTAAGTTTCCAAAAAATTAGTTTTCAGTTTAATACGTCGCTCTAAAGTGGTAGTACCAGTATTGTTTTTTTTTTTAGTTACATTTTTTCTGTTGATTGTTGTGTCAAATAAATAATTACGATATCTTTTGTGATGGAGAAAATTTTATATAAGTTAATTTTGTTAAAAGAAACGTTATATTTTTTTATTCATAAATATTTTAAGCATTCCTACCACTATGCTAAGTAAAAATTATATTCGTAACTGAATTAGATCTCAATATATACTCAAAGTTCCTATTAGTCGTGATTATACAAGATGTTATATAAAGAATTTTAAAGCTTATGTCGTTTCATGGTATGGTTCCTGTACTGTTACTTTTTACAGTTATTTTTTTCTGTTGATTGAATTATCGAGTAAAATAAATAATTGTGATAAATAAATTAGGGACTTTTTGTGTAATTTAGTTTTCGAAGGTACCTAAAATAAATAATAATATAAAATAAGAATTTACTGTTTTTGTTAAAAAGTTAACATTAACATAGTTAATTACTCATTATTTTTATTAGAAATAGTTTCGTTGATTGTGTCCCTCCTGAATAAACAATAATAAATCTGCAATGAAAAAATATTTTACTTGTTACACCCCATCCCTAGCAATACGACTGTTGTATGCGCCAAATCAAGTATTTTCCTGTAAAATCAACCATTTCCAAAAATAATTGTAACTTTTAAGATATTACTTAGAACCCCGTGTGACTGCAGCAGTGTATACCCAAGGATGTAACCTACTGATTGGTACAACAAAAAAAATCAGCTGTGGACTTTCCATGTCTCTGTGGAGGTTTGAAGTCAGGACTACGTACGGGAAAATAGACATCGTAACGCATATCAGGCAGTCTTGATACGGGAAGTATGTGACTTGTACAGCACTGGAAGTAAGTTTTAATGTATCGCAGCCGCAGTGAACGTGTTAATATCAGGATTGTTGGATGAAGAAAAAAATAATTCAAAAGTTATTTGAAGTCATTTGAGCTCTTTTTCTATTTTTGCGGTATAAATTCTATAGGAAATACATATAATAATAACAATACTGACAAGATGTAATCTTTCAGAGAATCACTTGATGGAAAGCTGATCTATGAAAAGCATTCTGTCAAAATGACCTTTGTTATATTTTTGAACGTAATAACAAGCCGTATTGAATGAATTCTTTTGCTTTTAAAGCTGACAGGGGCTTTTAAAGAACATTTACTTTATATATATATACAGTATCCTACTGCGTCGGAAACTGTGATTGGTTGTGCTATACGGTAAAATTTTGATTCATCGATAAAATTAAAATTAGAAACATAAATACATTTCATCAAGCTGTTTCAGAACATTGCAAAATAGTAGCGGAAATTATACTTCCGTAATCAATTTTATCGAATTCTGATGGATCGATTTACGGTTCAAAATATTATTAGCAATCATGTTATTCATGTAAAGTACGAAAAGACTTATAATAATTTATTAAAAGAACACAAATTCAAATATAGCATTTGGCAGACCTGTGTCTATGTATGCAACCATCTATACATAAATATATAGCAAACAAAATACCTTGTCAGTAGTACGTAATCCTCGTGGTTTTAATGAACCATCAACAGCCTTTAATAGTCCACTGTTGGACATAGACCTTAGACCAGAGTTTTTGGCCTACTGCACCACGCTAGCCAGACGGCTTGTTATAGGGTTTGTATCAAGTTTTGATTCTCTTTTCAATGATGTTGTCTTGCATAATTTAATCCTTTAGTCACAGCTTAGAAATAGAGGTGATGACGCGAATAATGTCATGGATCATGATTAGAGAAATTGAATAACATAGAGGACCATATAACATACATAGAGAATAACATAGAACATAGAGACCGGAGGCCCATTGATGCAGGGGTGACAGTTGTAAAGTAAGAGTATTGGTAAATGTGTGCAATATAATGCTGCGATGACTGTCATGTCTTTCCGTCCCCAAGCGTGGCGTGAAAAAGCATCTCACTAGGCTGCCATAGTATTGGTCATCACACTGCATTGTCTGGATTTGCAAAGAATATGGTGACCACAACTCTTGAATTCTATTCATGCTTTCCATCAGGCAGAGTAGAGACACTTTTACAGGCTCTGCATATTGAGACTAGCTTTTTAAATGAGGAACCGTGGTATTTATAACATATACACGTACTTAATATACTTAATATAATGAGAATAGGTACGGAATATGTAATACGAGTATTCTCCGAGGTAAACTAAGCATATACCACGTCTTATTTCTTTTATAATATTATACATTTACAAAACATTGTTTTATTACGCCCGACGTAGAAAAACTCGTACTAGTAACATTGTTAATCAAACATAAGTCTACGTTGGATAATTATCAATTTTAATCTGTTTAAATATGTACACCTAATTGCATAGGTTTAACAGCAGCTTATAAAATTAATATCTACCAGATAGGTACACTAATTTTATACATATAAGTTGAGATTTCTAACATCTTGGTAAGTTGGAAACTCATAGAAGGCATGTAAGAATGTCTATATCTATTCTCCCTTATCACTAAGTTTATAAGACGTTATAAATTCAAGAAGGTGTCACTAAATTTTCTGGAGTTGCCATCCATCAGTTGCCACGATCCCTTAATATTTTAGCAGTTTTACATAGACGAGGTAATTTCAACTATCTGTTAACAAAAGTTCAAAATTTTGTAGACGAAACGAACTAAAATTTAGATGAACACATTAAACATGATACATTCAGCTTGTGTGATAAGTTTAAACAGAATGTGGACGTGATCAAAGGTATCTCCGAGTAAAGCTTTGAAGCATATTTATAACTTGAAATGACCCGAGGGCTATGACAGCTACCTGTCTCAAACTAGCATCAGACGAGTAACATTACCATTAGAACTTTACTGGCTTAATTGTGCCGAAATACTCTACATAAAAGTTTTTGCGGTTTTTCGTCATGAGCGATTTTGAGTGTAATTGGATACGGGTCATTACACAGACTGTCCTCGGCAAACTGTCGGACAATAACTTTATGGGTTATTTTGCAGAAAGTTTTGGCTGAATCGGATGTTTGAAATGTAAATCTACAATATAATTTGAACTATGTGGAAAGTTACTTTATTAATAAATAGTAAATAATTACCTAATTTATTTGTTCTTCACTACAAAATTACAATGTAGAAAAACAAGATAAATGAGACTTTAGTATGAGGTTACTGTTAGAGACTGATGCCTAAATTATGTACTTTAATTCTGTAGAGCTCTATCTCATGTTTTTTTTTTCATATTAAGAGCCTGCCAAAATGACTCTACTCTGCCTGATGGAAAGCATGAATAGAATCCAAGAGTTGTGATCACCATGCTCATTGTGAATGCATGCAATGCACACTGCACTGGTGACACACACTATGGCGGCATAGTGAGATGCTTTTTAACGCCCCGCTTGGGGACGAAAAAGGCATGACAGTCATCGTGGCAGTGTAAGGTTAACACAGTTATCACGATACAGTTTTCACCCCTGTATCAATGGGCCTCCGGTCTCGCACTCACTAACGAAACACGATAACACGGATGCTGGCGCTTTAGGTTGGTCTTCTGTGAGGAGGTAGTACTACCCCGGTTGAACTGTCCTGTTCGTGCTGAAATCAACGTGGCTCTACTACCTAATAATGTATGTATGTATCTTTTATAATTTATGTTATATGTGAACAGAACAAATTGGGCTTTTATTAAGTCACTATCATTACTATGAACAGGCTATAACTAATCACAGCTTTATAGGACATAGGCTTCTCCATAGAAAGGAGAATTTGAACTACTATACCACGCTGGCCACATGGATTGGTATAGGGTTTGTTTCAAGTTTTTCTTCTCTTTATAGTGCTGTGTATTTTGTTTAATTTGACTACTCTTATCATCCCCACAGAATGAATAAGGCTGGTGACACTTTCCATTTTTAATCCAACACCATACGGTTTAAAATTTACATAAAGTTAATATTAAGCATCTGTCATGTGGTTTTCGATATAGTACGGAGTTAAAGCTCCCACACGACAGTAGCTTGTCTGAAACAGGCGGCACTAAATTAAACCGCAGAGTGTGCGTAGTCGGCAGGATTGTCACGCACGTGGAGTGTGAAATTTTGAAAGTTTATTGTTCAGTGAATAACCGAATACTGTAAACTTGTGTGTTCTGTGTTAGCGCTACAATTGAATGAAAATAATAACACGAATATAGATAGAGTATAAATGCAGTTTCAACTCGTTTTTATTTAACTTTTTATATTAATTTCATTTGTAATTAACTATATAAGCGAAGCAGTGATAATTTAATCAATAGGGTATCCATCAAATACAATTTCAAATCCTATGAAAAAATCATCTTACAGCTAAATTTTATGATTTTTTTTTTAAATATTGATAGAAGAATATATAAAAACTGTCTTATCAGAAGCTCGAAATTTTTGAACTAAAATCACTTGTAATAAGAACATTCAAAAATGTTTTCAGCTTTCCACAAACAGTCCAAAACACGGTCAATAAACTAATGAACCCGTCACTAACATTGCTTAACGTAATAAATAGAGTCCTATGAACATTATAATTAAGCAGAGATTGAATTAAAAGCCTGTCACACACAGATGTTTTGGAAGAACTATTGTTACTGTCATAGTTGTTAGAATCTACTATAGTTAGAAATTATGAAATTAAGGTTGCAGCAATTTATATAACTGATTATTATAATCCATATAGGAGTTTAAATAAGTATAAGATAATCCATATTGAAGAGAAACATAAGTTTACAATTAAGAATGGAAAGAGTAGAAGAATAAGTGAGCAGAAGTGAAAAAAATACTACTACTGCTGATGAATTAACGCGGACCGGGTTGTTAGGACAAGATCAACAGGATGCTAAATGAATAATTCGTTAAAAAACGCCTTTAGCCGGGGAGCGCACATGAAAAGCCTGATGAATAGGAAAAAGGCGTAGATTGTAATCCCGGATGAAACTGAGGTGTGAGTGCATGTATGTGTTACTGGCAATGTGTATAATCCGGTATTCTATACAATACCTAGGCAATGTATACAGTACCTAAAACACATAGATAATGTTTGAAATATGATTTATTTTATACTTTTCCAAGGCATTTTTAAGTTTGAGTATTTTCTAGGTACAATATGTATACGTCAAAAAAGCATATGAGTATTTTATCAGTCAATTGAAGTTTTACTCTGTGAATTCGAATAAATCTCTAGTTAAAAAATATATTACGTTACTTAAACGATTATCCATTCAAGAGCATAATTATTTTAATGAATAATCAGTATGGATAGTGCTATCATTCTCCAATATTGTTATAAATCATAATATATAATAAATCGTAGTCTTAAGTGTAAATATTTTATTTTGAAATGAAAATAATCGACTCGAATGGTATTCAAAAAGAGGAAAACAAAGGAAACTCAAACATAGCTGTTAAATCCAAAATCACCTCAGAAATAGGGAATTGTAGAAAACGCGCATAAAAAAAGTTGACCATTTTGTACAGCAAATGAAAATCTACACATGTATTGCTACTTCTTTACAACATTTTCCCTACAGATTTAAATAACAAGTACTCGTTTGATCTACAACGATCACAAATTCAGTAGTGTATTTGAAGCACTCTTGTTAAAAGTAATTTATTTACTGCCAAAAACAAATAATAAATATGGCCTGAACTCAATGTTTAAACGACAGATTGAGCAAAGACACGTGAATATTGAATGTATTTAGAGTTTACATCGAAGTTGTAATCACTTGCTGTAATTTGATTTCAACTTTTACATACTTTGCCTACAGGCGTATAGAGTGCCTTGTGCCTATAGAGATAACACTCTTAATGTTCGAAACGTTACTTTGATGACTAAATCGTAATATCAAACGTAAAAAATGAAGAAAGTTTAAAATGCTATTTGTGTTGAAATTTTCGTTGACTACTAAAACTTAGGTATTGATGAGCGTTAGTTTCGCTTAAACTTGCCTTATTCATTTTGTGGGGCTCATAAGAGCAATATTAGTAGAATTCGTATCAAATGATTCAATTCCCATAGACTCTCAGTTATTGGCAATCGTAACTGGTAAGTTACATAAAAATAATGTCATTTAAAACAATATTTTATGATATAGGCAACCAATAAAACAATCATTTTCAATTTTGGACAATGTAATAAATGTAATCATGAAACTTGTTTATCTAAGTATAATATAATAGAGTATGCTAATGTGTGTGAGTCTCTACTGATATTTAAATATTCTCGTAATAATGTGTTATTTGTGTGTTAACTACCCTAAAATATTCAAACACCTGATATCCGTGTTAAGGTTGTCTGGAAGAAATCACCGTGAGTTATAAAACCGCCGATTGTTACATTTATATATTTTGGTGCTCATTTCTTCTTTTGTTTTGTTCAAGTATACAATAAGGAGAAATAAATAAAAATAAAATATAATTGCAAGCACAAAAAAAAAAAGACAATACCGACAGCCAACTCGTTCTACTGTAGGACTGAAAACTCAAATCTTCGATGCAGAAATAAGATCAAGCTAAATGTGACTTACATCTCATGTTTTAAAGTTCATATTGCTGTGAATAGTAAACTGATCCGATTATGTTTGATGAAAATCGTTGAAATCCGATTTTCCAGTTGCTTACCCTCATCATACTCAAAGTCGCCTTACATTGGCTTAAAATAAAATTGTCTAAATATCTATATATATAACACATTACATTACAAGAATATCAATAAACATAATCGGTCGAACTAATAAGCTGACCCCAAAATAAGCTTGGGATTAATGACGGCCAGGTGCTGGGACCTAAATGTCTGTATGAGATACTGAAATAAAATGCTACAAATAACTTCACTATATTTCAAAACTAGTATGACTTGTAAGAGCTGAAATAAAATTTTTAAACCTGTAAAAACTAAAGCCAAATTCTGTGTGAAAATTAGCATCTGGCACCGGTCTATCATTGAGTCCTATTGTTTGTTAATGCTTGTCCACGCCAGTTGTCAAGACTCTATACTTTCAAATAGGTATTTATCTAAGTTATCACTCATTAGATGAGCAAAAAAAAAATAACTAAAAGCGGACACTGCCTGCCATTTTCCAGCACAATTTTTAACTAAGCACTATGTACATTAGATTGAAAATTAGTCAACACACTAAGCACTACGGTCACATGTTGTAAGTAAATTAATAAATTCTGTTGTTAACAACATGAGAAATGAATTTTAATACACCCTAATTGATTCCCTTTTAAATAACTCCATTAAATTTAAATATAAAAATTTCTTTGTAAACGAATGTACCGCCTGTCTGTAATTGGAAATTTAATATTCAATTCGTTTATTCTTGCTATTTTTTGTAGTCATCTTTTATTCTCGAGCCTCTTGCTACGGTAAATACATCCTCATGTTTCAGTCGTCTGTCGGTTGTTATAATTCGTATTGAATCTTTTTGATCTAAGCTTCTTTATACGAGCTTTTTACATAGAATAAAATATGAATGTGCCTCCATGTTTTATCAATTTCTTTATCTGCTCTTAAAAGTTTTGAGTGGCAATGATACTGTCATCCATATAGGTCAAAATTTCACGTTATCAATTTGCTGATTTCAGTCAATATATATTGTAGTTCTTGATTAAACGGCTAGTAGAACAACTTAGACTGCTTGGCTGGTGGGAAGGTTAACAGAAAAATTGAATACAAAAATATATATTTATTGCTAAAATTTCTACAATTACTTCATTTTAAATAATTATTTCTGGAGTACATACATTTTATTAAACTCCTAAAATGCATGTTTTATTGAAATGAATCTCCAAAGTTTTCAATTTTTGTTCCGAATTTCAATTCGAAACCAATCATATGCCAAGAAAGCGTAAAGTGTCTGTAGTCTTCGTTGGTACTCAATCCGATTGTTATTCCACTCTCAATCTTTAAGAATTCATGTTATGTTATTGATGATGTTGTGTATATTATCATTGTTATAGAAATTGACATCAGAAACATTCAGTCTTTGAGCAAAACAGTGGCAGATGTTTCCATTAATTTTACCATATCTATCTATTTGCACATTTTGCATAGTAACTCAGTTTAACACTGATATTGCTTTAGATAGTAAACGTGTTACTAAACATAGGCCTTTAGAGCGAACAATTTTCAATTTACGTATTATCAGTAATGTATGGTAAATTGTCTATCATTTTAATCCGTTGCCTGCACAGATGGTACAGTGTCGGATTTGAAAATATACATTTACCGTAGTAAATGGAGCCGTAGCCCCAATGATAAATTGTAAGTCTATCTACTGCGTCTATCGTATATTGATTATATCATCATCATCATCATCATCATCAACAGCCTTTTATAGACATAGGTCACTCCTTAGCAAGGAGGTTTTGGCCTACTATACCACGCTGGCCAGACTGGTTGGAATAAGGTTTGTTTCAGGTTTTCCTTCTCTTTGTAATGATGTCTTGTATATGTACTTTGTTCCCTTAGTCGCCTTTTACGACACCCACGGAATGAATAAGGGTGGTAACACTATGCACTGTTAATCCGTCACCACACGGACAGTTATTATATATTTAAAGTTAAATAGCTACACTTTAATTTGAATAGACAGACACAGAGACAGATACAAAAATACATCATGGCTTTGATAAGCAGTTCAATATGACACACTCCGAAGAAGAAGACTTGTTTTCGTTGCTCGTTAGGTTAGAGCACCGATATTTCAGAAACGAAGAAGTATGTACTCGTATGGATTGATTTTTCGAAGAATGAATTAATCAATAAAATTCTATTGTACCATTTCTGTGAAGCTAGCCACAATCTATGATACGGTGGATTAACTATATTATCAGATTACGCATTTTAGATAAGCTTTGTTATTTACACAGCTCGCTAGTATTATATATCGAGAAGTATCTTATAATTTTCTGACGTACCAAGTGATTTTACTCACTTGTTTACTTTTACTGTTTACATCTACATAATAGAATTCTCAGTAACCCTTTTAAAGCAACTGTTTTTAAGGGACTACCAAAGTGACTACTCTGCCTTATCTAACACGTGAATAGAATCTAAGAGTTGTAGTCACCACACCTCTTCGATTCGATTCATACGAATGTAGACAATACAGTATGGTGACCCACACTGTGGCAGCCTAGCGAGTTGCAGTTTCACGTCCCGGTTAGGGACGTAAAAGGTATGACGGCCATCGTGGCAGTGTAAGACTTTCCACACTTACTAGAATAACTGTCACCCGTACATCAATGGGCCTCCGGTCTCGCACTCAAGAACGAAACACGATAGCATGGCAATTACTGATGAAAATACTAAACACAGTAAATAATATCCAGAAGGCCAGAAAGCAATGGTTTTATATAAAAACTCTTACTGTTTCCACTCTTACCAAACTAAATCCTTCAGTCAAAGAGCGATTTCTATCTCACGGAAAGGTATAAATTTATTTTTGTAGGCACGTAAATAGTGTCAACAATATATTTATCTTCAATGATTTCAGATTCAACTTTTAATCAAAAACAAATTCATGCTCAGAGACATTTCAGACTAAACTAGTTAATTATAAGAGCTAATACGTTTTGTGACTTAATAATGATGAGACAAGGTTTATTTTCGTGGAAATGAAAACTTTATAAATCGTTATGATCTAAATTGAAAAGGGTGGACTAAAAGTAATCGTGGTAATGTACTAATAAAGTTATATCTACCTATTATAATTCCTATTAAGAGTTCCTTAGTCTGTCAGTTTGAACATATCTTTGATAGATTAGTTGGTAGAATTTAAAATATAACATGTAATACGTACCAGTAGATAATAGGACCACTTGTTCTAATTTTTTTTATTGTATTCCCTTGAACCTGGAATGAAAACAAAAACAGTTTTAAAAAAATTGAACCAAATACAAATGACACTAAAAAAAGGCCAAAATAGTGTAAATATAAAATGTAATGCCCTGTCCCCTTTTCTTATCCAAATTCACCATTTTCCTGTTTGAAACCAATAACCACCACAAGGAAGGTTTACATTAGGTAGGTGGCCGGTCATATATGAAACCGAACTAAAATAAAAATTGAAAAAAAGTTGACAAATAATTTATTTTAAAATTGAAAAAATAAATTAAAAGTAAAGAAAACTGCTAAAAAATTAAGTTTTCCCTAAAAGTAATAAAAATAATAAAATAAAATTTTCCTTAAAAATGTTTACTATCAATATATGTCTAATGTCATTATACAATTTATATGATACAAAAGTTTGTCGCGTGATTGAAATATTTGGACTTATATATTTAGTATAAAATTTTTAAAATTAAAATGAATCAGATATTATTATTTAATAGGCTAGATGACACCATAGTCAAATTAGTAACTTTTTATCATCTGTCAAGACGACAATTTTGTATGAAAAATGTACTAAATTCAAAATTGTGACGTCATTGTTTTTGGCCTTTCCACTGGACAATATATTTCACTGTATATTTGATTACAATTCGTAATAATAATAAAAAGCTATGTTAATTGTATTTGCAGAGATGTTTCACGATATTATTTTTAATGAAGAAGACGTTGGTATTTATTTACGATACAGTCATCTACCCAATTGTCTTTTTTACCTACACAGGCAAATTTGGTGAGGTTAGAGGACAAGTTGGTCCTGTCCAAGTCTAATAATAAGCAGTTAGGCTCCTTTTTGTTTAGATATTGGGAACCATTAAACCACTAATTATTCTCTAGAGGTTTATTGGTCTCGATAAAATGATACTGGCTGTAGCAAAGGGAAATAAAACATAATTGAAGGATAGTTTATTTCATTCGATTTCTTCAATCATTATTTATGAAAGAAATCAGAAGCCAACTTTTTTTCCAAAACAAAATGAAAAATACTACATTTTTATTTAAATAACTGTAAAAAAAGTAAAAAGATCTTAAAACAAAAATTATGATACCATTCAAATATTTAAATAGAAATTTTATTTAAATTATTTCTCAATCATTGAAGTGTTCTTATAATTGTTTTCGTGATTTTATGGATTCATAGGTTAGTTTTGAAATGAAGCCATAATTTTTCAAATTACCAAGGTAGTAATTGAAACCTTTTTGTAGTGTTATTAGAAAAACAATGAGGTTTGTCTTGTTTGTTATTATTTTATTGAGACGTGTATTCCACACATCTATTGCTAACTACGACTTATTACTAAAAATTCAGGTTTTCTTAGCAAAGTTTTTTTTCAAAACGGATATTAAAATAATTTAATTTAAAGGTCCTTTTTACTGTCTTAATACCATAAAAGTCATATTCCACAAAATGTTGAAGAAAATGGGCAAGCGTTATGCATTTTTAATGTGAAAACTATTACATATTTCATTGTGTGTAATTTCTACGCATTTCACCATAATTCCCTTTCAAAATGGAATAGACCTCTCTGTATTTTAGCTAAGAAAAAAAAAACATGTGAGATAGCCTACATTATACAACGTACAAGAAAATCTTCAAAATTGAAGTAGAATCGATTTCATTTATTTCCCTCGTTTCATATGAGAGTACCATGAAGATCAATTTATCGTTAAGCTAACTTACTTCATCCTTGATAGCATTGGCTGAAGAGGATATTACATGCGATGGAGGCAAGCCGATTATGTTTTTCGTATTACCTTCGACGGAGGCTCATACTGCCGTTATTACTATAAGATAAAGATTTCTACTTAAAGGTTAAAGTAATATCTGTTGATAAAAAGTATTGAAAGGCATGCTTATTTTGGACTAGTTCAAAGTTTTCTAAAGTATTATAGGTTATGATGAAGAAAATATGTCAGGAAAATTGTGTGCTGATTTTCAATTTAAACGACAGGCGTAATTTTGTATCTGTTAATATTTCCACCCATAATAAAGGAATAGGTGGACTCAGGCGGGGCCGAGACACTGGTATGGTATCATCATCTTCAAGAATATTCAATAGTTTACGACGCCATAGAGGGCTCTCATTGAAAAGTAGTTACGTCGTGCTAGTAACTTTAAGTACGGTACGATTAAATGGTTATCAAGGTCTAGAAATGAAAAAATTAAGTCTTAAAATAGTAGGAAAACCAATGAAAATACATTTCCATTGCAAAATAGGCCAACCTACTGAAAATTTCTTATAAATCTAATTTTAATTCCGAAAGCATTCATTTAAATTTACAAAACGGTTATTGCTAGGCTTTCACATTTATACTTCTTATCTGTTTGAAATAAAATTAAAAATATTAATAAGGATCTATTTCATCATATCAACAAATTCTGTTGACGCTATGAAGATCTCGAAATAAAAAAAAATATCTTAGAACATTCCTACTCAACTCGAGATCCACTCGGTAAAATTTGGAAATTGTTAAAAATATGAATTCACTGATAATGAAACGGTGTTTATCGTGTTAAATTATCGCAGTAATTTTGACTTGAAAAGTTATTATAAACAAAATATTTATCACGTTCACTTTTGAGAATATGTGTTCAATATTCTGGCACTTCTGCAAGTGCCGTGAACACGGATGAACTAAAACAAATATCCGAAAATGATATAGATGCTAAACATCCTGTTATTATAATTTATTAACTAAGAAATCAATCTCTTGACGTAGCAAACGTAGGTGCGTTATACATACATATACATCGCACACTCAGATAAACAAAGACGAGTTATATAGGCTGGATCACGAATTGGTTCACGTTGGAAGAAATTGCATAAAAAACCATATGATATATTATAAAACTTGTTTATTTACAAGAAACCTTATTAGTTGGAATTTATTTTTTAAAAATTATATCGTTTAAATGATCACCGTTTTAACATTTGCACTCTTCTAAGCGTGCACCGAAATTTTCGAATACTCGTCGACAAAGAGACCGCGAGATTGCCGACATCTCTTCGCTGATTTTTGTTTTAGTTGACTTAGTGTATTTGGTTTATTGATGTAGACACGATTCTTCTAATAACCCCATAAAAAGAAGCCTGCTTGTCATGTCATTGACCTCTGGTAGGGACTCATTGGATGTGTGACAAGTGGCTCCATCTTGTTGAAACCATGTGTTACGATTGTAGCCAGCAAATTCCAGTAACATCGGTCCCAAGAACTTCCGAAACATGTTTGCGCGAGATGTTAGATTCAAATGTTTTTTTTTTATTAATCACCTACCAAAGTGACTCTATTCTGCCTGATGGAAACCATAAACAGATTCCAAGAGTGGTGATCGCCATACTCACTGCGAATGACGACAGTGTAATATGGGGACCCACGCTATGGCGGCCTTAAGTTAACGAATTTTTGGTCCATCCTATACATATAAGCTAAATTTTCGGGTAAAGATAAGAAAGCCTAGGTATTACGGCATTCTCGAATAAGGCAATTTTGTGTTCCTAAAATTTTGTCTAGTCTATTTAAGTATTATACCTCAAAGAATGACTTGATGACCTTAATATGCTCATCTCAAGATATGTCTGTAACATAATTTATATAGAAAGTTACACGCTATAACGCATAGCAATTAGTTATTGTAACGGCAGCAATGTAGTTGAGTAACTGCTAATTGCATTCACTAGACTACTGCTATCGAACTGTTTATTCAGCCGTCAAATTGATTAATTAATATGTTGGCTCTGTCAGTACGTATGTTAACTACAATATGCAAATAGCTCGCGTTGTTAGTAATTAGATCTGAAATAGCTTATAGAGGCCGCATGTTCAATGGTATAGGTAAATAGATAGATTTCTTTTTATGAGTAACAGTATTTAACAGTGTTTATTAAGAACAAAAACACACGGTGAGTTCGTTGTTGAGTGATATCACTTAGGTTGATGCATTGCAAAGTCAAACAATCTTAGTCAGGTCTATGAGCACGTTAAAACACAGCTCCTGATTGCTCTATAAACATCTAGCAATCGCTAGGATTGTTGAAGTCCAAAAAAGTTCAGCACAGTCCTTCTACAGAACATTGGTATCGCTTAGTACTTGGGTTGTGAAGTCCTGGTGACGTCACTGGCCGTGAAAATTTGAAATTCAGATGTGTCGTAGTAGACAAGCCAATCTCAATATAGTTTGGGCAAAAAGTTCGGAGAAGGAATACAAAAACATAAACAGATTTTATGTATAATTCAAAATTATAAAACTAGATTAAAAGACGTATTTTATAGATGGATAGGTAGATAGATAGAGAGAAGACGCAATTCTAAATGGAAGCGAGTGGGAACTCGTTTACCATTTATAGTATTAGTATAGAAATACACTAGATATTTATTCATTTTAATACATAAACAGTTTATAAATATTTTTTAATATTAACTTACTCTTAATCTTTAACCTAATCTAATCTTAATCTTAATCTGTCTTAATAATTGGCTACCTCAGTGACGCAGTGGTTGTATATGCGATTACTGTATTTGAGGTCTTAGATTTAAGTCCCGGGTCAGATCTAGCGTTTGTATGATCTACAAATATTTATTTCGGATTTTGGGTATTTTATATGCATAACATGGATGTATTTACAAAAAAGAAAAATAATATCAACCATACCACCCATACTCATAGTACAAGCTCTGTTTAATCTGGGACTCAACTGTGTTGTGTATATAAAAACATTATTTAGCATTTGAGTACTCTTGATGGCACGAATGTTTAATTAGTCAGGTCGAAATATTAGAAAAATAGAAATTAAATACAAAAGGTTCTTGTAACAGTTTTAGATCAACATGGATCTTTATTTGAGCTCAGATTCCCCAGATTCGGTATTTACAAGCAAATGAAAGGGTGAACAAAACTTATATTCTTACTCATTTTCTTTACTTCCTTTAGAAGTAGGTCATGATAAGTATTACTGTCTTTTCAGAAACGTATTCTTCCATTTAAATAAATTAAAATAAATAATTATTTCGGATATTTGACACAAAGTTATCTACTTTCAAACTAAGCAGAGCTTGTGCTACGATAACTAGACTGACTGATATAATACTTAAATACTTTTTTTTTGTAAATACATACATATGATACATAGAAAACATCTAGACTTCGAAATAAATATTTGTAGATCATACAAACATCTTGTCCGACCCGGGAATTGGAATTTCTTGTCAGTCTGTTCTTACGTAATTTTGACACGTAAAGAAACTGTGAAACAGCATGTCACTGATAAAAGTTATCTGTGTTTGATAATAATTTCTTAACAAATTAGGTGGCTTAAAATATATTTTCAACCCCAAGCAGACAGTCTAAAAATATATTAGATAGATCACAAGCTTATCACTCTTAAATTTTACCATAATAAAGATGTCAGTACATAAATAATAATAAATAATAAATAAATAAGCCATTTATTTCAAATTTCTCATGCGAACAGTATTACAAAAATAATGATAGTACTATCATTTATTTGTATTTTTCATTAATTTGGTGCTTGTGTTATTCTGAAATTTGAAACCCTCATTGGGTAAAGGCCTCCTCCATCCTGTTCCATGCTCCTCTATCCTTGCCTAATTTTATCCAGTCGTTTCCTACGACGTGTGTAATGTCATCAGCCCACCGTCTTATTTGTCGGCCAACATTCCGTTTTCCCACCGGTCCTTTCCATCGTGTGGCTTCAATGGTCCATCTTCTGTCTGGGTATCGTGAGATGTGCCCTGCCCATTTCCACTTGAGTGAGAGTGCGTGCCGAAGAGCATCGGTGAGCCTAGTTTTTTGACGGATATTGTCATTCCTAATTTTATGTATTCGTCTTAGTCTTAACATGCTCCTTTCTATTGCCGTCTGACTGCATGTAATTCGCTGTTTTATTTTATTTGTGTATACCCATGTTTGGCAGCCATACAACAAGCAGGGTAGTAGAAACGTCTCAAATGTTGTCCTTTTCATATGTAAACTGTAGTTCGCTTTTAGAATTTCTTTTAATGCCTAGTACTTCTTCCAGGTTGCGTTGCTTCTTCTTGCTACTTCTTCTTCGTTGCTTGTAGTTTTAAATGAAATTTGCTTACCCAAGTAGATTTATTCGCTGACGTATTCTATTTTGTTTTCTTTGATCATTATCGGGCGTTCGCAATTGTTGGTCAGTATCTTAGTTTTATTTAAATTTATTTCTAGGCCGATGTTGGAGCTTTCGTAATCCAGAGATTTCAACATTTCCTCTAGGTCCTTGGCAGTTTCAGCAATTATGACAATATCATCAGCGAACCTCAGATGATTTAAATATTGTCCGTTTATGTACACACCCTTGTTTTTCCAGTCTAGTTTTCGAAAGACATTCTCAAGTACTGCTATAAACAACTACGGAGAAAGAGGATCTCCCTGTCTTACTCTTCGTTCTATGTTTATTACGTCTCCTCTAGTTTCTAATTTGACTCTGCTCGTACTATTTGTGTAAATTATATTTTAAGGTGTTGATATATTTGTAGTTAATATTTAATTGTTGCAGTGCATTCCAAATTGAACAGTGGCTGATACTGTCAAAAGCTTTGCTGTAGTCAATGAAGGCCACATACAGAGGTTTATTATATTCTCTGTACATTTCTATGATTTGTTCTAGTGTCTGTATGAGGTCCACTGTGCTAAAGCCTGATCTGAATCCTGCTTGTTCCCTCGGTTGCTGCCTATCGATGTTTTCGGATATTCTTTTTAAGATCATGGACGAGAATAGTTTGTATATACTTGCCAGCAGACTTATTGGCCTATAATTTCCAATGTCCAAGGCGTTTCCTTTTTTGAATAGTAGGATTATGTCTGATGTACACCATTGTTTTGGTACTTTTTCTTCTTCTAGTATCATATTGAACAATTGAGTAAAATGGTGTGTTAAAATTGGTGCTCCTATTTTTAAAGCTTCATTGCATAGTCTATCTGGCCCGGGGCTCTTATCAGCCTTCAGCTTTTTTATATGTTCTAAAAATTCGAAATCTTCAATTTGCCTGATGCAGTCTATTGTGTTCGTGTGAGGTATTTGTGCTTCGGTCTCTGCGTTTTTTTGTTGCTTGTATAAGTTCTTATAGAAGTTTGTTGCCAGGTCGATTACATCTTTTCTTGATTTTGTTTCTTGTGAATTATGCTCGAGTTTTTGAATCCATGTCCTGTGTGTAGTTTGTTCTTTGTACGCTTTTTTGGCACTTCTTAAATTCTTAATATTTCTTGTAATAATCTCGTACCTGTGGTTTTTGTAATCCTTACGGATTGACCTATTGGTCTCTTTGTAAATTTTACTTAGCTCTTCTTTAAAATCTTTGGTTTTATTCTTTGTATGTAATAGCTCCGTGCGCCTTTCTATAAGTTGGATTGTGTCCTTGGAGAAAATTTTTGTGTTGATACGGTTGTGCCCTGTTTTTACATCTTAGGCTTTCTGTCAAGCCTCTTTCTAGGATATCGTAGTATGTCTGGATATCAATATAACTAGCTTCTATGTTCTCTGTGTGTGTTCGTAGATTTTCCATAAATTCTTTGATTTCCGTTTCTGTCTTGGGAATATTGGGTGGTGTTGTGTAGGTTTTTCTGCTCTTTACTGGTTGACTTAATAGTAAAGTTCCTCTCACTAACCTGTGATCGGAAGAGAATTTAAATTTGTTTAATACCTCAACATTAGTTATAAGTTTATGTTGGTTTATCATTATAAAATCTATTTCATTCCTAATTTTTTGGTCAGGTGATAACCATGTCCATTTGCGGCTATCTTTCTTTTTGAAGAATGAGTTCATTATTGAGAGTTTATATTGGTAAGCATAACTTAAAAGACGTTCTCCTCTGTCATTACACAATCCGTAACCATATTTTCCCATTACTGGAAAGTTATTTGTTTTTGGACATCCTATTTTTGCATTAAAATCTCCCATGACAATAACTTTGCCTTCAGTCTTGGTGTGAGCATATTCAATGTCTTTATAAAAATTTTCAATTTCTTCGTCTGTTGAATTCTCCGTTGGTGAGTATGCTTGAATGATTGATAAGGAGAAGCATCCAAATTTTAATTGTAAAAGTGTTACTCTTTCAGAGATTCCTATAAAATTTGTAATGTTGTTTTTATATTTTTTCTTAATAATAAATCCTACTCCATGTAGTCCTTTAGTTTCACCGATGAAGCAAAAGATAAGGTCACTGTACTCTTCAATCTTACATCCCATTTTCCGAATTTCTGCAAGACCTACAATGTCCCAGTTAATACTTTTTAGGGCATTACTTAGCTCCAAAAATCGTTCTGTTGTTGCAAGTGTTCTTACATTATAAGTGCAAATTATGAGAGTAAGTTTTATATCTTGATCCAGTTTTGAATTTGGTGGAGGGTTGTAGTCTAATTCCCCACGAGGACAAATCGGGTTGTGGAATGCTTTGTTTCTGATATCTTTGTGTTCTTGATTGTTTAGAGGTTTGTTCCGGTGGCTGATGACAACATCCTATGGTTTCTGAGCAGTTGGCAAGTTGACAAATGGCAGAGAGTTGCTTCTATTCCTCATTACATCGAAAGCATTTATACGATTTGCTTTTGTTAGTAATTGCTGTTTGCGAGGCTGTCCTTTTACATTAGGTGAGGTAGAGGATTCTCTTTTGCGTTTTTCATTTCCTGATTTTCCCTGTTTTATAACTAATTTGTCATAGTTAATGAAAGCATAGTTGCCTTTCTTCCTTTCCTCTTCCAATTTTGGTAGTAGTTTCTTTCTCGTATCGAGGATTTCTTTCGGGTAGTCTTCAGATACGTACACGTTTTTAAATTTCTTTTTATTTGCTACTATTTCGTTTTTCTTCCATAGGTTAACGAATGTCAGGAGGATTGGTCTTTCCCTTCCATTTTCTGTTTTATTTTTGCCAATTCTGTTGATCATGTTTACGTCCCTATTTTCGAACGCAATATTTAGATCATCATTAATTTTATTTTTGATGATTTCAATGAGATTGGCAGTCGATGTTTCAGTTTCTTTTATTCCATATAGTATTAAGTTGTTGAGTCTTTTGTGTTTTTCAAGGTTGTATATTTTTTCCTTTAACTTCTCATTTTCTGACCTTAATTCCTGTAGTTCTAATTTAAAGGGAACCAATTTTTCATTCATTTGGGACATAATTTCTTCAGTTTGATTTGATATTTCTATTTATATTTGGTCGAAAAAAGATTGAAGGTTATCCATTATTCACTACTACTCTTTCTTGCGTGGAATGAAACGTACTGTAAATGCAGCGAAATGAAGCTGTCGTTGTGAACTCGCAACGTAATAACGTTGTTATGTTGGTAGCACAATGTTAGATGTGAGATGTCAGTGTCAGTGTTTATTGTTTGTATTCAATTAACATGACAGTTAACTTTGGATAACCTCTAGTTTCTGCAGTTTTTAACCACTGAATAGTTATATCACTAGCACAGTTCACACTTCGATTCACTTTTTGCAATACAGTTCGGCACAATACAAGTGGAGTTAGAATGTTTTTATGTTGGATTTCAGGGTAAGTTTACAGTTTATACGTTAAAATTCGGAGCTCCGTATCACAATGTCTTTACGTCTACACAGCCGGAACCGGAAAACCAGTGTCAGTACATAAGATAACATAAATCTCAATAAAAAATAATAATTTCAACTCTTTGGTAACTATTACCGTTAATACAACATCAAAAATAATCACGACATGATTAAATATCTTTCTCAGATTATCCAGTACAAAGTTATTTAATTAACTATATAGTTGAATAAAATAGACCTTTACCCAATAACTTGACATAAGGTAAAGCTTTTCAAACAATATTGCCAAACAACTTTGAGCCATAAATACGAATAGAAGGGTATACTTTCGCCCCTTAAAGTGTAGTCTAGCTAAGATTGATGCGCCATAAAAGAGTTCCTTTTTCTCCTTCTGGATAGTTGCCCAGTAATACAGCCCAAACAATATTGGAGCTTGATATTGTTTTATGACGGTAGAACTTTGTGTAACATTCAATATATTGTTGTGTTCTAGTTTCTAGTAATCGTCTGTAAGCTATAAATTCTTATGTATTCTATATTAAGTTGAGGTAGAAATGTAATGGAACGTTAGTATTCAATTTTATGAATATTTGAATACCTAAATAATTTAAAAATTACTTATCTAATACTCAAATATCTGCATTTACTATTCTATTTTATTTTACTATGAATCAGAGCATATTCGTATATGTCAAAGAGCCCACTAGCCTCTTCGACTGCTTTTAGGGCTACCTTGGGTCTTACAACAAATTGTCGGATTCATTTATCCGGTTGAATTTTATATTTTTTTATTTCAACCACTTCACGAACTATTCAACAAAAATAGTTACGTGAGAGGACTCTCATTTCATGTACTTAAAACATACTGAATGAAAAAGTAAGTCATAAAAGATGTATTTTATACACTGCAGTGCGTTTTATTAAAATTGCAATGTAAAATTAATATAAAAGGAAAATGTAGCAACAAGCATAAAATGTTTCTCATTAAAACCACTTTTTGTAACTAAGCCGCCATGTGAAATACTGGAGTGTATTCCAAGGAGTGTCTATAGTTCATCAACAACCTTTTACAATCCACTGCTGGACATAGGCCTCTCCTTAGCAAGCAGGTTTTGGCCTACTATACCACACTGGCCAGACGGGTTGGAATAGGGTTTGTTCCAAGTTTTCCTTCTCTTTGTAATGATGTTGTCTTGTATACTTTGTTCCTTTAGTCGCCTTTTACGACACCCACGGGATGAATAGGGGTGGTAACACTATGTATTCTTAATCCGTCACCATACGGACATCTATGGTTACAAATGGTTTTAAAATGTAAAAAAATATGTAATGATTCATATTTTAGAAAAATAAACATATTCTTATTAACCTACATATTTAAAGATTATAATTTATACTTTAACATATTTTTAACTCAAACAATCATCTAAATGAGATCATAGGTTACATGCATAATCAACTTTATCAAAATTTAAAAGAAAACCGTACATATTATATATAGTATTAAATTGTTTAAAATAAACTATAAATTACAAAAATAATATCAGAATAATGAATTAAAAATTAAATTTTGGCAATAGCCTAGGAACTAAAACATTTGTGACACACATCAAGTTTGTGCTCCCCATAACGATTTATTGCCCTACCTAGTGCACCTACTTCTAGTCATCCTTCGCTTTGCAGAGGGACATATACCACATATTTTTCTTATATTTTGCTGTGGGAGGACATCGGCTGCATTAATTTGCTCAGTCTCATTTATAACACTCTCATTACTACTGCCTGTCATGTGTAAAATTTGTGTAATTGAGTCCCGCAAAGTAGTTTGTAGAGTTGGTATAAGCAATCTTTTATGCATGTATGGTTCGATCAGCTTGTATGTAGAGCTTTTGATATTTACGCCTCGATAAAGGTTTTTTCTTAGCCTCTATAGTGTTGGTAACATTAATGACGTAACTATTTATAAATGTAAAATTGAGCATACCATGAAAATTGCACAACAGTCAGCGTCGTGTCTTTCGACTGCTAGAAGCAATGGAACACATTTGGTCCAAAGTATCCACCCCTTCTTTGATTTGATTGTAAAATTCACAATTGTGGGCTTTTTAGTTTGTGCATTAATGGTTCCCTCTTCGTCACATGTTGATAGAAGGAATACAACTTTTTGGGGTGTGTGTATGTTTTGGCATTGGTGTAAGCTACAATTAAATCAATCATATTAAAGGTAATGAAACATGAAAAACATTGAAGAGGATCTAAAAGACTTTTACAAGAGTGTACAGGTCCAGGTCTTATATGAAATATGTTCCTTGAACCACTTCTCCTTTATGACCTTGCCTGTTGTGATGACCATTTGTGTTTATCTTTCTCACGAAAAATGGTACGCGATGGTCTTATAATCAAATCGTTAGGGTCTGCTGAAGTGCTAGGTGTCGTGTCTTCAATAGAACGTGGTGGAGATGTATTACTACTTGGCTCATAATCTTGATCTGGCAGTTGCTCTTCATTCACAGCAGAAACTTCATCATCACCCTCCGTTTCATATCTACGCAGGATCAGCCTCAATGTGGTTTTCAGGGTCACTCTCTGATAAATTTTCCTCCTCCCTTTCACCTTCTAATAATAACGCACGAATTGTATCTAAAGATAAAATAATAGACACCATCATTAATCAAGAAAAGAGAAAAGAAAGTAATTTCAACTTAACTAAAAATTCAAAAAGTTGCGTTACTACTAACTTTCGTCGATGCGACGAGCCATGGTTGCTGGAACGGCGCGTACAGATCCTCTACACACAAAGCACTACCGTCCGTCGCGAGGGCAACGGGTCCACCGAGATTAGTTGAAATTAGAAAACAACACGGTCGCGCGCGCAAAAGTTATCGCAATTTTTTTGATGTTGCGTCGTCGAATCGACGAAGGTTAGTAATCTAGGGTTAAACAATATCAATGCTTTTCTTTTTGTTTCTGTTTTTATAGAAGGTCGATCTCCCTCTCCAAGCATTTGGACCTTCATAATTATAAAACCTGATGCGAATTCAATGGCTAAAACCGAGTGCAGGTATTATTGATCTCTATTGTATCTTCGATCTCTCCATAGGTCTTGTCAACTCTCATCTTACGATTGACTCTCTCGTCCGTACACCTTCAGTGTTGATACTCCTACAGAATATTTTTGCAGATTCCAATCGTTTTTATAAGTATTCTCAACATACGCTTCCAGCACTGTATTTTGAACGCATCAATGTTTTCACCATCCATCATCCAGTCATCTCTGAGTTAGTCTAGTCCAAGTTTGAGCACCATAAAGAAAATTAATTCTACAATAAGAAACATTGCCATCGTAATTATAATTTCTTTCGTTTATTGTGATTTTAAGTTAATCCTAAGAATTTTAAACTATATTAATTCCTATTTTTAAGTTTACTTCTTTAACCCAGTCTTAGTAAAGCTGTTATATAGCTATTTAACAAGATTTTTTACCTAAAAGCCAGTTTTCTTTAATGGGGTCTTTACTCTAGAGGGTCAGTAAAGCAGAATCAGACCCTTATAACAACTTAACACTAGTAATGCTACCCTACTACCTAAGACGGCATTTCATGCTTTGATGCCGACGTGGGATTCCAACCCACGCTCTCCATGTACTTGCAACAACATTAACACATTCGCGCCGGCGTGTACCACCGGTGGCTCGCGCTTGATTGTGCCATCGGGCGGCGTGTACCACCGGTGGCTCGCGCTAGACCGCCTCATCGGGCGTCGTGTACTACAGGTGTTTCGCATTCGATTGTGCTATTAGACACTAATAATTTAACGTACATATATAAAAACGTTTGTTTTGAATAAAAGTTATATTTAATAACGTATTATAAATATAACTTTTGTTCAATAACTTATAATATTATAAATGATACTTAAAGTCGATAAAATTAACAGAATAATTCAATATTATTTTATTTGTAACTTATTATTATTAGTATAAGCGAAATCAGCGCGCCGCCAAATGAAGCGCGACATTGTTTTACGCGCCGACGGGCGGTGCATCAAATGAAAAAATACGCCGGCGGGAACGTGTTAAGAGCTTTAACGCTAACAAACCAGTTTAAAATCCGCTTCTTAAAACGCTTAAACATACTTTTATCACTATACAAATACACCACGATACGATTGAGACATAACAGTGTGCCTGGACGATTAACGAAGATCAAGCAGATATACCTGTTTAGTCACAATATATAATATATATTTATGCTATCACTTTTAAAGATTTTTTTTATTGTGTCGAAACCCCCTCAGGCCGTCGCCCCACCGGAGTTTACGGTGGGGTGGTGTGTCGTAATCGGATAGACTAAAACCACACGGTGTGCCACTCTGCGCCTGACATAGGAGGGATCCGGAAACAGCTGCTATTACGACATCCAGACTTTTGAAGATACCTTAACCAATATCAATGCATGGGAAAAATAAGAGGACAATTTTTTAATTAATCAATAAATATGCCGATACTCATATAAAGACACGAATACATATAAATCATCATTCTACAAATGTAATAGACACTAGAGATTCACCTAGCTGCGATATATATTTATACTTAATGCAACTGTAATATTCACGACCGAACACGCTCAGCCCTTACGATTGACCCTTCTCTCCTTGCTCTCAAAACTTACTGCCTATCCCACACTCTTAAGTCTCTCTATGGCTTACGTGCCCACACGTAAGTCACTTGTATAATGTTTAACAGATGTCCAAGGGATGGATTTCATAAGAATCCTTTCAAGAGTCCCTTTTAAAGAATTTGTATTACAAACACAATAAATCCTTTGTTTACAATTGCATAAAGTTCTCTTAAGAAATCTAAATTTGTATAATTTCTTAGGATTGAATTTTTTCAATCGACTTTGCAGAATAATTATATGTATTAGAGATGACACAAATATAAATTTGGTCGTATACCGAGTATTCACGGTGAGTCTTTTGATCGAACCACCGAATGCTTGGCAGTGGAATATTCGGCAATACTTATGACTCGTATTTTAAAACGTGCCTCAGCCGTAAATCTAATCTTAATACTGATTTTAGGTAGAAATTTTATTGTTGAACGTCACTTAAAACAAGATTCACCGAGCCATGCTCAAATGAGTGGTAGTTTATTACAGAACACTGTTTATATCTAAATCTTCACTCAGGTATAGGTTTTGACAGATGTGATCTCTGTTTACGTGAAACAAGTTGCAATTGATGACTACCTCGATGGCGTAGTGGTAGCGAAAGCGACTGCTGAGCTTGAGATCTTGGGTTTGATTCCCGAGTTCATCGGAGTTTGGGTGTTTTCTATATATAATATGTATATATTTACAAAAAAAAAGTATATAAGTATTTTATCTGTTAGTCTAGTTGTCATAGCAAAAGCTCTGCTTAGTTTGAAACTAGATAGCATTGTATGTTAAATATCTGAAATATTTATTTATTGTTATTTAAATTTAGTCTCATGTGGTGATTTCCAAGGTGTTTTAGGATAAATGAACGTGTTTTACGATATTTGTTTCTGAATAATTACGAAAACTTAACATTTCATACTTTATTATTATTAACACTAAGTACATATAAAGGTGACTATGGGAACCAAATAGGCAAGACAACATCATTACAAAGAGAAGGAAAACTTGAAACAAACCCTATTCCAAGCCGTCTGGCACGCGAGGTATAGTAGGCTACAACCTCCTTGCTAAGGAGAGGCCTATGTCCAGCAGTGGACTGTAAAAACCTGTTGATGAAGTACATATTTCAATTCACTTTAATTGACCTTAATTGATATTCAGTCCACTTAAATACACCTTCAAGTATTTGTTTAAACGAAAATATACTCTAATCTAATCACTACAAGCTTCTAGCTTATGACAATAACAAAAACCTAGTTTGACACTTCAACATGACAAATTTTGATGACAATTTGAACGTTCAGTTATAGCTAACAGCTAGTTTAATATTTAATTTTGTTTTGTTGATTTTCGGTAGTCTAGATTTATTAATATATTTACATTGCTACACTAGCAAATAGTGTATTATATATAAATACATAGAAATTATGTTTGAAAAATATGTTTTAATAAAATTGGCTGCGGGTAACGAAATAATAATATCGATAAAGTAAAAACGTAATTGAGAACAGATTAAGTTAAAATCAATTATTGAGACGAGTTTCAGCTAAGTAACAGTTAGAACGTTCAAGTTCTGATGTAAACTTAAAACTAATTTCGGGTAATCAGAGTTCAATGGGTAGTTAAGATGCATTTTAAAATATGTGTCTTAGTATCTTTCGCGGGTGACATGTTTAAACTCGCATCAGAAAGATGTGTTGATGACATGCTGGGGTGCTTTTGTGTCATTCGTCATTGGGTCGTATCAGAACTCACTTTAATTGTCAATTTTGTTTTGTTCCGTTAGCGGTGTGTACAGTACACTGTGTAAGGGAAAAAATTGTTTTACTGCCAACAAAAGTCGAAAAAAATATTTGCAGTCGTTATGATGAATGGAACGAATTTTTTACTGAGTACTGCTAGGTTATATGCTTATTCTGAATACTGACGGCCATTCATTTTAATTTTGTTCTATGAATTCTGATATAATCCTAGAATATTTTACGTTTTAAGATAACTGACAATACGTACATGTTTTGCAATAGGCATGCAACTTCGCTGTCATATAACTATTTGTCACTACTTTGTAATCTTTGTAACCTTTTTCTATTATTAATCATTGATTGCAGCCCAGTTTGTTAACTTTAATTTCTGTAACGAAAATTATAAAACTGTGCATCAAAGCTACAAAAACAGTAATAAAAGAAAAATAATGAGTTGATAAGTTCTAAATGAAATTGAACAAAACATGATTGAAACTCAAATATCTCTAAAAATGAGCTAAATTTAGGGTATAGTATTTTATACTCAAATCTATCAGTAACACCTAAATCCCGTTTATATAAATAAAAACCCGTAAATTTTAGTTATTTCCATCATAAGTAATTGGTAAAATAAAAGTAGACTACCTTGTCTAACCACCGACTTGTTAAAGGTTACGGAAAATGTCGAAAGCGGGTAGCATTGAACGGTTGTTGTAGAAAGCCTTTTAGGGGAGGTTTATGACTAGCAGTGGATACCGATCAGCAGAGATGATGATAATAATGAATAGGATCAGATTTTTTGTCCGTCCAGACTTTTTTCTTAAATGCGTGTTTAGGCAAACGACTAAGTAATATTCATTTGAAGCATTATAATTAAGTGATGATGATAACGTCACAAAGAATTGGATAAATACCATAATTTTTCTTTTGTGTTTATAAGGAGACTAGTTGAGCTTCATGGTGTTACCCATGGTTAATCTTTTTGCGAGATGTGTTATCCAAAATGTAAGCTATCTCCTTACCAAATTTTATCAAAATTCATCCAGCTGCCTAAGCGCGAAAAAGTAGGCAATATACAAAAGCAGACAATTTTTTTTATAACGTTATCAGAAGTTTACTATGTTGATGTGAATATCTAATTGAAAATATTTTTTCCCAGTGTCAATAGTATGGTGTGCAAATAATTTCTTATCTTTCTCATTCTAACATTACTTTGAGATTTTGAACAATCCTTTGATGACTAAATGTAAGTACATTAGTATCGCCCATATACCCATGTTTGCTATGAGATTCCCCAAAAAACCTCATACCACATGTTTTTACCATTCATTGAATTTGTTACTGCTATTCCCATCTCCATTACATACAAAACATCCAATTTGAATATTGAAGGGTAGCCTGTGTAACTGTGTAGACCGAATTTTCATACCGATCTAATAACGGTATCGATTTTGCTTTTGCCTATTGTGTGTGTGTATCAGTATATAAAGTGAACTATTTTTGTTTCACTGGCAAATCTTTAGAGGGATTTAGAAGGAGTAAGGGGAAGAATTCAGAATTGATTTTTTAGAAAGTCATTTCTGTGCTCCACTGACAAACTTTGTCTAAGTTTGATTGGTGAGGATGTGGAAGATATTCCGCTGAATTTAAAATAGACAGCTAAGAACGGTGCAGCCAAATATCATCTGGAAGCTTTAGACTCAGTGGACCGAAGAGCCCGTAGGTTAATTAACAACGAAAAGTTCTCAAATAGCAAACTACACACCCTGGAGCATCGTCGTCGAGTTACCAGCTTATCAGTTTTTTATAGGATACACTTTGTAGAGTGTTCAAATGCTCTTTTCGAACTGATTGAGTCATCTTCATTACTTTATCGGACTACTATACGCAGGCAAAAGTTTCATCCATACGTTGTTGACATACGTAAAAGTTGAACTAAACGGTTTGACAGCTCGTTTTTGAAGATGTGGAACGACCAGTCTGGGTCTATTTTTTCTGATAAGTTGAATTCTGGAGCCTTGAAGAGTAGAGTGAACAGGTTTCTTTTGGATGGGTGTGTACCACCTTCGTCTTTATCTACACTTTCCATCAGGTGAGATGGAAGACAAACGCCTATTCCATTGCAACTAGGAAACAAAAAAAGAGTCGTAAAAACCGTTTTCTTAGATATGGCTGCAAGTAGAAGGATATAGAATTTTACGTTATAAGAATCAAACAAGTAGACTAGTTACCTGCTCGTAAAAATAAATGTGAGACTCTTTGACTTTTCGTAGAATTAATGTTTTTGTGTTGTTGCTGCTAACAACTTGTTTGGTTATTTTGAAATCTCTAATATTGAAAGAGTTTTAAACATGGCACCTTTATTTTCACCCAAAGTTTCCCATGTGGTGACGGATTAAGAATACTGAGTGTCAACACCCCAATTCATTCCGTGGGTTTCGTAAGAGGTGACCAAAGGAGGAGACTACGCAGAACAACACCACTGCAAAAAGAAGAAAAATTTGATACAAAGCCTATTTGTCTAGCCAACATGTTATAGTAGCCCAAAAACCTCCTTTCCAAAACAGGTAGATTAATGGAGGCTGTTGATGAATATTTTTATATATGATCTTATTTGAACGTAAGCGAATCAGTATGACAGTGGTGTTTAATTCCTTCTTCACATAACATAAAGTACACAATAATAGAGCTCATTAATTCACCTAGTACTTAATAAAATACCATGCCTATGCAATACCGCAGCAGTATTTGTAATCTTGTAATAACATTTCACGTAAATATTTGTTTCCCCCGTTCTCACGTGTTTGTCTAAAAGTATCTGGGTTTGTTTTATGGAGTAGCTCGTTTTCGTCTTAGTTTAGCTCTGTGGCTGTGTGGTTTTTTGAAGAAACAAAAGTCATCTGTGGGCTTACAATCTTAGGATTGATTTTAGCACAATCAGCGGATGACTTTGAATTAAGTTCTATGAACTCTTTTGTTATGTGCTTTGAAAATAAGATTGTTTTAATAGTTATTTTGTGCTTGTCATTGATTATATTTTAATTTTCAAGATGTGTGAATACAAGGAAATTAGTACATTCATCCGGATAGATTCGACATTTCAGATCAAATCGGTTTTTAAGACATGGAAAAAACCTGTTTTTTACTTTACTTGAAAAGTATATCGCATGTAGTTTTTATTACAAAAGCTTTTAGTTATCCTGTTATAAGCATGAGAAAATAAAGTGTAATTAACATCTGAGAGTGTTAACTAACCATAGCTATATTTTCCACTGCATAACTCTTGTCACAACGCAGTGACAAATTTGTTGTGTACTTCATTTCCATTTTTTTTATTCTTGTCATTATTTAGGTTTTTAAATACAATGCCACAACTCTGCACGCTAGTTAATACACATTTAACGTTGAAATTTACTTGCGAAAGTACTTTTGACCTGGTTGGTCTACCATAGCTCAGTGAATTCAATCACGAGTCAGCTCATACCGCTATATACTTGTAAATTTGTGTTTAAGAATTGAAGTAGATACGTGTTAGCACAGTTCAAACAAAGAACAAAGGCAACTTTCTTTTAATGGAGTATATTCAAATCGTGATGATTACAGTACGAACGGATCGGTTCGGCCGAAACAGTTCTACCTTCTCACAGAAGACCAAGCTAAGGCGTCAGTATCCACGCTGTCGTATTTATTGGCGAGTGCGAGACCGGTGGCCCATTGATGCAGGGGTAATAGTTATTGTGGTAAGCGTGTAAGCCGTACACTACCACGATGACTGTGATGCCTTTTACGCCCCCAAGCGAGGTGCTGCCATAATATGGGTCACCGTGCTACACAGTCGCACAGTGATTTCGCAATAACCAGGGCGAAAAAAGGCATCTCACTACGCCGCCATAGTGTGGGTCACCACACTGTATTGTCTGCATTTGGAATGAGTATGGTGACTAAAACTCTTAGATTCTATTTATGCTTTCCATCAGGCAGAGTAGTCACTTTAGCAGGCTCTTAAGATTAAAAAGAAAGGTCTAAGAAAGTACTTATTAATTAACCTATGTATATTGTCTATAAGCTAATGATAAATTTAATACGCTGCAGTATTTTATGTAACTATTAAATATAGATATCTTAACACATTAATATTATCATAATACCATTATATATTACAATAATTTTAAAGTAAGTAACATTGTATAAATTTGAATATGGATTTGTTTGTTTTACTTTAATCTCTACGTTTTACGTCACTGCTCTAATGATTCGTCCACTGCAGACAAAAATTTTGCGGTACCCGTTATATCGACGTCCTCACCTTTTCCGTTTTACTGACCTATAAATCTTAATGCATTTGTATAAGCAATAACCTCATTCTTTTCTACTGCCTTTTGTTTTTGTTTACCTACGTTTCTTAATGTATTCCCAATTTTCCCACCTTTAAATTTTTAAATGTTCTAAATACCCCATGTAAGCATGGGGTATTTAGAACGCCTTTAATCATACTTCGGTAATACAGTTATTAGAGCCTATGCAAATACACATTTGTGTATACATTTTATTAGCATTGCCTATTGTGGAATCCGTGTCGAGACATGTATTATAGAGGTACGTGCTGACAACAAACAAAACGTTCCGAACGCCCAAGCAGTTCCGGTTCTTGTTTGCGGAAACACACTCCACTCACGTATCGAATACAATTGTTTGTGCACAAAAAAAATGGTAACATAAATCAAAAATAGATATTTTTAGAATAAGAGAAAATAATGTGAAATATATTTTCGTGGAAATCCCCTCTGACCTAATTAGTCCATGCAGCATGCGAATTTCTGTCGTGTCCATTGAATGTAAATATAATTCAAACATCCTTGGGTATTTGCTATATATTGGCCTTTAAATCTTTAATTAATAATCCAAAAGATGGAGTCTCAGACCTCAACCATATTCACACGTAATAATGAGCGAACTTAAACTATATCCTAATTCTTTTCAATGTATTTAAGGCTTACGACTTACGTATCGTGAAAAAAATCAAATAGTAGAAGAATTAATTCATTTCAACTACTTACATTTTATATTTACGCTATAAATTGCCACAGGTTTTTCACAGTTTTTATTTAAACGCTCCTATTTCTCCATCAACCAGTTCCATTAGATTCCGTTAGATAGAACTATAAACAATTTAAAAGTAGATCAATCAAAATTTCAACACATTTTTCACCTATCGTATAAAGCTTCTCTATTCCTCGAAGGTTAACTGATAGAGAATGGGCATTGAGCTACCTTAGAACAAAATTATGTATGAGATTTTGAACAAGTAAATTATTTATTGAAGACTAGCTTTTGCCTGGTGTTCCATTCTCCTATATGTCGATTATCACGGTAAAAAGTAGTTTATGCCCTTCACCAGAAGTGAAACTTTTCAAAATTTCATTAAAATTGATTTAGTAGTTTGGGCATGAAAAAATGACAAAGGTGCTTTTGCATTTGTTACAGTAGTAGTGATTATTAAACACTAATTTATAACATAATATATAATCAGTGATGAGAGCAGGGTAATTATTAATAAAATAAATGCATATTATACGACGCAATAATTTCTGTTTGCAAGTACATAATGAGCGGCGGTTAAAAATTTCAGAGAAACGACACTCCCGAGAAAAACAGTAGACATGTCCATGACCTATCACCTCAGTAGAACTAAACAGTAAAGATATCACCCTTTGATAATTCACTTCTGGATATAGACCTCTCTTTAGAAACAAGGTTTTGGTTTACCGCACTAGCCAGACTGGTTATTTAGGTTTAGTTACACTAAAGCTCGTAGGTAGTTGGTTGGTTGGAAGGTAGTTTGCTCAATTACTACTTCGAACATGCATAGGATGAATAGTGGATGTGACGCTTTATATTCTTAATCCATCACCACACAGACTCAATACCATGGTAACGAGTATGGCAGACTCACAAGTGACTAAAGCTACACAGTATTCCATTAATATGAAAATACTTGTCTCAAACTCGATGTGTACACAATTTTGTTGGTAATAATTTTAGACATTATTTAATTTTTGTATTATTGTGTTATTACCAGGTTTGGGTGTATGCTGGAAAAGAAATCTCCATGCAAATAGATAAATATTTTCTATGTAGGTGAATAAAATATTGTTACTTAGAACTTGAATATCCATAACAAAGAGATTTTATATGTTTTTGACATAATATGAACCAGCTTTAAAATTATATTTACAGTAAATCACAATTAATTGTTTGAACTCAGATTTTGAAACAAAAATATCTTTTCCGTGTCTGATCTACTTCTTGCTTTTGCGTTCATTGTTCAACTTATTTCGATATTGCTTTTCTATCCTCGTAACTTGTTATAAAGTATTATTTCTAGAATAACTTTTCCTAGTTCTAATGTTCTTCTTGCTTTTGCGTTCATTGTTCAACACATTTCGATGTTGCTTTTCCATCTTCTTCACATGTTGTAAAGTATTATTCCAAAATAACTTTTCCTAGTTCCAATTTTTTTCTTATTTTTGGGTTTATTGTTCAGTTGATTTCGATTTTGCTTTCTTTCTTGTTTACTTGTTGTACATAACTAATTTTTATAATTTATATCAATGTAAGAATATAGTTTTACCTTTAAACCTGTACCTTGTAAAGGCTTACACCATTTACTGCAATAACACACTAAGCCTTAAACTAAAACACCTACCATAAAATCAAAAAGTTAATGCCATTTCAACTGTTTTACAGCACCATCTGAAAGTTCAAACGCGATTTGCTGAAATGTGGTCCCATTATATTGGACTCAGTACAATGTGGCTTGGAAATCAAATAAAAGTATGTTTCATATAATCAAATTCGTTTTAAAAGACTCTTTCGTCGTATATTGTACGCGCACTGTCAAATAAAATTTACTGCGTATTCGGATGAAAGGTTTGAAATACCTTCACTGCTATAATTTAAGGAAGAAATAAGGATTCTTCTCATTGTAAATAACTGTAATAATAGGCGAGAAAATATTCTTTTATCGTCAGAATGTCTGAGAATTAATTTACTATGATTGAGAAGTATCCAATGAAGGTTAAATGTAAGAAAGTTAACATTAAGGCTTAGGAAAACGTAAGCTATTGATGTTTAAAAATTTTTGTAAGTTTAATTTTTTTTTTTGTAATGTTTTTTTTGCATAGCGTAAATAATGATTACGGCGAAGTCCGAAGGAAGCGTAATGATTTTCGCAGTTAGTGTATATGTGTTTCACCGTAACGCCTAAACTACTAAACCGATTTTAATGAATGAGATGTCAATAGATGTGTTTTTCACACGTTTATTGTATGCGGATCCTCTCTTAATATGTTATTTCTTTTTAATTTTTAGTATTTGTTCTTATAGCGGCAACGGAAATACATAATTTGTGAAAATGACAGTTTTCTAGCTATCATGGTGTATGAGATACAACCTGGTGACAGACAGACAGGCTGATGGACAGATGGATAGACAGACGGCAGAGGCTTAGTAATAAGGTCCTACTGTTTTCTTTTTAGGTACGGAACCCTAAAAAGTAATAAAAACTATAATAAGAATACCTAAAAAAGGACTCTGAAAAGGACGAAACAAGAAAATAATTCATAGGGCAATTCAGAAATGCACAGGTTCAAAAAGTATCCCAGGACGAGCTCGAAATGCGGCAGAACGCTCACTGACAGGCATTGGCACAGTGACGTGCGCAGTTGGAACAGCCGCAAAATGCACGCCAACGTGATGTCGGTGCTGTTCTGCCCAACCTCGAAGCCTGGATAGGTAGGGAGGGAGGTGGCGTCATCTAGGGACTGACACAGATACTCACCGGGCATGGTTGCTTCGGTGAGTATCTGCATAGGATCGGACGCGATGAGACGACACAATGCCACCACTGCGCAGCCGACTGGGACTCCGCCCAGCATACGTTGGAGGACTGCCCCGCGTGGGCATCTGAACGCGGAGTCCTAGTCGATGAAATAGGACGAGACCTGTTACCGCCAGCAATCGTTTCTGCCATGCTGGCGGGTGAAGAAAGCTGTCCCGCAGTGGTCCCTTTCTGTGAAGCTGCTATGCTTCAGAAAGAGACCACTGAACGGGATCGGGAGAGGAGCGATCCCGAGCGAAGAAGACGTCGACGGGACCGCGAGCCACCAGAGAGGTGGGGACCTCTGGTGGCGGATTAGTTACTGCGGTCGGCGATAGGATATTTTGATGCGACCTGGTCGCAAAAATGCGATCGAGCCGCAACAAATTATAACAACCGGACTAATAGGTCTGGAAGCTTTTGTGGCCTTTCCAGGATAGGGTTTGACTTGGCGCGGCGTTGATTTTGGAGGGGACTTGAAGTAATATGGTCCAGGTCCTCTTCAGAGAAGGACGCCTGAGACCGGCCGCCGGGGTAGTTTTTAGTGGAAACACCATATACTCCTGGCTCCTGCGTCCCCGAGGAGCTGGAGATCCGAAGGCATTTACCATCCCGATAACAAAAAAAAAGAAAGGTTCAAAAATTATCAAGGTAGAGCTGTGGTAGAGAGACATTCTGTATAACTAGTCTGATTATGTAGGCTTTGTCTGAAATGTTATTTTAATTTATCGTTTTTTTTTTATTCACAACCTAACAAAGTGACTCTATTCTGCCTGATGGAAAGCATGAACAGAACCTTTTTTTGATCTCTTATTTTACGTAGTTTTTAAAATTTTTTTTTATGGTTGTTAAATTTTAAGTAGATATTTACGGGTACCATGATCCTTAAATACAATAGCTTACCTTTCATTGTGTGTCACTGACTCGTTTACATGACAGAAGTTCATACCCAAAGACATTAGGTCTTATTTAAAAATCAATTCATTTGTAAATTGACGGAATGTACACCGCTGAATAATTTAGCTTCTGTGAAATCCACTTCCATTTAACAACACGATTGCTTTGTTACAAGAAATTCTTTGCCCAATCGACAGTATTTTGATTAATCACAGTTGTTACGCTATGTTTCGAAACATTTTGTTTATCATTCACTTCTATCGTTCATCATAATGAATCAGGTGCTAATGCGAAAGCATTAGAAACGACGTCATTGTAATCAACATGACAAATTACTTCCATAGAGATGGTCGTTTATACTCTATGCTAAGCGAACGATCGTTTCATTTTTATGTTCAATATAGTACGTTTTCATATTTTGAACTACGACAATAGATTGACAGGAATGTGAAAAAATTAAACTGTATATACTAACGCTTTTACCCTTGAAGGAATTGACAGAACTGTATTAAAATATCCACTTTTTGTCGACCATAATTTTAACGCTAATAACGTTATAGAGGATAGCACATCTTATCCTTTGTGCAGATATATTATTGAATAAATAAACTTTACATTTCTAAATAATCTAACCAATTGTCTAAAGTAGAAGGCGCTGACGTCTCTAACACAATGTATATATAGTATGGTCGATGGTATTAAATTTGTATAGTAATTAGAAGTAAGGTATAAAAAAATATGACTCCAATCTTATCTATGTGTGTACCATTCAGCACTTTGAGAATGCCCTAAGTCGCTCTAATCCCGAGTTAAACGAACACATTATGTTATCATATTTGAATATAGACTATAAAATTATCATTTCATTACGTTGTTAACCGTTTATAGTTAACGATTCACTGCACTTTATGGCTGTAAGGTAATATCATTACAGTACTAAAAGATTAACCCATTGGCTTAGTAGTTAGCAACCCTGACTGCTAAGAAAAAGTCGTGGATATGGTGTGTGAGTGTGAGAAGAATAATTACGTGTGTTAACCTGTGTTTGGATGTTATTTCTTCATAGTGAGTTATTTGATTTGAATTGATTTGAATGGCTGGACCAATTTAGATAAATTTAATATCACAAAGTCAATTTTAATATTGATTTCGATTTGATAAGTTATTATGAACAAAATATTCACAATGTAATATATATTTATGTTAATAAACTTATAATATCAAGTAAAAATGACCTTAATTGTTTCAAACTAATTTTATTTTGGAAAGTATTATAGTTTTCAGAGAAAATTTCTCAAAAGTTTAAAGAATAACAATGAATGTTTTGACAAGTTTGGTGTTTCATGTAACTTAGTAAGTAATTATTTTATTTTTATTTCATGTTGAGACAAATGATTTGTGACAAAATATTTGCCATATACGAACACATCCTTAGAAGGTGTCATAAACATTTTAATGGTGATTCTTTTGCTAGCTATTATTTTTATGAGCTGTGAAGGTTCGAAGTTAACCAATAGGGTTGGATTCAGCATAGTATAAATTTTTACGGGTTCATAGTTTTACAGGGTCCGTTACAGCATTTTATGCTTTCAGTTAGAGGCTATTTGACCATTGATCTAAACGTAAACCTTATCGTCATAACTTTTATATTTTTGTGTTGGATATAGCTTTCAGAAGTAGTCTGTGCTTATCTTACAAATTTTAGCTTATATTGATTTAGGCTAAACGGTTTCGTTTATGAGTCATCATTTTCCTAGCTTTTATTGATTGCAAGAGCGACCTGCATCGGACATGTTTACTTGGGTTACCCGATTAGTTTTGGATTTCTTGGAACCTTCTTCATGTCTTACAGTACACAACGTAAGGACTTTGTAAGGGGTCTATCGGGTCTAAAACTAGACAGGCAACTTCGAAATAAACACGTTAATAAAATCATTTATTTTTGACATGTTTCTATATCACTCAATATAAAATCACGCCTGTTTATCCTGAGAAGTAGGCAGAGGCATATTAAACGATCACTTTTCACCAGTGTTTTAGTCCCACGTAAAAGGTGGCGAGCTTATTGCCATTTACGACATATCACTCATGAAAAGTTTTATTGGAATTCGCAACTAATGTAATACTAACTTTTGAAGTACCGTGTTCTATGAAATATAATTATTGCAAATATTAATTGGTAGAAACTTTTTAGCCGTATGCTTACCAACTTCTGTGTAAAGACAAATATGTACTTAATATTAATTTAGAAATTAATAAGTTTACTGTCAGCAGAGTTTTAAGTTTAGCAATTTTAATAGACAGTCTTTAACTTAGTCCACTGCTGGACATCGGCCTTACCACACTGGTCAGATGGGTTGGTATAGAATTTGTTTCAAGATTTCCTTCTCTTTGCAGTGATGTCCTCTTGCATATTTTGTTTCTTTAGTCGTCTCTAACTCCTGGGCAGAGTAAGGATGGTGACACTCTGGTAAATAGTATAACTTTTATTTTTAACCGACTTCAAGAAAAGAGGAGTTTCTATGTTCATTTACATGTATTTTTTAAGTTGCATTTAGTTAAATGATCATATCGCCGAATGCATATTCTGTATGATCAGATCACACTAATATATAGACATCATACTAATATAACCTTACTTGAAACTGTAACAAAAACCAATCTGGTTTGATAAGGAAGGCTCAAAGGAAGATACTTTTTGTAAGAAAAAAATATTAAAATGTTACGTGGGTGAGAAAAAGGAGTAATTTATTAAACAAAAGGGTCCTGTGAGTATTTCTGACGTTAAAGAAGTGTCATGGTGGCAAGACATGGTTCAAAAAGGTTAGCACATCAGTTTAATGTCACGCATAAACAAATGCTTGACGTTGATCTTAATTTGAAGTCTTAAAATGTGTACAAAGTTAGTCAACCGAATAATAAACCTAAAGCGCCAGCATCCGTGTTGTCGTGTTCCGTTGGTGAGTGTCAGACCGGAGGCCCATTGATGCAGGGGTGACAGCTATCGTGGTAACTGTGTAAGCCTTACACTGTCACGATGACTGTCATGCCTTTTACGTCCCCAAGCGGGGTGTTAAAAAACATCTCACAAGGCCCCCATAGTGTGGGTCACCATACTGCGTTGTCAGCATTTGCAATGAGTATAGTGAACACATCTCTTGAATTCTATTCACGTTTTCCATCAGGCAGAGTAGAGTCACTTTGGCAGGCTCTTAAGATAGAAAAAAAAAACAGTAAAGTGATGTAAGTTTCAAAATGATTGCCCAACTAGAAAATATGAATTGACAAAGAATATTTAAAGAAAGAGTTTAGACTTGCAGCTGCACTTACGATCATGATCTAAGCATGTTTCATAGCATCAATACAATTAGTATAGGGTAAGCAGAGACATTTTTTTATTTAAACATTCCTTGTAAATATTGTTTATATTTATAACTCTGCCTCGTTAGTTTAGTGGTTAACGTATGTGACTGCCAATCAAGAGGTCACAGGATTGAATCCTTGATCGGAACAAAAAAGTGTTGTTAGATTTTTGTTAAAAGAAATCCCTAGTAACAGCCCGAAGTATGGAAATTGATGATTTTTGACACCGGTGTCTCAGAGAGCATTTTAAGCCATTGATTCCGGTTGTCTTGATCGTCCATGGCAATCGTTATTAGAAGTCACTATCCTGAAGTATAATAAAAACTAGTAGAATTCAGTTTACCCTCAGGGTTACAAAAGTCCAATGTCAGTCGCTACGTGGAAAAATTGATATCCATATAAAACCTATTAGCCGACCCCAAATAATCTTGAGACTTATAAAGCTACGAAGATAAATGTTTTATCAGATTAATTATTTGTTTCTATATCTGTACATAAATAAACAATGTGTTCTTTTTTTATTGATTTACGAGCAGAAGGTTTCCTACTTATAAATAACTACACACACTAGACACCTGCAATTCTAGAGTCTCAAATAAGTTGCTCCCCGTTGAGTCACTCCCTTATATATATATATATAGACAGCATATTAATTTCTACACATATACATATTACCGGTTGCCTGGAAGAAATTGCTTTTGGCAATAAGGTCGCTTTTGTACATAATAATAATAAATAAATCGTTCGACATTTGACACAAAACGCCATCCAGTCCCAAAATAAGCAAAATTTGTACTATGGGTACTAGATAGAACTGATACAAATACATATATACCTGCATAGAAAACGACCAAATTTATCTACAACAGAATAATAGAACACAATGTTCATTCTCGAAATTCGTTTCATTTGTTTTTTTTTAAATAGTACAAAGAAGTATATTTTTATCTTTATTTTTGTAACTTGAACACTGAAATAGTATACTAATAATGAGCTGACCCACATATACATATTACGTGAAGAACAGACAAATACAACATTAGTAGGTAGGTAGTAGGTACTTGGCATATACACTGTGACTGGTGAGATACCTTCAATACTTATGGAGAGTACTCGGTACTCGATTCTCGTTAACTTGATATAAAAAATAGGTGCTTATTTTTTATCGAAATGACTCTAAAAAATAAGTCCGCGCGGTGTCCAAGTATTCCGCAGTTAAATACTGGGCTCTCGGTGTACTGTGTACGAAGTTTACTAAGAAGTTATTTAATATTTCGTTTTTATGTTATTTTATTTCCTGATATATGTTCGCATACTATCACGTCCTCAAATATTGAAGGTATCTCACCAGTCAGTCTGTATATGTAAAACATCTCTAACTCATGCTTTATTTTACTTAAGAGTTCGATCGTAACCAATCAGTTTTGTAAGTTAGTTATATATTTTTAATGCAACAAAATACAGATAGGTACATAGTATAAGAAAACTTAACATGGGTACAAGTTTTTTTAAAACTGTAATGTTTGCATGTACCTAAAATCAGAATCAGAATATCCTGATATAAACCTAGACGCACTTAAATTATTTACCTTTTACGAAATCTAAGTATTAAGTAAGTATTAAAAATTTTAAATAAACCATGTACCAACCCGTCTGACCAACGCGGTGTGGCAGGCCAAAACTTCCTTTTTAAGGAGAGGTCCAGCAGTGAACTGTTAAAAACTGTTGATTGATCGATTAATTGAAGTACTCTTTTAAAAATTTAGTGAGCCTACTATATGGATATTACCATACCTACCTACTAAATTTAATGAGGATGTGAAAGAACAAGTGGTGTACCTACGTGTTACATTGAACACATGCGTGCGTGTGGGTTTGTGTGTGTGTGTATGTGTGTGAGAGAGAGAAAATTGATAAAAACTGCGTCCTGTATAAAATTATTATTTGTAGTGTGTTATTATTATATTTTGTCGTATGTTATGTGTGTGTATGTGTGGTTTGGCCACGTGGAAAGGGTGACAGAATATTCACTTAAGGTGAGTGCGGTTGTATTTTAAAGTGGCGGCAAAGATCGTTCGCTGCGCACAATTAGCTGTCCCAATTACCCCTCTGGGAAATAGATGTATCTCTATGTTGTATGTCAATTGGCTTAAACAAAAAAATGCTGTATTAACTGATCAGTCTTATTTTGTGGTATAACTGCTTATGGAAACCTGGAACTCGAGGATCACATGTACGTGGCCGTCCTTCCATCCCTCCGCCTCAGGTGGAGAGAAAGTTTGAGCTCCGGTAACCTCGCTAACTCAGTGAAAGACAATGAAAAAATTAGTTAACGTTGATTTTTTATTACGCTGTGGTATCACTCTGATGAAGATGATCCATTTGTGTCCAAGCATGACTCACACAGCAAGTTTAAATCTTTGACCCGATGGTTAAAATAAAAAATATAGTTTAAAAGTAAAAAAAGTCGCTTACAAAAGTTTGTTACAAGCGAACAAAGATACATGTGACGCTAATAAAAGCGTGTTAAACGAGGCTTGAAATCGTAATTCTGCTGTAAGTGATACGCACATTCATAGCAATAAATGTTACCAACTTATTACGTTACTCGTGATATTAACTAATCTTTTTATAGAATAGTAATACTTTTCCATTCGGGTACGTTTATATTTAGAATAGAAATAAAACAGATATAAACTTTTAACGCAAATTCCCCTACTTCCTCACTATTAACCAGGTGAGATCGGTGTTGTTTATACAACGGAATTGCTAAACAAGCACAAGGCCACGATTACTGCTGAGAGAAATGTTCTCTGTACCAATGATGTGACTATCAATTTGTTCAATACTATCAATGATTTGAGTGAACCACACTGACTGAACAAAATTTTAACTATTAAAATATAATAGACCTACCTAAAGCGCCAGCATCTGTGCTGTCGTGTTTCGTTGACGAGTGTGAGACTAGAGGCCCATTGATGCAGCGGTGACAGTTATCGTGTTTTTACGTCCTTTTACGTCCCCGGGGCGTGAAAACGCATCTCACCAGGCCGCCATAGTGTATGTCACCACACTGCATTGTCTACATGTTGAATGAGTATGGTGACTGCAACTCTTGGATTCTATTCATGCTTTCCATCAGGCAGAGTAGTCACTTTGGCAGGCTTTTAATATGGAAAATAATAATAATAATATATCTATGTGTACCAATTTAAATGTGAAAGTATATATCACAGTATTTTTACAAAGATAACTATCACCATGATCAACAACAACCTTTAAATCTACTGCTGGAAATAGGCTTTTCATATTTATAGTGTCGTAAGAAGCAATTAATAGAACAAAATACGTAGAACAACATCACTACAAAGAGAAAACAAACTTGAAACAAACCTTAAACCAAATTTACCAGCGTGGTATAGCAGGCCAAAACCTCCTTGCTAAGGAGAGTTCTATGTTGATTACACTGTTAATAATTGTTCTGTGTCGCGGAGGACTTTAGTCATATATAAAATGAACATAAGTAATGCTTAGAATAAGTGTTACCCCATGTGGGGATCAATCCCCATGGGATACCATCGCAAAACCGTGTATCGGCAAGTCATCTACGCAACCGAAGCCAATTGAAGTACAAAATTCTTCTAACGTAAAATCACGATGGCGAGCGAAATACCAAGTTTTCAATTGTTTTTAAATTGAATCTTTTGTTTTGGAAACTAATCGAGTTTTCCAAAATAGATAGACAGTTTCAAAGTTTTCAATTTTATCGTTTGTAGCAACAATTTAATTTAATTTAGGCAATGCTCATTTTCAGGTCAACTGAACGGCCCATTACACCTGAACACTCAACAAGCCAACAGTTTCTAATTATGTCAATATATTAAACTATAATTGGTACATATACCTCTAATGTAGTTAGATCTAGTTAGCTTTTGTACTGTTGTATATAAGGGTAATATGGTGAAAGTTTCGTCAAAGTTTTAGTTCTAGGTTTAGTAACAACGTTTACTAAAACTAAACATGTTGTGTTACAATTTAAGTAATTTATCTATTATATATAATAAAAAGAGTTGAGAAGTATCAAGGGACACCCGGATGGAACGAAGTTCCTTTCTATTAATTAGCGAAGACATTAAGGTAAAGAAGTAAGTAATTTTATTTTCTGTTATTTTATTATTTATTATGTACAAAAAACCTGTATAAACTTAACAAAACAAAAATAATCGTCGCGACACTACACTGTTCAAAGCAAAATATAAAGAATAAACGAAAATAATTGGTTAGCTTTCTATGAGAGAGAGAGAGAGACAAAAATATGCGCACGCCGCACGGCTTACTACACTATAGCAAAAAGTGTCAGTGTCGTGACAACTTTTCGTCTGAATTTTTTTTCCGTCTAGCCTCCTTCGCAACGCGCGATAAGGAACTTCGTTCCAATTCTGACTTAATTTATTTAGTATTAATTTATTTGCTTAATAGGGGAAAACTTGTAGACGAGTATCTGATGGCAAGTAACTAAAGTATGTAACTTTCAAAGCCTATGGACACATAGAACTCAAAACATATGCATTTCCTTTGTGTGTCTCACTCTCGGAATAAGAGAGAAGGGATCTCTTCTTTTGGGTTGGAACTCCTGTGACCTTATTTACTGAAAAAAACTACTAAAAAATTGCCAAAAGACGTTCAGCGAGGTCGAGGTCGCACTCCGATCGACACGTAATCGTAGAGGTCAGTTAGGACTCCTCTCCTAATAGCCTCTCTAAGCATAGGACAGTGATACAGGTGCAGGGATCTAGATCCCAGGACACAGATCCCGTGAGTTGCTGTAACACCAATCCTGATTCTCTAATCGAGAGTTTCGATCATAATATAATGGGTATTGACTCATATCCTTGTCCTATATATTTTCCTTATGTACATTCACCTTTTTTTTATTTCAAATGCTATATTTACCTTCAAAGATTCGAGTTGAGAGTAAGGGACACAGTTTTACTTTAAAACTATTGTCACTACTACTTCAACTAAAGTCCAGCATATGAAGTTATATTAAGAGCCTGCCAAAGTGACTCTACCATGCCTGATGGAAAACATGAATAGAAGAGTTGTGGTCACCATCCTCATTGTAAATGCAGACAATGAAGTACGGTGACCTACACTATGGCGGCCTAGTGAGATGCTTTTTCACACCCTGGTTGGGGACGTAAAAGGCATGACAGTCATCGTGACAGTGTATGGCGTACACAGTTACCACGATAACTGTCACCCCTACATAAAAGGGGGTCCGGTCTCACGCTCACCAGCGAAACACGACAATACTGGCGCTTCAGGTTAGTCTTCTGTGGGAGGGTAGTACTGCCCCGGTCGAGCCGGCCCGCTCGTGCTGAAATCAGCGTGGCTCTACTACCTTTTAGAATATATCTAATCGAATAAACATAATTAAATACAAAGCAAGTAAAAACCTTCGAGGGTGTTCTAGAGCCAGAATCTAATGTTTCATTATGATGACAATGACGAGAGCGATTACTACTTACTACTTAGTATATATAATGAAAATTTAAGCATGTTCAATGATAGTAATTAAAAGTATTATTAAATTAGAGGCACAACTTTAAAGTGATGGGAGAAATCGAGCGGTGAATAGATTTGAATCGATTCCAATAGAATTAGCACATTCTAGGAATATGACGGTTAAATATCACCTTGAGAGATATTAAGCTTTCATCAGCATTAAACTATAAACGTTTATTAAATCAATTCGTTATAAATTTATTTCACTTACAATAATTTACTATAGCAATGTATATATATAACATTTCGGAGTTTGATACAACGCCATCTAGTCCCAAACTAAGCAGATCTTGTACTATGACACTAGACAACTGATATAAATACATATATAGTTTTTTTTTGTCGATACATATATATTATGCATAGAAACTCTGAAGCAAATATTGTAGATCACATAAAAATTTGATCCGATCCGGGAACCGTACCCGAGACCTCAAGCAGCACATCATTAAACACTAGTCGCACACTATACCACTGCGCCACCACAGCATATCTAAATATAATTTAAAAAAATAAAAGTAAAATATAATTATTAAAACATAGACAAATAGAATTGTTGAAAAGTATTTTTGTTAAATATAATCAACAAAAAATAATTGAAAACTAAAATTGTAAATGTAGTGCTCAATATTCCCAAATTCATATAAAATCAAAACCTATTTCTTGATTTCTTAAAATTAAACTATTAAAAAAAATACTAAAACGACACTACACTATTTAAAATAACTTAAAATAAATGTATCGAACGAAGCATGCCACGACCACAAGTTGCTATGTCAAAGTAAAATTAATAAAAAAACAGTATTGTCTATACTGTGTCGGTCTCTTTTTTTTTAACGTGTAGAAACCCCCTCGGGCCGTCACCCGACCGGGGTTTACGGCAGGGTGGTGTGTCGGAATCGGACCGACTAAAACCACAGGGTGTGCCACTCTGCGCCTGACATAGAAGGGATCCGGGAGCAGCTGCTATTACGACACCCAGATCATATTGTGTCTGCCTGTTTCAATCTTTACTTTGCTAAATGGCTGAGCCACATTAGAAAAAACAAACAAGTGAATTTACAAACAATCTTTGAATTCACCAGACAATTTTAATAATAACCAGTGACTTATATTAATGTTAGACTTTATCATTTATTGAGATAATAGATTAAATGAATATAAATTCAGCTGTAAAATTAGGAAAAAGTGTAAAAACGTAAGTAATACAACCCAGATAACACATTAAGTACAGCAATACACTTTTACTGCTAAATTGAATGAGTTTCATCTTAAACATAGGTCGAGTATTAATAACCAATAAGGTGAAGCTGCGCTTTTACCGTTAAGTTAAATAATAAGACCCAACGTTTGTGTTAATATCTAGGATTTTTATCGACTTTTTTAAGTATTTCGGACATTTGACACACAACGTCATCTAGTTTCAAACTAAGTAGAACTCGTCCTATGATAACTAGACTGACTGATAGAATACTTATGTACTTTTTTTTGTAAATACGTACATATAATACATAGAAAACACCCAAACTTCGAAACAAATATTTGTAGATCGTACAAACATTTTGTCCGACCCGGAAATCGAACCTTGACCACAGCAGTCGTATTCACTACCACTGTGCCACCGAGGTAGTAAAATATATAATATGTATAAAATCCACATAAACACATTGACAAGATATATCTTCGAAAATGTATGTTTTTAAAACCTACCAATTTTTGCTTGCAACTTTGCCTGAGTATATGAGGAAAACTTTTGTGCGTCGGTTATCGCTTGTGTCCTTTTTCAAAAACAAAAGTATTTCCACGTCAAATTTCATTAAAAACTGTTCAGCAGTTTAGCCGTGAAAGCGAAACAGACGGACAGAGATATTTTCTCATTTATAATATTAGTAGGGATGTTTATACTTCATGAAGGTTATAAGCAATTTCTTTAAATACGTTTTATTTACAAAATAACCGGATTTAGCAACTGTACGAGTAACTGTGAACACACTCGTAAGTAGTTTATTCCCAACCCATCAACAGACTGTCGTATCCCATGTTGTTTATGTCTATGAATAAGACTATGAATAACTTATAAAACGACCTAGGGGTCGCTCAGATGATGTAGAAAGGGACAACAAGATGTCAATTATAATTTATGATGTCGTGACGCATACAGACACCTATTGTAGGTGTTTTCGCGTTTCTCATACAGAGTTTATTCTCTTGGTATATTCACGTAATATTTTGGACTCGCGAGTTTGACGTAAAGAATTTGATAACTACGAGAACGGGACTAAACGAATTCGTTAGTCGCAGTGATAATAGCATTTCTCGGAGACTATGCTTGAAATATATAATAGGGGAAAGGATTGTTTTATACTTTTAAAGTAAGAATTATTATAAAAAAACTATTACGATTACCTGACTTAAATATTTAAAGTGAATCAATATATTAAATAAAATCTTTATCGTTTAATTTAAGTATTTTGGAGAATTAAGTTCTTTCTAAAAACAAATTATTTAAAAACCGTTACAATGAAATTTTGAAACTCACATAGCTTCATATAATCATCATCATCAACAGCCTTTTACAGTCCACTGTTGGATATAGGCCTCCCCTTAGCAAGGAGATTTTGGCCTAGTATTCCACGCTGGCCAGACGGGTTGGAATAGGGTTTGTTTCAAGTTTTTCTTCTCTTTGTAATGACGTTGTCTTGTATACTTTGTTCCCTTAGTCGCATTTTACGACACCCACGGTATGAATAGGGGTGGTAACACTATATATTCTTAATCCTTCACCACACGGTCCTAGTTTCACATAAATCTTATTTATTTTAAATAAAAAATTGAACAAATACTTAATAAATTAAAGATTCTGATTTATTAATCTAATGGTTCATAGGTTTACTAGGACGGATGCAACTGCCATATTACTTCAAGAAATATTTCCAAAATGAATAATCATGACTAAATTTTCAGTATACTCGTATTTTGTATAGTCTCATGTAACATTAAATTTAGAGATTATATGGACAATATTATCTATTGAGATATCATAACTACATCGGTGGTGCAGCGATAGTGGATGAGACTGCTGTGCTTGAGATCTCGGCTTCGATTCCAGGGTCGGACCAAACATTTGTACGATCTGTAAATATTTGTTTCGAAGTTTGTATGTTTTGTATAACATGTATGTTTTTACAAAAAAAAAAGTATTTAAGTATTCTATCAGTCAGTCTAGTTATCATAGCACAAGCTCTGCTTAGTTTGAAACTAGATGACTGATTATTGTTAATGAGTTTTTGGTAAAATACAATTCGATTGTTCACGTAATCACGGTTAAAATTTTGTCTCCCTGCACAACAATGACTTTAAATTGAAATATACACAAGGATAATTTAATTAATAACTAAAATAAGTCACGTTTATCAAACAAGAATAGAAGCTATCACGCTGAATCGCAGTCTATTGTGCTCCCGTGACGTCACTGGAATATCTGAAAGATTTAGGTTAACATATAACGGTTGATGAAATTGTAATTGGCTGGAAGATGTTGGGGAAATATTTGAGCGCAGATGTTTTCGTTTCTTTCGCTTGTGATTTTGTATTGCGAGCTCTAATTATCTTGGTATAACGTGAGAAAAATTCGATGTTTTATTTTTAATATGTATTATCTTATAATTTTTGTTGTATTTTCGAATCTCAACCTTTATTGCAAATGCAATTTGAAGAGCCGTATACACTGCCTGTTGAAGCACTTAATAAATCTATTACTTGCTTTGATATAAATAGATTTATTTACAAATTACGTGATAACATGAGAAGATGCGCAGAGCAGAGAAATAATTTACTAGATGCAGAGGCAAATTTCAGCAGGGCAAAAGATACTTAACGAACAGATGGCTGCTGTGCTCTCACCAAAAGAGAAGGTTCTGACGGTCAATATTGAATTTAGATAATCACGAAGTGCAGCTGTTTTATTTTGTAATAAACTGCAATTGAGAAGGCGGCTCAACTGATGATGCGAGCAAGTGACTGCTGACACCAATGAGCACCTTTAACTGTGTGTTGCCATCCTTTTTGTGCCACCCGGTTTAATGGAGGTGAAAACAGCACCGGACCCTCATAACGGCTTCAACTTTATTCTTATTACTTTAAGTACGTATTAAACAGAAATTTTAAGACATTATATATTACTTCAAACATTCCGAGTTAAAACTATTTCTGAACGATCCAAGGCCGATCAGCTTTTGAGGTTCAATCAATATTTTACTGTGCACACATTACAGGGTAATTATTTCACCATTTGACATTGTTCATCCACAATTAAGCGTGACGTCCATTTGTCTAGCCCTCATAAACAATGGTATGTAAGCAGAACAATACCCAAAAAAATTTTTGATCTAATTCTGTCAAAGTTATTGTTGAAATGTGTATATGAACGGCTGTTTTGGAGAACCTTAGAGGAGGTTATATCCAGCAGTGAACGTCTTCTGGTTGAAATGATGATGATGATGATGATGAAATATGTATAGCAATTAGTTAAATAAACATATGAAGTTCAACTAATATGAACATAAAACCAAATTGCCACTGTTTTAGAAAACTTATAATATTAATATTGTTTTATTTTTATTTATTTATTTAAAACTTTATGCACAAATACATGCATCGGCGGACTTAATGCCTAAGGCATTTTCTGCCAGTCAACCGATTGGGTGATGCAGAGAAGATATGAGATAGGTGCACTTGCCAGAGAAGTATATATATACCAGATAGACCATAAATAAGTAAATATACTTACATAAACACATAAATATATAACACATACATACATACATATATAATACACATACACACAACTCATATACATACGTGCATACATATTACCACTATAAGATATAATAATACCAGGTGGTGAACTAAGACTTCGCCGTTTCAGCCAGCAGAAGCTTCTTCACCCGAACCCTAAACGAGTCGCGACTTTTAGCCATCCTGACTTCGAGGGGAAGCGCGTTCCAAGAAAGGATAGCCTGCACGAAGAACGAAGAACCGACAAACTCAGTGGAGTGAGAAGGACAGAGTAGAAGGAGATTATTAGCCGAACGTAAATTTCTATTATGGTTGTTGCTCAATAATTGAATTTGTGACGTTAAATAAGTGGGAGGGGATGGGGAATTGAGAAAAGAATATAGTAATGAGAGTGCACGCAATTTTCTGCGTTGACGAATAGGTAGCCATGTGAGCTGGGTCCGGAAACTGGAGATATGATCGTACTTACGAAGGTTAAAGGTGAATCGAATGCAGTTATTGAGAAGACGTTCTAGCTTGTTGAGGAGATCTGCATTCAGGTCGTAATAGCACACGTCACCATAGTCGATCAGAGGGAGGATTAGAGATTGCACGAGCGTTGCCTTAGTTTTCACGGGAAGGAAGTTTTTCAGGCGGTATAATGTTCTCAGGATTCCAGTAACCCTCTGGCACACGTATGTAACTTGATCACGCCAGTTCAGTGTACAATCAAGTTGTAAGCCTAAGTCTTTCACTGTTGCACAAATGGGTATAGTGGCACCATTTAAAGTAATTTTGGGCAGCACCTCAAGGTTGACTCGGGTCATCAAACGGCTGCTGCCGATAATTATTGCCTGACACTTTGTCGGGTTCACAGATAACCCAAACCTCTCCGACCAGTTTTGCATAGCTTTAAGATCTGTGTTAATAAAATCGATTGCTGTTGCTATGTCTTCAACGCTGGCATGAGCGTACAGTTGCAAGTCGTCAGCATACAGATGATACGCACTACGAAGTTCAAGAGTTAAGAGGTTAATAAACAAAGAGAAAAGCAGAGGAGAGAGTATGCCGCCTTGAGGGACACCAGAGTCGACATCACACCAATCAGAGGAGAGATCATCCACATGAACGGACTGCTGGCGTCCCTGAAGATAAGATGAGAACCATTCCAGTGCTTCGGGCGAGATCGCTAGATAGGAGAGGATGGATAAGAGAATATCGTGACTGACGGTGTTAAAGGCGTTTGAGTAATCAACCAAAACTAAGACCGTCACTTTTTTATCCTCCAAAGCTGCTCTGATATCACCAGTCACCTTGAGTAAGGCAGTGGTGGTGCTGTAGCCAGGCCTAAAACCGGATTGAAATGGGCTTAATAAATCATTTTTGTAAATGAAGTCAGAGAGCTGCTTAAGCACACAGGCTTCAAGAACTTTGGAGAGGAATGGAAGGATGGATATCGGTCTGAAGTGATCGGGCAGAACAGGATTTGTGATCTTAGGTAGAGGAATGATGTAAGCTTTACGCCAAAGGGAAGGGAAAGTGCCAGAATGTAAGGAATGATTAATGATGTGGGTAATGGCGGGGAGAAGTTGGTCAAGTATATTTATGATCATGCGTCTGCTAATTTGATCGTAACCCACAGCGTTGGATTTGATGGAAAGGATTATCTTTTTGATCTCATCCTGCGTAACTGGAACAAGTTGAAAAGAGTTAATAGTAGGAGAAATCAACCTCGCCAGGTAGTTGACAGTACGATGCTTAGTTAGGGGATCCAAATAAGTAGAAGTAGAGAAATGTAAATTAATGTCGTTCAAACTAACCATCATCGGTTGGTGAGTACATGTCTGTTTACCAATACCCAGGCTTCCAAGGAATTTCCAGGTATCGGCAGGGGAGGAATAGGCAAGGTTGTCTAAAATAAAGCGGCGTTTAGCATTGCGTATCGTCTGGTTACATCGGTTCCTTGCTCCTTTGTACAGATTCCATTTTTCATCTGTGCGATCCCTCCTATATCTACAGAAAGCCCTATCCCTTCGCCCCATAGCTAAAAGAATGTCCCTTGTCATCCAGGGTGCAGGTGGTCTCTTGAGCTTGATTTTTTTAATAGGTGCATGTGTCTGGTATAAGCTACTGACCGCGTTATTGAAAGCTTCAACTTTATCGTCCAAGGTGGAAGCCGCATTAAATTTATCCCAGTTGAGTCCTGAAGCATCACCACGTAGCCTGTCCACATCCAAACTACCAAAACAACGCCGGTGCAATACTCTGGGAGGATGTTTAGGAGGTTTCAGGGTATACGAAAGGAAAATGAGGTCATGGTTTGAAAAACCGGGTGCAGGAAGTTGACCGTGTTTACGGGCGAGTGTTGGGTTAGATGTGACGATCAAATCAAGCAATGTATCTTTCCCCAGATTATTGTGGTGAGTCGGTTGAAGAGGTAAGACTTGCATGCCGGCTGATTCGATTATCTGTAGGAGTTTACAAGAACGTGAGGTTTGGTGGGTAAGATCAGTATTAAAATCTCCCATGATGACATGATGTGTATAATCTGACCCTAAAGATTCCAGCACTGTTTCCAAGCTGGAGAAATAATCGACAGAGGGAGGACAATAAACGACACCCAGGACCATCTTGGTTCCCTTGACATTCACCTCTAGGAAAAGGTATTCAGAATCAGCAGAGTAGGAGGCAGGAGAAGAAGCTAAAATTTTGTGTGGTAGAGAACTGTGGATATAAATAGCTACCCCACCACCTCTCCTATCAATTCGGTCGTTGCGTACCAGAATGTAACCAGGGAGAGAATAAGATGTGGAGGCGAGGTTAGGTTTGAGCCAACTCTCAGAGATCAGAACGGCATGGACGTTCGTGTCAGTGAAAGCTTCTGTCAAGTCCCCAAAGTGGCTTGGAATACTCTGTGAATTAATGTGACACACATTCAGTAAATGTTTCGATTGCTGGTTAAGTATGTTTCGCAAGCGATCGCCCAAAGTCTCAGGTAAAGAAACGGAGCTGTCTTCATCACTGGAGAATGCAGGCTCATAGACAGAACTACAAGAGTCGTCGTTATCAGAAGTCATCGGTTTTAAAACAATTTAAACTATATATTTTATAAGAATGTACAGCGAATTAAAGATGTTTAAATATAACTATATGCACTATAATCCCTAAAGATAGTAGATAGTGCTATTTAAACCCACCCAGTGAATAGGTAAGAAAAATTCTCTGCACCACCCACCAGCACACACTACATAATATAAGAACAATGATCGCAAACACAGAGGAAACATAGGTTAAGATAACAAAACAAAAAAAACAGAATAAACGTGAAACGGAACGTTACATGTGTGTATCCGAACGCAACTCGCCAGACTAAATGTCACTTGAGAAGTGTCATATTTGTTTACAAGTAACATCAACAATATGAAATGTGAGGCGAATTAAACACTGTTTGTGGGTAAATTACTAAGCAAAAAGAAAACAGAGCGAGAAGAAAAGATGTGTTTACCTCAATACTAGTGACTACCATCTAGCGGGCTACGCGAACCCAAGGTTACGATTTGGTTGGATGACACGGGTTCCATGACGCCGAACAAATTAAACTCTGCCCACAATGTTCTTATGTGGACCGGACGAGGCAGTCTTTTTGGCTCCACTCCGTGCCTGGAACGCCGCTACGTTAGGAGCACCGGGATACTTGGCAATTAAGGGCATTAGTTCTTCCAGAGATTTAATTTTGTGTCGATCACCATCAGGTGCTTTAATTATTATAACGCCGTCCTGTGTCCAACATGCATGAGCACCAAAATGAAGCCTAGCTTTGGTTAACGTTGACTGCCTAACTTTAGTTAAAAACTCTCGTATTGAAACCGATGAACCCTTGAGTGCAGTCTTCGCTCTCCAAACAGAGGCCCGCAGATCCACGCTACGGAACCTTACCAGGATGGGTCTGTGTTGTTCAGTGTTGGGGGCTCCGAGCCTGTGACAGATGGTAAATGATTCCTCAGGGAGGTGCTTCAATTGCAGCTTGTTTTGGATAATGTCCGCTATGGTTTTGCTGCTTTCTTCACCTTCGGCTTCGGGGACCCCCATAAAGAGAAGAGCTTTGCGTCGATGCCTAGTTTCAATAGCATCAACAGCCTTGGAGCACTCATTGATTTGCTTGCGAAGAAGTCCTAGTATGTTATAAATTAGCTCTTTGAATGTACGGAACTCCTCTGCTACCTTGGCGACGGTGTCTTTTGCAGTCCCCGCTGAATGAAGTTGTGCTTCCAGTTCTTTCATCCTCCGGGCAAAGCACTCCTCCAGGGTCTTTTGTGCTGCCTCAATGTTCAAGAGTTGCGGCATTTTCACTGTAGTGAAGGGTGCTGGTAGGTGGTGATGTTAAGTCCAATAATTTACCACATACACTGTTGCAAACGTGAATTGTGTACAGTTAAACCGTAGTTTACTTGTATTTGCAATATTTTTGCAGGAAATGTAGAAATTTAAATTAAAATAAAGTTTTTGATTTTTAAGTATGTGTCTACTTTTTTAGCACCTACCGCCAAAAAACTTTATCTTATCTTATCTTTATCTATGTGTACTTTATCCAAATTGTTCTATCTAAAATACTTATATAATTACTGTTTATATTTTTCTTTAGGAGAACCAATCTTGTCCTGCATGAGCCCATTTCATTTTCTCCCTTTATTAAATAATAAAACAGAATTTACATCACACTGTTAGTGCTGTATTCATCTTACAATCGGTACCTGGAAATTAGTACCCAGATAAACAAAAGCACGGATAAAACAACGTTTTCCAAAAATGAAACCTAACTAGATCGATTTTTTTTCTATTTTAAGAGCCTGCCAAAGTGACTACTGTGCCTGATGGAAAGCATGAAAGAATCCAAAAGTTATAATCACCATACTCATTGCGAATACTGACAATGCAGTATGGTGACCCACACAATGGTGGCCTATTACGGATTTTTACCTCACTTGGGGACGTAAAAGACATGACAGTCACCGTAGCATTGTATTGCACACACTACGACAATTGTCACCCTTGCATCATCGGGCCTCCGGTCTCGCACTCACCAATGAAAAACGACAGCACTGATGCTGGCGCTTTAGGTTGGTCTTCTGTGTGAGGGTAGTACTGCCCCGGACTAGCCTGTTCGTTCATGCTGAAATCAGCGTGGTTCTACTACCTGGTATGTATTTATTGCCTTCGAAACCCTTTGCGTACTAAATTTCATAAAAATCGTTAGAGCCGTTTCTAAGACTCAGGTGGTATATATACAAGAATTGCTCGTTTTAAGGTACTAGATTTTACGTAAATTGACATGTAATATGTCATTTGTAGTACAATATTGATTATATTATATGTTAATGTAATAATTCTTTTATATATTAATATATAATAACTATTTAAAATATTGCACCACTAAACTAGAATTGTATGAATTTTTGAATTTAATTTAAATGATTAATGAGCTATCAAATCAAATGGAACAACCTGAGGACTGAGGACGTAATTATCGTAATAATTAAATCTGAGAGAGTCACTCTTAATTATTGAAACTGTGTTCAAATCTACCTATTACCGTCCACTGCTGAACGAAGGTCACCCCCAACGAGCACCAACCATCCCGGTCTTGGATAATTCACATCCATCCACTGCCAGCCACCTTCTTAAACTCGTCAGTCCATCTTGCCGCAGGGCGTCCTATACTACGTTTGCGCAATCGTGGTATCCACTCTAGTACTCTTCGGCTCTAGCGACCATCGGTTCGTCTGGAGACATGGCCGGCCCACTTCTACTTTTGTGTACTGATTCTCCGTACGATGTCAGTTACTCCCGTTCTCTTTCGATAACTTCGTCACAAATTTTATCAGCCAGAAAAACGGCCAGCATCGCACGCTCCATCGCACGCTGAGCTACTTTAAATTTGTGGACCAGTCCAATGGTGAGTGTCTATGTCTCGGCTCCGTATGTCATTATGGGTAGGACACACTGGTCAAACACTTTGGTCTTTAATTATTGTGGAATTGGCGACTCGAAGATATGGCACATCTTCCCGCATGATGTCAAGCCTAGATGAATCCTCATGTATTAAATTACGTGGAGATTCTAAAGTGGTATGCTACTGACATATGTTTTTGAAAGAATCACACAATAGCCTTTGATTATCTACTGTTGGATATTAGTTTTTCGTTTGAAAGAAGATTTTGGTGCTCACTGCTACGCTGGACAGACGGCTCGGTATAGGGCGTTTTAAAGAATGCAGTAAACAAAACAACGTTTATGCATACATATATGACGGGCCTGTTGGCCTTGGATAACATGCTTATAATTAGAAATATATGTGTATGTTTTTTTTTTAACATACATATCAAAGTGACTCTATTCTGCCTGATGGAAAGTATGAATAGAATTCAAAAGCGGTGGTCACCATACTCACCACGAATGACGACAGTGTAATATGGCAACCCACGCTATGGCGGTCTAATGAGATACTTTTTCACACCCCGCTTAAAGGACCCGGGATCGTAGAAGAAGGGAAAGACTTGCGCTGGTAATGAATTACAGGCTTTAACCGATCGGCACAGGAAGAAAGAGCCGAACCGTTTAGTTCGGGAGCGTATGTCTACCATTCTAAAATGGTGACTTCTAAGGCCAGCACGAGATGTCCCATATAGGAACGGAGAGGATGGAATCAGTTGGCAGAGTTCATCAGAACACTCTCCATGACAAAGACGATGGAGGACTGCCATAGAAGCGACATTTCTTCGCAACTGCAGAGACTCAAGGGATTAAGTGACTTTCGGGTAATTGATAATCCGGACTGCTCGCCTCTGTAACCGATCCAAAGCGTCCAGCAAATACTGCGCGGATCCATTGTCAAGATGAGAACAGTACTCCACACAGGAGCGTAGCTGGGTCTTATAAAGAAGACACAGATGCTCAGTTGCAAATAACCGCTTCAGTCTGTTCAGTATACCCAGCTTTCGCGAGGCCGCCTTAGTAACGCTTTCAATATATTCTCGTGGATTGAGGTCCCGGTCAACATTCATATCCAGGATACTGAGATTGTTCTGCAGTGGCAGTTGAGTGTTCTGCAAAGTGGGAGGGAAATAAATGGAGATTTTTTTGGCAGAAAGCGCGCATGCCTGTGTTTTCTTGGCGTTGAACTCGACCAGATTCTCATGACCCCATTGAGAAATGTGGCCTAGGACCCGGTCGAGCTCAGTGACGAGCTTTTGTCATTTTTCCTCAACCTCCGCCAATTTGGCTGTAGGGTGACCATAGTATCGTCCATGAACTGTGCTGTCGTCTGCATAGTAATGTTTATCGCCAAGGGTCAACATATCATTGAAATGCAGTAGAAACAGTGTGGGTGACAGGACGGAACCCTGAGGTACATCGGCATTAACCTGCTGAAAATTGGAGGTTGCGCCGTCGCAGAGGACTCTAATGCGTTCGTGCAGAAATGCGGCCACCCAGCTGCAGAGTTTGGGGGGCAGGCCGAATGACGGAAGTTTAGTGAGGAGTGAACGGTGCCAGACCCTCTCGAAAACCTTGGCCATATCGTGGTTGATAACCAAGGACTCCTCATGCCTATCTACAGCCTTACCAAAAAGGTGAGTGAAGAACGCTAGAAGATCACCCGTGGATTGGTTCGGTCTGAAGCCGTATTGCTGATCCTTTAACAACGAGTGATCCTCCAGGTGACGGACTAGTTGTTTATTAATGACACGTTCTAACATCTTGCAGATAATGGAAGTGATGGCTATAGGTCGGTAATTGGTGGGGTTGAACCGGTCACCTTTTTTGGGGATGGGTTGGACATTCACCTCTTTCCAGATCGCCGGAACGATCCCGGAGGAATATGATAGGCGGCATAGGCGCGTCAATGATAATTTAAATTAGCAATTAAATATTTAGTCAATTAGCAATCTGATTACTATATTACAGGGTCTGCCTAATTTAGAATCAGACAGCTGTTTGATCTGTGTGAGCCTGTATATCGCCTATACAACACAATTATACATTATACGGTCTTGATGAGTTTATCGTTCTAGTAGTAAGTGATCCTGAGTCGTAAACAAAAGACAGTGAGTTCAATTCCTATCCAGAATAAATAATGTGTGAGGAGTAGTTATATGAATTTCTATTAATAGTAGAATTAATAGTAAGAAGAACTTCACACAACTCATACGGCCGTCTGATACCAAATTAGACAAAACCTATGCTATAATAATAAACAGACTGCTGATAAACGTACTTATATACATATTTCTAAATAAATAAACCATCTTATTCCTCACACAACTATTTACCCTTGTGGAGAATCTAATCCACGACCCCTTTCTTAGCAGTCAGTGTCACCAACCACTAGACCGACGTACCCGTCAATAATACATATACACTATAATATTTTCTGAAAAATTTTTAAACTCGAATTTCCAGACACCCTGAAGCTATTTTAGTTTCTCTTAGTTTCCAAGCGAATACCTTTCATTAAAAGCTTGCCCAAGGCAAACTTTGGAAAGAACATTATTTGAGGTTACATTGCTTCTTGTTTTACATGCATTAAATAGTAGAAATATAATTCACTTCTCCTCAGAAGATTCTAGTATCCCATTAAGGGGACTTGCATTTTTAATTTTGAGTTGTGATTCTGCAAAGTACAATTTATGGTGCCGTAACCCTTTTAATGATGTAACTTACTCAACATAAAAGATATTTTACATAATACATTTGTAGGAATGAGTTTAGTCTTACAATAAAATGGGAACAGATTATTGATGCGGACTGCCGTTAGATGACCAATAAATTTGGGAAGAGACGCAATATGTTAATAAGCATTCCATTAATAACTGCAACATGATTATTTATATAATTACATGTCTAGTAAATTAAATTAACAGTTTAAACTGGACATAATTTAAAAATAAATTCAGGCATGTCATCATTTCGCGGATGGCTAAAAAGTTAGGCCTTTAGTTTTATTCACAAGTTGAAAATATCCGCCATCCGCTTCGTAAAAAGTGAAAACAGCAAATGCAAAAGAAAAATAAGGATGTAGGAAGTTGAAATTATCATGAAGTTTGATATTATTTTAGAGAATGGAGCTCATAGTTATTTAAATTAGTGTTTACAAAAGAACAATGTAACTTACTCATTTAAATGTTTGGAAACGAGTAACTCACTCCGTAAACCTACATAATTGTATGCATGTTAGATGTTCGCACCTTTTTCTAACTTCATTTTTAATTTTAAGCTTGCCAAAGTGACTCTGCTCTACTTGGTGGATACCAGAAATAAAATCCAAGAGTTGTAGTCATTGTGTATACAGATAACGCAATACGATGACTCACACTATTGCAACCTAGTGAGATGCTTTTTCACGCTCCGTTTGGGGACATAAAAGACATTACAGTCATTGTGCACGTGTGAGGTCACCCTTTCCTCAAAATCTGTTACCATTGATTCAGAGGGCCTCTGGTCTCGTATTAACCAACTGCACGATTGGCCTAGTGGTTTATGCGGTGGCCACGCCGCTCTCTACATCGCTGAGTGTTGTATGTTCAAATCTCACACGGGACAACACTTTCTGTGATCCACAAAGTGTTGTTCCGAGTCTGGATGTTCTTTGTGACTGGTTCTTGTATGTTTGTAAAGTCCCCTGCGCCATAGGATTTATTCCTAGTATGGAAGTTGTCTTTTTAAAACAAAAAAACCAAGGAAATATGACAACACACATCATGTCACCTTAGGCTGATCTTCTGTAGGAGGGTAGTACCAACAGAAGTAGAAGTCAGTCTGGCTCTACTACCATGTGTTTATGCATCTAGTTGCGGCATCACCACATCGTGAATTGTTCTATTCGAGAAGATATCATATAAAGATCGTAACATATTATATAGTATTGATACAGTCATTAATTTCAAGATGTTATCATAAATAATGGTAATGATTGATAGACATATGATAATGAAAGAATAATTTAATGTTTAGACAAGTAATTAAGTAACTGATAGATGTTTCTCATAACCAGGAACAAGATCTTTTCTAGCACAGAAAATTCGCACTTAAATTCAACGTACCAAAAGCTCCCCGTCTTCTGAGAACGCAACCAGTAGACGATGATGTGGAATATTTTTTCAACGCTTGTATCAAAATATTGTAAATATTTTCAGTGTTTTTATTTTCTTGGAAATATTGAGTGTTTGTTCCATGAAATTTGATTCTACTAAAATCGATATTGTGCGTTACAGGGATGGGCGACAACATAATAAACAGATAATATTATCATGTAATAATTATAGCGAGAACAGAGAGGACGAATTTTACGGTTTTGCTAGATAGTAGATAGGGACAGTGGGAATCTCGTTAATCCATTCATGTGCGTCACTAAAGATGATATTATCATGTAACAACTATATCGAGAACAGAGAGAACGAATTTTACAATAGTCACATATGTTGTGTAGCATTTGACGTTTCACCTGTCATTTGATATTCAATTCTACCACCATGTATGCTGATTGAGAAATTAAAAAGCTAAATTTCTGAAACTCTACAACACAACATTTCTCTAACTTCCTGTTGCAAATTTACGTCCATGTTTATTAAATTGCTTGCATAGGTTGCAGGAAAGTGAGAAGAAATACGTTGCATATTCAATTTATATTACGTTAGGAACATCACAAAACCCATCAAAAACTATTTATCATGTTAACGACTATTGGTAATTTTATGATCATTTTAACAAAAGAATTCTCCATGTGATGTCAGATTTGAAATACACTAATCCACCACCTCGATTCTTCCCATTAGTGTCGTAAGAGGCGACTAAGGGAACAAAATGTGCAAATATGCTCTGCAAAGAGAAGAAAAACTTGAAACAAACTCTATACCAAATCATCTGACCAACGTGTACACCACGTAGGCCAAAACCTTCCTTCTAAGAAGAGTCCTATGTCCAGCAGTGGACTATCGAAGGTTGTTGATGATCATGAAACAAAAGAATTTGTGATATTTTAATTAAACTAAATAGATAAATGAAACATATGCACAGATTTAATGGCAAACAAGTGAATTATTTTTTTACACTAGTGTTACATTTGTGTTATTTGAGTTTCTAGACCAAAAGATACTTTTAATAGGATTGACCATTTGATGTTCGTGCTCCTGTGATGAAAAAGACGGTAGGTCTTTTCTCCATCTTGATCTCGTTGTATTATTTAACCTAGATTCCTTCGCTTTCGTTTTTTTAGATGTTAAGTTTTCTAAGAGCAATGATGTCAATCACACGACCGTACTGCAGTTAAAGCCTCTTACAATGTTAAAATTGATGATGATGTTAAATTATTTAAGGTTTCTTTTTTTTCTATTTTAAGAGCCTGCCAAAGTGACTGCTCAGTCTGATGGAAGGCATGAATAGAATCCAAGAGTTTTGGACACCATACTCCTTGAGAATGTAGGCAATACAGTATGGTAGCTACACTATACACTTGGAGACGTAAAAGCCTTAACAATCATCGCATCAGTCAAAGATTCACACTCTTACCATGATAACTATCACTCCTGCATCAATGGGCATCCGTTCTCACACTCACCAACGAAACGTGATACTTAACATCAGGTACTTTAATTTTGTCAGTTAAAACTATCCAGAATTCATCATTAACTAGCCATATTAAATACAGACATCATATTTAACAGAAATTTAAGCCAATGTACACTATGATGTTTTCGACCAAACGATAATATTCTCCCATTTGAATCCCAGGACACAGTGATTAAGGGATTAAGTAGGGATTGACAGCTACCTTTGTGTTAGTACAAAGGCTAGTTGTCATACCGCACCTTTGTCCCTTACAAATTATGGAAAAGCATTTAATTTGGTTGGTTCATAAACTTTTGTGAATTTGTTTGATTTGAACAAGGTATTAATTTGTTATTTGAAGGATTTTGGTTCAGTTTGGGTTCTTGTATAAATATTATTTCGGGATTAACGTGATCATTTTTTTGTGGTCCAATAATATATTTAAGTGGATCATCATAAATAGTTATCGCCGTTTATACATAGAAACATGATTTGAGGAGTTAAGGGTTCCTTCTCACTCACTCACTAATTGAAACAAATCATAGGAAGCCCCCGATTCTCCCCCTGTTGCATTCCTTTGAATTACCTGACATTTTCTAATGATCATTTCGAGTGTAAAAAAACTCAGTCTTTAAGACATTTCGTTAAGAATGTCAACTCAATTCTCAAAAAATAATAATACGCGACTTATCAACAATTATCACTGATAATATTTTAAAACTGTACAAGATTTTACAGAACTTCAGTTTGGTCGTCATAATCTGGTACATTTTAGATAAATCGGAACATTCTTTTGCTTTCAACAGATATTTCAGTTTCAGAAAATTGCTATACGAACAATACACAAGCTCCAGACAAAGCTAAAATATTAAGAATACTTGTGGACCATGCTATGTAAAATCAACAGTGGTATATCTAATTCTTGTTAATACTTACTGTTAAGTCTGGCACAGGTTTTTTACTTTCTTTTGATAGTGGTTTTCGATTGATATATAATGTTATATGTATATATATGTAGATATAGATGGGTGGTGTAAAATCGATGTTAACAGATTTCTTTCAACCTTTTCTTATTTTTACTGTTTTTTAATTGAATCAGTGTAATCAGTGTGTAATTAAATTATTTTAATATATTGAGGACTACATAGGGTGCGTTTAAGTCGGTGATGCGTTTATAAAAAACATCACTGGCGTTAACCATATATCCTGTGTCGTGGAGGACTTTATAAGCATACACGAAACGGACACAAAGACCATCCAGACTCAGAACAACAATTTGTGGATCTTACAAAGTGTTTGCCCATATGGGGTTCGAACTCACAACACTTAGCGTAGTACTACGCCATGTATTTAATCTAGTTTTATTTCATTCATTAACCCATTTTGTTTATAGCATTATTGTAAAGAACAGTGTATACAACTACGAAGTTGTTCTGATGTTGGAGAAAGTAAAATTTACATAGAATTTTATCGAGAGAGTAAAGTACGAAGTTCTTCGAAAAGGAAGTAGAGTTTCTTAAAGAGTTATAGATGCTAAGTAGTTAGAGAACAAAAATTTGACCTTTCATAATTCATCTTTCAACTGCCCCGGTGGCGCAGCTGTAGAGAATGCAACTGCTGTGCTTGAGGTCTGGGGTTCCGGTCGGACCAAATATTTGTATTATCTGCATATATTTGTTTCGGCATCCTGGTGTTTCCTATATGTATGTATTAAAAATATACGTTTTCTATCAGTCAGTCTAGTTGACATAGCATAAACTCTCCCTTGTTTGAAACTAGATGACGTTGTGTCTCCGAAATATTTATTTATTTATCTTTTATTATTTGTAGATTTATTCTTTAACTTTTAGACGCCATATAACCTAATTAAGGTTTAAATATATTAACTGTAAGTTCCTTGACACTGTGTTATATGTTTTTAAAAATCTACACAATATTATTAGAAATTCTGGCTTGTCCGTTCAGCTATGCAGTATTAAGTTTCGTGTTTAGCGTTCGCACCTAAATAACTACCAATTCCACCGACTAACAACACAGTGCTATTTAAAAGAGCGTGTTAGTGAGTTTAAACACTAAATTGAATTGTTACTACCTAAATAAAAACGAATGACATAGAAAAATTAAAAATTTCTGATGCTTGATAACATATCTACGCATTATACCTCTTGTAAAAATAACCAAATTAGCTTATAAGAAAGGTAGGATGAATATGAAATAGGTATTTTTTATCATATGTGTCAAACGAACAGACACTTCAACTGGTAGTAATTACCACTGCCAGTTATATCTGTTACTGTCTATCAAGTTACCCTTTCAACCAGAAATATAAGTTAGTAGTTTAAGCTCCGGTGATATAATCGTATCCGTCTCTTAGAATAATTAAAAGTTTCTGATGCTTGATAACATATCTACGCATTATACCTTTTGTGAAAATAACCAAATTGGCTTACAAGAAAAGCAGGATGATTATAGAATAGGTTTTCTTCATCATATGTGTCAAACGAACAGACAGTTCAACTGGTAGTAATTACCGCTGCCAGTCATATGTGTTACCGTCTATCAAGTTGCCCTTTCAGCCAGAAATATCTGTCAGTAGGTTAAGCTCCGCTAATATAATTGTATTCGTCTCTCATTTATGGCACCCCGTGTATCAACAATGGTGTCGCGTCTGGTAGTAAATTAAACAAGTACGCGTAGGTAAGTCTACGTACTGGCACATAGGTCAAGAGTAGGGTATGCCGTTGTGTTGACTGCGTTCATTGCGTTCGCAGTGTTAAGTTGCTTCACATTTGTCGCTCATCCAATAAACTCCATCAGTGAAAAGTAGAACTAATTACCTAACACTGGTCATCTATTTTTGCTTTTCTGTAAGGCCACACAATTATGCAGAAGCATGGCTCTCTCTCAGTCAATATATATATTTTTTTACATTAAGAGCCTGCCAAAGTGACTCTACTCTGCCTGATGGAAAGCATGAATAGAATCCAAGAGTTGGGGTCACCATATTCATTGCAAATGCAGACAATGCAGTGTGGTAACCCAGACTATGGCGGCCTTGTGAGATGCTTTTTCACATCCCGCTTGGTGACGTAAGAGGCATGACAGTCATCGTGATAGTGTAAGGCTTACACAGTTACCACGATAACTGTCACTCCTGCATCAATTATTTATTTATCTGTCAAAGAAATAAAAAATATGTTATTTAAGTGCTTGTTTGAATTAATGTCCGACTTTCTGTAAAGATTAAATCAGTTTGCCAATATAAAAATGTCAAATAAAGCAATAACACGCCAATTGTAATAATCACCATCAAAGAGTAGTAATTGATGAACAATCGTCACGGGATTACACCGTGGAACAAAATTGCTAATCTATTCATCGATAAAATTTTAACTCAATCGTTATTCGATTACAATTTCACTTCATTTTGTTAAGGGAAATACTTTTCATTCAATACATTAGCGTAATGGTAAAATCGTTTTTTAATTATCACCCTAATTGTTTTGTTATTTTTGATGTGTTTGAAAAAGGGCTAATATTATCGTATCGTCATCTATCTCTCAACTGCGCAAAACATGGTTTTGTTTTTCGAGTGTATGTATGTTTATTTGACACGTTTTGTAGTCTAAACGGTTTAATAGCCTTTAGTTAGATTGTTTTTATTAATATTGATTATAAATATTTAAATATATTATAATATTCTCTTCAAAGAACACGGTAGAAATGGATATGTGTACAGAATTTCAATGTACGTATAAAGCGTATTATTACGTCTAATAAAAAATAATAAATCATTGACCGCCGGTGTACTGTTTTCGTCTATAAAACGTAAATAAATTGCACACATTTCATGTGCATTTTATTACTTTCAAAGATTTATAGGTTTGCTTTATTAATAGCTTAATAATAAAATGGAAAAATATCACTTCGATTCATATTTTTCGTACCTATTGTGGGGCATCTCTATTAATAATAGACACGTTTCAATTTTAATTGGTACACTATACCTGTTTACATTTGCACAATAATTGTGTGCGGAAAAGTCATATTCTAAGAGCGTAAAAGGGGTAATATTAAAAGTTTCCTGCGATATTATTTGACCACATTGAAGACCTGTTACCCCTAAACTCATGCAATGTTAATAATTAAAAGAAATGAAAAGTACACGCAGCTATTTAAATTTTTATTATATGTTGCGATAAAATCTGAATAAAAATGTAATAAAATCCCCACAATCTTTTCCTTACATTCGTGACAAAAATTGTGTTACAACCAAATATTCCGGCAAAGTGTTGGTTTGAGCAAAGTATTACTTAAAAATATTACATTACAATTTCTGACTTACCACACGCAACAAAGTAATTTAATTTACGAACCTGTATTCAGAACGTGGAGGCTTCTATGACGAGGTACTGCCGCACTGCTCAATTCACATTAAATATTCATACATTAAAAAAAAAACACTTTAAAAAAAACTATACCAACCACTTCACATACTCACTGGTTACACAATGTTAGCTACACATTAATTTCGAATTTCATGTTTAGTTTCCTAAGATACCGGCAGAGGGCGCTGGCGTGCGTCTCTGGCTACGGTTCTCTACACACTAACGTTTCTGAGTGTAGTTAGCGCATGCGCGATTACACCTACACCCAATACCTACATTTCATTTTGTAATGAACTGAACAAATTCGAACATCGTTGCAAAATTAACTTTATTGTGTGTAACGGTAGAGTGAATTTTGAAATGTGTAACATATTAAAGGGTACACTTTGAGTTCGCAATATCTACCGTCTCACTCCCTCCAACAGTATGGACATGCATTTGAATTTTAATAAACTATATGTATATATCAATATATAGTTATAGACAGAACTGTTAGCTATTTATGTCCACCATTCGTTTAAGAGTGATATTAATAGTTTCAGGATAATTAACGTTATGTCTCTTGCCGTCTTGACTCTTGACCATCGTTTCAGGTTCGTTTCTCAGATATTACAATAATTTATTTAATTCACAGGTCACCAACATCATCATCAACAGCTTCTTACAGTCCACGTTTCTGGCAAATGGCGCTGTATTCAATGAAGTACCTAGACTTTTTATCGATAAATTAAAAAATAACTTTAGATATTTTAAATGTTAAAGTTTGTAAGGATGTATGGAACTTATTCTTTTACGCAAAACTACTGCACGAATTTAGATCAAACTTTACAATTATATAGCTTATACATCAGAATAACTGATAGGTTACTATTTACCGTGGTATTCGATATACATGCGGGCGGAGTAGCAGGCAAAGGCTAATATTTTGTATATCTCTATTGTAGTTAAGTTAATGAATTCAATAACTTTATCAGTAACGATTTTTCAGGATAAGCAGTATCTCAGAATTAAATTATTTACGAAGCTTGTGGCCACTGTACATGCTTTTTTGTTAGAAGTCTGAAAACGTGTTTATAGTTATTATCGCGTATGAACGGAGCAATTAGATGTAAATAAACTTTATCAAAAGCGAAGTTACCACAATCGGTAATAACCATTGATTCTTCAACGGTATTTAAGTATTTGTAACGTTTACATTTGGTACACTTCTGTAAAAAATCAGTAACATCGCGTGCTAACCATATTCAGAAATATTTCTATTTTATATTATGAATCACACGTCTGATGTTGGCGTTGCCACTTGAAGGAAGAATAAGGTAATCGTTTAGAATAACTTTCTTAAAATTTTCATCTGTTATCTTTACGACACCTTTTGTGATACTTAAAGGGAATCAGTTGTATAATTTTTTTACACATTCAGCTAGCTCTTATATAATTGTATTATGTACTCCTAGCCGACTTCAGCCAATGTAGCTGCACGGAGACCAGACCAACTATGCAGGAGATATCATGGTGCACAATGTGAACGCAAACACAGGTGCACTCTCTGTTCCCTTACTCTCATAGTCCGATGGGACAGCTATCCGACACCAGGGAGAGATCGGGGGCAGGACCGACGACTTTACGTGCTCTCCGAGGCACAAGGGTTAAGACTTCCAACTTGCAAACTCCAGTAGGTAAATTAGAATTTTTGTAAACAGATAAAAGTCAATGACACTTTCTGGAATGAACCGGGAATCGTACCCAAAACTTCTTGATCGGCAGTCGCATACGCTAACAGATAGACCAACGAGGCAGTTATTATATTATATAAAATATGAAATATATTTTGGCCTTGATTTTCTATTTCATTGCTGTTGAATGGTTACTGATTGTGTTCATTTAAATTAAAAGTACCTAACTAACCTCCTGGGAGAAAAATACGTCGGAATATTTTGCATCAATATTTTGAATAGTTATACTTTCTTCATCGCTTCAATTTTTCAATACTATGATGCATAATAATCTTCTAAATTTATCCCCGGCTGCAAATTGTTTTTCAAAAGCGCATATATTATAGCTAGATGATGTGTCAATATCCGTTTTAAAATACATGACTTCTATTTTACGCTCCGAGTATTTTATATTTATATCGATAGTTTACCATGTTTTAGTTGACAAATACTCCCAACCTTTGCATACATTGTTCATATAAATATCTAGTTGAAATTATTTTTCGCACTTCCGAGAGTGATCCTCTATTTAACAAATGAAACTTATCTCTACGTTGGGGTTAGCTGCTTCAAATAGAATCAGATACAGTGTCACGGAATACTGACTCCTCGTCCTATGCCTGGATAACGTTCTTAACCGTTAAATAATTTCTAGCAGTTAAAATAGTGCTTAATCATGTATTTCTCGAACCTTTGTATGACTAATCGTAAGGTCTCGAAAATTTACAAACGTTAGTGTACCCGTCAGCTTAAGAAATAATTAATTTTATGAATAACTCCTCGATTTTTTCCCAAATTCTTCAATATTTTGGGTACCTTCTCTGGCTTAACTAGGTCAAATTCAACCACTTAGTAGATTGCTGAGCGAGTAAATATTTTTTCATGTTAATCATAAGTTCTGCAAGCGTAATTTTGCACTTTCTAGTAAGTTATAAGAATAACGGCAATTAATACATTTTTGTATTTCTTCCTTAAGATTTTACTACAAAATCCTATATAATCAATTAATTCTCTGACTATCTCTTCCGTACCTGTACAGGAAGGAGAAAAATTGCTGTGTTTATTTTGAATTCGGCCATGTTTGCTATTTGGGACGTATTCACTATCTATTTTTTTATCCTACGATAATATGGTAATATAATACTGGAATAGATTCTATTTATTTATGAATTATGTACTTATTTACACTTTTGGTTCTCCGTTCTTTAATAGGTGAACCTACTCCGTCTACGTGACGGATATTAGACACAAAGTCTCGTCTTCGGCTCGGCCGACTGTTCAGAGTGTGTTGAACACATCAGATCTTTGGTACGTCACACATTGAGTTCAAATACAGAGCACTCCATACGTAAAAATTACATGACACATTCAAAAATATTTCACAAATGACATCAAAAAGCTACAATTTTAAAATTAATCATCTCTTTTATCATAATTCATATAACTTGATTATAATAATAATAAAAGTCTTTATTCGCTGACCGTATAACAAATTTCAACTTACATATTATTATACTTATAAAAATATTATACTTAAATCTTACTTCTTGATAAAGCAAAAACAAAAAAAAGCAAAAAGCATCTTAAAACAATAAAAAGCAAAAAGCATCTCACAAGGCCGCCGTAGTGTGGGTCACCATACTGCATTGTCTGCATTTGCAATAAGTATGGTGACCACACAGTATTGAAATACACAGTATATGAAAGTTTGTATATGTCTACTTCTTCTATTCAACACCTGAAACCCACCTACTTCCTATTTTCACTGCATCACCCAAAGGTTGACTGGTAGAGAATGCTTTAGGCATTAAGTCTGTCTATGTACATAAAGTGCATGATGTATAAATAAATAAATAAATAAACTCTTGGATTCTATTCATGCTTTCCATCAGGCAGAGTAGAGTCACTTTGGCAGGCTCTTAATATAAAAAAAAAAACTTTTTTTTAGCAACCACTTAGTCGGGTTGTCTTCTCACACAGTCATATAACTTGATTACTGGACAGCTAAATACTACTAACTTGTCTGTGGAGCCATAGTATTATATATTCTTACAAATAAAGTAAGTATGATTGAGTTAACACCTGGTCTCCAGACACTATAGAGCAGTAGCTTTCTCGTTTTATGGTGTCAGTGTAGCCAAGCCATATGTAAAGAGAGAAACTCAGTAAAGAGAAGTTTTTCCTTATTGTTGAGGAAAAATAAGTAGTAGTTACGACCCCATAATCATATGAGTTGTAGCGTTATGCGGTGAATAATGATCATTCATAATATTTTGCTTCTAACTTTTTTATTCTGTTAGTTTTATTCAGCTTTAGACTTGTCTATGATGTTTTTAAACGAAACAGAATCAGAATAAGTGCGTGAACGACTTTTTCTATTTTCGTTACCTTTTCATAATCGTATTTTATTAATATTCATTCAAATTCTGATCAAACTTAACTGGTTTTATATATCTGTCTGTCTATCCCTAGAAAATATAAAGGAGTTCCCTTTTTACTGGATTTTAATTTTCGACTGGCTGGTTGGATTTATAAACACTGATTCTGACAGGTAAAATGGTTTATGCCCAATAGTTTCATGTAGCCAGTTCCACATGAAACTTTTATAACCTTAAAAGATACGATTTTCTTCATTAGTTCCATATAGTTTTAAGCTACTGTTTTAACTGATGTTACTCGATTTTTTGTGTGAAGAAAAAAAAGTTACACAACATAGATAGATGATTTACTAAAAATCATCTGTGTTGTATATCCTCATTGCCAAAAGAAGAAAATACAAAATATCACATAAACAAGCGATAAAATTCTAAACATGGGCATTAAAAATTTAATATTTAAAGACATGGCAAGGCACGCCAAAATGACTCTACGAGAATTCTGCCACACAGAAAATATATTTCATATATGAAAAATATTAGACGAAAGATAATTTCACGATATCGTGATGTTCTTTTGAAGAGAAATACAAGACAACTAGCTTGTTGAAGGGACGGTATAGGAAATGATTAATAATTTTTTTTTTATAAAATCGATCCTGTTTTTCGGGCACAGTAAGCATAAGCATATTAAACGTCCACTTTTCACCCGTGTTTTGGTCACATGTAAGCGAGTTTTGTTTACCAGAGCCTCGTCCGTCGATCAGCAGCTTCACAACTTGCAGGTAAGGTTGGCTTGGGGCCTTAAGTTCTCCTGCGGGTGGACAGGACGGATTTTCTCTTCCATCCGCTACAGAGGCCAGCCGCGAGGAGAGTTAAATAGAGAGTTTAACTGCAGATGGTGCCCGCGGTAGCGGGCAGGTGCTAGGAGGCATCTGGATATCGTAATAGCAGCTGTTCCCGGATCCCTCCTATCTCAGGCGCAGAGTGGCACATCGTGTGGTTTTAGTCGGTCCGATCCGATACACCACCGCACCGTAAACCCCGGTGGGGTGACGGCCCGAGGGGGTTTCCACTCGTTAAAAAAAAAAGGGGTCCTAAGTTCTTGGTGAGAACTCCATGCACCTTGGTGGAACACTATGCATCTTTATTGCCTATGCTTTTTATCATCTTATGCACCTATACACAAACTGAATAGTATATTTTTACCATCACCAGTTAATTCTTATTTTATGAGAAGATTCTACATTCCACTACGTTCGTGCAGTATACTTGCAAAATAATATGAAAATCAAAGCAAAAATTATAAAAAAAAATACAATTAATAAAGATATTAACATTAAAAATTTGCCTGTGAAAGTATTCAGGAGAAATATGTGTTGATGTTTCTTGAAATAATCACGATAGACGTTTAGATATAAAATAAATGATGGAAATAAATTTATAAATTGGATATCATTGTTGAATCATCATATCAGCGTTGAATTCTTACCTAGAAATATTTGAATATAGTAGTAGATATATATTTTGCAATATATAAGAGTATTATTTAGCATTTTTATCATCTTAGTATAGTTTAGTAATATCTAATTCAAAAGTGCACTATGGTATGATCAGATGGAAGGTGTGTAAAGTTAGAAGAATATTTAAGACACGTTCTTGTTTGGTTATCGATTTCGTTTAACCAATTATAAAAAAAATATTAAAAATAGGAGAAATCTATGAGTGTGGATTTTCAAATTGTAAAATAATTGATGTCCTATACTCATACATGCAGTTTGAATTGCTCATATGATCATTTTACTGCTGGTATATCTCTATCGTTTATCATTTGCTTCGAAGATAAATTTCAAAGAAAAATGTTACCGAAAAGTTACAAAAAAACTGTTCAAATTTTCTTATCTCTTTTCGGGGATGGCAGGATATGCAGGGGATGGGCTGATTTAAAACATATAGTGATGCTTCACCACGAGATACATGATATGTATTCTTTTGTAAAGTATGACATTCAAGTATCTATTGGTGTGGTAAACATTATAAGTCGCAAAATTATTTATTTTTTATGTTTAAGAGTTCCTGCATTACATTTGCATAAGGCGGACTTAATACCATATGGTACGGCAAAATTATTAAAGAGGGAATATTATATATTTATTTACTAAAGTCTGTTCTTTTATTGGAACTAATCCCACTCTGGGGCAAGATGCTGTATTATTTTTAAGTACATCTTAAGTTTTAGTCTATGTAAGTCACGTAAATTTATTTTTTGACGACTTTGTTGAAAAATGTTGTTTTCAGAGTAAGTAAATATTTGTTAAATTTTATTTATAAACGGACAGTGACATAGAGCGTCTTTATTCTGTATATAGAAATGAGTCATATAAATATTTTTAATTTTTTTCTTGTTTCTGTGTCGCAGGAGACTTCACAAACATACTAGAAATGGACACAAAGAACGCCTAAACTCAGAACAACAATTTATGAATCGCACAGAGTGCCGTCTTGTGTGTTGTTTGAGTTCACAGCACTCCGTGCAGTAGAGACGCCATCTGGGTAGTCATGTGGAGTTCTCAATAAAGACATTTAGAAAAATCTTTTTGCTAGCCAAGTACTTTCTTTAAAGCTACTTCTAATTTTATTTAATTAGAGGAGCGAAAAATTCAAAAGTTAATCCAGAATACAATCCAGTTTTTTTTGATCTGGATGTCGTAATAACAGCTGTTCCCGGATCCCTCCTGTGTCAGGCGCAGAGTGGCACACCGTGTGGTTTTAGTCGGTCCGATTCCGACATACCACCCCGCCGTAAACCCCGGTGGAGTGACGGCCCGAGGGAGTTTCCACACGTTAAAAAAAAAACATGCAATCCAGTTTATTTACCTTGCATTGATTTTTTCAAACTTTCTTTAAATGTACTGATATTATTCTAAAACACTCTATTGTATAAGTTTATTCAAGAAAAATGTAAAGAATTTACTCAGGCGCTATATTTGAGCATTATACGAAAAGTTTTAAAAAGACCTTTGAATAAAGAATATTTTCAAAGACAATAAGAAATCAGAACAATAGATTGTTTAACTTCTATAGTAATTTTAGATCTTAAATTTTTAGAGTAAGAAATACTTGCATTATTTTCGAATTATTTCCAAGAAAACATATATTTTATTATGTTATTGTAACAGTGCTGGAGATGATCAGTATATCAATGTAACTGCGGTCCTCGTAAGCAGATGTTCTGAGCATGTGAATATGTACAGTATTTGAACAAAAATTAAAATTTCATTTATGTTTAACTGCACGCAACAGTGGTGTTGTAGCGTTCATGTGGCAACACTGTTTTTGACGACGCCACTTTTTATACACAAAGTTGGACACATAAAGAATGTCAAGTGGACTCAGATTAACAAAGCGACTACAAGTATGTAACTCAAGCTCTTGGAGACAAATACTGGAATATTGATACCACCTGAACAGTAAATGGGTGTTAAGTTTATACTGTGTTTAATTTACCCATTCAAGTGGTAGATGCATCAGATAAAAATATATTGTGGAGTACACGAACATAGAAACTCCCAAAGTGTGAACTGAGTAAGGTTATAGCACGCAGCCGGTATAACCAGCTAGCGCTGATGGCGCTCACACCACCACGACTCGGTAAATCGATCGACTAGACCGAAATGACATCATGGATTCGCACAAACTGGTGTTTGGTAACTTTTGTGTTGTGTAGTTGTTTTTAAGCGAAGTAACCGGCACTCAAATTCCTTTTACTCCTTTATTTTTTGAAAGGACTCAAAGGACGATAACAATTTCGATACAACACACTACATATTTGTGTGGTGACAGATTTAGAATGCAGAGTGTTACCACTCCTATTCTTCCCGTGTGTATCGTAAGAGCTTACTAAGGGAACAATATATGCAAGACAACGTCACTGCAAAGAGAAGGGAAAATTGAAACAAATCTTATGTTAACACGTCTATCCAGCATGGTATAGTAGGTCGAAACCACCTGTCTAAGGAGAATTTTATGTGCAGCAATGGACTGTTAATTCATTTTTTTTGAGTTATTTTATTATCGCGGCCTACAATCCTATGAATACAATACTTTTTTTTGGAAAAAATGTTGCCAATATTTTAATCTAGGGTGACAGCTAATTCTGTACCATAATTTTATAAAAATTGTCTAAACTGTTCAAGCTTGGAGATGCAACAAATATATAAACACACACACGTATTAATGTGAAGTTGAGTGATTTATTTCAACATTTGATCAAATTTAACTTTTTTATTTTTATTTGTGTTATATGTATGTATAAAATCACATTTGTTTCACCAGAGAAGTAGGCAGAAGTGTAGTAAAGCTTGGGGCCCTAAATTCTTGTGAGTACCCTATATAAACTGTAATTGTACCTGCCTCGGTGGTGCGGTGGTAGTGAATGCGGCTGCTGTATTTGAGATCTCGGTTTCGATTCCCGGATCAGACCAAATGTTTGTATGACCTGCAAATATTTATTTCAAAGTTTAGGTGTTTTCTATGTATAACACGTATATATTTACAAAAAAAAAAGTATGTAAGTATTCTATCAGTCAGTCTAGTTATCATAGCACAAGCTCTGCTTAGTTTAAAACTAGATGACATGTGTGACAAATGTCCGAAATATTTATTTATTTAATTGTTTTAGAATCACTATTTTAATTGTAAAAGAGAAAAAAAAGAAAGAATTACAAGTCTGCTATCAGTGTGTCCAGTTATCTGTTTGATTTGAAACTAGATGGCATTATGTGTCAAATAACCGAATTAATTGTTATTGTGGTAATTATTGAATTTCACAGACCCCATTTGTGTGAAATAAAAGTAACTATACTCAGGGGGGGTGTCCTGGTGACCTGGTGTCCTGAAACACAAGCCTCGAGCTTAACTTAGGCATCAGTCTTCCACAATATCATAAAAAAAGATAATGTGTATATTTCTAAATGTAACGTGTATTGAAATTGTGGTAAGAAATAAATTATTATTATCATTCTCTTTATTTCGTGATATACACATATTTGTTACATTTTTAAATATATAAAAAACAAAAAATACACATTTAAAAATATAAAAAATAGTAGTAGACCACCGACATCGGGTACAGGGACCAAGACACCGGTGGTTAGGGCTCCAAAGACAGGAACCTCCTCACAATACGGGCCGTGTCAAGGAGGACTGCCTTCTGCATCAGACCCTTGATCCAACCTTCTAACGTGAGCCTCTTAAGGTGTTGGTCGAGGCTCTTCGCTATCAATCCACGAGCAGATATGATTATCGGAACAATAATCACCGAATCCACATTCCACATGTCGGCAATCTCGTGAGACAGATCCAAATACTTCAATTGTTTTTCTTTTTCAACTTTCACGAGATTCTCGTCATGAGGAACGGCGATATCGACAATCATTGCGCGGCGCTCTAATCGATCTACTACCACAATATCAGGCTTATTGGCAACAATAGTCCTATCTGTGATAATAGATCGATCCCAATATAACGTAGCACGACCGTTCTCGAGAACTGGGTCGGGCACATACCTGTAGTAAGGTACTTCGAAATTGATAAGTTGGTATTTAAGGGCAAGTTGTTGGTGTACGATCTTGGCTACTTGGTTGTGCCTGTGCAAATACTCACCGTTAGCAAGACGAGAACAACCGGAAATAATATGCCTAATAGATTCTCCAGGACGGTGGCACGCCCGACAGATGTCAGCCGTACTATCTTTCAGGATATATTTCCGGTAGTTATTCGTCATGATAATTTCGTCCATAATTGCACAAACAAAACCTTCAGTTTCTCCGAAGAGGTCACCAAACCGTAGCCAAGACGTCGACGCTTTAAAGTCTATATAAGACCCGTGTAGGGCCCGATAAAATCGACCATGAAGTTCTTTACCCTTCCATACTTCCTTGCGATCAGTAGTACTAAGTACTACAGGTTTGCGCCAATTCTCTTTAGCCAGAGCGAGCGGGGTAAAACCAGTATCTACTGCAACTACATTGCGATGCACTCCCACATTAGTCTGTAGAAAATATTCTCTGAGATTGTATATCTCGCGATTGTGTAGAGTCTTGATATTTAATAGACCACGACCTCCAAACTTTCGCGGAATATACAATCTCATAACCGATGAACGTGGGTGGTGCATGCGGAATGCAGTCAGCAATGTACGGACTCTCCTGTCAAGGGCATCTAATTCGGTCTGAGTCCATCTAAGTACACCAAAGGAATATATCAGAACCGGCACGACCCAACTGTTACAGGCTCGCACTTTGTTACCGCCTGATAAAAGACTTTTAAGTACTTTTTATAGGCGGCCAAAGAAGCGTTCCTGTAACATTTGTTTCACACCAGGTTCTGGTATTCCCAAAGACTGTGAAAAACCTAGATACTTGTAAGTTTCGGTGGCAGACAGAGATCTGAGTTTTGTTGAATTTGAAAGTTCTATTCCTTCAGATTCTACAATCACGCCCTTCTTTACATACATGACTGCACACTTGTCTACACCAAATTCCATTTTGATAGAATTACTAAAGTTTTCAGTGTCCCTTAATAACGCCGTCAATTGTAATTTTGTGGAGGCCAGTAATTTCAAATCATCCATATAAAGAAGGTGAGATATAACTTGATCATCTTTCTGCAACCGATAGCCTAACCCTGAACCCTCTAACAGAGTGCTGAGAGGGTTCAAAGCTAGACAAAACCACAAGGGACTCAGACTGTCACCTTGAAATATACCTCGCTCGATCTTTATAAGTATGTCATTCATCGCAGTCTGCCGACATCCTGGATAGCGAAGTGTTGTTCTCCATTGACTCATACACGACTTTAAGAAAGTGCACAGAGTTGCGTCAATTTTGTACAACTCTAGCACTTTCAAAAGCCATGTATGTGACACTGAGTCATAAGCCTTCTTATAATCTATCCAACATGTCGCCAGACTCTTACGATTACGACGTACCTGTTGGCTAATGGTCCTGTCTATAATAAGGAGCTCTTTAGTGCCACGGGCCCCACTTCTACATCCATTTTGAGAAATAGAGAGTACCGAATTATTAATTATATGTGTAGTAATTTTGAGTCTCAAAATAGATGTTAGAAGTTTATATATAGTTGGTAAACAAGTAATAGGTCTAAAATTTTTGGGATCCATGGCACCACCAGATTTGTAGAGTAAATGGGTTACACCAGTGGTTAAAAATTGTGGTAATGAACCAGAATCCAAAGCTGCTTGGAATTGTGATGCCAAACACGCATGTGAGCTTCGGAACCACTTAAGCCAAAAGTTGTGCAGTCCGTCTGGACCAGGTGATTTCCAATTCGGTAATGAACGGACTGCACAACTTACATCATCTTTATTAATAACAATGGGTTCCATAGCTGTTATAGACTCACACGAACGTTTGACATCCTCCAACCAATCACCCTCTGTATGAGTGACAGGCACTGACCAGATGTTACGCCAAAATGAATTAGTGGTATTTTCATCTGGAAAATGCTCATCACTCACACATGGATTCGGTTCCTCCCACTTCCGGTAAACCCATTTCTCATTCCTTTGGAACATCGATTCTGATTATACCGGTCAACTCGTTTTCTATAACGTCTTATCCTGTTTGCCCATGCATAAACTTTCTGCTTTAGAAAGTCTATGCGCTCTGTGACACAGGACATGTATTGTTGAGGACTAATGGTAGTCCCCAAGAATGCCTGTTTCACAAAGCGCATGACTGCGCGCCAACCAGCGCTACCATAGTGCGTGACGAAGAAGGGATAGTAAGGTTTCTCCGTATGTCAGAGCGTATCCTCTCAAGTACTGCATCATCCAGCAGGTGACAGCGCTGTATAGCTCGTACTTGATCCGACAATCTTTGTGCTGATACGTTAACGGCTGGTTCAAGCTCCTGAAACAGAGAGACTAGTCTAACACGGTACGCAGTAAGGTTTGTTCCCAACTCTGTAGCCCGAAAATATGCCCGCATGACATTCTCATTTATAGATTTTGTCCACTTCATGCGGCGCCCATCACCACCGGTAGCGGGGACCCTGTTTGAGGTCAGTGGTCCTCGTGATCCCAAGCTGGTCGGCGGCCGGGTACTCTCCTGTCGACGTACAGGTGTTGGCGACGTCGGCGGAGAGAAAAACTCGTCGCTAGAACTAGAGCTCGACGCCTCTGCAGCAGCCGGAACTTCCATTATTGCTGCCGGGGATGGCAAGGCGGAGCGGAGCGACGAGTCCGAAGATGTTAATTGTGCTTTTTTTCTAGCTCTCGTAAGCATATTGGCAATTTCTTGAAAATAATTGTATTGACATGACGTTTAAATGTCATGTCTTCGGTAACATATTTTTATTGAAAATGCATTTTGATTGTAGTTTTATTCAAATAATTTCTTGTATACATGTTCATTTTTGTTTCGCTTGATACTTTATACTTTTTGATGATGAATTATGTAAGTTTGTAGTAATATATTATGTATTTTTAAAATGTGTATGAAAAATGCCAACTGCTTCTGGTGTTGCTAGTTTATTATTTTTATTATTATTGCCTCGAATTATTTTTTATTATTATTATTATTACTATGTTACTTGTAAATTAGAAAAAGTCTATTATTTTTTCAGAGTGTAACGGTAGAAGCTTCTGACGTAAAGATTAACAGCCAAACAACATTGCCAAAACAAAGGGTTTCCATTTGGTTAATTTGGTGCTTTACTTAGGTAAATGTTATTTTGATAGATCATTAACGAAATGGATACAGTTCATTCCCAAAGTGGTTGACTTTGGTGTTGCAATTTTATTTCTTAAATTGCCTCGAACTATTCGGAAATATGACTTATAGTTTAATATAATATAATCATTAGTAGTGCGGGTATGGGTTACAGAGTTTTTTTCTGTTGTTAAAATAATAATTAAAATAATAATTAGATAAGGTGTTGTCTATATATAATAAATATATATAAATATTTACTAGAAAAGAGTATATAAGCACTCTATCAGTCAGTCTAGTTATCATAGTTTGAAACTAGATGGCGTTGTGTGTTAAATGTCTGAAATGTTATGTATTTAGTAGGTCGTTTGATTTTGAAATTTTTAATAGACAATGTCTTGAGAGTTGGCAGAGAGAAGAAACTTTAATGTGATCTTAACAAAAGCCCAGTTTATATCATTATTACGTTTCTTAAATGTGTGAAAATATAAAATAGATAAATACATCCATATATATACTTAACCGTTTACTAAAGCGACGCCTTCGTGACACGTAAAGTGTGACGACCCTTACTTGGTCGTGTTGATTGTTTGGACTTTATCAACACTGAGATAACCTCACACCAGTCTACCCGTGACCACGAGCGGCGTAAGCCGTTTGAAAAGTTGGAAAAAAGGCTTCAAAAATAGGTCCAGCTGTACTTATAAACAAAAGTCAAAACTATGGATATACGAGTATACACATGTTTGAGAAGAAAAGGTACCACATATAATGAATAAATTACAATCATCTACAAGTTTAATATGTTTGATTGTAATAATAATAACATCTCACACCCAGCAGTCTGATCCCAAGCTAGGCTGTACTGTGCTAAAGTAACTAAACTCATAATTAACATATTTCTGTACTTTTAAATACTTCATCATCATCATCATCATCAACAGTCATTTACAGTCCACTGCTGGACATAGGCCTTTTAGAGAGATTTTGATCTATTAGACCACGATGGCCAGACGGGTTGGATTAGGATTTATTTCAAGTTTTCCTTCTCTTTATAATGATGTTGTCTTGCATACTTTGTTCCCTTTGTCGCCTTTTACGACACCCACGGAATAAATAGGGGTGGTAACACTATGTATTCCTATTTCGTCACAACACGGACATACAATTGTTGTGGTTTAATGCTTTATCTTCACATTACAAATACTTACTAAATAGATATCCTAAATTACAATGAGTTTATTTTATTTAATTTTAACGATAAACTGGTAAATAACTGTTAAAGTACAGGTAAGTACAGGTCTGTTAAAGTACAAGTACAAACTGTTAAACTGTATTAGTAACCATTACATCCATGGTCCATTTGAAAACAAAGTATAATCACAATGAAACAAAATAATACCTAAATGCTTAAAAACAAAATGCTTTAGTCAGAAACTTAATGAAATACAGCAAAAAATAAAATTAATTAAGAAAAAGACAATCGTAAGAAATAAATCCAGATATTGATTTTGTTTCGTCAAACAACAATTCATCAGAAATCTTAATTAAATCCAGCTAAGAATTTTAATTAAAAAAACAGATTCAACCTTTCGAAACATAAGACGAAATTGAATTCATTCCATATTAGCTTTCTTTTATTCTTCACTTTGTAAGTATTTGCTCTTTATTATTTGAGCATGAAGAACAGTGAAGAAAAATAGTGTTTTTAATTAATTTTACCTAGTTCTAGATCATGTATATGTGTTATGTGTTATGAAAGAATAAACCATAAAGTTGCAAAAAATCTCTGACGTAATGAATTTATATTTACAAGTAAGTTTTCACAGACAATTTTACTCGTCGAATTTTACTGCTAGAAGGCGCAGGTACACTAGAAAATTAACTTTCAAAACAATGTGGATAGTCGTCTTCCATGCATTGTGATATATTATAATAAACTGACTGCACGGTTGGCCTAGTGGTTTAAGCGGTCGCCACGCCGCACTTTACTTCCCCAAGTGTTGTGGGTTCAAGCCCTACACAGGACAACACTTAGTGTGATCCACAAATCGTTGTTCTGAGTCTGGGTGTTTTTTATGTCCGTTTCTTGTATGTTTGTAAAGCCCCCGCGACACAGGATTTATTCCTAGTGCGGGTGTTGTCTTTTTTTTTTAAAAAAAGAAAAGAACTATATATATAAATCTATATAAATTTAGTAAAGACATTATTTTTTCTATTTTAAGAACAAATCAAAGTGACCCGATTTTATAGTCATCATACTAATTGCAAATCCAGACAACACAATATGGTGACCCACACTATTGCGGTCTAGTAAGATGCTTTTCCACTTGGGGACGTAAAAGGCATAAGTTTCCACAATAACTGTCACCTCTGTACCAATAAGTTTATACGACCTACTACGTTTTTTACGCCTCACTTGTTGACGTAAAAGACATGACAGTCATCGTAGCATTGTATTGCACACACTTACCATGACAGCCGTCACCCTTGCACCAATGGGCCTCCGGTCTCGCACTCACCAATGAAACACGGCAGAACGAATACTGTCGCTTCAGATTGATCTTCTGTGACAGGGTAGTACTGCACCGGTCAACCCGACCCGTTCGTGCTGAATCAGCGTAGCTCTACTACCTAGTAGAATAACAATAATAATATCCTCATACGTCTTACACACGGCTATTTGATCCCAAATTATGCAGAGCCTGTTCTATGATAACCAGACTGTTGATAAACATATGAATATTTAAAAACATGTTGACTTGTTGATAACTGTTATAATAATAAAAATAATTTTACGCATCTTCCACACGACACTATGAACCCAAGCTTGGCAGAAGCTGTTTCGTAATAGCCAGACTGCTTACGAACATACTTACTTTTTAAAACATAAATTTGATATTCAAATTATAGAAAGATTTGTCCTGGGTGGGAATTGAACCCACTATATCTATCACTCCTTAATTCATTGCCTTTAGCACTATACCTCTTTTCTACCCAAACAAAAATACTGTTCTAAATCGATTGACTGATTCTAAAACTCAGACTCTATCTTAATACTGCAGCTAATCTTTTAATTTTACTTTAAAAAAACAAAAACCCGTACAATCATGCCTTTTGGGCAATATAGCAATAGTTTGTCGTAATCTACGTGCGCGTTAGCTCAACATTTTAAATAAAAAAAAAACGTTAGATACGAAATTCTTTCTTCACGTTCTTCAAGCGTTCGAAGCAAACTCAAATCAAAAGCTAAATGTACATGAACATATCAATTGAATTCAACTTCCAGTAATACGGTATTCACATTCAAAGAGAGAATATGAGAATACCTGAAGTGGAAACTACTTCGAAGGTATTTTTAAAAAGAATTTCTTTGTAGTAGCTTCACAACAACACGTTCTGTTCACGTGTTCAACTACATATTTACGCTGTCTTCTTTTTATAACGATTTGGAATTTATTTTACCATTTTATTGTAGTTTAATTTTTAATTTGAATTTAAATAAATTTAAATAAAATAATGGCTTGCAGTATTAATTAACAGAATTGCAAACTAAGAAGAATTACTGAATATTTTAGTTGGAGCCCAAAAACTCGACAAGTTTACTTAGAGAATTCCGATGTCTAAATGCATACATACTATAAACAAATTACACCCAGACGTAGAATAAATGATCGTGTTCATTACACAAAGATTTGTCCTGGGTGGGAATCGAACCCACTATATTTATCACTCCTTAATTCATTGTAGTATATTACCTCTTTTCTATCCAAACAAAAAAAATACTGTTCTAAATCGATTGACTGATTCTAAAACTCAGACTCTATCTTAATACTGCAGCTAATCTTTTAATTTTACTTTAAAAAAACAAAAACCCGTACAATCATGCCTTTTGGGTAATATGACAGTAGTCTATCATACCTATCGTTAAGTAATCTATGTGCGCGTTAGCTCAACATTTTAAATAAAAAAAATACGTCAGATACGAAATTCTTTCTTTACGTTCTTCAAGCGTTCGAAGCAAACTCAAATCGAAAGCTAAATGTACATGAACATATCAATTGAATTCAACTTCCAGTAATACGGTATTCGCATTCGAAGAGAGAATATGAGAATACCTGAAGTGGAAATTACTTCGAAGGTATTTTTAAAAAGAATTTCTTTGTAGTAGCTTCACAACAACACGTGTTCTGTTCACGTGTTCAACTACATATTCACGCTGTCTCTTTTCGTTTCTTCTTTTTATAACGGAATTTATTTTACCATTTTATTGTGGTTTTATTTTTAATTTGAATTTAAATAAATTTAAATAAATTAATGGCTTGGAGTTATTATTTAACAGAATTGCAAACTAAGAAGAATTACTGAATATTTTACTGAGCCCAAAAACTCGACAAGTTTACTTAGAGAATTCCGATGTCGCATAATACTTTGGTAGTGACTCCACGTAAATAAAATGTACTCTAGTTGTATCGTACTAGACTGATAGCCGACTGCAATGTGATTTGAAAAAAGGCTTAGAAGATGATGATATGCAAGACAAGAGATGTGTTAGATAGTTTAATCTTTTGTATCTTGTTACGACAATGTGTGGTGACGTATTAAGAGCGCAGAGCGTAATGTTTATACTTCTCAGAGGTATCGTAATAGGCAACTAAGGGAATAAATAACATATATGATAGACATCATCACAGCACAGAGAAGAAAAACTTTAGGCCAGTGTGATATAGTAGCTGAATGTCGTAACAACAGCTGTACCCGGATCCCTCCTATGTTAGGCACAGAGTGGCACACCGTGTGGTTTTAGTCGGTCCGATTTCAATACACTACCCTGCCGTAAACCTCGGTGGGGTGACGGGCCGAGGGGTTTCCACGTTAAAAAAAAAGTGTGGTATAGTGGACAAAAAGTTCCTTGCTAAGAAAAGGCTTATATCTAGCAGTGAACTGTTAAAGTGTACTGTACTGTATTCTTGATCTAACAGAAGATGAAATATAAATACAAACACTTTCTACACATACTTTAAAACATGTCATATCTACCATGTGGCTACAACATCGTAAGCAAGCCAATCTGTTCCCTGAATATTAGCGCTACGATTATTGATGTGCTTAGTTTTAATTAATATCACAATGTCAAGTGCTTTTGCACAACATTTTATTGGTACAGTAATCTACGCTTGAAGATATTACTATATGGATATGAGGTTTGTAATATTAACGTGAATAAACATTTTGCTACAGTACCTATCAGTTTAAATCGGAAATAAAAAGACGCATGTGGCTAGGTACAGGGCTGCTGGCAGCAACGCTGGTGAGTGGTGAAGGATGGGAAGCCACGATCTCCTTCTGTGAGGACGTTATGCTGCAGAAGAAGTCCGCGGAGCGGGATCGGAATCGATCCTGCCCGAAGGAGGCAGCGAAAGGGACGCGGTAGAGGTCGTTTGCACCCTGATCTTCGCCTAAGAGTCGTTGCGGCTACATCTTAGGTCGATGTGACCACTACAAACGACTGTGTGTGAAACGGGGTGTTGTCTAAGGCGGGACACTTTCCCACCTCGTACTGTGTAGAACAGTGAGAGGTGTGATAGCGTCCTGCCCTGGAGGTGACTTCGGTCATTCCGGGATGTACCTCAATCGTACGTAAGTACTGAGGTACGGCAGGGAGGACATCAGGAGCCGCTAATGTAGGCCGCCAAGTGATTTAGGGGATAGACCGGTTCTCCGTGAATACCACACACACTCTTCGTTCCTCTATGAAGGGTATGGTGCGAAAAGCATAAAAGCATTACCCGTGTAAAAAAAAGTACAAGAAGGAAAGTCATTAAAATTTATTGAAGTTATAAAATATCAACTACCATACAAACGTCGGTGGCAATCGTTACAGATAATTGAAGCCCTTAATAAAACTTCTGTATTTTCAGACCAACCTAGTCTGGGAAAAGATTCGAAGAACGGAAATGATACTTGAAAATCAGCACTTAAAGATTCAAAACAACAGAAAGATTGCACGTAGCTTACGTCAACTTTGAGAGTATTGTCTTCCGGGCAATCTTATAATGTTCATGCTCTTAAGAAACGAGGATCCGACTGATCATAAGAGTATCTCTTTCCAAGGTAAAAAAAGGTACTTGAGGTCTTTAGCAAGTAATCATATATTTAACGAAATTTTTTTTCTTAGTATGTCAAACATTTTCTCACATAACGGTCTCGAAAATTTTGTCGTTCGCCACACTTTATATTTAACATTGAAAATTTTTTCGTCTCGATTCAAATGGCTTTTAAAAACTTTCTGTATTAAACTTACAGGTAAACTTTGGCGGCATAAGCAAGTACTTTACATTTTTACTGAATATATTTGGACAATTTAATGTTTCTGAATGAAATGAGCAGACTTGCAAGCTTATTTCTATAAATCAATAGATTATTTTTTTTTAAACAGCTCTTAAATATAAAATAACATGCATTATTAAGAAATTAATTGAAAATAAATTTACACAATAGATATAGACGTATTAACAACTATGTTTGTATAAAAAATATATAAAAATACAATATCAAAATATATATCCAGAAATTTACCACAAGTAGAACTTGTCGACAGGCTTAATGTGTCAATAACTACTTGACGTAGCGTGTGATGATCATAACTCGGTTATTGTTTAAAAAAAATGTGAATTTAAGAGATTAGCATACGTTCATGTGACGTCACAATGGTATGAAAATGGTGCCATAAAATATGGTACTGAATTAGCATATGTTCTTATGACGTCACAGTTGTGCAAAGGTGGGCGATAATATATGTCATCAGTATTTAATTCGACATATAATTGTGGATATACATTATTGTTAGTTATATGAGAGTTGCACCCTAAAAAGGGTGAATGAAATCAGAGGGTATTACGTAAAATATTACCCATCTATTTGCTTCAATAAGCTTTTTCAGACTGTTATCAATTTGTAGGTCTTATAACATCAACAGACTTTAACAGTTCACTGCTGTAAATAGGCTTCTCCTTAGAAAAGAGTAAAATAAGGTATTTTTTTAAAAATTGAGTTAACCAACCACTGGGTATGGCACAGTGATGGGTTTTTTTCAATTTTTAGAGCCTGCCAAAGTAACTCTACTCTGCCTGATGGAAAGCATGAATAAAATCCAAGAGCTGTGATCACCATAATTATTGCAATTACTGACAACACAGTATGGTGACCCACACTATGGCGGCCTTGTGAGATGTTTTTTCACACCCCGCTTGGGGACGTAAAAGGCATAACAGTCATTGTGACAGGGTAAGGCTTACACAGTTACCACGATAACTGTCACCTCTGTATCATTGAGCCTCCGGTCTCACACTACCAATGCAACACGGCAATACGGATGCTGGTGCTTTAGGTTGGTCTTTTGTGGGAGGGTAGTACTGCCTCGGTCGAGCCAGTCCACTCGTGCTGAAATCAGCGTGGCTCTACTACCTAGAAATGGATTATTTTAGCCTACAATAGCCGATTTTCTATTGATAATGAAGGCTATTAATTAATGTTTTTAAGAATCAAAACTATATTACTTACTTTTGAGACATGACCTGATACGTTTCCTCTTAGTTCAAGTTTTATTAAACAGCAGAATATAAGTGCAAGTGAGTTTATTTCAACAAGTTCCACCAAGTGTCGACAACGTATAAATTATATATTATTTTGTCACCTAATTTCTTAAAACAGTTTTTTATCTAATCATCATCAGCAGCCTCTAACGGTCCACTGCTCGACATAGATTTTTTTGAAAGGATGTTTTGACCTACTTTACCAAGCTGGCCAATATGGGTTGCTATCGTAAATCGTACGTCGTCTAAATAGAGAGGTCACCCAAAGGTGGTACCTGCGTTAGCGGGTAGCCGCTAGGAGGGGTCTGGATGTCGTAATAACAGCTGTTCCCGGATCCTTCCTTTCTTAGACTCAAAGTGACATACCATGTGGGTTTAGTCTTTCCGATTCCGATACTCTACCCCTCCGTAAAACCCCGGTGTCGTGACAGCCCGAGGGGTTTTCTACCCGTTTAAAATAAGAGCTTGTGTCAAATTTTCCTATTCTTTTTTGTCCTTAATGCGCTCTTATGTCACCTATGGGATGAATAGGAATAGTGACATTGCGCATTCTTTAACCGTCTCTACACAGATCATCATCATCAACAGCCTTTACAGTCTACTGCTGGACATAGGCCTCTCCTTAGTTAGGAGGTTTTGGCCTACTATACCACGCTGGCCAAATGGGTTGGAATAGGGTTTGTTCCAAGTTTTTCTACCTTTTGTAATGATGTTGTCTTACATACTTTGTTCCCTTAATCGCCTTTTACGACACCCATGCGATGAATAGGGGTGGTAACACTATGTATTCTTAATCCGTCATTAAACGGATAGTTTAATTTTGTATCTAAGTTGTGTAAATAAATAATTTAATCATCATTCACCTTTAACCAACTAGAAGTGGTGTTTCATAATTTGTTCACATTAGGTAGTTTAGACACATTTGACTAAAAAACTTCTATCGTATCAACTATCAGGAAACAAATTTCAGGTATCTTTGTAGGTCATAAGAGCGAAGACCCGACGTCGTAATATCAGTTCACGTTAGGCGAAGTTCGCCTAAAATGTATCAATATTGTTTAAGTTAACGCAGTATCGCAGCCTATATGTCATGCCTAATATCTATGTGTTATAAGTTTGGTAACGGTCCTGCTAAGCTAATGAGCGACCCTGAATAATTGTACCGCTGTATTTGTCTTATGAAATAAGTGAGTACATGTATGATGATAATTGTAGATGCTTAGCCGGTGGGAGTTGACGCTACCGAGTTGTTAGTGAATTTGATTTCTGTTCGTATGCCTAAATTTAAATATATTTTACATAATATAAAACGTTTCCTATTCTCACTTTTATTAATATTATATGATTGTTTTTTTGCTTAAAATTGATTGTATATTAGACTAAATTCTAGTACATACGATCTCTTCAAGGAACGGCTGACTGCATGGTAATGACTGAAGCGGTCATTTCTTCGTTTTCTACAGCGCGGTGTTAACAGTTAAAACTCCACATGGAACAGCACTTTATGTTTTCTACAAATTGTTGATCTGAGTCTGGATGTTCTTTGTATCCGTTTCATGTATGTTTGTGAAGTGCCACGGTACAGAAATATTCCTAATACCTTAAATGTACTTTTAGCTCTATGCCCATAGTCTTCAGCTTTCAGCGATTTTAAATATCGTACTTTGTTGTAACTACCACAAACACTTTATACTAAATTTCATAATATCTAGTGGTATACAGCGTGTAACAAAAAAACGTGGTCAAGTTTTCATCTTCTAAAGTGGATCTTAAATAAATACTTAAGAAAACATTTTATTTGAACCTATGTAAAATTTTAAAGTAAGGTGCACTGATGCATAAATTTTCATATAAATATCAATGACAATTGCCTCGGTGATTCGGTGGTCGTTTTCGGTGGTAAAAGGGACTGCTGTATGATCTGCAAATATTTGTTGGATGTTTGGATGTTTTCTATGCATAATATGTATGTTTTTACCAAAAAAAGTATATAAGTATTAGTAGGGCCAAAAAAAATTTTACTTTTTTTTTCTTAGGTACCATGGAAATATTGTCAGAAATGACGAAAAAAAGATTCTGGTAGAGTTTGAGCTCTTAATATTAATATTAAGAGGTGGCGATTCGTAATTTTTAATTTCCCATTGAAATAACACGGGAATTTTCTTTATTTTCTTTTATTTCATGCGTTTAAACGAGTAATTAACTAGTAAAACCAAAAACTTATTTTTATAGGATATTTATCGATCCACAAAACATATGTGATATGATTTTTTTCTAAGTCGACTCTTACAAAAGTTATTCTAGGTGAATTTTCGTCATTTCTAACAATATTTCATGGTAACTAAGTATTCTATCAGTCAGTCTAGTTATCATAGCACAAGCTCTACTTAGTTTGAAACTAGATGACGTTGTGTATCAAATGTCCGAAATTTTTATTGATCTATTTATTTAATGACACTATTATATATGCTTAGTGTTGTATATTTTTTTCGCTTAAGGTACTTCACCAAAGCTTTTTCACCCACTGTGTCTTATGCTATTTTGTTTGTAAACGACCACAGGCTACTTTTAGTCTGTCAATTGTACTGTAACATAAAGTATTTTAAAATTTTTTTCAAAACGTGTATCTATTTATCAATAACCTGTTATCTACAGTCTGTTTAACAAGAACGTGACAGCGCTATGTCTTTTTTATTGTAGTAATCTTATTCCCTAATACGCAATATAACTTCTAGTGGTATTCAGCATTGTTGATAGTAGTGTTTTCTTTATTCTTACAATGAGTGAAAAATATTTTAAACGATACGAAGCAGTATTTCTTGTTCACCATTGTAAAGGACCGAAGCTAACGTATAAATCAGCTGTAAAATATATAAAAAATTCTGAAAGTTTCGTTAAGAAATGGGTAAATACGATACGATACGTGATTTCTTAAATGGTCGATTAAATTACCACAAATTCATGCATCGACCTGTATATACCATTTACAATATATAGTGGTATAATAGCACATGCGGTAGGATGTTAAAACTATGTAAGCCGTCGTTGCCAAGTATAATTTCCCGTGGGAAGGGTTGTTTGCCATACTCCTATGAGCTAGAAATAATTATGGACTATGCAAGTTTTGGACAATAATAACACGATCAGCGAATAAATATGATCAGAAACAGATCTACATTGTGTGAGACACGATATAAAACAAAATTTTACACCAAATTTGTGATAGAGATTTCTTACAGGTCAAATAGAGAACCCCTTTTCTAAGCAGAGGTCTATGTCCAGCAGTAGATTGTTAAAATTTGTAGATGTACTTTTATTCATAAATTTTAATCGGGCTTATTTCGAACAAAAAACAATACCTATTGGAAGTCTAACAATCCAATATCAAGATTTTCATTTCTATCCATAAAGTTCTAAAGCAAAATTTTTACATATTCAAAAAAAAGGAATCATAAGAATAAAAAAAATGAAAAGACAAGGCTAACATTCTCTCTATCTATATCCATATACAGCCACCACAATATTCTTCTTTTGTTTCATATAATCTCATGGCAATTTAGTTCACCTACTTTTGTCTCTCATCCGACGTCATTTCCTTCCCTCCTTTACCTCACAATGAATAAAACATTATGTCTCTGACAAGGCACACTAATAAATGATATTTCGATACAGCCTTCCAGATTACTCTTGTCTTTTAAGATAGATAAATATATATGCCTTATCTCTATTATTATTTCACTTTACGTTTCAATCTTTTCAATAAGGTTCGTATTCATATTTAATTTTTTTTCTTAATATTATTTGAAGTCGGTTTATTTATATTTCAAAGCAACTATAAATTCTTAAGTTTTAACCTAAAAGTAGAATTTAGATTTCCTTAATATTTATGACACTCTTATCAAAGTAATTACAGAATTTAGTAATAAATGATTTCTAAGTCACGGGCTGACGTACGGATAGATAATGTGTTTTACATTTTTTTATTTCATCTCACCAACAAACGACACACATATCTTATATAAATAAAAAAATACAAAATACATATTTTGTGCTCATTCAATTATAGATAATCATACCTAACACAAGTAGAAACTACCATTTTAAATTAAAACCTAAAGAAAATAATAATATTTAGAATTAAAAAAAAAAACCATTAAGTAAAAACTGTAACTGTGTGTATTGTCCGCCGATGTACAAAGTGTAAATAAATAAATAAATAAAATAAAAACTAAAAAAAATAATTATAAAGCTTAAGTATTTGATTGTTTGAGTTTGAATTAAAAAAAAATTGAGTGTAAAAAAATCCATTTATCAAGGTAGCCTATCACACGGTATGTCATCACGCTGTAGTCAAAAGAGGCCGAACATATATAAATAATATTTCAAAAGCACAGGAAATTTACTATTTATGATGTGTTGTAAGTATGTAGTAAAATTATGATGATGGGAATACGAAACTCTATAAGAGAGTTCTTACTCACTTACCATTGACGGCTTATTGCCCACTTATGGTAAATACTACAGTTTGTTTCATAAAAAATACTTCCAATACATTAATTGAAATAACCCATGAATAATTCAAAATTATAATCACATCTTTTATTATGCATTCACTACTGAACTGGCTGTAATATGCATGAAGTTAATAACATAATCATTGTGATTTTATTACTTGAAATCCTTCAAAAAACTCATACTTTAGTATATTTGAACCACTTCAATTAGAATGATACCACGCCCTCACTGAAAACTTAACTAAATAAGTAAGATTACTGGAGACTCAATTCTCGCTCCTAATTCTACAACAACAAACAACGACTTTTAACAGTCCACTGCTGGACAAAACCGTCTCCTCTTTTCTTTATAGAAGCCTACTAAAGTGACTCTACTCTGTCTGATGGAAAGCATGAACAGATCCCAAGAGTGGTAGCCGTCAGACTCATTCCGAATGCAGAAAACGCAGTATCGCGATCAAGTGAGATGTTTCTACACGGGAATAGTTAACTAATTTGCACAAGATGGAAGAGCCAAACCATTGAGTACAAATCAGTCAAAAGAAGCAGAAAACAGTAATCCAACCAGCGCACATGTTTCTCTCCCACTATGATCCCGGGTCCTTTAAGCGGGACGTGAAAAAGCATCTCACTAGATCTGCATAATGTTGGTCATTATACAACATTGTCAGCATTCGCAATGGGTATGGTGACGACTATTTTTGGTCACTTTGGTAGGCTCTATAAAAATTAAAGTGTTCTTACCTCCACCAAAAGATAGTCTATTCACTAACCTTGTTAAATTAAGCATTATATTACTCGAAATCTCGTTTTAACTTAATGATACCCTCACGAACAATTTCAGAACCACAATGACAGAATTTTATTGCGTTAGAGCTTAACTGACCTCAAAAGTAGAGTAACTTCACGTTATTGCGTAATTGCGAGAGATTATATTTATTTATGGGGCATTTTGGATGATTTTAGAATGAGGCCTGGCTTTTGTAGGATGAAAAAAAAACATTAAATAGAAGCAAGCCGGACATTTGAGTCATATTTATTTATTAATAGATCGACCCACAATTAACCATTAAGAAATTACTTCGTTGCGTTTCAGCAAGGAAGTGTGGTTATTGGAAGGCTATATCTACCCCTTCCTTTAAAACTAAAGGTAAAAGGGAGGCTTAAACGCGCTTGTGATTTTATAGCTCTTAAAATGTAGCTTTTTTTTACTATTTTAAGAGCCTGCCAAAGTGACTCTACTCAACCTGATGGAAAGAATGAATAGAATCCAAGAGTTGTGGTCACCATACTCATTGCAAATGCAGACAATGCGGTATAGTGATCTACACTATGGTGGCCTAGTGAGATGCTTTTTCACACCCCACTTGGAGACGTAAAAGGCATGACAGTCATCGTGACAGTGTAAGGCTTACACAGTTACCACGATAACTGTCACCCCTGCATCAATGGGCCTCCGGTCTCACACTCGCCAACGAAACACGACAACACGGATGCTGGCGCTTTAGGTTGGTCTTCTGTGGGAGGGTAGTACTGCCCCGGTTGAGCCGGCTCGCTCGTGCTGAAATCAGCGTGGCTCTACTATCTAAAGAAGCTTGATCTTTGTGACACTTATCGCTAGTGTCGAAACTCACAAGATATATTTTAGGTGCGAATTTTTAGAATAAAGTATATTGCACTTTATGTATGACAAAACTGACACGTAAAAAATGAAAATATAGATGATATGAAACAAAATTACTTGTTCGAAGTTACTTCGTCGGTTCCGTAATCATCTGTCACAGAGATCAAGATATATTTTGAGGACTGCAGAGTTGCTGTTGACCATGGGCAGCGGTAACTACTTACCATCAGGTATCAGGTCTGTTCGGTTGAACCCTATATCATCACTATCATCAGTTCACTTCTGTATATAGGCCTCTCTTTAGCAATTTTTGGTCTACCACGCTAGCCAGACAGGTTGGAATTGTTACAAATTTTCTTTCTCCTTGTAGTGATAATTTCCTAACTAGTTTGTTCCTGTCCTAACTTGTGGTGACAGTCGTATTCTTAGTCTGTCACCACACGAATCAATATCATAGAAACTTAAATTATAAAGAAAACTGAATTATACAATATATGTACTCGTATATATCGATCACACCAATTTACAAGTTTCCTTCCCACTACGATCCCGAGTCCTTTAAGCGGGGCGTGAAAAAGCATCTCACTAGGCTGCCATACCGTGAGTCGCCATACTGCACTGTCTTCATTCGCAGTGAGTACGGTGACCTCCGCTCTTGGATTCTATTCATGATTTCCATGAGGCAGAATAGAGTCACTTTGGGAGGATTCAAAAAAAAAATCAATATACAAATGCAATATCGAAGTCTTGTAGAAAGACTGGTCGAACTTATGAGAGCTACAAGTACACTTAACGATTGCCAAAGAACAAATGAACACATTTGACAATTGGTACCGACGGTTATGCATGCTCTCTGAAGTACTCTCAGTCAGTAGAAGTCTCAATCTATTTAGAATCACCACGTATCCATAAACTTATTTTAGTATATATAAACCGCGTTTACCACAGAGCCACGAGCCCCACAATGTCTCAATCACTTCCCGTTCGATACCACGTTATAAAGATATTGCATGTATTAAAGGATAGGAAGGAAGGTAATATTGATAATGTGAGTAACAGCTAGAGGTCATAATCGGTTACCTGTAACTCGAACTGGGTGTAGCCAGGAAATCCGAGGCCGCTGCGTTCATAAAATGATGTTTAAACAGAATAAATTATTGGTGGGCCTATTGGTCTAGTGACTAGTAATCTGACTGCTAAGGTAGGGACCGTGGGCTCGGTGGGTAGACTCAGGATAAATGATTGTGTGCTGGCACGATAATTTTTTCGGTGTTTGGGTATTTTTTTATTAGAGTTTGAGTATTGTCTATGTATAATGTGTGTGAATTTATAAAAAAAAAGTGTATTAGTATTCTATGAGTCACTCTAGTTATCATAGTATAAGCTCTGCTTAGTTTGAAACTAGATGGCGTTGTGTATTAAATGTCTGATTTTTTTTTATTTATTTATCGTTAATTTGTATATATTTAGGAAAATATTATGTTTATCAGCAACCTGGTTACCATATGTAGGTTTGGTATCAGATGACCATCTGTGAGATAAGTGAAGTTATTATTTTTTTTTTTGTAAAAAGGTTATATTAAAGAGATTATTTTGTACAGTTTTCGAGATGTCACAAACTTTTATGTGTAGAGATTAACGCAGCTCCCTAAAGGTTTTGATTCATCTACGAAATGTTACTTGACGTATATGTGGACTTAAATTTTTAATAGGTTTAGTAACTTTATCTATTGTCAATTTTAACTAAATAACTCCACGATTTATGGTGGTAATCAGACACGTGCCACAGAATAAAATTAAGTATGTAGTACTGGAGTGAGAGACGAGACGTGTATGACCAGCAGTGGACTATGAAACGTTGTTGATACGATAATAATAAATACTGATCACTACTATACAATTTACAATAGATCTCAGTAGTTTATAGGCACCGATAACTGTTTAACTCAGTTTCTCAAACATCTAAAGGCAGACTACCAGCGGTGGCAGTATTTACTCAGCCGTTACAAAACTTAAATAAGATTTGTACTTTGCGATAGACTATCTATGTTCAGAGTTTGGAAATTAACTCGATATTAACGCTAAAATAAACAAGACGTGACACAAAGAAGAGTATAACAGTTTTAACAGATAAAACGAGCTGTAGTAATATACAGTGTTGAAATGTAATAGAATTTGACGAAAACACGGGTTCAGCTCAGAAAGAGACATTTAAGAAACATTATTGTCATTTCATCAGGTCTGGTCAAACCTAATTGAATATAAAAATATTTTATGAAATGATATGTAATACGTATTGAATCAAAAGAAATTCGAAACTAAACACACAGTACAGTATAGTCTGTCTAACGGTTGCCTGGAAGAGATCACAGACTGTGATAAGGCCACTCATTGTACTGTTGAGTGAACGAGTATGATATACCTCCGACACAAAGGGAGGATTCTCCGACCAGGCTAGGTAATCATGCCTGGCGGGTCACGGTCCAACGGTTGATGTTGGGATGTTGTATAGGTATATCCTAATTGCCACGCGAATTTTCATATCGCGATACACGATTAGTAGTTGCATTGTAGCTCATTACATTCATACGTTTCCTTCATACTTCATAGTTCGATGTATATTCGCTACATGGCGCTGTTGTAAATTTTTCTTTGTGCTGTAATGTGGAAATCGCAACAGTACCACTGTTTTTTCGTTTATATTCTACGTTGTATGTTTCCTACTTATGGTATGCAATAAAGAGTACCTATCTATTTATCTCTCTATCTATCTAAACATATCTTGTTCAACTAGACAAGAGCAAAAAAAAATACGTACTGTTTTTAGAAAGTATCAAAACTTCTAACTATAACGTGGGTGTCATAAGTTACCTAGGGACTCTACTATACAGGAAAGCATTACTGTAATGAAAAGGTAACTTTGAAACAAATTACCAATCCAATAGATCGCATGGGCAAAAACCTCCTTGCTAAAAAGGAAAGAAAATCCTAAAACCTAAAAAAGACCTAAGTCCAGCTGTAAACTGTTCAAGAATAATGATATGATTATAAGATAATTATGAAGCCCAAAGTTAAAATATAAATAATCAAATACTTTACTAAAAAAACTATAAAAACTTGAATCCATATAAAAATACTACAAAACGAAATCTGATATTTCAAATATCTTTTAAATGCAGAATCCAAGATACAAGGAAGAGCAATTTCTTTCGCTGCCAGTTCAAATGGCCCTCAAATAAAACAAAGTTCGCTATATCTCAGCGCAGAGGTTGCGATCATATTTTTTACCGATGCCAACGCGAAGAACCATTTCATTCTTTTACATTTTGTAAACTTACCAAGTGAACTGAGAAATAAATTGAATGCTTACAATTCTACGTCTAGTAGTTTAGCGGCTTTATTGAATTTGGTTTTAAAGAAATACTCGTACTACATGTCTTAAAATAAATTTTTATACGACTTTGTTACTGCATATTTCAGTAACTTTTTATTTTTTATGATATGTCGGTAACTATCACTTTGAAAGTCCCAGGGAATAAGTCGAGGTGTGGATTTGAATTGCAATAATCTCATTTATTCAGTGAAAACAACAAAAATTACTAACACCAGATGTTAGTGAAATTGTGGCTAGCCGACCCAAAATATTCCGAAACAATTCTCCCACGTAACGAATTTTAATATCAGTTTTCTTAATAAATAAATTTAGGGCATGAATTTTGAAGTAGTAATTACGAAGTTTCTAAATTTCAGACGCTTATTTTATAAAATGTGAAGATGAAAATAGTTAAGGTTAAGAATAAACCTCAAAGACTTAAATGAGATATCTATCACAAATATAATCATTCTCTCTTAAATACTGTAAATAATTACGTAATCATGTAATAAATGAATACAATATTAATGTATTTACGAATTACATAATTAAGCTTTTATATAAGTGTTTTTTCAGTATGCTGAAGTGGAAGTGAACCGGTCATGTCTCCAGACGAACCGATTGTCGCTGGAGCCGAAATGTACTAGAGTGGATACCACGATTGGGCAATTGTAGTGTAGGATGCCTTGCGGTGCGATGGACCGACGACTTGAAGAAGGTGGCTGGCAGCAGATGGATGCGAATTGTCCAAGACCGGGATGGTTGCCGTTCCTTGGGGGAGACGTTCGTTCAGCAGTGGACGGCGATAGGTTGACTGGCCATAATTTTTCGTCTTAAAACATTTGTTTTACTGTCGCTTCCAGTTTTAGGTAGCACGATGATGAATATAGCTCAATTTAAATGGCTAAATGTAGCCTACGGTGATCAATCTAATAGAGAAAGTCATGTTTAAATTCAAATTAACATTAATGTATTAGAGCAAGAGCCCGTGAGTGCCAGACCTTCGTCATTTTATAAAAGCTGAAAGTTCTTCTATGTGTGTCCCTAGTACAGGTAAGAATGATCCCCAAACATGAAGCTGAGGCAGCGGTGGCTTTGGCAGATAACAGGCAACAAAGGTGTGTAAAATTCCATCTCAAATTCGTCATGTTATAAAACTTGATTTTTTTATATTTGATTCATAATAATATCAAAACTCGCGTTGCTCATTGCCAGACAGTTAGTATGGTTCCAACCCTCTGCCGGACACCCCTAAACTATTATAATTTATAATTATACTTACGTTATATTATAAAACCTAAGTTTCATATATAATTTTTTGGGAGCCTATTAAACTATGTTTACATAGTAGCCGGACAGTTTCGAAGGTTCTATCATCTTGCCAGACGCATTCAAAGTAAGCAGTAATCGGGAGAGCAAGGAGCGAATACAGTAACTAAACGTTATATTATAAAACCTAAGTTTCATATATAATTTTTTGGGAGCCTATTAAACTATGTTTACATAGTAGCCGGACAGTTTCGAAGGTTCTATCATCTTGCCAGACGCATTCAAAGTGAGCAGTAATCGGGAGAGCAAGGAGCGAATACAGTAACTAAACGTTATATTATAAAACCTAAATTTTATATATAATTTTTTGGGAGCCTATTAAACTATGTTTATATAGTAGCCGGACAGTTTCGAAGGTTCTATCATCTTGCCAGACGCATTCAAAGTGAGCAATAATCGGGAGAGCAAGGAGCGAATACAGTAACTAAACATTATATTATAAAACCTAAATTTTATATATAATTTTTTGGGAGCCTATTAAACTATGTTTACATAGTAGCCGGACAGTTTCGAAGGTTCTATCATCTTGCCAGACGCATTCAAAGGCGGTCCGAATTGTACTCGCAGCACTTACGACGTTTAAACTGCTAACGTGTGGACCGATTTAGTGAGCGCGCGATAACGATGAAAATGATGAAAATATTTAGATTTAATTAAAATAAATTAATTTCTCTGTAAATTTCTTATCTTAAAAAAATGTGTCCTTTGGTATAATAAACACTAATATTTGAATTACTTTGTTTCATTGGCTTTATAATTTTAATAGCATTGACAATAATAAACTTCTTAAAAATGAAAAATAATATCAATTAAATTATTAGATTTTCGACATGATTGACATTGTATGAGAAAAATTTTACTCAGTATTATTTTAAATATTTGTTATTGAAATTGTAAAAATTAATTAATGAAATTTCTGGATTAAGAAAAAAATAAACTGCAAAATTTGAAATTAATAACAATGGGTGCGCAGTGAAATCCCGCAATAGACTAAGCGCTCTGTTTCATTCGCACTAGTTACTGTATACGCTCCTTGCTCTCCTGATTACTGCTCACTTTGAATGCGCCTGGCAAGATGATAGAACCTTCGAAACTGTCCGGCTACTATATAAACATAGTTTAATAGGCTCCCAAAAAATTATATATAAAACTTAGGTTTTATAATATAACGTTTAGTTACTGTATTCGCTCCTTGCTCTCCCGATTATTGCTCACTTTGAATGCGTCTGGCAAGATGAGAGAACCTTCGAAACTGTCCGGCTACTATATAAACATAGTTTAATAGGCTCCCAAAAAATTATATATAAAATTTAGGTTTTATAATATAACATTTAGTTACTGTATTCGCTCCTTGCTCTCCCGATTACTGATCACTTTGAATGCGTCTGGCAAGATGATAGAACCTTCGAAACTGTCCGGCTACTATGTAAACATAGTTTAATAGGCTCCCAAAAAATTATATATGAAACTTAGGTTTTATAATATAACGTTTAGTTACTGTATTCGCTCCTTGCTCTCCCGATTACTGCTCACTTTGAATGCGTCTGGCAAGATGATAGAACCTTCGAAACTGTCCGGCTACTATGTAAACATAGTTTAATAGGCTCCCAAAAAATTATATATGAAACTTAGGTTTTATAATATAACGTTTAGTTACTGTATTCGCTCCTTGCTCTCCCGATTACTGCTCACTTTGAATGCGTCTGGCAAGATGATAGAACCTTCGAAACTGTACGGCTACTATGTAAACATAGTTTAATAGGCTCCCAAAAAATTATATATGAACTTAGGTTTTATAATATAACGTTTAGTTATACTGTATTTGCTCCTTGCTCTCCCGATTACTGCTCACCTTGAATGCGTCTGGCAAGATGATAGAACCTTCGAAACTGTCCGGCTACTATGTAAACATAGTTTAATAAGCTCCCAGAAAATTATATATTAAATTTAGGTTTTATAATATAACGTAAGTATAATTATAAATTATAATAGTTTAGGGGTGTCCGGCAGAGGGTTGGAACCATACTAACTGTCTGGCAATGAGCAACGCGAGTTTTGATATTATTATGAAGCAAATATAAAAAAATCAAGTTTTATAAAATGACGAATTTGAGATGGAATTTTACACACCTTTGTTGCCTGTTATCTGCCAAAGCCACCGCTGCCTCAGCTTCATGTTTGGGGATCATTCTTACCTGTACTAGGGACACACATAGAAGAACTTTCAGCTTTTATAAAATGACGAAGGTCTGGCACTCACGGGCTCTTGGACCATATATGTAGTAATCAAATTTAAATTTTACGCGTGAAGTTTCAATATACATCGAATAAAAACTGCTATCATCTTAATAAATGTATATAAATTATGTGTCACAGTGTTTGTCCGCGATGGACTCCTAAACTACGTAACCTATTTAACCAAATTTTGCTCACCGTGTGTAATTTGATCCAAATTGAAAGGTAGGAAAGTTACATCTCAATTAAATAGTTTACTACAATATAATAATTGTTCCCCACTTCCGTCTCTTATGTTCCACCCATGATCGAAACCTTCGGTCAAAAAACAACATGCTTCCTTTATGCCCCCCTCACACCTCCAACTTTATCAATTCCTCCTTCTTTGTGCAGTCAGTTCTTCTGTGGAATGTATTGCCCTCCGATATCAGGATGTCCACAAATCGCCACACATTTAAGGCGAAAGTACGTGATCTACTTAGAGATAAGTTGGTGGAATCGTCTTAACGAGTACCCGAGTTAGTGTTTATATTTATATAGAATATTGTATTAATTTTATATACATATATGTTTATATTTTGTTTATGTACTGTTTATGTAAAATAATATTTTATTAGTAATGTATGTCAACTTTATTATTTTACCTTTGCACCTACCGCATCATGTCTCTACATCACTTAAAGGTTGACTGGGAGAAAATGCCCCATGGCATTAAGTCCGCCTTTATACAACATGTGCATCAAGTATAAATAAATAAATAAATAAATAAATAATTAAAAAAAATAGGCACAGCAACGCAGGGCCGGATCTGCTGCTATATTTATATAGTTTTTTGAACATTTTAATCATCATTGTACGAGTCTCTTAATCTAGTGGGCAGCTAACCGATTGTTAAGTCGGAGATAAGCGATTTGGTTTCTATCTGATTCTGTAGGTAGGAGAGCCATGCTGACTTCAGCATGAAGGAGCCGGCTTGACCAGGGCAATACTATCCTCTTACAAAACAGTAAGTGCAAGACCAGAGGCCCATTGATGCAGAGGTGACAGTTGTCTTGGTAAGTGTGTGAGCCTTACACTGCGTCTGCGACTGTCATGCTTTTAAGTTCCCAAATGGAGCATAAAAAACCTCTTACTAGGTGTTATAGTGTGAGTCACAATACTGCATTGTCTAAATTGTACATTACAGTGAGTATTTTGTCCACAACGCTTGGATTCTGTTCATGCTTTCCATTAGGCAGAGTAGAGTCACTTTGGCAACCTCTAAAAGTAAAAAAAATATCTATTACCAAAAATTATAAAAAGAGAACGATTATTTACTCTATATCTACTATTATAGTACATCCACTAAATGATATTTGTTGTTTCAGGGGCCAGTTTGTTTAATTGTCAATGACCCTTTTTTTTGGTGAGTGGAAATCCTCCTCGGATTTATACGGACGAATAGTTGGTCTATTCGTCATTATGTCGGACACGAACCGACCATATATCGCACGTCATCCCAGGTACTAGTAGCCAGTTACTGGGGAACCAGGTGTGCTCAAGAAAAAAATCCCTGAGAAAAGGTGATCCCTGATGTCAATGAGCCTGCCTACTGAACCAAAGATTGTATATTACACAATTACGTCGTAAGATGACAGAGGTGACAGTTATAGTGGTAACTGTGTAAGCCTTACACTGTCACGATGACTGTCATGCCTTTTACGTCCCCAAGCGGGGTGTGAAAAAGCATCTCACAAGGCCGTCACAGTGTGAGTCACCACACTGGATTGTCTGTATTTGCAACGAGTATGGTGACCACAACTCTTGGATTCTATTCATGTTTTCCATCAGGCAGAGTAGAGTCACTTTGGCAGGCTCTTAATATAGAAAAAAATAAATAAAAAAGAATATAGAAATAAGTGCGACCATGTTTCCTGATTAGTGTCAATTATATGTAATATATATGTGACATTTAATTATGAGTGACATTTAATTATGATTATCAGCAGTTTGATTATCATAGTTAAGGTTAAAAAAGTGAAATCAGAAAGCCGTGTGTAAGGTTTCACAAGTTATTGTTTTGATCTCATTTTAATTACATTTATCGTGGGACGTTGACCACCAATTTATTACAAAGGAACAGATAGATTGCTTGAAAATGTTGAATATTTTTTTTGCTAAACAAAAGGTGTAAATTTTTGAATTTGCCTATTCAAATGAGGACCTCACAATTGAGGTATATTACAAATATAAATCATTGACCCTTATTGCTGACCTTGTCAGACTTCTACATCTATGTTTAATTACCAAATTAATGACTCTGGGTGTGTTATAATGACAGAGGAACGATTTGAAATAAATCTTTTCAATTCAAAAAGTTTTTTTGGAGAACCAACCAATTTTTCAACAATAAAAATTTGAGGGTATTACTCACATTTGTAGACTATGAATGCAGTTTAACGAAGTGAGTTCGTCGTATAAGTGCATTTATGTGTATAATTATTATGATTTTTTTTATCTCAGCTACTTCTTGCATAGATTTCGCAAATTATTCTTTAGTGAAAAATAATATTATTATTTTTTAATTATATATATCGTTTTTTTCTTTGCTCCTAGCACGATTATTTCTCCTGTCTGCGATTTAAATCGACGATTTCTAATTAAGAAATCAAGGTCACTCATAATTTAACAAATTAGCTTGCCAAATAAATTAGATGACTGGCCTGTTTTCTAGTTTTTGTCATGGTTTTTAAGGGTTCACTCTCAGTTTAAGTTAAATACAAACCCGTGGAAGTTTCCACGTATTAAAATAACAGACCTAGGTACTGAAATGCCTTAAATAAAATATTAGAACAAACAATATCTTTGATATCACAGTTTGGCCGATAGCTATATTCCAATAAGATTTCTTTCATACAATCGTGTTTTAACAAAGAGGGATAATTAATAAAGCTTTCTTTGTTAATTCTTGCAAAAACATTATTTTCTTCGTACAATGTAATAACAAGTGGTTTACATTTTTTCGTGCCCTTTTGTCTTTTTTTTTTAATTCATCTGCTTAGTAATTTTTTAAATACAATTAAATAGGTAAATTTTGATAAAAAATAGTTTTTACTTTGAAATTATAAATTTAAAAATGTAAGCAGTTAGCTTCAATTTTAAATCCAAGAAAAATGTTGCAGTCAATAAAATGATTATATTTCTTTTTGGTTTGTTGAAAATAAAGAAAAGGTAAATAGAAAAAAAACCTATACTTAAAGATAAAACTGTAGAAAGGCTTAAGAAAGAAATATTAATGTTTATGTTGTAACATAATGTGTCCAGTTGGCGGTAATAGTCGTGCTCCTTATTTTGTCAGTGGAATTAAATTATAATTGGTAAAATGTTTTAACATGTATTTTTCCGTGATCCATGTGATGGTGGGTTAAGAATATTGAGTATCACCACTCTTAATCCTGCCATGGGTCTCACACAAGTAACTACGGGAGAAAACTATGCAAAGAAATATCACTAGAAAAAGAACGAAGCCTTGAAACAAACCTTTAACCAACTTGTCTGCCCAAGGTGGCCAAAAGCTCCTTTCAATAGAGAAGGTTTATGTCCACTAGTAGACTAGTAAAGACTGTTGATGATAATGATGATGATTACGCTTTCGTCTATCTTTTGAAGGATAAATAGATATTTAATAGCTTAATGTGTTTTATTTAGTAGTTATCGTTAGTTAAAATAGTACCTATTTCACTCGTTTAATTATTCAACTTGCACGTAATTTATTTAATAATAATCGGGTGAATGCTCAACGGTGCAAAGCAATACATATTAAACGTGTACTTAGTTGAGATAAGGTCACAATCGTTTTCGTAATTATGTAGTCTTGGCATTAGCACGCCTAGCTTGATACATGAAATATATTACTAGTAATATTTACTATTTATATAATTACATTTATTACAATACATCAATCATGAATAGGTTTTAGTAGTCTAATGTTAGACATAGGGATACATACGGATAGTTATTGCACTTGATGGAATTAAGTCCAGGGGTTTAGTGTCTTCCAGGAGAGGGTCTGACCAGGCATGGTGTTGATCCTGGAGGGGACCTGAAATAACATAGCCCAGGTCTCCTTCAGAGTAGGACGCCTGAGACCGGCCGTCAGGGTGGTTTTTAGTGGAAACACCACATACCCCTAGCTCCTGCGTCCCTGAGGAGCTGGAGGTCCGAAGGGAATTTCCACCCCGTCGACAAAAAAAATAAAATAGAAAGGGGTTTAGTGTCTTATGACATCTGTTTAAAAGTCAACTTTTAATTTAACTTTTTTTACAATATATAATCATGTTTACAAGGATTAACGTATCCACGATAGATATTACATATTTTGAAGTAACTGAAGTTTCGATTAGGCTGCATTGGCCATAATAAAAGGCTGACTGAGCGTACCTAATAACTAACATGATTATACCCGTAAACATAAATATATATATATCAATTTATATATTTCATTTAATGTCTGATTCTGATAACATCGAAATATATATTTGAAACTAACATCTCGCGCAAACATTTGACAGGAGTTCTTAAGACCGATGCTACTGGAATTTGCTGGCTACAAACGTATCGCATGGTTTATATACATATATATTATATTTTGGTAAACATATACTAAGTTTCTAGAAGGTTAAGTGATACTCGGATTTATTGGAGAAATAAAGATTGCGGTTACTCTTAATAGGTGAAACATAAGGCATCTGAGAATACCTATTTTTAATGGAAGAATCATTAAATTTCTTGCGATTTGGTGAACATCAGTTAAAGCCTGGAATTCATTACCAACGCACGTGTTTCCCTCCCGCTACGATTACGGATCCTTTAAGCGGGGCGTGAAAAAGCATCTCACTAGGCTGCCATAGCGTAGGTCGCCATACTACACTGTCTTCATTTGCAGTGAGTACGGCGACCACCGCTCTTGGATTCTATTCATGCTTTCCATCAGGCAAAATAGAATCACTATGATAGGTCGCTAAAAAAAAAATCTTGTGTTCTTTGCGTCCTGAGCCAGTGAAATTACATTTTATAATCTCTATAGATACGAGCAAGCATATCTACATGCATAGCTAGAAGTTGTTCATTTTTTTTATCTAGTGGAGAAGCAGGCCTATTGTGTAGAACATTTGTATTCAAATCACAAAGTACAAGTTCTTGCGACATTTACGGAAATGCAGAAATCAATAATGGAATGAAAAGCCAAGAATTCCCTTTCAAATCTGTCATAATTTATTTTGCCTATCCGATTGTATTCGTGTCTTTTTTATAGGTCGAGTTTGACGTAAATGTAATGTTCAAGTTTATTGGTTTTACACTTTCTTTTAGCGTGTGTGGTTTGTGATCGATTTCACAATAAAAAAGTGTCGTTTCAGTAAACATTACAAAGTAAAATTTTTTATTATATGTCTTTACATTCTAACGTGGCTACAAAGATGGAGGACAATTGAATCTGCTAATGAGAACCACGAGAGGTCCAATTATACAGCTTACCCCTTTTCTTAGACAATGTTACTTATGTAAATACCTGTCGGCATATTTACTTTGTGACTTTGAGTAATTGGATGTACTTCTTTGGTGAATTTTGTAATGAGTAAGATTCGCATGGTTGGATAATTTTGCTAATAAATGAGAATCTATATGTAAATGTGGGAAAGAAACTTACATTTCTTTTTAACGAAATGAGGTCAGTTTTTCTTTTCTATGAAAAAAATTATATTACATTTTTATTGGGCGGACGACTTGAGGAAGGCTGGCAGCGGATGGATGCGAATTGCCCAAGACCGAGATCGTTGGCGTTCCTTGGGGAAGACCGTTCAGCAGTGGACGGCGATAGGTTGATTGATTGACATTTTTATTTAGACTCCGACAGTTAAATAATAAATAAATAAATAAATATTTCAGACATTTAACACACAACGCCATCTAGTTTCAAATTAAGCAGAGCTTGTATTATATACTTTTTTTTGTAAATGCTTACACATTATTATGTATCAAAACACCCAAACACCAAAATAAATATTTGCAGATCATACAAACGTTTGGTCCGACCCGGGAATGGAACCCAAGACCTGAAGCCCAGCAGTCGCATTCACTACCGCTGCGCCACTGAGGCAATCGTATTATCAAGTATTTAGAATCGTAACGCCAAACCCCCAACAAACTACCTGTATGATAACTTATTCTTTTTATACGCACCAGACGAAATAATGAAAGGGATTAAAAATAAAATTACAATTCTGTCAACGTTTGAGTTGCTAATGCTCTTTCAAGGGAAAAGTTTCACAAAACTCAATAACAAAACCCGAAAACAAAGGTATTTGATTAAATTAATTTATTGTCTAACCGCCCTTAACACAGTGGGTAGGCTTTACTGTTGAAAGCGACTAATTTGTACCTCAGGAGATACAGGATTAAATTAAGACCCTTTAAAGTCTAATCAGGTTTCGAGACTGCTGTGCATTTGTCTTTCGGCGTAAACAAATGTAAACAAGCTTATAGATAATTAATATAGTGTAGGTGACAGTTAAATTTGTATAGGAAATGAATGGTGTATTAGCTGGTAAACTATACATATAAGACGCACACACATATACTATAAGATGCTTAACAATTAATTTAATTATTTGATTTAAGATTACATGTACGAGTCGTCATACTTGTTTGTGTGTGTTCGTGTGTGTATGTGTACGAGTAGGCGAGTGCGTGCGGCCGCACGTGCGTGTGTAGTTGCTGCATGCAAATTTTTACACGCAATAAGGCACGTGCTAGGTAACATACGAGTATGTACTTTATCCACCGATTGTAAAGCTTGACCTGGATTTTTCTAGACGGTTTAACCTTAGAGTGGTCTCAATTACTAACAAAACAATAATTTAGTTGAAATTATTCTGTTAAACTACTTATTGGATTTTAGTTTTACATTGTCAGATTTTATGATTTCATTTCACTGAATATATTATGCTAAGACATATTTGGATTTCTTATTCAATTCTATATAAATCATATTCTGTACACATTTTCCAACAAATTTGTTTATTTATTATTATGCTATATACTATCATTACAGGTTATATCCAATACAATAGCGCAGAACTAAAATTAACAATCCATCATAAAAAGAATACAAAAAAATAAAAAAGAAAAATTATTACATACACACTGATAGTACCCAACTAATACAACACAATAAATAGTATAAAAGAATAAGAAATTAAAAAGCAAAATGAAATATATACTTACAATACAACACAACTAATACAATACAAAAAAGAAAAAATATAGTAAAGAAACCCATTAAATTAATTAAAAAAAATTCTATCCAGAATTATTACTTAAAAAGCAATAAGTGACCTTTAAGATTTTTTTCAGGGAACACGAAAATATATCAACACGGTTCACCATATTAAGCATACGCAGTTACTTTCAACAGGCATGGGTGCCGACACTGCGATACATACTTTCTCAGCGCGCACAGTTCAATCTCTCGCAGGAAGGCTGGGTTGTGTATGTAGCCACGAAGCACTTTAAACATACATGTGGGTATAGCTACCTCCCTCCTCACTTCGAGCTTGTAGTATCCCACCACGCCCAAAACAAACAGTGTACCCATTGCAGTACCCATATGCATTGCAGTACCCATACCCATTGCTATATAGCAATGGGTATTCTGGGTACACACCAAAAAGTTTACGATAAAAAAAAATCTTAAAATTTTATTTTCTATACGTTCTAGCATTAATTTATATTTACTTTCGGATGGAGACCAGATGCTAGAATTATATTCCAGGTGGCTTTTGACTAATGCTTCGTATAACGCTCTCAAAGCTACGGTATTTGTAAAATGACTTGTCTGTCTCAAAACAAAACCCAGATTACGATATGCTTTTTTACATAAATTATGAATGCGATTATTGAACTTTAAATCTACGCTAAAACGAACGCTCAAGTCCCTGACCTCATTTATTCGCTGTAAAGGCACCCCCGTCATTTAATACTGGTAGTGACCAGGGCTATGTGATCGCTTAAACGACAGTATTTAGCATTTAGATTTATTAAAATAAAGTTTGTTGTTAAGACTCCATTCAATAACCCTATCGAAACGATTGCGAAGAACGCCAGTACATGTGGTCTGCAGCCCACTGCAGCCAAACATGTTAAAAGGATATCATTCTCCATCATGTCAAAAGCTTTCTGGAAATCAAAGTAGGCCACATCCACCTGTAGCCCAGTATCCACCGCAGGCTCCAAGCATATCATTAGATAAGCAAGATTTCTCTTAGTTCCCCGTCCAGTATGAAAACCGTGCTGCATGTCAAATATCTGTAAACTTACTTATCCACAAAGATAACTATGAATAACCACTTCAAAAACTTTGGCCGGTGTACTGAAAATTGCAATAGGTCTAGAATCACTGGGATCAGGGTCCCCGCTACCTTTCACAACAGGCACGACTCGAGAGAGCTTCCATCGTTCCGGAAGTGTTATACAAGTGTAGTAATGGTTCAGCTAATACCATACAAATATCCCTAAAAATAAATGCAGGTATACCGTTCGGGCCCCTTGAGGACTTAGGCGGCAGGTGGTCCGACGCGGCAAGAACCTCGCGCTTGATCAACTGAGTGAGTGTAACCCGAGCACCGGGCAGCTGAGACTGTGCCGCACCCAACGCCCCTATGCTCAGGCCTGCGGGCTCCTGATTCTATGCTGAATGAAAAAACCGAGCAAACTCGGTCACACATTCATAGTTCGATAAGTCTTCTTTAAGTATATATTTATTCGAAGACCCTTTTCTAGACCGCATATAGTGGCAAAAAACTCTCGGATTACTAGCTAGTTGGTTTCGGATGAGTTCGCTATGTGGATTATGTGCTCGTGCAGTTTCCACTTTTACTTTCACCCTAGCTTTACTAAACGCTTCGTAGTTACTACGACATTTATAAGATTTGTATTGATATCGATGCGATGAAAAAAATTCAACATTCAGTAAGTGGATTTTTTGTCCAAGTTATTCTGAGTGTTTAAGTGTTTGGTTCTCAAGTTTTATACTTTTTATTTTCTATTTGTATGAATTGCATTTTTCATTTGATTTCTTTAACTCTTGCGTTAATTTACTATTTTCTAATGCCAACACCCTTACAGTGGCTTTAATTTCTTCTATAACTCTTGACTCACGAGTACTTAATTTATCCATTACTGTTTTATTAACTTTTTCCATTATACCCACCAAATAATTTGTTTCACCTTTTTATTCTCTATCAAAACACTATCTTCAAATGACTAGTTCCATTCTATTTGGCTTCCTATCATCCCCGCACGAAGACTATTGGGGTGTCATCTGTTACTCTTATATGCTGGGTTATGTTGGTACAAGAATCATAATTAAGATTACGTTTAATTTAAAAGTAACTGGGATAATATTCACGCACCTATAATGGTATCCTATTTTGCAGTCACTGCATTAAGGCAGGTCACTTAAATCAATTCTTTTGCAGCAAATAACACAATTCATTTTTCAATTATTTCACTCTCACGAGTGTAACAGAGTACGACGTACGGCTTTACCACACTCAAATTTATTTATTATCACTAATTGAACAATTAAATCTACTTAAAATACTGAAAAAATTTTTAATACTGTTCTCCACTTTGTAGTCGTTTCATAACACCAAGAGAGCACTTTAATAACATATTCACGGCTAAACAGTTCTTTTTTACCACTTTAACGCACTTTATCACTGCGAGCATAAAGTATCCCGCATCTTATATCGACGCCTTATGAATTAATTTATTATATGTATAACTATAGTATATTAACAAAAACATTATATTTAAAATAAGATTTTTGTCCATATTTTATTATTAATTAGATATCCATGAGTAAAATTAGCAATTAGTTATGCTTTTTTTCGTAAATAATCGAAGTAACTTGATAAATTCTCTGTATATTTATATCAGTATAACTCTATGTCTTAAACTATGATAGATAACGTCACATTAGAGGCATAGACACGCAACTCAACGAAATATCAACAACAAATCATGCACACGCAATGCCTTGTGGTGGCTTAATATGGACTATGGGTCAACGAACTTTAACCCACACTAAATGTATTTGTACTAAATGTAAGTAGTTTCAGTAGTTTTTACTGTTGGCACGAGGTATTCACAATTGCGCCAATATTTTTTTTCTTAGATAGCAAGGTACGCCTGTGCGCTATTTCATGCTTTGGTCTATCTATGTCATATTTCAATCATAGAAAATATTCACTTAATCTTTCGCAATTGTAATAGTATAATAATAAAATGTATGTGCCCTTAATTTCGATGTATTATATTTTTTAGAGTAAAAAAAAGGATACATTTAAATGCTTGATCAATTGCATCACAAATAACTTGTTAATAATAAAAAATCATATTCTTCTCAGTAAGAAAAAAATCCATGTGTGGTGACAGATTAAGAATACATAGTGTTACCACCCCTATTCATCCCGTGGGTGTCGTAAAAGACGACTGGGGGTAGAAAGTATGCAAGACATCGTTACAAAGAGAAGGAAAACTTGAAACAAACCCTATTCCAACCCGTCTGGCCAGCGTGGTATAGTAGGTCGAAACCTCCTTGCTAAAGAGAGGCCTATGTCGAGCAATGGACTGTAAAAGGTTGTTGATGATTGATGAAGAAAAATTAGTTAACCAAGCTACACCCCAATCTAGACAACTAAACACAATGTTGTGTTCTTTACGGTAGCCAGTTACGCTTTGTCACTTCATTGTGTTTGTAACAACTTGTCTATCACAGAGACTTGGCCACAAGGAACATCAACATGTCCCAGTAACCTATTAATATTTGACCGAGAGATTGATTCCAAACGTTTTGAACATTCGGTTAGGTGTTTAACTGTGTATCGTTTTGAGGCCAATCGGCCAACAGTGTAATGACTGGAGTAGTGATTACTACACAGTAATTACGACCATTTAGTTGTTGAATTTTTTAATTTCATTAATTGATTAATAAGTCACATTTTATTGATTTTTTAAATTGACTAGTCATTGGAAGATGTTAAAATTTTCAAACGATTTTTAGGGTGGAAAAATATGCAGAAATGGTAGGGTCAGTTTGGGGAAATTGTGACAACTCGCGTAGTTTTTTTCATGACTATAAGTTTTCTATTGACAAACTTTTATAAAAATCTAATTAGTACTAGTTATTCAATAGCATAATACATATTAAAGTATTTATTAAAATTAAATTGTCCAGTCCTCCATCCGATTTTTATACATACAATTTCAACAAAAAGGTTACCTATCTATACGATACCTTCTACTTCGACGTTTCGAACGGGTTACACCACTCATGGTCACGAGTAGTTTGGTGTGCGCTTGGTGCCGCTTTTATGATGTGTAAGGTGTGACTACCTGCATTTGGTCACGCTGATTGTTTTACTGTCAGTACTTCGACATACTATTCTTACTATCCCTGCAGACTTTGTTTCGTTCCAAGTCATTCGTCACAAGTCGTTTCCTATGGTGGTGATTGGTGATGTAACCTGTTCGAAATGTAAGAAAAAACAAGAAAATGTTATCTTTTAAAATAATTTTAACACTTAGAAGTGCCGTTTGCAGCATGTTCTCTAGGGAATTTTTCAGTGTTCAGTTGTCCAAGAACCATCTTGATTTCGTCAGTGCTGATTGACTTTCAGTCCAGTGGATTGTTGATGTGAGTGTACAGTCCAATATTTTGGGATCAAGTCGAGATGCGTACGAAGCGTACAATCAGCCATAGACGTATTCCAATTCAGAAAGGATTGACGGCTTGAAAGCAACGACTTCTCCATTTATTGTTGTCTACTTCGTCTGGTGGTTTGTTCCAAGAGATTGTATAGACACTATTGACCCCCGATTCTGCTCAATCGCATTTTCAAACAAAGGAGTATTGGATCACCAAAGGTCATACAAACCTGCTAAACTGTCACCTCAGAGTCCGTTTTGCCGACGTGATAGATGGTTATTCACGTTGTTCCTTCATTAACGCTAGGACCCTTACTGAAATCTTACACTTTCTGCACGCTGCATTTCATAAAATCCTGTACTTTCTTCGATAAGGATTCAAATTATATTTTATAGTTTTGATTGTTTTGTTTTACTTTTGTTGTAGTTGCCACTCATTTTTGGTTATTGTGTCGGAATTTTTCAAGTCCACCTTCTTCAGGGTCCCTTTTTAACGAAAGGATTCATCAGCCCCACCTGATTTAGGAGATTGATGAGCATTTGCCTCCTGTGATTCTTGCTTTTAAATCTATGGGATCATATTATAGATTTTGCAGGTATTTTTTAAAATATATATTAAGAAATATATATGTAAGTGTGTTTATCAGTAACCTAACCGTAGTATACACTCTACCTTTTTTTAACGTGTAGAAACTCCCTTTGGCCGTCACCCCGCCAGGGTTTACGGCACGGTATTGTGTCGGAATCAGACCTACTAAACCCCAACGGTGTACCACTCTGCGCCTGAGATAGGAGAGATTCGGTCGCCTCCTCGTGGCTGGCCGCTGTAGCAGATTGAGAGGAAAACCCGTCCCGTCCAACTGCGACTATACTCAAGGTGAGTATACATCTGCCTAGTGCAGGAACAGACAGCCTTTTACGAGAGGCGAGATATGTATTATATAAGTTAGTATTATAAATTACTTGCTGTTTAATTTTTCAAGAAATTAAAAAATGTTAAGTCACTAGTATAGGCACTAAGATGCGAATTGCACGTTACACAGCTTGTAACAATTTTTTACTTGGTTTATAAGAGTTAATCTTACCTGTACAACTAGAACATAGGATAGTTCGACCAGTAATCTATCAGAGCCATGGCTCTCACAAAGTTTAAAGAAAACATTTTTTTTTCTTATTTAATCTGTAAATAAGTGTACACAGATTACATGCCCATGTGCGTGTTTCTGCAGGAAACTTTTCTAGATATTGAAATTATTTTAAAACTTTAATTAACATTTAAGTATCTAAAGGTTTAATTATTGTAAGTAGTGAAATATACTTCAAATATGAAATATCAGTAAAAAAACAAGTCGTTTTGTAATTCGATTTATTTAAACAACAAAATAATGAGGTGCAATAAACAATATTTCATCGATCAGTTTGAATTTGGCAATTCAATCTCATGAACTTTTAATAAAGTATTTTCACGTCCTTAACTAAGGAAGTCAAGGAAAATTAAAAGATAAAATAAGAGCTACGACAAATGTCGTAGCTAGAGCTACGTTTTCTCGTAGAACAGCTACGAAATATGTAGTAAAGTTAAATCTTAGATAATAATAGTATTGCTAAACTATGAAAAAATAGAAATAGATCCATCCATATAGCTCGTTGCAAATTTAAGGTATGATCTTATCCTATAAGGAAGTTGGATGTTAAAGTATAGGGATGATGAACAAAAAGTGATACAACTGACCTGATAACTAAGAAACAATAACCATCGGTTTCAGTATCAGGGCATTAAATAAAAAAGAGCAATTTACCAAGGTAGTAAGTCCAATTGCATACTTTAATTTTTATCCCATGATACTAGACTTCACATATACATATGTGTTTATCTTCTTTATATTGGTATGGTCCCATTACAATGGTCTGTGTTTGAACTGAATCTAAATCGATAGTAGTAGAAAAAAATATTAAGAAAAGTATAGTAGAAGCATATTTTTAGATAGACGTGTTTCATTTTTGTCTTCAATAACATGTTTCTCAGTAGGTGAGTTGAAGACAAACGGCTCTCAATTTTTGATAAAAAGGTTCGTTTTATTTTCTGAACTGCAGTTTTCATTACAGTCATTCGTGATTAAAAGTTGCTCATTAAGTTATGCAACGTTTAAAACCTAGTTTAATTAATATATATTGTTTCTTATATCCAAAAAAAATACCTAGCTTTTTCAAAAGAAATAAACGTTTACTTTTTGCCATATTAAACTGATCGTTTAAAAAAACAATGAAACTTGGTAAGTTTTTAAACATATCCAGTTCTTTAACAGTACATTAACAATTATTTAGGTATTTTTAAAATGTGATTCAAACGTTAACTATTAAAAAATTAGGGTATTTACACAATATACATAAAATATCAAGTTTTGAGTTGTTAAAAATAACCGAAAATTTTACCAAATTATATTAGATTCACAGGGTTAAATAATTTCATTCTAAAGGGTAAAAAAATTAACACCAACCTTTTAATTTCCATAATAAACAATCTCTAAAATTATTCAAAACATACAACAATACAGTTGACAGAATTTGATTACAAGTGACCATAATAATACTGAATTACATGATCGTTGAATTTATACCTCCACCAACATTTTTAGTATATCTTAGAACAGCCATCATTAATTACACTAAATTACACCTATAATATCCATCTACAAAGTTATTTTTGGCACAGCTGAGACATAAGGGACATGATGATTTGATTGGCATTTATATTTGGCAAAGAGTTTCATATACAGTTTTAAAAAGGTTGCATCACTTATTTTTCTCTAGCACCACAAACAAATAACTGAACCAAATGATCTCCAAACGAAGGTTAAAAAAACTTGATACTAAAATCTCGAAAGAGGCTACAAGATTAAACGATAAAGGGATTGCAAGGTTTTCATGTGGTACTTTTTTGGTACTTTTAAAATCATTCGAATCGATTAATAAGTTGATAATATTAAAATCTTGAAGTATAAGAAATAGTTTTAGCCAATGACAACTTTTAAATATATTATTCATATAATATGTAAAAGAGTTTAAGGATTAATATATATATATTTTCAGTTAAAATAAAATGATCGATGCCTTTTTTACTTTACAATAACAACACAAGGAGACAAAATCTATTTACAACATCTTTCGTATACTGCAGAATAGTTTAAAACTACGTGGCGAAACAAACAATGATCTGTGAAACTAATTTGATAACAATACCGAACATATCAATAATAGAAGCATTCAGAACCTAAATATTGAATGTACTAAAGTTTTCTATATAGAAATTAAACAATATTTCCTTCTATGTACACTATCAATCACTGTCGTGTCTTCCATTTACAAAATATACAAAAATGTATCACAGTTCATTTACATGAACCGTAAAGTAGTCTACTTGGTCATTAGGTGACAAGATCGTAAATGTCGATGTGATGGAATTTTTCCACCACACAGGTAAAACTTATGATCCAAATCCTAATATTCCTAAAAATAATACCATATATAAAGAGCATGATGTTTCAAGATACTCTTTGTTACCTAGTACTATAAATATGGAAAGAATATGTATAGATTTTCTAACTGTAATAGTCGAGTGCAGAAGTTTCAGAAGAAGTATTTGTAAAGTGGAGCAAAAATATTGTTCGATAATTGAAGTACATACGAATTTGAAGAAATTCCTTAAATATTTTTTTCTTTATAGTTTCTTCCTAATTTTAGTGAGAGTGTGATTTGATTTTTAACTGAACCCTTGCCGAGAAACAGTATTGTAGAAAATTTAGCTACGATTTTAACATATTTAAATTTTATATTGTGAAGAAAAATTAAACGAGCGTTCGATTGACTTCAATTGTTTTTGATAAACTGATTGAGACTGGCTGATTGAATCATTAATTGGTAGAACGATTTCATGCAGACCATTTGAAATATATCTTTTAGAATTTACTGTCCCTATTGCTTGCCTCATATTCATCCATATAGCACCTTTACGTTTCCATAACAATAAAAAAATCCAAGTGACTTAACCTATATGATTTGTCACAAATATTTTTAATGACTAGAAAAATCCAAGAAAAAGATTTTAATATATTACAGATTTATACATCTAATGGGAGACATCGTTAACTATCGGGGTTTCACAGCTAAAACATTTACAAATAACATTTAATAAGAATTATTGTTTGGACTATCATCATTTAAATCAGAATTTACAATACTACTAGTGTCTATGAGATTCGAATTAATTTCGTCTTTCATCACATTCTCATTATCAATTACATCAGATGTATTATGATTACTTGACTCACTATAACCATTTATATCTGTTTTATTAGATTCATCTAGAATATCACTGTCTTCTGATTCTCTCTTTTCTACTATTACTTCAACTCTTGGTTTGAATATATCTTCTTTTTTCTCAGCATCAGGTGGTCTTACTGTGGAAAGGGTGCTGGACAGGAATGACGATTGTAGGTTGTAACCTGGCAGCAACTTTGGTTGTAGTGGTAACATCAGATCTAGGGAACCGGTGGTTGCAGGCCTTGGTTGCAAGGGTGGGGCGGTCATTAGAGGTGGTTGTAATGAAGCTAATGATATCGCACCGGACTGCATGTTGATAACGGGACTCTCGACTGGAAATAAATAAGGATATGATGGTGATTGTACAATCTTTCATCATCAAGGTACACTTTGCTTATTATAAATAGTTTGGAAAGTGAAAAGAAAGAAGAGTTATTTCTACATAAAACCGAATTTTGATAGAAGCTATTAATATTATAAAATAGCAGTTAATTTGGAAGCAGAGAAAAATAGAGAGAAAGCTTTTTTATGTAAACTATGTTTCGATTTACTTAAAAAAATTAAGCAAAATAAATGAATTTATATATTACTGCATAGTTATAAAGAGTTTTGAAAAGGGAAAAGTTAGTAGGTTATAATAATGCATGCAAATGTGGGTGTTAAGAGAAAGTTTGATGTAATTATGTATAAAGGGGTAAAAGTGTTCAAGGGTAGAAGAGCCTCACAGATTTGGTGCGGGATTTACCTATAGGGGCTCGTGCTTGGAGCGGCTGGGTGGTAGTTGTTGGTGGTCGGAGAAGGTTGGTTGTTGGTGCTTGAAGGGCTAGACTGATCATATTCATGCCATTGACACCTGGAATGAAAAAAATATAACTTATGAAATTATGTATTATGTAATTTTCGCATCTACCATATTTATCTACCTTCATTGTATAATTATTGCTTAAAACCTTACAATTCTTTCGTTTAATCATAAAATAGATATAAACGTATATTATGCATACGTCAGTGACTTTACCATCAAAAAATAATTGCTAAGTAATTAGTATCTCGTTTCTCACTGAGAGAACCAGCATCTCTAGCTAAGTTGACATTCTACAAACATGAACGTTATTAGAAAATTAACAAATGTATGGGAACAACGTCTCTCAACGCTAAACCACCTGATTAAAACAAAATATTATTCAATAATATAAGACAATAGAGGCGTTAGCGATTGTAGAAAGAGAAACGACACTTGTATCTTGGCCAAAGGGGTAGGTTGCTAGATACCCAACAGCCCTCCCCCAAGGAGGACTCTTTCATACGTTTGCGGCCAGAATTATTCACTTAGTGTTAGGTGACCAGCGTGTTCATTTACTCTGGTTTACCCTCAGTTAAAAAAGTATTCTCACTTTTTAAAATGAAGGTGATGCCCTCTAAAGCAACTTTCCTGAACTAGAGCAAGTATTCGCTTACCAAATTTATTTTCCTCAGAGAGTTCCTTCAATACGACTGGATGTTTCACAGCGTTGACGCGACGATTGGAGGCACTAGCATCGCGTTTCCTTCTGGGTTGTTCAACAGGTAGCACGCGTCGACGCTTTTTCGGTAGTTTTGAACGGGCCTGGAATAGATGGCGGTAGGTACGTTAAAATTTAAAGTACCTTATTACAAAATATTTAAGACAACGTGAATCAAACATGAAACGTGCGAAGATACACACATTTCATGTTTGATTTTTTATATCAAGGGAATTATTTAAAGGTCTAAATGTAATGTTATTGTTTATTAATATAACAATGAATATCTTATCTGATATATCTTTAAACATTCATGAAATCAAATATATGTAATGACCAGTTGAAGAAGTGTGTTGGATCAAAAACGAAAAAAATTCTTTAAATTTTCAAATGGTGTCGCTGTTATAAATAAATTACCTACGTGCTAAGTTTATTTAATAGAATTTAAAATACAATCATCGTAAATCTAAATGGTGCTGATAATCGAAATACAAGCTTCGTCTAGTTTGATTACAAATGCCGTATTGTAATTTTAATCTAGTCTTAAGTTCTTTTGGAAATAAATGAATATTGTTATTATTCTTTATTCTACTAAAATAAAATATCTTATCAAAAGTGATTTAATTTGCCTGTACCTTAAAATATGTCCCTTCCTTTGAAGAACATTTTGTATCAGATTTTCATTTATTTTCTATACAAAGATTATGGATAAGAATAAGGGTGAAATTGAAAATAAAATCGGGTTTATCTTTTGTTGTCCTGAGTAGGGTGAAGGGTAAACAATCTCCCTCAAATCCTTCCTCAGGTGACTTATTGTGCTGATATGCAAAATCATCAATACGTTTTATGTACATGTTTTTTTCGTAAGGTTGTAACCATTTTCTGGTTAGATAATAAGATTGAATTAAACAAAGTAATTCTGGACATACTCTAATTACTCTATTATTGTGACAAGTATTGTAATAGTACAAAAATTTAGTTACAGTACTAATAAACAATAGCAGTCGTTTTTTTTTTTTAATTATTATTTTTTTATTTTAAGAGTCTGCCAAAGTGACTCTACTCTACCTAGTGGAAACCACGAATTGAATTCAAGACTTGTGGTTACCATACTCATTACGAACGCAGATAATGTAGTATTTTGACACACACTATGGCGGCCTCTTGAGATGCTTTTACACGCCACGCTTGGAATATAAAAGGCATGACAGTCATCGTGGCATTATATTGCACACATTTACCACGACAACTGTCACCTCTGCATCAATGGGCCTCGGGTCAGTTATAACGTATAACTAATGATAGAAAAGACTATGAGCCTTTTAGTTCCAAATATAAAATTTTCTAGTCTTTTCGGAGGTGTACTCATATAATGAATTGCTTACTACACCTTTTTAGGCTTAGACTTTCTTTAAAAGTCGAGCCTTTTTTTAAGACTGGTGTTGTAATTAGAGGTTTTATTAGTGTTTCATTTAAAAGAAATATTGTATCACTTTTGAGGACCGGCTATATATATATTTGCGCAGCCTCCATGGAGTAGTGGTTAGTGTAACCGACTGCCAGATCTGGGTTCACGTATTTGGATCCCGCTCAAGTCAATCATTTATGTGCATGAAAATGGATGTTTAGCTTGGCCTGTTTCTATGTATGATAAATATACATAATTACCAAAAAAGTATACAGCATGATTTTTTAAACAGTGGTCATAATCCGACGACCTGAAACCACTGCTAGTCAAATTTCCAAAGGTGTCATCCGGGAGCAAGAGTGATTCCACTAATGCGAGCTCAGATATTGGTAACAAAAGTTCGCGAAGACGCTAGTTGTATGTAACATCATTGTTAGTCATCTTGCAAATACAACGGTACTTTGATTTTGTTTACATGGTTTAGATAATCACTCTTGACGGTTGGTTTTGTGTATTGTACCTTCAATAAATTACAAAATTAACTTTTCGTACTTTTCCAATGATGTTTACAATTGTGTTGTGACAGTTATCGCACCTGTCAAATCGAAATTTTGCTCTTTGCTCAGCGTTCATTATTTATAACGGATGCATTCCGTTTCTTACAATACTTCATTGGAATACACAGCAGTGGAGTGATGTTTAGCATAACCATTTATACTCTTTAGATTTTTATTTTTTATTTCTTACTTTTTTTATATTTCACTTTGATTAGATTGTATAATTTATGGTCACGGGTACTTATTAGTATTTTGATAATTATGTTTTACCTTTCGTTTTGCAACAGTCTCATGTGTGTAAGCTGGCGGGTGGTGTAGAAATACTCACCGGTTTCGATCAAGGTAATTATAAATTAGACTTATAAATATATAATTATATCTATATAATATATTATTATTATTTATTTATTCGTGTAACATTTGTTACATTATATTGAAATTAAATATATATTATTTTATTGTGTACTCGTTTGTAAAGATGATGGATGATAACGATTTTTATTTTTCTGCAAATGACTCATCTGGAGACGAGAGCTTCAGTTCCCTACCTGACACCTTGGGTGAACAATTACGTCTGTCATTTAACAATCAATCTCGAGCGCTATTGAATGTGTGTCATATTAATGCTCAGAGTATCCCCAGCCACTTCAGTGAATTGACTGAAACTTTCTCTGACAATAATGTGCATGCCATCCTGATTTCGGAAACTTGGTTAAAGCCGCATCTTGTTTCCACCGCTTATTCACTCACTGGTTTCGTACTCATTCGAAACGACCGGCTTGAGCCGAGGAGGGGCGGTGGGGTTGCCATCTACCTGCGTGAGTGTTTACCCTACAAAATCCTAGCCATTTCCTCTTCTGATCTTTCTTCTACTGCTAAATATCTTTTTCTTGAAGTCTGTGTCAAGGGATCTAACATCTTACTAGGGGTCGTTTATTGTCCCCCCGCTGTTAACTACTTCTCCAGCCTGGAAACAGTTCTGGAATCTTTAGGGTCAGAATATTCACACCACATCATTATGGGCGATTTTAATACTGATCTCCTGGCATCTTGTTCGCTCCGTACTCGTAATTTACTCCATATCATCCAATCCACTAGCCTTCATATCCTCCCCCTTCAACCAACTCACCACAATATTGAACACCAGGATACTTGGCTTGACCTAATACTCACCTCTGCTCCATACCTAATCTATTCCCATGGTCAACATTCTGCTCCCGGATTTTCTCATCATGACTTGATTTTCCTCTCTTATATCCTGAAACCTCCTAAATCCCCTCCCAAAATTCTGCATATCCGTAGTTTCAGACAAATAGACGTCGAAAGACTGTGTACAGACGCTTCTGCTTTAGACTGGACCAACTTGGCAACAGCTACAGACATTAATGATAAGGTCAGTATTTTTAATGACACTGTTCTGAAATTATATGATAGCCATGCACCTGTGAGGAGAGTAAAATTGAAGCGCCCCCCTGCTCCATGGATGACGGCGGAAATTCGAACAGCTATGAGACGCAGGGACCGTTCTTACAACAGATATAGGAGGAACCGCTGTGTGGAGAATTGGAATCTTTTTAAGACCGCTAGGAATCGGTGTAATCAGGTGATACGTAACGCCAAACGCCGCCACATAATTCATAATTTAGAAACCTCTTCAATTTCCAATATGTGGAAATTAATTGGAACGCTCGGCATTGGAAAGCAGCAATGTCCTGAGCTTAAGACGACAATTGGTTTAGATGATATCAACGTTCACTTTGCAACCACACCTCAGATGGATTATCAAATCAAAAGTCAAACCTTGAGCTACATATCCAGCTTAACGCATCCAGACATTAATTCCTTTGATTTTTCTCCAGTATCTCCTGAGGACATCAAAAAGATTATCCTGTCCATTCGTTCCAATGCTGTAGGATGTGATGGCGTTAGCCGTTACATGATCGTTACTATCCTGGACCACATCCTTCCAGCAATATCTCACATCATTAATTTTTCACTTGACTCTGCAACCTATCCCTCACTCTGGCGTAAGGCCTTCATTATCCCTCTACCTAAGAGAACTGACCCCTCGCTCCCAGAACACTTCCGACCCATTTCTATACTTCCCTTTCTCTCTAAAGTCCTTGAAGCCTGTGTTCATAAACAACTCTCATAGTTTGTATATGAACATAACCTCCTTAGTCCGCTACAATCTGGCTTTAGACCCGGTGATAGCACAACCACTGCTCTCCTCAAGGTGACTGGTGATATTAGGGAGGGTATGGAGGACACCAAAGTCACAGTGCTGGCTTTGGTAGATTTCTCAAATGCCTTCAATACCGTTTGCCATGAAGTCCTACTGGCCATCCTCTCCTATCTCATGATCTCCTCAGAAGCTCTGGAATGGTTCTCTTCCTATCTTCAGGGACGTCAACAGTGTGTCCACATTGATGACTTATTGTCGAGTTGGTGTGAACTTCTCACTGGTGTCCCTCAAGGCGGTATATTATCTCCCTTATTATTTTCAATTTTTATTAATCTCGTAACCCAACACCTTCAGTGTGCGTATCACCTGTACGCTGATGACCTACAAATTTATACATTGTCAAGAATTGAGAATATATCAGAACCGTAGAGAAAATCAACAAAGACTTAGAATCTATAAGGAGTTGGTCTACCAAATTTGGTCTGTCAGTAAATCCAACTAAGTGTCAAGTGATTGTCGTGGGGAGCAAACAAATGCTCAGTAGGTTGGACGTGGCAACTATCCCACCTGTTGTTTATGACAACCTGACTATACCTCTGAGTGCAGTAGTTAAAAACCTGGGCCTATATATGGACTCGTCACTTGATTGGCGTGCTCAAGTTACACACGTGAGCCAGAAAGTTACCTCGTGCCTCCGTGCGTTGTATCGTTTAAAAAATTTTCTCCCTATTAAAACTAAGGCTACGCTTATGCAGTCCCTAATTATTCCTTTAATCGATTATGGTGATGTGTGCTATTTTGACCTGAATGCAGACCTCCTCAACAAACTCGATCGCCTTCTCAATAACTGCATTCGATTCGTTTACAATCTTCGCAAGTATGATCATGTGTCTGCTTTACGTTCCCAGCTACAATGGCTCCCAATTCGACAGCGCCGTAGTTTGCGTGCACTCACTTTTCTTTTTTCGTTCCTCAACTCTCCATCGCTACCTGAATACCTTGTTCCCCACTTCCGTCTCTTATGTTCCACCCGTGATCGAAACCTTCGGTCAAAAAACAACATGCTTCTTCTATGCCCCCCTCATACCTCCAACTTTATCAATTCCTCCTTCTTTGTGCAGTCAGTTCTTCTGTGGAATGCACTGCCCGCCGATGTCAGGATGTCCACAAATCGCCACACTTTTAAGGCGAAAGTACGTGATCTACTTAGAGATAATTTGGTGGAATCGTCTTAACGAGTACCCGAGTTAGTATTTATATTTATATAGAATATTGTATTAATTTTATATACATGTATGTTTATGTATTGTTTATGTACTGTTTATGTAAAATAATATTTTATTAGTAATGTATGTCAACTTTATTATTTTGCCTTTGCACCTACCGCTCATGTTTCTACATCACCTAAAGGTTGACTGGGAGAGAATGCCCCATGGCATTAAGTCCGCCTTTGTACAACATGTGCATCAAGAATAAATAAATAAATAAATAAATAAATAAATAATCATACCTTTTTTTCTGATCACCAGTACCAAATGAAAATTTTAATTGAAGTTCATTAAATCTATGAGTTAGTTCTTTGAAAAAAGTTTAGGGTTTAATTAAAAATAATGTTCTTAAAAGAAGCTATACGCTTCGTTAGCAACAAATCAATTTTCTTGACTTTAAGCTTCACGAGATAAAAGCAATAATTAGAACTAGCCTCGAGGGCTTAAGACCTACTTAGCCTTTTAGCCTCTGTCTCTCTTGTAGTCATCACAAAAAAGCGGCGTGTCCTAAAAAAGGAGCAAAAAGGCTCGAGTCTTTTACATCACTACGTGGTGTAGTATTTCAACTGCATATATTTAAAAACCTAACATAAAAAGCGTTTTCGCAAGCCACAAAAAATTATAATATATGTCATCGGTAACTAAACGTTCCGAAATGAATAAGACTTTACTGTTACCTTACCCGTTAAATATAGCTACCTAATAACTGTAATATTTTACCAAAATACACTCTGTAACTGACAGTTAAGATCCCCAGTTCATTTATCGAGACCACATTGTATATTCCCGTGTTGCTCGTCTACGGCTACGGCCCTTTGTCTTAACATAACTGTGATGTATCTATTGTTTGAAATGCCATGACCTGGTACCACGATATACGTAATATGAATAAAATTTCGTGTTTCGTTTGGTGTCTTGTTTATTTTTGTGTGCACTTCATATTTTTTTGTAATCTTTCGCACGTTAATGGAACATGTTTCGTAATAATGTTCACAAAATTTTGAAGTCATCAAAAATATCATCAAAATTTTCAAAACCTCAAAAATACACTGAGTATAACTTCAGTTTTTCAAAAAGAAAGCCGACAAACTGCAATATAAAGACTTTTTGAAATGTTACTTTTAATTAAGAAAGCCATTTATTTATATCACATTAGAACTCCCAGAATCTTTGACAAACTTTGAGGGGCATCCTAATTTAGTCTCGTAGTCTGGTGACTACAAGCCAACTTAGTGAGTTTGATTCCCACCATGGATAAGTAATTGTGTAATGACCATGATCATCATGATCATTTGCTTTGTACGTGTGTATAAATCTATAACAGGTATGTCTTGTACATGTAAAAGTGCGTCCAATACTAATGCGGTTACACATAGACCGCCTAGCTTGAGATGAAGCAGCTGTGTTGTAACAAAAATGATTGAGAAATAAAATCCAAGTTTACACATACTAATTTTACGGTAATCAACTAAAAAATAATGATGATTGATGCAGGGGTGATAGTTATCGTGGTAACTGTGTAAGCCTTACACTGTCACGATGACTGTCATGCCTTTTACATCTCCAAGCGGGGTGTGAAAAAGCATCTCACAAAACCGCCATAGTGTGGGTCACCATACTGCGTTGTCTGCATTTGCAATGTGTATGGTAACCATAACTCTTAGATTCTATTCATGCTTTCCATCAGGCAGAGTAGAGTCACTTTGGTAGGCTCTTAATATAGAAAAAAAAATAGGTACTAGCTAGTACTCAATGACACACGGAGCCAAAAATCCCTCAAAGTGCTAATTATGTAATTCCTATAATTTAGTTTGAACTGAAAATCGTTAATGGAGCCGGCTGCAAAACTTACGTGTGAGCCAAATTTACCTTCAAACTTTTTACATGTAGAAAAAGGGAAGAAAACTCTAAAGTACAAACATTATCATCAAATACTGACTTGAAAGTAATAAATAGCATAACAATAAATTTTATAAAAAAAAATCCTGAAAGGACAGTTGACTTTTATTGGGCATGCCACCGCCGTACAGCATCTATCAGGTATCTATTTCTGATTATCCTCGCTTTGCTTATGGTGAGTATTTACACCAAGTAATCTGAATTGTACACAAGCAACTTGCTCTTTAGTATCTACTTGTGAATTTAGAGGTGCCATAGCTCAGGTATGTGTCCGACCCAGTTCTTGAGAATCTGATGGATTAGATTGAGATCGATCTATTATCACAAATAGGACTATTGTTGCCAATAAGCCCGATATTATAGTGCCGCGTAATGATTGTCGATATCGCCGCTCCTCATGACGAGAATCTCGTGAAAGTTGAAAAAGAAAAAGAAATGAAATATTTGGATCTATCTCACGAGATTGTCGATAAGTTGAATGTGGACTCAGAGATCACTGTTCTGATAGTCGTATCTATTCACGGATTAATAGCCAAGAGCCTCAACCAAAATCTTAAGAGATTCAAGTTAGAGGGCTGGATTAAGGGTTTGATACAGAAGGCGCTAGGTGGGCTCTGGATGTCGTAATAAAAGCAGTTCCGAGATATCTCAGGCGCAGAGTGGTATACCGTGTGGCTTTAGTCGGTCTGATTCTGACTGTAGCACATTTACCACATTTAATACAACCATCATTTTAAGTATTCTTTGTTTTTAGTATTTTGAGATGAATTTAAGGCAATGAATCTTTTACATATATCAAAATGTTTATACTGCACAAATTGTAAGTATAAATATATTAAAAACTATAATGTATAGTGTATGTTTATGTATTGTGTATGTACTGTTTATATAAAATAATATTTTATTAGTAATATATGTCAACTTCATTATTTTACCTTTGCACCTACCGCATCATATTTCTACATCACCTAAAAGTTGACTGGGAGATAATACCCAATGGTATTAAGTCCGCCTTTATACAACATGTAATTAAGTATAAATAATTAATAAATTATAGAGAAAAGTATAGGGATTTAAGGAAATAATAATATATACTCTAATTTATTCTAAGACAGATTTTATACCATTGACTAATACGAGTTTATTTTAATTTACACTTGACCTTTCTCACAACACAATATATTAAAATAAAGTGAAGTATATTGTAGTCCAAATTTTGATTAGAGGGGCTCGTGGCCAATTGATCATCGAGTATCGTTGACATATTGCAAAGTTAAACAATTCCAGCTTGATCAGTCTATGGATTGGTGACCGGAGCGCACCTTAAGCCATCGCTTTTGGTTGCCTCAGGGAGGTCTTGGACGCTGTCTTCTGGACACTTCCTTGAGTGCTGGAAAAGCGGGCAGTTCGTCCTAATAAGACAGCCGGGATGGCCTGCCAATTCGGTAGCAGCCTATACGCCCATTGTGTTGCTCGACGAGGTGGGTAAAATGTTTCAGAGGATACTCTCTGCCCGCATTGTCCAGCACCTCTGCGAGGTGGGCCCCGATCTGCCGGACGCCCACTTCGGTTTTCTATTTTTATTTTATTTTCAGAAACAGTTCTACAAACACAAAGAATAGACTACACAAATCAAGTTTAAATACGAGTACACAGTACGCATTATCTAAAGAAAGTATTTACCTACCTACATAATATAAAAGAGCTTAACAAAATACGGTAATAAAACAAATCCATTTGCTAAACATAATGATTAAAGAAATAAAATCTGAGATAAATACCCAAGAAACCTTATATGCCTTCGTTACATTCTAAATTTAAAACAAGAGTTTTTGCTCGAGCCGTAAACACGTAAACAATACTTGTTTACACTTCAAGCAATTTAAGTAAGCAACACAATCAATTTACTAAGTGTTGTATTTTCCAAATTGACTTATAATTCAATTCTATTGTTTTAATTTGTATAATAAACAACTTTGTGTATTAAATAAAATGTCTTGTGTATTTCTATTTGTCACAAATGGATTATCCATTAGATTGTTTATAAAAGACATTTTTATTGTAAAATAATGTTATAAGCAACAGTCTGATAGATTCTAATTAGTTTGAGACAATTCTATTTAACTTTTATATTAGATTGTTGATGACAAGTTAACTGTTGAGAAAAGTTACTGAGTTTTTTTAATTAAAGAAAGAAGTAATAACTCCGGACTGGAGTTGGAAAGTTATGGTCCTAACCGCCGTGCCTCGGCGAACACGTAAATCCGTCAGCCCTGAGTCAGATCTCTCTCCGATCGTGTCGTATTTGCGCACATACTTGAGTACAAAAATATCTCCAGCGTAACCACCAACGGAGACCGGCCAGTTGGAGTTTAGCCGCGGTGGTCTAATTTGGCTAAGAGTACATTAGCATTACATAGGTGATCAGTGAAAAAAAGAATATAAAAGTACTTGTAACAAGCTAAAACACTGATTTATTATTGAAGAAATATTGTGAATTGTTTAAATAAAATTGTTTCACACAGTAAGCACGCTGCGGCCACGTGAAACGATCTATTGCTACAAAATGCCCGACAAACGAGTTAGTGGTCAATCCCCACCCCGCGCCCCGCGTGACAGACATTCGTTTGCGCGGGATATTAGATTCAAATGTTAACGAATTCTTGGCCCACCAATATTTATTGTATACATTTTTACATAACAAATGATGACTTACAAATACGTAGACATTACAATCGGCAATCTATCTCAGCCAACTTTTTCCCGGATATTTAATAGTTATAGTTTATTCATACGAGCCCATATCCTACGAAATGTTTGATTTATCTTCCAATTTACCAAACAATGTAAATATTCCTGTTTCAGACAATTTCTAAATATATGCGCTATGAATTACATTTTATGTACACACACATGTTATATAGGACCCCAAACCAACCTCATCTGCAAATGGTGGACCTGCTGATGAACAAGGTTCTGGCAAACAAAACATCTCTATTAGCCGCAATAGGCTCGCCACCTATTTCGTGGGATTAAAATATTAACGGAAAGAAGGCCTTTAATACACCTCTGGTTACTTCTCCTGGAAAACGAGTTCTTTTATGCCATGTATGTATGTAATTTGTTTATTATTCTTCTACTTTTATTGTAATTCTCTACAAAACACATCCGTATAAGCAATTTTACTTTTCCTAATAGCCTTCTTTCTTAATTCTTTGTAAATTTACTTTCAGTTTGCCCATCTCCAATAGACTAGATGACACCTTAGTCAAATTAGTTACCATTAGTAATTATTTATTAGTTATCAATTAGTTAGTCATCTGTCAAAACGTTAATTTTGTATGAAAAATGTACTAAATACAAAATTGTGACGTCACTATTTCTGACTACTCAATTGAACAATATATTTCACTGTATATTTGATTGAAAATCGTAATAATAATAAAAAGCTATGTTAATTGTATTTGCCGAGATGTTTCGCGATATTAGTTTTAACGAAGTGGACATTGGTATGTATTTACGATACAGTCATCTACCCAATTCTCAAAGTGTTTGCCATGATCGTGTTGATGTTTAATACGTATTTATTTTATTCAGATTTAATTTAATAGTTGGGCTCATCAGTTATCTGAATGATGATCTAAACTTTTCCTTATTAATTGCCGTAGTAAACTAAATGGTAGCTTTGCAGTATTTTAATTATATCAAGAAGCTCTAATATATGCAATACCAACGCTCCAATCAATGATGCAGATTTGCTTTGACGCAAACATGTGATTAAGTTATAATCGAGTGAAATCCTTGAAGATCACGTTGGTTCACATATGGTAAATATCTATGTAGACGGGCAATTTGTTTGAAACTATTATTGAAAAAATACTAAAAATAAAGATGTTTCAAATTTGAAACTATATTTGATTATGTGGTCTTCTAACTCAATGTGTATTTTTCACTAATCTTTCATTATTTACATATTTTTCAACTCTTAGGTATGTTAATATTCAGGCCGGGGTAGCGATGTGAATACTACGGTCTACGCGCGCCCTTGTCGGGGGCAATAAAGAAACCAGTAAAAAAATACGAGAAGGGGCTATCTACAGCCGTAAGTGACCCGAGGTGCATCGGGGTTCCAGGGATTTCCTTACTAGGGTGCACCTGGTTCTCTGGCTACTGGTACCTGAGACGACGTGTGGTTTTTGGTCCTTCCGAGTACGACTTTACCAACTTTTGGTGGTATCCGTGGGGATATCAGCACAGAAAATAATAGTATATGTGTAGATATGTTAATAAAAATTGACTGGACGGTTTAAGAGGTCACCACTCTCTACTATGCTCAGTGTTGTGGATTCGAATCCCATACGGGTCAACACTTTGTGTGATCCACAAACGGTTGTTCTGTGTCTGAGTGTTCTTTGTGCTCGTTTCTTGTATGTTTGTAAAGTCCCCGCGACACAGGATTTATACCTAGTGCGGGCGTTGATTTCTTAAAAGAAAAAAAAATGTATTATCGTGTATGGGAAGTTTATAATCTTTAATCTTTATTTGAACAATAAACCAGTGTAGAAATTCAGTTGTAATTTTTTTTTAAACATTTTACATTTACTTGTACATAAGTACCGGACCAGACAATGTATTCAAAGAAGAAGCTTGAATATAAAATAAATGGATTACATCAAGCGACACGACAAGAGCGTCAATTTAAATCTATTTAAATATCTGTTAATATAAGACAGCTAATAAAATGTGAATATAAATTTAGTAATACTGTGAAATATAACGTCGTAAACTTCAGCAAATATTTTCATTAATAGCAAGATTCCACATTTTTGAAATTAACTACTGTAATTTCAAGAATTTAGAATAACCATTATTTCACGTTAGTTAAACACTTAGATAACAAATAAACATTTCCGCATTTTTTTTATTTTAATAGCCTGCCAAAGTGACTACTCTGCTTGATGGAAAGCATTAACAGAATCCAAAAGTTGTAGTCACTATACTCATTGCGAATGCTGACAATGCAGTATGGTGACCCACACTTTTTTTTTTTTTTTTTTAACGTGTGGAAACCCCCTCCGGCCGTCACCCCACCGGGGTTTACGGCGGGGTGGTGTGTCGGAATCGGACCGACTAAAACCACACGGTATGCCACTCTGCGCCTGAGATAGGAGGGATCCAGGAACCGCTGCTATTACGACATCCAGATCCCTCCTAGCGCCTGCCCGCTACCTCGGGCACCATCTGCGGATAAACTCTCTATTTTAGGCGACGTACGGCACACGCGGACGTCGCCTCCTCGCGGCTGGCCATTGTAGCGGATGGAGGGGAAAACCCATCCCGTCCACCCGCGGCCACACTCAAGGCGGCATGAGGCGCTGGTATGCGCGCCTCCGCCGCCCGGCTCGCCGGCGGCGAATTGGGTCCGAGTAGATATCGTCCTCCCGGGCCTTCTCCGCCGCCTCCTTCCGCGAAATTACGTCTTCGCAGAAGGTTGTGACCGCGGTAAAACAACTGTCGCTACCGGCCATGGAGCGTATGACGGCCGGTAGCGAGAGGTCTCCTCCAATAACTGCAGTGAGGACCCCACGCTGCGCCGCCCAGGCGGAACAAACCGCTAGCGTGTGTTGAGCTGAGTCCTCACTGCAGTCGCAGTGGTGACAGGCGGGACTCAATTCCCTCCTGGCGACCGAGTGCAGATACTTCCCGAAGCAACCGTGCCCGGAAAGGACCTGCGTCAGTCGGAAGGAAAGGGTCCCATGCTGCCGCCCCGCCGACTTGGCGATGACCGGCTGGAGAGCCTCCACGGCGGCAAAGCCAGCACGTGGAGCCTCCAGCCGGGACGACCAACGAGCCATCGTGGCTCGACGAGCGGCCTCTCGCCACTCGCGTGTCTCTTCGGGCGGAGGCCGTATGCCGCTACCCGACCGGAAGTCAGCCGTCCGCCGATGAACTTCGGCGAGCACTTCCGCCTCCAAATCCCACGAGGGAGTTCCGGCCAAGGCGCACGCCGCCTCCGTCGATACGGTGCGGTAACCGCGTATGGCTCTAACCGCCAATATCCTCTGAGGGCGCCAGAGGCGAGCCCTATTCTGGGCAGTCAGAGCCGCCGCCCACGCCGGTGCACCATACAGCGCCATTGACCGGACAACCCCAGTGCATAGCCGTCTCGTCGCCACGCTAGCTCCACCCAGATTGAGCAAAAGTCGCCCAAGGGCAGAAGCAGCGCCGACCAGCTTTGGAGAAAGCTGTCGGAAGTGCTCGTCGAAGAGCCACCTGCCGTCGAGGATCAGGCCCAGATACTTCATCTGGGCCTGAACCGGTGCGAGGACCGAATTGACCACGATGGAGGCGCCGGAGGGTGGACCACGACGGGGCCCATGTAACAAGAGGGCTTCCGTCTTGTCCAGGGCCACCCGCACACCCAGCGCCTCAATTCGCCCGACCACCAGAGAGACACCCGTGGTGGCCAGGCGCGCCGCCTCTTGAAAGTTTGCTCCCCGGGCCGTGACCAATGTGTCATCTGCGTAACAAATTACGCCCAGCCCGGGGGGAAGACTACCTCGAAGGGCCCAGTCGTATCCCATGTTCCACAGGAGTGGTCCGAGGACAGACCCCTGTAGAACACCACACGACATGAGCCGCCGCCTCAGAACACCGTCTCGGTCCTCGTACATGACGGTACGCTCCTCAAGATAGTCTGCCACAAGCCGCCTCAGGTACTTTGGCACCCCATGGTAGTGGAGTGCTTCCCTGATGCAGCTAAATGGCAGACTATTAAATGCGTTGCCGATGTCCAACGACACCGCCAACAGCACGCGGCCACAGCTCACCGCCTCTTCGGTAACGGCCCTCAGGCGCAGCACGGCATCGACCGTCGAACGCCCCGCCCGAAAACCAAATTGGGCGTCCGACAGATCGGGGCCCACCTCGCAGAGGTGCCGGACGATGCGGGCAGAGAATATTCTTTTAAACAGTTTACCCGCCTCGTCCAGCAACACGATGGGCCTATAGGCCGCTACCGATTCGGCTGGCCGTCCCGGCTTCCTCAATAGGACCAGCTACCCGCTTTTCCAGCACTCAGGGAAGCGTCCAGACGCTAAGCTAGCGTCCAGGACCTCCCTGAGACGGTCTGAGATGTGTTCGAGGGCTCGGGCCAGCACTCGGGCAGGTATCCCGTCTGGCCCGGGGGCAGTGTTTTTAGAGCGGATCCGTAGAACAACCGCCCCTACCTCCGATTCCCTGACAGGCGGAACACTGTCCTCGCTCGCCCCGTCGTCTCCGACCGTGAAGGCCATCGACGGGGGTGTGTGCTCCACCCGTTGCGGGAAAAGGCCCTCGACCACTTCCCGCAGGAAGCTGGGCTGGAGGGTCTCTGTAAGGGGGGGGCCCGATGTGCGGAGCTTTGTCGCGCCGCACGATAAGGGCGACCCCAGGGGTCACGATCGAGACCCTCCAGCATTTCCTTTCTCTTAATTTCTTTGGCGCGGCTGATGGCCAGCTTCAGAGTTTTCCGCGCCTCTCGGTACTCCTCATGAAGCTGGTCCTCCTCACCATCTTCACGGTGTCGCCGCCAACTACGGGTGTAGGACCTCCGGGCACGAGTACAGGCCGCGCGGAGGTCCGCCAACTCCTGGGACCACCAGTAAACCTCCTTCCGTGGAGGCCGACAACCTCGGATGCGGGGCATGGCCGCATCGCAGATCTGCGTAATCACATCGCGGAAACTACCAGCACCCATGTCGACCTCCTCGGCCGGAGCCTGCGGAGACAGCCAAGAGTAAATTATGGCTGCCTCCTCTGGTAGGTCCCTATTCAGTTTGGCTAAAGCCCACCGCGGAAAGTGAGAAGAACACCGCGCCGCGTGACCCCTACTGGGGTCCTGGGTCCGGGAGAGCTCAAATCGAATGTAGAGGTGATCCGAGAGCGTCTCAACCTCTTCCAGGACACACCAGTTCCTTACTCGTGCGGCGAGGGCAGGGGTAGCGAACGAAAGGTCCACTATCGACCCTCCCTGCTGTCGCACGCACGTGTTGGTGGAGCCCCTGTTCAATAAACAGAGGCCCACCGAGGCCGCCCACTCCTCTACGGCCTCGCCCCTGGCGTCCGTCCTGGGGGAACCCCACGCAATGGACTTCGCGTTGAAGTCCCCCAGCACTAAGACGTGCCCAGACGTTAGACGCCGCATCGAGGTTTCCAAGTTGTTAAGGAAAACCTCGAAGTCGCTCAAACTCCGGTTGGGGGAGAAGTAAACACCATATACGGTGATGCCCCCCCACTCTGCAGCAACATATCCAGTACCCTTGTCCCTTAGCGACAAGGGCGGGGAATGAGCCGCCGTGGAGCCGACGACTGCCACGGAACCGTCCCGATCACCCAACCAGTTTGGACGAGGAAGAACGTAATAGGGTTCCGCGGCTACGGCAACACCGATAGACCACTGTGCCATGGTTTGCAGGACAAGGTCCTGCGCCGCGACACAGTGGTTGAGGTTCGTCTGGACAAGGAGGTTGGAGACTTGGTCCATTACTGAACCGTCTCTACAACCTCCTCCATGGGCGATGATGTCGACGCAGAAACGACGTCAGAGGCAGCCTGGGTCGACTGGCTAGCCCCCGACACTTGCCGAGATGTGTGTGGTGGCTTGCAGCCTCCCTGTCCAATCTGATGATCGGCGGGCTTATTACCCGTCGCACTGGGCAGTGAGGGGCGGCAGAGCACTCTGCCGCCTTGTGCCCCGGTCGACCGCAGCAGAAGCATAGTCCGCTGCACTCAAAACAACTCACGCACTTGGCGCGTGTGTGTCCCGATGCCAGACATTTAAAACACCTCATCGGTCTCGCCGCCAGGACTGTGATCCTAGCGCTCACGAAACCGATGAGCAGTCTACCGGCGTCGCCCAAAATTTTAGCCGACGCTACGGGACAACTGACCCACACTGCGCCAAGCCCTCCTGGACCGGGGCGGATGGTGCCGACCCTAATGTTTTCCGCGTTGCACCCGAGACCTCGTCCAGACCCGAGATGCGCAACTCTGCACACTTGATAGGTCTGGCGATCTTCACACCATCCGTGGCCGCAAACATGCCTCGCAGTTTCTCGGCCAAGGCATCTGCCGTTTTTGCGCCTTCAGCTCCAGGGAACTCGAGCACTCGAGCTCCTGTTTGAGCAAGGCGCAGCCTGACTCCTACCGTCCCGATATCACTGGTAAGACTAGCCCGGGCCCTCTGGAATATGGCCGCGTAGGACAGTCCGCTGCTAGCCGCTTCCGGTGACACGGTGACCACCACCGCCGCGGTTTTGGGCACTTGCAGCTTGCGCAGCTTCTTCGTAGTGGCCACTACCACCGGTACATGGTATGGCGACTGCGGGGTAGAGGCTGCTTTTTGAGCTGCCTTTTTACCCCGCTTTCGGGACTTAGCCCCGCCGACTACCTGCCAACCATCTTTGGATAGGGCAGATGTGGAGGGGGCAGATGTGGTGGTGCTAGGTACAGCGGTTGGAGTGGGGAGCAGAGGGAAATCCGCTAAGGGTATCGACGACCCACGCAATAGCGGAAGAGGAGTCCTTAAGGGCTCTTACAAAAGAGCCCTTAAGGTTACTCGACTTGGTGGCCACTTTGTGAATAATGGCCACCGCCGCATTCGCTCTCTCCTGCATGGACGATGGTGTTTGGGGAACTGAATCCCCCACCATCGGCTCCTTAATTTTCAGCAGGAGATCTGCAATCTCCTCCTTCGCCAGTGTTTCGCCGTCTGCCCTGACTCGTCTATAGGCTTCCGCCTTGCAGAAGACGGAGCCTGCCGGGGCCGAGACCGGGGTTCGTGGCGTCCCTCTGTGACTACTCGGAACCTTAGGAGGCAACATCTCCTGGGATGTGTCGCTCTCCTCGTCCCTGTCGCGTCCGCGTTTTCAGCTGTCGCATATTTCCGTTTCCATAAACTCCAGTGCATCCTCCCTCGCACTAGAGCTACCACCCGCGACGGATCTGGAACGTAATCGTTCCGATGTTCTACGGCTACCAGCAGCCATAATGACTTCTGGGAGCCCCACCGAGATAGGCATCCTAACTAATGCTTCCTCTTCATTGGAAGAGAAGTCCTCTGCTCTTGCATTTTTCTCCTTCTCCTTATTCATTTCCTTCTTTCTTTCGTTAAGAGTATTGGTTTTAGTTTTGATTAAAGATTCCATGTTTGAACCCACGAGATGGGGAGAACAGAGGTCGACCCGGGCAGAGATCCCCAATACCCGGGCAAGCGTAAATTTATGCCCAACCGAGGGGTCCGCAGGTGCCTCGGCTGGGAGTGCGCTTACGACTGAACTGCCCATCAGCCATGCATCCCCTGGTCACGCACCAGAACACGGGATTCGAGGTAATTTTTTAAAGAGGTTTTCTTCCTCGCAGTCCGGGCGGCTAAGCCAAGACCCTCGCCCCCGATTGGTGTCGCGAGACATAACCACGACACTCCTTTCGGGATTACGATGTGACAACGGTGGCAGGAAGATTAAATCTTCCAATGCCTGCTCGGCGGCAGTGTGAGTACACACCGAGCCCGTTCTCCTTTCTCCACCGTCGATAGTGGAGAAACGCCGACCCATGAAAGATGGTGACCCACACTATGGCGACCTATTACGATTTTTTACTTGGCGACGTAAAAGACATGACAGTCATCGCAGCATTATATTGCCCACACTTACCACGACAACTGTCACCCTGTCATCAATGGGCCTCCGGTCTCGCACTCACCAACGAAACACAACAGCACGGATGCTGTCGTTTTAGGTTGGTCTTCTGTGGGAGGGTAGTACTGCCTCGGACGAACCGACCCGTTCATGCTGAAATCAGCGTGGCCCTACTACCTGGAGAGTTACCATAATTGTGTACCTTGGAACATTTTCCAAAATAAAAGCACAAATATGAAACAAAACATGTGTTCATGTATGTTATGTGAATACGTTTGCCTGCACTGTTGGCCTAGTGGCTTAAGCGCACGCCACGCCGCTCTCTGAGTGTAGTGTGTTCAAACCCCACATGGGACAACACTTTCTGTGATCTACAAATTGTTGTTCTGAGTTTGGATGTTCTTTCTGTCCATATCTTGTATGTTTATTAGCCACCCGCGACACAGGATTTACTCCTAGTGCGAGCGTTCTCTATTTTTAAAAAAACTTACAAAAACTGTTCTACAAAAATATGCTATGCATTTACACTAATATATGTTATAATTGATTCCGTTTTAGGGTTCACGTTAATATTTAAAATAAATTCTTTACCATCGACCTTTGAATAAGTTTTTCTTATTCCAATTGTAAAGCAATATAGATCTAATATTTTGAAAAGTTTCACAGCCAGGCACATACAAAAAATGAAGTTCCATTAGAATAAAATAATTGATGAGGACTCAATAACTATAAAATTTACATTATAAATATAAACAATACATTAGACTCTTAATTATTGTCATTGAATTATTCTTCAGCCGTTTTAGAAATACCATGAAATGATTTTTAAGACGTAAACTCAGCATAGCTTTAACCAAACTGGTTTATTGATCCAGTGGCTGACAATCCATAGCCAGAGGTCATGGATTAGATTCCTACCCAGAATAAATGGTGAGTGATGAACACAAATATTTTAAGGCTATGTGTAACATATCTAAAGTATACATTTACAAATAAAGGCTGCTCTACATTACATTTAATACGCCACTGACTGATTGACTCCCTGGGGGATAAAACAAATACATGTCAGTATATGTATGTATATGTAATGTTAAGCCTTAAATATATGTGGTATTTTACGTTACATTTTATACGCGCTGACTGATTGACCCCCTGGAGAGTGAAATAAATATATGTGAGCATTTGTTTGTGCATAATGTTGAGTTACTTTAGATATAATCAGAAAATTATTTATTTAAGTAAAATATTTTCAGTAGTTCATTAGTAAGCATCATTTTAGTACGAAAAATAGTAAACTAATAACCAAGTTGCCCGTCTGTACGTACTGAGCGCTAAGTGAAATTTTCCCTCCGAAGATAACGATTAATTCGTTTATGATTGAATGCATTTCAAAGATAGAGTAAGGTTCGAGTATAGAAAGTTATGTGGAACTACGAAGTCAGTACTCGTTAAGAAGAAGGACCCAAATATTATACTTTAAATATTCACATTATATTCACTTTTTTTAAATTAAGAGCCTGCCAAAGTGACTCTACTCTGCCTGATGGAAAGCATGAGTAGAATCAAAAAGTTGTGGTCACCATACTCATTGCAAATACTGACAACGCAGTATAGTGACCCACACTATGACGGCCTTGTGAGATGTTTTTTCATACCCCGCTTGGGGACGTACCAGGCGTGACAGTCATCGTGACAGTGTAAGGCTTACACAGTGACCACGGTAACTGTCACCCCTTTATCAATGGGCCTCCTTAGTTATCAAATAATTTATTTAAACCATTGATGTTCTCAGCCATTACATTAAGACATATTTTTTATTTCTTCAAGACTTATTTTATTTTCCAGCATAGTCTCAAGAGCATCTGTAAAAATTCATTTAATATTTTCAATTAATTACGACTTTCTAAGGAACTGTCAAACTTTAGTAAACAATTTATCAACAAGTAATGCTATTTCAAAAGAGAAGACAAGATTGATGATTGGATATTATTACTTTAGGTGTTTTTTTGATGTTTGTTGTGGTTTAACAATAAAAAGTTGATGTTTTTTTTTGTTAGAAATTCCTATTTCCAGAAGACGTGAGTTTAGTTATGTTTTATTTAACGAATTAAATTTTAAAGATACTAGGCTTTTAGGTAGTAGAGCTACGCTGATTTCAGCACAAGCGGGCTCCGGCTCGACCGGGGCAGTACTAACCTCCCACAGAAGACCAACCTAAAGCGCCAGCGTCCGTGTTGTCGTGTTTCGTTGGTGAGTGCGAGACCGGAGGCTTATTGATGCAGGGGTGACAATTATCGTGATAACTGTATGAGTGACACTGCCACGATGACTGTTATACCTTTTACGTCCCCAAGCGTGACGTGAAAAAGCATCTCACTAGGCCACCATGGTGTGAGTCATCACACTGCATTGTCTGCATTTACAATGAGTATGGTGACTACAACTCTTTGGATTCTATTCATGCTTTCCATCAAGCAGAGTACAGTCACTTTGGCAGGTTCTTCATATAGAACAGATACGATTAACGAATGATAGTGTTTTAATTTTGCATCATCAACGGCCTTCATTAGTTTACTGCAGACTGCTTTCGAGACCAATAACAACATAGTGCGATCAAAGTCGAAACCAAAATATTTGTTACCGTTACGATCCCTAGAGGGAGCTGTTACAAACCTAGATCACGCTATCGTTGTGTTACACGCATTAGTTCATAAGGCCTACAAGCATTTTGTATGACGAGAACAAACCTGTAGTTTAGTATAAGATGACAACCAATTAAACCATAGTACAGTGCACAGTGGTTTTATTTAAATCACTATTAGTGTCACACACCCAGTCTAACGATACCACGCTTTGTATCAAACAATGGGTGAATAAGAGTGGTAACCTTGCGTATTCTTAATCCTTCACCACACGGACAAGTAACATACTAATTACATATTTTCCTTATAAAAAATATAACAACCTTCCAGAAAATATATTTAACAATGTGTACTCCACCAATTTTTTTAGAATACGTCTTTATTTTCATTATTTATTACGAAAAAATATCAACATCTGTATGAGAACAGACGCATTCTTCAGCTGTCTTTATTAGCCCGCTTTCAGTAAATAGCGCTATTATCTAGATTGCTTTCAGCTCAAAACAACAAGTTGTTTACATGGCGAATTTCCCCTATTTTTGCAGGTAATCTGAAAAGTGGTATCAGCTTTTGTTTTTCTTCATAATACCTGTAACCTAAATTGATATTATCGATGGATGGTAGAGCTTGTTTGTTGTTGATAGAGACGGTATTTAGCTTAATTGCTTTACTTATAAGTAGCCAATTTTTTTAAGTTAACTTAACCTTATAAGTTGATTGTCATATTGGAAAGAGTCTGTCATAAATAATTTGGATGCCGGAAGCCGACACTAAAAATTTATGAGAATAATTATGGCTAGGAAGACGAAAATAATGTATTTTAGATTACAGTTCTGTAAATTAGGAACTGGTCTTATGATAGAGAAAATAATTAAAAGTGGCACAAAAATAAGGTTGAGCTTTCACAAAGAGAGTTGGGCAGCAATTGGGCAACTACCTCAAGTCATCGACCCCACAGTGCTTAAAGATGGAAGTCTTCTTTAACCGGTGCATCCTACCCGGCATGATTTATGCAGCCGAAACATGAACACTAAAGGTGCAACAATTTCACAAGTGTGGAAAGGGTTACGCTCGGCGTTTCTCTTAGGGAGTGCATTAGGAACGAGGAGATCCCGCAGAGAATGGGACATCGATGTAGATCACCGGATTAGCCAACTGAAGTGGTATTGTACGATGTCCATAGACTAACTGGAGTGACAATTTGCGCAAAATGCTGGTAGGAGATGGTTGCGAGAAGCCCAAAATCGATCAGAACGTTGTGCAATTAGAAAGATGTATGTCCAGTATTGGACTGCAATTGGCTGTTGATGATGATACATAAACTGTATCACGGCTTCACTGACAACAACTAGTCATACAATAAACAAAAATTAACTGTCATACATATAAAAATATTTATTTGAAAACACAAAATTTAAATATATTACCGCAAACCGTGTAGATCAAATGGAAAAAAAATCTGTGAAATAATCATTTCTTAGCAGATGGAAAAACTTGTGGTAATATTCAAATGTAAAGCTACTTTCCGATTTGATTATACAGGAGATAAACCAAGAAGGCGGGTAAATAAACATCTGATAATTTTCCCTCTCGGTGAGGCGAAGTAAACATTTTTCAATTTCGAGAGCGTTGTTCTTGTTTGTCAGCTTCTTACGTAATCTTCTCATCATTTATACAAATATAATGATATTCTTTTTACTTTTAACACTATTTATTTACGGCAGTTCTTTTTATGTTTCACAACCCCGTTTTCCATCTGCTTAGAGAGACTAAGTTGTTGATAGGATCCTTGAGACGTCGACCCTGGTTGCCTTACGAACACAGTACGGATAGTATAAGCCTTAAAAAACTTATATTAAATACGTTATTACAGCAATAGATATCTTCTAGTTCTTCTCCTTGTCTGTTTGGAGTTTATGACAAACACAATAGATATTTGATAGGCTCGCTACAAGGTACCATGAGGTTATAAGGGCCTTCATGCAGTACAAAATATACTAGTTTTATTGTGGATTGCATTGAGTAATCTCGTCACATACAAACACACCATGCTTTAAGGGATTTGCTATGTATCTTGGTCCATCCTTGTATAATAAAGTCAATGTAATGTACAACATCGGCATGACTTACTTTGCCTGTAAGGAAACTGTAGCAACATATTTAGTAACGTGAGCTAATTAAATGAAAGTAAGCTCACATGCTCACACACACACATGCATACGCGCATACACATAAAAATACTCGCGCAAGCACGCACGCACGCATACGCGTACACATATACACAAACACGCACATACACACGCCAATTGTCATGAATACGTGTACAACCATTTTTACTGTTCTATTATATATTACTTTTAAAAATTAATATATTATAATATCTAAATAAAAATTTGTTTAAAACTCCCTAGTTCTCTAGCACCCAAGTAGAACCAAATTTTATTATATAATTTCACGTGTAGGTTACTTAACCGTGGTCTGTCAGTATGACGGCATTTTCTTTTGGTGACATGATATTGGCCAAGTAGGGATCTGTCGATTGCATGTGATGTGGTTACAGCCATACGGACGTTTTACGGCTTGTTCTACCAAGACGTTTTGGACTGTTCGAGAAAATCGGGGTCTCAGATAATTCACCCTGACACAATCGTCGTGTACTCACACTTCCAAATACTTACATTCAAACAAATACCAACTCTAAAAATTTCTATCTGCGACAAGGATAATCAGGTAGCTAAGCTATTTGGCTTATGGTGGTATTTACTACACATTATTATTATATACAAGCTATGCCTGCTGTGGATTTGCTAGTGTATACGAATTCGATAACCGATAACCGTGCTATTGGATTATGAGAGTTAAGGAACAGAGAGTGCAACTGTATTTACACACACACTTGTGTAATATAATAACTCCTGCATAATGGGCTGGTCTCGTTAAAACTGGCCGCCGTGGATGAGATCAGCTAATGGTATATTAGTAGTAAGATTAGAATGAAAATATGATATTCAAATAGAATTTCAAAATGTATTATTGAGAAATTCGTGAAATATAGTATAGTATTAGGTGGTCTCCCCCCACAAGGTAGTCCGACGACCTGGTGAAGGTCGCGGGAAGCTGCTGGATGCGAGCGGCACGAGACTGGCTGTTGTGGAAAACCTTGGGGGAGGCCTACGTCCAGCAGTGGACGTATTTTGGCTGAAATGATGATGATGAAATTTAAATCGGAAAGCATTTGAACTAGTTTCAGAATTGGACTCAAATCAAACATTATAATTTCATAATATAACCCAAAGTATAGATTAGTAAGATAGTAAGATTCTCATGGTTAAATTTAAATGTTATTAACAACAAATCGTTGAATCTTTAGAACCATGATCATACTTATAATATTTGGGAATAAACAGTCACAAATTACTATAGACCCATTTAATTAGCAGGAATGTATTGTGGTCTAAGTAACACATCACTGTAAGCACAAAAAAGCGAGGTATACTTTAATTTTTTTCGAAAGGCAAATTAGATAAAACATTTTTCAATTAAAAGCAACATCATTCTAATATTATTCTTGCCTACGTTTTTGTTGTTAGCTAATTTAACAGAGGTCCCAGAAGATTTTCAACAACAAATGGTAAGATTGTGAAATGTTTTTCAAAGAGAAATGAGTTCGTTTCTAATCAATAGGTATTTCTTTTTTATGACTAGAGAGATGTGAACAGCTTTAAACCTACTGCTGGTAGTAAAAATAAATAAATGATTTTAAATAACTTCGAAAATAGGGACAGAACTCTGTCAGTGTCCAAATCAATAAAGATTTTTTTTATCTAGAAGAGTATAATGTTATAATCACAGAATAACTAATAGTTTCCTCATTATCATCATCAACAACCTTTAACAGTCCACTGCTGGACATAAGACTCTCCTTAGCAAGAAGATTTTGGCGTACTATATCACGCTGGCCAGGTAGGTTGGTATAGAGTTTATTTCAATTTTTCCTTGTGTTTGCAGTGATGTTGTCTTGCATGTTTCGTTCCCTTAATCGCCTCTTACAACACTCATGGTAAGAATAGGAATGGTGACACTCTGTATTCTTAATTCATCACCAGACGGAAATAAATAAATAAATATAACAAATAAACAAATGTTTCGGACATTTAACACACAACGTCATCTAGTTTCAAACTATGCAGAGATTGTACTATGATAGACTGACTGATAGAATACTTATATACATTTTTTTGTAAATACATACACGTTATATATAGAAAACACTCAAACTCTGAAACAAATATTTACAGATCATACAAAAATTTGGCACGACCCGGGGATCGAACCCGAGACCTCAAGCACAGCAGTCGAATTCGCTATCGTTGAGCCACCGAGGCCGTTGTATAGTTTTAGGTATTATCACAAAACGTGAACTTTTAAAATTTAAAATCTCATTTTTCATACTCGTAACTCTAGTAAGTAAACAGAATATCTGCCTAAGTTTAACAGGTTCCCAAGAGATCCAAAACTAGTCGTTGTTGCTCTTTGAACTGAACGAAAAGAACGACATTGCGTATTGTGTGAGAGATATGTTAAAAGTTTTAACTTTGTTAGGAAGATTTTGTAAGAAACTACGTCCTTTGAGATCGATGTATTATATTATCGGAATCATATCATTCAGTCACAAAACTATTTACGCGTGAAAAATTTCTTTCACATCCCACTCCCAAGGGATAAACTATATCTATGTGTTTATTTACATCTATATAATAACTGAATAAATTTTTAATTAATGCCTTTAAATACAATCGTATCTGTGTTATTAAGAAATTTTCTCATCTAAAGTACTTAATAACCTTTGTGTAGAAACAGGTCATCTTCTTATATTTATATTCATGAATCAACCTATCGCCGTCCACTGCTGAATGAAGGTCTCCCTCAAGGAACGCCAACCATCTCGGTCTTGGGCAATTCACATCCATCCGTTGCCAGCCACCTTCTTCAAGTCGTCGGTCCATCACGCCGCAGGGCACCCTACACTACGTTTGCTCAATCGTGGTATCCACACTAGTACACTTCGACCATCGGTTCGTCTGGAGACAAGGCCGGCCCACTTCCACTTCAGCATACTGATTCTCCGTGCGATGTCAGTTACTCCTTTTTATATTAAACACTCCAAAAAACTGATAAGGCATGGTATTATAATTAGTATTTTATAGGAAGAAAAACAAATACTTGCAAAAATAGTACTTAAAAGAACATTCTGAAACTACCTAATTGATAAGGGAAGGTTTGTCCCTTATTAAGTACGAATATTAAATATAAAATTTAGATGCATCCAAATAATAGACAGCATGAATTGGATGTTGAATATGCTGCACATTGACATACTATCTTACTAAGAGACACATCAGAGAGAGAGACAGACAGATCCTTTAAGAGACCGGTGAAGGAATATTACTTGAGTGACTTCAAAACTGTACCACTGTTATTGGTATACTGACTCAGTTCAAGGTATTCTTCTTGAGTACCATGCAGACTCAAAACAACAGTTTGTGTGATCCACAAATTGTTGTTCTGAGTCTGGGTGTTTTTTGTGTCTGTTTCTTGTGTTTGTAAAGTCCCCGCGACACAGGATTTATTCATGATGCTGGCGTTGTCTTTTTTAAAAACAGAAAAAAGGAAAAAAATAAAAGTATGTATGAAATACCCATAAATTTCACTATTTTATTTTGTATGTACTTATGTGATCATCCACACTATGTGTTATGTATAACTATAACTATGTATATTACTTTAATTTCCTGTTCCTATTCACTTTCAGAAACAATGGCCGATGGGACATAAAGTTCTGGAGTGGCGACCGTGTACTGGGAAACACAGCGTTGGTGGGCCTCCCACAAGTTGGTCCGACTAGCTAATGAAGGTCGCAAAAAACTGCTGGATGCGGGCGGCACGGGACCAGTTATTGTGGAGAACCTTGGGGAAGACCTATGTCCAGCAGTGGATGTCTTTTGGCTGAGAAGAAGAAGAAGATTCACTTTCTGCTACACCATGCACCGCTTTATACATTCCAACTCATGCTAATGTTTCGATTCCAGGGTTGCCTGTAAGAAATTGCCTCCGAGTGATTACGAGTATTTCCTTAATATTAACTTAGCAATTAATCTGGTGTACAATAAAGCTATTTATTATTATTATTCCCTTTGTTACGTTTAAAAAATATATTTATAAATGTAAAAAAAAGGCATAGGGTTCCTACCAAAAACTTGAAGCACTAAGTCAACTTCACCTGCAAAAGGCTTTGGTAAACAAAACACTTCGATTAATGGCAATGGGCTATCTACTTGTTACGTGGAACCAAATCACTAGCGGAAAGTAGGCATTTAATATGCCTCTGCTTACCCCTCCGGTGAAAGAGGCGTGATTTTATGCTATGTCTGTTATTGTATGTGTAAAAAAAGTAAACCACTGACTTCGGGTACGGGGACCAAAAAACCAATGGTAGGGTACCAAAAACAGGAACCTCATCACTATATTTATTATTATTAATATATTATGATGAGGATTTACAACAATAACATTATAAATACGATACTACGATTCGGGTCCTTTAAGTGGGGCGTGAAAAAGCCTCTCACTAGGCCGCCATAGCGTGGGACGCCATACTGCACTGTCTGCATTCGCAGTGAGTACGGCGACAAACTCTCTTGGATTCAATTCATTCTTTCCATCAGGCAGAATAGAGTCACTTTGGTAGGTTGCTATAAAAAAAATGTATAAAATTCGTAACGAGGTTATTCGACAGAGAACGGGAGTAACTGATACCGCAAGGATAATCAGTACGCTGAAGTAGAAGTAGGCCGGTCATGTCTCCAGACGAACCGATGATCGCTGGAACCGGAGTGTGCTAGAGTGGAGACCACGATTAGGCAAGCGTAGTGTAGGGTGCCCTGTGCCGATGGGTGAGAATTGCCCAAGATTGGGATGATTGGCGCTCCTAGAGAGACCTTGGTTCAGCAGTGGACGACGATAGATTGAATAACATTAAACCCTACACAAAATCTACTCAAAACCATTCGTGAAACTGTGTCAAAGTAAAACAAATATGTTTGGAAATAATGCAACAAAGTTTCAAATAACTATTTAAAAGTTAAATCAAGTTTAATCACTTTATGCAAATGATAAAATTAAAAATTAAAATTGCAATTCCACTATGTTACGTTAGCTTATAATTTATGTTCAACCTATGAACTCCACAAAATATTCATAATAAAAATGAAAGGTTGTTTTATATAAAATTTAATAAATATACAAGTAGTTTATTAAGAGCTAGTGTTAAGTATTTTTTATTATAAAACTGGATATAAATTAGCACACAGCCCTGATACAAAGGAACTACGTAAACAACAACTTAGAAGTCAAAAGTGAGTTGCCGGACTTGGAGATAGAGTATGCTTTTCTTCTGAAGGTTTAGATATTGTATGAGATTGAGAATACTACAGATGACCGTTCAACTCACGGAGAGAGTATGTGTGGAATAGAAAGCCGATCTCACTTCCTACACAAGAAAAAACAAGTAGAAAATAGTAGAAACATACAAATATCAACTGCCTCGGGGGCGCAGCGGCAACGAACGCGACTCCTGTCCTCGATTTCGGGTTCCTGGGTCGGAACCCAGTGTTAGTATGACTTTCAAATAATTGTTCCAGAGTTTGGGTGTTTTCTATGTAAAAGTATATAAGTATTCTATCAGTCATTCTAGTTATCATAGTACAAGCTCTGCTTTGTTTGAAACTAGATGGCGTTGTGTGTTAAATGTCCGAAATATTTATTTTTTATTATAAAACCTTTTTGCTTATTCAAAACAAAGTCACGTGAGGCTGTCAGATCACATTCCACATACATGTTTAATGCAGGTTGAGACTGAGGCTCTGCAGATGTTCTTTGATTGATTAAATCAATCGGCTTGAGGGCAATGGGAGCGTGGTAGAATAGTGTTGTGCCCGATTGTGAAAATAATTCATTCTTTATTCACATAGAATTTGTAGGTTGATTTATTTTTTTATGTAACCTCTGTCAGTTTACTTTAATTATATCATTAATTAATAACAGTATTTATTGGAACAAAGTTCCTTATCGCGCGTTGCGCAAGAGGCTAGACGGAAAAAAAATCAGACGAAATTTGTCACGACACTTTTTGCTTTAATGTAGTAAGCCATACTCCGAAACAAATATTTGCAGATCATATAAACATTTGGTCCGACCCGGGCATCAAACCTGAGACCTCAAGCACAGCAGTCGCATACGCTACCACTGTGTTACCGAGGCAGTCAAAATTAATATAGGTGAAATCCCATGCAACATAGAATTAATTCCTCTTGTGGGTATTCTATTCTTAAAAGGGGGCGATTTAAGTAAAATTGATATATTTTCCTCTATTGGCTTGTGATGCTAACGAACGAAATGGTCTCGGAAAACGTTCCACTAATAAATCGGTAACAAGATTGAGTCACATGGACGTAGTTTGTTCCAGTTTGTTAAATTAAACCAATCATTGGGTCTCGTAAGGTACGCCCATCCATCCGAGTCATAGTATTCGAGTGTTCTCTAAAAGGAACGAAGAAACTCTGAACGACGGTTATGGTACAAAGCTTTGGCGCAATGAAATGTAATATTACAAAATATTGAATTCGAACCTAATTTAGGTATACTCTTGTTTTCAAAATTAAATTAATGGTTTTCATTGAAATAATAATTTTATATTCTACACAATAAATTAAATAAGAACTTTCGGATATAATGAGAAGGGAGAGTTACTTAACTTTCTACTTATTTTCTTATATTATCATTATAAACGACGTCAATTACTTTTAAGTACAAAAAGATATTAAAACGAAGTATTAAATAAAAATTAATATCCAAAATGACCGCACGGTTGACCTAATGGTTTAAGCGGTCGCCACGCCGCTCTCTGCTATGCTTTGGGTTCAAATCTCACATGGGACAACACTTTGTGTGAACCACAAATTGTTATTCTGAGTATGGGTGTTCTTTGTGTCCGTTTTTTGTATGTTTGTAAAGTCCCCGCAACACAGGATTTATTCCTAGTGCGGGTGTTGTCAAAAACAAAGTAAAACAAATTTCTTTTTCATTATTAATTATGTGGTAACTTCAACATTACAGCACAAAGAAAAATATACAACAGCGCCATTTGCGAAGCTACATCGAACTACGAAGTATGAACGAAACGTATGAATGTAATGAACTACGATGCAACTACCAATCCTGTATCGCGATATAGAGATTCGCGTGGCAATTGGCATATGTACAACATCCCAACATCAACCCTTGGGCCGTGGCCCGCCCGGCATGATCACCTCGCCTGGTCGGAGGATCCTCCCTTTGTGTCGGAGGGATATGATACACGTCCCTCCACAATTACAATTAAACTAATATAAGTGTGTTAAGTCAGAATTGTTTAAGCGTCATGAGACTTACGTAGAATTAACATGAGATACACGATCAAAATCACTAAGAAGTTTATTGGAACGAGGTTCCTTATCGCGCGTTGCGAAGGAGGCTGGACGGAAAAAATTCAGACGAAAAGTTGTCACGACACTTTTTGCTACAGTGTAGTAAGCCGTACGGCGTGCGCATGTTTTACTGTCTGTTTCTCTGTCTCCCTCTCATAGAAAGCAAGCCAATTATTTTCGTTTCGTCTTTCTATTATGTTTTGAAATAATATTACAATTCCTTCACTAACTAATCGAAAGGAACTTCGTTCCATCCGGTTCTCCCTTGACACCTCTCATCCTTTTATCACGTTTTGTCCTTCTTGCTATTTCGTCTTCAAACTATTTCGATTTCTATTCTACATAAAATTTAATCTGCAGTCTTCTACTGAGGTATTAAACACGACCGTCTAAAAGTAACTTAAAATATTCTCATTTATCATATCACAGTACATTAACTTCGCATACCCAGTATTTCTGATCAGCTCTTTGCCGCGATTTAGGGGTCTTAACTCCACATTCGTAGTCTGCCGACGACACGCAACGCAGTAATTTAAGTACCCTAATTTAAATAAGGAGTATGTCGTTTATATTAACTTCCTTACCGTTTTATGGTAAAATATTTTCTTGAACATTATGAAGATAAAATATAGTGATGACGTTTCGTGTTAATACACGAGAATGATTTATTTACGTGATTAAATAATATCAAAAATGTAAATCTACGGCACTACAACATTAAAGTGACTGAATTTATTTAAAATGGAGATTTTATTCTCATTAATAAACAAGAGTTATTAACAACCTAGAGGTAGGCCTCTGCTTATCAAGGAGTCTACTACAGGTGGGCCAAGAATTCGTTAACATTTGAATCTAATCTAATCTAATTTTCTGACGTAGCCAATTTTCATCTTAACGGGCATATAAACAAACAGGATTGCAGGAGCAGTGAAAATCCCAAAGCTGAACACGAGAGGCCACTTCATTCTCCCAAAGTAACTGTATGGCCTACAATTCCAGCAAAAGAAATCATTGGACCCTACTTTTTCGAAGATTTACGCGGCTGTTTAGTTACTGTTAATTCTGCTGAATGTGTGGAAATGTTACGGGGGTTCTTGGGACCGATGCTGCTGGAATGTACTAACTACAATCATAGCATATGGTTTAACAAGATGAAACCACTTGTCACACATTAAATGAGTACCTGCCGTTGGTCAACGACATGTTGCCAGAAAAGCTAATTTGCAGACGAGGCGACATTTTATAACCACCCAAAAGTCTAGATCTATCCCCAGGAGACTTATTTTTATGGAGTTATTTGAAGAATCATGTCTACATCAATAAACCAAATACACTACGTCAACTAAAAAAAAGCAGTGAATAGATGTCAGTTATCTCCCAGTCTCTTCGCGACGAGTATTTGAAAATTTCAGTCCCCGCTTAGAAGAGGGCAAATGTCAAAACGGTGATCATTTAAACAATGTAATGTTTAGGAAATAAATTTCAACTAATTAACTTTCTTATAAATAAACAACTTTTATAATATATTAAATGGTTTTTTATACGATTTCTTCAAATGTTTTATTTATTCTTTTTTTTTTCTTCTATTTTAAGAGCCTGCCAAAGTGACTCTATTCTGCCTGATGGAAAGCATGAATAGAATCCAAGAGTTGTGGTCACCATACTCATTGCAAATACAGACAATGTTGTATGGTGACCCGTACTATGGTGGCCTTGTGAGATGCTTTTTCACGCCCCGCTTGGGGATATAAAAGGCATGACAGTCATCGTGACAGTGTAAGGCTTACACAGTTACCACGATAACTGTCACCCTTGCATGAATGGGTCTCCGGTCTCACACTCACCAACGAAACACGACAACACGAATGCTGTCGCTTTAGGTTGGTCTTCTGTGGGAGGGTAGTACTGTCCCGGTCGAGCCGACCCGCTTGTGCTGAAATCAGTGTGGCTGTAGAATTACTTATCATATGCATGCATCCTTAAGGATACAGAGTATGTGATACAGATTAATCTGTCACCATGTTTTTTGTATGAACATATGCTTTTTTGTTCAAGACATTTCTTTGTTACTGCCTTATTTACTCTTCAGTCTGTTGTGAGGCACAACACAAATAATGTCAAAGGTAGTTTCATGGTCACAACATCTTAATCTTGAAATTTTAGTTATCATCTTAACTTATGATTTTACTTCAATTTTTACTTCAAAACTACAGACATTTCTGAGAATCTGTGTCTGTACATTTGGAACTATAAGTGTATTAACTTGAACTGCTAGAATAATGTTAATTGTCCTGTTCTTCTGAGTGAGTACTATTTTTTGTCTTTATGTTTTCTTTCTTTCTTATCTACTTTCCTTTTTCAATGTACTAATAGTTTAGTAAGACCAAACTATCGGTGGTGACTTCAACATTACAGCACAAAGAAAATATACAACAGCGCCATCTAGCGAAGATACATCGAACTACGAAGTACGAACGAAACGTATGAATGTAATGAACTGCAATGCAGCTGCTGGTCCTGTATCACAAATTAGAGATTCACGTGGCAATTGGCATATATGCAGCATCCCAACTTCAACCATTAGGTCGTGGCCCGCCAGGCGTGATCACCTAGCCTGGTTGGAGGATTTTGCCTTTGCAGCCTTTGTGTCGGAGGGACATTACAGACGTTCCCTCCACACTATCATTAAAATGTAGCTATTCCATACTCCTCTGCCTACCCCTTTAGAGATATGAAAGTTAGCATATGCATGAGCAATAAATAAGGAGAACAATTTACTCGATAAGCAAAACACTCTGCAGTGCAGTTCCGTTCTGATCAAACCGCACGTTAATCACTTACAACACAGTTACTCCTACTATTGGTACTCACTTTGAAATATATTCATAAATTTTGAGTAATAAAACACTTTTTTTATACAATGATACAATATAAAACAAGTAACTAATTGAGTAACCGTCATAATTACAAAAAATACTTAGAAAATACTGGTTGATTGACTGCAGCTAAAGTCTTAAGATGTGTACCTATGTCATTTTTTTTTGAAATGATTAATTATGAATAGGGTATATTTTGTTTCTAAAACATTAATTATTACACTCTGTAAGGAAATATTATGACTGTAGAGTACCTGTAGTGTTTAGAATTATCGTGCTGAGGTATGATTATAGTGTGCAAACACTCAAATTAAGCGACAATCTTTAAAATTCACGTGCCTTTAATATTTTCTATAAAAAGTCTACTTAATGTTAATCTTGCTCCCCTTTTGAGAGAGAGAGAGATAGAGAGAATCTACCCACCATGAATCTACTAAGTATCTGTCGTCTTTTGAATCAATAATATTTCAAATTAGTTTGGCCAAACTTTAAACGTCATGTAATACTCAAAGCCGTTTTATGAGGCTCTTAGTTTCATAACAATTTTATACATATTGCTTTAGCGTATTTATATGAAATTAAATACACCTGACAAAATTACTAAGTTTTCAAAGACCCATTTACACACATACATACATGCAAAAATGAAAAAACTCATCATAATCATATTTCGAAAAAAGTGTTTTCATTTTTGATAAGTATTTGATTTTTTAACACTACCCGCACTCGATGATACAGTCACATAATGCACGCTTTTCTAATTACCTGTTACACTATTCCGTCCCTTTTGAAAATAAATACCACAGGTTTATAGGACAATTTAAACTCATTTTAAATGTCAAATTTATTTAAAACTACTAATAGTTACTTACGTATTATTAAAATTAACAACTCACGTAAAAGTCACATCAGTTTCTTCAACATCTCAAGCAAATAGTAGTCGATAGCGAAGTCTATTAAGTGATCGTAAATTAAACTGTGGTGGGTAATCTGTGTAGCCTTTGATTAAATCACGAGGCTCAGGTGATTTGTAGGCAATATCCTACAAAATTACAATATAACAAGCAGAACAATACCTACAGCTTACAGGCTACACAAGTGGCGTAGCGCTTTCAACAATCACCTCGCCACTTTCTGTGCTACGTTTTGCTACGTTGAGTGTCGTGGGTTGAAATATTTCGTGAGATCCACGAATTGTTGTTCTGAGTCTGGGTGTTCTTTGTCTACGTTTCATGTATATTTCACCATTATCGTCGACAGGCTTTAACAGCCTTTTTTTCTCCTTAGGTGGGGTGGAAAATCTCTTCAGATCATCGGCTTCTCAAGGACGCGGGAGCCAGGAATATATAGTGTTTGCACTAAGAACCACCCCGACGGGAGGTCAGAGGCGTTCTACTCTGAAGGGGATCCAGGATCAATACCGTGACTGCTCAAATCCTCTCTTGAGTCCCCTCTACAGAGGTACCCCCGCTGATCTGGTTGTTATAATTGCGGCCCGATCACATTTTTGTGAGCAGATTTCATTGTTGTCGCCGACCGCAGCGATTTATTCACCGCCAGAGATCCCTATTCCCTAGCAGCTTGCGATCCTGTAGAGGACGTCTTTGTTTTTGTATATTTTACACAAAAAAATATATATTGAAAGTGGACATTAAGAAACTGTATTAGAAGTCTTCAGTTCACTGTGAACCATAAGTTACCAAATTTAAGGAGCATTTTTTTTTAATATACCTTATTTTTATCATTTTAATGTTTTAATGAAAAAGGTTCTCCTCTCGTTCATTTCTTGTATTTTTATAATCTCCATATCGTCTGTTTTAAATTAATTAAATAGTTCTTTCTTTTATTCTGGGCCTACCAAAATGACTACTCTGCCTGATAGAAAACATGAATAGAATCCAAGAGTGGTCGTCATACTCTTTACGCATGTAGACAATTCAGTATGGTGACCCACACTATGGCGGCCTAGTGAGATGCTTTTTCACGCTTCGCTTGTAGGACCCGGGGTCTTATTGGTAGGGAAACACGGGCGCCGGTAGTGAGTTCCAGGCTCATTAATTAGTTAATTTAATTAGGAACATTCATGAAAATAAGGTTTCTACCTAAAAATTTTAAATACTAGTGGTTGAGTTATACTTAGTCATTTTGAATGTCGTAATAACAGCTGTTCCCGGATCCCTCCTACATATATCAGGCGCAGAGTGGCACACCGTGTGGTTTTAGTCGGTCAGATTCCGACACATCACCCCGCCGTAAGCCCAGGTGAGATGACGGCCCGAGACCGCCTTGGGCCTATATCACATCAACACGATAACAAAAAAAAATACTTTGTCATAGAACTTCAATTTACTTTTGTGGAGAAATACATAATTTTACTAAACAGATTCTCGTATTTTTCAGAATATTGCTTATTATAAATAACGTATGTCAAGTGTTAACTTGAAATCTTGAAGAGATTGTCCTTAGTAGCATACTAGAGTTTATAGAACTGATTGCACGGTTGGCCTAGTGGTCGCCACGCCGCTCTCTACTGCTCTGAGTGTTGTGGGTTCAAACCCCTTGCAGAACATTATTTTCTGTGAACCACAAATTGTTGTTCCGAGTCTGGGTATTTTTTGTGTTCGTTTCATGTATGTTTGTTAAGCTCTCCGCGACACGAGATATATTCCCATCGATGATAGCCATTCAAGACAATAGATTAAGTGACATCTCAGTCAGTAACTCTTCAATCAAGTGGTATACTACTCTAGTTTCTTTCTTTTAAGTACACCAGTACCAGTTGTTACCAAACAACAACACACTTTAATTGTGGATTTTTGAGGGATTCTAACAATGGCAGTAACTTTTTCAAACAGAGATAGACAAAAGAAATGTTAAGCAATCTTAGCCAGGTCAGTCTATGGATAGGTGATTCTTGAAAATTAAGACCCATCTGAGCGTTGTCTTAAAAAAAGGCAATAGATATTAATTCAGTTTATTTTAGTAAGTTTTAATGGATTTTGTGGATATTTCCTTATGTTACCACTCTATTACTTAAACTGTACTTTTCAGGAACATCCCTTTTTTCCTGCTTGTACAGTCCTCTTATCCGCACTCATGATAACGGAAATTACAATAAGTCAACTCATTTGCAATTACTATCCCATTGAAACTGTTGGAATTAACTAGTAAATAGAATAAGAAAAGTTATACAACGTGTTAATATTCTACCATGAAAAAACTATTTACCATACAAACATATAATATATTTACCATTTACAGCTGCAACGAAATCCCAAAACTAATGAGAGGACATTAGTAGCTTAGACTGGCGTGGACTTTGATATATAGACGGATAATACACTGTGTATTTATACCGGGATTTGATGTCATCGGATTCAGGATCGGGATCGGATTGGAAGACGTACAATAGAGATTTGTGATAAAAATCTTTATAAAAATAAACAATTATGTGTAATATCTCAAAGTGTTCCCTCGTATATGAAGCTGCAGAATAGTAACTATGTAACCAATGCTCGTCCGGGGTAGTACTACGCTCCCACAGAAGACCAACCTAACGCGACTGCATCCGTGCTGTCGTGTTTCGTTGGTGAGTGCGAGACCGGAGGCCCATTGATGCAAGGGTGACAGTTGTCGTGATAAGTGTGTGCAATATAATGCTATGATGACTGTCATGTCTTTTACGTCCCCAAGTAAAAAATCGTAATAGGCTGCGATAGTGTGGGTCACCATACTGCATTGTCAGTATTCGTAATGAGTATCGTGACTACAACTTTTGGATTCTATTCGTGCTTTCCATCAAGCAGAGTAGAGTCACTTTGGTAGGTTATTCAAATAAAAAAGAAAGATTTACTATAAGATTCGAAAAGGGTAAATTTGTAAGTGAATCTTTTTGAATGTATGTTATCACGTCATTTGATTTTTAAAAAATATCGTTAAAACTATCACAGTTCACACATTTTAAAATTATTTTAAAAATATCCCTAGTTATCTATCTAAGCTACAAACGTATGATAATTTAACGAAAAATTCCAATAAATGGCTCAATTGCTAAACCAGGGATAAAACTCGTGAGAAGTACTTTTCAAACACTAGATGAAGGAAAGATACTCTTGTGTGGAGGAAGATGAACTTTTTTTACTTTTTACAAGTAGCGGGCTTGAACACATCGTCGCTTCAGCTCTCAAATATAACGCGTTTGTCAAAGTGATCCTCTTGACAGTGAAATTTTTTGTATCCAAAAATAAACTTTTGTTTTTTCTTAAGTATTTCCTACTTAATAATGTATAAAAAATATATGTTTCTGTGTGTTTTTCTATTTATATTTTTTTTGTCCAAATGAAAAATCTTCTTATTAAGGAGAGGCCAATGTCCAGCAGTGGAGTGTAAAAGGCTGTTGATGAAATGAAAAATTAATTAAAAATATTAGTTGACCTCAATACCGTACATAATACTCTATTCAAAGGTAAGTATTTCGTGATTTTCTCACTAAGCAGCCAAGCTCATTATATTTCATGACGTCACCAAGATAACTTAAGGATTACTCTGAAAATACTAATATAGATATTAGGATACCAATGACAATACTCAAGCGTACGCTTTGTTGCGTAAACTATAAAAATATCCGATATTGCACAACATTTCAGAATATTTTCCACACAAAGTAACTAATGATACAAGTATTATTCATAAACGACACAAACAAGTATTTCCAAAGTAGTTTCCCAACACTATTACTCCGTGAAAGTACCGTACGTTATGTTATTTTGTCACATAGATACAAGGAAGTATTGTTTGAGGAAAGTAAAGCGTCTCATCGGCATATAGTATTCATTGATCAGACCAAAATCAATATAAGTTTTCTTTTACGAAGATAGGTAAAGCAAGGTACGACTGAACGTGGGAGAGCGGGATTAAGAACGTTATTTAATAATTTATAAAATGTATGGATGAGCTGGATACGAGAAGTCGAGGATTGAAACAAGTGGCTTGTAATTGAAGAGGTCTTTATCTAGCAGTGAACTGTGATAGGCTGATGATGATGATATCTAGCAAATACTGATATTTATGACTAAAATCACTGTATATTCTATCGAAAATTAGATAAATTAAGAATATTCTTACAATTATGCCCAAAATAAAATCTTAGTACAGTATTATTTAGGATCAATCTTGTTTGAGATTGAAATACTAGGTAAGTTGTAAAAAGATATACAGAAAAGAGTAACGCTACTTTTACTACTTGAATATTTTAACATTAAATAATACTCGTTTTTCAGTACATTTCACAATAAATAATAAATTTTAGGCGTATCAAAACAACCTGAAAGAAATCTTAGACTTTATTTTTCAGAATAAAAAGGTCTAAATAACCGACGAAAAATTCTTTAGAATATTTTGTTTAAATTTTATGATTTGTTCATCCTAAAATTCATTAAAAAAAAGCAGATGTTGAGTTCGTGTGGTGTTGAATTAAGAATATGAAGTGACATCACTCCTACTCACCCCATAGGTGTAGTAAGAAATAACTAACTGGGACTGAACTAAATAAACTAAACAAATTAATTACGCAGGGTAACAGCACAGAGAAGGAAAACTTTTAACAATCTCTATACCAACCCGTCTCATCAGCAGGGTATAAGAAGCCTAAACCTCCTTCATAAGTAGAATCTTCTGTCCAGCAGTGGGCTATTAAAGGCTGTTTATAACGATTAATAATATTCTGAAACTACGATGAATGTTTTTGTTTATTATAATATTAAAACATATTTCATCATTCGGACCCCGCCTGCCGCTGACAGTATAACCGAGTCTCACCCACGTAATATCCAGTTATATCGCGTAACACGATAAGGGGGATAGAATTCCTTATTTTTCACCTATCACATTGTTTCCACTTTGTTCTAGAGTTCAGAAACATACGGTAGGATATTTTGTCTACATCCATAAAATTGATGAAAGTAATATAAATTCATTGCATATCTTAACAGAATTTTACGAATATTTGTTTTATGATATAGAGACACACAAGCACGTTGTTAACCTAACGGGAAATGATTACCGTTGCCTATGAATATCTGCAATTCAGTAGTTATAAACACGTTACTGGCTTAGGAGGTATGAGTGCGCTTTTTTCTTGAACGTTAAGAGGTCATTTCAGTACGCAAATACCGCAGATGATAATTTGTTTAATACATTGGTAGTGTTAGACGTAAAGTTGCTTGTAAAGTACAGCAGTTAAGTAAAAATCGTCCAAGCAAAGGATAAATGTGAAAAGTACGCAACTCATAAGTATATTATCTACTATGTTACAGGTTCTAATTTGCAGTCACTGGTACAGTTATAGGATCGGCAGGAGCATTCGTACTTTGAAGGTTCTGAAAAATATGAATCATTTTTGTACAAGACACATAGATTCAGATTGACCTGATATAACATAACTAATATTTAGTACGTAAAAGTCTTCTTTTTTCCTTCTTCATTCCATTATTGAAACTTGAATTACTTTCTCAATAGAACATCATAAAATTTATTCATAAACAACAAAATGATAGGGTCATGTATAGGGTGGGCCAAGAACATGAAGTATCTGGGCCTGATCCTCGACGGCAGGTGGCTCTTCGACGAGCACTTCCGACAGCTTTCTCCAAAGCTGGTCGGCGCTGCTTCTGCCCTTGGGCGACTTTTGCCCAATCTGGGTGGAGCTAGCGTCGCGACAAGACGGCTATACACGGGGGTTGTCCGGTCAATGGCGCTGTATGGTGCACCGGTGTGGGCGGCGGCTCTGACCGCCCAGAATAGGGCTCGCCTCTGGCGCCCTCAGAGGATATTAGCGGTTAGAGCCATACGCAGTTACCGCACCGTATCGACGGAGGCGGAACTCCTCCGTGGGATTTGGAGGCGGAAGTGCTCACCGAAGTTTATCGGCGGACGGCTGACTTCCGGGCGGGTAGCGGCATACAGCCTCCGCCCGAAGAGATACGCGAGTGGCGAGAGGCCGCTCGTCGAGCCACGATGGCTCGTTGGTCGTCCCGGCTGGAGGCTCCACGTGCTGGTTTTGCCGCCGTGGAGGCTCTCCAGCCGGTCATCGCCGAGTGGGCGGGGCGGCAGCACGGGACCCTTTCCTTCCGACTAACGCAGGTCCTTTCCGGGCACGGTTGCTTCGGGAAGTACCTGCACTCGGTCGCCAGGAGGGAATTGAGTCCCGCCTGTCACCACTGCGACTGCAGTGAGGACTCAGCTCAGCACACGCTAGCGGTTTGTTCCGCCTGGGCGGCGCAGCGTGGGGTCCTCACTGCAGTTATTGGAGGAGATCTCTCGCTACCGGCCGTCATACGCTCCATGGCCGGTAGCGACAGTTGTTTTACCGCGGTCGCAACCTTCTGCGAAGACGTAATTTCGCGGAAGGAGGCGGCGGAGAAGGCTCGGGAGGACGATATCCACTCGGACCCAATTCGCCGTCGGCGGGCCGGGCGGCGGAGGCGCGCATACCAGCGCCTCTTGCCGCCTTGAGTGTGGCCGCGGGTGGACGGGATGGGTTTTCCCCTCCATCCGCTATAATGGCCAGCCGCGAGGAGGCGACGTCCGCGTGTGCCGTACGTCGCCTAAAATAGAGAGTTTATCAGCAGATGGTGCCCGAAGTACCGGGCAGGCGCTAGGAGGGATCTGGATGTCGTAATAGCAGCGGTTCCCGGATCCCTCCTATCTCAAGCGCAGAGTGGCACACCGTGTGGTTTTAGTCGGTCCGATTCCGACACACCACCCTGCCGTAAACCCCGGTGGGGTGACGGCTCGAGGGGGTTTCCACACGTTAAAAAAAAAAAAAAAAAAAAAGGGTGGGCCAAGAATTCGTTAACATTTGAATCTAAAACCCCGCGCAAACATGTCACGGGAATTCTTAGGACCGATGCTACTAGAATTTGCTGGCTACAATCGTAACACATGGTTAAGATAGAGCCACTTGTCACACATTCAATGAGTGCTAGCCGGTGATGAACGACATGCTTCTGGAAAGCTGATTTTCAGACGAGGCGATATTCCATGGCCACCCAGAAGTCCAGGTCTATCCCCAGCAGATTTATTTTTATGGGGTTATTTGAAGAATCGTGTTTACATCAATAAACCAAATGCACTACGTCAACTAAAAAAAAAATCAGCAAAGGTTGTCGGCGATCTCGCGATCTCTTTGGCAACAAGTATTCGAAAATTGCGATGTTCGCTTAGAAACGCAAACCTCGAAACGGTGATCATTTAACTTGTAACTTTTAAAAAACAAATGCCAACCAATTAGCTTTCTTGTAAATAAACAACTTTTATGACATACCAAATGGTTTTTTCATACGATTTTTTCAAATGTTAACTAACTCGTGGCCCACTCTATATAAAACTATGAACAAAAATGAAACTTGGCATTGACGTGAATATTAATATAAGCCTTCTTACAAATTTTATTTACAATTCACGTAAGGCATTGTAAATTATGCTAAGAACCTGTTAAAATTCAAATGTACTTCTTACATTACCTGCTCACTTGCTACATGTTTGTCTCGGTTATACATGAAAGCAGCATTATAAAGCAAATATAAGGTATATTCCGTTTTTATGATGAATTTCTTCGTTACGCTTTTCGCTTTTGTTACCACGTTTCAATACAGCATTTGGAATCAATCAATCTTCCACGTAGGCTTACAAATGTATTCTGTGAAATATAGGTATTTGATACGTCGCTCCATATTCGTATGGAATTTATATTTATAAGTCTAATTCAAATACGGCTTTTTAAACTTGTTTACTCCTTCGGAAGTACAGCCATAAGTAATTGAATATCTTCAACTGCTAGCCGTTTTCATTGTATATCTATTACATACATGGAAATATGTGTACAGTTAGTCGCTTGCCGCGCAACACACACCGGGAGTACCGCACAGTGCTCTTATATTACTGTCTCAGTAATAAACTAGTATCGGTCGTTAAGGCTCGTTTCGTTACATGTAATATATAAATGTACGTATATATTACAGTTATAATTTTATTTTATAATTTTGCCAATAATATTACTCTTTAGAAGAAAGAAGAATTAATTATTTTTTCATTCAATCATAACAGTACTTTGACATATTTCTTTATTTGTAATAATTATATTAAAAGGTCTAAATGTCAAATTATTTCGATTTCTGTGAGACAGATAGATGCAACTCATTGTGATAATAAAATAATATCACTATGCAACACCAAAAAATTCACTGGGACCCCGAATGGTAATTCGTATTAAGCATACTTAGTAAAATACAGAAAACACATTTATATTTATATATCACGTCACAAAAAAGAGATAAGGAGAATCTTGATTTGTTTACTGTCTGCTTCACTTTTTTGAGGGTAGTCATAAAAATATATCTTTTCTTGGTACACAAGTCATCAAAACTTTTAGATTACTCATTAATGTACAAAATGCCGCGTGTTTGTGTTAATTCACCTGACTTATTTTGTTATGCTTGTGGTGAATTCACTCCTAAAAGTGAAAAAAAGCCCATTGCCCCGTTGTTTGAGAAGTGTTATGAAGATTATTTTAAGACTGTAATTAAAAATCAAGATAAATCGTGGGTGCCTAAAATGTGTTGTTTAAGGTGCTATAAGTATTTGACGGGTTGGCATAAGGGTACTATAAAACAAATGCCTTTTGGTGTACCAATGCAGTGGCGTGAACCCAAAAATCACGTAGACGACTGTTACTTTTGTTTGACAACATTGAAAGGTTTTTCGAAAAAATCAAAACAGTCGATTAAATATGCTAACGTGACGTCAGTGTCGATGCCACTACCACATTCTTCAAACATTCCAGTACCGGTAAGATTTCATAGTTCATCGAGTTCAAGTACGGAAGAAGACGAAGAAGCAGACCCATCTAGTAGTGGAGACGTATTTCAAGATCAAATAACTACAGAACCACATTTGATTAGCCAATATGAATTAAATGATCTTGTCAGAGATTTAGGTTTGACTAAAGAAAAATCAGAAATATTAGGCTCAAGATTATGACAATGGAATCTACTGCAAGCTGGAGTTAAAATTACTGCTTATCGTAAACGTCACATGTCTTTAGTTGCCTTTTATTCAAAAGCAGATGGATTAGTATTCTGTAACAATATTGATGGATTAATGTCAGCATTAGGTCACACACACGTGTCACAAGAGTGGAGACTTTTTATTGACGGATCGAAACTTAGTTTAAAAGCAGTTTTACTTCATAACGGTAACATACTGCCATCTTTGCCTATTGCGTACGGCGCTCACTTTAAAGAAACATATAATATTTTAAAACTAATTCTGGAAAAAGTTGATTATGTAAAATACAAATGGCAAATATGTGCAGATTTAAAGGTAGTAGCGTTAATTTTAGGATTGCAAACTGGTTATACGAAATATTGTTGTTTTCTCTGTGAATGGGATAGCAGAGCGCGTTCCGATCACTACAGAAAACAAAACTGGCCTCTAAGAACAGGGTTCGTGCTTGGACAGAAAAATATAAAAAATGAACCATTAGTATCACCTGACAAAATCATTTTACCTCCGCTACACATCAAGCTTGGTTTGATAAAGAATTTTGTGAAAGCACTTCCCAGAGACGGACCTGGATTTTCATTCCTCAAAAACAGATTTCCTACGCTAAGTGAGGCGAAAATTAAAGAAGGAACTTTTATAGGACCTGACATACGAAAATTAATCAATGATCCCGATTTTTTATCCACCCTCAGACCCATTGAAAAACAGGCATGGTTGGCTTTTGTTGATGTCACAAAAAATTTTCTCGGCAATTACAAATCACCCGATTTCCATGAAAAAATAAAAATAAAGCTGGATGCTTATCACAAACTAGGATGCAATATGTCACTGAAAATCTATTTTCTACGCTTCCATTTAAGTTTTTTTCCAGAAAACATGGGTTCAGTGAGTGATGAACATGGAAAAAGATTTCATCAAGAAATTGCAGAGTATGAGAAGCGTTATCAGGGTAGATGGGAACCAGCTATGCTTGCAGACTACTGTTGGAGCCTCCAGAGGGATACTGTGTCTACTGGTTACGAGAGGAAAGCCAATCGTTAAAAAGAAAATGTTTTTTTAATGTAGAATAAAATTTTATGTCTCTCCTTTATACAAATTTTTTCAAAATCAATAAATGCCTATCACTACTAAATGTGACGTGATGTAATATTTTTATTTATACACTCCGAATAGTTTTAAGGTGATAAGTCATAATTACATACTGTAAGTCGAGTGAAATTTTTTTTTTTCAAATTTGTTGCATAGTTATAATTTACTAATTAACTGTAATTGCTGCACTATTACTGACGGATGTGTAAGTATATCTCATTGTTTTCCAGATTCTTATGAAAACGACGTGAAAACAGACTTAAGCAATATCGTCATCATCAACAGCCCGTAACAGTCCACTGCTGGACATAAACCTCTCTTTAAAACAGAGGTTTTGGCCTGATAATCGCGCTGGCCAGACAGGTCGATATCGGATTTGTGTCAAGTTTCCTTCTCTTTGTAGTACTGTTTTGGTATAATTTGCCACCTTAGTCTCCTCTTACGACACCCATAGGATGAATAAGGATGGTAACACTGTTTAAAAGTAAATAATAAATATAAAAGGAATACAATTGTGTACACTTTGGAGCAGTGAATATTTGATTTCACTAATGAGTGCACGTGATACTAGTTGACTGTCAGATAGTAGGCGAAATGTCAGACATTATACGTCATATTTGACTATTGTAAAAATTTGTAATTGTGGTTTAATATAATCTACCTACAAGCAATATTTAGGTATTTTTTTACTTTTTTAGAATGAGAAAATATGGTTATACTGTTATTGTGGACACGAAATTTAAAAGAATCAAATAAACCGGATTTAATTCATGTATAGTGACCTTTACTTAGTTAATGTAAGCGTTATTATGAACGATTTAATCGTTTTCCATACATTGACTGAGGATAAACTTAGATTGGACAGAAAACAAAATTAATTCTATATTAATTTTATTTCCATATTAAGAACCTGCCAAAGTGACTCTACACTGCCTCATGGAAAGCATAAATAGAATCCAAAGTTGTGGTCACCATATTTATTGCAAATACAGACAATGTAGTATGGTGACCCACACTATGGCAGCCTAGTGAGATGCTTTTCACGCTCCGCTTGGATACGTGAAAGGCATGACAGTCATCATGGCAGTGTAAGGCTCACACCATTACCACAATGACTATCACCCCTGTATCAATGGACTTTCAGTCTCACACTCAACAACAAAACACGATATATATTCCAGTAAAGTTAAAACTATCTCTTAATTAACAATGGTGTCACACTAATGTTGACAGAATCTTAGACAGAAACATAATAACAAAGCAATTAAAGTAAATATCTAAAGTAGTGACTGGCTAACATATCTTTAAGACACATGTCCACATATCATGGGACAGGATATGTTCCTCGTAAGTTCGAGGTTTGCTTTACGACAGTCGTTTATACTCAGAGGGGTCAAACAAAGTTTGTACAGCCTCTATGAGTTGCTGTACTCGGTGGACAAATTGCCAGTTTCGGGATATCTCATGTTTTTATGTTCTCCGTATAACGTTAAGGAGGGCGGATCTAATTGAAACATCACAAGATTACATAATATAAATTTACTAGGTATTTACGAATAAAACAGGAAAAATAGAGTCTGATCGTATTGGAGAGAGTATGCAAGAATCTAGTTAAATATAATTTTTTAATGTAACATTATGTTAACGAGTCATTTGTGTAATTCAGGAAGTCTGACTTGGTGCAGTATAATCAATGGGAACAGTAATTTCAGATCTTAATAAACAGCTCCTATTTAGTCTTAAGTATTTGGAAAACTGACATGACATCGCACGGAGAATCAGTATGCTGAAGTGGAAGTGGGCCGGCCATGTCTCCAGACGAACCGATGGTCGCTGGAGCCGAAGTGTACTAGAGTGGATACCACGATTGGGCAAACGTAGTGTAGGACGCCCTGCGGCGCGATGGACCAACGACTTGAAGAAGGTTGCCGGCAGCGGATGGATGCGAATTGCTTAAGACCTGGATCGTTAGCGTTCCTTGCGGGAGACCTTCGTTCAGCAGTGGCCGGCGATAGGTTGATTGATTGATTGATTTGGAAAATATGTAAGCCGTTATCCTTACGACTTCTATTATAAAATTTCGTTTTTAATTTAGTGTAGTTGTAACTAATGTTAAACTGCAGACAGGCCTGTTGGTCCAGTGATTAACTATCCTGACTGCCGAGTCAGAGGTCTTGGTTCGGACTCAGGACAACTGTTGTGTGACAAACACGACCATTCTAACATTTATTTTATCCTATTCCATTTGATTACCATACCACATGGTGTGCTCAATTAGGGATTAGGTGGCTGTGTATGAACCAAATTAATATTATTGTTATTACCTTCAAGGTTTATTGGCATTTTATGACAAAAAAAAAACAAATTCAACGGGTGAACTGCCAGATTTGTTACCTTCAGAAATGTTTATTCGAGAGGCACACAAGGCTCAGAGCAGGAAACGTTCCTTTTCTCGCATGAGATCATGAGAATACTATACATCGTTGTTTAGAATAAGATGCTTTGAGTTAAAATTACTTGAAATGTTTCCAGAGACGCGTTCATACAATTTTCGTATTTCGAATTTTTATTTTGTTAAATTGCTGTATTTGACACTTGTATTGCAAATGCTAGTATAGCCTAATCGAAGTATTTCAAAGGTAAAGGTATTTAGTTATTATTCTCAACATGTTTATCGTCGTTAACATAATTACATATATAATTTATAATGACTATAAAAAAAACTTAATATTCGTTCATGAAATCAATAATGATTGTAAGATATCTTTCACATGGCCGTCTGATTCCAAAAAAAGTAGAGTTTATTATTACTAGTAAATAAATAAATAAATAATTAGATAAGGTTTATTAGATTTTGTTGTGAATCCGTAAGCTTGAACTGTTTTTACTTTATTCTCTAAATAGGTCATTGTTTCTATTTTCATCTCTCCTTAGCAAGGAGGTTTTGGCCTACTATACCACGCTGGCCGGACGGGTTGAAATAGAGTTTGTTCCAAGTTTTTCTTCTCTTAATAACGATGTTGTCTTGTATACTTTGTTCCTTTAGTCGCCTTTTACGACACCCACAGGATGAATAGGGGTGGTAACACTATGCATTCTTAATCCGTCACCACACGGATTTCTGTTCTATTTATTAAACTTGTTGGCAGAAGATATAAAAATAATCAAAACGTTAAGTTTAATAAACAAGTTAATATCTGCTCTTTGTGCTAAGAGCCGAGTTTATTGTTCTCGAGTTTAATAAGAAAATACAATAGACACGACGTTAAAAATAACACATTAAAAACACTGGCTTGATTGTTTATCTCATGAACAAATATTTACACATTATAAAATTTTATATTAGATACTCGTACGTCACTCAATTTATCGCCGATTCCTTAATCATTCAAGACCAAAGTATTTGGCCAGTGCATCCTACCCGTAATGACATGCGGAGCCGAGACGTGGACACTTATAAATATATCCGTCCGTCTGATAAATTTTGCAACGAGGTTATTCGACAGAGAACTGAATTAGTTGACATCGCATGGAGAATCAGTACGCTGAAGTGGAAGTGGGGCGATCATGACTCCAGACGAACGACCAGCCACAAGCCATCAATTTCATATACCATTTGATATATTGTGGCATATGTTGGCATTTATTTTCTAAAAATTACATCGTCTAAATGATTCACACACCGTTGACACCGTTTCAACGTTCACACCCTTCTAAGCGAGCACCGAAATTTTCGAATACATGTCGGCAAAGAGACCATGAAATCACCGACAGCTCTTTGCTGATTTTTCTTTTATTTGACGTAGTGTATTTGGTTTATTAATGTAGAGACGATTTTCTAATAACCCCATAAAACGAAGTCTACTGGGGATATATCTGGACATCTGGGTAGCCATGCAATGTTGCCTCGTCTGGAAATCAGGCTTTTCGTAAACCTGTCTTTGACCACCGGCAGGGAGTCATTGCATGTATGACAAGTAGCTCCATCTTGTTGAACCGTGTGTTACGATTGTAGCCAGCAAATTCCAGAAGTATCGGTCCCAAGAACTCCCCTGCGGGACGTTAGATTCAAATGTTAACAAATTCTTGGCCCACCCTATATTTTCTCATTATTATAATCCAGACTTTTTTGATACCTTTCTGTATCCCTTACAAACTAATAACTAAATCTTCAAAGGTACGTTTCATGACTAAGTAAACCTAGGTAAAAATAAAAGCTAATTGCCCAGCACAAAGAAGATAACATCTTCAAAATTCCACTGTTTAGTATTTTATTTTAGTAAGTAATTTTTTTACAGTATTCCCTTTGAGAAAATTCTTTTGAAGTACTTTTTTCTATAAGCACTTTTTTAAGATTTTTATTTTTGTCTGGCCTTAAGTAAATACTACGCTACCAAACCACGAGAGATCGTTTTATGGTGGAAGGGAAATGCTTCAGTACATATTAGTCAGCTCAACCAGAATGATGCCACGGTTATACAGGAAAAAACTGGTTGCATTACCTGACTGGGTGAGATTATCGTAGATCTAAGCATCCCTCCTCCTAAATATGAGGGAGAGACACACGCTACACATGTTAAACATATTTCTAAATACATTTGTATTATAGTTTAATTACAATCAAACAGAATAAATGTTCATTCTTATCAAACAAATATTGGAGTAGATGAGAATCAAGCTCACGAATATTATCTCAAACAATGGAATCACATGATTTCCACATTTTGAAGATATTAGGTCATCGACATAGCCCACCGGATTAGCAACCTGAAATGGCAGTGGGTGACCATATTAGTCGCAGAACAAACAACCATTGGGGCAAACGAGTTCTAGAGTGGAAACCGCTTCTCGGTATATGTAGTATGGGACACCCACAGGCCAGTTGCAGTGACAATTTGCGTAAGATGACTGGCAGGACTTGGATGCGTGAAGCCCAAAATCGATCAGAGTGGCGTGCAATGGAGGAAGCCTATGTTCAGCAGTGGACTCTAATAAGCTGATGATGATGATAATGAATTTATAAAAATATATATATATATATATACTTGTATATAAAATATTATTTCCGTCCATTTATCGTCATCCATTCTTCCCCTTTAATTTATTTATCTTCTTTCTCTGCTCTATCTGAAAACGAATACCTACAGAAGTTTTACAGCAGTAAAGGAGTCTAAAATCGAAAAGAAGCGGTGGTGACTATAACGATACTATTTAATTTTATCCCCTTCTAGGGTACACCTGGTTCCCCGGCTACTGGTACCTGAGACGGCGTGCGGTTTTTGGTCGGTTCGAGTCCGATATGTCCACCACCGGATACCAGTAGGCGGTATCTGGGGGATTTACTTACAGTTAAAAAAAATTATTTTCAGTGCCATATTTTTCAGAAGTCATACAAATGAGACCACTTATATCTTAAGTTACTATAATTACGAGTTTTTGAAAACTGAATTACAAAAGCCAATTGAAAACATTTCTAGTCTTTATCCCTTAAATCTTCACAATTGTAGAAAATAGCAGTAACAGTCCCATCGACTATCAATACACATCTAAAAATAAATGGAGTTTCTATGCGGTTTGTAAATCAGAGCTTGAACCTCGTTAGTTAATCCAATTAGTTCTGTGGACGGTTTTAATTGGGTCCTTTTTGTAGTTGTCGCCGAGGTACGTGCACTGCTAGTGTGCAGTGATCTATTAATTAATGGGGGCATGATATTGCTTGGTTTTCAATTGGTTTGTGTACGTAGTGATATATGTTTGATTGCAGCTGCTCGTTATTTTTTTATACGTATGATTGATGTATGGTTCTGTTTGAAAATAATATTTGTGGTTACGGTATTGGATTGGGTAATGGTAGAATATATATAAGAGTATGTAGGGTGTTATTTCAGAATCTGATAGTAACTATAACTAGCTTAAGAAAATATAGGTTTCTTATGATTTTTTTATTATAGTATATATATATATATTAGGGTGTCCCTTAAATTTCAAGTTCGATATTTTTTTACGCATACCTTCTTAAAAGTTTCGTAATAACCCTATATTGTCTAGAAAAAAATATTAGTTCGATATATAAACGATAACCCGTGCCGACTTGCTATTTAAACTTGTCGATACAAGTTGCTTAAGTACTGCCCAGTGACCTGTTACGACATGTTTTATTTGCCATTTCGTACGTGATTTTTGAGACTACTAGTGCTTCATTGTTTAGTGCGTAAACATGTCGGTGGAATTACGGAGTGATAAACAAAATATTTTTCTTATCGGATTGACTAGCTACCAAATAAATGGTGCAAAATTACCATCTAATCGACAAGTTCTCTCAGTCCTATTTTACAATATTCGTGAGGTTAAATTGACTGTTAGTGAAAGTGCAAATCTTGTGATTAGGGAGTGCATCATATATTTGGAAAAAGCAAGAATTCCAACAAGGGCATTTCCTAACTGCGTGAAGAAACTTATTGATTTATATCATGTTTGGAGAGAGTTGCAAAAAAATTGTAAGAAAACTCAGATTACGTTTAAGAGTCGTGAGAACAATTTTATAATTAATCTTGATAATTTGTTTGATATTGCACATGCTGATGCTTTTGAGAGAATGAAAATAGAGGAAGATAAATTATTTTTAATGAAACAGAGAGAACCAGGTCGACCGGGATGCTTAGGTGGTGTAGATAAAAAATTGACTGAAAAAGAACAAAGATCTAGACAACGACGATTGGAAGAAGAGGAAAGGATTGTAAGACAAAGAGAATCACTAGCTGTTGCATCTACTTCCACCACAAATAACTTAGACAGTGTAGAAGATTCAGACGAAGAACAGATCTTGAATTCTGAACTCAGCTTGCCGGACGTTCCCTGCCATGAACAAAGTTCAAAAAGAGGTAGAAAGAATCTTATAACACCTAAACTAGTTGCAGCTTTAGATCGATGCCAGTTAAGCATTAGAGATACCGTTTACATTCTTAATACGGTGGTAGAAGCGATTGGTCTGAGCAGCGATGATTTCTGTATTAACAAATCCTCGATTCAGCGAATTCGTACTGAAACTAGAAAATCAAGGGCAGAAGCAATAAAATCTAACTTCCAAAACAATGTACCCGACATAGTCACAGTCCATTGGAATGGAAAACTATTACCGGGGTTGGATATACGGAGTTCAAAAGAAGAACGCTTGCCAGTTATAGCTTCATTTGACGATAGAGAGCAGCTTCTTGCAGTGCCGAAACTAGAAAGTTCTTCTGGAAAACATCAAGCGAAGGCTGTATCAGCAGCTCTCTTTGACTGGAACCTTTATGATAAAGTGCAAATAATGTGCTGCGACACAACAGCTTCCAATATGGGCCGTTTCAATGGAGCTTGTGCTATTTTGGAGCAAACTTTAGGAAGAGAACTGTTGCTTTTCGCCTGTCGTCGTCATGTTTATGAATTGGTCCTAAAAGCTGTCTTTGAAACCAAGATTAAGCAAATTACTAGTAGCCCAGATATTCCGATGTTCAAAAAGTTCCAAGAAAATTGGAAAAACATTGATTGTACTAAAATTGAACCATCTCTTAATTTCGTAAAAGCACGGGTTGCCGAGACAGACATTCAAGCGTTGTTACTATTTTATAAGGCAGAATTAGATAAAGGTTTTGTAAGAGATGATTACCGCGAATTGGTCGAACTGTGCGTAATATTTTTAGGAGGAGACACAGAGGAAAAATTAAAACTAAGGCCCCCCGGAGCTATACATCAGGCACGCTGGATGGCGAGAGCGATCTATTCTTTAAAAATATGTTTACTTCAGTCACAATGCAGAGTAACTGCGAAGGACAAAAAGGCTCTACAAGATGTTTGCTTATTTCTCGTAATATTGTATGTTAAACCTTGGCTCGAATGTACAGTGGCGACCAAAGCACCTAATCAAGATTTGCGCTTCTTGAAGATGTTAAAAGAGTATGAAAAAGTTGACGCAACAATTTCTAAAGCTTCTATAAGCAAGTTCAGCCATCACTTGTGGTATTTATGTGAAGAGACAGTCATTCTATCACTATTTGATGATGAAGTTGACAACCAAACTAAGAAGAAGATGATTGCCAACTTCAACAGGGACAAAATCTCGGATTTTAGCAAACGCTATGACCCGTCGAAGGAAGAACTTACTCAAAAGTTGTTTGGTAAGTTAAATTGACTTTTTGTTGGATTTCAATTTCAATGTCCAATACTTATTTATTTATATTCAAAATTGTTGTTGATTTTTATTTGTTATTTAACTTATTTTTCTTTTTTTTTAGACAAAGCACTGGATGATTTCGTATCGGAAAAGAGCAAACAATTTTTATCACGACTGCAGATCGACGACAGTTTTCTAAAGGAAGATGTATCTTCTTGGAATAACAATGCTGCTTTTCTGGAGGCTAAAAGAAGAATAAGTTATTTGAGAATTGTAAATGATACTGCTGAAAGGGCTGTTAAATTAATGCAAGATTTTAACGTACTTATCACGGCTGAAGAAGAACAAAAACAGTTCTTGCTGCGCTGTGTCCAGGAACATCTAAAATTGTATCCAGACTGTAAAAAAACTACTCTAAAAAGAAGTTACCCTGAATGATTCTTATTTCTTTATGTTTTTAATTAAAGATTAATGTTCATCTAATTTATTATTTAATTTTATTCACTTAATTCATTGCATTTATAGTGAAATTATAGCAGACTGAAATTTTAGGACAAAACACGTTTTTTACTAAACTTTGAAGCTCGGTCGGCACTGGTTGCAATTATGCTAGATTGATAAAATTTTATATTTAAGTATCTTATAGCATTAGTAAAAATTATAGCGGGTATGCATTTCGAAATTCGAAAAAAATTTTTTTTTTGTCATATAAGGGACACCCTAATATATATATAGTATATATAGTAGTTCAAATAGAAATCAAAATAAAAATTATTACTTTTCTAACAACGTACAATTCTGTTTTATGGCTTGCTTGAAGCTTCTAAAATTTAATTACTGTTAAATTTTAAAAGTGTTATGATATTCCGACGGTACAAGATGAGTTTATGGTATGAGAGTCGCCATATTGAGTCACCAATAAAGGGATACATAGTGCAGAAACCGACACGCTATAGTAGTAACAAGGTCGCTGATATCTACTAACTACAAAGCAGACGTCTAGACAGATTTAAATTCATTAGTAGAGTTAATTTAAAACAGACCGGTCGTTTAAGATAATCAGTGGCAAGCTGGCGTTTCATTAAAAAGAGTACATTGTTCAATAGTCAATCTTGATTGTCCTCCCTCCCTCCCTCTTTTATCCTAGTAGCTCATGCACCTGCTTGTGAAAGAAAAGCTGTCTGCAACTGTTTGCAAATCGATTGTGAATCCAAAATCAAATATCTTGGGGTCTGGATTGACAATCATCTTTCTTGGAGAGAACATATCAAAATAACTACCGGTAGAATTAGGAAACTCATGTATCTGTCCAGGAAGCTGCGTTCAGTTCCCGACATTAAAAATTTTTGGCATTAGTGCAGTCAGTGGTAGGATATTGTATTGCGGCTTGGGGCTGTGCGGGCAAAGTCAAACTCTTTACTCGAAGAGCAGATAGAGGTGTATTAAAAATCATGTCCTTTAAGCCTATATGGTTCGCTACAACTCCGTTATACAATGAACTTGAGATTTTAACTGTTAGAAAACTCTTCCTTTTAACAGTCATACTTCGAAAGCACGCTGATCTCCCCCTTATTCCTCCTCCGAAGAAACGTAGAATAGATAAAGTTTGCCAAATACGATTGTGTAAAATACAACTGGCCAAACGACACTTTAACTTTTTGTCCCCCTGTTTATATAACAAAATAAACAAAATAATGAACATATATCCCACTCCTATGTTAGAGTGCAAATCACGATTTACGAAATGGCTGCTTGGCTTAACCTACGAAGACACTGAAGAATTAATTGCATCGGTTATATAATACAACACTCACATTTACATCCACACACATTACACACACACAACCACACACAAACACACACACAACACACACACACATTTACACTTACGTATGCATGCAAACACACACACACACAGCTATATACTCCACAGATTTGTTTATTTAGAATTTAATTATGATAAGGAACGTATGCGCCTCATTCAAGGGTGGGCGTTAGTGACTGCGCCACAGTGTTTCACTAATGCAGTCATTATCGAACACATTTTAAAAAATTGTAATTTTTGTTTTCAGTTCCAAATAAAGATTTATTTATTTATTGTATTTTATTTAAATATTGAATGAATTAAACAAAAAATAATCCGTGTGGTGACGGATTAAGAATACATAGTGTTACCATCCCTATTGATCCCTTGGGTATCATAAAAGGCGACTAAGGGAACCAAATATGCAAGACAACATCATTACAAAGAGAAGGAAAACTTGGAACAAACCCTATTCCAACCCTGGTCTGGCCAGCGTGATATAGTAGGCCAAAACCTCCTTGCTAAGGAGAGGCCTATGTCCAGCAGTGGACTGTAAAAGGCTATTGGTGAAGAAACAAAATTAAAAACAATAAATTATAAACTGAACGATAATGGAACAATTTATGTATTGAGATGTAGAGACATGAGTCTTTTGAATATATTACTCATTGCCACGTTTGCTTTAGTGATTGCAGTGGGTTCTATTTTGTGAACTATCGTAGAAATAAAAGGCTATAGTCGGATTTCGGAACTAGAGCCATTAAAACAAAAGGAATGTTTTATGTTCTCAACCGGAGAGACACCTTACCGTTTTTAAACAATTCTTTTTTGCTTTAATCAAATAAGTAAATTGTACAATGAGTCTGGTGAGCACAACTCTTGGATTCTATTCATGCTTCCCATCAGGCAGAGTAGAGTCACTTTGGCAGGCTCTTAATATAGAAAAAAAAGAAAAGTAAAATTACCGGTATCAAACCTTCGCACTTGAGACTTAAAGTTGCAATACTCTTTTGGCAAAGATAGTACTTCACTGTCTGGTTAATCATCTTGTCCTTTACCAACTATACATCAAAAATATGTTTAAATATAGTGTCGTTATTACTTTTAAAGTTTTATCATTTTTCCTCTTGAATCTTAATGAAATAGATAAGACAATAAGACTTGGAAGGAATATTTTATTGCTGATTACCGTCCACACTGAATGTATAATTTGAAATTGTTTCGTTAACTTACAGAGATAGCGGCAACTGGAATGTAAACTGGGTACGTAATAACTTTATTAAGAAAATTAAAACTAGAACAAACTCTCTGTGGCTATTTCTACGAATAAAATATTAAAAATACCAGAGTCCCTAGCAAATTTGACTCTATTTTTATATTAGCTGTACCCACCACTTCGTCTGCGTGGAATTTAAAAATAAAGTCGTTGAGACAAAAATGTGAGCAATAGCAGACAGCCTTTGTGGTGGGAGGTATCCGATGTGACGGTGCAGTTGTTGCATGCGCGCGGTACTGGATATTACTTGGACATTGCAACATTACTTTATTTTTCTAAAAAAATCATTTTTCTAAAATAAAAATATCCTAAGTTACTCCTTATTATATCAGCTACCTCCCAATAAAAGTCCCGTCAAAATCGGTCCAGTCATTTCAGACATTAGTCAGAACAAACAGATAGACAGACAAAAATTGTAAAAAATGATATATCGTATGTATATTCATATGCAAGAAGTAAAAAGCGGCTATTTCAATATTACAAACAGACACTCTAATTTTATTTATATGTATAGATATATGAATCTATGTTGCATTTTTCTTATAGAAATAAAAAAATAAATATCACAAATAAGTCATTCAATTGTAGACTCGATCATTAAGATGATTTTAATGGTGATAATGATGAGTGTATGTATATCATAGAAAATAAGTAAAAAATACAATGTTGGTAGACGTGTCATCTTTTAAACGCAAAAGAGCACAATAAATAGAAACATGCGTAAATATTGTCCTATTCTAGTAAATATATTAGCTGGAAATGAAACAATTGAATCAAAAAATATGTAATTATAGCACGACAATAATTACACAGACTTATTGAAATAAGACAACGCCCGCATAAAGAACATATCCGGTGTTGTGGGGGACTTAACAAACATACAGAAATGGATACAAAGGTCAGACTCAGAACAATAATTTGTGGATCACACAAAGTGTTGTCTCATGTGAAACCACAACAACCAGCTCATTAGAAAGCGGCGTGGTGACTACTTAAACCAATGAGTCATCCGTGCAATCAGAGATATAAATCATATTAATGTCTAGTCAATAATTGTACAGATTTGTATAAAGCGTCCACCAAGTTATCATCTCGGGAATAGAAGTATTAATAACAAGATATTGTGTAGATTGGTGATAAAAATGAAAGGGAATAAAAACTTGATTAACAAAAAGTTTGTTCCCCACCGGCATTCGACTTTACGATTTCACGAAACAACATCACAAGTATGAATTACCTTCAATTTGTATTCGCTAAGAAATTCTACGTACAACGTTTTCTTCGGAGTATTTTTTTTGGTAATTTGTATGACTTTCTTTGGGTAAGGAGACTAAGGAGGGGGTTAGTGAATATACCCATGACAAATGATGTAAAGCGGTTCCACTGACGACTTAAAACCAAGTAAAAGAAGCCGAATATAATGGCCGTTAAGGTTCGTTTTGCGTATTCATCTTATCGTATTAGCCTTTTCCCACGGTTATGCAGCTCCATTCTTGAGCATAGCGTCATCCTACATATCATATAACTTTATTTCTTAGGCAGTATACTATTTAAGGCTGGATTTCTGTAGTCAAGCGGTAGATATGTTTGAATTTCCACAAGAAATACTTTGCCTAATGCAGAAGATTGATATAAATGGAATTGACAGCGACAGTTTTACATATGCGTGTGTTCTGATAAACAAACAATCAAATAAAAAAGGCGGCTGTATAAAAATAACTAACAATAACTAATTAGTAACTAAAAATAAAAATTGACTAATGAAACAAACTAAGTCTAGAAGTGGAGAAAGTAATCCAATTACCAAAATATTAAAATACATAAAATAAAAGAAATAACAAATTCTAATACGGAACATATTGACCCATTTTAGATAGAATCACTTTAGACCAGATTTTTTTTTACTTTGAGCTATATCGTCTCACAATCATCATGTTGGTTCTTTTAAATTATTACCTATCAGAGAACACTTGGGTTATAAAGACAAATTTAACGATATGTGTATTAAATAAGTTCGTATAGCAGTTTCGAAGATAAAAAGTGATAAAGAATTACATGCATACAAACATACATGATACACGAAAACATTACCCTTATTTAGCAGTCGCATAAATATTTTTCAATTTTGCAAAAATAGACACAAATGAAACGAGACAAGAGCAAGACATACTAAGTTTAAATTAATTGTGCTCGTCATGTTATCTTTTATCTCAGACAATTTAAACTTACAAGAAAGATATCATTCTAGCAAGAGTATTTAAACGAAAGTGAACCCCAATTATAATCGAAAAAAAAAACAAAATGTATTTCTTTTTTTTTGTAGGTTATGTGATTTCTAATTCTTGATAGTTCGTATGGTGATGATTTAAGAATACAACCACCAACCCTATCCTTCCCATACCGTAAAAGGTGACAAAGGAAACAAATTGTGCAGGACAACATCACTGCAAAGAGAAGGAAATCTTGAAACAAATCTTATATCAACTCGTCTGGCCAGCGTGGTATAGTAGGCCAAAGTCTCCTTACTAAGGAAGCCTACGTCCAGGAGTGGACAGTTAAAGATTGTTCTGTAAAGTCAATAAAATCATCATTATTTCATTCGTCATTTGGAATTTATCGTTGAAAGTGAGAACCCTAAATCACCTTAAATAATCTCTAAGCTATCTTTTACAACCTAATTGGGTATTTGCATGATTTTCCAATCCATTAAATAGTTATGTCTTATTATTTTTAAAAAATTTTTAAAAGTTTTGAAAAATATTTTTTTTTTATTTATAAGCATTTAAACTATTTAACAATAAAAAAATTGTTAAAATTTAAACGTATAGGTAGCTCCCTCTTGCGTATGTGACGTCATTGTGCATATTCCATTTAAATTTGTTCGCCCCAATCCACTCAGAATGTTTTTATAAACACGTCTGATCAGCTGTTGTGATTGTTATTTAAAAAAACAACTGTTTAAATTATTTCAAAGCAAAAACATAAACTTTATAACTTTTTAATATGTCATTAAAAAACAGTGGTTGTTGGTGTATTGTACCAACATGTAAAAATACCGGTAAATCTAATCCAAATAAATTTTTTATAAATGTTCCATCAAATAAATTAAAACGAAAAATGTGGTTGGATGCATGTGGGAATAAAAGTGAATATTCTTTATCAAGTCGACTTTATTGTTGTGAGGATCATTTTGATGTAAGTAATAATAAAAATCAAAATAATTTTATTATAATCAACTTATAACCTCAAATTTTTTTAAATATTTTGACTGTAAATGAGTAATTAATTATTTTCATATTAGTTAAAATCAGATATGGAAAATTATTTAGAGTAGAAAATGATTGGTGGTAACAAACGGATGAAAATTTATACTTACAGGTTAGCTTTTGCACCTTGCATTTCTGCAGATACAAAATTTGAGTTAGTAGCTAAGTAAGATGCGACCATAGAAGCATCAACACGTGGTAGATTATCGGATCGAGCTTCACTGAAACCAGGATCGACTTTTCTTCGAGGCATTTTTATTTCTTTTTAATTATTTATTGTTAGTCACTATCACCCCGTTCACATGTACCACTAGTACCACTCAGCATTTATGGTAATATAGAGTATGATCATAATATCTATGCTAATTATTCTTGTCAATTTTCAAAGAAAAATATTTACGCTACTTTCAGTAAATTTTAATCTTAATGATAAAATATAATTAAACTCACTTTAAATAAAAACCAACTCAAATTTTTTTTCAATAATTTATCATTCGTCGTTTATCATGCATTCATATGACGCGCCAATAATATGCACAATGACGTCAGACCAATCACATCACGTTTCACATCACGTGATTTTTACATCATATTTGACCACTTTTATTTATTTATTTATTTAAAAATTATTTGTAAAAATTAAATTTTAATCTTACCTAGGTATTTTATGTGTATCAAAGAATTTATTAACTGAACTTTATTTGAAAAATCATTTTCATGCAAATACCCAATTCATCCAATATTCCATTTAATTTAATTTTAATTATGCTTTTGTGAATACGGGTGTTGGTCATTATTTAAAATTTTCATTCATTTATTTCTCTTTACTGTATATGTAGAGCAAAACAAAACCAGAATCGAATAACAAAATATTTTTTACATTCCTATTTATTTAATTTTCCATTTAATTCCAAAAATGAGGCTTTCTTAATTACTTAAATAATTAAACTTCACAAAAATAAATACGTCTCTGTCTACCAATTCAAAAACGTAGACGTGAGTGTATGTATATAATGTATACAGGCGTTAAGCACATAAATTAATGGTGACAATTGTAAACCTTGTCAGACACAGGATACAGGGTACAATGGTCCAGATGTTGTAATAACAGCTGTGTCCGAATCCCTCCTATCTCAGGCGCAGAGTGGCCGCATCGGTATTGAGCCTTCCATGAGGTATCTGGGGCTCGTATTCGATAGCCGATGGAACTTCGGTACTCATTTCCGAAGTCAGGTAACAAAGCCGGTAAAAGCAGCGCGAGTATTGGCGCGGCTGCTGCCTAACATGAGGGGACTCGATGACTCCTGCAGGAGACTCTACGCGAGAGTTGTGTTGTCAATGGCCCTTTACGGGGCCCCATTATAATAATTTTAGGTAACAAATATCCGCTATACCACTAAAATCTGAACGAAACTTTGCTTTTTAAAACTCATTTTCCAAAAGTTACTAAAATATACTAACTTTTGTTTAATAGGAAGTATTTTTTATGAAGCAGTTATATTAATCATCTACTTTAATGATTGCAACTTATTGTATACTTTTATGTACATTACTAATGGACTTTATAATTGTATTGTGAGTCGGATAGCTGCTAGATTAAGTCATCTTTCTATCTGGGTATCATTTTGGTTTGTATGTCTTCCCTTTTGCTGTAGAACTGTGAGTGTTGTCTAACAAATTTACATGTTATAAAAACAAAGACATAATTCGAGGTTGAAATTTTAAGCTCTTTACGGGGTTTACAACTGTCAGTGTCTTTATTTTTTAAAATTCAATTTATTTTTTGAGTAAAATCAAAGGTGTAGGTGTATTTGTACTGTTTACCCGCGTAATCGCACCATTCGTAAGCCACGCATAGGCATTTGATTAGTAAGAAGCAAGTGCTGTTTTTAGATCTGTAGATTTTTTATTTTTTATTATTACTCAGTTCTATAATAGTATCTCTTTATAGGTGTGAATTTTTTTCAGCTAAATATAATTTTATACTCTTCCTCACTCTCTCTTTCTTTTTCTCTCATAGTTTATCGACAAAGGGTCTTGGTACATGATTTATTTTGGCGCCATCTACCAGAAAACGCCGGCATTTCTTATTAAGCCCAATGACAGATATTTTACCGTATGTAATCTGGCGAAAAAACCGTATACCATCGTCCATCAGAATTCATAAAATTTGTAGTGGTTCAAATACGCATCGTAAAGTAAGATGTTTACCCCAATAAAAAGCCACCTTTGTCACTTACCAGCCTCTAAACTATATTTAGACATGGCAATCATACCATGAAATTATTTCGTTGCGACGTAAAAAAAAGACAAACATCTAAACAAAAAATTATACCTCCGCATTTATATTCGTAAGGATTATCGTTTTTACTTTCTTTACATATGAAGTTTCAGTTATATTTATTAATATAAATAATGATAATTATAACTACCGAAAAGTAATGCATTCCCTCTGGATAGGAAAGTTCTGCGCGATTCTCAAAAGGTTAAAAGTTTCTGATTATAGTTGCAAACAAAATTATATATTTATTTTCGAACCAAAACAAAGTTAGAAGCCCAAACCGTCTGATTATTTTCAAGGGAACGTACTTTAATATAGCACTTTTGTGTACCATTAACAATTCCCTAGGACTATTTAGTAATACGAGTACATTTTGTGGGTTCCTGTGAACACATATACATTTATATTTTGATTATTTCAAATGTAAAATTATTAATTTTCTCTTGTTCAGAAAAGCTAGTAAGCTCTAATATTGTTTGTAAATAGAGAACCAAGCAAGTATTTTTTAGGCTGAAAACAGTTTTATGTTGTGCAATTGCCTCGGTGGTGCAGTTGTAATGAAAGCGATTACTGTGTTTGAGGTCTTGGGTTCGATTCTCGGGTCCGACCAAATATTTGTATGATCTGTAAGTATTTGTTTCATTTGGAGGTTTTCTACGTATTTATTCTTGGATTAGATTCATGCTTTCCATCAGGCGAAATAGAGTCACTTTAGTAAGTCTCTATAAAAAAAAATAATAGTAAGTATTCTATCAGTCAGTCTAGTCATCATAGCACAAACTCTGCTTAGTTTGAAACCAGATGACATTGTGTGTCAAAAGGTCCGAAAAAATTATAAAAAAAATCACATACGTTCGGTTTCACAGAGGTTTCATATATGCATTTTTGTACACACTCATACATTCAGTTACCTCATTGGTCTAGCGATTAGTGTATACCACTGCCGATCAAGAGGTCTCGTGTTTGATGTCCAGGTCAAATCAAAAAGTATTATTGAGTTTCTCAGATAATGCTGATATGGTAATGCTTAACAGCAACCCGGAGTTTCGAAGGTAGAGTCTTAACCCTCGTGCCTTGGAGAGTACGTAAAGCTGTCGATCTTACGCCTGATCTGTCTCCGATCGTGTCGGATAGCCGTCTCATCGGATTATTAAAGTGAGAGAACAGAGAGTGCACTTGTGTTTGTGCACAATGATATCTCCTGTATAGTTAGCTGGTCTCCGTTGAGACTGATCACCATGGTTGAAATCGGCTAGGAGTACATCCTCCTATACATTTATGTTTTTTTTTTTCTGTATGTAGAGCCTGCCACAGTGACTCTACTCTGCCTGATGGAAAGCATGAATAGAATCCAAGAGTTGTGGTCACCATACTCATTGGAAATGCAGACAATGCAGTATGGTGACCCACACCATGGTGGCCTTGCGAGATGCTTCTTCACACCCCGCTTGGGGACGTAAAAGGCATGACAGTCATCTTGATAGTGTAAAGTACACATACTTACTACGATAACTGTTATCCCTGCATCAACGGGCCACCGGTTTCACACTCACCAGCAAAACACGACAGCGCGGATGCTGTCAGTTTACGTTGGTCTTCTTTGAGAGGGTACTGCTACCCCAGTCGCGCCGACCCATTCGTGCTGAAATCAGGGTTTTTCTACAAGAAGACTTCATTATCACTTTAATTTTTTGAATTAAAAATAATATTTACAATTACTCCACTGCTGAACATAGGCATAGGCTGCATCCAACAGTTTCCCGCGACCTTCACCAGGTCGTCAGACCACCTTGTGGGGGCCTACCAACGCTGCGTTTCCCAGTACGCGGTCGCCACTCCAGAACTTTAGGGCCCCATGGGCCACTGTTTCTGCGTGTAATGGTCCCCGCTCACTGCCGCTTAAGTTTAGCAATTTTACTGGCAATACCGGTGACCTTGGTTCGTCTGCGGATCTCCTCATTCCTGATTCGATCACGCAAAGAAACTCCGAGCATTGCCATCTCCATTGCTCTTCGGGTGACTTTCAGCATTCTTATCAAGCCCATAGTGATATAGCCCTGTTGAAATAACAAAAATAATTAAACTCCAATTTGGACATAAAACTTTTTAATTTCAACTTTTGTTTCAAATCTAAGTTTGATTAAAAAAGAAAAGAAATTTTACCCGTTAACTTTGGATTAAGAAACCGATTTGTCATAAAACTTTGTTTTAATTGAAGGTTATTTAAGGCTTCGTAATTGGCTACAATTCAGAATTAGTTTGTGATAAACTGGGTTTTGGGTGCGGTTTTGTAGGCGGTCATTCATTTCACTAGTCTGCCTTCGACTTAAATTTTACGTGGGTAGGTTTGTACGTGCCTTGGGGAGAGAATAGGCCGCTTGCTGCTAGCCAGGTGGGTTTTATGTTCTTAATCCCGAAGATATTGGATGTCTACGGTTAATAATTAATTGATTTAATTTACCAGAATAGCTGTCGTTACATATTTTTCTAGTTGAAAAGCGGCCACAGGTTTACCTGTAGATTCTGCGTAGAGTTTTTTTTTATTAGACGAATCTTTTATACATGATTTTTTTTATGTTAAGACGTAAATAAAGAAAAAATACAAGGCAGTCTATAAAGACAAAGTATCGACTATAAATTGCTTTTTAAACATTTAACAATTTAAGTTTTATTTAGTCATTATCACGTGATTTTTAATTTTAAATTGCAACTATAAGATGTATCTTTGAAATTTCTTTAAATTCAAATAAGTACTAGATTTGATCTACTTCTAAAGATGATGACATTAAAATATTGTTTACGTATTATAAATAGGCTAGATGACACCTTAGTCAAATTAGTTACTTTTTATCATCTGTCAAAACGACAATTTTGTATGAAAAATGTGCTAAATACAAAATTGTGACGTCGCTGTTTTAGACTACTCAATTGAATAATATATTTCACTGTATATTTGATTGAAATTCGTAATAATCATAAAAACCTATGATAATTATATTTTTTGAGATGTATCGCGATATTAATTTTAATGAAGTGGACATTGGTATTTATTTATGATATAGTCATCTACCCAATTATTAATATTAAAATTTCTTTAAATACCTAAAAGGGCAAGATTATTTGAATTCTATAGAAGTATAATTTATCTATGTCAAAAGCATGACATAGTTTCCGTAAAGCCTAAACCAATCATAATTATTTTGCTGTCTAACATCAATATTCATAACACCAGACGTAAGCGTTCATCCGCTTTTAGACACAACTCAATTCTCACTCTAAGACTCGCTTAGTTAAGCTCATTTAACAAAAATTGTTGTGGTGAAATCCCTAAATACTAAGATAATATTTGCAACACTAAAGATAAAGATCTGATGAAAATATCATTGCTGGGTGTCTCTTAAACGAAATAACAAAATTTGGAATATCTTTGAAATATAAATATGTTACTACGACTTATTTTCTTAAGAAAAAAGATAATGGTACGTAACAAAAATAACTTGACACATTTCTTTCTTTCTTTCTTTTTGACAAAGTGATACTTTAGCGCATAAATGTAGGCCGGCTTAACCGAAGTAATATCATGGGGTTTCACCTAAAAAGGAAACCAAGGCTAGCGTTTACGTTCGTAGGTCTTTATCGAGTAGGTTGTGTTACCCGAGGGCCAAACTAAAAAAAGTAAACTTATTACTGTAAACCGGGTATTTCGGTAAATAATTATGAGCTTAAATTTTTTTGGGTGGCTCTTTTCTGGTGATAGTCGCCAAGATTTGGAACGACCTGCCTCGGTCTATTTTTCCTGACGAGTTGAAGTCTGGAACCTTTAAGAGTAGAGTGAACAGGTTTTTTTGGATGGAGGTGTACCACCTTCGTCTTCATCTACACTTTGCATCAGGTGAGATGGAGGACAAACGTCTATTCCATTACAACTGTAAGTGTAAGTACCTTTTATGGCCCCCAGCAAGACCAAAAAATATTTCACCTTTTTTTGAGATAGTAGAGCCACGCTGATTTCAGCACGAACAGGCAGGCTCAACCGCAGCAGTACTACCCTCCCACAGAAGATCAACCTAAAGCACCAGCATCCATGTTGTCGTGTTTCGTTGGTGAGTGTGAGACCGAAGGCCCATTGATGCAGGGGTGACAGTTATCGTGGTAACTGTGAAAACCTGACACTGTAACGATAGCTGTCATGCCTTTTACGTCCCCAAACGTGGCGTGAAAAAGCGTCTCACTAGGCCGCCATAGTATGGGTCACCATACTGCATTATCTGCATTTGCAATGAGTATGGTGACCATAACTCTTGGATTCTATTCATGCTTTCCATAAGGCAAAGTAGAGGCACTTTGGCAGGATCTTCAAATAGAAAAAAAAAGTTGAGCCGTATGGGTCACACGGTGGCCACAACTCTTAGATTTTATTTATGTTTTTCATCAGGCGTAGTTCAGTAGTCACTTTAGTAGGATGACTATGAAACATGTATGAGGTGGAATATTTTTCGGGCAGATGTAAAACAAAATATATGCTTTTTTCACAGCACTTAAAAACAAAAGTCTAGAAACTTTTCACTTGGTAAAAAAACATGTGGCCTAGTTAAGATCAACCGTACGAAGATCCATAGCTCTATTTATAACAAACATGAAAGAAAGTAAGAAGCGTTACACAAGAAATAAAAGAAAATGACTTTTCTCGCAATTCGTCACTGAATCAAAGAAAGAATAATACATGAAATTATTTACATACGGTATGGTATACATAGGATAAAATTTTGTTACATTTTCTTTTGTGTTATTTGGATGTGTATACATTTCCGGAACTCGTTGAAGAATGACAAAGGATGTTTTTTTATAACATTTGTGTAATTTTGTGTATGACATTTACGTATTCAAAAGTAATATTAATAATTTCTTTTATTGGTATAAGCATTATTGAGATAGCCCGACTGGGGAAGTACCTCCGCCTTACAGAAGACCACGGCCAAATAGCACAGCGTCTTTCAGCAGTGCTGTGTTCCTGTGGTGAGTAAGGTATCCAGAGCTCTAGAGGATTCGCTGTTTTGACAACGGGGGACCAGTGGTGCTTATAATACTGCTACTGGCTCGTGTGGGCGCGGGATGTGGGCGCGGCGGTCAGGAAGACCCGCTGAAACGGTTGTCCGCTGGCCGCCCGCAGGATAGATGGGTTCCCGAACCCAGGGATCACTACAACCTCCACCCTGGGAGGCCGAAACGCCAGCCTGCGAAAAATCCCTGCAGTAGTAGTCGTGCCGGAGGAGGAGACCGGAGTGGAACCCGGTTGCTGCTGCAGGAGGGGAATGGGGGCCCTTTCGTACGCCGCGCCGACAAATCGCACTACCCGCATCAGCCATGTGCGGATTGGCACCGCCCCATTGCCCCCTTAGCTGTCAACACAGTAAATTCTCACAAACCAATTGAACCCCCCCAAAAAAAATGACAAAGAAAAGTAGAAAAAGAGTATCTACAGCGGCATCCTCTTCCACGTATATGGACTTCTGCAATATCAGGGGACTTCACTCCAACCTGAACGCAGTCCACCTTCATCTGGAGATTGCGCAGCCGACCCTCTTATTTCTTACGGAGACACAGATATCCTGCCCGGCTGATACATCATACCTACACTACCCCGGCTACAAACTCGAACACAAATTCCTGAGACGTGCCGGTGTATGCATGTACGTCCGGGAGGATATCTGCTGTCGCCGTCTTCATTTTTATGAAGACAGACTTCCTGTCAGTAATGTGGGTGCGCGTAGACTACGGAGATCAGACTCGAATCTATGCGTGCCTATACAGGTCTCATAGCGGCGACAGGGAGACTAGAGCACTCTTTGAGCACCTGCAAGTGACGACTGACAAAGTTCTTGAGCAGTACCCCCGTGCTGAGTTGGTGATTTTAGGAGACTTTAATGCCCACCACTGTGAGTGGCTAAATTCTCGATCCACCGACTTTGCGGAAAGGTCTACTCATGAATTTGCTCTGGCCCATGGCCTCTCACAACTGGTACATTCCCCAACAAGAATACCTGATATTGAGAGCCATGCGCACTCTTTGCTGGACCTTCTGCTGACGACGCGTCCGGACGACTACACTATCACAGTGGACGCACCTCTCGGCTCATCCGACCACTGCCTCGTCCGGACCGTAGTCCCATGCGCGTGGCATATTCCACCTCGCCCAGCCGACCTGCGCCGCATGTGGCAATATAAATCAGCAGACTGGGATGGATTGCGTGAATTCTACGCATCGTACCCGTGGAGGCAGCTTTGTTTCGCGTCAGAAGACCCCGACCCCTGCGCAGCCGCTGTCACTGAGACGATCCTGGTGGGTATGGAGTATTTTATTCCTAACTCATCAGTAGCTGCGGGAAAATAAAAGCGACCGTGGTTTAACCGGCTCTGCAAGGAAGCCAGACTAGTCAAGCAGACTGCCTACAGGGCTTGGACCACGGCCCGTGCTAATAAGGATCCGAACATCTCTGATGTGAGACGCAAACTAAATGCTGCCTCGAGATCCTGCAAAAAGACAATTGCCAGAGCCAAATTCGATTTCATCGGCAGGATTGGTGAGCGACTTACGGGCTACCCCTCTGGGAGTCGTGCCTTTTGGTCTCTTGCTAAGGCGGCCGAGGGAAACTTTTGCCAGTCGTCTTTACCACCATTGCGAAATGCCGATGGTAACTTGGCCCACAGTGCCAAAGAGAAAGCCGACCTACTTGGGCAACTCTTTGCTTCAAACTCGACCATGAACGAGGATGGAAGTGCGGTACCGCCTACTAACCCGCCGTGCCAACACTCTTTGCCGGAAATACACATTTCGCAAAGAGAAGTGCGGCGGGAACTAAACTGTCTAGACGTTCATAAGTCGAGTGGGCCAGACGGCATACCTGCAGTGGTGCTCAAGCAGTGTGCTCCTGAGTTGTGCCCTGTACTAACGCGACTTTTCGCGCTTTCCTACCGCAAAAGGCAAGTGCCGTCTTCGTGGAAGACTGCCCATGTGCATCCAGTGCCAAAAAAGGGTGATAGATCGGACCCATCGAATTACAGGCCTATAGCTATAACTTCCCTTCTCTCTAAGGTGATGGAGCGTGTAATCAACACACGGCTCCTCAGTTACCTAGAAGAGCACGATTTGATCAGCGACCGCCAGTATGGTTTCCGCCACGGTCGCTCGACTGGTGATCTTCTAGTGTATCTCACTCACCGGTGGGCTTCAGCCATTGAGAGTCAAGGTGAGGCTTTGGCAGTTAGCCTGGATATAGCAAAGGCGTTCGATCGGGTCTGGCACAGGGGTCTTCTATCGAAGTTACCATCCTACGGCCTGCCCGAGGGTTTGTGCAAGTGGGTGGCTAGCTTTTTGTCCGGCAGACGCATAAAAGCCGTCGTCGATGGTAGCTGTTCCGAAAGCATGGACATAAACGCTGGTGTCCCGCAAGGCTCCGTGCTATCTCCAACGCTGTTCTTGCTGCATATCAATGATATGCTGTCCACGGATGGTATCCATTGTTATGCGGACGACAGTACTGGAGATGCGTATTACACGGGCCGAGCTAACATCCCTCGTACCGTTGTAGTAGAAAGTCGCGAACAACTTGTGTCTCAAATCGAGAGCACCTTACACAGAGTCTCCGATTGGGGTCGGGATAACCTGGTCCAATTTAACCTCTCTAAGACACAAGTCTGTGCGTTTACCGCTAAGAAAACCCCGTTCACTGTGGTTCCACAATTCCAGAATACACCCCTTACCATCTCACAGAGTATTGGAATCCTCGGTGTCGACATCTCCAGTGACGTCCAATTTCGAGCTCATTTGGAAGAGAAGGTCAAGCTGGCATCAAAAAAACTTGGTGTTCTGAATAGAGCGAAGCGATACTTCACACCGGCACAAAGGCTACTACTTTACAAAACACAAGTTCGACCTCACATGGAGTATTGCTGTCATCTCTGGGCGGGAGCACCGAGGTACCAGCTTGAGCCTTTCGATTCAGTTCAGGGACGTGCTGTGAGAATAGTCGACGATCCTGATCTCACAGACGGTATCGAGCCACTAAGTCTTAGGAGAGACTTTGCCTCCTTGTGTGTGCTCTATCGTCTCTACAATGGGCTGTGGTCTGAAGAATTGTTTGATATGATGCCCACAGCCACTTTCTACCATCGCACCGCTCGCCATCGTCAGGGAGCTCATCCACATACATTGGAACCTAAATGGTCGCGCACAGTGCGGTTTCAGAGAAATTTTCTCCCGCGAACAATCCCGTTATGGAATGAGCTCCCTGCCGAGGTTTTCCCTGGAAACTACAGTATGGGGCTCTTCAAGAAGGGGGTAAATAGGTTTTTAAAGGGTCGGCAACGCGCACGTGATGCCCCTGGTGCCGCAGGCGTTCATAGGCTGCGGTAACCGCTTACCATCAGGCGGGCTGTATGCTTGTTTGCCACCGTCGTGGTATAAAAAAAAAAAAAAAAAAATACAATGGTACTCTGTTTCCTGTGGTAGGTAACAACCTGTGTTACAGGAGACAGTGTCTTCACCCCTTTTGTTATTTCAAACTATACAATAAAAATACACTTAAAAGTGTGTGTGGGAGTATGCAAATGTGTGTGTGTGCGTGTGTGAGTATGTATATGTGTGTGGATGTGTGTGTATGTATGTGTATGTGAGTGTATGTGTGTGTGTGTGTGTGTTTTCACTGTAGTAAGGTTTCGGTTTGTGCGTAATCTTGTGTAAGTAACCATAATTTTGTTTTGACTTTGACTTCGTAAGTGACCAATGAGTTAATGAGCAAGGTTTTGTTTATTCTGTTATAGATACGTGTAGCTTGATGTAAGTGTTGTCGTCTTGCTTGTGCAGTTCTAAATTTATTAAATTATTAGTAGTATTCAAAAGTATGGAAGTATGTTTATCAGCAGCCTGGTTACCAAAGTGTTCGCCCTTTGCTTTAACTAAGTCATTATTATAATTTTTTTATGCGTATAAAACTCATTTCTTCCTTACTGAACATCCAGCACAAGATTTATAATAATTTACGGAAGGTTCAAAGATTGCTTCGGAACCGTAAAAAAACAATCGAATAATTCTTCATCGACTATTATTAATTATACGAGTGGGATGTTCTTCTTTAAAAATACAAAGCGTAGGTGGGATAAAAACTCTATTAGGCATTATATTGCCTTTTGTAATTTTATGTTAACTCACAAAAGAATAATTATCAAAAATTTATAAATTAAGTATGCTTAACTTAGATAAGTATTAGACTCTAGAATTTTTAGAAAGTCTAGTTTTATATGTAAATTTCTGTACAGAAAAATTAAGGAGAATTATTTTAAGAAAACCATTTTAAAAAGATATGATGAAAATGTATTCCTAGCTGATTTCAGCCACGGCGGCCAGTCTCAACGGAAACCATCCAACTACGCAGAAAATATTATAGTACACGTGTCTGTCCGCAAACACAGGTGCACTCTCTGTTCCCTCATTTTCACAATCCGATGGGACGGTTATCCATCACGACCGGAGAGAGATCAGGTACAGAACTGACGAGTTAACGCGCTGTCTGAGGCACGGGGCTTAAGACCCCATCTTAAAAACAGCGAGCTGTTACGCTTCATTTCAATAATCAGAAAAACCCAATGATACTTTTACCCCCGACCCAAAATCGAACTTCTTGATCAGCAGTGGTTAAAAAGATACATTTCAATCTGAATTAACTATTAGTCGGGTTGACATAACGTTTCTAAAATTTGACTACACAACGTAAATAGAACAGAAGCAGACACGATCGATATCAATAGCTATTTTTGTAGGCAGTTTCGTAGTTGGTTAGATAAAAACGATTTCATAGCCGGCGGTCTAGTCTTGAAAAATGTCACAGCAACATACCATATATAAATATTCTCTGACAATCGGCTAATTTCATTTCGATACTGATGAATTGATAATTAATGATGGCAAAAAATGTCGATGGACCGATTCGATTTAAACAAAAATGAACCTTATTAACAAACAATATTAATATTTTAATATCATCGTTATTATCATCAGCTGATTTTAACAGTCTACTGCTGGACATAAGCCTCAACTTTCTTTAAGTTTAGGTCTACTATACCACGCTGGCCAGATAGATGATATAGAGTTTGTTCAAATTTTAGTTCTTTTTGCAGTGATAGTGTACTGTGTAGTTTGTTTTTTTAGTCGCCTCGTATGATATCCATGGGAAGAATAGGCGTAGAGACTCTTTCTATTCTTAATCCATCACCACACGGATAGCTATATAGCTATATGTTAATTCATTAAAAAGTTATTTTCCTATTTATTTCGAATTGAGAAACACTGTACGACTATACGGATGGCGTACTATTTTAAGCAATCACCTCACCGCTTTCTACTGCACCGTTGGTGCGATCTCAACATGGGACAACTTTGTGTGATCCACAAATAGTTATTTTATGTCTAGGTGTTCTTTGTGCGAGATCTGGATGTCGTATTAACAGCTGTTCTCGGATCCCTCCTATGTCAGGCGCAGAGTGGCACACCGTGTGGTTTTAGTCGATCCGATTCCGACACACCAACCCGCCGTAAACCTCGTTGGGGTGACGGCTCGAGGGGGTTTCCACACGTTAATAAAAAAAAAGGTGTTCTTTGTGTTCGTCTCATATATGTTTGTTGCTCATGCATATATAAATTATTGTTGTAAAGTCTCTCGCGACACAGGATTAATTCCTTGTGCGAGAGATATCTTTTTAAAAGGAAGATGTTTTCTTTAACACTTAAAGTTTCATGTAAATCAATCCGTGTATATAGCCATATATATAATATAAGATTGCGCAGCCTAATATATTAAAATTTATGTTATTATAGCACCGCGAACGTTGTCTCCGGCATTCAATGAATACTTAATTATCTGAAAGTTATTGTTAAGACAAAATTTATCTTCCATCTTTATTTAATAATAATATTCGTTTTAGAAAAGTTTTAAGTAATATTTAAAGTGAAATTTATTTCTTCAATAAAAGTATTCATTATCAAGAACAGAGTTGTTTCATAAATCAAAATAGAATTCAAATTACACAGACTTGTTTTTAATTTAGACGTTACACTAAGGAGTAGAGTTTTATACTTATCATTTTCATGGTAGAGTCATTTTTATGGAGCTGTGTCATTGTTTTTTTTACTGCGTGAGATTACCAGAGCTCAAATTCCCTGCTTCTGGGAGGAAGGTATAAGAGGCGCAAATTTCTTATTACCTTCGAGTTACAGGTCTTTATTTTCGGTAATCGTCACCGATCATCCGATGAATCATCTGTTCGCTTATCTTTCTCGAGCATAAATTTAATTTTGACTGTTGAAATGAACATCTTAACTGTTACCTGTTCTGACCCACGTTGGGCACTATTTAGTATTTTATTAAAATAAGAATTTTAACATTTTTAAGGACTTCTAGTAACATAAGTAAACTGATTTAAGAACTCTTGCTAAGTTCTTTCGCAAAAGGCAAAATCATATCTTAAAATTTATTGCCTCGGTGGCGCAGTGGTAACGTATGCAATTGCTGTGCTGATATCTTGGGTTCGATTGCAGGGTTGCACCAAATATTTGTATGGTACTCGTATGTAAATATTTGTTTCGAAAATTGGTTAAAAAGTTTTCTATGTATGAGGTTCACGAAAAAGAAATATATATCAAGCAATCTAATTTTCACAGAAACTGTCTGTATAAGGCTCACATAGTTATCACGATAACTGTCACCCCTGAATCAATGGGCTTCCGGTCTTGCACTCACCAACGAAAGACGATAGCACGGATGCTGACGCTTTAGGTTGGTCTTCGGTGGGAGGGTAGTACTATCCCAGTAGAGCCGGCCCGTTCGTACTGAAATCAACGTTGCTCTACTACCTAAAAATATCCTGGGTAGTTTGCTTGATTAGTTGTCTCTTACGATACGGAATACGAATAAGGATGATGACACTATGTATTCTTAATCCATTATCACACTGACTGGACCTCAGACTAAGCAGTCAAGAACACTTACTAGCAATGTTTAAGATCTGCAACAAATTTAATAGAAAAAATATAAAGCATACAGCGTCTTATTTTTGCAAGAAGTGAAAAAAAATATTCAAATAAGAAGTCGCTATATTTTACCAATTATATTAGACTAACAATAAAAAATATTACAAAGAGTTTAAGCATGATCTCAAGAAACCATAAAAAGTTGTACAGAAAATATTAAAGTTGACGTATGACAGGCTTCTGTTATTTAAAAAGTCAAAGGTCATGCTTATACAACGCTAAGATTTTGTTTTTGATTCAAGTACCAAATTTGAGACACAATGTGAAACTTCTTTGAACTTCGAAGTATGTTTTACTGGAGTTTTTCTATTTTTGTTCTAAAATAAATTAGAACAAACATGGTTTCTGAATTTAATATACTTTTTAAGAGTTTGTGACTTCTAAACGCTTTATTGTACTTATATAAAGTCCACTGTTGGACATTAATTTTTCCTTATAAAATAGATTTTGACCTGCTATAACACTTTCTCTTTGCAATAATGTTGTCTTGCATATTTTGTTGTCTTACTACACCCATGGGAAGAATGGGTGTGGTAACTTCTTGGTTTCTATTTCCAAATCGATTCAATTATGATCCATTTTTAGGGTTACGTAACTAAGTGTCAAGAAACGGAACCTTATAGATTCGTCATGCCTGTTTTTCCATCCGACCGTATGCCACAGTTACCTTTTTCTGAAACTATAAGAATTATGCTGTTGAAATTTGGTAAGTAGACGTATTTTGTGAATTGCTTTAAAATTTTCCAGAGAATAAAAGAAATTCGGGAGCCCCCAATACTTGCAACTGAAACTGGTTTTTTTTCTTCAAACCCATACATGTGGGATATCTATAGACAGATCTACAGAAATGAAATTGAGATTTCTATAATATGTAATAATAATTAGCACACTTCCAAAGTAGTGAAATAGGTGTGTGTCTCTGTAACTCCTAAAATGAGAGAATGATAAAACTAAAAAAAAAATATATGATGTAGATTACAACGTAAACTTCTACCCAGAATTGGTTTGAATGAGATCCATTTAGTAGTTTTTTTAATACGTCATAAATCGCTGCTACTAAACCCTTCACGAGTCCGACTCGCACTTGACTTTTTTAAAGTTGTTTTAAAATGACTAGTACACAAGCTAGTGTAGGCTATTCTCACGTTTGTAATCATCTCAGGCGTAGGATACTATTATATCTGCGTATTAAATACCTACATTATGACTAATTTCTTCTTAGTCACTAATGTTCCAAGTCAAGCCTAATGTTCCAACCGGCAAGTTGGAAACTAAAGATGTGAATAGCGAAATAGAAATGCATTCAGAGGGTAAAGATGCTAGGTAAGTTACACAGTGAATACAGGTCAGGGACGAATACCTGTAGTCTAGAACTCAGACTTCCCAAAATAAAAGACCTAGTTAGCAAGATATCACTTCAGTTGCTACAAAAAATCTCGTAGCTCGTATGTGGGTCTATTAATACTTTTTATGCTTTAGTTTTTGACATTTTATTGAATACATTTTTTTTTTTTTTTCTAAATATGTCAGTAATGTATATTTCTATATTAAGAGCCTGCCAAAGTGACTCTATTCCGCCTAATGGAAAACATGAATAGAATCCAAAAGTTGTGGTCACCATACTCATTGCAAATGCGGACAATGCTGTATGGTGAACCATACTATGGTGGCCTTGTGAGATGCTTTTTCACCCCCCGGTTGGGGACGTAAAAAGCATAACAGTCATCGTGACAGTGTAAGGCTTACACACTTACTACGATAACTGTCATCCCTGCATCATCATCATATGAATTGATTTATAAGAAGTCAAAAATCATACGTACTTATCCGTTTAGGAGTTTATACGGCAATTAGCCGCAGATAAACTGTATCGCAATTCGCTACATTTTTATACCTAATATTATACTCCATCCACTAGTTGTCAAGAAAAGATCGCATATCACGTCAAGGCTGCCATTTGCACAATTATTTTTTTATATAATGAGTCTATTCTTTTCTTTTTTGTCAGTCCCTAGATTTTAAGACTTACAAATGTAGTAACTGCATTTTAATTTTGTTTTCCTTATGAAATAAAAGATTATCTATCAATCTATCTATCCTTACATCAAATCTGTTTATTATTATGTTCACTAGTAACTAAAGCCACAATGAAATCAATCAAAATAATTTCTTATCCCTTTCTTATATCAAATCAAATTCTATTAAAATCAAGTACCCACCAAATCTGTGAAAACCATTTGAAGACTCGCTAAAATGCAAATTGCCGTCTAAAACGTTAGAGTAATTTCGATTTCCTTCACCGTTTACCCTCTCTCGAAGCCGTACACGTGTCGGCAATAAACACAATTCTTGAAATCTTCAACTCATTTCTGTTGCAATTTATACTGACAAAGAAAACGGGGCATGGTTAACCACGAAATATTTTTCTTATTCCTCGTCAAGTCGAAGCGAATCGACATAACATGAAAGGTTGGGTACGACATTAAAATTTTCTTAAGTATGGTAAGTAGGCAGTATGGTAGCATTTGATCAATGTTATATATTATCTCAAAGTCATACATATATCTATATATTTAAAAATGAAACACGTTTTTCTTGGTCACGGCATCACACGTGAATGGCTTTACCGATTTCACTAATTCTTTTCTATTGTATTTGTTATTATTAGGAGAAGGTTCTTACGGAGAAAAATATATTTATAATCATCATCAATTATTTTTATAATCGTGCATCATTGCTACGCTAAGGTGGTACGAAGTTCGCCGGGTCAGCTAGTTATTATATAAAGCTTGAAGAGACTTTTCTTCTTTTTGAAGCAACAATTTCTAGATCTATTAGTACTTGTATTACTCCATCCATACAGTGAAGAAGTTTCAGGTTGGAAAACAATATCATATTTTTCAATATTGAAACTAAGCGTAAACTTTATTAAGGGTTCTAAATCTTTGGTAATTTAGAACTTAAATTCTATTCAAAGAACAGCGCACTATTGTCTTAACTTGAAGGTTTGAATAGTAGACGGCAGTTGTTTTCTATTAGGTGAAGAGCCAAAAGAATAGTTTGTTGTTTATTCGGATGGATATTTAAATAAGAGCTCAAGTTGATTCTAACTTACTCTTGATACAAAAATATTTTGAAAATAAAAAAATGAAATATTGAAAATTGAAAATAATCTTTTTAGGACCGGCTTTTGTATATGCACAATGGGGAAACGAAAAAATATTAACTAAACAAATAAAGTTTTTATACAAAATCTATGCATTTCTAAATATCTATTTTACTTTTTTGTTTTGTCTTTTTCAGATCCCTTTTTTACATACTCGGTTTATAGTTTTACCTATATTTTTAATTCCATACTTTGACGTTACCCGGGCATATACAATAACCGTAGCTGGAATTATAAAATATTATTATAAATATATTACTTTCACTATCTAATATTCGAGTAAAATCTTGGTTTGTTATTTACCTAAACAACTAAATAACAACAACGACGTTTTGACTTAAATAATGTAATCTACATATATATTTATAACATGCTTACTAAAGCCTTTCCTTTGGTGCCAAACACGTGACAATTATCTCTGTTTAATTTTTCAAGGTTAGAATCCGAAGTTTAAATTCCATCATATAAAATTTTGATAAATTTTGTGTCACTTATATCACCCAGGTCATTATTAGAAATTTATTGGTATTTTTCGTTAAAAACGGTTCAATAGTTTAAACGCTACGTTGGAACATACAAAGATCCAGTGCCATAATAATTACTCTTATTTTTGTGTTTATCATAGTCGGGTAAAAAGATTCTAAAAATATTATATTAACATATATATAATTGATAGAAAAATACTACCACGTAGAAATTACTCGTGAAGCTTTAAATGTGTCGAACATGTTGCACTGTCGACCTAATTCTTAGAAAAAGATCGTCTTGTTCAAGACATATCGAAGCAAAAACTATTAGCGTTGCACTTTGCCAACGTATTGGCAATGTGTTTGACATCTTTTGTAGCGTTATTAAATGTGTTGAAACTTTGAAAACTTTTTGATTGAAAAATAACAATATTTTTTACAATATCTGTTCGCTATTTGTTGTAACCATCGACACTACTAGAGAGTGGGGAATTCTCGTGGCAGATTAATTGTTGCAGTCAGCTATAGGATGGCGGCCTGGCCTCAAAACGCGAACCTATAGATAAGAGGAAGCTTCTGTGGCTTCCCTCAGAATAGAGCCTAGCTAGTCGATTGATCATGGAAGGGGCTTGAAATAACATGGTCTGGATCCTCCTCCGGGCAGGGCACCAATGAGACCAACCATCGATGTGGTTTGTATATTTGATTTATTATTGTCATCAAATTCATAAGGCAGAGTAAAGTCACTTTGGTGCAGTTCCACAAAAAAAAACAAAATAAAAAAAAACATGAAAGTTATTATCACATGAAACAAATTTGAAACAGATTGGAAGTACCTGATAACTTAAGTCGCTTGCTTCAAGAATACACAATCGTACTCATAATTTAAATATTGAAGTTGAGAGATTACATTATTTCAAGTATCCCAATTTACCAAGTAAATATTACCTTAAGTTGTAGTACTTCTGTTTATCTGTTACTATGTACAGGAATAGGTGTGGTAACACTATGTATTCTTAATCTGTCACCACACGGACGACGTGGGTATCGTAAAAGACGATTAAAGGAACCAAATATGCAAGACAACATCATTACAAAGAGAAGGAAAACTTAAAACAAACCCTATTCCAACCAGTCTGGCCAGCGTGGTATAGTAGGCCAAAACCTCCTTGTTAAGGAGAGGCCTGTGTCCAGCAGTGGACTGTAAAAGGCTGTTGATGATGTACATGTATATTTCAACGCTTTTTAAGAGTTAAAACTGTGTCATTTAATAACTTCATTATTTAGATTATAAAGAAACTAGGAACAAAACTAATAGGACTTAATATCATGATAACAATGTTCTACTAACCAATTTCTGCCACGGCGGCCATTTTTTTTTTAACCTATGGTGACGCCTCGAGCCGTCACCCTACCAGGGTTTACGGCGGGATGGTGTGTGAGAATCAGACAGATTAAAACCACACGGTGTGAAACTGTGCGCCTAACATAGGAGGGCTCCGGGAACAGCTGTTATTAAGACATCCAGTTATTACGACATCCAGAGCCACGGTGGCCAGTCTCAACGAAGACCAACTAACTACTCAGGAGATACTATAGTGCAAGTGTGTGCGCAAACACAGGTGTACTCTTTGTTCCCTCATTCCCAAAATCCAATGGAACGGCCATTCGACACGATGGTTTTACGTGTCTCTGTGACACGGTGGTTAAGACCCCAACTTCCAAACACCGGGCTATTTCCTATAATAGTTCAATCAGTATTTCTATTATCAGAAAAATTGCTGTGCTAACCGCTGGACCAACAAAGCAGCCACATACACGATATGTGTTAGTAATAGTGACTGAACTTTTAGTTGTATTAATTTTTTAAACTGGGTTTAGTGTGAAAAAAATTAAAACAGCCAATACAGTCAATACTATCTACTCAATCGATTTAAAAAAATCTCAGCCAACGGAAAACTATTTTTATAACCTTAACTGACGTACACACGAGCGTTGGCGCGTGCATAGCTAGTACACATCATAAATCAATGATGTCCAAACACAGAACAAATGATCGTGTTTCTTGATTGGGAATTGAACCCGCGACTTCTGGTTTGGCAATCAGGATTATTAACCAAAACACCAAACATTAGAATAAAAAACTTGAAAATCTATACACAGAGCATTTTTTTAATACAAACTCTCTCAAACAAATTCTAATGAATAGTTGAATAAAGTGCAGTGAAGTATCAAATTTCATATTCAACAAAAAATAAAGTTGTACTCGTAAATGAAAGAAAAACTACATTCAGTAAATCTTAACAAATAAGTTTGTTTTCTTTATAAAACTTCAGCAATAAACAGTACAAACTTTTTCTTGAAAATTTAATAAAAAGAAATACCAATTCATAAGAATAATTGTAGCAAGCAATCCTTATACCCACTCCGTTGCAGCCCTTCTTTTCTTTCAGTCAATAGCAGAATATTGCATCTAAGTATATTGAGTCGTAATATCAGTTCTGATTCTAAAATCACAAGTTAAAGCAAAATCTATCTGGAAATAACTAGGCTACCTTCCTATGTCAGGCGCAGAGTGGCACACCGTGTGGTTTTAGTCGGTCTGACTCCGACACACTATCCTGCAGTAAACCCCGGTGGGGTGACGGCCCGAGAGGGTTTCCACACGTTAAAAAAAAAGGCTAGGCTAACACGTAGTTTAAGTTACATATTTTAAAGGCATAATTCCTAGTTCGATTTTATAAAGAGAATAAAAAACATGGTACCTAACAGTGTTCCAAATTTTTTGAATTATATGAAATAATGAATTCATTTTTTTATATTAGACAATGGAATTTATTTTATTAAAATTCACAGGAAATCTGTTGTGAGTGAGTCACGTTTCGGCTCGACACCACGATAGCTTCATAGTTATCGAAGTACTACCAGAGAGGACGGAAGGTCGAATGCAAATTGTGGTAACACGCTTGTGACTACTTTATAAGGACGGAGTGTCACTTACCAACTTAAGAAAGTGACCAGAGGAACAATTACATATGTGTATTTTTAATTGCATTCAAATTTTAAGAACCTGAACAATGATTACGTGAACGAAATTCACTGAACCCTTACAATAGTTGCTTTCATTACCGACGAACTGCCCTTTTTTTCATTTTTTTTTATACTAACCTACCAAAGTGACTCTACTCTGCCTGATGGAAAGTATGAATAGAATCCAAGAGCGGTGGTCGCCGTACTCACTGCGAATGAAGACAATACAGTATGGTGACCCACGCTATGGTGGCCTAGTGAAATGCTTTTTCACGCCCCGCTTAAAGGACCCGGGATCGTAGTGGGAGGGAAACACGTGCGCTGGTTATGAATTCCAGGCTTTAACTGATTTGCACAGGAAGGAAGAGCCGAACCGTTTAGTTCGGGAGCGTATGTCTACCATTCTGAAATGGTGACTTCCATAGCCAGCACGAGTTGTCCTGTAGAGGAATGGAGAGGATGGGATCAGTTGGAAGAGTGTTATTCAGGTGTTATTACATACACAATAATCTAATAATTGTAACATATACAATCCTTTCACAACTGGAATAAAGTATTTAAGAATAGCGGCAGAAATGACAGCTTTTATACTTTACACTTCAGAATACATAACACATTACATGTAATACAAAGTGTCGTCAAGCGTATTAAGCTTATTACGACAGCTGTTAACGAGTTATGCTTTAAAATGAAACGTCTTTTGAAATTGCCACCCAACCAATCAACATATAACTTATAAAATAATTAAGAATATGTATATCGAATATCGCAACCTGCTTAAGTGGTTCCCAATTCACCTTCAACGGAATGCTCGTATTTTTCCATATATTATGGTATTCTATTTCATCCGTGTACTTTATTTAACGGAACGTATTGTTTTTCTCAGTGACACCCAACCAAGATTCTTAAGGTCATCTGAATCTCCGGAACTGGTAGTACCAAGTCACTCCACCAGGTTCTACGATAAATTGTTAACTGTACAAGTTATGCCACTATGGCATGCTTTGTCAATGGAAATAAGGTGTGCCAAATATCACTTTAAGAAAATTTACTGTTTATCTAAATCATATTTTATTTCTTATATTTCTTTGTAAAGAAAATATTGTTATTTATAAATGTACATACACTTTATGTGAGCATTACACTGCCGCGATGATTGTCATGCCTTTTACGTCCCCAAGCGGGGTGTGAAAAAGCATCTCACTAGGCCGCCATAGTGTGGGTCACCGTATCACATTGTCTGTACTCGTAATCAGTATGGTGACCACAACTCTTGGATGTGTCTTGTTATCTGAATCATTTGAATTCTTTGATATTTTTCTATTCACACCAAAATTGCACATGAATCCTTTTAAAACCCATTTTATCATGGTGATTCCACTGATATGCTTTTATATGTAACCTGTATTCACTTGTATACAACACCGGAATTCATTTTATTCTATTATATTATTCTATTTTATTAAATGAGAGTAAATTATGAACAGGTTGAATTGTATAGTGATATTAATGGATGATTTCAATTACAGTTTTTAAAAGTATTTGAAAACGGATGTGACGAACTAATCCCAAACACTGTAATTAAAGTATAGTATTTTAAGTATATACTTGCATTTTAAAATTATAATAAGTTCTCACATCTTACACAATACAGTCTAAGCAGAGCCTGTACTTGCGATAATCATCTGAAACTCAACAATTTACAAAAGAATTACTTTGAATGCCGGTTGTAAATTGTTTGTGTTTGTGCATCTCACAAAGAAATGTAATGTTTCAAAAATAAAAAAAAAAAAACATAATATACTTTGTCAATCACCGTTAATGTTAAAAATTATAAAAAAGGTCGTCAATTATTTTAATACATGCTAACGATAATTGGTGAAAAGTTGAAAGGCGTATATATTACAAACATACAGTGCCCAGTTCAAAGTAAGTGTGTCCATTAGCCCTCAAGTTACTTTGATATTGAAACATTCAAGATGGTTGCTAATTGGAACGTTCAGTGAAGGAGAATTATTTATGGACCTCATTGGACGATAGTTTTCGTCATTATTGGGGAAAAAGAAATTCTTTTTGATAATGGAACAGCAAATACAGAAATTGTACGTATACATATGATTTCATGTATTCATTTATCATTCTAGAATTACTAATTTGCCTCGTTGATCTAAAGGCGTATGTGACTACTAATTAAGAGATTTCAGGTTCGATTTCCTGGTTGGTCAAAAAGTGATATTCAGTTTTTCTGTTTATAGAAATATTTAATAACAACTCAGAGTTTGGAAATTGAAGTATTAACCCCCGTGCCTCAGAGAGCACGTAAAGTAAAAAAATGTACTTACAAATAAATAAACAATAAATAAAATTGCCATCATCTTCAAACACAAGTCGGCACCAATCTTAAGTAAACTAGTCATTTAAATAATCTAAAACTGTAGCGAACTTTTTCACATAATTTTTGTGTTATTATTTACTTTCATCATCATGAACAGCTGTTACAGTCCACTGTTGGACATAAGCCTCTTCAAAAGATAATAAGGACCAGAATAAGGACTGTGTTAAACTTGATTCTTGAAATTTTCTTGGTCGTCAATCGTCAACAGCATTTTACAGTCCACTGCTGAACATAGGCCTCTCCTTAGCAAGGAGGTTTTGGCCTACTATACCAAGCTGGCCAGACGGGTTGGAATAGGATTTGTTTCAAGTTTTCCTTCTCATTGTAATGATGTTGTCTTGCATACTTTGTTCCCTTAGTCACCTTTTACGATACACACGGGATTAATAGGGGTGGTAACACTATTTTATTGGTATTTTATTATAAAACGACACACTATGTCATCGAAGACACATGCTTACTTTTTCGCATCAAGTCGTTGGCAACACAAGTTTGTCTTTATTTCTGGTCTCACTAAACAAATGAATTTTTTTTTTTACATATACTAAATTTTCATAAATGTATTGAGATATGTCGGTCATGATACCAATTTCTTTGAACTCATTTCTCAGTAAGTTTCTATACATGTCTAATAATAAAGATAAAGAGACAGGAAAAGATTACTAAAAAATAAATATTTAGTAACGTTGCGGCACATCGTAAAAGGTAAGTTACTATGAAAGTCATAGATGAGCAAACAGGAAAAGTACTCGAATAACTAGTAAAATATGAGATAATATTCAAGCAAACCCTTATCTCCTAGAGACTGTAGAAATACAAAGTTACTTAAGCATTCGTTTTTGTACTTAACTTTACTTAGTTCTTACTTACTTGTACTTGAAAGAGAATAAAAGTTTCTTTCTACACTATGTAACTTTCCTATCTGTTAGTCGGTGCTGAAAAAGATAAATTCTTTCTTCACCATTTTATTAATCCTCCGGGAGTCGTAAACAGTATAGTCACATATCGTTAAAATACTACTTGTTTTTGCCAGTGGTTTCAGTCGTGTTCATATCAAATTTATTAAGCATGTTATTCAAAACGAAAAGAAGCTTAAATTCAGACTATAAATATTCCTCTCTGTAATAGTTCTTAACCGGGAAACAGGTGTGATTTTCATGCATGTATGTATAAATTGTAATTAAAGTAATTTGCTTAACTTTTCATTTAATAACGATATTTTGTTATTCTATCTTTTACTTACTGTTCATTAAAGTAATACGAAATAATATTCTATTTTCTTTACAAGTAAACTAATATTTTCTTTAAGATAGGTTGACTAAAGAAATTCAATATACGCTAAGATGGCGAACATCTATTGTTAGTATTGTGTTCGAGCAAATTTTACAAGTTCAACATCTGAAATAATTCAAATTGTACGGTAGTTGAAATATTTAAATGAATTTAAAATATTCTCATGTCACAGTGCGTCATTATTTAGGGTGGGTCAAGAATTCGTTAACATTTAAATCTCACATCTCGTACAAACATTTTACGAGAGTTCTTGGGACCGATGCAACTGGGATTTGCTGGCTACAGTTGTAACACATGATTTCAACAACATGGAGCCACTTGTCGCACATCCAATGAGTTCCTGTCAGTGGTCAAAGATATGTTTCCGGAAAATCTGAAGTCGAAGAAGTCGAGATCTATTCCCAGCAGACTTCTTTTTACGGGGTTATTTGAAGAAAAATGTCGAAATCAATAAACCAAATACACTACGTCAACTAAAAGCAAAAATCAGCAAAGAGATGTCGACGATCTCGCGGTCTCTTTGCCGACGAGCATTCGAAAATTTCGGTGCTAGCTTAGAAGAGTGCATCCGTCGAAACGGTGGTCATTTAGACGATGTAATTTTTTAAAAATAAATTGCAACTAAATAACTTTCTTGTAAATAAACAATTTTTATAATATATCAAATGATTTTTTGATACGATTTTTCAAATGTTAAACTTATTCGTGGCCCATATATTTATGACTAGAATGGTCATCAACTCGATCCTACTGGTAAGCTAGTGGTCGTGACTGCTATCTAATCTAGAACATTGTATACTGCATCTAGGTAAACATATTAAACCAGATCTGCTCGTATATATTTAGAATACATAAGTATTTTCACAGGTGCACATAAGCTACCAGGTAGTCAAACATAGAAAAAGATGGCGCTCTAGTATATTAAGTACTATCTGTTTTTGCAACATTCATCTAGTCACTGTTCAACTCTTTAGACAATACTACGACTAGCGTCTGGCTATAATTGTGTACGGTCTTACCGTACAATAAACGGCTTAATTGTATCCTCATTTTGGATACCACATGGTCCACTTTAGAAATAATAGTCAGTCTATGATCGGGCATCGCCACGAGTACCCATAGCAAACAAACAAATCATTATCGTAACGAATAAGCATTACTGCCAATTGTAAATTAATATCATAAATAGGTGTAATCACACAATAAATCTCTCAGCTATTATCAGTACAATTATTTACAGTTGTCGCATACAAATTGTCTACATTATTTCTCAACAAATATATTATACAATCAAGATCAGTTATCGTGTTAACATTAATAAAAAACAATGGTAGTGTTTGCCCTCCTCACTAACAATTACGTAGGCAATGTTGTTTTTACCTAACAAGGGAGCTCTGATATCCGTAACACAAGTTCTATCTTATCGTGGCTGCTAGAGTTCAACAACCACTTGTGATTCCAATATTTGTTGTTAATTTGTATAAATTTATTTTAGTTTTAAATAAATTATTATTATTATTATACACTACTGTTTGATTACAGGCAGTAGAGCCACATCGATTTCAGCACGCACGGGTCGGCTCGACCGGGGCAGTACTACCCTCCCACAGAAGATCAACCTAAAGCAACAGCATGTGTGCTGTCGTGTTTCGTTGGTGAGTGCGTGACCAGAGGCCCAGTGACGCAGGGGTGACAGTTATCGTGATAACTGTGTAAACCTCACAGTATCACGATGACTGTCATGCCTTTTACGTCCCCAAGCGCGGCGTGAAAAAGCGTCTCACTAGGCTGCCATAGTGTGGGTCACCATACTGCATTGTCTGTATTCGCAATGAGTGTGTTCACCACACCCCTTGGATTCTATTCATGGTTTCCATCAGGCAGAGCAGAGTCACTTTGGCAGATTCCTAAAAGGAAAAAAAACATATCAACTATGTACTAGTAAAGTTCCCGTCTAGCCTATTAAGATTAAAATTTAAATGCTCTGAAATACCGATCCATTTTCCTTCATTGCAAAGGAAAGTAATTTGTCAAAGATGTTCGCAGACGTTTCCATCGAAATAAGCCAGATATCATTTTCATTATAAGTCTTATGAAACTGTTGGTTTTACATTTATTACTTCTTGTATAAAATACGGCTGTACTGAGATAGCAATGAGCTGAGATGGAATTATTGGAGTAAGAAATGTAGGTTCAGCCGGTAAGTCAGTTCTTTTTTTTTCTTGAGGCTTGGCCCGCGTATATGTCGGTTATTGTTGTGATTTTTAAACTGATATAACTGTTTTATTTGTCAAGCGATTGAATTAAATCATACACTAAGTTTTCAGTCAGGTTTTTTACAATATGTAAGAGAAAATCATCCAAATCAGTGAAGCCATTCTGAGACAAGCGCGCACAAATACACAGACAAACGACAGTTTTATTACTTGAGTAAAGACTCTCTTCATTAGTTTTTCTTCAATATCTTTAATGTATAAACATCGACCTCTTACACTTTTATTAGTTGTATAAATTTCCGTTTCATTTCAATCATGTTGGATGTATTTTTAACCTCGATGTGAAAGAGTAATGGTTCAGCGCAAGTTGAATGGCTTAATTTGAGTGATACTTTGGTCTCACCACAGCTAAACCAGTGTTAAGCGGTCCTTTCAGTGGCAATTGTCATTTTCAAGGTGACCTGTCCGTTAGTTTGCTACATATTTCATAAAAAAAATTATATTCGATACTTATATTATCAAAAGTTTTATAATAAAGGGGTGTGAGACCGGCAGTTACAGAAAGAAAACCTTAAATAACGTTATCTAGTTTATAGCTACTGACTGCTAGAATACTTACATACTTTTTTGTAAATATATACATATTATACATAACAAACACCTAAACTTCGAAACAGATATTTGCAGATCATACAAACATTTGATCCGACCCGGGAATAGAACCCAAGACCTCAAGCACAATAGCCGCATTTACTACCGCTACGCTAACGAGGCTGTAACGAGAATAGACTCCAGTCATTTGTGATTCATGAATTGAATTAATTGTTAAACAAATATTTTGGTTTTGTGTAATGTCATTACAATTTTTTTCTTTTTTCACTTTATTTATCTTTAAACACAAAAGTTTAAACGTTTTTAAGTAATTTAAAATGTTTTTTGCTTTGATAAAATGCTTTACTTAGAGAGTACTCTCAATTTTAATATACCATCAATGCAGTCAGATGATGATGCAGGGCTGACATGTACCGTGGTAACTGTGTGAACCTTACACTGCCACGATAACTGTCATGCCTTTTACGTCCCCAAGTGGGGTGTGAAGTAGCATCTCACTAGGCCACCATAGTGTGGGTCACCAAACCGCATCGTCAGCATTTGCAATGAGTATGGTTTCCACAACTCTTGGATTCTATTCATGCTCTCCATCAGGCAGAGTAGAGTCACTTTGGCGGGCTCTTAACATAGAAAAAGTCAACTAGAGTCTAATTTATACATAACTGTAAGTGTAGTTTGTTTTAAGTCAGCGCTTTTTGCGAGCACTGCCAGACGGAAGTCGCGCCCCTCGGACAAAGAACGTACAGTCGGACACAGATTATCATGATATTATTAAAACATGTTTTGCGCTTAAGCTAACCTTTGATAAATTAAGTGTTAACTTTCTAGTGAGCATATAACTAGAGAATTTTTATTACAAATTGTGTTAAAAACTTTTTTGTTTTTATCTTTGAAAAATTAACACTTTTCTCAGTACTTAACCTAACTAATTAGTAATATAAACTAGACAAACTATTGGATTATGGGGTTTATCCACAAAAAACAGACGTTACTTTCAGCACAATACGATAGCAAAAATGTACCGACAAGAATACAGAGTTACAAAAATAGATATTACGCTTCGTGACGTGTCCGTTAGTACTAAAGTGACAGTGGCGCCAAATTTAAATTTTCTAGTTCCCTTTATTAAGTCTAATACAAACCAAAACCACTTTACTGTTACACAACAGCACGACTAAAAAATAGTTAAAATTTCCATTTGACTTTAAAATAATTGTTATCTGAAACATAAGATAAGATAATGACAGTTGCAGACTTCATCAGAAATGTTTGTGTACATAATAAAACAACAGTTACCTATCTCTTTAAACGTAAAAAAAAGATAAAGATTGTACATTATTACAAGTATGCAGTACTCATTATATATGTTTATACACTATGTTAACTGACGTTCTGACAATATTTATAAGACGTTAAAATAGAAATTGTCATGTGAAATATTACCCGAAATCTAAATACACGAACATCATTGCCGTTAACTGTACAGTAGCAGTATGTCTCTCATAAGAAATTCTTTTTGATTTATTCTAACGTTGGAACAAAAGAGTGAGGCGTATACTGTCTGTCAAAATAATATGAGACTCCTATTTACACAATAAGAGTGACCATGAGGGTCTGACGTAGTAGGTTAAGTGCACAAGAGTTTGAGGCTTAGAATTGATGAAGGTCGGCTTACATACAAAGTAAGTACGACGCTGTCATGAAATCAGTTCATCATTGTGTTGCATATTTTTTTTCCTGGTTAATCATTTCTTAGAACGAATCGTGATTTGGGGTAAATGTATAGTATTTAGCTTACATTAGTAACTCACCTGATTATACTTACCGGAAACCGATGTTTGAAAAGTATTGGTGTTATTTGAATACATGAAAGTACTCGTATTTGGAAGGGTAAGTTCACGATAATTCAGCCGGGTTTAGTTGCCGGGACCCCGACTTCACTTGAATAGTCCAAAATTTCTTGGTATAATAAATCGAAAACGTTCAAGTGGCTGAAACTGTACTACATACAAGTCACAAATTCTGACGTGGAATATCATATCGTATTATGACACACGAAGAAGTTAGCCTCTATACTGACAACCCAAAGCTAAAAAATTAACCACTTACTCCTACGTAGGCCACTATCACGACATGAGAAAAAAAGATGGCTGCTATACCGACGGCGTGACGCTAAACTACGCGACCAACTTATCTTATATAACCGCACACGCTACTCGATATCTGCCGTCCACACTCTGCTCCCGAAGGATTACCGAACACGTGTGATTGTTATTTTTTATGCGATAAGGTGCAAACGAGCAGGCATATCACGTGATGATGTGTAAAGAAGATTATAAACTAAATACAGCCCGCTGGTCTAACGGTTAAAGATCCTGGCTGCTTTCCCATCCAAGAAAAAATAATTATTAACAGATCACGGGTATTTGTTCTGAATATATTACGTTTGTATTTAGGGAATCCTATAATGGAAAAAAAAATTAAAAATGATAATCTGACTACCGAAAAAGGGGTCAGCAAAGGATTAAACAAGAAAATATTTCCGATAGAAATCAATAAATGCATAGGTACAAAAATAGTGAAGGTACTCGTAGAGCCCACTTGTCGTACAATGTCTATCTACATCGTCGTATTCTAAGAAAGGATAAAGACTGTATTTTTAAACAATTAAATTTGACTTAAATAATATATACATATACATATGTATAATATGAGCTCGTCATTACCTTTTTTATACCAAACACGTAAGGATATCTCAGTTTAATGTTATCGCCATTAGAATCAAAGGTATAAATTTCGTCAAATAAAATTTTGATAAAATTATTTAATCTATCTCACCTAGGCTGTTGCTACGGAACTACTGACAGCTCATTCGTAAAATCAGTTCATAACTATAATCATTACTATAAGCGCTACGGTATGATATACAAACATACATAGACTGTTAAAATCAGTACCCTTTCTTTTGGCTATTACTATTATTTTGGCTACTACTATTTAATTAGCCTTGACAGGTTTCATCTTATGGCATGGCCAAAAAACTTTGGCAATACCATAAACTGTCATAAGTTCCACCAAGTATCGCTGGAGTAAATCGTCATAAGAGAACATTTTTATATGTTTGATAGACTCTGTCCAGTTTGAGAACTGGAGTCTTCGCGCGAGATATGTCAAGTTAGTGACTTCATGGAGTGGTGTTGAACAATCAAACTGCTTGTCGAAATTTCTCTTGGCATTAACATGTTGAAAACAAAACTTTGAATATAAACTTCTTACATATGACACGAAGAAAGACACAAAGAGGATAATCTTTACAGAAACATAATAAGTACTGTTAACAAATTGCCGTCTTCATCTCCTAACAAGACACAAAATACAAATAACATATCACTTTAACAGGATACCATTTGATTTTGAACCTCATTTGTGCGTTAAAACCTTCTCAAATATTTCCTGTCGCAAAACTTCAGATCGTCTATCCTTCTTTTGTTAGAACACAACAATAGCATCTAGTGTATGACCCTTAACAAAAGTCAAGTGAATGTACTTCATTCTTACACCTTCCTTCTCTTTCTTTTTTATATTATTTCTCTGTCGCTGTTTGCTCCAAACTACAATCTGTAGTATCTATGTTTGTAAATTTATGTATACGGAGTTGTTTTTTTTAGTTTGTGTTTTGCAAAAGATATTCAGATCCTGACTCTACATTAGTAGCGGATGCTGTTTTCTTCTACATCCACTGTTATGAATGCCAATATTTTTCTCTATTATTATTAGTATTCGTGAATACGATTGTTGTCCATAACGGATGTTTTAAATAAGTTTTTAATTATGACTAATAAACAAGAATATAAATAGAGAATATAGGTATATCCATTTGTATATAACATTGTATGATAGACATTGAAACAAATTATATCAGAAATAATTTCAATAACTAAATAGTAGTGACTAAGTAGTAACTAATTAGGTTATTATGTTGCAAATTTAAACAATCAGAGCCAGGTTAGTCTACGGATAAGTAACCAATTTGAAATACACTGAGACTCTCCGTGTCTCAGAGGCTACTTTAAGCCATCGGTCCCCGTTGCCTTTCAAACATCTGTGGCAATCGTGACCAGCCCTATAAAGTCTGAAATCAATCTTCCTATATCGATATCGCCTAGTACTTGAATTGTGAAGGTATGAAGGTAGTCGTTCCACGCAAAAAACCGAAGATCATCTGTATCCTAGTAGACTTAAAGTTACACTCCAATCAAAGCCAACCTTTGCCTAATTTGGGCAAAAGGGTTGGAGAAAAAGTGAATAAGTAGTAAAATGTTAAAAAATATGGGAAAACAATATACTTAAATACTAAAACTCCATCATCATCACATCAACAGCCTTTTACAACCCACGGCTGGACACAGACCTCTCCTTAGAAAATAAAATCGAAACGTAAAAAAATGTGAACCCTAATTTAGCGTAACAGCCTATGATCTCATGTCAACTGCAGCATCGGCAGTGCTGGACTGTCGGAATCATGACTGTGCGAGCGATATAAAAAATACGGAAAGAAATTACTCGAAGCTCCCTTCTTGTGCTGTCAACAAGAGTCGTTTCAGTGATGGGTCCTTATCCGTCCCTATGGGACTCGTAGACTCAAATTTAATGTTGAATTTCGATTGTCTTCATTTTTATTCTGTTAGAAATAATTTGTTTTATATTTTGAGAAGATGCAAGACATTATTTTTTTCTATGTTCATGTTTTGTTGTGATTCTATGTTTTAAAGCGTGAAGTTTTGTGCAAAGCATGAAGACAGAAATGTCACATTTTTAAATAAGTAGATTAAATGAGAATATTTAAGATTTTTTTACACAACAAGTGCTGCATAGTTATAAAAAATAAACATTTATTGAAGTTCTATCGGTCAGTAGAAACATAGAAAAGATTTGAAACTCAGAACTCTGGGGATCTTCTATTTCGTCATAGTTAAATGGTACGTAAAGAAGCGAATTCTTTGTTCATAATAAAGATATCGACTGTTTTGACAGTTATAACATATTAAAGAAATCGATAGCTATCTTTACGCCATTTTTTTATTTTTTAAGAGCCTGCACAAAGTTATTATGCTCTGCCTGATGTAAAGCATGAATAGAACCTAAGAGTTGTGGTTACCATATTTATTGCGAATGCAGACAATGCTGTTCTATGACACACACTATGGCGGCCTAGTGAGATGCTTTTTTACGTTTCGCTTGGGAACGTAGAAAGCATGAGTCATCGTGGCAGTGTATGGCTTAAGGGATAACTGTCACCCCTGCATTAATGGGCCTCTGGTCACACACATTCCAATGGAACACGACAGCGTGGATGCTGTCGCTTTAGGCTGTACTTCTGTGAGAGGATAGTACTGTCTTGTTGGAACTGGGTTGGTCGAGCTGAAAGCAGCGTGGCTCTACCACATGATAATGCAATACATTACATATGTATCATTAAAATTATGACCTTTTTGCAAGTCTTCTACATTTAACATTAAGCAATCCAAAAATATGTATTTGTGCAACATATTTTTAAAAATGTTTAAATTTGAAAGAATTTTCTTCATATATATGAAATACATAGAAATGATTAGATTCGAACATGAAACTTCTAAAGATCCTTCGTCAAGTATTTTCGGATTCGAATATATTTATTTATTACTTATTTTAAGTTATAAGAAAAATTAATAATCTAACTTGAGTAAAATCTTAACATTTTTCGTGGAACATACGAAATATCTCCCAGTTGTTAAGACGACGACAATTTTTTCTTCGACTTTAGACGTCACCGCAAACTCTAAAGTACAGCCAACTACATCAAAGTAAAATAAATCTTACTGAACAGGAAATAAGGTTTTGAATGTAAGAAATGGGATTCAATTAAAAGCATCACTTTATAGTAGATCCGTTTCAGAGGGAGACGGAAGGAACGCAAAAGTTTTATATTGGCTTAGCAGACAAGCGGGTATAAGAAACCAAGGAGTACTAGAAGTGACTGTAAGTTTAATAAAGATTTATGATGGAAACGGTTGCCTTGAATTTTATTACTTTCTGGTTATGTTAAATACTACTACTGTTTATAGTAGTTAGCAAAACTGACTGTTTAACTACAGTTCGTAAGTTCGATGCCCACTTCTAATTAATACTGTAAGATTATTCACGATCATTTGTGTGTGTGTAGGGGTGTATTCTCCGTATGGTGATGGATTAAGAATAGATAGTGTTACCACTCCTATTCATCCTGTGGGTGTTATAAAAGGCGACTAAGGGAACCAAAGTATGCAAGACAACATCATTACAAAGAGAAGGAAAACTTGAAACAAACCCTATTCCAACCCGTCTGGCCAGCGTGGTATAGTAGGCCAAAACCTGCTTGCTAAGGAGAGGTCTATGTCCAGCAGTGGACTGTAAAAGGTTGTTGATGAAAGAAACAAAATATGTAAGATAACATCACTACAAAGAGAAGGAAAACTTGAAACAAACCCTATACTAATCCGTCTGCCCAGAGTAGTATAACAGACCAAAATCTCCTCGCTAAAGGAGAGTTCTATATCTAGTAGTTAACTGTCAAAGGCTATTAATGATAATAATGACGATGGGTGTATCTATTATATGTGTGTAAATAGAAACATTTAATGTTGTTTATGAGCAGTCTGATTTTCATAATCTTCCTGAAACTGCACGGATTATGCGTGCTTTGAGATCAGACAGACTTATGTGACAAATTTCTAGTTTTTATAATTTCTGATAACTTTTAAAAAATTAGTAGTTCTCGATCATAAGATAAAATAAGTTTCCCAAGAGAAATATAATTGTAGTTTCATTTACTTGAACAGATAGTTAAAGATCTCTAGCTGATAGGTAAGAAATAAGTTACCTCATTTTTAATACTTACTGAAAAGTTAATCTCCTAATAAAAGAAATACAAAAACTAAGTACACAAAAAAGTGTTAATAACTTTTAAGAAATGCCTTGTAAAATGCATCAGAAATCGACGAGCAGTGATTGACGAATGTGGTCGAAGCAAAAGAAGTGTGTCACGACCGTAGTAAATGGAGATCAATCGATTCTATCTACCCCTCTGGGAAACGACAAGACTTTATGTATGTATAACTTTAAGATAATGTAACTTGAGTAACGACTGCACGATTGGAGTAGTGGTTTAAATGGTCGCAACGCCACTCTTCACTTCACTGAGTGTTGTGGGTTCAAATCCTACATGGGACAACACTTTGTGTGATCCACAAATTGTTGTTCTGAGTCTGGGTGTTCTTTATGTCCGTTTCTTGTATGTTTGTAAAGTCCCCCGCGACACAGGATTTATTCCTAATGCGGGCGTTGTCTTTTTTAACGAAAAAAAAGCTGCATGCGTTTGGATGAGTTTAAATTAAAAAAAAACACGGATGGTTTACATAGAATGAAGTTGCAATGCAAGATAATTCTTATTAGATATAATATCTAATATCACCTATCTAAGACATAGGATTTCACTTAAATTTTGAGTCTTAATACAAAATGACGTAAGGCATGTTATTTATACAAAATTGACACTAAAGATAAATGAGATTATTTTCCAGTGAGTTTCTTTCGTTCTATGAAATTAATATTTTCACTATTTCTGCTTATTTTGATTGAGTTTCTTTGTTAAACTTTTATTTTTAAGCTTTTGTTATCTAATGTTGGGAGTGTAAAAAGGAAAGGCTTATTTTACTTTGAACGACGTAGTTTTTCATCATAAGAGAAAATATTTTTTACGAGAAAGTATTTTTGTAGTTTCATTCAAAAGATATTTAAACATCTGTAGCTGATAGGGAAGTAATAATTAACCTCATTTTAATGATTTATTAAAACTTATTCATTTGCTACTAAAAATTGATAAAAGAATACATACACACATAAAGTCTCGCTTGTTTCCCCGGGGGCGTAGACAGAGGCATATTAGACGCCCACTTTTCGCCAGTGTTTTAATCCCACTTAATAAACGGCGAGCCTATTTCCGCTAATCGGGATGGATTGTATGCCAGAGCATCGTCAGTCGATCAGTAGGTGAACCGCTCACAGGTAAGGTTGGGCTATGCACTTAGCATATCAATAAAAAATATAAAAACTAAATATAATATAGAAAAATAAAATTACTAATTTAAAAATGAATATTTGTTTATAAGATAGTTTTGTTGTAGGTAAATATTTTATCCAAAAACATACTAGTTCATGTCAATATGTTTCAATACAATAACATAAATTTTTAGAATCTGTGCCGTCCTGTTTCGTTCGTGATGGCGAGGTCGGAAGCCCATTGATGCAGAGGTAATAGTTATTTTGGTCAGTGTGTGAACTTTACACTGCCACGATGACAACCTTTGGCATGTGCAAAAGCATCTCACTAGGCCGCCATACTGCATTGTTTGTATTCGCAAAGGGTATGGTGAGCATAACTCTGGATTATATTTATACTTTTTATCAGGCAAAGTAGACCCACTTTGGTGAGCTCTAAAAAAAGAATATATAATGTACTGTTATTGTCACTATTGAGCCATACTCAAAACGAATTTAACTAAATTAAAAATAAAACTTTTATGATGATGATTTAATTTGCAGCATTAAATTTAAAGCGAATGAATCATTCTGTAATTAAAAAGGTCTCTTCCAGTGTCTATAAGGTTGTAGTCAAAAAAAGATTTTACTAAATAAAAAGAGAGTTAGGCTAATGAGAAGTGGGATACTGGAAATATATTTATGGAAACTGTCCAGTAACGTCTTGGCAAAGTATTGTGCTCTATAAAATACAATTATGGTAGTTTTTTACAGTAATATTTTAGTTTAGGTGAGGTTATTGGCATTTGGATTTCTTATTCCATGTTTGCAACTTGGAAAGGATTACAACATAAGCACTCATTCCTTCTTTTACGCCCTTAGGTATGATATTTCCAAAAATTCTTTCAAAAATTTTAAGTTAGTAGTTTAAGTGGTTGAAATTCTGCTGTGATGAATAGGCAATCAGTAAGTCCGTCCCAGTAATTTTATGTTTAAATAAGTAATTAATCAATTCTTCTTGGGTTATTACCCTGTGGCTAGTGACCTGATTTTTCCGGTATTAATCTGCTCATCACTTTATCCTGATCACTTACAATAAATAGAATTGATTTCTTAAAAAATATTTTAAATCGTAGATATTGTGTTTCGAGTTAGCTACTCACACACGGGTAAATGGTAAACACTTACCAGCATCTTTTAATTATATTACATAAAAGTAATAAAATATATAGTATTACATACAAGTACTGTTACGTCGTATTAACTTAAAAAGTAGAGATTACTTTTCTTTTGCATGGTGTTCGAGACCAATAACAGCATAGTGCGGTCAAAGTCAAAATGTAAAACATTAGTTACCCTTACGTTACCTAGAGGAAACTGTTACAAACTTAAATGGCGCTATCGTTGTGTTACACGTGTTAGTATATATGGCCTACAAGCATTTTAAACGATAAGAACAAACCCAGAGTTTAGTACAAGGCGACAGCCAATTAAACCGTGGAGTTTTACGAACCCATAGTACAATGCACAGTGGTTTTATTTAAATTCCTACTAGCGTCACACACCCAGTTCAACGATACCACGCTTGGTAACAAACACATGGTTTATTAGAGTTATAGAAACCTATTTACTAACAGTTATCACCATCAGCATATTACCGTCCACTGCTGAACGAAACCTCTCCCTAGGAACAAGTGTCTTGTATATAACTTCAATAAAATTTAATCGACCAGATGCCCAGTCTCGCAGTTTTAAGCCTAAATGAGATATTACACTGCCACACCTATTTGTAAAACTTATAAAATTAAAGGATAACCTATTTTTTTTCCAAATATAAATTTTATACACGTGTCAAATTAGATTCTGGGCAGTGTTATCCTCTAGCAAAATTTAGCTGTACTCTATCGTCGTTAATTTATTTGACTTTTTAAAACTTATCAGTTCATATTATATTTTTAAAACATTGTATAATATCTTACTTTAGCACGAAAACAAATTGACTTTATCCAACACTTATATTAAACTATGCGCAGTACAAATTCAATTAAACTCTCAATAAATTCATCGGCTGTAATATCTTACAATTTACATCTTTTGTTGGATGTAAAGGCGATTAATCTTATTAGTATAGTCTTTAATTGATTCTGGCAAGGGAACCGCCTACCCTGATTCGATTACGATCTAATTTCCTTGGCTATGTTTTAGAGTACCGTAAATTTAATCAGGAATTCACATACTTAGTTTCACCATGTTTGTCTGTTTAGGAACCTGTTTTTCTAATGAATATAATTTACATATATGACGTTAACAAAATGGTAGCAAAAATAAAAACAACTCTCTCATAGAAGACCAAACTAAAGCGACAGCATCCATATTGCCGTGTTTCGTTGGTCAGGGAGAGACCGGAAGCCCATTGATGCAGAGGTGACAGTTATCGTAGTAAGTGTGTGAACCTTACACTGCTACGATAACTGTTATGCCCTTAACGTCCCCAAGCGGAGCTTGGAAAAGCATCTCACTAGGTCACCATGGTGTGAATAACCATATTGCATTATCTGCATTCGCATTGAATATAATGATCACGACTCTAGGATTCTATTCATGTTTTCCATTAGCAGATTAAAGTCACTTTGGTAGGTTCTTAAACAAAAAAGTCCATGTTTTTTATGTCATAGAAAGTGACTGCCTCGGTGGCGCAGTGGTAGTGAACGCGACTGCTGAACTTGAGGTGTCAGGTTCGATTTCCGGGTCGGACCAAATATTTGTATGATCTGCAAATATTTGTTTCGAATTTTGGGTGTTTTCTATGTATAACATGTATGTTTTTACAAATAAAAAATTGTAAGTATTTTATCAGTCAGTCTAGTTATCATAGCACAAGCTCTGCTTAGTTTAAAACTAGAAGACGTTGTGTGTCAAATGTCCGAAATATTTAAAAAGTCCTAATTTTCATCCATTAAAAGTTAAATCTGAAAAAAACAGGATATCTATAATATACTAATAATACTTGGACGAGAATACTGTATAATACTTATATAGATAGTAATAAGCTATAGAAACCTACATGTCACGTAGAGTGACCTTAACTTGTCCGATTTTCATTTATTTAAATTTCAATCAAAGTGAAAGTATAGGCTAGTGAGGGTCTAATCGAATGACCTTAGTAACGGTATCGCCAATGGAATGCATTAGTTTGGCCTCTGCCGGAACACTCAAACTTCTAATAGTCTGTCTGTCTGTCTGTTTACTATTTAATTTCCATGTGACTTGAACTTATTCACAAAAACAAATGACTTTTGTGTTGTTTTGTTCTTTCAAAATGTTTAAAAAGGTTGTAATATCGTTAAAAAAAGAATATTTTTAAGATATTTGAATCGGTTTTGCACTGACCATTTGTGAAGACATCGAACCTACCGAATAATTGCCGGCAGCTAAACCTTGGATACAAGTTGTTGCCACTGGTTGAGCTAAGTGTAATAAGTAATTGGGGTGCTGGGCTAGAAAACCTCCACGTGGTGCACCCTGGTAACGTTGGCGACGGCACTGTTTCTTCCTGTGCCATTTGGAAGAGAATATCACCGCCAACGGCTAATATTCTAGCACGAAGAAGAGGAGGCCATTTTCTTCGGCCATTCGGTTGAGGCTTGGTCCAACAGAGCGGGCATTTTTGTCGATTCCTCTGTTGGCTCTTCGCTCTTCGGAGCAATGAGGAGGAAAACCTCGATAAAAAATCATGATGGTGGGACCCTTTCATGGGTCGGCGTTTCTCCACTGTCAATGGTGGAGAAAGGAGAACGGGCTCGGTGTGTACTCACACTGCCGCCGAGCAGGCATTGAAAGATTTAATCTTCCTGCCACCGTTGTCACATCGTAATCCCGAAAGGAGTGTCGTGGTTATGTCTCGCGACACAAATCGGGGGCGAGGGTCTTGGCTTAGCCGCCCGGACTGCGAGGAAGAAAACCTCTTTAAAAAATTACCCCAAATCCCGTGTTCTGGTGTGTGGCCAGGGGATGCATGGCTGATGGGTAGTTCAGTCGTAAGCACACTCCCAGCTGAGGCACCTGCGGACCCCTCAGTTGGGCACAAATTTACGCTTGCCCGGGTATTGGGGGATCTCTGCCCGGGTCGACTTTTAGTTCTCCCCCACTCGTGGGTCTAACTATGGAAACCTTTTTAAACAAAAACATTAAAGACGACAAGAAAGAGAGGAATAAGAAAGGGAAGCCGGGAACTGACTTCTCTTCGAACGAGGAGGAACCTATACTTGGGGCTCCTATTTCAGTAGGGCTCCCAGAAGTCAATTTGTCTGCTGGGAGCCAAAAAAGAAAATCGGAGCGATTGCGTTCCAAGTCCGCCTATCCGTCGGATAACGGTAACCCAAGCACGACTATGGACGTACTGGAGTCCACAGAAGTGGAAATCTGCGACAGCAGAAAACGCGGACGCTCCAGGGACGAGGAGAGTGACACGTCCCAGGAGATGCTACCTCCTAAAGTGGGAAGCAGCCGCCGAGGCAGGTCACGCACGACCATCTCTACCCCTTCAGGTTCTGTCTTCTCGAAGGCAGAAGCCTATAGACGGGTTAGAGCGGAGGGCGAAAGTGCAGCGGAGGAGGAGATTTCAGATCTCCTGCAGAAGATCCGAGAGCCAGTGGAAAGGGGTTCTGTTCCCCAAACAACGGTACCTTTGCAGGAGACAGCAAATGCTGGGGTGGCCATCATCCAAAAGGTGGCTACCAAATCTAGGAACCTTAAGAGCACCTTCGTTAGGGCCCTTAAGGACTCCTCCTCCGCAATTGCTGGGGTCGTCGAAACCCTCGTTGGGGACGTAGCTCGCCTTCAGGCTGCTAATGAATGCCTGACAGGGCAGGTGGCTAAGCTGAGCGCTGAGTTTGCCCAGTTTCGGGCGCAGGTGGGTATCTCTAAGCGACAGGTGACGGCTTCGAAGCAAACTGCCCCCACTCCCGGTTCAGGTGACGTCAGCGATGCTTACTTGCGCCAAATTATGGAGGCAGTAGGGCATATGCTAGACGGACGTCTCGCGAGCCTGGAGGCGAGATTACCCCCAGCTCCCATTATCCGGCCACCACTCGCTGCAGATAGGCGAAAGGCCGCATCAGCACCGATTCCGCTTTCTGCTACAAGTGGCCGCAAATCATATGCGACAGCGGTGTTAGTGTCTGCATCTACTGATGCCACGAGGACACAACAGGCGGCCAAGGCAGCAACCAAGACGGCTGCACCGGTCGCAGGACATAAAACGGCGGTAAAGAGTGTAGCAAAATTTCCTCCGCTCCTCACTCCAACACCTACGCCTGGTCCCTCCACATCTGCCCCCTCCAATGACGGTTGGCAAGTAGTCGGAGGAGCTAAGAAGAAGTCCCGAAGGCGGGGTAAAAAGGCTGCCCAGAAAGCAGCTCCAACCCCGCAGTCGCCATCGGTGTCAAACACCACCAAGAAGCCACGGAAGCTAAGGCCGCCAAAAACCGCGGCTATAGTAGTAACCGTATCGCCGGAGGCGGTAAGTGGCGGACTGTCCTACGCGACTTTATTCAAGAAGGCCCGGGACAGTCTCGCCACTGATTTCGGGACGGTAGGGGTCAAGTTGCGCCTCGCCCAAACGGGAGCTCGAGTCTTGGAGTTCCCCGGGGCTGAAGGCGCAAAGACAGCAGATTCGTTTGCGGAGAAACTGCGAAATATGTTTGCAGCCACGGATGGTGTCAAGATCGCCAGGCCAACAAAGTGCGCGGAACTGCGCATTTCAGGCCTGGACGACTCAGTAACAGCCCAAGATGTCCGTGTTGCAGTTCAGGAGAGGACTGGATGCAACACGGATAACATCAGGGTTGGCACCATCCGCCCCGGTCCAGGGGGCCTTGGTGCGGTGTGGGTAAGTTGTCCCATAGCGTCGGCCTAAGTTTTGGCCGACGCTGGCAAGATACTCATCGGTCTCGTAAACGCCAGAGTCACAATTCAGGCAACGAGACCGATGAGGTGTTTTAAATGCCTTGGTGAGGGACACACTCGTGTCAAGTGCGACAATAGTTTGGACTGCAACGGACTTTGTTTCCGCTGCGGTCGACCGGGGCACAAGGCAGTAGAATGCTCTGCGGCCCCTCACTGCCCAGCGTGTGCGGCGGGTAACAAACCCGCCAATCACCAGATAGGGCAGGGGGGCTGTAAGCCATCCCGTTATTATCGGCAGACGTCAAGGGCCAGCCAATCGATCCAGGCTGCCTCTGAGGTCGTACGTGAGACGACGTCGTCGCCCATGGAGGAGGTTGTCGAGACAGTCCAGTAATGGATCAAGTCTCCAGCCTTCTTGTCCAGACGAACCTGAACCACTGTGCCGCGGCGCAGGATCTTTTCTTACAAACCATGGCACAGTGGTCGATCGGTGTAGCTGTAGTCGCGGAGCCCTATCATGTTCCTCCCCGTCCAAACTGGATGGGTGACCGGGACTGCTCCGTGGCAGTCGTCGGCTCCACAGCGGCTCATTCCCCGCCCTTGTCGTTAAGAGACAAGGGTACTGGATATGTTGCTGCTGAGTGGGGGGGGATCACCGTATACGGTGTATACTTCTCCCCCAACCGGAGTTTGAGCGACTTCGAGGCCTCTCTCAACGACATAGAGACCTCGATGCGGCGACTAGCGTCTGGGCACGTCCTTGTGCTGGGGGACTTCAACGCAAAGTCCGTTGCGTGGGGTTCTCCCAGGACGGACGCAAGGGGCGAGGCCGAAGAGGAGTGGGCAGCCTCGGTGGGCCTCTGTTTGCTTAACAGAGGCTCCACCAACACGTGCGTGCGACAGCAGGGAGGATCGATAGTGGACCTTTCGTTCGCTACCCCTGCCCTCGCCGCACGAGTAAGGAACTGGCGCGTCCTGGAAGAGGTTGAGACGCTCTCGGATCACCTCTACATCCGATTTGAGCTCTCCCGGACCCAGGACCCCAGTAGGGGTCACGCGGCGCGGCGCTCTTCTAGCTTTCCGCGGTGGGCTGTAGCCAAACTGAATAGGGACCTACTAGAGGAGGCAGCCATTATTCACTCCTGGCTGTCTCCACAGGCTCCGACCGAGGAGGTCGACATGGGGGCTGGTCGTTTCCGCGATGCGATTACGCAAATTTGCGATGCGGCCATGCCCCGCATCCGAGGTTGTCAGCCTCCACGGAAGGAGGTTTACTGGTGGTCCCAGGAGTTGGCGGACCTCCGCGCGGCCTGTACTCGTGCCCGGAGGTCCTACACCCGTAGTCGGCGGCGACACCGCGTAGACGGCGAGGAGGACCAGCTTCATGAGGAGTACCGAGAGGCGCGGAAAACTCTGAAGCTGGCCATTAGCCGCGCCAAAGAACTGAAGAGGAAGGAGATGCTGGAGGGTCTCGATCGTGACCCCTGGGGTCGCCCTTATCGTGCGGTACGACAAAAGCTCCGCACGTCGGGCCCCCCCCTTACAGAGACACTCCAGCCCAGCTTCCTGCAGGAAGTGGTCGAGGGTCTTTTCCCGCAGCGGGCGGAGCACACACCCTCGTCGATGGCCTTCATGGTCGAAGACGACGGGGGATGGAACGGGGATAATGTTCCGCCCGTCAGGGAATCGGAGATAGGGGCGGTCGTTCTACGGATTCGCTCTAAGAACACCGCCCCTGGGCCAGATGGAATACCTGCCCGAGTGTTGGCGCGAACCCTCGACCACATGTCGGATCACCTCGGGGAAGTCCTAAACGCCAGCTTGGCGTCCGGACGTTTTCCTGAGGGCTGGAAGAGCGGGAAGCTGGTCCTACTACGGAAGCCGGGACGGCCGGCCGATTCGGTCGCGGCTTATAGGCCCATCGTGTTGCTGGACGAGGCGGGTAAATTGTTTGAGAGGATACTCTCTGCCCGCATCGTCCGGCACCTCTGCGAGGTGGGCCCCGATCTGTCGGACGCCCAATACGGGTTTCGACCCGGGCGTTCGACAGTCGATGCTGTGTTGCGCCTGAGGGCCGTGACCGAAGAGGCGGTGAGCTGTGGCGGCGTGCTGCTGGCGGTGTCGTTGGACATCGCCAACGCATTTAATAGTCTGCCATTTAGCTGCATCAGGGAAGCACTCCACTACCACGGGGTGCCAGAGTACCTGAGGCGGCTTGTGGCAGACTATCTTGAGGAGCGTACCGTCATGTACGAGGACCGAGATGGTATTCTGAGGCGGCGGTCCATGTCGTGCGGTGTTCCACAGGGGTCTGTCCTCGGACCACTCCTGTGGAATATGGGATACGACTGGGCCCTTCGAGGTCGTCTTCCCCCCGGGCTGGGCGTAATTTGTTACGCCGATGACACATTGGTCACGGCCCAGGGGGCGAACTTTCAAGAGGCGGCGCGCCTGGCCTCCGTGGGAGTCTCTTTGGTGGTCGGGCGCATTGAGGCGCTGGGTTTACGGGTGGCCCTAGATAAGACGGAGGCCCTTTTGTTTCATGGGCCCCGTCGTGGTCCACCCCCCGGCGCCTCTATCGTTGTCAATTCGGTCCTCGTACCGATTAAGGCCCAGATGAAGTATCTGGGCCTGATCCTAGACGGCAGGTGGCTCTTCGACGAGCACTTCCGACAGCTTACTCCAAAGCTGGTCGGCGCTGCTTCCGCCCTTGGGCGACTTTTGCCCAATTTGGGTGGAGCCAGCGTCGCGACGAGACGGCTATACACGGGAGTTGTCCGGTCAATGGCACTGTATGGTGCACCGGTGTGGGCGGCGGCTCTGACCGCCCAGAATAGGGCTCGCCTCTGGCGCCCTCAGAGGATATTGGCGGTTAGAGCCATACGTGGTTACCGCACCGTATCAACGGAGGCGGCGTGCGCCTTGGCCGGAACTCCCCCGTGGGATTTGGAGGCGGCAGTGCTCGCCGAAGTTTATCGGCGGACGGCTGACTTCCGGGCGGGTAGCGGCATACGGCCCCCGCCCGAAGAGATACGCGAGTGGCGAGAGGCCGCTCGTCGAGCCACGATGGCTCGTTGGTCGTCCCGGCTGGAGGCTCCACGTGCTGGCTTTGCCGCCGTGGAGGCTCTCCAGCCGGTCATCGCCGAGTGGGCAGGGCGGCAGCATGGGAGCCTTTCCTTCCGACTGACGCAGGTCCTTTCCGGGCACGGTTGCTTCGGGAAGTATCTGCACTCGGTCGTCAGGAGGGAATTGAGTCCCGCCTGTCACCACTGCGACTGTAGTGAGGACTCGGCTCAGCACACGCTAGCAGTTTGTTCCGCTTGGGCGGCGCAGCGTGGGGTCCTCACTGCAGTTATTGGAGGTGATCTCTCGCTACCGGCCGTCATACGCTCCATGGCCGGTAGCGACAGTTGTTTTACCGCGGTCGCAACCTTCTGCGAAGACGTAATTTCGCGGAAGGAGGCGGCGGAGAAGGCCCGGGAGGACGATATCCACTCGGACCCAATTCGCCGCCGGCGAGCCGGGCGGCGGAGGCGCGCATACCAGCGCCTCATGCCGCCTTGAGTGTGGCCGCGGGTGGACGGGACGGGTTTTCCCCTCCATCCGGCCAGCCGCGAGGAGGTGATGTGCACGTGTGCCGTACGTCGCCTAAATAGAGAATTTATCCGCAGATGGTGCCCGCTTTAGCGGGCAGGCGCTGGGAGAGATTTGGATGTCGTAACAGCAGCGGTTCCCGGATCCCTCATATCTCAGGCGCAGAGTGGCACACCGTGTGGTTTTAGTCGGTCCGATTCCGACACACCACCCCGCCGTAAACCCCGGTGGGGTGACGGCCCGAGGGGGTTTCCACACGTTAAAAAAAAAAAAAAAAAAAAAAAAAAAAAAAAAAAAAAAAATCAGTGTAATAAGTAATTGATCCGGATGTCGTAATCACAGCTGTTCTCGGATACTTCCTATCTATTGCGCAGAGTGGCACACCGTGTGGTTTTAGTCGGTCCGATTCCGACACACCACCACGTCGCAAACCCCGGTGTGGCGACGGCCCGAGGGGATTTCCACACGGAAAAAATAATAATAATTAATAATTAAAAACTAAAAAAAAGTATAATTAGTAACTATTATTTATTTTTATGCTAAAATTATAAAAAAAAATATTGTACAGTACCTATTACTGCTGATAAACAATCCAAATGATGGTTTTGTAGTGTCGAAAAATTACAGTAGCTATAAACCAAATATTTTAGAATGGGCTTCCTATGAACTAATATTTTAACTAAAAAATTAATTTCCTACAGTTAATTACAATTTGACGAAGTATCGTTTCAGCTTTGTCCCATTCTTAGATCGAATATGAATAAAACTTTTGCGCCGGATGCCCAATAAAAAATGAAATATGAGCAGAATATATATTAATATAAGAATTATGAGATTTCCAACAAATAGAAATTGATAGGTTTTGTCACACTCAGGTGAAAAATGTTCCCATCTGTTAAGTTGTCTGGTGTATAAGCAGTATTTTATAGTATATTTAGTAGTATATTATATTTGCTATCCTCTAATTAAAATATATACTAAAAATAACTTTTATTTTTCTATTAAATGTAGGTTTTAAAAATTGTTATGTTATTAAGTCCCAATTTCTAATTTTTCCTAGTTATATTAGTGTGTGGCGGCTTTCACATACAGCGCAAACAGATAAATTTACTACAGCGCCATCTGGCCAAGACACATCGAACTACGGTGTATAATGAACTACAGAGCAACTAGTAACCCTGTATCGCGAAAAAGAGATTCTCGTGGTGATTACCGCTACCCAACATCAACTGTTGGGTCGGAGCAAGCCAGGCATGATCACCTCGCCTGATCGGAGGATCTTTCTTTTACGTCGGAGGGACATGACACCCCTCCCTCCACAAGTGTAAATTGAGCGATTACGAATATCACTCGGAATATAAAAGCAACATTTCTAAACAAAAAGTAAATTTCCTTTTCTGTATTCTTAAAATCCAAAAGTATAGTCATACTTTATTCAGAAATTGTTGATCACTTCTTGAACTTTGCTTTTTCAACCAGTAGTTCCACCGATAAGGACAAATATAAATAAAATTACTCTTAGCCCTGCCGGTAGGGATAGCAAGCAGGACGAAGAATAATTTCTACAATTATTAATTTGCCCACCCTTAACGGTCTGAATAAGCATAAACAAAATTACACTTAATCCTATCGGTACTATAACAAGCAGGGCTCAGTGTAACTGCTGGTAATTGCTTTGTAAAATATAAAGGCTAGTTTTTTTTTAAGTTTAAATTAAATTCAACACTTCATCATTTTAATCCACATCCATTGCTGGACATAGGCCTCCCCTGAGGCTCTCTACAACAACTTGTCTCGTGTTGCCCTCATCCTACACTTACTTAAAAATATTTCATAATTAACACATTACTACTTAAGAATATAAAGCTTTTAATTACTAAGGGGCTTAATGTGCATCAATATTTTACACAAAAACTCTAGTTAGTTTTGAATTCAAGGATTAATACTGACATTGTTTTTTTTTCAGTCACTACAAACAGTTATTGTGAGTATTTATAGAGGCTACAGATTTTATTAAAAGAACCGATTAGGTATATAGTACAGTATCGATAGACAAACAAACAGAAAAAGAGAAAGTATTAAAAGGATTAAAAAGATAAAAAATAATGATCCTCATTTGCCGATTGCTGCAAAACATTTCTCCCCTCGAGCGATTACACGGCTTATAGCCATAAAATATATATCTTAGACCCTTTTATTTTATGTACTTTTCTCTGAAATAAAAATATTTCAAATTACGAATTTGTTGGTATGAAAATATACAATGCAATAAAAAAACTGATAACCGAAAAGTTGTGTATACGATAAAAAAATATTAAACAATGTATACTTCTAAGGATATTTGAAGAAACATCGAAACGTGTTTGAAGTCTATTTTTACAGTTTATATCTATTATACTTTAGATGATCAGTTTAAGTGCCTGTTAAAATGGTTAGGTTTTATTATTATGTGTAGAGAACCAATTAGAATACTCATATGAAAATGGACTGACAGATCTCTCGCTACCGGCCGTCATACGCTCCATGGTCGGTAGCGACAGTTATTTTATCGCAGTTGCAACCTTCTGCGAAGACGTAATTTCGTGGAAGGAGCCGGTGGAGAAGGCCCAGGAAGATGACCTCCAATCGAACCCAATTCGCCGCCGGTGAACCGGGCAGCGGAGGCGCGCGTACCAGCGCCTCATGCCGCCTTGAGTGTGGCCACGGGTGGACGGGGCGAGTTTTCCCCTCCATCCGCTACAATAGCCAGCCGCGAGGAGGCGACGTCCACGTGTACCGTACGTCGCCTGAAATAGAAAATTGATCCGCAGATGGTGCCCGTGGCAGCGGGCAGGCGCTAGGAGGGATCTGGATGTTGTAATAGCAGCTGTTCCCGGATCCCTCCTATGTCAGGCGCAGAGTGACATACCGTGTGGTTTTAGTCGGTCCGATTACGACACACCACCCCGCCGTAAGCCCCGGTGGAGTGACGGCCCGAGGGGGTTGCCACACGTTAAAAAAGAAAAAAAGATTTAAACGATCGCCATACGGCTCCCTACTACACTGAATGTTGTGGGTTCAAATCCCACACGGGTCAACACTTTGTGTGACCTACAAATTGTTGTTCTGAGTCTGGGTGTTCTTTGTGTCCGTTTCTTGTATGTTTGTGAAGTCCCCCGCGACACACTAACTATATGCGACATACTAACATAACTAGTGCGGGCGTGGTTTAAAAAAAACTCAAGTAAATCCTTGATTTAATATATCATTCTAATTGAGTATTGTTCTAAATGAGGGCCTTGTGTGGAATATTGGATTCCGCCTGTTGCACAGCCTCTATCGAGATCTTGATTTATGTATCTGGGATGAATAATTTGCTAAGTTAGAAAAACCAAGTAATTTGTGTTGACGTCACCATGGCAACGAAGATAACCTTTAGAACTTTACCATACTTTTCTGTGACCACATAAGTTTTATACATTGAATGTTGTTTACACTGTTGAGGTAACAAATTAGTACAGTAAAGTAATAAAAGGAAATAGTTGAGCTGGACATACTTTGACGATTCCATATTGCTTTGAAAGTAGACGTTAAGAATTAAATAGATAAATATTTCGGACATTTGACACACAACGTCACCTAGTTTCAAACTAAGCAGAGCTTGTACTATGATAACTAGACTGACATTAAAATACTCAAATACTTTTTTATTGTAAATATATAGGTACATATCATACATAGAAAATATCGAAACTCCGAAACAAATATTTGCTGATGATGCAAATATTTGTTTCGATCCGGGAATCGAACTCGAGACCTGAAGTGCAGCAGTCGCATTCACCACCGCTGTGCCACCGAGGTAATCAAATGTATAAACTAGGATGTAAATTTTGACATCTAAGATTCAGTTCTTTGTATCAACCCTAAAATAATTGAAAATAAAAAATAAATATTTATCCACTCTGTAGATATAGGTTGAAAGTAGTTGTAAGCACATGGCTTCAAAGCAAGAACTATACAGCGACAGAAGAACTTCTTTGTATGTCAATTTTATAATTACTAATATCTATGTATGTAAACTATACTTGCCGGTACACATACACACACCCACACACACGCACGCACACACACCCACACACACACACACACACACACACACACACACACACACACACACACACAGGCATGCACGCACGCACGCACGCACGCACGCACGCACGCACGCGCGCACGCACACACTTTTTATGTGATTTTGTAATTTTGATTTTAATCTTAGTTTTGATTTTAATTTCTGGTAGTGATTTTGATTTTGATTACGATTTTAATCTTTAATTTAGTTATAACTTTTAATTTTAGTTTTTGATTTTAATTCTAATTTTGACTTTGATTTTGTGCTTTAATTCTATTCTTGATCTTGTTTAGGACTTTAATTTTGTTTTATATTATGATTTTGGTACTGATTGGACTTTTATGGAACGGAATTAATTAAGGTTTGAATTCCTTGTCAAATTACCAAAACATGGTAACTTATTGATAGCATGATTTTATTATAACTTATTTTAATTTGAAATCTAATTTGGTCGGCAATATTCTTTTGTGGTTTCCCTTATACTTACAAATACGTGGACAGTGTCGCTTTTAGATTGCGGTAGAGCCCTGGTACCCATAACACAAGTTAAATCTTATCATGGGTGCCAGAGTTCAACTACCAACTACTTGAATGTTTGCTGTTTATTATAAGTAAAATTGTATATAAAATTGTTTTTTTGAATAAAGAATTTATTATTTTATTTTTATTATTATTTTATAATCGAAAATAAAAAGGCAGAAACATGATAATCTGTTTTTAGTAATATTTTGTACTTTTTATTAACAATTTGTTATACTTCATATCGAGGCGTACGATACAATACGCTTCTATCATTGTAATTAAATTAACGGTTGAAAAATTTAACTGCAAAGCTCCAATAAACTCATTAGTTTATCAATAATTAGCAATTGTTTGTTACGATTTCACGTGAAAACTACTCAACCGATTATCATGAAACTTTGTTCTCATGGTCTTGGAGGTATTCTCGGCGGTATAAGGATACTTATTATTAAAAAATATATAAATTTATATAAAATGATCTGTTACGAAACTTAAGAGGGCAGACCAAATTTCACGCCAGTGAAACCACGACCAAAATACATAAATTTGAAAAGAGGAAGTGTTAAGTTTTATTTTGTATACATTATCAATACAGGAAATGCCTATGTCCAGCAGTGGATAATTATAAGCTGTTGATGATGTTCGTGATGAAGTTGAGCGTTTAAAGTTGCTTGCTGTATTGAAAATAAAAATAAATAACTATATATATTGCGCTGAAGTCTTATTAAAAAGCCAGTCAATTGTCCTTCAGATCAACCATCAATAAAACTAATGTACTATATAATAAAATGATCAACAAATACCAATAAAGCAAAGAAAATATACAATTTAATTGTGTACTGTTAACCAAATAAGTAAATATTATTGTCATTTCTGATTCTATGTGATTTTTAGTATATCTCTCTTTCTGTGACAGCCCTATCTACTTTCCAGTTATAAGTGGATAGGGCTTCCAAAAAATTGCAGATAGGATTTCTAACGAAATTTTTTCGTTATTTTTCTTTCAAGCATTTGGAGAATACAATGAAACTTATGAACATATAAGAGTGTATTGTGTTATTGGTGACGCGTTGCCGACACTTCACTATTGATGTATGTTATTGTTAGTGTAGATGTTAAAAGAGTGATCCGGCTCAAGTGTTAAGGGACTTACAAACATACATGAAATGGAGACAAAGAACACCCAGACTCGACCCAGACCCAGAACGGCAGTTATATTACAAACTCTATTACATTCAGCGTTTCCAAAACTAACTGTGTGTTTTTCTTAATAATAAAAAAATGATGCTTAATGTTTAATAACTATTAAACACATTCAAATTGTAGTCTAATCTCTGCTTAGAGGCATCAATAAATCAAAGTCTTAATTAACTCAACAAAGCCATCACGATCAAATTGATTGAATTTCTAACCTAATTATGCTTAACTATTAGTGTTTGCATACCTCCAAATTGATTAATTAGTTTCGTGAATTAAGTACACTTTACATTATATTACTAATATTCACTTAGTTGACCATGTTATGGCGTGTATTAGCTAGACTCGTCTGGAGAGATGTCACGACCTCACCGACAAATACAATCTTCAGTCAACTATATGTTTGATTGTAGATGACAGTCTGTCAACAGGAAGAAATGGCGAAAGATTGTATGAGGGCCTTTATCTAACTCTACCACCGACGTACATATCTGTATGTGACCACGACCGCTCTAACAAGAGTGACACGACAGAAAAGAAAAATCGAATGAGTGAAGTAACCGATGTCGCACTCACTCCTCCTAATTATGGTAAGGTGAAAGATAGTAACATATTTATGCCTAATAAGTAAAAATTGTACAAAGAAAGAAAAGTGTTGTACAATAATTATACTGCCGTGTTCATCTAGCGGCTAGTGTATATAGCGTAGCTGATCAAGAGGTCTTCGGTTCAACTGCCGGGTCGGGTCAAAAGTGTTATTGAGTTTTCTGTTTACAGAAATAGTTGATACCAGCCCGACATTTAGAAGCTGCAGTCTTTACTCCCATGCCTCAGAGAGTACGTCGACTCTGCACCTGATCTGTCTCTGGACGTGTTTGAAAACCATCTTGTTGTGAGAGTGAGGGAACAGAGAACACAAATGTGTTTGTGCATATCCTTGTACATTATAATACCTAATGCAAAATTGACAGGTTTCCTTTGAAATAAACTGCCGTGATATCATACTCATCACATAATTCACTTGCATTCAAACGGACATTTTATTAACAACAACATAGTATATATAGAACTGAATTATTATACATCAGTTTCAGAAGAAAGAAGTACTATTTATATCAAAAGAAAATAAATATATTCTGTTTGTTTGAGTTTACGAATATAAGGCAGATGATACTCAATGGTCGCGTTTCGTTATATCTGATGTATGTAATGAAATTTTCCTTTTGTTTTCATATTTCATTTATTCTTTCATTTGGATGATGTACTTTGAGAGGCTATTTGCTTTCATATAGATTATTGTTTATTCGTATCTCATATATAATTAATTTAGACTTGTTGATATGATATTACTGTACGGACTTGTTGTTCTACTGGTTAGAGGTTCATATTTTTTCTCATGGAAATCTATCAAAGTGGCTTTATTCTGCCTGATGGAAAGCATGAATAGAATCCAAGAGCGGTGGTCGCCATACTCACTGCGAATGAAGACAGTGCAGTATGGCGACCCACGCGATGATTAGTGAGTTAGAGCTTATAGGTTCAGTTCCAACCCGGCATACATTACAAGTCATTTTGTAATGATCCTGATTATATATTGTGTCTATATGTTGTGGTGATGGATTAAGAATACATAGTGTTACCACCCCTATTCATCCCGTGGGTGTTGTAAAAGGCGACTAAGGTAACAAAGTATGCAAGACAACATCATTACAAAGAGAAGGAAAACTTGAAACAAACCCTATTCAAACCAGTCTGGCCAGCGTGGTATGGTAAGCCAAAACCTCCTCGCTAAGGAGAGGCCTATGTCTAGCAGTAGACTGTAAAGGCTGTTGATGATAATGATGATGATGTTATATAGGTTACTAATATTATAAAACTGAAGCGTGTTTAAGGTAACGTGCTAATCTCAGGTACTATAAACTCGAACTGAAAAATTCTTCCAGTATTGATTCACTTATTAAGGAAGACATTGTTTAACGTGGCGATACAACCAATAGAAGCCGAGCATCAATCTAAAATGTTGCAAAAACTACAAAAATTTACTTTTGAGAAAAACAGACGGAGTTATGCACGGTAGTATATATATATATACAAATTTCTCAGTTATCTATTAGTTACCTTATCTATTAGTTATTAGTTAACTAGTTACCCTAATGCGAGCTTTGCCTAGATCGGAGTCTAAAAAACAAGTGTGAGATGTCAAGTAAAGAAAATACTGTTGCATATTTGCAATTCCTTCAATAGAACGTAATTTATGACACTAAGCTAATATTATTTATACTTGTAAACTAATATATTTAAACACATACACAAAAATTGAACGGATATTGGTCCAAATATTGATAGTACACATCGCAGTAACATGAGATACAAATATTATCACCAATTGAGAAACTTTATTAGGTTTCAAAACTACATTTCATAGATATCATTGAACTTTCCTAAGTTTACAATCAATTTGTTTAAATGAAAATGAACCTTATAAATTTCATTTGAAGTTTAAAATTTTAAAAACAAACATGTATGAGTATTAAAAAATGAAAACTGTAAACTGCCAAAGCAGTATCGTATTGAGAAAATTCACTTTTTTATATACCGCGCTTTACAATTAAATCGATTACTCTAGCCTGGGATATAATAAGCCAGGAATCATATTATTACGGTGAAAGATAACCTTCCTGGTACAATTTGTATAACATATTTAGTTACCCTCAAAAATACTGTGGAAGAAAACACGTGTCAAAATATCAGTTATGAAGGTGCAGACTGCGTATTATGGCTTGAGCGGTTCTCATGAAACATTGGTACACAAATGTTTGGTAATTAGTTAATATTATTTTTTAATAATATTTTCATATCGTAATTTTTAAGTTCTCCGTTTAGTCAATTAAATTCGTGCAATGTTTTAATTCAATATTTTTTATAGACTAACATAAACACACTAATGAAATTGTATACTAAAGAAAACTGTATACCTACTAAAACTCAAAAATTATGTACATGAAAACGCGATTCTAGATAGTAGGGTCTAATGTTTATGTAACATCCCTAAACTGAAAGGGAAAAGAGGACGTATGGAGAAATATTTATGACATTACTACTTGCAATAGTTGGAGAGATTTATTGAAATTTATATGGCGTGTTGACTGTTACTTCTCAAGTTGTAGTGAGTTATGAGATTATGAATAGTGTGATTTATAAGTTACTTTATTAAATACATATTTATGTGGAAGAATAATTTTGTAATTCGTGTTTAATTTTTTTTAAAGTGTATCAGAGTTGAATAGTATTTTTTTTTATATGAAGAGCCTCTGACTCTACTCTGCCTGATGGAAAGCATGAATAGAATCCAAAAAGTTGTGGTCACCATACTCATTGCAAATGCAGACAATGCAGTGTGGTGACCCATACTATGGCGGGCTAGTGAGATGCTTTTTCATGTCACGCTTGGGGACGTAAAAGGCATGACAGTCATCGTGGCAGTAAATCTCACATACTTATCACGATAACTGTAACCCCTGCATCAATAGGCCTCCGGTCTCACACTCACCAACGAAACACGACAGCACGGATGTTGTCACTTTAAGTTGGTATTCTGTGGGAGAGTAGTACTGTTTTGGACGAGCTGCCCGTTCGTGCTGAAATCAGCGTGGCTCTACTACCCTAAAGAATTAAATTAAAATTAATTTTATATGTATTTTAAGGTGAGTATAGGCTGGGATTATTATTTCATTTTTAATACTTTTCAGGTATTACGGCCTACCCAAATCTCTTGCTTCCGGTAGGGTTGCGCTTCGGGTCGTTAATCTTGACTAATACGGGTTAGGTGACAGGATGGCTGTGCTCGTATGTTGTCTGTATGGACTGTGGTCCTTTCTTCTATGCCAGACTGATGCCAGTACTGATGCCAGAAATAAATAGATATATTTATATAAAAAAAATCGACTGCACGGTTGGCCAAGTGCTTTAAGCGATCGCCACGTCGCTCTCTACCGTGATCGCATCCATACCATACCATACCGTAATCCACAAATTGTTGTTCTAAATCTGGGTGTACTTTGTGTCCATTTCTTGTATGTTTTTAAAGTCACCTGTGACACAGAACTTATTTCTAGTGCGGGTGATGTCTTTTGAAATAAAAAAAAATACACTAAGTGAGAAACAAACTTTAAATAAACATGGTATTTAAATACAGTACCATCCAGCCATAGAGATCTTCATTTATTTATTTATTATTATTTTTTGATGTCTTTCACCACATTACAAATAAATATACTTTTTTATTCATTAAAGATATTATTAAATGAAATAAGTAACTGAAGACGTCTAACATAAAACCGTCCAAAGGTCAAGTAATAAATATAGAGCTCATTAAATATTAACGATAGCAGAACGCACAGATATGAAAACTATTATTTGTATAGTGTTGGGACAAATGGTTTTTATGTCGATAAAAAATGTTTGAGACGATAAAATAATGTGTCGGGCTCTCAATATCATTTGTTGAGATAACTGTCTGTTCCAATAGAATCTAGTAATTCAAGTTAGATTCCCTTCAACAAAATGATAAGTCAGAAGATAGAAGATAGAAGATAGAAGATAAGTATGAAACAAGAAACCGATAAGTCAGAGCAGTTTTAACCATAATTAAAATGTAGTATGGTAGCATCAAAACTAAAATTTCTTGCAAAGGAGAGGCCTATGTCCACCAGTGGACTGTAAAAGGCAGTAGATGATGATGATGAAATTTATTTGTTAAAGAAAAAAGTTTTGCTATATATTGTTATAACTCATTGTTACTGCAAGGTCTATAGGGGTTACAACAAATGTCTCATTTTTAAGCAACAGTTAAGTCATCTTCATTATCATAATTTTTCTGACCCTTTTTATCCAAATAGGTTGAATTTTTTAATGATGACCAGCGTCAAAAATTCATTAAAAAACGTTAATCACTCTCGAAGTAATATCAATATTTGTAAAAATATATCGTGAGGGACTTAAGACAAAGGAAACCGGAAGGCAAATCAAATTAAAATTCTCGTAGCTTCAAGATTCCGGGATTGCATACTTTGGACATACCTATGCTGAGATCAAAGAGCCCTCTAAGATAGGGGAGTCTATTGATATTATAAATAAATATTAAGGACGATAAATAAAAGTTAAATAGTCAATAAGATATTTTATGAGTTTCTTTTTCGGGACTATTTACGAGTTTAATATTGTTACAGAATAATATACTATACTAAAACTATTCAATATGAAAATAAAGAAAAAATGTAATTTAATGAAGAATATTATTGTTAAATATTTGCAACTGTTCCAGTACATATTAAACATTTCAAGAGAACATTTTCAGAGTAAAACAGTTAAATCTATATTTCAGCTACTTTCATATTCTATCTTGGACTGTGCACTCTTGACAAAGCGCATGAAATTGCGACCTCATACAAGCTACGTCAAGTGTTCAACAAGCTACGAGTTGCTACGAAATAATTCTGTGTAAGATTCGTAGTGGTACTGTAGCTCAAAGCATTTCATTACACTATTATATGTGTTATATATTCCGTTAGTATATTCGTTCAGTATCCATATGTAATTCATGTATGAATATTAAATCTTAGTAATTGTCGAAAAGTTTAGATCAGAACGGGATAAATGTTAATGATTTGCAGTTTTCGTTTACTTCCATATGTTATGAAATAGCGCACAAAATGGTAACAACAAATAAGGTGATTTGTAAATATAGTACGAGAAGTATATAATAAGGATTTAGATTTATAAAAACAAAATAAATTAAAATATTACAGTAAAATTAAATTCGAAATGTGAAATTATCATTTCAATGTGTTCCGTGAAATTTTGTTACATCTGTTTTTATTTCTTATTTGGAATGAAATATTTATGACAAATCGCACGCAACTGTAATCTTGAACGTAACGATGTCAAGTGCTCTGCGAGCTACAAACTGCTACGTATTAATTGTGTATAAGATTCGTAGCGAAATTGTTGTTAAGTTCCCTTTCACTATGCATGTGAGTGTTGATTAGAGTGAAGCGATTTTTTTTTCGATACATGGCAATCTGATAACAAAAATATGGTGCGTTTCAGGTCTAAACTAAACCATATAAAATATTATTTGATTTTCTTTACGGTTACTTCCTCCGCAATGTCATTGAAATTTAAAAATAAATTATTTTAGTATATAAAAAGTTCTAACAAATAGTACAACTTTATTTTGCGAAATAATTATTATAATCTTTTTCAATATAATACAAAATGAAAGCGTCACTTTGAGTCCATAATTTAAAATAAGGGGAGGGGAAAGCGGTAAGTGCCACTTGTCGCGTCGTCACAATGCTTAGTGCGCTTTTGTTTCTACTCGCATCCGCCTCATGCTAGCCATATTTAATTATTATTATTCTTTTGAAAAGTGCAGAAAACTCGGAACGTGTTTAAATATCCTATTTTATGGTATATTGGAATTGCATGATTTGATTCAAGATTTCATAATTTTATGATGCAAATCATGCAGAGGTTTCAAAATGAAACTCTGCGTGTGATAACCAACGCACCCTGGTTTGTACCCAACGAACTACTACACCATGACCTACGAATGCCCACCGTGATGCAGGAAATCATACGCCATACCAAGTCCTATAAAGAACGAATCCAACAACATCCAAACATTCTGGCTCGGCCACTAACGGAGAATCACAACAAAGCGCGTCGATTAAAGCGCAAAATACCCCAAGACCTAATCCAATCACAGTAAATGTAACTGCTTAAACAATGAAGATGTGACACAGGTCACATACTGAACGAGTCAGCGATAGCACCAACCAACATACTTCTGAATGTCCTACGAAGGAGACAGATTGTAATAAAGAATAGATAAAAAAATTATTTGAGTTAAAAGACAATATTTTACCTACTTATAACGATGTTATCAAATAATATGAATGGACAAGACATCGACGAAAATTGGAGTTAGAAACTGTGGAAGAGCCAATTTTGGTTTCAATAGCAGATAAGATAAAGTGACATACAGAATTAAAAATATATGGTGAACTGCATCTATTCCTACAGTAACACGAACAAAAATCATACAAATGTTAAAAATCTATCATTTCCAATACAATTTTTTTTTTTTTAAATCTGTGCAGAGACTTTCAGGAAAAATTAGAAATATTTCGGCAAAACAGTAAGTTACTTTTTAATATTGCAGCATACAAATGCAAAGAGTTAGTTCAGTGCACCTGTACAAAGGATAAAAGGGTTCCAAAATGAGAGCAAATCTTTTTAATTGACCAAAAAACCTGTCGAGGTATGATAATCGGCAGCATTGACGCAATCGCCACTAAGAAGTTGCAAAATACTTTAAAAAGAAAACATGAACGAGAGAATCGAAAAAAGGAATGTCTCTTCAAATACGATTATATCGTCGTTGAGTATTTTAAATATTAGTACTTCTTCCGCAACGTCATCAACGTCAGATAAAACTGAATTTGGAGATGTTTCTCAAAAGAAAGGGAAAAAATCCTCATACGTTGATTTGCCGACACTTACGAGGACATGTGACAGGTACGGAGTATCAGATAGTGCTGCAGCCCTGATTGCACCATCTGTCTTGTTCGACATTGGTTCTAATATTAACGTCATCGACAGACATAAATTACGCAGACAGAGAACTTAAGCAAGAAATATGTTATTGAATGAGGTGACAATTCCAGATTTTAATGCTTTATACTTTGACGGGAGGAAAGATAAAAGGTTAAAGATCATTAAAAAGAGCGACAAATGCTATAGACCTTTGACTGTCGAGGAACACATCTCACTAATTCAAGAACCGGGATAAATTTATTTTAGATACGTGGGTACCTAATGTTGGGACCTAAGTTTCTATCACGTGAACAAATACTTCTTCATTCAGTTCAGTTTCTTCACCTTGACGAGTGCACTTCGGCCCCTAAATCTATCTCTGGGTCTTTGGAAAAAATGTTAAAACATTTTCAACCTATCGAAAGAGATACTCACAGAAATGGCCATAGATCTGAGTACAGATCAACAGTACTTTCATAACATTGCGATACTTACAGGTATTTGCCCAGAAGATCTGTCAAATAAATCTCCCGTCAAACTTTCACATGCTCGATGGGTCACATATGCCAATAGAATATTACGTTTGTATGTACACCAAAACATCATCAGAGAAACTAATAACTCTGGTAACATTTGTTGTTAAAGTTTACGCACCATCTTGGTTCCTAATTAAAAATAAACCCTCCTCCAAGGATGGAACGCGACATTTTTTTTATAATGCTCAGATATACAAATATTTTTTAAAATATATCTGATTGTTTTTTTATATAATTTTTTCAAATGTTAACTAAGTCGTGGCCCATCCTATAAAACGCAACAATTTCCCCTACTAAAATTTAAAATTTTATAAAATATTTTTCATACATATACGCTCCACCATATATACCACCATAACGATGACATCTACACTAGTAGATAACGATGACATCTACACTAGTAGATGTCATCGTTATCAGTGTAGTACCTACAGTAATTTCATTATGTAAACGATATACCTATTTCTAAGTACGATGTTGTAATTTTGGTTTCAAATAATTTTTTCTTTATTTTTCGTTGGTTCAAAAAAAATGTATGTAAATATTCTTACTGTTAAGTTTTTCGCAAATTCATCTGCGGTGGTGCAATAATTTTTTTCTCTATTACTCGTCATCCGCTTTGGTTCAAAAAACTGGATCGAGACCAAATGCAGCACTTTTTTAATTGATCAATATTTTAATATTATAAAAATTCTCGTTGAATCTTCACTATTTTTTTTATTAACCATAATAAATATTACGAGTCCATTGGTCTAGTGGTAACTGACGTGCCAAGAGTGGTAGTTGATTTTCATTTTGTTTTTTTGTTTTAGGAGCCTGTCAAAGTGACTCTACTCTGCCTGATGAAAAGCATGAATAGACTCCAAGAGTTGTGGTCATCATACTCATTGAGAATGCAGACAATGCAGTATGGTGATCCACTCTATGGCGGTCCAGTAATATGTTCCTGGCTTGGGGACGTAAAAGGCATGACAGTCATCGTGGCATTATATTGCACACAGGTACCACGATAACTGTCACCTCTTCAACAATGAATCCTGACTGCTAAGCCAAAGATAGTGGGTTAGATCAACATCCAGGGCAAATCTTTGTGTAATTAACGGCATCATTTGTTCTTTGTCTCGGTTGTAAGTTATCTGTAATAGGTTTGTATTTATAAATATATAAGTATTTTTATCAGCAGTCTAGTTATCATAGTACAGGCTTTGGTTAGTTTGCGGTCAGACAGCCGTTTGTGAGATGTGAGGATATTATTAATATTATTTATCTTCCTCAAATATTGGCGAATAAGGTTATATTTTATTACTTTGTAGGTAGAACACAACTTAGTGACGTAGCACCTGTAAGGTTTTATTGAAATTACATACCATACAGAACAATTGCAATTTCATAATACGCTCGTAGCATCGTAGTACCTCGTAGCTTTCTCGTAGAAGCTGTCATAAATTTTAATTGTTACACTTAAAGGTGCCAACACGACAATGGCATCATCATTTTACCGTGACACCTCACAACAAAAGCTTGAAAATAATACTGTATTACTAAAGTGATGGTGACGAAATAGAAGGCGAAAGAATTAGAAGAATGTTCCATTCCGTTTCCGTCCATTTCGTTTACCCTAATCAAATAAAAAAATATACTCTCGAGAAAAATCAATATCAGTTGAGAAAAGACCATAATAGAAATGAATTAATATTTCAAGAATTATAATATAAATGGTGATATCGTTTTCATCATTCTATTACCTTTAATAATTATATATATAAAAGAGAGATACCTAAATTAAGTAATTCACCATTAACATTTATCATTAATCTTTCAGTGATTCCTTCAAAAGATAAGGTAAATATTTATTAATATTAAACAAGATTCAAAACGAAATTAGAATTGTTAACAGCACTAATCTCCACTGACCTTTTAGTCTCCGCTATAATAATATTTGGGTCAAACATTTTCGGACGGAACCTGATTTCTAAAAGTATATCTATTGATGTTACTCACTTAAATAGAAATCAATATCAGTGTGCACATAATACAAATTCTTAGTAATAAGAATGAGAAATGACGTCACCAAATTGTTGTTCTGGAGATTCTGGGATAGACTCGTGTTTTACCTAGAATCACCACCTGGGTGATGCACGGAGACTAAATAGGGTCTCATTCTCCAACTGATGACACTTTTATTTTCACTTTAGGTATGATTTAAAAACTCTAAACAATTATTATGTAAAAAAAGGAATTGATTACAATATTAAAGTTATTTTAAAGGAAATTGTTAATTCTTTCTTATTGTTGTTAACATATTTGTAACTCATTTTCGTTATATTAAGTGCTTACAATTAAGATGACAAGAATAAATTAACAAAATAATTTTTTGTTCATTTTCTGGACTATATTGGTCGTTAGAATATAGTGCTTCACCCAGGTGGATATTCTAGGTGAAGCACGACTCTGTCCCTAAAGGTTTATCATATATCATCTAAAAGCATACTAGAGCTTAAAGTTTCTACTCTCTTCTTCTGTCTTCAGGCAAATACTTCATTCTGGCTTATTAAGTCTAAGTCCGAAGAAAACAACAGTAAGAGAAGGAAAATAGGTTTTCATTAATTTACCCAATAATACTGATGCCAGTGTATGATACACTGCCTAATTTAACATTCTTAAATCTCTTTTTAAAAAAGATAAATATCTTAGAATGTCAGAAAGCATTAGAATATTTCATATTTTTGTGTATGTTGGACTCATTTTGAGAAGTTTTAGAAGCATTCAGAAACATGGTACATATTTTCAATATAAATATACACCCCTCATCTAAGGGTGAAGGCTATGTGCAATGACCTGCGAAGGCTACTCACGGTACATTTGTTAGACATAAAACGACATTAGACTCCACCTGGCCTATATTTGGCGTCTCTTAAAATAGTTAATGTCATCATGATGCAGCATAAATCTTAATGGGTTCTGGGAAAGAGGAAATCTTCTTGGGTTATTTGGCTTATTTACTTCACATCACATTACTATTCATTGAAAGTGATTCGGCTTGGAATTGTGTATTATTGTTACAGCAGTGTGAGTGTATATATATATGTGCGTAATATTTGTGAGTTTATTTCAAAAAGCGTAAGAAATAATTCATTGTATTTGTTTCATGCATTTTGTATCATTTTTTTTCCGAAGAAGATTTCCAATCTAATTTATGACCTTTTTAATTTTTTTAGTGTGTGACGTAGCGATTATGATGGTTGACTGTATCATCAAAAAATAGCATTTTCCGGTTCATTAAAACAAAATACATCATAAAATATTGACAAAAACGTAACTACTCTAGCTTTTTACATCTATACAATTTATAAGTTTTATGACGTCAATGTTTTAGGCACTTATGTATATACTTATGTATATACCAATTCGACAGAGGTGTTAAATACCTATTGTACTTGAAGATGTTGCATTTCAATTTTCAAATTTCATCTTTAAGTGTAGGAAATAAGATGTTATTACAGATTTATAAAATATAAGATTTTTTTTGTCCGTGGCCCGCCAGGCATGATTCCATCGCCTCATCGGATGTTTGATGGAGGGATATGACACCCTTTCCACCTCACTCCTATAAATTATTAAAATTTGCTGCTTTCATCTAGCAGTATACTTATGTGTCTGCCGGTCTCAAGTTCGATTCCCGGGTATGGCTAAAAAATGTTATGAGTAAAGTTAAAGTTAAATTAAGTTTAAGTTATTTATTGTGTTCAGAAATTATTCAGAATTATAGTGATAGTTTACCACAGAAAGTAATAAGTTAAATTCTACCCTTTATCTTGTCTTAATCCAAAGGCTAATAAACTGATGATGCTAATGTACTCCTAGCCAATTTCGGCAACAGCAGTCGGACTCAATGGAGACTGACTCAATGAAAACTACTTAGGAGATATTATAGTGCAGCAATGTCTGCGGCAACATACGCACTCTCTTTTCCCTCACTCTCACAATCCCACAGGGAGAGGTCAAGCACAGGACCGACGGATTTACGTGCTTTCCTTGCATTAAGCATTTCTATAATCAGAAAAACTCATGGATTTTTTTTATGTCATACCTGGAAATCGAACCTGAGACTTCTTGATCAGCAATCGCTTGCTCGCCAGCTAGATCAACGCAGCAGATTTAAATAAATACGAGTAATAGAAAAGAAATGGAAAGAGTGTCATATCAGTCCATCACACATCCGACCAGGCGAGGTAATCATGCCTGGCGGGCAACGGTTTAATAAAATATGTACGCTATGATTATTCCTCAGAATACAACGTCAAATCGTATTCCAAATACAGTCAACTTACCAAAAAGAAAAACTATGTAAAAATTATTCAAGTACTTTTCAAAGGTCTCCAAATGTTTCAAACATAAAAACGTGTGATATTCATAGTTATTTTTTATTTAGTACCCACTATATTACGCTTGAAGGACCTTTTTACGTTCGATAATGGCAGATGAAGACTACATTATTTCGTACTTTTATGTATGTCGTAAACTCCATGGTTTCGTACGAGCCGGCGAAGAATGGTTAAATTATTGGCCTCAAAGAAAAGGTCCCAAACCTAGTTAAAGGAGTGTCTTCAAATAAACAAAACTGGAAAGCTGAAAGCGAATAGTAATAACGATCACAAATATAGTCAAACCATCTGCTAAGAAGATTAGGACTGGTGTGTTTGAAATTTATTTAGAAGGTCAGTGTAATATTTTAGGTTTATTAAACAACACAGGTTATTAAATGCAATTTTATTCGACTGCCGTGAATAGTCAAATAAATTTGAAACTATGTTATTATGCACAAAATCGTTGATTATCGTGTTATGAAGTGTAGACACGAAACTTAAACAACTTATCATCCTATGACATAATCAGATGGCACACCTACATTAACGTTTAAGATAAGAAGTACAAGAACCTTTCCTATACTTAAGTTACCTTTTAAAATAGATAGAAATTTCACATATAAAATCAAAATTTAAAAAAAAATAATTTATGTCTCTGTATCAAAATATGTACCAATTTCTAAACGTCTAGAAGCCAATATAAATGATTTTTTAAATAACTCGCAGATAAGACACGTCTCGACATTTTTAATCCATACTTTTTAAAAAAAAAAAGCATATGTGACGTAATATGAAAAGATCTTTCATATTTTGCTGAAGATAATATCACACTGTTCACGTCTACGATATAAAGGCTATAACACGTTACCAAGGCGCAGTGCCAAAACAAGTTTGTGACATAGCTCATTTATATAACGTCCTATAGTTACATAAGAGTCGCGATACATCGGACCGTAAGGTGACGTGACGCGTCATGACGTGAAAATAATTTTAAGATAATAATCCTACACTTACCTGTGTATGTGAATAAAACATAGAGAAGTTCGACACGATGACTGGAACAGGTAACGCAATAGTTAGTACGCCTGCCAACGCGCAGAGTGCTCCCACAAACATGCCCAAGTAGGTCTTCGGAGCCAGGTCCCCGTAGCCTACCGTAGTCATTGTCACGATGGCCCACCATAACCCGAGAGGGATGGATTTGAACTGGTTGCCTGGATTGTCCTGGAAATAAGAAATATATTAAATTCGATAAGATCATTTTGGAACGAAGTTCCTTATCGCGCGGTACCCTGGCTAAGGGGGCTAGGCGTGCGTCACGAAAAATCCTCACGACATTTTTGCTATAGTGAGTAGCGCTCGGAGAGGGGACAGGTCGAGTACAGGATTCGACTTATGCTTTCTTTCTTTCTCTCTTTCTCTCAACATTAACAATCCACGCGACGCGCGCGTCTGCTGTGTAGGCGTAATTGTTTTGTCGTGTTAATTATACTTTCTACAATACTTATTTCAAAACGAAAGGAGAAAGGAGAAGTGTCCCACATGTGACACCTCAGACATTTTTTAATAATCTCATTGTTCTATAAAAAATGTCTTGACCAATTTGACACTGCCGTATCTTAAGAAAGGTATTGTGTAGAATGTCATGACGAACAGTTTATGTAGTTTGCACGTAAGATTCTGTCAATTGAATGACTATACAAATGGTGCTATAAATATTTATCGCTAAAAACTAATTTCTTCTAGGCAACGTTTGGCCGGAAAAAATACGAAGTCATTGGTAGTTTTAGTGTGAAAAAAGAATGTAAAATTGAAAAGTCTAGAAAAAAATCAATAGTAATATAGTGACGAAATTAGATATTTAACCTGTTTTAGGCCTTGAAACGTAACAGCTGCCACAGTTTTATAGAGATATAAAATTTTAATATATTAATCGATGTAAGTATAATAAATTCATATTAACAAATCCTTTTTTGGATACTGTCATACCCAATTCTACCATACTGATAAAAATACGACACATAAAATAAATAATCATTTCGATTACTGATAAACATTAAGGTATAACTAAGACTGGCTATAACTGATATTTGTATATGTACTAAGAATATATCTGTGTATAATATACAAAGAAACATTAATTAAAATAATAAAAAAAAAAAACTTTATTCATAAATATATTGATATGAACGATAAGACGACCTATCATAATACCTATATAAACGACTATGTCAGTACAGAATATACTACAGCGGTTTACAATAACGTGTAGAAAAAATAAAGATTGAAAACTTGTGGTAATTTGTTCACTGCTAAAACGTTAATTATCAATACCTTTTAAAAATCAACCATTGGAGGTAAACCTCTACTTATGAAGGATGAGTTGGAATGGAGTTTCTTTTTCGTGATCGAATCAGGAATGAGGAGATCCGCAGACGAACCAAGGTCACCGATATTGCCAGTGAAATTGCTAAACTGAAGTGGCAGTGGGCGGGCTACATTACACACAGAAACGATGGCCGATGGGGCCGTAAAGTTCTGGACTGGCGACCGCGTACTGGGAAACGCAGCGTTGGTAGGCCCCCCACAAGGTGGTCCGACGACGTGGTGAAGGTCGCGGGAAACTTGTGGATGCTGCGGCCTGTGTCCAACAGCGGACGTATTTTGGCTGAGATGATGATGATGATGATGAAATATATACATATGTAAGTTTAAATAAATAAAGATTATTAAAGCATTAAAACTGATTGTTACACTTTGCATTAGGTTACTATTAATACAAATATATTATTTTTTTTGCACATTAGGCATTAGTCAAACACATCCCTTCGTATTTGTGATATCACTTTGTGTATGTATATAACAAAGATTTAAAGTTAATATATGCGGGCAATGTGTTATACGGTTTTATTTCTTTTCACGCCATTTTTAGACTTTGTGTATTCAGTGCTAACCCTAATGTGTACTCGTTTACTGTTATTTTTCATGGACATTAGGAAAATGTAAATAAAAACTTTTTGGGAGGTTTTGGTTTGAGTATTGTGCTTTAAAAAATTACGCTCTTTACAAGTATATGCATTAACTTATTTTTTTTTAATAACAGTTAAACAAATCAATTGTACTACTAATAAATTTCATTTCCTTTATAGTTTGATGAATCAGTCGCTGTTGTTCAGTGACGTCATAATTCCACATGATTCCCAATTCATTCCAAAGAACCCAATAAACTGTATGAATATCAATTTGATTATTTTGATACGTTATGAACAAACGTGGTGTTTACTAAATTTTATTTTATTTTGTAAATGTGTAATTTAATTTATGTATTTCGATAAAAAATATAACGAATACAGTGTTTCACGTAGCAGTTTGACGAACTGGTTTCAGGGAAAAATATACTTTTTTATTCTGATGAAATGTATATCGACATACAGGCAATCCAATGGAAATCAAAAATAATTGATTTTCACAGAAAAACTTTAAAGAAAACCTTTGAAAACTGCACGCCATTAGTCATCGACGACTTAATTGATTGAACGACAGAAATTGAATTTCACGGAAAAATACTTGAATAATCTCCTTTTTTCCATTGAACTGACAGTTAATTTAATTACTGATCTCATCTGGCTTCGACAACGAGAAGCGGAAATATCATTGACAGCAACATAAAAAACTTGAATATTTTTTCATCATCATCATCAATAACAGTTTTAACAGTCCACTGCTAGACATAGGCTACCACACGCAAAAAAAAAGACTTCGTTACAGGTTTTCCTTCGCTGGCTACCGTGGGGTACATACTTAATCTCCTTGTCGTAGACCAATGGTTGTGAAGTGTTAGTGCTTTTTGAATGTATGTAAGTGTGTGGAAGGGTAAGTACACAACGATTGAACCTCATTGAAACTTATTAGGTAGTACAGAAACGTTGATTTCAGCTTAAACGGGAACAGTCCCCGTTAATAAGTCCTTAGCCAGTCCCTAAAGTGACAACATACGTGCAGTCGTCTTACGTTGGTGAGTGTAAGCCTGGAGGCCTATTGATGCAAGGGTGAACGTTATCGCGGTAAATGTATGAACTTTACACTGCCACGATGACAGTCGTGCTTTTTACATCCCCAAGTAGAGAGAGAAATAGCTGACTAGGCCACCATAGCGTTATCGTACTGTCTGTATTCACAATTGCATTATATTCATGCTCTCCATCAGGCAGTGTAAAGTTACTTTGGTAGACTTTTAAAATTAAAACGAAAATTCCACATTCAATGCCGATAGTGACTAGAACAAACGACGCGAGAAAAAAACAAATTAGCTATCTTGCGCTAAGGTTAACTAAGATACTAATTCAAACATGGACGACACACAAAAAGGAAGCCGCTAAAACCAAAGATCCAAAACTAAAAACTAAATTATCGAACACAGGAAAATAAAATTATTTAATATAAGGCAGACTCCAGTTAGGTCAAGCCTGATATGATCTAACCTTAGTAGCGGTCTGAAAATACATTGAAATAATTGTACGAGTATGTAACAGATTGTTAAAATACAAATAAAACTTCATTAACCCGTTACGTAAATAAAAGCCCGCATACAAGAGCATGTGTGCGTGTGTGTGTACAATAAAATGTATGCGAAGTTATCGACAGTATATCAGCGGTGGCCATTTGGTGGTTTTAATTACTCCGGTTTCATGAGTATTTCGAATACATTGCTTTGCTTAATAGCATACAAGTGATGTAGTATCATATTGAAAACAGACACCGCTTTAATCAACTTTAAAGAGGCTCGCATTTGAACACTGTTTGTGTGAAAACACTCACGATTTATCGAGTCCTAAAAGAAGAAGATCTATTATACAAAAAGGGTCATTATCATTATTATCATCATCATATACAACAACCTTTAAGAGTCCGCTGCTGAATATAAGTCTCTCTTTAAGAAGGAGGTTTTGGTCTACTATACCACGCAGACCAAATGGGTATAGTATATTACCTCTTCATTACCATCATTCTATTTTACTTATTTATTAACTGTGGCAACTTCCACATTACAGCACAAACAAAAATATACAACAGCGCCATCCAGCGAAGATACATCGAACTACGAAGTATGAACGAAAACGTGTGAATGTATTGAACTACGAAGCAACTACTAATCCTGTATCGCGAAATAGAGATTCGCGTGGCAAATTATGCCTTATTATATACCTGGCGGGCCGCGCTCCACCAGGCATGATCACCTCGCCTGATCGGAGGATCCTCCCTTTATGTCTCAGGGACATGACACCCGTTCCTCTACATTAACAATCATTTACAGAGTATTATATAAAATAAAACCGTAGAGGCGAAAAGGAATATTGTAACAATTATTTAAAGATAAACACCGAATATATAAACAGAGTTTGCACTGTGTGTTATTGTATTATACATACCATAATAAGGAAGTTATGTTAAATTTCACTCAAACATATATTAATAAATATCATCGCCATCAATTTTAACATCGTCATCTTCCTGTCCATTTTCATGCTTTATTGAAAAAAGTTCGTGATATTTCAAAAGAAACCAGTTGAATAATAAGAAAGACACTTCCTATATTGTTCCAAGAAAGGCAAATCTACACAGTATTAAAATCATGCATCTAATGTTCAATCCGAAAATCGAATTCCATGTAGTCGAATTCCGAGTATATAAAAATGTATTTCAAAATTAAAATCAAAGAAATCTAGCGATACCATTGCACTAATATTTAAAAACTATAATCAGGCACCAACATCTTTTGTAGTCTCTGATTGGAAGTACACACGTAGAGGTACTCATTGTTTACTAGTCTCGGCAAATGCAGCCTTTGTATAGCCGTATCGTCGGGTTAAAGTTATTGACACACACGCGACAACAGGAACTGTGTACGATTTTCTTTTGTGTACGCGATATATTTTCAGGTGTACTTATTTATGGGGTATAGAATATACTGTTTCATTTTCTAACGCTAAGAATTTGAAAGTATTATTTACCTGCCTTACCTAAGAGTTTCCAGCTTCTATCGACTCGGTTTAGCCAGATTGGTGTAGTAGACCTAAACCTCCTATCTAAAGGGAGGTCTATATCCAGCAGTGAACTGTGAGAGGCTATTGATGATGATGACTCGAGAGTTTCTACCTAAACACTGGAACGGTACTAGTTCTTTAAACTGATCGAAGAGATTTTACTAAAAAATGTTTCACTTAGTTCGTTCTTCTTTTAAGAAACCACTATATTCTTTCTTCTTTAATCCTATTTTTGTTACTGATTTTCCCTCCTGTTAACTTTTCAAACTCAGCTAAACGACAGTAAGTGTCACAGTCTACTCGCTACGTTATCTTCTCTGCGAAGTAGCGTGATTTATATTAATTTGATATTCGATTATTACGATAGATATTAATTTACTATGTAAATATGTACACAAACGTGGTGGCATAGTCTATAAAATAAAAATAGATTTTTATGGTTTGCGAACGTAAAATCATATAAAACACAAAATATCGTAAGTTTTGCTCTGGGTGCTGATACAGATCTCAAAGACTCCCTCACAATTCTGTTCTATATGTTAGATTCTTGTTGATATTAATGTCAAGATGGATATGGATATGGATTGATGTGGATAAAAAAAATCTAATTAATGATAAATGTAATAGAGAATTTGAAAGTGACTAGAAGCTAGTATTATTTACCTGCCTTACCTAAGAACTTCCAGCTTTTACCGACTCGGTTTGGTCAGATTGATGTAGTAGACCTAAACCTCCTATCTAAAGAGAGGCCTATATTCAGCAGTGGACTTTGAGAGGCTATTGATGATGATGACTCGAGAGTTTCTACCTAAACACTGGAAAGGGCACTCACTCACTCACTCTCTCTCTCTCTCTCTCTCTCTCTCTATTTCTCAAAATGGATGTAGAAGTGGGGCCCGTGGCACTAAAGAGCTCCTTATCATAGACAGGACCATTAGCCAACAGGTACGTCGTAATCGTAAGAGTTTGGTGACATGTTGGATAGATTATAAGAAGGCTTATGACTCAGTTCCACATACATGGCTTTTGAAAGTGCTAGAGTTGTACAAAATTGATGCAACTCTGTGCACTTTCTTAAAGTCGTGTATGAGTCAATGGAGAACAACACTTCGCTATCCAGGATGTCGGCAGACTGCGATAAACGACATACTTATAAAGATCGAGCGAGGTATATTTCAAGGTGACAGTCTGAGTCCCTTGTGGTTTTGTCTAACTTTGAACCCTGTCAGCACTCTGTTAGAGGGTTCAGGGTTAGGCTATCGGTTGCAGAAAGATGATCAAGTTATATCTCACCTTCTTTATATGGATGATTTGAAATTACTGGCCTCCACAAAATTACAATTGACGGCGTTATTAAGGGTCACTGAAAACTTTAGTAATTCTATCAAAATGGAATTTGGTGTAGACAAGTGTACAGTCATGTATGTAAAGAAGGGCGTGATTGTAGAATCTGAAGGAATAGAACTTTCAGATTCAACAAAACTCAGATCTCTGTCTGCCACCGAAACTTACAAGTATCTAGGTTTTTCACAGTCCTTGGGAATATTAGAATCTGGCGTAAAACAAATGTTACGGGAACGTTTCTTTGGTCGCCTAAAAAAAGTACTTAAAAGTCTTTTATCGGGCGGTAACAAGGTGCGAGCCTATAACAGTTGGGTCATGCCGGTTCTGATGTATTCCTTTGGTGTACTTAGATGGACTCAGACCGAATTAGATGCCCTTGACAGGAGAGTCCGTACATTGCTGACTGCATTCCGTATGCACCACCCACGTTCATCGGTTATGAGATTGTATATTCCGCGAAAGTTTGGAGGTCGTGGTCTATTAAATATCAAGACTCTACACAATCGCGAGATATACAATCTCAGAGAATATTTTCTACAGACTAATGTGGGAGTGCATCGCAATGTAGTTGCAGTAGATACTGGTTTTACCCCGCTCGCTCTGGCTAAAGAGAATTGGCGCAAACCTGTAGTACTTAGTACTACTGATCGCAAGGAAGTATGGAAGGGTAAAGAACTTCATGGTCGATTTTATCGGGCCCTACACGGGTCTGATATAGACTTTAAAGCGTCGACGTCTTGGCTACGGTTTGGTGACCTCTTCGGAGAAACTGAAGGTTTTGTTTGTGCAATTATGGACGAAGTTATCATGACGAATAACTACCGGAAATATATCCTGAAAGATAGTACGGCTGACATCTGTCGGGCGTGCCACCGTCCTGGAGAATCTATTAGGCATATTATTTCCGGTTGTTCTCGTCTTGCTAACGGTGAGTATTTGCACAGGCACAACCAAGTAGCCAGGATCGTACACCAACAACTTGCCCTTAAATACCAACTTATCAATTTCGAAGTACCTTACTACAGGTATGTGCCCGACCCAGTTCTCGAGAACGGTCGTGCTACGTTATATTGGGATCGATCTATTATCACAGATAGGACTATTGTTGCCAATAAGCCTGATATTGTGGTAGTAGATCGATTAGAGCGCCGCGCAATGATTGTCGATATCGCCGTTCCTCATGACGAGAATCTCGTGAAAGTTGAAAAAGAAAAACAATTGAAGTATTTGGATCTGTCTTACGAGATTGCCGACATGTGGAATGTGGATTCGGTGATTATTGTTCCGATAATCATATCTGCTCATGTATTGATAGCGAAGAGCCTCGACCAACACCTTAAGAGGCTCACGTTAGAAGGTTGGATATCAAGGGTCTGATGCAGAAGGCAGTCCTCCTTGACACGGCCCGTATTGTGAGGAGGTTCCTGTCTTTGGAGCCCTAACCACCGGTGTCTTGGTCCCTGTACCCGATGTCGGTGGTCTACTACTATTTTTTATATTTTTAAATGCGTATTTTTTGTTTTTTATATATATTTAAAAATGTAACAAATATGTGTATATCACGAAATAAAGAGAATATAATAGTAAGGATATGATGACCATTAGCATCTTAAACAAGCAAAACGTACACAATGGTGGTCAGACTGTTGGTAAGCATATTTATTTATTTCAAATAACATAGAAAAAAATACAACCAAAAAACTTATAATATATACTATAAAACAATACTCATTACTTCTGGCTTAGGAGTCAGAAATACAAACCACTAACCAAACAGAATCATTAATTTTTAATTCAAACTTTGTTTTAAAACATACATTTTAAAAACAATCCAATCACACAAAGCTAAATTTTGTATATCTTTTTTACCAATCAAACAAAATATTTATGAGTATTCGTAGTTTGGCATGGAATGTATGCCAGAATATTATTTGTTTTGTGCATGTTTGCTAAATATTCAAAACATATTTACATTGTTTCCAGAATCCCGTTAGTGAGAATTAGGTCAGATTTTTTTTAGCTTTTCGCTTTGGAACATAATGAGACTAAAACCAACGATTACTAACTACGTATATTTCATGTAGGGATTGTTTTTTTTGAGTAGAAACTTACACGGCTGAGGATGAAGTCTTATATCAGATTCGAATCTACAAAACTTCTAGATTTTTCATGATACTTATAATCTATTACAGAAGACCCGGAATCTCTTTATAAGAAAATTATGCTACCTGATAAGCAGTTAACAATACCTCGGACCATGCAGATGCTAACCTCCCACCATGGAGAGATGCGTGTGGAAAAGTTTTGCAGTGATTGCTTAAAAATCTTATTAATTTTTATGTTGGTACATCTGTTTATGTTATAAGGTTAAAATTCTATCAAAATAAATAACAGTTTATCTGATCTTAGGCGTAGTAAAATGTTAAAAAAACTCTTACCTGCGATTTCTCTGCGTAATACACCAAACTTGCAAATATCACTATCCCCAGCACCAAAAAGAACACCAACAGAGCCAGTTCTTTCGCTGAAGCCTTAAAGGTGTGCATCAAAATTTTTAGCCCAGGACTGTGCCTCGTCAACTTGAACAGCCTAAGGATCTTGATGATAGAGATGAATTCTAATATGTCGGCTCTGTCAACATACTGTTTTACCACAGTCAACTCGACTACAACGTCCATGTAGAAACTTAAAGTAGCTATAAAATCTATAATGTTGACGGGTGACTTCACAAATTCTATTTTGTTCGGTGCTACCTGAAACAAAAAAAATGTACTTAATTATTTCCAATTCTGGTCATGAGCTAATAATTTTTTTTATAAAATTATACAATCAAAAATTATTTGAATATTCAACTGTTGAGTACCTTTTGTCTTTTCATAAAATTATTTGAGATCGGCGCAATGAGTAATATTATAATTTTTCAACTAGTTTATTTTTTGAATATTTTTTTAGCATAGCATAGAGTATAATATTAGTCAAGGGATTCAGATAGCAGCGGCTCAAATTTATCAGTACATCGTACCTATATGTCCATTTATCTTGTGATTGGTCACACTCGGAATTTTGTTACTGATCATAATGTCTTGTACTTTTACATGTCAAATAAACATACCTAAGTATTTATTGAAACGTTCATGTCATTACATAAATGCTTTAGTGTTTTTATTTTGTCATCTCCGTTTTTTATCTCAATTTATGGCAAGCATATGACTCACAGATGGAAGAACGACGAGCCGTATCGTAAGACTTAAGTAGTTATATTACTCTGCTCAAGACTCTACTTAAGATTCAGAAGGAATTTGGAAAAAAGTAGGTTCCTATATGTCTCTCCTAAAAGGTTTGAACGCAGTACCGACCTACTTCATTAGACATATTAAATCTTACGCCTATATTATTAAGTAGCAATTAGAAAGGAGTAATGGATAAATTACTCACATTAGATCTGATGATGAAATTTAATGGAGCGGTAATATTCAAAATTAAATAAATTTAGACATACCTAATTCCATGCAACAATCAACCTACTTAAACTTATAGAGGTTATTTAAGAGTCATAGGTGTTTTTAAGGCAATGTAATTCATTATAAAACTTTGGATTGACCTGGTTATCGAGCAAGACATGTTACTGACCGATACAACCTTGGCCAATTTGAACTATTGCTTACACTTTCGAATCCAACCCCATAACCTATACCCATATTATAAAATCCCTTTCATTTCGTAATAGTCACAATTGTCTCATCTAAATTGCATGCAGAAATATTAGCTATTTATAAAGTTAATAACGTTAATTCTTTTATGAGACCTCATAGTAAGTACGGTACAAATATTTTTAGATAAAAATAACACTAAACCATTTTATTATATATGGTACAAAAAAAATAATCTACGTTACTGCTCATACACAAAAACCAATTTCTGTAGGTAATCTTGTTTGACTTGATTTTCCTTTCAAAGCTGATTTTGATGGTATAACGAACATCAAAAATCTTACGATACAAAAATTCTATAACCAAGGAGCCCTTAAACCTTTGCCACTTAAGATAAGAGGCACAGTATATCTTAGGCTCAGCTGTTTAATTTTCTGCTCTAGTTGTTAAAATTATCGAATTGAACCCTCAACTGTACATAATGTGAATTACAAATATATTACAACTTAATACGTTAAAGTTTGTTACGTGTGAAATGACTTTGTAAATAGTATCACACCATCATAAACAGCCTTTAAACTTTCAACAGTCTATCATTGGACATAGGCTACTCTTTAGAAAGGAGGTTATTTCGGTAATTTGAGGTAATTTACGGAATGTGAATCGTGGAGTGGGTAACGTGTCTCGGCCGTGCTGACATCGAAAAGTCGTCCAGGCATAGTCAGTGAAGTACTTAGAGAATACAAAACAATCCAGCACTGGACTGTAAAAGGCTGTCGATGATGATGATGAATATATCTTAAACACTAGCATGTTGCTAACGCGAACCCATAGAATTTTTCTACTAAAAGCCGTCTACTAGAGCTATTATAGTTTTCACTTCAATAAATGTGTAAAATGACAGGTGTCCCACACCCAACACAAAAGGAAGATTCTCCGACCAAACGAGGTGATCATGTCTCTCAGAACGTGTCTATGTTATGTATGTATGTTTCATATGTGTGTATATTTATCAGCGCAAAAGTTTCTATGTGGCGATACAGGATTAGTAGATTAGTTGTGAGCTACTCCAATGTTCAGTGTGTCTTCTGTAGATGGCGCTGTAGTATGTTTTCGTTGCCGTATTTGAAAGTCGCCACAAATGTAAATATTTGCCACTTACAGCGTATAGGTGTCAATCGAGTACAATGATCAGCTGATGGTAAGAACAGGTCATTTTGGTCGCATATACATTGGTACTCTCAGAATTCCCCTCCAATAAATAAGGGCAAGATTAATTATGAACTCTGGTAATATCACTTATTCGGTGAAAAGTACGGCAAGAGTGCTTTTACACTGATATTTTGTGAGGTCGTTGTACTACTTACTTACCCATGCACACATAAAAAACACACACTTACATTTCTCATACACACGTACTCTTAACTGTATTTTTTTTGTATAGTTGATTTAAGAAAATGGGTGAAGAAACTGCCTCCTGTAACACAGGTTGTTATCTATCACAGAAAGCAAGTTTCCAATGGTTTCAATTATGTCTATACCAATTTAAAATAATATTGTTATATTAATTCTCCGGTCGAGTTGACCTACTAAGATCGAAATTAAAGTTTGTAATGCCTCTTTAAAAATCATAAAAAAACTAATCAGAGTAGCTCTATATGTTAATAGACTGAAAGTATACGACAATACTCGTACTACTTTTACTATAAAATTATACGGATTACATATTATCATGTTATATTCATATTATGTTCATATTGAGGCGGATAGCGTGTTGATTTAAGTGGTCACTACGCCGTTTTCTACTGCGCTGAGGGTTGTTACTTCAAATCCCACATCGAACAACACTTTGTGTCATTCACAAATGTTGTTCTGTGTCTGGGTGTTCTTTGTGTTCGTTTCATTGTGTTTGTAAAGATCCCCGCGGCACAGAATATGCTCCTAATGTGGGATTTTTTTTTAAAAAAAGAATTAGGTATTTAATCTGTTACTATAATTAAATAAAAACCGTTTAAACTGCCAGGATCTGAGGTAAGGAACAGGAGCATGTCACACCACCCTCTCTCAACTTCTACAAACTTCGCCTCGCATACCAGTACTGTAGTGACGGGTACATCGCATACATTGCATTCTGTATACCACTCGTGCATTCTAGACAGTAACATGTGTGCGGCAACATGTGCGTACTTTCGGAGTGCAGGACGTAGTTAGTACTGAATAGTTTTAGGAACTTAGAGTGCAGTGAATAGTTGACAGCTGGGGTACACCTTTTATGACAATTATGTAAGTATATATATTAAATATTCATTGTCTGGTGACGCATTAGAAATACGTAATATCGCCATTCTTATTCGTGGAGTGGGTCGTAAGAGCCGACTTAAGGGACAAACTAAAGTTGCACCAATCCGTTTGACCAGCGTGACACAATAAACCAAAGAAGAGATCTATATCCAGCAGTAAATTATTCAAGACAGTTGGAATTATAGTAATGAGGTGTATATGTAGAGCTATGTCTGCATCATAAGCTTACAAAAATGTTAGACAACGCAACAAGTAGTCCAAGAGTCATAGAAGATTGTGCTCAAATATATTGATATTTAAAAAGGTCCCATCCCACTCAGCAGCATTAAATTTAAGTTGAAAGTGCGAATATTAAAACTTAGCTTTCCTTCATTGTAACTTATTTAAGTAAATAAAAGTTAAGATGAAAAAGCGAGAACAGTTTCACTAAAGCGTATTTTATATCTCAATTAGAAGCAGGGAAATAGAGAAAAGAAAGTTATGGAAACAAAAGATATGATCAGAAAGCAATCACGTTCGACAATATTTAAAAGATTTTGAGTTAAAAGAGTGGTGGTGAGTTTCTTTCCTGGGTTCTTTTCTCACCACTCTACCATGAACAATCTGCGAACCCAGCTAGCTGTAATTTTAATCGACAGATTGTTCATCTTTCATCTTTTATTGTTTTTTTTTATGACGTTCATAAGTGTCTTTTGTGACCTAAATGAATAAATGAATTTGACTTTGACTTTGACTTTGACTAAACTTTGAGAAGTAACTTAGTTTCTTTTTTTTTTATCTGACATTTAACACACAACCTCATCTAGTTTCAAACTAAGCAGAGCTTGTGCTATGATAACTATAATGACTGATAGAATACTTATATAGTTTTTTATATACATACATATTATATATAGAAAACACCCAAACTTCGAAACAAATACTTGGAGATAAAACAAACATTTGGTCCGACCCGGGCATCGAACCCGAGACCTCATGCACAACAGTCGCATTCACTACCACTGCGCCACCGAGGTAGTTGATTTTAAATACTGTGGTGACTTCTAGATACAGTGAAATAATTCCACACTACAACGTCATCTACCGAAGACACATCGAACTACGGAGAGATTGCTAATTTTGTATCGTGATATGAGTTACTATCATACTAATTAATATATACAAAACCTCCATTCAACAAAAGTTCCGTATGAACAGCAACCGTTGGACCTCGGCTCGGGAAGTTGCCTGGGCGTCGGATGCTGCCTTTGTATTGAAAGACATGCCACCAATTTTTACATTAATACCTATCAAAAAATGAACCATTTCTATAGAACTGTACTCTGAAGAGATTCAAGAAAACTCTCTTATTGCTTCTGCTTTATTTTACTTTTTAAAAAAGGTTAAGTGCCCATTACAAATAAGTATCTATATTAACCGGTCCTTATCGCCGTGGGGCCAGCAATATTCGAGATAATGACTTTTTATATCGAAATATAAGTGCTGAAGGCAGGGATATTCCACTGTTTAGGTTGAAAGTGCTGTTTTGCTGAGTCATTGATATTACGAATAACAATACTATGATAAGTACCATATTAAAATACATAACTTGTATTAACGCTACCTTTTAGAAGACCCTTGAAAGTGTCTGAAGTGAATAAATGTATATTAACTTGTCGAATAATATTCAATAGTAAATTATTTGCTTTAGCCTTGTGGTTTCTCATATCACACGACATTCAACTGCACGACTGTCGCCACGCCGCTCTCTACTGCGCTGAGTGTTGTGGATTCAAACTCCGTATGGTATAACACTTTGTGTGATCCACAAATGGTTGTTCTGAGTCTGGGTGTTCTTTATGTCCGTTTCTTGTATGTTTGTAAAGTTCCACGCGACAAAAGCTTTATTTCTAGTGCGGGCGTTGTCTTTTAAGCAACAAAGAAAAAGAAAAAATCTCAGGATGTATAAAAATACTATTCAAACTACTGCAATCGTAACCTCATTTACTCATCCAAAACTAGGGGTTTGCTTTAGTAGAGTTCCTTTACCAATCGATTCATAATTTCGAATTCGACTCCAATCGATTTTCCTAATTCAATTTATGTTTTGCCTTTGACATATAAAGAGACAATTACTCTTTTAAGAAGGGCTGATATCTAGTAAGCTATCAACTGTAAACGAAACAATCTAAAATCATTTGCAAAAAGTCATTTGGCTTTGAGGTACTGTTATGCCATAGGGAGTAAACTAGTAAACCTGTTGGTTCACGATCACCAGCACCTATGAACTACTACAACTCAAACATCATATGTACTTTGCTGTCTTTTGGGGTCCTCTTACCACCAAGAATCGAGTAAAAAGGGGAAAGTCGTAGAGTTAAAATCGTGAAAAGGCACGAAGATAGGTAATGATCACACTGGAATCTTTCACAACGTCGTACACTTGGAGCACATTGGCTACAGAAAAAAGCATGACTCATTCTATAAGGGTTTCGATAGGATATCGATTCATTCAATCCTACACTGCTAAAATATTACAAAGTAACGAGTGTTTATAATTCGAAACTTTATTTTTACCTTACTATATCTTGTAATAACTTTAAAAGCAACCTGGCGGATCATAAACAAGAGTTAACGTGTAATAGTATTCCGTGAGCCACGGCAAACTTTGTGAGAGACTGCACTGCACCCTGAAGTAATTTGATTATGAGGTTATATTACGGTTTAAAGCATTTTAAGATAAACCTTGTTAATATTATTATTTTGTATTTTCTTTTAAGATATCATAGATAACATTTTACTTTTTAAATTCATCCATATTTTAAAACATGCAAGAATGTACTGAATCTTTAATAGGACGACGTCAATTTCGTGTTTTTTTCATTGAGTAATGTAATAAACGGCTGTTTTTAAAGTTAATGGCAACAGAGTATCGATAAAGTTGTGGTATAAATCCCACCAATCAATTAATAAATGTAAATTACATTAGTTTTTGACTCGTTAGGATGTATATCTTACTAGGCTGTCATAGTGTGGGTCACCATACTGTATTCGCAATCAGCATGGTGACCACAACTCTTCGATGCTGTTCATGCTTTCCATCAGGCAGAGTAGAATCACTTTGACAGGCTTTTAAAAATAAAACAAAAACCAGACAGGTTTACCACTATATTATAATAGACTTACGAAAATGAAACAAATTCAAATGAGTGAAAAATAACTTACAGCTAATAATTAGGTATCATAACTTGCTTCATGTTATGAGGTATTTTTTAAAGTATAACAGTATTTTATTGCTACACACCACACTTTCTGATAATAATTCATAGCATAATCTTTTTTCTCATTACTATGGCTTTTTAATATTCGTTCAGCAAAATAAAATGCTACAAAAACCCAGAAACATTTGAAGAACTCCCAGATGACGTTTTGATTAATCAATTTAATTTATAGATTTTGCTATAGGACGGTAACAAGATATGGCAGAACCTTTCATTAAACATGACTGATGAAACTCAAGGCTGTTCAAGAATAGTCTCTAGAGGAAATCATATTTGCTCCGCGCTGTAACCTTCAGCGGAGAGTACTCCAGAGCACAATACGTATGATTACAATGAAATTTTTTGTGCCGAATTTGTTATTATATTATTAAAAATGCTTTTTGAAAAAGCCGTGTTTTTTAACTATTTGTAGAAGAAGTAAGATGTATACTATATACCTTTTTCTAAGTAGTAGAGCCACGCGGATTTCAGCACGAGCGGGCCGGCTCGACCGGAGCCTACCCTCCCACCTCGCTACCACCAGAAGATCAACCTAAAGCACCAGCATCCGTGTTCATTGATGCAGGGGTGACAGTTATCGTGGTAACTGTGTAAGCCTTACACTATCACAATGACTGTCATGCCTTTAACGTCCCCAAGCGGGGTGTGAAAAAGCATCTCACAAGGCCACCATATTGTGGGTCACCATACTGAGTTGTCAGCATTTGCAATGAGTATGGTGACCACAACTCTTGGATTCTATTCATGCTTTCCATCAGGCAGAGTAGTCACTTTGGCAGGCTCTTAAGACAGAATAAAAAAAGCTACGTATATTTTTGGCGAAATGAAACGTTTCAACAATAAAAGTAAAGGATATAATCTGAAATTAAAAGCCCCTTTTTTGTTCACACATATATATTGGAATGTTGATTATAATGTAAAATCCAAGTTAAGTTTATCTTTAAAAACATACTCCAAATAAGTATCATCTAATTTTTAAGTATTCATTTTAGGGATTGGTAAGTGAGGATAGGATTGAACTGTGACATATCATGTGAATTAAACCCTGACCTCGTACTAATCTACTTTGAAAAATAAGAATATCATGAATATATCATACACAAAGACAACACTAAACAATGATCAATTGATTCTCAAAAGTAAATCAGTGCAAAACCTATATCAAATATCGTCTTTGTCGTGGTAAAACAACTTTCTTGGTGGTGCATCGGTAGCAAATACGACTGCTGTGATCTCGGGCTCAATTCTCAGGTTGGACCTAATGTTTGTAGGACCTGTAAATATTTGTTTCAGAGTTTGAGTGTTTTCTGTGTATCTACAAAAAAAAGTATTCTGTCAGTCAATCTAGGTGTCACAGTACAAACTTTGCTTAGTTTAAAGCTAAATAGCGCTATGCGACAGATGTATGATAAATGAAAAAAAATATTGCGATAAATTTTCTAACTTCTTCCGTCATTGTATTAGACATTCTTTTTTTTTTTTAAGAGTCTGCCGAAATAACTTTACTCTGCTTGATAGAAAGCATGAATAGAATCCACGAGATGTGGTCACCATACTCATCGCGAATGCAGACAATACACACACTATGGCGCCCTAGTGAGATGCTTCTTCACGCCCCGCTTGGAGACGTAAAAGGTGTGACAGTCATCGTACCATCGTAATGCTCACACACTTACCACAACAACTGTCATTCCTGTGTTAGTGGGCCTCTGGTCTCGCACTCACCAACGAAACACGGTAGCACGAATTCTGTCGCTTTAGGTTGGTCTTCTGTGAGAAGGTAGTACTGTCCCAGTTGACCAGCCGGCCGGTTCGTGCTGAAATCAGCGTAGCTCTACTACCTATAAGACATTCTATTTAAATAATTTACAATTTGTTATATTATTATATCAAGACAAGTTTAAAACACTCATTACAAACACGCTTCATCAACATGTCCTAAATAAATTGTTTTAATAAACAATTCACGTTTAGAAATGTACATTTATTACATCCTCTTCCATTGGGTATTTTATACAACATGTTGTGCTCGAAATAGCCTTATTGTTTAATTGCCAAGCAGAACCTGCTCAGTTATTTGAAGCTCTATGTACCTCAACAAAACATAACACAACACGTTCGGTACAAATTCTATTACAATTCTACCAAATTTAGATAGAAAACTTTCAAATGTTTACTGAATATGAGTTGTACAATTAGAGATTAATTCACTTTGAGATAGAAAATGTGTAAACAAAAGCAATTTGAAAAGCCTCAACATTTGAAAATAATTTAAATAGTACATTGCCGAATTGATATTATTGTAATAACTGTCAAATAATACAGCACCTGCTAATTATGTATTTAGAAATATATACTCAGGTGTTTTTAACAAAACTATAAATTGATGATCTACAATTTAGTTTCTTTAAAGAACAATTAATTACTTTATTGGTTTAAAAGTTTAATAAAAACAATTTTTGAATTTGTATTGTTTTCAAACCGTTCTGAGTATAATAAAAATAACAGCATGGAGGTTTCAGATCTTAAAATTGGCGTAGAACAATTACCAATTCAACTGTTTTTCTTGCTAATTCAAGGTTGAGGTGAAAGGCTGTAATTGGCATGAACACTTTCATTAAAGGTCATTAGAAAAGAGAGTATGGTATAAGACCATATAGCTTTAGCCTCTTGCGTCCCCTGGAACATGAATAACAGACAACAAATTGTTGTTATCCAAAGATTCAGATCTGGATCACATCTCCTGCAATTAATTTCAATTTATGACGAAAGAAATTGATTTAACTGATTGTGTGGAATCTAAAGTTGTGGCGGATTTACACCATTTGCTAGTCAAGTGTTAATGTATGGTTCTACTAGAAATAGTTTAGAGTCCGACTTAAGTTTGAACAAAGTTTCATAAAATTCTAGCAGAACCAAATATTGATGACGCTGAAGCTCTGTTCAAGTTCAAGATTGAATAAATGACGTGATGATGATGGACTAAGAATACAGAGTGTCATCACCTCTAAACTTTACATGGATATCGTAAAAGCCGACTATGGGAACAAAACATTCAAGATAACAACACTGCAAGAAGAAGAAATCTTGAAAAGAACGGTATACCAATCCACTTGGCCAGCGTTGTATAGTATGCCAAAACCTCCTTTCTAAGAGCATGCCTATGTCCAGCAGTGAGCTGTTAAAGGTTGTTGATGATGATGTAGGTAGTAGAGCCACGCTGGTTTTAGCACAAGCGGGTCGGCTCGACCGGGGCAGTACTACCCTCTCACAGAAGACCAACCTAAAGCGCCGGCATCCATGCTGTCGTGTTTCGTTGGTGAGTGTGAGACCGGAAGCCCATTGATGCAGGGTGACAGTTATCGTGGTAACTGTGTTAGCCTTACACTGTCACGATGACTGTCATCCTTTTTACGTCTCCAAGCGAAAAAGCATCTCACTAGGCCGCCATAATGTTAGTCACCATACTGCATTGTCTGCATTTGCAATGAGTATGGTGACCACAACTCTTAGATTCTATTCATGCTTTCCATCTGGCAGAGTAGAGTCACTTTGGCAGGCTATTAAAATAAAAAATAAAAAAAAAAATGTAAAAATTATAAGTGTATAGCAACTTATACAAGATACGATGAAACTAGAAGTTCCAAAAACATAATATTGAGGCGAATTTCTTCCAAACGCAATGATCCTGGTCCCGGACTCTAATCTCTTTGTAAAACATATTCTGATGATAAAATTCATATTATCAAAAAACAATAATTTATTCGAACATGAAAGGGTATCTGTGTTGGACACACCCCTAATTTATTTTGTTTTGAATTATTCATATGCTATAAATTGTGGATACTAGTTATCATATACATATATTTCATATTATTATTTAAGTAAATAAAGTGATGAGAGTAAATTATTCATATATGTTAATTGTTTTACACTGTACAACTGATTCTATTTTCTCTCTATTTTAGATTTAATTTTGGTCTGTTTAAACACCAAAACGAATCAAATAATTTCAGATAATCATATAAACGTACAATGCTAGAGTAGTAAATATTTTTAAAAGAAATAAATTTTAAAAATTACTAATTTAAAAATTTAATATAGCAAATTACGTCCATTTTCCATTTTCTTTTAGGCTGCAATAGAGTGGGGGTACCATACCATATTGTGTACAATGCAGTGAGTATGCCAACTACCATTGTAGGACTCTACTCATACTTTTCATCAGGCAAAGTAGAGTCACTTTAGTTGGCCCCGAATAAAAATAAAAAAAAAGTTTACAGTCATCGACAATCTAGTAGTCCACTGCTGGGCGCATAAGCCTAGTAATCTTCTAAGAAAGGAGGTTTGGATCACACTGGCCACACAGATTGATATAGAGTTTGTATCAAGTTTTCCTTATCTTTTCAGTGTTATTCTCCTGTGTATTTTGTTTCTGTCAGCTCTTATTATACAGAGAAAATAAATAAGAGTGGGGAGTCTGAACATTCTTAATCCATCTCCACCACATATCCTATAAGAACAAAATAAAATTCGCATAAAATTTAATGTAAAAAGAAATACATTGCAATTTTTTTGGTAATTTTATTCATTTTTTAAACAACATCCACATCAGAAATAAATTTTATGTCGTGGGAGATTTTATAAATATGCTACAAAACGGACTTTAAAAACACCCAGACTCAGAACATCAATTTGTTGATCACACAAAGTGTTGTCCCATGTGGGGTTTGAAACCACAACACTCAACGCAGTAGAGAGCGGCGTAATTAAAAACATACCTCAATTACAATCAAGAACAAATATCAATCGATAAATATTGAAACAGATGAAAAAAGTATATTGTACAATAATATTTTCGTTTCCAAAGTGAGTTTTACATGTACGGAGTTCGGTTGACGCTAGTAATACATGTTTATTGCAAAAATATTTTACCAGATCACACATAACGTTGACAGTAAAAGCTCATGTAGATCAATATTTACGAAATTTGAATATACTTTTAATATACCACTGGAATATATTTTTTCCAGACTGCTATTTTCTGTTAAAAATATGATTTAAATTGTCCACAATCGATAAACTTTGTTGTAAAGTAAAGCTCAATAAAGAAAAATCTTACTCATAAAAACTGCGTAATGTACGACATGTTAATTCGTGGAAATTTGATGATATTGCTCTTCCATCGATATGACCTTCAAACCTTTAAGAAAAGAACGTACTGATCTCAAAGATCAACCAACTTGTGACTCAATAGTCGCAAGTTGGTTCACAAGTCACAAAACCAGAATTTGCAGGCGGTTATGAGTAGCGAAAGTCACTTTACTTTAGTTTATCTATCTACTCGTTTACCTCTTGTTCCATAAATAATATTAATATTTATTTAAAAAAATAGTATTTGTGTATTTATGGGAACTATTTGTGCAACATCGGAAAGCTTTGCCACACACATGGGCGTACCGTATTAGGTAATAATAAGTCGTCTTCCTATACTTAATCACCATCATTAAGTTCATATAAGTACTGCAAGTGTAACACAAGATGGACGTTCGTTCCGCCATTTGACATTTCAAAATGATAGCTGCCACTGTAATCCAACGTAACATATACAATGCTGAGCCGCGCCGTCACATAAAAGTATAGAATAAATAATGTTTGCGCATTTAGGAATACGAAATTTGAGATATATTCTGTATTCTGGAAGAGATAAGCACAGCAGTATAAAAACATACATTTTATTCCTATATTATAAATGTAGCAATTCTAAATTAGTTCTTTTTAAGTTACGAAATAAATCCTATCCTACTTAATGAGTGCGAAAGTTTGCGAAAACGTTTGGATGTTTGTCACTCTTTTCTAGAAAAATAAATTAACGGACTTATGCGAAACTTTACAGTAATATAGTTCGTACATCAGAATAGCACATAGACTACTGTGAAGGGAACGAGTGTCATGTCCCTCCGACACAAAAGGAGGATCCTCCGACCAGGCAAGGTGATCAGGCCTAGCGGGCCGCGGTCCTAACGGTTGATGTTGAGATGTCGTCTATATACTTATCGTCACGAGAATTTCTATTTCGCGATACAGAATTAGTAGTTCCATAGTTCATTATACGCCGTAGTTCGATGTGTCTTCGCTAGATGGCGCTGTACTTTGTTTTTCTATTTGCACTGTATGTGGAAGTCGCCACACTACTTTTTACCGTGATATCCGATACTTAAGTGGAACACTGACCAAAAGTAACAGTAAGTATATAAAGGCAACAATGAAAAGCTACAGTTGTTCAGTTTATATTTTACCAGTTAATTTTACAAAGAGTCTACAATAATAGATTAATTTATATTGCAATTAATGTTTTTTATGAAATAGAAATTAAGTGAGTGAATTTGTCCCGTGACGCTAAGTGTTGTCATCTGCAAGTAAGCAGACACAAGTGCGCTGCCGTGAGTCGAGACTCCTTCATGAATTAGGGGATGACTGCATGAAACTGTAGTGGGCCATTGGTGTGATGTCTGGGTGTGGGTTATCTACACGTAAGTATTTAGGACTGCCTTGTTAGCTTAGTGATTAGAGCTTGCGACTGCCAATCAAGAGGTTTGGTTCCCGTGTCGGGTTAAAAAGTGTTGTTGAGTTTTTCTTACAATGAATTCTTAGTGATAACCCGGAGTTTGGAAGTTTGCGGTATTTCACGCCCATGCATTGTAGAACATGTTAAACGTCTAGGGCAATAGCTACTGGGAAGTTAGTGCCCTCAAATAAAGTAGTATATGCAACTTTTTTTTTTAACGTGTGGTAACCCCCTCGGGCCGTCACCTCGTTTACGGCGGGATGGTGTGTCGGAATCGGCGACTCCCGCAAGCACCATTTGCGAATAAACTCTCTATTTAGGCGAAGTACGGCACACACGGACGTCACCTCCGCGGCTAGCAACCATAGCGGATGGAGAGGAAAACCCATCCCGTCCACCCGCGGCCACACTCAAGGCGGCATGAGGCGTAGTTCAACCAGTTCAACCTTCGAATTCAGTTTGCCCTTAGAGTGGCGAAGGTTAAATTGATTGATATTCAGGTAAAACTGGTTGAATTAGTAGCGGATCCCAAATAATCTTGGAAATAATGAAGGTTAGGAAGATGCAAGTATTTAGAAATATAAAAGTATGTTTATCAGCAATCTGGTTACCACAAGCTACAAGCTGTGCCTAATTTTGCACCAGACGGTCATGTGAGATATTTGAAGATATTATTATTATTGCTTTAATCATTATGGATCAAAAATCAATGCAATAACAGTACAAGTAAAAACTGTAAAACATTTGAATGTCAAACAATCGTAAATTTTATATTCTTAATATACTCGTAAAATTTGGTTTTCTCTCATTTCTATTAGTTTAACATAATGTTGGATAAGAGATAGATATTGTACACATTATTTCAAGTATTACAATTAAATTATGTTTACTCTGTGACTCAGCCAGCTGTTGTTCCTCCGAATCAAATTATAAGATGTGACGAATTCAAATGTATTTTTAATCTTTACTTTAAAACATTTTTTTAAATCTCTTTTTATAATGTAGAAGGACCAGAAGCAAACAGTCACAAGTATTGCTGCCCTTAGAATTCTTCTCCCTGAAACCAGGAAAGGAGCGATTTGGACTTTAGTTACTTCACTTACACGGTGAAAAAAAAAGAAAGAGTTCTTTGGGAGCATCCATTTGTTGTAACATAATACGGACTTACAGGCTTTTTAAGAACTGGAGGAGAAAATATCTCATCCTTAAATTTCGATATACATATTATTGTCTTCAGGAAATGAGTATGTTATAAATGATAATATAACTACAATATTTACTAAAGAAAAAACGATCGATTAGTAAAATTGTTTTTATTTTCAGTGTTCTATTTTATCTTACATCGCATATGTTTTAGACCATGCCTTAAAACTGAATAAGAACTTTCACTCTACTAGAGTCGGTACAAGTTGACTTTTCATAACTTATTTAACAAACTCTGAATATTCTGAATATGCATCCATTAGAACTGGAAACTTGCAACTGTAGCTTGTAATGACCTTACTTGTAATAGTTAATTACCTAAGTTAGAAAGAAAACTGTTTGCACAGGAACTCAAGACCTGAAACTTGGGTGCTGTTACATTGAAATGCATATCCATTGAGGCAAACCTTGTTTTAAAAGATACACCCAAGTAAAAAATAATACCTATTTCTGCAGAGGGCAGAGGTATATTAAATGCCTACTTTCTACTAGTGTTTTGGTCTCACGTACGAGTGCATTGTAGTAGTAAGTGTCGAGTTTATTGATACTAATCGCAACGTTTTGTTTGCCAGAGCCTCGTGCGTTGACTAGCAGGTACCCCTTTTGCAGGTGAGGTTGCCTTGTGGCGTTAACTTATTGTGGGAACCATATGTACCCTATGTATGTTTTGAAAGATATTAGTTGAATAAAATCTATTTATTTCCATTATTACCTACTGCATATTCTGCCAGGAGTACAGGACAAGCCTAAATCGTTAAAAGTTTTTGAGAAATAGTTATAAGGAACAAAAGTACAAAGATATGTATCAGAAAATGTAAGTTTAATCTATGGAATTATCTTCCATATTTAATGCAGTAATGTATCAGTGTTCTGTTTGGTTTGCTAATTTTATGGTTATAGCTTTCACAACAACCAGAATAAAATAACATATAGGAAGATGGTATCAGACATAGTGACTAAAGCAAGTTTTAGCCAAAAAAGTACCCTTAAAAATAATCAACAATTGTTTAGCCTAAATATATTATTAACAAAGAATAATAATGAATTAGTTTACACAAAATAGTTATCTAGAGGGTCAAAAAAGTAAATAGTTCGGTTCTTTTTTCCTTTGTAAATCAGTTAAAGCCTGGAACTCCCTCCCATTATGACGCCGCGTCCTTAAAACTGATCGTGAAAAAGCATCTCACTAGGCCGCCATAGTGTGGGTCGTCACACTGAATTGTCTGCATTCGTAACGAGTATTTCGACCACCACTCTTGGATTCTATTCATGCAGAGTAGAGTAACTTTGGTAGGTCAATAATAAAAAAAAGAAAGAGAAACTATTAGCGGTACTCAAGCAGCGCATCGAGCTAAGCCAGGGCCAAGACTATCGTAGGAGTGTTAGTTCCACTTTTCATAGGGAGGATTAAAACAAATTTCGTAGTGAGGAGAGTTCGGTATGCGCCCCATAGCGTGATTGGAGCACGTGTTGTCAACAGAATTCTCGCCAGGTTCGTTCTACGAAATATTTAAATAGTGAGAAGTTAAATTTCAGGGTAGTAAAACAGCCTCAATGTAAATTAATGAATATAAAACGAACGTCGGTTCGGGTACTGATAACCAGGTAATTGAAATTTTACCTGATACTGCAGAGCATGTTACGTAATTAACCGGTGCGTGTGAAGCTTTACGATAAGCGATAATTATAAGTGTTATTTGACCTTCAATAAGCTGTCATACATAAAAGGGATTTCAGCGTTTTTAATATGGTATGTTACTGTATACCTATCCGTGATGTGATGAATACAAAATGGCTTCACTAGGTAGTAGAGCCAAGTTGATTTCAGCACGAGTGGGCCGGCTCAACCGGGGCAGTACTACCCTCCCACAGAAGACCAACCTAAAGTGCCAGCATCCGTGTTGTCATGTTTTGTTGGTGAGTGTGAGACCTGAGGTCCATTGATGCAGGGGTGACAGTTATCGTGCTAACTGTGTAAGCCTTACACTGTCACGATGACTGTCATGCCTTTTACGTCCCCAAGCGGGGTGTGAAAAAGCATCTCACGAGGCCGCCATAGTATGGGTCACCATACTGCATTGTCTGCATTTACAATGAGTATGGTGACTATAACTCTTGGATTCTATTCGTGCTTTCCATCAGGCAGAGTAGAGTCACTTTGACAGGCTCTAAATATAGAAAAAAAAAGAAGAAAAAAATGTCACCACTCCTATTTATCCCGTTGATGTAGTAAGAGCCAACTAGGGGAGGACAACTACGCAAGATGACAGCACTGCAGTCACCAGCAGTTTTAATAGTCCATCGCTGGACATAAACTTCTGCTAAAGAAGGTTTTGGCTTACTACTACATGGAAAAGGAAAATATGAAACAGATCCTATACTAAGTCGTCTAACTAGTGTGATATAGAAAGCGAAAGCCTCCTCTCTAAGGAGTTACCGATGTCCTGTAGTGGACTGCTGAAGACTTTTGATGGGAGTTGTAATTCATCGGTTGATGATGATGACGTAAAATCAAAAAATATAATATTGCTCTACTTAGCCTCCTTCCGGTTAGTCTTGATAGCAATAAGCACCCACATCATTGAGTGCAATGATACTGTTGATGATAAAGAGATCATGATTCTGGCCGTGGTCAAAAGTGAGAGTACGTCAGATTCTACCATTGCTTTTCGTGAGCAAGCTCTCTAAAGAGACGTCGGGAAGGATACGGTAGATATTTGGTAAGTCCTCATTCCGGTGCAATGGCTGGACTAAATAATTGCTTTATTGAAAGTCTCTCCTATGATATATTCGAAAGTATTTTTAGTCGGTTTCATTCCGATGCAAAACCCAATTGAAATCCTGGTAGGGCCCGAAAAGATTTCTACATGCACAATTGGTTTATGTCATTAGCATGCAAGGTGGAATTTAAACCTTCCTTCGAATGTACATGTAACGTCCTAATATTACAATTATATATTATTTAAATGAAACATTATTAAGTTTTATCTTAACAAAGTCAAGTACAAATGAGAAATTATCAGGTTGAATCGAATACGTAAATGCATTTGAATAAATCAATTTTGTTGAAGATTTCTTTAAGGAATGTCAAAGGAAACGCCAAATTACCATTTTGTAGTCGATTTGGTACTGCGAATCGATTTGTATACGATTAATAGTCACTACGCTTCTGTAGTAGCAGGTCCACATTCATACAGTTGTCTATCTCAGCTAAGAATTAGATTAAAATTCGCTTCTTGAAACGCAACTAAATTAACTGTCTAATCACCGGTGTTCTAGTTTCTTTATTTGTTTTTGAATTATGCAGTTATTTTTGTTTTTATAACTGCTTCTTAATATTCACTTAACACGCATTCCTTAAAATTTTCACTTCTTTTAGGATCCTCTTCATTTAATAACTCTTCCGTCTTCATAACATTTACAGTTACTATTCATTCATCTATATATACATCTATATATGTATATTCATTCATATATATTCATATATATATATATATATATAAATGAAACCCGTTTTTCTTGGTCACGGTATCACGCGTGAATGGCTAGACCGACTTCACTAATTCTTTTTTTGTTGTATTTGTTATTATTAGGAGAAGGTTCTTACGGAGAAAAATATATTTATAATCATCGTCAATCATTTTTGTAATCGTGCATCATTGCTACGCTAAGGCGGTACGAAGTTCGCCGGGTCAGCTAGTTTTTATATAAAACCAACACCCCCACTAGGTATAAGTCCTACGTCGCGGAGGACTTCGCAAATATACGAGAAACGGACACAAAAAACACCCAGACTCGGAACAATAATTTTATTTATTTATTTATTACTATTTAACTAACTGTCTCGATGAAAAAAAAACGATACGTCAAACTGCAATAACTAGTCATTTGAAATTACAAAAGTTTAAACATATTTAAATAAATGGCAACCAAAAAGCCATTACATTAAAACACTGGCAATAAATAAAAGAAAAACACTCCATTCTAAATTTAATTCGCACAAAACAAAAGTGATAAACTTCAACTTATTTTCTTCTCTCGTTCAGTCATTAATTTTATTCGTAACACTCAGTTCGAGGAGCCATAAAGCACTTAACAGGTTGGAAGACACCCACCGTCTTTACCAGCGTTTTGTTAATTACCATTGCGAACAACATACACTCGTAGAAATCTAGCGGTACGCCTTCAAACACATAAAAGAAATGATCATAGCCCTAAGAGCGGTTACTTGGTTGGTTGAGAAAATATTATTACTTTATAAAGAAAATGTAGTAATTTCGTATACCAGTCTTTTAGGATAGGTAAACCCAATTGTTATTATTTAATTATTAGATACTGGTAACGATAAATTAGTGCCTCTTGGTCATAGTCGGTTAATATTTATCTTTGAACGAGGCTTTAGACGTGAAATCAAATATATATATTTAATGTTATATACAGACTCACACAATAAACAATAGTAACGATAGATTGCCTATTTTTTTATATTATATATATCATGTGATGTACTTTTCAAGTATCATTCACGTCACTTGCGATTTTCAAGGACTTTTTTGTTTCTCACAACCAATTTGTGCAACAAATAGAGATTGTACATTTTATTTGTACATTTTATTGTACATTTACAGGTTGTGGCAACCTCCAAATGTACAAAGAAAGGGTGTACTCCCACGTCAAAAGGCATACAAGAGAGTTGCAACAGTTTGAGTTACAGGCATCTAGGGATGCGGTTGTGGTAACCATTAATCTGTCTGCTCCTTTACAATCTGTCGCATAAAAATCACTACAAAATGTAATTTCCAGATGACAATCACAAGAAAGAGATAATTGTTTTCCAGGAATGCTTACATAGTAACAAGTGAAGAGAAATAGGTGTATATTTCACGTAATATTATGTTACTTGCATTGTACTCCGTGTTAAGACTATTTCGAAGACATCGCCGTGAACGATAAACTCACTGATTGTGTCGTCTACACATTTGTAACTCATCTGTTGATTTGTCGTATGATATACATATAGAACAACAACAAAGATACAAAAATAAAGAAAAATGTGTCAAAAAATGCTGGGCAATCTTTTAAACACATAATTATTACCCTTTTCTCAAGTAACAAAAAAGACGAAAGAACTTAAGTTGGGACCAATTTGTACGTACATAAATTGCTTCCTACTCTTGACTTAGAAGCTTTCGACTTCGCCACTTGTAATGCTATCCTTTTCTTAAAGACTATTACGTCTGTTTTACTTTTTAACTTTCCGTGTAAGAGTGAGAAACTTGCTATTTCTTTACTTGATGTTAAATAAAAAGCAATGAGGTTAGGCATTTAAAAAATAAACTCGTTCAGTCACATTGAACGGTTAATGAAGTTTATGTAACACAAAAGTAAAATGATTAAAAATAGTGATTGTACACATGTGTGTATATTTGGGATGTCTGATTGTTTTTAAACTCGGTGGAGCCTCTTTTCAAAGCCTTTTATGAATCATCAACTAGATTAAACTGAATTCCGTGGAATAGTACGATGATTTTCGTAAACACGTCGTTTAAATTGGTACGCTACATTAATCTATCGTCGTCCACTGCTGAATGAAGGCCACTCACAAGGAGCGTCATCCATCCCGGTCTAGAGCAATCTGCAGCCATACGTTGCCAGACACCTTCTTCAAGTCCAAGTTCGGTCCATCGCGCCGCAGGGCGCGCTACACTACGTTTGCCCAATCGTGGTCTCTACTCTAGCCCACTTTGCCTCCAGTAACCGTCAACCAGCATCGAATGTGAATTATTTGGGTGTAATGCAGGATATAATTGTATATATTGTATGATATAATTGCTTCTTATTACTCCTCCTGTGCCCAATTATTCTTAACGATTATAATTATATAATTATAATATTACATTTTTATTCCTGTATCAATACATCACTTAGTCCTAACATAGGGATAACACAAATGTCTCCCAAACACTGTTATGAATAAATAAATGCATTCACTTATGCGTAAAAACAACCGTACAAAATGTGAAGCCAGGCACAGAATAGTACAAAGTATCCAAAGTGATTTGGCGTAAATCTACGATTGTTGAGACAATTGGAGAGTGTTTATCTTCAAAACATAGTGTAGGAACAACAGTAGCTGCATATTATTACGCGATGAGAATGCTTTGACTAGATTCTTGTGAGCACACAGACGAATTTTAAAACTGTGAGTTCAATTGTAGCAGAAGTCTTAAACAGCATATTATGAGATTAAGCTAAGTTTTGTGCTAAAAATTACTTGAATCTAATTTAAATATTCACCAACAATCACCTAATAGTAATTTAACATCTTTTTTTTTTAACTTTTTAAAAAAATCTTTTTGTTATTTTTGTATACGAAACATCTTTATGTTAATACCTTAGTTTTTTCTTCTAGAGAGCCTATTTGATACCAAAATAAATAACGCACGTATTACGATAATGCGACCATTGTTAACCATACGGTTTGAAAACATTAATTTTTTTATTTATTTTTATTTTATGAACCTGTCAAAAGTCTGTGACTCTACTTTGCCTGATGAAAAGAATGAAATGATTCCTTCTCTTTGTAATGATATTTTCCTGAATAATTTGTTCCCTTAGTCGCCTCTTACGACACAAACGGGATGAATAGGGGTGGTAACACTATGTATTCTTAATCCGCTACCACACGAACAAAATCTCTGGTTAGTGTAGTAAATTTATCTATTAACGAAAATTGCAAAAATGTCAATATCACTCCGTATTTACAATTTAATTTGATCATATAACGAGAAAGGTACTATTACTTTATACTGTGGCTCTTTTCTAGGCCTCACTCAATTATATGCAAGTTGATCCCGGTTATCCTCAGGAGAGGGCAAAATCTTGGCAAACATTTTCGTAGCTAACAACGTTCCTAAGACTCTTAAATTGAATTATTCAGGAGAAAAATGTGTTGGATATATACGTATTTTTATGGTATTACATTTGATATAAAAAATCTGACCGTTTATGTTATGATTCATGTATCTATTTTGCCCAATGGTTTAGATCATCATAAAATAACACATATCATGCACAAAAAGTCCTACAAAAGTCATAAGTATTTTTTAATTAATAATGTATTTGATATGAAGTATTTTGTACAATACATAGAGGCGTTTAACATAATAGATAGAGGTCTCTTCGGGAATATAGACCTAAATACATGTAGTGGTGGAAACAGCAACACCGGTACCTATTCCGCTATTAGCGTGATATAGGAGGCCAAAACCTCCTTTCTAAGGACAGGTCTATGTCCAGCAGTGGACTATTAAAGGTTATTGATGATAGAACAACACGTTGTGTGATTGACAACCTAGCTGCAACCTTCAATTCACCTAGTCCTCGATGTTGTTACTACCTAACTGCAATGTCTGCTTAAGGTAGACATTTTCGAACAATTTCGAGAATGGTAGAACATGTTCATTCAGAGGGCGGTATTAAAATATATTTTGTTCTAAAAAAAAATACACGACGACCATTGCTATATCTTTACTAAACTTTTCTCTTAAAATTTCTGGTACTTAGACTGTTGAAAGTCAGTACTGTATAAACTTTTAGATAATTGATCATGAATTGCTTCTTCACTCCCATCATTTGATGGAACGGCAATCTGACACGACTGCGAAGAGATCAGACACAAGAATGGCGTCTATACGTGCTCAAGTGTAAGGTTTTCTAAAGAAATATTTATGAACATCAATGGCTTTTAGTAGTTACCTGCTTTATCTATGTGTATGTAATTATGAGAGTCAAGAAGCAGAGAGTGCATCTGTGTTTGTATATACACTAGGGCACTATAACATCTCCTGCGTAGTCGGCTGGTTTCCGTTGATACTGGTCGCCGTGGCTTATCCACAGGTACCCTCGTTAACGAGCAGGCGCTAGGAGCGATCTGGATGTCATAATAACAGCTGTTCCCGGATCCCTCCTATGTCAGGTGCAGAGTGGCACGCCGTGTGGTTTTAGTCGGTCCGATTCCAACACACTACGCCGCCGTAAACCCCGGTTCGGTGACGGCCCGAGGAGGTTTCCACACGTTAAAACAAAAAAAAATGGGCGCCGTGGCTGGAAGCGGCTAGAAGTACATCATCATCGTACCTCATACTTATTGGGAAATTTGACATTAATAAAAATAAACTCTCGTGCATTGACAGCGGCATATTCATCACACATATTTTGACGACTATAATTTATTTAAGGCCCACCTACTTGATATTTACTTGACGTAGTATGGGGTCAAGCCTTTCACTGTCAATCTAATTCCCAAATAAACATTTTTACATACTTCTAAATACATATTTTGTAGATAACATACACCTGTTCGAGATTCTAAAATAAAACTTAATCTCTGCGACAGATGCCTACGAAACTAGCAAAGATTTTGAACAAGCGATTTTATTTTCTTTCACCTATATTTTCACTCTTTACGTGCCAGTTTTATCACAAATGATGTGATTTACACCCAGAATATATCTCATAAATTCTAAAACGATACTAGTGACTAATCATAGACATCGAACTATACAACAACAACAACGATCTACACAAATTATACAAAAAATAAATAAGAAATAGTATTTTCAAATAAATTTTTTTAACAAAATCATGAATTTCAAAGCAACGTAACGTTTATGGTAACATTATTTTAAGTCCAAGCCTTTTGAACCAACGTTTTCGGAAGCAGAATGAAAACGTAAATTTTCACTTTATACCACGTAACAAATTGCAAATGCCCAAAGCTTTGTTTGTGGGGTACGGTACTTGGAAACAACTGTGAATAATAATAGAAATATTCTGGGGCGTTACACAGCGGTGTCTCTACCAACTAAAAGACCTTATGACTAGAATTTCTATAAATAAATTTTTCATACAAGCTTAAACCGTATATTTTTAAAGAATATCCAGCTGAATGCAAATAACAGTTATATTGAGCAAAGGTCCACCTTTAAACGATCTTAAAAAAGAAGAAATGTCTCAATTCAGTTATATTTTTGTTATCTTTTACTCGCGTTTCCATTCTTATGTATATGTCTGCTATCACGGTAAAAAGCAGCCTATGCTACTGGTTGACAGTATAATATTACATAGTGATTTATTTTTTAACCAATTCATTGATTTAGTCGTGAAAACGTAACGAATAAATACCCATTCACATTTGTAATATTAATTAGGTTATTGCTAATAACTTTAGATCTGGGTAGTATTAAAAGTATTAGTATTTAAAGATTTTTCAACTAAAGGTTAATTAGCTAATTAATTAATAGTTAATTAGTTTTTCATGATGTACATGCCTTTAAGTTTATGATGCTTTTTTAAAGTTAATTATTTCTCACTGCTGTTAGGTTGTGTTCAAGGGTGTGAAACTTTTTTAAAGCTTCAATGCTGTAACGACTTCTACTTTACAGCACAAACAAAAATACACAACAGCGTCATCTAGCGAAGTTACATCGAACTACGAAGTATGAACGAAACGTATGAATGTAATGAACTACGAAATAACTACTAAGCCTGTATCGCGAAATAGAGATTCACGTGACAATTAGCATATATACAACATCCCAACTTCAACCGTTGGGCCGTGGCCCGCCAGGCATGATCACCTCGCCTGGTCGGAGGGATCCTCCATTTGTGTCGGAGGGACATGACACTCGTTCCCTCCATAATGTAATAAATAATCTTTCCAAATAACGTATGAAATAAAGTAAACCAACAATTTATTTTCAAACTATGCTATTTAGTGGTAATATAAGTGTTAATATTAGTATCTGTAGAGATCATGCCTGGTAGGCAGTGATAAGTTTTCTCCGAGTGGTGATGGATTAAGAATACAGAATGTCATCACCCCTATTCATCCTGTGGATGTCGTAAGAGGCAACAAAGAAAGCAAACTAGACAGGACTACATCACTAAAAGAGAAAGTAAAACTTGAAAGAAATTCTATACCAAGCTGGACAGTGTAGTGTACTGGACCAAAATCTTTTTTTCTTTTTTTCTATTTTAAGAGCCTGCCAAAGTGACCAGTATGGTGACCCACACTATGGCGGCCTTGTGAGATGCTTTTTCACACCCTGCTTGGGGACGTAAAAGGCATTACAGTGATCGTGACAGTGTAAGGTTCACACAGTTACCACGATAACTTTCACCCCTCACACTCACCAACGAAACACGATAACACGGATGCTGGTGCTTTAGGTTGGTCTTCTGTGGGAGGGTAGTATTGCCGCGGTCGAGCAGGCTCGCTCGTGCTGAAATCAGCGTGGCTTTATTACCTAGAGAAGTAGTGGTCCATTGATAACCATGAAGTTTTTGGTGACCTAAATAGTCCTTAGTTTAAGTCCAGATAAAGAAATCTTAATGTCAGTCTTAAATTGACGTCTCTGAGAGCTTCAAATTGTCTCCGTTCTTCTAAAGAGATGAAGTGTGTCCGTTAATAATCTCCAGTGCACTATAAATGCGGACTAATGATGAACAGTCGGCGGCAAAAGTCGTACCATTAACAAATTGGGCTCAGTGCCAGATGAATTAAAACTTCAAAGGCGAACTGTAATCATAACTTCTAAGTTACTTAGGTGTGTTTTATCGGCAGATATAAGAGTTATGGACATAGTGTGTTTTATATTCCTTGCCGGATGGTAAAGATTATCATCGGGTAGTATTACAGTACTTCATTGACATTCTTATCTCATCAACAAAAGACGAAAAAAGAAAAGTAAGTTTAAGAGTTGTACACAAAATAATGAGTGGTGGAAAAAGATATCATTTGATAGATAATAAATAAATAAAGTTTTCTATATTAAGAGCCTGCCAAAGTGACTCTACTCTGCCTGATGGAAAGCACGAATAGAATCCAAAACTTGTGGTCACTCATTGCAAATGCAGATAATGCAGAATAGTGACCTACGCTATGGCGACCTAGTGAGATGCTTTTTCACGCCCAGCTTGGGGACGTGAAAGGCATGACAGTCATCGTGGCAGTGTAAGGCTTACAAAGTTAACACGGTAATTGTCAGCCCTGCATCAATCTGCCTCCGGTTTCACATTCATCAAAGAAACATGCCAGTTCAGATGCTGATGCTTTAGGTTGGTCTTCTGTGAGGAAGTAGTACTTAAGTTAAAGTACTGAAGTTTAGTTAAATTATAGTTTACTAAAGTTGATTGCAAACAAACATATAGGTAGTTATGCATTCCGACCCCATACTCAGAACTGTGTTAGTACACTAAGGGCGCATCACGCCACCTAGCAATTTTGTATAATCATCATAAAACTAATGTAGACTAAACACATTAAATTAATTACCATGTACCAAGAAGCTACCCGTGGGTCCCATCACACGGACAGCACACACACACACTGTAATCCAGTAGATAAGCTAAGTTTAAGAATTAGATGATTTCATTCTGTTCATTCTGGTCATTCTGTTCATTCTGTTAGTACTATCTTGCCAGTGACATACTGTCCTGCTAAAACTTGTATTTTTAAATAAAGTATTTAATTGTGAACGACAAGTGTTCATATTTGACTGGCGCAGCCGGGTCGGATATTTAAAGTCGCGAAAAGTCTTCGTTTTCGTACACAAAAATCGGTCGTAACTTAGTACTTGACGCCTAGACGACATATCCGCAAGAACCTACCAAATAAATTCGTCAACGAACACTCGACAAGAAGACAGAATCGGCATGGAACTGAGAAGCGTAATGTGAGTAAACCCTTACCCTACTCCTTTCTATGTCTTACCACCCATAATTATTTACGTTTAATTGGACTAAATCTCGTCAAATAAACGTTCTTGTAAAGTTGGTCAAAATCGCCGAATTACAAGATAATATTAAGCCGCGTATTCTAGACAAACATAGCTAGTTACGTATTAGTTATTTATTTGCCCTAAATTTTAATTATTGTGTAATTGTTAAATAATTCATTATGAATCAGATCCAGTTGATTCCTAAAGAGATCCAAAATATCATCCCGCGATTCGACGGAGATGAAAAATTACTTAATTTATTTTTTAATAAATGTGAATATGTTATAAATAGTTTTAGGGGGGATAATAATCCCGCTCAACTAACGTATCTATACCATTGCATTACGAGTAGATTAATAGGTGAAGCCGCAATTTTAGTCAGCGAAAGAGAAAACGTCACAAGCTGGGAACAATTGAAAGAGTTGTTCGTCCAACATTTCGGTGATCCTAGATCCGAGGCTTGCATAGCCATAGAATTAGAAAATATTAAAATAAAAAACGGCGAATCTTACATTGACTTATGTCATAGGATACAGAATACAAGAAGTTCCTTAATTGCCAAGGTAAACCTTTTAACCGACGAGGGTATCAAAGCAGCTAAATATATAATCTATAATAATACCGCGTTAAATGTTTTCCTATACAATTTACCCGAAGAATTACTGCGTTTTGTAAGGCTAAATAAATGCACTAATTTAGAAGCAGCTTTGAGCGTCGTAACTGAGGAAGTAAACTTCCAAACACAATACAATTTAAAGAATTATAAACCTAAACAAATAACTCCCAATTCACAAGGAGGTATTAATAATAATTTTAAACCTAACTTCCCTTCAACACCATTTAAATTTAACATACCACAAAATAAACCGCAAATAACGCCACAGTTTAGGCCGAACTTTGTACCGAATAATAATAGGTTCACTACACCACAGCCTCAAGGCTATAGACCTAATTTTAATACTTTCAATAATAGGCAGATAGGTAGTAGTCAACCTCAGTTTCCGAGAGCGTTGAACAACTATAAACAGTCAGGATTTTTCCGACCAAACCCGAATCAGCAGTTTAAATTTGGCATTAATCGACCGCCACCTAAACACGATGCAGATGTCTCAATGAGAACCGTAAGAAATAATATGATCCACGATCAAAATGATTTATATATGCTAGAACAAGATGAACTAGATCATCATAATGTTTCCCCAAATTTTCACATAGAAGCCTCCGAGGAAAGTCCACCGAAATAATTAATTTAAATTATAATAATTCCTTAAGGCTACCTCATATTAAGCTACCAGAGATAGACTCTATATTTCTTATTGATACAGGTAGCACTCGTTCGTTTATAAGCCCCGCGAAGGCAAATCAGTTTTTCTCTAAATATAAAATAAGTAAACTATTCGAAGTAATTAGTACTCATGGTCGTAGCAAGCATAATGAAGCGATACACATACCGTTAACTAAAACTTTTAATACTAATATCCAACATACCTTTTTTATTTATGACGTAGACTCAGTATATGATGGTCTTATAGGTACTGATCTATTGAAAGAGTTAGAAGCTAGTGTTGACATGAAGAGTCAAGTGTTAAAAACTAAATATGTAGACATTCCTATATGGTATACTCCATTTTATCAAATAAAAATACCACCACGTTCAGAATCAAGAGTAAAAATCCCAACAATTTTAAAAAACGGTAGTGCTATTTTAAATAAAATCGAATTCTATCCAGGCGTACGCATGCCTGACGCTTTTGTAAATTGTGTAGACTCGTTTGCTCAAACAGTCATACAAAACACAACACAAAAATATATAACCATCACGTTTGATAGGCCTATGGATGTTATTAAATTAAAAAACGAATCTTGTTATATTAATTACACTAATAATACTGATAGTTTAGATTTAAATATAGAAGAAATATTACAAAGTAATCTATCTAAGTTAAGGTTAGATCATTTAAATAATGAAGAAAAATCCTACATAACAAATCTATGTGAGGAATACAAAGATATATTTCACTGTGAGGAGATCCCTCTTTCTTTTACAAATCAAGTTAAACATAAGATTAGGACTAAGAATGAAGATCCTATATATATACGTCCATATAGACATCCTATAGCTCAAAACGAGGAAATTCAGAAACAAGTAAATAAATTATTAGAAAACAATGTTATTACAGAGTCTCACTCCCCATGGAGCGCCCCTGTACATCTTGTACCAAAAAAAATTGATGCCTCCGGCGAACGAAAGTTTCGTATGGTCATTGACTACAGAAGGCTTAACGAAATAACGATAGACGATAAGTACCCATTACCAAATATTTCAGATTTATTTGATAGATTAGGGAATGCTTCCTATTTTTCTACGATAGATTTAGCTAGTGGTTACCGTCAGTTAGAAGTAGATAAAGCCGATCAACCTAAAACCGCGTTTACTACTCAATCAGGTCATTACGAGTTTACTCGAATGCCCTTTGGGTTAAAAACAGCCCCTGCTACATTTCAAAGGGCTATGGACAACGTACTCAGAGGATTGCAAGGAATACATTGCCTCGTGTACTTAGATGATATAATAATATATTCAACTAGTTTACAAGACCACATTAATAAACTTAGAAAGATATTTGATAGATTAAGAGAAACTAATTTAAAAGTTACGTTAGACAAATGCGAATTTTTAAGAAAAGAAGTCCTATACTTAGGCCATACAATATCCAAAGACGGATTAAAGCCAAATAATGATAAAATAAAGGCAGTATTAGATTTCCCATTACCGAAAACCCCTACGGAAATAAAAAGTTTCTTAGGACTAGTAGGTTATTATCGTAAGTTTATTAAAGATTTCTCTAAAATAACTCAACCACTTACGAATTGTTTAAAGAAAAAGAATAAAGTTAATCTAACTAAGGAATACATAAATTCATTCGAAAAATGTAAAGAACTATTAACTAATGCCCCATTATTACAGTTTCCAGACTTTAGTAAACCATTCCTTCTAACCACTGACGCATCAAACTTTGCGATCGGTGCAGTACTATCGCAAGGCCCTATAGGTAGTGATAAACCTATTGCTTACGCGAGTAGAACTTTAAATGACGCCGAAACTCGTTATAGTACAATAGAAAAGGAACTTTTAGCCATAGTTTGGGCATGTAAACATTTTAGACCATATCTATATGGGATTAAATTTAAAATATTGAGCGATCATAAACCTCTTGCATGGATTCAATCTTTTAAGGAACCAGGTAGTAGATTAACAAGATGGAGACTTAGATTAGCTGAATACGATTATGAGATAGAGTATAAACCAGGTAAAAAGAATAATAATGCAGATGCACTGTCGCGTATAAAGTTAAATGCATTGGATGATGATATATCAATGATAGTAAACACTGGAGAACAAAATGATCCAATTCTTATTTCTTCAGATGATGAAAATAGTTTAAGTCCGCCTAACTATAAATCTAATTATTCTATACCTTCCGTTAGTAGCGTAACGCTTACCGCATCGGAAAAGCCAAACTCATCGATAGGAACGGTACATTCAGAGGAAAATACGGATTCCTCAGGTATTCCTATATTGCACGAAGCAATTGATACCAAGCCAAATCAAATATTAGTGTATACTTGGAATAGAAACGAAACTACGGTTAAGAATCTTTCGAGAGATAAACAAAAAGTACTTGAAGTACACATGCCTATAAATAATACAACACTAATAAAGAATTTCCTTAAAGAATATATTCGCCCTAAAATAAAATATTTCATTTATTTCGAAGATGAACGCCATCGTAAATTATTTATAAACGTAATCATAGAAATATTTAAAAAGGATTCCATTCAAATATATGAATGTACAGAAAGAGTAGTATACGTGGAGGATGAAACTGAACAACGAGACATAGTTCTAAAGTATCATGTAGGGAAAACATGCCATCGTGGCAACAAGGAAACCGTGGCACATTTAAAACGTACATATTTCTGGAATAATTTAGAACAAACAGTAGCCAGCATTATAAATTCTTGCGAAACTTGTAAACGTATGAAATACGATAGAAAACCCTTAAAACCAGAATTACAGTTAACGCAAACGCAAACAAAACCTTTTCAAGAATTATTTATGGATACCTTCTCAATCGAAGGAAACTATTTTTTAACAATTATCGATGCTTTTAGCAAATTGGGACAAGCATTTGAAATTAGTAATAGATCTACCCCAGAAATAATTAGAGCATTGCTAAAGTATTTTTCATTATACGGAGTACCTACAAAAATCAGCACAGACCCAGGTTCTGAATTTAATAATAGCTTATTAAAAGAAATGTTAACTTTTTATAAAATAAATTTACATATAGGGACACCACATAATTCTAACTCTATGGGATTAGTGGAAAGATTCCATTCCACAATTCTAGAAATTTACCGACTTGCTAAATACGAAAGAAAAATTACGGACCCTGTTTCAGTAATGACATACTCTATTATGTCTTATAATCAGTCGATACATTCAACAACCGGTCTTACACCTTTCGAAGTTGTATTTGGTCATACCGACTCCTCGAATATATTCGATGTAGACTTCAATAGAAATTACACCCAACAACTAGTGAGAGAACACGTTAAACGCACAAAATATTTGTATAATTATCTAACAGATAAAATATTACAATCTAAGGTTAAAACTAAACAAAAACATGGTGGAGAAACCAACTTCAATATTAAACCGGGTGATAAAGTATTTATCAAAGGCGTCAATACCCGCCGTAGTAAAGATAAACCGCGATACCAAAAGGCAGTAGTCACAGATGACGTAAACAGAAACACAGTAAAAGTGCAAACACAAAATAGAAATACTAAAGTACCCGTTAAAGATGTTAAACGTCCTTCACAAGTTCGTCCTGATGATAGCGACGCAAACAACCCGCGCCCTTCAACTTCAAAAGATTGAAGAAAATCCAGGGGTTCTTCCCGTAAAAGAAGGTCAAGCATTTGTAAGCCTCTATAATTGGCACATATATAAAGTATTAGATCTAGAATTAGTTAGTAATAGTTTAAACTATAATATAGAAAATTGCATAAATATAAAAGCCTATGTAAAGGGCAAACAGATAACATTTATCATGTCAGTTCCAACAGTCCAATTAGATGTGTTTGGATATTATAGACTACACCCTTTCCCAATGTACAACTCTGGTCCAAACCGTACATTCCTAATTATCCCGAAACATCCCTATATCCTTACAAAAGGGTCGAAAACTTTACCACTTTCTCAGCCGTGCAAAGAAGTCGACGAAGGAAAATTCTTGTGCTATGAAAACCACATCTCGTTTGAAGACGAAAGTCAGTGCATCAAAGACTTAATGAAGTTTTCAACTAGGATAACATCATGTTCCCCGTTATCAGTCGAAGCAGAAGACATTAAGTTGAAATCCATACAGCCAGACTCGTGGATACTATTTACGGGTCGTCAAACTATTCTCACCGAGATCTGTGAGAACGACATGAGCCAACATGATATTATGGGTACATACATAGTAACCATAAATAATAAATGTGAAATCAAGATCGAAAGATTTACTCTACGCAAGCGTCGTGTACAGGCAGGCGAAATCATATATACAAGCACACCTAATATACATTGGCCTAAAATTGTCACTCCACTGGATGTCTTGAAGAAACCAATCAACTTAAATAACATCGACTTGGAAAATCTACAGTTCTTATCACACGTTTTAAGCAGGAAAAGTGAAGTGCTAGATACTGAAAGTCATTTTGTGAAAGTGCATAGTGTTAGTTTATGGACTCTAATCATTTACTTAATACTTACCTTTGTACTATTTGTAATTCTGTATAAATATAAAAATGTATTGTTATGCAAAGGACAAAATCAACAGCCTCATAAATCGGATGATGATTTTGAACTTACGGAGGGAGGAGTTATGCATTCCGACCCCATACTCAGAACTGTGTTAGTACACTAAGGGCGCATCACGCCACCTAGCAATTTTGTATAATCATCATAAAACTAATGTAGACTAAACACATTAAATTAATTACCATGTACCAAGAAGCTACCCGTGGGTCCCATCACACGGACAGCACACACACACACTGTAATCCAGTAGATAAGCTAAGTTTAAGAATTAGATGATTTCATTCTGTTCATTCTGGTCATTCTGTTCATTCTGTTAGTACCATCTTGCCAGTGACATACTGTCCTGCTAAAACTTGTATTTTTAAATAAAGTATTTTTTTGTGAACGACAAGTGTTCATATTTGACTAGGTAAAGCGTGTTTAAAATAAATAAGTGGTCAATAATATTTCATAACAAAGTGGACGTTAAATAACAAAAATACTTCTGTTTGTAAAACTATATTTACAGTTGATAAGCGAATAGTTTATTGAAAACGCTTACAAAAGCATCATTTCATTTCGCTTGCAATAGATTCAACGACGAAAAGGCTTTTAAATTTATGATATTATACAATCTGCTCACAGACTGTATAAGCCTATTAAGATTTTCTCTTTTTGTGCATAATAAGAGAATAGTCCGTTTAACTTTCATAATTAATGAATAGTCCCTTAATTAATGAATAGTCAGTTAGTCAATCTGCCTCTAATCTCTTTAAGTTTAACGTAATTGAACAGAGTACTACCTCGGCATTCCAGAAAAACGATACAAAGTAACTCTTTTCAACATTTTAGCAAGGCTCACGTTCCACTTTTGAACGTAAAAGGCATGACAGTCATCGTGGCATTGTAAGGCTTACACACTTAACACGATAACTGTCAGCCCTGCATCTATGGGTCACCGGTGTCGCAATCATCAAGGAAACACGACACTTCAGATACTGTTGCTTTACTATTGTATATATGCAAACTAAAGGTTGGTCTACTGTGAGAGAGTAGTACTGCCCCGATCGAACCGGCCCGTTGGTGCTGAAATCAGTGTGTCATCGTACTGGTGTCCACGTCTCCACGAACAGTGATAGTTACTTAGCAACAAATCGGTTCGTTTGGCGATGTATTTCTTCTTAAACTTCATTTTTATGTTGGTCAGTATGGAGGGAACGAGGTGTTATATCCCTCCGACAGAAAGGGAGGATCCTCGGACCAGGTGAGGTGATCATGCCTGGCGGGTCACGGCCCAACGGTTGAAGTTAGGATGTTGTATATATGCTAATTGCCTCGTGAAACTCTATTTCGCGATACAGGATTAGTAGTTGCTTCGTAGTTCATTACATTCATATGTTTCGTTCATACGTCGTAGTTCGATGTATCTTCGCTAGGTGGTGCTGTTGTATGTTTTTGTTTGTGCTGTAATATGGAAGTCGCCTCAATCAGTATTTTGTTTTTAATAATAATTTGTTTCACTGTAATCACTATATGAATATATAATAACATTATCTGGTTTTAGTACGAAACTTAGAGTCACGATTTAAATTGCTTTTAGGGTCAACCCGTACATAAACTTTATCACCGTAGTCATCTGATTATTCCCACCTAGGGACCGCAGTGAAGATTAACATTTAAATACAAACACCATTTTGTTATAATAAAACTTTTTAGACTTTACTTTTTAATATTTTACTTCTTAGCTTAGGAGCTACGTTCGAAGTTTTGGAACTATGCCCCACAGAACAATTGCACACGAGGTTTGAAAATTACGAGCTACTAGGCTGGAACAATGGGCGCTACGTCTTCTGCTTGGCCTAATATAATTTTAGTGACTTTTATAAATGGGATCCACCTAATTTTCGCATGTAAATTTAAGAATATAAGGTTCCCAATCAATTATGATCATTTCAATGGTAACCAAAACCCTTGGTATTTTTCTCTGACATACAAAAGACCTTGGATGTTTTATTCTATTTTCAATAAGAAGACTGATGGTGCTAGATTTTCTTGAAGTGAGAACTTCGATAGCCGCATTAGACGAGTTTTGATAGGGAAATCCTATGGGTTCGCGTCTACAACTTGCTATTCTTTTTTATACAAAGACAAGAGTGCCGAGAGATGTAAAAATGAGATTAATATCTTTATTTTTAACATCAGTTTGAAATTTCAAAATGCACTTTTAAGTTTTTATTGCTGTCCGCCGTCCTCATGAATATCTTCGTTTTTTATTCTCATAGGAACGCAAACGATCAGTCAGTCACCTGTAATCCATAGTAAGTGTGTTGCCACCTTTTGAGCACCAAGAGCCAAGGAGGTTTGGTAAAACGCAATGAAAGCATGTCATAACAGAAGTTTTTAGAGAGGTCCCTCGGTTTGATTCCGAAGAAAAAGGACAAAAAGGGTGATGGTGAACTTTTATGTGTCCATGGTCTCATGGGCATTGACCGTCACTTATTATCAGGAGACCTATTTTCAAAAGAAAAAAAAGAAAATTTACTTCTGTTCTTAATTTATTATCACTTACCACAGATCTGACGAGCAGCTCGATGGTGAACCACACATTGCAGACCAGCTCTATGTAAAAGAAGGCGGCATGAGGTCTCCCATTATCAGGTCTGATGTCGTCTAGATCAGGATTTGTAGTATTATCTGGCACGTAGATACCGGAAGGGTACACCCGGAGACCAGGATGCGTCTTCAAGCAGAAGGAGAACACTGAGACGCAGATGAAGAAGATGGATATCACCTTTATCACCTGTTGGAGAAAAATTTTGGTTGGTTATCTGGCAATTAAATTAGTTTTATGTAAATGTAATCAAGTGAATTCAGTGTAGCTAATAACTTATGTTAAGTGCAAGTATTGTAAATATTTCATGTAAATATTTTAGCATCTGAAGGCTGTTCAAGGTCAAGCATTTAGCTAGATATATTCAAAATATATAACCTAACTACTGGTATGTTTTTAGATATCCCTGTGAAACTCAAGTCTTACCTACTCCACTGATAATCATAATATTAGAACTGCAAAAAAAGGTATAGTGTACATTCTATGTCATAGATACCTTTCTTCATATTTCTAGTCGACAAAACATGGATTCTTAATGACTCTGTTTATTCGTTTAAGGATGAATAGTAAAATAAGTAAGTTTCAATTCATAGCACAAATATATAGTATAACAATATTCTCGGTGATTATCTATATTTCTAAAAGTGCTGCTAAGCATTTTCTTAAATGTAGGGCCGTCACCCCACCGGAGTTTACTGCAGGGTGGTGTGTCGGAATCGGATCGACTAAAACCACACGGTGTGCAACTCTGCGCCTAACATAGGAGTGATCCGGGAACAGCTGTTATTACGACATCCAAATCCCTCCTAGCGCCTGCCCGTCAACACGGGCACCATGTGCGGATAAACTCTCTATTTAGGCGACGTACGACTTTATATAAGTCAGCCCAGTCATTATCAACAGCTTTTAGCAGTAGAGTCAGTCATGTGGTGTTGTGCAAAATGCCATAGCAGGTGCGAGATGGACATTAGGTACAGTATGAGAAGAGATTAAAAATTTAAAGATGTATACATATGGTATAGTTCAATGATTTGAAATATAATTCGTAACTTTCCTTGAAAATGCATGAAATAAATCATTTCTAGAATAAATTCATAATTTTTATACATATCGTAAATAACATTCTCTTGACACCCAACTTTCCATCACAAATTGTCTAAGTTTCTTTCGAGGCAGCAAACTCTCCTAACGATAATATCATAATAATTAATTATTCGTTAATCTCTATTTAATCGCTTATATTTTATTATAATCTTAAAATAATAAATAAATTCGTGACTTTTATAAACGACTTTACTATAGAAAATCTTATCACATTAATCATTGTGTTTTTCTGCGGTCTACAATTTAAGTTAGTATAATTTGAATGTTTCCTAATTTTTCTACGCATTAGTATTTTTCTTTTCTTAAAATATAGATTTAAATGTTTTTTAGTTTGCCAAAAACTAAATTCATTTTTTTCTTTTTTTTTTGTTTGAGAGCCTGCCAAAGTGACTCTACTCTGACTGATGGAAAGCATGAATAGAATCCAAAAGTAGTAGTCACCATAGTCATTGTGAATGCGGACAATGTAGTATGGTGACCCACACTATGGCGGCCTATTAAGATGCTTTTTTACGCCTCACTTGGGGACATAATAGGCATGACAGACATCGTAGCATTGTATTGCACACACTTACTACGACAAATGTCACCCCTGAATCAATGGGCCTCCGGTCTCGCACTCATCAACGAAACACGACAGCGCGGATGTTGTCGCTTTAAGTTGATCTTCTGTGGGAGGGTAGTACTGTCCCGGTCGAGCCGGCCCGTTTATGCTGAAATCAGCGTGGCTCTACTACCAGTCAAGTTGTTTTATATTTATCTAATAATATTTTCGGTCATCTGGTAAATAATGACATCTATTTTTTATCTAACTGGTCTTCTAACTGCTCCGTGTGGTCACGGATTAAGAATACATAGCGTTACCACCCCTATTCATCCCGTGGGTGTCTTAAAAGGTGACTAAGGAAACAAGCTACACAAGACAACATCATTACAGAGAGAATGAAAACTTGGAACAAACCCTATTCCAACCCGTCTGGCCAGCGTGGTATAGTAAGCCTAAACATCCTTGCTAAGGAGAGGCCTATGTCCAGCAGTGGATTGTAAAAGACTGTTGAAGATTGATGATGATGATTTACTAACTAAGCAAATTTTAATTATGACAAGTTTATAAAATATCAGAATGCGTTTTATTGACAATACGAACGTTTAGTTATTGCAGTTGTAACAGATTTTGAGAAGAATTTAAAAAAAGAGAAGAAGAGAAGAACGAAAAAAATTTTAGTTCTAAACATATGATAATTACGTGGTTAGATAGGATGATTCACTTTATAAACGATTTAAAACTCGTATCATCAAAACACATATTGCTAGCGGTATAGAATCTGCCATTCTCCTTTTAACAAACGTTATACAAAAAACATTGTCACATTGCTGAAAGGATAAGTTTCTATTGTAATCTGCTTAATAGTGATAATCGATCACCACAGCAACATATCAATACACTCTGATCTTTTAAAACTTTCGAACATGAATATCTTCTACGGATCGTAAAATGCCCGCTAATGTATTTCTACTGTGAAGAGAACGGGTGTCATGTCCCTCTGACACAAAGGGAGGATGCTCCGACCAGGCGAGGTGATCATGCCTGACGAGCCACGGCCCAATGGTTACTGTTGAAATGTTGTATATATGCTAACTACCATGTGAATCTCCATTTTGCGACACAGGACTAATAGTTGCTTCGTAGTTCATTACACTTATACGTTTCGTTCATACTTCGTAGTTCGATGTATCCTCGCCAGATGGCGCTGTTGTATATTTTTGCCTGTGCTGTAATGTGGAAGTCGCCACATCTACAATCTATCTATCTGTCTAAGTTAAAACAGATAATCACAAACGCCAACAGATTTACGCATGTCCTAAAACTTAAATAAACAGTGTTGTTTGTGTGAAGATTATCTTACCCAACTTTGTTTCCATAGGAAATATGAAAGCTTTACAAGATTGTTAGGAATATTCACTATGATTAGTATTTACTGTGATTTATATTTGCGTAAACAGGTTTAGAGGATATTGCCTTAAGGGATTTCCAGTCCCGAGACAGGTTAATCTGGGACTTATCCGTTACGTAACAATTTGAAATGTTTGTTAGAGGGTATAGTGTAGTAGGAGATATAACTTACTAGCAACAAGGTTAAGTTACATACATACTCGCACATATACTCGTATGTCCGTGTGGTGACGGATTAAGCATACATAGTGTTACCACCCCTATTCATCCCGTGGATGTCGTAAAAGGTGACTAAGGAAACAAAGTATGCACGTCAACATCATTACAAAGGGAAGAAAAATTTGAAACAAATCCTATTCCAACCCGTCTGACCAGCGTGGTATAGTAGGCCAAAACCTCCTTACTAAGGAAAGGTCTATGTCCAGCAGTGGATTGTAAAAGGCTATCGATGATGATGATGATATATATATATATATATTTACAAAGATTATATTATCAATTTATTTATCTAAGTTAATTGGATCGATTGTAAACTGATCAATATAGTTACACTAGTTTGGCCGTGTTGAAAGGAAAGGGAAGAGCTACTGACTAAAAGAAGTCCTTATGACGAGTAGATGCCACTAGGGTTCTAAAGCATACACTTACTAGTATACTAAAGTCTCATCTAATAGTACACATAACCGGCGAGCCTGTATGAGCGTGAATGTCCATATATTTTTCGATTCTCCTACTTACTAAAAAAATTACTAAAGAAATTGGAGGTTTAACTACATTCAGAATCTTTCTTTTTGTAAATAAGACAACCACCAGTCCCTCCAACTCGGGGATAGTTGATGACTTTTTTTATTTGGTGAAAAGTGCTCAGGTTTTTAAGAGATATTGGTATCACTCCAGTCAAACTAGCCTTCCACGGTAATAAAAAGATAAAATCAGGAATTTTGACTTGACTTAGCAAACCACAGTCTACCAAGATCTGACTATGAGTAGAAAACGAGATTCTATGAGCAGAAAACTCACTTAGGATTCGATAATTTGCAACAATTTTGCTTAGTATTATAATTTGAATTTTGTTTAAATGTTCGATACCTGTGTCCTAAGTTATGCCAAAATTGTACGAAAAATTTTCTCACGTCCTTACGACACGTACTTTCTTCCAAAATTAAAACCTTGAAGTAACGGAAAAATTCTTGCTAATGACACTTTTTTTAATAAAAATACGTCTTGCTAACAAGACTTACTTGCAGTAGTTAAGACTGATATATGTAGTTGCAGACTCCCAAACAGGGTATCACCCTGTTTGGGAGTCTACAACTCGCTTTTTTAAAGAAATAACGCTTTTTTAAGTAAGAATAAAAAAATTGAGATTGAAAATACACTTTAGCTTTTAAAACAAAGAAACATATTTAAGAAATAATTAATAATCTTACGAACATTAGAACAAGAGGAGGAACGAATTATTAACCGGAGGCCCATTGATGCAGGGGTGACAGTTGTCGTAGTAAGTGTGTGCAAATACCATGCTACGATGACTGTCATGCCTTTTAAGTCCCCAAGTGAGGTGTAAAAAAGCATCTTAATGGGCCGCCATAGTGTGGGTCACCATACTACATTGTTAGCATTCGCAATGACTATGGTGACTACAATTTTTGGATTCTATTCATGATTTCCATCAGGCGGAGTAGTCACTTTGGCTGGCTCTCAAATAAAAAAAAAGAAAAACGAACAGTAGCCGTAATAAAATGAGTTCACAGTCCTGGAATAACGTCATCTGGTACCAAGCTAAATATAACCTGTTCTATCGTAACCAGACTGTTGTTAAAACATACATTTATATTTAAATGAATAAAAATATACTCTAATAGATAATTATTTTTGGATTTGTAATGGAGCCGTGCAGCATACATAGACTAGATTACATCGGAGTGAAGCCTCGCAAAAAGCCACTATCATGAAATTCTTTCTAAACACAATTTTGTTCCCGATAGACGTGAATCTATATTATCACAATAGCTTTAATTAAAATATATCTTAACTAATTTAAGACTCTTATTATTCTTTAACAATACATGGTGCAGAAATATAAATTCGGATTAAACTGTAAGATTCAAGAAATAACAAAGAAATTATAAGTCCGATGTGAACGCCATTTTAGTGGATCACGTTTCCAGAAAATAAAGAACTTGATTAATCGTATCTCCCACACAGATACAGGGTCTGGTACTCTAATCATTTATATTGTTCTCTCTTACACCATTTTTTATGTTAAGTTACTTCTTTTTTAGAATTACGAACCCCATACCGTAAATTTCACCGCTTTCTAGACATACTGACAATGCAGCAGTTCATAATGTCGTATGTGTCTTTATTGTTCGCACTTTGTACATTTCTTTATTGTGAATATATAATGTATAAGCTGTAATTTTTTTTTTTTATTATACTTCGCAAAACTGTTGTAAAATCTCACTTAGAGTCATAGATTATTATACATATTTCAAAATTACTTCCGATTTACATCTACTAGATGTAAATCTTACATGCATTTTAAACTATGATGATGACGATTAATGATGGTTGATACAGGAGTGACAGTTATCGTGGTAACTGTGTAAGCATTATACTGTCACGACGACTGTCATGCCTTTTACGTCCCTAAGCGGGGTGTGAAAAAGCATCTCACAAGGCCGCCATAGTGTGGGTCACCATACTGCATTATCTGCATTTGCAATGAGTATGGTGACCACTACTTTTCGATTCTATTCATGCTTTCCATCAGGCTGAGTAGAGTCACTTTCGCAGGCTCTTAATACAAAAAAAAAACTATATAACTATAGCTAACACGATTGTTAGGAGAATGATTCAAAAACGTCTTATCTTTTGAACTCATAATATAGAGAATGTTTGTAATTTTGAGTTTTATTCAGTAACTTTCTGGTGATTTCGAGCATTTCCACAGCCTGCCCTAATGTCCTGCTGACGATAGTGTCGCGCTTCGGGTCGTTAATCTCGACTAATGAAGGTTTGGGTGACTGGGGCTCGTATGCCGTGTGTATGGACAGACCAACTCAAAATTATGGTCCTTTCTTACAAGGCTAACTCGGACCCTATATTTTATTTACATAGTTCTTGTTTTGATATTGTTCAAGGCCTTATAAAAATTAAGACACCTCTTTGGTGCGTTTCAGCGTTTCTTTACAGAGTGAATTTAAAAGACAAATTATATTTTTAAAAAATAAAATACAACTTCATCATTGCTTTTCTTTATTTATATAGTTTATAATCACAAGTAGTAAAGACTAAGTTTAAAATATTTAAAGTAATACGTTAGATCCTTAACAGTATTATAATGGTAATATGTATGTTATTAGAAAATAATTAATGTTCTTCACTTGTTACATCTAGTTTTATTGCTTTAATTAGCATGTTGTTAGGTTTACTAATTATAGTTTCAAATCTAGTTTCTTCACTTGTATGTACGTAGATAATGTTGTTAATCTATGACTGATTCATCGTACCCATAACACAAGTTTAAACTTATATTGGATGTTAGAGTTCAATTAGGATTTATGTCTTGAAAATTCATATAAATTGAAGTTAGTCGTAATTTTTAATAAATAAATAAGAAGAAAAGATTGCGATTCTGTTCATCACTTAGATGGGGAAACGTGAGTGTACTTATGTACGTTTATAATGTAAAGATTCTTATAAACTGAAATGTTCTTTAAAAAGCAATTTGTAGAATGCGTTGCGTTGTAGAATTTTTACATTAAGCTTACTGAAACGTCAGAGAATACGAATGACGACTCTGCTGTAGAGAATTCAAATATTATTAAATGATAGAAAACAAACAGTTCTAGTATAAAATATCATCCGTGTTTTGTCACATCCCTATTTCATCCTCCCTATTCATCCCGCAGATGTTGTAAGTGCTGACTAAGGAAATAAATTACACAGGGCAAACGCACTGCGAAGAAAAAAACTAATACGAACCCTATACCAACTCGTTTGGCCAGCATAGTACATTAGACTAAAACCTTCTTTCTAAGTTATGTAAGTAAGGATGTCCAGCAGTGGACTATTAAAGGCTGTTGATCTGATGATGATAAGAGTTCTTATGTGTCATATTAACGTTTTTTTAGCTTATTATCACTTAATTATAGTGAATAGTTAGTTTTTGATGCAGTGAACTCAGAGTGGGGTAGTGTGCGTAGGGCTTCCACAAAGAACTTAGGGCCCCAAGCCGACCTCACCTGCAAGTGGTACACCAGCTGATAAATGGACGAGGCTGTGGTAAATAAAACATCGCGATTAGCGGTAATAGGCTTGTCTCCTATTACGTGGGACCATAACACCGGCGGGGATTACCCATCTAGCCATCCGAGTAAACAGACGTGATTTTATGTATGTTTGTATGAGTTCAGGGTAATTTTTATAATCAATATACATTATTACAGATACTCGTTTTTACAATAAACAGTCACAGTGCTTCTTACTTACAGTATTAACGGTTTTGAACAAGTTTTTTTGTGGTATGTGAGTTATTTGTTAACGAAGTTTTAAACGAAAATTGGTCATAGCCCTACTTCTTGGAAAATAAGCAGAAATACGTTTGATACCAATGTCTTCAGTTTAAAAACTCAACATCATTATTTGATTAAGACTAATTTGTTGGATTCCGTGAAATGAATTATCTGGACTGCGATGGTTTGATAAAGAAACCAAGGTTGCCTTTGACTGCGTATGCGCATAGTTTACGAGCTTAATAAAAATAACAAATGTTCCTTAACCAATACTGAGAAATGATTAAAGTTAAGCTGCTTAAATACAGGGTTTATATTAATCAAATACAGTTTCTGAAAATTGTAACAAATATATTATAGTTCAAATTAAATTTATTTGTGATTACTTATGTTTTAGATTAATAATATTTCTGAACAAACTAGACTAATACTTTAATAAAATAAGTTTTCTACTTCAATTGTTTTTGCAACAGACATCGAACTCGTGTTTTCTTAGCTTAATTGTGTTAAGAAACTTTTAAATTATTTAATATTGTGATTTGATATGAAGTTAAAATCAAATACTGCGTGTAGGAGTGAATATCTAACATTTAACTTTACACTCATGTCTGTTTCTTGTACGTTTGTAAAGTCACGCTCGACACTGGATTTATTCTTAATACGGCGTCTTTTTTTAAAGAAAAAAGACAATAGAAGATGGGATATCAGATGAATGTATTACTAAATAAGAAACACGTTAAAGTCGTGTGTCTGTAAGAGAAAGAAGGAATTTTTATGTCGTCAGAGAGACTATTAAACACGTGATTAATATCATTGGTAAAGTTGTAAAATTTAGAACAATCGACAATTTGCATTTGGATGCGAATATTGAGATACAATAATGAGTAGCTTAGAGTATCAACTTGATAAGAAAAGAATAAATAGAAAACTGAAATAAAACTTACATAATATATGTATAAGACAAATATTCACAACAACAGAATTATAGGTTAATAATTGTACTTGTTTTGTATAGTAAAATATACTGCAAGAAAGTTTTAAACAGGACCAGACTTCAATAGACTCTGAACTAAATCAGGAAGTGCGATAAAAAGTGTACCCTTTACGATAATAGTGCAATCGTATACCGAAACAATCTAAAAAAGATGTGGTGTAAAAAACTTAGAACAGTGATTGCAAAAGTCTCCAAGTTCTACCCGACATTATTGCTCGATAACCTGTCTTGACACTTTAAGTTCCCTAGTTTTTAACCATGCACTTTTTTAATCTTGATACTTTATGAATAATAATTTCCATTCGAGACCTATTATGGCGGATACTCTTCATGATTGCCATTTTAATATGCAAAGAATTTATTAGAACTGATAAAATATTAAAATCCAATTTGAATAAGTATGACAAAGGCTGCGGTGTCGGTGGCTAGGGTTGTCGAGCTTAATAAGAATATTATTTTATGACATTATTAGTGGTATTGGAACACCGCCAACTCCGGACTGCCTTAGTACAAAGTTCGACCCGGTAACCGAAACCTCTTGGCTATCAGTCACATACGCTAACCTCTGAATCAATGACGCAGTCAAAACTACAGTAGTTATCAAATTGTAAAATATTTTCTTACCATATAAATATATTGTAAAGGGTATTTGTGTCCACTTTAATGTATATCTGAAAAGTTTACCATGTTCGCGACACCGGATGTTTTCCTACCGCAGAAGTTGTCTTAAGCAAGCTTACACGAAGAACCTGATGACAAGGGTTATCGCCGATCAGGGAAATTTTTTAAAAGTGCCAAATGACTGCACGGATAACATCGTGGTTTAAGTGGTTCAAACCATACATTTTTTATACTCAACAAATTGTGATTCCGAGTCTGGATGTTCTTTATTTCCGTTTTTTGCCATAGCAGCCCACCAAAGCAACTCTATTCTGCCTGATGTAAAGCATGAATAGAATCCAAGAGCGGTGGTCGCCGTACTCACTGCGAATGAAGCCAATGCAGTATGGCAACCCACGCTATGGCGGCCTAATGAGATGCTTTTTCACGCCCCGCTTAAAGGACCCGGGATCGTGGTGGGAGGGAAACACGTGCGCTGGTAATGAATTCCTCTGTGATTTTGAATATATTCCTACTGTGGCAGTCCTTTAAAAAAAGAAAAATAAGAAGAAATATATCCACTCCTATCAAAGTTATTATATTACATTAGGAGTCCAGCTTCAGTAGTTACTCAGATAAAATACTCGCAGCCGATATCGGCCACAGTGGCCAATCTCAACGGAAGTCAGTCAGTCAGTCAGTCACCCAGGAGATATTATAGTGCACAAGTGCGTGCTCAAACATAAGTGCACTCTCTGTTCCAGGTCCTTGTATGTTTGTTAAGTCATCAATAAGGCGGTCGTTGTCTTTTTTAAAATAAATAAAATTGTTTAGCATTAGTGGCAATTAATTTAGATTACTTTAATTTATTATTCTATTTGGTTTGTTACAACTTAATATGATTCTCACAAACTACAAAGTTTTGAGAAATTTAATATTTCTGTAAGCTGTTCTGTAAACTACTTGATAAAGTGAATCTTTAAGGTTATTAATGAGCATTTGTCTAAGCCCACATCGCCACACGGCTGATCGACTTACAAAAACAATTTAACACAAGTTTATTTGAATAATTGCGAAATTTAAAACCACTTAGATCTTTGAATTTAAAACTTTAAATTTACTCGTAATAACTAAATGACGTCAAGTATTAAGTTGAGCTGTTTACCGATATATAAATATATGTGAACTTATATCATTATAACTTCATTATTCTTTGTGTATTTTTTTTTCTTTTTTTATTTTTTGACTAGCAAATAAAATAGAAGGAAATTTCCGTTAAATATTAAGAGGAATGTGTAAAACTCCAGTGCAAGGAAATGGTGGCAATAATTTGAACTTACAATGTCATTTTTACTCTCTAGTTAGTGTCTGTCTAGCGGAAAGCTTCTTTAAAAGATTCCATTTTATTTTGTATAAATGAACAAATTCTTTTTGAGTTTTGAGATAACAAATGTTTGATTATTTTTTTTCTATATTAAGGGCCTGCCAAAGTGACTCTACTCTGCCTGATGGAAAGCATAAATAGAATCCAAGAGTTGTAGTCACCATACTCATTGCAAATGCAGACAATGCAGTATGGTGACCCACACTATGGCGGCGTAGTGAGATGCTTTTTCACACACCGCTTGAGGACGTAAAAGGCATGACAGTCATCATGACAGTGTAAGGCTTACACAGTTACCACGATAACTGTCACCCCTGCATCAATGGCCTCCGGTCTCACACTCACCAACGAAACGCGACAACACGGATGCTGGCGCTTTAGGTTGGTCTTCTGTGGGGGGTAGTACTACCCCGGTCGAGCCGGCCCGTTTGTGCTGAAATCAGCGTGGCTCTACTACCTACCGTTTTTACTGAAATAAATATTTTTCAACAGAATCAGCAAGGAGATTATTATGTTCATTGAACAACATGTACTCATAAGTTTGTTTATCAGCAGTTTGGTTCACATAGCTCAGGCTCTGTTTAGTTTGGAACCAGACAGCCGTGAGTGAGATGTGTGACATTAATATTGTTATATGTCCGTAGACCGGAGTAGTAACTTACCATTAAATTATACGTCTGATCAATTGCCCTTTAAACCATACAAAAATACAGCAAGGTATAAATCAGTCAGCATGTGCTGGTCATGCACATGCTACAAAACGTACTTCTACTTTGAACAACATTGAGATGCAAACATTACAACAATACCAAATAAAAAAGACGCAAATACAAAATGAAAATACAAGATAGGACTCCAAGCTATCTGAATTTCGGCAATTTAAACATATTTTTTCATATACATGTCCGAAAATTGCCAGTGATCTGGTTTACAGACCCAGAAAAATTAAAAAATATAAACAACACTTTTTGTCCCGTCTTACTAACCTTTAAAACATGCGTTCTATAAAATATAACTATATTTACTGAAATAATGTGTTCGTGATAGATATTAAATATATATTTGCGTTCCATGTTTACAGTTAACTTTGTAATGCCTCATCCACACTCATATCTCATCAATAATATCGAAGATATGCAGCGGTGAACGGAGAAAATTTTTGTAAACACAGGCACGTTTAAGAGCCATCCAAAGTGACTCTACGCTGCCTGATAGAAAGCATGAATAGAATCTAAGAGTTGTGGTCACCATACTCATTGCGAATGCAGGCAATACAATATGGTGACGTACACTATGGCGTCTTAGTGAGATGCTTCTTCACGCTTGGGAACGTAAAATTCATGACAGTCATCGTAGCATTATAATGCTCGCATATCTACCACGACAATTGTAACCCCTGCATTAATAGACCTCCGAATGAATGTAGTTAATACCTATAGTCACCATCATCATCATTAGTCTTTGGCCTACTAACTGGCCTCTCCTTAGCAAGGAGGTTTTGGCCTACTACACCATGCTGGCCAGACAGGATGGCAAATAGATTGTTGTCTTTTCAAATTTTCCTTCTCTTTGAAATGCTGTTGTTCTGTGTAATTTGCTCTCTTAGTCGGCTCTTGCAACGCTCACAGGGATACCTATAAAGAGCTGTTAATGTCTGAAACATAATTACTTTGTCTTGTTTAACCTTTTTTGTTTATTTTTGTAATAATCGTAATAAGTAAATAAATTATAAGCACCTGATGATTGTTGCTTGTCTATCCCACAGCGGCATGAAACAAATATAACAAAAATTAAACACACAACACAGATACGAGTACATATACAGCAAACACAAACTAGCAAACAGACAGACATAGATTGCAATCACACACAGGTTTTATAGCAAAGTAAAGTGGTGTTGGACGAAAGGGTTTAATAAGTAAAAGTGTATTTTGTTAATGTTGCAATTTGTGACGTCATGCAACTTAATCATATTCTGGTTAACATAATTTGATATTTGTATTTTTGGTGACCTAGTGACACCTCACCCTTTGTTATAAAATTAATCTTAAAAGATTTTTCTAAAAATCCGTCTAAAACTAAAATATGTTACAAACTGGCATGAGCTTTGTTCTAACTAGTTATATTTGAAAATATTTAAAAAAAAAACATTTAAGTACGAACATAAGTTAAGCATTAGAACGTTTCTTAGTAGACAATAGAAAAAAAATGAGCAATCGGAATTCTTTTTTCGTATTTTTCACGAAAACTTTTGTCGAAATTCAAAAACATTTGCTTCGTTGTGTACTCTCGCTATGTTACACATTTATTAATTTCTTTTTAGAAAATAGTAAAATATTTACGTAAATTCCAGTGATATTTTAACAATACACACACAACTTGTTACCTATCTTGTTACCAATAAAAATTGTTAAAAAAAATATACAATATATAACAATGAAAGATATTATATTTGCCATAATTTGAATATTCTAGCTTAACACTTTTTTACTAGTAAATAAAATTAAAACTTTTCTTCTATTTCTAAGCAAGGAAAGTCCTTTTAATATGTTTATTTGTACAAAACACAAATTGTGAAATGGTATAGCCGATTTCGATCACGGCGCGGAGGCCAGCCTTATCGAAGACCAGTCAACAATGCAAGATTATTTTAGTGCACAGATGTATGTGCAAACACAAGTGCACTCTCTGTTCCTTCGCTCTTACGATCCGATGGGCTATCCGACACGACTGGGAGAGAGCTTCACGTACTTTTCGAGGCACAGGAGTTAAGGACGCATTTTCCAAAATCTGGGTTGTTATTATACGCAAAAAAACTCAATCACACTTTTTGATGTGACTCGGGAATGGAACCCGAGACCGTTTGATCTGCAGTCGCAAACACTAACCACTAGAAGACCATCGCTAGGGACGACGAACAGCGTAATTACACATGCCCTCGCCCCGCGCACTTATCCGCCGCGACAATCATCGCTTTCGCAGTCCCCGAACTCTTTCTCTCGTTACTTCGCGCGGCAGTTTTTGAATTGATGTCGACAAAGACAACAAGGATACATTTAAATATTTATCAAATTATGTACTCTGTAATGCAAGTTGCTGCGATCTCGCAATCCGCACAGAATTTGTCGGCGGTCCGGATGCGGACCGCGGTCCGCTATTTGGTGACCCATGCACTAGACCAATGAGACAAAAAATTGTGAAATTTACAGCCAATGTACTGTATTATTTTTATAATATTTTCTGGTTCCAATTGGTTCCAACTGACAGATGGAGAGCTAATAGTTACTTTTTATTAATTATTATTTGCTTTTGTAAGATAATTTCTAAACGTGCAATTGGAAGTCCGTCTTTGTTCGAGAATTCGGTGAAATATCTCGCTATTTTTCATCCGCTAAAAGGAATTTTTGAGTAAAAATCCAGCCTATTGTGCTGTACAATTTAATTAAAAATCCGTGGTTCTGTAAAAAATTTGAAATATCATGTGATAGTGGAGATATAGTGTGTAGATCATATATTCATCATCATTATCAGCCGGAAGACGTCCACTGCTGAACATAGGCCTCCCCCCTAGAACGCCATGCCGTACGACTGGACGCCAACCACCAGTGGGGCCATCTGACCATCTAGTGAGGGCCTACCTGATCATACCATATATATTTTATCATTAATTCCAATAATATTGTAAATTGGAGTCTGCAGAGTACTATTTACCGAAATAAACAGAGTTTATTGATTTCAACCCCAGTGTTTGTACAATTTTGTTTATGTGTAGTATTTTAAAGGAAAATATTTTATTTTTTATTTATTTATTGTTCTACAGTGGGCTATTCAAAGCTGTTTTGTGTGTATATGTTACTTCAGTCTTTGCGAGTGACACGCAATCCGCTGTCATTTACGAGTGGGAGGATGTTTCTTGGAATGTAGGGTCTAGAATAATTTATGTTTTGAGATAATTTTTATATTATATATTATGTTCATATTATAATGTCTAATAATATTATTATGAACAACTCTTGGAGATTATTTTTAAATAAGTATTACTTTAATGTAAGACAATAAATTAAAAAATATTCAGTAGATTATGATGATTTATAAATAATGCAATCGTGTTATGTCTTATTTCTTGAAGGTTTCATGCAATCATCCACAATCACACACTAAATCTTAAATTTAATATATATAAAAAATATCTGAGCTTCAAGAGCTGTTGACTGGCCTGCTGGTCTGGTGGTTAGTGACCCTGACTGCTAACTCGGAGGTCGTGGGTTCGATTCCCACCCAGGATAAATACTTGTGTGACGAGTACGATTATTGATTCTGTGTCTGGGTGTAATTTATCTATAATATGTATGTATTTAGAAATATTTAAGTATGTTTATCGGCAGTCTGGTTACCATAGTACAGACTCTGCCTAGTTTGGAATCAGCCGTGTGTAAGATGTGTTTATTTTTTATTTTTTTTTAAGTGCTTTTTAAAAAATATTACTTACTATATAAAGAATATAGAATATAAGATCTACACAAAGATTTCAAGATAACATAATAAATGCCTGTATTTTGTGACATTGTTAAAAAAAAGAATTTTAAACCAAGAACGCTTGTCCCAATTTCAAGCGACTTGAAACAACTCCAACACACTGCAGTGGATACTTAGCGGCCTACTTTGGCTCAAGTCGTTGCTGTATAAAGGGAAGTTACATGTGGGAAATAAAGTACCCTAGTAGACATTATTCAAGAAATAAAGACTTTTGGCGTCAAAAAGCTTTTTGTTAACTGGTCGGACACAAATACATCGACATGTGAAGCGACTAGTATAACATAAACACCTACAAGTCGAGAGTTACAAGTGTATTACCGTCCTGTTAATCCACCTCCCTCTGAACTGAATGAAAGTGAAAAGTAACAAATGATTTTCTTAAAATCGTTTTTATGAATGGCCGTGATATCACCTACGGCAAAGGCGACCCATTTGTACCGTAATGTGGTTTTTTCACGGTTGTGGGATAGTCCTGTTTTAGTAAACAGTCCAACCTTATATATATATATTTATAGAAGCCTACCAAAGTGATTTTGTTCTGCCTGATGGAAAACATGAACAGAATCCAAAAGCGGTGGTCGCCATACTCACTGTGAAGGAAGACAATGCAATATGGCGACCGACGTTATGGCGACTTACAATATAGTATATATATGTATAGTCAATACCGGCATGTATCTGTCTACTTCATGCCAGTCTCTTTGAGCTACGACATCTTTAGTCCAAAAATGAAGTTTTTCTTAAGGGGTTAGGGGTAGTCAGAATTTTCAAAAAATCGATTTTTTTTTTGCATTTTCTTAAAGTATAATATTTTTAAAATATTGTGTGAAAATTTGAAGTGAATTCGACAAATTCTTTTCACAACAAATTTTAGTGAATGTATAATTATATATATATATATATATATATATATATATATAAATCATCATCATCATCATCCAGGAATAGATGACTCAGTGTAAGTTATTAAATAATTCTTATAATTCGACATAAATCCATAGCAAAACCTAAATGCGTTTTTCTCAAAACTATGTTTTCTGAACTGGTGATCACTGTAACTTAAAAACTGCTCGGTAGATTTCAATAAAATTTGTTGTACTTTTGAAAAACATTAAAAACTCGTGCCTAATCGAAGAATTTTTTTTTTTTTCAAAAATTTCGATTTTTTTGTAACAATAAACTGTCGGTTTTTCTCGAAAATTTGTAAAAAAATTCCTGAGGCCGCCATTTTGTTAATTTCGAAAAAAAAAAGCTTTGATCAGGCACAAGATTATCTATTATTAAAACTAATTTTTCTTGTCCGATTGATTTTCGATGAATCTCCAAGGACTTATGATGATCACCGCAAAGAACTTCGGGAAGAACGGGCTCTACAAAAACAGCGATAACTTTTTGAATAATTAATTTTTTTTTTTGAAATTTTCGTGAAGTCAAATCGAAACATGTTCTAATAAAGCTATGTTTTTATTTTTGTCAAATAAAGTAACTAACTACAAAAAAAAAATTGTGGAAAATCATCATTTTTTCAGGCCTCTGAGTACCCCTAACCCCTTAACCTCCCTTAACCCCTCCTTCGTTTTACCTATTTTTTTGTCGCAATTTGTATTAATTCGCCATCTAATTTGAACGATTACTTTTCAAATCAAAAGGGAAACGTGAAGAGTAATGAATTGAACCGTATATTAAAATTGTATCGCACATTACGTACTATACAATCAACAAGTGTGTATAATATCAATCAATAAATCAAATTGTAAATGAGGATACAGTGGACTCCCGGTAATTCAACAAACGTTTTGCGGGGTAGTGTCGGGCTATTGAATTTGTTGGATTATAGAGTACTGCCTAAGACCCCCTATAACCCGGTTTTTTTACAAAAGAGTACCTTGTAATCCGACAAATTACAGACAAATGATAAGAATGCATATGTTGTTGTCTTCTGGGTTTGTGACGCCATTACTAGGTACGTAAACGTAATACACAATGAATAAACAGCAAACAATGAACGCGAGCTAAGCTACACCGCTATCACACGTAGTCAAATTCAAATTAAGCAATCGGAATTGAAACAATACCTACGCGTCGAGCACAAGTTGTAACCTGTTCAATCATGCACGATCTACACTAGCGAAAATTGTTTGATTGATGTCGGATTAGGGAGGATCCGCTTTAGATAGGGGCCGGATTACCGAGGTTTCACTGTATTATATTTAAAAATTTAAAAAATCACTATGATTTCTGAATTTCTTAAGATTTTTACGTACTAAGGTACTTCACATTTTGAATAATTAACAGATAATTGAGATATAAATCACTCAGTGTGAGTAATATCAAATGGTAAGTGAAACATGCAGAACCTGCTCCCGGTGTACGATTAAAAATCCAACTTTCCTTGTAAAACTTTGAAGGGCCTTCAAACGTCAGCCGTTACTTACGTTTACACTTCATTTACTCCCCTTAAGTGAACTTGAATTAACAACTTTGAAAGTTACTGAATATAGTAGAAAATAGTTAAAATCGTACATCAAAACTTTCAAGGCTTTTTAGAAATGTAATTAATCATTTTGTTCAATACATCAGCTACTAATTATAAAAGAACACAAAGCAGTCCTGAGGACTGTCAACAGACATGAATACTTAAAAATATAAACTGACAGTTGTTATTTCTTAATATTCAAATCAATTGTTTTATCTTAAATTAAAATTAAATAAGATTACGCATTTAAATAAGATTAATTCAGGATATATCATGTGTATTCATTTTGTCTTTCTTTAAAAAGACTACGCCCGCATTAGGAATAAATCCTGTGTCGCGGGGGACTTTACAAACATACAAGAAACGGACACAAAGAACACCCAGACTCAGAACAACAATTTGTGGATCATACAAAGTGTTGTCCCATGTAGGATTTGAACCCACAACACTCAGCGCAGTAGAGAGCGGCGTGGCGACCACTTAAAGCACTAGGCCAATCGTGTAGTATTACTTGTCGAATTGTGTTATGTGTGTTTACTATCATCCGTAAATTATACGATTATCAGTAAAGTATATATGTATATCTATACATTCACAACTGGCTCAAGCGATCACACGTTACGTGACCATGTTGATGACGACGTACAATAAGTTACTCCCCATCTAATTCTGCTTATACAAAATCTTCACTTCAAAGATAAAATTGTGATTTTTTCTAAACTTTCACGGAACGTGATCTTCAGAATTAAGATCAAGAACAAAATGAGCTGTTTATTTTATATAGTCTTTCTCCTACACAGATAATGAGACAGATAATGAAGTTATCAATCAACATCTCTATATACTTCCAGTGTTAGTATAATATATCATCATCATCATCGTCATCACTCAGACAACATACGTCTACTTCTAGACATAGGCCTTTTTTTTTTTTTACCGTAGGCGACGTACGGCACACGCGCACGTCACCTCCTCGCGGCTGGCCACTATAGCGGATGGAGGGGCAAACCCGTCCCGTCCACCCGCGGCCACACTCAAGGCGGCATGAGGCGCTGGTATGCGCGCCTCCGCTGCCCGGCTCGCCGGCGGTGAATTGGGTCCGATTGGATATCGTCCTCCCGGGCCTTCTCCGCCGCCTCCTTCCGCGAAATTACGTTTTCGCAGAAGGTTGCGACCGCGGTAAAACAACTGTCGCTACCGGCCATGGAGCGTATGACGGCCGGTAGCAAGGGATCTCCTCCAATAACTGCAGTGAGGACCCCACGCTGCGCCGCCCAGGCGGAACAAACCGCTAGCGTGCGCTGAGCCGAGTCCTCACTGCAGTCGCAGTGGTGACAGGTGGGACTCAATTCCCTCCTGGCGACCGAGTGCAGATACTTCCCGAAGCAACCGTGCCCGGAAAGGACCTGTGTCAGCCGGAAGGAAAGGGTCCCGTGCTGCCGCCCTGCCCATTCGGCGATGACCGGCTGGAGAGCCTCCACGAGGGCAAAGCCAGCACGTGGAGTCTGCAACCGGGACGACCAACGAGCCTTTGTGGCTCGACGAGCGGCCTCACGCCACTCGCGTACCTCTTCGGGCGGGGGCCGTATGCCGCTACCCGCCCGGAAGTCAGCCGTCCGCCGATAAACTTTGGCGAGCACTTCCGCCTCCAAATCCCACGGGGGAGTTCCGGCCAAGGCGCACGCCGCTTCCGTCGATACGGTGCGGTAACCGCGTATGGCTCTAACCGCCAATATCCTCTGAGGGCGCGAGAGGCGAGCCCTATTCTGGGCAGTCAGAGCCACCGCCCACACCGGTGCACCATACAGCGCCATTGGCCGGACAACCCCCGTGTATAGCCGTCTCGTCGCGACGCTGGCTCCACCCAAATTCGGCAAAAGTCGCCCAAGGGCAAAAGCAGCGCCGACCAGCTTTGGAGAAAGTTGCCGGAAGTGCTCGTCGAAGAGCCACCTGCCGTCGAGGATCAGGCCCAGATATTTCATCTGGGCTCGAATCGGTACGACGACCGAATTGACTACGATGGAGGCGCCGGAGGGTGGACCACGACGGGGCCCATGGAACAAAAGGGCCTCCGTCTTATCAAGGGCCACTCGTAAACCCAGCGCCACAATGCGCCACAGTTCGCCCCCCGGGCCGTGACCAATGTGTCATCGGCGTAACAAATTACGCCCAGCCCGGGGGGAAGACGACCTCGAAGGGCCCAGTCGTATCCCATATTCCACAGGAGTGGTCCGAGGACAGACCCCTGTGGAACACCGCACGACATGGGCCGCCGCCTCAGAATGCCATCTCGGTCCTCGTACATGATGGTACGCTCCTCAAGATAGTCTGCCACAAGCCGCCTCAGGTACTTTGGCACCCCATGATAGTGGAGTGCTTCCCTGATGCAGCTAAATGGCAGACTATTAAATGCGTTGGCGATGTCCAACGACACCGCCAACAGCACGCCGCCACAGCTCACCGCCTCTTCGGTCACGGCCCTCAGGCGCAACACAGCATCGACTGTCGAACGCCCGGCTCGAAACCCGTATTGGGCGTCCGACAGATCGGGGCCCACCTCGCAGAGGTGCCGGACGATGCGGGCAGAGAGTATCCTCTCAAACAATTTACCCGCCTCGTCCAGCAACACGATGGGCCTATAGGCCGCGACCGAATCGGCCGGCCGTCCCGGTTTCCGTAGTAGGACCAGCTTCCCGCTCTTCCAACCCTCAGGAAAGCGCCCGGACGCCAAGCTGGCGTTTAGGACTTCCCCGAGGCGATCCGACATGTGGTCAAGGGTTCGCGCCAGCACTCGGGCAGGTATCCCATCTGGCCCAGGGGCGGTGTTCTTAGAGCGAATCCGTAGAACGACCGCCCCTATCTCCGATTCCCTGACGGGCGGAACATTATCCTCGTTCCGTCCCCCGTCGTCTTCGACCATGAAGGCCATCGACGGGGGTGTGTGCTCCGCCCGCTGCGGGAAAAGACCCTCGACCACTTCCCGCAGGAAGCTGGGCTGAAGTGTCTCTGTAAGGGGGGGGCCCGACGTGCGGAGCTTTTGTCGCACCGCACGATAAGGGCGACCCCAGAGGTCACGATCGAGACCCTCCAGCATCTCCTTCCTCTTCACTTCTTTGGCGCGGCTAATGGCCAGCTTCAGAGTTTTCCGCGCCTCTCGGTACTCCTCATGAAGCTGGTCCTCCTCGCAGTCTACGCGGTGTCGCCGCGGACTACGGGTGTAAGACCTCCGGGCACGAGTACAGGCCGCGCGGAGGTCCGCCAACTCCTGGGACCACCAGTAAACCTCCTTCCGTGGAGGCTGACAACCTCGGATGCGGGGCATGGCCGCATCGCAGATCTGCGTAATCGCATCGCGGAAACGACCAGCCTCCATGTCGACCTTCTCGGTCGAAGCCTGCGGAGACAGCCAGGAGTAAATAATGGCTGCCTCCTCTAGTAGGTCCATATTCAGTTTGGCTACAGCCCACCGCGGCAAGCGAGAAGAACGCCGCACCGCGTGACCCCTACTGGGGTCCTGGGTCCGGGTGAGCTCAAATCGAATGTAGAGGTGATCCGAGAGCGTCTCAACCTCTTCCAGGACACACCAGTTCCTTACTCGTGCGGCGAGGGCAGGGGTAGCGAACGAAAGGTCCACTATCGACCCTCCCTGCTGTCGCACACACGTGTTGGTGGAGCCCCTGTTCAATAAACAGAGGCCCACCGAGGCCGCCCACTCCTCTACGGCCTCGCCCCTGGCGTCCGTCCTGGGGGAACCCCACGCAATGGACTTCGCGTTGAAGTCCCCCAGCACTAAGACGTGCCGTTAGACGTTAGACGCCGCATCGAGGTTTCCAAGTTGTTAAGGAAAACCTCGAAGTCGCTCAAACTCCGGTTGGGGGAGAAGTAAACACCATATACGGTGATTCCCCCCCACTCGGCAGCAACATATCCAGTACCCTTGTCTCTTAGCGACAAGGGCGGGGAATGAGCCGCCGTGGAGCCGACGACTGCCACGGAACCGTCCCGGTCACCCAACCAGTTTGGACGGGGAGGAACGTAATAGGGTTCCGCGGCTACGGCAACGCCGATCGACCATTGTGCCATGGTTTGCAGGAAGAGGTCCTGGGCCGCGGCACAGTGGTTCAGGTTCGTCTGGACAAGGAGGTTGGAGACTTGGTCCATTACTGGACTGTCTCTACAACCTCCTCCATGGGCGACGATTGCGACGCTCGAACGACGTCAGAGGTAGCCCGGGTCGACTGGCTAGGTAACCTGGACGTCTGCCGAGAATTGCGGGGAGGTTTGCAATCTCTCTGCCCAATCTGGTGATTGGTGGCTTTATTACCCGCCGCACACGTCGGGCAGTGAGGGGCGGCAGAACACTCTGCCGCTTTGTGCCCCGGTTGACCACAGCGGAAACACAGTCCACTGCAGTCAAAACAACTATCGCACTTGATGCGAGTGTGTCCCGTAGCCAGGCATTTGAAATACCTCATCGGCCTCGCCGCCAGAACCGTAATTCTGGCGTTCACGAAACCGACGAGGATCTTGCCAGCGTCGCTCAAAATTTTGGCAGAAGCTACAGGACAACTAATCCACACCGCACCAAGGCCCCTCAAACCGGGGCGGTTGGTGCCGATCCTAATGTTGTCCGCGTTGCATCCGGTCTTCTCTTGAATCGTTACACGGACGTCCTCGACTGTTACTGAATCGTCCAGGCCTGAAATGCGCAGCTCCGCGCACTTGGTAGGCCTGGCGATCTTGACACCATCTGTGGCTCCCAATATTCCCCGCAACTTCTCGGCAAATTTGTTTGCTGTCTCTGCACCTTCAGTCCCAGGGAACTCAAGTACACGAGCTCCCGTCTGGGCAAGGCGCAATCTAACACCTACTGTCCCGAAATCTTGTGTCAGACTGTCCCTTGCCTTTTTAAAGACGGCCGCGTAGGACAGTCCACCGTTAACCGCCTCTGGTGACAACGTTACCACCACAGCCGCTGTCTTAGGGGTCCGCAGTTTCCGTGGCTTCTTCTTGGTGACCTCTGCTACCGAAGGTTGGAGTGTAGACCCTGCTTTCCTCGCAGCTTTTTTGCTTCGCTTTCGGGACTTCTTGTTTCCCCCTACCACTTGCCAACCGTCGTTCATGGGAGCTGTATTAGAGGGAACAATTGTAGGTGTTGGAGTGGGAAGCGGGGGAAATGCCGTCCCTGTTCTGGCCAAGGTCTTAGGTGGTCTCGTCTCCGGCATAGCCTTTTTTAGCGCTGCCTTGGCCGCTCGTGTCACCTTCGGTGCTGCCACAGACCGGGACGCCGCTGCGGCATACGACACGCTGTCACCCGCTGCTGGAAGTGGAATCGACACTGCAGTTGTAGCTGGTTTATTTGCTGCGAGTGGCGGCCGAACTATGGGTGCCGGCGGTAACCTCGCCTCCAAGCCAGTGAGGCGCCCGTCCATCATACGCCACACTGCGTCGGTAATTTGACGTAGTTGGGTATCAGAGACACCACCAAAAGACGAAGAGGTGGTAGGCTGCCGCGGAGCCGGGTTCTGTCGCTCAGTACAGTTCGCCTGCACCCGAAATAGGGCAAATTGAGCACTAGGCTCTGCCACTTGTCCTGTCAATCGGTCGTTAGCCGCCTGGAGGCGAGCCACGTCCCCAATTATGGTCTCAACGACCCCAGCGATAGCGGTAAAAGAATCCTTTAGAGCCCCTACAAAGGAACTCTTTAGATTTCTAGATTTAGTGGCCACTTTCTGAATTATGGCCACCGCTAAGTTTGCTTTCTCCTGCAAAGATGCCGGTGTTTGGTTGGCAGAATCTTTATCCACCGGCTCACGGATCCTCTGCAGGAGATCTGCAATCTCCTCTTCTGCTAAGCTTTCGCCCTCCGCTCTGACCCGCCTGTAGGCTTCTGCCTTCGAGAAGACAGAACCTGAAGGGGTAGAAATGGTCGTGCGTGACCTGCCTCTGCGATTGCTCCCAACTTTAGGAGGTAGCATCTCCTGGGACGTGTCACTCTCCCCGTCCCTGGAACGTCCGCGCTTTCTGCTATCGCAGATTTCTACCTCTGTGGACTCCAGCACGCCCATGGTCATGCTTGAGTTACCACCGTCTGATGGATGGGCAGACCTGGAACGTAATCGTTCCGATGTTCTTCTTTGGTTCCCAGAATCCAAACTGACTTCTGGGAGCCCCACCGTGATAGGAGTACCAAGTACTTGTACATCCTCGTTAGACGAGGAATCATTTGTAGTACCAGGCTTCTCTGTCCTACTTCTCTCCTTCTTTAAATTTTTGTTTTTAGTAATTGAGGTTTCCATATTTAGACCCACGAGTGGGGGAGAACAAAAAGTCGACCCGGGCAGAGATCCCCCAATACCCGGGCAAGCGTAAATTTGTGCCCAACTGAGGGGTCCGCAGGTGCCTACAGGTGCCTCAGCTGGGAGTGTGCTTACGACTGAACTACCCATTAGCCATGCATCCCCTGGCCACACACCAGAACACAGGATTCGGGGTAATTTTTTAGAGAGGTTTTCTTTCTCGCAGTCCGGGCGGAAAAGCCAAGACCCTCGCTCTCGAGTAGAGTTTTTTTTTTTTTTTTATTTATTATACATCATGCACTTTATGTACATAGGCGGACTTAATGCCTAAGGCATTCTCTACCAGTCGACCTTTGGGTGATGCAGAGAAAATAGGAAGTAGGTGCGTTTCAGGTGATGTTGAATAACAGAAATAAACATATATGTACAAACTTATCATATACTAAAATTTATATAAATACATAAATAGATACATATACATACTTAAGTGGATATAAATCTATATACATACATACATACATACACAAATAAATATCATAACAAGTATAAGATGATAATCATGTATTGGTGGATTCTGACAGTTGCTTCAGTAGACACTGCTTCACTTTTTTTTTGAAAGAAAAACCGTTGGTAGCCATCCTGACCTCGAGGGGAAGCTCATTCCAGAGAAGAACAGACTGCACAAAGAAAGATGAGCCAACAAACTCAGATGTATGGGAGGGGCAACGAAGGAGAAGATTGTTAGAGGACCGAAGCTTTCTGTCGTGATTGCTACATATGAGTTGGAAATAGCATTTTAAATATGTTGGCGAAGATGGGTTATTGAGTATAGAGTATAGGACAGAGAGCGCGCGTAATTTTCGGCGTAGACGAATTGGTAGCCAGTTGAGCTGCGAACGGAAAGAGGATACATGGTCATATTTACGGAGATTATAAACAAATCGAATGCAGTTATTAAGAAGACGGTCTAATTTATCGAGAAGATCTGCATTCAGGTCATAGCAGCACACATCACCATAGTCGATTAAGGGGAAGATAAGAGTTTGCACAAGCATAGTCTTGGTTTTTACGGGCAGGAAGTTTCTCAGACGATTTAGAGCTCGAAGTGTCTCAGTAACTCTCCGGCACTGTTTAGCAACTTGGTCACGCCAGGTCAGTGTGCAATCGAGGTGCAAACCTAGATCTTTCACCGATTCACTCACAGGTATGGTAGTCCCATCAAAGGTAATGGCCTGAAGAGTCTTAATGTCTACTCTGCTTATCGAACGGTGACTTCCCACAATGATAGCTTGACATTTTGTGGGGTTTACTGATAAACCAAACCTTTGAGACCATGTGTTAATTGTTTTTAGGTTGTGGTTGATCTTTTGTATTGCTATCGAAATATCTTCCACTTTACTCTGTGAGTAGAGCTGTAGGTCATCGGCATACAGATGATACGCACAAAGAAGTTCTAGGGATAGGAGGTTAATATACACAGAAAATAATATAGGAGAAAGAATACCGCCTTGAGGAACACCAGAATCAAGATCACACCAGCTCGTGGAAGATTCATCGACATGAACAGACTGCTGGCGTCCCCGAAGATATGATGAGAACCAATCCAGTGCTTCCGGTGAGACCACAAGGTAGGAAAGGATAGACAGGAGTATATTGTGATTGACTGTGTTGAAGGCATTAGAGAAGTCGATTAGTACCAAAACAGTAACTTCAATGTCTTGTATACCTGCCTTGATATCGCCAATCACTTTAAGAAGAGTGGAAGTAGTGCTATGACCAGGCCTGAAACCTGACTGAAAGGGGCTCAATAGGTTGTTTTTATAGACAAAGTCAGAAAACTGTTTGTGCACACAAGATTCTAGGACCTTGGAGAGGAAAGGGAGAACGGATATTGGTCTGAAATGGTTGGGGTGTGTGGGATTTGTAATTTTAGGTAAAGGAATGACACAAGCTTTGCGCCACAGTGATGGGAAAATTCCAGAATTTAAGGAGTAGTTTATAATATGGGCGATTATAGGTAAAATGTGGTCAATGATTGTTACGATCATACGTCTGCTGATTTTATCACAACCCACAGCGTTGGATTTGATGGAGAATATAATCTTTTTGATCTCACCCGACGCAACCGGAGAAAATCGGAAGGAATTTATGTTAGGGCTTTTTAGACTTGTCAGGTAGTCAACAGTGCGATACTCTGTTTGAGAATCCAAATGAGAAGATTGAGAAAAATGGTGGTTCAAATCCTCCAAACCAACCGTCCCCTGCAGACCACCTGACCGCTGCTTACCGATACCTAGAGTTCCAAGGAACTTCCAAATATTGGCGGGAGAAGAATGGGTGATGTTGTCAAAAATGTGTCGGCGTTTGGCGTTGCGTATCATCTGATTGCAACGATTTCTCGCGATTTTGTATATAGTGCGCTTTGCCTCGGTACGGTCGACATAACCACAACACTCCTCTCGAGATTACGATATGACGACGGTGGCAGAAGGGTTAAATCTCCCAATGCCTACTCGGCGGCAGTGTGAGTACACACCGAGCCCGTTCTCCTTTCTCCACTACTGATAGTGCAGAAACTCCGACCTATGAAAAGGTCCCCTCCGTGATTTTTAATGAGGTTTTCCTCCTCATTGCTCCGAGGAGCGAAGAGCCAACAGAGGAAACGGCAGTTATACCCTCTCTGTTGGACCACACCTCGATCAAATTGCCGAAGAAGTAAGGCCTTCTCTTCGTGCTAGAACATTAGCCGTTGGCGGTGATGCCAACGTTACCAGGGTGCACCACGTGGAGGTTTTCTAGCCCAGCATCCCTCTAGACATAGGCCTTCTCCAAGGTTCTCTACAACAGTCGGTCCCGTGCCGCCCGCATCCAGCAGCTTTCCGCAACCTTCACCAGGTCGTCGAATCACCTTGTGGGAGGCCTACCAACGCTGCGTTTCCCAGTACGCGGTCGCCACTCCAGAACTTTACGGCCCCATCGGTCATCGTTTCTGTGTGTAATGTGGCCCGCCCACTGCCACTTAAGGTTCGTCTGCGGATCTGCTCATTACTGATTCGATCACGTAAAGAAACTCCGAGCATTGCCCTCTCCACTGCTCTTTGGGTGACTTTGAACCTTCTTATCAAGCCTATAGTGAGCGGCGATGTCTCTGCGCCGTAAGTCATCACTGGCAACACACACTGGTCAAAGACTTTTGCCTTGAGACACTGCGGTATTTGTGACGAGAGAACGTTATATAGCTTCCCGAACGCTGCCCAACCTAGCTGGATTCGACGATTGACCTCTATATCGAAGTTGGGCCTACCTACCTGGATAGTTTGTCCTAAATACACCATAATATATAATATAGGTAATTACTACTGTGTTAGTGTGTGGTAGTGTAGTGGTAGTGACAGTTATTAGCTAATTCAGTAATATAGAATAACTTACAACTGAATTGATTTGGTTGTATAATAATTTTTCTTTCTGATATGATTTCTGACATAGAAATTGTTTTACATGTGGTCAGAATTTTTTGGGTGTTAATGAGTATAGAAATTGATTATAAATGGAAATAAACTGTATATACTACCACAGCTGTAACAAGAAATACATCATCCAAACATATCAAAGATTATTTTACCGCATAAATAATACGACTATTCCTCGGGCAAACTTTAAGGTGAAAATAACCATCGATGCAAGGGTGATAGTTATCGTAACTGTGTAAGCCTTACACTGTCATTATGACTGTCATGCATTTTACATCCCCAAGCGGGGTGTGAAAAAGCATCTCACAAAGCCGCCATAGTGTGGGTCACTATACTGCATTGTCTGCATTTGCTATGAGTATGGTGACCACAATTCTTGAATTCTATTCATTCTTTCCATTAGGCAGAATAAAGTCACTTTGGCAGGCTCTTAAGATAGAAAAAAAAAACTCATGTATATAACTTCACTTAACATTTAGTGTTTGTTTTGTTCCAATTGGTTAACAATTAAAAAAGTTATATCAGTTTAAAGAATCACGATGATAGTCGACATATACACGGACAGAGCTACAAGTAAAAGCTAGGGTCCTAACAGCTCTGGCACTAACTTTCATATAAGCAATCACGTACCCAGTCAGTCATGCTTCAAAGAGTACGAATGTAAAGCAAGTGACAAAATAGTCTTCATCAACGGCATTCGGAACGTAGAAAATGTTCTGGGGCCAAATTACACTCTTGTACGTAGCTTCGCAGTTCAAACTTGTAGTGGCTTGGCCATTGAAATACAAAAAACGTAATTAGTAGTCATGAAAACCCACTCAAAAAAGGTTCTGAGAAGGAATTAGAAAGGTTACTACAGCATTGACAAGGTAGCTTAAACGTGTCGGGAATTATGTCTCGCTAACAAATATTATACAGGATGGGTCGAGAATTCGTTAACATGATTGGGAGAGCGTATATGATAGTAAGTGATGTTTTGAAAACTATATAGGAAGGAGAAATTAAAGTAATGTATATATATACATATATGCCTCGGTGGTGCATCGGTAGTGAGGTGTGCTTGAGGTCTCGGTTTTCAATTCCCGTGTCGGACCAAATGTTTATATGATTTGCAAATATTTTATTCGAAATTTGGGTGTTTTCTATCTATCATATGTAAGAATTTACAAAAAAAAAGAAAGAAAGAGAAAGGTATTATACACTACTCGCTTGTGTATGCGACTATCGCGCCTGCGCACGTCTTATTTAACATTTTTATTCCACGCACTTTTTTCCACGGATTTTTTCTTACGGTTTTACTATCACATTTTTTTCAGTTCGGTCGTTCAGCAAAATCCCTATCCCCTCCAAGCCTGCCGTAAGGAACTTCGTTCCAAAAAGTGTATAAGTATTCGATCAGTCAGTGTGTAGATCATATATTCATCATCATTATCAGCCGGAAGACGTCCACTGCTGAACATAGGCCTCCCCCCTAGAACGCCATGCCGTACGACTGGACGCCAACCACCAGTGGGGCCATCTGACCATCTAGTGAGGGCGTACCTGATCATACCATATATATATTATCATTAATTCCAATAATATTGTAAATTGGAGTCTGCAGAGTACTATTTACCGAAATAAACAGAGTTTATTGATTTCAACCCCAGTGTTTGTACAATTTTGTTTATGTGTAGTATTTTAAAGGAAAATATTTTATTTTTTATTTATTTATTGTTCTACAGTGGGCTATTCAAAGCTGTTTTGTGTGTATATGTTACTTCAGTCTTTGCGAGTGACACGCAATCCGCTGTCATTTACGAGTGAGAGGATGTTTCTTGGAATGTAGGGTCTAGAATAATTTATGTTTTGAGATAATTTTTATATTATATATTATGTTCATATTATAATGTCTAATAATATTATTATGAACAACTCTTGGAGATTATTTTTAAATAAGTATTACTTTAATGTAAGACAATAAATTAAAAAATATTCAGTAGATTATGATGATTTATAAATAATGCAATCGTGTTATGTCTTATTTCTTGAAGGTTTCACGCAATCATCCACAATGACACACTAAATCTTAAATTTAATATATATAAAAAATATCTGAGCTTCAAGAGCTGTTGACTGGCCTGCTGGTCTGGTGGTTAGTGACCCTGACTGCTAACTCGGAGGTCGTGGGTTCGATTCCCACCCAGGATAAATACTTGTGTGACGAGTACGATTATTGATTCTGTGTCTGGGTGTAATTTATCTATAATATGTATGTATTTAGAAATATTTAAGTATGTTTATCGGCAGTCAGTCTACCATAGTACAGACTCTGCCTAGTTTGGAATCAGCCGTGTGTAAGATGTGTTTATTTTTATTTTTGTTAAGTGCTTTTTAAAAAATATTACTTACTACCTAGTCTTGCCATAAATATTGTAATAAAGAAAAAAGAAAATTGTTAACTGCAAATAACATTTATTACTTTTACAGTGTGTCAGTTTAATACATAAATATAAAACAATTAAAAATATAAAAAGCTTATTCGAAGTGGTCTCCATTGGCTGCAATACAGTCCTTTAAACGATGAGGCCAGTTATCAATAGAAGCACGCACTCTTTCCATGGGAAAATTCTTCACTGCCAATCGTATAGATTGTTTTAGGGACTCCAAATTATCATGGCGTTTAGAGCAAGCTGTACTCTCTAAAACTGACCACAAATCATAATCCAGCGGATTAAGATCGGGACTAGACGACGGCCAGTCTTCAGCTCTGATGAAGTCCGAAACGTTCGATTCCAACCAAGACTGCGTGGACCGAGCTTTATGACCCGGCGCCGAGTCTTGCTGGAAGGACCATACTTGGTTATTGAACATGGTGATGTTAAGGGGCTTAACTACCTTCTCAAGAATGGTATCTTGATACACTTGTGCCGATGTTTTGATACCTTTTTCACAAAAATATGGCTCAGTCACTCCTTCATAGCTAACACCCCACCAAACCATCACTGAAGTCGGATAATGTCCACGTTGCACTCTGTCGACTAATTGGGAAGCTTCCTTAGAGCTTTGAGCATAAATACGGTCATTTTGTTTGTTAAAATGTTGCTCAATTGTAAAAATTTTCTCATCCGTAAACAAAATTTTTCTGTGACCTCCCTTTGCGTACCGCTTCAGTAGTTGTTTCGATTTTACCACCCTATTCTTCTTTAAATTATCAGTTAAGAAATGGCCAGTGCGTCTCTTATAGGCTGCAAGTCCTAAGTCATCTTTTAAAATACGCGACATGGTTCTAGGTGCTATCTTCATTTCCCGAGATAAAATCTTTTGCTTTCGGACAGGATTTCTTCGAATTCTTTCCCTTACTGCTTTGACCACCTTTTTCGTACGAACACTACGTGGACGGCCAGATCTTTTTCTGTCACAAACAGAGGAGGTCTCATTGTACCTATTAATAGCCCGGTACACAAACATTTTACTAATACCAAGTGTATGGAGAGTTTTAAAAATTGCATTTGGCTCCATACCTACTTTGTGTAATGCTATCACACCGATTCGGTTCTCTTTATCACCCCACACCATTTTAATATCGCAAAATATTTTACAATGTATTGGCGCCAAAATGAGAAAACACAATGAACAATCGTATAAAAATGACAGATTCGAAATTCAAATGTAATATTTTTTTATAATTAAGTGTAACAGTATTTATGGCCAGACTAAGTATATTCTTTTATAAGATCTACACAAAGATTTTAAGATAACATAATAAATGCCTGTATTTTGTGACATTGTTAAAAAAAAGAATTTTAAACCAAGAACGCTTGTCCCAATTTCAAGCGACTTGAAACAACTCCAACACACTGCAGTGGATACTTAGCGGCCTACTTTGGCTCGAGTCGTTGCTGTATAAAGGGAAGTTACATGTGGGAAATAAAGTACCCTAGTAGACATTATTCAAGAAATAAAGACTTTTGGCGTCAAAAAGCTTTTTGTTAACTGGTCGGACACAAATACATCGACATGTGAAGCGACTAGTATAACATAAACACCTACAAGTCGAGAGTTACAAGTGTATTACCGTCCTGTTAATCCACCTCCCTCTGAACTGAATGAAAGTGAAAAGTAACAAATGATTTTCTTAAAATCGTTTTTATGAATGGCCGTGATATCACCTACGGCAAAGGCGACCCATTTGTACCGTAATGTGGTTTTTTCACGGTTGTGGGATAGTCCTGTTTTAGTAAACAGTCCAACCTTATATATATATATATTTATAGAAGCCTACCAAAGTGATTTTGTTCTGCCTGATGGAAAACATGAACAGAATCCAAAAGCGGTGGTCGCCATACTCACTGTGAAGGAAGACAATGCAATATGGCGACCGACGTTATGGCGACTTACAATATAGTATATATATAGTCAATACCGGCATGTATCTGTCTACTTCATGCCAGTCTCTTTGAGCTACGACATCTTTAGTCCAAAAATGAAGTTTTTCTTAAGGGGTTAGGGGTAGTCAGAATTTTCAAAAAATCGATTTTTTTTTTGCATTTTCTTAAAGTATAATATTTTTAAAATATTGTGTGAAAATTTGAAGTGAATCCGACAAATTCTTTTCACAACAAATTTTGAATGTATGTATAATTATATATATATATATATATATATAAATCATCATCATCATCATCCAGGAATAGATGACTCAGTGTAAGTTATTAAATAATTCTTATAATTCGACATAAATCCATAGCAAAACTTTAAATGCGTTTTTCTCAAAACTATGTTTTCTGAACTGGTGATCACTGTAACTTAAAAACTGCTCGGTAGATTTCAATAAAATTTATTGTACTTTTGAAAAACATTAAAAACTCGTGCCTAATCGAAGAATTTTTTTTTTTTCAAAAATTTCGATTTTTTTGTAACAATAAACTGTCGGTTTTTTCTCGAAAATTTGAAAAAAATTTCCTGAGGCCGCCATTTTGTTAATTTCGAAAAAAAAAAAAAGCTTCGATCAGGCACAAGATTATCTATTAATAAAACTAATTTTTCTTGTCCGATTGATTTTCGATGAATCTCCAAGGACTTATGATGATCACCGCAAAGAACTGCGGGAAGAACGGGCTCTACAAAAACAGCGATAACTTTTTGAATAATTAATTTTTTTTTTTGAAATTTTCGTGAAGTCAAATCGAAACATGTTCTAATAAAGCTATGTTTTTATTTTTGTCAAATAAAGTAACTAACTACAAAAAAAAAATTGTGGAAAATCATCATTTTTTCAGGCCTCTGAGTACCCCTAACCCCTTAACCTCCCTTAACCCCTCCTTCGTTTTACCTATTTTTTTGTCGCAATTTGTATTAATTCGCCATCTAATTTGAACGATTACTTTTCAAATCAAAAGGGAAACGTGAAGAGTAATGAATTGAACCGTATATTAAAATTGTATCGCACATTACGTACTATACAATCAACAAGTGTGTATAATATCAATCAATAAATCAAATTGTAAATGAGGATACAGTGGACTCCCGGTAATTCAACAAACGTTTTGCGGGGTAGTGTCGGGCTATTGAATTTGTTGGATTATAGAGTACTGCCTAAGACCCCCTATAACCCGGTTTTTTTACAAAAGAGTACCTTGTAATCCGACAAATTACAGACAAATGATAAGAATGCATATGTTGTTGTCTTCTGGGTTTGTGACGCCATTACTAGGTACGTAAACGTAATACACAATGAATAAACAGCAAACAATGAACGCGAGCTAAGCTACACCGCTATCACACGTAGTCAAATTCAAATTAAGCAATCGGAATTGAAACAATACCTACGCGTCGAGCACAAGTTGTAACCTGTTCAATCATGCACGATCTACACTAGCGAAAATTGTTTGATTGATGTCGGATTAGGGAGGATCCGCTTTAGATAGGGGCCGGATTACCGAGGTTTCACTGTATTATATTTAAAAATTTAAAAAATCACTATGATTTCTGAATTTCTTAAGATTTTTACGTACTAAGGTACTTCACATTTTGAATAATTAACAGATAATTGAGATATAAATCACTCAGTGTGAGTAATATCAAATGGTAAGTGAAACATGCAGAACCTGCTCCCGGTGTACGATTAAAAATCCAACTTTCCTTGTAAAACTTTGAAGGGCCTTCAAACGTCAGCCGTTACTTACGTTTACACTTCATTTACTCCCCTTAAGTGAACTTGAATTAACAACTTTGAAAGTTACTGAATATAGTAGAAAATAGTTAAAATCGTACATCAAAACTTTCAAGGCTTTTTAGAAATGTAATTAATCATTTTGTTCAATACATCAGCTACTAATTATAAAAGAACACAAAGCAGTCCTGAGGACTGTCAACAGACATGAATACTTAAAAATATAAACTGACAGTTGTTATTTCTTAATATTCAAATCAATTGTTTTATCTTAAATTAAAATTAAATAAGATTACGCATTTAAATAAGATTAATTCAGGATATATCATGTGTATTCATTTTGTCTTTCTTTAAAAAGACTACGCCCGCATTAGGAATAAATTCTGTGTCGCGGGGGACTTTACAAACATACAAGAAACGGACACAAAGAACACCCAGACTCAGAACAACAATTTGTGGATCATACAAAGTGTTGTCCCATGTAGGATTTGAACCCACAACACTCAGCGCAGTAGAGAGCGGCGTGGCGACCACTTAAAGCACTAGGCCAATCGTGTAGTATTACTTGTCGAATTGTGTTATGTGTGTTTACTATCATCCGTAAATTATACGATTATCAGTAAAGTATATATGTATATCTATACATTCACAACTGGCTCAAGCGATCACACGTTACGTGACCATGTTGATGACGACGTACAATAAGTTACTCCCCATCTAATTCTGCTTATACAAAATCTTCACTTCAAAGATAAAATTGTGATTTTTTCTAAACTTTCACGGAACGTGATCTTCAGAATTAAGATCAAGAACAAAATGAGCTGTTTATTTTATATAGTCTTTCTCCTACACAGATAATGAGACAGATAATGAAGTTATCAATCAACATCTCTATATACTTCCAGTGTTAGTATAATATATCATCATCATCATCGTCATCACTCAGACAACATACGTCTACTTCTAGACATAGGCCTTTTTTTTTTTTTACCGTAGGCGACGTACGGCACACGCGCACGTCACCTCCTCGCGGCTGGCCACTATAGCGGATGGAGGGGCAAACCCGTCCCGTCCACCCGCGGCCACACTCAAGGCGGCATGAGGCGCTGGTATGCGCGCCTCCGCTGCCCGGCTCGCCGGCGGTGAATTGGGTCCGATTGGATATCGTCCTCCCGGGCCTTCTCCGCCGCCTCCTTCCGCGAAATTACGTTTTCGCAGAAGGTTGCGACCGCGGTAAAACAACTGTCGCTACCGGCCATGGAGCGTATGACGGCCGGTAGCAAGGGATCTCCTCCAATAACTGCAGTGAGGACCCCACGCTGCGCCGCCCAGGCGGAACAAACCGCTAGCGTGCGCTGAGCCGAGTCCTCACTGCAGTCGCAGTGGTGACAGGTGGGACTCAATTCCCTCCTGGCGACCGAGTGCAGATACTTCCCGAAGCAACCGTGCCCGGAAAGGACCTGTGTCAGCCGGAAGGAAAGGGTCCCGTGCTGCCGCCCTGCCCATTCGGCGATGACCGGCTGGAGAGCCTCCACGAGGGCAAAGCCAGCACGTGGAGTCTGCAACCGGGACGACCAACGAGCCTTTGTGGCTCGACGAGCGGCCTCACGCCACTCGCGTACCTCTTCGGGCGGGGGCCGTATGCCGCTACCCGCCCGGAAGTCAGCCGTCCGCCGATAAACTTTGGCGAGCACTTCCGCCTCCAAATCCCACGGGGGAGTTCCGGCCAAGGCGCACGCCGCTTCCGTCGATACGGTGCGGTAACCGCGTATGGCTCTAACCGCCAATATCCTCTGAGGGCGCGAGAGGCGAGCCCTATTCTGGGCAGTCAGAGCCACCGCCCACACCGGTGCACCATACAGCGCCATTGGCCGGACAACCCCCGTGTATAGCCGTCTCGTCGCGACGCTGGCTCCACCCAAATTCGGCAAAAGTCGCCCAAGGGCAAAAGCAGCGCCGACCAGCTTTGGAGAAAGTTGCCGGAAGTGCTCGTCGAAGAGCCACCTGCCGTCGAGGATCAGGCCCAGATATTTCATCTGGGCTCGAATCGGTACGACGACCGAATTGACTACGATGGAGGCGCCGGAGGGTGGACCACGACGGGGCCCATGGAACAAAAGGGCCTCCGTCTTATCTAGGGCCACTCGTAAACCCAGCGCCACAATGCGCCACAGTTCGCCCCCCGGGCCGTGACCAATGTGTCATCGGCGTAACAAATTACGCCCAGCCCGGGGGGAAGACGACCTCGAAGGGCCCAGTCGTATCCCATATTCCACAGGAGTGGTCCGAGGACAGACCCCTGTGGAACACCGCACGACATGGGCCGCCGCCTCAGAATGCCATCTCGGTCCTCGTACATGATGGTACGCTCCTCAAGATAGTCTGCCACAAGCCGCCTCAGGTACTTTGGCACCCCATGATAGTGGAGTGCTTCCCTGATGCAGCTAAATGGCAGACTATTAAATGCGTTGGCGATGTCCAACGACACCGCCAACAGCACGCCGCCACAGCTCACCGCCTCTTCGGTCACGGCCCTCAGGCGCAACACAGCATCGACTGTCGAACGCCCGGCTCGAAACCCGTATTGGGCGTCCGACAGATCAGGGCCCACCTCGCAGAGGTGCCGGACGATGCGGGCAGAGAGTATCCTCTCAAACAATTTACCCGCCTCGTCCAGCAACACGATGGGCCTATAGGCCGCGACCGAATCGGCCGGCCGTCCCGGTTTCCGTAGTAGGACCAGCTTCCCGCTCTTCCAACCCTCAGGAAAGCGCCCGGACGCCAAGCTGGCGTTTAGGACTTCCCCGAGGCGATCCGACATGTGGTCGAGGGTTCGCGCCAGCACTCGGGCAGGTATCCCATCTGGCCCAGGGGCGGTGTTCTTAGAGCGAATCCGTAGAACGACCGCCCCTATCTCCGATTCCCTGACGGGCGGAACATTATCCTCGTTCCGTCCCCCGTCGTCTTCGACCATGAAGGCCATCGACGGGGGTGTGTGCTCCGCCCGCTGCGGGAAAAGACCCTCGACCACTTCCCGCAGGAAGCTGGGCTGAAGTGTCTCTGTAAGGGGGGGGCCCGACGTGCGGAGCTTTTGTCGCACCGCACGATAAGGGCGACCCCAGAGGTCACGATCGAGACCCTCCAGCATCTCCTTCCTCTTCACTTCTTTGGCGCGGCTAATGGCCAGCTTCAGAGTTTTCCGCGCCTCTCGGTACTCCTCATGAAGCTGGTCCTCCTCGCAGTCTACGCGGTGTCGCCGCGGACTACGGGTGTAAGACCTCCGGGCACGAGTACAGGCCGCGCGGAGGTCCGCCAACTCCTGGGACCACCAGTAAACCTCCTTCCGTGGAGGCTGACAACCTCGGATGCGGGGCATGGCCGCATCGCAGATCTGCGTAATCGCATCGCGGAAACGACCAGCCTCCATGTCGACCTTCTCGGTCGAAGCCTGCGGAGACAGCCAGGAGTAAATAATGGCTGCCTCCTCTAGTAGGTCCATATTCAGTTTGGCTACAGCCCACCGCGGCAAGCGAGAAGAACGCCGCACCGCGTGACCCCTACTGGGGTCCTGGGTCCGGGTGAGCTCAAATCGAATGTAGAGGTGATCCGAGAGCGTCTCAACCTCTTCCAGGACACACCAGTTCCTTACTCGTGCGGCGAGGGCAGGGGTAGCGAACGAAAGGTCCACTATCGACCCTCCCTGCTGTCGCACACACGTGTTGGTGGAGCCCCTGTTCAATAAACAGAGGCCCACCGAGGCCGCCCACTCCTCTACGGCCTCGCCCCTGGCGTCCGTCCTGGGGGAACCCCACGCAATGGACTTCGCGTTGAAGTCCCCCAGCACTAAGACGTGCCGTTAGACGTTAGACGCCGCATCGAGGTTTCCAAGTTGTTAAGGAAAACCTCGAAGTCGCTCAAACTCCGGTTGGGGGAGAAGTAAACACCATATACGGTGATTCCCCCCCACTCGGCAGCAACATATCCAGTACCCTTGTCTCTTAGCGACAAGGGCGGGGAATGAGCCGCCGTGGAGCCGACGACTGCCACGGAACCGTCCCGGTCACCCAACCAGTTTGGACGGGGAGGAACGTAATAGGGTTCCGCGGCTACGGCAACGCCGATCGACCATTGTGCCATGGTTTGCAGGAAGAGGTCCTGGGCCGCGGCACAGTGGTTCAGGTTCGTCTGGACAAGGAGGTTGGAGACTTGGTCCATTACTGGACTGTCTCTACAACCTCCTCCATGGGCGACGATTGCGACGCTCGAACGACGTCAGAGGTAGCCCGGGTCGACTGGCTAGGTAACCTGGACGTCTGCCGAGAATTGCGGGGAGGTTTGCAATCTCTCTGCCCAATCTGGTGATTGGTGGCTTTATTACCCGCCGCACACGTCGGGCAGTGAGGGGCGGCAGAACACTCTGCCGCTTTGTGCCCCGGTTGACCACAGCGGAAACACAGTCCACTGCAGTCAAAACAACTATCGCACTTGATGCGAGTGTGTCCCGTAGCCAGGCATTTGAAATACCTCATCGGCCTCGCCGCCAGAACCGTAATTCTGGCGTTCACGAAACCGACGAGGATCTTGCCAGCGTCGCTCAAAATTTTGGCAGAAGCTACAGGACAACTAATCCACACCGCACCAAGGCCCCTCAAACCGGGGCGGTTGGTGCCGATCCTAATGTTGTCCGCGTTGCATCCGGTCTTCTCTTGAATCGTTACACGGACGTCCTCGACTGTTACTGAATCGTCCAGGCCTGAAATGCGCAGCTCCGCGCACTTGGTAGGCCTGGCGATCTTGACACCATCTGTGGCTCCCAATATTCCCCGCAACTTCTCGGCAAATTTGTTTGCTGTCTCTGCACCTTCAGTCCCAGGGAACTCAAGTACACGAGCTCCCGTCTGGGCAAGGCGCAATCTAACACCTACTGTCCCGAAATCTTGTGTCAGACTGTCCCTTGCCTTTTTAAAGACGGCCGCGTAGGACAGTCCACCGTTAACCGCCTCTGGTGACAACGTTACCACCACAGCCGCTGTCTTAGGGGTCCGCAGTTTCCGTGGCTTCTTCTTGGTGACCTCTGCTACCGAAGGTTGGAGTGTAGACCCTGCTTTCCTCGCAGCTTTTTTGCTTCGCTTTCGGGACTTCTTGTTTCCCCCTACCACTTGCCAACCGTCGTTCATGGGAGCTGTATTAGAGGGAACAATTGTAGGTGTTGGAGTGGGAAGCGGGGGAAATGCCGTCCCTGTTCTGGCCAAGGTCTTAGGTGGTCTCGTCTCCGGCATAGCCTTTTTTAGCGCTGCCTTGGCCGCTCGTGTCACCTTCGGTGCTGCCACAGACCGGGACGCCGCTGCGGCATACGACACGCTGTCACCCGCTGCTGGAAGTGGAATCGACACTGCAGTTGTAGCTGGTTTATTTGCTGCGAGTGGCGGCCGAACTATGGGTGCCGGCGGTAACCTCGCCTCCAAGCCAGTGAGGCGCCCGTCCATCATACGCCACACTGCGTCGGTAATTTGACGTAGTTGGGTATCAGAGACACCACCAAAAGACGAAGAGGTGGTAGGCTGCCGCGGAGCCGGGTTCTGTCGCTCAGTACAGTTCGCCTGCACCCGAAATAGGGCAAATTGAGCACTAGGCTCTGCCACTTGTCCTGTCAATCGGTCGTTAGCCGCCTGGAGGCGAGCCACGTCCCCAATTATGGTCTCAACGACCCCAGCGATAGCGGTAAAAGAATCCTTTAGAGCCCCTACAAAGGAACTCTTTAGATTTCTAGATTTAGTGGCCACTTTCTGAATTATGGCCACCGCTAAGTTTGCTTTCTCCTGCAAAGATGCCGGTGTTTGGTTGGCAGAATCTTTATCCACCGGCTCACGGATCCTCTGCAGGAGATCTGCAATCTCCTCTTCTGCTAAGCTTTCGCCCTCCGCTCTGACCCGCCTGTAGGCTTCTGCCTTCGAGAAGACAGAACCTGAAGGGGTAGAAATGGTCGTGCGTGACCTGCCTCTGCGATTGCTCCCAACTTTAGGAGGTAGCATCTCCTGGGACGTGTCACTCTCCCCGTCCCTGGAACGTCCGCGCTTTCTGCTATCGCAGATTTCTACCTCTGTGGACTCCAGCACGCCCATGGTCATGCTTGAGTTACCACCGTCTGATGGATGGGCAGACCTGGAACGTAATCGTTCCGATGTTCTTCTTTGGTTCCCAGAATCCAAACTGACTTCTGGGAGCCCCACCGTGATAGGAGTACCAAGTACTTGTACATCCTCGTTAGACGAGGAATCATTTGTAGTACCAGGCTTCTCTGTCCTACTTCTCTCCTTCTTTAAATTTTTGTTTTTAGTAATTGAGGTTTCCATATTTAGACCCACGAGTGGGGGAGAACAAAAAGTCGACCCGGGCAGAGATCCCCCAATACCCGGGCAAGCGTAAATTTGTGCCCAACTGAGGGGTCCGCAGGTGCCTACAGGTGCCTCAGCTGGGAGTGTGCTTACGACTGAACTACCCATTAGCCATGCATCCCCTGGCCACACACCAGAACACAGGATTCGGGGTAATTTTTTAGAGAGGTTTTCTTTCTCGCAGTCCGGGCGGAAAAGCCAAGACCCTCGCTCTCGAGTAGAGTTTTTTTTTTTTTTTTATTTATTATACATCATGCACTTTATGTACATAGGCGGACTTAATGCCTAAGGCATTCTCTACCAGTCGACCTTTGGGTGATGCAGAGAAAATAGGAAGTAGGTGCGTTTCAGGTGATGTTGAATAACAGAAATAAACATATATGTACAAACTTATCATATACTAAAATTTATATAAATACATAAATAGATACATATACATACTTAAGTGGATATAAATCTATATACATACATACATACATACACAAATAAATATCATAACAAGTATAAGATGATAATCATGTATTGGTGGATTCTGACAGTTGCTTCAGTAGACACTGCTTCACTTTTTTTTTGAAAGAAAAACCGTTGGTAGCCATCCTGACCTCGAGGGGAAGCTCATTCCAGAGAAGAACAGACTGCACAAAGAAAGATGAGCCAACAAACTCAGATGTATGGGAGGGGCAACGAAGGAGAAGATTGTTAGAGGACCGAAGCTTTCTGTCGTGATTGCTACATATGAGTTGGAAATAGCATTTTAAATATGTTGGCGAAGATGGGTTATTGAGTATAGAGTATAGGACAGAGAGCGCGCGTAATTTTCGGCGTAGACGAATTGGTAGCCAGTTGAGCTGCGAACGGAAAGAGGATACATGGTCATATTTACGGAGATTATAAACAAATCGAATGCAGTTATTAAGAAGACGGTCTAATTTATCGAGAAGATCTGCATTCAGGTCATAGCAGCACACATCACCATAGTCGATTAAGGGGAAGATAAGAGTTTGCACAAGCATAGTCTTGGTTTTTACGGGCAGGAAGTTTCTCAGACGATTTAGAGCTCGAAGTGTCTCAGTAACTCTCCGGCACTGTTTAGCAACTTGGTCACGCCAGGTCAGTGTGCAATCGAGGTGCAAACCTAGATCTTTCACCGATTCACTCACAGGTATGGTAGTCCCATCAAAGGTAATGGCCTGAAGAGTCTTAATGTCTACTCTGCTTATCGAACGGTGACTTCCCACAATGATAGCTTGACATTTTGTGGGGTTTACTGATAAACCAAACCTTTGAGACCATGTGTTAATTGTTTTTAGGTTGTGGTTGATCTTTTGTATTGCTATCGAAATATCTTCCACTTTACTCTGTGAGTAGAGCTGTAGGTCATCGGCATACAGATGATACGCACAAAGAAGTTCTAGGGATAGGAGGTTAATATACACAGAAAATAATATAGGAGAAAGAATACCGCCTTGAGGAACACCAGAATCAAGATCACACCAGCTCGTGGAAGATTCATCGACATGAACAGACTGCTGGCGTCCCCGAAGATATGATGAGAACCAATCCAGTGCTTCCGGTGAGACCACAAGGTAGGAAAGGATAGACAGGAGTATATTGTGATTGACTGTGTTGAAGGCATTAGAGAAGTCGATTAGTACCAAAACAGTAACTTCAATGTCTTGTATACCTGCCTTGATATCGCCAATCACTTTAAGAAGAGTGGAAGTAGTGCTATGACCAGGCCTGAAACCTGACTGAAAGGGGCTCAATAGGTTGTTTTTATAGACAAAGTCAGAAAACTGTTTGTGCACACAAGATTCTAGGACCTTGGAGAGGAAAGGGAGAACGGATATTGGTCTGAAATGGTTGGGGTGTGTGGGATTTGTAATTTTAGGTAAAGGAATGACACAAGCTTTGCGCCACAGTGATGGGAAAATTCCAGAATTTAAGGAGTAGTTTATAATATGGGCGATTATAGGTAAAATGTGGTCAATGATTGTTACGATCATACGTCTGCTGATTTTATCACAACCCACAGCGTTGGATTTGATGGAGAATATAATCTTTTTGATCTCACCCGACGCAACCGGAGAAAATCGGAAGGAATTTATGTTAGGGCTTTTTAGACTTGTCAGGTAGTCAACAGTGCGATACTCTGTTTGAGAATCCAAATGAGAAGATTGAGAAAAATGGTGGTTCAAATCCTCCAAACCAACCGTCCCCTGCAGACCACCTGACCGCTGCTTACCGATACCTAGAGTTCCAAGGAACTTCCAAATATTGGCGGGAGAAGAATGGGTGATGTTGTCAAAAATGTGTCGGCGTTTGGCGTTGCGTATCATCTGATTGCAACGATTTCTCGCGATTTTGTATATAGTGCGCTTTGCCTCGGTACGGTCGACATAACCACAACACTCCTCTCGAGATTACGATATGACGACGGTGGCAGAAGGGTTAAATCTCCCAATGCCTACTCGGCGGCAGTGTGAGTACACACCGAGCCCGTTCTCCTTTCTCCACTACTGATAGTGCAGAAACTCCGACCTATGAAAAGGTCCCCTCCGTGATTTTTAATGAGGTTTTCCTCCTCATTGCTCCGAGGAGCGAAGAGCCAACAGAGGAAACGGCAGTTATACCCTCTCTGTTGGACCACACCTCGATCAAATTGCCGAAGAAGTAAGGCCTTCTCTTCGTGCTAGAACATTAGCCGTTGGCGGTGATGCCAACGTTACCAGGGTGCACCACGTGGAGGTTTTCTAGCCCAGCATCCCTCTAGACATAGGCCTTCTCCAAGGTTCTCTACAACAGTCGGTCCCGTGCCGCCCGCATCCAGCAGCTTTCCGCAACCTTCACCAGGTCGTCGAATCACCTTGTGGGAGGCCTACCAACGCTGCGTTTCCCAGTACGCGGTCGCCACTCCAGAACTTTACGGCCCCATCGGTCATCGTTTCTGTGTGTAATGTGGCCCGCCCACTGCCACTTAAGGTTCGTCTGCGGATCTGCTCATTACTGATTCGATCACGTAAAGAAACTCCGAGCATTGCCCTCTCCACTGCTCTTTGGGTGACTTTGAACCTTCTTATCAAGCCTATAGTGAGCGGCGATGTCTCTGCGCCGTAAGTCATCACTGGCAACACACACTGGTCAAAGACTTTTGCCTTGAGACACTGCGGTATTTGTGACGAGAGAACGTTATATAGCTTCCCGAACGCTGCCCAACCTAGCTGGATTCGACGATTGACCTCTATATCGAAGTTGGGCCTACCTACCTGGATAGTTTGTCCTAAATACACCATAATATATAATATAGGTAATTACTACTGTGTTAGTGTGTGGTAGTGTAGTGGTAGTGACAGTTATTAGCTAATTCAGTAATATAGAATAACTTACAACTGAATTGATTTGGTTGTATAATAATTTTTCTTTCTGATATGATTTCTGACATAGAAATTGTTTTACATGTGGTCAGAATTTTTTGGGTGTTAATGAGTATAGAAATTGATTATAAATGGAAATAAACTGTATATACTACCACAGCTGTAACAAGAAATACATCATCCAAACATATCAAAGATTATTTTACCGCATAAATAATACGACTATTCCTCGGGCAAACTTTAAGGTGAAAATAACCATCGATGCAAGGGTGACAGTTATCGTAACTGTGTAAGCCTTACACTGTCATTATGACTGTCATGCATTTTACATCCCCAAGCGGGGTGTGAAAAAGCATCTCACAAAGCCACCATAGTGTGGGTCACTATACTGCATTGTCTGCATTTGCTATGAGTATGGTGACCACAACTCTTGAATTCTATTCATTCTTTCCATTAGGCAGAATAAAGTCACTTTGGCAGGCTCTTAAGATAGAAAAAAAAAACTCATGTATATAACTTCACTTAACATTTAGTGTTTGTTTTGTTCCAATTGGTTAACAATTAAAAAAGTTATATCAGTTTAAAGAATCACGATGATAGTCGACATATACACGGACAGAGCTACAAGTAAAAGCTAGGGTCCTAACAGTTCTGGCACTAACTTTCATATAAGCAATCACGTACCCAGTCAGTCATGCTTCAAAGAGTACGAATGTAAAGCAAGTGACAAAATAGTCTTCATCAACGGCATTCGGAACGTAGAAAATGTTCTGGGGCCAAATTACACTCTTGTACGTAGCTTCGCAGTTCAAACTTGTAGTGGCTTGGCCATTGAAATACAAAAAACGTAATTAGTAGTCATGAAAACCCACTCAAAAAAGGTTCTGAGAAGGAATTAGAAAGGTTACTACAGCATTGACAAGGTAGCTTAAACGTGTCGGGAATTATGTCTCGCTAACAAATATTATACAGGATGGGTCGAGAATTCGTTAACATGATTGGGAGAGCGTATATGATAGTAAGTGATGTTTTGAAAACTATATAGGAAGGAGAAATTAAAGTAATGTATATATATACATATATGCCTCGGTGGTGCATCGGTAGTGAGGTGTGCTTGAGGTCTCGGTTTTCAATTCCCGTGTCGGACCAAATGTTTATATGATTTGCAAATATTTTATTCGAAGTTTGGGTGTTTTCTATCTATCATATGTAAGAATTTACAAAAAAAAAGAAAGAAAGAGAAAGGTATTATACACTACTCGCTTGTGTATGCGACTATCGCGCCTGTGCACGTCTTATTTAACATTTTTATTCCACGCACTTTTTTCCACGGATTTTTTCTTACGGTTTTACTATCACATTTTTTTCAGTTCGGTCGTTCAGCAAAATCCCTATCCCCTCCAAGCCTGCCGTAAGGAACTTCGTTCCAAAAAGTGTATAAGTATTCGATCAGTCAGTCTAGCTATATGTGCACAAGCACTGCTTAGTTAGAAACTAGATGACGTTGTGTGTCAAATGTCTGGAATATTTATTTATTATATAAGGTGATAGTTAGATAGTCGCTTATTAAATTAATATATACAAAAGTGTAAGTGAAATATATAAATATTACCTACATACATATTGAAAAATGATAACAGTACAGAATGTACAGATGATACAGAAAAATGATAATATTGATAACAGTTAACACTTATATATGAATCTTTCAGAAACAAATCTTACCTGCTTCTGAAAAAATATATTTCAATACCAATTATTATCATAAGAATAATGAGTATTTTTTAAGATTTCGTAGTACAAATAATTTAATTATTATTTGAGTTGAGATTAATTGCGTAAAATGAAGAAACGTATCATATTATCAAACTGTAACATGTATGTAATTTCATCAAATAAATTGTTATATGAAAACAGGTTTTAACTTTATAACCACCGGCGCCTTCAATTTCACTATAAATGAATCAAGAACTTACGCCGGTCTAGATCAATAACCTGTAAATATTAATGTACACCTACACGTTGAGTTGGTTTATTTAAAGTTTAGCACAAATTGAACTCTAATTTTGTTTTCTTTTTGCGTTAGTGTCTGCCTCGAGTTTCATCAATATAACCACATCTTACACTGCGAAGTGTGGCAGTTCACATTTTTTTGTTTTTGACAGTACGCTGTCTCTCACCGTTCTACGCATTAAGAGGCGAAACACCGACTTCCCTTAGACGACAGCCCCCGGTCGGAGACAGATTTAGCCCAATCTGTCCGACCAGGTTTTAACGTTTGGACTCCCATGCAGGTCACTCCTCCAGCGAGTCAGTTTAATAAAGAATCAATCAAACGAAAAAGTCGAAAAACTTATAAAATAAAAAAATGATTGGAAACGTAGACAGATGTTGCGAAAAAGTTACTTTTGGAAGTAACTTCCAGAACAGAGAAAATCGGAACAAACGAAAAGGCAAAAAATTAGGTATTGTACTTGGTTCAGTATTTGAAAGAAATATATTGAACCGAGTGTTATGTTACTAGTATGAACATATGTACATCTGGTGCATTTCTATGTACACATTTTATTATGTAAAACTTCGATTTGAATAAACTTGCTTTACGAGTATTAATTTTTTTTTTGTTCTGTATGAAGAGCCCGCCAAAGTGACTCTACCCTGCCTGATCGAAAGCATGAACAGAATCCAAAGAGTTGTGGTCACCATACTCATTGCAAGTGCAGACAATGCAGTGTGGTGACTCATACTATGGCGGCCTAGTGAGATGCTTTTTCACACTCCGCTTGGGGACGTAAAAGGTATGACAGTCATCGTGACAGTGTAAGGCTTACACAGTTACCACGATAACTGTCACCCCTGCATCAATGGGCCTCCGGTCTCACACTCACTAACGAAACACGACAGCACGGCGCTTTAGCTTAAATTTACTGTTATTTTTTTACAGCTTGAATTATAGTCTGGGATATGTAATTTGGACTAGTCAAGAAGTATCCGTGTGGTAACGAATACTCTGTGTGATGACAAATTAAAAACACGTAATGTCACCACGCCCACTCATCGTGATCATTTCGTGAATAAGTCCCCCTGTACAACAAAACCATGGACATATTACAGTACTTAAAGAAAAAAATTAGAACTGTTATAAAAATGTATTTCTTTTTCTTCTTTAATTTTTTTTTCTTCTGGCAGCTGGCAGCAAACAGTTCGTTTAAAAACAATTTTGTACAAAACACTAAAGAAAAAAAAATGTATAGATAGCTAAGAGAAATAATTCATTTTAAATTTAAACAAATGAAATTGGTACCCAAAAAACAGTTCTGATAATGTAACAAAGAGATAAATATATGAAAAAATGTTACGTAACCTTATTAAATAATTTTATCTCGGATAAGTCCCGCTGTACAACAAAACAATGTGTTTGCGTAAAAATGGTAAAAGTCTAAACACAGTAAAGGACACATGGGTAGTGCAAATAAAATGTATCGTAGGACCTTTCGTGCCTATGCATTATTATAATTTTTTTACATTTATTTATTTTATTTATTTAAATACTAATCACGAGTTATTATTGTTGTACATTCATAGTTATTTTATATCAACAATGAATTGAGTTAGAACCGTACGGGCTATCATCTCAAATATATGTAAAGGAATACATGGATTCCTTCATGTTATTTTGAATTTAAGTGCACTTTTCAATGTCACGTCGATTCGATAGATGGCGCTAACTGTTGAGGTGACATGAGGTTTTTTTTCGTAAAAGAATTGTCTATTGAGGAATCCGATTTAAATTAACTTTAATTTGTTTAATTTGATTTAATAGTGGCATAAGAACAACAATATAACTTTAAATGTCGTTTCTTTGTTTTACAGAGCAACACGTGATTTAATTTGTCGAAAATTCACTAAAAGAGAATAATTGTCTTATATATACTCGTAAATAACAGACAAAGCATAAGTTATATCGGCATACGTCACAAAATAATATGTCAACTTAACTCACCTTACTACTGGGCTCATCAAACAGCGCCCAGACCTTAGGCTTGACTCTCTGCCACACTCCAAGCTCTCCAGCTCGGTATGCATCCTCATCGTACCCGAAGAGTCTTGCAACCTCTTCTTCTGACGGCTTCTCACTATCAATGTCAAGTTTGTCCAAAATAGCCAGTGTATTCTGTTGACAAAAGAAATTTATTAAAAAGATCTGTATTAGAAATTTAATTTCAGTTCAATAAAGAAATCAGAAATCGGGTTTGATTCCCACCCAGGACAAATAATTATGAGAACATTATCGTTAAGTCTTTACGTAATACTTTTCTATAATATGTAAATGTTTAAAAATAATATATCTATTTTTTTTTTAATATACTAGACAACATCAAAGCAAAGAAAAGGGTATCTTTAAATAAACACTATGTCAAACCGTCTGGTCAGCGTGATTTAGTAGACCTAAACTTTCTTGCTAAGGTGAGGCCTATGTCCAGCAGTGTACATGTTAAAGACTGTTAGATAAAGTTTACCAATAGTCTGATTACTACAGTACACTTCTTTCTGAACAAATCGTGTTTCCTTTTTTAAATTTCTTGTTTCGTTACTGAATTTTTCAATCGGTGGGAACCATTTCGAGAAAAGGAACAAAAACGTGAAACAGAAAATCGAAGAAAAGTGCACTATTTTAATACAAATTACTTTTTTTATATTTTGACACAAGAAATACAAAGTGGATAGAAACAGATAATTCAATAATTTCGATGAAAGGCTATAACTATAATTATACAACTTAACTTTCTATGAGTCGGTGGTTTTACTTAATTCGAGTAAATTTTAAAAAAAAAAGTACTTTATGTCAATAACAGCACTGTGATGACAGATTAAGAATACACAGTGTCACCTCCCCTACTCATCCTATATGTGTGGTAAGAGACAGCTAATGGACAAGTTACACAGGACACCATCACTGTAACTTAAAACAAAACCTTTTTTTTTAACGTGCGGTAACCCCCTCGGGTCGTCACCCCACCGGGGTTTACAGCGTGGTGGTGTGTCGGAATCGGACCGACTGAAACCACACGGTGTGCCACTCTGCGTCCAACATAGGAGGGATCCGGGAACAGCTGCTATTACGTCTGTGCCAATCCGTCTGGCCAGTGTAGTATACTCGTAGTGAGCCAAAAACTCTTTGCTAAGGAGAGGTCTATGTCCAGCTGTGGACTGTTAAAGGTGACTGTTAATGATGATATATAGGGTGGGCCACTAATTACTTAACATTTGAAAATATCGTATAAAAAAGTCAAGGACTCATTGGATGTGTGACAAGTGGTTCCATCTTGTTGAAACCATGTGTTACGATTGTAGTCAGCAAATTCCAGTAGTGTCGGTCCCGAGAATTCCCGTCACATGTTTGCGTAAAATGTTAGATTCAAAGTTAACGAATTCTGGGCCCACCCTATATAATAGCACATCAGATTAAATTGGTCGCGTTCAAGAGTGGTTTCGTTTAAGTTTAAAATAAAAAACCCGTATCTAAGGAGTGAAAATTATTAAAATGCATTGATGTTGATAACAGTTTTTGAGATATAAAATACACGTTAAACAATTCGAATAATATAAATATGTGAATATACAGACTATCTCTCAAAAAAGCTAAAATTATACCTGAAAAAGCTTCTTTAGCTTCTTTCAGATATAATTTTATCTTTCATCACAACAGGCACTTTATATTAAGTGGATTGATATTGAAGTACTCTTGGCGAATTTAAGAGTAGGTCCATGAAGGAGCGCTTTTCCAGTATCTTTCGTGGCGTGGAAAATTAATATGATATTCGATCATAATAAACCTGTTAAAGATTTGTAAAAAATGGATATCTGACCCACAACGTCATCTAGTCCCAAACTTAACAGAGCTTGTACTATGGGTACCAAATCTGATATAAATACATATTTACTTTTTTGTTGAAAATACATACATATTATACATAGAATATTTCAGATCACACAAATATATGGTCCGATCCGACATTCGGACCCGAGATCACAAGCACAGCAGTCGCATACGCCAACACTGCGTCACTGTCGCAGTCTATTATAATATAATTACTTTGGATATTTCTATAAAGAATACTTTATTTAAATTATACCACATTCGTAATAACAAAGGCGAAACAAGAAACACGAAGTACGAACACCAATACGTATGCTAAATTTCTTAGTATATATGTAATAAAACGTTATTTCATTAGTTCATTCTTTGGCCGCGCTCCGCGCGTTTTTAGGTTGTCTGTGGCGCATAGATAGATTGACACGTCATTTTTAATGGTGGACAATACTTTAGATTGTTTCGTGAACATTGGTTGTTATAAAAACTTATAGAGTGATAAACGAAAGGAAGGAATCGATATTAGTAAATTTTAAATGTCGTTTCTTTGTATTTTCAGGTAAGATTGTAGTAGTTAAACAAAATGGTTGTTATATTGTGAAACGTATCAAATAAAACAAGAGCTTTGTATTTTCAGAGAAACAATTTATGGTTTATTTTGATAATCCTCGATAACATATCTTAGGTTATCTTTTACGCCTTTGATGAACGATAATGATTGGGTTTGGTGAGTCATTAAAAATTTTGAGCAAATATCTAAAAGATTAAATGAGAAACCGCTTCGGTGTTATTGAGAATCCAGCTGTCTTATGAATAGAAATAGGATGGGTACATTTATTGATCCTGCTACTTTAAAACAGACTTTCATTATTCTTGATTACATAATTAAAAAAATCCTTAATTGTTATAGGAATTAGTAGTTTTTTTTTAGGTTATGCTGTACAGGAACGATGGAACAACAAAAAGAGATTTAACTATCGCATTTAAATTTTGTAGTAAGATTAACAGAGAGATTACAAGGTACTAAAGCCAGCCAAGATTTCAGAAGGAATATGCCAGCTCGACTAGGGCAGTACTACCCTCTCACACAAAACCAACCTTAAGCGACAGTATCCATGATGTCGTGTTCCGTTAGTGAGTGTAAGGTCGGTAGCCCATTGATGTGTGGTGGGATCAGTGTCATGTCCCTCCGAAACAAAGGGACCTCCGACCAGGCGAGGTGATCATGCCTGGTAGGCCACGGCCCAACGTTTGATGTTGGGATGTTGTATACATGTTAATTTGCTACGCGAATCTCTATTTCGCGATGCAGGATTAGTAGTTACTTCGTAGCTCATTAATAACATTTCGTAGTTCAATGTATCTTCGCTATTCGTAGCTTGATGTATCTTAACTAAATGGAGCTGTTAAATATTTTTGATTGTGTTAAATGTGGAAGTCGCCACAGATGCAAGAATTTTGTATGCACAATATTTATAGAGTGTAAGACTTACACTGCCACGATGACTCTGGTGCCTTTTACGGTCTCAAGAGCGGCGTGAAAAAGCCTCTCGCTAGGCCACCATAGTATGAGTCACATTACTGCATTGTATGCAATCGTAATCAGTATGGTGACCACAATTCTTGGATTCTAAGCACAAGTTACAGTTTGGCAGGTTTTTAAACGAAAAAAAAACAATATCAAAATCCTAACAAGAAAACTTCATACAAGCAAGAAAACTCAATGCCTTTCTAAAATAAAACGTGTCCAAAACAGTAGATTTATAAAACAACTATTATTGTATAGCTCAAAGTATAACTACTGCTATAAACTAACTGAATTATGAAAATAATTGTCACGGATTTTAAGCAACCATCTAGCACTAACTTTGGAAATGGTGTAATGGCAACTCTTATTTTAAGTTGCTAAAGTTTAATCGTTAAAGTTAAATTATACTCAAAATTAATTACTTATAAAATATCTGTTGAAAACTTCATTAAATTTCCTGGTAAGGTATCACTTGGAAGAGTTGTTGTAACGCGTTTATTTTCCACTAGGATTTCTTTTCTAGTTTTTAAATAAGGCTGAGTCAATGAAACTCCGGCGAAAAACATCAAATAATAGCACATGGTATCTGCTAGCTTAAAGTAACCACTGAAGACGATTGCCCTGAACCTCTTAGACGACTTAATACACTACCTATACACTACACTTAATATACTAATACACCGAGCCCTCATACGTTTTTCCTAAACAAGGTTGGGGTGTAATAACAGCTGTTCCCGAATTCCTCCTATGTCAGGCGCAGAGTGGCACACCGTGTGGTTTTAGTCGGTCCGATTCCGACACACCACCCCGCCGTAAATCCCTGTGAGGTGACGGCCCAAAGGGGTTTCCACAGGTTAAAAAAAATGGTATACAAGGTTGGACACGGTTGAACTTCGGTTTCTCACAATGACTGACTGTCATCAGACCTCTGCAACCCAGCTGCTAGACAATGTTGTACTTTTGTAGCAAAGCTGTTGCCGGATTTTTTGGGGTTCCATCTACCCCTAAATATTGCCAAAGAGTTACGTATGGCAACCGGGACTGATGACTTGACGCATTGTCTAAAGCATGCCGGGGTCGCAATGTATTACAAATGATCATCTGTTCATAAACTGATCTAGTAAGGAATTCTTAACTTTGGAATGTGTTACCTTCTCTGATAACCTACTCGATTATCATGTAACCACGACTCTCTTGAATAACTTAATAATCGTTTTATAAAATTTACACTTCTCATATTATTGATAGAATATATTTCCCTGAAATTTACAGGAATAGGATATTCTGTAAGAAAGATTTGTGTGTTTTTAACTTGCATTATGATGTATTACTCAAAAAAAATGAAGAGCTTTTAGTCAAATATGCTGCTCTCTGAGCAAGATACTCTTTTCCCTATGCCCTTTTAAGCCTTAATATTTTACAAAATGAAACTTTTGCAGTTCTGAAAACTTTACTAAGTTTAAATTCATTTCGAAATTCACACAATACCTACCCATTATCATGCTTTATGTTGTATATTTTTGTTCTACTCTTGCCTACACATAAATCTGGTAGCCTGAATGAACTCCAACCAAACTTTGCCACCCATTAAAAAGGTTTTATGGCACATATCCTTGCTAAACTTTCCTTTTTATGGTCCTAGCATAATTAGCTGCCCTAATGCGCGCTCTCAAAAATAGGGGGAAAATTGGACAAATTGCACACTATGTGTGTGTTTTTTTACAGGTTTTTACACAGCTTTAACCGGGAGTCTTCAAGTCGTTTCTGCTAGCAACAAGTCGAGGGATTTGAACTAGAATAGACAGGTTGTTTATATTTCTTAATTAAAGAGGTAGCATACTTGGGATATTATTATATGAAAATATACAGGACTAGTAAACTACCAAATTTGATGTTCTATTAAAAACTAACATCGACTGCGACGACAGCACGATTGGCCTAGTGGTTTAAGCTGTCGCCACGCAGCTCTCCGCTTCGCTGAGTGTTGTGGGCTCAAATCCTACATAGGGCAAGACTTTGTGTGATCCACAAATTGTTGTTCTGAGTCTGGGTATTCTTTGTGTCCGTTCCTTGTATGTTTATAAAGTTCCCCGCGACACAGGATTTATTTCTATTGCGGGCGTTGTCACTAAAAAAACAAAAAAAAACACACTCGTTGATAATGTCATTATCTGTTTTTTGCATGGGCCCTATAGCTGAGTTTTATTTAGGATTATGAGTTGGTTGCCCGTTTCCGACCCTATACAAAAAATCAAAAGTACAACAAGATTATAGAAAAAGGTTATACGCTTAAATTTAAAATGAATACCAAGAGGCAACCAGAGAATATTTAATAAAACAATGTCTCTGTTAACTGAGATCGGTTTACCTTGGAGCCTCTTGAACCCTCCATTTCCGCTTTGTAAAAACGTTGATTCTGTTTCAACATGTCGACAAACGTGGTCCTTTTTTCAATTTCACACTCGCTTAGTAAACTAAGTAGATTAAATACACGTGGCTTTCTGTTCGTATAGTCAGCAGCTTACAAAATGGCAAGCTTTTTTAACATTGGGTTCTTTTAAATAGATGTTAATATCAAGCTTATAAAGTATATTGTTAACTGTACTTTGTCATATGTTAAAGGTCTTTCGCTTTAAGTATATGTATTTTAACTTAATAATAAATCAATAAATTCACCCATCGCACATATGGCAATCTGATTCCAAGCTTATGCTTAGTTTGAGATCAGACCTGCCAAGTATGCGTCATGTGCTATGGCAAACAAATTGCTGATAAACATATTTACTGCCACATTGGTCTAACGGATAGCGTATGAGACTGCCGATTAAGAAGTCTCAGGTTCGATTCCCAGGTCGGGTCATAAAAATGTTTTTGAGTTTTTGTAATTATATAAACAAATAATAACAACCTGGAGTTTGGAAGTTGGAGTCATAATCGCTGTGTCTTGGCAAGCATGTAAAGCTGTCGGTTCTGTGTATGATCTCTCCGCAGACATGTCAGATAGCCGTCCTATTGGCTTGTGAAAGTATGAGAAAAAAAGAGTGCACTTGTGTTTGCGCACAAACTTGTACGCCAAATTATGTATATTTAAATGTGTATTTATGATGTATGTATTGTATGTGTTCATGTATGTATATGTACTCATGTATGGTCTATTTTAATTGTCAATGTAACCTCTGTACCCCTTACAATTTTCCTAAACTACCCTAAGGTAGACTGCAAGAGAATACCTTGGTCATTACCTCCACCAATGTACAAAGTGCATAAAGTGTGACTAAATAAATAAATATCTTATACGTAATTAGGTGGTCTCCGTTGAAACTGACTGCCGTGGCCAGAATCGACTAGCAGTACATCATCATACATATTTGAATATTTTTAAATACATGTTTTAATATTACAGATAGATTACACCCATATATGGAACAAATGATCGTGTTATCATATAATAATTTATTTTATTATACCTCAAATCAAACGAAAGTCAATTGTAATTAAATCTACGACTCTGTTTTTTTCTATAGTAAGAGTCTCTACTCTGTCAGAGTGACTCTACTCTGCCTGACGGCAAGCATAGCAAGCAAGAGTTGTGGTCACCATACTCGTTGCAAATGCAGACAATGCATTATGGTGACCCACACTATGGCGGCCTTGTAAGATGCTTTTTCACACCACGCTTGGGAACGTAAAAGGCACGACAGTCATCGTGACAGTATAAGGTTTACACAGTTACCACGATAACTGTCACCCCTGCATCAACGACTTAGGGCAGTCAGGTTTTGTCAGTCAGTGTAACTAACAAGTAATCCAAGAAAACCGTACTTGAATTAAAAAACAGAATTCTTGCTTTTATTTATTATTCTATATCTAAAACATCCAGATAATGAATTTAATATCCCTTACACCTATAAAAATTTTACCTATTGAAGACACCTTGATGAAATTGAAATTTCCCATTCAGCTGTATTGTAATAAACTTGAAATGGACCAAAATCAAGTATGAAAAAAAGGGCTCAGAGAAACATTCTTCTAACTCTTGATGCAGGGTTGACAGTTATCATAGTAAGATTGTGAGCCACGATGGCTGTCATGCCTTTTACGTCCCCAAGCGGGACGTGAAAAAACATCTCATTAGGACGCCACGCCATTGTACGTGTGGTGACGGATTAAGAAAACATAGTGTTACTACCCCTATTCATCCCGTGGGTGTCGTAAAAGGCGAGTAAGGGAACAAAGTATGCAAGACAACATCATTACAAAGAGAAGGAAAACTTGAAACAATCCAATCCTATCCTATTCCAACCCGTCTGGCCAGAGTGGTATAGTGGTCCAAAACCTCCTTGCAAAGGAAAGGCCTATGTCCAGCAGTTGACTGTAAAAGGCTATTAATAAAGATGATAATGATGGAGGACGGCATAGTGTTGGTCACTGTACTGTACTGTTTGCATTCGCAATGAATATGGTGACCACAACTCTTGGATTCTATTCATACCTTCCATCAGGCAGAGTAGAGTTACTTTGGCAGGCTCATCAAATAGAAAAAAAAACGTTATGTTTATATGAATCACTAATATTTTTACTTAGCTCGACGTTTACTCCATCTTAACTCAACTTGATCACAGTAATGTAATACTTAAACAAACTGATATTGTGTACATTCTTGTCTTTGCTTAAAATAAATTTCTACAGTGCTTTGTATTAAACTTGAGATGGTTGAATGAAAGGTAGTGTTTGTTTTGGATGAAAACAGGATAATCCATGATATTTTCAGCTATAAATAGATTTGTTATTCAATTAAAGTCAGTACTAAGATAATTAAGTTGTTATTTGTATTGAAAAATTAGTTTTAAAATTATCATTCAGTGATATTTTAAATTTAATAATTTAAAGGCGAAAAGTAGCGTAGTAAAATTAGAAACTTTAAATTATTATGTAAATAACACAATAAATAACAACAAGCCTGATAGAAGAATTCGTTTTATTTCCATGTGATAGAACTATCCGCTGGTGGGTCACCTTTTCGATAGTCGGTGCTTATGAACACCTGAAACTTCAAAGCAATAGGTATATTGCTGACCTTGGTATACGCTTCTTTTTTTAAGGCTAGAAGGTCATGTCGATACGGAAATACCGAAGGCAGCAATTCAGAAATTATATATAAGAGAAATACACAATAAGAAACTAATGCCTCTCATGATAAAGTTGTAGAATATATTTTTTTTAAAAAAAGACTACGCCCTCATTAGAAATAAATCCTGTGTCGCGAGCATTTTATAAACGTACAAGAAACGGACACAAAAAACACCCAGACTCAGAACAACAATTTGTGGATCACACACGTGTTGTCCCATGTAGGATTTGAACCCATAACACTCAGCGGAGTGTAGAGCGGCGTGGCGACCGCTTAAACCACTAGGCCAATCGTGCAGTCAAGAATATAACAAGTTGTTTATACAAGCCTAAAGTTTCGTATAACCCCAGCAAAACAGTGGTAGAGTGCCAAGTATCTAGGTGATAGGAATGGAAAGCTAGAACATATCTCATTGTTCTACTACTCCTTTCTGTTGATTATAATAGCCATTTATAACTCTAAAATAGTTGAGTTGAAACTAATTTCATTATAATGTTAGAAATATCTTTTGTTACATTCAGTAGCCTTTCAACACTATTGTGTCCTAAAAAGCTTCCTGTAGACCACTAGACTATCGCCTAAATTGACAATTCTAGTGACCACTCGAGACCCCATTAGCCCATTATCCTCAATCGATAGTGTGGAGCCTCAGGAATATTAAGCAGATCGACCCCTTAATATTTTTTTTTCTTATATCAGTGAGGACATTAAATTGGGGAAAATCGAGGCTTGATGTATTCCTAGATTTTTAAAGGTTATGAAATACGGTAGTAGGCAGAGCCTGTATTGTTGATAAGTAAAACTATATGTGTCTAAATACATACATATTATTGATAAATTATGCCTAGATACAGATAAAATTAATATATATTAATGATTGCGTTCATGACATAATTATTTGTCCACAGTGACCAAGAACAGAAAAATTCTTTGACTTTGCCACAAACCAAAGAATCATTTAACATCTTGTTTCTGTGAAACGATTACACACCGGTTAACATAAAGAATGCACTCCAGACATAAACGGTTCGGTTCTTCCTTCCTGTGCAAATCGGTTAAAGCCTAGAACTCATTGCCAGAGCACGTGTTTCCCTCCCACTACGATCTCGGGTCTTTTAAGTGGGGCGTGAAAAAGCATCTCACTAGGCCACCATAGCGTGGGTCGCTATACTACTGTCTTGATTCGCAGTGAGTATGACGACCACTGTTCTTGGATTCTATTTATGCTTTCCATCAGGTAGTATAGAGTCACTTTGGTAGGTTTCTAAATAAAAAAATAAAGATGGCGAGTAACGAAGTATTACTCTTCCATTTAGACATAATATAATGTCTCCGTTGAATAATATTGAAACAAATATGAGTATAGTTTTTGTTGTACAGCGAGACTTATACCCGATAAAATTATTTAAAAGGCTACGAAACCTTCAATTTCCCCAAACGTCTATTTCATACCGCTCGTGGGCACAGGTAGACTACCAGTTTACCCGTGACCATGAACGGTATAACCCGTTCGATATACACTATACAACAAAAACTATGTCTGTAAATAATTAGAAATATGAGTGTTTAGAAATTTAAGTCTTTTACTATGAATATACCGGCATTCTATTAAATTCTACTAGGTTCATTAATTTTAAATGAAGTAGTCAAAAAGGTGTTACTAAGAAAACAACTAAGTATAAAGCATAATTTTGGCAAGGTAAGCTGTCACGTTTCCTTAAAAATGTGTCTGAAAAATTTCCTTCATCTTCGTCGTTCCCTCATTGCTGAGGATTGACCTTGACGCAACTGGTCTATTGTGCATCTCCATTTGTTGTCAACCGCTTAGTTAAGGCACTAAGCGGTTGACTGCACGACACTTGCCGTGCTGACGTGTATATCCAGTAGGTCGGATATCTGATCTGTCCTGCGCTTTGACCTCTGGGTCTTTTCCCTTCCATCTACCTCGCTATCGTCACCAGTTGCAGGTTATCGGCTTTGTTCCTTGTGATGTACATGCGTGAAATACTGTACATGCGCTGCAGATTAAGGACAGGTGTGTACGAACTAGTTTCATTTTTTGTCCTGTTGGCAATGTTCTTATCTCTCCATATTTTGTTTATTGTTGTTTTTGCCATTGCAATGCGCCTTCGTATTTCTGACTCGTAGTTTCCTTTATTGCTGATAACAGTATTACATGTACAATATTTATGTGTATAATATAGATACATATTCATCATCACATCTCTACATTTTACTCTTTTTTTCTATAACAATAATCCTTTTTGATTCTACGACATTATTTCATATTGAAATGATTGTCAACATGTATGAGAACATCTATGAGAGGTCCAAACCGAATCGAATCGCTTCACTTATATTACATTACCATTGACTTTCATACAAATCAACCTATCACTGTTCACTGCTGAACAAAGGTTTCCCCCAAGTAGCGTCAACCATCCCGGTCTTGGACAATTCGCACCTATCCGCTGCCAGCCATCTTCTTCAAGTCATCGGTCCATCGTGCCGCAAGGCGCCCAATACTATATTTGCCCAATCGTGGTCTCTACTCTAGCACACTTTGACTCCAAAGGTTCTCCGTGTGATTTTGATTTTGATTAATTAAACGAATTTATATACTAACCGTAAAAAATATTGTGTTAAAATTTGAAATTCGTTACTAATTTCATTTATAAAAAAGTTACTCTCCAAAATTGGCTTGTATAATAACTTTGAACTCCGTCTCGTTTTTCTTAACCTAGTCTTATAAAGTTAGCGCAAATAAACTCCTCTGGACTTTGTTTGAAAGATAATAAATTATTCTGACTTTTTATTGAGTAATGAAGTATAAAGGTTTTCTCATATTAATTTTAAATATTAAGATCACAGAAATATTCTTAAGTTAAATTAAAACGAGAAATGTCTTAATTTCTATAAAACAAAGAGGAAATTATATTGTAGGTTTTGTATTCTCTAATAATATTAGCGGCCTGAGAATTTTATTTATGTGTTTAAATGTCCATAAATTTAATAAGTATTTTAACTAGTATCACAAATTCAAATCTAAGTTTGATTAATACGCTTTCAAGCCACAACGACAATTGAGAAAATTCTTTCACGAATTGAAAGCTACCTTACTAGAAAGTAACTTAGGCATTTTTTTTTACTAAGAACAATACTGACACTGCCCATTTTATCGGTATAAGCAAATCATTTTATTACCATTTCCTTTTATCTAACTTTCACTTCAATATACTTAAAAAATTTCCATCTAGTCTGGTAGGTAATTTAAGGAAGGTGATTCGTGTAGTGGGGCACGCGACTCAAGTAATTATACTTTACAACGCGTCAATCTACGACAAGGGTGATCAGGTGAGTAGCCAGCTTGATACACGATAACTATCAGTTTAAAAATCAGCCTCTGGTGACAACCTTTGGTTAACTGCAATAATTTTAGACTCTTATTACGTAAGTGAGACTTAAGTTACAATGAGTGTACTGACTTGAAAATACACTTATCTTTTTTGTTTTATATTATAAACAAATGGCCAAGCGATTCTATTTATTTACGGAATAAAGGTGTCTATTAATACGTTCACTAAACATCCAATCGACAATAGGCTAGATGACACCTTAGTCAAATTAGTTACTTATTATCATCTGTCAAAACGACAATTTTGTATGAAAAATGTACTAAATACCAAATTGTGACGTCACTGTTTTAGACTACTCAATTAAACAATATATTTCACTGTATATTTGATTGAAATTCGTAATAATAACAAAAAGCTATATTAATTGTATTTGCCGAGATGTTTCGCGATATTAGTTTTAATGAAGTGGACATTGGTATTTATTTACGATACAGTCATCTACCAAATTGCTACAAGCTTAACACTTAATATTTGTCCATGCTCCTGAAAACTCATCATCAACTTCACAAAACATATCAATAGATAAGTCGTCCTTTACCGTCAAAGAAATCAAGGATATTAGAACAAATATTTATACAGTGTATTCGGGTATACCCGAGTATATAACGGATCACCGTTCCATTATCCGGGCTTATGTTATGGTTTGTGCTGGGTATTATCTCATATTTTTTTGTTTTTTTTTTTCTATATAAATATTATTTACTACTTAATTATTCATCGCAATACAAAAAAGTTTAGTAACTGTAAAAAACTCAAAACTTATATGATAATTATTTCAATTTTTACTAGACTTCAAAGCCTCAAACTCAGTAAAGTGTTAAAAGAAAAAAATGTATACAAACTGTTTAGCTCAAAATCTATTACGAACCGAAATAAGGCGATGAAGAAAATATTCTGACAGCTTAATTCTAACAACAAACTTGGGTTCCTATTAATTAATATTATTTAATAATTCATGAGACAGTAAACACGGTCTAAAACAGATGTTACTACGAAAATCCATTTGTTATTTTGACACGCAGCTTGAACAATAATTCTGTAAAATAATAATACAACTTCAACAGTTACTCAAAAAGGTGACTATTGTGTGACTAAAGCGTTATTGTAACTCTTTCAAGCTCGTCTATTCTGTTTATAACGGTTTAATGATGCAGAAAAAAAATGATACAAAAAACTGTTGGAAATTGATGCAGGAGTCACTGTGAGACAAAATGTCAATAAATCATTTTATCCTTCTCATTATATCATAAGCATGATGTCTTTTGAGACACGTGGAGTTGAGTGGCTCGCGAAAATTCAGAGGGTCTACACCTATAATTAAATTGTCATTATAGCAGAAGTAAAAATTCAACAATTTTCTAACCTTAATTACGTGGTGAAATTGTGAGTAGAAAGAAGGGTGAAACTGCTAACATTCGGTAATATTATTTGCCAAAGAAAATTGGCTTATTTCTGAACATTGGTTTCGGTCAAATATACCAATAACGTTATTACATGAACTTGTCACGTTTTATTTTGGTGATAATTCATCTTGACGACATATTGCCCAGAATACTAACGTGGGCTAATCCCCAAATAAGATATTTGTATCGCGGAATACTGAAGAAGAAATTGTTTTTTTTGCAATGAAGATACATGTATCAAAAATCAAGTTGATTACCAGAAAATGTATATACCGTATGATATTTTTTATTATTTAGGTACTTTTGAGTAAAGAAATGGTATAAAATAGCTGTTGGAACTTAATGCATCAGTCACCGCGAGACGTATAATACTTCTAATGTCAGTAAATTATTTCATACTACTCATTATGTCACAAGCATGATGCCTTGTAGGACAAGTAGAGTTGACCCTTAGCTCTTGAAGATTCAGAGGGTCCACGTCTATAATTAAAGTGTCATCCTAGCAGAAGCAAAAAATCAACAATTTTCTAAACTAAATTACATGATTCAATTGTGAACGTAGAAAGATGGGCGAAACTTACCTACATAATTATCCTTATCGAAGACCGATGATTGTAAAATGTTCTTGTTATATTAAAGTATATAAGTATTTAGCAATTAAACCGCCCCGACTTCACTGCCGCTCAAAATTTCTTGGTGTAATAAGTTGAAAACGTTCGAGCAGCTGTAATTACTCCGCATACAATTCACAAATTTCAACGTAGTGAGTATCACGACATACGAAAAAAATTTCCACTGTACCGACGTATAGCCCAAGGGTAAACATTAGCTAATTATGCCGGCTCAATTCATACACGAGATAAAAGATGACCACTTTACCGATGGCGTGACACTAACCTAAAAAAAAGATTTTAGCTAACTGCTGGTGGTTCTGCTCGCGTCAATCGACAATCGACATCCGAACCGCCGAGCTGCACCCACCATTGGAGACGGTTGACATTCAGTTCAAGATTACCGAATAGTGGATTATATTATCTTTAATTATTATATGTATGTATATAAGAAAAAAAATACGCATTAATATACAGAAATGCGTCTAAATTGTTTGTGGCAAATTGCGCAAAACGCGCAAAAAGAAAAAGCAATTCTTTTATCATTTTTTCACTGAATAAGCGATTACTGGAACCCAAATTCTCCTACTGATTTGGAAAGAGGCAGGTTCAATTACTAACCACGCGATTGTGACTCTGCAGTTTTAGGCGTCCGTAGGTGACGGTAGAACCTTACAAGTGATGGTCTGGTCGTTTGCCATTTTATATGAAAAAAAAACATTTATGAAATACAACGTTGTTTTATACTCCTGGAGATACATAAAACGATTATAGCCCACCTGTGTAAAAGCCAGTTTAGTAGCTTATCGATTTTCTGCTTACCATACATAAAAAACACGTTGCTAAACATGATAAACATGACAAAACCATACCAAAAACCTTTTACTAGTGAGAACTTGTTGACGCAAGAAAAATGAATTAAATAAATTCCTTTCAAATCATGGATAAGGAAAGTTTTTTTAGTATGCAAAACTGTTAGCGTAAATTACAAAATGAATATAGTGATATGAAAGAGGACTCGTTCTGCTTCTCTGCATAAAATTTAAGTTGTCTATTGACAATTAGCTTACGCTCGACCATTCGAAAACGGGGAAAATCTCAAAACGAAAAAACCGGCATTTTGCGAGTAGGACTCGTGCACTGAGGGTTCCGCACACACTGTGAAGTACCCTTTAGGTTTTGATGCCCTTGAGAGTAGTTGCGAGTTTAAAAAAATACGGTTTAAATTGTTGTTTCTTTGCCTGTTGACTGACAAACGAACAATAAAGTGATCCCGTAAAGGTGCCGCCTTTTTCCTTCGAGGAACGGAACCCTAAAAACTCATTAAGTTATTGTAAAACTATTGTATAACGAATGCCTCTAACAGCAAAATTTAAAACAGCAAATGATTACGAGATAATCACGTTAAAATAACTGTGTCCTGACAACCTGTGACAGTTAGGCCGTTTTCAATGTTTCACGACAAACCAGTCTACTGTCATCTTCAGACTACCACGACACGGTTGAAGTTTGACTTTTTACGTGGAGTGGTTGCCTTCACAACCAAAGTACTAGAAGATATCTATGTTCTGCAAATAGACTGTTGTCGAACAAAAGTTCAAAGGGCCGTACAAAGAGCTCCAACTACCCGTAATTATTGCCACAGGTGTTCGCATGGTGATCAGGACCGACACATTGACATACTCTACCGAGGTAATGAGGGGTCTTACACCCCTAAGATTACTTAACTCTTAATTTGGTCACGTACTCAGTTACTATTTAATTACAGTCTGTTTAACAGGAATGTGACTGCCATTAAATTAATGCAAAAAAAATGTACCACAGCGCCATCTATTTTTTTTTTGTCGTAATCTTTAACTCATTCTATAATACCGTATGAGCCCCCTCTGTACACAGGAAAAATTTCAATATTTTTATTTACTAACTTGTGATAGATGGACCGAACAAGACAAACTTTGATAAGTTAATCTTTTTCCTGGAGAAATCTATCTGACCTTCTGCTAATAATTTGACCTGACTTTTATTCGGTTCATCATGATCCGAGGGGTTGTATAAATAACAAAGTTAGAAAGTCTATTTATCTAAAGACTTGATGATTACAAAGATTGACTTCTGGTAATGTGAAATATCATGGTATTGAAAAGTTGAATAACTGGAAAATAATAAAGAAATAAGAGTAGATGATAAAAATTACTAGAAAAACGAACGATGCTATTCAACTTATAGTGTTTTATTCCTAAATAATCGTTCAAAGATTTTGTAGTCAACTAGTTTAATCAGCCGCTCAATAAAGAGTCTTTTTCTTCTTTTTTTTCTGTGTGGACATCCCCACGGGTACCACCGACAAGTGGTTATATCGAACTCGAACTGACCAAAAACCACACACCGCCTCGGGTTCCAGTAACCGAGGAACCAGGTGCACCCTCGTAGATACCTCCCCCCACAGCCAATTACGAAGAACCTTTTTACTATATGCGGCACTATTCAATTAGTGGTCTTATTAAAATTTACCTACTTGCCTAGCCTATTCATTTAATGTAGAAAGGGACGAAGCACGCGAAAGATTTAAACATGCAGTCAAAAAGTTTACATATATATATTTTAAGAACCTGCCAAAGTGGCTCTACTCTATCTGATGGAAAGCATGAATAGAATCCAAAAATGTGGGCACCATACTAATTGTAGCGAATGCAGACAATACAATATGGTGACCTACACTACAGCGTCCTAATAAAATACTTTTTCACGCCACGCTTGAGGGCGTAAAAGGCATGACAGTCATCGTGGCATTGTATTGCACACACTTACCACGATTAATGTCACCCCTGCATCAATGGCCCTCCGGTCTCGCACTCACTAACAAAACACTTCGCTCGTCGCTTCAGGTTGATCTTCTGTGGTACTACCCGTACTGCCCCAGTTGAGCCAGCCCGTTCGTGCAGAAATCAGCGTGGCTCTACTACCTTAGAGATGGATAATACTAATGTTCAAAAACGTCAAGTTAGGACATATATTCAAGGACAAATTGTTCACATAAGAAATATATAAATGTTTCAAACGCTATTAAGCACGATGGAATATGAGGTCATAAATTTCTGGAGTGGCGACCGCGTACTGGGAAACACACAAAGTGGTCTGATCAGTACCAGGTCGGTAAAGGTCGCAGAAAACCACTGAATGCGGGCGGCACGGGACCGGCTGTTGTGTAGAACCTTGGAAGAGGCCTATGTCCAGCAGTGGACGTCTTTTGGCTGAGATGATGATGATGGTGATAACTATTAACTGGAAATGAAAATACGGAAATGAAATGAAATTGCGGAGTGTATATTTTTTTGGGAGTGATTACGGGAAGCCAATCACCTTTTGGTGGCTAGGAATTCCAAAACTGTAATTTTAAACCTGTTGTGTCGTAATAATAGATGTTTGTTTTAAAATAAAGTTCTTTACGAATCCAAATCCAATGAACGTTTAACTTGCGTTAACAAATACAATTTTTATATTTACAGGTGTACTTTATCATTAAGGTTCGATATTTGATCTCATAATTTCCAAACACATGTAAATTAAATTAATAATTTTTCATTTCAGATGTTATTTTTTTGTTTTACTTCGTAAAATATTGTGATAGACGCTAGGGCTGAATATCACTTAACTGAGGTCTTGGATTTGATCCGTGTGGTGCCTGCTAATATTTATTTCGAAGTTTGAGTGTTTTCTATGTATAATATGTATATATTTAGAAAAAAGTATTTATGTAAATATTCTATCAGTCAATCTAACTGCCCTAGTACAAGTTCTACTTAGTTTGAAGCTAGATGACGTTGTGTATCAGTTCTTCAAAATGTTTATTAATTATTTTTTCTTCAGGGCGTTAGTTGAACGGTGTCGTAATTAAACTAGTTGGCTGTGACATACATACATATATACTGTCACTTTCTTTGATTATTTTTGACTTTATATTACTATTAACAATTGATAACTTAAGATATTGATTTCACAAGGTGTACAGATTATTGTTTAAAGGGAGAGTCAATGCTAGGCTAAGTTTCCTTCTCAGAAATGTATATTCCATGAAAATAAATCAACATTTTTAACCTCCGTAAAATTCTTCTAAAATATGTAGGTACATCATCCTTGGTCCCTCTCTATAAAATTAAAGTTTTGGGTCCTAATTACATGCGGCTCGCTCGCTTACTCTGCGGTGTAATTATATGAAATGAATTGTCCGCAACAAATTTTACGAATATCTTCACTAGCTATTCTGTAATGTAATAGCCGTGGTCTGGTATGCTTCGCTGTGGTATTGACGAGAAATAAAGAAGACAATTCAAAACACTTATTAATCGTGTTAAATTTGAGTGCAATCGCTACAGAACTTGGGTTTTGAAGCGTACACGAAGCAATTCAACATTTTTACATATGTAGAAAAAGATATATTACTCTGAAACTCAGTTCGTTTATCAAATGAAGGAAACTAAAATTGTATGATGAGTTGAAAACTTGGTCATATCCAGATTTAAAAGCTATGCGACTGTATCACAGGATTAATTTATTTAACTTAAGATTTAAATCTATCTTGACGTTAAACTTTCTAATTCACACCAGTATATGAATTTAATAATCTAAGAACAAATTAAAATCAATAAAATGAAAGCTATCAATAGATGATAAGTCATCGTGGTAACTGTGTAAGCATTACACTGTCACGATGACTGTTATGCCTTTTACGTTCCCAAGCGGGGTGTGAAAAAGCATCTCACAAAGCCGCCATAACGTGGGTCACTATACTGCATTGTCTGTATTTGCAATAAGTATGGTAACCACAACTCTTGGATTCTACTCATGCTTTCCATCAGGCAAAGTAGAGTCACTTTGGTAGGCTCTTAATACAGAGAAACGAAAGCAATCGAGCGTTAAAGAGAAAATATAATTATTATATATTAATTAAATTCGAAAATATCTTTGTCAGATGTTTTGATTTCAATCTTTAATTATAGATATTATTGCGATACAAAATAATAGATCTAAATTAATATTTCAGAAAACTTGCTTTCATTGAAGTTGAATAATTAATTTAATAAAACTTCATTGAACATTTAATAAACAGACTATGACTCGAGCTCATAAAACCAATATTTTCACACCAAATAACATTCATTTGATAGAAAGCCTGCTCGTTCGTAAATGATTAAATAAACAAGGATCAGTTTCGCTGCTAAGGTTCAGTTATTTTGTTGTAACGAGTTATGATCTACAGGTGAAACGTGGGGCAGTAAAAAAACCATAAGGTTTCCACACAGGAGGGACCACTTACAGACGTTGGTGGCCCGAAGTACGTCGGGTGCATCGAGGGGTCGGGTCGGTTACTAGGGTGCACCTGGTCCCCTGGCTACTAGTACCTGAGATGACGTGCGGTTTTTGGTGGGTTCGTCGAGTCCGACGTAACCACCCTTCGGTTATATACGTGTGGATTTCCGCACAGTATAAAAGAAAAAGGTGTAACTATACACAAATACAAAGACAAAAGACAACACAAACCAGAATTTATAATAAAAGTGTTAAACCCAATTAATCAAAATCCAACTTAACGGAATCCATTCGTTTCTGATTTAAAATACTTTCAAAATTACCCAAAGTAACAGATGGTGCCACAGTTAAAGAAAAATCTACTTTTAATATTTTATTTCTCAGAAAATAAATAAAGTTTTGAGCGAAAGTTTGTTTTTGGTACGAAGCGAACTTGAGAGTATGTTTTTAAATATTAAGAGCCTGCCAAAGTGACTCTACTCTGCCTGATGGAAAGCATGAATAGAATCCAAGAGTTGTGGTCACTATACTCATTGCAAATGCAGACAAGCAGTATGGTGACACACATTATGGTGGCCTTGTGAGATGCTTTTTCACACCCCGCTTGAGGATATAAAAGGCATGACAGTCATCGTGACAGTGTAAGGCTTACACAGTTACCAGTTATTATTGAACAAAGACTATTCTACTACAAACTTATTTATTTCAAGAAGCATTATCATTATCATCAAAAGCCTTTACTAAGCCACTGTTGTACATAGGTCTTGTTAGAAAGGATGTTTTGGCCTATTTTCTGCGCTGGCAAGACGGGTTGGTATAGAGTTTGTTTTAAGTTTAGTAGGCAGGTGCTAGGTGGGGTCTGGATGTCGTAATAACAGCTGTTCACGGATCCCTCCTATCTTAGGTGCAGAGTGGCACACCGTGTGGTTTTAGTCATTTCGATTCGGACAAACCCCAGTGGGGTGACGGCTTGAAGGGGCTTCCACACGGTAGGAAAAAGAGGTTTTTTTAGTTTCTCTTCCCTTTGTACTGTTCGTATTTACACTCTCTTGCAAAGTTTACTCCCTTAATAGGTTCTTACGTCACTCAAGGGATGAACAGGGGTGTTGATGCTTTATATATATATTATGCATCGTCACACGAAAACCAAGAAGCTTAGAAAGAACCATAACAGGAATTTTGGTAAAATTTCGATTTTATTAACTCATATTACGTTTAAACCATAACTTTATTTTAACTTACTTAATTTACAGAACAGACAGATTCTCATTTTGGCACTACTTCGTTTTATTTATTGTATTATAGCAGAAAAACAAGCGTCGTATGTGTGTTCCGAACTTCATGGACACTTCACATCACAAGGCACATTCGTGTCGCCACCCTTTAAGCCCCTCTCCCCTATCCCAAGACCAGAATGAGAGCTGGTCACCCCTCTTATTTAGCGGTAAGCAATAAAAAAATCCTTAATACTAGTTATCTGTGAGGCTATGATATCACCTTTCATTGAGTCGCTTTGTTTGTGCCAAAGCAAGGCTCTCTTACGGTATATTGATTTGTGTAAAAAGAAGAGACGTATAAATTTCAGTTAGCTAGAGCCCACGACTTCTTCTGCATAAAGTAAATAGACAGGAGAACTATGTTAAATACAGTTCTGAATATGTATACCCTTATTTCAATTCGGTTAATTATTCAGTATAGGTAGATTATCTTTTTTTTGCTTTTTATTTGCAACCTACCAAAGTGACTCTATACTGCCTGATGGAAAGCATTAATAGAATCCAAGAGCGGTGGTCGCCATACTCACTGCGAATGACGACAGTGTAACATGGCGACCCACGCTATGGCGGCCTAATGAGATGCTTTTTCACGCCCCGCTTAAACGACCCGGGATCGTAGTGCGAGGGAAACATGTGCGCTGGCAATGAATTCCAGGCTTTAACTGATTTGCACAGGAGGGAAGAGCCGAACCGTTTAGTTCGGGAGCGTATGTCTACCATTCTTCTTAGTTTCCATTGAAAATCCTTAGAATAGAATTGCATTAGTTTACTTACACTTAAAAAACGATCCAGAAATATACAAAAATTATAAAGCTTGTTTTCATCGAATGTGCTAATCTCAACAACTTCTTTATAGTATAGACCATTTATTGAGTGAGAATCTATAAGAATTATACAACTAGTTAAAACCAACAACAATTATTTTTAAAGTCTTGACGTCTTTACACTTCTATCGCCGCTGATGTTAAGTGTACCATTGTCTATGACTTATGCCAATTTAGAGTAAGACTTGTATAGTAAAAGCATAGGTGCATTTAAAACTAATAGACGCAATAGACGTGTAAAACATAGATAGTTAAATTGGTTGTGCATTAATTGCTACGTTATGATATTTCTACTGATATTAAAGATACTGTACAACTGTTTATAGTCACCAATTCAACAAGCAGTAGAACCACGCTGATTTCAACGTGAACGGGCCGGCTCGTCCGGTGTAGAACTACCCTCCCACAGAAGACCAACCTAAAGCGACAACATCCGTGTTGTCGTGTTTCATTGGTGAGTGCGAGACCAGAGGCCCATTGATGCAAGGCATGACAGTTGTCGTGGTTAATGTATGCAATACAATGCTACAATGACTGTCATGTCTTTTATTTCCCCAAGTGAGGTGTAAAAAATTGTAATAGGCCGCCATAGTGTGGGTCATCATACTGCATTGTCAGCATTCGCAATGAGTATGGTGACTACAACTTTTGAATTCTATTCATGTTTTCCATTAAGCAGAGTAGAGTCACTTTGGCAGGCTATTAAAATAAAAAAAAAAACAAATAAATAAAATTCACTAAAGCATCACTTATGACATCAATTGTATCTAATAGCAGCCGAGTATCACGAAAAAATGTCACGAAAGAACGGAGAAGATTCAGCTTTTGACACATATATCAGGGGTTATGTGCATTGTATCTAAAATAACCAAACAAACACGTATCTAATGTTCTTGAAGTATAGGAAAAATATTTAGCAATCAGTATCAATAGCCTTTAACAGTCCACTGCTGGACATAGGTTTTTCCTTAGAAAAAAGGCTTAGGTCTACTACTTTACGCTGGCCAGACGGTTTTGTATGTATATTATTTGTTTCAAGTTTTTTGATGTCGTGTATAGTTTGCTCGCTTAGTCGCTTTTTACGACACTCACGGTTTAATAAGCATGGTGTCACTCTGTATTCTTAATCCGTCACCATACGAAACTATCATTATCATCATCATCAACAGCCTTTTACAGTCCACTGCTCGACATAGGCCTCTAATTAGCAAGGAGATTTTGGCCTACTATACCATGCTGGCCAGACGGATTGGAAAAGGGTTTGTTTCAAGTTTTCCTTCTCTTTGTAATGATGTTGTCTTGTATATTTTGTTCCCTTAGTCGCCTTTTACGACACCCACAGGATGAATAGGAGTGGTAACACTATGTATTCTTAATCCGTCACCACACGAACATACGAAAATATACCTAAGCAATAACCCTGTATGATTACAAAACATTCAATTTCCTTTGCCTCTTACGAAACTTTCTCGAGTTTCATTCTATCTTATTCATCTTTGCAGTAAAAATAAACTTAATCCTCGAATAGATGAAGGCATTAGTTTACGGCAATCGGAGATAAGAAATACAACCCATACGTTTTTGTATTTAATGGAAATCTATTTATTTACAACACTCGAAACTCGACCTCTGAAATCGTCCAAAAATACTTGAACTTCACCCTCTCCTCCTCTTGAACAAAAATAGAGAAACAAGGGGAGATTTGTAACAGATAAGCAGATCTTATTCAAATGGTTGAACTCCAAATTGTATTGCGTACATATAAGGGTATTGTGACGATTTCATGTTGAAATTTCGCTTCGGCTAAAAGGATTCGGCTCGAGAAGGTTTTCGGTCCCGAAGGAGTTTCTATATTATACCTAACCATCTGTTGCTCTCTAGCTAGTAAAGATGTTTTCTTCTTTCTGCCCATGTTGTAAAGTACTTACTCGTACTTTGTTTATGAGAATATCTGAAGACTTTAGGTAATCAATTAACAATGGCAAATTATAAACAAACCACTCTTGATCTAGAAATATATTCTGTATCGTGGGGGAAATTGCAAACATACTTAAAACGGATATAAAGAACACTCAAACTCAAAGTAATAATTTTTTGATCTCCCACAACACTTAATTTAGCAAAACCGGCGAGATGACCTCTTAAAACACTATGCGATTCGTTCAGTCAATTCTAAAAGGTTATCTTTATTGTGCACCAGTTCTTTTATTATTAAAACTTAAATATTATTATCGTGGGTTATATGATTTAGTAATAGCTTCACTCATTTAATGAACAGCACCAAAACTCTAAACTGATTCTGTGAGACTTTGGTATCATCTAGCCGGCCGACATGTGCTGAAACATTATACATATTTGCAAGTTTTGACATTATATTCTAGCCCGTGATTCCGTGAATCTGTCTGAGTAATAGCTATTAATTACCACATTGCAGTCTTTGGAATAATATTCCACCGACCTTTACCAGTTTTGAATTTAAAAGCTCATGTTTAAGAAGTCTACCAGATGATAGAGCCATGCTGATTTGAGCATGAACGAGTCGGCTCGACGGGGGTAGTACTACCCTCCCACAATCAATATAAAGCGACAGCATCCATGCTCTCGTAGACCGGTGGTCCATTGTGCAGGCGTGACAGTTGTCATATTAAGTGTATGTAATATACTCGTAATGCTACGATGACTGTCATGCCTTTTACGTCCCAAAGTGAGGCGTAAAAAAACATATTAACAGGCCCTCATAGCTTGAGTCACCATACTGCATTCTCAGCATTCGCAATGAGTATGGTGGCTACAACTTTTGGATTCCATTCATGCTTTTCATCAGGTAGAGTACAGTCACTCTGGCAGGCTCTTAAAATAATCTGAATGTCGTAATAGCAGCTGTTCCCGGATCCCTCCTATGTTTGGCGCAAAGTGGCATACCGTGTGGTTTTAGTCAGTCCGATTCCGACACATCACCTCGCCGTAAACCCCGATGGGGTGACGACACGAGGGGGTTTCCACACGTTAAAAAAAAGGCTCTTAAAATAAAAAAGAAAAAGTGAAACATACACAGCCATACTGTCAGACATCACCCTTAAAGTGTAGAATGACAATAACCTTATTACATCGTTCATTAAGCTACTGACTTAAACAACTTAAGCATGTCGCAAAGTAACTACGTAATGATCTTAATTGGATAACTTGACAAGAATGCTGAACAGGTGGCTCAGTGTTTTCGGCTGTTGAAACTTCGTATAACTACTTATAGGGTCTATGTATACCAGTAACAAAAAAAAATCTACTATTTACATTTATAAAGTGGCAGAGTTCATAAGTACAACTTGCAAACTGAACGTGCAACTGAACTGATGTTTACAAGTCTTACTGGCAAGCGCTGCATCTTCTGATATTGGTTACATATTGGGTACAATGGTGACATTTAATTTTATCATACAACGCCATCTATAGAGCGTCATGGTAGTTTTTACGACAACCTAAACTCAAAATCTAAACATAAATCTTCGAAAATAGTAGACATAGAAGACATAGATATAGTAGACGGGCTACCGAACGGCAAATGACTGCCGCTGTTCAAAGACAAACGTAACTAACAAGGTACAAGTCTTGCCCTTCTGAGTGTCTTGACAGAAACACAAGGAGGTATTCTTAATAGACTTTAACAACGTCACTTACTTGGTTAAAAAAAACATATCGCTTTCAATACTGACATCCCTTACTTACCATTTGCGTGCCCTCATCTCAATTCTATTTTGAGTCGTCGTAATATGTTTATTCTTCCACTCACCTCTATCATTCATCATTTCACTATATTTCCTTACTAGTCATGACCACACACAGACCATTCACCTTTTTTGGTAAAGGTGACTGCATGGTTGGCGTATTAGTTTCAGTGATCTACTACACCGAGAGTTATGGGTTCAAACCCCATATGAGACAACACTTTGTGTGGTCCACAAATTTTTGTTTTGAGTCTGGGTGTTCTTTGTGTCCGTCTCTTGTGTTTGTAAAGTCCCCTGCGACACAAGATTTATTCCTAATGCGGGCGTTGTCTTTTAAAAAATAAAAAAAAAATGTTTAATGATGTCGCACTAAACCATTGTCATTTCGGCAAAGACAATTTGTAAAGACAAAAAACTATTTTGTATAATCGTTACGCACTCTTATCTCAAGTTACCTAACGTCCATAAAAGTTGAGTACAAGAAAACCGTATTATAAAAGAAAGTAGCTCCCTGACATAAGAATTCTGAACACGTCTAATTGAAAAAGCCCGGAACGTTAGACCTGAATCACCCTGAATCGCCGGCGCGACGCAGATAAAAGTATTACGCGTTCATTAGACTCGCTGTCCTACATCTACAAGGCTACTGTGAATTATTTTTATTTTATACACATAAAAAAAATCATCGTCACGATGATAGGTCATTAAACGGTTACTAATTATATATATTTATGTGCCCCATAACGTCTTAAATTAATGTAAAGGTCCTAGCGTTGTGTTAGCAAGTCACTCTAACATCCCGATCTTGAGTAGGAAAAAATTCATGAGTAAGACTGGAAAAAAAAAAGTACAGAAACATATTTATACAAACATACATTACAGAGAAAGTGAAAGAGATATATATATAACAACCCGTCTGTTCAACGTGATATAGTAGGCCAAAACCTCCTTGCTAAGGAGAGGCCTAGTGAGAAATCAAAGATGTTACTTCAGTAAAAGTAGACTATGTTCAAAAACTGTTAGAAAATATCAGCAAAACATTAATCAATTCTAAATAATATAACATGCAACACTTTTGTATGGTATGTTAAAACAAATAATTATACTATTGTTATCGCCTCTGACTAACCGAGAGGAGGCTGAAGCGTGAATGTATTAAGGAGGAAATTAATTTCAGACGCGATCAGTAAAATAAACCTGCTCTCCATTATTTTACGGCTTTTATTATTATATCGGCGACACATAACAATTTTATGAGCTACTAGCAAAGCTTTACGACTGATATTTATCTAGTTTGACAGTGATTTTATTATCCGTTCCAATATCCTGCTCAATAATAGCGAAGAATACTTTGGTGGTGAGAAATATTAATAATATATTGATATCTTTTGAAAATATAGGAGGTTTATGAATGTTTAAAAAATTCTAATATGAATTTGTTTGTAACTCCCGCTATGAATATGTTCCCGCGTCCTACAAGCAGAGCGTGGAAAAGCATCTCACTAGGCCGCCATGTTGTAGGTTACCATACTGGTTTTCAAGGTCTACCAAAGTGACAATATGCAGACCAATTAAGGACGTAAACGGCATGACAGTCATCGCAGCAGTGTATGACTCACACACTTACCAAGTTAACTATTACTCCTACATCAATAAGCCAGCGGTCTCGCACTCAATAGCGAAACACGACAGCACGGGTGCTGTCTCTTTAGGTTGATCATCTGTGTGAGGATAGTACTGCCGCGGTCGAACTGACCTTGAGAACCTTGTGAATCTACTTAATAATTACAGAAAATATCCTAAATTTTTGGTTTACATAAAATAAGGTGCTGGATATAAAGACTGCATGGAATGCGTAGTGTTTTAATAACTCACGGCTTCCTACTTTGCTGAGTATTTGATCTCCACTCGGGACAACACTTTGTGTGATCGACAAATTGTTGTTGTGAGCTTGGATGCCCTTTGTGTCCGTTTTATGTATGTTTGAAAAGTTGCACGTGACACATATCTTCCTTATATAGGGATTGTATAAAAAATAGATTTTAATTTATAGCGGTACAGACGCGACACGTATCATTGATTTAGTTATACTGGCAGTCGCTTGCAGCCATATTTCGACTATTTCAATAGTGTCACTTTAACTATTACTGTATAAACTGCACCATGATAGGTCGAAATATATGTATCATCTTCACTCTACTGTGTTATGTAGTCTTTTTAACATAATTTGTAATTTTGTAGCACATATTACCTGAAAATTCCAGCTTTTTGAACCTCTTCTACGCATAAACAATTATCCAAATGCTTCTATAGATACTTCGTATGGCATATTTTTGTAAAAATTCGTTAAAATTACTTTCTTTATGATTTAGGATAGAATATGATAATCTTGAGAAACTATACTCTTCATGTAAAATACTTTTTATGCTCGTATAATGTACTAACTTTTACCCGCAGCTTTGCTCGCGTGGAATTTCGTCTGCCTCATTAAATTTCGTGACAAACAAAGTTTATATACCTGAAATACTTAAAGTGACAAGTGTATTGATTTTGATAAGAGTTTGATAAATATACTAAAATATGCATTGTAAAATAGTATTTAATTTATAGTGGCTTCCATGAAAAAGGCAGATATATGCTGTCGCGGGCTTCTATTAAGAACTATTCAAGATAAACAATCCTACGGTACGTCATCTTTGTGTAACTTCAATAATTTAGGCAGCGTACGCTAAGATAGCTCTCAGAGGCCAGATGTTTTCCAATTTAATTGACATGTATCGTTATATTACGACTAAAATTACAGAAAATCATTAGAAATTGTAACCTATGTGTTATTCCGATGTATAACCTATATTACGGTAAAGTTTTATCCAAATCCGTCCCGTAATTTTTTCGTGAAAGAGTAACAAACATACACCGATACTCACAAATTTTGCCACTTATTATATTAGTAGGATTATGTATCCTAGAAAAACAATGAATTTCATAAATCGAATAAGATCGTGCCTTTTTAACACTAATTACAATTCAGTATATTGTATTTACAATAACGAATACCTTCAATTTTACTGAGCAACAAATGACGATAATTTGCTTATATATTGCTCAATATTCAAAAAGTACTCAGTACCAGATGTAAGTAAAGTCCTCAATAGCTTTATTTTTAGGGTTTCGTAGACAAAATACAACTTACCAAGATCATTTTCTCACGAAATCTAACCTCCTTGTTACAACTCTCGTACTCGCATTCTATGTAATATTTCAAATGCCATTGTCTTACACATAGATACGATTATCTTCTATAGTAAACCAGCAACTAACAATATTCTATTGAACCACAACAAAATAATAACACACCTAGAAATGATGTAAACTTAGCTACCAACACTTTTAGAATCATACACTTAAACACAAAAACCAGATCAATAACTAGGAAATGTGGAATGTTAGAGCCATGGGTAGCGCGAGGCTTACACCGTTGCATCAAGCATAGATAAAGACTACATATAAAAGCTAAGAAAACGGCAGATAATATGTTCGCTAAATTAATTTACCTGCGTTATAAGAACTGAAAACAGTCTATGGAAAAAATCTGTTTTACAAAGCTGGTAACGATCCAAAAGGCCTCTGGGCAGCAATAAGAACCATAGAAAACACCTAAAAAGTTAAAGTTACTCCCACAGAACTCCTTCAAATAAACAATGACCCCCAAACGTCTGTGAATCATGTCTACAACTTCTTTATGAGCATAGAACAAAATCTTGCTGACAAAATTCTCGTCTTTTCATCATTAATATGTAGTAAGCACACATAACAACAATTTAAAAAAACCATACGCTAGTGCTTATCTGGTCGCTCTAAATAGTTTTGTAAACTCAATCGATATTATGAAAGTAGACAAGACATCGAATCCTTAATATTGAAATTCCAAACTGACTACACCACGAGCTGGGATGACACCTTACCATTAATAATAAAATAATGTCACCATATTTTAAAACTTTCTATCACAGTATATACAACCTCGCAAGAAACACAGAACTATTTCAGAAATATTTAAAAAGCGATAATACACCAAATCTATTAAAATAATTACAGAAACTGTATCAACAACTAACGTCCTGAAGCAGTGCTATCTTGGATCTCGAAAATTCAAGAGATTATACGAAACCAGGAGCTTAAGACATATGTTTTGGAATTGAAAATACTAGCTAATAATCAATACGACTTTCTATCAGGTTATTTTACCGCAGATACCGTTCTAGTTTTGATAACTGCTATTGTAAAAAACGTGTACATTAAAAATAATTGTTTATGTATATTTTTAGATTTATCTAAAGCATTTGACACTGTTTCAATTGTTTGCTTAAATTGGAGAAACTAGGTATACAAAGAAATGTACAGAATATTTTTAAAAACTACCTAGCCGATAGGAAACCAAAAGTCTGAGTAGGTAACATCGATAGCGATGAGGCTACAGTTTTCTGCGGTGTTTTGCAAGGGAATATTTTAAGTACAATATACTCTTAGCCCTTCATAAATGTTTCCTACCAAATCTCGCTTCCAACTATATTTGCCTTATCTAGGGATCAGACTGGAATACAGTTAAAGAGAGAGCCGAGTATTCTATGGCAAAAATTATACATTGGCTTACTGACAACTTAGTGGCGTTAAAACTCTTCAAGACGTGCGTGTCCTCTTCTCGATCATAGATACTCTCTACCACAAAACTACTTTATAACAACCCATTATTGCTTATCTCAGAACGGTTACACATACCAACAAATTGTTCGAGTCGATCATGCTAAGTACCTAGGTGTAAACATTGATAGTAGACTAAAGTAGACAAGCAGATAGACACTGTCACCTTCAGAGTGAAGAGAATAATAAACATATTTTAATTACTAAGAGACAATGTTCCCTTGAGAAACTAAAACTTGTATACTTGTGTCAGTCAGTCCATAATCCAGTACCGCATTCCGATTTAAAAAGGTGCAAGACACTTCTTCAGGGTCTCGAAAGAGTACAAAGAGTTGTGCTCAAAGTAATGGCTAGGAAGCAATGTAATGTACCTCCGACAAACTATACGCAGATTGTAAAATATTATCAGTTCAACTGTTCCTTGTTCTCAACTCCACCATGAGAAGACATCAAAGTATTCCCCGCCCTGATCCAAGTAGACATAGTAAGTATGCATATTAACATGTCTTACTATGTCTATACGACGTAGGCGTTAGGATGAAATCATCCTACATCAAAAAACAATTTAATACCACAAGCATAAAATTATACAAAGACATGCACAAGAAACTCAATTTCGCAAGACTAAGCAGCCAAAAACCTAAAACAACTCTTACAGGCAGGCTTCTAAATATGGATTATGATAAAATTGAAAAACTTTACATTATCATCACCGTCTAGAACCATCATACAAACACCCACACACACACATAATCAATACACTCACTCAACAATATATGGTTTACAAATTCAAAAATTGTAATTTGACATACACGACTAAATACTATCGCCCAAAGTATCCGCTTAGTTTGGCAGACAGTATCAATATCGGAACGGAACCCTGTGAATTTTCTTGTAAAACGGTAATTGGACATCAAATTTCTTTTACAGTAGTAGCATATATAATGAGTTGTAAAGAAAACTATCACAGCTGTGTATGCTTTATTAGTGCCCATTAATATTTGACCAATCAAAGCGACCTTAAATGCCGCCGGAACCGTTGAAATTAAAATCAAATATTTATTACATCGAAAAACAAAGCGCCCTTACTACGAAACCCAACATTAAGCAATAATCGACATGCACTTATTCTGTTTTTATTTTGCTTACTTCTCAGCAATACGTATGTATGAATAAAATAAAATACTTAGTCAAGATTTGTTGAAGCAGAAAATCAAACATCCCTTTACGATCCGATCCGAAATAAGTAAATACCGTCAAAAGTTCAGGTTCTCTAAGTTTCTCGATTATTTTATTGGTATTCCTTTTACGCCTAATTCTTTTTCCTTAATCGAACAAATAAGCACGCCACATTAAATGTCCTCCCAAACCATGAAAGGGAAATCCCCTTTGTGTTGGTTAAACTTTGATTTAGGGAATTTTTGGTGCGATCAGTGTGTTAATATTGTAAGTTGATATTATCATCTAACCGAGTAGTTAAGATGAAATCTGTGTTATAATTTCTATTTACTCTACCATATAGTAGGAACCGGGAACCTTTCATTATTTTTCACCAAGTTAGAGAGAATACAGGAGGATTTAACCCTCCCCCCCCTCCTATAATTTAGGGAGGGTCACTCTCACGAAGTCCAGGTGTCTATGGACACCGATTGCCACTTACCTCCAACTAATAAATTGTCGTTTTGTGTCCCAAAATCCTCTATCAATTTTCCCTTAGTATGAAAAATATTCGTTAAAAATCTGTTACCAGGTAAAAGTCTGCTACAGCATTTTTCTACCTTACTTCGGTAGCAGCATATCATAATTATGATGAATACGGGGAATTAACTGGCATTATGACGTCATAACGTCTTCATATAACACGTTCTTTATGTACTTGGTGAATATATGGCGTGGTTTTATAAGACATGCAAGGGTGTATGCGAAGGTAACTTGATAAAATCCGTCATTAACACGGGTTATATAATAAACAGGGTTCAGAAATTCTATAGTTTTTGGAAACAAGTTGAAGAGAAGTATTTGTTAGATGTATGCAGATGTAAATTCTTAAGACTCTTCTTAAGTTTCTTTTAATGATAGAGTGGGTTAACGAATAAGCCGGATACCTGATGCAAGTCTTTTTTTACGTGTTTAAAACCCCTCTAACTATTACCCCATCGGGGTTTACGGTGGGGTAGTGTGTCGCAATCAGACCAACTAAAACCACACAGTGTGCCACTCTGCGCCTGAAATAGGAGGGATCCGGGAGCTACTGATATTAAGATATCTGGATCCTTCTCAGTGCCTGCCAGTAATGAAAAAGTGACTACCGCAGCCCATCAACATTATTCATAGCTCTACTGTTGGATAGAGGTCTATTGTAGCAGAGACGTTTTGGTCTTCTATACCAAGCTGCCCAGACAGGTTGGTACAATATAAGACTTGTTTCAAGTTTTCCTTCTCCCAGCTGTGATGTTTTCCCTTACTAACCTCTTACGACACCCTTCTCGCGTAGGGGTTGTGACACTTTATATTCTTTAACCATTACCACATCATATCACCGCATACACCACAGTTCATAAAGGCCTGCAACTCAGGAGTTCCAAGCGCAGAATGAAGGTAAGAATAGAGTTTATTTTTATATTATGCGTTTAGTGAGACACTGTCTCTCTTTCTTTCATTCGACTGACCTAACTAATATTAAAATAAAGTAAATGTTGAATTTTCTTTTCTTTGTTTAAATAAACAACATTTTATATTGTCATTTCATTAAATTTCTAAGGGTGTGATTTCTTACTTTTCCTTTTTTTTTCCTTCATCTGCATATGCTATTTATGGCCACAGTCTGTTTCCATATTTTTGTAATGTTCATGTGGTGGTCTTCCATGACTGAAGAAGCACAAAATATAAAATGTTATTCGTTGTAAAACTAGTATATAAGGTTTATTTCTCGATGGAGATCCGTAATAAATAAATTATAGCTCATGTTACAATACCGTTAATTTATTTTATATATCTCGGAAACAAGTTTATCAGATGAGGAAATTTTATATCCCCATCTGTACTTCTGAAGTTTATATGCAATTTAAAAGAAATGAGTTGGGCACTTAGGACACCAACGTTTTGTTCTAATATGTTATTAAATAGATAGAATATATATGTTACTTAAAGTTTAAAGAAATGTACATAAGTAATAATAAACATTGCAAAAAAAATTCTGCTTTTCATTTCGACAAGACACACCCAATTCAAAAGTCAATGAAATACATTAACTGAGGTATTATTTATATAATCAAAAAATATAACACCCAGTGTAATCTATGCTTAAGCTTAAGTCTTACAAAACAACTCAAAAAAGTAAACATACAATCAATTTAAGAATCAAAATAAACCTATATACATTATCACGGCAGATTGAACCACCACTTAACAGAGGAGATTTTTCTTCGATGTTTTATGAAGAAAATTGAATATGATGTAGTTATTGGTTTCATCGAGGAAAAGAATCGGGCGTTAAATGAATAAAACAATAAAATCGGGGTAGCTGGCGCTTCTTGGGAGAGATCTCCGGTCAGCAGTGGACGGTAATAGCTTGATTTTTATTGAATAAACTCACAAAAATGTGGAGTTACAAAAATTTTTACTGATAAGGAAAATGTTTTGCTTTTGAATTATATTTTTCTGTACAAGTAAATCTATCATTTTTTATTCTTAGATGACTAAATGATGGAATATAAGTCGTAAGAAATAGTTTTAATTGAACCTCTTTGTTTTACATGTTTACAAAGAAATATATTACATAAAAGATAACATGGGATTGCGTGTTAAAGGTCCACATCAGCAGTTCCGAATCGGATTTTACCCTTAGATATGAAATCAAAAAACCTTATTCAAACACTACTGAAAAAAATGGACGAATGTTAAGAAACAAATATTGTATTGGATCCTGAAAGAATTGTTAGTTTTAAATACATTTTAATAAAATAACACCTTTCATTAGAATTAGATAAAAATTGTATTACTGCACTACGGTGTATTAATAAAGAGTTTTCTATGTAGAAATTTTAATTTTGGTTTTACTATAGTTTTGTATAGGATCCGCACCAAGAACTTTGAGCCCCAAGTCAACTTCACTCACAAATGGTGCACCTGGTGGTCAACGGACGAGGTTCTGAAACAAAACATCCCGATTAGCGGCAATAAGCTCGCCATCGGGAAACCAAAACACTTGCGAAAATGGGCACTTAATATGTCGCTGCCTACCCAGCCAGAGAAACAGTTGTAACTCTATGTATGTACTTTATTTGTAACATATGTACTTTATTTTACTTACTTTATTTTACTCTATTTGTACATATGTACTTTATTTGTAAATTAGAAGTGGGAACAAAAATATAGCTTGACGCTGATTTTCTTCGGGACCGTGACACCACTTCGGTTACGTCGACCCATATCTACCATAAGGTGGTCGGAGGACCTGGTGTAGGTCGCGGGAAGCCGCTGGATGCGGGTGGCACGGGACCGGCTGTTGTAGAGAGCCTTGGGGAGGTCTATGTGTAGTAGTGGATGTCTTTTGGCTGAGATGATGATGATCATATCTACCAAAGCATGTCTCTTCCGAATAAATTATGTTTAAATATTAATAATGCCTTTATTAAAAAAAATTAGAGGGTGTGTTTATATCTTATGTTTCATAGTAGAAGGTAAAGTATACACTTTCATCATAAGTTTTTATTGCCTCATTTAATATTAATGAAGCTACAAAAATAACTGTAACAGACTGTCGTTGAGGGTTTTGAAATCATGCCAGTCACTTAATATTTATATTCATTCCAAAACTTATGAAAATTAATTTCCTGTTACGTTTAGTGGTAAGTTATTTTGACTACTAAGCTAGAGGTCAATGGTTCAATGTCCACTCAGAGTAAATACTGTATGATGAGCGTGGTTACTTGTTCTTGTCTGGACCTGATTCTGGATATAACTGACATATAATATATAAAATATATTTAATTAGCCATTTATGTGTACATTTTAATTATTAGCAAGAAAAATATGTCGCCTGGAGGTAACAGGTGAGGCCATTTGTCACCCTAGTAGAAGCAGGCCGGGGTGCCAATGTGAGCGCTATGGACCTCAGACGGCGCGCGTGTTTTGGTTGGTTCGAGTCTGAAATAATCTTTCGGTGGTATCCGTAATACCGCATAGAAAAAAAATAGAAAAAATATGTGCGTTGGATATGCTTCTGTCTCGGCCCTATTCTTGTCTATTCTTTATGCCTAAGTGTTTGTATTTAGTTCTGTTGTGTTTTAAGAAAGATTATTATTGAATGTCTATCATAAATTATTAAGTTAAAAACATTAACAGTTGAAGTTATACTGCTTAATGATTTAAAACAAAACATAAAATAATACTAACTTAACACATTTCCCACACACGACAATCTGATCCCAAACTAGGCAAAACAAACTAATATAAACCTATATTTTTTAATATATGCTTATTACACAAGATTTGTCGAGGTTGAGAATCGATCAAACCCGTTTTCATTTCATGAATGAAATATAATCGTTAGGTTCAGGTATTTATGTAAAGATCAACTGTTAACGTCAAATACCTTATCCCAACAATAACATCCAGAGTTATTACAAACTGCTTTCATAGATATAGTTATTCCAATAACTCTAAACCAACGGGTTTTGGAATAATCACCCCCTTTTGTCTTGTAACCAAACTTCCAGATTTACCTTGAGCTTAATAATTCATTTCAGGTACGTTTAATGACGAGTAAGATGTCAGTCCTATACAGACAATATTTTAACTTTTGTTGGACTTCTAGAAGTCTATTTGTTTTTAGGTTTACTTGATCTGATTTACGCTGGTTTTAGCACGAGTGAGCCGGCTGGGCCGTGGCAGTACTACCCTCCCACAGAAGACCAATCTAAAGCGCCAGCATCCGTGTTGTCGTGTTTCGTTGGTGAGTGTGAAGCCCATTGATGCAGGAGAGACAGTTATCGTGGTAACTGAGTAAGCCTTACACTGTCACGATGACTGTCATACCTTTTACGTCCCTAAGCGGGGTGTAAAAAAATATCTCACAAGGTCACCATAGTGTGGGTCACCATACTGCATTGTCTGCATTTGCAATGAGTATGGTGACCACAACTGTTGGATTCTACTTATGCTTTTCATAGACAAATGACTAAGATGTTACTTTAACTCATTTACTAAAGTTAGTGTAGGTTTTCTTATTATAGAGGTGGCAAACGAGCAGACAGTTCAGATGATGGGAAGGCCTGCAAATTTGATCGTGAATTTTAAATAATTACTGGTAATCAGGCTCGAACTGGACTTAATGGATTTCAAGTGTTTAAATTTATTATTTAAGAATCGGATATTTGTTTTTCTCCCTAAAGGCACTTATTTAACAAATCCTGAATATCAGATTAGTTCGTTCTAGTTTTAATCTGACAGATGCGAGACATCTAAATTGAAACATTGATATTCTTTTCAATTTCTTAGAGGTCTTTTATTTGTTTGTGTTAATTAATGAAAATATAGAAGCAATTACGAGTTATGTTATTATGGCCAACGTTTTTTTTATGTCTTGTTTTCTTTCATTGAGTAATATCCTTGCAAATATATTATTATATCATTTCTTTTGACGGACCTTCGGTCTAGTGGTTAGTGACTGCTATGTCAGAGGTCAGATTTGATGCCCACCCAGGACAAATCTTTGGGTGATGAACACGATCATTTGTAGCGTCTGGATGTAATTTATCTTTATATATATGTTACAGAGATGGAAAACTTGTAACATACCCTATACTTACCCGTCTGGGCAGCGTGCTATGAGCTAAAACCTTCTTTCTAAGGATAGGCCTATGTCCAGCAGTGGACTGTTAAAGGCTGTTGCTTGATATGATGTATATGTCTTGAAATATATGAATATGTTTATCAGTAATCTGGTTATAGGTCTATCTGGGTACAGGCTTTGCCTAATTTGGGCTCTTACAGTAATAATTCAAAATAATTAGTGGGTCTTATCATTTTATTCAGACATTTATACTAACTTCTTAATTTTCAACTTCTATTAAATAAACCACACGAATTTAATTGACTACAGGTTTCCTAGTAGTTTAAAGTATTGCTCTGAGTGTTGTGGGTTCAAACCCCATATGGGAGAACACTGTGTGATCCATTAATATTTGTTCTAAGTCTGAGTGTTCTTTGTGTCCGTTTTTTATATGTTTGTAAAATCTCCCGCGACACGGCATTAATTCCTAGTGCGGGCCTTATCTTTAAAAGAAAAGAAGTAATGAAGAAATACCAAATATGATACCCTACTTCGTGCCTTATTCGTTAAAAAAGAGGTTTGCTTTTAAAGCGAACGTCTATATCAAGAATTGATCCTGTGTCGCGAGGGACTTTATAAACGTACAAGAAATAAAAAAAGAATACCCAAAATCAGAACAATAATTTCTGGATTCCACAAAATGTTTTCGCCTATCCCCTCTACCATGTTCGAATCCACAATACCCAGCACGGCATAAAGCGGCGTAGTGTCTCCTTAAACCACTTCGCCACCCGTGCAATCAAATTGCAAAGAATTATCTTCAGATATTTTTATTTATATAGCTATGATGATAATCCTTGTGGTAGCTTACGATAATGCCAAATTTCCGTTCATTTTCTAAACGTAGAGTAGAAATAAAAAAAAATAAAATAAAATTAAATTCAACTTGTTCGATTTAAAAAAGGAACAATTGGAATCTGAAAAGGATGCTGAGGATGGCTCATAATTTACACACAAAAAAAAACATCTGATACTTTAAAAAATATAATTTATTTACTTTCCATTAAAACTGATCATTACAACAATAAGGGTCGAAAGTTGAAAATGGTTACGTACTCCTTGTTTCCTTGATTAAAACAACATTTTGATTTTTAACACAGAGTAAGTAACTCGCAAAATTCATTTCAATGAAAGAATCTGTTTCATATTCCGAACATAAATATCTTTTAGAAGTAAGTATCTTATGAACTACTTTCATCTCAATCAAATAAGTCAATTATTAAAAAATCTGTGTGGTGAGGGATTAAAAATACATAATATCACCACCCCGATTCATTCCGTGAGTGTCGCAAGAAACGACTAAGGCTACCTTAGTCGTTTCTTGCGCGCAAGAACTGACAAACGCAAACTGCGCAAGACAACATCACTGCAAGGACAAAGAAGACTGAATACAAACCGTGTTCCAACCCGTCTGGTCAGCGTGGTATAGTAGGCCAAAACCTCCTTTCTAAAGAGAAGCTTATGTCCAGCAGTGGACTATTAGAAGCTGATGATAACGATGCAAATTTTATGAAATACAAAGTTAATTAAATAAATAAAAAAGGTAAGGTTTCAACTCCTGGGACAGAAAACTATGAAACTTGTCAGAATAAGTTCCTTATAGCTTATACCATTCATGAAGTAAGCCTATAAATAATAAGATTTTTGGATGTTTTTATAGTTTTATAAGCATTACACCTGAAAAAAAAAATTAGTACCAGACCATGAAAGTATTTGTGAAATAATTCGTATAATCTCCAAAGACTAAAGACCTGATCTCACAAAGAAAGCCTAATTTCGGGAAATTGTTTCCCTAATACAATTAGAGCTCCCACTCAGTAATTTTCTAAGACCAAACCATACTAGTTAAAGCGTAAAAGCAAAATCAGAACCATTTTATTAGGGTCCTTTATCGGTGATGTAAAAACGAGTCGGGAATTTTGTACTACACCATTGTTGTGGCAACATTCTATTTATTTCAGGTACACATATTTTGTATTGATGGATTTGTATTTACGAGTAGTTCTCATTTCCAAAATTTGCATAGGTGGTTTTGATAAATGTCAGGTAAATTGTAAGCAATGGAGGAAATGATTGTAGCTGTATATAAAGCAACTGAAAATAAGGACGATACTGGAAATAATAATATGGCAAAAATTTTGTTCTGTTATTTATATATTTTAAGGATCCCCCACATCAAAATTTATGGCTCGCCAAAGACCCAGTCAGTTACATGTGTATAGAGTACCTGTTAATAACAATACCACATCGCATAATTCAATAAAATCGTTCAGCACAACGTTTGAAAGCCAGTCACAGTATTGCCACATCTGATACAATTATGGTTGACACTTTCTGGGGACTCTTTCTCTCTCATTTTCACAAAAAGTGCAAACTCTGCATGATTGCTGATCAGACTAGCATGTGTGAGAAGTGTAAGGTTATAATTTAACTAATATCTACTTGAATAATTTTTATAGATAGTAAAATAGTTTCTATTTCAGCATGAACGGGCCGACTCGTCCGCGACAGTACTACTCTCCCACAGAAGACCAACCTAAAGCGACAACATCCGTGTTGTCGTGTTTCGTTGGTGAGTGTGAGACCGGAGGCCCATTGATGCAAGGTTGACAGTTGTCGTAGTAAGTGTGTGCAATACAATGCTACGATGACTGTCATGTCTTTTACGTCCCTAAGTGCGACGTAAAAAAGCATCGTGATAGGCCGCCATAGTGTGGGTCACCATTCTGCATTGTTAGCATTCGCAATGAGTATAGTGATTATAACTTTTGGATTCTATTCATGCTTTCCTTCAAGCATAATAGAGTCACTTTGGCAGGCTATTGAAATAAAAAAAACAGTAGCAGTCGTGGGACTGCCGATAGAAGTGAAAACGGAACTATTAAGTTGAGAGTATAAATATAAATCAGCAGACTGGGATGGATTGCGTGAATTCTACGCATCGTACCCGTGGAGGCAGCTTTGTTTCGCGTCAGAAGACCCCGACCCCTGCGCAGCCGCTGTCACTGAGACGATCCTGGTGGGTATGGAGTATTTTATTCTTAACTCATCAGTAGCTGCGGGAAAACAAAAGCGACCGTGGTTTAACCGGCTCTGTAAGGAAGCCAGACTAGTCAAGCAGACTGCCTACAGGTCTTGGACCACGGCCCGTGCTAATAAGGATCCGAACATCTCTGATGTGAGACGCAAACTAAATGCTGCCTCAAGATCCTGCAAAAAGACAATTGCCAGAGCCAAATTCGATTTCATCGGCAGGATTGGTGAGCGACTTACGGGCTACCCCTCTGGGAGTCGTGCCTTTTGGTCTCTTGCTAAGGCGGCCGAGGGAAACTTTTGCCAGTCGTCTTTACCACCATTGCGAAATGCCGATGGTAACTTGGCCCACAGTGCCAAAGAGAAAGCCGACCTACTTGGGCAACTCTTTGCCTCAAACTCGACCATGAACGAGGATGGAAGTGCGGTACCGCCTACTAACCCGCCGTGCCAACACTCTTTGCCGGAAATACACATTTCGTAAAGAGAAGTGCGGCGGGAATTAAACTGTCTAGACGTTCATATGTCGAGTGGGCCAGACGGCATACCTGCAGTGGTGCTCAAGCAGTGTGCTCCTCAGTTGTGCCCTGTACTAACGCGACTTTTCGCGCTTTCCTACCGCAAAAGGCAAGTGCCGTCTTCGTGGAAGACTGCCCATGTGCATCCAGTGCCAAAAAAGGGTGATAGATCGGACCCATCGAATTACAGGCCTATAGCTATAACTTCCCTTCTCTCTAAGGTGATGGAGCGTGTAATCAACACACGGCTCCTCAGTTACCTAGAGGAGCACGATTTGATCAGCGACCGCCAGTATGGTTTCCGCCACGGTCGCTCGACTGGTGATCTTCTAGTGTGTCTCACTCACCGGTGGGCTTCAGCCATTGAGAGTCAAGGTGAGGCTTTGGCAGTTAGCCTGGATATAGCAAAGGCGTTCGATCGGGTCTGGCACAGGGGTCTTCTATCGAAGTTACCATCCTACGGCCTGCCCGAGGGTTTGTGCAAGTGGGTGGCTAGCTTTTTGTCCGGCAGACGCATAAAAGCCGTCGTCGATGGTAGCTGTTCCGAAAGCATGGACATAAACGCTGGTGTCCCGCAAGGCTCCGTGCTATCTCCAACGCTGTTCTTGCTGCATATCAATGATATGCTGTCCACGGATGGTATCCATTGTTATGCGGACGACAGTACTGGAGATGCGTATTACACGGGCCGAGCTAACATCCCTCGTACCGTTGTAGTAGAAAGTCGCGAACAACTTGTGTCTCAAATCGAGAGCACCTTACACAGAGTCTCCGATTGGGGTCGGGATAACCTGGTCCAATTTAACCCCTCTAAGACTCAAGTCTGTGCGTTTACCGCTAAGAAAACCCCGTTCACTGTGGTTCCACAATTCCAGAATACACCCCTTACCATCTCACAGAGTCTTGGAATCCTCGGTGTCGACATCTCCAGTGACGTCCAATTTCGAGCTCATTTGGAAGAGAAGGTCAAGCTGGCATCAAAAAAGCTTGGTGTTCTGAATAGAGCGAAGCGATACTTCACACCGGCACAAAGGCTACTACTTTACAAAACACAAGTTCGACCTCACATGAAGTATTGCTGTCATCTCTGGGCGGGAGCACCGAAGTACCAGCTTGAGCCTTTCGATTCAGTTCAGAGACGTGCTGTGAGAATAGTCGACGATCCTGATCTCACAGACGGTATCGAGCCACTAAGTCTTAGGAGAGACTTTGCCTCCTTGTGTGTGCTCTATCGTCTCTACAATGGGCTGTGTTCTGAAGAATTGTTTGATATGATGCCCACAGCCACTTTCTACCATCGCACCGCTCGCCATCGTCAGGGAGCTCATCCACATACATTGGAACCTAAATGGTCGCGCACAGTGCGGTTTCAGAGAAATTTTCTCCCGCGAACAATCCCGTTATGGAATGAGCTCCCTGCCGAGGTTTTCCCTGGAAACTACAGTATGGGGCTCTTCAAGAAGGGGGTAAATAGGTTTTTAAAGGGCCGGCAACGCGCACGTGATGCCCCTGGTGCCGCAGGCGTTCATAGGCTGCGGTAACCGCTTACCATCAGGCGGGCCGTATGCTTGTTTGCCACCGTCGTGGTATAAAAAAAAAAAAAGCAAAGAGTAATTAAAACTACATGCAAAAATTATATGAATTTTTTTATGTTTCATATATAGCTATATATAATATCATATATAATATATAATAATAATAAATTTCATATATAATATCATATTCTCCATAGCTATAGATATACTATTATCATTAGCATGTCGGTGACGCGAACCGAGGATTTTACCCTCTACCAAAACGCTCAACGCGCCTAAAGAAGTTTTCACTTCAAAAAATGTAGTCCATTCAAATAACATACATACAGTAATAGATTAATGATTGTGTTGTGTTTAACAGTCATAGTGTGATGATAAGTAATTTTAAAGTAGATCGTTTACAAACAGGTGCATAGTGCGAAAATTTATTGGCATTTCAATACCGATACCGGCGAAACAACTTGTAAAATACAAGCTGTAATAGAAAGCCACCATGAAATACTTATTTTATTTGCCAAAAAGGCTGTGTGCCATACACAACATGTACTCTTTATATATAAACCAGTACACATGTGTTCCCTACCACTATGATCCTGGGTCCTTCAAGCGGAGCGTGAAAAATAACTCACTAGGCCGCCTTAATGTCGGCAAACATACTCTATATTCAGCAGTCGCGATAAGTATGGTGACCACAACTCTTGGTTTCTATTCATGCTTTGGATTCTATTCATATCAAAAATATTAGAAATATGCCAACGCAATGAAATTAAACAATTCATTTTAATAGTAATACATGTTAATGAATGAAATAAATAAACCAAAATGATAGTATTCAAATACAAAAACCAATTAATTTCTGAAACATTGAATGTGAAATATATTTCGAGGCACGTATTGTTAACAGATATTAATCTGTCTGATATTATTTGGTTTAAGCAAGACATTGTAAATTATTAAATATACTTGGTATTAACAGAATCTCCTTATCCCCTTATAAGTATAGTGTAGTCTCATCCTAAACAGCTTAGTTTGAATAGTTGTTAAGTTTAACATGTTATATGTAATTTGTGTGTGACAAGAATATTAGTAAGCGTAATTGCTATATGATCGAATAAAACAAATCTAGATATAAACAAATAATATAATGATTATTGTGTCGGATCTTTTATATATTGTCAATGACATTCTAGTGACAATAACAATACTTCAATACTTAGATTCAGACCAATTCAATTTTTTCAGGTGTATGAACATTTCAGCAAGGACCAATCGTAACATCAAACACAATCACGACAGTGACGATCGAGTTGATAATGATGACGTGGTTTAAGCGGCCCCAACACCGCTTGCTACTGCGCTGAGTGTTGTGGGTTTAAACCCCACATGAGATAACACTTTGTGTGATCCACAAATTATTGCTCTGTGTCTGGGTGTTCTTTATGTCCGTTCCTTGTATGTTTGTAAAGTCCCCCACGATACAGAATGTATTCCTAATTGGCACGTTGTCATTTTTAAAAAAGAAATACGGGCTCATAAGTTTCTAAGGTACTAAGATCAGAGAGAAAATGTTAGACCTCAACAAGTCTGGGTGTTCTTTGTGACCGTTTCTTATATGTTTGTAAAAGTCTCCGCGTTACAGTATATATTTCTAATGGGGACATTGTCTTTAGAAAAAGCAAACTAGAACAGACCGGCTCATTAATGCCGTAGCATGGCTCTTCCACAAAAATTTACCATTATCCCTATTGGAATCCAGTAAAAATACACTCTTAGCATATTATTGGACTATGATTTCATATTTTGTCATACAATTAACCTACTTGAATTTGAATTGTCTTATGTTTGACCTTTGTTTACTCCGTGTGGTGACGGATTAAGAATACATAGTGTTACCACCCCTATTAATCCGGAGGGTGTCGTAAGAGTCGACTAAGGGAACAAACTATTCAGGAAAATATCATTACCCAGGGGAAGGAAAACTTGAAACAAACCCTATTCCAACCCGTTTGGTCAGCGAGGTATAGTAGACTAAAACCTCCTTGCCAAGGAGAGGCCTATGTCCAGCAATGGACAGGCTCTTAAAACGTTATATATGTTACATTTGACTGTCCTGTTGTCCAGTGACCCTGGCTAAACAGTTATGTGTTCGATTCACGCACAGACGCCTGTTGGACCAGTGGATAGTGGCCCTAATTGCTAAGCCGAAGGTCGTAAGTTCGATTCCCACCCAGGGCAAAGACGTGTGATAAGTGCGATTATTTATTCTGTCTGGGTGTATTTTATCTACAATATGCATATATTTAGAAACATATAAGTATGTTTATCAGCAGCCTGGTTACCATAGTACAGGCTTTGCCTTGCTTGGATTAGACAGCCATGTGTGAGGTGTTTCTAGTTATTATTACATTTAAACACATATTGCTTATACATCACAAAGTAAAAATACATAGTCAAAAATAGAAAAAATAGTAGACTACCGACTTCGGGCACAGGGACCAAGAAATCGGTGGTTAGGACTCCAAAGACAGGAACCTTTTTATCTAGAACCTGTATTACTTGTTTATTTATTACAATAATAATATTATATTTATATACCTAGTCTTGCCATAAATATTGTAATAAAGAAAAAAGAAAATTGTTAACTGCAAATAACATTTATTACTTTTACAGTGTGTCAGTTTAATACATAAATATAAAACAATTAAAAATATAAAAAGCTTATTCGAAGTGGTCTCCATTGGCTGCAATACAGTCCTTTAAACGATGAGGCCAGTTATCAATAGAAGCACGCACTCTTTCCATGGGAAAATTCTTCACTGCCAATCGTATAGATTGTTTTAGGGACTCCAAATTATCATGGCGTTTAGAGCAAGCTGTACTCTCTAAAACTGACCACAAATCATAATCCAGCGGATTAAGATCGGGACTAGACGACGGCCAGTCTTCAGCTCTGATGAAGTCCGAAACGTTCGATTCCAACCAAGACTGCGTGGACCGAGCTTTATGACCCGGCGCCGAGTCTTGCTGGAAGGACCATACTTGGTTATTGAACATGGTGATGTTAAGGGGCTTAACTACCTTCTCAAGAATGGTATCTTGATACACTTGTGCCGATGTTTTGATACCTTTTTCACAAAAATATGGCTCAGTCACTCCTTCATAGCTAACACCCCACCAAACCATCACTGAAGTCGGATAATGTCCACGTTGCACTCTGTCGACTAATTGGGAAGCTTCCTTAGAGCTTTGAGCATAAATACGGTCATTTTGTTTGTTAAAATGTTGCTCAATTGTAAAAATTTTCTCATCCGTAAACAAAATTTTTCTGTGACCTCCCTTTGCGTACCGCTTCAGTAGTTGTTTCGATTTTACCACCCTATTCTTCTTTAAATTATCAGTTAAGAAATGGCCAGTGCGTCTCTTATAGGCTGCAAGTCCTAAGTCATCTTTTAAAATACGCGACATGGTTCTAGGTGCTATCTTCATTTCCCGAGATAAAATCTTTTGCTTTCGGACAGGATTTCTTCGAATTCTTTCCCTTACTGCTTTGACCACCTTTTTCGTACGAACACTACGTGGACGGCCAGATCTTTTTCTGTCACAAACAGAGGAGGTCTCATTGTACCTATTAATAGCCCGGTACACAAACATTTTACTAATACCAAGTGTATGGAGAGTTTTAAAAATTGCATTTGGCTCCATACCTACTTTGTGTAATGCTATCACAGCGATTCGGTTCTCTTTATCACCCCACACCATTTTAATATCGCAAAATATTTTACAATGTATTGGCGCCAAAATGAGAAAACACAATGAACAATCGTATAAAAATGACAGATTCGAAATTCAAATGTAATATTTTTTTATAATTAAGTGTAACAGTATTTATGGCCAGACTAAGTATATTATATTATTATTATAATCATCATCATCATCATCATCGTCTCAGCCAAAAGGCGTCCACTGCTGGACATAGGCTTCCCCCATGGTTCTCCACAACAGCTGGTCCCATACCATCCCATCATGCATGCATCCAGCAGTTTCTCGCGACAATAATAATAATTACAATAAGTAATAATTATAGTCAATTTGGCACCGCTGGGGAGACTGTAGCACAGCCAAAGTTTAGATCGAATCAAAAGGTTTCTCATAGTCCACAAACGCCAAGCTTAGTGGAAGGTTATATTCTTCGGACTTCTGTATAACCTGCCGCAGCGTATGAATGTGGTCTATGATACTAAAGCCTTTTCCAAATCCGGATTGTTTAGAAGGTTAGAAGTCGTCAAATCCGCAGGCGAGACGGTTCGAGATGACTTTTGAGAACTGTTTATAGGCATGGTTCAGAAGAGAGATGGGTATATAGTTCTTCAGCAGGGTATTGTCACACTTTTTGAAGAAAAACCATACCATTGAGTATGACGGAATTAAATATTTTCTGAAAGATTTTCAAAACCGGTTTTCCACCTGCCTTTAGGAGTTCAGCCGTAATTCCGTTTTCACCAGGCGCCTTGTTGTTTTTAAGCTGTCTGAGAGCCAAGCGAATCTCGCACAGACTAACGTCCGGTATGTCTTCGATATAGCGTCGGGTTAACTTAGCCCATGGATTTTTTCGTGAGTCAGTAACAGGATCCAGTGTTGCCGTGTACAGCAAGTAGCAGAGTTATAATAGCATAATAAGATAATAAATAAATACGATTAACAACCACCTCTTGAAAAATATTCATTATTCAATTGGAACTCATTTCTCTCAAGTGTAATAAAAAATAACATAATACTGTAATAGGAAATAACCAATAAATAAGCTTCATAACATTTCCTTTGAAAACATTTGTAACGTGATGACTGTTATTAACCGTCAAACTCGTTCAAAGCATTACGGACAAAATGTGATACGGAACAATTTTTCGCATCTCAATCATTGAATCTCGTCTCGTCTGTAGCATTAGACGCTATCTGTCAAGATCAAAAGCTTCATGATAAATACTGTTATCTGTATACTTTACTGAAATAACTGTACGTTATATCTGTAATAAGATCAAAGGAGAGATCTGAAAATAAAATAGTAAGGAAAATTGGTATTTTTGTCAGATGTATGATACACATGACTATTTGAAACTATCGGTTTTTAGTTACAAAAATACCTCATACGTACCGTACCTACGTACTATATATTCTCGAGAGGGTATACTTATTTAGTCCCACTTACGTAAGTCTCATATTATGTAAGTGTAAAATTAGAGTACTCTTAATTTTTTAATTCTCGTGTGGGAACGTAGTTAAAAGGAGAAGATACAATGGTGAAAGAAAAAAATTGGATTTTGAGTATTCTTTAATATTATATTTCTTTACCTTTATATTGTTTATTAAACTCCTGAAAATATGTTTACAAAATTTTGTTACAACCAATCAACTTACAAAAAACGATAGATTAGTACGTAATGTGCTGTAATTTATGTGTGTAATGTTTGTATGTAAAGTTTTTAATAAGCGACATGAATTATTGTTCAAAAGAATATTGGTGTTCTTTTTTTATGATATAATTTATTTACTTATTCTTAAGTACACATGACTTTGCCCTTACGTTCTCTGTTAAGCATTTACACACGATATATTTAATTTACAAAGAACAAATTAAATTGAAATGAAACAAAGACTTTTAAATATTAAACGCCGTATAACAAATATAAGTTTGTATGAAAATTTAACTTTTGTAAAACAATTTACACTTTTTCAAAATATGAATTTATAATCCCGATATCTATCAACGAAAGTAATGAAATGTAAAATTCTTCAAGTACAAGGTTTATTTCGTCGCAGTGAAAGTTATAAGCTGTTTCCGAACTTTTATAGTAAACATCACGCTGAATTGAAACGAGATCAGTGTCAGCAAAGATACAGTGCTAATAAAATTCTTATGTGGTATGAATATGGAAACTGCACTGAATTATTTGCAACACCTCTTTTCAAAGCTCCGTAATAAACGAGACTGCGTACAGTGTTATCTATCTCGCAGCGTACTTTAATATTAAACTTAGATATAAAGTAATCATGCTAATACTACAAAGGTGAAAGTTTGTGAGTGTGGATGTTTCTTACTCTTTCACGAAAAAACTACTGAACGGATTTGGATGAAACTTTATAGTAATATAAGTTTACATCGGAATAACGTATAGGCTACAATTTATAATGATTTTATGTAATTTTGGTCGTAATATAACGATACATGTCAATTAAGTCGGAAAAAGAACTGGCGTCTGAGAGTTATCTTGGCGTACGTTGCCTAGATCATTGACGTTACACAAAGATGATGTACCGTAGGATTATTTGTATGTTTATATTTGATCTGTTACGAAACTTAATATAGCAGACCAAATTTCACGCGAGCAAAAGCTAGTATAATATTAGAACCCTACAACATGTCCTAATTTTAAAGTTTACTTCTTGAAATATAACTGTTTTCAATTATTAATTTAGCCCCGTGACCTCAAACGAAGCAGTCATTTAAACCTTTTTTTTTGTTGACGGGGTGGAAAACTTTTGGATCTCCTGCCTCTTGAGAATTAATTAAATTTTGTAATGTTTCACAAACAATCAACATGCCGACTCCTAGGCCCCCCAGGCGCCAGACGCCACAGGCCTACTCAGCCGCCGATATTATCATCATCATCATCATTATCATCTCAGCCAAAAGACCTCCACTAATGGATATAGGCCTCCCCCAAGGTTCTCCACAAGAGCTGGTCTCGTACCGCCTGCATCCAACAGCTTCCCGCGACCTTCACCAGGTCGTGGGACCACCTTGTAGGGGGGACTGCCAACGCCAACATGGTAGCAACAATTACTAGCGAGGTCAGATCTCATCCGATTTAGTCTGACTTTGCCTTCAGGCGCTCACGCAGGGCAATCCTCCAGTGCATACTGGGCGGAAGGCATAGCCATATCCCCTAGCCAGTACTAGATATCATAGGTTCATGTGGGGTTCCTCAGGGGACGGGCGTAGGAACCCTCCTATGCAACCTCACGTATGATGCTGTCTTCCCCATGGAGTGAGTGTCATCTGCTGCCGGACTCATATAAGATATGAACCTGTAGCGAAGGTAGGTTTTGATGATGTCCCACAGGAAAAGGGGAACAACATTGTGATACATATATAGATTTAAAAAATTCTCTCACTATATATATTTTTTACAAACAAGCTGACGTATCACCTGATGATATATGATTACCACCAACAATGGGCTCGTTAACTCAAAAGACATAAGTGCGCTACCACCCTTTAAAGTATCGCATTCTATGAGTGAAGGGGTTTCTGGTATGCTCATTAGTTCGGTGAAAAGAAAGGTATAATTGCTAGGGTTTTATACCTTTTGCTTTTAACTACCAAAAGTTAAATGGTAAATTAGAATGTTTACATAGAAAACCAACACACGAACGACCCTTCAAGCCGTATACAGGTTCTGTGCAAAATTCAAACAAAACTATTCATATTTCGAACACTAAATAACAGTAAATTCAAATATCAAACAACTATGTTCTACCTAGAATTACTTCAACTAAGCACCTTTATATAATAAAGTATTTGACGTCATCAATTAGGTTGAGATATTACGTAATCAGTACCGAGATGCCACATTAAATACTAAAACAAAACTGTTTTTGTTTCTTTTCCTAATAAGAAAAGAAAATTCACGGATATTTTCCATTTGCTATAAATACCTTCGTCGTTGATTATGAAAATTAGGTCGTATGAGAAGAATAGAACGAAATATTTGTGTTCGAAATGCATAACATGCATTGATTTTTTAAGCTATTGCATTCTTTTATCGCGGGCTTTGAGCACGGCGACCGAATCAAGAAATTCCGTAACGAAAATAAACCTAACACCCCCCACTCCGGCCGGCACAGTGGTGCGGCGTTCAAAGCCGTGCGTCGTCTAACGTCGTTTCAGTTCGGTAGACTTCGGCATGGTGTTTGTGTGCGTGCGAATAGACGTATGCGTGCTATAGAGCTGCTCCGAAATATTATAATTGCATAAGTTGATAAAAATGCTATGCAATAGCTTTGCCGCGGCAATTCCCGAGTACCACACTTATTTTTTATAATAAATAACATTGTTCTTACTATGAGGGACAATAGATAAGCAGATATGATGGTAAATGATACATTTTCAACATATTTTAATTGACTGCATAACAAAAGAAGTACACAATAAGACTCATGAGTGTCGAAATCACTTTGAAAGTAAGAATACCTTCGCCATAACTGTCATTGTCATATCTGTCTGTTTGGTGACAGATTAAGAATACATAATGTTACTGCAGCTATTCATCTCGTGGATGTCGAAAAAGGTGACTAAGAGGACAAAATATTCAGGTGAATGTCACTACAAAGAGAAGGAAAACTTTAAACAAACCCTATTCCAACCCGTCTGGCCAGAGTGGTATAGTAAGCCAAAACCTCCTTGCTAAGGAGAGGCATATGTCCAGCAATGGACTGTAGAAGGCTGCTGATAATGATCTGCCACTAACATTATACCTAACACTACCCACCTATAGTACTTTTAACTGCCTTCTTCTATCATAGTATAGTAATAATAGTTTTTATTTGTACGCCACGCTAATGGATAACTTTGCGTGTTCGGAATCACGAAGTATCTCGTTTTTATCACTTTCTAAACAACAAATATCTGAGAGGTTTCCTCGGATCTCTCGCTAGTTTAAGTAGCTGAATGAAGGTTATAAAGTTCTTTCAATAGTTTAGCGAGTTGTTAAAAGTGGATATAAAGGCGTGAAATCGTAAATCTTTTATTGTGGTTTTAATTTGTATCTTGAAGATTTATGTCGGTCGAAGTTCAAGGAGAACGAGAAAAAAATATTATATTTATTTGTTGTCTATCCCTAGTGGCTTAAAAATATTCTAAATTTGCTTTTTACGATTCCGTGGTATCTTGTGGTCATTAGACCTACTGTATTCTGATACTAAGTACAGAACTATAGAGCATGGAATTTTCTTTTAATTTAGAGAACATGAATAGAATTCAAGAGAGATGATCACTACAATCATTGAGGATGCAGACAATGCAGTAAGTTGATCCACATTATGGCAGCCTAGTCAGTTGCTTTATCACACTCCATTTAAAGGATCCGGGATCACATTAGTAGGAGATGTGCGCTCACTAAACGATCTCTGTCCTCCATAAACGTAGGCCGGGGGGTGATAGGTGAGGCCATCTATCACCCTAGCAGAAGCAGGCTGGGGTGGCGATGCGAATACTACAGACTGTGCGCTCCCTTTTGCGGGGCAGTAAAGAGGAACCACGAGATGCCCCATCTACAACCGTGGGTGACCCGAAGTACATTGGGATTCCAGGAATTTCCTTACTATTGTGGACCTGGTTCCCCGGCTACTGGCGCTCGGGATGGCGTACGGTTTCTGATCAGTTCGTTATGACGGAACCATCTTTCGTTGGTATCCGTGGGGATTTCTAGACAAAAAAAAAATGGGATGTGCGCTGACAAAATTTGACTCTGTGAGTCTGATAAGGGACAACTTATACATAGATATCGTATTATATTTACAACATATGTTGATGTATTTATCGTATATAACGCATACTAAAATTGACGCCTTTATCCCTGAAGACGTAGACGGATTTAATAACTAGATTATACCGACTATAGTTTTATAGTACAATTTATCACTATGGAAAACAGAGAGTATATTGAAAAGATATGTCAGAAGGCTTTGGCTTTGCAATGGAGTGGAATATTGCTTTTACAGATTGACTGTGGAATGTAAGCAACAGTTCAATAGCAATAGATATAATCGATCTACACAAATATTCTTCGTTCCGGTACATAACATGAAAAGATAAAGATAAAGATAATGATAATATTTCGGATATCTGGTACACAACGCCATCTATTTCCAAACTAAGCCGAACTTGTATTATGGGTCTTAAGAACTGATAGAGATACATATATATATAATTTTATTTGTTAATACATACATATTATACATAGAAAACACTCAAACTACGAAACAAATATTTGCAGATTATACAAACATTTGGTTCGTCCGGAAATTGAATCTGACACCTCAAGCACTGCAGTCGCCTAGGCAACCACTGCACCACTGAAGCAGTCATTATTTGTTTATTTTTGTTTTAAGGTACATTAAAAATATACATATTGAGAATTGATTTACGGCAGAAGCTGAGAATAAGAACGTGTATCAATTAGAGACGGACAGAAAATTATTTGTATAGCATATTTATAAAAAAGAAAAACAACAATTTAAGCGTAACAAAACATATCAAGTAAGCATAGAAATACCTAAGCCTGAAGTAGTAGAGCCACTTTGATTTCAGAACGAGCGGGCCGGCTCGACCGAGGCAGTACTACCCTCCCACAGAAGACCAACCTAAAGCGCCAGTATCCGTGTTGTCGTGTTTCGTTGGTGAGTGTGAGACCGGAGGCTCATTGATGCAGGGGTGACAGTTATCGTGGTAACTGTGTAAGCCTTACACTGTCACGATGACATTCATGCCTTTTACGTCCCCAAGGTGTGAGAAAACATCTCACAAGGCTGCCATAGTGTGGGTCACCATACTGCATTGTCTGCATTTGCAATGAGTATGGTGGCCCCAACTCTTGGATCCTATTCATGCTTTCCATCAGGCAGAGTAGAGTCACTTTGGCAGGCTCTTAATTTAGAAAAAAAAATATATAAAATAAAATAAATGTAATAAAGCTTCAGAAGATGCAAGAAAATTTTTCAACTTCAACATTATTCATGAAATATTGCTATTGTTAATACTGACATACAAATTAATCACAATTTGACACTATATATATAGACAAATTTATATTTGAACACCAGACTTTAATATCGATTGTATTAAAATAGCTAAGTAGCCATTAGCAAATTGGTGTTTCACATTTAGTTTGAAACAAATTTTGAAGTAGTAATGGTCCGTTTTATGTTTCAACGATAATGGGCACTGTTTCTTTTCTCATTATTCATATATTTATATTTGATTTAGAAGTAAAATTACATTTTCAATAAAATCACGATCACGATCAAGCCAGAATGTATCTTTCAACATCAACTGTAAAACATATCTTTTGTTTTTTTTTTAACGTGTGGAAACCCCCTCGAGCCGTCACCCCACCGGAGTTTACGGCGGGGTGGTGTGTCGGAATCGGACCGAATAAAACCACACGGTGTGCCACTCTGCGCCTGATAGGAGGGATCCGGGAACAGCTGTTATTACGACATCCAGACTGTAAAACATACCTTACTCTAAGGTACAGGACCTTAGAGTAAGTTATGTTAAGGTCTTAAGCTGTCTTTTTTACGTTATTATGGAGATAAATGGATACGTTGCAGCCCATTATATCACCTCATCAGAATCACGGGGAGGTTGGCTTGACCCTTGATAAGTCCGGGACATCGTAATAAAAATTGTTCACGGGTTTTCAAAAATCTCAAGCGCAGAATAGCATACCGTGTGGGCTTTGATAAGTCACTTATTAGGGAGTCACGCTAATAGCCACAACTCCATCGGAGTAATACTTCAGCCATACAAAACTAGTGTTAAGAAATTATATTATAGTTTTTCACCGAGTAGCAGAATCTTACGGGGTATAATTTACACACGAAACAAGGTAGTTATTGAAGATAAAAAGCAACTGTTGCTTTACGACGGCCTAGTCTAGGATTAAGCTGTCACCACGACGCTCTCTACTTTGCTGAGTGTTGTGGCTTCAAACCCCACATGGGACAATACTGTGTGATCCACAAATTGTTGTTCTGAGTCTGGGTGTTCTTTGTGTTCGTTAATTGTATGTTTGTAAAGTCCCCCGCGACACAGGATATCTTTCTGGTGCGGGTGTTGTCAAAAAAAGATAAAAAAAAGTAAAAAATTGTAGGAAGTCCAAAAATTACAGCACACCACAGATATAATTTTGGCTTTTTATACATAAAACAAAGTCTGAAACTATCAAGTTCGCTTTTATTACTTTTCAGGAATGTTCGACGAGTTTGTACCGCAGGTGATTAATGTCCTCCTCATTGATTTACGAGGTATTGTAAAATTTTACTACAGTCTTGTTGTTTTCCTACAATAAAGGCGAGAATATAAAATTTACTTCAGAAATCATGTATTCTTTGTATCATGGACAAGATGTTGCCATTTATATATGAAGTGTTAGATATTTTCTATTACTTTATTGAAGTAGTGCTAGCGAATACAGCTGCTGTGCTTGAGGTCTCGGGATTGATGCCCGGTTCGTACCAAATCTGCCGATATTTGCCATCCAACTTCCTTAAAAGTTACCTGATGGTAAGTGCCTACCGCCGTCCACGGGTTGCTTCATACAGATAAATTGTTACCTTTTGATTACCCCATTCAAAGGGATATAACTCGTGACATTCGATCACATATAATCGTCACATCTTTAATAGACTAGATGACACCTTAGACAAATTTGTTACTTTTTATCATCTGTTAAAACGACAATTTTGAATGAAAAATGTACTAAATACCACATTGTGACGTGACAGTTTTAGACTACTCAATTGAACAATATACTTCACTGTATATTTGATTGAAATTCATAATAATAATAAAAAGCTATGTGAATTGTATTTGCCGAGGTGTTTCACGATATTAGTTTTAATGAAGGAGACATTGGTATTTATTTACGAAACAGTCATCTACCCAATTAGACAGTGTTTGTGCTATAGTTATCAGATTACTGATAATTATTTGGACAGTTTCTTTGGTTTGAAATTGCAAAAAGTATTGCAATGTTAGGTAGCTCAGATTTCAAAATAGGTTGAAATTTTTTTATGTTACTAGTAATAGGAGCGGTGTTTCAATGAAAAATGTTGCAAAAATGGAAGAAAATTACTCTTTTTGAAAACTTCCATTACATGCACTGCGTGAACTGTTATATATTAGCTAAAATAATATAAAAAAGTTCGAAAAAAGCATATATCTAAGTTAGATCGCCTTACTATAATATTTTTTATTTAAACAAATTTGAACACGCTGTTTAACGTCACGCTACAGGCAATACGAGACGCAAACGAGGTTGCGGGCCTCAGCTAGTATATATATCAAAAAAATATATTGTTACAATTATTTATGCTCCATCGATTGAGCTCATTGTGTAATTATTTGTCCTGGGTGGGAATGGAATCCATGAAAGTTGACTCAGTTTCAGAATCACTAATCAACAACTATACATCAAATGTCTGTAGGGTGACAGATTAAAAATACGGAGTACGTAAGAAGGGATTAAAAAAACAAACAAACAAAAAATGTCACTGCAAATAGAAGGAAAATTTGAAACAACAAAAACTTGGAAAAATCCTATAACCCAACATCTCCTTTCTAAGGAGGGGCCTATGTCCAGCAGTGGATCACTAAAGCTTGGTTAGTAATGATGCCAGCCAAAACTAAATAAAAAGCAGTTAATTGCTAGAGAGACCCCTCAGCAAGTCATGTTTCGCCCGTTTTGTAGATCTTATTTCATGTCATGAAGACTTCTATTTTGATTTTATTGTCGAGGATTGCAGAGTACGATACTTTTGTCCCACGTACGCTAAGCTACGTGTCCATTTTTCATCTAGAAGGCTTATTTTCAGACTCCGTGCTGTTTCTGTCAATTTTCTAAGAGATAAACTATTTAACAAATTGGATGATTTGAAGATTGTACCCGAGAGATAAAGATTGCTTGAACACTCAGCCAGCAACCTATACCATGACACCAAAAGCAGTGAAAAGGATTAATTTTCGACCAGTTTTAATGTACATATCTTTTTATATTTATAAATTATTGATTTTCCTTACTGACTGATTCATCAACGCAGACTCTAAACCTTTGAAGCTACAAACTCCGAATTTTGATAGCTGATGATTTTCGTATTGTCATCATTCACTAACAAAAGAGTGTTGGCAATTTCACTAATAAGTTATAAAATAAGAAATGAGTGTTTAGCAGTTCACATGAGCGAAACTAGTTATAATATAGAAACCAACGCATAATATAAATCTGAACAAGAGGAAAAGAAAGTACTCTTCAACATTTACATGATAATTAACAAATGAATAAATATTTCGTACATTCGACACACAACGTCATCTAGTTTCAAACTAAGCAGTGTGCTATGATAACTAGACTGACTGATAGAATACTTATATACTTTTTTTTTTGTAAATACATACATATTATACATAGAAAACACCCAAACTTCGGAACAAATGTTTGTAGATCAAACAAGCATTTGGCCCGACCCGAGACCTCAAACACAGCAGTCACATTCACTACAGCTATGCCACTGAAGCAGTTAATTTTTTTTTTTTAAATATTCTATAAAATTTTTAACAGAAATGTGACTGCGTATGTTGGTCAATATACCTAATACTATCTACAGTAATGTAGGTAAATATTGAACTATATTTCTGAAAATACTACGGAACTATACTTTTAGTAGAGTATCCAAATAATTGATGGAGATTTCCGATAAACACGGTGAGTAATATCAACTGTAAGTTAAAATTATTCTTTAACGAACTGAAAATTGACTGATACTATACATGCACATTTACATACTACTCCTTATCTTGCGTACCTCATTGATAAACATTGTTAAACATGTCCACAGCAGTGTGTACGACTTCGTGAACTTGTCACACGATGCCGTCCATACTCCCAAGACCTCCCCAATTGCATCACCTTATTCAAGGACATATTAGGAGGAGAAAACACAACGTATCACGAGACAATTTTCACTCGTATGTGCACGTATATCAGCGTGGTCACGGATTAAGAATATGTAGTGTCACTATTCACTCCGTGGGTGTCGTAAGAGGCAACTAAGGGAACAAACTATTCAAGAAAATATCACTACAATGTGTAGAAAAACTTGAAGCAAACTCTATTCAAACCCATTTGGCCAGTGTGATATAGTAGACCAAGATCTCCTTGCTAAGGAGAGGCATATGTAGGTAGGTAGGTTCATTAGGTAGTAGAGCCACGCTGATTTCAGCACGAGCGGGCCGGCTCGACCGGGGCAGTACTACCCTCCCACAGAAGACCAACCTAAAGCGACAGCATCCGTGTTGTCGTGTTTCGTTGATGAGAGTGAGACCGGAAGCCCATTGATGCAGGGGTGACAGTTATCGTGGTACTGTGTAAGTCTTACACTGTCACGATGACTGTCATGCCTTTTCCGTTCCCAAGCGGGGTGTGAAAAAACATCTCAAAAAGCCGCCATAGTGTGAATCACCATACTACATTGTCTGCATTTGCAATGAGTATGGTGACCACAACTCTTGAATTCTATTGATGCTTTCCATCAGGCAGAGTAGAGTCACTTTGGTAGGTTCTTAATACAGAAAAAAAAATGTCCAGCACTCGACAGTTAAAGGCTTTGAAGCTTTCTTTCTATACATTTGAAAGTCACTGTTCTAATATTTTTGATTTATTTATCCATTATGCTCTGAAATTACCGACCCAATTAATCTGATAGATGCCTCTGTCTTATATACACTATCAACAATTCCAAGATATTGTAATAATATTTAATAACCCATAAATTGTTAATGTAATTATTATATTATTTAAGTCCGTCTTATGCCTAGAAATTAGGTTAAGAGCTTAACGATCTAGTCGAATTATTTATTCTAATTTATAATTAGTTTTTTATAAAACCCCTTTGAATTTCAAAGCTAACGATAAACCTTTTACGTTTTTCCCTGTAGAATTAGTAAATAAAAATAGTTTAATTCATTTTTTAAACTTATGTAATGGTCATCAAAATGTAAAATGAACTTGGTACATTAAATGATCAAATTCGTTAGATTAAATAGGGTTGGATATATAGACATTCGATACTTATATGATCTATCAAATGTTCTCACAAAAATACTACCGGATTCGTTTTCAAAATATGATTTTTTTAAGTATTATTTAAAGATATGATCTTTAAATAACACAAGATGATCAATGATCTTCATTTCTATTCTAAAAAACAACATTCGTATTATGAATATGCCCCGTGTCGCGGGCAACTTTACAAACATACGAGAAACGGACAAAAGGAACACCTAGATTCGGAACAACAATTTATGGTACAAATAACAACAATACAAGGTGTTGTCCCGTGTGGGGTTTAAACCCACAACACTTAGCAGAGAGCGGCGTGGTGACCGCTTAAAACACTAGGCCAGCCGTGCAGTCCATTTCGAACCATTATATTCTTCTATTTACACAATTCAATGCGACAAATGCTTCGTGACATGCAGAGGCAAGAATTTAATGTAAAATCAAATATCCATTTACTTGTAGTACTTGTTTTTGAATGTGGTTGAAATGTTTACTTGTTATAATATACGCTATCGGTACATCGAAGTATTAAAGTGCTTATATGAAAACGCCAGTATGTCACTCCGTTTACAAGATCAGACCTCTAAACCTATTAATTCATAAGAAGACATGTATTATAGTAGATAATGCGGCAAAATAAAAGATAATTTTAATTAGTACTAGCTTAAATCTTCAGTTGTATAATTATTTGTTCCAGTGTGTCACTACACGGTACGTTTACTATTGAACATATTTATAAAAAAGTGACAGATTCAGCGAGGCATGCTGCCAGTATCATGAGCACCTTGCGGTTATACGTAATTTGACGTAAATTGTTTAATTTTTACTTTATAAAATATGTATAAATATATACATATTATCGGTCGTGGGGTCATAGATTAAGAAAATATAAAAAACCGACTAAGGGATCAAACTATCCAGGACAATAGCGCTGTAAAGAGAAGGAAACCTTGATTCAAGCTCTATACCAACTCGTACGACCAGCGTGGTATAGTAGGCCTCCATTCTAAAACGGGGGCTACATCCAGCAGAGGATTGTAAAGGTTGCTGCTGATGACACATACTATAGATATTGTGGCGAATTCCACATTATAGCACAAACAAAAATATATAACAGCGCCATCTAGCGAAGATTCATTGAACTACGTAGTATGATCAACTACTAAACAACTACTATCCTGTATCGCGAAACAGAGATTCGCATGGCAATTAACATATATACAACATCCCAACATCAACCGTTGGGCCGTGGTCCGCCAGGCACGATCACATCACCTGGTCGGAGGATCCTCCCTTTGTGTCGGAGGGACATGAAACCCGTTCCCTCCATAAATACATTACACCAAGACACAAAAATGACACAAAGAGATACAAAGCAATCGATCGTGTTCATCACAAACTTATTCAAACTCGCCGGAGTGATCAAAAACAAAACAAATGAATTGAGAACCCTATTCGTTTTGAAATCCGGTCATAAACAGTATTCATAGTTTTGAGTAATCTCAACACGCAACATTTACATAATTTGCGCTCAATCGTAAGATAATCTCTTAATATATATAAACTTAGAGTCCATTTATCCGTCACCTCTTTCGTTTGACACGTTTCATTGACGACGTGGACACACAACAAAACACCACTGGTATATTTGTTAACAATTGTTTTGACAGTTCGTTTATATTAGTAGCAGAGTGGGTGAGAGTTGAATCGGTCGACTTTTAATCATAAGACTTTATCCGTGGGAGAACCATACTTCGGAATGAATGGACCGGCTTAACGTCTTCATAGAAAAACCAGTGTTTCAGTGTTTTTACCAAGTGAGTGAGATTACCAGGATACAATCACGAATCTCCTCTAAGAGCGGCAACGCACTTAAACTTCTTGAACTGCAGATGTCCATGAGCAGAGCACTTATCGTCGGGTGACTCGTCTGCGTGTTAGCTCATTTTGTCATAAAAAAGTTATTTTTTAACTCAACACTAGACCTAAAGACACTTAACAACATGTTCATAACACAAGCTTGACCTAAAACAGCTGACTTTCAAAGTCTACTTCTTATGATAAATTTCTTGAGGCTCGAGGAGGTTGGCTGAAGTATTGGTTCGTAATAATGCAAATTAAATATAGTTTAATACTGTTTCTTTATGAAAAGGTGGAAAAACTCTTACAATCGAAGGTTCCTTGGAAGTGCAGGAATTAGGAATATGTGACGAGTCTATTGAAGATTACAATGACGCAACGACCAGTCTTAGCCGCCCTTTGCAGAATACATGGACCTTGTGATTTCAGGTGTCAGAGTCAACACCACGTCTAAATAGATCCTATCACATGGCAGCCGTTAGCTTCTCCATCTACCGTAAATTTATACCAATTTTTATTTCCTTTAAACAATAATTTGTATAAAAATATGAATATCTTACTCTCTTCAAACCTTTTTTACAATTCTAAGCTGGGATCAGCTTTAAGATTTTCCACGGAGCGACTGCCATGTCATTTCTACAAGCCAAGTACTAACCAAGGAGATTTAGGACTCCAGCTAACATATAAAACAAAAGAAAACATATATACAGTAGCGCACAAAAGTATTTTGACAAGACTACTTTTGCAGTTATCTTTTTACAAAGTACTTTAAAATAATTTTAGTATTTTTTATATTATTATTTATGATGTATTTCATCCTCTGTGAGTTACAAGTTGGAACTTGTTTGTTTTCTTTCTTTGTTAAAAACAAAACACGTCTATACATGCGCTCAAAAGTATTTTGACAACCATTCAGTTCCTTGCTGGCAGCGGTTCTACTCACACTGCATATATTTTTGTCTATAAGGTATAATTACTCCGCATTTATCAACATGCCTAAGACTAAAAAATATTCAAATGATATTAAAAATGCCGTGATAACTGCCCTACAAAGTGGAATGACGCAAGCACAAGTTGCTCGAAGTTTTAAAGTGTCACGACAACTTGTTAGTTTGTGGAACAAAGCTTATAATAAACGTAAAACTATTGAAAATAAGCTTCGAAGTGGCCGTCCAAAAAAACATCCGCTAAGGAAGACCATTTGATAAAAAAGTTATCGACAAGTGATGTCCGAAAAACGGCTGTGTAAATAAAAAACGAGTTACAGGAAAATTACGACGTGTATTTACACGTTTCAACTGTAAAACGCAGACTAAAGGACTTCGGATTACATGGACGACGTCCAACTAAAAAACCTCTAATTTCTGCAAGGAATAGGAAGCCGCGCCTTGCGTTTGCGAAACGGTTCAGATTATGGACGAGTTCAGAATGGCTCAAGGTGTTGTGGAGTGACGAAAACAAATTTAATTTAATATCGTCTGATGGTATACGGTACGTGCGACATCCTGTAAACAAAAGATTTGATGTTCGATACCAAATACCCACAGTAAAGCATGGAGGTGGCAATAATATGGTCTGGGGATGCTTTTCTCGCCGCGGAGTCGGATCTATAGTTAGGATAGAAGGTACTATGGATCGCTTTATGTACGCAGATATATTAAAGCAACAAATGCTACCCTATGCTAAAGCAAATATGGCACCTGGTTGGTATTGTCAACAAGACAATGACCCAAAGCACAAATCGAAACATGTCAACGACTTCATGAATCTCGCTAAAATCAAAATTCTCGACTGGCCAAGTCAAAGTGCCGATTTAAACCCGATAAAGCCTCTTTGGGAAGAACTGAACCACCGCGTAAGATGTCGAAACTATTCAAATAAAGATGCCTTATATGAAGCACTAAGTAACGAATGGAGCCGAATACCCATTGATCGTTCGAAACTAGTTGACTCGATGCCGGCGAGTTGTGAAGCGGTCTTGAAGGCTAATGGATATGCAACAAAATACTAATAGTTAATATCAAAAATAATATTTTTTTTATTTTATAAAATAAAAAACATTCCTTGTCAAAATACTTTTGAGCCGTGTCGTTATTTACGACTATTTTCTTTATGTTTTCTTTTTGTGTAGAAATACATTACATTTAAGTGTCTTAATTTGTGAAACGTATCATTACTTCAAATATAATCTTTGATTGGAAACAATTTTGTTATCATTTTTTGTGATATGGAATAAAATTGAGTTGTCAAAATACTTTTGAGCGCTACTGTATATATAAACATATCTATAAACATAAACAAATATAACGATGTTCATTCAGTAGACATTTTATTAACATGACCCCAGTGGCCAATATACCACTAGTTATCAACTCCAATCCCTATCAGTAATAGCCGTCGTAAAACTTTACCGAAGGTATTAAAATAATACGTGTGTTTGCTATTCAATAAGCCGGACCAACCCTCCAACGGGTCCGTGAGGGCTGTTTAAACTAATCGCTGCGTTGAGACCGGATCGTTCTACACGATGTTACAAAGTGGATGACATCATATCTATTATTAATAATATCATTTAAATGTAAAATCAGTTCATAGAATTCTAAGTTACAAATGTTGTTCTTTTTTAAGATATAAATGGAGAACATCGAATAGATCATGATAGAAAGAAACCATCGCCTCTAGAGACCTACGACATTACAACAACATTTTCTGGCATTGGGAGTCACCGAGAGTGGTAAAAGTACGCTCTCGAACTAAACAGTTCGGCTTTTCCTTCTTATGGCAATCAGTCATGGAACTCACTATTAGCGCTCATGTTTTACTCTCATTACGATCCCGGGTCCTTAACCGGGCATGAATTCTACTTATTCAGGCAGAGTAGATTAAATTTGATAGGCTTAATATTAACGTAACAAAAAAAACCTGTGATAGACCTCTATTCCAGATATTTTTCCCAGGACGAAAATACAGAAAGAATTGCTTGGCGTCGGTTTTCTCTGAAACCGCGGTACCACAATCGAACCAGCTAATTTATCCCGAAGCATGGCTCATAAATTGTTCATACCTAAATTTGTAACCAAGACAATACGTGTGTATGTATATTCCTATCTATATTCTCGATGAAGTAGATAGAATCGAATTTGCTGACTCACCGAGCTTTGAGATCTAACCTTCTGTTTTTACGTCCAGTATTAAGTAGATATACGGCATGTTTACAACTCTACTCCTACGGTTTGCAGCATGATGTGATCTTTCTTCTGTGATTTATCTTAAGGATAAAGAATTTATAAGCTATGGTGTTCCTTAGAAAGGTATTTAGGGCTCAAACTGCTTCCAGTCGTGTATCAACAACCTTTGCACTAGCCCACTATCCGAGACCAATATTTTTACTAATGCAGATTTTGAGTGAGGGCCAAATTGGGAAATAGTAAAGGAGCAATCAGAATTTTCCCTATTCAAAGTTATAAACTGGCTGACAGATAATCTCCTAACTTTAAACCTAACCCAAACCCACTATCTTCTAACCCTTCTCATTAAGTAAAGTTACCGATCCTACTCAAAATTTCAATATTAAAGCTTACATCTGTACAAGTGATTATACTTGTACATGTTCAGAATTTAAAAGGGTCGATCAGGCAAAATATGTAGGTGTACAATTTGATCACAGACTTCCATGAGATAAGCAAGGACTTAGTGACGGCTAGGGTAATACGACTAATAAGTGTCATGAAATCCTAACGTGATATCTTTCTTCAGGATAAATTAACCAAAGTACCAAAGGAAGAAGTACTTCCTGTAATAATCCATATGGAATATGGATTGCAGCTAAAATTTACCTCATCAAACTTGAGCGGGCACAGAGAGCTGTGTTATGGTCCAAGGTAAAACAAATAGATCTTACAGATACCTGACTTTAGATCTGTACATAAACTGTAAACTGTTGTCGATCCGAAAACTGTTCATTCTGAGATTGATTCCCAGAAAAACATCCAAAGCCACAACTAGACCCAAGAAAACATAGGACTTTTTTTATATTCTTTTGTGTGTAGAACTACCTTACCAGAAGTCAATGTCATAGTATAAATATTTAACTATACAATGACATAAAAAAAAATTAAACATCGTGGGACTAAGGAGACAAGAAGTTAAAGCGAAACTTGTTACTTAGCTTGAGACTATCTCCATACTTACATAGTCTAACCCCCAACACATTGACTGTATGTTATATCTATTCACTATCTCGATACTCACCACACACGTACGCATGCACGCACGCATGAACGAACGAACGTACGCACGCTCGCATGCACGCACGTATATATACACGCACACTCACACACCTATACAGTATACCGAGTACTATTACTTTTACACTACCATGAAATCTTTATATCCAATGAACTGTTTTTTTTGTCAGTGAATACCTTATCTACAAATTTATATTGTTTTAAACGTAACTGGTAATTCTCACGATAAGCGTGTTTCAAGGAACAAAAAAAATCCTTTATAATATTGTAAAGATCTCTATTCATTTTTTGGCCTAATTTATAGTAGGTACATTTGTGATAATGAAGTACTTAACTTACTATGTAAAATTCCCATATCATTTGTCATTACCAGTTCATGATCAAGTACAAAGAAAGACTATTTGCTTTCACATTGACAGGACAAAAGAAAAAACAGAGTAGTAGAGTAAATCACAAACAATCCTAATGCCCTGTGTGATGCCAGGAAAGGCACCCAACTCATGATATGGGTGCAGCTTAAAGGGTTGCAGCGCTTATATTACGACAAGGATTGCGTCCGGCGTCATCGGCTTGCATAAATTAGGCATAAATATATGTACTAGTGTATACTATACTGGGATATATATCCATAAACAAAGATAAAATAAATATACTCGTAGTTTAGGAATACAGAAATAGCATTCTGTCTCCTTATATAGGGTCGGGCCAGATCTCGTTAACATTTGAATCTAACATCCTGTGCAAACATGTTACGGGAATTTTTGGCACTGAGGCTACTACAATTTGCTGGCTACAATAATAAAACGTGGTTTCAATAAGATGGAGCCACTTGTCACACATTCAATGAGTGAGGTTTTAGTATGTTCAATTTCGACATACCACTTAACCGTAAATAATAAATGATGTACTCTGTAATATAGGGTGGGCCAAGAATTTGTTAACATTTGAATCTAACATCCCGCGTAAACATGTTACGAGAGTTCTTGGGACCGATGTTACTGGAATTTGGTGGTTACTTGTCACACATCCAATCAGTCCCTGCCTGTGGTCAAAGACATGTTTCCAGAAAATCTAATTTCCAGACGAGACGACATGCCATGGCCACTCAGAAGTCCAGAGCTAAGTCCAGCAGACTTCTTTTTATGGGGTTATTTAAAAAAATGTCTACATCAATATGCCAAATGCACTTTTCAAATGTCAATTAAAAAAAATAATAAGCGAAGAAATGTCAGCCATCTCACGGTCTCTTTGCCTATGAGTATCCGAAAATTTCGGTGCTCGCTTAGAAGAGTACAAATGCAAAAAATACACTTCAATTAATCAGCTTTCTTGTGAAAAAAAAACAGTTTTTAAAATATATCAAATGGTTTTTTATACAATTTTTTCAAATGTTAACTAATGCGTGGGCTATCCGATACAATAATATGTATAATCTCCATCGTACACAGATGGTGAAAATCTATTTACTTCAGAGTTTACTAATATCGACCCTGGAAAGCATTGTTCCATGTTAAGCCATTATTAGTTCAATAACTTGAATGAGGTGTATAAAATACTTGGGTCGATTTAATACCAGATTGCATTTGCAGGGTTAAATGTTCATTTTTCAAGGCTTATTCTATATGAAATTGTACTGTGTGAAGATAGATCACTTAATGATACTGTATTTACACTGGGACCCTGTATTTTCTGAACCGAAGCCATAGTGAATGAACATAATAAACGATAAATATTCCATATCCTGAATTCTAAACGCCACATTATTAAATTCAAATACACAAAAGCGATTTTTAAACTTTTATACAACTTTAATAATATTCTTGTAGAAATTAAATTATTCTCATAATTTTGTTTTCAGCATCATCTCAATATAAAATCTTGACACTAATCGCAAATATTAAAAGTTAACCCTGCTGTGTGATCGGGTGTCAACTCGACCCGAACTAGTCCAGAAATATTTTCAACATACCCGCATCCTCGGTTATTTGCATAAAGATTGTGACCTACTTTAACAGTAAAAATAACCTCACACATTTCAGACACGGTTATCTGATTACAAATTAGACAAAGCCTGTGTTATATATAATTTTACCCTACTAGCACTTATCCATCGCTAAAGTCATCTGTTGATTACTTACACACATATACGAAATTCAATAATTTTTGGATTCAATATGGCACTTTTTATTTTATGGTCAATTGGTAAATTTTGTATATTAATAGTGTCGTATTGGAAAAGCGCACATGAGATTATTAATTACTTAAGCTCAAGTTACCGTCGTTAAGATATAAAGTAAACCCTGGATCGCTGACGTAAATACCTATAGCATTTAATTCCTGCAACCTACTAGTACTTGACATCCTTTTAAAGATACTTTTCTCGCAGAAAATTCGATCGTCAATTATAAAACATAAAAAAAAATGTGTGCGTGTACTAGCGTACACTCGTAAGAAGTGAAACTTCTTTATGACGTTATTTTTCAAAAAAATAATTTAAACCCGTCCGAAGTCGATGCAATCGCCACCTGGATTTCAAAAATGTAACTACTCAAAACGGGCCGCAAAATACATTGGAGACATTTACCAATCCTTACCAATCCCTACTCCGCTGGAGAAAGTATACTTCGAATCACGCGTGGTAGGGATAAGAAAAAGATGGCGCGTAACGGAGAAATGTGACGTGTAACGAAAAAATGTTACACTAAATTTTTTTCCAACCCCGATAAAGAAGTTTCACTTCAAAAGATGGCGCGTAACGGAAAAATGTAACGCGTAACGAAAAAATGTTACACTAAATTTTTTTCCAACCCCGATAAAGAAGTTTCACTTCAAAAAAATCTTTCTATACATCCATACACAATTTATTCTTAAACTTTTGCAATGATATTTATTATAATTTAACGCGACTAAACTGTAATTATCTCTTCAAGTAACAAGAAGAACAAATAAATATCTGGTTAACATTTACTTAGTACTGCAAATCGGATTAATTCAGTTACGCAGCTAACTAAGTGGTTGTAATGAAGATTAATGTTCTGGATTTAGACTTTATCGGTATCTTTTGCAGCATAAAAGGATTTTAAGAAAATAAATATAAGTATAGCCAATCGAGCAATAGCAAATTTGAATAAAGAAAATTGGATACAAAATTGCATATTGAGAATCATCGAGCTTCGAGACCTAACTGTATTTTTCAAGTCTAGAATTAACTAGATTCACTCGTTAGTCACTACTTCACTACTGAAACTTATTTTACAATGCTGTTCAGTAATAAAACACATGTTTTTAAGCTACATAATTCTTTTAAGATTATTAATTAAGTTATTATATTAAATTCCCACGTCATAATTCATGACCTAAATAGCCTTTCTACTCTACCTTTATCATTGTGTCTCCTTATATAATCTCCAGCTTACACAGATGGTGAAAAGCTATTTACTACGGACTTTGTCAATGTCGACCCTTGAAAGCATTGTTCCGTAATAAGCAGTTATGATTTCAATAACTTAAATGAGGTGTATAAAATATTTGTGAGACCATATACGAGATCGCATTGGCAGGGTTAAGCGTCCATTTTTCATTTTTTTAATAAAGGAAAGGGTTAAGCGATTTCGAAGTTTCTCTTTCATTTGAAATCGTTGCATATGAAAATGAATAGTTCAGTGAAACTATGTAGGCACTAGGTTACTGGAACCGTGTATCTTATATACAAAAATGATTTTAAAATTTTTATGCAATTCAAAGTAAATTATTAAACCTTTTAAAGAAAAACTTTTCATAGTTTTTGAAGTAAAAGATTGACGGAAAACCAAAATAACCTTCACAATTTAAAGTCTTCACACGAATTACAAACATTTAAATTTAATCCAGCGATACGATTGGGTGACAACTCGACCGACCGACTAGTCCCGAAATAATTTCAACGAACCCGCATCTGCGGCCATTTGCATAAAGATTGTGATCCACCTTAACAATGTTACTTGGGTAGCACTTATCCAGCCTTTCAAGTCATCTGTCGATCGTCTTTACAATCCTGAATAAAAAGTGCTATCTTGAATCCAACTATAGGTGAATTTTGTCACGATAGTGTCGTATTGTAAAACTGGACATAAGGTTAGTAATTACTTGGCCATATTTTATTAAATAATCTGTATTCTATATAGATTATTTAATAAAATATGTCTATAAATCTATATTCCTATAGCATCTCATTCATATAAATTTTATGATTATACTTGTTTAAATTTGATGTGACGTGATTTTTAACGCTAATTATGTCTTTAAGAAATTAAAACAACAAATCAAATACTTCCCCAAGCAGGGCGAGCAAAAGCATCTCACTAGGCCGCCGGACTGTGGGTCACCATACTGTACTATCTGCATTAGCAATGAGTATGGTGACCACAACTCTTGGATTCTATTCATACTTTCCATCAGACTGAATGGAGTCACTTTGGCAGGCTCTTAAAATTAAAAATATCTAGTTAACCTATACTGAGTACATAGTAATAAGATTTATTCAGCTAAGTGAGTGGTTCTAATGAAGATTAATGTTTTGTACTTAGACTTTATAGACTATCTTTACAGGTAATGTAAATTCAATATATTATAAAGTCCAGCAATACTTAGCTAGGTCAGTCTTTGGATACACGATCATTTCATAATATATTGATATTCCTGTTTAAATAGATAGATAGGTACTCTTTATTGCACACCATACATAGAAAACATACAATGTAGAATACAAACAAAAAAACAATAGTACAATGGGCGGCCTTGTCGCAGTCTGTGATCTCTTCCCGGCAACCGTTAGATGGACTATAGCGTCTAGTTTTATTTTATTTATTTATTATGTAGTCTGTGATGCACAGTACGATTTACGTATATTAGCTACCTACTATCTCCACATACATATAAACGAATACACATTCATACACTTACATAGGTATATAAATATGAATACATACATAAACATACATACAGTACCAGCATATATTTGTTAAAAAGATAAATAATGATCCTTCACGAGTTTTTTAAACGTACTCACCGACTGTGCCCGCCTAATAACCTCTGGTAAGGAGTTCCACAGGCGTGCAGCCTGCACTGCGAAAGATTTATCAGCGAAAGATGTGGTGTGTGTTGGGATTTCCAAAGTTCGATTTTCTAATGACTTCAAGCATCGTGTGTGTGTGTATGTCATGAATAAGAGTGAAACATTTTTTTAAGTAGATAGGAGTTGTAGGACTATATAGGATATTATATAGTAGCGACAGGATATGTGTATTCCGGCGAAGTCGTATTGGGAGCCACTTGAGTTTTGTACGAAATTCGGATATATGATCATATTTGCGTAAACCAAAAATGGATCTGATACAGAAATTTTGAAGTCTCTCAAGTTTATCAAATTGTTCCTCGGTTAGATCGAGATAGCTGACATCGGCATAGTCGAGACTGGGTAGAACAGTGGTTTGTGCAAGTTTAATCCTAGTGGCAGTTTGATATTCCTGTTTAGTCCTCCTGGGAGTTTTATTTCATGTTATTGAGTTTACTCTTTCAAGATATATGGTAGGCGTTACACAATTATTTTCATTTTTGTTATGTCATTACTCTTTCATTTCTTAAACGTTTTGGAAGATTCTTGTTCATTTGGAAGAATATATTTCCTCTTTGGTAAGTCGTGGTCGTGGTCAGTTGGTAACCAAAAAGTTAGTACATTCAACGTTGGGGAATTCCAGCCAGACCATTCTGTAAGTGGGTGGTCATTCTTAACATATTAAAACTCCTTCGTGCTTCAAAGAGCATTTTAGCTATCGTTCCTGGATGCTATTCGATCATTTTTGGAAATCGTTACGAGCAGTTGCAGTTGCAAAAATTCGATACCAGTTTTTTTGCAGAACTTTGAAAACGCCTAGTAATTGAAGTGTCATAGTCTGATGGTAGTCGACCTCAAACTAATTTGGAAAAAAGGATCGTAGGAAAATATCTATATATCATAAGGAACCCTCTTCATGCGGTATCAACTTGCACTTTGCTAGTGTCATTTTGCTTTAGCACAATCTAACTAAGTGACATATTCATAAGACTGTTTTTACAATGGACACGGACTTAAATCTCAAACGATATGCAAGCAATATACATAACATCTCCATAATATTATTCCCTCCATCTTCATTACGTCAATCTGGCTCGTGCCTATCATGTATTCATTTAAATTTGTCATAGAAATAAGTCTTTTTCTATGTAAATCCGGGCATCAGGAAAACAAAATAAATTAAATTGAACCTTGTATTCAAATTCAGTGAGTTTATTTTCCTTTGCTTTTTCTGCCATATTGAGCTGGTTTCAGTGAAAAAAGATTGCCTATATCTTGAGCAGAATTTTCAAGACAAAACAAACCTAGGGTGTGTTCAAATATTTTATAAACTGATTCAATATTGAATTTGACTTCTAAGGTTTTCTCTGTGGTTTGAAAATAGCTATGTGAATGTTATTTGGTAGACGACAGCATGTTATAGTTTTTAAACTGTTTTATATACTATATAGGAAACAAACAAAACGATATCGTGGTAACTGTGTAAGCGTTACACTCTCACAATAACTGTCATGCCTTTTGCGTCCTCAAGCGAGGTGTGAAAAAGCATCTCACAAAGCCAACATAGTGTGAATCACCATACTGCATTGAGTATGGTAACCACAACTCTTGGATTCTATTCATGCTTTCCATCAGGCAGAGTAGAGTCATTTTGGCAGGCTCTTAATATAGAAATATAGATATTTCACTTCATGGTACGTGATTGGGTCCGAGTGGAAGTTGTCCTCCCGGGCCTTCTCCGCCGCTTCCTTCTGCGAAATTACGTCTTTGCAGAAGGTTGCGACCGCGGTAAAACAACTGTCGCTACCGAGCATGGAGAGTATGACGACCGGTAGCGAGAGATCTCCTCCAATAACTGTAGTGAGGATCCCACGCTGCGCCGCCCAAGCGGAACAAACCGCTGTGCTGAGCCGAGTCCTCACTGCAATCGCAATGGTGACAGGCGGGACTCAATTCCCTCCTGGCGACCGAGTGCAGATACTTCCCGAAGCAACCGTGCCCGGAAAGCATCTGCGTCAGTCGGAAGGAAAGGGTCCCGTGCTGTCTCCCTGCCCACTCGGCGATGACCGACTGGAGAGCCTCCACGGCGGCAAAGCCAGCACGTGGAGCCTCCAGCCGGGATGGCCACACGCGTATCTCTTCGGGCGGGGGCCGTATGCCGCTTCCCGCCCGGAAGTCGGCCGTTCGCCGATAAACTTCAGCGAGTACTTCCGCCTCTAAATCCCACGGGGGAGTTCCGGCCAAGGCGCACGCCGCCTCCGTCGATACGGTGCGGTAACCGCGTATGGCTCTAACCGCCAATATCCCCTGAGGGCGCCAGAGGCAAGCCCTATTCTGGGTGCTCAGAGCCGCCGCCCATACCGGTGCACCATACAAGGCCATTGACCGGACAACCCCCGTGTATAACTGTCTCGTCGCGACACTGGCTCCACCCAAATTGGGCAAGAGTCGCCCAAGGGCAGAAGCAGCGCCGACCAGCTTTGGAGAAAGCTGTCGGAAGTACTCGTCAAAGAGCCACCTGCCGTCGAGTATCAGGCTAAGATATTTCATCTGGGCCTGAACCGGTACGAGGACCGAATTGACTATGATGGAGGCGCCGGAGGGTGAACCACGACGGGGACCATGGAACAAAAGGGCCTCCGTCTTGTCCAGGGCCACCCGCAAACCCAGCGCCTCAATACGCCCGACCACCGTCGTATCCCATATTACACAGGAGTGGTCCGAGGACAGACCCCTGTGGAACACCGCACGACATGGGCCGCCGTCTCACAAAACCATCTCGGTCCTCGTATAAGACGGTACGCTCCTCAAGATAGTCTGCCACAAGCCGCCTCATGTTCTCTGGCACCCCGTGGTAGTGGAGTGCTTCCCTGATGCAGCTAAATGGCAGACTATTAAATGCGTTGGCGATGCCTAACGACACCACCAAAAGCACGCCGCTACTGCTCACCGCCTCTTCGGTAACGGCCCTCAGACGCAACACAGCATCGACTGTCGAACGCCCCGCTCGAAAATACCTATAGGCCGCTACCGAATCGGCAGGTGGTCCTGGCTTCTTTAATAGGACCAGCTTCCCGCTTTTCCAGCACTCAGGGAAGCTTCTGGAAGCCAGGCAAGCGTCCAGGACCTCCCTAAGGCGGTCCGACATGTGTTTGAGGGCCAGCACTCGGGCAGGTATCCCGTCTGGCCTGGGGGCGGAGTTCTTAGAGCGGATCCGTAGAACAACCACCCCTACCTCCGATTCCCTGACGGGCGGCACATTGTCCTCGTGCCCCCCGTCGTCTCCGACCATGAAAGCCATCGACGGGTGCTCTATATAGGCCTTTCCCAAGGTTCTCCACAACAGCCGGTCCCGTGCCGCCCGCATCCAGCAGCTTCCCGCAACCTTCAGCAGGTCATCGGACCACCTTGTGGGGTTACCAACGTGTGGCCTACCAACGCTACGTTTCCCAGTACGCGGTCCCCACTCCAGAACTGCGATTCTAATACACAATGCGAGTAATATTATACGATAAACATAAATCTTAAATTCGAAGACATTTTTGATGATTGTTCTATTAGAACATTGTACTTATAAATAGATAAAAAAATATTACTAATAAAATTTAATAGTAGTTAATATAGAAAAAATATTATACCTGTGTCCGTTTGTAACTAGTAGAAATATAGAATAACACATAAGAGCATGGGTTTAATCGAAACACACAGATCACGAAATCGATTGATCGAAAACGAATTAATCGATCTTCGAATTTTCTTAAATCAAATCGAAAATCGATTGAAGAAAATTGCACTCCTTAGCAATAAACAATGAAGTCTGTGGGTGCCCCAATATACAGTAGATGTTCACCTCATTAAAATCATTTTCAATCCAAATTGGGCTCCTTGTTTTCGAGTGTATAATACACAAACTATATAAATCGTCCTCATAAAAGACTTTCAAGTAATAAAATCACAAAGCAAATTATTTTTAAACCAATGAAATCGTTGTTACAATAAATACTTTAGCCATTTGTGCCAAATATATTCCAAATTTCCTGGAATAAATCCAAATGAATGCAGTTTTAGAGAACATTATTTTAGTACTGACTTCTTGTTATCTTTTCGACTAACTTCGGAACTGACGTGGAAAACATAAAAGATATTGGTTGGAAATGATAAAAGATATGAGTTGTTGGAACTTTTGTTCGGTTAATTAATGTTTTAAATTGACATTGTTTTTCTTCCTTAATAACCCATTTCCTACTATACGTATTTTTAATTTTAACTTATACTAGAGCCATGTACACAAATACAAGAATTGAAGTTATTTTTCTATTTTACTAAATTGGCTTCTTTTTAAAATAGGTAAAATTTAGTATGGTTTAGCAATATTTCGTTTAGAATGCGATCAGTACCGGTACCGGCAATACAATTAGTGTAAATATCAAACCGACCACAAGATATTTACTATCAGATTTTCAAATAAATTTTACGCTGAGTTGAAACATGGAGAGGCCGTGAAATAAGCGATATTCCGGCGACAACAGACGCTTTTTCAAACTATATTTTCAAGTATTTCTGAATTTATTTTCAGATGTAAAATTTTTTTGATATTTTTCTTAGTAATTATCTCTAAAGTTTAGAAACTAGGCAGATAGCAACAATGTGAATGACTGCCTAAAATAGAATGCTTAGACGAAATACAAACTTATCACTTTGTTTTTTAACTTCTTGTTACTTCGTATGAAATACTACCAAACTCACATACCAATATAGACATAAAACAACATAACGCACAGTGTTTAAATATAATTTTAAAGGGTAACATAAAGTCTATTTGCATTGTACCTAAAACAAATGTATTTACGCTTCATTGCCACAAAAGACACCGAAACACAAAATGAAAAGTTCTTGTAAAATGTTTCGTAAAATTATTAACATTCGTTTACAATTTCCAATGGATCCACACCAAAATTAACTCAAGACTAAAACGTCACAAATTCTTATATTTGCGGAGAAAAATGTAAATAAAAGAGTAGGTGATATCAACGACGTAAAAGTACCCTCATTAAATTCAACATCAACATTTAAGTGAACAGCAAAACATCGAACATGGACCACAATGTTTCTATTTACGCAAATAAAGCGTTAGGAGTAAATCCCTCAAGTCTAAATAGCATGTGAGTAACAAAAGTTGTAATGTGAAACACAAAAGTTACTGGCATTGTATTGCAAAAAAATGGATTTAAGGTGTAAAATTGCAAGAATATTGATGGAAGGAAGGCTGATGTCCAAACGTGAGTACATATATGAATTGTGGAGATTTCTCTGTCAGAAATTTCAAAGAATTTTTCTCCAATGGTGTAAGCTACACATTACCTACTAATTCCTCATTATTTCCTTAGAGTAGAGAAACATTTTATGACGTCCGTCTTTCTAAATCGGATAGTGTAAGGCCTCTGCTCTAAGCGGTGGGATTAGATGTTTACAGGAATCTCCATTTGCGAGGCTACACGCATGTCCCTGTGAGGAAATACTAAATGGTTTTAGTAGTTTTGAGTCCGAGAATGAGAGAAACCTGGATGTGAACCCGATTCATTAATACGGCTAAAATATATTCATCATTTCAGTGTTTACGCATTATCACATGAAATCCTTCAATTACCAAATACTCGTTAGTGACTAAAATATACCTAACTTAATTAAGAGTATATGTGTAATTGTGTCGATAGTCACTACAGCCGAAAGCTGAGTGAAGACTGCGATTGGGCAAAATAGTGTAGACCTTGTAGCGCGTTGGATTGACGACTTCTTTTCTTTTATTTTAAGAGCCTGCCAAAGTGACTCTACTCTGACTGATGGAAAGCATGAATAGAACCCAAGAGTTGTGGTCACCATACTCATTACGAATGCAGACAATGCAGTATAGTGACCCACACTATGGCGTCCAAGTAAAATACTTTTTCACGCCTCGTTTGAGGACGTTAAAGGCATGACAGTCATCGTGGCATTGTATTACACACACCGCGATAACTATCACCCCTGCGTCAATGGGCCTCCGGTCTCACACTCAATAATGAATCTTAATCTTCTGTGGGAGGGTAGTACTACCCTGGTCAAGCCGGCCCATTCATGCTGCAATCAGCGTGGCACTACTACCTATAAAACTTGAAGAAAGTGACTGGCAGCGAATGGATGCGGATTGCCCAAGACGGGGATGGTTGGCGTTCCTAGAGACTTTCGTTCAGTAGTGGATAGCGATAGGTTGATTTGAATTGTGTACACACTTATCTAGCTTATTAATACGGTAAATACTTATTACATCTTAGTTTATTTCTATATTTTGACCTGGTTTCTCAGATTAACACAAATATGATCGCAGTTTTAGGGGCCTCACAGCAAAGCGGTGACGAAGCAACTGTATCTTACAAATTACTATTTCCGTTGGGTTTTATTTTATATAAATTACAAACACAAATACACCGTTACACTGAACATTCGCTTCACAGCACAACATTGGATTTTATATCACTTTTCGATAGTATTTCTGTCGGCAGCACAATATGTTTACTCAGATTTACTCAACCAAAGTGAAATAATATAATACAAAACGACAGAATACATATTTCGTTCCTTCATCTTAAACACCAAATTTTCTAAAAGTGCACTCACTTTTCTTTAAAATACAAAACCAGAAACTAGCTTTCGAAATTACTATCTTATGATAACAAGCTACAGTACAAATATGCTTAACTAAAAGTCGTGGGTTTGATTCTCAACCAAGTTAAATATTGTGTGATGAGCACGCTCATTAGTTGTTGGTCTTAGTGTAATTTATCTATCAAATATTTGTGCTTAAAAATATATAAAGTAAGTATATTGTTACGCATATGTGATATTTACCGGTAAGTATAGATATGGTTTAATTTTTAAGTTATTGCATAGCTTTTATCGCGTGCTTCGAACGCGGCGACCGAATCAAGAAATTCCGTAACGAAAATAAACCTAACATCCCCTACTCCGACCGGCACAGCGGTGCGGCGTTGAAAGCCGTGCATCGTCTAACATCGTTTCCGTTCGGCAGACTTCGGCACGGTGTTTGTGTGCGTGCGACTAGACGTATGCGTGTAGACTGTACGAAGCTCGCACGGATCGAGACGAGCTACTCCGAAATATTATAATTGCATAAGTTGATAAAAATGCTATGCAATAGCTTTACTACAACAGTCCCCGAGTACCACACGGTTTTTTTTTTTAATAATATATGTATATATGTATATGTAGGTTACTACCATCGTCAACTACTAGTCTCCGAAATATTTTGATCCATCCTAAGGTTGACTGGAAGAGCTTACTGTTGGCAATAAGACCACCATTAGTGCACTATATATCTGACATTGTATGTACTCTCTTGAAACTCTGTAATACGGTGTACAAACAAAGAGTTTATTTACTTATGCTCTTTAGCAGTGTGACTATTATAACACAGGCTCAGTCTAGTTAGAAGAAGTGCGAAATTATTGTTATTACTGTACAATTTATTATCTTGAAAGCGAAATCCAGATATAACATATGAAGTCTAACAGATCTTCAGACGTGAATATATTTTCTTGAGTAAAGGTTTCTTAGTATTATCTTAAAAAAGCCTTAAAATTTATGAAAAAGCGACGGGAAATCGACTATCTGGTAAAATATGACAAGTTTTGGCAATCTATCGATCCATTTCAATATGGTTTTATATCGTGTTGTAAAAGAAATCAAATGTTCCTTCTCAAGGCAAGGCCTGTTTAGCAGTAGCCTGTGATGGCTTAATTTTAGGAGAATACATGAGTTTTTTAGGTGTTATTAGGGATAGGTTTACTGTAAATAGCGTTTAAAGTCGATTTGTAGTGAAATCTTATAAATGAGGTTTTCTTGCGACGTAAACATTACAAATATTACTACTATTTTTTGAAGGGAACAGAAAGGAAAACTTGAACAAAATTAAACTGCCTCGGTAGCGCAGCGGTAGTGAAAGCGACTGCTGTGCTTAAGCTCTCGGATTCGATTGCCGGGTCGGACCAAATGTTTGTATGATCTGCTAATATTTGTTTCGAAGTTTGGGTGATAAATATGTATGTATTTACAAAAAAAAAGTAGATAAGTATTCTATTAGTTAGTCTTGTTATCATAGCACAAGCTCTGCTTAGTTTGAAACTAGATGACTTTGTGTGTCAAATGTCCGAAACATTTATTTATTCAAATTTTTAAATTTAGACTTGTATTTCAATCAACTTATCACCTAAATTTTTTATTATTAAATAATAATAATTATGAATTTTTCTTTACATTTTGTATAAATGTTGCCAATAATGTTATTAGCATGTACAAATGGCAGTTTTTTATCACGAAAGCCTTCTTCATCATCATATCAGCCAAAGACGTCTACTGGACGTAGGTCTCCGTCAAGGTCCCACAACAGCAGGTCCCAAGTCGCGTGCATCCAACGGCTTCCTACGACCCTCACCAGCTCGTCAGACCACTTTATAGGTGACCTACCAACGCTGCGTTTTTCAGGACACGGTCGCCACTCTACAATTTTATGGCCCATCGGCCGTCACTTCTGCGTGCAACGTGTCCCGCCCATTGACACTTAAGATAATGTGATCCCCTCAATAATTCGTATTTATCATGAAAAAATCATTCATAACGTAATTTAACTGAATCAATACATTTTTTTTCTATATGTAGAGCCTGTCAAAGTGACTCTACTCTGCCTGATGGAAAGCACGAATAGAATTCAAAGAGTTGTGGTCACCATACTCATTACAAATGCAGACAAAGTGGTGTGGTAACCCACACTATGCCTGACTAGTGAGATGCTTGGGTACGTAAAAGGCATGACAGTCATCGTGGCAGTGTATGGTTCATATAGTTATCACGATAACTGTAACCCCTGCATCAATGGGGCTCCGGTCTCACACTCACCAACGAAATACGACAGCACGGATGCTGGTGCTTTAAGTTGATCTTCTGTGAGAGGTTTGTACTGCCCCGGTCGAGCCGGCCCGCTCGTGCTGAAAGCAGCGTGGCCTACTACCTAACCAATGTTATTATAACTAGTTGTATCAAGGTGACTACGCGAATGTTATGTTTAAAAAGCAGATAATGTTTTGGCTAGAAGCTTAGGCCGCCATTATAAAATTATTTACGAGCTTTTGACTACTGCTTGTGGCATGAACAACTTTACTTTGTTTACTGGTACGTAATGTTGTTTTAGTGACTTCAAAGTTTGTAGCAAGAGCAGTAAGAATGTGTATGTTACTGTAAAAGTAGAAACTGCGCAAAATTCTAAGATTGTTCAGTAAAACCTAAGATTTTTCAGCTCTGAACGGTCGAGTCCCAATCTTTTATGATTGGTAAGTCATACTTGGTAAATTGCGTTTGTCGCAAGTCACGCTAAATGTTGAAATAAACATGTCTTAAGGACACTGTTATTGAATAATGTAGGTTATGTTAACGCAAGACCAGTGACGAATATCATAGAACAGTTCAAACTTTTACCAATGAGAGTTGGGAAATATTAGGTTTTACTGAAAAATCTTTGATTTTTTTTCTTTTTTTTCTATATTAAGAGCCTGCCAAAGTGACTCTACTCTACCTGATGGAAAGCATGAATAGAATCCAAGAGCTGTGGTCACCTTACTCATTGCAAATGCAGATAATGCAGTACGGTGACCCACACTATGGCGACCTAGTGAGATGCTTTTTCACACCCCGCTTGGGAACGTAAAAGGCATGACAGTCATCATGGCAGTGTAAGGCTTACACAGTTATCACGATAGCTGTCACCCCTGCATCAATGGGCCTCCGGTCTGACACTCACCAACGAAACACGACAACACGGATGCTGGCGCTTTAGATTGGTCTTCTGTGGGAGGGTAGTACTGTCAAGCCGGTCCGCTTGTGCGGCAATCAGCGTGGCTCTACTACCTATCAAATTTATCGTAGTTTGAGCTTTCACAGTACCATATAACTTTTGAAACTTAAATAAACAGCTTACTAAAAGTCCAAAGTGCATTCACACTTTATATTTACGACAGTTAATAAACTACTTTATTTTAAAAAAACTACAGTCTAAGAAACAGTAGAATAGAAATGGCGTACTGACACACATAACGTCATAAAAATATTTAAGTAATCAAAAATGTTATTCTACCTCACAGACTAAACAGAGGGTGTTCATGGCCCGTCTCTGGGTGAAACCTCAAGCTGTTCGAGAGTAATATTAGTAGTCCATAATTGAGCATGCTTGACCTGCGGTGCAGCTGGACCTGCACAGCCTGTATTTAGAAAGGAGCATGAAACCACTACGTTCATACACTTTTAACAGATTTACCAGGTATAGAACTAGTTTCAAGTTTTCCTTCTCTTTGTAGTGAGGTTTTTCTACGAAGATTGCTTCCTTAATCGGCTCATACAACAGTAAAAGTATGAACAGGGTTGGTGATACTCCGTGTTCGTAATCTGTCACCACACGAACAAACAATTATGCAAAATACTAATTGAACTACGAAAAACTTTCAATGAAAAAACAAAGGCTAATGAATCAAATACGGACGGAAAAACTTACCCGTAGTCACCTTGGCAACGTGCCATTTCTTCACAGTTCAGATGAAATCAGTTTTCCAATAATTCTACCATTATCAGTCATTTCTGAATACTGGCATTTCTTTGTTTACAAATGATTGTCATTAATTCTGCTAAAATAGTGTGGGTAGCTGATTAATGGACGTATAATATGACACCAGCAGCATTACGCGTTGTCCACACAATCAATAACATTTCTTACATGTGTAAGTCTACGATAATCTTTTTATTCAAAAACCATTTTAACATTTTTTTTTATAGAAACCTACCAAAGGGACTCTATTCTGTCTGATGGAAAGTATGAATAGAATCCAAGAGCGGTAGTCGCCGTACTCACTGCGAATGAAGGCAGTATCGCATGGTGACCCACGCTATGGCGGCCTGGAAACATTTTACATTTTGCCAATTACAATCTAGCTCCCAATAATTAATAGGAACAGTGTTATTCATAGTGTACTTTAGAGATCAGATATATTAGAAACGGGTCCAAAACCCTTTTTTCTCCAGATTAAGGGAGGAGGAGGAACCTATTTGCGACTTACTCACAAGTGTCCATGGACGCGGAGCTTACTTGCTATCGTGTGACCTATGTGTTCATTTTTCCCTTAAATGATAAAAATATCCATCATCACTGTCACTTACAGAGATTACATTTCACGATAGCAACTGGTACGCATTATTATGTAAATCAACTCGAATGCCAAAGTAATAGAAAAACATCAACTAAGTCTTGAACCGTTATGGAAGTGAAGGTAAGTCTTCTACGAGAAACGACTAGCTAACAAAATAGAAAGAAATTTCCGGTAAATATTAAGAGAAATGTGTAAAACTCTAGTGCAAGGAAATGGTGGCAATAATTTGAACTTACAATGTCATTTTTACTCTCTAGTTAGTGTCTGTCTAGCGGAAAGCTTCTTTAGAAGCTTTCATTTTATTTTGTACAATTGAACAAATTCTCTTTGAGTTTTGAGATAACAAATGTTTGATTTTTTTTTTCCATATAAAGAGCCTGCCAAAGTGATTCTACTATAGCTGATGGAAAGCATGAATCCAAAGAGTTGTGATCACTATACTCATTGCAAATGCAGACAATGCAGTATGGTGACCCACACTATGGCGGCCTTGTGAAATGCTTTTTTCACACTCCGCTTGGGGACCTAAAAGGCACGACAGTCATCGTGACAGTGTAAGGTTTACACAGTTACCACGATAACTGTCACCCCTGCATCAATGGGCTTCCGGTCTTACACTCACCAACGAAACACGACAACACGGATGTTGGCGCTTTAGGTTGGTCTTCTGTGGGAAGGTAGTACTGCCCCGGTCGAGCCGGCCCGCTCGTGCTGAAATCAGCGTGGCTCTACTGCCTAGATTTATTTGATTTAACTTGTCAGTTATGTTTATACAGGTATTTGTAGAAGAATTGTGCTATAAAATATTAGAATTTAAGTTATAACTATATATAATAGATGCATTGTGTATATTTGAGGTTAGTTTTATTTCTTGATTGGGTGATAAAGAGTATAAAATGAAGACTACGAGTAACAATACAGTAAATAATTGAGTGTCATTATTTAAAATTATTTTATTGCAGAATTCCGTTGGACTTATTCTAAGCAGGTTTATGTATAGTGAATTATTTCGCCACAATATAACGTAAATGTGGTGTCTTCCACATACAACGCAAACTTTTAACTGGCGCAGCGGTAGTAAATGCGACTGCTGTGCTTGAGGTCTCGTGTTCGATGCCCGGTTTGGACCAAGTGTTTATATGATTTGCAAGTATTTGTTTCGAAGTGTGGGTGTTTTCTATGTATAATATATGTGTATTTAAAAAAAAATGTATATAAGTAATCTATCAGTCAGTCTAATTATAATTAGACTGACTGATAGATTACTTATATACATTTTTTTTGTGCTATGATAATTATCATAGCACAAGCTCTGCTTAGTTTGAAACTAGTTGACGTTGTGTGTCAAATGTCCGAAATATTATTTATATATAAATTATTATTTATTATTAACCTAAAGAAGACACTACAGTGCCATCTACTGAAGACACTACCGAAGGAACTACGGAGCAACGACTAGTCCTGTATCGTGATATAGAAATTCTTGCAGCGATTAGCAAATACACAACATCCCAACATCAACTGTTGGATTACGACACGTCAGGCATTATCACCTTGCCAGGTTAGAGAATTCTCCCTTTATGTTGGAGGGATATGACACCGTTCCTCTACATAAGGTTATATTTGTATTTGTCGACTCGAATGCACCGCTTAGTACGTGTGCATTGTGTTCAGTCACCAGCCAAAATATCCTGCAATCGAACGCTGTTTCATACCTTAGCGTTTAGGTAGAATCCATGTTTTTTATGCTATTAAACTTCGTTACTCTGACTTTTATAGTTTTTTATCACTCTCTCGTTTTCACACGCTCTCACTGACTCTCTCTTTTACTTATTCTCGAACTTAGTACGTGTCTTACAGCATTACTTTGTTGTATCGTTGATATTGGACAAGAGGTAGATATTTTAACCTCGGTCTTAAAATTATGGCCGTTTGGATCGCCATCAGAATGTTTTATGATCATTATACTTAATGGTGAATAGCATGTCCCATTCGAATTTAGCTGAAATTGTTATAGTTGATATTATATTAAAATTCAATAGCGGAATATTAGTTATTTATACAGTATTGGATCTATTAACATACAGCTAATAATTAAATAAATATATTACTCTGAAGACTTACCTGTGTATCCCTGTGTATGCTGTAGGTGGACCAACAGCACGGCTCCACCTGGTTGGAGTCCAGCCCCCAGAACTCCAGCTCCTCTTCAAACAATGGTCCGCACACATTTGTAGGGTAATGGAGTTTACCGGTTCTGAAACAAGAAGGAAGCTTGGAGTCTGTGGAAAGTAAAGAATAGAAAGAAAACAGACTGTGTTTGCAATTTATCACCATTGATTGCATAAATAGTGATTTTCTCACCCATTAATTGATATAAATCACTTGATAAATTCTGTTAGTGGTCAGAGGCCATATAAAATAATTTAACACTAATATTATTAAAAGAAAACTATTTCTTTTAGCGTTTTACGTATACACACAAAAATAAATAAATAGGTGCAGATGCACCTAAAACCGATCAAGTTTTAGTAGCCCACAGTTGGTGATGACTGCAGTTAGGTGTTTTTATTTTCTACCATTGTTATGTTTAATGCAATAGAATGTCTTATCATCATCATTGTCAGCAGTCTTTAACAGTCCACTAGTGGACATAGGTTTCTCCTTCGCAAAGAGGTTAGTATTTTCCTTGAAATACAGTAAAAATTCGTTTATCTTTTAATAAACGGTTTTAATGTCTTTTTGTACAAAATACTCAGAGAACACGACACAAACGCTGAAGAATCAAAAGAATTTCTAGGAAAAGATCCCGACTGACCTGAAACATTACTTGTAAAGCAAAGCTTGTAAAAAATACAATAGTCATGTTGAACAAAGGTGAATTTATGATTATTCTCAGAAACATTATTGAGAATAGCAAATTAATGGAAGCATCGTTGTATTAGTTATATTATAATTGTACTATTTTTTTTCTATTTAATCACAGAAACAAATGGTTTATGTAGTAAAAAATTCTAATAAATGATAAATTGATTCAATAACAAATTATCGAATATTAATTTTACTATCAAATATATACCTATTTCAAGTTAGAGTGCATTTAGAAAGAAAAAAGACGTATATTCTCGCTTTACACGTTAGTGTACATTATTAATTTTGTTAAATCCAAAAGTAACTAACACTGACATCTATTTTAGCCAACGAGACCAACATTTTGTGTCCGTGATAATTGCATTTTGTACGGTGTGCGTTAATGGAAACCGCCGAACTTTTTAATTGAATCATATTCAGAAATTTCGTTGGGTTTCAATATAATATTATCAAAATTTTAGAAGATATTAAGATTATTACTTCTAACTGTGTATTAGAAAGTTTGTTTTTTATAAAAGACAACTCTCAGTTTGGATGCCCAATCATTTTCAGATCAAGAGTTCACTTCAGTCAAAATTTTCGTCAGAAGATCACTAAATTGGAGAAGGTTAAGCATAAAATTTTTACACCGTTACTATTTTTTGCAAAAAAAAAACAATATATTACTTATTTTTACATTTTAATGACATTTTCCATGTACGTTTAATGATCTTGAGTCATCATCATCTTGACAAAATTTTGATTTTTTTTTTCTATATTAAGAGCCTGCCAAAGTGACTACTCTGCCTGATGGAAAGCATGAATAGAATCCAAGAGTTGTGATCACCATACTCATTGCAAATGCAGACAATGCAGTATGGTGACCCACACTATGGCAGCCTTGTGAGATGCTTTTTCACACCACGCTTGGGGACGTAAAAGGCATGACAGTCATCGTGACAGTGTAAGGCTTACACAGTTACCAGGATAACTGTCACCCCTGTATCAATGGGCCTCCGGTGTCACACTCATCAACGAAACATGACAACACGGATGCTGGCGCCAACTATCTTCCAGAACACGCAAACTATTATTCATCTGTAAAAATCTACGTCTAGCAGGATATTATGTCAACCCATATTATCCTGCTGTGTCACAGTACGCGACGGTGCTCCTAAAACTGGATTAATGAAGGTAGAAAGAACTCAAAGAGCAGTCCTTAAGGTAAACCTATCACTACCTTTCCTATACCCTACTAGGGAGCTCTACGAAACTTGCGGATTTTCTGCTAGTACGTCAACTCTATATTTTTAATAGCACCCTTAAACAGCATTCACTACTCCATACGCCCTCTTGCTTGCCAAAAAGAGCCAAAAGCGTAAAGTTTTTCCTCTGGTTGGGAATCAGTGTGTCTCTGGAAGGTTCTTCGGTTACTTGGAAGTTGGAAATTTACTCGCAGACCAAATATGACTACAAAAGAACTATTTCTTGCTTTTTAAAATCTTTCAGCTGCAAAAACGAAAAACCTGTTACATATTCCGTCATAGATTAACTTCCTACGAAACATTCCTTACTTCATATTCATCCACATTCACACGTAAATAGGTCTGCTAGGATATTATCAGATCTTGATCCCACGGGAATTGATTCTCATTGTCATAGGATTGGCTCGCGGACACACACACGCACGCACACACAACACATGTTACTAACTCTTTACTCCACACACATTCAACACCTCTGAGGTTGGTTACTTGTGCACCAGTTATCTAGAGCGAGATGAGGATGGTAGCTTGTCATACAAGGTAACCTAATACAGCCACCAGTCTCTCACATATTTCTATAATAAATAGATATTATTCATAACCTAAGTCTTTATTATTGTTTTGTTATTTTCATTCAAAAATTCATATTGTAATGACTTCTAAATCACTGTCTTATTATAGTATAGCACAATATACTGAACATATTTGCGTACCCCTTAACAGTATATAAGTGTTATGTATATTCTGTGATTGTGGGAACCATAAATAAACGCCCATGCCGCCGTGTTGCACCTGTGTGAGTAATTCTTTTGTACCTAAACTAATGCTAAGCTACGTTGGCTGGAACCAATTCCAAAAATAACAATAATTGTAAACACAAGAACATGTAATTATTTTTATTGTTTTTGCTGCAAGCACTGCACCTGCAAGTGGTGTACCTGCTGATTGACGGACAAGGGTTTAGCAAATAAAACATCCCGATTAGCGGAAATAGGTTTGCCAACTAAAAAATACAAAAGTGGTACCAAAATACAATAGTGGATGTGTCCGTGTGGTGAAGGATGAAGAATACATAGAGTTACCACCCCTATTCATCCCGTGGATGTCGTAAAAGGTGACTAAGGGAACAAAGTATACAAGACAACATCATTACAAAGAGAAGGAAAACTTGGAAAAAACCCTACTCCAACGCGCCTGGCCAGTGTGGTATAGTAGGCCAAAACCTCCTTGCCTATTTGCCGAGAGGCCTATTTCCAGCAGTGGATTGTAAAAGGCTGTCGATGATGATGGTTTATTACGCCCTGCCTACTTCACTGGGGAAATAAATATGATTTTTCTTAAACTTTACGTGTCTTAATGCTGTTATTAATGTGCTAGATAGAATAAGTTGTTGGACCTATTTAAATAAATAAATAAACTGTAGACATATCAAGCGAATTAATATGTACGCAGGCGGACTAAAGCTAATCATTATAGAACTTGATTCGGAACCATTGAATTCTAATTCAATCATGTTCTCACATATTCTTTTAATGTATAAATTTTACTTTCTATATGAAGACGATTTGCGAGCTTTACAAGGCTTTTACTTTCTTCTTCACAATGTTTTACAAAGTCTTCACTTACAGGCTGTACTTAATATTACAAGTATGTACTTATAATGTTAAGTTGGAAGCTTTGTCAATAAGTCTCTTTGCGTACGACTCTGCGCTTAATACCGAGTCTTTATCAACGTATTACTTTAAAATGTAAAGCGAAATTTTCGACTTGCATGAGAATTATTATATTGTTTAAAAAGAAATCTAGTTTCTTAGAATTTAGGGTCAGATTATTTTGATTATTTAATACTTAGAAGTGTAACTTTATTACGTTTATTACAAAATCGACTTCATCATCATTATAATCTTATCCAATTTAGTTTTATTGTAAGGTAAAGGATACATGTAGGTCTTAAACGGAAAATTGAACTAAAACTGTCATACTCGAAAAATTTTAGTGGTTGTCCATTTTGTAATTGTAGAAGTACTTCAATGTTATTTTGCAGGTATTTCAGGTACTTTGGCAGCTCTAAATACACTGACGCTCTGATCTATCTACATCATCTCCTATTTCACTTCTATGACATTTCTTTTTGTGTCTCAAAGACTGATTTCATAGTTGGCTTAATGTTTTAAGCGGTTGCCACGCCGCTCTCTACTTCGCCGAGTGTCGTGGGTTGAAACCCCACATGGGACAACACTTTGTGTGATCCACAAATTGTTGTTCTGAGTCTGAGTGTTCTTTGTGTTCGTTTTATGTATGTTAAAAAAAGAAAATATCCCCACTTTCAAGAACATTATGGTCTGAAAAAGATACTATGAAGAAAATAACCTCCACTCTGTCAAAGATCAGAACTAAATAGAATGCAACTACTACACTTGCATTAATATAGCGTCCTATACTTCTGCTGATTATAAAATATATCAGGTCTCTTCACACGAGGTCATAAAATGGTAAATTTATGATTGAAACTGATACTATTACGTGAGTTAAGCAGACATTAGTGACTGCTGAACAGTCGTGTTCAGCCATGGTTAAAATTACTTTTGACAGTTGTTTTAGAATTTGTTTCTCTTTATTTACGTATGTTTTGTACAATATCAATTTCTTTAATCAAAATCAATCTAAATTATCACAATTAACAAAACATTCGCAATTTTATTACCTTAGCAGATGTTTGTTAAAATCATTAGTCGGGTGTTGGCGGCGCGCCAGCCAAAGTAATAAGTCCGGTTATACGTGAAGGCTGTATAGTAGTTTTGGTCCACTTCTCAAGAAGTTTCATCTGATTTGAAATCTCGAATAGCCGTAAACTTAAAATGTGTCTCTAAATTATACCAATACTGTATTTTACACTATTATGTTACTTCTGTTTCGTTGACAGGAGTTGACCCTTTTGGCAACAGATAACAAGTTAAGCTTTTTGGACCTGTAAGTAAACCAGTCTTTGTCCAAAAAAAAATACCTAGCGATAGTCCTGTGTAGTTCTGTATTAACTGCCCCGTTGATCTAACGGCTAGTGTATACCAGTGCCGATCACTAGATCTCTGGTTCAATGCTCGGGTCGAGCCAATTAGTGTTATTGAGTTTTTCTAAATATTAAAATGCTTTATAATGGTATGAAGTTTCGAAATTGGGACTTTAATCTTCGTGTCTCAGTGAGCACGTAAAACAGTCGGTCCTGTACCTGTCCTGGTCTCTTCGTGTTCGTGTCAGACAACAGATTGGATTATAAGAGTGAGGGAACAGAGAGTGCACCTGTGTTTGCGCACACACTTGTGCACTATAATATTTCCTGTGTGGGCTGTCTGAGTTACGATTGACTGCCATGGCTAAAATTATCTAAGAGCACATCGTAATTCTATATTGATGTTGTAATTTTTTTATAAGACTTATCTGATATTTTATAAATTTTATATTTGTCTACCGTCATCTCTGACGCCTTTTGATATTTTTTTTTGTTTTCTTTTTAATAAATAAATATTTTGGACATTTGACACAACATCATCTAGTTTGAAACCAAGCAGAGCTTGTGCTATGATAACTAGACTGACTGATAGAATACTTATATACTTTTTTTTGTAAATACATACATATTATACATAGAAAACACCCAAACTTCGAAACAAATACTTGCAGATCATACAAACATTTGGTCCGATCCGGGAATCGAACCCGAGACCTCAAACTACTGTAGTCACATTCACTACCGTTGCGCCTCCGAGGCAGTTATAAAATAGCAAATGATTCGCAATTTTTCTGTTAGACGCAAACACCTTGGTAAAAAATTGTCTAGTTAGCAAATATAATGGAGATAGAAGCGTTCGCGCATATGTAAATTGTATTTTTTTATGATAACAAGCGCTAAAACGCTAAGCGCCGCTGTCTGGGATTTATGCTTTATGCATAGACAATAACCTTGTCGAGTAGATTCAACGGTGCGTAATGTAGTGCTGCTATTGAGGCATAAAAGCGTAATGGTAGAAGTAGTTCGTATATATTTTTCTTCGTATATGTGGCAAACGATCAGACAGTGGTTAGCTACAGAAAAATAAATGAGATACAATGATCGTCACTGCCCATGGACTCCTGAAACTCAAAAGTCCTAAAGTTTTAATCCACTCAAAAGAAAAACAGAAAAAGCTCCGACAGCTTTTGACCTCCAAAACATTCTCTATCCAAATAGGCTAGATGACACCTTAGTCAAATTAGTTACTTTTTATCATCTGTCAAAGCGACAATTTTGTATGAACAATATACTAAATACACAATTGTGATGTCACTGTTTTAAACTGCTCAATTGAACAATACATTTCACTGTATATTTGATTGAAATTCGTAATAATAATTAAAAGCTATGTTAATTGTATTTCCCGAGATGTTTCGCGATATTAGTTTTAATGAAGTTGACATTGGTATTTTGTTACGATACATCCATCTACCTCATTATAATGCTTATATCCGATGCTATGTTAATAGTCATGTTTAAAGATATTAACACCAATAGTCTCATGAAGAAGTTGGGATAGGTTTAGTAGTTAATGACACTTCCACGAATCTATGCATTTTCATATAATAGATGCGTATGATCGTGTAATTGTCGAATTCGATCGTTTTGACGTGTAATTTCACTGACTAGTATGATTTGAAATATTTAAATCATTTGTTAGAATATTTCTTGAGCGGTTGGTAGGGTTACCTCACTATATTTTTCTAAGAGCCTGTCAAAGTGACTCTACTCTACCCCATGGAAATCATGAATAGAATCCAAGAGTTGTAGTCACCGTACCCATTGCAAATGCAGACAATGCGGTATAGTGACCCATACTACGGGGGCCTAGTGAGATGCGTTTTCGCGCCCTGCTTGGGGACGTAAAAGGCATGACAGTCATCGTGGCAGTGTAAGGCTCACACAATTACCACGATAACTTTTACCCCTTCATCAATAAGATAGTGACTTTCACATACAGCGAAATTGAAAACATACTACAGCGCCATCTACCGTAGACATACCGAACTACGGACTAACTATATCCTATATCTCAATGCAGAAGTTCTCGCGCCATCACAACATCCCAATATCAACCGTTGGACCGCGGCGCGCTAGATTTGATCATCTCGACTGATCAACTCGAGGGACATAACACCCATTTCTCCACATTACCAATCAGCCTGCACTATGATCATACAACTAGAACGCCATTGTTCTGTCAAAACTGATACTGTGAACTCAGTGATTACACTCAAAGCAAATAAAAGTTTATTTATTGATACAAAGTCCCAAACACAATCCAGGATCACAATTGTACCATGACAATAAAAATAAATACAGCAAACGTACAGTTTTCTATAACACATATAATACGTAATTTACAGCATATTTAAAATTGTGATTGTATGTTTGTTTTTAATCTCTAGTCTAGGTGAAAAAAAAAAATTGTATAATAATACCAACAAGATGATTTTGAAGCTAATATATTAACCAGTAAAGGTAGAAAAGCCTTGAAGTTCATAAAAGGGCACATAACGTTTGTACATAATGAACTCGGCTTGTCCAATAGTTAGCTCCCACTATACCAAATGCTACTTTATTACAACACGCATAAAGTTAACTTTCCCAATTTTCTTGTAAAAATACAGACGTTTATTTTATCACAACAAAATTTGGACTATAACACGAAGTAATAAGGTAGAAAATTGTTAAACAAACTATTGTAATAACAGTTAGTTTACCGAGTTTCACTTGTTTATTGCGTCTACCTCATTTTTCTTGTCATAGTACTGCCTTTAGGCTTCAAAAAGTTAACAAGACCTTTAAGGGCTTATGTGTACGAATTTATTATAAAATACAAAATATTTCGAAGTTCACGTCTGAACACAAGTTTACAGTACTCGAATCGTAAAATGAATAGAAATGTTGGGGTTTGGGATAATATTATTGTTGGATTAACGACTTATTTTAAATGCCTATTAGTTGCCTTGCCTTAATTCGACCGAAGTACCAACACCGCTTCATGGAGAAATCGGTACTAGGTAATTCTTCAGACGTTTTTCACCGATTGAGCAAATTAACTGGAGTCACAAATCCTCTTTTTCCTGGTTTTTGGGGGAAAAGGTTCTCAGAGGAAGGCAACGTACTTCTAGTTCTTGAGATACAATGTCCATGAACGTCTGCTGAAATTTTCCATTCCTATCTAATGATTCATATCCCTATACCATTATAAACAAACAAATCAGTTGCCACTAATGTCATTTCAGAACTTACGAGGTACATTTTAGGTGTGAATTTTTATATTCATAATATTATTGGACTTTATTTGTTATAAAACTGGCAAGTAAAGAAAGAAAATATAGGTTATACAAAATAAAATTGCGTGTTCCAACTTACTTCGTTGGTGTCGTAACCATCTGTCACAGAGATCAGGCTATAAAAAACTGTAAGTTATATTAGTTTTTACACTACTATAGTAAGAATTGGCCGTGTGGTGACGGATTCAAAATACATAGTGTTACCACCCCTATTCATCCCGTGGGTGTCGTAAAAGGCGACTGAGGGACAAAGTATACAAGACAACATCATTACAAAGAGAAGGAAAACTTGAAACAAACCCTATTCGAACCCGTCTGGCCAGCGTGGAATAGTAGGCCAAAACCTCCTTGCTAAGGAGAGACCTATGTTCAGCAGTGGACTGTAAAAAGCTGTTGATGAGTAACAATCAGATGCTATTTTACACATTGCTTTGTTCAGAAAAACGACTCATAGCTATTTTCAAGGAATTCTATGACGCTTCTTTGATTTTACGCTAACTGCTCAAATAAAATAGTAGGTATTTTATGATCATATCGTATGTGTAATACTTCCGATCGTTGCGTAAACACAAGATGAGAGGAATATGGCAATAAATATTTTATTCAAACATACGTATCTAGCGATTGAAATATGAATAGGAAATCGGGAAAGCAAATATATATCAGAACACAGAGTAGGTTCGGTTCAAGGTAAAAATGTGGAAAGATCCAAATATGTGAAATAAAGAAGTTACTTATGGAGAAAGTTGTTCAAGCCTACCAACAGACAAATTCATACTTATTACCAACATTAGGGTATGAAGGTAGGGACGACCTGGTGTAGGTCGCGGGAAGCCTCTTGATGTGGGCGTCATGAGACCGGCTGTTTTGGAGAACCTTGGAGGAGGCCTGTGTCCAGCAGTGGACGTGTTTTAGCTGAGATGATGATGATGATGAAGAGTATGAAAAAGTTAGGACTTTGATTAGTAAAGGTCTCTATTGCAGCGTTTGTACTTGCTGGTTTCTGGTAGTGGTAGTTTATGTGACTACTGTGCTTGAGATTTCGGGTTTGGTTCCGGATTGAATCAAATTTTTATATGATCTGCAAATATTTATTTCTGAGTTTAGGTGTTTTATATAGTTCTGCTTAGTTTAGGACTAGATGGTGTTGTGTTTCATAAGTACAAAATGTTATTATCATTTTACTCAGCTTGCAAAGGACTCTTAAGTCAGGTACAGCCAAAAAATACATTACTTTGACAGGGGATAATGATGGTAGAGAAATTATATTCTGGAGTTTTTGAGCAAAGCTCGTTGACACTAAAGACGATAGCACTGGAGAAAGTAAAGTATTGGCTTAAAAGTCCTTGTCTTGCATGTTAAAATAGATCCGTATTATTAGTAATGAGGTGAAATTTATAGAAATATCTTTTACAGTAAAGCAAACTAAGTATCGATCGGAAGGTCGATAGGAGGATTCATCTGGGCTGGGCAGCATACGGGAAGCTGCGTCACATCTTCGAGTCACCGATTCCACAATCATTAACGCCCAAGGTATTTGACCAGTGCGTCCTACCCGTAATAACATAAGGAGCCGAGCAGTGGACACTCACCATTAGACTGGCTTACAAGTTCAAAGTGGCTCAGCGTATGATGCTGGGTGTTTCTCTGGCTAATAAAATTTGTAACGAGGTTATTCGACAGAGAACGGGACTAACTGACATCGCACAGAAAATCAGCACGCTGAAGTGGAAGTGGGCCGGTCGTGTCTCCAGGCGAACCAATGGTCGCTGGGGCCAAAGTCTGCTAGAGTGGAGACCACAATTGGGAAAACGTAGTATAGGGCACCCTGCGGCGCGATGGACCGACGACTTGAAGAAGGTGGCTGGCAGCGGATGGATGCGAATTGCCCAAGACCGGGACGGTTGGCGCGCTTTGACTAGACCTTCGTTCAGCAATGGACGGCAATAGGTTGATTTACACTATACTATATAAAATACGTACAAAGGTTTCTGTATTAATGTGAGAAATGGGAAACCAGCTACAACTGGCACTACAATAGGTATATTACCGAGTCAATCTTACTTTATTAATTATTTTGTTTTGAATGACGTCAAATGTTCGACAACTGTTTGCATTTATTCTGTAATTTGTATAGAAAGAAAAATTCTTATTTTTTTGGATATTTTCACGTATTTTTATATTATTTTTTTGTACTTTGTTCGTCTAGCCATTTTTGAGCTAAGTGCTTAGCAACATATTTGACGATATGTACGTCTTTTTATGTCGATATACTCGTACATATCTGTCTATACATGTCTATGTATGTATGATTAATTTTAATACATAAATAGCTTAACCTTTTCATACAAATATTTTACCGCATTGTTATAAAACACACTTAAGGCACGTTCACAAAGAACTCTTGATGTCTCTAACACGGTTTCCTTAACATCAGTAGCAGGAAGTGATTAATATAGGCACACAAATTCTCAAAGAAGCAACTTTACGGCAGCAAGTTTAAAAGCCCTTTATAATATATTCAAGAAATTTAGAATCCCCTAAATAGGTACTTATTTCGGTAAGGATAAAAGGGATGTTCGGGCAAGCTTGATAACGGAAGGGTGTTTAGTTAGAAGGTAAGGTTATTGTTAAAATATTAGTTTCTATATTGTGCCTAATATACTAAGTAACACACTAGTAATAGTTATATAGTCTGTGGTGTAAATTCGCACCTTTTTCAATGTTTGTCTATTCCTTTTTATACTCTGTGGGCATCATTAAAAGACTGTTGTTGTACTATAAAACTTTTCATTAATTTCAAATAAATTCTACATAATCCAATAACTCTAACAGGTTATGGGCCCAGTATAGCCCTGATAATCGAAGTGAAAGTCAGTGAACATAAAATTACAGTGAAAATTGTGAAAATATCGCACGCCGGTAAAACATAACCTCAAAGTGACTGTTGGTTTTACGGATCGAAAACACTGAACATTACAAATATTGTGTCAAAAATGTCGTCAAGCAATCCTCTCGTAATGATCGAAAAGCTTACTGGTCGGGAAAACTATTCCACATGGAGATTTGCAGTCAAAACATATCTCCAACACGAAGACTTGTGGGACTGTGTTGAACCCGCGCCCGGTGACTCTGTCGACTCAAAACGCGACATAAAAGCAAAATCTAAGATCATCTTACTGGTGGACTCTGTAAACTACGTTCACATTCAAGATGCAAAGTCTGCAAAAGAAGTGTGGGACTGCTTGGCAAGTGCATTCGACGACTCGGGGCTAACACGCCGTGTGGGATTACTTAGAGATCTGTGTACAACAAATCTTACTGGATGTCTAAATGTCGAAGAATACGTGAGCAAAATTATGACCACGGCTCACAAGCTCCGGAACATCGGCTTTAAAGTAGATGACGAGTGGCTCGGGACACTGCTACTATCCGGTCTACCCGAAACATACAAGCCGATGATTATGGGTATAGAAAGCTCTGGTATGAAAATAACTGCTGACTCAGTTAAGTCAAAAATTCTACAAGATGTCAAAATATGTGAAAATGACTCATCTGCATTTGCCGCCAACCATAACTACAAGAATAAGGGTAACAAGAAACAACCTAGAAGAGGCCCGCGCTGCTACAACTGTAATAGATATGGCCATTTTTCTGCGGAGTGTAAGTCGAAATCTTCTAAAAAGAATCAAGAGAGTTCAAGTTATGCCGCTGCTTTCATAGCTTCAACACATAGCCTGGAACAAGATCCTTGGTATATAGACTCTGGCGCTTCTGTACATATGACCAAACATAGAAATCTATTACAACAGGAAAAGGAGCCACTTATCAAAACTATAAAGGTAGCAAATGACAAGTTATTATCAGTTCACAGTACTGGTCAGTTGACATTAGATGTGTGTAATGATAAAAATCAGTACAACAAAATTCTGTTCCAAAATGTTTTGTATGTACCTGAACTGGCAACAAATCTACTATCAGTCAGTCAGATTATAAAGAATGGAGGTCAGGTAAAATTCAACAGTAAAGGCTGTTTAATATTTAATAAAAACAATGTTGTTGTTGCAAGGGCAAGCTTAATCAATAATATGTACAGGCTAGATATGAAAAAGTGAACATGCATACATATCTGAAGTTGACAAGCAAGACATGTACCTCTGGCATCAACGCATGGGCCATCTGAATTTTGAAAGTCTGGAAAAATTAATAGATAACACTGAAGGTGTACAGTTGTCTAAGAAAAATAAGAATATTACATGTGTCACCTGCCTGCAAGGAAAACAAACTCGCTTACCTCTAAAACAAAGTGAAACCAGCACTACTAAAGTACTTCAGTTGGTACACTCCGACATCTGCGGTCCGATGGAGACTAGCTCGCTGAGTGGTGCAAGATACTTTATGACCCTAATTGATGACTACTCAAAGAAAGTTTTTGTTTATTTTCTACACAAGAAATCTGATGCATTTGAGAAATTTAAAGAATTCAAGAGCCAAGTGGAGAAACAACTAGAATGTAGTATAAAGTGTCTTCGCTCTGACAACGGTCTTGAATATATGAATGCAAATTTCTATGAGTTCTTAAAAGCTGCCGGAATTGTTCATCAAACCACCACTCCATATACTCCAGAGCAAAATGGAGTTGCAGAACGCATGAACAGGACATTGGTTGAAAAAGCTAAGTGCTTGTTAATTGACGCCAAATTATCTAAAGGATACTGGGCTGAATCTATACACACTGCTGCTTATCTCATCAATAGATCTCCAATTAAGTCACTGAACTTCAAGACACCAGAAGAAATGTGGTCCGGAAGCAAACCAAATATCAGTCACTTAAGAATATTTGGGTGTGAAGCAATGATTCATCTTCCAAAAGAAAAAAGAAGAAAGTGGGACCCAAAAGCACAAAAAGCAATATTTATTGGCTATTGTGATAATACTAAAGGATTCAGATTTATTATTCCTGGCACCAAAACAGTAATCAAAAGTAGAGATGCAGTTTTTCTTGAAACAACTGTAGAGAGAAATTATGTTTCAGAGGTTTTGATACAGGACAGCACAATGTGTCACTCATCATCCGAATCAACTGATGATGACACATTTGAGAGCTCTAATGACACATTACAATCTGCCACTGCTGACTCTGATCAAGATCAAGGTACTGACAGTGACTACTCACCAAACCAAAAGGTTGAAATACCGTCTCACTCCAATATAACACTGAGACCAAGAAATAAAGAATTATTTTCAAAACAAAAAGATGATGAAGGAAAAGGTTACCTGTGCTGTAGTGAAGATATTCCTGTACCGCTGAACTATAGTGAGGCGATCTCATCACCTGATTCCGAAAAATGGAAATGTTCAATAGAAAAGGAACTAGAATCACATAAGCAAAATGGAACTTGGGTATTGGTAGAAAAGCCTAAAGATGCGAAGCCAATTGGATGCAAATGGGTTTTTCGAGTCAAAGATGAACCAACAGGCCCTCGTTATAAAGCTTGTCTGTGTGCAAAAGGGTATGCACAAAAAGAGGGCATTGATTATGATGATACTTTTTCGCCAACAGTCAGGTATGACTCCATTAGAGTTTTATTGTCCATTGCAGCTCAAGAAAAGTTAGAAATAAGTCAATTTGATGTTACTACTGCTTTTCTGTATGGGGAGCTAAAGGAAAACATCCTGACGACAGCACCTGAGGGACTAGACTGCAATCCTAATATGAAGCCTGAGAATGTACTGAAGAAAGATTATCCTTACCGAGAAGCTGTAGGATCACTTGTACATGCAGCAACGGTGAGCAGACCTGATATAATGCTTGCTGTAAACCAGGTGAGTCGATACTTACATTCCCATGATGAACCCCACTGGAACGCTGTAAAGAAAATACTAAAATACCTGAAAGAGACAAAAAGTTATGGATTATGCTATACATCTAACTGTGACAGCACGGATTTAACTGGATACAGCGATTCAGATTTTGCTAATGACTTGGAAAACAGACGCTCAACGACTGGCTATGTTTTTTTAAAAAGTGGAGCAGCTGTCACTTGGTCATCACAACGCCAGCCTACTGTGGCCTTATCCACGACAGAAGCCGAATTCATGGCTGCTTGTGCTGCAACTAAAGAGGCTATGTGGCTTAGACAGTTACTCAGTGATTTAGGTGTATTCAGACAAAAATCCGTGTGCATAAACATTGACAATCAGAGTGCAATAAACGTGATTAAAAACAGTGAATTTCATAAGCGATGTAAACACATAGATATTAAGTATAACTTTATAAAAGAAAAATATTATAATAATATAATCAGTCTGAACTATGTACACACTAATAATCAGTATGCTGATATGTTTACTAAAGCCTTGTCTAAAGACAAATTTATATTCATGAGAAATAGTATTGGAATGTCAAAACTAAATTAATTTGTATGTGTGTTGTAGAGTATTAGATAGATTACATTATTTAGAAGTCTAGTAAACTTCTGTTGAACTTTTGTTACTGTATAAAACCGATGAAAGGCTTGAATTTGGTAGGAGTGTTAAAATATTAGTTTCTATATTGTGCCTAATATACTAAGTAACACACTAGTAATAGTTATATAGTCTGTGGTGTAAATTCGCACCTTTTTCAATGTTTGTCTATTCCTTTTTATACTCTGTGGGCATCATTAAAAGACTGTTGTTGTACTATAAAACTTTTCATTAATTTCAAATAAATTCTACATAATCCAATAACTCTAACAGTTATGGGTTAAGATACTTTTCATCAATTTATCACGTTATATACGCGTGTAAACATTTTAGTTTGAGATGTTGAAGAGTAAATTAATCAGTTTTACTAAAAGAGATTAAGGTTTGATGTATAATTGGGTTTAATATTGTAACCTGAGTAATCCTTCGAACCTTTTAATTTGTGCTCATAGTTGAATATTTATTATCCTTATAGGTAAAGTTAACGAAGAATCGTGTGGCAAAGGATTTAGAATATATAGCGTCGTGTCCCCTGTTCACCCCGTGAGTGTGGTGGGAGGCGACTAAGGAAGCAATTTACACAGGACAACATCACTACAAAGAGAAGGAAAATTTGATACAAGTCATTTTTTAAAAAAATTCGATCGAGCCACAGTACGCACCAGAAAACATGACTCATGCGGCGTTACCTCGCTCTGAGGCGTTCCATTTAAGGCTTGAAGTGCAAGCGAGAGCGAATGAGCGACAAAGAGTCACAATCGGCCTCTGCGTTCGGTGGTGTTCGACATCTACCTCTCACCTACTTGAGTGAGCGGTGCTTCCGCGTGGACAGCTGCTATACAATAATACATTTACATGTTTAAAATACAACCATTCCATCAGTATTTTTTTTTGACGTTGTCACATTCAGCTATTGTCAGTAAGCGACTTTACAGACAAACGATTTTTTTTAAATTCTGAAAAAACCCTCGGACCGTCACCTCACCGAGGTTTACCGCGGGATGGTGTATCGGAATCGGACCGACTAAAACCACAGGGTATGCCACTCTGCGCCTGGCATAGGAGATATAGAAACAGCTGTTATTACAAAATCCTTTGTCTTTGAACTATGTACCTCCAGTGAATAACTAAATTAACACCTGACACAAAATAAGTCAAGAGAAAATTGTGAATAAAGTTAAAAAATAATTGTGCTGCACTAAATTTAGCATTTTTCTTGCATTACGCCTTCTGCATGTTAAATCACAAATCCAACTGCACTAAAGCAATTTTGAAATACATCGTTACCCAATACTAAAAATACAGTTCGTAACATATTTCTAAAGTAGATCTTGTTTGTTATTTTTGTTTATTGCAACTATTCCTGCCTTTTTTATTGGGAAATTGAATAAATCTAGCGTAAATATAAAACACATACGTTACTGTCCGCTTACAAGCAATAAACTTTATTCATTACGCTAAATGTTTATAAAAACTGTTGATTACGTACAACATTGAATTGGAACTACTGTTTCTGGAGTTATTTAATCATTAATGTGGGCTACCAACAAAAATTCAGTTAAATTAAATTTCATTGTCAATAACGGCAGCCTTTAACAGTACCACTTCGACTTACTACGCCAAAAGTGAGTTTAACATTAATAAACTATGGCGATACATGAATCCTTTTCGAATGCTGGTTGCTTCATGATTTGTTTACATGTGTGGCAAAGCAAACTAAACTATTTTAGACAGGACGATAAGTAAATCATCCTGCTTAAAATAACTGGTGATCGCTTAAGGTACTACACTATCCATACAGTCATGACAATAATAAAATTCGACAAAATAAGAGTGTTGAACAAAATAAGAGAGACTTTTGAACTTAACGTCCCACGCAAACATGTTGCGGGAGTTCTCTGTGTTCTGAGACCGATGCTCCTGGAATTTGTTGGCTATATTTGTAAAACATGGTTTTAATAAGATTGCCACTTGTACACATCCAATGAGTATCTGCCGGTGGTCAAAAATTATTTCTGGAAAAGCTGATTTCCAGACGGACGACATTCCATGGCCACCCAGAAAACCAGCAGACTTCTTTTTATGGAGTTATTTGAAGAATCATGTCTAAATTAAGAAACTAAAGACACTTTGTCAACTAAGAAAAAAATCAGCGAAGAGATCTCGGTGATCTTGGCCTCTTAATCGATTCGTATTCGAAAATTTCGGTGCTCGCTTAGAAGAGCGCAAACATCAAAAAAATGGTTATTTGGACGATGTAATTTTTAAAAAATATATGCCAACTAACTAGCTTTCTTGTAAATAAAAAAAATATAATATATCAAATGATTTTTTTATACGATTTTTTCAAATGTTAGCTAATTCGTGACCCACCCTGAATATCATTATTTTTGACGACCGTTATTAGAGGGTAACATAATTTTTTGAATGATACATGTAACTCTTAGTTACATGTTATGATATCTAGTTCCAAGTATTCATATAAACGTTATGCAGTCACATTTTGCACCCAAGTACGTTTCTGTAAGACGTGTAACGAAGTGGAAAATCATCACGGCTCAACGGTCCGGTCACGGCAACGTCTCACTACGTCACTTCATGTTTGTGCGTTCCAATTAACAAGAGTATTTGGTGCGTGTTCATTACTATTAATAACGCTTTGTTATGGACAGCTTTTAATGGAAATTATGAAGCATAGTTGTTTTTGGGTCTCGGGTTTTTGATTAAGTGATTACGAGTTTGAGTTCCAATTATATTTGGTCTAGGTATGATTTAAGGAGCATGAATTTACAAAAATTTAGTTTAGTTTAATAACTAATTTAAATAGTTATTATTTGTTTTAAATCGTCAGGATTAAGAAGATTTGAATCCCTTGGCTAGAGAAAGACCTGAAATCAATTCGTGTGAAGGTTTTTGCTACATATACTCCGACAGGCTATATGTGTCCGTATTCAGACGAACCTATAGGTCCAGTGATCAACGATCCTAACTACTAAACCATAGATAGTGAGATAAATTACTAAGTCATGTATAAGAGTAAAATATTTATAAGAGATAATGCATTATACAGCTAATTTTTTTTTACAACGTCCGTACTGTAAATATATCCTTTGTCTCGTGGGACTTTATAAACATACAAGAAACGACGGACATAGAACATCCAAACTCAGGACAACAATTTTTACATCACACAAAGTATTGTTCCATTTAGGGTTTGAACCCTCAACACTCAGCACAACAGTGATCGGCGTGGCGTGTATTTAAATGTTAATTTAAATAATTAAACACTCCATATAGAAAATAATCTGGTAAAAGAAAACTCCGAGCCCAATATTTTGTTTGCACCTCTAATTTTGGTACAATCCAATATATTAAAATGTAGAATTGTCACGCAGATAATAAAACCCAATCGATCAGTACCTTATTCTTCAACATCCGGCGCTAAGTAACTGAAGCTCTACGGGGAATATACGTAATCCTACTTTACAATTTCTTTTTTTGACTTGTTTTCTGTAGACAGACATATGTACTTCTGTGTGAATTTTTCAATTTGAGTACATTTCTTTTTTAATTTTAATAGCCAGCGAAAGTGACTCTACTCTGCCCGATAGAAAGCATAAGAGAATCTAAGAGTTACGGTAACCATAATCATTGAGAATGCAGACAATGCAATATGGTACCTAAACTACGGTGTCTTAGCAAGATGCTTTTTCACGTCCCGTCCAGGGACATTAAAGGGATGATAGTCGTCGAGGCAGTGTAGTTCTTTAGCTTAAAGCGACTATTTAAAATATAAGCTGATTAGAAAATAAGCGTAAAATTAACCTTTGTTTTACTAATCAGGTTATAGGTCGAGTAGTTAGTCGTCTTGACTGCTAAACACAAAAGTTCAGAGGTCTGTTTGATACACGCCCAGGAAAAATTGTGTTGAGCGTAATATTTGTTCTCTGTTTGTGTAATTTATCTATAATATATACGTATTAGTGTATAAATATTTTATCAGCAGTCAGATTACTAAAGGCTCTATCTAGTTTGGAATCAGAGGGCCATATGTAAGTTTATCATTTTTGTTAAACAAATAATTAAATTTACGACGTGAATAAATAAAGTCTATTTTACAATGTCACTATGATATTTTTGTTACATTTTAAATCACAAAGAACTATCCAAAATCCATGTTTGTTGACGAGATTATTTTATTACGTAGGCCAGTACAAAGGCTAGGTGGATTTAATCCTAAGCTGCGTGAAATATTGTAACCCTCAACAATGTACATAGCGTACACTAATCTCACACTCCGTGTTTCGGCAAAACCTTGATTTCACTGTCTGGCTTTAATTAAATAACGCGTGTAAATTATTTCTTACTAACGGTATTAATATATAATGTAGACTATTTACGCAATTAAGATAACTATGTAAATAATAAACTATTACGAAATGAAGGTAAACTTTGGAAGGAAAGCTCGCTTGGATTAGAACCAAGGTTGTACTTAATAAACAGAAATAAAAACGATTGAATTATTAACCATGTCTACAGAAAATCATATATATTTTAATTATAGAAAAGCCATACTTCTAAGAAAAAGGACTCAATGCGAGGCAACACAAGTCTGACTCTTGAGTTTCAAGTGTCCATCATTGGTGGCGATGTTTTCCTAGTAAATTTCGGCCACGGCCGCCACTCTCAACAGAGACCAGCCTACTGCATAAAAGATATCACAACGCACAAGTGTGTACGCAAACACCGGTGCACTCTCTGTTTCCTCACTCTCACAATGCGATGGCAAATGAGGCGCAGGTCCGATGGCTTTACGTGCTCTCTGAGACACAGGTGTTGAAATCTCTACTTCGAAATTCCGGACTGTGATTTAGTCACTTCAGATAATCCATCTACTCGTTTCTCCTAATATCATAAAACCTAAACTCCAATTGATGCTTAGTTTACCAATGCGTCCTATATGAAGAAAATTTCTTTTCAAAATACAAGGCTAAGAATACTTTCCTAATATCTTACTTCATACAAGCTCACACAGTAACAAAAAAATCGTCTACTTCGCGATATTCTGCAGTAGTCCGAGCTAATAAAAATAAATAAAGCCACGACAGCGTCCCAAAGGGTACAAGGGACCTTGGTCTGGAAAAATAACGTGCACAAAATACTGGAGTTTCCTGATTGCGTCAAAAGGTTTACCGACTGATAATAGTTACTTTAGAAAAAAATACTGCTGTGTCTTTCGTTTTCTTTAATTAAAATTAATATTTTTATCATTACATAGCTTTTACGAGACATTTTTAAGTGTGGAAACTCCTTCTGTCCGTTTGGGGCTTACACCAAAGCGGTGTATCAGAATCACACCTACTGAAATCACACTGTGCGCCACTCTACACCTTAAATAGGAAAATTCTGTAAACATCTATTATAAAAACATACAGAGCCCTCCTAGCGAACTCTTTCTAGATTCAAATGAACCATACATCTTGTACAAGGAGTTATAGGATATAAATTAAAATACTTACGTAGCTTTATCTTACTACATAATTACAAATGAGTAGTAATTACACAATAACAATAGACGTGTGGTCACCATACTGCTCGTAAAAGGCATAGCATATCATTACATACAATACATCAAAAGTAATCGCCATTAAATGGGTAAAGAACTGTTTTTAAATATATATGAATTTCTTAACACAAATGCCGGAAACATGTCCCAATAAACTAACATACTTAATTAAATACTGAGATCAAGTTAATAACATACACTTCTTTAAACGTCAAAAATTACGTCCATAATTATTTTGCTATTTAGGAAACCATGACTTACTTCAAGCGGTCTCATTAGGTCTACTAGGCTGTGGTCTCTTACGAACCAACTTTACAAATCGTGCTGCACAGATATAATTAACAGATAGTAGTACACAATTTTTTTAAGTCGCCATACAAACATCTGTGACAATCATTACGGGTAGTTGAGTTCAAAAAAGTCCAACAACAGCCTATTCACAGATTTTGGATATCTTCATATTCTCCAAAACTCTATCTACAGATCTTGGATATCATCTAGTTCAGCAAAAGTCTATTTACAGAACTTGAATATCATCATGTTCTGTAAAAGTCTATCTACAGAACTTGTATATCGTCAAGTTCTACAAAAATCTATCTACTGAACTTGGATATCGTCAAATTCAGCAAAAGCCTATATACAGAACTTTGATATCACCTAATACAGTAAATAATCGAAATCTATCCCAACCTAGTTTGTAAAAAAACTCGAATAACGATGATAAAGACAAAAATATTCACCGTGAACGTTTAATATGAATCACTGACCTGAATGTAATATAAAATAATTAAAATGAAGGTACAAAGTCTAATTAAAAAATAACAACACGTTTCACGAACAGGCAAATATTCAAGAAAAATTGGGTTCATTTTATTAAACGCTCATAAATTAATTCATATATTCCAGGTCAGCACTTTCACCAAATTTAACCAACAATTTTTTCATACTACCCTCAGTTTTACAATAAAGATCATTTATTGAAAAAAATTGATCGTTAACGGGATTCTGCTGCGAGATTGGTCTTCATTATACACTCATTATTCTTCGTAATGGAAATAGATTAATGGTATAATTCAATACTTTGTTATTGAGAATTTGATCTTTACCTATTAAAGGTAAATGAATTTAATTTAGAAAATGAGTTGATTTTTTTTCTGTCTGTCTTTCAGCTAATTGATTGCTATGGTTGCTATAAATAGTCGTTGGTCGAGCGACTAGCGTATGTAACTACCGATAGAGTGGCCTTGGATTAGATTCTCGGCTCGGGTGAAAATTTTTATTAAGTTTTTCTGATAATAAAAATGCTTAATAACAGCCCGGTGTACCATATGGAAGTTGGGGCCCTGAGGAGCACGTAAAGCCGTCGATCCAGCGCCTGGTATCTCCCTGATCGTGTCGGATAGTCGTCACATCGGTTTGTGAGAGAGAGGGAACCGAGGGCGCATCTGTATTTACGCATATTGTGCACTATACTGTTTCCTGCGTAGTTGGCTGACTTCTGTTGGGTCTGGCCGCCATGGCCGAAATTTGCTAGGAATACTTAATAGATAGGTTTTGTGGCGACTTCCACATTACAGTATAAACAAAAATATACAACAGCGCCATCTAGCGAAGATACATCGAACTACGAAGTATGAACGAAACGTATGAATGTAATAAACTACGAAACAACTATTAATCCTGTGTCGCGATACAGAGATTCGCGTGGCAATTAACATATATACAACATCCCAACATCAACCGTTGGGCCGTGGCCCGCCAGGCATGACCACCTCGCCTGATCGTAGGATCCTCCCTTTGTGTCAAAGGGATATGATACCCGTTCCCTTTACAGGCTTAAATACAATACGATTAGTAGTCAATCGTATGTTACGATTTTTATTTATTCATGTGGTAACAGAATAAAAATGAGCAGTATCACTACTCCTATTCATCATCGTGGGTGTCGTAAGAGCCGAATGTGTAGGCAACTACACCAGTCAACAGCACTGCAAAAAGAATGAATTCTTGGCATAAAACCTATGCCTGCCACTGCTGTAACTATAGTAGTGAAAAATTTTCTCGTTAGAGGAGGTCTATGTCCATCAACATCATCATCATCATGATTGCCCGTGTGTTGATGAATTAAGAATATATAGTGTTAGAACCCCTACTCATCCCGTGGGTATCGTAAAAGGCGACTAAGGGAACAAAGTATGCAAGACAACATCATTACAAAGAGACGGAAAACTTGAAACAAACCCTATTCCAAGCCGTCTGGCCAGCGTGGTATAGTAGGCTGAAATGTTCTTACTAAGGAGAGGCCTATATCCAGTAGTGGACTGTAAAGGCTATTGATGATGTCCATCACTAGACTATAAAAGGCCGTCGATGTGATGAATCTAACTCAACTTCATACATCTCACTCATAGCTGTTTGATCCCACTTTAGGCAGAGACTATACTGTGGAAGCAGTGTGCTGACAAAAATACTTATATATTTTTAATAATTGGTCTAGTGGTTAGTAACTCTGACTACTAAGCCAGATATGGTGGGTTTGATTCCCACCTAGGATGTTCCTTCTCACCTAAACACCTACTTATTTCAGCGAGAGACTTGGATCTGTATATATTTATAATATTCTGAACAACAAAAAGAAGAAAAACAAATATTGTGTGATGAGTACAGTCATTTGTTCTTCGTGTAAGAGCCACCATCATCATCATCTTTAGTCAACTGCTGGACAAAGGCCTCTCCTTAGAAAGGAGGTTTTGGCATACTATACCACGATAGCCAGACGGGTTGATATAGGATATCAAGTTTTCCTTCTCTTTGGAAGCTGTTGTCCTGTATTATTTGCTGCCTTAGTCGTCTCTTACGATACCCGTGAGAGGAATAGTGGTGCTGACACTCTGTATCCTTAATCAGTCACCACACAGTCATAGGTGTAGTTTATCGCTAATAATATATGTTTACAAATATATAAGTATGTTTATCAGCAGTCTTGGTACAGGTTCTGCCTCATTTGGGATCAGATTGCCATATGTCAGATATGTAAAGTTATTATGGATGAACTACGCCCAGTCACAGAGTAAATTGTTGTGCTTATCGTAAAAAGATTTGTCCTAGAGTAATCAGGATCACACTAGAAGAAACAAGACATTCATATTCTTTTCTTATTAATATAAAATTTAAGTATAAAGGCATTTCATAAAAGATTTAATTAGGTTAATAAGATAAGTATTACTTTCTTAATTACCTTTCAAAATATGATAATTCACGTACATATCTACCTATCATGTAGGTAGTAGAGCCAGGCTGATTTCAGCAGGAACAGGCCAGCTCGAACGGAACAGTGTTACTTTTTCACAGAAAACCAGCCTAAAACGACTTCACACGTGCTGTCGTGTTTCGTTGGTGAGTGCACCCGGAGACCAATTGATGCAGATTTGACAGCTATCGTGGTGAGTGTGTGAACTTGACACTGCCACAATGATTGTCATGTCATACCTTTAATGTCCCCCAGCGTGGCGTAAAACACTGCTGTGGACTGCCATAGTATGAGTCACCATGCTGTATTGTCTGCAGTCGTAGTGGATTCTATTCATGCTTTCCAAAAGGCTGAATGGAATCACTTTGGCAGACTCTTAAAATTATATATATATTCTTTAACCTAACACAAAATTTTATTTTATAGTATACCTTTTTAGTATACCTTTTTTGACAAAATGTTGACTATGTTCACTTTTTCTAAATATAATCAATAGCTATTCTAAAAATGAAATGCTTTCATGCGTAACATGTATTTAAAAAAGGGTACAAAACATTTTGCACATGTTAATACATAGGTCAAATTTTGTTTCAGCTTTCACTCTCGAGACATTTTCTTTCACACCAGAAAAATATTTCGGGATCATCTGATGCTAAACATGTATAATTTTCTATTCTAACAACTTTACAAGTATGTATATCTACTCTCAGCCGTGTTCCATTATATAAGGTGGGCCGTGAATTTGTTAAAATTGTATATTTACAAGAGAGCTAATCATTTGGAAAAATTACATCATCTAAATGACCACCGCTTCGACGTTTGCACTCTTCTAAGCGGGCACCGAAATTTTCAAACACTCGTCGGCAAAGAAACCGTGTGATCGTCGACATGTCTTCGTTGATTTTTTCTTTTAGTTGACGAAATCATAACCCCATCATAAAAACTCTGCTGGAGATAGATCTGGTCTTCTGGGTGGCCATGGAATGTCGCCTCGTCTGGAAATCAGTTTTCCCGGAAACATGTCTTTGACCACCGACAGGGGCTCATTGGGTGTATTACAAGTGGCTCTATCTTGTTGAAACCATGTGTTATTATTGTAGCCAGCAAATTCCAGTAGCATCAGTCCCAAGAACTCTCGTAACATGATTTCGCAGGATGTCAGATACAAATATTAACGAATTCCCCTATATAATAATTTGTTTTTGAAGAAAATTGGAACAAATATGAAAATTAAATATCTTTTTTAGACTTACAGAAAAACATTTCAAGTGATGGTTATCGTTTTGTTTAATTAGGTAAAAGGTAAGGTAGGTCTCAGGCGTCCATCTCTGAAGGGGACCCGGAAATAATATGGTCCGGGTCCCCTTCAGAGAAGGACGCCTGAGACCGGCCGCCGGGGTGATTTTTAGTGGAAACACCACATACACCTGGCTCCTGCTCCCCGAGGCGCCGGAGATCCGTAGGGATTTTCCACCCCGACATCAAAAAAAAGGTAAAATTGTATCATGAACAAATTTATATTGACATCGTAGGCCATAACTGTTTCGCGTAGAAGAGGTCCAAGTCCATTAGCAAACTATTACAGATCGAAAAATTACAATTAAAACTAAGAAATGTTGTTAAGGTTATATCACTTGCAACCAAATGTCCTCCGTGACAGATGGCAACGAAACTAACGAAACTTAGAACAAGCAATTTGATTTAGTAACAAATATATTTTCATTCTTTACGTTCAATTTTATCTCAAATGACGCACAAGCCATTAGAAATACAAAAATTTGCACTTAAAATGTGCCTCGTGAGTTCTGAAATGACACTAGTGACAACGTGACAGAGTTCAAGTTATAAATCGATTTTTAAAAAGAAAAAGTTTCTATGTTTTATTGTATTTTAAGGACTTTCAAATTAATCCAAGCAGACTGTATGTATGTAGTGTCTATATGTGTGACTATATTTAGTATCAATATACAGTATATTTTATACCATTGTTTAAATAAATGTTATTAACCAGTGGTCACGCTTCGCTGTGGCATATTAAGTAGCTGTAAGAAATTGGTATAAACCATTTTTGAAGCGTTATCAATGTTTAAGCTCAATCCATGCAGAACTTATTGAGTTTCTGAAGCGTACACAAACCAAATTAACATTATGTAAATATACCCCTATACTATACTGCCTTGGTAGCGCAGTGCTATCGTATGCGACTGCTGTTTTTGAGGTCTCGGGTTCGATCCCCGGGTCGGGGATAATATTTGTTACGGAGTTTGAGTGTTTTCTCTGTATAATATGTATGTGTTTATATGTATTTATAGCACTTGTATCGTAAAAAAAAATGCTAGAGAAATGGAATTTATTATATAATCCTTCTGCTGCTGTTGACATAAGAGCATATTCTCATTAATTGAAATACATAAAATTACTAAACAATGACACGCACTTCAAGATTAATTTTCCTTTGTTTAATAATTAATTATAAAATTTGAACACAAGCATGTGCGAACAAAATTAAGACAAATAATGACTTAAAACCTTTGTTTGCGTAACAATGGTGAACTTTCGAAGCTATTTCACCTTGTTAACCAAAGTCTCGTTAATGACATAAAATGATTCATCATATCTTAGTCCCCAATCTCTTAAGCTGACAAAAACCCTAAGTCCTTGAAAGTTTTCGATATTGTCGTTACAAAATCTACTGGAGAATATCGCTACAACGGATCAGAAGTTTGTATCGTTAATAATCTAAGCAGTGAACATTTATCTGCATCATATAGTGACAGCGATTGAATTTAAGATACTTATAAAGAGCACCACAAAATGGTATAGTAGAATTGTATAGCTTCCTGTAAATGGTAGAAAGTACCTAGATTATTAAGATCACCTTTGCCACGTTTTATGTGCATAAACAAAAAAAAAATTGACTTTGACTAATATCAGTGATACCACGCGTTTAAAGAATATCAAAGAGCGGGCACTTAAAGAGCGAATACGCACTTGTATGTGGTCATATGTGGCACTAATTACGTACCTCAGGTGATTCGACACCTCGTTTGCTATAATTAAATTAAATGCAAAAAATAATTATTTTTAGTTGTAAAGGGATACCATACATAGAGACATAAGGCCACATAGAGATACAAGTCCTCTGATATTCTGTAAACGCGTGGTATCACTAATATTAGTCAAAGTCAATATTTTTTTATGGACATAAAACATGGCAGAGGTGGTCTTAATGACCTAGGTATTTTCTATTAGTTAACCTATTCAGTGCTAAAATATCTTACTAAAGTTATCTAATCATAACTTGAAGCAGTAGATAATAAAATTACTAAAACATTAAATATTCCTGAGAGATATAATTACTATATTTCCTTTTACAGTTATAATTAATGTTTGTCAACGTCACATCATTATCATTTTCCCGCTCTTTGCTCGAGTTTGGGTCAAGCTTTTGATGTCCTGACGCCTGACTGATGCCAACCTTCATTGAAAGTGTAAGTAACCTTTTTCAGACCGGACCCCGGAAATTAGTTAATTGGGGTCAATATGATAAGTAAAAAACAACGAGCTAATTTAGTAGAAATAACAAGTTTTAAATGGGGAAACAGAGGTAAAACTCTTGTTGTTTAAAGATACTGAGATGACATGTCTGAATTTTCACTCTATGAATTGAGAAGTCGTTGAACATAAATTAATATAAGAAAATGTAATAAATCAGATTTCTGACACGTAACGCCATCTAGCTTCAAACTAAGCAGAGCTAGTGCTGACAGCTAGATTGACTGATAGAATGCTCATATGCCTTTTTTTGGTAATACATTCATAATATACATAGAAAACACAGAAACTCCGAAACGAAAATTCGCAGATCTTACAAACATTTAGTCTGACCCGGCAATCGAACCTGAAATCTCATGCACAGTAGTCGTATACCAATATAATTAATCTTTTCTAACATAAAGCACCCACCCTCACATTAATTGCTTAATAGTTCGAGGGAAGGTAAGGGTATAATTTCCATCTATAGCAACTTCCCCTTATAAAGTTTTCAAGTGCGTAAACTCTGACTAATCTCTTCTGTTGTCTTTGAAACTGACATTACTGAATAAATTACGACGTATAATGGTTTCGTTTCTAGCTATCTATTGTATTGCTGTTAAACTAAATTTAAATGGAGTTCCTTAGAACACGGTTATTAAATATTTATGAATTTGGTTAGATGAAGGTATGTATAAAGAAAATAAAAAACAAAACCTCATTTTGAACGAGAGGTTTATGTCCAGCTGTATTAGTTAGTAGAGCCACGCTGATTTCAGCACGAGCGGGCCGGCTCAACCGTGGCAGTACTACTCTCCCACAGAAGATCAACCTAAAGCGCCAGCATCCGTGTTGTCGTGTTTCGTTGGTAAGTGTGAGACCGGAGGCCCATTGATGCAGGGGTGACAGTTATCGTGGTAACTGTGTAAGCCTTACACCGTCACAATGACTGTCATGCCTTTTACGTCCCCAAGCGGGGTGTGAAAAAGCATCTCACAAGGCCGCCATAGTGTGAGACACCATACTGCATTGTTTGCATTTGTAATGAGTATGGTGACGTCTCTTCGATTCTAATTATGCTTTCAATCAAGCAGAGTAGGGTCACTTTGGCAGGCTTTAAATATAAAAAACCACTTTCGTCTTCATCTACTCTTTCCATCAGGTGAGATGGAAAACAAACGCCTAATAAAAGTATAATAAAAAAAAAAGAAAACCAATTTCGTGGTAATAGTCAATTATAGCCACAGGAATACAACCTAGACTTACTCTAGCTGTTAAAACAAATCGACTACCTTTTCTTTTTGCATATCTTTTACTTTCAAATTTTTTTAAATTTTCCTATCTTTGGTTACCAGAGACGATCGGCGATAATGATTTGCTAAGAATAGAGTTTCGGAGTAATTAGCAGATTTTTTTTGAATAAAATTAAAATCATAAATATTATATACTCCTGAATTATCTGTGTGATTATGGCTTGTGCGAACTTGACGAAAATCCAGACAACTTAACAGTAAATAAAATTCATTGTTCACATTAAATCCTTAAAAAAATAATATAGTATAAGACACGAAAGTTAGTATTACTAAATATATATTAGTCGATTTACAAATACATAGAGACACCTTAAACTTAAAACATCTAAACTTTTTGCATCCATGTTAAAAATTAATACATAAGAAAAATATATTTGTAAGTAAAATACAATATATACGGTACTTACATCAAAAAATATTTTTCTTTAGTTTTTGTTTGTCTGACTGCACCGGCTAACCTCTGAAACTCCTGAGCCAATTTTGACAAGACTTTCATTGGCCAATAGCTGACGTTATAAGAAGTAACTTAAGCTATGTCTATTAAAAAAATAGGGTTACGTGGAAACAAAATCAGATACAAAGATAGTTGTGGTGGTCAGTACAAATCTATTTTAGTAACCAATAACTAAACTTGCGACTGAACTTAAGTTGCGATCAACGCAATCAACCGATTTAGTTGCAAAATAGTCTGTTTGTAAATACAAAAACACGAATACAAGTCTTTACCTATTATTTTTACAATATTTTTAATATATCAGGCTCTAACACCAAAATCGTTAAGTCGTAATTCTCGAAGCAAACTTTACTCTTGCGACCCATTGACAAAATTAATGATCTTTAAGAAACATCCATTGTAAGCTATTGTCATTTGTCTATAAGCGCACTCCTGTTTCAGTAAAGCAAATATGTCCGTTGGGAAGTAAGCGCTACCATTTGGAATCATTGTATGTCTTTACTTTTCTTATTGTGCATGAATTTTTAATTTAATATTTTGTCCTTGAAATAATTTTGTAACTTTACACAGGAGACTTTGTCAGCTTGTAAGCTGTTTACAACTTTTTCTTTAATGTAAATTAAGCTTTACTGCTGCTGTAAAGAGCATAATTACCCATTTTCTGTTATAATTTAAAAATGAAAAATATTTTCTGAACTTCATGTATGTATAAACACTGTTTACTATTCCCACGCATAAACAGGCCATAAAACACCTCTATCTTCTTATTTAAGCCATGAGTATAAATAACCAATTAGTACTCTTAAAATTTAAGGGTCATTCTTTTTATCAGCAGCCGCCATAATCGTATCAGCAAACAACCGTGAATACAACAACAATAGCAATTTCCATTAAACTTTGTATTACGCCTACGTATTGGAGTCCGTGGTAAATTAATATACTCAATTTTCTGGTAAAATTGCCATCAATTTTTGTCCCTTACCACAAAACAACAGAGAATCACCTGCGTGAAAATCTAACCTAAATATTTTTTGTTGAATTAAACTATACAATGGATCAGAAACATATCTTATAGAGGTGATGTTAGAATATAATTTGGCTTGATTCTCATTATACGGATAAACTCCGCGCCTTTTAGAAATTTCGACCTGAAAAATCCAATTGCCCTCTGGTGTAGCCGTTTGTAAGAAATTACAGTTTTGCGAGAGTATTTTGCGATCTAAAACGGTATATCTATGTTTTGGGCACGGTCTTTGAATATTTCCTGTCATGTATGTATATCGTATGTTATCTAATGAGCTTTTGTGTTAACGGTTAAAAAATTTACGTTATCTTTTGCTACTCAGGTTCATGTCAATTTAAATTCTACTTTGTACTTAGTTGGATAAAGTTGATATTGCAATGCACGTAATATTAGTTTCAGTTAGTTTTGTTTCTAGTTAAACTTTCTTCGGGGTTGCCATAATGTTGTTGACAGGATTAAATGTGGAAAAAACTTCTCCAAGCAAACTAAAATTGTTAGATGCTTTGATGAAGTTCCATGTTTGGAAACGAATTTTAAAGTTTACAATTTACATGGATCTAAGTTAAAAACTTGTTTTTTTTTATAAAATAAGTAAGTAAGTAAGTACTCGATTGAAATGGACGGGGAATCAATATCAATGGCTGATACCTCTCACATCTGTGGTTTGTCGACGACATAGTCATTCTGGTGGAAGCTCTGCATGAGCTAGAAGAAATACTGAAGTCTGGATGATTCTTCAGAACGAGTATGACTGGGGATGAACATCGAAAAAACAAAAATCATGCATAATAGGCATGTATTCCCGAATCCCGTAACCGTAAATGACGCTGCTATCGGGGTTGTGCATCTACCTAGGGCAAACTATTAAACTTGGCCGGCACAACTTCGATCGGGAGGCCGATAGGAGGATTCATCTGGGTTGGGCAACGTACAGAAAGTTGCGTCATATCTTCGAGTCGTCGATTTCACAATCATTAAACATCAAAGTATTTGACCAGTGCGTCCTACCCGTAATGAAACACGAAACCGAGACGTAGACACTCACCATTGGGCTGGTCCACAAGTTTAAAGTAGCTCAACGTGCCATGGAGCGTCCGATTCGTAACGCGGTTATTCGACAGAGAACTAGAGTAACTGACATCGTACGGAGAATCAATATGCTAAAGTAGAAGTGGGCCGGCCATGTCTCCAGACGAACCGATGGTCGCTAGAGCCGAAATGTACTAGAGTGGAGACCACGATTGGTCAAATGTAGTGTAAGGTGCCCTGCGACGCGATAGACCGACGACTTGTAGAAGGTGGCTGGGAGCGGATGGATCTGAATTACACAAGATCGGGATGGTTGGCGCTCCTTGAGGGAGACCTTCTTTCAGTAGTGGACGGCGATAGGTTGATTTGATGACTTACGTAGGTGTGCACTTAAAGAGAGGTCTTTTTTAATATGAACGCAAACGTACCAAGTGGTCACTTCGTAGTAAGTCATAGGTGTGTTTCAACCATATAAGTCTCGTTTTCCCGAAAAGTAGGAGCAAGGGGGTTTTGGGACACGGTAACATTACTTACTCAATGAAACCATTGGTTAACAGTCACACTAACTAAACATATCAAGTCTACGAATGTCCAAAGTAAATTGTCTCCCGAAAGTCACTAGTCCGTAATCAAACATATATCATCTAATATTTCTACTCCAATAATTGACCATATATTTAATATTATCTCAAATACCTTACAACCCTTCACACTCACTGAATTTCAAATAGATTTCATTCTTTGATTTACGTTTAGTATAGAATAAGCCAATAGAAAAATATTTTGCAATAGCTTCATAAAAAGGTTTTAAATTATTTTATATTGTCTCTGGTTTAAATCATCAAATAAGAGGAAAAAAAAGCAGGGATATTATAAAGTTAAGAACGATATACTGTATTTGTTTTCACCTGTCTAACAGTAAATGGAAATAGCAATATTCAGGAAAAAATAGTATTTCTTATTAAAAAGTTTTATTCACATCATCGCTTGGTTGCCTTGCCAATGGTTGGCTGCTGGTCATGAGCCTCTCGTTAATCATCATCCAGCCTTTAACCACTCTACGCTGGGCATAAATCTCTCCTTGGCAAAGTGGATTTGGTTTACTATACCACACTGGCCAGAAGGATTCGAAAAGAATTTGTTTCAAATTTTCCTTCTCTAAACCTCTCTAAGTAAAAAAAATTTTTTTAAAGCAAACGTCACTTTAATTCATTCAAATCAGAAGAAAACAGTATATCAACACACTAAGCTCACTTCAATATATGACTAAAAAATTCGCAACTAAGAGTTTAAAAGCCATTCAACTCAATTAATAAAATACATAGTTTACACGATCATACCGTATAGTGAAAATTTGTACACAAGATATCCTTATTCACGATTTCTTTGACAGGTTCGGAAATGCAACATATTTACTATATTTAGGTACGGCTTGGTGGCGTTCCTTGGGGGAGACCTTCGTTCAGCAGTGGATGGCGACAGGGTGATTGATTGACGGCTTAAAATTTCTTTCACAGACTGAACGTTTCCAGGTTCGTTTTTGATCTTATTTATGGTTTCAAGGTAATAACACTCAAGCTATTCTAATCCAGCTGTAAAGATTATTTTGTAAAATCATTAATAAGGAAGTAAGAAGACGTGGCTACATGTATTCATAGGTACTTCTGATTCCTTTCTTTGTTCTTGAAATTGGCAAATAAAGTTATTAAAAGTGTTTAAAAATGACTTCAGTCTAAACTTCGAAACACTTCTTATCATTCTATAAGCGCACTAAACCGAGATTTGACACCGAAATAACCATATGACGGCTTAAAAATGCGAAGTCAATCAAAAACAATCTTAATATCCTGGGTATGAATATTTGCCGGGATCTCAACCCGTAAGAGTAGATTGAAAGAGTCACTAAGGCGGCCTCGGGGAAGCTGGGTATACTGAACAGAGTGAGACGGTTCTTCACGCTTGAGCATCTGTGTCTTCCTTATAAGATCCAGATACACTCCTGCGTGGAGTACTGTTCTCATCTTTACGATGGATCCGCGCAGTATTTGCCAGACGCTTTAGATCGGTTACAGCGGCGGGCAGTCCGAATTATCAACAACCCGAAGTCACTGAATCCCTTCAGTCTCTGCAATTGCGAAAAGATGTCGCCTCTATGGCTGTTCTTTATCGCTTTTTCATGGAGAGTGTTCTGATGAACTCTTCCAGCTGATACCGTCCTCTTCGTTCCTCTATAGGACAACTCGTGATGGCCTTAGAAGTCACCGTTTCAGAATTGTAGACATACGCTCCCGCTCATCAGTTAAAACCTGGAACTCATTACAAGCGCACGTGTTTCCCTCCCACTACGATCCAAGGTCCTTTAAGCGGGGCGTGAAGAAGCATCTCACTAGGCCGCCTAACGTGGGTTGCCATACTGCATTGTCTGCATTCGCAGTGAGTTTGGCGACCACCGCTCTTGGATTCTATTCATACTTTCCATCAGGCAGAATAGAGTCTTTTTGGTAGGCTTCTGTAATAAAAAAAAAAACAAATGTCACCACTCCTACTCAACTAACGGGTGTCATAGGAGCCGACTAAGGGAGCAAAGTATGCAGGATAATATCACTGACCAAAATCTTTGTGCTTTGAAAGGCCGATGTCCAGCAGTGGACTGTTAAAAGCTGTTCATGATGATGATGAAACCGACAATTATCTTTTATGATCTAAGTTGACAATAACAACACTCATTTGGTTTCAAAGAAATTTAGGATATCAAGTTTAAGTTTTAATATTCTTCTAGCATTGACTAAATTATGATAATATTACAAAGCTAAGGGTCAATTTAGAAATCTGACAAACAGATACAATCTAAGAAAAATTGGAATCTATCCCTGCACCAAATTAACCACGTCATATGAAATATGTATCCCTTCTCTTTGTTCTATCTACTTACAGACATCAAAAAGAAATCATATACAGATTCCACGTTATAAATCAAGTCAGATTGTATGTGATCTCTTGTTACCTCTTTTGTGCACACTAATGGAATATCGAAACCATCTAAGGGAAATCCATTTGATGAATTCTGTTTAAAGGTACTGCGATGAGTAAGATTTTCTCAGAAAGTAATGAGCATGTAATTTTTCGAAGACAATAAAAGTGAATATTGCGATAGTGTTTTCTTTTCTTATTGTCAGTGATCACTCAATCTGATTTTAAAATCCTAAGGGCCAGTTTCATCTCTAGTTGATAAACTTCTTTGTAGACTAATGTCAACTTCTCTGAAAAATAACTACAAATTTCACTTTTACAAGTGTGGGATAGAGACATATATGACAGATATACTTACGTCAGTTTATCAGTAACATTTATCTGTTAAATAGTCTAAGAAGGTAGTTAACTAACCGACATTTTGTCTGGAGCTAGTGCAACTGGCCTTTCATTTTGATGAAGCTCTGGACGATACAAATAAATATCTTATCTTCAATTTTATTAGTAATGAAAACCGTCTATTAGGGATTCTATTGGACTATAGAAGAATAAATATCCATAGGCATGTATTCAAACCAACTGAAGGTAAATATAAACTAATTCTTTATAGTATTTATAAAATTTTATTCAGTAGATTTTTGACGTAGTGTAGGGCACCCTGCGGCATATTGGACCGTCTACTGAATGGATGTAGATTGCCTAAGACCGCGATGGTTCGCGCTCCTTGGTCAAAACCTTCGTTTAACAGTGGACGATGATAGGTTGATTTGAGATTTTTTATGGTCCTATATCATGTAAACAAACTGCCAAATCACCAGATGGAGAGTGAGTGGGTTACCACCAGTTTTCTGTGAGACCACGATTGTATTTACATTTACATCAACTGGTTTTCATTACCTGACTACCTCTAGAGCCTTACATACTAAAAGAGTATACGTCTTTGTAAATTTTAAATGAAAATTGAATAACTTCATACAAATAATGAATAAAATGTAACGAACGAATGACATTATTTTCAATGTAGAAAAAAGGGCAATGAAAAATGATACCCTGGCGTATACTTGCGACATAATTTTACATAATCCTTTTTATGGTGTCTTTATACCTTTAAAAATGTATGCTTAAGTCCCTTGTCGTTCAGGTGGCTTATTTTGTTCGTTCAATGTAAGCCATTGGGGTAACAAACAAATCTTTACACACTAATATTCTAAATTCTTTGCATATTTATTGCCGTTAAATGGCCTAATCTCTGGAAAAACTAATTCGATTTATAAAATTTGGGCTATGGGCTATATAACATCACGCTACAACTAATAGGGGTCGAGTATCAATGAAAAATGTGGCAATTACTAGAAAAATTATGTTTAATATTCCTTTTGAGGGATGCAGACGAGGTTGTGTGAGTCAGTATACTATAAAGGGCTGGATAGCAGCAGACATGACAGTTGGAAATGTATCGTATGAAACTGTAGTTTCTGCCTGGTGGTTTAATTCTAGTAAATATAGATTTATGCCAATTTCTGATAACACTCGGAACATTAGAACCTGACAACATGTGTGTTTAAAATGTCAAGATGACTGGTAAAATAAATAAGGGAATTCTCAAACACATTTACAGTATTACGTGGGATCTGTAATAAAAATATAGAGATGAAGCCAGGTGACGCAGTAACTCACTAGATTTTTTTTAAATTAAGGTATTGGCTCTGACTGTTGGTTACCTTGCAATTTATTTTAAGTGTTATATTTTGTTTCTGTATTCTTGTTTTAATAATCAGAGAGTAATTATGTTGTGTGTACGTATTTATTAAGAAAGTAATTTATATTCACATATTCTTTAATGTTACTTACTTTTCCAATTTTACCCATTTTTCAATTTTTTTTTTCAGATATCGTAGTAACTGTGTAAGACTTACACTATCACGATGACTGTCATGCCTTTTACGTCCCCAAGCGGGATGTGAAAAAGCATCTCATAAGGGCGCCATAGTGTGGATCACCATACTGCATTATCTGCATTTGCAATGAGTATGGTGACCACAACTCTCGGATTCTATTCATGCTCTCCATTAGGCAGAGTAGTTACTTTGGCGGGCTCTTAATATAGAAGAAAAACAATTTTGTTTCTTTCTTATATTTTTGAGTTCAGCTTATAGCATAGTACTAATATTGAAATAATTAGCTAAAATATGATAATGATGTTCTCCTAGTTAATGTCAGCTACGGCGGCCTGTCTCAACGGAGACCAGCAAACTAAGCAGGAGATAGTATAGTACACAAGTTTGTCCGCAAACACAGGTGCCCAGTTTGTTCCCTCTAAATGCTGGCTAGGACAGCTATACAACACGCCCGGGCAAAGATCAGGCACAAAATCGACGGTTTTACGTACTGTTAAGACCCTAATTTCCAAGCTCTGTGCTGTTATTAAGCGTTTCTAAAATCAAAAAAACTTAATACTATACTGGCCAACCTGGGAATCGAACCCGAGACCTCTTGGTCGATAGTCGCATTCGCTAACCGCTCGACCAAAAAGATGGTCGGTCAACTAAAATGCTATGCAGGTGTATAACATACACACATATATGTTGCGGACCCCATTTTGATTCGGTCCCAGTCCCGGATCCGGACCGGACCCGGACCCGGCAAAAGAAACGGCCAGATTCGGACAGACTCCTATTGCACCGTTTAGACAAACCGATTGCTACTTTTTTTAGGACATCACCAAGTTGTGCTCTATATGTTTGTTTTCATTACTTAAAATACGAATTTATTATTATATTTATACGCGTCGACGAAATATCTATGATCTACTGTAATCTAATAAAAAAATAAAAGTCAGAACAAGTACACACTTTGTTTTAGTCGTTTTTCTACGCAGTTTCTTGAATAATTAACACAAAAAGAGGTTATCAAAAGCCTGTATACGGAAGTACGTATACGTACGTATAAGTATGTATAAGTACGTATACGTAGGTATAAGTACGTATACCTGAAGACGTATTTGCAAATTTTTAGAATGAGCGTTTGAATAAAATAAAAATCACAGTTAAACCATATCATGTCAAAATATTAAGCTCGTATAACACTGCAGTAACTTATTCGATACGTCGCATACACAACTTAGTTCATGTCCAAAATTTGCTATTAAACTTCAAAACTTTACCGAAAAGACGAACGGATATCAGTGTTCAATTACCGAAACTAAACTTCTGTTAACTAAAGGAGTCCATCCACAAAATCCCCACTTATCCCTTCGAAGTACTTACAAAGATCTCACTGAACATTTAGAGAGCAAACTGTGTAGTTACATCACATTATCTCAACGACAGGTTGACACAAAATGTATTATTTATGAAGGTACATCTTTGCTGGTACACTTGTTTGTTCTAAACCGCTTTAGATTATTTATTTATTTATTTATTTATTTATTTATATACATCATGCACTTTATGTATATTGTCGGACTTAATGCCTAAGGCATTTTCTACCAGTCAACCTTTGGGTAATGCAGAGAAAATATGAAGTAGGTGCGTTTCAGGTGTTGAATAGAAGAAGTAGACATATAAAAACTTTCATATATTAAAATTTATACAAATACATAAATACATACATATACATACTTAAGTTGATGTAAATCTATATACATATATATATACACAAATAAATATTATAACAAGTATAAGATGATAATCATGTATTGGTTGATTCTGTCAGCTGTTTCAGTAAAGACTGCTTTTTTTTAAATGAAAAAGTTGGTCTTTTAAGAGATTGGAAGGTGACTGTTGTACAACTCGAATTAGTTTACTATATTATACATATATAAACATCTAGAATAAATCAATCGTACAATATTCATGCACACGACTGTTTGACTTGAGCCAGAATTGAACCTTCAGGTAGCAGTCCGTTACAAATACGATGCCAAACAATCAGTAATCTGTTCATTAAGCTTTATTTTTGAGGTCTAATTGGTATACAAACAGACAAGTCACCTAATGGTAAATAACTGCCGCTGCACATGGACACATATAGCAGCAATACAAGAGGAAAGGGGAAGGTAGATTTAGACTCTGGCAATCTTATTTACAATGTGAAAAGCTATGAAAAATATAGCTCTCTCGATATTCTAAATAACGAAATGCCTAAAGATATTAGTTGATACAAAATTTTAGATGTATTTGCAACGTCAGAGATCGTGGGTTAGATTTCTGACTCAGCTGATTTTATATTCAATTTGCTTTGGGATTGAAATTTGTATGTACGTAAAAAATGTTTAGGAATGAGTTTCTTATCCTGTAACAGAAAGGGATGATACTCTGACCAGGCGAGGTGATCATGCCTAGCATATCACACCCTAACGGTTGGTGTTTGGAAATAATTATACATATATGCTAATCGGTGCGAAAAGTTCCATATCGTGATACAGGATTAGTTACTCCGTAATTCAGTGTGTCTTCGGTAGATGGCACTGTAGTGTGTCTGTGTTTGCGATGTATGTGAAAGTCGCCACAAATGTTTCATGTGTTTCATATTGTTTTCAATAGGAAGAAACAGTTCTGTTTTAATAGGAGAAAATAAAATTCTAAGTTCTGTCAATAATCAGTTGGTGTGTCAACCCAAACTTCAATGACAAAACTCATTTTCGTAAGTGATCTCGAACGCTTCCACCACTATTGTGGAAACTCTTATAACCACCTAATTACGTTTTCTGTATCTCATTTGTTCCACCTTTTTTTACTTTGTATGGAAACTACAATAATCACAAGGATTTTTTTTTCTTTTTTTCTTTTAACGTGTGGAAACCCCCTCGGGCCGTCACCCCACCGGGGTTTACGGCGAGGTGGTGTGTCGGAATCGGACCGACTAAAACCACACGGTGTGCCACTCTGCGCCTAACATAGGAGGGATCCGGGGGGGATCACCGTATACGGTGTATACTTCTCCCCCAAGCGGAGTTTGAGCGACTTCGAGGCCTCTTTCAATCCCAAGGATATCTCAGCATTGGTAATACTATAGTTTGAATACTTTATTGAACAAACAAAAATAATGATAATATACTTTAAAATAATGATTTTACAGTTTAATAGTACTCTCCCACTAGTCAGGCAGTTAGTCTGCTCAACTCTGCTCAGTATCCGGATGTCGACATATTCTACACCAAATTCAGAACTTTTTTAAATTTTTATATACTTTACATAAGTGAAAGGTATATACTTATATGTACATAAGTATTTATTACTATTGAAATATTATAACGTTGTAATGGCCCGCTTTATGTGTCGGGATATTTTTAAGTGCAGTGATCAGTTGATTAAATAAATAAACACGTTTGTCAATCAACAAAAATTAATTCCTCACCATTTCAGCCAAAAGATATCCTCTGCTGAACAAAGGCCTTCCCCAAGGTTCTCCACAACAGCCGGTCCCGTGCCGCCTGCATCCAGCGGCTATCCGCGACCTTCGCCAGGTCGTCGGACCACCTTGTAGTCCACTCCAGAACTTTATGGCCTCATCGGCGTGTAATGTGTCCCGCCCACTGCCACTTAAGTTTAGCAATTTTACTGGCAATATCGGTGGTTTTTGTTCATCTGCGGATTTCCTCATGCCTGATTCGATCACGCAAAGAAACTCCGAACATTGCTCTCTCCATTGCTCTTTGGGTGACTTTGAGTATGGTACATTAAATAACAAGATAAAAATATCAATCACATTAAAGAAGAAACCTAACATTCTAACAAATGTTTATAGCAATGAGCTTTAAGGTAAATCTATAAAATTGAATAACAGAATACAAAAAACTGTCTCGCTCTCTTTAAATTTATATTTACTCAGTCGAACAATACCTATGAATAAAAAATTGTATTATTCATGAGCGCACAATTCAAAGCATCTGTTTGAATATTTTAAAAAGCACAATTACCATAGATTGGATGTAGGCAAATATTGAACATACTCAATGAAATTATTGTTTTAAAGTAACCTTTTTTTTAAATTATTTTTTTATCAGGCAACCAATGTTTTTGAATAAATGAAATGAATGAATATTTCAGACATTTGGCACATTGTACTACGATAACTACACTGACTGCTAGAGTATTTAAATACTTTTTTTTTGTAAATACATACCTAGAAAACACTCAAACTACGAAACAAATATTTCAGATCATGCAAACATTTGGTCGGACCCGGAAATCGAACCCGGACAGCAGTCACATTCACTTTCGCTGGACCACCGAGGCAGTCAAATAATAACTCATTAATAAGAAAAAGAACGCTCCCAACCATGATGGGCTAAGGACCTAAAGTGAACTTGAATAATGATTTGAAAGAGTTATGGATAGAGTCGATGCAAAATGTAGAAGACTTGTTAACTGCTTCGGTGGCACAGCGGTAGTGAATGCGACTGCTGTGCTTAAGGTCTTGGGCTTAATTTCCGGGTTGTATAAATGTTTATATGATCTTTAAATATTTGTTTCGAAGGTTGGGTGTTTTCTATGTATAATATGTATGTATTTACAAAAAAAAAGTATGTATTCTATCAATCAGTCTAGTGATCATAGTACAAGCTCAGTTTAGTTTGAAACTAGGTGACGTTGTGTGACAATGGCCGAAATATTTATTTATGCATTTATTTAATTATTCTTACACACATTAATACTGCTAAAGGCTAACAAATTAATACATTATCATCTCTTTAAAAATTGATTTAAATATCAACTCTGAACAGGAGTCAATTAAATCCAAAAATAACTGAGAAATATTAAAACAGATGTAAAATATATGCGTATATATGTACGTATATACCTACGTTTTAATGTTGTACATGGATCCAGTCAAGACGTAATATTCGAAGCCTCTTTTCTTATCAATTATTCAGGAACAGGAGAGGGACTTTATCTCATATATAAAACACGTATGATCATTATTTGGTTCGAGTAAAACAGTTGATACACATAAAGTAAGTAGTCTAGATACAATTTTAAGTATTTATCTTGAAATACTTAATTACCATCGTCAACAAATGTTTTAGTAATAACGTTATCAGGATCCATTTATTATTCATTTGTTTACACACCTTAAGATTCAATTTCATCCTAAACTTAAGTGTAGATTAGATTTTAGCGGTCTCGGTATTGAGCAACCGTTTTAAAGCGGTTTTAGAAACACTCCCGTTTTAAACTCATTTCTGTGAGTTACTAAAAAAATCGTAAATATTTTTTGTAACAAATATGAGTTAATACAATTTATATATTTTACAGCAGTATTATATTATTATAAACTTCTATCTTGGTCAATTCAAACAACCTACATCATATGTAATCTCCATCTTAGCTACAAGTGAGTAGAATCTTTAAAGCAACTCGGGTATCAAGGAGGCTCAAACTTGTGACAGATTAGACTACTGTCGTAAATACGTACAGTTAATAGTAACTATTTCTTACTGTCAATGCGAAATTTTCCACAGCGTTAGTATCAAAATAATAAATGTCTAAACACAATACCACGAGATATAAGAAATTTTATAAGCCTACGCTACTGGACAAGCCTGAAACAAGAACGACATTTTATAGCAGCCACAAAACACTGATTGAGGTTGAAGTTCGTAAAAGCCGTAAAACTCGTTATACCCGTTAAAGTTATAAATCAAAGCGAAAGAATACCCCACGGGCACATAGCTGTCAGCCCCCTGTAACCTTAAACTTTATATTTACGATTAAGGCTTTCAACGTGTAGTTTGGATAATATGGTAAAATAATTTAATTTGTTAGAATATATATTAATTTATTATCAAAACAGTTATAATGTTTTCTAGGACAGTGACTAATGTCAGGACCGAAATTAACCGCTTGAACGTTCCTGAAAATCGGTGGGCAATTTCACCCGCCAAAATGATGTACGCTCTTTAGAATTACTAAAATGGCGAACACGTTTTGCGGGTACACAAATTTACTTTTTGTATCATTCTAATTATACATTTACAAAATAAAAAACTATTGCTTGTGTCCAGAAAGTCCACTTATGGAATGTTTTAAGTATCGACTTACGCGAGCGCGTAATTATAAGTTAGTAGCAATTACTAATTTCAGTATCATGTATCTAATACTTGTGTGGGCGAGTTTCTTTTGTATTTAGTACTTATGTCATCGTTGACTTTTTTTTTATTTATTTTTTTTGTTGTCGAGGTGGAAAATCCTTTCGGATCTCCGGCTCCTCAGGAACGCAGAAGCCAGGAGTGTGTGGTGTTTCTACTAAAAACCACCCCGGCAGCCGGTCTCATGCGTCCTTCTCTGAAGGGGACCCGGACCATATTATTTCAGGTCCCCTCCAGACCGTGCCTAGTCAGACTTTATCCTGGGGAGGCCACAAAGGCTTCCCCACTTATCAGTTCGGTTGTTATAATTTGTTGCGAACCGATCGCTTTTTTGCGACCAGGCCGCAATAAATTATCCTATCGTCGACAGCAACTACTAATCCACCACCAGAGGTCCCCACTCTCTGGCGGCTCGCGGTCCCAACCATCATTGACCTAACCAAAGGGTTTTGTCACCAACTCCCTTAGCCAAGATCCAAATGTTTCACGTCAATTCTCTTTCTACAATGGCTAGCACCTCTATTCTCTGGTATTAGCAAATATTTTGACCACATGACTTAGTGTTGAGAGATCTCATTCCCATACATTTGGTAGTTTTATAATAATGTTTACGTTAATAGAATATCAACTTAACTAAGGGACAGAAGTTTTATTATTTTGTACACACGGGTTAAAAACATTTGCGAGTCTACTCATTTACCTATTATGACCAGAAGACGTCAAGATAGAGTCTATTTTGACGTTTTAGCTTTTATATTACAGTGCCTTTTAATGGTATATTGAAATCTTTAAACATGTTGTATATTGCATATTTCAGGATCCCGAAAATGGTGACCAAAATTCGTCACTGACAACTTTTTGCAGTTACGAAAGGGGTCATTATTTCCTTTGAAATATTATAAGACATAGAACTTTTAAACACCCTTTCAGGGCGTCATAAACGTACATATAAACAAGTGCTCATGGTTATTGAAATGAAAGCTTTCCGAGCTCGAGTCTCGTACGAATGCGTCGGTTTATGACGTAATCAATCATTTACAATGGGATGTTAGCGTAAGCACAGTATGGTGGCCAAGATATCGAGAACATAATTTTTAATATTTCTATTTTAGTAATGTCCAACAGTGGACTGTTAAAGGTTGTTGATGATGATGATATTGAAACTTGATAAATACCATGAAATCGAGAAGTACTTTATTTATACAGTTAGAAGAGATCTGACAATGACGAAATACTGATATTACTGGAGAGAGGAAAGGGAAAAAATCAAGCAGATATGAATACATATGTATGAATAAGCCGCTATCAGGTAGTGACAGGGTAAAATTAAAAAACCAAGTAGAAGTACATTTCTATCTAGAAAGGAATTTCATATCGAACATGACTTTGACTAATTGAAGACCCACGCGAGATATTCTCTATAAACTGGCAAAAGACTAGATCGTACATTAGACTTCATCTCGTGCTAGAGAATTGCCAAGCTCATGCATAATTTTTTGTTGTTTTTTTATATAGAAGCCAACCAGTGACTCTATTCTGCCTGATGGAAAGCATGAATAGAATCAAAGAACGGTGATCGCCATACTCACTGCAAATGAAGATCATGCAGTATGGTGACCTAGTGAGATGCTTCTTCACGCACCGCTTAAAGGACCCAGGATCGCAGTTCGAGAGAAACACGGGCGCTGGTAATGAGTTCCAGACTTTAGCTGTTTTACACAGGAAGGAAGAACCGTACCGCCAACTATACTACGCCAACAGTTCATCAACTAGCATCTTGCCACAAAACCTTTAAAATTCCGTTCAGGTGCTTCAGTTTTATTTCTTGGGCAGTGTCTTTATTAGTTTTAGGGTCAGAACTTCATCACATAGAATATCTGAAGAGGATAAAATTGATTGATCAAATCAACATTGGACAAGAGCTGGAAGGTTATAGAAGATAGAAGCTCAGGTCCTATTTGTCAGAAAAAGCCAAAAGTTAAGGTTAAAAGATAGTATATTTTCTATTGCATTTTAGAATAAAAACCCTTCACAATATTACTTTTTAAATGTCCATGAATAACCTGAAATCAACGTGCTACTAACTCATATGTCATGGACAATGCTTGGTTCTCAATACCACGTATATTACCGCGATCAATATAATGTTATATAGCACAATTTTACATATTGACTTAAATTATTTCTTTGAATGTATCGGAAAAATTGACTAAGTCAACAGACACGTAAATAATATATAATAGATAAATTAAACACAGAACTGAATAAAAAATTAGCTTTGTTGCACATATCGTATAATTATTTGTCTTGGGTGGGTATCAAATCAACGACCTTTAGTTCAGCAACCATGATTGCTAACAACCAGATCAAGAAGCCAGAATAAAGGATACCGGCAATTTATCCAAAATAAAATACTGAGGCCGAAAGATAACTAAATCCATCACTTAATAAAGTAAATGGAAAGTAATTATTCTAGCGCTTTACTCATAAAAAGTGAGATTAGCGGCGAAACCCCTTCCCCTCCTCTTTCTGAGAAAGCACTCAAAGAGAACGCACTTGTTATTCTCGAGTAGTCGGTTGCAGCTTACCATTAGTTGACTTATTTGCTGCTTTAGCCTCCTAATTCATCATTATCATCAACAGCTTGTAATAATCAACTGTTGGACATAAGGTTTTCTTTAGAAAAAAGTTTCAGTTCCACGCTGGTTAGACGTCTTGGCATAAGGTTTGTCTCAAGTTTTCCCTCTCTTTGCAATAATTTTGTCTTGAGTAGTTTGCTCTTTTAATCGCCACTTATGACACGTATAGAAATAATACGAGTGGTGACTCTCCGTGTTCTGAATTCGTCACCTCTTAAATAACACAAATGAAATAGGCAGCGAAAATTTGTGTAAATATTATCGTTATTATGTTAGGATCAATATTGAAAAAGGTTTGTGTACATTGTAATTGAATATTTTCGGACTGACTTAATTTATTTGTTTAATATTTCCAGTTTGTTTAGGTTTACAACAGTGGTTTTTATTCAGCAAAATTTTGTGGTATAAATGTTTATGTGCTTTGAATATTTTACCAGAAATGAATCAGATTGTAATTATCGATATATTTTTATCAATGACATTATTTAAAATTCAATAAATGTGTATTTATTTATACAATTCCTTCAAAACAAAGAGTAACAGGAATAATCTTAAGCAAAGATTATACGATGTATTGTAAGCTCAAAACTATTCAAAAAACGTGTGGAATAAGTTATTAAAATGAAAACAAGAAATTTTGGATATACACACAAACTAATAAACGAATATATATTCGTAGATTTAGATGATATATAGAACTAAATTTTTTCAAAGCCGATTAAAAAGGGCAACGTGCAGTTAAATAAAACTAATAACAAAAATTTAATACAGATTAAGAAACAATGATAATTTAATTTAAACTAAATTAAAAAGAACAACAGATAATCATATTTAATCTCTTGTCGGACTACCTCTACTTCTCGTAAATGCCTATCCAAATTCAATACTGAATTCAACAAGTTTCCTTCATTTATTTCTTTGATGCAAAGACAACCAAAAACTACATTTATTCTTTGGAATTATTGGTGTCCTTAGACAGTCCAAAACCCAACGTATACAGTTCGGAAATCGAGCATAAAATAAGCAATATACTGATACAGTAGGTCGTGTTCGAAACATATCGTAAAAAGACCGCCCGCCGGCCATTTTTTATTTTATGTCTGAGATTTTACGTTTATGTATGACCATAACTTTCTCGTTTACGGTTCAGTATCGGCAATTAGTTGTTTGGTTGCTGGTTTCATGATCTCTAATGACATTGATTTAGAAAGATCGTTAAGCTGGACTGGACACAATCAGTATAGTACCTGATCTCTGATTGAGTAATTGAATCTGAAGTAGCATAATAAGCGAAAAATAATTTCGATATGATTATTAACTTGATTATATGGTAACTGATACAAATTTTTTGACGATAATGTTCTCCTTGTCAATTTCGGCCACAGTGGTCATTCTCAACGGAGTCCAGCCAAATACGCAAGAGATATTATAGTGCACGAACGTGTGGGTGAACAGGTGAACTCTCTGTTCCCTCACTTTCACAATCTGATAGGACGGCTATACGATACGTCCGGAGAGAGATCTCCGAGACAAAGAGGCTAGAGTACATTTATAAATGAAGAGAAAAAGTTATTTATAGGACACAATAAACTTAAACTTAAATCAACCTATCACCGTCTACTGCTGAACGAAGGTCTCCCCCAAGGAGCGCCAACCATCCGGGTCTTGGGCAGTTCACATCCATCCGCCGCTAGCCACCTTCTTCAAGTCATCAGTCCATCGCGCTGCAGGGCGCCCTACACTACGTTTGCTCAATCGTGGACTCTAGCACACTTCGATTCCAGCGACCATCGGTTCGTCTGGAGACATGACCGGTCCATTTCCACTTCAGTGTACTGATTCTCCATGTGATGTCAGTTACTCCTATTCTCTGTCGAATAACCTCGTTTGGAATGTTATCAACCAGAGAAACACCCAGCATCGTACACTCCAATTTTAAACTACAGAAATTCAATTAAGAATTTTAACTCTTTAATTTTACTCACGACCTTAGAATTAATTTTTCTTAAAGTGTTTATTGATTGCCTACCGTCCACAACATTAAATAGATACAGAGTAGCAAATTTTTCTAATTTTTACCAAATACGAAGAAGTTTCATCACTTTGAGACAATGCATCACAGAAAGGAACTGAAGTTAATACCCTCAGTCACTTTTTTTAACAAACCTCTTAAGTCTTACGATGGCTATTGCCATCCTAATGACCCAACACCAGACTATTGTTGTGATCCAACAACAGACTGTTATTGTGAACCAACAACAGACAACAAACCTGATTTTGGGCAGGCATCCTAAGAGATTATCGCATAAACAAAAGAAAACACAAATCGAACTCTCTTCAGAGATCAGCTTACAAGATTTAACATATGGCAAGTCCAAAGCCATAATTTACAATCTCACAGAGCACATCGACACGTGTAAATATCTTTGATATAACATCCCTCTACATTGTATTTTATAGTTTATTGCTGTGTTTGATTTGATACTTTAGATTACTGCATTATACTAATATTTATAAATCATTCTACATCTTTAAACAATCTCTTAGAATTTAACTGGCGAATTTTATCATCTACAAATCCAAAGTCGCAACTGCGTTGACTCTTTTGAGCTTCTTTCCTCTATCCTTTTAATTTTCTTTCACACTCATTCGGTGAAAAGCAAGCAAAGAATTGTTTAACACCCATTTCTGTGAAGCCGCAGAATCACCCCGATCGACTCGGCTACACCAAACCATGGCCTTTCCACGATTGTAAGAATTCTTGAGAGTACATTATATTTGTGTAAAATGGTATTTTCATGGTAAACCGAATCATCTCCGCAATGTCGTAAGGTTATGAAATATAAACAGTCGGCTGCAGAATTGCTATAATCATATTTATATAACATAAACATGCGGTTGATCTAATAATACATGAATTACACACGCTACCAATTCTGTTTATTCTATTTCTCTATGAGATAATATTACCAATTTACATATGTATGTATATCTAGGTTAAATGATGTGGCTTTAGGGATTCTATGGTAAATAGCTTTAGGGTTGATTTTAATTATTCGGTTTGACAAAATCCTAAACAAGGATTATCGCTTCTACGTTATTCGATTCGGATTGGTTTTTCAAAATCGATTTGATATCGAGTTTTCTACGCATTATTAAGATTTTAGATTGTAAAATTAGGTGATCTGAAAAGTATACATTACATTCTTAAGTATATTTGAATCTGTACGCTTTTGATTACAAAAGTAAGTAAAACTGTACCATCGTTTTCTATATTATAACTTGTTATAATATGTCTATGACGAACAAACCCACATCATTGAATAAACGCTTGGCAACAAATTTATGCGTAGTTTGTTAATGCTAAGTTATGACTTCAACTTAAGATTTTAATTTTACGGCAGCGGCGTTGACAAAAAGACATTAACATTAATATTTCAATTACACACAAGTACGTCAAATATTTGAGGTATAATAGTCTCTGCATTAATAGGCAATTTGAAACATCAACAATAATATAACACGAAATAGTATAACCTCTCATTGCCTTTATATTCCAAATAAACATAAAGTAAAAAGAACAAAGAAAAGTATCTCAATTTTTAACGATCGGAGAAACTCTAATTTAAGCATAAAGACAGACAAATATACCAGATAACAAAAATATAAAAAAAATATTTAAGTTTAAGTATATCTTCAGCCTCTAACAGTCCACTGCTCGACATAGGCCTCTTTTCAAAAAGGAGGTTTTGGCCTACTATACCACGCTGGCCAGACGAACTTGTTTTTTTTTCTACATTAAGAGCCTGCTAAAGTGACTCTACTTTGCCTGATGGACAGCATGAATAGAATCCAAACGTTGTGGTCACCATTCTCATTGCAAATGCAGACAATGCAGTATGGTGACGCACACTATAGCGGGCTTGTGAGATACTTTTTCACACCCCGCTTGGGGACATAAAAGGCATGACAGTCATCGTGACAGTGTAAGGCTTACACAGTTACCACGATAACTGTCACCCTTGCATTAATGGGCCTCCGGTCTCACACTCACCAACGAAACACGACAGCACGGATGCTGGCGCTTTAGGTTGGTCTTCTGTGGGAGGGTAGTACTTCCCTCGTCGAGCCGGCTCGTTCGTGCTGAAATCAGCGTGGCTCTACTACATGTCGACTGTTGTACCTGTTGCATAGGGTTTGTATCCAGTTTTCCTTCTCTTTGTAGTGATGTTATTCTGCGTGGTTTGGTCATTTTAAGTACTATGTAACTTAACTCTTCTACATTTTATCAAGTTAATCGACTTTTATTATTAAGTGTTGATATATAAATGTTTTTATAATAAAGCAAACTGTTTAAAACAAGGAAAGAAAGAAAAATTATGTCCCGTTTATAATGTATTTTACAGAAATCAAAAAGGTTTATAACTTTCAAAAATGTTGCCAACAAAACAAAATACAGAACTATACAGTAATACCTACTTACGACAGATGAGGTTGCGTTCCTAATTGGTATTCGTATGAACTATTTCTTGAGTGGAGAAACTCGATGTTTTAAAAATCTGTAGTAAAATCAAATGACTATCGGCGACTTGCGTCAGCTCTAGTACCAAATACTTGTTATTTTTTAATATAACATATTTCCGGCAGTAATAATTTACAAGTTAAAAGAGTTCGTAATACTGAGAATGTTTGAGAATATGTGTAAATAACTAATCCGTTAAGAGTTTCTCTTTAATATAAGTAAATTCATCATCTTCCAATATATATTGGGTATCCATCGTAGTTGAGAATATCTCACCACCACGCATGCTTTGGTAACAGCGAAAATTATCGTTTTATATGTAATTTGAAAACTTGAAAGAGAACAAAAAATAGAAACTATTTCTATGCCAACCCGTCTAACTAGCGTAGTTAATAGATAAAAATTTCCTTTCTAAGGAGAGGCTTCTGTCCACTGTCAAAGACTACTAATGTGATGGGAAGTTTTTTTTTCATGATGTAAGGAAAAAGCAAGCAGATGGTTTACCAGTGAAAGACAACCGTCACCCTTTGGAATCTACAACTCAAGTAACACAGCTATGTGTCTCTCCCCCCTTCTCAAAGTTAGAGATTGAGCCTCTCGTATCTTTATCAAAACAACGAAACAATGAATTATCTGGCTTCCTGTAATATCTCTCTTTGAACCAGTCTTAGCGTAGACTAGAGAGTAACTAAGTTACTCTCCCACGGACACTCAAGTAATTTTTTCAACGAATGATTGTCTGTTTTACTTTTAAAACTCTATGCGCTTATATTTATCTGAAGGTCATCCGTCCAAGGTCACGGTCACCAACAATCCAACTAATAAAATAACCATAAAAATGTACCTAAAACTAAAAGTAACTCAATCGTTGCGTTTACATTTACTCAATGATTCCTGTAAGTTATTTTTGTTAAGCTATTTTTGTATGAATCGAACGTTTATAAAATGTGGTTTCAGCTGCTTTCCACACATGACTCTCAAGGACTTCCATATGGAAAAATCATTGAATATTATTGTAGACGATTTATAATGAAAAACAAATGTGTCGTTTCATTATGTTATTATTTTAATGGAATATCTCGAAGTACAACACATTAGTTTTATGTCTGATGAGGTTTCCTGTATTAATAGCATCTATCGAACTGTAACAATACGATCATCCGTATCTAGATTTCTAGGTGTTTTTTTTTAAATAAGGGACCTACCAAAGTGACTCTATTCTGCCTGATGGAAAGTATGAATAGAATCCAAGAGCGGTAGTCGCCGCACTCACTGCGAACGAACCACGCTATGGCGGCCTAGGTTTAGTTTAGGATTGCATATGTAACACTTGATCTTTAAAATCCAACCATCAAAATATCTTAAACATAAATCAATTACTTGTTTGAGATTTTGTAAGCAGTTTAAATGAATATAGTAGCATTTAACACAGTAACAGAAAGAGCCATAAATGAATCTAGTATGTGATAATTAAACGAAAAACCATTGTTGAAAGTTCATATGATCTGCCTGCCTAATCCGATTTTTTTATAACATTGCAAAAGCAGCGCCTGACTGCATGCCTGAGCTTGAGGTCTAGTTGTCGGTGGCCTTAAATACTAATCCAGAGTGAAAGGACCCCAAGGACAAGAAATTCTTTGATGACTGCACGGTTGGCTTATTGGTTTAGCGGTTACCACACCGCTCTCTACTGCGCTGAGTGTTGTGGGTTCAAACCCCACATGGGACAACACTTTGTATGATCCATACATTGTTGTTCTGAGTCTGGGTATTCTTTGTGTCCGATTTTTGTATGTTTGTACACATGATTTATTCCTAGTGTGGGCGATGTCTTTTTAAATAAATAAAGAATAAATCATGATGTTTTGTTCTGTGTTTAGGAGTAAATTATCTACAATATGTACCAATTCGTAAATAATAATAGTGTATATTGTATGAAACCCCAAACAACGTATACTTACGTTGACAAATTATGTATATTCTCAGCACCCTATCTATATAATAAGATAAATCACCATCAACAGCAACCACAACTTTTAACAGCCCACTGCTGGACATAAACTTCTACTTCGAAAGGAAGTTTTAACCTTTTTTTTGTAATGTGTGGAAACCCCCTCGGGCCGTCACCCCACCGGAGTTTACGGCGGGGTGGTGTGTCGGAATCAGATCGACTAAAACCACACGGTGTGCCACTCTGCGCCTGACATAGGAGGGATCCGGGAACAGCTGTTATTACGACATCCAGATCAGGAAGTTTTAACCTTCTGTACCGTACTGGTCAGACGATAAATAAAATAAATAAGGTATTGAAAGGGTCAGACTCTAGTAGTGGAATATTTAGAAAAGCTTAGTTATGAAAACACAGAAAGCATGTGAGCAATTTTAGAATGACATAATTTTTAACTATAATTAAATTATTTATAACAAGTAACATATATATAAAACTGGCTCAAGTAAGGCCCATCTATTAAAACCTTCTTCTTTTTCTCAGCCAAAAAATGTACACTACTGGACATAGGCCTCCTTCAATGTTCTCCACAGCAGACGGTCTCGTGCCGCCCGCATCCAGCGGCTACCCCTGACCTTCACCAGGTCGTCGGAACACCTTGTGGGGGGCCTAAAAACACCGTGTTTCCCAGTACGCAGTCGCCACTCCAGAACTTTGATGCCCCATCGGCCATGGTCTCTGTGTGTAATGTGCCCCACCCACTGCCACTTAAGTCCACATAATTTCCAGTATCTAATAACACAGTCAAGTAACTGACACTACACTGGTGTTTATAACTACCTCAGATCAACTGCCAAAGGGTTTGTAACATTTTGATTTCACTTTTCTCTGCTCACTCTTATACATTTTAGAATTGATATATATTCGTTTTGTGTAGTCTTTGTAACAAGCCTTGTATAATAAAAAAAAATATAAACATTATTAATATTCTTTAATATTTTTAATGTTTATTAGGATCAGATTCCCATAGTGTAAACTCTGCCTAGTTTGAAATCAGACGATCGTGTGTGAGAAACAAAAAATACCTGATGCCAACCCTCTTTGGTGATGACATCACCTTCAGTTAGATAACAGAACAAAACTCAAGTTTAACCTTCATACAATAAAAGAAATACTTCGTAAATGGATCAAAGTAGTTCATATAAATATAGTATTGGAGGGAATTTGTCCGTGCACTCCCGACCCCATAGGTAAATAAATTATCGTCGTAGCGTCGAATTACTCTGTTGATTAGTAACAAACAATGCTAGAACAATATTCGTAATTCGTGTAATATCGTGACATTTGTACGGTAAAGTGATCCGCCGTATAAGTTAACACATGTCGTAAGTTGCCTCAAAGTAATTAAGGTAAGTACTTAAGTTATCAACTTAGGTAATTTGATTGGTGCGTGTGTCTGATGCTCACAAAATAGATAATAAACTACTTGATTCGATTTGCTCTGAAACAGAACAAAAAGTAGCTATATATACATACATATAATGTGGAAATATGAATGTCTCAACAATATGGTATACGGAAACAAATTATATTTGAAATACCTAACGTTTATATGTGGTAATAAAAGGCTTTAAATTTGTTGTTAAGTTAAAAGAAATATTTAGAGAAAACACGGCTTGATTAAACTATACAAGTTTTAAGAACTAACAACCACATAAAAACCTGACGGTGAGTGACTACCATCGGCCGTGGCCTTCGTCAACCTCACTCACTCGGAGAATTCGGCAAAAAGATATCTATATTTATATACGAGTACGTCTATAATCATTTAACTTGAAAACAACTGAATGCGAGGAAAATCCAACCCTCTTGTCTTTCGATTTTAAAGTCAACAACACCACAATTTACATCGATACACACCATAAAATATACCCGTATATCTTACCACGTGTTTATAGGGGTTTTAACCCTTTCACAGCTTTACGGCTGGAAAATAATACGACACCTATGCAATCTTTGTAAAACTACAACGTTAAACATATGAAATCCATTTTTAACATAAGTTCACTAGTATAACCTACAAAAATATTACAACTGTAAAGTATTTGGTTTCTCGTATGCTTGCTTAACCGTGCTAATCTTTTGAACAATTTGTTGGATTTGATTATTAAATATGTCATTGTGACGTCATACTACACCCATTAGAACCATAGATCTACTAGTTATAGGATACTTTGCAACAGCATTGTACAAAAAAATTCCAAAGTTTTAGAATTTTAGATTACTACGAAGCGCATACTTCAAAAATATTTTAATACTTGCCGTAAGAAGCTTATAAAGACGGCATAGGAAAGGAATCTTTTATCTTTATTCTTATTATTTCTTTTCTATTCATTATTGTATTAAAAGAGTTTGGATTGGGATAAAGTATTTGTTGAAAGACTAAACAAATATATGTTCAGTATATGTATAAGTTAGATCAGGACTTATTAGACGTCTGTATCTAAATTTAATTTTTGGTAAAAAAACTCTTTTAAAGAGCTGCAGTTAAAGAGCCGTGAAAGCTCTTTTCTTGAAGTTTTACAGGTTTTATATCTGGATTTTTTTTTCCTTATATTAAGAGCGTGCCAAAGTGACTCTACTCTGCTTGATGGAAAGCATGAAAAGAATCCAAGAGTTGTGGTCACTATACTCATTGCAAATGCAGACAATGCAGTATGGTGACCCACACTATGACGGATATGTGAGACGCTTTTTCACACCCCGCTTGAGGACGTAAAAGGCATGACAGTTATCACGACAGCGTCAGACTTACACAGGTACCACGATAACTGTCACCCCTGCATCAATGGGCCTCCAGTCTCACACTCACCAACGAAACACGACAACACGGATGCTGGTGCTTTAGGTTGGTTTTCTGTGGGAGGGTAGTACTGCCCCGGTCGAGCCGGCCCGCTCGTGCTGAAATCAGCGTGGCTCTACTACCTAGCAAAATGATAATGTAGATGTAATTTATTTTGAATACGTGTGTATTTAGAAATATTTAAGTATGTTTATAAGCAGTCTGGTTACTATAGCACAGGCTGTGCCTAATTTGTAATAATCAGACAGCCGTGTGTGAGATGTGTGAGATCGTTTATTATTATTATTTATTATTACTTAACGACATGGGAACCCTAAATGAACATCCCATTTTTTTTCTATATCTCCTTTATCTACAGTTCCCAAAGTACAATCACTCTTCTGCCAGCCCTCAATAAATTATAGTGGTATACAAAAGACAAAACGTATTGTTTGTTATATTAATAGCCGGTACAAATCACGCACCAGTTGCTCTATAATTCACACATATACCTATTACTCCCAATATTCGATCGCTATTTCTGATTTTTCATCGGCATACATTCATCAAAAAATTCTAAATAAAATTACTGTTTGAAACTTTTTTGTATCTAAAATGATATTTCATAGTTTTTGAGATTTGAATTCTGTTCAGTAAATAAAAAGGCTTTTATACGGGACAATATGTAAAAGAAATTGTCAATCAATGTTCTTTTCATTTTATTTTCAGAGCCTGTCAATGTGACTATTGTGCTTAATGGAAAGCATGAATAGAACCCAAGTGGTTACCACATCCAGACAACGTAATATGACGACCCACACCACGGTGAACCAGCTTGGGGAAGTAAAAGGCATGACAGTCATCTTGGCATTGTTTTGCAAACACTTGCCACGACAACTGTCACTCCTGCAGCTGGCCCGTTCTTGCTGAAATCAGCGTGGTTCTATTACCTAAGTACCACAATATCAACAATGGACCAAAATAAATATATTTATATCTGGAAATTTTAATCAACAGATCCTATAAATTTCAATATTTTAATTTCTCTAATGGTTACAAAGAAAACAATTAAAGACCCTCATTATTTAATCGTCGGTCTTAGTTATTTAGTATATCATTATTTTAATTGCCAAAAGTTGAAATAGATTACAATGAATTATCTAACATCTTCTGCAGGAAAACCAGAGAATCAAACATCAGGAATTATACTCTTGGTAAAAGAAATACCTGAATATAACCGCAGGCCTTCAAAGCACAATGAAGATCTTAGATAAAAAAAAAGTCCAAAACATTCTTCAATAAAGGAGGTCTTATTTACAACGTCTATATTATTATCATTAAATCATCTGTATGTTTTCATCGTTGATCCCACAGTGCCTAGTCTGGACATGAAACGTGGACACTGACACACTTTCGGTACAGCTGGTCCACAAGTTCAAAGTCACTTAGCGTACCACGGAAAGGGTTATGCTCCATGTTCCTCTAAGAGATCGTATCAGAAATGAGTTGATCTGGCAGAGAGACAAGGTCATAAACATAGCCCGAAGGATTGGCAAACTGAAGTGGTAGTGGCTTGACCATATTGGCCGCAGAACCGATAACAGTTGGAGTTAACATGTTCTTAAATGGAGACATCCAGCTCTTGCTTACATTACGTTTGTCAAATAAACGTAATGTAAGCAAGAGCTGGATGCGAGAAGCTGAGAATCCAACCAAGTGACGTGCAATTGGAGAGGTTTATGTCCAGTGGAAGACTGGGATAGATTGATGATGATCTGCATGTCATAGTATCTGTGTGAAACCGCTATTAAATCTAAACAAGTATGTTGAAAAGTCCTTCTTAAACTATACGTCTAAAATTTTAAATTGGTAAATATTGGATTACGAAGAGAACAAATAATATAAATGCTTTCAATGAAATTTACTTCTGTACCAGTCAAACCAATTTATATCGCAGAGCAAGTGTCAGAGAGTACATATTTATTTAACTAAAGCTGAAGGCAGAACATCATAGATTAATATAAATGGCTTTTAAACTTGCTCTGTAATGGCGAGCAATATGTTCCAATGATGTTCAAATAGTGAATAATCGAGTCTCACGCATTACACTCTATATAATAGCTGCGATATCAAGATCTGAGAGCTCTGAGAGAAAGATGATACAGATGGAGTAGTTGATGGGTGTGGTACCCCTGTTAACCTCAAACTTCTGTCTGTATAAAATTACGGCTTCAGAACAAACGTAATGAAATTAAAATTTATTAGTAAATCAGTTTAGATTTTTATTCATATAAAATTATCATGCTTATAGAAGAATAGGACTACACTAACTAACATAAGAATTTTAAAAAGAAAAATAATAGAAAGTAGAAGAGTGATCGGAATATCGCTCGGGTAGTCGGGAAACTCTAATCTCAAGTGACTTTTAATAGGAAGTCCGAATTCTGTTACTTGTAAACTTTTTAACATCGTATAATGTATATTACAGTCTTAATTGTTTTTTAGATTTGAACTGAATTTATCAGGTAGTTTTCTTAAGCTTATCTTACCTGTAATAGTTGAGTATCTGCGCGAAGACTCCAGGATGTCTATCAAAGAAGTACTCATTGAGCACTGGGTCGTAATTGGCGAGGGCTTCTGTTAATCTGGAGAGCCTCGTCGCTGGAATCTTTTTTAGCGTAGCTTTATACGTCTCGTATCTGTAAGAGAAAGAGATGTTACACTATTCAAAGCCAATGTTGTACAAAAATAAACGAAAAAATTGTAAAATCGCTAATCATTTTTATCATTTTTTTATGTTTTATGTATCTAAAATAAATGTACTAAGCCGTTCAGCTCTTCCTTCCTATGCAAATCAATTAAAAAGTGGTACTCGCTACCAGCGCACGTGTTTCCCTCTCACTATAAGCTCGGGTCTTTTAAGAGGGGCGTGAAAAAGCGTCTCACTAGGCCGCTAAGTGTGTGTCGTCAAACTGAATTGTCTGTATTCACAATGAATATGGCGACTAACACTCTTGGAACCTATTCATGCTTTTCTTCAGGCAAAGTAGAGTCACCTTGGTAGGCCAAGAATAAAAAAATCTCAAGAGCAACGTCTTCAAACTATAAACAGGTTTTTAATTCGCAGAATCCTCCAATTAGACGATTCCTTTTCAATTTTGTGCAAAATATTACCCAGAACTATTTGAATAGACGCACATATGATTTAATGACACGTGTTTATTTCTTTTAATTCCCTGAGTAAGAGGAAAAAATTGGGCAAAATTCAAACGTGAATAAATAAATTTTCGATATGATAATGATTCGAATCGAAGAAAATCTACATACGAGAAATGTTTTCCTGCCAACCTAAGCAGTCGTACCCAGAATACGGCAATCGAAGTGTTCATATTAAAATCTCTATAAATAATAAACATGCAACTCACTCATTTTGCCATAAATATATTTTCACCATTTAACTTTTTAACGAGTGCTTAATGAAGATGAAACGATACTGTATTTAATTACTAGCACATAAAGTTTTCTTTAATATCCAGCAGAATGATATAACTTTTACCAATCTCAAACTGTCAACCATTTAGACCTTCGTCATTTCACAATGATTGTTACTCACAGTAGCATCACTGGCAGTTTCACTTCGACTCCACCAATAAAACCCACCCTTTGATCATTATAATGTTTCTCTGACTCTGCATTATTTGTGACTACGTTTACTGACGGTTTGCGATTGATTTGACTTGATGAAACGTAATTAAAGGTTGCAAAGTTAGTCGTAAGAGGATTCAGGTTTTTTTTTCTTATAAAATAATTTTTCTGTACGCTAGTTTTATTAAATCTATTAACTTTTCTGTCTAGTCTAGTTCTTCCTTCAAAATCAACAAACCTCGAAATATCCTGTTTCTTAATGTTTCTGAAAAAACGAACAAAGCAACGATATTAAACTGACTTAGACAATTCAATATTCATTGATATTGATTGAAAACTTGTCTCTTACCATTTGAAAATTGGATTAATAGAGAATAAAAGTCATTAATTAAAATTATATCAAATAGAACTTTATCAGATAACATAATTTTAATTGGTGTTACTCTATTGTCATTCTATCTAGCGCGTGCGAACTGCCTTATTGATCTAGCAGTAGGTATACGCAACTGTTATTCAAGAGATCTCGGGTTCCATATCTGGGTCAGGCCACAAAGTTTTATTGTGTTTTTCAGACTATAAAAATGCTTAATTACAGCCTGGAGTTAAGGTCTTAACCCCTGTGCCTCGGAGAGCACGTAAAGTCGTCAGTCCTACGCCTGATCTCTCCCCGATCGTATCGGATAACCGTCCCATCGGATTGTGAGAGTGAGGGAACTGAGAGTGTACCTGTGTTTGCATATACACTTGTGCACTATAATATTTTCTGTGTAGCCGCCGTGGCCGAGATCGGCTAGGAGTATATAGTCCCCGGGATGTACCTCACTTGTGAGGTACGGCAGGGAGGACTCTAGAAGCCGCTAATCCGTTCCTGGAGCTCCTCCCGACTGCCGAGGTAGGTCACCGCGGGCTTTAGTGGGTAGACCGGTTTTCCGGGAGTCCCACACATGCCCTTCGTCCTTTCGGAGAGTATGGTGCCAAAAGCATTACCCGCGTAAAAACAAAAACAAAAAAAAGGGGTGCATTGTTACCATTGAATAGATTTTTAAATAGCACCTAAGAATCTGTGCTGTGAAGATCTAATGGCATTTGATTCACGTAAAAAATGAAGTTTACGCATGTCACAGTAGAATTAAAGCTGACCTCCATCTAGTTTAGGAAAAAGGCTCTGAGATATCTAAGATTTTGTGTAGCTTTGATATGATGAAACAAGCTGTAATATAAGACGTTTAAAGATTACTTTTCTGTGACATTTATATCTGTCTGTATCATCATCATCAGCCTATCGTAGTCCACCGTTGAACATAGGCCTCTCCAATTAAAAATATATATAATAAGTTGTATTTTTATTACATAGGTTTCCATTAAATTATAATGGACAAAATGTGGGCGTTAGGCAGAGGCGTATCAAAAATTATATTCCTTCGTGGATACAAGCTTCGCTGTATGTATATTCTGGAAATATAATTAAAGATACACATATCATATGTTCTGAATCATAATATTAATTTTTGCTTTTCCCCTAAAACACAACCAACAAGATACTAGTCTACAAGTGATTTAATTTATTTTTTTCATAAAATGTGAGATAACATGCTCTAACAAGTCTGTCTTTTTCCCAGCTTTTATCATTCCGAAGATTATTTTTCGGTGCCTACTAATTAATTTACGGTGACTACCACCATCTAATATTAGCACCAACATTAGTGCCTAAGTTGGTGCTAATATTTTTTACCTTACTTGCCCTGTTCTCAAGTTTTAGGCTTTTTATTTTCTATTCGTATGAAATGAATTTTTCATTTACTTCCTTCAACTTTTGCGTTAATTTACTATTTTCTAGTGCTAAAACCCTTACAGTATCTTCAATTTCTTTTGCAATTCTTCACTCAAGAGCACTTAATTTACCATTTTATTAACTTTTTACATTATACCCACCAAATAATTTGTCTCATCGGTTGTTAAAAACTTTTTGTTCTCTATGAAAACACTCTTCAAATGACTGGTTCCATTCTGTTCGGCTTTCTATCATCCCTGCACGAAGATTTCATATTGGGGTGTCGTCTGTTACTCTTATACGCTGGGTTATGTTGGTACAAGAATTACAATTAATATTACGTTTAATTTGTACATGTCCGTCTTTAAAATCAGCTGGAGTAATATTGACGTATCTATAAATGTATCCTCTTTTGCCTTCATTGCATTTAAGCAGGTCGCTTACATCAATTCTTTTGCAGCACATAACACAATTCATTTTTCAATTATTTAAATCGTGCACGACAGAGACAAAGTTAATAATTCTCACGAGTATAAAAGAGCGCGACTTACGACTCACCACTTCATGTTTCGTACCACCCTCAAACTGATTTATAATCACTAATGTACTCAAGAGTCTCAGGAACGAAGTTAGTGTTGAGCACATGAGAATGGTACTTTGATATGGTATGGAATAGTATACTTTGCATAAGTCGAGTCCAAATTAAGGTATAGCATCCTGTTTTGGGGAGGAAGTTATGAATATAATACACATAAGACCTTGGCCTCACAGGAAAGAGCTATTCGAATAATTAAAAGAATTAAAGTACCCGATTCTTACAGACTATACTTCAAAGAAATGAAAATTTTTACAGTTCCTAATATATATATTGGTGTTACTCTCCCGCTTATCCAAATATGCTCATGAATACGAAAACAAAGCTAAAAGACAGATAAGGGAGAGCACTAGGGGAAAAGATCTAAACACCCAATGCATAACATCTCACGTTCGTAAAGCAGAGTGTATTTTACAGATCCATTAGTATTTTCAATAATTTAGCATTAGAATTAAAAAAAAATTTAACGAACTGAAGAGATTACTTGTTTCACTCCCACTAGAGAAATGTTATTACTCAATTGATGATCTGTGAACCCCATATCTGAATTTTTATTTGTGGTTAATTTGGTGACATCTTATGAACTTTAGTGTTTTGTTGGCATTTGACACTGTATGAATTTTATTGATAATTTTTTCTCTTGTATTTGATATTTAATTGATTTTATTATTTTTTACTTATTTCCTAATGAACGTATGACTGACTGAACGATGAATGAATAATTAATTTATGTTATATCCTTTATTCTACATATTTTTATTGTGTCGCTTACGCTAACACTCTAATAAGTGTATGTCTCACTAAAATATTAATACAGTTGATCATGTTTTGTCAATCCCAGCCACGCTTAGTCCGAAAACTTAGGAGTTATCCCCAGGTGTAGGGAAGCAATTCATTCCGATTGATTTGCTAAGTGGCCAACTTCGCTGTGTGTTTCGTGTGATAACTAACTATGATTTCCCCAGAGCTTGTCCAGGTGCTTGTTTTATTTGTTGATTTGTTTAGGAATATCTTAGCAACTTTGTTGTTTCTGTTCCAGATTTTTCTTGATTTTCTGAGAGTTAAATCGGAGGTCGGTTCACACCAACAATTTAAGACCCCAAACCAACCTCACCTATAAGTGATGCATTTACTGATCGACAGACGAGTCTCTGGCAAACAAAACATATCGAGTAGCGATAATGGGCTCGCCACCTATTACGTGGGACCAAAACAATGGCGAAATTGGGCGTTTAATATACTTTTGCATACCCCTCTAGAGAAACAAATGTGATTTGGCATATGTACATATGTTAATAATGTTAAATATTGTATATTAAAACTAAGCTATGGACACATTTCGAGCAACAATCCTGTATATATTTTAGAATTCTGGTGGTTCCCTATTTATCACTAATGTTTGAATATTTAATTTTAACTAACATGTATCTAGGTCATATCTCTGCATTACTTAATTATTGACTGGTAGAGAATATTATAAGCATTAAGCCTCCTATATTCTTAAAACAGTGTAAATAAACCAATGAATATTCTACTTTAGTAGTATAGCATAGTATAGTCAGTAATAAAAAATAATACAGTAGCTTACTTTTGCTGGAATTGTATAACATAATATTTACACGTGATAATGTCTTGTTATTGTTTTTTTTTAAAAATTACGTGTTTATCAGCAGTTAGTTACGATATCACAGGTTCTGACTAGTATAATATAAAATTAATGTATAACATGTCTCGGTCAAGTATTTTATATGTATAAATCTCCCTTTTACTACTTTATTCATTTCTGTACACAGAAGTCCTGTCAATATTATGCAAACTGACTCGATTCTAGTTAATTCTACAATGATGTTGCGATCTTTACAAATTACGCTTCTTGTACAACGATGACCGTTTCAGATGAAGGTTTGAAACACAAGTTTCAAACGCAAATTTCCAACCACAAATCGATACCGTCTTACAGAGGCTGTAGAATACATTCAAAATGACCTTGGGGCGTTCCAGAGCTGTATAACTACGAGCAGAGTAGACTACATTGTACCGAATCCTCCTCTTGATCCCTCACACAGACAATATATCTTTAGCTTAGATTTTCTTACAGTTGTTCAAGTTTAATATCAATACAAGTGTTACAAGGTGTTTAAAGTTTATAATTTTATGTAATTTTTGTAGGACTGTGATATTGTCCATGTGGTGACAGATTAAGAATACATAGTGTTACCACCGCTTTTTATCCCGTGGGTGTCGTAAAAGGTGACTTAGGGGGCAAAGTATGCAAAACAACATCATTACAAAGAGAAGGAAAACTTGAAACAAACTCCATTCCAACCCGTCTGGCCAGCGTGGTATAGTAGGCCAAAACCTCCTTGCTAAGGAGAGGTCTATGTCCAACAGTGGACTGCAAAAGGCTGTTGTTGATGACGATGATGATGATGATGATGATAAGTGAAATATATATATTTTCTTTTACAGCTAGAATGCGTCAACATTACCTAAGACTTACTTTGGGAAGAAATTCCTAAATAAACCACAGTCTTGTCCTGTTTTTTAAGTCCGTTAATATTGATTACATAAAAACTAAGTGTGTACAATATTAGGTCTGTAATGGCTTTTCGAAAAAAGGATCATGGTTTTGAGTCGACTTGTCCATATAAACGGCATACGAACCCCAGCCATCGTATTACTTAATCAGTATTACTCACAATTAACGACCCGAAGCGCCATACTACCGCTAGCAGGATGTATCGCCTAAAATAGAGAGTTTACTCGCAGATGGTGCCCGCAGTAGCGGGCAGACGCTAGAAGCGATCTTGATTTCGTAATAACAGTTGTTCCTAGATTCCTCCTATTTCAGGCGCAGAGTGGCACACCGTGTGGTATTAGACGGTCCGATTCCGATACACCACCCCGCCGTAAGCCCTGGCGGGGTGACGGCCCGAGGAGAGTTCCACACGTTAAAAAAAAAAAGGCTGAATATAACTGTCGAATATATTAGTACGAGTACAAATCAGTCAATTGTCTATTTTAAACTTTTTCTTTTCCACTTTTAATATTCAAGTGAAAGTTTTTATCTTTCCCTAGAAGCAAAAACTTGTTATATAAATTTGAATTTACACAAAATTGTACCCCTTTCACAGCCTGCTTCGTGCGAGTGGACCCTTTCCTAATCCCGTTCTGCATCCTTCTTATGGAGCATAAAGTCCTCACAGAAGGAGCAGGATCTGTCCCACCAGGACACAACACTCGGATACTAGCGTGTGTTGTGCGGCTTGTGCCGTAGCTTCCTGTCCTATTCAAGTCCTATTCACCGAAGTAGTCGTGCTCGGTAAACATGTGACTCAATTGATAAGTGACACAGCTGACCCTCTTTACCCACACTTCGAAACTCGACAGAACGGCTCCGACAGTGTGCTAGCTAGCACAGTACTGAATTTTGAGCTGTGTCTGCCCATCTTCCAGAACTTGCTTATGCACGTTTCACTGTAGCATTAAAGGCTCATGGTCCAATGGGTCCTCTTCCTGCCACTACTTCTTTCCAGCCACTTTCTAGCCAGTGTTGCATAGTGTGTCGTCCGCGTAACAGAAAACACTTACGGCAGAGGGTAGACTAGTGTGGTGCGAAGGATCGCATCGTATGTGAGGTTTGTTAACAATGGACCTAATACAGAGCCCTGGGGAACTCTGCAACATACCTCTCTCCGATTCTTTACCCTGTTTCGATCGATAAACTTCACTGTCCTGTAGATAAATTCATTATAGATTTATTCTTTTAATAGATTATACAGTTACTCCGCCTGTGCCGATAGATATACCGCCATTGGTCGATCACCAGAACCACATCCAGTAGGGATGTGGTTCTGGAAGTGGAAGTGAAGTTGGTTTCGGACGAAAGGTGATAGTTCGTTTCCTTACATCGCGTCCCTAATAACCCGAAATGATAGTATAAATATATGTTAAGCTACTTCGACAGGGCCGTGAATCGGCTTCCACATTGTAAGAAAAAACACATAAGTGTTCCAGAATACTTGATGCTTTACTCAAATAATTTAAAAATATTTTAAATTATGTTCTAGAATCAATAAGAAGAACTTGTAGTCGACCTAAAACTATTATTTTTTGGTTTAAAAACTAACTATAGGACCGAAATCTGTTATGCACGCAAGTTTTAAAATCATCAGAAATTTATCTCAACCCACTTACGAGAAATTTCAAATCAAGTCAGGTGTTACATTTCGTTAACACGTTTTAAATTAGCATATTATTTAAATGTTCCGGCGATGCCTGGAAATCAACATTTGTACGAACTGTTAACTTAAAGGGTTGCCACAGATCCAGACACCAAATTAAAATCTGTCACATAAATCTAATCTAAGCAAGCTCCCAAATTAAATTATTAGGTAACTTATTAGATAGGTTAGCTAGTTAGTTAGATAGCTTAGGTAGGTTAACTTAGTGGGGAGTAGAGCCTCGCTGATTTCAGCACAACCGAGGCAGTACTACCCTCCCACAGAGGACCAACCTAAAGCGCCAGCATCCGTGTTATCGTGTTTCGTTGGCGAGTGTGAGACCGGATGCCCATTGATGCAGGGGTGACAGTTATCGTAATAACTGTGTGAACCTTTCACTGCCACTTGCTATTCTTCAACTAATTTCGAAATATGACTTCGACTTCGACTTCGAAGAATGTAATAAAAGTTAGAGAGTGAAGTCTAATTACAAAACGTCTACTTCAAAATGAAAGCTTTTTTTTCTTTGAACCTTTGACAAATTTGGTTGAAGTCGACTTTAACTTTACTACGATATAGCTGAACTTTGATTTCTTACTCGGAGCGACTACCATCGACCTCCATAGCTCAGGTTTAAGGCGATATTACAAAGCTGTAGAAAGACTGTAATCGGTCCTCTTTAGGACATCAAACTACCCTTAGCGATAATCTCCCTACTTAACGGCTTAACCTGCTCTTCGAGGCAGTTCACATTCTATTTCTCTGATACCCTAAATGTGAAAGTTTGAGACAATTGACTCTTTCACACAAAAACTACTCAATAGATTGAAATAAAACTACACAGTGATATAGCTTACATATTAGAACAACACATACGTTGCTATACACCACGACAACCCATATATACAAAGGCGGAGTCGCAGAAAAAAGCTGGTTTATAATATTATCATTTATTTCATTCATTTTCTGACAGCCCTTAATATACATCCATTTCCCCGTACGTATTAATTTTGTGTCAATTTGTTTTATTGTGATTTAAATAATTGGGTTGTTAAGCAAACGTGTCAAATAGATTGAATGTGACATATTATCGGGTGGACAAATAATGTGTGTGGTCATCAAGACAACAGGACTGCACTGCAGATAACAGTAGTTTAAGCGGTCACCACGTCGCTCCCTACTGTGCTGAGTTCAAACTCCATATGGGACACTTTGTGTAATCTATGATATAAATGTTATTCTGAACCTGGGTGTTCTCGTGACTGATTCTTGTATGTTTATAAAATTTTCCACGACACAGAACATCTCCCTAAAGTGGTCGTTCCTTTCTTAATAGTAAGGAAGAAAATATGGCAACCGCTCTTGTGTCTATAAGAGTAGGTGATCATGTATGGTATACATCGGCATTTGTTAAATGACCTACGTGCCTACTCACTCTCTATACCATAATTAAAAAAACGCACCCAAATTTGACACAATAATATGATGACACAACATTGACATCCCTCTTTTTACGTCGGAAGTTAAAAAGAAACTTAAGAAAATACTTAACATAGGTGCAGCGACCTTCATCAATAAATGACATCACATCAAGAGCCTTTAATCCACTGCTGGACATAGACCTCTCCTTAGAGAGAAAGTTTTGACCTACTTAATCACCCGTCTGGCCAGCCTGGTGTTGCTGTCCAGACGGATAGGTATAGGGTTTGTATCAAGGTTTCCTTCTCGTTATAGTGATGTTGTCTTGCACAGTTTGCTCCCTTACGACACCCACAGGATGAATAGGTGACACTCTATATTCTTAATCCGTCACCACACAGATACACATGACACAACTGAATTCTGAATATAAAACACAGAATACTAGTGGCTCGAGTACGGAAATGTGAAGTAGTTATAGCGTCATTTCGTTTTAAGTACAACGTTTTATGACAAATTCACCACTACTGCTGAAGGTAATTAAAATTAATACGGTCAGTAATGGTGGCCTTGTCATAAAAATTGACAATAACATGTTGACAACACATTTATTTGTCCACTGTATGACATTTGTTGAGCTTTAGTGATATTTCCACTCTCTCATGTCTGAAAACAGTCTATGTTAATCTATTCGTCAATTCCGCGTCCGAATAAATAAACCTGTTGAAACTTAACGAAACTTTATTGGTTTGTTATGGTAACTAGCCGATCCACGTAACTTCATCTTGCGTCTCTCAACAGGAATAAATTTTCTCCATTTTAGCATTTTTTTCGGCTCCAGTCGGTATTAGCGTCGTATAACATGTCTATATACATACAGTCATAGTACAGTCAGTCAGTCATACAGTCATAGTCAATCAAAGAACGGTCTACAATCATAGTGTACCTCAAAGAATGGGCTATTCAAAACTAAAATAATGTATCAATTATCGACTGCCTCGGGGGCGCAGTGGAAGCGCATGCAACTGCTGTGCTTGAGATCTCGATTTCCGGGTCAAATGTTTGTATGATCTGCGAATATTTGTTTCGGAGTTTGAGTTTTTCTATTTATTATATGTATTAACAAATTTATATTAATACCTATAGTACAAGATCCGCTTAGTTTAGGATTAGATGGCGTTGTGTGTCAGATATCTGATCTATTATATATCAAATTTAGTACCTATTTCTGAGATTAGCGCGTTCAACTAAACAAATTCTTCTGCCTAACAGTCACTCCCAAGTTTCCCAATTTTCGATTCCTGTAACAATTTGTACATCGCAATTGTTAATTAGATCTTCTATTGAAACCTATAATTAAATGCAAAGTGGACGACGAGACGTCCTCGGACTGTCATGGGTACTATTTGTGAAGCTAATTACTGACTGTGTGTTTCTCGACGTGCGCTTTTCCTAATCTAAATTTTCACCACTAATAATAAATTTGTGGCAGTTAATTGACGGACCTGTTGGTTTTGTGGTTAGTGTACCTAACTGATAATTCAGAAGTTGTTGGTTTGATGCCCACTCAGGACTATATTTGTTTACTACGATATCTATACGTTTCTGAACGCACCCATAAATATTTGATAACCAACAAATATATCGATCCTTTGTCATAGTGATAACATTTATTTGCAGTTTTTAAATCTAAATCCACGATAATCCCATCATCGTATATACATGCTGTCGATTTGAAAGGCTTACTGTAATATGTTATTTTATTTGAGAGTCCTGACGTTTTGTATGGAAAAACATAAATGTTGTATTCACCACGGTTTTTGCATTCTTACCATATTGTCTGACCATATAACTACCTCGATGGCGCAACAGTAGCGAACGCGACTACTGTGCTTCAGGTCTCCGATTCGATGCCCGGGTCGGACCAAATGTTTGTTATTATTCTATCAGTCAGTCTATTTATCATAGTACAAACTCTGTTTAGTTTGAAACTAGATTGCGTTGTATGTCAAATGTCCGCAATATTTATTTATTATAGTTATTTTAACTTGTTCTAGACTTCCACAAGCATTCTAAGACTAATATTAGCCAAATCAATAATGCTATTCCGGTGTTTTAATAAGACTTACGAGAGAGAGAGTTAAGAGATAACTCTGTTAACTTCACTCTTTAAAATGCAACGGAATTCATTTTCATATCGATCTTAAAATTGAAAAATACAGTTCAAGTAATTTGCTGTCAGAAACATGATTCCTCAGAAGTAAAATTCAAATCATTTTCATTTGTTAAAAGATATTCGTGTTTAAATATTATCTTAATAAAAAACGCTGCTCTATGTTTTTGACGCAGATGCTGTTCAGAAAACTTGATCAAATTTTTTCAACTTACCGTGTTATTTTATTCTAATGTGGGTGTTTGAATACAAATGAGTCTGTTGTTTTAAATTATCTTGAATATTTTTCGGTTCAGATCTTTTATTTCTTGTTACTAAGTAATAAGCTTGTCTTATATTATTTGCTTAGAGCTTCAGACAAGTAGAATTGAATATTATACATTAATAATGTAAAGTAGAGCACCTGTAATGTAAGAAATACACGAAAATGGAAATTACTAAATTATATAAAAAGTTGTAAACTTTATTGCATACCTAACTTTTTTTTAAAGGCCTAAATTCTGAGTTGCGGGGGACTTTACAAACACACATGAACACCCAGGCTCAGAATCACAATATATGAAACACGTAAAGTGTTGTCACATGTGGAATTTAAACCCACAACCACCACGCTATCCACGCAGTCTTAAATTTGAAATTTGTGACATAACTGTAATATTCCCTTACATTTTTATACAATGAAATATTGGTGTATTTGATGGCATATTTAGTAAGCAGACGGACCACCTATGAAAACCTGTAACTCAAGAGCCACAAGCATGTTATCGCTTTTCAAATTCTTCTTCCAGAATCAGGGTTTCTAGGGTCCAACAACCTCTCTCACTCCATGAAAAACAAAATTGCTTAGCATTGTCTTTTACATGTTTGTGCTTTGCTTTCAGAATCAGATTTTTATTTACATAACTCAAGTACCGGTAGTATTTGAGCTGAATTACAAGCTCAACCTAAATATTTATTTATAAAATAAAGAAAAATAAACGCCTTCCTAGCCTTTGTTTTTCTCAAGATTATTTGGGGTCAGCTACTAGCTCAATTTGTTTTATCTGAATATCAATTTTCTAAGGAACGACTGGTATCGAACTAACGGAAGCCTGAGGACGAACTAAAATGTTGAATTAGTTCTCAGTATATTTTGCCCTGAGTGTGGCTGCGGGTGGACGGGACGAGCTTGGTCACTTGTCACTTGCAAGGAGGTGCCGTCTGTGGGTATCGTATGCCGAGAGAGAATAGATTCACGTTACCAACCGCAACAGTAGCAACCGCTAGGAGGAGCCTAGATGTCGAAACAATAGCTGTTTCCGTATTCCTTCTATCTCAAGCGCGGAGTAACACACATTGTGGTTTTAGTCGGACCGATTCCGACACACCATTCCACTGCAAACACCGGCAGAGTGACAGTCCGAGGACCCCCTTCCACAAGTTACAAAAAAATACACTCTTAGTATATTTCGAGACACTGACTTCCCAATAACGATTGCCATAGATTTTTTCGGAATTTATATTTTTTCGATCACAATTTATCATTTAGTATCTTTTTAATATCAGCTTAAATATGAGCACATTTACTCATTTTTTTATAAATAACAATTACATACAATAGCCACGAAAGCTTGAAACGTTTTTTTTAACTTTTAACAGCTTATTAATTAAAGTGTAAACACACGAATGAATAAGCCTAATACATTTATTGCCAATTTACATACGCATACTGTAATTATTTTGTTTATTTCTTTCTTTTTCGAATCGACAACTCCTGCACTAGGAATGAAACTTGTGTCGCGGGGAACTTTACAAACATATATGACACGGACACGAAGAACATCCAGACTCAAAACACAGTGTTGACCCATGTAGGGTTAGAACCCTCAACACTCAGAGCAATACAAAGCGGCGAGGTGACCGCTTAAACCGTTACGTCATCTGAGCAGTCAACGCAATCAAAATTCAATAATCTATGCAATAGTTCGCCTTCCGTTCAGATGATAATGACCTATCAGCCCGGCCCATCGCAGTAGTTCATTCTGCTATTAATTCACATTCACCCGTTATAAATCAAAGTGGTGTAGTGTATTGGGATTTATCAGCAAATATTTTGTACGGCTTGCAAGAATTCGAGTTACAGATGGGAGCATGCAAGGATATAGCTGCACGAAAGTATTTGGTGTTTTTTGTAACATACTGGTGAGACGTATTGTATTGATGTTAGGTGGTACAAATACCATCTATATCATAAATCTAAATGATTTCACAAATGGTAGGATTTGGAGTATATACTAGATTGCTATCAAATTTAATACCTTTCTAAGTCGCTAAAAATGTTTTGTTGAAGTAAGACAAGATGTTGAACAGAACTATTCTTTCAGAATGTTGTCGTATACTCTCTATATTCCTACTGGAAAAAAATATAATTTTAAGACAAGATTGTTGGATACAGCAAAGGATATCCAGTATCTAATTATCTGTTTATCCAGATAAAATTTAAGGCCAGAGGAAAAATTTCTGTACGTCAAAAAACACGTTACAAAAAAATAACTCATAGACACTCGCTATTTAAAACACAAGACCTTTGAGTTGAGTTGAGTGCACAAGATTGAGAGAAAGAGTGTGGGTTCTCGGATAAGCTTACTCACTAAACGAAAAGTAAGGAATAAGTTGTTTTACACCGGCTTTCAGTGAAGCCGTGGTAACACTCCGATCTAGCCAGCCAACGTGCACAGCTCTTTCACAGTCAAATATCGGTTCGTGGTTCCGTAAATATTATAATATTCAATTTCGAATCCATTATAGACGACTAAAGTGGATTGAGTTTGGCACGCTTATGCTAATGTTGCGATAAATATTTTGTGCCTAAATCCGCTACAGCCGAGTCAGATAAATACGCAGAGTAAACACCTAGGCGATATTTAGAAATGTCTTGCTATTAATATGTCGGTTCGTTCGTTTTCAATAACATCTAAATTCCTAAAATATAAATATCTCTCCTTTGAAAAATTTTACCAAAATAAAATACCAACAACAGGAATAATTTGTACGCACACGTCTCACACACTAAGTGAGCCGTATAATTTTGATATTTAGATACCCAGTTCATATATTGATAATGATATTTATAACCAGTTGCAATGGGCAAAACGTACCTTTGGTAAAAATTCAGTGAAATTTAAGTCAAGAGTTAAAATTATAGCTAGGCAAATTCTATTATTTAACAGTTCTTTAGACAAAATGATATCCCATCAATATCCTTCAACAGTTCACTGATCCTTAGAAAGGAGGTTTCGTTCTCATATACCATGCTGGCCAGGCGGGCTGAAAAAAGAACAACCCCTGGCCAGCGTTTTCAGTCTCTTTGCAGAGATGTTGTCCTGTGTATTTTGCTCTCTTACTCGTTTCTTAAGACTTTCATGGGTTGAATAGGGGTGGTAACACTCTACATTCTTAATCTGCCGTCACACGAAGAATCACAAATTTTGCTACTACAAATACAAAGAAAATACACAGCCACAAATTACAAAGATATTATACATCCAAATACCATTTAAAAGGTTAAGCAAACATCCAACTCAAGTAGAAATATTCCAACAGTAACAAAAAGTAAATAAAACCATATTAGTATTCATAACACAAATTTCATGAAAACTTTCCCATCTTATTTATATTAATGTCAGTTCTGTTGTACCATCACGCGGCCCTATTGTCAAAACATTAATCTTCAAAAGGAAACCCTGAAGGTAGACAAACATCAAAGCGAACGGATCACAAAGAAACCAAACAAAATTAAACAAATAGTTCATGATAATGATCGTTATCATTGCCTTGCCTTTTTCTCTATTCAATTCGAATTTAAGCAATAACAAAACGCTGCAAAGAGATGTGGCTAGTTACTCGTACAGCAACCTGGTTAGTTATGACCTGATTTTTTTGGTAGGCAGTCATAGTCACCTGCCGCAAAGCGGTGATGTACGCCGGTGGTGATTATTTAGTCATCTCAGGGATCAATGACAAACCACCAGGTAGTAGAGCCACGCTGATTTCAGCATGAACGGGCCGGTTCGTCCGGGGCAGTACTACCCTCATACAGAAGACCAACCTAAAGCGACAGCATCCGCGCTGTCGTGTTTTGCTGGTGAGAGCGAGACCGAAGGCTCATTCATACAAGGGTGACAGTTGTCGTAGTAAGTGTGTGCAATACAATGCTACGATGACTGTCATGTCTTTTACGTCCCCAAGTGAGGTGTAAAAAATCGTAACAGGCCGATATAGTGTGGGTCACCATACTGCATTGTTAGCATTCGCAATGAGTATGGTAACTACAACTTTTGAATTCTATTCATGCTTTCCATCAAGCAGAGTAGAGTCACTTTGGCTGGCTATTAAAATAATAAAAATGAAAATAAAACATAATCTGAAATTGGGTGAAGGTATATGGTACATAACAATCATTTACCTAAGAATTTTTACAGCTTAATTAATCATTAACTACTGATAATGTTTATAAATGCAAAGTTTATGGTAAAAACACATATACTTATAAAAATAGAAGCACTATTCTTGTTCATTGTTTTTACTTTATTTATCACATTATGCACAATTTGTATAGGAGGTGGACTTACTCCTAAATTCATTTTCTGCCAGTGTTTCTCATAATGTTGTAGAAATGAGTGAGAGTAGATACAAGACTATTGGAGAGTATTATATTAAGAATATAAAGGGCGGGTCAAGAATTCGTTAACATTTGAATCTATCATCCCGCACAAAGAAATGCCTTCCTTGTAAATAAACATTTTTTATAATGTATCAAATGGTATTTTTATACAATTTTTTCAAATGTAAACTAATTCGTAGCTCACCCTGTAATAGAGCACATAGGAACATATACATGTATATGTATGTATAGATATACAGCATAAAGTCTTTAATAATATTATAAAAGCAGTTGTTTGTATGTTTGTCCTTCTTTCACGCCGCAACGGAACGATTTTATGGTATGATTTTTATGTCTAGAGATAATCAGGTGGCTTGAAAGTTTTATAGACTGCTTTTTATAATGGTTCTCCAAATTTTATAAATTTCATCAGAGGGCGCTATTAGATTTTTCCACCCGATTGTACATGGTACAAAATATGCCATTTGACTTAAAAAATACCCGCACTTTCTGATAGATGGCGCTATATTAAATGACCTGCCTAGACTTTAATCGATAAACTTTTTAATAATTTTTTAATTTTAAGTATTATAAATGTGAAAGTTTGTAATCACATATGGATGTTTGTTACTCTTTCGCGCGAAAATTACTGTACAGATTTAGATAAAGTTTACAGTAATATACCTTATACTTCTTAGCTTATATAGCTTATGCTTCTATTTCCAAGTTTAAAATGTTACCGCCAGAAAAAAAAATAAAAATCTTTCCTTCAGTTCAAACCAAACCTACGTGTAACTTGTCTGGATACTCAAAGTCAAAAGTTACTTTTTTTAGGTAAGATAATATCTTTTATGTACAAAATAATGTATCGTTGATAACAAACAAAGAAAATAAAAAAAGGTAAGTGGTTTTTTTATGGAGAAAATACCCGCCATCAAGTAACCCACTCTAATAATATATTAGCAATAAACTCCCTCTTGGTGTAGTATTATTTTATCGGTACCTCGTATAAAAGTAAAAAGATGAAAAAATAACGAGTTTGAAGTAAAATTATGTTGACTTAGAAACTATAGCTATAGGATTTTACTTTTTAACATCTATTTTTTTGGATAAGGCAATGACAAGTATTTTATAACGCTATCATTGTGGCTCCTGTGTTAGGTACCCGATCGTTTAATCAATTCAAAAGGCATTTCAATGAAGCACTTACCACAAAGTTGATCAAAATAATTTTGAAAGGTATTTCTTAAAGAAGTGTACTAAAAACAAGCTAATTATTGAAATAAAGAAAAACCCGTGTGCAATAAAGTTTTAAGTACCTGTGTACGTATACTGTAAATATATGTAAGTAACCTTACATAATGTATTTAATTACATTATTATAAAAGTACACCACCGACTACCCAGACTTTTAAAATATTCGTACAAAAGTTGTCTGGAAGAAATCACCATGAGCGATAAGATCACTACTCTGGCAGTGCGCAATAAAATTGTATAAATAAATAATTAATATAAATAAAATTGGTCTTAAGCTATTGCATAGCTTTTATTGCGGGCTTCGAGAGCGGCGATCAAATCAAGAAATTCCGTAACGAAAATAAACCTAACACCCCCACTCCGACCGGCACAGTGTTGCGGCGTTGGAAGCCGTACATCATCTAACGTCGTTTCAGTTCGGCAGACTTCGGCACGGTGTTTGTGTGCGTGCGACTAGACGTATGCGTTTGACTGTACGAAGCTCGCACGGATCGAGATGAGCTGCTACGAAACATTATAATTGCATAAGTTGATAAAAAATGCTATTATATATATATTTTCTTATTATTATTATAGGTTTTTATATGTATTTTTTTTTTAATATTTATAACTTTCATATACCCAGTGTCAATTTCTCAATTAAAACGAATCAAAGGTCATTTCAAACTCAAAACTCCATCAAACTATTTTTTTAGCAGTCATTAATTATTATTCCGGTTTTTCGTTCACTAAGGAAACGCAAAAACACGGATGCTGTTGCTTTAGATTGGTTTTCTGCGTGAGGGTAGTACTGCCTCAGTTGAGCCCGTTCGTGCTAAAATCAGCGTGGCTCTACTATCTTGTGATATATGCACAAAAAGAAAAAACGTTGAAAAGTAACTCAAGTTACAATATAAATGTCAACAAGATATTCATATGATGGTTTGATTACCAGGTGAATTCTATAGTACTAATAATAATATGTGTTTTTTTTAATAGCCCACCAAAGTGACTCTTCTCTGTTTGATGGAAAGCATGAACAGAATCCAAAAGTTGTAGTCACTATATTCATTGCGAATGCGGACAATGCAGTATGGTGAACCAAACTATGGTGGCCTATTAAGATGCTTTTTACACCTCACTTGGGGACGTAAAGGACATGACAGACATCGTAGCATTGTATTGCACACACCTACCACGACAACTGTCACCACTGCATCAATGGGCCTCCGTTCTTGCACTCACCAACGAAACACGACAGCACGGATGCTGTCGCTTCAGGTGGATTTTCTGTGGGAGGGTAGTACTGCCCCGGTCGAGCCGGGCCCGATCATGCTGAAATCAGGGTGGCTCTACTACCTGGAAAATGTTATTTGGGTGTCTATGGACTTACTACTAAGTGATTCTGACGACCGAAACAGGTCGTGTTTTTAATGCAGGGCAAATGATTGTGTTATGAGCACGATCCCTTGGAACTAATCTATGTATGTTATACATATAACTTAACTGAATCGTTAATCTAGCGGGTAACATATGTCATTGCCAATCAAGAGGCCTCGGTTTCGATGCCCGGGTCGGACTTGGAAAGTTTTAATGAGTTTTCTTTATTATAGAAATTCTTAATAACAGAGTTTGGAAGTTGTAGTTTTAACACCGTGCCTTGAAGAGCCATCGGTCCTGCGCCTTATTTCTCTACCGTCGTGTCGAATAACCGTCGCATCGGATTGTAAGACTGAGAGAACAGAGAGTACACCCGTGTTCACGCATAAACTCATGCACTATAATATCTCCTACGAATTGGCTGGTTGAGACTAGCCGATGTAGCCAAAATCGGCTATGAGTACATCATATTTATATTTACATATATGTATTTAATATTTAGTTATTAATGTGTAAATTCTAAGTGTATTTGCTTATTTATGGTCAAACTAGTATATATATACTAAATCCTCTGTCTGTTACTTCTTATCCTTAAGTGCACCTACCTCATATATTCTCTGCATAGCCCAATCGGTTGACTGACAGAAAATGACTTAGGCATTAAGTCCGCCGATGCATGTATTTGTGCATAAAGTTGTAAATAAATGAATAAATAATGTGTTTCTGTTAATCGTGTTTGTCTCTTGTTATTATTATCTGATAATCATTGTTTCCAATTTAAATTTAGTTCGTGACAACAGGATATATGATATTAACACCTTAGATCGTTGGTAGGTTTAGATTACGCCAGTCACGCTATCGCTGTTACTAAATACTCGATTTTCATATACATCAATAGAGAATAGCACACCAACCCGCAAAAAAATACTGATCTGTTTGTTTTAGTTATTTTACAGTGTGACAATCCATCTAAATGTTATTCATTTTTGCTGAAGTTTTTTGAATAGTGTTAAATATTTTTTATAGACACACTCTCGCACTACAAATATATCCTGCATCCTAAAGACTTTACAATCCTTCATTTAAACGGATACAAGTAACAACCAGATTCAAAACAATAATTGCAGATCACACAAAATGTTTTCCCAAGTGGGGATCGAACTCACAACACTTAAGCCACTACGCCATCCGTGCAGTCTGTTTAATCAAAACGCCTTGTATTTTGATAAGCTATAAGCCATGTTTGAATATCTTTCTATTTGCTGAGTAAACTATGCGAACAGCTGAAAACGAAGACAGGATGTGTTCACCCAATATATCATAACATTGGGTGTGGAATCACCCTAATAATAGAAATTGGGCGAATATAGGTCAATACTTGCTGAATTCTTTTTTATAATCGACTCTCATGGTATAAGGAGTAATTTTGAACGAGCAGGTGGGTGATTTACAGTATCTGGCTTTTATTTTAACGTGTGGGAACCCGCTCGGGCCGTAACCCCACCAGGATTTACGGGTGTGCCGGCATAACTGAAATCAAACGATGTGCCCCTCTGCGCCTGGATCCGGGAACAGCTGTTATTACGACATTCAGGACAGTATCTAGCTACCGTAGCCGATGGACATCTGCATTCAACAGACAGAAATCCGTTTTCACCCTTTAAATGTTTTTCCTTGGGATAAGGGAGAGACTGGGTCTCAAATATTTATATTTTGTGACGTTACCGGCGCCCGAATCCCTCCTTCTTAGCTTACTTGTGACTTGTTGATGATGATAATGGACCGTCATGATTTTTAAAATGGAAATTTAATATTTATTATTAGAAGGTGAATCTTTTTACAGCAGTGTTAGAAAATATATTCAGATGCCTAAACTGGGAAAATCTCGGTATTAATATTAACGGATCAAATTTAAATCACCTAAGATTTGCTGACGACATTGTGATATTCGCAGAGACACCAGATATATTACAAATTATGCTACAACAACTAGACAACGAAAGCAGGAAAGCAGGTCTAACTATGAACCCAACGAAGACAAAAATAATGACGAACGGACCGAGAGAAAATATAAGAATAGGACAAGAAGTGATAGATTATGTAGACGAATATATTTATTTAGGACAAATTATATCAACTAAGGACCAACATTCAAAAGAAGTAAATAGAAGAATAAGCAATTCTTGGAAGAGGTACTGGTCACTAAAAGATATATTTAAAGACGAAACATTACCAATGGCTGTAAAAAGAAAATTATACAACGTTTGTATCCTCCCATGTCTTACTTATGGATGTCAATCTTGGCCTGCTACGAGTAAAAACAACAAAAAACTTTTAGTTTGTCAACGCAGTATGGAGCGAAGCATGCTTAACCTAAGATTACGAGACCGGTGGGAAACTTTAAAAATAAGAGAAAGAACAAGGGTGACTGATATATTACAAAGAATCAGAAGACTTAAATGGAACTGGACTGGTCATATAATGAGGACAGCTCATGGGAAAAAATGGACGAAGGAGGTTATGGACTGGTACCCTAGAAATGGGAAAAGACGAAAAGGACGTCAAATCAAAAGATGGGAGGATGATCTGCCGAAAGGGTGGAGAAGGATAGCTCGAGACAGAGATAAATGGAAGGAACTGGGGGAGGCCTATGTCGGAAGACAACCTGACTAAGTGGTTGCTAAAAGAAACAAAAAATGTATATATATACTTGTATAATTAAGAAGTGAAATTTAAGTGTAATATTTTATAAGTAGTATGTAAGTTAAAATGTGTAATACGGTCAGCGAATAAAGGCTTTTATTATTATTATTCTCTTTATTACATATAAATACACATATTGATTACATTTTTAAATATATAAAAAATAAAAAATACATATTTAAAAATATAAAAAATAGTAGACCACCGACATCGGGTACAGGGACCAAGATACCGGTGGTTAGGGCTCCAGAGACAGGAACCTCCTCACAATACGGGCCGTGTCAAGGAGGACTGCCTTCTGCATCAGACCCTTGATCCAACCTTCTAACGTGAGCCTCTTAAGGTGTTGGTCGAGGCTCTTGGCTATCAATCCGTGAACAGATATGATTATCGGAACAATGATCACCGAATCCACATTCCACATGTCGGCAATCTCGTGAGACAGATCCAAATACTTTAATTGTTTTTCTTTTTCAACTTTCACGAGATTCTCGTCATGAGGAACGGCGATATCGACAATCATTGCGCGGCGCTCTAATCGATCTATCACCACAATATCAGGCTTATTGGCAACAATAGTCCTATCTGTGATAATAGATCGATCCCAATATAACGTAGCACGACCGTTCTCGAGAACTGGGTCGGGCACATACCTGTAGTAAGGCACTTCAAAATTGACAAGTTGGTATTTAAGGGCAAGTTGTTGGTGTACAATCCTGGCTACTTGATTGTGCCTGTGCAAATACTCACCATTAGCAAGACGAGAACAACCAGAAATAATATGCCTAATAGATTCTCCAGGACGGTGGCACGCCCGACAAATGTCAACCGTACTATCTTTCAGGATATATTTCCGGTAGTTATTCGTCATGATAACTTCGTCCATAATTGCACAAACAAAACCTTCGGTTTCTCCGAAGAGATCACCATACCGTAGCCAAGACGTCGACGCTTTAAAGTCTATATCAGACCCGTGTAGGGCCCGATAAAATCGACCATGAAGTTCTTTACCCTTCCATACTTCCTTGCGATCAGTAGTACTAAGTACTACAGGTTTGCGCCAATTCTCTTTAGCCAGAGCGAGCGGGGTAAAACCAGTATCCACTGCAACTACATTACGATGCACTCCCACATTAGTCTGTAGAAAATATTCTCTGAGATTGTATATCTCGCGATTGTGTAGAGTTTTGATATTTAATAGACCACGACCTCCAAACTTTCGCGGGATATACAATCTCATAACCGATGAACGTGGATGGTGCATACGGAATGCAGTCAGCAATGTACGGACTCTCCTGTCAAGGGCATCTAATTCGGTCTGAGTCCATCTAAGTACACCAAAGGAATACATCAGAACCGGCATGACCCAACTGTTATAGGCTCGCACCTTGTTACCGCCCGATAAAAGACTTTTAAGTACTTTTTATGCAGAAGTACCTCGACGGCTCGCTCATCAACAGCTGGGACGGCGTGCGCGTCAACGCGCTGTGCTGCCGCGCGGACGGGCGCTCCGTGCTCGCCGCCGACACGCACCAATGTGTGTGCTCCTCTGTGTTATTATTATTATTATTAGAAGGTGTAAAGACGTACGGTATTATACAGATAGCTATGACACATGTGTGAGACAGGTTGCGATGTGAGATGTAAGGGCGACGAAAGTAGAAAAGTAGACATAGTGTGATATAATATGTAAAATTGAACAAAGTCGATATGTTGCTACTGAATGTTTGAAGTTGTTGTCTCTTGCTCAGAATGGACCAATAATAATACGTAGCGCTCATGTGGCAACACTGTTTTTGGCGACGCCACTTTTTATACACAGAGGTGGGTACACATAAAGTTAAGTGGCCACTCTGATTAAGAAAAGTGTAATTCAAGTTCTTGGAGATGATGCCGTGAATATTGCTACCACCTGAACAGTAAATCCATACTGAATATATGCTGTGTTTAATTTGACCATTCAAGTGGTAGATGCATCGGATAAAAATATATTGTGGAGTAACACAAACATAGTAACTCCAAAAATACAATAATATCCTAACACATTTCACACACGGCCGTAACAAAGCCTGTACTATGGTAACAAGACTGCTGATAAACATACTTATATATCTCTAAATATATACACATTGCTGAAAAATTACACCCAGACATAGAACACATGATCGTGTTCGCGAAGATTTGTCCTGGGTGGGGATCGAACTCACGACCTCCAATTGAATAAAATTAATTGTCTGAAATATTTTTACAAACAATATAAAATTAAACAAAATATTTAATCGACTGATGCTTCATAAAACTAACAGACTAAATTTAGTGGTGCAATTATATTCTTAATAATTTGTCAAGTTTTTTTTTTCTTATGTAAATGATACAGCATGTTTCTCGCTCTTGAATTCACTTAACCCATATCTGCCTATCGCATTCCCAACCCGTCATTCTTAACCTTCTCATAAACTCTGGCCTCAAAATCATAAAAACTGTCAAACGTACACGGATGACATATGGACGGTAACCCTGTAATACTTCAGCCCATTTTATTGGGGCTCATGGGACCGCTACGTCGACGTCGTTTAGAGACCGTATTTATTCTTAAAACGGGGGTACATGAAGGGTTGCTGATTTACTTTATACGTATTTGGTGTTGTCGTTTTTTCAGTGGATCAACAGATGTGTTGGGGACTAGGGCCGTAAAAGTTAGGGTATGTTATAAATTATTGTAAATAATGTTACAACTCAGAAATATTTTTCTAGAGACTTTTCTCTCTTTAAGAAGACCATATTTTTTATAAAAAAAGTACCTGTGTATTGAATCAAAACTTAAAATTCTAACGAAAAAATAACGACATTAATAGATGCTTTATTGCTATATTTATTTTTGACACAAATATCTCATATACATACATAGCAAACTTACACGATAAGTTTAAAAAGTTGAAAGGCAAAATAAAATTTATTTATTTGATTTTGTAACCTTCGTTTTTTTTAACTGTGCGGAAATTCCCGGTGACCACCTACTGGTGGTTACGTCCCGCATGTCGCACTCGCACCGATCAAAAACCGCACGCCACCTTAGGTACCAGTAAAAGGTATCACCCCTAAAATGCAACGACAATTTTTGTAGCATTACAGAAAACAGAACCGAATCTGAAACACACACAAAATTTTGTTTTAAACAAATGACATACAGCCCACATAGAGTGAATTTATATTAGAAATATGTAAATTTTATCCATTTTTAACCATTCAAACGCCAGTTAAGTATAACATACGATCCATTTTTGTAACTTATACTTCTGTGTTCTATTGACATCGATAAATTAGAAAATATAAAACAATTTATGGCATCTTCTCTACAACAAACACTGAATTAACGTCCTTGGAAAGCGTTCTGGTATCTACAAATAGAGTTTGTGGTTGTAAGGAATAAGATAAGACAGAATGTAATAAAATACTGACAGATATAAAACATCCATCTAAGTCGTCTAGTTACTAGGATAGGTTTTTCAGGCAGTGTCCATTTCAGCTCGAGATATGCGAACTTGACATATTTGACACATGGCAGTCTGATACCAAACGGTAACCTGACTATTCTAACCAATTTATGCAACCGACTTTATCTGCCACTTGTATTCAAATATACATGTTGTAGATAAATAATATACAAACACAGAACCAATGATCGTAATCATCATGCCGTTGTTTGTTCTAAGTCGATATATCTACAGTCCGGTTTAGCAGTGAGGGTCGCTAACCTCTAGACCAACAGGCTAATAAATATGACACACTAGCTTTAGCCCGCGTGGATTTTCTTCTACCACACTAAGTTTCGTAACAGATTATTTTAAATCAATATATTTTTTTTAACATATAAACAATCCTACGGTACATCATCTTTGTGTAAATTCAATGGTTTAGGCAGAGTACGTAAAGATAACTCTCAGAGGCCAGATTTTTTGCCGCCTTAATTGACATATATCGTTGTATTACGACCGAAGATTACATAAAATGATTACAAATTGTAAACTATATGTAATTCCGGTGTATAACCTATATTACTGTAGAATCTCATCCAAATCTGTCCAGTAGTTTTTTCGTGAAAGAGTAACAAATATCCATACTTTTTTTTTTTTTTTTTCTGTGCCGAAATCCCCTCGGATACCACCTACTGGTGGTTATGTCGGACTCGAACCGACCAAAAACCGCACGCCGTCTCAGGTACCAGTAGCCGGGGAATCAGGTGTACCCTAGAAAGGAAATCCCTGAAACCCCGACGTACCTCGGGTCATCTACCTACGGCTTGCCGGCTTGCAGATGACCCTTTTTCTGCTCCAAAAGAGCGTGTGCTCCGTAGCACGTCCCGCTGCTATCCTGGTGTACTTCTGCTCGGGTGACGGATGGCCTCACCTATCACCCTCAGTCTAGCGCTTATGGAGGACGGAGATCGTTCTGCAATCTCCGGCGCCCGAGCCGTCTGTGATACCGGACACGTTCCCGGGCCTGGCGGACCGGGAGAGTTCTAAACCTCTCCCGGTCCCGCTCCGACATCTTCTTTGCAAGCATAACTTGCTCGCAAAAGGAGATGGCGGAGTTCCACGCGCTCTCGCTCCGCAACATGGCGGCGATCATGCTACCGAGCGAGAGAGTTTCCACTCCGATGGCCGTCATAAGGTCACGCCTCAGCTCCGCCCACGCTGGGCATTCTGCCAGCGTATGTAGCGCCGTGTCCACGGTCCGGCCATCGCAGTGGTGGCACTCAGGGGTTGGCTCCTTTCGGATCAGACACAGGTGATCTCCGAAGCATCCTTTTCCAGTGATCACCTGCGTCAGCCGATATGAGAGGGTCCCGTGATTCCTCTCGAGCCAATCCTCCATAACGGGTCTTACCGCCGCAATGACGGCGTGCCCAAACATCCATACTCACATACTTTCGCATTTATGATATTAGTAGGATATGTCACGTAATAGGCTAGATGACACCTTAGTCAAATTAGTTACTTTTTATCATCTGTCAAAACAACAATTTTGTACTGTCACTGTTTTAGACTACTCAATTGAACAATATATTTCACTGTATATTTGATTGAAATTCGTAATAATAATAAAAAGCTATGTTAATTGTTTTTTCCGAGATGTTTATCGATATTAGTTTTCATGAAATGGACGTTGGTATTTATTGACGATACAGTCATCTACCCAATTATACAAACAAAAGTAAATACACAATACAACGGGCAAAGAGAATTAAGGTTGATTTCTTTAGAATCATAGCTTGAGGCTGTACATTTTAAACGTATTAATGATTATAATTGTACAGGTATTTATTTGAAATAAATTCAAAAGGTCTCCATTTCATAACAAGGCCAATATTATACAGAATTGCTGTAAAAGTAAATGCTTTAGGCTAAGCGGCATTTCTTTTCACCAATTTGGGTAGAAATTGTGGTATTGTATCACCTATTTTACTTTGTCCGTGTGGTGACGTATTAAGAATACATAGTGTTACCACCCCTATTCATCCCGTGGGTGTCGTAAGAGGCGACTAAGGGATCAAGTATACAAGACAACATCATAACCAAGCAGTAGACTGTAAAAGGGACTTATTGAGTTACCGGACTACCATTCAACGCAATAAATTGAACAAACCCAAAGGACAAAAGTATTATGGTGAAAGAATGTATCATCAACAGCCTTTTACAGTCCACTGCTGGACATAGGCCTCTCCTTAGCAAGGAGGTTTTAGCCTACTATACCACGCTGGCCAGACGGGTTGGAATAGGGTTTGTTTCAAGTTGGGGTGCTTGGCTAGAAAACCTCCACGTGGTGCACCCTGGTAACGTTGGCGATGGTGTTCATCACTGCCAACGGCTAATATTCTAGCACGAAGAGGAAACCATGTCTTCGGCAATTCGGCCGAGACTTGGTCCAACAGAGCGGGCGTATTCGTCGGATCCTCTGTTGGTTCTTCGCTCTTCGGAGCATTGAGGAAGAAAACCTCGGTAAAAAATCACGATGGTGGGACCCTTTCTAGGGTCGGAGTTCCTCCGCTCAGCGGTGGAAAAGGTAGGACGGGCTCGGCGTGCGCTTACACTGCCACCGAGCAGGCATCAGGAGACGTAGTCTCCTTGCCACCGTTGACATATCGTAGTCCCGAGTTGGAGTCACGCAACTCCAATCGGGGGCGAGGGTCTTGGCTTAACCGCCCGGACTGCGAGGAAGAAAACCTCTCTAAAAAAATACCCCGAATCCCGTGTTCTGGTGCGTGACCAGGGGATGCATGGCTGATGGGTAGTTCAGTCGCAAGCGCACTCCCAGCCGAGGCACCTGCGGACCCCTCGGTTGGGCATAAATTTACGCTTGCCCGGGTATTGGGGGATCTCTGCCCGGGTCGACCTTCAGTTCTCCCCCTCTCGTGGGTCTCATATGGAATCTATAAACTTAAAAACTACACCAAATAATAAAAAAGAAGGACAGAAGGAGAAGAAAAACACGAAGGAGGGAAAAGCAAGGTTGGACGACCTCTCGTCCGAAGTGGAAAGCGTAACGATTGAAACGCCTACCTCGGTGGGGCTCCCAGAAGCCATTATGGCTACTGGGAGCCGAAGAACATCTGAACGGATTCGTTCAAGATCCACTACGCACTCCAGTGCGAGGACGGAAGCACTGGACATCATGGAGACGGAGCTGTGCGACAGCCGGAAACGCGGACGCTCCAGGGATGAGGAGAGTGACACATCCCAGGAGATGTTACCTCCTAAGGTAGCAAGCAGCCGTAGAGGGAGGTCACGAACCCCGGCCTCAGCCCCGTCAGGCTCCGTCTTCTGTAAGGCGGAAGCCTATAGACGAGTAAGGGCAGACGGCGAAACCTTGGCGGAGGAGGAGATTGCTGATCTCCTGCTAAAAGTCAGGGAGCCGATAGTGGGGGACTCAGTTTCCCAAACATCATCCTCCAGGCAGGAGATAGCAAACGCGGCGGTGGCCATTATTCACAAAGTGGCCACCAAGTCGAGTAATCTCAAGGGCTCCTTTGTGAGAGCCCTTAAGGACTCCTCTTCCGCAATTGCGGGGGTCGTGGAGACCCTCATCGGGGACGTGGCTCGTCTCCAGGCAGCCAACGATCGCCTGACGGGGCAAGTGGCTGAGCTGAGCGCTCAGTTCGCTCAATTCCGGGCGCATCGTCCGGAAGATGATCTGGCCCCGTCGCCGTCTCAGCCTGCTCCATCTCCGTCTCCGTCCCAGCCGGCTCCGTCTTCCAACCTCGGTACCATCTCAGATATCCATCTGCGCCGAATTACAGACGCAGTGTGGCGCATGATGGATGGGCGTCTCGCCGGCCTGGAGGCGAGGTTGCCTCCAGCCCCTGTTGTCCGGCCGCCGCTCGCGGTGCATAAGCCGAAGGTCGCATTGGCACCGTCAGCGCTGCCCGTTGTGGCCGGTCGCGTGACCTATGCGGCGGCGGCGTCGTTGCCTGCTGCTCCCGCAACAGCTCCGAGGGCTCGACGAGCGACGAAGGCAGCAGCCAAGATGGCTAGACCGAGGTCAAGGTCCACGGCGGTAGCAAAGGCTGGAGCGGAGTTCCCTCCGCTCCCCACTCCAACCGCTGTACCTGGCACCTCCACCTGTGCTCCCTGCACCGATGGTTGGCAGGTAGTCGGGGGAGCTAAGAAGTCCCGAAAGCGGGGTAAGAAGGCTGCACAAACAGCAGCCTCTACCCCGCAGACACCGTCGATTGCGGTGGCTACCGCGAAAAAGCCGCGCAAACTGCAGGTGCCTAAAAGCGCGGCTGTAGTAGTCACCGTAACACCGGAGGCGGCTAGTGGCGGGCTGTCCTATGCGGCCTTATTTAAGAAGGCCCGGGATAGTCTCGCCACTGATTTCGGGACTGAAGGGGTCAGGTTGCGCCTTGCCCAGACGGGAGCTCGAGTCCTCGAGTTCCCCGGGGCTGAAGGTGCAAAGACGGCGGACAGGTTCGCCGAGAAACTGAAAGGAATCTTTGCAGCCACGGATGGTGTGAAGATCGCCAGGCCTGTCAAGTGCGCAGAGTTGCGTATTTCGGGCCTGGATGACTCCGTAACGACCGAGGACGTCCGCGTTGCAATTAGCGAGAAGACGGCTTGCAACGCGGACAACATCAGGGTCGGCACCATCCGCCCCGGTCCTGGAGGGCTTGGCGCAGTGTGGATCAGCTGTCCGGTAGCGTCGGCCAAAGTTTTGGGCGACGCAGGCAGGATCCTCGTCGGTTTTGTGAATGCCAGAGTCACTGTTCTGGCGGCAAGACCGATGAGGTGCTTCAAATGCCTAGCATCCGGACACACACGCGCCAAGTGCGTGAGTTGTTTTGACTGCAGTGGACTATGCTTCCGCTGCGGTCGATCGGGGCACAAGGCGGCAGAGTGCTCTGCCGCCTCTCACTGCCCGGCTTGTGCGGCGGGTAACAAGCCAGCCAATCATCAGATTGGGCAGGGGGGCTGCAAACCTCCTCGCGATTCTCGGCGCACGTTGGGGGCTAGCCAGTCGGCCCAGGCTGCCTCCGATGCCGTTCGCGCGTCGACATCGTCGCCCATGGAGGAGGCTGTAGAGACAGTCCAGTAATGGACCAAGTCTCCAGCCTCCTAGTCCAGACGAACTTGAACCACTGTGCTGCGGCGCAGGACCTTTTCCTGCAAACCATGGCACAGTGGTCGATTGGTGTTGCCGTAGCCGCGGAGCCCTATTATGTTCCTCCCCGTCCAAACTGGTTGGGTGACCGGGACGGTTCCGTGGCAGTCGTCGGCTCCACGGCGGCTCATTCCCCGCCCTTGTCGCTAAGAGACAAGGGCACTGGATATGTTGCTGCCGAGTGGGGGGGGATCACTGTATATGGTGTATACTTCTCCCCCAACCGGAGTTTGAACGACTTCGAGGTTTTCCTTAACAACTTGGAAACCTCGATGCGGCGTCTAACGTCTGGGCACGTCTTAGTGCTGGGGGACTTCAACGCAAAGTCCATTGCGTGGGGTTCCCCCAGGACGGACGCTAGGGGCGAGGCCGTAGAGGAGTGGGCGGCCTCGGTGGGCCTCTGTTTACTGAACAGAGGATCCACCAACACGTGCGTGCGACAGCAGGGAGGGTCGATAGTGGACCTTTCGTTCGCTACCCCTGCCCTCGCCGCACGAGTAAGGAACTGGCGCGTCCTGGAAGAGGTCGAGACGCTCTCGGATCACCTCTACATCCGATTTGAGCTCTCCCGGACCCAGGACCACAGTAGGGGTCACGCGGCGCGGCGTTCTTCTCGCTTTCCGCGGTGGGCTGTAGCCAAATTAAATAGGGACCTACTAGAGGAGGCGGCCATCGTTCACTCTTGGCTATCTCCGCAGGCCCCGACCGAGGAGGTCGACATGGGGGCTGGTCGCTTCCGTGATGCCATTGCGCAAATCTGTGATGCGGCCATGCCCCGCATCCGAGATTGCCGGCCTCCACGGAAGGAGGTTTACTGGTGGTCCCAGGAGTTGGCGGATCTCCGCGCGGCCTGTACTTGTGCCCGGAGGTCCTACACCCGTAGTCGGCGGCGACACCGTGAAGAAGGCGAGGAGGACCAGCTTCATGAGGAGTACCGAGAGGCGCGGAAAACTCTGAAGCTGGCCATCAGCCGCGCCAAAGAAATTAAGAGAAAGGAAATGCTGGAGGGTCTCGATCGTGACCCCTGGGGTCGCCCTTATCGTGCGGCGCGACAAAAGCTCCGCGCGTCGGGCCCCCCCCTTACAGAGACCCTCCAGCCCAGCTTCCTGCGGGAAGTGGTCGAGGGCCTTTTCCCGCAGCGGGTGGATCACACACCCCCGTCGATGGTCTTCATGGCCGGTGACGACGGGGGAAACGAGGACAATGTTCCGCCCGTCAGGGAATCGGAGGTGGGGGCGGTTGTTCTACGGATCCGCTCTAAGAACACCGCCCCTGGGCCAGACGGGATACCTGCCCGTGTGCTGGCCCGTGCCCTCGAACACATGTCGGACCGCCTCAGGGAGATCTTGGACGCTAGCTTGTCGTCTGGACGCTTCCCTGAGTGCTGGAAAAGCGGGAAGCTGGTTCTATTAAGGAAGCCGGGACGGCCTGCCGATTCGGTGGCGGCCTATAGGCCCATTGTGCTGCTGGACGAGGCGGGTAAACTGTTTGAGAGGATACTCTCTGCCCGCATCGTCCGGCACCTCCGCGAGGTGGGCCCCGATCTGTCGGACGCCCAATTTGGTTTTCGGGCGGGGCGTTCGACGGTCGATGCTGTGCTGCGCCTGAGGGCCGTTACCGAAGAGGCAGTGAGCTGTGGCGGCGTGCTGTTGGCGGTGTCGTTGGACATCGCCAACGCATTTAATAGTCTGCCATTTAGCTGCATCAGGGAAGCACTCCACTACCACGGGGTGCCAGAGTACCTGAGGCGGCTTGTGGCAGACTATCTTGAGGAGCGTACCGTCGTGTACGAGGACCGAGATGGTATTCTGAGGCGGCGGTCCATGTCGTGCGGTGTTCCACAGGGGTCCGTCCTCGGACCACTCCTGTGGAATATGGGATACGACTGGGCCCTTCGAGGTCGTCTTCCCCCCGGGCTGGGCGTAATTTGTTACGCCGATGACACATTGGTCACGGCCCGGGGGACGAACTTTCAAGAGGCGGCGCGCCTGGCCACCGTAGGAGTCTCTTTGGTGGTCGGGCGCATTGAGGCGCTGGGTTTACGGGTGGCCCTAGATAAGACGGAAGCCCTTTTGTTTCATGGGCCCCGTCGTGGTCCACCCCCCAGTGCCTCTATCGTAGTCAATTCGGTCCTCGTACCGATTAAGGCCCAGATGAAGTATCTGGGCCTGATCCTCGACGGCAGGTGGCTCTTCGACGAGCACTTCCGACAGCTTACTCCAAAGCTGGTCGGCGCTGCTTCTGCTCTTGGGCGACTTTTGCCCAATTTGGGTGGAGCCAGCGTCGCAACGAGACGGCTATACACGGGGGTTGTTCGGTCAATGGCACTGTATGGTGCACCGGTGTGGGCGGCGGCTCTGACCGCCCAGAATAGGGCTCGCCTCTGGCGCCCTCAGAGGATATTGGCGGTTAGAGCCATACGCGGTTACCGCACCGTATCGACGGAGGTGGCGTGCGCGTTGGCCGGAACTCCCCCGTGGGATTTGGAGGCGGAAGTGCTCGCTGAAGTTTATCAGCGAACGGCAGACTTTCGGGTGGGTAGCGGCATTCGGCCCCCGCCCGAAGAGATACGCGAGTGGCGAGAGGCCGCTCGTCGAGCCACGATGGCTCGTTGGTCGTCCCGGCTGGAGGCTCCACGTGCTGGCTTTGCCGCCGTGGAGGATCTCCAGCCGGTCATCGCCGAGTGGGCAGGGCGGCAGCACGGGACCCTTTCCTTCCGACTGACGCAGATTCTTTCCGGGCACGGTTGCTTCGGGAAGTATCTGCACTCGGTCGCCAGGAGGGAATTGAGTCCCGCCTGTCACCACTGCGACTGTAGTGAGGACTCGGCTCAGCACACGCTGGCGGTTTGTTCCGCCTGGGCGGCGCAGCGTGGGGTCCTCACTGCAGTTATTGGAGGAGATCTCTCGCTACCGGCCGTAATACGCTCCATGGTCGGTAGCGACAGTTGTTTTACCGCGGTCGCAACCTTCTGCGAAGACGTAATTTCGCGGAAGGAGGCGGCGGAGAAGGCCCGGGAGGACAATATCCACTCGGACCTAATTCGCCGCCGGCGAGCCGGGCGGCGGAGGCGCGCATACCAGCGCCTCATGCCGCCTTGAGTGTGGCCGCGGGTGGACGGGACGGGTTTTCCCCTCCATCCGCTACAATGGCCAGCCGCGAGGAGGCGACGTCCGCGTGTGCCGTACGTCGCCTAAAATAGAGAGTTTACTCATAGATGGTGCCTGCATTAGCGGGCAGGCGCTGGGAGGGATCTGGATGTCGTAATAGCAGCGGTTCCCGGATCCCTCCTATCTCAGGCGCAGAGTGGCACACCGTGTGGTTTTAGTCGGTCCGATTCCGACACACCACCCCGCCGTAAACCCCGGTGGGGTGACGGCCCGAGGGGGTTTCCACACGTTAAAAAAAAAAAAAAAAAAAAAAAAAGGGTTTGTTTCAAGTTTTCCTTCTCTTTATAATGATGTTGTCTTGCATATTTGGTTCCCTTAGTCGCCTTTTGCGACACCCACGGGATGAATAGGGGTGGTAACGCTATGTATTTTTAATCCGTCACCACACGGACAAGAATGACAATTAATTATCGATTACCGATAAAGGCTTTTTATTGGAGAATATCGTGGTTTATGATTTGTAAAGATGTAGATATTATATGGACATAGACAAAAGCACGTCTCGCCAAAAAGCCTAACAGCTTGGCGAGTATTTAATACATTGTCCTTATGTAAAAAAAAAGTTGTAGAATAATTTAAAAAAATATTTCTTGAATTACAAGTGATTATTAAATAATTAAATAATTTACAATCTAATGACCTGTCTGTTTATTTGACCGTAAATCATAAAGAAAAAGTAAATATTTGCATGAAAATAATCTCTGTAACCGGTTCCTGATTACAAAGCGCATCATCATCATTTCAGCTCTAAACTCGGCTCTACTGGCATCATTAGGGTACCCTTTTACGTGTGATTACGCTTTTGTTTACGACTGTACCTTTACATGTGTGCGCGGCTCACTTGTGTAACGAGACAGTAATGTGTTTAGTATCGTGATTACGTAATTTACTTGAGTAGTATTACTGAGAAAAGTGTTAAGAAATTAGAAGTTATACTTTGATATAGTATTGGGATTGTAAACTGTTGAATTATAACGTTCTTCGCGTGGCGATGGGTTAAGAACACAGAGTGTCATCACTCCTATTCATTCCATGGATGTCGTGAAAGACGACTGGGGTAGCAAATTACACAGGAGAACAGCACTTCAAAGAGAAGGCAAACTTGGAAAAACCCAATAGTAACCTGTCTGGCCAGAGTGGTATAGTAGGCCAAAACCTCCTTTTCAAGGAGAAGGCTGTATTCAGAAGTTGACTATCAAAGACTGTTGATGTGAAAATGACGATTATGAACTATAACATGTTTCACCTACGTATGTACACTCACGCCTTATTTGTAAACGGGGTAGACTGAGACGAAAAAGCGCCATTGTGACAAACGAACAGAAAAGTTACCTGATGATAGACGACTACTGCCACCTATAGAAGTTTACTATTCATTCCTCACTCAGTTTAAAAACCAACGAAAAATTTATGCAACATCGTTTTTCTATGAGACTAACCGGTGCGACTATTCTTTCCTCTGCCAAGAAATCCAAATCTGGAACTCGTGTTTCCCTCCCACCCCAGTGCTTTAAGCGGGGCGAGAAAAAGCATCTCACTAGGCTGCCATAGCGTGGATCACCATGCTATATTGTCTGCATTTACAATGAGTACAGTCCATCACGTAGAGTAGAGTCATTCTAAATAGAACTCACTGTTCTCTGGTACTACTCTACTCAAGCAGGTTCATTTGTATTTAAGTATATCTCTCACACAGTTCGTGTAGCTTTCACAGTAATCGGGCCTTTCATACATTCATACAAAACCCTTCGGTACACTGTAAGTCAGTATACTGTCTTTCTTGACCTGCTCACGCTGGCTCCAATCACTCAATCACTCTGTTTATATCAAAGTATGTTTGTATGACAACAAAAATCAGTTTTCTAATAATAACCTCACATGGCAGTTTGATTCCAAACTAGACAGTCCTGATGTTAAAATAAGAATAAAAATATAAGAACAATACAAAGACAACATAATCCTATGCATGTAATATTACTTCACTCCAATCATACCAAAACAAAGGCCGTTATTATACATATGTATATAAACACAACGAAATGTGTACCACAAAATGAAACCATGTATTCCCTTAACAAGTAAAATTAATCATCATAAAGAAAGGGACCCCAACAAATTATCGGTCCTGTCACTACGGAACCACTGATAACCCGACGCTTTGGATATAATTCATCTATTTTGAACGGGATAGTTTCAATATTTATTACATTTCAAATAGATATACCCAGTTTTAATCGCGTATATGTTGGTTTCGTGTATCATATCAAGAATCCTTCCGAAATTATGTTTTTTTTTCACAGAAGTAATTGCTTCACAGAAAACCGCTGTTAAGCCACTTTTTTGTTGTTTTTACTAAATGAGTGAGTTTACCAATATCAAACCTCTTTCCTCTCTTTAGTCTGGAGAGAGTTTCAAAATGCAGCAAATGCACTTGTAATTGTTGTGTCTATGAACGGTTGTAGTCAATCATGGGCGGCTGTAGTCAAGCACAGGGTTGTAGTCAACCATGGGCGGCTGTAGTCAAGCACGGGTTGTAGTCAACCATGGGCGGCTGTAGTCAATGACTATTAGGTGAGCTGTTTGCTCTTTTTTCTTTCACAAGAAACACCTTACTCACCTTACGAAAAAGTAATAGAAACAATTACTTCGCAGAAGAATATGTAATCTCAACTATCTCAAGGAAACAAAACGCAATGATTTGTGAGTAAAATAATAACATTACACGCATATATCATATTGTGTCCCACTTTTATCGCGAGTGGCTAAGAGGTATGTTATCTCACTCCACTCCAACCACAATAGCGTGCATTATGATTTGTGTAAAAACAGTGGTATTGAATCAACCGTTATACGCTTTATTAAGCTAATATTTTCCCTTTAGTCCTTCTATTATTGCTTCCCCAGCTTCCTGTTACGAATTTTTGTCCCTATACACAAAATCAGTCCTATAGATTGCAGGAAAGCGAAGAGCAAACTTTTACGCATCAAAAATCAATTCTAATACCTTTAAACGAGTAATTATTGTATATATACATAATCTGAATTTCGGAAACGGCTTCATCGATTTCATTAAATTTAGTACGCAGAGGTTTCGGGGGTGATAAATCGATCTAACTAGGTTTCATTATAAAAAACGTTGTTTTATCCGTGTTTTCAAAAAAAAATATTGAGCAAAACTCGGTTTCCAGGTACTAATAATTTGTAAATGGGTATAATGGTTACTTTATACAACGAAGAAGATGACCGTCGCGTCATATTATAAATTTCTTTTATCAAACATATAGCGATAGATGCAATATATTTTTGTATGAAATATTATGACGTAAAGTCACCTGGTTATTGTTGAATCATTCGTATATGTTGGTTTGAAGATATAAAACCGACCAGCTACGCGTCGAGCCAAGCCTAATGTACCCTATATCCAATGTAAGGGCTTTTTGTTATTTCATATTAGAGGTTTCGGCAGCATATAAGGTCGAATTAGTCGAATGAGACTTTTGAGACGACTTTTATATGTATACGAGTTTACAGCTTATTATCTCTCATGTCGAGGGAAACCCCCGAATAGGGCAGGACTATAATGTTCTCCAAGAAGATTAATAACCACAAAGGTTTTGTACTAATTGCACCTTTGAATAAAACAACACGTAAAATTAAAAAGCATACATTTTTAATTACAGATCGTTTGTAGAAACAAAAGATGCAAATAAAAACAATGTCTAATGAAGAAACAGCAAATAATAGGCTTTCAAGTAGTTGTTCTGGCGTTACCGCATCACGAAAGAGTTAAAATACAATTCCGAGAAAATTTGCATGTAATTGGGGTCTTCCGGAATTGGTATTATATCGTTCACGGACAGGCGGGGGCGTTGGACAACGAGATTGTATTATCTTTTGTAGTTATATATTTGTTCGGTCTTCCTTCAAGTGAACAAAACTTCACTTGTTACAAATTTTCGCGTGACTAATTTGGTCGTATAGACCTTTTGGATTGTTCATTAACATCGAATTGACCATTGTCAATTCTTTATAGAACGGTAAAAATATTATAAATACATCGGTATGGTATAGAAGTGATAATAAGATAGATAGATGTATTTCATGTAAAGGTTACGCAACTCACAAAGGTTAAAATAAATGTAGTGACGTATGTCTATAAAACTAAATGTTAATTTTTTTACTTCTTTTAAGATTTTTTAATTTTTAGTTCTATTGTGCTTATTTTGAAATATAAACAAACATAAAATATAAACCGATAGGATGTAGCCCTACCTGTTTCTGTGTGTAAGTTTCCTGTTAAGATTGTGCGGGACGTGTTTGTCAAATCAATCAAATTAACCTATCACCGTCCACTACTGAGCGAAGGTCTTTTTTTTTTTTTTTTTTTTTTTTTTTAACGTGTGGAAACCCCCTCGGGCCTTCACCCCACCGGGGTTTACGGCGGGGTGGTGTGTCGGAATCGGACCGACTAAAACCACACGGTGTGCCACTCTGCGCCTGAGACTGGAGGGATCCGGGAACCGCTGCTATTACGACATCCAGATCCCTCCTAGCGCCTGCCCGCCAAAGCGGGCACCATCTGCGGATAAACTCTCTACATAGGCGACGTACGGCACACGCGGACGTCGCCTCCTCGCGGCTGGCCATTATAGCGGGTGGAGGGGAAAACCCGTCCCGTCCACCCGCGGCCACACTCAAGGCGGCATGAGGCGCTGGTATGCGCGCCTCCGCCGCCCGGCTCGCCGGCGGCGAATTGGGTCCGAGTGGATATCGTCCTCCCGGGCCTTCTCCGCCGCCTCCTTTCGCGAAATTACGTCTTCGCAGAAGGTTGCGACCGCGGTAAAACAACTGTCGCTACCGGCCATGGAGCGTATGACGGCCGGTAGCGAGAGATCTCCTCCAATAACTGCAGTGAGGACCCCACGCTGCGCCGCCCAGGCGGAACAAACCGCTAGCGTGTGCTGAGCCGAGTCCCCACTGCAGTCGCAGTGGTAACAGGCGGGACTCAATTCCCTCCTGGCGACCGAGTGCAGATACTTGCCGAAGCAACCATGCCCGGAAAGGACCTGCGTCAGTCGGAAGGAAAGGGTCCCGTGCTGCCGTCCTGCCCACTCGGTGATGACCGGCTGGAGAGCCTCCACGAGGGCAAAGCGAGCACGTGGAGTCTCCAACCGGAATGACCAACGAGCCATCGTGGCTCGACGAGCGGCCTCACGCCACTCGCGTATTTCCTCGGGCGGGGGCCGTATGCCGCTACCCGCCCGGAAGTCAGCCGTCCGCCGATAAACTTCGGCGAGCACTTCCGCCTCCAAATCCCACGGGGGAGTTCCGGCCAGGGCGCACACCGCCTCCGTCGATACGGTGCGGTAACCGCGTATGGCTCTAACCGCCAATATCCTCTGAGGGCGCCAGAGACGAGCCCTATTCTGGGCGGTCAGAGCCGCCGCCCACACCGGTGCACCATACAGCGCCATTGATCGAACAACCCCCGTGTATAACCGTCTCGTCGCGACGCTGGCTCCACCCAAATTGGGCAGAAGTCGCCCAAGAGCAGAAGCAGCGCCGACCAGCTTTGGAGTAAGCTGTCGGAAGTGCTCGTCGAAGAGCCACCTTCCGTCGAGGATTAGGCCCAGATACTTCATCTGGGCCTTAATCGGTACGAGGACCGAATTGACAACGATAGAGGCACCGGGGGGTGGACCACGACGCGGCCCATGAAACAAAAGGGCTTCCGTCTTATCTAGGGCCACCCGTAAACCCAGCGCCTCAATGCGCCCGACCACCAAAGAGACTCCCACGGTGGCCAGACGCGCCGCCTCTTGAAAGTTCGCCCCCCGGGCCGTGACCAATGTGTCATCGGCGTAACAAATTACGCCCAGCCCGGGGGGAAGACGACCTCGAAGGGCCCAGTCGTATCCCATATTCCACAGGAGTGGTCCGAGGACGGACCCCTGTGGAACACCGCACGACATGGGCCGCCACTGAGCGAAGGTCTGCCCCAAGGTACGCCAACCATCTCGGTCTTGGTCAATTCGCATCCATATACTGCCAGCCACCTTCTTCAAGACGTCGGTCCATCGCGCCGCAGGGCGCTTTACACTACGTTTGCTCAATCGTGTTCTTCACTCTACTACACTTCGGCTCCAACTACCATCGGTTTATCTGCAGACATGGCCGGCCCACTTCCACTTCAGCGTGACTTCAACTTCGATCGGGAGGCCGATAGGAGGATTCGTCTGGGTTGGGCAGCGTACGAAAAGTTACGTCACATCTTCGTGTCACCGATTCCACAATCATTAAAGACCAAAGTATTTGACCACTGCGTCCTACCCGTGATGACATACGCAACCGAAACATGGACACTCACCATTGGACTGGTCCACAAGTTTAAAATAGCACAGCGTGCGATGATTCTCTGGCTGATAATATTCGAAACGAAGAAGTGTTTATACTTAAAATAAGTAGAAAATATGTATGCAAGTATTTAGTGGACTTGCTTTACTCTTTCTAAGTATGGTCACAGGAACAGATGAGTCATCTGGTTCTAAGTGATAGCTGATCTCTGATATGATATCTATCTAATATTAAATAAGTACGTTAAAAAAGATGTAAAAATGTATCACGTATAACATCACGCTACTAATAAGGGTATTAGTCATAGCGTGATGTTATACAGCTTGAACAAATTTGTTTACTATAAATAAGATTATAGCGTGTCGGGTGTCATGTCCCTTCGACATAAAGAGTCGATCCTCCGACCAGGCGAGATGATTTTTTTGAAGCTTTAAGTAAATGAATTGATCAATTTACCCCTTTTTGGCAATTTTTCGTTGATACCCCGCCCCTATTGGTTATAGTGTAATGTTATATAATCTTTAACCTTCTTCGATAAATGGGCTAGCTATCAATAAAAGATTTTGTTAAATCAAATCAGCAGTTCCTGAAATGAGTATGTTTAACCAAAATAAACAAATAAACTCTTCAACGTCATGATACTCGTACTATAGTATAGATTACCAATGCGCACGAGAATCAGTAACTCAAGAATCACCAGGTAGTTGCCTCTCTGTGAGTTCACCTCTACCTTAGAATTAGGGAAAAAGGAGATGACTAGTGATTTCACTCACTCGTTTTATATAACGAAAATTTCAGTACGAACAACAGCGATTTTTTGTGAGATTGGTCTGCCCATATTGAACTTCCGTTTTAGAGGTAGCAAGTGTAAAATATAGAACTTTATTCATCCATTCTTCAGTGTAAAAGCTACTTTATATTAATGGTCGCTACGGCCTCAAGTTCAATGCATACCATGTGTATTTATAACTTAAAATACATTAAAAAGAAGTGACAATAATCAAAACGGGGAATCCCATCCGATGCGTTCTCGACATATCAGGTGGGACCATTTCCATTATATCAATAGACTTTTACAGTCCACTGCTGGTCATAGGCCTCTCCTTAGCAAGGACATTTTGGCTTACTATACCACGCTGGCCAGACGGGTTGGTTTAGGATTTGTTTCAACTTTTCCTTCTCTTTATAGTGATATTTTCCTGAATAGTATTTTCCCTTAGTCGCCTTTTGCGACACCCACGGGATGAATAGGGGTGGTAACACTATATATTCTTAATCCGTCGCCACACGGACGATTTCACATCACATTTCCATTGAACCCCCTAAAATTACATGGAGTGGCATTATCCTTTGCATGTACATAACGCCAATTGCTACATATACTTTTATAACTTTAGATTTTCATATATCACAATAAACAGTAGTGTACAAAAGATCAATACAAAATTTAACACTATTGTGTCGGTCAGTACACACATATCTCGAAAAATAACTTCGACCTCCTGGCTAGATGACAACGTCGATTGAATTACGTGGTCTCCATTGACACATCAATATCCAAGGCTCAAAGGCGTATACAGTTGTATATCACATACGGCCTTTGAGCTTCGACGGGTAGTTCTACTGGTCACGTACACCCAAAATGAAATATTAATGGCATTAGAATAATAAACCACAATATGGATAAAATTGAGCTTTGCTCGTTATTATTTCTCATTTCATGTTTCTCGCACTAAAATGACGAAATCTAAATAATCGTTAAGACACACACACGCACACACACACACACACACACACACACAATGTCAGTGGTCTAGCGTGCCCAGGACTGGAAGGCGACAGGGTATACTGTCGTCGCGAGCGCTCCCCTGAGGGACCAGGTCCCACCTCAGGCGTAGTCTAGTGGCCTTACTCTGGCATCCGGGGCTCTGCCGGAGTGGACTGATTATTCCCTAGGTTCTCGTGGGAACAACATGGATACAATAAACATAAACAAAAATACAAAAGAAAGCAAGGAAGGTAGTGGAACACAAGATGCAGAACTAAAAAGGGTGTTACAAAGTCATGAACTCCTGATAAGTTCCTTAGCGGACTTTATAAAGGGGAAAATGAATGTCCATGGGGTAATAAGAAAGTTAACTGCGGCACTAGGTAGTTCCTTTAAAAAGCTGTCGGAGGCGGTGGCAATACGTGACCTTGAGTGTCGAGGGCTTACAACCTCGGATGCAAAGACACAGACTACTCCTCCCGCTCAGAGAAAATACTCCGCCAAGCCAACAACAGATTACACTCAAACACAAAGTGAGACAGAAACGGTTGCACCGGATCGTCAACAGATTCGGGAAACAAAGAGGAAAGTGCTCACTTCATCTGAAGGGATGTACAAAGTCATCAAAAGGAAAAGAAATGATGCAACTCCACCTCCTCCCCCACCAGTTGGTCAACAGGAAAAATTACATCTGGGGAGTGAATGGAAGATGGTGGCAAAGAAAAAGCTCAGAAGAACTAACATTAGGCCTAATGCGGTACTAATACGTCCGAAAGAAAGAGAAAAGTACGCCGATATACTAAAACGTGTAAAGCAAGATGCAACTGTAGAAAATGTGGGGCAATATGTGGACAAAATTCGCAAAACCAAAGCAGGAGATATGTTACTTGTCCTTACAAAAAAGAATAATGGCAAGGCAGCTGATATCAAAAAGGCTGTCGCTGACATACTTGAGCACGAAGCAGTTGTAGTTAGCAAAGTCCCTGAAGTAGTGATAGAAATCAAAGATCTGGACGAAACTACCACAAAACAAGAGGTCTTAGAGGCACTGTTGAAAACAACCAACGAGGACAGCAGTATTACCTTAGATGCTATTACGTCCGTACGGCCTACGTATGGCGGAACTCAGACAGCCACCGTCAAAGTAGATGAAACAACAGCTACAAAAATTATAGGCAATCGTGGCAAGATTAAGATAGGCTGGGTGAATTGCAGGGTAAGGAGAGTAGAGAAGCCTACCAAATGCTTCAAATGCTGGAGGTACGGACACCTAGCTGGTAATTGCACCAGCACAATAGACCGTGCTCAACAGTGCGTGAAATGTGGAGGTAAAGGCCATAAGATCATGGACTGCAAGCAAGAACCTTCTTGTATACTCTGCATTGAAGATGGCAGGAAAGAAGATTATTTCCATATTGCAGGGTGCGGTAAATGTCCAGTCTTCCGAGCAGCACTTCAGATGATCCGTAAGAAACAGAAATGATAAAGGTACTCCAACTTAACTTAAACCACTGCGAGGCCGCCCATGACCTACTAACGCAGACGGCACGAGAACTGCAGCTGGACCTGATCCTAATCTCCGAGCCATATAAAAGTATAAACAATAACTCATATGTTACTGACGCCAGTGGTAAAAGTGCGATATGGACCACTACGCTGCAGACTTACCAGGAAATTAGGTCGTGCACAGGATTCGTGAGAGTCAAGTTAGCAGATATAAATTTCTACAGCTGTTATGCTCCACCTAGCCTCACATTGGAGGAGTATACGGATCGTTTAGAAAGACTTGCAGATGACGTAAGAAATCACCATCCTGTGGCAATAGCAGGAGACTTCAATGCATGGGCAACTGATTGGGGTAGTAAGCTGACCAACGCCAGAGGGCTGGTGCTGCTAGAAGTAATGGCGTCCCTGGACGTCGTGCTAATAAACAGTGAAACTAAAGCAACCTTTACAAAAGGAGATGCGAGCTCCATAGTAGATCTAACTTTCATAAGCGCAAACCTGGCAAAAGGTAACAACACTTGGAAAGTTACCGAAATTTACACGGCCAGCGACCACCAAGCCATCTACTGGGAAGTATCCGCTGCATTGCCTAGAGTGCTAGCTAAGAAGAGTAATGAGATCAGATGGAAGACTGGCGCGTTTGTTCTCGAAACTTTTCAGACGGCGCTGGACACAAAGCCCATGGATCAAAGATACGACGCCAACGAGAAATCTGCCGTTATCATGAAGAGAATCCTGTCGGCTTGCGACGCCACTATGCCAAGGAAACGATGTCCAAATAGGCTCCCGCCCGCCTACTGGTGGAATGACACAATAGCCGCGCTGCGTAGACAGTGCATCCGAGCAAAAAGACTAGCTCAGCGCGCTCGGAAAAAGCCTCCAAGCTATTCGTACAAAATGAAGGAACTCTACAAAGAAGCACGCCTAATGCTCAAAAATGCTATCTGCAACAGCAAGAACAAATGCTGGTGTGATCTCTTAAAGGAAGTCGAAAGAGACCCGTGGGGAAGGCCGTACAAAATAGTCATGTTGCGACTGAGAAAACAACCACTGTGCTCGCCGTCAGATCCTGAGCTTTTAAAGTTTATTGTCACGGTTCTCTTCCCCCAGCAAATAGAGCAAAATTACACCCCAGAGGAAGATAAAGATGACCTAATACCATCTATCACCCAAGATGAACTCTTAGAAGCTGCCTCGAGAATAGGAAACAGTAAAGCACCTGGATTAGATGGTATTCCGAACATGGCGCTAAAAGCCGCCATTAAAACAGCGCCAGACCTTTTCCTTGACACGTATAACGCCTGTCTCCGAGAAGGCACCTTCCCAAAACGATGGAAACTACAAAGGCTGGTGCTTGTCCATAAGGAGAATAAACCAATAGATGAACCATCATCTTACCGCCCGTTATGCATGTTGGACAGCGCTGGAAAGGTACTGGAACGTATTGTCCACAGACGTATCGAAACTATGGTTGACACACAACTATCCGAAAACCAGTATGGTTTCCGCAAAGGCCGATCTACGGTAGATGCAATCGATCTAGTGGTCAATACTGCAAAACAAGCAATATCAGGAACCAGATGGAAGGGAGGCACAAAAAAGTATTGTCTGGTCGCAGCCCTGGACATTAAAAATGCCTTCAATTCGGCCAGATGGGATATAATTAGGAAAGCCCTTGCTGCTTTAAATGTACCGGCCTACTTGCAGAACACAGTGGCGAGCTACTTTACGGATCGAGTCCTTAAGTACGACACTGATATCGGACCCAAGCAGTTCAAAGTGACTGGAGGAGTACCACAGGGATCAGTACTGGGTCCCCTACTGTGGAATATTATGTACGACGCATTGTTAAAACAAGTTTTACCAAGAGAAGCACGACTTGTAGCATTCGCGGACGATGTGGCGGTAGTGATCGTTGCCAAGTACATTGAAGAAATCAACTGGGCATTCGATCAAACGTACGCAGTCATTAGCAACTGGATGGAGCAAGTTGGACTTAAGCTTGCAGAACGTAAGACGGAAGCTGTGCTTATTACCCGCAGGAAACAGGTTGAGACAATGAACCTAAGTGTTGGGCGGCATACACTCACGACGCAACCATTCATACGATACCTTGGAGTTATGATAGATACGCGTCTTAGTTTCAGGAAACATGTGGAATGTGCTGCAGCAAAAGCAACTACAGTAGTTGCTAACCTAGCTCGGTTAATGCCGAACGTCGGAGGACTCAAACAGAAAAGGAGACTTCTGCTGACATCTGTGGTCAGATCAGTGTTGATGTACGGTGCGGCTGTTTGGTCGGTAGCACTCGTTAGTCCAGAAACCCGGCGTAAAATAGCGTCTGTCTACAGGCTCAGTGCACTTCGTGTCGCTTCGGCGTTCCGTACCGTTTCCGAAAACGCAGCGTGTGTCATTGCGGGTATGCTGCCAGTGGAAATATTGGCTGAGGAATGTAGGTCTCTCTACTACATCCGGAAAGTAAGCTCTAACTCAACACCCGCTGAACTGAGGAGTAAAGAGAGAAAAAAGAGCCTACATCGATGGCAGGTGCACTGGGATGCCTCAACTAAAGGGAGATGGACCTACCGGCTTATACCCGAGGTGGAAAAATGGATAAACCGTAAACACGGAGAGACCACTTACTACCTCACGCAGATACTCTCAGGACACGGATGCTTCCGAGAATACCTCCATCGCTTCAAGCACGATGATTCCCCAGAGTGCCCCCTCTGCAAGGGCATTAACGAAAACGTGAAGCATGTCTTCTTCGTGTGTCCTCGATTCCAAGCAGCACGGGAGAGGTGGGAGACTACACTACAATGTAGAATCCAACCTGAAAATTTAACTTCCGTAATGCTGTTGACAAAGGAAAAATGAGATGCAACTAACACCTATGCTGCAGAAGTGCTAAGAGAACTACGCACCCAAGAGAGAGCTAGATCGACTGGTAGCCAAGCAGCAGGAGCACACAGCAGCTGAGCTGCTAAGTCCTTCCCCCGTGATGAAATACCTAACGGTGACCCCATGGGGAGTAAGAAGGCGGCGGAAAAGAGGAGATTTTTTAGTCGCTATAGGTCACTACCAAAACCGAGCCCGACATACGGGGCGTATAACACCTAAGCCCTATGATACGTAATAGTAGTTTTCCCCTCTAAACAAAAAAAAAAAGAAAAAAAAAAAACACACACACACACACACATACACACACACACTCTATTATACAACAAAATAAATAATGTAAGTATACTTTAACAGTTCTATGTCCTTCCTTGTCCTTTAAGCGGGGCGTGATATAGCATCTCATTAGGCCGCCATAGTGTTGGTCACCATACTGCATTGTCTGCATTTGCAATGAGTATGGTGACCACAACTCTTGGATTCTATTCATGCTTTCCATCAGGCAGAGTAAAGTCAACAAAAAAAAATACACTGTCATCATCCGCAGTGAGTATGGCGACCACCGCTCCTGGATTCAATTCATGCTTTCCATCAGGCAGAATACAATCACTTTGGTAGGTTGTAAATAAAAAAAAGTGTATGAGCTATTTGCTAATTGTAAAAGATTGTAGTCTCATTGTTTTTTGGGAAGGAACTGATTCCCAACATACAGTTTACGCTAGTTTTGGAATCAGGGCTTGCACTTTGATTGTATGCATTCTTTATTTCAATAAAGAATTATTATTATTATTTTACACAACCAGGGTGAAGTTGCCTGAAACCCTTTCTTAGCTTACGAAATCAATAATTTTAGTTGCTAAAGTTTTAAGATTGTGGTCCCAGCGGATTAAACTACGCGATGCGATCAATCAGCTGATTAGGGTGAACTTTATATGTTTACATAACAGACCTGTTGATCTAGAGAATAGTGATACTGACTGCTAAGTCAGAGGCCGTGTGTTTGATATCAGAAGTCTTTCAACCGTAGTAGACGTAGCCTTGTTTGGGACCAGAAGGCCGTCTTTGATACGTGTGAGGACATTTATTAATTTATCATTAAGCATGTATAAACGCCTTCCCGCGATCTACACAAGTTCATCGGACCACATTGTGAGGGGGCCTACCGACGCTACGTTTCCCAGTACGCAGTCTCAACTCCAGAACTTTATGGCCCTATCGGTCAACGTTTCTGCGTGTAATGTTCTTTCGTTTTGTTCGCGCGGCACTGGACCAGCTGTTGTGGAGAACTTTAGGGAGAAGCCTATGTCCAGTAGTGAACGTCTTTTGACTGAGATGAAATGAGATGAGGTGATGTATAACCGTGAATTATGAACGTGACAGTCGGAGGAGTTAAAGAAAACTGAATCAAAGTAATATTTACTTTGAATGACTAGAAAATTACAAATTCAATGCTCATGTCTAAGTTAGCTCAATGCTGGTACCGAAGTGTGTGGAAATTATGCGTATTTTATGAACCTAAAGGTGCGTGGCCACATATCCTATGTCAGCGATTTTTGTGAAATGAGGTGATAGCGGCGACATGAGGCGTTGACTCAGCAAACCTCACTGCTAGGCTAGTGCCGTGTAGGCATGGTTACACGTACTCACAAATGTTTTAAACACATTTTTATTAGCTTCACCTGTATGTTTGTAACTGAACGTCATGCAGAGCCGATAAATGATTGATATTTATGTCTTTTTGTATCTCTATTTTTAATGCGTTTTTAATCATTGCTTTTTTTATATACATATTTGTAATGGAATAGGCATTAGTCTTCCATCTCACCTGATGGAATGTGTAGATGAAAACGAAGGTGGTACACGCCCATCCAGAGAAACCTGTTCATTCTACTCTTAAAGACTCCAGAGTTCAACTCATCAGGAAAAATAGACCCAGGCAGGTCACTCCAAATCTTGGCGACTCGCACCAAAAACGAACTGTATGTAGAATTTCATATAAAATTCTGAACGTTGTATTAACATCCTAATTATAAAATCTATATACATCTTATATACAAAGTTACCAATTGTCATAATCTTCGATAACTTTTGTTGCAAGTGTTAAATGTGTGGTCTGTCGCATCATACTGTGGCGATTCCATATTATAACACAAATGAAAATATATATACCAGCGCCATCTAGCGAAGATACATCTAACTACGAAGTATGAACGAAACGTATGAACGTAATGAACTTCAATGCAACTACTAATCCTGTATCGCGATATAGAGATTCGCGTGGCAATTAGCATATATACAACATCCCAACATCAACCGTTGGGCCGTGGCCCGCCAGGCATGATCACCTCGCCTGGTCGGAGGATCCTCCCTTTGTGTCGGAGGGACATATGATACACGTCCCTCCACAATACTAATTACGATAAAACGAAGCCATCGCCCTAACGATACTGTTAGAACCAGTGACAATAAATTGACATCCGATGCATCGGCTTATCTATAAACCCCTTCTACTTAATTGGTACCGAAGTTTAATCGATTTTGACGCTAAGCTTGAACTCATGTTTCAAAGCAATGTGATATCAATCGAGTCAGTAAATTCTCGGCTACAGGTGCGAAAATTGAAGTCCAAACTGCAGTATGTCGACAGTGAAACCATTCAACTAAGTGTTTCTTGGTCCCCTACCAATGTAATCAAGAAATAAATTACATTTTTTTTCTACTCAACTAAATTCTAATCTCCATCTTGACAAAGAGCTAATTCTTTTGAGTTAGAGCACACACCTCGATTATTTTAGATACCTTTTCTTCCCACGGGTATTGTAAGAGGCGACTTAGGAAACAAAATATCCACGACAACATTACTGAAAAGATTATCGACCACTTTGACTATTGTCGCCCAAAAGTCAACTCCCCTTTGTATCTCCTTTCCTTTTGGACTCCGATTACCGCATTCACCATCACCAACTTTTAACAATCCACTGCTGGACGTAGGCCTCTTCACAGCTAGGAGATTTAAGCCTACTACCTTCTCTTTGCAGTGCTATTGTCCTGTATACATTGGTGTCTTATTAGGCTCTTAAGATACCGATGGGATGAAAACTTGAAACTTAAAACTGGTTCACTGTACTACCGTGGTATCACACCAGTCGAGATGGCTCGTTTTTTTAGAAATATGCCTTCTTCCTGCGACGGTTAATGATTACTTGGAGATCGGAGTTCCTTTTTCAATAATTATTGTAGTCACTGTGAAATTTTACTTACTTTAAATATAACCATTGAAAAACGTAACTAAAGAAACGTCAAAACGAAAACTATATCAATGTGACTATATAGATGAGTAATTATGTGAGGATATAGATAAATACTCTCAAATTTAATGAATGGCAATTAAGTATAGTTAACATTTCTATATATATCGAATAAATTGAATATAATGGACACCAAACCCGTTCGTACGTACACGTTGTGTGGAAACGCTATATGATAAATTACCACCAATGTGCACGCTATATTTCTCTCCCGGAAAGTTAAATTCCTAACGTTGTCAACGCTTTAAGCCTTTTAGCTTCCCACCATTATGGGAAATTTTGCTGAATTCAAACCATGAACTTAAAATGTCAAACCTTTGCTTTCTTATTGTTTTCGGAGCAAACGAGCAGGTGAATCATCTGATGATAAGGTATCACCGCTGCTTATTAACTGTGACTCAAGTAAGATTCAAACACGAGCTTTTTTTCTTTATAGGGGCCGTTCAAGTATTACGTAAGCAGATTTATTGCAATTATTTACCCCCCCATCCCCCTTGTCAGCAAAAGTAAGCAAAGCTCTTACCCCCTCCCCCCATGCTTACGTAAACATTTGTTAATTAATGTATTGTTTTTTTAATTTTATAATGTTATAATTATAATTTGAAAAACAAGAAAATAGATTTAGGATAGAGATTATATTTTACTGAAACGGTATTCAACATAGAGTAAAGGACAAAAATATTATATCTTACTAACATAACAAACTTATTTTAAATTTTTGGTACATATATTAAATTCAAATTAACAGTCTTCAGTCCATGAAACCCGAATCCATGATTCTAAGTTTTCGATGACATTGGATTGCTTTGATTGCTGCTCAGTGTTGTGAGTCTGCTCGCTTTCATCCGATTTTGGAATGTCTATGTCATTCTCATCGAGCCATTCAACATCATGGTGCTCTAAATTTTGAATAATGCACATCAGTTCATTAGCACGACGAGCAGCGACTCTTACAGGTCTAACTTTCCTATCAGTGTGCGTGTTTACTTTCTTATGGATCTTTTCGATGTGACGATTTAGTGACTTGACGAAAGCATGATAAAGACCACACGTTTTGCATGTTCGTAAATAATCGTATGGCATTTGCAGGAAATCTTTGAGTGAAGCACTTAAGCGTAGAGCTAAATTGACTGGAAGATTAAGAAATTGCCCTCCTTCATCTAAAACCAAGTCATCAACTGTTTGTTTTACTTTTACAGGTGGTGGAAGAAACCTGTTGTCTAGTAATCTAAATAGTCCACTTCTTGGACGACAGCATTCTGTGTTTCTACATTTTACAATTTGGAGCAAGTATTGGCTTTCACGCACATGTTCTGAATACCATTTAATGTCTGGAAAATCAGGAAGATCTTGTTCACCTGCCCCAACATATTTTGCATTAACATTATAGCCATCAATTTCCATTGAACTCCATACTTCAGCTAATACTTTTCCTGCAAATTCGAAATTAGATCTTTCTAAATGTTCATCAATTGTAACGCCACGTTCATCCAAATGAGACCCAAAATGGTCATGAGGCAATATTAAACCAGCCAGTTCCCGACTAAGAGGAGCCATTCTGCGCTCTACTCTGTTATACGCACTTCTTCCGGGAGCATTGGTAGCTAAAAACAATGCATCGAGATCATGTCGCTTAAAGTGTTGTATAGCAAACCCTATGACTTTTTGATAACGCGGATTTTCATCTGGCCCTCCATCAACCGTCATGATTACCACTGGTTTTACTAGTCCATGGTCAGTTTTAGCTAATGGTCGAAACTCTTCAAGTTCGAGAAGCGTCTCGAAATCCTGAGCATGAGTATTAGCAGTAGATGAACTATGCTTTCCACTTCGAATAGCGATGTATGTTGGTCCAGAATATCCAACGGCTTGCGGTTGTCCTAGCATATTGGAAGTGATTTTGATACCAGCATAAACAGATGGTATTAATTTATGACGCTCAGCGATTACCCAATCGTGATCAGGCAATTTGATTCTATATTCCATGTGCATTAGAAGAGGTGCTTGCTTATTTGCCGCAGTTACGCCAATAGGGACTCGAGCTTTATCATCTTGAGATATGAAAAATACTTGATCTGGTCCTAGTATGGATGCTATGTTTCAGCGAACTTGCTATCTAAGTGGCTCTTGTGGTGATTAGTTTGAGCCCGAATGAGCTTAACAGGGACTGTCGATACATGTCTTCGTCCCTCTGCAGAATTAGATTTTCTGGGAATCAAACGAAGATATGTCCCACTGCGACTAATGTCAAATCCCATTTTACGTAATTCTTGTGTGAGTTCATCAAGAGTTTTTACGCTGCGAATTGATTCCGTTCGTCTTCTATCATCTGCTGCACTTCCAAATAAAGCTATATCCGCGATTGTTTTCAATAGTAAAGGTTGATTGCTTTCAAGATTAGGACGTCCCACTGAATCCCTCAGAGATAGTCTTTTTTTCATTTCTGGATTTTCATGACAAATATCTTCTAACTTTCTTTTCATACCATCCCTGTGTTTCTTCTGGGCAACTGCGTTTTGAACCTTCCTGTTTAAAGACTGTTTTGCTGTTTTTATTTCCTCGCGCAACTTAATGATCTGTTTATCAACTTCAGCACGGATTGACATAGTATCTCTGGCAGAATACAAAGCATTCAAATTTTTTTCGAGTAGAGCAATCTTATTTTTCATAGCCTCCTGAGAAGGTTTTGGTCTCTGTTTATCTGTATTTTTATTAATTTCGCATTGCTGTTGTGATTCATTACCGGTTTTTATTTTATCTTCTTCCTGTTTTTTAATATTTGAAGCTGGCTGTGTAATTTGTGTTTTTTCTGCAGGTTTACAGGTTGCCTAAAAATAAAAACTTTCTATGGGTTCTGCTAAAGATTCTCTTATTAAGCTACATAAATACAAAGTATGGCAATAAATACTTAGTCTGGCCATAAATACTGTTACACTTAATTATAAAAAAATATTACATTTGAATTTCGAATCTGTCATTTTTATACGATTGTTCATTGTGTTTTCTCATTTTGGCGCCAATACATTGTAAAATATTTTGCGATATTAAAATGGTGTGGGGTGATAAAGAGAACCGAATCGCTGTGATAGCATTACACAAAGTAGGTATGGAGCCAAATGCAATTTTTAAAACTCTCCATACACTTGGTATTAGTAAAATGTTTGTGTACCGGGCTATTAATAGGTACAATGAGACCTCCTCTGTTTGTGACAGAAAAAGATCTGGCCGTCCACGTAGTGTTCGTACGAAAAAGGTGGTCAAAGCAGTAAGGGAAAGAATTCGAAGAAATCCTGTCCGAAAGCAAAAGATTTTATCTCGGGAAATGAAGATAGCACCTAGAACCATGTCGCGTATTTTAAAAGATGACTTAGGACTTGCAGCCTATAAGAGACGCACTGGCCATTTCTTAACTGATAATTTAAAGAAGAATAGGGTGGTAAAATCGAAACAACTACTGAAGCGGTACGCAAAGGGAGGTCACAGAAAAATTTTGTTTACGGATGAGAAAATTTTTACAATTGAGCAACATTTTAACAAACAAAATGACCGTATTTATGCTCAAAGCTCTAAGGAAGCTTCCCAATTAGTCGACAGAGTGCAACGTGGACATTATCCGACTTCAGTGATGGTTTGGTGGGGTGTTAGCTATGAAGGAGTGACTGAGCCATATTTTTGTGAAAAAGGTATCAAAACATCGGCACAAGTGTATCAAGATACCATTCTTGAGAAGGTAGTTAAGCCCCTTAACATCACCATGTTCAATAACCAAGTATGGTCCTTCCAGCAAGACTCGGCGCCGGGTCATAAAGCTCGGTCCACGCAGTCTTGGTTGGAATCGAACGTTTCGGACTTCATCAGAGCTGAAGACTGGCCGTCGTCTAGTCCCGATCTTAATCCGCTGGATTATGATTTGTGGTCAGTTTTAGAGAGTACAGCTTGCTCTAAACGCCATGATAATTTGGAGTCCCTAAAACAATCTATACGATTGGCAGTGAAGAATTTTCCCATGGAAAGAGTGCGTGCTTCTATTGATAACTGGCCTCATCGTTTAAAGGACTGTATTGCAGCCAATGGAGACCACTTCGAATAAGCTTTTTATATTTTTAATTGTTTTATATTTATGTATTAAACTGACACACTGTAAAAGTAATAAATGTTATTTGCAGTTAACAATTTTCTTTTTTCTTTATTACAATATTTATGGCAAGACTAGGTATGGTAAATACAAAACCCTATGGCTTTAAATCTAATATCTTTAAACGAGCAAATCGTTCCGGTCACAAAATACAGGGTGTTATAGTCTATTCAAGTAGGTATTTAAAAGAATATAAACAATCTTGATATGTCTTTTTATTGAAATATGCAATTATAAAATCAGATATCTGTAAAGGTGCGTACAGACATCGCGAGGCTTGCGCCGCGAATGGTTCGTCTCGAATACATCAACCTGAGGCATGCTACGGCACATGTATACGTGCGAACCATTCGCGGCGCACGCCTCACGATGTTTGTACGCACCTTTATGTACTTACAGAAAAGCAATTTTTTAATATTGGTTGTGTTTTTAAATGAATCACAACAGATTTTACACAGTTTACAATTTTAAACCACATATTTCAATAAAAAGACATATAAAGATTGTTTACATTCTGTTAAATACCTATTTGAATAGAGTATAGTTTTCTGTAGGTATATATATATATATATATATATATATATGTATAAAACTGGCATCCTGTATTTTGCGACCAATTGACGGAATCAATTATAAGAAATAAATCTATATAATGAATACCTCTATACTTTAAGATAGGCCATAATATTTTCTAATTAGCAAAGAGAAACTTTTTGGCGATTTCTAATATTTCTAGTAGGTACTCATAGGTACCTAAAATGATTTCGTCACTCACCTTAGAAAAAAAATGTAGTAAATTGGATTTATTCTTAGTCGCTGCTTGCAATTCTTCTTCGATTCTCTTAGATACAATAATATCTAGTTCCTTGTCGGATTTTGCTTGTAATTTATAATTTCGCCACACTTCGTTAACTAACTTTTGTACATTTTGTACTTTCGTACTTGTATGAGATTTTTTAAAACTTTCAAACAATTTTTGGTATAACTTAGATTTGTCTATTTGAAATGACATCTTATTTAAACATTAAACTTTGGATAATGGAATGAATGGTAACACAAATGTTAACTTGCTTTACTATGCTTACAATACGTCTACTCGCTATAGCAGCCAAACGAAACAATACACTGATAGAGGAAATTTAGACAAGTGAACAGCGCGCGGTAATTCCCTTACTCGGTTCTAAAGCGAGTAGGGGAATTACCGCGCACTGTTCACTAAATGTATGTATTACTTGTGGGAATCCCCGAAAATGCTTTTCGTTTTCAAGCAAAGACAATGTGTGGGTTGCCATTCGTGTAAAGAAGAAAATAACTACCGATGACGTAATCATCATCTAGACTCCCCTACCCCCCATGTCATCCAAAATAAGCAAAGCAAAGACCCCCCCGCCCCCCCATAGTGCTTACGTAATAATTGAACGGCCCCTAAGAAACCTACCAAAGTGACTCTATTCTGCCTGGTGGAAAGCGTGAATAGAATCCAAAAGCAGTGGTCGCCGTACTCACTGCGAATGAAGACAGTACAGTATGGCGACCCACGCTATGGTGGTTTAATGAGATGCTTTTCACACCCTGCTTAAAAGACCCGGGATCGTAGTGGGAGGGAAACACGTGCGCTGCTAATGAATTCCAGGCTTCAACTGATTTGCACAGGAAGGAAGAACGTGTTAAGGAAATAAATCTAATTGGGCGGCAATTGAAAGTTAAGTCTCTTGTGACCTCTCTCACCAATTCAAACGCAGCGAATAAAATTCTCGGCAACAATTTTCTGTGGGAGACGTATTCTTCTGTACCTAAATGCCGGATATTAAAAGAATATGAATTCTACTTCTCTCACATACATTTGGTTAATTTCCTAACGAAATATATTACACAGATTTGTCATAAGGCATTGAAAATCGCTAAATTTACACTTGTTTTGAACTATCCTCAAATACAATTTTCTCCCAATACATATTTTATCTTTTAATAGCTTTCTTTTAAAAATATTCATTTATAATTTAAGTATACCTTGTGTTTTTGGACCAAGAACCTTCGCTAAAACAAACCTTTTCATTGGAGCTTGTGCTCACTTGAACTGGTTGTTTTAAACGGGAGCCAGGTGCGAGCATTCATCATAACTTAATAATATGAGGTAGCAAGGGTCCTTCACGTCATATAATAATAAGTTAATTAACAAAACAAGCGCCCGGGCCAATTATTCACCGGCTGTTCGTCTAGTCAACTCTAGTGGTTGGCAATCTTATTGCTAAGTAAGAGATGATTAGAATAAGACCCTCCTACGACTAATTCTATGATGAGCACAATTATTTGTGCTGTGTTTGAGTTTATTCAAATCTAGATATATAAATCTCTTTTTAAAGGAAAGGCCTATGCCCATCAGTAGGCTATTAAAGGCTGTTGATGATACATATATGTAAAGAGCCTGTGGTCTCGGCTACGATTCTCATTCAGTACAAATCTTTATGTGATGAACACAAACATTTGGGTGGGTATAATTTATCGATAGTATGTATGTATTTAGAAATATATAAGTATGATTATACAGTGTGGTTAACATAGTACCATAGTTACCATTGATAGTAAAGCAAAGTTAATTTCAGCACGAATGGGCCAGCTCGACCAAGGCAGTACTACCCACCCACACGAGACCAACCTAAAGCAACAGCGTCCGTGCGAGACCAGAGGCCCACTGATGCAGTAGTGATAGTTATGGAAGTAACTGTGTGCCTTACACTGCCACGATGACTGTCATGCCTTTCACGTCCCCAAGCGAGGCATGAATAAGCATCTCACTAGGCCGCCATGGTGTGGGTCACCATACTGCATTAACCATATTTGCAACGTGTACTTGTTTTTATCAGGCCGTGTGTGAGATGTATGAGAATATTATTACTACATGTATTTAAAAATATATGCAAGTTTTCGTCGCTATATCATACGTCAAAGTTTTCATCCTTATCACTTGGGTGGTGGTATTCTACCACTCTTCGCTATTCGAGACACTTTTCAACTCGCGCAACCACTTGTGGAACGCATTATCCTCGGCGGTATCCGATGTGACCTTCAAACCTTCAGGAAAAGTACGTACTTCTTTTTCAAAGGTCGGCAACTTGCTTCTGACTCCTGAGTTATGTCACAGTGACACCGGCGTTTATAGACGGTGGTCACTTTACAACAAGTAATACGTCTACGTATAAACATTTTTTTTTATATTATTAAATGGCCACGGTTGGCGAAAAAAAGTTTCACCCTTTCAACGTAAGTGAAAGTAAAATGTAGACGGCATAATGTAGGTGTAAAATACGCCTCTGTCTACCCGTTTAATGATAAAAGGCTTGAGCATAAAACGGCCGCGTCGGATTATAAAAACGTTGGGCATCCCCAAAATACACACGTGAATAAAACGGTCTTCTCATTTGTATAAATAAACACAAATAATGTATGTAGTGCCGATTTTTTATTCAAGCATCTAACGTAATAGCTATTTCTACATTTATAAAATTCAATAGCCATATATTTATATGTTGCTAAAGCAAAAAGAAGTATAAAAATCTATGCGGATCCTTTTTACTCTTTCACGCAAAAACTACTTAATGAATTTAAATAAAATTTTACAGTAAAATAGCTTATACGTTAGAATAACACATAGGTTACTATTTGCCGCGATAACCGGCACATACACGGACTAAAGTACCAGCAAAAGCTATTTTTTTCTATGAAGTAGGTGACAAAAGAGTTAATGATTCACTTAAAAATAAATCACCATCACCCATGAATATCTGCAACTATACACACACACGTACGTGGTCACTCTTCAAGTTCTCTTTAGGAAGGCAGGATAAGAGTAAGGTAGTTGATCCTCCGGTAACCGGTAACCTCATTCTTTTCTTTTTAAAGCTCACCGGCACGGAAACTTGGCCAAGTACAAAACGTATGACAACTTCCTTTTTTTTTCACTTAGCTCTACAAATTTTGGCTAATTGTGATCGGAGTCTATCCAGTTAACGTTCCTGATCACTTCTTTTCACATTAAAAGGTTTTTCGGGTTCATAATGAAGTTTATGCGAAAAATCACGTTTTCACAAAATTTTACACTAGAGTTAAAAGCACTACGAATTTAAAATTGTTTGATTTTTTGTCGCTTTCTGTCCTTTTTAATAGCGTGTGTTGCCTCCTCTAGCCCTAATGACCGCCTGCATTCGGTCTGGCATGCTTTGGATGACGTTCTTGATGTTGACTTGTGATAAGTCGCGCCAGGCAGTAAGTGCAGCATCTCGAAGCTGGTTAAGGGTTTGTGGTGGGTTCGATGATAACTTTATTGCTCGTTTCAGTTTGTCCCATACGTGTTCTATCGGATTTAAGTCCGGGCTGCGAGCTGGCCACTGCAATTTTTGAACACCAACCTCTTGAAGGTAATCATTCACGATGTGAGCGACATGTGGACGGGCATTATCATGCATTAAAATGAATTGGTCATAACCAATAAACCCTCCGAAGGGCACAACATGATCTTGAAGAATTTCTTCGACGTATCGAGTTGCATTTAAGGCGTTATTGACGATGACTAATTCCGTACGAGCATCAGAACTCACGCCACCCCATACCATAATAGAGCCTCCGCCAAAACTGACCGTCGGCGTGGTTGTCATCGCCAAATAGCGTTCCCCTTTCCTTCTCCAGACACATTGTCGATCATCAGGTGCATTTAAAGTGATCCTGCACTCGTCTGTAAACAAAGCCCTTGCCCATTGCTCAAAAGTCCAGTTAGCGTGTTCGCGAGCGAAGTGAAGTCGAGCTACTCTGTGCTGTGGGAGGAGCTGTGGACCACGGGCTGATCTTCTTGCTCTCAAATTAACTTCCTCCATACGTCTTCCCACCGTACGCTCGCTAACATTCACACCTCTGGAGATTTGAAGCCGCTGACGGATCTCAACAGCGGTCAGGAAGCGATTTCTTAAAATCTCTAACACAATAAAGCGGTCGTCACGAGCTGATATGCATCTTACACCGCCACTACCTGGTCTTCGGGTGTAGCAGCCAGTCTCTTGATACCGTTTTAATGCATATTGCATCGAAGAACGCGGCACGTTTAGGACAATAGCCACTTCACGATGGGTCAAACCTTGTTCGACTAATGCCACTGCCTGTGCTATCTGACTTGATGACAAAGGCATTTTTATGGATCCTAAGGGGCCTTTAGGGTTTATTAACCACAATAACAACAAAAGTCTTTGTCAAATTAAAACTTAAAATTTTTAGAGCACAATTAAAAACTTCGACTTCGTCGGATTAATGACACGATTTAACTAAACTTTAAAACGCAGACCAAAATGCATTTTAAATTAGCGAATTACCCTCTTGAGATGAACATAAACATTTTTTCTACCCACTTACACGATAAGAACAAAGTTAGACACCCTTCAAAAAATGTTATCGCATGTTATGAGTTTGGCCAAGATTCCGTGCCGGTGAGATCTAATAAAATAATCCATGTAATTATTCATTGCCTCTGTTAAAGACACACTTGCACCTGCCATGTTAGTTACTGAATCTAAAGGTCGACTGGTAGCGAACGCCATATAACATTAAGTCCACCTCATCTATACGTAATGTAGGCAGTATTAAAAACAAATAAAATAAATGTAATGTGCTTTGTATTTGTAAGCATCTTTACCGCCACAAACATTTGTCTTCAATTACAAGTTTGTCTTAGTGGTAAGATTATTATTTACTCTTTGAACACAAACAACAACTTGACTTTCTACAACTTTCAACAATCTCCAAATTCTGAGTTTCATTCCGAATCTAAGTATATTGTTTGTAAGGACGAAAACACAGGTCTTTGTTGTTGTTATAATTAAAGCTATTTCATTGACAGACTGATACTGTTCTAAATAATTTAACTTAATTTAATTAACTTTCTTTTTATTATTTATTTAGGGTTTACCAAAGTGACTGCTCTGCCTGATGGGACGCATCCAAAAGTGGTGGTCACGATACTCATTGCAAATGCAGACAATGTAGTATCGTGACCCACACTGTGGCGGCCTAGTGAGATGCATTTTCAAGTCCCACTAAAATGACCTGGGATCATAATAGTCGGGAAATGCGCGCGCTAGTAGTGATTTTTAGATTTTAAAACTAAATGGAAAAAATTAACTTAATTATACAGTTAAAATTTTATGTTATTCAACGTTATTGATTTGATGTAGTTTGATTTAAACAAAAAGACATATGCTATGTAGGTCTGTATGTGCTGAGGCTGTGCTTCTGATGAGTCACCCGAAGTGATATCATGACCCCAAAAAACCAATGTTAAGTAAATTACTTGTAGGTTTTCAACTGAGCCTTCAGATTTTCAATATGAGAGGTTACCAAAGATGATTATTTCATCACTTGACCCATCTGTTCTTGTGCCCTTAGAACACACAACCCTTGCCGTAACAACCCTTAGAAGTGGAATAATGACCGTAAATGCACGCAAGCTGTCTTTTCCACACACGTATATTGCAAGATATATGAGCATCTAACATTTTCACTACAAAAGAGATGATTGGTGTCTCCAATAAGCCATGCCTTTGGCGCCGACAGCCGCTCTTGAAGAGTAAGATTGATCGATCGCAGCAGACAACCATTTAGGGTGTAATTGGACTTGTGATAATGACTTTCAGGAGAGTTTTTTGTTTACTAAACTTTGTTTGATGTTGATTTACTAAATACGGTTATAAGTAGGTACTCTATAAAATTACTTGCGTAAGTAAACCACTGGGGCTACACCTTGAAATTTTGACAGCTGATGCCTTTTATGTTGTAAGCATCTAAGGGAGTAAAATATTTTCAAATTTAGAAAAACACCACAGTCACGTTAAGAAAAGTGACTTTTTAATTTTATTTAGATCGTCTTTTATAACTTTTAAGTTATAAAAGACGATCGACGACGAAATATACGTGAGACCGAAACACTTGCGAAAAGTGAGCGTTATATTTAAAAGAAAGTGGTGTTAGTTACACCACTTATAACTCAAGAACGGCTGAACGGATTTAGCTGAAAATTGGTGGGGAGCTAGCTTAGAACCAGGAGACGGACTTAAGGTACTTTTACGCTTCCATTATAGGGTTAGAGGAATCGATATATGTAACAAATTACAACTTAATCGGTCCTTCACTTTTATCACTAATCGTCATAACAAACAACACAATATGAAGCGGATACTAAACACGAGAAAAGCAAGTAAGAACAAACATTGGAAGTTAATTTTTGTCCTCAGTTTTCACAGTTTTGACTATCTATCTAAACATAAAAATGATTTAAGCATAAATATATGTTAATCAGCAACCAGGTCTGTCTAGTTTGGTATCAGACGGCCGTGTGTGAGACGTCTCAGTTATTTTCTTGTATAAACACTGAAATAGCAATTTACATCAACTATCGAATATTCGATTAAACATATTTTTATCGACGAGTTTCCTGACTTCTAAAAAAAGTGCAATAAAAGCATCAACGGTGTTGAAAAACATTATTTGTATATTTCGTACAAATTGTTTACATGTAATGTGTAATGTAATCGATTTCTGTTTAATTCTATGAGTGTACGTTTAATATTAGCATACAGTATTTGCTTTTTCTAAGAATTCAGCAATGCCAATCATCGGGCTAGCTATGTTTCGGCATATATAGACCGGGTCTAACAGAGCAATAGACGATTTTATAGAAAACCGGACTTAAGCCTTTTTTTTTGTAGCTTTTGCCCATTGAATTTATAATGGGCCGGCTCGACTGGGGTAGCACTACCCTCCCACAGAAGATCAACCTAAAGCGACAGCATACGTGCTGTTGTATTTCATTAGTGTGTGTTAGACTGATGGCCCATTGATGTAGGGCTGACAATACCATGCCACGAGATGATTAATAATTAAAAAAACTGTTTATACTAAGGAATATTTTTCGCCATGTCACCAATATTTATGAACCGAATCCGATGTTAAAGAAATGTTTTTCATTTAGATGAATTCGCAAGTTTATCTCTCAATATTGTATCGTACGAAACCATTTTTGATAAAGTACAACTCTTACTTAACCGATATAATTTAATTTAATTTTTCTTTGTATTTGGTAAAGGAGGTGGAAAATTCCTTCAAACCGCTGGCTCTTTCTGTTTCTTTCTTTGGGGATACAGAAGCTAGCAGAATGTTGTATTTTCATGAAGTTTCTGATCTAATTTTATTTATCTAATCACATGTTTCATAGTACTTTATTAGTACTTATTGTTTCTTAGTAACTATGTATAAAGCTATACATAAAATAAGGGTGCGTAGGGTTCCCCCAAGAACTTCAAATCAACCTCATGTACAAGTAGTGCACCTGCTGACTGATGGACGAGGCTCTGATAATCAAAACATCACGATATCTGGCAATAGGCTCGCCACTTGTTACGTGAGACCGAAACACTTGCGAAAAGAGAGCGTTATATTTAAAAGAAAGTGGTGTTAGTTACACCACTTATAACTCAGGAACGGCTGAACGGATTTAGCTGAAAATTGGTGGGGAGCTAGCTTAGAACCAGGATACGGACTTAAGGTACTTTTATCCCGTTCGACCGTGTTTCAGTCCAAAATCAAAAAGCTGCTTATTTATTCACTCTAAGGCGGAACAGAGTTCGCGGGGTAAGCTAGTAAAAATATAAAAAAGTATATATTATTGCCCTCTTCATTGTGTATGAAAGACGTATTTTGTTTTCAATTTGGCCCTCAAAAGAAACCATTTTCACCGTTCAATTCTTTACCCCACTCGTCCATTATAGGGTTAGAAGAATTGATATATGTAACAAATTACAACTTAATCGGTCCAGTAGATTTGGAGCAAATTCGGTGTGACAGACCGAGCGATTGACTCATGAGTGATAAGGGTTCCATTTTTTCATTAGTAACTAAGGAACTCCGATAAGTAAAGTAAAGAAGAAAATTAAAATTAGTAGATATTATTATACATTTTTCTGAAAATGTCAAGGGATTTTAAAATGTAAAATAATTGCCTATTTAGTTTCTATTGTTAATATACATTTTTACTTACATATTTATTAGAAAGCTGTACTCCAATTTCATTTCTTTTTAAATATTGATTGTAACATTAAAACAACTTAAATTATTACTCATGTGTTTTAATCATTTTTATAGCAAATAATAATAAATAATATTTGATAATAATTATAATGAGGTTATGAGGTTGTATATTCCGCGAAAGTTTGGAGGTCGTGGTCTATTAAATATCAAGACTCTACACAATCGCAAGATATACAATCTCAGAGAAAATTTTCTACAGACTAATGTGGGAGTGCATCGTAATGTAGTTGCAGTGAATACTGGTTTTACCCCGCTCGCCCTGGCTAAAGAAAATTGGCAAATCTATGATACTTAGTATTACTGATCACAGGGAAGAATGGAAGGGTAAAGAACTTCATGGTCGATTTTATCGGGCTCTACACGGGTCTTATATAGACTTTAAGACGTCGACGTCTTAGCTGCGGCATGGTGATCTCTTCGGAGAAACCGACGGTTTTATTTGTGCGATTATACACAAAGTTATCATGACGAATTTATGAATTTTTACTTTTCTTTTTTTATGTATTTAAAATGTAATTAATGTGTATATATCCTAAATAAAGAGAATAAGCTCCGGTTACGCAGCGTTAGTGAACGCGACTGCTGTGCTTGAGGTCTCGGATTCGATTCCCGGTTCGTACCAAATGTTAGTGTGATTTGCAAATATTTGTTTCGAAGTTTGGGTGTTGTCTATGTATAATATGTATGTATTTACAAAACAAAAGTATATAAGTATTCTATCAGTCAGTCCAGTTATCATAGTACAAACTCTGCTTAGTTTGAAACTAGATGACGTTATGAGTCAAATGTCCGAAATATTTATGAACTTGGAATGGTAGTTAAAAGTTTTGTTTTTCTGCTTACTAACTTATCTTCGTCTTCACTGTATACCTCTCTTCATTATCTTCCTTTATCGTTTAAATTTTGTCAGGATTTAAGCAAATTCCATTCACGGCCAACAATTCTCCCGTTTTAGTTAAACTAACGATCAACAATTCAATTTTGTATATATGATTAAACCTATTTTTTTCATATTTCAATCCAACTAATATTATAAACGTGAAAGTTTGTGAGTATGGATGTTTATTACTCTTTCACGAAAAAACTACCAGACGAATTTGGATGAAACTTTACAGTAATATAGGTTATACATCTGAATAGCATATAGCCTACAACTTCTAATGAGTTTATGTAATTTTGGTCGTAATATAACGAAACATGTCAATTAAGTCGGCAAAAAGAATGGCCTCTGATAGTTACATAACTTGGCGTACGCTGCCTAAGCCATTGAAGTTACACAAAGATGATGTACCGTAGAATTGCTTGTATGTTTAAAAAAGTATATTTATTTAAAATGATCTGTTATGAAACTTAATGTGGCAGACCAAATTCCACGTGAGCGAAACCACGGGCAAAAGCTAGTTTCTTAATAATCGTCAGTTAGTCATTTATGATTTTATTTGCCTCGGAACGCACGTAAAGTCGTCGATCATGCGCCTGATCTCTTCCCAGTCATGTCGAATTGCCGTCTCATCGGATTTTAAAAGAACAGAGAGTGCACTTGTGTGTGTAGTTGTCTGATCTCAGTTGAAACTGGCCACCATGGCTGAAATCGGCTAGTAGTACATCATTATTTTTACATTATTATGTTTTCTCAGTTACTCCTGTAAATTTTGAAATTTTTATTCAATAGTATTATTGAAGGTTAATATTTTTTATACTACGTTCTTTTGTTTAATAATTGGTAATATTCATATCAACGTTAAATATTACCAGTAAGATAAACGAAAACTAGTAAGTTGCCATTTGTTTTGTTGAGGATAAAAAAATGGGGTTTGAAAAATATTAAATATTTTGACTGACGTGTTGACCTGGTTGTTAGTGAATCTAACCGTTAAGCTCAAGATCGTAGACTTGATTGCTAACCAAGACTCGGGTAATAAGTGTGTAAGTATATGGGTATTTCTAATTTGCCTATAACATACATATACATAGAATAGCTTATAGATTTATGAGCAGTCTGCTTAGCCTAATATAGGCTCTTTTTAATGTGCGATCAGACGCCCGTATACGAAATGTACCAGGTTATTATTAATGTTTGTTTGTTTTAAATTGTTTTTATTTAAAAAAAACAGTCATTATCATTAAGAAAACAATTATGACTTCACGGTTGACCTACTGCGCTGAATGTTGTGAGACAACACTTTGTGAGATGCGTATATTGTTGTTATGAGTTTGAGTGTTCCATGTGCCCATTTTTTGTATGTTTGTAAAGTCCCCCGCGACACAGGATTTGATCTCAATGCGGGCGTTGTATTTAAAAAAAAAAGAAAAAAATTACAGTTTCAAAACATTTCCAAGTTAATTTCTAAATATCCACATACCCACTTATACAAATGTATATTGTCTTATAAATTACCGTGGCCAAGGAGCACTCTATGTGGTCCACCGCTAAATGGATTTTACATGTCGACGAAGGTCTTTCGTACCTCTGGGAGGGACACATTAGGCGCAGAGTTCCAGTCCTCACATATATAGTAAACCAATGTATATTTAAGATTTAATGGGAATTTGAAAGCTTTATAGTATACTATTTGATTGAATCAGGTCGGAAATAGGACGTTCTGTCGTATATGATACTTAGCTATAAATAATACATTATCGCCGTTATAGTAATATTTTACATTAACGCTCGACTAGTTTCGGTCGTAGCGTGATGTTATTTATAACCTACAGCATTTCTTTATAAATGGACTATCTGACACTAAACGAAATTTCCAATAAAAAGTTTCACGTTTCACGCATGAAACCAAAGGAGTATCCTCTTTAACTTTGTACTTTAACTTGAGACCCGAGGCCCACTGATGCAGGGGTGACAGTTATCGTGGTAACTGTGTAAGCTTTGCACTGTCACGATAACTGACATGCCTTTTACGTCCCCAAGCGGGGTGTGAAAAAGCATCTCGCAAGGCCGCCATAATGTGCATACTGCATTGTCTGCATTTGCAATGAGTATGGTGACCACAACTCTTGGATTCTATTCATGCTTTCCATCTGGCAGAGTAGAGTCACTTTGGCAGGCTCTTAATTTACAAAAAAAATAAAAATAAAAATATATTATATCAACATTCTCAGATAAAGCTGAACACGAGGCAATGGCCTTCAGTGCTCTCTTTAATGAAGTAGTAGGAATCAGGTTTGATAAACTATACTCAGACCGGAGGCCTGTTGATGCAGGGGTGACAGTTATCATGGGGAGTGTGAGCCTTACACCGTCACAATGATTATTATGGCTTTGACATCTCCAAACGAGGCGTATAAAAGCATCTCACTAGGCTGTCATAGTGTGGGTCACCGTATTGTATTGTCTGCATTTGCAATGAGTGTAGTGACCACAACTCTTGGATTGTATAAATGCCTTCTAACAAGCAGAATAGAGTCACTTTGGAAGGCTCTTAAAAAAGAAAAAAAAATACCAATTTAGGGAAAAAATTGTTCGTTTTCTTTATTTCTTAACTATACGTCTTTGATCTCTCTTAGAAGATATATAATTACTGTAAATATAAACTATGTTAGCCAAATTTTTGTTATTTATTTATCCATGTTATCTCCTTTTAGACCTATACGTTTATCCTAACATTTTGAACGCTTCTTTAACCAATCCATTTCTTTTCTTCTTTTTTAATTTTTCCAATAAAGTTTCCATTTCCACAATAATCTCTTCATTTGATGTGAATTTTTTCTCCTAGCCAAGTCTTCATATTGCAATTACATAATACAAAAAAGTCACAGGGTGCCAAGTCGAGCCATTAAGGTTGCTGTGGAAGTAATTCCTGGCGCACGTCCTGCAATTTTGCCGCTACAGTTAGACATGAATGCGCCGGTGCATAGAAATGGACAAATGAAGACATGTCTTCTTCAATTTCTTATCAAATCTATCGTATAATTCTCTGTAATATTATCCTGGAACCGTTCTTCCGTTCTGTAAATAGTCGATCAGGATTATAACTTTTGTAATAGCACAATATCTTAGCCACAACTTTATGGACTACTATAGCGGCGAAGTGTCTCCATAAACAACATTCAGTTATCACGACTAATCGTCTCATTCATCGAATTAACATTACTATTCAACGAGGCAATACTGTTAGCCTTCTGGGAACACTTCAAGTAGACGCTGATGTGGAGGCAGTTTTTGATGTTGCATGTAAACATTGTAGCTATTTGCATTGCTTGTTATTTTCTAGTATTTTAATTACTGAAATTCATTGAAGTTAAATAGGAAAGACGTTAAAAGTTGCATTAAGCATTGTTTGACTTAGTTAGACTTATATTGTATGTTTTGTTATAGAGACATGCAAAACAGATTATATTACAAATCTCTATAAACATAGACAAGACTCATCACAGACACATCAGAGGTGTCCAAAAGTAATGGAAATATATCAACTTTGGTAATCATATCACGCAAAGGCCTCGCATGACCCATTTCTTATCCAATAATATTGGACAGACGGTGAATAAGCAAAATGACTAAAGCGACATACAGATTAAAAGAAACTAAAACCTACATTAAGTATAGGAATAGTTTCTACTAATGCTTATAACACATACGAATCCTCACTTTCTTACTCATATCAAAAAGGGTCTGCTTTCAAATTGTTTGTTAGCTTATAAGTTTAATCAGCTATATTGGTCAAGATGAAATTGTCTGTGCTCCGGGCAACATCTATGCAAAACTTCAAAATAATCACTGAATTAGTTTCAAGACTTCAAAGTACAAGAAACGAATACAAATTCATATTTTCATCATCATCAACAGATTTTAATTGTCCACTGCTGGGCTTAAGCCTCTCCTTCGAGAGGATGTTTTGACCTACTATGATGACCAGACGAGTTCGAATAGGGTTAGTTCAAGTTTTTCCCTTTTGCAGTAATATTGTCCTATGTAGTTTTTTCCTTTAATCACCTCTTACGACCCCCATAGGATGAATAGGAGTAGTGACACTGTACTATTAACCCGTCACCACACGGTTACATCAATACCCATCTTATTATTGTCAGGCTTAAATTTTGTAAAAACTGTCATAATACCATTTTTACGTAAGCTCGTCAGGTACTTTTTATTTCCTCTCACCCGAAATACAAATACGTAAACAAAAAAAATATTGGCAAATTAGTATTCTAGTCAGAACCACGACCGGAACACCTGAAAGGGACGCGTTACCTTTCTGACATAGTGTGGTATTATTTGTTCGGGAAGGTCAGAAAATTATGGCTTTGTTGGTTAGAACTTTGTCGGTCAGAGATAGGAACATTCATGATAATGTTTCTTCAAGTAAGTTTATTGCTATCACTGTTTACTTTGGTGAGAAAAATAAAGAAGGAACATTGTTTTCAGGAATAACAGTGTTGTAACGGTGACTAGAAACTGACGTTGTAAAATACTAACCTTTTATATTAGAAATGCGAGTGTTACGATTTTACACACTATTTTACAGTTAAATTGTTCAATAGTTCTGTTGATACTCTGTTTTCTGACAGAAATACGAAGGGATAAAAAATACTTTTTACGAAAACAGATCAACGAGCGACATCCAGTATCAATATATACATATACACCAGTATAATATCAACATAAAAAAAAACAATATCTCAATTATTCGTTGACTGTAGCATAACTATTGCTCTTAATAATCACCCATGAAAACTACTATTTTCAGTACGCGCATTTTATCGTGCCGTCTACTAAGAGCTAACAAGCTAAACTTCAACTGATAGCCGATCAAAGAACGGATCATTCTCTATAATGCGCTATAATGCCACACCGTGAGATATTCAAATAACAGTGCAAATCAATTTTCCATCCACGGCTAAAGCTAACCTGCATTTTATTGTGGGAAATATTTTGAGGCTTCTATATATTGACACAATACTTTTAGGGTTTACAATTTACTGGATGTATTTATGTGTTAATGTCTCGAATTAATTCTTTTGTAAATAAAAAATATAATTTAATAAAATTAAAATAACTTATTTTGATAACAAAGCGAATCAAAGATCAAATAATTGTTGCGTTATCAGCATAAAAGTTTTATTACCACAAAGTTATAACCAAATTCAAATCAAATGAAAAGTGTACAGAGTAACTTTTGTGTTGTAAGTGATATTGAAAACTGAAGAGGCGAAATGGTTGACCACTTGATAACACGACAATTTCTTTAGAATAATACTGAAAGGAAAAATAGAATGCAAGAGAAAACAAAGATTAACATACAGTAGCGCTCAAAAGTATTTTGACAAGACTACTTTTGCAGTTATCTTTTTACTGAGTACTTCAAAATAATTTTAGTATTTTTTATATTATTATTTATGATGTCTTTCATCCTCTGTGAGTTACAAGTTGGAACTTGTTTGTTTATTTCTTTGTTAAAAACAAAATACGTCTATACATGCGCTCAAAAGTATTTTGACAACCATTCAGTTCCTTGCTGGCAGCGTTTCTACTCACACTGCATATATTTTTTGTCTATAAGGTATAATTATTCCGTATTTATCAACATGCCTAAGATTCTTTAGATATTCAAATGAGATTAAAAATGCCGTAATAACTGTCCTACAAAGTGGAATGACGCAAGCAGAAGTTGCTCGAAGTTTTAAAGTGTTACGACAACTTGTTAGTTGGTGGAACAAAGCTTATAATAAACGTAAAACTATTGAAAATAAACCTCGAAGTGGCCGTCCGAAAAAAACATCCGCTAAGGAAGACCATTTGATAAAAAGGTTATCGACAAGTGATGTCCGAAAAATGGTTATGCAAATAAAAAACGAGTTACAGGCAAATTACGACGTGAATTTACACGTTTCAACTGTAAAACGCAGACTAAAGGACTTCGGATTACATGGTCGACGTCCAACTAAGAAACTTCTAATTTCTGCAAGGAATAGGAAGCTGCGCCTTGCGTTTGCGAAACGGTTCAGATTATGGACGAGATCAGAATGGTTCAAGGTGTTGTGGAGTGACGAAATCAAATTTAATCTATTGTCATCTGATGGTATACGGTACGTGCGACGTCCTGTAAACAAAAAATTTGATGTTCGATACCAAATACCCACAGTAAAGCATGGAGGTGGCAATATTATGGTCTAGGGATGCTTTTCTCGCCGCGGAGTCAGACCTTTAGTTAGGATAGAAGGTACTTTATGTACGCAGATATATTAAAGCAACAAATGCTACCCTATGCTAAAGCAAATATGGCACCTGGTTGGTATTTTCAACAAGATAATGACCCAAAGCACAAATCGAAACATGTCAACGACTTCATGAAACTCGCTAAAATCAAAATTCTCGACTGGCCAAGTCAAAGTGCCGACTTAAACTCGATAGAGCATCTTTGGGAAAAACTGAATCGCCGTGTAAGATGTTGAAACTATTCCAATAAAGATGCTTTATATGAAGCACTAAGTAACGAATGGAACCGAATACCCATTGATCGTTTGCAGAAACTAGTTGACTCGATGCCGGCGCGTTGTGAAGCGGTCTTGAAGGCTAATGGATATGCAACAATATACTAATAGTTAATATCAAAAATAATATTCTTTTTATTTTATAAAATAAAAAACTTTCCTTGTCAAAATACTTTTGAGCCGTGTCGTAAATAATTTTTCTTTATGTTTTCTTTTTGTGTAGAAATACATTATTATACAATATTTAAGGTTCTTAATTTGTGAAACGTATCATTACTCAAATATAGTCTTTGATTGGAAACAATTTTGTTATCATTTTTTTTGATATGGAATAAAATTGAGCATACAGTAAGTGAAGAAGAAAGGGAGAATCAGGACCTGTGAGGAGGTTAAAAAGATCACAAAAAACAGAGAAGAGTAGCAATTGATCCACTGACAAGGATTTGTTTCTTAAATTGTGGGAGCGAAAGATAGACAGAAAAATAGCAGAAAATGGAGAGTTCTATTACTCTCCACCTAACTTCATCCGTGAATAATCTCAGTGAAGCTAAATTCAAATTGTTTTTTAAAGTGCGTACTGAGTGTCTTAATTAATGGATAATCCTTTTTATTCTATTTTAAGAACCTTCCAAAGTGGCTCCACTCTGCCTGATGGAAAGCATGAACAGAATCCAAGAGTTGCGGTCACCATACTCATTGCAAATACAGACAACGCAGTATGGTGATCCACATTATGGCGGCCTATTGAGATACTTTTTCACGCCCTACTTAGGGACGTGAAAAGCATGACAGTCATAATGGCTCACGCAGCCGCGTGACTGTCATCGCTGCATCAATGGGCCTCCGGTCTCACACTGACTAATGAAACACGACAGCACGGATGCTGTCGCTTTGAATTAGTCTTCTGTGAGAGGGTAGTACTGCCCCGGTTTGCGCTGAAATCTGCGTTTCTCTACTACCTGAAAAATACTGTACTGATGGCTTCTTGACATTTTCAAGGGTTTCGAGACTTCAGCTAAAAATGTCATTTTTTTAAACGGCTTGAATCAGTCGTTCTACTGTTAAAATGAAGACCACTAATTATTTTCGGCTAACTGAACCAAACCCTACAATTGTTCAGGCAATTTGTAGGAAGATAACGATAATTCTATACTGTAGTACCAGAAAGGGACTATAATCATTTTATTGGCTAATGAGATATAAACTCTACGGAGTGTAAACAAAACTTTTACGTTTAGATCACTTTGATCATCCAGCTAGAAGGAAACCAGACCCATATAATCAAACAGGGTTCAAAATATTTAGGATATTTTGGAATGGTCGTTTTTTCCCTACACTTTTTTGTGCTATTTTGTTACTGCAAGCTACACGGTTGTCGTTTTTCTACCACGCTTATTAGATTAGACGCCGCTTGGAACCATGGCGTATAATCGAAGATTCGCACCGTGCACACCGTGGTGCAAACTATGGCGGTACGCTCCTTGACGTAGTTGCTTTGGACCACAACCATTTCTTTTAAAAATCTACCCTTAATGAAGTTACTGGAGCCTGATCTCTTTCCCCTATAATTATGGGATGGAGGAATACTACAAGGAACAACACGTTCATGCCTCTTACATTGCAAGTTTAAATGGACGGCGACAGTTATTAACCGTTTTGTTTTTCTCCATATACTATAAAAGGTGTCCAGTATAACATGAACTGGCATTATGTAAATCTGCCTTAAAATAACCAGCCAATATAGTTGTATCTTTTTTTAAACCGTTTTTGTAATTTTTGAAACTTAGTGGAATATTACACAGATTTAAAAATGTTTTTTACTGCATTCTTCACATTGCCTACTTTGCACCTTCCAAATATCTTGACGTATTTACTACTGTTATCAATTAAGCATTGAAAAAATAACCCTCAAAATTCAATCTATGAGAATATCGTATAAAAATACACGTTATATCTATTTTAATTACAACTATATCATAAAAAAGACCATGTGGTGACGGATTAAGAATACATAGTGTTACTACCCCTATTCATCCCGTGGGTGTCATAAGAGGCGACTAAGGGAACAAAGTATACAAGACAACATCATTACAAAGAGAAGGAAAATTTGGAACATACTCTATTCCAACCCGTCTGGCCAGCGTGGTATAGTAGGGCAAAACCTCCTTGCTAAGGAGAGGCCTATATCCAGCAGTGGATTGTAAAAGGCTGTTGATGTTGATGATATCATAAAAAGTGTGCATGAAGAAATTTCAAAGGCTGCAAGCGATGTGAAACTGCTCTCAATAAAAATAAAACTGAATTTGATTAAGTCTAGTGTGTGCAGACCCTAAGTAGTAATAACTTTGTGTACAAACTACCCGAATTCAGCCGTTACAGAGTTATGCACCTGCACGCCGTTGACTAAACTGAAATTTGTTAACATTCAATTGTTAATCAACTGTTAATAATTATGTTAAATTTATAGCTAACGTGAAGTACAGTCAGCAAAGAAATATTGACACTTCGATTTTATATATATATTAGCTTCCGCCCGCGACTTCGTCCGCGTGGAATAGTTACTTTGGGCTGACGCTTACCTTAAGCCACGACTTCGTTTATATAGGTGAGTAGGAGAACAATTCTGTCATACATGATTTACGCGAAACGTTAACCGTTTACGCAGCGCAAACAGCGGAAGCCCTCGATAGGAACAAAGTCTCCGGATTTTGAAACATTCTTCATTTGTGCTCCATTCCTATTGATCTAAGCGTGATGATATATAGCCTATAGCCTTCCTCGATAAATAGGCTATTCAATAAAAAATGATTACATGATTTTTATGTCAAACCAATAAGCTAGTTGGAAACACAATTGATGAACCAAGACCTAATCTACATTTTCAGTGAATACGACTTCGCCAAATTCTAAGTATAATGGAAATATTATATTGTTACACGTGTATATAAATTAATTGTAAAAACATTTTTACAGTCCATTTTTTTCATCTAAAAGTTGCCTAAAAGAAATTGCTTTTTAGCGATAAGGCCCCGATTTCTACATGGTCATTTAACTGATATACTCTTATATATATTCTGCATAAATTGATCTATAAAAAAGCTTATTCTATGTGACATTATTAAATATACATTACACAATACTTTTCTGAAACTTTTCAAATTTTCATTGCTGTCTGTACAAAGTCGCGTCATTTCATTTAACCATTGTTTGACAACAACGTCAGCCAATGATGCGTGTTGTTGAACAACAGTACGATGTTTGTAAACAAAGTATAAATGACTAGTAATAATTAATATTTTAAGTATGAAAACTTTATGATATGCAATTGGATAGTAATTGATTGCCTCGTTGACATAGCGGTAGAGAATGTGACTGCTGTGCTGGAGGTCTCGGGTTATTTGTGTGTTTTTTTAAGAATAATATGTATTTATTTCAGTCAGTCTAGTTCTTATAGTACAAGCTCTGCTTAGTTTGAAACTAGATAGCGTTGTGTGTCAAATCTCCAAAATATTTATTTTTTAATTACGTTTGACTTAGAGGACTCAGAATTATCGGCAACAACTATTTCAAATGTCACTTTTAAGTTACTAAGGTATAAGTTCTAAGTACTGGTGTAAATACTCACTGTCTCTAGGTCTTCATTAGGATAGACTCAAGGCACTTACAATAGACTCACAACTGACGGACCACCGTGAGGTTTCAGTCTGTTCAATTTCGGCATAGCACTTAACCTTAAATAAATGATATACTAACCTATCTTAAGAGCCTACCAAAGTGAGTCTACTCTGCCTGATGAAAAGCATGAATAGAATCCAAGAGTTGTAGTCACCATACTCATTGCAAATGCATAACAACGCAGTATGGTGACCCACATTATGGTGGCCTTGTGAGATGCTTTTTCACGCCCCGCTTGGAGACGTAACAGGCATGACAGTCATCGTGACAGTGTAAGACTTACACAGTTTCCACACTGTCACCCCTGCATCTATGGGCCTCCTGGGTTCATATATACTGCTAATATGCTATACTTAGTTCATAAAGTACCCGGTTGATGGTCGCTTACCGTATATTATGTGAGTAAAACACAATTATGGTGAGCAAAATTGGGATGTTTAGTATGCTTCTATCTACGACTTAAGAGGTCCAGGCGGGTGTATATATGTACCTTTTATATATTTTATTCAAACATAATACAATTGTATACATTGGTGGATCCAATGCCACAGGTATTCTTTACTAATCAACCATTAAATCATGCAAAAAAAACAGAAGTAGGTGCGTTATTTGAATACAATTAATTTTAAAATATATTAATAAAATTTATTAATTCATACTAAAGCCAAAGTATGGTCAAAGTTGACCAAAAACCACCTTTCTAAAGAGAGCTCTATGTCCAGCAGTGGACTATAAAAGTATGTTGATGAAATAAAATGAAAACTTTGTTCAAACTAAAACATGAAACATGTATAATGTCCCTGGAACTGATTGCAATATATCAAGCCTTATCTTATACAAAAAATAAAAATATAAACAAAATATTTATTCGATCAGTAAGAGTGTGCTGCAACATATGACACGATGCGTTTATGGCGCCAGAGGGTCGTTGATAGCCTATGAAATCTTAAAAACTATTATTTCAATAAATAAAAATGGTGAAGATATAAGGTTGTAATGAGTTCCAGCGCATATCGACCCTACAGAAAACGAACAGACAGACCGAATAGCTACACTAGTAGTTTTAAACGGAAACTTTATAAATTATTTACCTGATCATTAGGAGTCAGTACCCCTTTTTCAACAGAGAACTAGAGTAACCGAAGTGTACTAGAGTGGATACCACGATTGGGCAAACGTAGTGTAGGGCACCCTGTGGCGCGATGGACCGATGACTTGACGAAGGTGGCTGGCAGCGGATGGATGCGAATTGTCCAAGACCGGGATGGTTGGTGTTCCTTGCAGGAGACCTTCGTTCAGCAGTGGACGGGGATAGGTGAATTAATGACCCAAATTTAAGAAACGAAAATTTGATGAGTCACCTATTTTAACGATAGATCCAAGGAGAACGATAGCTGGTATAAGACCATTCAAGCAATACCGTCGCTGGTGACATGGTTTGATGACACTCAATGAAGCTGACATTATGTAAAATTAACTCCTTTTTTTTTTTTCTGTGCGGAAGTCCCCCCGCATACCACCTAGTGGTGGTTATGTCGGACTCGAATCGGCAGTAGCCGGGGAATCAGGTGTACCCTAGAAAGAAAATCCCTGAAACCCTGACGTAAATGTAAAATTATCCAGTGTGTGATAAAATAGAAGATGTACTACATTTGCTGATGATTGTGACAGGAATAAAATTGAACGCGAGGTTTTCTTCAAGAACTGAAAGCAAGTTCATTCGCTGCAGGCTTGATGTGAAGCCTAAACTGCCTAGATGACGCAGCGGTAGTGAAAGCGACTGCTGTGCTTGAGGCCTCGAATTAGATTTCCGGGTCGGACCAAATGTTAGTGTGATTAGCAAATATTTGTTTCGAAGTTTGGGTTTTGTCTATGTATAATACCTAGTCTTGCCATAAATATTGTAATAAAGAAAAAAGAAAATTGTTAACTGCAAATAACATTTATTACTTTTACAGTGTGTCAGTTTAATACATAAATATAAAACAATTAAAAATATAAAAAGCTTATTCGAAGTGGTCTCCATTGGCTGCAATACAGTCCTTTAAACGATGAGGCCAGTTATCAATAGAAGCACGCACTCTTTCCATGGGAAAATTCTTCACTGCCAATCGTATAGATTGTTTTAGGGACTCCAAATTATCATGGCGTTTAGAGCAAGCTGTACTCTCTAAAACTGACCACAAATCATAATCCAGCGGATTAAGATCGGGACTAGACGACGGCCAGTCTTCAGCTCTGATGAAGTCCGAAACGTTCGATTCCAACCAAGACTGCGTGGACCGAGCTTTATGACCCGGCGCCGAGTCTTGCTGGAAGGACCATACTTGGTTATTGAACATGGTGATGTTAAGGGGCTTAACTACCTTCTCAAGAATGGTATCTTGATACACTTGTGCCGATGTTTTGATACCTTTTTCACAAAAATATGGCTCAGTCACTCCTTCATAGCTAACACCCCACCAAACCATCACTGAAGTCGGATAATGTCCACGTTGCACTCTGTCGACTAATTGGGAAGCTTCCTTAGAGCTTTGAGCATAAATACGGTCATTTTGTTTGTTAAAATGTTGCTCAATTGTAAAAATTTTCTCATCCGTAAACAAAATTTTTCTGTGACCTCCCTTTGCGTACCGCTTCAGTAGTTGTTTCGATTTTACCACCCTATTCTTCTTTAAATTATCAGTTAAGAAATGGCCAGTGCGTCTCTTATAGGCTGCAAGTCCTAAGTCATCTTTTAAAATACGCGACATGGTTCTAGGTGCTATCTTCATTTCCCGAGATAAAATCTTTTGCTTTCGGACAGGATTTCTTCGAATTCTTTCCCTTACTGCTTTGACCACCTTTTTCGTACGAACACTACGTGGACGGCCAGATCTTTTTCTGTACAAACAGAGGAGGTCTCATTGTACCTATTAATAGCCCGGTACACAAACATTTTACTAATACCAAGTGTATGGAGAGTTTTAAAAATTGCATTTGGCTCCATACCTACTTTGTGTAATGCTATCACAGCGATTCGGTTCTCTTTATCACCCCACACCATTTTAATATCGCAAAATATTTTACAATGTATTGGCGCCAAAATGAGAAAACACAATGAACAATCGTATAAAAATGACAGATTCGAAATTCAAATGTAATATTTTTTTATAATTAAGTGTAACAGTATTTATGGCCAGACTAAGTATGTATGTATTTACAAAATAAAAGTATATAAGTATTCTATCAGTCAGTCTGGTTATCATAGCACAAGTTCTGCTTAGTTTGAAACTAGATGACGTTGTGTGTCAAATGTCCGAAACATATATTTATTTATTTATAATGAGTTGATCAAGATCAGAAGCAGCTAAAAAATGATATCATCTGATTACAACAGTTGAGCAAGGATATACCTAATTGTTGTAATTTTATTTTAGTTATGTGTGTTTACTATGTAGAGGTACGATGAGGTTGGCATGTCTTTACTGGATCTAAAACCAAAATTTAAAAAAAAAAAACAAAACGCAATCAACTCAACAAGATGCTCACATATTATATTTTATTTAATACTACGAATTAAATCTTGAACAAAAAGAATAAAGACACATTCACAGTTCCTAAAAATGTCTTTATTGTTAACATGTACGTACATATCAATAAAGACATATCCATAAAAATGCTTGGTTTGTTAATAATCCTCGAGATGGAACATTAGCACACATATGATAAAAAGTTTTAGAAGTTATCGCCTTACTAATAATAGTTATCATAGTAAGTGTGTGAGCCTTACACTGCCACAATGACCGTCATGCCTTTTACATCTCCAAGCGACGCGTGAATAAGCACCTCACTAGGCCGCCATAGCGTGGATCACTATACGAGTACTGCATTGACAGTGAGTATGGCGACCGCAAATCTTAGATTTTATTCATATGCCTTCTACAATAACAATATCGTTAATAACACGACCAACTATTTACAATCAATTAGAAATTACAAGTATTTTAAGAAACTTTGGTGCTTCAACAAGATCACCACCGATGAAAACATGAAACAATAATATAAAACTTGACCTAACTCCTTAAACTGTGCCTCCTCTGAACCTTGTCTCCAAACTTGGTATGAGTCGACGTTATGTCGACGACACGGTTGAATTTCGTTTTATACGTGAAGCGTCTGCTGGCATCAGACCTCCACAACTTAACTACTAGCGATATTGAAGGTCTGTTGAGTAGCCTTTTGTCGGACCTTTGAAATCGAATATAATTCCCAAACCTTTATAAGTTCTAACGAATAAACATTACTTTAGAACTTATTGACATTTTAGTTATTTACATTGAGTAGGATTATAAAAAGTTATAAACAGAGGCAATAAGGTAAATTTGAAGATTCGAAGGACGTGGGATTAATAATGCCTGCTTATAAAAATATTGGAAGGCATCACAGTGCTTTCTTGATCTACCTGAGCTTATAATCATATCATCAACAGCCTTTAACAGTCCACTGCTGAACGTAGACCTTTCCTTAGCAAGGAGGTTTTGGCCTACTATACTTTTTTTTTTTTTTTTTTTAACGTGTGGAAACCCCCTCGAGCCGTCACCCCACCGGGGTTTACGGCGGGGTGGTGTGTCGGAATCGGACCGACTAACCACACGGTGTGCCACTCTGCGCCTGAGATAGGAGGGATCCGGGAACCGCTGCTATTACGACATCCAGATCCCTCCTAGCGCCTGCCCGCTACCTCGGGCACCATCTGCGGATAAACTCTCTATTCGCGGCCTACTATACTATGCTGACCAGACGGGTCGGAATAGAGTTCGTTTCAAGTTGTCCTTCTCTTTGCAGTGACATTATCCTGAGTTTAATATACTATACTATATTAAGAGCCTGCCAAAGTGACTCTACTCTGCCCGATGGAAAGCATGAATAGTATCCAAGAATTATGGTCGCCATACTCATTGTAAATGCTGACAATGCAGTATGGTGACCCACACTATGGCGGCCTTGTGAGATGCTTTTTCACACCCCGCTTGGGGACGTAAAAGGCATGTCATAGTCATCGTGACAGTGTAAGGCTTACACAGTTACCACGATAACTGTCACGCCAGCATCAATGTACTTTGTTCTCTTAATAGTCTCTTATGACAACCATGGGCTGAGTAGAGGTGGTATCATTTCGTATTCATAATCCGTCACTCCACACACCATACCTTGGATAAGTACATAAAAGTAATAATGTCGGATTTGTGTGTCACAAATTTATTACCAGCTATGAATAGGCTTAATAGGCAGAATAATGTGATTTGTTATATCAATTATCCTATTTTTTTTTCTTTAAACAGTCAGTTAGTTTTTATCCCTATTTCTAAATATTTTGAATATTCTAGAAAGTAAAATATAAATATAAAAACCTCATTTACACACCTCATGGAGGCCAAAAGCAATTCTTAAATCAGAGATTAAAAACACAAAAACGAATTCGATAATTGAAAGACAACAATGAGGAAAACATTACTTAATTCCAAGCAAATATCCTTCAGAGATTAAATCTTCGAATCCCAATATAATTAGTAGTAATTATCATCATATGAACGAATATCACTACCCGTAAATTAATATGTGTATTACCTTATACCGCCAACGTTCAAAATAATACGGTTCTCGCCATCCATTCCTGTTAAACGTTCACAATTATAAACATTTGAAACAATTTCACAACACTATTCAACCAATCACTAAAATTTTAAACTAATTTTATAAACTGCACTGTACTGCAATTAATCACTTTTCAAACACGCCGTAAGATTTTCACGATTTTCATCCGCGAAGGTTACACTGCCGGCAGTACGCGAGATGCGTCTGTACCCAAAGGCCGGTCGGTCGGCACTGGGATGAAATGAGATGAAGGGGTGGAATTCACCCCCCACCTGTGGCCTGCACGCACTGCAGTCGACCCGTTTGCGCCTTTCAAGTTTGTGATAGAGCGAGCATTCGCAATTTCAGTGGTTTTTCATTTAGCATTAGTTACATAAATAGCGTGCGAAATGATTACGGGCAAATTTCATCCGTAAAACGTATCTTCGTGTAGATATATTTTGAATATCGTTAGCGCTAGTCTGTCTATTGATGGAAAAAAAGGATTAAATATAATTAAATAGCTTCGTTTGGATGTTTTTTTTTTATGAAAATGGGTTTTAAATGACGAATTGAGTGTCTTCAAAGTTTATTTCACGTTTTGGATGTATTATATTACATGAATATATTTATTTACTTTCCTTTGACTATTCTATATATAATACGTACGTATATACACATAGAAAATCATATATATCTATATATCAAATACCTATTAAAGTAGATACGAAATCATGCCTTAATACAGCCGAGGTTAACAAGATGTTAGGTTTAGTTAACCACGATTTCATCCTATAGGTTTCTTGTTTCCTTAGTTTAATTTCTATACGTAGGTCTTGTTGTAATTTAGGTAGGCTTACAACGTTTCCTTTGGCCTTAAATAAAAGGGCTCAGACCAACAAGTGAATACACAACTTTAGACCAGAAATACGTATGCTTATTTAAGTTCAACATGTTAGAGAATAGGAAGGAAGTTACGTGAGAATACTAAGTCCAAATTTGATGCTACAGTGGAACTCAGATCCTCCTGGTACGTGACATTCTAGTCCTAGAATCAACCTAGAGTAAGAGCTCTAATGCTCTTAACAAAATACTCTCCTGGTGAGTAACTAAATTGAATGACAAACTCCCTACTTTCCTAAAAAGAAGCCAAAGAGTTACCCAAAGAGAAGGTGGTGCTCAATAAATGATGTTATTTGATATAGATTTTCTAGGTAGTAAAGCCACGCTGATTTCAGCACGAATGGGCCGGCTCGACCGGGACAGTACTACCCTCCCACAGAAGACCAATCTAGAGCGCCAGCATCCGTATTGTCGTGTTTCGTTGGTGTGTGAGACCGAAGGCCCTTGATGCAGCGGTGACAGTTATCGTGGAAACTGTGTGAGTCTTACACTGTCACGATAACTGTCATGCCTTTTACGTCTCCAAGCGGAGTGTGAAAAAGTATCTCACAAGGCTGCCATAGTGTGGGTCACAATACTGCATTGTCTGCATTTACAATGAGTATGGTGACCGCAACTCTTTTATTCTATTCATGTTTTCCATCAGGTAGAGTAGAGTCACTTTGGCAGGCTCTTAATATAGAAAAAAAAGGACCTACTAACTACGCAGGAGATACTATAGTACACAAGTGTGTGCGCAGAAATAGGTGCACTCTCTGTGCCCGCACTCTCACAATCCCATAAGACGGCTATCCACCGATGGTTTTACGTCCTCTCCAAGTTACGGGGTTAAGACCCCAACTGCCCGACTTCTGGCTGTTACTACGTAGATTTTGGCCCACCTCATCAATCGAACCCAAGACCTCTTGATCGACAGTCGCATACACTAACAGTCAAACTAACAAGGCCTATAAATTTTTTATGGCCACCATAGTATAGATAATGAGTGTTTAGCGTAGGCACTTTTTTTATCATTTTTTTGGATTAATTGACGGAAAAGCTCAGACTTCCTGCTCTGGAGAGGACTATAACTATGAAATTTCTTTGCCCCCGCTATCGTTACTTATCAAGGCTTAGGAAAACATCAAATTTCCTCCCGTCAGTCAGCATAATCAGTGTGTAAAGAAAAGTTAGATTACCTTTTCATATCTAGGCCATTTGACCAAATTTTCAAACGCGTTTTTGGTGAAAAAAATTCTCAAAGAATTGTTATACCAAGTTTTGCACAACTGAATCGAAATTTCATCTTACTCTAAGAAGATAAGGGATTCTTAACGACAGATGTAATGTGTGTCATATGGAATACTAAGTGTCTCAAAGGGGTATTATAGTTTAGAAAGTACTTCGCCACACTCACCCATTCTACCTAAGAAGATATGTTTAATTAAGCCTTATGTGGGTTAATTAGGCGGAACTGGTGATAAAATGACCTATTTTATACTTCACATAACTCTCGATCAAATGTACATATTAGTAACTAGAGAGTAATTAAATATGTTATACAAATTGTACCAAAAAGGCTATCTTTCACCGTAATAATATGATTTCTAGTTTATAGTATCCCAGGCCATAACGGACTTAATTGTGAAGTGTGGTATATAAAAAAAGAATGTTTTCAATACGATACTGCCTCGGCAGTTTACAGTTTTCATTTTTTGTTGCATATTTGATTTTAAGCTTTTTTTAAAAGAACTCTGCTGGGGATAGATTTGAACATCTGGGTGGCCATGGAATGTCGCCTCGTCAGGAAACCAGCTTTTCCGGTAACATGTCTTTGACCATCGGCAGGGACTCATTGGATGTGTGACAAGTGGCTCCATCTTGTTGAAACCATGTGTTACGATTGTAGTTAGCAAATTCCAGTAGCATTGGTCCCAGGAACATCCCGTAACATGTTTGTGCCTCCAGTTTTGGCATTAAAGTTAAAGTATACCATTACGGCATATTAGTTTCTTGTGTCCTAAAACGATCAGATAGTCACTCACTCTAGGGTAAACTGTCTCTTAGATTATCCCTCATTGCCATAAAAGTCTAATAATAATAAACTAATAGTTAAATAAATAATAAATAAATATTTTGGACTTATAACACACAACGCCATCTAGTTTCAAACTAAACAGAGCTTGTACTATAACTAGACTGACTGATAGAATACTTATATACTTTTTTTATAAATACATACATATTATACATAGAAAACACCCAAACACCGAAATAAATATTGCCAGATCATACAAACATTTCGTTCGACCCGGGAATCGAACCCGAGAGCTCGAGTGCAGCAGCCGCTTTCGTTCCCGCTACACCTTTGAGGCAGTCAGTTGACGAACTATAATTTATAATTTACCGATCAATTCATCACTCCTCGATATTAAATACTTTTTTTTGAAATAAAACTTCCCCTTAATCCATTTCTGTACTTCTGACAATGTATATTTTAAATTTTATGATAATCGGTTTAGGAATTAAGGTGTACGACAAACAATTGTAATGGCATAAAAACAACATCAAGCAAGTAGCAAGATTAAGACAACATTTTTTTTTTTTTTGTTGACGGTGTGGAAAATCCCTTCGGATCTCCGGCTCCTCAGGGACACAGGAGCCAGGAGTATGTGGTGTTTCCACTAAAAACCACCCCGGCGGTCGGTCTCAGGCGTCCTACTCTGAAGGGGACCCGGGCCATATTATTTCAGGTCCCCTCCAGGATCAACGCTATGCCTGGTTAGACCCTCTCCTGGGGGAAGCTATAAAGATACCCCCGCTGATCTGGTTACCATTAACAATAATCCGTTCTTTCGCCGACGCGTAAGGAGACTGACCCAAAAACAAGACATTCAAATAAAAAAAAGACGAAAGATATACCTACACGTGATGATGGCGATTAAATATATCCGCGATTACAAAATATCTATAAAACCACACATAGAAATTTATTCAAATACTCATAACTTTTCTTTGAGACTTTAAATGAAGCAATAAAAACTTGAAAAGAATCCTGTCCCTTACACAGCCCAGATAACTTTAAGCGTTACTTTTAATTAAAATCTCTTCGGTTCTCGAAGTTAGACAAAACCTCAGTCACGAACCGAAGAGTGACTAAAATTCCTCAAACTACAGCGAACGATATAACCTTTTAGAAATTGAAAAAGTTCCAAGTTTTCTTCACTTTGCCTTACTGTAACGGCCAAGTTGAGTGATCATATCAGATCCCAAATATACATAAGTTATAAGCTTGAAAAATTTTCGATGTGAGATGTAGAACCGATAGTTGCTAAGGTATTTGATAGATGGTGCTGATATCATCAATAGCCTTTAACAGTCGAATAGTGGACTTAGGTCTCTTCTTAGCGAGGAGATTTTAGCCTACTATACTTCGCTAGCCAGACGGGTTGGTATAGGGTTTGTTTCAAGTTTTCCTTCTCTTTGGAAGCTGTTGTCCTGCATTATTTGCTCGGGAGGACGATCTCGAACGAGGCGGCCGAGGCAGGCGTACCAGCATCACATTTCGCCTTGAATGTGGCCACGTGTGTACGGGACGGGTTTTTCACTCCATCCGCTATAGTGGCCAGCCGCGAGGAGGCGACATCCGCGTGTGCCGTACGTCGTCTAAATAGAGAATTTATCCGGAGATGGTGCCCGCTTTAGCTGGCAGGCACTAGGAGGTATCTGGATGTCGTAATAACAGCTGTTTCCAGATCCCTCCTATGTCAGGCACAGAGTGGCACACCGTGTGGTTTTAGTCGGTCCGATTCCGACACATCACCCCGCTGTAAGCCCCGGTGGGGTGACGGCCCGAGGGCATTTCCAGGGTTTGCTTCAAGTTTTCCTTCTCCTTTCAGTGAAGTTAACTTGCGTATTTTTTCACCTTAGTCACCTTTTATGACACCCATGGGAAGAATAGGGGTATGGTATGTACATACTTATTTATTTATTTTATGTAGTAAAGTAAAGTAACTAAAAATCAATTTTATTCTCTTATAAAACTAACGAAAAACATATGTTTTTAGTTGAATGAAGTTTCTACAATGTGACGCCCTTATAATTAGGGACCAATAAGATAAGTGAAGGTAGCAATAAGGATATACGTAATATACTCAAGCTTTATTTATTTTAATCCTAAAAGGATAAGCAGGGATGTTGTAGAGACGTGATAGTACATCATAAAAAGTATATTTGCGTTTTATGGCAGACTGTAAAAGTACTTTTATAGTAAACACACACTACAACGTCTTTATATATGTATATCACATTTTTTTTATTAAATATGAGACTTCTAATGTTAATTTGTTGTTCTTCACAATACTGATAACCATAGAATACACAACTAAAGCTTTCCCTGATGATAAAAAATACACATTTGACACTAATTCAAACTATTTAAAATAATTAATTAGATGAGACCGGAGGCCTATTGATGCAGGGATGACAGTTATCGTGGTAACTGTGTAAGCCTTACACTGTCACGATAACTATCATGCCTTTTACGTCCCCAACCGGGGTGTGAAAAACCATCTCACAAGGCCGCCATAGTGTGGGTCACCATACTGCATTGTCTGCATTTGCAATGAATATGGTGACCACAACTCTTGGATTCTATTCATGCTTTCCATCAGGCAGAATAGTCATTTTAGCAGGCTACTAAGATAAAAAAAAAAGATGATTTGACTTAGATGTAGAATAACTGAGTAACAAGCTGACTAAGTCGCAGGCTAACTGAGTCAGGCAGTGAAGATGGCTAATGTGTCTTTACATCATCATCATCAATATACTTTCATAGTCTACTGCTGGACATAGGCCTCTTCTTGAAAGGAGGTTTTGACCTACTATGCCACACTGGTCAGACGGTAAAGATTGGTTGGTAAAGTGTTTATTTCAAGTTTTCTTTCTCTTCGCAATGATGTTTTTCTACAAATTGGATCCCTTGGTACCCTATTAGGACTTCCAAGGGATGAATGAGAGTGGTGACTTTGTATTCTTAATCCGTCATCACATGGAAATATTATTTTTCCGCTATGAAAATTCAATAGCTAAATTCCCTCCTATTCAAAGTTTTTATCCCATGCCAGCTGCACCTTACCTGTTATTTAATGGTTGTTTTATCGAGAAATGAGTAAAAAACTGCCGTGAAAACATATTATAATAATCTTTAAAGAAGTTTATATATTGTGTTGAAATTTGAGGTCAATTGGTTCAAACGTTTTTGAGTTTTCGAAACATACGACTACACAAACCAACTTAACATTTATAATCTGATGTTACCATTTTTTGATTGCCATTGATTTTAAATGTTCAATTTCGTTATCTCAACAATACAATACAATAAAATTCTTAATTAAAATAGCTTTCATGTTGATACCCAAAGTTTTCATATCACATCACAATCTAATGCCGCCATTTTTAGGGGTTTACATTCTA